>CANSGD010000502.1:11385000-14290744 GCA_947645195.1 Patellifolia procumbens | reverse complement strand
TAAAGTGGTGATAAATTATAGATGAAAAACTCCCAAGTACCGAGAAAGCTCTATTGAGGTTGATGTTAGTTATATTATGCCTCTAAGAAATGAAGAGATGGATCATCATTGTAATGAAATTAGAACACTTAGTTCATAAGTAATTCTATAATTAACTTTAGAATATTATTTTTTGAAAATGGGAATAAGAAAAATTAAAGAATAAGGAGATATATCGTATTAATCGGGAGAATGAGCTTAAATAACGAGAAATAAGAGTAAATTAATATTGTAGAGTGGAATACTTTGGGAAATAGATTCATAATACACGTATAGTACGGAAGACATGAATTGAGGCCGAATCGAGCAATATTAATTTATGAAGTATGTATCCATCAACTCAAGCAAGCCTCAACTCAGTATGTATCCATCGAGGTCATGAGACGATATCCAATTAAAGTATTATTGATTGATGATAGTTGCAAGGGATATGTCATGATGAGTGGTGAAATATAATGGGCAAGATTATGAAATACAAAAGAAATAAAGATAGTAAATTATAATGGGAATAAGGTTGTGAATATGAGCAGAATAAAGTTATGAAGTATAGATGGGTCAAAGTTATGAACACGGGCTCATGCTAGAAAAGTAGAAGTAATATCTCAAGGTATAAGATACAGCTATGGCTGATGATTTGTATTGTAGGAACTTTGGAGCATATGTCTAGGCTACTGAGAAATCGAAATTAAAGCTCATGTATGACCAGTACTTCTAAATAGGAACGTTAACTAATATTATAGTTTATAAGTTTTGAATAAATCATATTATGGAATGTATGGAGTATCATAACTTTTGATTTTGAAGATTGAGGAATATTATGATTTTGGATTATGAAATCCATTTTTGTTTTGTAAATTTGATTGTGGAACCTTTTTGTTATGTGTGGCTATGAACCCATTCAAGGGCACAAACTCTCTCACGTGAAAGGGAAAATTTGTTAAACCATTTTCATACGACAAGTTTGCTCAAAAAGAACATTTTCAAAAATAACTATTTCTTAAGTAATGCATGAGCCGATTTTCCATCGCCAATTTCTCAAGAGATTTCAGAAATGGAAAATGGATTTATAAAAACATATATATATGAACTTTTAAAATGAGATTTGATCTTTAAGGTGAAGAGTTAAGCCCTGCCCTTGCTTTCCCAGTTTATGCCGAGTTTGGGAAAACGTGAATGAATTGTTTCAGAAGATGAAACCCTAGATTTGTCAGCTAATTTAGTTTTCCAATATATTTGAACTAATGTTACATGGAGAAAGAACTATGTGTGTATGAGTATATAAATATGTGTACATGTTCTCCTTGTGGGAATTGTGTGGGACATGTCCTGGAAGTCTTGCAAGCAGTACGTAGTGGGGTGACGACCCCCAAGTGTATAGAGAAGTGGCGTAGGCCCCTCTATGTTCGAGTTCTTTTCCCCATATTATTTAATCTGTGTTAAAGGAACTTTGAGATATTTGCTTACGTATAAATTGCTGTTTTGAATTATATGTTGCGAAGGAGTATAAATGAAGTTCTTTCGGAGAATTTATGAAAAATCCTTCAATGTATTTCATGGTTAATTTTCCGTCGTGGCTATGATTGGGACGAAATAATTTTGAGGCATACCTTTATATATACGAGTATACTTATTGAACTGTATATGCAAAAGAGTTTACAAAGATATTCTCTTTTTGAATTTATATGAAAATCAACAAGTAACTATTCTAGTTATGTTGGGAACTCCCGGTGTTATACGATTTGTCAAAGTCTGCAAGGAATTATTGTAAGTCGTGATTGAACCATTGAAAGGTTATCGGAGGTGGGTTACGTTAAGGTATTCACATATATATTTGAGTATTTTGAATTAATGGCATTCATGTTTATGTATATCTTGGATTAAAAATCCTAATGCTTCAAGTCTTAATAGAGTTCGAAATAAGAACGAATAAACCATTATGAGCTTTGTGTTTCTTTTGGGGTTGAGTGAGATATTCCTAAGTGACGGTTTTGAAACCTTCTGTATGTTGGGGATTAGGGATGTGCTGCATCGACGAGATCAAATACGTCAAGGATCTATAAAGGACGTATTAGGTTGGGATACCATATCAAATTAGATATGGTTATATAAAGGTATTTGGTCTTCGTATGTGTTAGAAGGAAGGCTTATAAGCGTAATTAGAGATCAGAAAGGTCTCTTATTTAAACATTGGGAAGTGTCTGAGTGATATATCATTATGAACTTTTAGTATGATTAGTGTTACTTATATGTATTAAACTATACGATTATATATTGTGTGAATCCATGATTAAGTTGAGAAGTTCAATTATCGGAATGGTTTTAAGGGACTTCGAAGAACAATAAGTAAATTTCGTACCCCTCTGTTACTTTGGGATAAGTGGTGATTTCCCTTATTAATTGTTACGAACCCTTGATATATATTTTGAGATATATTGAATCAAGAGGTATAGCAAGCTTATCAATAAATTACTCTTGTCTTTCGAGAAAGTATTCTAACTTAATATGTTTAAGTATTATAAGTTACGAACAGTTCATTATGTCCATAAAGCTTATCAAAGAGGGAAATATTGTTGTTATGTAATTTAATGTTAAATTTGGAACTCGTTTATGAAGTATGTTTAAGTTATTTTCAGCACCTAAAGCCACCTAAAATGAACTTTAGGTTGGACAATGTGTGCTCAGCTTTCGCTGATTTTGTTCCTGGAACCTGTCCTGGTGAGGGCAGACTTTCCTTGTTAGTGGTTTTGCAGGTTCAGTGTTGAGAGCGACCATTGGAAATTTGGAAGCAAGATTCTTCTCCGAACGAGTATTGTGAATAAAGAATGTAATTACTTATTTAAAGGAATGTTGGTCATATTATATTGATCTCGGAGTTAAATGGGAGCAATATTGTATTTGAGGTTTATTTTCCGATGTGAGCTTGTGTCAAAAATATGGCCGGTTAGTTGTGGCTTGGATGTTAATTGAGAGTTGTTATGTTAATAAGCGGCATTGTATCTAAGGATTGTTTCCGTTGTGAGTTAAATAACTACTTATGGGTTAGACGCTAAGTGTTGTTTATGATCTTAATGATGTTAAGCTAGAAGCTCGGGAAGGCCGGGCTATTACAGATGGTATCAGAGCCACCCTGCGACCGTATGCCGAGTTGGCTACCTAGCGGGGTACACGATCTTTGGAAATATCCATTTTTGTTTGGGTTAGTAGATTATAAGTTTCGAGTAATACAAAGTCGTGAATAAGAGTTGCGCTTTGGGAAATAGATGTGTACTTTGGGAACAAATCGTATGGAAACACATTTGTGATTTGTATTGAAGACTTACTTTGTGGATCAGCAATTTACAATGTGTTGATTTGGGAGCCTAACGTCATTCTATTTTATTTAAGGTTTGAGGGCAAAACTTACTTTGAGGGTGGTAGGGTGTAATTGCCCGACTTTTTAAGCACCTTTAGTTCAATACTGATTATATTTTATTAACTTGATTATAAGATTATAAGTTTTGCGAATGGATTTCACGAAATGTGAATTTACTAGTAAGAAATGATTGTGAATTATGTTATTATTATTAGTACAATAAGTTATCTTATTAGGTATATGAAAATTATAAAGAGTTTTACTAAGCCAAATTTCTTAATACAATTTTTACTAAAGAGAATTTATCCCATTATCATTTTAGTATCCAAAAGCTTATGAGTTCATTTACTCCATCTCACAAATAAGACAAATAAACCCATTAAACCCCAAACCCCAAAACCCAAATCAGCACAATACAAAACCCCACACATCTGCTCTCTCTCTCTCCCGTAATTAACCCCATTCACTCTTTCGGCCTCCCTTCTTGGTTTTTAGTCACTGGCAACCACCAACCCACGAGACATCACTCTCTTCTTCGTCCATGGATGGTTATCGGCTTCCTCTGGCTGGCTTTTGGCCTCCCGGAGGTGGGCTCGCGGTCGCACGGTTTGGGCTGATGCCGCCCTTGTTCGTGTTGCTCATGGTGGGCTTGTTGAAGTTGAATCGCCACTATGCACGGTGGCCACGTTGGGTTATCGTCTCCCCTCTGTCACCTTCTCGCCGGAAATTCGCCGTCTAACCATTGAACCCATTTGTGAGCTTACTGTTAGAGAGTATACTCGTAGTAATTGGAACAACTTAATTGGAAAGTTGTAGCGTGAAGAATCACTGACCTAAAGTTGTGTTTGCCCCGCTTACGAACGCACGGACTTTTAGCTAACAGCTCCCAGGGTTACATGGCGTTGACAAAGAGACAGATGAGAACTCTCTGCCCAGAAAATAAGGAAGAAGAAGGAGCGTTTTTGTGTATGGAATGAATTTGTGTGTATTAGAAGTGAAGAGAAAGCAGCCTTTAATAGGCTCCGAAATCTGCCCCCAAATGGCAGTTACCAGAAATCGTGGCTGTAATCAAGGAAGCGAAGATTACGGCCCTTAATAACGCACATAATACTGCAATGGTTTATAAAACACAAAAGTAAATGTTTGACCCAAATAAAATGAGACGGGTCGACCCAAATAAAATGAGACGGGTCGCAAAAAGTACACACCCACACCCGTGAACGCGTCGCGCCAACGCCACACGCCCAAGGCCAGTGCCCGAGCCCTAGCCCGGTCCGCGCGCGCACGCGTGTGTGTGTGGTGGTTACTAGAGTATAGCCTCTAGTCTCCAAAATAATACTCAAAGGATGAAAGCAAATATAAAGAAGTACAAGAGTTGTGAAATAGGGGATATGGGGACCTTTATCAAAAGGTGCCCATAAATAAAGAGAAGAAGTAAAACATCTATAGGCAATGTGGGATTGTGGGATTGGTCTTTTGAAGCGCAACTTTAAGTTATGAATAACTCCAACATTCCCCCACATGATTCAAAAGAGAAAGAAAAGGAGAAGAAACTGGGCAGTAGATACTAAGTCTTTAAGTATCAATGTGTTGTAGACTTGAATTGATACCCAATGCTTACAGACTCGTATTTACAGTCGAGTTAGGTAGATTTCTCTTTGAACCTTACACGAATTTTGTAGTACTCGCCTGCGCACTGAAACTTTTCACAAATCAAAAGAAATTCTCGCGATGTTTATACACATGTGCCCCACATAAAATCCTGGTTTCATGAACGCTCTAGAGGTCCTAAGCCTTAGTGACCTCATAGGGGATTGGGCGTAACCCCCACATTCATATAAGTAAATTCATCAAGTTTGTACTATCACAAACTACCTTAAAAAGGCTATGAATTTATTAAGAGTATGCAAATCAACCTTCCACATCTGACAGTAAATAAAATTACTACATCGCTTTATTTATATTTTGAGGAAAGGGTGATATTACACATACTATGAGCTCTTTCGTGATTTCGTTTGACCTATTGAACTTAGGAAATCCTAAGATAGGTGTCCATCACAATTCACTCCTCAATAGGCTTTAAACCCATTCCTTGTACTGACTCAAGCACCATTTTCTTACACAGGCCTTAGTGAGAGGATTTGCTATATTCCTCTCAGATTTTACAAACTCGAGTGATATCACATTATTTTTTATCAAATTTCTAACTATCCCATGCCTCAAGCGTATATGTCTCCTTTTGCCATTATAAGCTTGGTTGTTAGCTACCCCAATTGCAGCTTGTGAATCGCAATGCATGGAAATTGATGGAGTTAGTTTCCCCCACAATGGAATGTCTGCTAGTAGGCTTCTTAGCCATTCAGCCTCCTGTCTTGCCAATTCTCACGCAATAAATTCAGATTCCATTGTTGATTTAGCAATACAAGTTTGCTTAGAAGATTTCCATGATATAGCAGCATTGGTAAGAGTAAAAACATAGCCACTAGTGGAATGAATCTCACCATTGTCGGACAACTAATTAGCGTCGCAGTATCCTTCTAAAACGCAAGGCGTTCTATGATAATGCAGACCCCAATTGATCGTGCCTTTCAAGTACCTCAATAATCTAATCAAGGCATCCTAGTGCTCTTGGTTAGGATTATGAGTGTATCTGTTCAATCTACTAACATCATACGCTATATCAGGTCGAGTGTAATTCATCAAAAACATTACACTCCTAATTATTTTGGCATACTCATCTTGGGAAACACTGTTACCTTTATGATTTCTCAAATGAATACTAAAATTATATGGGGTTTTCATTGGAGTACAATCAAATTGATTAAATTTCTTTAAAATCTTTTCAAAGTAATGAGATTGATTCAAAGATATCCCATATGTATGTCTAGTAATCTTAATTCCCAATATGACGTCTGCCTCGCCTAAGTCTTTCATGTCAAAACATGAACTTAGAAAATTCTTGGTTCTGTTAACTAAGTCTATATTGGTCCAAAAAATAAGCATATCATCCACGTATAGACATATGATAACACATCCAAACTCACCTAGCTTAGAATAAACACAAGCATCAGAATCATTAACAGAAAAACCATTAGAAGTGATGGTTTGATCAAAATTTTCATACCATTGCTTGGGAGCTTGTTTTAGACCATAAAGAGATCTAACAAGCTTGCGCACCTTGTTTTCCTGTCCAGCAACCGCACAACCCTCTGGTTGTTTCATATAAATTTCTTCATCCAAATCACCATTCAATAAGGCCGTTTTCACGTCCATCTGATGCACAACAAGATCATGAATGGATGCAAGAGCTATCAAGGCCCTAATGGTCGCAATCTTAGTCACAGAAGAATAGGTATCAAAGAAAATCAATCCTTTCTTTTGATGATTCCCACAAACTATTAGTCTAGCTTTGTACTTGTCTATGGACCCATCAGGTTTGAGCTTCTTTTTGAACACCCACTTGCTACTCAAAGGTTTACATCCTCTAGGAAGTTCAGTCAAAATCCAAGTGTTGTTCCCCATTATAGATTCTATCTCACTATTTATGGCCTCCAACCAAAAGCTAGAGTTAATAGATCTCATGGCCTCTCGATATGTCCTAGGATCCTCTTCTAGCACAAATACATTTACCTCTTGGTCATTTAGGAACTTTTTCTCAATTAAGAAGCTAGTAATAAAGTCAGGCCCAAAACTAGATTCTGTTTTAGTCCTCTTACTCCTTCTAGGTTTTATAGTCTCACTAGGTGATGCAATGACTTGAGGTAATGCAAAAGAAGGTGCAGTAGTAACACAAGTTTGCACATTCGATTTCATAGGAAAAATATGCTCAAAGAATTCAACATCCCTAGACTCTCTAATTGCACCAAAATCGGTTGCCTCTTTAAGAATAAATCTATAAGCAGTGCTATTGGAGGCATATCCAATAAAAATTCCATCTATGGTATTAGGCCCAATTTTACTCCTTTGAAAGTCTGGGATTCCTATCTTACCCAAATACCCCACACTTTGAGGTAATATAAGTTTGGCTTGAAACCCTTCCACAACTCATAAGGTGTTTTCTCTAATTTCTTGTGAGGAACTTTGTTAAGAACGTAACAAGCAGATTGAATAGCCTCTCCCCACATGCTAGTAGGCATACCTGAACTAATGAGCATGGCGTTCATCATATCTTTAAGGGTCCTATTTTTCCTTTCAGCTATCCTATTTTGTTCAGGAATGTAAGGGGCAGTGGTCTCATGAATTATCCCATTTTCCTTCAGAATTTCTTAAGTAGTGTTCCATCATATTCACCACATCTATCGGATCTAAGTCTCTTTATTTTAAGGTCTAATTGGTTCTCAACCTCTGCCTTAAAAATATGAAATTTTCCCTCGGCTTCGTCTTTTGAACTTAATAAATAAACCTTAGTGTATCTCGAAAAGTCATCAACAAAGGTAATGTAGTATCGTTTTCCTCCTCTACTCATGGAATTCCTAAAGTCTTCCAAATCACTATGAATTAGCTCAAGAAGGGTGGAAGAATGATTAACACTCTTGTTAAAGGCCTTCTTAGGGTGTTTAGCTTCTATACATACTTCACATTTATCAAAAACAGTACTACTGAAATCAGGAATAAGACTAAGCTGTTTTAGCCTTTTAACAAAGGCTACATTCACATGACCTAGTCTAGCATGCCATAATGAAACAGATTCAGCAATATAAATAGAAGACAAATAACCCCCCCATTACAAAAGCCCTTTCCCACAAAACCACCATTTCTGGTGAGTACAAGTTTGTCCGATTTAAAAGTCAGTTTGATGACAGCTTTGTTAAGCAATGCACCAGAAATAAGGTTCCTGCGAATGTCAGGCACATGTAAAACATTAAGTAATTCAAGCAATTTACCAGAAGTTAATTTAAGAGGAACCTTCCCTTTACCAAGCACACTCACAGTGCTAGAGATACCCATGAAGACGCATTCGCCTTCACTTACCTTTTCGTAGTCCTGGAACACGTCTTTGTTGGAGCAGATGTGTCTTGTAGCACCAGTGTCCACTACCCTTTCAGTCACATTACTCACGAGATTAACTTCTGAAACTACAGCAGCAATAACATCTTCAGTAAGATTAGCTTGAGCTTTGTTATCTTTGTTGTCCTTTGGCTTACCCCAGGTCCATGTCCTTGTCTATAGTCCTTTGAAAGATGTCCAAACTTTCCACAAGTATAACAGTTTCCCTTAAACTGCTTTTTTCCTTTTGAAGTTACTATTCTGCCTAGTCCCATGAAACTGATTTGAATCCTTCCCTTTTGGTCCTTTACCATACCCATCATTTTTAGACTCAACTAGATTAGCAGCAGAAGAGGATTAGTCTACAGATTTCCCCTTAGTCTGAATACGGTTCTGTTCTTCAATTTTAATATGGGATACTAGTTCTTGAAGCGTAAAGTCCTTTTGCTTATGTTTCATAGAGTGCACATAAGTCTCCCAAGAAGGTGGTAATTTTTCAAGAAGATAGTTTTCTTGAAATTGTTCATGCATATCCATACCATCAACAATAATATCAGCACATAAAGTCTCATATTCATGGACTTGATCTAACAAAGACCCATCATCAGTCATACTGAACATCAACCAACAACTATAAGCATATTTCTTTGTCCCAAAATCGTCAGTTCCATATTTGGCATTTAAAGCTTTCCCAATGTCTTTAGCACTTTTAGACTTACTATAAATCTGATATAAAGAAGCAGTCATGTAGGGCAACAGCATTCCCCTACAAGTCTCATTGTCCTTCTCAAAAATCCTATTGGAATTAACAAGGGCAACAGTCTCAGCCAAAGTATAATCTACCCCAATTTGTCCCAGAAAAAAATTCCATTTTGTCCGACCACATTTTATAATTTTGACCATAAAAAAGAGCCACTTTCGACATGTCAGGAACAAATGGATTAAACATATTGGGACCAGCAGCAATAGGAATAGCAGAAGGAATATTACTACCAGACATGATCATACAACGCTAAGAAAATACAACTTTAGAATGTTAGAGAGTATACTGGTAGTAATTGTAACAACTTACCTGAAAAGTCGTGGCATGAAGAATCACTGCGCTAAATTTGTATTTGCCCCGCTTACGAACGCACAGACTCTAAGCAAACAACTCCCAGGGTTACACGACCTCTGCTTCAATGGCATCGACAAAGAAACAGATGAGAACTCTTTAGAATACTGCCCAGAAAATAAGGAAGAAGAAGGAGAGTTTTTGTGTATGGAATGAATTTCTGTGCATCAGAAGTGAAGAGAAAGCAACCTTTAATAGCCTCCGAAATCTGCCCCCAAATGGCAGTTGCTAGAAATCATGGCTGTAATCAAGGAAGCGAAGATTATGGCCCTTAATAACGCACATAATACTGCAACGGTTTATAAAACACAAAAGTAACCGTTTGACCCAAATAAAATGAGACGGGTCGACCCAAATAAATTGAGACGGGTCGCAAAAAGTACACACCCACACCCACGAACGCGTCGCGCCAACGCCACACGCCCACGGTCCGTGCCCTGCCCGGCCCGGCCCGCGTGCACGCGCATGTGTGTGGTGGTTACTAGAGTATAGCCTCTAGTGTCGAAACTAATACTCAAAGGATGAAAGCAAATATAAAGAAGTACAAGAGTTGTGAAATCGGGGATATGGGACCTTTATCAAAAAGTGCCGATATGAAAAAGGTGCCTATAAATAAAGGGAAGAAGTAAAACATCTATAGGCAATGTGGGATTGTGGGATTGATCTTTTGAAGCACAACTTTGAGTTATAAATAACTCCAACACTTACAACAGAGAAGGTATCAATACTCTTTTCAAAGTTTGAAATATAATCTGTTTCCTTATTCTCTTTAAGTATCAAGCTCAACCTTATATGCACTTAGTTTGATTTTGATGCGTATTGGTGTGAAGTTGTTGTATACTTCTAACCAAATATAATTAACCTTCTTTCCTTAACAACTGAATGTATAGCGGAAGTAAGGATCGTATCCACAGGAAGCAAAGTACAAGTCTATAAGTAGCTGAATCAAACCCCTAGAGTCTTCTAGGAGTCACGTAACCAATGTGGGGGTTTGCTTAGGAACAAGGACTACAATTATAGAGATTAAACAAGAAATGTTGTAAGTTAAGTCAATGAAAAAGGATCTTGGACTCGATTAGCATCCACTTTCAACCAAAGTATCGATCATGGAACTCATAAACATTTCTCCCCTTTTGGTCACCTATTGAGAAGTCTAAACTTCTAACCTCCTAGATCGTGGTTAAACAAACACGATCAGCGTGGTTTGAACCCCCTCTTACTAAAATCTAACTCAAACAAATAGCATTTAAGTTCAAACCAATAGTAGCATTGGAACCGAGGCACAAAAAGGATTGCTAATGATAATGAAGCATTAACATTCAAGCAATAAGTAAAGTTTCTCTAAGCACTTGAAGCAAGATCAGCATTACAACAAACACCTAGTGTGCTACTTAAAGAACTAAGAACATAACTAACCGATTATGTTCTTTACTCTAGCATTTGATCATTCAAGAACATAACTACACTAGTAGTACTCCTAGCAAGATTATGCAAATATCAATGAAATAAGATCAAGAGACCTTACAATAACCAAGGGAGATGAGAAGAACAAGGATTTTCACATACAAGAGTTGAAAGCTTCAACTAACCGGATCTAAGAACAAGTTTACGCTAGAGCATACATGGATTACACCAAAGATCTATAAGAGTTGTTAGTGTTTAAACCCTAGAAAATGGGACCTAAGTGCTCTCTGTTCTCCTTCTCTCTCTACAAAATAAAGACGATCTAAAAACATAATCCAAAACCATCTGCAGAAGGAAACATAAAAGAAAAGAGAGGTGGGCGGCAGTGCCAGGTCGCGACTCGCGAGCAGGAGGTCGCGAGTCACGACGCTCCTTTCTTGAAAGCTCTAACATAATAGGGGAAAGGGAAGGAAGAAAGGCTTGGATAGCCCAGCAGGATCCTCCTTGGTGGCTTGGCCGCTGCAATGGCTTGATGCTCGGAGCTCGGAATCGGAAGACTTGGAGCTTGGCTTGGAAGCTTCAAAGGACTTCGGAAGGCTTCAAGATGACGTGCCGCTAGAAGGTTGGATGACTTGATGCTTCGGAGAATGATAGAATGCTGCACGAACAAGACAAACACCAAACTTGGGACACGACTCTGTAGACCTCTTTAACACCAAATCAAACCAAAACCCGAACTCTAAACACAAACCGACCCACAAAACCTTACAAAAATCGCCTAAGATTAGCGAATAACTTTGACGCAGCAAATTCCCCCATACTTAGACCTTACTCGACCTCGAATAACACAAAACAAAAAGGAAAAATAAGACCGACAAGCTAGAACACGCACCAAGCTACAAATCCCCTTATTGCTCCACTCCAAACCGTCAAAGCTACCAAATTCCAACCATCTAAACTTGGGATTACACAAAAAGAAGTACATCCCATTTAATGGCCCAAAAGAATACTCTACAAATCAAACTCAAATTCCGAAAAGTTTCGGGAATCGAGTTTTAACAATCACCATCACAAAACTATCAACCCAAAATGCTTTGAAAGGCTAAATGCTAAGGACTCGACGACTCCCCCACGCTTAGTTGTAAGCTCACCCAATACACGCTCAAACATCACCAAAAATGAGCCAAAGAAAAAAGACATGTCCTCACTTTCGAAGACACAAGACTCAAGCCTAGACTAACCCGGAAAAAAAAAATCCAATGTCGCCCCACTTATGACGCCAACACCGGCAAATGAGATGATTGCACAAATTTATTTATTCTTTCTTTCTCTTCTTTTCTCTCATTTTGCCTAGGAGCCCTTTCGGGTTTTCATCCTAGCTTAACATTCATTTTGTCTCTCTTTTTCTTTTGGCTCACTTCCTCACTCGCTCATGATAAGCCACTTTTTTTGCATAGGCCGCCCTTTCGGGTTTTCAACCTATTCGGGCCTCCTAATTTTTCCTGAGTCGCCCGCCCTTTGCGGGTTTTCAACTCAGCGGGATTTTTTTCCATCTTTTTTTTTCCTTTTTTTCAATTTTTTTTTCAAATTTAAATCAAATTACAAAGTAAAGGCTCAAAATAAATTAAAATCAAATGCGAAATAAATATAAACAACCACATTTGCAAAATATCCCCCACTCCCACACTTAAAAGGCACATTGTCCTCAATGTGGAAAGGACAAAAAAAAGAAGTGTGGAAGGGAAATGGAGGGAAATCTCTAGGAGCCGGAGGGACCCCCGGGCTCACCTCACCGGGCAGCCCTCCTAGCCTCTCTCTCTTGGCGGCGTATGGGGCGCGCCATCTCAATATCAGGAGAGGGATCGGTGTACCCAATTTCTTGGTTTTCCAGTCCACCATGGGGAAATCGCTACACAAAGAAGGTGTTCATGGCCGAGACCATCGAACTCATGTTATACATGGTGTCTTCCATCCCATAATACCTAACCTGTAAATCAACCAACTCACCCTCAAAAGTGTCTGGTCTCTGCGTTACCTGAACCCTGAATGGGGGTGGAATCATTTCTGGTTCTGGCTACTGATGATGACGATGGTGCTGGGGAGGTGCTGGCGCTACTTGGAGGCCCAATTCTTCCTCTACCCCCCTTCTATACTCCTCATCAGGGGTAAAAAGAGTTGCTCCACTGTAGTGTACACGGTAATGGTAGTCCGCTCTTTCGGTAATACCATATATTTCATATGATGCCCCCCAAATAACCATACATACCTACTCACCCCTCTCACGTATTTGGTCCACAATATTGCCGCACTTTGTAACTGGTGGACACCATAGATGTTAGTACCCCGGGTAAAACGCTCTGCCTCCTAGCCCAAAGGGTCAAAGATGGGTTTCCCTTTATCAGTGGGTACTTGAACTCCTAAATATGTTACTAGGAGTGTAACCATTCCCCCCATGCTCAATTTTCCCGTGGTTTTCCCTTCCGCCGATTGGGCTAGGCAATATTGAACCCACACGCTCACCCAATTAGGAATACCTTCCCCTTCACTGGTCATAGCTCAAAAACATTTAAGGTCGAAATCGGGAAGGTTAGGGGGTCCCCTTGGCAAAATACGGTCATGGAGAGAAACCGGTTCACAAAGCAAAGAGCGGGGTGGGGAATACTACTATTTTTTAATCTACTATGCCATTGTTGCCCACCAGTGATTTTATACCAAAAGATGGCATTATTGTAATTTTCGGTGTGAGGAATGCATCATCAGGCTCATAATCCCACCCAAACGCCGTTTTGATTTCAGAGTAGGTCATTGTGTAAGCACGGTCATTTAGGTGGAAAGTGATATATGGTTCCTCATCCTCATCCCCTTCATGATTCTCCACTGTGGCTAGAAATTCTAAGGTGTATCTCTCATAGGTTCTTGCTCGTTTGGAAATGAATAAATTATGTCCAACCTTTTCGAGAAGTACTTCCACAGACTCTAGCAACCCTAGTTGTTCTAAGGTGGACACGTGAACAAATTTGGTCTCTTGAATTGTCCTCCCCGGTCTTGTTAGTCTATCCCAACACCTCTTAGCATCCCTACTAAGTTTCTTAAGGCCTCGGGCATTAATGGCGGGGAGGGTCCTGAAGAACTACTAGGTGTGGAGGTTTGGGCTCTTTTGCTCATTGTTTGACACTTGTTTTTCCTTCTCTACCTTCACTAAACAATTCTAAGCACAATCACAATTCTTCAATACAACTTCAATTCCCACTCAACAACTTCCAAACACACAGCTAACACCACAATTTCAATCAACAAATATGAACAACAACAACCAAGGATGACACTAAACAACCAACAACCAATAATGACACTAAATACTCTTAGAGGCAAGCAAGGATAAGAATTTTAACCAAGAGCAAAGAGTATTAGGCAAAAGAGATTTATACCCCCAAAAGTTGGTTGTTTTGTGACAATAAAAGACAATGGAGGTTGAAGAAAGCTTCCTCAATCTTCTAAAATCAATTTCCAAGCTCCAATTATGGTGAAAATTGCTCTAAATGAAAACCCCCATATTCTAGGGTTTGTAGAAATATAAAGAATTTTAGAATTTTTTTGAAGAAGGTGAGTAATGTGAGTGTGGAGAGAAAGATTGTGTGAGGATTTGAAGAAAATGTGGGAGATTGAGAGATTTATTGAGGGAGATTGGAGGTCTTGAGAAGGTGTGAGTGAGAGCTAGAGTAAGAAGAAGGATGGTGTGAGAGTGGTGAGGGACGAGTGAAATGAAAGGGGAGGGGGTTATGTCGAGCTTTGCAAAGAAAAAGCGTGCGGGACAGTACCCAGTCGCGACTTTTGAACTGAGTCGCGACCCGCGACCGGGCCCTCGCGAGTCGCGACTGAAGCCGGCTTCGTCCTTCTCTTTTTTTTTCTTTCTTTCTTGCCTTCTTCTTCCCTTGTTCTTACGTATTATGTCTTCAAGTCTACTACTCCCTCCTCACTTTTGTCCTCCTTTTCTCTCTTTTTCATTTCTTTCACGCTCATAAGTCTTGCAATCAAAGTTCGATCCTCTCAAACCTTGCAATTCTTGAATCACGAGCCACCCATTCACACAAGCTTCTTACAATTCTCAAACCTCTCAAACTCCCTTTGTGCATGCTCCATGTATTTCCTACAAAAAGCACAACCAAAAAGCATAAAATCCTATAAAATAAACAAGAAACTAACTTTATACAATTATATAAACTAAGACTCGTTTATTTAACGTCGTCGACACGACGTTGCAAACCTCAAAGACTCATCCATACTCAGGGTCACTGAGAGGAACATCCTCGGCCCCTGCTTGCTGAAAACCTTCAAAGTACGGCTTAAGCCGCTGCCCATTCACCTTAAAAACCTTCGATGTGGCTTCACTCATGACGAGAATGGAGCTTTCCTGGAAAGAGGCATAGATGGGATTGAAAAAGAAGAACTCTTTGACCAACCTTGAGTTCCTTCCTTATTATCAGCTTATCATGCCATGCTTTCGTCTTAGCCTTGTAGATTGCCGCATTCTCATAGGATTCATTCCGGATTTCCTCCAACTCTTGAAGCTGCAACTTCCTATGTAGCCCGGCTTCATCAATATTCATGTTAAAGATCTTTATTGCCCAATATGCTTTTAGCTCGAGCTCCACCGGAAGGTGACACGGCTTTCCAAACACCAAGCGGTATGGGGACATACCAATAGGTGTCTTGTAAGCTGTCCTGTAGGCCCATAATGCATCCTCCAACCGCAAACTCCAATCCTTCCTACTTGGATCCACTGTTTTCTCAAGAATGGATTTGATTTCTCGATTTGATACCTCCGTTTGACCATTTGTTTGTGGATGGTATGTTGTGGACGTCTTGTGGGTCACATGATACTTCTTAAGCAAGGCTCCTATGGTTCGGTTGCAAAAGTGTGTTCCTTTATCACTAATCAAGGCTCGTGGAATCCCAAACCTACAAAATATGTTAGACTTCAAAAAATCCGCAACCACCTTAGCGTCATCAGTTCTAGTGGGCTTGGCTTCCACCCGCTTTGAGACATAATCAACTGCAAGTAAGATGTATTGAAAACCAAAAGAGTTTTGAAAAGGCCCCATAAAGTCAATGCCACATACATCAAAAATTTCACAATACAAGATAGAAAATTGGGGCATTTCATTCCTTCGGGAAATATTTCCAACTCTTTGACAATTATCACAAGACTTACAAAAATGATATGAATCTCGATGTAAAGTAGGCCAGAAGAATCCACAATCAAGTATTTTGTAAGCTGTCCTCCTTGCTCCAAAATGCCCTCCACAAGAGTGGGAATGACAAAAAGTGAGAATAGAATTACCTCTTCATCCGGGATGCACCTTCTTATCACTTGATCCGAACAATGTTTCCATAAGTAGGGATCGTCCCAAACATACCATCTAGCATCACTCTTCAGCTTGTCCTTCTGTGCTTTTGAGAAATGAGAAGGGAAACGGTTAGAAACAAGATAATTCACAATATGAGTGTACCATGGGTGTGAACATCCTAGAGCAAACAAATGCTCATCCGGGAATTCCTCCCGGATCGGTTCCTTCCACGGCTTCTCCGAACTAGGCTCTAGATCATATGATGATACCAATCGACTCAAGTGATCTGCAACCAGGTTCTTCGTTCCCTTCTTATCTTTCACTTCCAAATCAAACTCACTTAACAACAAAATCCACCTTATTAATCTTGGTTTGGCTTCCTTCTTTGTCATTAGATGACGAAGGGCTGCATGATCAGTATAAACAATGACTTTGGTGCCGAGTAAGTAAGATCGAAACTTCTCTAAAGCATAGACCACAACTAATAACTCCTTTTCTATGGTGGAGTAGTTTCGTTGCGCTTCATTCAATGTCATGGATGCATAGTAAATGGCATGAGGCATCCTTCCCACTCTTTGCCCAAGCACGGCCCCAATCGCATAATAACTTGCATCGCACATTATCTCGAAGGGCTTGGACCAATTTGGTGGTTGGATTATGGGAGCTGAAACTAGCCTCCTCTTCAGCTCATCAAAAGCTCTCTTGCAGGCTTCATCGACCAAAAAATCAACATCCTTCTGCAACAACCTGCATAAAGGAGATGAAATCTTCGAGAAATCCTTAATGAACCTGCGATAAAATCCTGCATGTCCAAGAAAAGATCGAATTTCTCGCACATTAGTCGGATAAAGTAAAGAATGAATGATGTCAATTTTCGCTTTATCAACTTCAATACCCTTTTCAGAGACTACATGACCCAAAATACTGCCCTGCTCGACCATAAAGTGACATTTTTCGGAATTCAAAACAAGATTAGTTTCGATACATCGTTTAAGCACTAAAGTCAAATGATCTAAGCAATTATCGAAGGAGTTTCCATGCACGGTAAAATCATCCATGAAAACTTCTACGAATTGCTCCATATACTCTGAAAAAATGCTTACCATACATCTTTGGAAAGTAGCGGGGGCATTACATAACCCAAAAGAGATGCGTCTATACGCAAACGTGCCAAAAGACACGTGAATGTGGTCTTCTCCTGGTCTTCCGGTGCTGTTGTCACTTGAAAAAAGCCTGAATAGCCATCTAAGAAACAATAAAATGAATGTCCAGCTAATCTTTCCAACATTTGGTCTATGAATGGCAATGGAAAATGATCTTTTCTCGTTACCGCATTCAATCTACGGTAATCAATACAAACCCGCCACCCGTTTTGAATACGAGTGGGCACTAACTCTCCATCTTGATTTTCAACAATAGTTACTCCAGACTTCTTAGGCACCACTTGAGTGGTACTAACCCATTCACTATCAGAAATAGGATAAATCGTACCTGCTTGGAGTAATTTCAAAATCTCGGCTTTCACCACCTCCATCATAGGTGGATTTAGCCGTCTCTGAGGTTATCTCACCGGTTTTGCACCTTCTTCCAATAGAATTCGATGCATACAGGTGGTAGGGCTTATTCCCTTAAAGTCAGCAATAGTCCATCCAATTGCCTCTCGATGTCCCTTCAGCACTTTGATAAGTTTCTCCTCCTGTTCCTTAGTTAACTTACTCGTTATAATCACTGGCAAAGTATTTTCATCACCAAGAAATGCATACTTTGGATGCTCGGGAAGTGATTTCAGCTCCACAGTAGGTGCCTGCACAATAGATTGTAAAAGCTTGTCCCGAGGGACGGTTAGGGGTACCAGCCCTTTAGAAAAGGGGACGATAGGAAGCTTTTCATATTCTTCCAAAGCTTGAACAGCCTCCTGCAAGTTAGCACTCAAAACATATTCAACATTTTCATAATCCATACTATTTTCGAGAGCTACTTGAAGTTTGTCCTCACCATCCATCTCGAAGACTTCCTGTGAAACAACATCAACCACATCTATGGAATAACACGAGTGATCATCACTTGGGAATTTCATGGAATCATTAACATTAAACTCTACCATATTTCGATCAAATTCCATAGTCAAGCATCCACTATGCACATCAATTTTAGTCCTTGCGGTTTTCAAAAATGGCCTACCTAACAAGATACGAGTTGCATGTTTATCATGTTCCATGTCAAGGACATAAAAATCAGCAGGAAAGATTAACTTATCAACTTTAACCAACACGTCCTCTACTATTCCCTTAGGGTAAGCATTGGAACGGTCAGCTAACTGAATCACGACACCTGTTTCATGTAAGATACCAAGCTTTAAGGACTCATACAAAGAATAAGGAATCACATTAATTAAGGCACCTAAATCAAGCATGGCTCTTTGATACATGGTGTTTCCTATCACACAGGGTATAGAGAACATGCCCGGATCACTACATTTTGGAGGTAGTTTCTTTGGGAACATCGCGGATACATGTTCACTTACCTTTACCTTGTGCACTCCCCTTAATCTTTGCTTTCTTTTTGTGGTACACATTTCTTTGAGGAATTTAGCATACCTAGGAATTTGTTTTAAAGCATCTAAAAGGGGAATGTTTACCTCACACTTACGAAAGACTTCGTAAATGTCCTTGTCACCTTCCTTCTGTCGAGTATCTTTTAGTGCCTCGGGAAATGGTGGAATTGGCTCATACACATAACTTCCTGAATCTCGCCCAATACTCATAAAAGGTTTCATTGTTATTTTCCTCGATGTTACTGATATCGCGTATTTATATAGACTTTTCTCCCTTATTTACAAGCTAATTTGTGCGTCAATGGAGCTCTTAGGAGCTATTTTGAGCTAACTTTCGTATATAGTTGTGGTTTTGTGTTTTAGTGTTGAATTGCAGGTTTTAGGGAGTTTTCTCCCTATTCCCGAGCCATTTGGAAGCAACCACGGCTTTACGAGATGTTGTGGGGCATGTAGGATGGCTCACGAGCTTTATGGATAATTTAGGAGGTCCCAAGACCCCTAAACGTGAAGTTTAGAGAGCCAAAGAGTCAAAAAGGAGGTTTCCGTACTCTGATCGGGCAAAAATGGCCCGATCGGGCGAAGTATTTATGATCGGGTATGAAAGTCGCGGACACGATCGGGCAAGGCGTGCCCGATCCAATCGGGCGAGCAACATGCACCAGACCCGATCGGGCATAATGCACCCGACCCGATCGGGTTGGATGCTCGTAGCCCTCATTCTGCTGCTAGTATCAAGGCAAGCGTATTGGCCCAAAATTTGCACCAGGCCCGATCGGTGGAAGCCACAGGCCCGATCGGGTGGGCCGCAGATCTCACTATTGGTGCTGGGCTGCTGCGCCAGGCCACGAGAAACAAAGAAGGCTCTTTGGTGTTTGACCCGATCGGGTGGAAGCCCCAGGCCCGATCGGGTGGGCCGCAGATCTCACTCTTGGTGCTGGGCTGCTGCGCCAGGCCACGAGAAACAAAGAAGGCTCTTTGGTGTTTGACCCGATCGGGTGGAGGCCTCGGGCCCGATCGGGTCTGGCGCCATCCGTCGCGGAATTCGTCTTTTATTTCGTATTTTGTTTAGACTTGAGGGGCACTATAAATACCTTTTCCTCATTATTTAGAGACATCTTTTATTCATCTTTTTACGGCTTTAGACTAGTTTTATTTCTCATTGTTCTTAGTTTAATTCAAACACTTTAGATTAATTTAGAGGTGATTGAGCCTATTCGATTTCAATAAAAGTTCCTGCTTTCCGTCAATTGGTACTCTTTCCTACCCTAATCTCTTTTATTATTCTTGATTGCTTAGTTTATTTATTTAATCGTTCATGATGCAATTGTTAGGGTTTCATATTAGTTTTGTCGTTGTTAATTCGATTATGAGTGAGTAGTTCTCTTTCTAGGGTGTTAGATAGGGAAGCCATGTTTATACCATGATTGTGATTTAGATTTCTATTGATTTCTAGGGCTTGATTAGGGTGATTGTGGTGTGGTTTGTTCTTATTGAGTAATTAATGTCAGTGTACAATTTCATTGATTGCTTGTGGTTAATAGTTGTTTGCACAGATCCGTCTTACGACTAGAGGCCTAGGACACATCAGTAGTTCTGATTACGTTAGTGACCATACGACGTATGTTGAACTATGAGCGTTGATCTTAACCATAGCTCAACACGTGCTCTAATCCCCCGACTCTTGACTTAGGTTTTGGTAGTAGTTGACCCTATTTGATTGGTATAAGCATGGTGAACCGACCTAATACCCTAGAGTTCTAGTCCATAGTTAAATCCTCGATTTATTCCGTCTTCCTTAGCTTACTCATTAGTTTACTTAATTCTTCTCTGATTTCGTCTGAAGTAGCTGAATTGGTTGAATATTAATTTACAAACTCTGTCTCCCTGTGGATTCGACCCTGCTTCCATTGACTACTATAGTTAGAGGACTGTAGGTTTATCTTTGATTAGGTGATACGACTAAACCCTATCAGTTACTAATCTCCTTCTTCAACACAGAAGACATTGAAGCTTTCTTTAAATCAGCCCATGTGGATATGCTACCCGGTGGAAGGTAGTATAACCAGTCATTTGCTGCTCCTTTTAATGAGAATGGGGAGGCTTTGAGTTTCACCTTCTCTTCCGACACCCCTCTAGGCTTCATGCTGCTACAAACCACATGGAACTCCGAAAGATGCTTGTTCGGCCCATCATTTAGCCCATAGAATATTGGAAGTAAATGTATCAATCCCGATTTCAGCTCAAAAGTTTCCCCTTCTTCTTCTTCTAGAAATGTTATGCATAGGGGTTGCTGATCAAGGTTCGGAACTGTAACCTCCTTTAGTGTACGTTGCTCAACTCTCGGAGGCATCTCTTCTTCTAGTTCAATAGCAAAAGGAAGCTCCCTGAAGTCTTCACGCAATTCCCTTCTCAACCTGAAAAGAGTTAATTCCAAATCCGGATTGTACTGCAAGGGTTGTTGGTTAGTAGCACGAGTAATAACCATAAACCATAAAGCAAGCAATACAATCAATAACAAAATACGCTAAACACAAACTAGTACACCTTGGTCCCCGGCAACGGCGCCAAAATTTGGTGTGAAGTTGTCGTATACTCCTAACCAAATATAATTAACCTTCTTTCCTTAACAACTGAATGTATAGCGGAAGTAAGGATCGTATCCACAGGGAGCAAGGTACAAGTCTATAAGTAGCGGAATCAAACCCCTAGAGTCTTCTAAGAGTAACGTAACCAATGGGGGGTTTGCTTAGGAACAAGGACTACAATTATAGAGATTAAACAAGAAATGTTGTAAGTTAAGTCAATGAAAAAGGATCTTGGACTCGATTAGCATCCACTTTCAACCAAAGTATCGATCATGGAACTCATAAAAAATTTTCCCCTTTTAGTCACCTATTGAGAAGTCTAAACTTCTAACCTCCTAGATCGTGGTTAAACAAACACAATCAGCGTGGTTTGAACCCCCTTTTACTATCACCTAACTCAAACAAATAGCATTTAAGTTCAAACCAATAGTAGCATTAGAACCGAGGCACAAAAAGGATTGCTAATGATAATGAAGCATTAACATTCAAGCAATAAGTAAAGTTTCTCTAAGCACTTGAAGCAAGATCAACATTACAACAAACACCTAGTGTGCTACTTAAAGAACTAAGAACATAACTAACCGATTATGTTCTTAGCTCTAGCATTTGATCATTTACACAACTACTCTAGTAGTACTCCTAGAAAAATTATGCAAATATCAATGAAATAAGCTCAAGAGACCTTACAATAACCAAGGGAGATGAGAAGAACAAGAGTTCTCACATACAAGAGTTGAAAGCTTCAACTAACCGGATCCAAGAACAAGTTTAAGCTAGAGCATACATGGATTACACTAAAGATCTATAAGAGTTGTTAGTGTTTAAACCCTAGAAAATGGGACCTAAGCGCTCTCTGTTCTCCTTCTCTTTCTACAAAATAAAGACGATCTAAAAACATAAGCCAAAACCATCCGTAGAAGGAAACATAAAAGAAAAGAGAGGTGGGCGGTTGTGCCATGTCGCGACCCGCGATCACAATCGCGACTCGCGAGCAGCAGGTCGCGACCCGCGACCAGCGTCACGACTCGCATTAGGCTACTACCCCTCCTTTCTTGAAATATCTAACATAAAAGGGGATGGGGAAGGAAGAAAGGCTTGGATAGCCCAGCAGGATCCTCCTTGGTGGCTTGGCCGCTGCAATGGCTTGATGCTTGGAGCTCGGAAGACTTGGAGCTTGTCTTGGAAGGTTCAAAGGACTTCGGAAGGCTTCGAGATGACTTGCCGCTAGGAGGTTGGATGACTTGATGCTTCGGAGAATGATAGAATGCTGTATGAACATGACAAACACCAAAACTTGGGACACGACTCTGTAGACCTCTTTAACACCAAATCAAACCAAAACCCGAACTCTAAACACAAAATCGACACACAAAACCATACAAAAATCGCCTAAGATTGGCGAATAACTTTGACGCATCACATATTCATAAGTTATTGCTTTTGTGAGTTAGAATTCATGGAATTGTATTATAAGAGTTAAGTAATGAATGAGGAAATAAGTAAGTAAAATGAATTGAGGGATTTTGATATATGGATAGTAATACTTGAAATAGTTTTGAGATTGAGATTGAGTTTGAAATTCTCATGGAAATCAGAATTTATATATTGTATTTATCAAAAGGACCTAGCTTTGTGATATGAAATGGGAATTAGGAAATGAGAATGAATTTGATTGAAATTGGCTAAACTATATAAAGAGCATTGGAGTTATTAAGTATGTAAAATGTTATTGAAGGATTTGTGCAAGTATTGATAAGGAATTGGTTAACAAACTCGAACTAGTTCCATAAACTGAAAATGATTTTGGCTAGGTAAGAAAAATTTATCATTAATAAGGTTGATTCGAGTGATTCCATACTTGAGATTTATAAGAAATTCTATTGAATGTTGTCATTGTTTCTGAGGTAGATCACAGGAATTTGCTTTTGGAGCTGGATATCCTTTGGCAATCAAGAACATCGGTTATTGAGATTCCTTATGGAGCTAAGATTCAATGTTTGGGCTTGAGCAATGGTACACATTGTCCCTCCATCTTCTAATACTAAAATGTGAGTCATATGATTCGATAAATATGATATGCACTAATAAGTATTATCTGGGGTATGTTTATAAAGGTAAGACTTGATTCTAAATGCGAAAATTAAGTTGTTCTTCACTTGTTTAGATTTCGAATATAAGAAACTGGTTTATTGAGCTATTTTACAAGATATGTGAAGTTGCTTTGTCTCCTAAAGGTACGTGAATTATGAGTTTGGGATTGGAATAAAACCCTTTATTAACTTTACTCAAATTCGTAATGAAAGTATGTATTGCGGAGAGTTGAATAGGACGGGTTTTATATAACTATATTTTGGTTCCTATGACTGAACAATGTGAGTTATTCTATTACTTATATGTCAGGATATTATGTGGGCAGCTGGGTATTCGATTATGAATACTTAAATGGAAGGTTTCGATATACTTCTAAACATAATTACATTGTGGAGTTATGAATTAATTGACTCCTATATTCTATAATAGCTGACCAACTAGGTTTAAAGGGGATACTAGTATGTAATGAATGAGATATTTATTGGAAGGTTTGAAATGTTGAATGCGTTCAGTTGGTAAGAAATTACTATTATGGTTAATGACCCTTGGAGCAAGAATTCTTTTATATTGATTTCAGAAATACGGTTACGAAAGGAGATTGTTGGAAGTAGAATATTAGATTGCTTCGTATTTTAATGGTCAACCACCTGGAGTATAGGTTATATTTTTTTAGATAGCATCAATAACCTTAGGGAATGAACTTATGGAAGTTAAAAAATCTATGGTTGAATGGTTGTGGGATAAATGAGCTACGTGGGGAGTTTCCTTTGTATTATAGCTAATATATGAGAAAGTTAAGATTGGCCAATTGAGATTATAATACGCAAACTGAGAGTTAGAGTTTTACCATAGTTAGTGGATTAATGCGTTGTATTGAATGCTTTGCGGGCTCTCTAAGTACATTAAGTAAAGTGGTGATAAATTATGGATGAAAAACTCCCAAGTAGCAAGAAAGCTCATATCGAGGTTGATGTTAGTCATATTATGCCTCTAAGAAATGAAGAGATGGATCATCATTGTAATGAAATTAGAACACTTAGCTCATAAGTAATTCTATAATTAAATTGCCAATATTATTGTGTGAAAATGAGAATAAGAAGAATAAAAGAATAAGGAGATACTATCGTATTAATCTGGAGAATGAGCTTAAATAATAAGAAATAAGAGTAAATCAATATTGTAGAGTGGAAAACTTTGGGAAATAGATTCATAATACGCGTATAGTAAGGAAGACATGAATTGAGGCCGAATGCGAGCACTAAAGGATAGGGTACTAGAACAAACAGACTCAAGCAAGCCATCAACTCAGTATGTATCCATCGAGGTCCTGAGACGATATCCAATTAAAGTATTATTAAATGATGATAGTTGCAAGGGATATGTCATGATGAGTGGTGAAATATAATGGGCAAGATTGTGAAATACAAAAGAAATAAAGTTAGTAAATTTTAAGGGAATAAGGTTGTGAATATGAGCAGAATAAAGTTATGAAGTATAGATGGTCAAAGTTATGAACACGGGCTCGTGCTAGGAAAGTAGAAATAATATCTCAAGTTATAAAATACAACTATGGCTGATGATTTGTATTGTAGGAACTTTGGAACCTATGTCTGGGCTACTGAGAAATTGAAATTAAAGCTCATGTATGACCAGTACTTCTAAATAGGAACGTTAACTAATATTATAGTTTTTAAGTTTTGAAATAGATCATATTATGGAATGTATGGAGTATTATGATTGTGGAATTTGAAGATTGAGGAATATTATGATTTTGGATTATGAAATCCATTTTTGTTTTGTAAATTTGATTATAGAACCTTTTTGTTATGTATGGCTATGAACCCACTCAAGGGCACTAACTCTCTCACGTGAAAGGGAAAATTTGTTAAACCATTTTCATACGACAAGTTTGCTCAAAAAGAACGTTTTCAAAAGTAACTATTTCTTAAGTAATGCATGAGCCGATTTTCCACCGCCAATTTCTCAAGACATTTCAGAAAAGGAAAATGGATTTTTGAACAGATATATATATGAACTTAAAAAATGAGATTTGATCTTTAAGGTGAAGAGTTACGCCCTGCCCTTGATTTCCGGGTTTATGCCGAGTTTGGGAAAACGTGGTTGAATTGTTTCAGAAGATGAAAACTCTGGATTTTGTCACCTACATTGTAGGCCTAGCCTTACATGATATTGTTCTAGGCCTGGCTTAGGGGAGTATTAGTAGTGACTTGGTCTTGTTTTAGATGAGTTTTGGTGATTTATGGGTTATTGGTTGTGCTTTATTTGTGGAGCTTGCTTGATACAAAAACTTATAATTTGAAAATTTTGGGATTGAAAAAAGAATGAAAAGTGAGCAAAAAGAATTCATTAAAAATTTCTAACTATCAAAAAGAGAATGAGTTGAAAAGAAAAAAAGAAAATGTGGTTTGTTCGAGTATTGTCGAGTTGGTTATCTTGTGGGTGATGATTTGCGGAGTTGAGAGGTCACATTGACCTCATGTTATGTCTATGTTTATGCTCCTCTAGGATGGTTTTACCACAACATCTCCCAAAGTTTTCCACATCCTTCACGTAAGCCACGTACCTTGCAAAGACCTCATGATCCTTTTTGCACTGCTTTTATTAGATTGATCTGGAGTTTTGTCCCAATCCCTTAGAGTATTTTCTATATTTGAGTCAACTGAACTAGGTTGAGTGTTACATGCTATCCTCTAAACACATGAGTGACTTAAGTTGGGAGGGGTCATTATGGGTTGGGTCAGGTGAGCGATCCGACCCATGTTTTGCCTGCCACAAAAATCAACAGTTGAGTGTCTCCCATGTGAGTATTGATGGAGGTCCATCTAGTTCCATTGATCCGAAGACTAAAAACATGGTTGCTTGTGTTTTAAGGGATGTTCTGAATTCCCTTAAGTCTATTGAGTCCTTTGAGTCCTTTGAGAGTGTCCTTAGCTTAGTTAATTAATTGTTAACTAAGTTACTATCTTTAATTGCTTTATTAGGGAGTCTAGAGTAATAAAATGTACTCTTAGTTAATTTAATGTCATATTAGATTAACTAGGATAGTGTTAGTTGAGTTGTAATTTCATTTATGTTAATTAGAGAGTCTATTAGGGTTGTATGATTAATGATGGACGAGTGAAGTGTTTAAAATCAGCCAAAGGAGCGCCTACTTCAAGGAAGCTTCCAAGAAGATCAACCAAGAGCAAAGATAGGAAAGGAATCTCTATCCTTTCCTCAAATGGGCGTCTAAGCTAAGAAGATCAAGGAAAAGGAATCATTTTCCCTCCAAAGCTCATCTTAGGCGCCTAACCTTATCATTTTAGGGTTTGGCTTCCTACTTTGAAGGGATAAGTGAGTACATCAAGAAAAATGGTCAAGTGGCCGTCCAAAATGATAGAGCAAAGCAAGAGATCGACTTTCAACCCTAGTTAGGATAGATTTTAGTTTAATTAGTTTTTAATTATTTTAATTTTAGTAAATATTTTCCTAGTGAGTCAAGGACATGTATTTAAAGGGCACATTTCAATTAATAAAGGCATTAGACGATTTATTGAAAAAAACCTTTGAGTTTTATTTGCTTTGATTAATTCCCTAATTAATCTAGGCGCCTATGCTAGCTTGATTTTGAGCTTGAATCAAGTGGTGTTCTTAGGAACCTTAATTTGACTTAGTGGTGAATCTGTATCTAAGTTAACTTAAGTAAAGCTAAACTATCATTCGTAAATCATACTTAAACCTATTCTGCCTATCATATAGCCAGAATATAACATCTTGGTATCAATGCCAACACATATCCTAGCCGAAATTCCCAAACACAAACCCTAAACACAATGTCTGGAACTAGCCAAACCAACGAACAATTACAAGAGAAAATCTTAAGGATGGAGGAAGAGAAGCGTGATGATAATGCTAGAATGGCTTTGCTTCAAGATCAACTGAGGCAAATGTCCTTGAGATTGAGGAAACAAAGAGGAGATGGATCCTATGGGGATTCTGATGGAGAAAGTGACGATTCATCTAGGGTTCCATCCATCCATAATGGTCAACGAAACTTCAATGACGTTAAGGTGGATCTTCCTGACTATGATGGTAGATTAGATGCAGATGAGTTTGTAGAATGGTTGGAGAGAGTCTTTGACTACAAGCAAATTTCGGAGGATAGAAAGGTCAAGCTTGTTGCTCTCAAGCTTAGGAAATATGCATCAACATGGTGGGCTAGTATGTGTAGCAAAAGAGAAAGACAAGGGAAGGACAAGATTCGAGATTGGACTAAGATGAAGAAACTACTCAAAAGAAAGTTTCTTCCGACTTACTATGTCCAAGAGAACTTTTCCAAGTTCCATCATCTACAACAAGGGTCGAATTCAGTAGAAAACTATGCAAGGGAGTTTGAATCATATCTCATGAAGTGCGAAGTACAAGAGGATTGACAGGCTAAAGTCGTATCACCTAATCAAAGATAATTCCTACAGTCCTCTAACAATAGTAGTCAAGGGAAGCAGGGTCGAATCCACAGAGAGACGGAGTTCTAAGTTAATATCCAGCCAAATAGCTACTTCAGACAAGATCAGATAGAAATCAGCTGAACTAATAATTAACTACTAGAAAACAATATAAAAAGGATTTGTACTCTATAAAATAAAGGTCTAGGGAATTAGTTCGGTCCACCATGCTTATACCAATCAAAGGAGCAACCAACTATCAGAACCTAGGTCGAGAATCGATAGATTAGAGCAATGTCAAGCTATGGTTAAGTCTCAACGCCCATAATTCAACATATGCAGCACGTTCACAAACATAATCAGAATTACTGGTGTGTACTAGGCCTCTAAAAGTAAGACGGATCTGTGCAAACAATTATTAACCTCAAGTAATCAAAGAAACTGCGCAATAACGTTAATTACTCAATAAGAACAAATCACACCATAACCTATCTCATCAAACCCTAGAAACTAATAGCAATTCAAATAATCATGGTATAAACATGGCTTCCCTCTCTAAATCCCTAGAAATTAAACTACTCACTCATAATCGAATTAACAACAACAAAACTAATATGAAACCCTAATAATCGCATCATGAATAATTAAATAACTAAACTAAGCAATCAAGAATAATAAAAGAGATTAAGAGTACAAAAGAATACCAATTGACAGAAAGCAAGAACTTTTATTGAAATCGAATCCGAGGTTCAATCACCTTTAATCTAATCTAAAGTGTTTAAACTAAATTAAAGCTAAGCTAAGAACTATGGAAAATAAAACTAGAGAAAAAGATATCTCTAAAAATATGAGGAATAGCTATTTATAATAGCCCCAAAATTTAATTAAAAAATAGGGAATAAAAGACGAAATCCGCGATGAATGGCGCCAGACCCGATCGGGCCCGAGGCCTCCACCCGATCGGGTCAAATACCAAATACCCTCTTTTGCTTCTCGTCCTCTACGCAGCAGCCCAGCAACCTGATTTAATGAAAATGCGGCCCACCCGATCGGGCCCAAGGCATCCACCCGATCGGGCCTGGGCGCATTATGGCCTAGGAAAGACGCCCTTCAAGCAGCGTCTCTAATAAGACCTACGAGCAGCCCACCCGATCGGGTCGGGCGGTGAACACCCGATCGGGTCTGGGTACATGATGTTCGCCCGATCCTTTCGGGCAATGCTTGCCCGATCGGGTCCGCAACTTTCATACCCGATCATAAATATTTCGCCCGATCGGGCCATTTCTGCCCGATCAGTGCACGAAAACCTCCTTTGACTCCTTGGCTCTCTAATCTTCACGTTTAGGGGTCTTGGGACCTCCTAAACTACCCATAAAGCTCGTGAGCCATCCTACGTGCCCCGTAACATCTCGTAAAGCCGTGGTTGCTTCCAAATGATTCGGAAATAGGGAGAAAACTCCCTAAAACCTGCAATTCAACACTAAAACACAAAACCACAACTATATACGATAGTTAGCACAAAATAGCTCCCAAGAGCTCCAATGACGCACAAATTAGCTTGTAAATAAGGGAGAAAACTCTATATAAATACGTTATATCAAACTCCCCCAAGCTAAACCTTTGCTTGTCCTCAAGCAAACATCACATGAACATGGAATAGATTACCTCACCCCAAAGATAAAAACAAATCAAAGCTCAAAGCATTTTCAAGACTAAGAATCGTTCAAGCAGGCATAATTCAAGTTTGGCTCATCAAATCCATCCAACCACCAATCATTCAAGCAATTTATCAAACTCAAGCATCCACAAAGCATACAAGTCCTGAAAAGGCACTCACAAGGGTGTCACTCCTCTCAATTTTGTGGCAGGCAAAGAATGTGCCCGAACACTCACCAACCCGACCATAAGTACCCTTCCCACTCACACTCTCATGTGTTTAAGAAGGTTCAATGACGCTCATCCTAGTCAAGTCGACTCGATTAGCAGAAATACTCTTTAACTTTGACAAACTGACTCGAAATCAATCAAATGAACAATGCAGACACAAGCTCAAGAGGACTTTATAGGGTTGAAATGGGGCTTAGGTGAGAGGTAGGGGGTACTTTTTGGTAATGTGGTGGAAAAACCAAGAAAGGGGGAGCATAAATCATTCAAACAAGGCCTAAGATGGCCTACACGACTCCCAACGATCACCATAAAACCATGTAAAGTAACCCAACTCTCATAAATCAATGAAAATCTCATAACAAACCCAATTTTCTAGCAATGGAGCGAATATTCCTTTATGAACGTACGTGAATGAAAGAACTAGAATTCTTTTGAATTTTCATTTCATTTTTCTTTCATTTTTCTGAACTTCATTCACGCAACTCTAAACTTGCTTTTTCTTTTCTCTTTCTCACTCTCAAACCACAGCAAATACACTTTCAAATTCCTCAAGAACCAAACTAAACCAACAAACCAATATCAAATTCAACCCATACAAAAGCTCCCCCAAGCTAGGCTTGGAATAATATCAAGTGAAGGCTTTTGGCTCATAATAGGGGTTTAAGTAATACAAAACAAGTCATTAGGCTCAGCGGGGCTAAGGAGGATAAAAGTATATCAAAAATTCACTCTGAAGCTCAAGAATAAGACAAAAGAACGCCTCTATCACAGCACATGCTACAAGTCATCTAAAATCAGACAAGTACGAAGTCAAAGTCAAGATCAATCCACTAAAGAGGAACTAACACACAAGAATAGACTGGATAATAATATGAATCCAATAGGCTACAAAGAGGCCTCACAGTCTAACCAATTCAGGTATGCAGCACAAAGTGGTCTAATATAATCCAGAAATGCTCGAAATCATAGCAATCAAACATCAAATCATAGCCTCAAGATCACAAATGCCCAGCTATCCAGAAAGCAAAGTCAAGTCATTTTCAAATAGAGCACAGCAAGGGGCACAGGGAGGCAACTAAACCAGTCATGGGAACCATATTTTTTTGTTTTTTTTTTTTAAAAGCAGTAAATCTATCCTAGAAAGCAGTAAAAGAGATAGGGAATACAAACAGAACTCCTCCCCCAAGCTGAACTTGGCAGTGTCCTCAATGCCAAAAGGTGATAAGGACTATGCTAAGAGGAAAAACAATGTTAGTACCCTCATTCTCGCTCACAAAAAGAAGGAAAACAAAAAGAAAAGGAAAAGGGAAAGAAAAATACGAGTTGCCTCTCGCACAGCGCTGGTTTATAAAGGTCCCGCACGACCATAATCCTCCATCTCTCAAATAGGAGGGCTTGGCAATGAGTGTCACCCTCATCAAACATCTTTCTCCTCCAAATGTTCTTGACTATACCTCCAGACGGTGAGGCAACCTTAGGTGGAATTGGAGCCTTCTCCACACCTACTTCATCCAGAGCCTCATCCCTGCAACAAGATTGTTCAAGCATAGGTGCCTTAACAGCATTGGTTAGTTTAAAAATCACTTTATCATCACCAACACTCAGAGTTAAAGACCCAGACTTGACATCAATGACAGCACCAGTAGTACACAAAAACGGCCTACCCAAGATAATAGGAATCTGGGCATCCTCATCCATATCTAACACCACAAAATCAACAGGGATATAGAATTTACCGACCCTAACAGGAACATCCTCTAAAACACCTAGAGGGTATTTTATAGAACGATCCGCCATCTGTAAAGTGATTTGTGTGCATTTAAGGGCTCCCATGTTCAGTTTCTTATAAACAGACAATGGCATAACAGAAACAGAAGCACCTAAATCACACAAAGCCTTATCAATAAAAATAGGTCCAAGATCGCAGGGTATAGAAAAACTACCAGGATCTTTTAACTTTGGTGGGGTTTTATTTTGAATAAAAGCACTACACTCTTCAGTAAGAGCGACACGTTCTACCCCACCAAAGTCTCTTTTCTTCGTAATCATGTCTTTCAGAAATTTGGCATAAACAGGCACTTGGGTAATTAAGTCTGTGAATGGAATCGTTACCTCAAGGTTCTTGACCATAGCCAAGAACTTACCAAACTGCTGATCGACCTTGGACTGTTGCATCCTGTGAGGAAAAGGTGGCCTTGGTGTAAAAGGCGTTTCAGAAACCTTCTCCTTTTTCTTCCCTGTCTGTTCAGCTTCTGCAGACAAATCGACTTCAGACGTCGAATTTTTCCTTTTTCCTTCCTCTTCTTCCCTGCAGTCGGTGTAACCTCATCAATGGGTACTGGAGGAGCATCATAAGCTATGCCACTACGAAGAGTGATGGCATTCACATGTTCCCTCTGAACGGGTTGCCCTGGCAATTGTCCCTGCTGCCTTTGTGCATTAGTTTCTGCCAATTGAGCAACTTGAGCCTCGAGAAGTTTGATGTACTTCTCTTGGGCCCTCCGTGCTTCCTCTTGGGCCCTCCGTGTTTCCTCATTTGCCTTTTGCATAGACAATATCAGTTTCATCAGTTCAGAATTGCTAGGCTCTTGTGGGTTATGGTTTTGTGGAGGTGGGGTGGAAAAATTTTGTGGAGTTTGGAAATTATTGTGGTGATGGAAGTTTTGTGGTGGTGGTCTTTGGAAATTTTGTGGGGTTTGATGGTATGAGGGTTTAGGATAGTATTGTGGAGGTGGAGGTTGATAGTTTTGTGGATTTTGGTAGTTATGGGGAGGGGGGAAGGTTTGTGGCCTTTGTTGAAAGGCGTTTGCCTGCTCCATCTGAAATTGACTGAACTGACAGTCATGCCCAAAGTGACCCTGAACACCACATACCTCGCAGTAAGATGAGGTAATGGGTGCTACTGCAGACATAGCATTGATACTCATGGGTGGAGGTGTCGGACTAGAAGACTTCATTAGCTGCTGAGTTAGTTGCGCCATCTGAGATGTAAGCAATGAAATAGCGTCAACTTCAAGTACCTTCTTAGTCAAACTCGTGGATGATGAATGGTCATTGGCTGCAAGATTTGATATGAATTCATAACCCTCATCAACTGCCTTGTCTAAAAACCCTCCTCCTGCAGACGAATCAACAATACACTTCGTCTGAGGCTGCAGACCATTGTAGAATGTCTGCGTCAAGAACCATTTGTCCATATTATGGTGTGGACACTCTCTCTGTAGATCTCTAAACCTGGCCCACGCTTCCCTTTCATCAGGCTCTTGGGAAAACGTGGCCAGTTTATTTCTGATTTCTGCTGTTTTAGTGGGTGGGTAATACTCTCTCAGAATTGCAGCAGAAATCTCACTCCACTCGGTTTCTTTCACATCGTTCAACCATTTTTGGGCTCTATCTCTCAGTGAAAACTCGAACAACATGACTTTGAGTTGATCTGGAGTGACGCCGGCATGTTTAACGGTTCGACAAAGTTGTTGAAACCGTTGCAGATGATTTGCCGGATCTTCAGTAGGATGCCCACCAAACTGATTTTGCTGGACCATGCTGATGAGTCCAGGCTTAATCTCAAAATTTGCTGCGGCAATGGTGGGCATAGTAGGTCCAGTGGAGAGACTATCTGGGTTGGGCACCCCATATGACTTCAGTGACTTTGACATGACTGAACTCAAGGTGTCTGTTCCAGAGGTGTTCAGCTGAACAGACTGCTTTTCTTTCTGCTTTATCTTTCGAATCCGCCTGATTGTCCTATCAAGACCGGGGTCCGCTGGAATGGGGGAGCCGTTTCTTTGGGACCTGGGCATACAAAAGAGACAAAAAGCAGCAGTAAAGGGTACCTCGATTGAAACAATGAAGTTCCAATGAGGTACAGAGAAGTAGACCAAATAATTAAATAAAAACTTAGAGAACTAGCCGTCTCCCCGGCAACGGCGCCAAAATTTGACAGGCTAAAGTCGTATCACCTAATCAAAGATAATTCCTACAGTCCTCTAACAATAGTAGTCAAGGGAAGCAGGGTCGAATCCACAGAGAGACGGAGTTCTAAGTTAATATCCAGCCAAATAGCTACTTCAGACAAGATCAGATAGAAATCAGCTGAACTAATAATTAACTACTAGAAAACAATATAAAAAGGATTTTTACTCTATAAAATAAAGGTCTAGGGAATTAGTTCGGTCCACCATGCTTATACCAATCAAAGGAGCAAACAACTATCAGAACCTAGGTCGAGAATCGATAGATTAGAGCAATGTCAAGCTATGGTTAAGTCTCAACGCCCATAATTCAACATATGCAGCACGTTCACAAACATAATCAGAATTACTGGTGTGTACTAGGCCTCTAAAAGTAAGACGGATCTGTGCAAACAATTATTAACCTCAAGTAATCAAAGAAACTGCGCAATAACGTTAATTACTCAATAAGAACAAATCACACCATAACCTATCTCATCAAACCCTAGAAACTAATAGCAATTCAAATAATCATGGTATAAACATGGCTTCCCTCTCTAAATCCCTAGAAATTAAACTACTCACTCATAATCGAATTAACAACAACAAAACTAATATGAAACCCTAATAATCGCATCATGAATAATTAAATAACTAAACTAAGCAATCAAGAATAATAAAAGAGATTAAGAGTACAAAAGAATACCAATTGACAGAAAGCAAGAACTTTTATTGAAATCGAATCCGAGGTTCAATCACCTTTAATCTAATCTAAAGTGTTTAAACTAAATTAAAGCTAAGCTAAGAACTATGGAAAATAAAACTAGAGAAAAAGATATCTCTAAAAATATGAGGAATAGCTATTTATAATAGCCCCAAAATCTAATTAAAAAATAGGGAATAAAAGACGAAATCCGTGATGAATGGCGCCAGACCCGATCGGGCCCGAGGCCTCCACCCGATCGGGTCAAATACCAAATACCCTCTTTTGCTTCTCGTCCTCTACGCAGCAGCCCAGCAACCTGATTTAATGAAAATGCGGCCCACCTGATCGGGCCCAAGGCATCCACCCGATCGGGCCTGGGCGCATTATGGCCTAGGAAAGACGCCCTTCAAGCAGCGTCTCTAATAAGACCTACGAGCAGCCCACCCGATCGGGTCGGGCGGTGAACACCCGATCGGGTCTGGGTACATGATGTTCGCCCGATCCTTTCGGGCAATGCTTGCCCGATCGGGTCCGCAACTTTCATACCCGATCATAAATATTTCGCCCGATCGGGCCATTTCTGCCCGATCAGTGCACGGAAACCTCCTTTGACTCCTTGGCTCTCTAATCTTCACGTTTAGGGGTCTTGGGACCTCCTAAACTACCCATAAAGCTCGTGAGCCATCCTACGTGCCCCGTAACATCTCGTAAAGCCGTGGTTGCTTCCAAATGATTCGGGAATAGGGAGAAAACTCCCTAAAACCTGCAATTCAACACTAAAACACAAAACCACAACTATATACGATAGTTAGCACAAAATAGCTCCCAAGAGCTCCAATGACGCACAAATTAGCTTGTAAATAAGGGAGAAAACTCTATATAAATACGTTATATCAAACTCCCCCAAGCTAAACCTTTGCTTGTCCTCAAGCAAACAGCACATGAACATGGAATAGATTACCTCACCCCAAAGATAAAAACAAATCAAAGCTCAAAGCATTTTCAAGACTAAGAATCGTTCAAGTAGGCATAATTCAAGTTTGGCTCATCAAATCCATCCAACCACCAATCATTCAAGCAATTTATCAAACTCAAGTATCCACAAAGCATACAAGTCCTGTAAAGGCACTCACAAGGGTGTCACTCCTCTCAATTTTGTGGCAGGCAAAGAATGTGCCCGAACACTCACCAACCCGACCATAAGTACCCTTCCCACTCACACTCTCATGTGTTTAAGAAGGTTCAATGACGCTCATCCTAGTCAAGTCGACTCGATTAGCAGAAATACTCTTTAACTTTGACAAACTGACTCGAAATCAATCAAATGAACAATGCAGACACAAGCTCAAGAGGACTTTATAGGGTTGAAATGGGGCTTAGGTGAGAGGTAGGGGGTACTTTTTGGTAATGTGGTGGAAAAACCAAGAAAGGGGGAGCATAAATCATTCAAACAAGGCCTAAGATGGCCTACACGACTCCCAACGATCACCATAAAACCATGTAAAGTAACCCAACTCTCATAAATCAATGAAAATCTCATAACAAACCCAATTTTCTAGCAATGGAGCGAATATTCCTTTATGAACGTACGTGAATGAAAGAACTAGAATTCTTTTGAATTTTCATTTCATTTTTCTTTCATTTTTCTGAACTTCATTCACGCAACTCTAAACTTGCTTTTTCTTTTCTCTTTCTCACTCTCAAACCACAGCAAATACACTTTCAAATTCCTCAAGAACCAAACTAAACCAACAAACCAATATCAAACTCAACCCATACAAAAGCTCCTCCAAGCTAGGCTTGGAATAATATCAAGTGAAGGCTTTTGGCTCATAATAGGGGTTTTAAGTAATACGAAACAAGTCATTAGGCTCAGCGGGGCTAAGGAGGATAAAAGTATATCAAAAATTCACTCTGAAGCTCAAGAATAAGACAAAAGAACGCCTCTATCACAGCACATGCTACAAGTCATCTAAAATCAGACAAGTACGAAGTCAAAGTCAAGATCAATCCACTAAAGAGGAACTAACACACAAGAATAGATTGGATAATAATATGAATCCAATAGGCTACAAAGAGGCCTCACAGTCTAACCAATTCAGGTATGCAGCACAAAGTGGTCTAATATAATCCAGAAATGCTCGAAATCATAGCAATCAAACATCAAATCATAGCCTCAAGATCACAAATGCCCAGCTATCCAGAAAGCAAAGTCAAGTCATTTTCAAATAGAGCACAGCAAGGGGCACAGGGAGGCAACTAAACCAGTCATGGGAACCATATTTTTTTGTTTTTTTTTTAAAAGCAGTAAATCTATCCTAGAAAGCAGTAAAAGAGATAGGGAATACAAACAGAACTCCTCCCCCAAGCTGAACTTGGCAGTGTCCTCAATGCCAAAAGGTGATAAGGACTATGCTAAGAGGAAAAACAATGTTAGTACCCTCATTCTCGCTCACAAAAAGAAGGAAAACAAAAAGAAAAGGAAAAGGGAAAGAAAAATACGAGTTGCCTCTCGCACAGCGCTGGTTTATAAAGGTCCCGCACGACCATAATCCTCCATCTCTCAAATAGGAGGGCTTGGCAATGAGTGCCACCCTCATCAAACATCTTTCTCCTCCAAATGTTCTTGACTATGCCTCCAGACGGTGAGGCAACCTTAGGTGGAATTGGAGCCTTCTCCACACCTACTTCATCCAGAGCCTCATCCCTGCAACAAGATTGTTCAAGCATAGGTGCCTTAACAGCATTGGTTAGTTTAAAAATCACTTTATCATCACCAACACTCAGAGTTAAAGACCCAGACTTGACATTAATGACAGCACCAGTAGTACACAAAAACGGCCTACCCAAGATAATAGGAATCTGGGCATCCTCATCCATATCTAACACCACAAAATCAACAGGGATATAGAATTTACCGACCCTAACAGGAACATCCTCTAAAACACCTAGAGGGTATTTTATAGAACGATCCGCCATCTGTAAAGTGATTTGTGTGCATTTAAGGGCTCCCATGTTCAGTTTCTTATAAACAGACAATGGCATAACAGAAACAGAAGCACCTAAATCACACAAAGCCTTATCAATAAAAATAGGTCCAAGATCGCAGGGTATAGAAAAACTACCAGGATCTTTTAACTTTGGTGGGGTTTTATTTTGAATAAAAGCACTACACTCTTCAGTAAGAGCGACACGTTCTACCCCACCAAAGTCTCTTTTCTTCGTAATCATGTCTTTCAGAAATTTGGCATAAACAGGCACTTGGGTAATTAAGTCTGTGAATGGAATCGTTACCTCAAGGTTCTTGACCATAGCCAAAAACTTACCAAACTGCTGATCGACCTTGGACTGTTGCATCCTGTGAGGAAAAGGTGGCCTTGGTGTAAAAGGCGTTTCAGAAACCTTCTCCTTTTTCTTCCCTGTCTGTTCAGCTTCTGCAGACAAATCGACTTCAGACGTCGAATTTTTCCTTTTTCCTTCCTCTTCTTCCCTGCAGTCGGTGTAACCTCATCAATGGGTACTGGAGGAGCATCATAAGCTATGCCACTACGAAGAGTGATGGCATTCACATGTTCCCTCTGAACGGGTTGCCCTGGCAATTGTCCCTGCTGCCTTTGTGCATTAGTTTCTGCCAATTGAGCAACTTGAGCCTCGAGAAGTTTGATGTACTTCTCTTGGGCCCTCCGTGCTTCCTCTTGGGCCCTCCGTGTTTCCTCATTTGCCTTTTGCATAGACAATATCAGTTTCATCAGTTCAGAATTGCTAGGCTCTTGTGGGTTATGGTTTTGTGGAGGTGGGGTGGAAAAATTTTGTGGAGTTTGGAAATTATTGTGGTGATGGAAGTTTTGTGGTGGTGGTCTTTGGAAATTTTGTGGGGTTTGATGGTATGAGGGTTTAGGATAGTATTGTGGAGGTGGAGGTTGATAGTTTTGTGGATTTTGGTAGTTATGGGGAGGGGGGAAGGTTTGTGGCCTTTGTTGAAAGGCGTTTGCCTGCTCCATCTGAAATTGACTGAACTGACAGTCATGCCCAAAGTGACCCTGAACACCACATACCTCGCAGTAAGATGAGGTAATGGGTGCTACTGCAGACATAGCATTGATACTCATGGGTGGAGGTGTCGGACTAGAAGACTTCATTAGCTGCTGAGTTAGTTGCGCCATCTGAGATGTAAGCAATGAAATAGCGTCAACTTCAAGTACCTTCTTAGTCAAACTCGTGGATGATGAATGGTCATTGGCTGCAAGATTTGATATGAATTCATAACCCACATCAACTGCCTTGTCTAAAAACACTCCTCCTGCAGACGAATCAACAATACACTTCGTCTGAGGCTGCAGACCATTGTAGAATGTCTGCGTCAAGAACCATTTGTCCATATTATGGTGTGGACACTCTCTCTGTAGATCTCTAAACCTGGCCCACGCTTCCCTTAGTGTTTCATCAGGCTCTTGGGAAAACGTGGCCAGTTTATTTCTGATTTCTGCTGTTTTAGTGGGTGGGTAATACTCTCTCAGAAATGCAGCAGAAATCTCACTCCACTCGGTTTCTTTCACATCGTTCAACCATTTTTGGGCTCTATCTCTCAGTGAAAACTCGAACAACATGACTTTGAGTTGATCTGGAGTGACGCCGGCATGTTTAACGGTTCGACAAAGTTGTTGAAACCGTTGCAGATGATTTGCCGGATCTTCAGTAGGATGCCCACCAAACTGATTTTGCTGGACCATGCTGATGAGTCCAGGCTTAATCTCAAAATTTGCTGCGGCAATGGTGGGCATAGTAGGTCCAGTTGAGAGACCATCTGGGTTGGGCACCCCATATGACTTCAGTGACTTTGACATGACTGAACTCAAGGTGTCTGTTCCAGAGGTGTTCAGCTGAACAGACTGCTTTTCTTTCTGCTTTATCTTTCGGATCCGCCTGATTGTCCTATCAAGATCGGGGTCCGCTGGAATGGGGGAGCCGTTTCTTTGGGACCTGGGCATACAAAAGAGACAAAAAGCAGCAGTAAAGGGTACCTCGATTGAAACAATGAAGTTCCAATGAGGTACAGAGAAGTAGACCAAATAATTAAATAAAAACTTAGAGAACTAGCCGTCTCCCCGGCAACGGCGCCAAAATTTGACAGGCTAAAGTCGTATCACCTAATCAAAGATAATTCCTACAGTCCTCTAACAATAGTAGTCAAGGGAAGCAGGGTCGAATCCACAGAGAGACGGAGTTCTAAGTTAATATCCAGCCAAATAGCTACTTCAGACAAGATCAGATAGAAATCAGCTGAACTAATAATTAACTACTAGAAAACAATATAAAAAGGATTTTTACTCTATAAAATAAAGGTCTAGGGAATTAGTTCGGTCCACCATGCTTATACCAATCAAAGGAGCAAACAACTATCAGAACCTAGGTCGAGAATCGATAGATTAGAGCAATGTCAAGCTATGGTTAAGTCTCAACGCCCATAATTCAACATATGCAGCACGTTCACAAACATAATCAGAATTACTGGTGTGTACTAGGCCTCTAAAAGTAAGACGGATCTGTGCAAACAATTATTAACCTCAAGTAATCAAAGAAACTGCGCAATAACGTTAATTACTCAATAAGAACAAATCACACCATAACCTATCTCATCAAACCCTAGAAACTAATAGCAATTCAAATAATCATGGTATAAACATGGCTTCCCTCTCTAAATCCCTAGAAATTAAACTACTCACTCATAATCGAATTAACAACAACAAAACTAATATGAAACCCTAATAATCGCATCATGAATAATTAAATAACTAAACTAAGCAATCAAGAATAATAAAAGAGATTAAGAGTAGAGAAGAATACCAATTGACAGAAAGCAAGAACTTTTATTGAAATCGAATCCGAGGTTCAATCACCTTTAATCTAATCTAAAGTGTTTAAACTAAATTAAAGCTAAGCTAAGAACTATGGAAAATAAAACTAGAGAAAAAGATGTCTCTAAAAATATGAGGAATAGCTATTTATAATAGCCCCAAAATCTAATTAAAAAATAGGGAATAAAAGACGAAATCCGCGATGAATGGCGCCAGACCCGATCGAGCCCGAGGCCTCCACCCGATCGGGTCAAATAAATACCCTCTTTTGCTTCTCGTCCTCTACGCAGCAGCCCAGCAACCTGATTTAATGAAAATGCGGCCCACCCGATCGGGCCCAAGGCATCCACCCGATCGGGCCCAAGGCATCCACCCGATCGGGCCTGGGCGCATTATGGCCTAGGAAAGACGCCCTTCAAGCAGCGTCTCTAATAAGACCTACGAGCAGCCCACCCGATCGGGTCGGGCGGTGAACACCCGATCGGGTCTGGGTACATGATGTTCGCCCGATCCTTTCGGGCAATGCTTGCCCGATCGGGTCCGCAACTTTCATACCCGATCATAAATATTTCGCCCGATCGGGCCATTTCTGCCCGATCAGTGCACGAAAACCTCCTTTGACTCCTTGGCTCTCTAATCTTCACGTTTAGGGCTCTTGGGACCTCCTAAACTACCCATAAAGCTCGTGAGCCATCCTACGTGCCCCGTAACATCTCGTAAAGCCGTGGTTGCTTCCAAATGATTCGGGAATAGGGAGAAAACTCCCTAAAACCTGCAATTCAACACTAAAACACAAAACCACAACTATATACGATAGTTAGCACAAAATAGCTCCCAAGAGCTCCAATGACGCACAAATTAGCTTGTAATAAGGGAGAAAACTCTATATAAATACGTGATATCAAGGATGAACCTCAAACTCTGGTAAAGTGGTTTGGATGTTAAGATTGCTAACATTGTTGAATTGCATCCTTTTTCTACTCTAGAGGAGTTGATCATCTTGGCTCACAAGGTGGAAAAGCAACAAAAGAACAAAGGAAAGACTGAAGTAGCTCGTTCTTACCCCAAACCTAACACCTACTCTAAACCAAACACAACCTTTTCTAAGCCTACCCCAAACCCTACTCAAAAACCCCCAAACACCCCTAATACTTTTACTCTAAATCGATCTCCTAGGAAGTGTTTTAGGTGCCAAGGAGGACGACATATTGCTTCTGAATGTCCTAATAAAAGAGTTGTGACCCTAGTAGAGTATGAGGCCCTAAATGAGGAGGATGATGTAGTCATGGAGGCGTGTCAAGAGGAGGAATATGGAGAAGAGATTGTTGGTCCTGATGAGGGTGAATGCTTGGTTGTTAGGAGAGATTTGAGTGGAGTGGTAGATGAGGAGAAGTCACAACAAAGGGAGGCCATCTTCCATACTAGATGTACTGTTGACAACAAGGTGTGCACCTTGATAATTGATGGAGGGAGTTGTACCAATGTGGCGTCTCAAACTATGGTGGACAAGTTGAAGCTTTCAACTACCCCTCATCCTAAGCCATATGTGTCTAATGGCTTAATCAAGGTAAATGTATCCAAGTTACTAATCGTTTACTATTATCTTTTAGTATTGGTAGTAACTATAAAGAGGAGATTTGGTGTGATATTATTCCTATGGATGCTTGTCATGTATTGTTAGGGCGTCCATGGTTGTTTGATCGGAGGGTCATTCATGATGGTTACAAGAACACATATTCATTCACTAAAGATGGCAAGAAAGTAACCCTGACCCCTATCATGTCTATCCCTACTTCTCAACAACATTCCACAAAAGAAAAATATCATTCACTCACTACCTTATTGAAATATGATTATCATGAACTTAGTCCTTTTCGTGAATTATTGTTAAATATAGATCAAAAGGAACAAGTTGATAGTAATCTAGATCACCCCTTGCTTGTCCCATTGCTTGAAACCTACAAAGATGTCTTCCCCCATGAAATACCTCACGGCCTACCCCCTAAAAAAGACATCCAACACAAAATTGACCTAATTCCTGGAGCTATGTTGCCTAATAAGCCTGCCTATAGAACAAACCCTAAAGAAACTAAAGAGATAAGGAGGCAAGTGAATGAATTGTTGTCTAAAGGCATGATTAGAGAGTCTTTGAGTCCTTGTGCAGTTCTAACTCTCTTAGTTCCAAAGAAAAATGGTGAATGGCGCATGTGTGTGGATAGTAGGGCTATTAATAAGATCACTATTAAATACAGATTTCCAATTCCAAGATTGAATGATTTATTAGATGATCTTAATGATTCCAATGTGTTTTCCAAGATTGATTTGAGAAGCGGATACCATCAGGTTCGAATTTGTGAAGGGGATGAATGGAAGACTGCCTTTAAGAAAAAGGAGGGATTGTATGAGTGGCTTGTTATTCCCTTTGGTTTGTCAAATGCTCCAAGTACTTTCATGCGCCTAATGAATCAAATTATGAAGCCTTTTCTTGGCAGATTTGTAGTTGTTTACTTTGATGATATGTTGGTCTATATTATTAATGAATTTGAACATGCAAAACACTTAGAGCAAGTGTTAATGTGTTGAGGAACGAATGCTTGTATGGTAATTTGGAAAAATGTCACTTCTTTTCTAGTCAAGTTGTGTTTCTAGGTTTCATTGTCTCTAGTGAAGGAATCAAGGCTGATGAGAAGAAGGTCCAAGCAATCAAAGAGTGGCTTACTCCTACCTCAATGCAACAAGTTCGAAGCTTTCATGAACTAGCTTCCTTTTATAGGAGGTTTGTTCGAAATTTTAGTGCTATTATGACCCCACTTACAGAAATCACAAAGTTAAAGAAGTTTGAATGGAGTAATCAAGCAAACAAGGCATTTGAGGAGGTAAAAGCTCAATTAATTAGTGCTCCTATTTTAGCTTTGCCTAACTTTAATGAAGTTTTTGAGGTTGAATGTGATGCATCTGGCGTGGGAATTGGAGCTATTTTATCTCAAAATGGAAGGCCTTTGGCTTACTTTAGTGAGAAGTTGAATGAGGCAAAGAGGAAATATTCGACCTATGACAAAGAATTCTATGCTTTGGTTCGTGCCTTGGACCATTGTAGACATTACCTTATTGCTAAGGAGTTCATTCTCCATTCTGACCATGAGGCTCTTAAGTACCTTCAAAGCCAACAGAAATTGCAACCTAGACATGCTAACTGGGTGGAATACATTCAAACATTCCACATTACTATCAAGCATAAGACAGGGAAGATGAATAAAGGTGCAAATGCCCTATCTAGGAGGTACTTATTGCTTGCTACCCTAAGTCCTAAGGTGATGGGGCTTGAATTGTTGAAAGAATGCTATGTAGAGGACAAGGATTTTGGTGTGTTGTTTGAGAAGTGTCATAATCGTCCAAGTGAGGAGTACTATCTCCTAAAGGGATTTTTTTTAAGGGAAATCGCCTATGTATCCCAAGGCATAGTATGAGGGTGTCCTTAATCAAGGAGTTTCATGAAGGTGGACTTGCTGGCCACTTTGGGATCGAAAAGACTGTTATGCTTGTGAGTGAGTGCTTCTTTTGGCCTAGATTGGCAAGAGATGTGGAGTGTTTGATCAAGAGGTGTTTGATTTGCTAAAAATCTAAGGGTCATCTACTACCTCAAGGGTTGTTTATGCCTCTTCCTATTCCTTAAGCACCATGGGAGGATGTGAGCTTGGATTACATTACAGGATTACCTGGAACCCAACGCCAAAAGGATTCAATCATGGTGGTGGTTGATAGGTTTTCCAAGATGGCACACTTTGTGGTGTGCCACACTACTAATGATGCTGTTTCTTGTGCTAATTTGTATTACAGGGACATTGTTAGATTGCATGGAGTGCCAAAGTCAATGGTTAGTGATCGAGACCCCAAGTTCCTAAGTCATTTTTGGCTTACACTATGGAAGAAGATGGGGACAAAGCTCAAGTTCAGTACCTCTAGCCATCCTCAAACTGACGGCAAAACAGAGGTCACCAATAGGACCCTAGGAACCCTAATTCGAGCCCTAGCTACAAAAAGCCCTAAACAATGGGAGGAGATGCTACCACATGCTGAATTTGCCTACAATCGAGTTCCTAGCAAGACTACTGGCCTTAGTCCATTCTTTGTGGTCTATGGTCAAAACCCTTGCACACCTATTGACCTTGCCCCTTTCCCTACCACCACAAAGTATAACCATGAAGCCGAAACTAGAGTGAAGGAGATACAAAATCTACATGAGCATGTGAGAGGAAATATTGAGAAAGCTAATGAGAGAACCAAAGAGAGGATTGACAAGAAAAAGAGAGATGTCCAATTCAAAGAGGGTGACATGGTTTGGATTCATCTAAGGAAGGAACGTTTCCCTTCCAAACAAAAGTCTAAACTTAGCCCTAGAGCTGATGGTCCATTCAGAGTGATTGAGAAGGTCAACAACAATGCCTACAAGATCGAGTTGCCAGGGGATTATGGAGTTTCAGCCACATTCAATGTTGCTGATTTGAGTCCATTCTATGATGATGAAGAAGAGCTACCAAGTTTGAGGTCAAACTCCTCCAAAGAAGGAGAGGATGATGGAGGTCCATCTAGTTCCATTGATCCTAAGACTAAGAACATGGTTGCTGTGTTTTAAGGGATGTTCTGAATTCCCTTAAGTCTATTGAGTCCTTTGAGAGTGTCCTTAGCTTAGTTAATTATTTAACTAAGTTACTATCTTTAATTGCTTTATTAGGGAGTATAGAGTAATAAAATGTACTCTTAGTTAATTTAATGTCATATTAGATCAACTAGGATAGTGTTAGTTGAGTTGTAATTTCATTTATGTTAATTAGAGAGTCTATTAGGGTTGTATGATTAATGATGGACGAGTGAAGTGTTTAAAATCAGCCAAAGGGGCGCCTACTTCAAGGAAGCTTCCAAGAAGATCAACCAAGAGCAAAGATAGGAAAGGAATCTCTATCATTTCCTCAAAATGGGCGTCCAAGCTAAGAAGGTCAAGGAAAAGGAATCATTTTCCCTCCAAAGCTCATCTTAGGCGCCTAACCTTATCATTTTAGGGTTTGGCTTCCTACTTTGAAGGGATAAGTGAGTACATCAAGGAAAATGGTCAAGTGGCCGTCCAAAATGATAGAGCAAAGCAAGAGATCGACTTTCAACCCTAGTTAGGATAGATTTTAGTTTAATTAGTTTTTAATTATTTTAATTTCAGTAATTATTTTCCTAGCGAGTCAAGGACATGTATTTAAAGGGCACATTTCAATTAATAAAGGCATTAGACGATTTATTGACAAACACCTTTGAGTTTTATTTGCTTTAATTAATTCCCTAATTAATCTAGGCGCCTATGCTAGCTTGATTTTGAGCTTGAATCAAGTGGTGTTCTTAGGAACCTTATTTTGACTTAGTAGTGAATCTGTATCTAAGTTAACTTAAGTAAAGCTAAACTATCATTCTTAAATCATACTTAAACCTATTCTGCCTATCATATAGCCAGAATATAACAAGTACCCTCTTAGTATTTTCGGGATGCACAAATGACCTGGTTTGATTGCTTTGCATACTGATTGATTGTTGGTGTGATATAATGGAATGATGATGAACTTGCCTACCGAACTAGTCTTGGATCTAATTGAATATTTTTGAGCTAAATCCTTTTTATCTGATTGGGGTGAGACAGTCATATGTTAGTTCGCATGATATTGTTGCTTGAGGACAAGCAAGAGTTGGGGGATTTTGATGTGTTCATTTTATGTAGGCTTTTAGCCTCGTTTCTCCTCTTATTTTATACTCTTTTAGAGATATTTATTGTGAGATTTGATATGTTTGGGTATGTTTCTTGTTTTTGAGCTTTGATTGTGCAGATTAGGTGACTGAGGCCTTTATCCGGCATTTGGGACCATTATTTAGGTTACATGGGCATTTGGAGTACCCCGAGAGCAATTGTGGAGCTCTTGGGATGAAAAGACATAAGATTGGAGCTAAAGAGCGCTCGTCAGCACAGTGGGACGCGCAAGCATATTTCTAGCTGTATTGAAGAATTTCTAAGTCATCTCCGCCCGCTCGTGCCATTCAGCCCGCCTGCCCGGGCGCCATCGCCCGACCGGCCGGGCAGTTTCTCGGGAGGCCTTTTTCCGTTTTTATTGCTTTTTGAACATTGTCTATAAATACTAGAAGGTTAATTTCGATTAGTTATCATAGTTTTTATCTTAGTTTCATATTGGCTCAATTTTAGACTCCTAGTTTTCTCTCAAGCTTATTTGGTTCGAACATTGTCTGCTTTCAATAAAATTAATTCCTTTCGCATAAATCTGGTAATTCTTCTTCCATTTCTTTTCATTATTTTGATTATTGTTTTCATAGATCTTAGTTGTGTCTTCCATAATTATGTTTTCTTTCGTTTCCAGAGTCATGTCTGAGTAGTTCCTTTTCTAGGGTTTCTAGTGAGGGAAGTCATGCTTGTATTACTGAGGTTGTGATTAGAGCAATATAGTGTGATTCGTTCTTTATTCATGATTTGTGTTAGTGGTCAATTTCATAGATTGCATATGGTCAATATTAGTATGACCCGATCGTAGGCTTATTGGTAGAGGCTTTGTGGTATACATTTTAAAATCCATCAAATACGTAGGCAGCTTATTCTTGAGAATTTTACTTGAATTGTCAAGCTAAATTAAAGTTTTCAAGTTAAGGTTAAGCTCAAGCCCCCCCCCCACAATCTAATCCAAAAGTTTTATCCTAATATAACTAATCTATTCACATTTTACCATCCAATAGTTTAAAAACGACGATAATAGAAAATAGATAATAATAAATAATTATGATAATATAAAAGTAATCATTAATCAAAATTATTTAAGAATACATTGGTCAATATTACTCATTGTAATCTTATTTTTATTGCCATAGTAAGATTATAAATAAACGGCATTACTAGAAAAGAGATGATATTAAATAATTACGTCATTACATTATTATAAAATTTAATCATTATTCGTAATTATCAACAAAATAAAATTTATAAAACCAAATATTTCATATTTGCAATCAACGTATTTCACGGTTATATCTAATTTAATTATACATAAATTACAAATGCAAATATGATTCATAAACAAATAATTCATATTACATCAAACTTACTAACTATTTCAACAAAACCAACCCACTCACTAAGCCCACCCAGCCCAAAGCAACCCACGCAACTAGCCCAGCCCACCCAGCCCATTAACCAGTCCACCCAAACCACCCATCCCATTAACCAGCCCAACCCACCCACTAGGCCCACCCAGCCCACCAAATTAACCGTTTCAAGCCCACCCAAATAGGTAGTGGGTCGCCTTTCTAACCCAGCCCACCGACCCACCCAGTCCGCCTGTTTTCCCAGCCGGCACCGGTTCACAAATGGTTAGCCCGTTACGCCTCAAACCCGGCCCAGCCCAGCCCACCCATTTGCCACCACTCCTTTTACCCATTTTATTTCTTTTCCTTTCTTTTATCTTTTATGATTCTTTTTTAAATTTCAACTTTTCTATTTTACCTTTTAAAGTCAAGTTCCTCAACTAGTTTATTGAGATCCCAAAAGAATGTGTTAACCATGAGTATTTTCCAATCTTTTGTTTACTTGGGATATTACACAAATTACTAATACGAGTTATTAATTAATTGTAGACGAATACTTTGTTGACGGAAATTTCATAGGCGACTGTTACAAGTAATTCCCCATTTAAGCTACTCGAAGTAATATCGATGTCTATCATAACTCTAGACCCGTTGAGAAAGGTTTTCTATTTGATATTATGATTATGTGAATTGAAATTAAGTCGAACGTTGGGTATAAAATAGATTTTATTATGTTACTACTATTATTATTTTATTATTAATTATTGAAGTTGAATGTTATGAATTGGGTCTCGAATATGGTCATTTTGATATTGGAACTTTGAAAATTATCAAATTAAGTGAAATGAACTTTGTTATTTGAACTTGACTTGATTGAATTACTTTGTTTCACATAAGGGTACTAATTAATGAGGGAAATGAAGCCCTACATGGTAGTACAGCTACCTATAGGTTTGGTTAATTTGCTATTCGATCTGAAATTGTTGTCTTCCTTCTATTTGTTTTGATCCAGGTCGAAGGGGTGTGCACACTAAGGACTCTCATTCTTGGCCATGAATTATTTTGGTGGGGCTGACGACCTCCTGTTGAATTAGGTGAATAACAAGGGATTCCCCTGACCTACTGGCTATTGGCATTCACATTTCCCCTCTAATAATTAATAATGTATGGTTTGGTTAATGTTGGATATCGGATGTATTATTGTTTGAACGTTTAGCTCTTATAATTAATTATTTAATTTACTATTTATTATATTAATTCTTTAAACGTAAAAACTTATTTTAAATTATTTACTTTTACGGGACAGAGTCGAATTACCCAGTTTATCTGATTTTGAGAGCTTTGTCTCCCTTGTTTGTTCCTTTATTATTTTTTGCAGGGTGATGATGGTAAGAAGGAAATTCGAGTGAGGAAGCGTAGCCTTAGCCTTTTATATTACCACCTAGTGGATAGTTTAAATAGTGGATTTTAATATTAGTTTGTTGAACATTATAAACTTTCTTTTCACTTGTAATAGTTTAGATAAACCCGAATAAATACGTATTGAATAATTAATTTGGTTAACCTTAGTTTATAGCCTTCATTTACTCCCTTAAGGGGTAAATGGGCAGTAACATCCTCCGATTTTGAGCAATGGTTTTCAACATATAAGTATTTTATTTAATTAAAATTTGGAGGACGTTGCAATCTAGCTAGTAACCCCATCTAAAAGAACTTGTAAATCCATCTAAAGTACTTAGTAACCTCACCATAAATCCCACGTAACGTCATCTAAAATTCATTGCAACCGCCATCAAATATAGCTAGTAACCCCATCTAAAATTCATAGTAACCCCCATCAAATATAGCTAGTAACCCCATCTAAAATTCATAGTAACCCCATTTAAATTATATAGTAAACCCCTAATCAGATAGCAAGTAACCCACATTTGGTACATAGTAACCCCTACCAAATATACCTAATAACCCCCACCAAATATAGTTAGGAGTCCGTCAAATCAAAAGTGTTACAATTAATAAAAACGGAGAATGTATTAAAATTTGTCAGGCCCGAGCCCAATCACTTAGAGGTAATGTTAGCCAATAGTATGCAAGGAAAAAAATTCAATAAACAAAAACATGAAACACTCACAACCATCGTTTCTCTCTCTTCTCTTTATCACACGTTAGAGGAACATTAATAATACATCAAAAAATGCAAAAAGCTTGTAGTTCATCAAAAAGTCACGACAGTAAGCTTAATTTCACTCGATTTTCGATGAATTCAATCTTACAAACTGAAAAGGTCAATAAACTACTTGTTATATGCATTTTCTAGTTGATTTTTGGTTAAAAATTGACTTTTGGTTAAAAATTGACTTTTAGTTTGTTCCTTCATCAACTTACATGCATATGTAAAATTTCCCTCAAGTTAGGGTTTTGGAGAATCTAAATCCGAACCTAAGTTTCCAATTCATGTGCTTAATTTGCTCATAGTCAAGCTTAATTTTTCGAAAACTTACTTATAATCGTTCCGAAATTATAAAGGTACACATTTCAGCTACTAATCAATTGGAATAACATCTAATTTTTATTTTAGTATACTATAATGACTGATCTTGGTTTTGAATGTGCTATTGTGATGTAGAAGAGGATATTGTTGTAGTTGATAATTAGATGATGGTTAGTTTTATTAACTAATTTAATGTATAATTGAAATATTATAGAGGATGAAGTTGGTGATTGAAAAGTTGATAAACTTATGTGAATTGAAATTTTTGAATATGTTATATGCTTTTTGTGGTAACTCTTGTAGATAGAAGGTTTTACAAATTGTAATTTGTTTATAACATAAATTATTAATCTAGACAATAAGAGACTAGTTAGTTATGAATATTATGTTGGTGAGTTTCATTATTGTAGACTAAGTTAATGAGTGATTGAGCCTATAATTTATTTCTTCTATAAAGTTTATTCTATATGTTTATTTGCAGGTTAGTTTGAAAACAAAATGGCAAGACTTAAACGTAAAACTGCAAACATGACCAATGAAACTGAATCTGAAAGTTAAACATGCTTAAAAATGCTAAATGATGGTTGATTTTAATTGTTTGAGAAGAATTTTGTTGTTTACTGCACTTTATATCTTAATTACCAAACAAATGAGTTTTTGATTAGCCATAAACCATGTAACCAGTACATCTCAATTAGTAACCAATAAATATCGATTAGTAATGAGTATACATAAATAAGATATTTATCACTTTATTTTAATAATAGGCAATACTATTGACAAAACAAAAAACTTAGCATTATTACAACAAAATCATTTGCACATTTTGGATTATTGATGATCTTTGGTGTAACTAATCTCACCATCTATGATAGGTAAAGAAAATCAAGAGGCTTCCAAAACATACAAAACTGTAGTAGATAAGCTCAATGAAATGAAGAAAATGGTTGGGTTGTATAGGGACTTATAGGTGGAAACTGGTGTGGTCTTTCGGGGTCGTCGGTTTGGGAATAAGGCATCAAAGAGAGTGATTAATACTTTTGAGGAAACGACCATTATGAAAGAAACTCCGTATAGTAAGGCACAGATCATTTTGTATGAATGGTCGATAGGCCTGAAAGAATTTGGACCCAAATCCATCAGAGGCGGGACTTTTGTAGGGTTCGATGTCCAAATGCGTGTCATGTACTTCTTGGTTAGTAATATTTTTAATCAGTAAGTCATTATCAGCTTGAGAAATATTATTTGAGAGATAAGGAATAATAATGTTCCGATTTTGAGGGTGATTAGTAGTTAGTCGTTTTGAAATTCCTTACGAAATACAGAAAGTATTTGGCAGGGCTCCTCTGTCCAAATGTCATCAAGAGTTTTGATGCGAAAGAATGTTAACATTTTCGAGAAGCGACCTTGGTATGGAAGAATCTAGAATTACGAACACCTTTAGATATCGGAAATTTCCGGGCATACTTACCCTAATATTGTTGGTTAAAGCGTTGTTCGAATTTCGGGGATGCAAGCATAGTTGACTCTCAACATTTTGTAATTTTGCGAGTCTCATGCTATTACAAAAACTTGGTCCCCGAAAATGAAATAAAAAAATTTTAGTTTCAAATTGAACTGAATAATCCGAACTATATCTGATCCGTTCAAAATAATCTCAACTATGAGTTATTCTAAAATAATCCAAACTATTAGGGGTAACTTCTCAAAATGATCCAAACATTATTTTTCTTTCTTCAATGATCCATTTTGGGACTACTAAACATAGTAGAATTAAGAATTTGGATTATTTTGAGAAGGTACCCCTAATAGTTTAGATTATTTTAGAATAACTCAAAGTTGAGATTATTTTGAGCTGAATGGTCATATTTGGGATCACTCTGGTCAATTTTTTCTATTATCAATAGGAAAAATTGACAGGAAAAATCCCACCTTTGCCCCGTCTTCCACCACTGGTACCACCTTTGATTAATCCACTTATAATCCGACCTTTAACCCTCATCTTCTCATACTGGTACCATACACCTACAACCTGTTAAACCAGTAAACAAAATTGTTTACCAGTTATTTCCCCCAAATCCACTCATCTTCTCTCCCTCCCTCTCAGACCACCATTCTCAAATCCCCTATTGTTCATATACCACGCATTGGATGTAATCAACAAAATTCAACTCATAATTGAGCAAAAACTAATCAAAAATCAAACAAACAAACATAATCATCAACTTTAACTTTAGTAAAACAAGCTTAAACTTACCATTTCTGGTTAATTTAAAAAAAAAAATCAATGGCGACAGATTCTCCTTTATTTGTCCTCCATTTTTATTGTTTGTTGTGCTTCATTCATTCTCATTTGCTCTTATTATTAATGAATTCATTGTCAGATTATCTATTTTTCAAGCTATTCACTCTACTGAATTTGCTCATTCTCAACTAGGGTTTTAAGAAATTGTATTTATTTTAGTTTATTCGATTAATTTTCCAGTTTTTGTATTCTTTTACTCTAATGTTGCAGACTTTGACAATGAAAACGGATGAATCTGAGCGAGTGGTTCCTTTATAGCTTCAATTCGACAAGCCGACGCCTTCTTAGATTCTCACAATCTCAATGAATTAATGGAGTACTGTTCTTAAATTGGATTGTTTGTGCATAATATTAAACTAATGTTCTAGAATTTAATTATTTTATACATTTGATTGATTGTTGAAGAAAAAGGTATAGTTGAGTTGTTGTGGTTGAAGGGTGGGTGGTCTTGGGTTGTTGTGGGTTGGTGGCGGTTGTTAGGGTGTGAATGAGGGGGTTTTGGTGGTGGTGGTTGCAGCTGTGGGTGTAGGTGGTGCTGGTGCATACAGCAGTGGGGCGGTGGTGGTGAGGTGGGTTGAGTTGTGGTGGTTTAACTTTTTTTTAAAAAAATTTAATTAAGATTTAATTAAGAATTTAAGATTAAAATATGCTTAATTAGTTGTTAATCACGCAATTAGGAAAAATGACTCATAATTTTAGGTCACCAACAGGTGACGGCCCAATACGAGCAGATGGAGGTAAAAGGTGGATTATTTGAAGGTGGTGCAAGTGGTGGAAGACCGGCCAAATGTGGGATTTTTCCTATCAATTTTTCATTATCAATAAGAGAAGCGGGAGATTTCTATTGGAAATCTCTTTTGAATATTGTAAGACTTTAGTTAATGGAAGTTAGTAATTCCTGCTTCTTCCTTTTAAAATAATCAATGTCAAAAATTTCAATCTATTTATTCTACAAACCTTCCTTAAAACAATAATATTCACTAAAAATAAGTTTAGTTCAGGAAATTAAGTTCAGCTAAGTGAAAATAGGTTAAGTTAATTAAAAATTAGTAACGCAAAGAAGAAGAAAAAATAAGGAATCAGTAAAAGTAAGTTAATTTAATAAATAACTTAAGTTTAGTAAAAATAAGTTTAATTTAGCAAAATTCAGGTGAACTAAACAATATAATCTTTATCCTACACTCGAGTGTAGGATGAACATTATATACCCAAGATAAATATATTTACTCATTCCTCGTTTGAAAATTAATAAATGAGCAAAATTCTTTATAAAGGAAGATTCCAATTAAATGAGCAAAACTGACCCTTTGGGCATAGGATGCTCATGCTACCTCCTGATGTAGGATGAATGAATTTCGTAGCCTCATTAACAACATCTAATAAAAGCATACAACAATAAAGGCTTCGTTGCTACGTGGATTTTTCTATAGAATGTATTCACAATTCTTATATGCTACTGGCCACACCATTAACTAATAATGCGGCAAGACTATTTAGTAACTCATATGTTACTCGTTCACTCCCCAAATCCACCCAAAAGAGTCGGTAACCCCTCCTCTTAATAGTCAATAACCCTACCTCCAAATAGTTAGTAGCCCCCTTCCAAAAAGTCAGTTCCCCTTCCCCAAAGAGTTAGTAAAAATCCTAACCCTTTTTTGTTAAATTTTTATTCTATAAGGAAAGAGGGTAAACCATAAAAGAATTTTAAAAATTAAAAAATTACAGACTTGCTTGAAAAGATAGAAAAAAAAAGATAGAGGACGATAGTTGTGATGGAATCGATTGGGAGTTAGCAAAAGTTATAAGAATTCCCCGAGAAGCATGGCGTACTGTCGTCATTCTAGAAAACAATAAATAAATAGCTTCTTCTTATTTGAAAAATTATCATAGGCTAATGCATATCAATTTGAGAGCTATTTCACATTATGTTATACATTAGTCTAGAATCTAGAGATAGAGAATAAGTTTGATAAACTATTCAGAGCGAAAAAAAGAAACATATAATTAGGCGATGATAAGTAAATATAATAGATTTGTGAAAGTATCTTTTCTCATTGAATATACTCACGTTTATATAGTTACAAGCTAGGCTAAGACTTAAGCTAAATAAGTAAAAACAATCAATCAGTTACATGAAAACAGGAAGATAAAATCATAAGAATATTTACATAACAATGGTAGGAAATAAATCCCTAAGTATATGCCAAGATATATGCAGAGATATTGGCAAATGATTTTCATTCCTTAACATGCCCCCTCAAAACGGGCGGCCAACAAGAGAGCCCGATTTTGTAGACCAAGGTGTTAAACGGAGCTCTGGGCAAGGGCTTAGTGAGTGCATCCGCGAGCTGGTCATTGGTGGAGATGTACGAGACTCTTAGTTTGCCGTTTTGAACGTTCTCTCGAACAAAATGATAGTCAAGGCCAAGATGCTTCATTTTAGAGTGAAAGACGGGGTTGGCACTGACATATGTTGCCCCGGCATTATCGCAATATATAACTGGTGGGAGAGAAAGTGATTGACCAAGTTCTTGAAGTAAGTTGCCTATCCAAATAAGTTCAGCTGTTGTATTTGCAACTGCTCTATATTCGGCCTCTGTGGAGGACCGAGCTCTTGTACGTTGCTTCTTTGAAGTCCATGAAATTGGATTTCGGCCCAAGTAGACAATGTATGCTGTTGTGGATATGTAGTCATCCTTGTCTCTTGCCCAATCCGCATCAGAATAAGCATGAAGAGTGAGGGGTGTTTCTTTGTGTATAGTTAGACACATATGTAGTGTGCCACTAAGATAGCGAAGAAGACGATGGAGAGACTGCATATGATCTTGAGTTGGGCGCTGCATATATTGGGCCAATTTATTCACCGCAAAGGCGATATCCGGTCTTGTGAGGCTCAAGTATTGTAAGCTACAGATAAGAGCACGGTACTCGGTGGGATCATTGAGTGGTTGGCCGTGGATAGTTAACGGTGGTTGTGTGGCAAGTGGTGTTGCTACGGCCTTTGAATCTTCCATGTTGGCTTTGCTCAAGATTTCAGTAATGTACCGCTTCTGACTCAAGAAAAGACCCTGTGGATGAGATATAACTTCTACTCCCAAGAAATAGGACAAGTCACCTAGATCTTTAAGAGAGAAGCGAGCGGCTAAATTTTTTATGAATGTTTCCAAAAACACACTTGCATTACTGGTAACAATAATGTCATCAACGTAAACTAACAAGTATATCACATTACCCTTTGTGTGTAAAGTAAACAGAGATGAGTCAGAGATAGTGTTCTTGAAGCCCATGATAAGTAAGTGTTGTTTAAGTTCCTTGTACCAAGCTCTAGGAGCTTGTTTCAACCCATAAAGAGCTTTGTTGAGTTTACATACATGAGCCGGGTACTGAGGGTCTACGTAGCCTGGGGGTTGTATGGTGTAAACATCATCAGTGAGTGTTCCTTGTAGGAAAGCATTGTTAATATCAAGTTGGCGCAACGGCCAACCTTGGCTGACCGCAAGAGATAGAACAAGACGCACTGTTGCAGGCTTAACTACGGGACTGAAGGTTTCGTCGTAGTCAATCCCGGCCCGTTGATTAAATCCTCGAGCCACATATCGTGCCTTGTACTGAATGATTTTTCCAACTTTATCCTTTTTTATGCGAAAAATCCATTTACACCCAACAATATTTTGTGATTGAGAGGAAGGAACAAGATCCCAAGTTTGATTTTTTATTAATGCATTCATTTCCTCATCCATTGCCTTACGCCATATGGGACTCTTGAGAGCTTGAGTGATGTTCTTTGGAATATCGACTTCGGAAACTTCAACATGTAAGTTCATTTTACGTATGGGTTTCCTAATGCCATGTTGAAGTCTAGTGGACATGTGATGATGAGTGGGTGATGATGGAGAGATGGGTTGCGTGGGGTTATTGCAAGGAAGGGGTGTGATAGAAGTAGTGGGTGATGAGTGGATTTCAAAGTTGGAGGATGAGGTGTTAGTGAGGCTAGGTGTTGTTGCAGCAGAAGATAGAGGAGAAGATAATGGCGTGGGAGAGTCAGATGTGGGAGAGGAAAATTTTGTTGTGTGGGTGGTGGTTGTGGATGTAGAATAGTGATGGGGAGAGGGGCCCATTCGTCGAGTATTGTGGGGAGGGAGTAACTAGCAGAAGGTTTTTCAGAAAAAGGAAAGACATTTTCAATAAAATGGACATGACGAGATGTATAAATACGAAGAGAGTCAAGCTCTAAGCAGTAGTATGCGCTTTGAGTTGGAGAATAGCCTATAAAGACACAAGGTTTGGATTTGGGTTCTAGCTTATGAGTGTTGTAAGGCTTTAGCCAAGGGAAACATAAACAACCAAAACTTCTTAGTTTGTCATAGTTTGGTTGTACTCCAAAGAGTTTGAAGTATGGTGAGTCATTATTTAGAGTGGGTGTTGGTAGACGATTTATGAGATAGGTTGCCGTAGAACAAGCAGTGGTCCAATATTCCAAGGGCATTTTAGCATGGGTTAATAGGGTGAGAAATGTTTCAACAATATGTCGATGTCGGCGTTCAGAATAGCCATTATGTTGAGGAGTGTGAGGGGGGGTTGTCAGATGAGAAATTCCGTTTGGAGATAGGTAGGTATTTAAGGTTTCATATTCGCCCCCATTGTCGGAATAAAGGGTTTTGAGAGGGAGTTGAAAATATTTTTCGACTAGAGCTTTGTATCGTATGAAAACATTTGTTGTGTTTGACTTTTGTTTTAGGTATAAAGCCATATATATTTAGTGTAATGATCTACAAAAATTATATAGTACTTGTAGCCATCATGAGAGTAAATATGAGCAGTCCATAAATCGGTATAAACATATTGCAAAGGCGCAGTAGATGTGATAGAAGAAATAGAAAATGGTAGTCTATGACTTTTATTGCAAGCACAAGAAGTACAATCCAGAGTTGAAATACTAGCGACATTGAGTTTATTTCGTGAAATAATTTGTCTAAAAACATGTTGAGAGGGGTGGCCTAAACGGTGATGCCAATCAAGAGAGGTGGATTTGTGGCTTGCGTAGATCCTAGGAGAGGTGGATTGTACTTCATATGTTCCGGTTTTAACTGGTTCCTTGAAGAGAGTTGCTCCGGAGTGGTGATCCTTCACAAGAAAGTAGTTTGATGAGAAAATGACAGAGATATTGTTATCTTGACAGAGTTGTGAAACAGAGATGATGTTTTTAGTCATAGCAGGAACAACAAGAACATTATTAAGTTTTAAAGAAGAGAAAGATAAAGAACCAAAGTGAGTAATTTTGAGGCCCATACCATCACCAACGATCAACTCATCGGTGCCATCATAAGGAGCATGAAGTGAGAGAGTATTGAGGTCAGTTGTGACATGGTGCGAGGCACCACTGTCCAGCAACCATGAAGAGTTTGAGGTGGATTCATTGAGTGTGGCAGTGTTGGCTTGTGGTTTTGAGTGTGACCGAGTGGTTTGTGGTGGTGGAGGAGTGACATTAGGAAACCGTTGAGTAAAAACTGGACAGTGAGCAACAACATGCCCTTGTTCCCTGCACCATTGACATTTACCAAGAAAGACTTTCGGTTGTTTGGCATAATGACTTGGAGTTTGAAGAGTACCTGGATAATGAGAGCGGTTGTTGTTACTATAAGTGCGAGCGGAGTTCCGGGTAGTAGCAGCGAAAGCAGTAGCAGGAAGAGAGGGATCTTGGAGGCTTTGTTTGAGCGAGAGTTCCTTGTTGATAAGTTTCTCATGCAGTTCTTCAAATGAAATGGTAGTGTCCCGTGCGTTGACCGATTCAATCACAGAGTTGTAGGCTTGATCAAGGCCAAAGAGTACACGGTCAATCACATCTTCCTGTTCCACTTTCTTTCCTAAAGCTGCAAGTTGATCAACACAAGCTTTTATGGTTTGCATAAATTCAGTTATGGAACGGTTGCCTTTGGTGATGCGGTTCAGTTGGTCTTTTAGTTGTTTTATGTGACCACGACTAGGGGTTGCATAAGTCTTGGCAAGAATGTCCCAGATACTTTTAGAGGTAGTGGCTTGGGAAACTAGTGGAACAAGATTTTGGGAGAGTGTACCAATAAGAGCTCCAAAGAGCAGCTTGTCCTGACAAGTCCAAACGGAAAACGCTGGATTAACGGTCTCTGCGCCGTTGGTGGTTAGTACTGGTGGAGGACATGGAAGAGAGCCATCAACATATTGAAAGAGGTCGTGACCGAAAAGAATGGCCTCGACTTGTAATTTCCATGATAGGTAGTTGGTTTGAGTGAGCTTGATAATGTTTGGAAGATTAATAGAGGTGAAAGGTTTGGTTGGATCACTGCCATTTGGAATTTGGTAAGAGTTGTTAATGGGTGATGCCATGGAGAAGATGATAAGAAAAATTGCGTGATGGTGTTGGGTTGTTTAGATCAATGCTCTGGTACCATATAATAGATTTGTGAAAGTATCTTTTCTCATTGAATATACTCACGTTTATATAGTTACAAGCTAGGCTAAGACTTAAGCTAAATAAGTAAATACAATCAATCAGTTACATGAAAACAGGAAGATAAAATCATAAGAATATTTACATAACAATGGTAGGAAATAAATCCCTAAGTATATGCCAAGATATATGCAGAGATATTGGCAAATGATTTTCATTCCTTAACAGTAAACACTTTTATCTTAATAATAAGATAATTGTTCAAAGCTTGTTGAGCTTATTTAAAAAATCATGTCTCTTTACACAATGACACGTCGCATAATGCATGTAGCAATGATATATGTCCCTTATTTTATGGGTTGAATGGCACATGTCATTTGGATTTCGTTTCATTAGTATATATTCTTCAATCAACTTCAAGGTGGCTCGTTTTGTAAATTAAAATGATCTTATTAGAGCCTCAAATTTACAAAAATATGTAAATGATATGCAGATCATATGTTGAAGTAAAAAATACAAAATTGTGCAGAAACTTTTATTTAGTATTCTATTTTGCGTCATATTAGTCACAACAAATCATTCATTCATTCACTTTTCAAAAGTGAATGGCTCATGCAGATATAACACATATATAGGCAATAAATATGAATGCAAAGACTATAGTACTCTCGTGTACAGTAACTATAACATTAAATTACTCATGTTATAACACATATATAGGCAATAAACATGTGATGGGACTTTAGTTCACCCTTCTGGTTATTAGACGACATATTAGGGTCATATTAGTCCTAAATTAAGGTTAAATACCCTAAATGAATGTAATCGTCTCGAAAAGTGCAGATTATGTCCTAAATGACCCTCACTTATGCTAAATGAGAGTCCAATGAGTTGAGGGGACTTACCTACCTTCTAATAGTTATGCGTTATTATTAGTTTATGGAACCTTATATGTGGTCTAACAAGTCGTTAAACCACAAAATTAATGAACTTGAGCCGAAAATAGTATAAAAAAAAACGATTGGAAACCGCCTTTAATAACCTCAAATGGGTTGCAAAGTATGTGAAAGGACCTTAGTTTGCCCTATTAGTTATTAAGCTACATATTATCCTGAAAATGGTCGACAACTCCTCAAAATGAGTGTCAAATGCCTTAAGGGAACATTGTTACCTTCTAATTACTAAAAAGGTATATATACTGTAATCCCCCGTAATTTTATGAATTTTATAAATATATTTAAAGTATATTTATAATCATTTTCATACTTATTTCATTTAATTATTTAAGTGTTGACTATTTTAAAAGTCAAACAATTGTTTAAACATTTTAAATACAACAACAACAACTACTAAGCCTTATTCCCAAAGTGATTTGGGGTCGGCTAACATGAATCGTCAACTAAAATCGTTGCCAAAGGAGATTGCATCGACAAGAGTGATAAAAAGTTTTTAAAGTGTTGACTATTTTGAAAGTCAAACGATTGTTTAAACGTTTTAAATAATCTAATATTTATTGGGTTGGACTTTAAAGTATTAAATATTTATTAAAGGTTTCGGTTATGTTTTTTTAATATTGGGTTAAGGAGCCCAAACCATTTACTTAGGGTTGGATGATCAACCTAAACCCAAACCTAAGCCTAACCTAATTACCATAGGTTTTAGGAAAAACCTATAAATACCCCCCCAAACCCCAAGTTTGCAAACTTTTATTTTCTCTCTATTTTTCCTCTTCTCACTCGTCCGCCCCTCACTTCCCTCTCTCCCTCGATTTTTGTGCCGTTGGCCGAACCACCACACACCTCACCCTCCGTTTTTGAGGTTTTTGAGGTTTTTAAAGTCTAGACCTATAGTATTATATTATACGTTGCTAAAAGTTGAAACTTTAATATTTAAAGTACTTTAAAACGAGTTTGGAAGCGTTTTAAAAAATAAATTATATTGTTGTGAATTAATTAGGATATTAATTCATTGTTGTGTTATTATTTTCGTAGGCGGAGAATTTACTTTAGGCGACTTCTAGTGCTATAAAGTAGCCTCTCATTCCGTCTACACAAGGTACGTACATGTCCTTATGTGTTAGACTAGTATCATGTCCTAAGGATAGGATTATTTATAGTTCGATGTATAGCGAACCCTCTTATGGTTCATACGTGGTTTTGATATTGGAATTACGTGTTGTTGAGCATGTTACTTGCGCGCTTATGATATTTATTATATGATTGAATGGATGTTTGATTCAAGCAGGTTTGGGAAGGGACGTTTATTTATTAATTCACATGAGAGATTAATAATATTTATTATTGGATTATGGATTTTGGTATCATTTCCCATTATTATTATTTTATTACTTCTCAAGGCCGAGGACTTTGTGAATAAGTTGAATTGGTATTGTTATTATTATTTACTACTTTGCAAAGACCGAGGGCTTTGTAGAGTATGTATATTTATTGTCTTTGGACATTCGATTGTTGGTTTAAGTCAACAAATAAATTGAGGATTAATTCTTGGTCGTTGGAATTGTTTGATCACGTTATATAATCCTAAGATAAAAGTGGAATATCTGTTGTATCATGTTATAAGTTGGTTTTATATGTTAGAGTCCAACATTGAATAACATATTAACACTTAAAATGAAAAGAGAATATCAATAGCTTTAGACTTGTGCACGTCTGAAGTTTTGGACTAGTATGAGTTGGAGTATATGGTTGTAGCCCATGGATTTTCTAGGGGCCGGATTGATCAGCGTGCCCTATTTTATTTTAAAAGGTTCCTCGATATCGTTGGTCAAAGGATTACGGAGTCGCGCCCGTAATCCGTCTTCGGTATTGAAGGCTGATTTTGGTTGCAAAACTCGAGCCATTGTCTATTCAATTTATTGAATGAGTTGTCATATTTTATGTTTTGGGAAATCAAGTCTTATCTTATGAGTTAAGTTTTAGAGTATTATTATAGATCAAGTTTTATTGTTCAGTAGTATCATGTTAGGTTTTGTGTTTTATATTATTATGATGTACTCAGCTTTGCTGATTACGTGCTTTTCTATGTGTCGATCATGGCTGTGCCTATTGATCCTGTGATGACCCTTTTATTGACGAGCAGTCTTCAATTGAGTATTTGCCTACAGGTTTGAAGACATGATGCATCATCACTCATTTGGGAATTGGGAGATGTTGATTAGAGATCGTTTTCTCTTATGTCGCTTCCTATATTTATGTTACTTTTGTTAAGTTACTTTATGGATTATTTGTTTTAATTTCTTTCATTTGATTTTGAATTTCTTTTAAGGTTTGGATAATGTTTTGACAGTTATTATGGTTTAAGTATTTATTAAGTTTTAATTTTTGTTTTTCCGCTGCAAAATCTAAGTAAGCCGATACGTTATCACACGGGCGATAATGCCTTGATGATTCTCTATTTTTAGTTGGGAAAATATATGTTTTACAAAAAAATAATTGTCGGGGTGTTACAAATACTATATGAAACCTAATATGTGGCTAAAAGTGCCGATTTGGGGAGTTTAGCCTAAAAAACAGAAAAAGACTTTTATTTATCGCAAATGGGTTTCAAAGCAAGTGAAGGGACTTTAATTCACCCTAATAGGTATTAAAGTACATATTAGGTTCATGTTAGTCCTAATTTGGTGTTAAACGCCCTTTAACGAGCATAATCATCTCAAAAAGTGTCGAATACGTCCCAAAATGACCCAAACTTACGCGAAATGAGTGCCAAATGTATTGAGGGGACTCTCTAGTTTCTAGTAGTTAATCAAAATATTATTACTTCTTTATGTAATATACCATGTGGTTAAAAGCGCCAAATTAGTGAAGTTTGAGCTTAAAAGGCTTAAAACGGTCCAGACCGACTCTTACTTACCCCAACTGGGTTCCAGGACATGTGATGGGAATTTTGTTCATCCTAATAATTATTAAGCTACATAATAGGGCCATTGAAGTCCTAATTAGGGAGTTATATGCCCATAAATGAACGCATTCATACCAAAAAGAGTCAAAAACATCCCAAAATGACCCTAACTTATGCGAAATGAGTGTCAAATGAGGTAAAGGGACTTTCCTACCTTCTAATAGTTACTAAACATTTAATAATATGTTGAACTTAAAAATGTCATTGTTGAATCAGTGAAATTGAGCCTAAAGGTCGAAAACGTTCCAAAACGGTCCTTATTCACCCCTTAAAGAGTTTTAAAACATGTGAGGGGATTTTATTTCACCTTGAGAATTATTATTAATCTACATATTAGTACCATCTTAGTATTAGTTTAGTAACTGCTCCTTAACTAAACTAATTGCACTAAAATTTCCAATTAATATTTATTAAGAACAAATATAAACTACTAATAATTAAGTACACTAATAAACTAAAGTAAATAGCTATACTAATAACTTACGTAAAGTTCAAACCTTATAAAATAATATAAGTAATCTAAATTAACTAAATTAACTACTCCTAGAATCTACATGGCTAGATTAACTAAACTAAATAATTATACTAATAATAACTAGAGAATCAACGAATGTTTATTAAATCATGTTTTCCTCTCTTGTAATTTCACAAAGTCAAAAGCTTAAACCTATAGAATACATGATAACACTTACTAATTAGTTAAAGTAAATATTTAAACACAAAGTTAAACTAGCTAATTGAACTACCTTATGACTAGACTAACTAATTAATCCTCAAAATCAAAATAACTACTACTAAAACTAAAACCAAATTAACTCAATAATTACATAATCTAATTTCAATAACAAATAATTTATGAGACTTTAATTAATTATACTTTAAATGTTTAAATCTTGGATCAGAAGTAAAAGTTATGAACTTTAACTGACCTAAAAGGAAGCGGATGATGTACATGGTGGTGGTGCAGTGGTGGGTGATAGAGGGAGGAATTTGGTGGTGGCTGAAATTTGGTTGCAATAGTAGTGAACTATCTTAGCCTAGTTGGAAGAGGGGAGATAAGCATGAGCACTAACTTAAATGAAGAAGCGTTGTGGCAGAAATTTTAGTTGTTGTGGCCAAAATTTTGAGTTGGGGTTGACGGAAGTGGGACTGATAGTGCCGGAGTTGAGCTTTATGCTAATGGTGCTCTTTACTTCGAATAATATAGTGCGAATCAAATGAGGAATAAGAAATTGGTGAACTCAAATTTTTAGGTGAAGGAAAAAAATATGTTTCTTAACTGGACTGAGTTAGGAAGATCTGGATTAGTTAAGCCCTAATCGTATTTTTGCACCTTTTTGGGGCATTAAAATATCCGAGCATAATTTAGTTCGGATGTGTAAGATTAATTAGAATTTTTTATACTAGTGTTGTTTTCAAGTATTAGACTCGCAATTTTATCAATTATGCTAATAAGATAGTCAATACCTCAATTTTATCAATTGTGCAATTTAATCCAACACCATTGCTTACACATATTGTAATTTGCATGTCCATAATTTGTTTTCTGATTCACATAAATTAATATATAAAAGATGAACTTCATAGACATATGTACAATATCATATAAGCATGTCATATTATAAAATAACTTATGAATTCAAAACAAATAAAGTTTAAAAATTAAATAAATATAGTATTTCCAGGATGATTTGGAAAAAAAAAGTTTATTTCTCAAGAAAGTCTTTAGGAATTAATAATAGTAGAATTATATTCTTGGTTATATACTGGGAAAAATGTGATTGAATATGAAATTTTGCTTTGAAATAATGATATTTACTTCCTTTTGAAAAGAGATCAAGCTAGGCTTTGAAATAGCAATAAGGAAATCACAGTAAGAGTATGATTGTAGTGTTACAAAAATGAATCACGTGAATTTTTGAAATCCATAATAATAACAATCACTCATCTACTACGTATGTATTTTACAAGAATTACACGTATTGTATATAATTTATTTAACTTTAATTACTTGCTATATAAGGTTTTATACACCAAGCTTGGCTTGGTCTAGTGGTTAAAGGTTTGATCTCATGACTTCAAGGTCATGGGATCAAATCCCACTAGGGGCATTTGGGGGTGGGGATTCCCTTACCATTCCCCCCTACTTTCAAATGTTGGGCCTGCAAACACCAGATCAAGAAACTTTGTGTAACGCCCCGAACCCGGGGTCCTTAATTTAACATCATTAACCATAAATAATCTCAATTAACAGCGGAAGCATTTCCTTAAACCTGTGGGTTATGACCCACTATTAATACAATATCCTTAAATAGATCAATGTTTCTAAACCAGAACAATAAACCTTACATAAAAGCTCCTAACAGTGATTCACCAAAATCCATCTCAAAGACTTCCTTTCCATGGGTTGATCCTAAGCTCTCTTTCTTAACCTGAGTTTCGTTCAGAAGAAAAATAGAGAAACAAGAAAAGACAGAAAATATTCCAAAATGAGTGGAAAACAGCCCGTAAAAACGGTTTTAGTTTGAAAACGTTTTTCACACACAGGCACATATCACGTTATTCTGGTAATTGTTCGGAAATACTTTTCAGATTACTTAGCTTTGAATTGTCTAACTGGCAAGGACCATTCACATGAGACCAGATCATTGACAAGTATAGGCTTTGGACATAACATTACTTTCATCGTCATTTGACCATCTCGGTCCATTCATAGATCATAAACATTTCCGCCACCTATAACTTGCCCATTTACCAGTTCAGTTCATAATTCCGAGCCAGTAAGACAATTCTATTTCCACTTTTCATTATAGTATTTTAGCTTATAAATATAACGTATATTTCCGAAAAACACCCATTCATAAGTGATAGAATCATAAGGATAATCATGACGTTCATATAATACATGTAATCACGTTGACAAGCACTTTCACTAGTATACATCAATTCTGGTAGCACACGATACCATAAATCACATAATCACATTAGGTATTTATTAAAACATAAGCGAGTCATGAATATGATTAATATCATGAAAAAGCAGTCATCAATCCATATGGTTTATCATCGTACGTTATAACTTAACACTTTCATCATAATATACTTATCATCCTAACACATTACGTATTTCCATCATAGACATTCTTATTAGCTTGAAACCTCATAAGTTTCCTTCATTCTTTAGTTCATTCATGTATATCTTTTACTTTTGGTTTCTTGGCGAGTATAACAGAAGGCAAAGCCACCGAGGACGTTTGTCCCCCAACAGAAGGTGGCATAATGCTATACGGAACAGAAGGCGAGCCACCGAGGACGTTTGTCCCCCAATAGAAGGTGGCATGATGCCATACAGAACAGAGGCGAGCCACCGAGGACATATGTCCCCCAACATAAGGTGGCATAATGCCAGAACGGATGCGGGTGCCACCGAGGACGTTGTCCCCAAACAGAAGGTGGCGTTGCCGCCAGATAACAGAATGGTATGTGCACGACCAACATAACAGAATACGGTTGGGAGCTGTCTTTTGCTTTCATTTATCGTATTTCGTATCTTTTAGTGTTTTCATGAACCAGAATTATATGAACCATACTTTGTTCACATAATGATACGTTTTCAGATTAACAGATACTTTCAGCACGTCATCAATCACTTAATAGAGACTTTCGTATCGTAAAATTTACAGAACCTTTTAAGCTTTCTTTTATCAAGATATGTTTCTTACTTACGTGTTCTTAGACATTAAATTAATAGAAACTTACACATTCCGTAATTCATGGAAATTAGGCATTATTAATACTTCCTAATTCACATTGAGCACACCTCATAGACAATCATTTAGAGTATGCAATTAGACTTTGATTACTATTAATATCCATAGAGGCAGAGTTCATAGAATCATAATTACTTTAAAGAACACGGAGAGTCATGATATAATCGTTTATCATAGGTGTCCATAATTATGTAAGCATGTACCACGTGAATCATAATTCATAAATTGAACAAGCATAATGTATCTCATAAATCGTGATTAATTACTTTAATAATTCATGAGACATTATTTAGATTACATAATTTAATGGTATCATAGCTTATGTATTAGAGAGTAACGTCATATTAGTCGCATATAATAATAGCATACTTTTAGCAAATCGTTCATTATCCAAAAATTATATAAAGATTCAAAATATACTTTACTATATATATATCGTAACCATAATTTGCATATACATGGTTTACTCGTATAAGCATATGACATGAACATTTATATATTATCAAAAATACATATATATATATATTAACCATTTGAATTTGTAACTTAAAATATAATATCGTTTATAAATAAGAAAAGTACATCTTACTTTAACTTCATACTTTCATATATTACTCATAGTTCACAATATATTTAATCCTCTTCACAGTGTCATAGTTAAAAGAATATAAATTTCATAATTTCAATACTCTTTATTCATTTAATAAATAATCATACTTTTAGAGGTGATAACTTCAGTTCTTAAATTAAAACATATATTCTCGTATGATCCATCCTTCAAAGATTATAAGTTTCCATAATTCACTTAAATATAATTAATTTAATCAAGAGATTAGATAGTGTAATTTCACATTGACAGATAAGGTTTTATTAAAGTGTTCTATCTCATAAATTCCATAGTTTACTTAAACATATAATATCTAATTTACATAACTCATATCATCATATAAATATCATATAGCTTTGTAATAAATAATAATCACACTTCATAGATAAGAATTTCGATTCTTAAATACAACATATTTTATTATCATTCATATTATAAAATCATTCGATATACCTCCACAATGTTATATAAATCGTACGTAATAAAACATTATAAATTACTTAAATCATTAGTTAAAGGTAAACCGACATTTAAACAAGCCATTAACTTCCATCACTTTAAATAATTTAAATATCTTGAATAATATAATTCCATGAACATAAATATTAATAAATAAATATTTAAGGGCGTTCATATAATCACATTTTCATACTTGGACAGACATACGATACTGAACATACAGGTTACCATTACTTTCATAATCCGTTTCCAATCAATAATCATCTTTCATATAAATAATAATACTTTTTTTAAAAAAGAAAACATACACATACGGGCATACATACAATGCTGGACATAAAGGTTACTGTCACTTTATACTTCATAACTAATCCTTCCAATTCATAATCATCGTTCATATAAATAATCATACGGGCATATAGTAATGCTAGACATAAAAGTTACCGTCACTTTCATAATTCATAACTCATACTTCCCGTAAATAATCATCATTCATATCAATAATCATACTTTCTCAAACATACACATACGGGCATACAGTAATGCTGGACATAAAGGTTACCTCGACCGTCTAACTCCAAAAATGAAATCCTTAGGCCTTTCGAATTCCCACATTTAGTTTAACGCTCCAAAATGCATCAATAAAATAATAATTAGCATCAGCTCAACCTATAACTATAATTACGACATTTACCTAATAACCAACTTTTCGAAAATCTTAATTAAAACGATATTCTTAAAACTCAGTATGAATATAAAATGTCGTTTCCATAAAATAGCTAAATAATTATATTTTCTAAAATCAACATTAATAATTAATAATATGATTTTCTAAAATAAATTATATCTCTAATGGGGCTTAAGTAAACAAATGGGTAAGGCTTTAAGCAATGAGTTTATACCTTTATAGAAAGTCAGCATTGACTTTGGGTTAATATAATTTCCATTACTGGTTCATTTAAGAACCAAGTAACTTGGTTTCTCATTGAACCAGAACGAAGGCAGGGGAAAGAGAGGAGGGAAGGCGGGGTTGTGTTGCGTGGCCTGCCGGAGTTGGGTGCGGCAAGGTGGCCGGATTTTCTGGCGGGGCTGGGCTGCGTGGTGCAGCAGCGACGAAGGGGGGAGAAGGAGGACAGAGGAGCAGCGCAAGGAGAGGAGAGTGAGGGGGAAGTGGTGCTGCGGCTGCCTCGTGGCGGCGGTGGTTTCCGGCGGACTGGGCCGCGTCAGAAACGACGACAACCAATGTGGGGGGTGGGGGGGGGCTGCGTCGCTGCTACTGTGGGGGAAAAAGAAAGAAGGCAGGAGGCAGGGAGGGGAAACAGGGGAGAGCGAGAAGGAGACAGGGTGTTTGTGGGTGGTGCTACAGTGTTGTTCTAAGGCAGTAGCCATGGAAGAATGAAGAGAAGAAGAAGGTAACTTCAGGTGTCAGTTTTAATGGAGAAAATCGGAGAAGGAGAAAGGGGGAAGAAGAAGAGAAGAAGATTTGATGCTTGTTGCTTGTGGTTTCTTTGGGCTACTGAACATGGCTATTTATAGCCATTGTTGAGCCTTCTAGAAGCTCTAAATCAGTGGGTAATTGCTGGTTTTGCAAAGAAAAACCATGGATGAGCTAAACCATGGTTGAGGAAGAAGGAGGAAATCAGTGGGAGAGGGGAAGAGGTAGGCGTGAGATGGGTTACTGGTTTGGGGTAAAAAGATGAGTAATACATAATGGGTAATGGATTTATTGAATTGGGCTTTAGGTGGTAAATTATCAAATCAAATTTAGTTCAACCCAATTAGTTAGACAACATAGTTTTTGAAATTAAACCATTTAAGACATGAAATAATAATAATAATAATAATAATAATAATAATAATAATAACTTTAAAATATTTATATTAAACTCTTTTATAACCGTTTTAAAAGTTTTAAAAACAAAATTGAAAATAATCATTAATTAAATCGTAAAAATTCAAATTAATACTCGTTTTAAGCTAATAATATAATTAATTAAGCTTTCGAAAACTCGGGGTGTTACACTTTGCTAGTTGAGATCTGGCCAGGGGTCCACCATATTACCTTCCCAGAAAAAAAAGGTTTTATACTTTTTTTACAAAAGTACATTATTGTGAAAAAGGGTGGATAAACTTGGGGCTTACCTGTATAGAAAAGTAGAGAGAAAAAATACTGGTCAAAATAGGTAAATAATAAGTAAATTGAGACGTCTTAAAAAAAAGTTGTATGTTCCAGCAATATGTATGGTAGATGCTCCATGATGTAATAACTACTCAACCACTGTAGTTTGATGAGGGAAAATCCAAAGGAGTAGATAAAGCAAGTATTTTTTTCCAACATACAAAGAAAATCTTAGAGCTTGTTTGGTTAACCTTCAAAAGAATGGGAAATTAGAATTCCTAGAAAGTAAATATTACTGTTGTTGTTTGGTTGGCAAAAACATGGGAAATAAAAATTCCTGGGAAATTCTATTTCCTACAAAATAGAGGAAATAACTAACATAAGCCCCCCAGGTAAGTGAAAATGACCATGGGAAATAGAATTTCCCATGTTTAACCAAACAAAAAATGCACTTCCTAGGAAATAAAATATTATGGCAATGCAAATTCATGGAAAGTTATACTTCCTAATTTTAGCCAGACGAGCTCTAAAGGTACCTTTCTCTCAAGGGTGTGCCCTAAGTTATCTAAGGAAATAAGTTTAAAAAGTTTTGGCTCTTGCTAGACATAAAAAATCCATCTATTTTGGTTGATGTGACGATGACCCAGCTTGGAGTGGAGATCCACAGGTCGTTTGCATCTCTAAAAATATGAGTGATGAGAGCAGAGTCGAATCAGCGAAGTATTTTGTTGATGTCAGTGACCAATGTGCCAACGATCCAAGGCATGTGGTAAATGCCTTTGATAGCGTTGATGAGCACTAGATTATCTCTTTCTATAATAAGGTTCTTGATTTGCATATCTCGGCGTTGAATAAGGTCGTTTCTTAGAGAAATAGCTTCAAAAATGAGAAGAGCCGTTTGCCCTAATTAATTTAAAAGAGGTTGTCGCAGGGGTGGTGCCTTGGAAATTTCTTAGAATTATGCCAGCTGCTGAGAAAGACTGTGTTGAAGAGCCATCTGTATTTAACTTCACATAGTTTGGGGGAGGAGACGACCATCCAACTTGCATTATTTTTTGAGCCTGCAAGGGGAAGGGGGGTGGAATGTGTTTTGGGTATCATATGTGGAACGAAAGTTTCATTCACCCACCGCATGTTTTGAGCTGAATATAAATATTTGAGGGTTTTGCTAATCATTTTGAAAAACTATTAAGTTCCTTTCTTTTCCATATACTCCATAGAGTTTGAAAGATTTTTGAAATAATTTGGGCATTAAAACGGAAAGTCTTTATATTATTTTGCAAGGTTATGGGCCTTATAAAATGGCGAATTGTGTGAGATTGCAAAAAAAAAAACCATTATACCTAGGCATGTAAGAAATAGATTGCAACTTGTGTATGTCCCAACTTAATATTTGGACATATGACTTCGTTGACTTTAAACTTTATATTTGTAATTGAGGTAGGACTTTGATTCATTTGTTCCAATATACTAGTGTGGAGACACCAGTTATCTATCCAAAAATAGATATGCTTCCCTGATCCACTTTTCTGCCGAATAACTCGTTGTATTAGATCTCGCGTTTAGAATATGGCTTTTCATATGATAAAGTCAGTAGGTTTTGGTTTATATTCGAAGGAAGAAGTTTTCTTCAAATGTTTTTCTCTAACTTTGGTTGCTTATAAGTTATCTAGGTTAGAAAGGATTTTCCATTCTAATTTTGCTAAGAGAACTTGATTCATATGATAGATTTTTCATAGCCTAAGGCCTCCTAAAACTTTGGGAGCAAATATTTTGTCCCATGCAATAAGGGGGGTGTCGTTTGAGTTGGGGTGATTTTTCTGGAATAAAGTTTTGTTTATTGCATCTAACTTGTTAGTTATGGACTTCATAATCTTAGATGTTGTCATTGTAAAGGATAGAATGGCTTAAAAATTCCTTTGGATCAATACTGTTCTTCCAGCTTCAGAGAAAAAGTTGAAACTCCATGTGTTCAACTTTTTGTCCATTTGATAAGCAAAGATTGAAAATCTTCTTTTGTACTTTTGTAGGAAGAGAAATATATGTCAAGAGATCTTCCTAGACTTGGCATATCATTACTACAAAAGAGGGCAAAGATAACACAAGAAAGATAACGTTTAAGTATGTAGAGGTGTTATGGTTGGAAAGATAACTCTTAAATTATATAGGTGTTTTGTTTATTAAAGAAAAGATAACACCAAAGAGATCCCATTGTTATCTTTTTTTATCTTCCAAATTTGTTTTAAAATGGTGAGTAGCAAAGATAACACTTATTTGGGTTAAACGTTTTCCATCCATAATTTTATTTAATTAAAGCTCAATTTATAATATAAAAAAATGATTAGAAACCCTAAGACCAAGCCCAACAGTTAGGAACATGGTGGCTTGTGCTTAATAACCTCTCTAATTTCAGTTTTTTCACCTACCCTCGCCTCTCTCATCTTTCTCATCCTGATTCCTCAAGTTCTTCCGTCCTTTTCAATATCCTAGCAATTATTGAGAAAATTTATTCTTTCCCCAACTTTTATTGTTTTCTTTCCCTAACTTTTATTCGATATCTTATATCTCCTTCAAATTTAATTTGCTCTACTTATATATAGTAATATAGATATATATGAGAGTGAAACGCCTAGCAAAAAACTGATCAGCAGTACAATGAGCAAACTTACGTTGGAAATCTGAGCACACTTTACTACCATGAAAAAGTGTTAAATTAGTGCTTGATATCTTTCAAACTCTTGGTTACAATCAAAGAGATTAAGCAAGCAATAAGTCGTTGAATTTCAGTAAGTATAAAGCTATTCTCTAATCCCTTAAATTTCGTGAGTTCTTCGCAGATCTCATTCATATATGTAGATTTTAGTTCCAAAATTTGTCAATTTGTCATATCTGAGTACATTTTGTCAAATGATTCATTAGATTCGAACAATCGAATTTATTTCTAGATATTTTTTATTTTATATGCACCAATTTGACGAGTAGTTTTAAATTTATGATTTTAATTCCTGTACTGCCTCCTCAATTTCAGATGTATGTGGTTCAGGTTGGCTTCATTGATGGAATTGGGTACAACATGCACTCGTCACTACCAGCTTTAGGAGTTTGCTGGAGCACTCAAGCCACCCTCATCTAATCTCCTTTACATTTCTTCAAGAACTCAAGAAGTCCCACTGAATAAAAGTAATTCCATACTCCATTAGTGTCGTTGGGTCAAAATAGATCATTCGGAACAAAATCTTCTCAATAACTACACTGCAGCCCAGAACAAAATACCACCCTTTGTTTATATAATTTATAATTTCTAGTTAATTAAATTTATGGGTTGGTTTGATACTATTAAGAATTAGATAGAAAAGAGTGTGTATAGGTAAACAAGTTAATGAAATTCAAATCGAATGTAAGTTTTAATTGTAGCAATTTTGATTAATTTTTGTAAGTTAAGTATTAATTGTAATACGACTAAAATCATTATTGTAATTTGAGCACTACTATTTTCAGCAAAAAAATTTTTTTGGCAATTCAAAGTTTTATTGAAAACAAAAAAAAAAACAAGGTTTTAAGTACAACCTAAGCTTCAAATGGCTAAACATAGGCAGGTTTAACCCCAACAAAGGGTGAACAACCAACCAAGGTTCACCAACTAACAAACCAGCTTACAAGCATGCACTTAAGCACCTCTAGACACCTACAAGCAATTCTGAAAATAATTTGATTACAACTAGACTGAATATCTAAGTTTGGTTTACCAAACAAAATAGAATTCCTATTAATCCAAACTTGATAGACAGTTTCCACAAAAAGAAGGCAGTACAGCTGAGCTTGATCATGGTTGCTTCTACTTTTCTTGTTAACATGCTGCACCTCATCTAAGAAGCTTCTGTGAACATATTGAGTGTCAATCTTCTAAAGACAGAGCTACCAAATACTCTTAGACACATGACAGTCAAAAAACAGTTGCTCAATACTCTCAGTGCAGGAATGACAAACCATACAACTATCATCTGTAATCATCCCCCAAGTAATAGGTCTATCTCTTGTTGTCAATCTACCATGCAGAGCAAGCCACATAATGAATAAAGCTTTAGGACTAGCTTTGACATTACACATAAGCTTCTGCCACCCCACTCTTGAGTAGTCACCTTACAAGGTTTTATAGGCCTTTTTAATAGAGAAACTATGAGCAACAAGCTGGTTTTTCAACTCTGAGTGCTCCATGAAAATATGTTTACTCTGAAGGATTTTCTTCATAGATCATGACAGCCTATTAGGAATATTCATAGACAGAATATCTGAGCTCTTGATATAATAAACATGTAGCTATTTGATCTAGAGCTTATCTTGTTTCACAGAAATAGCCCATAAGTGCTTGGAAATAGCTGCCTTATTCCAAGTAGCTCGATCCTTTAGGTTCCAACCACCACAAACCTTTGGTAAACAAAAGGTATCCCAAGCCACATGAGCTTGTCTAGACTTCTCACCTTGACAGTCCACAAAAGGAATGCACAAGCACTCTGAATTTCCTTGAAGAATTTTTTTGGGAGTATGAAAATTTGGCACCAATATAGCTGCAAACTTATCAGGATTGAACTTATTAGTTGAAGCCTAGCTGCATAAGATAGCTTTTTAACAGACCATAGTCTAATTCTGGCCATAGTTCTTTCAATCAGAGGCTTACACTCATGATAAAAGAGTTTCCTTGTACTGAGAGGCACTCCCAAATACCTAAAAGGAAATGTGCCAAAAGGAATGCTCATAATCTGTTATAGGCTAGCTCTGCACTCCAAATCAACCCTAGAAAGATACAAGTTGCTTTTATTTAAGTTAGCTTCCAATCCAGAATCCTGAGAGAACTTAGAAAAAGCATCCAATAAGAGTTGTAGAGATATGATCTGCTCTAGCAAAAAGCAGTAAGTCATCTGCAAACATAAGATGGGTAATACTCAGCCTAGCACATCTTGGATGAAATTAAAGTTGAAACTTGGATTAGACTTGAGCTTCTGAAGATGCCTAGATAAGTACTCCATTCCTAAGGCAAATAAGAAGGGAGACATTGGATCCCCTTGCCCCAATCCCTTTTTAGCAGCAAATGGCTTACAAGGCTCACCATTAATAAGGATTGACAATGAGACTGAATTCACACAGGCCATCACCCATTTAAAAAACTAAGAAGGAAATCCAATCTCACTCATAATTGTTTCAAGAAAATTCCATTCAAGAGAGTCATAGGCCTTCTTCAGGTCAACTTTGAGCATACATCTAGGAGATATGTTCTTGTGATTGTATCCCTTAATGAGCTCAGTGGCTAATAAGATGTTATCAGAAATATTCCTACGAGGCATAGACCCTGATTGAGCCAAATCCACCACACTACTAATCATGCCTTTCATCCTACTTATCAAAATCTTGACAATGATCTTATATAAAATTGTACAACAAGCAATAGGCCTATAGTCTATAACAAGGGAAGGGTTAGAGACTGTAAGAACTAAGGTAATTAGGGTATAGTTTATAGCTGGTAACATCACTCCAGTGTCAAAAAATTCAGAAACAGCTACATAAACAACAACTTTTATAATAAGCCAGGCTTTCTTAAAAAATAGGCTATTTGATAGGCTAAAGTCGTATCACCCAATCAAAGATAAATCCTAAGTCCTCTAACAATGATAGTCAAGGAAAGTAGGGTCGAATCCACAATGAGATGGAGTTCTAAGTTAATATTCAGATAAACAACTACTTCAGACAAAATCAGGGAAGAATAAGCTGAAATACTAATTAAACACTAGAAAGCAATATAAAGAGAGATTTTAATCTATGAAATAAAGGTCTAGGGAATTAGTTCGGTCCACCATGCTTATACCAATCAAAGGGATCAAACAACTATCAGAACCTAGGTTAAGAATCGATAGATTAGAGCATGTGTCAAGCTATGGCTAAGTCTCAACGCCCATAATTCAACATACGCCGCATGTTCACTAACGTAATCAGAATTACTGATGTGTACTAGGCCTCTAAAAGTATGACGGGTCTGTGCAAACAATTATTAACCTCAATCAATCAATGAAACTGTGCAATAGCATTAATTACTCATCAAAGAACAAATCACACCATAACCTATCTATCAAACCCTAAAAACATATAAATTCAAATTAATCAAGGTATAAACATGGCTTTCTTCCCTAAATCCCTAGAAATTAGACTACTAAGACATGATTGAATGAACAATAATAAAATAGAAATAAAACCCTAATCCTAACATCATGAATCAAATCAATAATTAAACTAAGCAATCAAAAGTATTAACCTTTATTGAATTCAAATCCGAGGTTCAATCACCCCTTCAACTAATCTAAAGTGTTTAATATAGTAAAACTCTCTAAAAACTAAACTAAGAACAATGAAAATAAACTAGAATAAAAGCTGTCTCTAAAATAATGAGGGAAAGCTATTTATAATAGCCCCAAAATCTAATTAAAAACAGTAATTAAAAGATAGATTTTCGGCTCCGCGTGCGCGCAACCCGATCGGGCAAACCACCCTATTGGGTTGGTACAAAAAAAATAGACCGGCTTGATTTCTTGATAAATTAGCAGCCAAAAGCAAGTAAGAAGCATTTCAGCCCACCCGATTGGATCGGGCCCACAGTGCCCAATCGGGTGCATAATAATATAGCCCAGTTGCTTTCCTTTCTCATGTACGCAGCAACAGCAGGCCTTGGCCACCACCCGATCACATCGGACCATGAGTGCCCGATCGGGTGGATCCAAGTCAGCCCACTTTGCCTTCCTTTCTTCGTAGAAGCAGCAGCATCAATTTTGCAAGATTTGGGCCTGCCCTATCGGGTGGTCGTTGCCCGATCGGGTTGGCCTTGAAATGCCTGACTAATTCTCTTAGTTTCTTCACCCTATTGGGTCGGTTGATGTCCGCCCGATCGGGTGCGAAACCCTACCACCCGATCAATAAATCTTCGTCCGATTGGGCCATATTTCGCCCGATCAGAGTACGGAGAAGCTCCTTTTGACTCTTTGACTCTCAATTCTTGACGTTTAGATGTCTCGGGACCTCCTAAACCATCCATAAAGCTCATTACCTTTCCTACGTGCCTCGTAACGACTCGTAAAGCCGTGGTTGCTTCCAAATAGCTCGAAAACAAGGAGAAAACTCTCTAAAGCCTGCAATTCAACACTAAAGCACAAAACCACGACTATATACGATAGTTAGCATAAAATAGCTCCGAAGAACTCCAATGACACACAATTTAGCTCGTAAATAAGGGAGAAAACTCTATATAAATACGTGATATCACTATTAAAGCCATCAATACCTGGAGCTTTTTCATCATAAATTGACCATAAAAGAAACATCAATTTCCAAATGAGAAACAAGTTAAATTAAGCTTTGAGCATCCTCATAGCTCACTTCAGCTCCTTCCCTCATAACTGTAATATCAATAGCAGGTAGAGTGTGGGCTGAAGAGCTAATCAGCTTCTTATAAAAGCTAAGCACTTCATTCTGAATTTCAGCTTGAGTAATAAGCTTGACTCCAACTTCATTGAACGGAAGATCAATGCTATTGTAAAGATATCTCTCCTTCATTGCATGAAAGAAGAAATGTGAACTGGAATCACCTAGTTGCAGCCATTGGATTCTGGATTTCTGCTTGAATATAGACTCTTCATTGTGCAGGAGTTTGTACAGATTAGCAAGGCAATCTTTCTCATTCTGATGCAGCTCAGAATCCCCAAGTGTAATCATTTGATCTTGTACCCTCTGAAGATGACTCCTAGAAGCTTCAATCTTATCTTGAATATTACCATAATCTCTTTTATGTAACTGCTTCAGAGCTATTTTCACAAGCTTCAAACATCCCCAAGTAGCTTTCATCCTATCAGAATCCCTACCTATATTTTGCCAATGTACCTTGATCACATCCTCAAACTGAACATGGCTAGCCATATAGCTAAAGAAGTTAAAAGGTTTACTCCTATTTTGTCTATTGAGAGACCAATAGAGAATGATAGGAGAGTGATCAGACACTCCAGGATTCAAATATTTAACCACCAAGTTAAAATACCTAGCAACCCAATGAGAGTTTACTAGGCATCTATCAATTTTGCTACAGATTCTAGAATCTCCAATGCCTTTATTAGACCAAGAGTAAAAACACGACCAACAGTTTTATACTCACAGAGGTCAGAAGAATTGAGAAAGTCTTCAAAATCTTGAGTTTCATGCCTAGAAACAGGAACTCCATTAAGCCTGTTTTCACTAGTCAACACTACATTAAAATCCCCCATAATACACCAAGGTTCATGAGTAATATGATCAATAGCAGCCAGCTCACTCCATAAACTCCTCCTATCTTCAACTATATGCAATTCATACACCACAGAGAGCTCCAAGAAGCACCAAAAACTTTCTCAGTCAATTCACAATGCACTACTTGAGATGAGGTAGAAAATAGCTGAACTCCAACTGAAGTTGCCTTCCATGCTAACCAAATCCTGCTCTTATCGGAATGACTATAGTTAGAAGCCCATTTTAATTGCCTGCCAAATTTGCTCATAACTTTATCTGTATTGTGCTCTTTAACCTTAGTCTCAAGCAAAGAAAAAACTACTAATCTATGTTGCCCCTACAAACTTCTTTACTTCACCTAATTTAATAGGGTTGTTCAAACCCCTTACATTCCAAGTACAAACTATCATTAACCTGGGGAGATAGTGAAAGTGCTACTTCCATCCTCATCTACTATGTGTGTCATAACCCCAGACCCTTCAACAATGATCACCTCTTTCCCCTTTTGCCTCCTAATTACAATATTCCATGGAGGAACAACCTCAGCAACACTCTTCGTTTCAACATCTCTGTGCTGATGAGATTTCTCAATCAGCTTCTCAGGCTCTTTAGTACTTTCAGCCTCTTTAATTGCTCCAGTCTCTTGAAGTGTGTCAGCCCCTGTAAAAGTATCTAACTGCCCAGTGCCATCAAGTTTCCCATCAACAATAACTATACCAGTCTCCTGATAGACTACCTTAGATTTAGGCATCCATTATTGTTGGTCCTATAGAATACTAGGTTTACTACAAGAGGGGGGGTGAATTGTAGTAATGGGGATTTTAAACACTTTTTACGAAATTGTAAAACTTAATAAGAAATAAAGAGACAACTAAAAAAGAACACAAGGAATATTTCAAACAAGATCTTCTTCTAATATTCTCTAGGAACAAATCTTGCCCTTTTATTTATAATAGCTATTACACCCTACTATAAATAATACCTGTTTATGCTAAATTCTGCTTAAGGCAAAACTAAGCTGAGAGCTACAGCTAGAATGCAGCTAGCCAGCTGGAAGCTGCTGGATACAGCTAGGATGAACAAAGAAAGCAAGAACAGAAAGCAGAACGAGACACCAAGGATGGTGACGCGGAAACCCGTGGAATAAGGGAAAACCGCGGGTGGCTTTGAGTCCACCAATCCACTATACTCTTGATTACAGCCCTAGTGTTTTTGTATCTATGTAATTCGTAAGCTTAAGAACAATTTTTTAATCTCATTATGTAAATGCTAAGTGCGTAAAAAGCTTGTGTATTCTATACAATCATTGAGCTATATATATACTAAAGAAAAGTGTCCGTTTTGAACCAGCCTCAGCAACGGCTTGTAACCGTCCTTGAATCTTCGTTCATATCTGTAATTAATGCCATTGAACACGACCTCCGTTCGTATTTATCCTCCTGTATCTTTGACTTTACTCTTAGCGAAATTTTAGGCTTTGATGTTTAATCCATAACGCTTTTTAACGGAGCTGGGTTCCTTAGCTGGGAGGCACTAGCTGGTTCTTCTTAGCTGGTACTCTTCAAGCTGGATTTCCTTAGCTGGAGGTCCTAAGCTGGAAGTTCATAGCTACAATGATTATTTAACCTACACATGTAGCTGTGTAATTTTTCATGGTATAACAATTGCCCTTAACTTGTAGCTTGTACTGCTGGTCTTGCGTAGTAAAGCTGCAAGTTATGATTTCAAGATAAAATTTTAACATAATGTCTATCATAAAAGATAAAACTCAAGAGGCAAAAAGATTAAATGAAGCATTCTTATCTTTAAAGATCAAAGATAATCATTTACTTTAGTCTATTTAAGCCAAGCACTAAATACTAGCCGTTTTTCGTCAGAACGGCTTAAAATCAAAGAGATCTTCGAAAGATTTACTTCCATTTACTCTTCCCTCCCCTTTGGTAAGTTTGCTTTCTCTCTCTCTCTCTCTCTCTCTTTCTCCTCTTTGTCTCTCTGCATGCCTCTTAAACAATCAGCTAGGAAGAAAGTCTTCTCTCCTAAAATTACGTCAATGGGTAAAGCAAAAGACGATGTTGCTTCTAGCATTACTTGGGAGGACACAGAAAATATTAGAGCTAGAGGGGATTTCCCAGAGAGTACAGAGTTCATAGCTCCGGAAGAGTTTGATAGGCCGGAAAAAACCGCAGACAACCTTATATGCTTCTATGAATACCCTTTTCTGCTAGGGTATAGTTTTGAGTTTACACCTTTGATACGATCTTTCACAGAGGTTTTAAACTTTTCTCCTGGCCAGTTGATGCCAGGTTTTTGGAAGATTTGTTTTACGATTGAATCAGCTACTAGGGGTTGGAGTCCGGTCTTTGCCCTATAAGACCTTCTCACCATCTATAGTCTTAAGATTATAAACCCTAACAAAGTCACTTTGAAGCAGAAACCAAAATACCCTAGTCCTGTGGAAGGGACTGGTGCTTCAGAGTCTTTGTGGAAGACCCGTTTTTTCTTTGTTGCCAAGGATTCCCTTGGTGAAGCTGGGGCTTTTCTACCCTCTGGCTGGCCTGCTGGAGGTATTTTTACTGCATTTTTCCTTTTTTCCTCGAGTATTTTATTAACTGTGGTTCTTAACCCTGTCTTTTTATAGGTTCTTCTGAAGCTGTGGAAAGTCTTGAAGACAGAGACGAAAGGGCGAAAGTCTTTCTCAGCATCTCCCTAGACAAAAGAACCTACACTCCTCCTTTCAAAGCCATCCCTGTTTCTTCTTTGACCCCTGCTACCTCAGAGATTAACTCCATGACTTCAGGTAAACTAATCTTCCAGCTAGTTTATTTTAGGGTTTTGCTAGGATTAGTGTCTCAACAAATTTTTAATTTTTATTGTGCAGTCAAAGGTAGCACTTTGTCTCAAGTTGATGCTTTGGCTCGGCTAAAAAGGAAGAGGGCAGAAGTTCCTGCTACTTCCACCCAGTCTAAACCTGCGACTCCTGCTAAGGTCGCTACCTCAACTCCTAGAATGCCTCCTCCTATCATCAAGCTGGACTTAGATCCACCTGCCCCTGGCTCATCAACGGTCAACTTAGCTATGCCAGTAGACTTCCTGTCCGAAGATGGGATAAACAATGGTATTTGGCCACATGCGGATAAGTTGTTCTTCCCTGCTACAGCAAAACGCCTCAGGTCGCAGGATCCTGAGGTGATGGTGAACCATGCAGCCCAGTACTTTATCCAGGTATAGCTTTTACTATATCTTAGTTTTTTTAGCTTTTTTCACTTTTACTCCCCACCTTTCTTATGTCTTAATACCTTTGTGCTAGGCTCTCCAAAACTGCCTGGCAGCACGCTCCAGCTTGAGAGTTGTTGCTGCGATGTCTGCTCAGCTCAAGGTTTCCCAAGCTGAGGTTTCTACTTTGAAGGAGGAGCTGAGAAAGGCAAAGAAGGAACAGGCTCATGCTGAAAAGTAGCGCAAAGCTGAAACGCTGTTTCTAGAGAAGGAGAGAGAGGCGAAGAAGCTTTTTGCAGCTTCGGCGGAAGCTGAGATTGCTGCTGCTAGGGAGGAGGCCAAGGTAGCTGCTATGAAGCTGGCAGAGGTGGTTGGAGAGAAAGACATCCTGAGTGCTAAGTTGGCGCATCAAAAGGAGCTTCACTTAGATAAAATGGCAGAAGTTCAAATTATTGAACCTGCCAAGTGATATATCGATATCTTATAGAGTTTTTCCCTTTCTTTACAAGCTAAATTGTGCTATATTGATGCTCTTAGGAGCTATTTATGCTAACTATTTCGATATAGTTGTGGTTTGTGTGTTCTATATCATTTTGCAGGTTTTAGGGAAAAACTCCCTATTTACTTGATGTTTTGAGCACCACGCTATAGCGGGAAGTTATGAGGCATCTTTGAGGTCTCAAGATGGTATTTGGACCCCATTATGAAGAAGTAAGTGTGCAAAGACTTGGCGTCTGAAGCCAAGCAAAGCAAGGCAAGAAGAAGACTCGCCCGATCGGGTCGGGCAACAACTGCCCGATCGGGTACGAGTGAAGAATCTGAAGTTAAGGTTTCCCGCCCGATCGGGCGGCCTTGCCCGATGTGATCGGGCGGAGCAATACTTAGCCATTCTTGCTGTTTTTCTGAGAGCTGAAGAAGACATCCACCCGATGGCATCGGGTGGACTTGCCCGATCGGGTGGAATCTGCCCGCTCCAATCGGGTGAAGCCTATTTTGTTGCTGCTGGAGACTTGTTCCCAGGCCCGATCGGGCGGCCTTTTGCCCGATCGGGTGGAGGACACGGGGATGCGATTTTCGTTATTTTCCCCACTCTATCTTATTGTTTTCTTAGGACCTATAAATACTTTTTAGGTTATTTTTATTGGTATCTTTCATATTATTAAACACTGAGAGAGCTCTTAGACTAGTTTATCATTGCTTTGGATTGTAGAAGAGATTCAAGTACAATTTCAATTCAATTAAAGTTTCCGCTTTCCGTCAATTTGGTAATCGTCTTGCTTATTGCTTTATTCCTTTATCTCAATTACTTTAATTCAATTGCTTATTTCTCAATTAGTTCATGATGCAATTCTTAGGGTTTTCGATTAGTTTTGTTGTTGTCAATTCGATCATGTCTGAGTAGTTCTCTTTCTAGGGTGTTAGATAGGGAAGCCATGTTTATACCATGATTGCTATTTAGACTCCTATTGATTTCTAGGGCTTGAGTAGAGTAATTGTGGTGTGGTTTGTTCTTAATTAGTGATTAATGTTAGTGGCCAATTTCATTGATTGCTTGTGGTTAATAGTTGTTTGCACAGATCCGTCTTACGACTAGAGGCCTAGGACACATCAGTAGTTCTGATTATGTTAGTGAACATGCGGCGTATGTTGAACTATGAGCGTTGAGTCTTAACCATAGCTCAACATAGGCTCTACTCCCCCGACTCTTGACTTAGGTTTTAATAGTAGTTGACCCTATTTGATTGGTATAAGCATGGTGGACCGACCTAATACCCTAGGCTTTTATTCCATAGTTAAATCCTCGACTTAATTTGTATTATTTAGCTTACTCATTAGTTCAGTTAATTCTCCATATTTTCATCTGAAGTAGTTGGTTAATTGAATATTAATATAGAAACTCTGTCTCCCTGCGGATTCGACCCTGCTACCACTGACTACCTTAGTTAGAGGACCGTAGGTTTATTTTTGATTAGGTGACACGACTAAAGCCTATCACCAAGCTGGCGTACCTGATGATGTTTGGAACTCTGGAGAACAAGGAGCTGCACAAATATACTGACGCTTTTCTAGCTACTATGGGAAGCATTACAGACCTTAAGGCTCTGGCTTTGGGCCTTAACCCTCCTAGGCAGGAAGCTTCCACAGCTGACTCTTCAGCTAACGACCCAGCTGATTCTTCAGCTAAGGCCATAGTTGATGCCCCTGCTACGACTGAGCCTTCCAACAGTTCCGCCCCAGCTTCTGAGGTGCCAGAGCAAATGCCAACAGCTGACCAGCTTGCTAGCTAAGGATGTAGGTAGTTTTATTTCTTCAAACATATTTCTTTCCCTTCTTGTCAAACAATTTTAAATTTACTTTTGGATGCTTTTTACCGCCAGCTAAGGGGCTGGTGTTTTTTTTAACATGTTTAACTTTTGGTACATATATGCATCTTTAGATCTTTAGTAAAATGAGCTAGCTGCTTTATGTTTTTACCTGGCGTTCTTGATGCCAATGTCTTGTGTGATGGGCCCAGTTACCTAGGCGTGTAGCCCTTAGCTGATGCAACCTTGGTAGCTTAGTCCTTTGATAGCTTCTTTCCAAGGCGTCTAGGTGTACTTGCGTCTTTAGATAGCTTAGGAGGCTGGGTAATGCTCCAACCTGCAGCTAGTCTTGCGGTACCTGCACTTGTTGACTATGCCAAACGGCTCTCCGATGCCTAAGTCAGTAAGGATTTTAGGAATACCATATAGATAGAAAAAGCAAGGTGGAGGAGAGCCTAACCTGGCGTTCCTTGACTTTGCCTAGCAATTTTTCCTACCTGGTGTAATTGCCTCGTTGGTCGTTTGAGTCAGTGTAGTTGACAACTTGGTTTTTAGCCATGTATCTAGTTTTCTAGAAATGGTAAAGTTTCAGATGTGACGCGTTCCAGCTTCTGGGTACAGCTTTCCCTTCTGCTGTAGCTAAGCGATATGCGGCTTTACCCACTAACTGTTCAATTAGGTAGGGGCCTTCCCAGCTTCCCTGCATTTAGCTCATGGGTATTTTGGAAGACTTTCCTTAGCACCCAGTCTCCTTTCTTGAAAACTTTGTCTTTCACGTTTTTGTTGAAGCTGCGGGCTACAATCTGTTGCTGTGTGGCCATCCTAACTAGTGCACTGTCTCGTAGTTCTTCGATGGTATCTAAATCATAAGACAACTCAGAATCATTTAACTCAGGGGTTAAGAGCCCATACCTGGTAGTTGGTATGGCTACCTCTGCTGGCAACACAGCTTCGCAGCCATAGACTAATGAGAAGGGGGTTTGGTCTGTTGCTCCCCTAGGCGTTGTTTTGTTGGCCCAGAGGACTCTAGGCAGTTCTTCTACGCACTTACCTTTTTTAGCCTTCAACCTCCTCTTGGTGCCATTAATGATCACCTTATTGCTGGACTCAGCTTGTCCATTAGCTTGTGGGTACCTAGGTGTTGATGTTACCAGGTTGATGTTCCATTCGTGACAAAATTGTCGCGTTTTATCACTTATAAACTGTGACCCATTATCACATACAATTTCACTAGATACCCCAAACCTGCAAATAATGTTAGTATGTATAAAAGTAATCACCTCATTATCCGTTACCTTCTGGAATGCACCAGCTTCGATCCATTTAGAGAAGAAATCGGTTAAGGTTAGCATAAATACTTTTTGACCTGGTGCAACTGGCAACTTCCCTACTATGTCCATGCCCCACCTCATGAATGGCCAGGGTGTTAAGGTGGGATGTAATGGTTCAGAGGGCTTATGTTCCATACCTGCATGCTTTTGGCAAATATCACATTTAGCTACGTACCTCTTGGCATCTTTACGCAATGTTAGTCAATAATATCCATCGGATAAGATTTTGTTAGATAAGCTCCTTCCTACTGTATGTGAACCACACTCTCCCACGTGAAACTCTTTGAGGGTAGTCTCCCACTACTCTTTCTCTAAGCACCTTTGCAGCATATCCTGCTTAGCTGCATGTTTGAATAGGACTCCAGCTATTACCTGGTACCTGCTAGCTTTCATACGTAGCTTTCTTGACTCCAGCTTGTCATCTGGCAATATGTCCCTTTCCAGATAATACAACAGTGGCTTTGTCCAGCTATCAGTACCTACTTCATCACCAATGCTAAATACATTGCTTACCTCCTTGTTAACAGCTGGCGCGGCTAAGTGAGCGATGGGAACATTGCTGAAGCTGCATTTCCTAAGTGCGGAACCTAGGTTAGCTAGTGCGTCAGCTTTAGTATTCTGGTCTCTTGGTATCTGTTGTATGGTGAACTCTTGAAAGAGTAACATTTTTAACTCGACCAGCTCCAAGTAAAGAGACATCTTCGAGTCTTTAGCTGCGTACTCTCCTTTTACCTGGCTAACGATTAGTAAGGAATCACTATATACCTGCAACCTGGTTGCCCCCAGGTCATGAGCCACGGTCATACCTACAATCAAAGCCTCATACTCGGCTTCGTTGTTAGTAGCTTTAAAATCACAGCAAATAGATCGTACTATCATGTCCCCTTGTGGCGACTTTAGGACTATACCTAGCCTAGCTCCTCTAAAGTTGGAGGAGCCTCCACGAACAGTTTCCAGCTACCTGTAGGTGTTACCTGATTAATGTCTCGTACTTCCTCATCTGCTGAGGCAGCTAGGTTAGGACTGAAGTGGGCCACAAAGTCAGCTAAGGTTTGTGATTTTATAGCCGTTCGGGGTTGGTACCTGATGTCATAGGCACTTAAGGATATAGCCCATTTGCTCATCCTGCCAGTATATTCTGGTTTGCGGAGTACAGCTTTTATGGGATAGTTAGTCATAACACATGTAGGATAAGCCTCGAAATAATGTCGGAGTTTCCTTGAAGATGTATACAAAGCTAATATCAATTTTTCTAAAGATGTGTACCTGGTTTCTACATTAACAAGGACGTACTGATATAATATACTGGTAACTGCTGGCTGTCAGCTTCCCTAGCTAGGACTGCACTAACAGCCGTGTTACTTACAGCTAGATAAAGCTATAAATTTTCTCCTTGCTTTGGTTTGGAAAGTATGGGTGGAGTAGCTAGATAAGCTTTGAGTTGCTGTAAAGAAGCTTCGTGTTCTGTGGTCCAATCAAAACCTTTATTTTTCTTAAGCACATGATAGAAAAGATGACACTTATCTGATGATCGAGAAATAAAACGATTGAGCGCTGCAACTCTTCCTGTTAGCTTCTGGACTTCCTTCAGGTTTTTGGGTGATTGGATATTGATGAGTGCTTTGATCTGGTCTGGGCTAGCTTCGATTCCTCTTTGCGTAACTATGTAACCTAGGAACTTACCAGCTGGTACCCCGAATGAACATTTTGTTGGGTTCAACTTCATGTTGTATTTTTTCAATACATCGAAGGTATCCTGCAGGTGAGGCACATGATCTCCAGCTTGCTTGGATTTTACCAGCATATCATCGATGTAGACCTCCATCGTGTCCCCTAGCTGCTTTTCAAACATCTTATTGACTAGGAGCTGGTAGGTGGCACCTGCATTCTTAAGACCAAATGGCATGACTTTATAGCAATAGATACCTCTTTCAGTCATGAAAGCTGTTTTTTCTTGGTCTTCTGGGTCCATCAGAATCTGGTTGTATCCTGAGTAAGCATCTAGGAACGTGAGTCTTTCATGCCCTTCTGTAGCATCCACCAAGGCGTCTATGTGAGGTAGGGGAAATGGATCTTTGGGGCAGGCTTTATTTAAATATGTGAAATCTATGCAAACTCGCCATTTGCCATTCTTCTTTCTACAACAACCACGTTAGCTAGCTAGTCAGGATATTTGACCTCCCTAATCTTACCTGCTTGCAGCAACTTCTCTACTTCCTGGTTGATGATCAGGTTGCCCTCTGGTGCGAATTTCCTTCTCTTTTGTTTGATTGGTTTGTGATTTGGATCCACGTTCAGCTTGTGAGTGCAAACCAAAGGGTCAATTCCAATCATGTCTTCATGCGTCCACGCAAAGCAGGTGATGTTTTTTTTGCGGAATTCAATGATCCTGGCTTTTTCCTCTAGTGGTAGGGATGCTCCAACCTGTACTGTCTGTTCTGGCTTTGCAGGATCCAGCACCACTTCTTCAATGTCCTGTTCGTCGGGGTTGCTGGGTGCAGGATGCTGTTGTAATTGCTAGATCTCCTCCTTCTTGGGTTTGAGGGAGATGCTGTAGCATTCTCTAGCTACCATTCTGTCCCCCTTGATCTCTTGCACTCCCCATTTGGTGGGGAACTTAATAGTTTGGTGGTAGGTGGATGGTACATCTTTCATCCTGTGAATCCAAGGTGTACCCATAATAACATTGTAAGCTGAAGGACAATCTACAACACTAAACCTGGTCTGCAAATTGACTCCTTTAGCATAGGTGGGTAGTGTGATTTCGCCAATGATGAGGGCAGGTTCTCCACTGAAACCGTACAGGATTGTTGACTTCTTGATGATATCCTCATCACACAGTCCCATGCTTTGTATATCATTCTTGAACATGATATTAGCTGAGCTGCCATTGTCTACCAACACTCTCTTGATCAGGCAGTTGCTGATGGTGAGGGATATGACTAGCCCATCATGATGGTCAGCTTCCTCAAAGCTGATGGTCATGCTTCGCAGCTCTCGTTCCTCCTTCCTTCTGTGCTGGATAGGAGTTGCTTTGGAACCTTCTCTAGCGAATTGCTTAGCTGCAGAATAGGTTAGTCCACAAATTTCTGAACCTCCAGAGATAAAATTGACTACCTTGTCATGGGTTGGATCAGGTGGGGGCCCAGCTGGCTTGCTGTTATTGTCCTTTCTAGGTTCATCCTTCTGACCCTTCTTCCCCATGAGATGTTCTAGGTAGCCCTTTTTCAGCAGCCAAGCAACTTCCTTTCTGAGGGCTTTGCAATCTTCAGTTCGATGACCATGGTCACCATGATAGCTGCACCACTGGGAGGTATCTTTTTGACCATCGGGTTGGTCAGTCTTCCTGGGTCACCTAGCTGCTGAACCTACCTTTTCCAAGGCGTTCACCACACCTCCTGCATCAACGTTAAAGCAATAGGAAGAAAAAGGAGGGAAATCTGTATTGTTGGACCAGCGAGGAGCTTCCCTAGCTACGCTGCTAGCTTGATCACGCTTTTGGTATGGCTGATGGCGCCAATCATTCCTCTTGTTGTTGTTATTGTTGTTATTCTGAGTCTTTATATCGTAGCTGGATTCTCCTCTGCACCTGGATGCATCATCCTCTTCCACGCGGATTTCAGCCATAGCTCTAGCCCTGACTTATTCAAAGGTACTACATGGATACTTGGTTAGTTCATAATATAAGCGGGACTTAGGGATCAAACCTCTTCGGAATGCTTCAATAGCTGTTGGAATATCCATGTTCTTAACATAAATCATTTCCCTGTTAAACTTGTCCAGGTACTGGCGTACAGCTTCACCTGTCTTTTGTATAATGCGGTATAAGTCGCCGGTATGTTTCTCCAGCACCCTGATGCTAGCAAATTGCTGATAAAATTTGTTAATGAGAATAGAAAAATTAGGAATAGTACCAGCCCTGAGGGTGATGAGCCATTGTAGGGCAGGTCCACCTAAGGTGGCTCCAAAGGATTTGCACATTGTAGCCCCAAGAGGCCTTCTGGGATAGGTAGAGTCCACATCTTCTACTTATACTGGTTCACATGGTCATATGGATCTGTGGTTCCATCATACAGCTTGCCAAATGGGGCCAGATGCAGCTTCTTTGGAATCATGGCTCAGCTATCTCTTCTACGAAAGGCGACTTGGTATAGCCATCAGGGGTCTCCTCAGCTACAGGTGTAGCTGTGGGATCTGTCTCTTCTAGGTTGGGATTTTCTGGAATGTCCTCAGCTTCGTCAGCAGCACTAGCCTCTAAATCAGCCAGCTTCAAGATTCGAGGTGACATGCTAGTGCGTCGTCGTGAAGATCTCTTGGCGTTACTCTTAACTGATTCCAGTTCTTTTTGCAAGTTTTCAATAACCTTATTAGACTCTGATTGAGCCTCCCGGAGGGATTCAAGAGCAGCTTTCATTTGCTCAGGGGTGAATTCAGCCATTTTGAGTTGGGTGTTTTAAGAAGAAATTGATGATGATAGATTAGATTTGAAATCTAGCTGTATGCCTGATATCACGTATTTATATAGTCTTTTCTCACTTATTTACAAGCTAATTTGTGCGTCATTGGAGCTCTTGGGAGCTATTTTGTGCTAATTATCGTATATAGTTGTGGTTTTGTGTTTTAGTGTTGAATTGCAGGTTTTAGGGAGTTTTCTCCCTATTCCCGAATCATTTGGAAGCAACCACGGCTTTACGAGATGTTACGGGGCACGTAGCCCCTAAACGTGAAGATTAGAGAGCCAAAGAGTCAAAAAGGAGGTTTCCGTGCACTGATCGGGCAGAAATGGCCCGATCGGGCGAAGTATTTATGATCGGGTATGAAAGTTGCGGACCCGATCGGGCAAGGTATGCCCGATCGGATCGGGCGAGCACACATGTGCCCAGACCCGATCGGGCATCCACCGCCCGACCCCATCGGGTCTAGTGCTGCTAGGTCTTATTGGGACGCTGCTGAGGAGGCGAGCCTTGCTGGCACTTTTTGCCGCCTGGCCCGATCGGGTGGCTGCCCACGGCCTGAACATTTGGTTAAATGCTGCGCTGCTGCTAACGAAGACCAAGAAGACAAAGTTTGCTGATTGGGTGTCGGCCCGATCGGGTGGATGGCTCGAGCCCGTTCGGGTCTGGCGCCATTTGTCGCGATTTTCGACTTTTGCTTCCTATTTATAATTAGACTTGAGGGGTATTATAAATAGTTTTTTCCTCATTATTTAGGGACATCTTTTATTCATCTTTTTAGTGCTTTAGACTCTAGTTTATTTCTCATTGTTCTTAGTCTAGTTTAAATACTTTAGATTAATTTAGAGGTGATTAAACCTATTTCGATTTCAATAAAAGTTCCTGCTTTCCGTCAATTGGTACTCTTTCCTATCCAAATCTCTTTTGTTATTCTTGATTGCTTAATTTATTTATTTAATCGTTCATGATGCAATTGTTAGGGTTTCATATTAGTTTTGTCGTTGTTAATTCAATCATGTCTGAGTAGTCTCTTTCTAGGGTGTTAGATAGGAAAGCCATGTTTATACCATGATTGTGATTTAGATTTCTATCAATTTCTAGGGCTTGATTAGGGTGATTGTGATGTGGTTTGTTCTTTATTGAGTAATTAATGTTATTGCGCAATTTCATTGGTTGCTTGTGGTTAATAGTTGTTTGTACAGATCCGTCTTACGACTAGAGGCCTAGGACACATCAGTAGTTCTGATTACGTTAGTGACCATGCGGCGTATGTTGAACTATGAGCGTTGATCTTAACCATAGCTCAACATAGGCTCTAATCCCCCGACTCTTGACTTAGGGTTTGGTAGTAGTTGACCATATTTGATTGGTATAAGCATGGTGGACCGACCTAATACCCTAGGTTTTTAGTCCATAGTCAATTCCTCGATTTATCTCGTCTTCTGTAGTTTATTTATTAGTTTAATTAATTCTTCCCTGATTTCATCAGGAGTAGCTGAATTGGTTAAATATTGATTTAGAAACTCTGTCTCCCTGTGGATTCGACCCTGCTTCCATTGACTACCACAGTTAGAGGACTGTAGGTTTATTTTTGATTAGGTGACACGACTAAAACCTATCAAATTTTGGCGCCGTTGCCGGGGAGACGGCTAGTTTTCTAAGTTTTTATTTGATTATTTGGTCTACTTCTCTGTACCTCATTGGAACTTCATTGTTTCAATCGAGGTATGTTTTACTGCTGCTTTTTGTTTCTTTTGGATGCCCAGGTCTCAAAGAAACGGTTCCCCCATTCCAGCGGACCCCGATCTTACTAGGACAGTCAGGCGGATCCGAAAGATAAAGCAGAAAGAAAAGCAGTCTGTTCAGCTGAACACCTCTGGAACAGACACCTTGAGTTCAGTTATGTCAAAATCACTGAAGTCATATAGGGTGCCCAACCCGGATGGTCTCTCCACTGGACCTACCATGCCCACCATTGCCGCGGCAAATTTTGAGATTAAGCCTGGACTCATCAGCATGGTCCAGCAAAATCAGTTTGGTGGGCATCCTACTGAAGATCCGGCAAATCATCTGCAACGGTTTCAACAACTTTGTCGAACCGTTAAACATGCCGGCGTCACTCCAGATTAACTCAAAGTCATGTTGTTCGAGTTTTCACTGAGAGATAGAGCCCAGAAATGGTTGAACGATGTGAAGGAAACCGAATGGAGTGAGATTTCTGCTGCATTTCTGAGAGAGTATTACCCACCCACCAAAACAGCAGAATCAGAAATAAATTGGCCACGTTTTCCCAAGAGCCTGATGAAACATTACGGGAAGCGTGGGCTAGGTTTAGAGATCTACAGAGAGAGTGTCCACACCACAATATGGACAAATGGTTCTTGAAGCAGACATTCTACAATGGTCTGCAGCCTCAGACGAAGTGTATTATTGATTCGTCTGCAGGAGGAGTGTTTTTAGACAAGGCAGTTGATGAGGGTTATGAATTCCTATCAAATCTCGCAGCCAATGACCATTCATCATCTAGGAGTTTGACTAAGAAGGTACTTGAAGTTGACGCTATTTCATTGCTTACATCTCAGATGGTGCAACTAACTCAGCAGCTAATGAAGTCTTCTAGTTCGAAACCTCCGCCTTTGAGTATCAATGCTATGTCTGCAGTAGCACCCATTACCTCATCTTACTGCGAGGTATGTGGTGTTCAGGGTCACTTTGGGCATGACTGTCAGTTCAGTCAATTTCAGATGGAGCAGGCCAATGCCTTCCTACAAAGACCACAAACCTTCCCCCCTTCACATAACTACCAAAACTCACAAAACTATCAACCTACACTTCCACAAAACTACCCTAAACCCTCCTACCATCAAACCCCACAAAATTTCCAAAGACCACCACCACAAAACTTCCATCACCACAATAATTTCCAAACTCCACAAAACTTTCCCACCCCACCTCCACAAAACAATAACCCACAAGAGCCTAGCAATTCTGAACTGATGAAACTGATATTGTCTATGCAAAAGGCAAATGAGGAAGCACGGAGGAACCAAGAGAAGCATATCAAACTTCTCGAGGCTCAAGTTGCTCAGTTGGCAGAAACTAATGCATAGAGGAAGCAGGGACAATTGCCAGGGCAACCCGTTCAGAGAGAACATGTGAATGCCATCACTCTTCGTAGTGGCATTGCATATGATGCCCCTCCAGTGCCGATTGATGAAGTTACCCCGACTGCAGGGAAGAAGAGGGTGGAAGAGGAAGGAAAAAGGAAGAATTCGACGTCTGAAGTCGATTTGTCTGCAGAAGCTGAACAGACAGGGAAGAAAAAGGAGAAGGTTTCTGAAACGCCTTTTTCACCAAGGCTACCTATTCCTCACAGGATGCAACAGTCCAAAGTCGATCAGCAGTTTGGTAAGTTCTTGGCTATGGTCAAGAACCTTGAGGTAACGATTCCATTCACAGATTTAATTACCCAAGTGCCTGTTTATGCCAAATTTCTGAAAGACCTGATCACTAAGAAAAGAGACTTTGGTGGGGTAGAACGTGTCACTCGTACTGAAGAGTGTAGTGCTTTTATTCAGAATAAAGCCCCACCAAAGTTAAAGGATCCTGGTAGTTTCTCTATACCCTGCCATCTTGGACCTATTTTTATTGACAAGGCTTTATGTGATTTAGGTGCTTCTGTTTCTGTTATGCCATTATCTGTTTTTGAGAAACTGAATATGGGAGCACTTAAATGCACACAAATCACTTTGCAGATGGCGGATCGTTCTATAAAATACCCTCTAGGTGTTTTAGAGGACGTTCCTGTTAGGGTTGGGAAATTCTATATCCCTGTTGATTTTGTGGTGTTAGATATGGATGAGGATGCCCAGATTCCTATCATCTTGGGTAGGCCATTTTTGTGTACTGCTGGTGCTGTAATTGATGTTAAGTCTGGGTCTTTAACTCTTAGTGTTGGTGATGATAAAGTGATGTTTAAACTAACCAATGCTGTTAAGGCACCTATGCTTGAACAATCTTGTTGCAGGGATGAGGTTTTGGATGAAGTAGGTGTGGAGAAGACTCCAATTCCACCTAAGGTTGCCTCACCGTCTGGAGGCATAGTCAAGAACATTTGGAGAAGAAAGATTTTTGATGAGGGTGGCACTCATTGCCAAGCCCCTCCTATTTGAGAGATGGAGGATTATGGTCGTGCGGGACCTTTATAAACCAGCGCTGTGCGAGAGGCAACTCGTATTGTTCTTTCCCTTTTTCCTTTTCTTTTTATTTTTCTTCTTTTTGTGAGCGAGAGTGAGGGTACTAACATTGTTTTTCCTCTTAGCATAGTCCTTATCACCTTTTGGCATTGAGGACACTGCCAAGTTCAGCTTGGGGGAGGAGTTCTGTTTGTATTCCCTGTCTCTTTTACTGCTTTCTAGAATAGTTTTACTGCTTTCGAAAAATACTGAAAAAATCAAAAAAATATGGTTCCCATGACTGGTTTAGTTGCCTCCCTGTGCCCCTTGCTGTGCTCTATTTGAAAATAATTTGACTTTGTTTTCTGGATAGCTGGGCATTTGTGATCTTGAGGCTATGATTTGATGTTTGATTGCTATGATTTCGAGCATTTTTGGATTATATTAGACCACTTTGTGCTGCATACCTGAATTGGTTAGACTGTGAGGCCTCTTTGTAGCCTATTGGATTCATATTATTATCCAGTCTATTCTTGTGTGTTAGTTCCTCTTTAGTGGATTGATCTTGACTTTGACTTCGTACTTGTCTGATTTTAGATGACTTATAGCATGTGCTGTGATAAAGGCGTTCTTTTGTCTAATTCTTGAGCTTCAGAGTGAGTTTTTGATATACTTTTATCCTCCTTAGCCCCGCTGAGCCTAATGACTTGTTTCGTGTTACTTAAACCCCTATTATGAGCCCAAAGCCTTCACTTGATATTATTCCAAGCCTAGCTTGGGGGAGCTTTTGTATGGGTTAAGTTTGAGATTGGTTTGTTGGTTTAGTTTGGTTTTTGAGGAATTTAAAAGTGTATTTGCTGTGGTTTGAGAGTGAGAAAGAGAAAAGAAAAAGCAAGTTTAGAGTTGCGTGAATGAAGTTCAGAAAAATGAAAGAAAAATGAAATGAAAATTCAAAAGAATTCTAGTTCTTTCATTCACGTATGTTCATAAAGGAATATTCGCTCCATTGCTAGAAAATTGGGTTTGTTATGAGCTTTTCATTGATTTATGAGAGTTGGGTTACCTTACATGGTTTTATGGTGATTGTTGGGAGTTGTGTACGCCATCTTAGGCCTTATTTGAATGATTTATGCTCCCCCTTTCTTGGTTTTTCCACCACATTACCCAAAAGTATCCCCTACCTCTCACCTAAGCCCCATTACAACCCTATAAAGTCCTCTTGAGCTTGTGTCTGCATTGTTCATTTGATTGATTTCGAGTCAGTTTGTCAAAGCTAGAGAGTATTTCTGCTAATTGAGTCGACTTGACTAGGTTGAGCGTCATTGAACCTTCTTAAACACATGAGTGTGTGAGTGGGAAGGGTACTTATGGTCGGGTTGGTGAGTGTTCGGGCATATTCTTTGCCTGCCACAAAATAGAGAGGAGTGACACCCTTGTGAGAGCCTTTTCAGGACTTGTATGCTTTGTGGATGCTTGAGTTTGATAAATTGCTTGGATGATTGGTGGTTGGATGCATTTGATTAGCCAAACTTGAATTATGCCTGCTTGAACGATTCTTAGTCTTGAAAATGTTTTGAGCTTTGAATTGCTTTTTATCTATGGGGTGAGGCAATCTATTCCATGTTCATGTTCTGTTTGCTTGAGGACAAGCAAAGGTTTAGCTTGGGGGAGTTTGATATCATGTATTTATATAGTCTTTTCTCCCTTATTTACAAGCTAATTTGTGCGTCATTGGAGCTCTTGGGAGCTATTTTGTGCTAACTATCGTATATAGTTGTGGTTTTGTGTTTTAGTGTTGAATTGCAGGTTTTAGGGAGTTTTCTCCCTATTCCCGAATCATTTGGAAGCAACCACGGCTTTACGAGATGTTACGGGGCACGTAGGATGGCTCACGAGCTTTATGGGTAGTTTAGGAGGTCCCAAGACCCCTAAACGTGAAGATTAGAGAGCCAAAGAGTCAAAAAGGAGGTTTCCGTGCACTGATCGGGCAGAAATGGCCCGATCGGGCGAAGTATTTATGATCGGGTATGAAAGTTGCGGACCCGATCGGGCAAGGTATGCCCGATCGGATCGGGCGAGCACACATGTGCCCAGACCCGATCGGGCATCCACCGCCCGACCCCATCGGGTCTAGTGCTGCTAGGTCTTATTGGGACGCTGCTGAGGAGGCGAGCCTTGCTGGCCCTTTTTGCCGCCTGGCCCGATCGGGTGGCTGCCCACGGCCCGAACATTTGGTTAAATGCTGCGCTGCTGCTAACGAAGGCCCAGAAGACAAAGTTTGCTGATTGGGTGTCGGTCCGATCGGGTGGATGGCTCGGGCCCGATCGGGTCTGGCGCCATTTGTCGCGATTTTCGACTTTTGCTTCCTATTTTTAATTAGACTTGAGGGGTATTATAAATAGTTTTTTCCTCATTATTTAGGGACATCTTTTATTCATCTTTTTACTGCTTTAGACTCTAGTTTATTTCTCATTATTCTTAGTCTAGTTTAAACACTTTAGATTAATTTAGAGGTGATCAAACCTATTTCGATTTCAATAAAAGTTCCTGCTTTCCGTCAATTGGTACTCTTTCCTATCCAAATCTCTTTTGTTATTCTTGATTGCTTAATTTATTTATTTAATCGTTCATGATGCAATTGTTAGGGTTTCATATTAGTTTTGTAGTTGTTAATTCGATCATGTATGAGTAGTCTCTTTCTAGGGTGTTAGATAGGAAAGCCATGTTTATACCATGATTGTGATTTAGATTTCTATCAATCTCTAGGGCTTGATTAGGGTGATTGTGATGTGGTTTGTCGTTCATTACTGAGTAATTAATGTTATTGCGCAATTTCATTGGTTGCTTGTGGTTAATAGTTGTTTGTACAGATCCGTCTTACGACTAGAGGCCTAGGACACATCAGTAGTTCTGATTACGTTAGTGACCATGTGGCGTATGTTTAACTATGAGCGTTTATCTTAACCATAGCTCAACATAGGCTCTAATCCCCCGACTCTTGACTTAGGTTTTGGTAGTAGTTGACCCTATTTAATTGGTATAAGCATGGTGGACCGACCTAATACCCTAGGTTTTTAGTCCATAGTCACTTCCTCGATTTATCCCGTCTTCTGTAGTTTATTTATTAGTTTAATTAATTCTTCCCTGATTTCATCTGGAGTAGCTGAATTGGTTAAATGTTGATTTAGAAACTCTGTCTCCCTGTGGATTTGACCCTGCTTTCATTGACTACCATAGTTAGAGGACTGTAGGTTTATTTTTGATTAGGTGACACGACTAAAACCTATCAATGCCCCACGGTGGGCGCCAAACTGTTTATGCTAAATTTTGCTTAAGGCAAAACTAAGCTGGGAGCTACAGCTAGAATGCAGCTAGCTAGCTGGAAGCTGCTGGATACAGCTAGGATGAACAAAGAAAGCAAGAACAAAAAGCAGAACAAGACACCAAGGATGGTGACACGGAAACCCGTGAAATAAGGGAAAACCGCGGGTGGCTTTGAGTCCACCAATCCACTATACTCTTGATTACAGCCCTAGTGTTTTTGTATCTATGTAATTCGTAAGCTTAAGAACAATGTTTTAATCTCAGTATGTAAATGCTAAGCGCGTAAAAAGCTTGTGTATTCTATACAATCATTGAGCTATATATATACTAAAGAAAAGTGTCCGTTTTGAACCAGCCTCAGCAATGGCTTGTAACCGTCCTTGAATCTTCGTTCATATCTGTAATTAATGCCATTGAACACGACCTCCGTTCGTATTTATCCTCCTGTATCTTTGACTTTACTCTCTGCGAGATTTTAGGCTTTGATGTTTAATCCATAACGCTTTTTAACGGAGCTGGGTTCCTTAGCTGGGAGGCACTAGCTGGTTCTTCTTAGCTGATACTCTTCAAGCTGGATTTCCTTAGCTGGAGGTCCTAAGCTGGAAGTTCATAGCTATAATGATTATTTAATCTGCACACATAGCTGCGTAATTTATCATGGTATAACAATACCTCACTCTGTTCCTCTAGGAATTGGTTCCCTGTCACCTTGTTCCCCCTGAACACGTGACTCTCACTTGACCTCTCTAGAAGTCTTCTCTTTCTCTTTTTCTCTTTCACTCTTAAGAACATAAAATTTTTCTCACAAGATTTCTCTCACCCAAAACCCTCAAATGAATTACAGCAATGATGAATTGAAGAGAGTAGATCGAATAAACTTTCTTAGATAAATTACATGAAAATCTGGAAAGTCTTAAGTTTGAATTCAGTTTTCTTCAAATATAAATAGCAGATCTGTTGCTCTACGTTTTCTTCCATTAGGTTGTTTTGGGCGCTTAATTCTAGCCCACTTCTAACCACTTCTTTAGCCGTTACTCCATAGATTTAGCCCACCAAGTCCACGATCAACAAGCCTTCACTTTTGCCTTGAATCAGTCTTTGCCGTTAGAAGAAGCAGAAATATTGGCAGTTGGTTATGCTTCCTAGATTTTAGGAACTAGCTGACCAGCTACTAGTTTCCTGATTTGTAGCGAGGTGGTTGCTTCCATTTTCTCGTTTAGCTCATCATTTAAATGCATGTGCATTCATCAACACTAACTCCACTAACATTATGGAAATTAATTTTGGCTAAAATCAATATTCCATAATATTAGTTTAATCAAACCAATATGAACAAGTAATTTTATTCGAGTAAACACTTAACCTAAATAACTTAACTTTGGTTAAACTCATAAGCAATTCTCCATAAGTTATAATAAAGCTAATTGTTCTAAAATAAAATTAATATATCCTATAAAATAAACTATTACAATTAAGTACTAAAATTAATCCTAAGTTAAAGGCACTATATTTGTCACAATCAAAATAACAAATACAACAATTGTTGAGCTGGTTTAGTTGTTTCTTTCCCCTGCAGAACTTTCTTTTTATACCAATCATGCCCAATCACCCCACACTTAGTGCAATAAGCAGGGGCCCATTCATAATACACTTTCTGCTCAATCACCCTACCATTACTATGTTCAATAGTAACAGACTGAGACAATGGCTTTGTAATATCAACTTCTACTAACAATCTAGCAAAAGTTACTCTTTGGTTATTAGTAGTACATTCATCAGCAAACAAAGGATTACCAACCATACTCCCAATCCTGCTAAATGACTCATTTCCCCAATAGTTCAAAGGCAAGTTGTACAATCTAATCCACAATGGTATGACTCTCAGAACCTCAGATTGAAAATCAAAATCAGAAGTCCAGGCTTTAAGAATAATAGGCCTACTATTCATCATAAATGGACCAGCATACAAAATTTCATTCCTATCATCAATGGAAGCAAACTTCACCACAAAATACCCTTTATCATGAAGGAAGATTTTAGGTTTTGCAAAATTGTTCCAACTCTGTTCAATGTATTTAGAAATAACCCAAATGAGGGTTTTTGCCCAACTACATACAGAATCACAAATGTTGCCCAGATTTCAGAGAGAGAATAAACTTCAGATTGTGGGAGTTGAGCAATTTTCTTACCTTCTTTCACTAGAGGGGAGTTAAATGTAAGAGAAGCTCCTCTAGCAGTAAGAGCTTTTCTAGCTGCAATGGAAGACCATTTAACTTCAGGTGTTAACTTCATCTTCCTAGCTGCTCCTCCTCCCCCCTAAAATTTCTCCATAACAGGCTGTTGTTCTTTAGCACTAGGTCTACTTGCAATCGCATCATTCTTCTGAATAGCCACCTTCTCCGGAATAGTTCGATGAGATTGAAAAATCTCTACTTTTTCTACAGGAGTTTTTGGAGTTGTAGTTACTGTTCCATTGGATGGCTTGGTGTTTGTAGATTGAAAGCCACTCAGAATATTATCTTTAGGTAGAGCAGATTGGGGTGATACTTGAGGTTTTTTCCGGCGATCCATCGGAGTTGGTAATGGCTAGATACCACCTAAGCAGTTACTCTTCACCATGGAGAGAAAATCGTGGTTTTAAAAGGTATTTCAGCAATTTAATTAGGCATAATTGTAGCTAATTATTACAAAAATGATATATATAACGTTTGAGTAAGAGCACTGTTATGTAAAGTTGTAACCAAAGATAGCCCCTCTTATAGATAGGTGTTATCTTTACTCTATCAATGATAACATTCATTTCATAAAGGTGTTATCTTTAATTCCACGGATTGATAACTATTATGTAAGATAGGTTTTATCTTTGATATACCAAAGATAACACCTCGACAAAGTGTGTTATCTTTACTTTACATAACAGTGACCTTGAGAACACCTAAGAGGTGTTAAGTTAAGCCCTATTCGAACGTTAAGTTTGCCCCTTTTTGTAGTAGTGATAGGTTTCACATTGAAGTTTGCCGCAATAGTTTGTTTTTTGTGGGTTGGCTTATGCTTTGAGAAAATAATTGACGATTTATGGTAATTTATTAGTTGTCTAGATTTTTGGCAATATAAGTCTAAAATCATTTTTAGGTTGTTACTTGCAGCTTGTGTGCCTTTACAGAATAAGAGACAGTCATCTGCAAAAAACAAGCCTAGAATTTTTTCAAATTTTGGGATTAATTTAAATCCGATTTCAGATTCATTTTATGTAGCCGCATAGGAAAGTTGTCGTGCGAGTGCTTCCATGAAGATAATGAAAAGAAATGGAGATAAGGGATCTCCTTGCCTTAAGCCTCTAGAAGGCTGGAATATGTCAGAAATGTGATTGTTGACAGTCACAGAGTAAGATATTGACATGACGCAGTAGCGAATCCAGTTTATCCAGTTGGAATGGAATCCTAAAACTTTGAGAGACTTGAAAAGAAAACCCCATTCAATGATCGTATGCTTTTGCCATGTCTAGCTTTAGGCAAACCATCCTGTTTGATTCTTAGATTTGTGGAAGGTGTTTAGCATTTCTTGTGCGATAAGAATATTGTCGTAGATGTCTCTATTAGAAGTAAATACATTCCGTAAAGGGCTAATGATCTTGCTTAGCACAAGTCGTAGACGAGAAACAAGTATAAATAAAACACAAAGGGGTTATATAATAACAATTATTAAAATTTTAGGTAACATTAACTTCACATAAGTACCTATTATTTTTTAATTGTTAGTAGAGATGAAAATATCCAATGGATGATCCATCACCCCCTCCACCGGAAAAACAAAAAAGGGTGAAAAATCGAGTTAAATGGGTGATGGACGGGTGGCGGGTGAACGAGTGACAGGTGATGGATGGATTAGGGTGAGAAAGTTTCATCCATCACCCGACCCATCACCCGTTTATCACCCGCTTCATCACTCATTTGTTACATTTTCATAAATGTCTATCATTTTATTTACGTTAGCATAATTTTTTTTTCCTTCTAATTATTATCGACATGCTTCCATAAACTTACCTTGTCTTAATTTGACATGAAGTTTATATATAATTTGTGATTTTGCAAGTTAGATCTAACTTTTCTCGTCTAATTATCATAAATAAATGATCAACCTGTCCACCCGATTCACCCGCGGGTGGTGGATGGATGGATAAGGGTGATGCTTTTACCGGGTGACGGATGGATGGATGAGAGTTAGTCTAACCGGGTGATGGATGCGGGCGATGGCTCACCCGACCCAAATATCACCCGTTGCCATCTCTAATTGTTAGCATGTTTATCAATTGCATGAGTTGAGACCTTGTACGAATTTATGTCTAAAATAATATTATAACTACAACATCGAATTTGCAACGTTTGTTGAAAAATATAAATCTTCAAAAATATAATTCTATAATTATGAGAGCGATTATCAGACTTTGCTTAATTTTTCAGGATACATTGTCGTGCACAACTTTGTTCGGTATAGTTTTTTAGTCGTATGTGGTCGTGTATTGTTATTTTCTCATGTTCAAATTCTTATTATCTTTTACGTTTTGGATTTTTTACTCTAATATAAGGTGTTGTTAGAATATATATATATAAAAACGTATGGAGAACTTGTAGTAGAATTCTAGTTTCTTACAAAATTGGAAATTTTTCAGGTCATATTAAAGTAACTAAAAAAGTTAATAAATGTTTTAACCTTCTAATCCTATTTTATATTATAATATTAAATATTTAATCCTGAGAAAATTAAATTGATTATATTGCTTAGTAAATAAAGATTGGCTAAGTCTGGATTTCAAATCATTAATGAAAGCATCCTCTATTGTTTGGGTGAGAAAATATGTGAGATAAACTTGTGTTTTAGGCCAATTTTTAGGATAGCCATCACATTTGCAGGTCTAGCTGAGATAACCCTCAACTTCTAAAATTCAAAAAAAAAACTTGAAGAATTTGGAGACGATGTTAAGAGGTAAAAATTTCTATTTAATTACCCTTTGTAATCCACATTTTATTTTGAAAGTTCCCTCTAGACCTTTTCTACTCTAAAGTTTTGTCTAAAATCTTATAGCCGAAATTCGTTGGGTTGTGCTACTGAATTTGCCGGGTTTTGTTGCCGAATTCGTTGGGCTCTTTGTAGATGATTGGATGCTTAATTTTGTTGGCTTTGCTACTGTAATTTCGTGACTTTGCTGCCAGATTTGTCGCTCATCTTTGTTGGGTTTTAATGGTAGTTTTTGGGGTTAAAAATTTCTGCTTTAAAGGTGTAATTTCAATGAGTTTTGGGGGTTAAATATTTGCTGTGCAATTTCTGCTTTGGCGTGGTAGTTTTGGCGTCAAAGGTGGTGGTGGTTTTAGCGTGAGGGGTGGTCGTGGGTTTTGACGTGGGTGGTGGTCGTGGGTTTTACCGTAGTGGTGAATGAAATTGAGTGTTGTGGGTTATGTTATGAGAGCAAGGGTATTGGGTTGAAGAAGACAAACTAAAGTTGTGTTTGTTTTGTCTTTTTTTTTTTTCAATTTATATTTAAATATGTTTAACAACAAAAAGTTTGTTACTATAGTATCAATGATTATATTGCAACGACATAAGTCGTTACAAATACAAGTGACATATTATAGTAACGACTTTTCTCGTTGCCTTACATATATATTGTTTAACAGCAACGACTTTTTTTTTGCTATTAATAGGGTAAATTTTCACAATCCACCTGCGCAATATTCATAGGAGGGAAATGAAATTTTCGTGTTTGGCAACAGCAATGGCAACGAGTTTTTTTTTGTTGCCAAAAATCTTTTATTGAAACGACGTAAAATGAGTCGTTGCTAAAAGTCGTTGCAATAAATGGTTTTTCTCGCAATGGTAGTTATTTGGGAAATTTTAACTTCGTAAAGTCGTTTCCATGTTCGTTTAATTTTAAATTTTACAAGTTGGGGTTATGTTCCTGTTTGTGCTAGGAAGATCTTTGTGGTAGAGTGTAATGGCATTATTGAAAAAATGAGTGCAAGGATCAACGTGTGGAGTAGCCAAAGTGTGTCATATGTTGCTAGACTAAATCTTATTAGCTCTGTCTTGCTCAGGTTACACCAATATTGGGCACAGATTTTTATTATCCCTAAATATGTGCTGAAGAGATTGAAAAAGTCTGCTAGGCATTCCTCTGGACTGGTGATTACAGTAGCAGTAAGCTTGGGAACCTTGCTTGGGAAAAATTTTGCACTCCAAAGCAAGCAGGGGGGCTAGGAGTGAGGCAGATCATTATTTGGAACAAGACTGCTCTTGCTAAGTATGTTTGGGCCATCTCAACAAAGGAAGACAACCTTTGGCTGAAATGGATGTATGAAGTTTATATTAAAGATGTTGTTTGGTGGGATTATGAACCACCTTTGGATTGTTTTTGGTACTGGAAACAAATATGTAAGATCAAAAATATGTTGAAGATGATGTATAGTGAGCAAGAAGCGCAGAATATGACTCATTTCAGCATCAAAAGAATCTATCAGAAAATGGTAGGTGATTGTACTACTGTTCATTGGGACAAATTAATCTAGAACAGATTATCCAATCCAAAACACATAATGACCTCTTGGTTAGTGATGCGTCAGAGGGATATCTAGGTCAAGATTGGAATTTTTTGATTCTAACCCTTATATAATGTGTGAGAATGGACTGGAATCTCATAATCACCTATTCTTTCAATGCTCATATGCTCTTAATTGTCCTAATATGGTTAAGAAATGGCTGCAACTTCCTTCAGTGCATGTTCTATTCCAAAGCCAAGTGTTTTTCTTACAGAACAGCAAGAAATCAGTAGTGCATAAGAAAATCATTGTTGTTGTTTTTCTTGGTCTGGTTTATCACTTATGGTGAGCGCGTGATGAAGCCACTTTGAATTATGTAGTCTGGAGGCTAGGGGTTATTCTTAACATAATGAAAGTTCTACAGTTAAGAGTTAAACTTGTTTTGCCTCAAAGAATTACGAATAGGGAGAAAATGTGTATTGAAAAGAGTGTTCAACTGATGCATAGTCTTGTTTTGCGCTTTTTTTAGGGGGGCAACCTAGTTCGGCTATCTTAATTTAGAAGTTAGTTTAGGTTGTAAAGTGTGTTTTTATGTTCTATAATATTTCTTTCTTTGCAAAAAAAAGTTGGGGTTATGTGAGACGGGTCTGCAAATGTGATGGTCGTTCTATAATATAGCCTTAAATACAGGGTTACCTTGTATAATTTCTATTTGTATTTGCAATATATCATCTAATTAACTAATTATGGATACATCATGTCACCTTATCCCAAACAAGCTATACTCTTTCACGTAAATAAAAATTGTTATACTCCTAAAACAAAATTCTAAAATAAATTACCTAACATATCTTTCAACAAAGCTACATGATGGAGAATTCATTAGCAACACCTCCAGGCTCAACTTTAGGGTTATGTTGTTGAATGATTAATACAGAGGCGGTTGTGGAGAAATTAGGACCCGAAAGTATATCTCCAAGAGGCCCTAACTCCGGACATTGCTCCCAGTCATTCATTCCCATTGTTAACATTGAATTCACTCGCCCTCCTCGTCCTACGATGAAAAGTCCATATTGCCCTTCTAATGAATGTAATGTTGTGTAGGCTTGTGCTGAATTTACCAAATGCTTTTCCAAGTAGGACACCTTCCCTCCTGCAACGTATCTTTCGTAGAAATTTGCAAAGCATTCATCATCAAGTTTCATCTCTTCTTCTTGTTGAGATGTTTTTCTCGTATTACTGTTCTCTACATCAGTATCTACTAGGAATCTCATAATTGTTAGCTTCACCCCGCGATGGTAAGCTATACGACCGGCATATGCTAATGCTTCTCTATCATCTTTCCCACCAATAAAAATAACAACAGTATTTAGAGTGCAACTTGATGATTTCGATATTTGGTTGATTGCACCAAAACCACGATCCATCATGATTGCAATGGAGCACGGAGCATTGCGAAGTACCTACAGCCAATATTGTAATTAGAATATAATTAATAAAAGAAAAAAGAAGGGTCAAGATAATTTGAAATATTAGTCATTATTAAAATAATCAAATCTTTTGATTGTCTAATGATAATCCTAAGATATGTTAGAATATGTAATTACACATACAATCCGACTCAACACTATTATCTATGGTGCCTTTTGGAAGACCCAACTCCATATAATGTTTGATTTAGCTAATGGCTCAAACTTTACATGAGTATATACTTTCATTTACATAGACTTCATCACTAACACAATAGCAAGAAACAAGACAAAGTATTACCTTTCGATTAACATATCTGAAACCTGTATGATTACCATTTGTCGTCTGATTACTCGGAGGACCATTATGAAAAGGAAGGATTATTAGGCTAATCATTGAATCCTCTGCTAAATTGCAAATATCCTGGTGCATGGTGTTGTAGGTGGCCAATGCTAATGCTCTTCGAAGGGTGATTCCATCTCCATTCTTCTCGGTATATTCTTGTAACTCAGTGGTGATTTGCTCTCTAGTTTGGACCACTACCTTATCAGTCACCTCCACATTATCTATTCCTCCCGGGACCAATGTGGCAGCGATTTGGTCTGTGAGTTCTATCATGTCAGTAGCATATACAACTATGCCTGGGTCACCTGTACCCTTAGATATCTCCATAAAATTAATGGCACAAGGGACGTTTTCAGGCCCATGAAAGCATAGTAGGAGCCGAAGATCTTTGGTGGGATCATGCCATTGTAATGCCAAAGGTTGATTTGGTAAGCGTTTTCTAGCACGTTGAATGATGTATTGTGCAACCATTGGTATGTAGACGATCTTGAGGAGCATTGCTAATATCATGCCGATACATGTTGAATAAGTGATAATATCATTCTGTATCAACCCAACACAAGTAAGACGTGAGACTAAATGAAATAATACATATTTGTGCATCCCTACCACCCCAAACCATGTATATGGTAACATACATGTTAAATATTGTTAGTTTCGTAATTGTTTATATGTTCAAGCTAAAGTGAACCAAATTTTGAAAGCTATAAAAGTCATACCTTCATGGCAATAATAGTGAGGTATATGTGCAAATGACCTTTGACGTTCAAAAGCAACGCAAGCATGATGGATTCAGGCCAATGAAAACGAAAAATCAATCCAGATAAAAGGGATCCAATGATCTTGCCAACAGTTCCAACCGCAAAGAAACCAAACAACTTTGCCCAAGAACCTAGTGCTCGGAACTCAAATCGACCAAATTGCGCTTCCAAACCCACCCATACGAAAAAGTAAGGGTAAAACACGAATGCTAAGAAGTAGTTGACTTTGTTAACAACAAACTGTGAAATTCTTCCTTCTCGAGGTAAGAAAACACCAGTAATAAACGCGCTAAGCACAGGGCTAAATCCCATAAGGGGGGAAATGCAACCAATACACACTGCAAATGCAACTGAAAGCACTAAATGAGAACCTTTAAAGGTCTTCCCATGAGGATTAGAGGTATTGACCCAACTTAGTATGATAGGCCCTGCCACTAATGTGATTATGATTTGTATTAGTAATGCCACGGCAAGAGGGATAACTCCATGACCTTTGAAATATTCATGTTGATCAGGCTTTCTTTTGCGGACTTGGAATCCACTTTCTGGTTGAAAGATGACATATCCAATGCAAATTATCAATATTGTTACCAACTCAGAGTACACAGCAGCAGAGATGGCAAACTTGCCAATGTCAGATTTCCCTATCTTCAAGTCAGTTAACACACGGGTTAGCAAAGGGGACCCCGTACTCGACAAAATTATGGAGAAAGCCAAGTTAAATTTAATGTTTGAGTTCACCCCATATTGTAGGAAAGGAGTTATACAACTTGTTAATATAAATGTGAAGAACATCCCTGTATATGCAACTATAGCCTCTCTTTTGGGTATGCGAAAAAGCACCAAAGGATCCATTTCAAGCCCTAAAGCAAACATGTAAAGCGTCATCCCAAAATCTGTAAGAAATTTCATGTTTTGCAATCCATGAGTTTCAATATGAAGTATTCGTGATCTCACAATGGGCAAGTTGCCTAAAAACAAACCCACCTGCATTTTGTTGTAAAATAAATTATACAAATGTTAACAATTTTAACGATTATAATAAACAATAAGAATTATCATGTGCATGACATTAAAGTAAAGACTATATGATCATGTGATATAAGATCATTGGGATTCTTATGCATATATATGTATATCAACTATAAGAAAGGGAGCGAGAGACATACAATTGTTTCCGAGATGATTCTAGGCTGAGAAAGAGGCTTCAATAGGATATGTAATCCATGACAACAAGCCAACAAAGTGATGAAGCATATAACAGATGAAGCAACATGCGAGATTGCATCATTACAATCATTGTTAATAGTGGCCATTTTTTAAATATATATCTTAAATTTAACTATTTATCTTTTCATTTCTTAGTAGTACGATGCTTATTCTTCTTATTTTTCTTGCTCTCCCATTTCCTCGTAGAAAAGTTTAGGATGCCTTGTAATTGAACTAGACCTCCATTGATAATTCTGCATCATCAATTATTGGCTTATTAGTACGTTCGTAGCTCCAACTCATGAGCGAAATGCATTATGAAGTTAATCACACATTTTGAGCTTATAAAGTAAGATCAGTAGTAAAATGCTGTAAATCTCCATCTATTAAGATTCCTGTATAATCATCTATAAGAGTTTGAGAGACAACAAATATGTGTTGCAATAAATGCACTCCATCTAGCACACACTAAGAGTTCGTATTAGTTTATAAGTTCTAACACATTATATGTTTTTGGATTGTACAAATTATAAAAATTATCACATCTTTGCTTTATTAGGGATATATAAATGAATATACTCGTTTCATAGGCTCTTAGTAGACGCAAGTCAAATTGGTACAAGAAAACATGGTTAGACAACATATCATTCTTACTCAAACCTTATTTTTTATATGTTGGTGTACGAGTTGCAAGCACACTTTTTGAAGTAAAATTTTGGCACTTAACCTAAATAAAAATATTTCCAAAAAAAATTAATGTGTTTGACAACATTACTTTGTTTATGATTGCTCCAATATTAAGAATAAATTTTGAACATAAGTTTCTCGTATCTTATTGTAAGACAATTTTAAAAAGAAACCTATATGTTATCATAAAATCCAACTACCATACTTTTATAATACATCATTATAAGTTTGCATATTACTGATCTAAATGTCAAATTTTGAGCACAAGTAAACAAGAACTAAGTTCTTGAAGGAGTAAAGAAAGCAATATTTTTCTATTACAAGTACGCAATAGTTCTATAATTCTTATGTGTAAATTTTCTTAGAAAAGCCAAATTTTCAATCAAAAAAATGTGTCATATAATATGTAATGAAGATATACAATGCAACAACTTCATTCCTTGTACTATTTACTACTTTTGAGGAAATATAATAGACGAGACAAGGTAAAAGTAATTAAAATAACACTTGCATCTTGCCTTCTTGGTCATGTTAGTTTACTAAAGGCTTGATTGCAATAAAATAATGCTCAACAATAACAACATTATGATGTTTATCATATACAAGAACTATCTATCAAGTTAGACTAACAAAAGGTAAATTTGTTAGAGTGGGATGAAATTATGATTATTGTTTTGCTATACAAGATATCGTGGATGCAAATACGACACGTGCATAGATAAATAAGTTTTTTATGTTTAGATTTATGATATAAGGCTGGGAACTGCATATTATTGTCTAATAATTTCATATATATGATAATGAATGAAAAATATGGTGAATTAAATCATGCAATATAATTTTTCAATTAAGATGTGAAATATCAATGGTTACCCAATCTTGATCATAAACATAAGAAGTAATGAAAATAAGTAAATCAAATAGTCGAATAAAAAATGTTTAAGGATTTATAACTAGAAAAACTAAACCTTGAAGATGAAAACATTATCCAATGAATTTCTCATACCTCCAACTTATCGTTCTCGATGCTTGAAAGATTGTGACAGAGAGAGAGATAAAGGGGAGATGAACAGAGAGAAAAACATCAAGAGAAAAATTATTTGTTAATCATCCAATATCAAGGAAAAATGCTGTTATGATCCTAAGAACTTAAGGAAAAGTTTACACGTGTAGTGTTGCAAAACAATTATACATATTTCAGTTAGTTATTTTTTTTTCCCTTATCTCACTCATCCTTTGTTTTCCCTAAATGCAAAAAATATAGTTATTCAATATTATTAATTTTGTTGCCTCATTTTGTCTTTATCTTATTAAAAACATTGTTACATTAAAAAAAATATGTTTGATGCTACATGTTAATTAGATAATAACCTGATTCAAGTTATGTATTAGGAAATTTATAATCCATTTTATGCAACAAAAAGAACCCAAGGGAAAGTATAAAGTATTGAATATTATAATGTTATTAGGTGTTATTATTCAAAAAGATATTTCTTGTAATTGTGAAACTTTTATACTATATGATAAAGCAAAATTCATTAAACTAAATTTTTTCTTTTAAAACGATGAGGCTCCCTTCCAAAAACCCTCCTAAATCTATCAAATTTAATAAATAACTACATCGAAAAAATATATGGACATGTTAATTAATATGTTAGTATTATAGTTATGGGCAAAAAAGTAATTGACACATTCTCTTACATAGGCCCTGTTTGGCAAATAGAGTTTTAGAATTTAGCGGATAGAATTTAGAGTACTACCTTTTTGTTCAGCTGATTTGACTAACTTTTCATATACTTCCTCCGTAACAATATTATTGCAACAATTGGGTATTATTTGTAAGGTATAAAATATTCAATTGTTTCAATAATTCTGTTATGGAGGAACTAAATATGTTTGGTAAAACTTAGCTGATTGATAAAAGTTGATTACCCTTTGTTTGTGTATATTGTCATTTATGGACATGTTAATTAATATATTAGTATTATAGTTATGGGCAAAACAATACTTTACACATTATCTGACAATAATCCTCTAAAGAAAAAAGTTACAACATTTTCATTTTGAGAGTTTTCACCCAAAGGGCATGCTTTGAATGAGGGTAAAGTATTAAGGGGTAATAAAAGTCAAACATAGAAAAACTAAGGGGTTTAGAGGGGATGATAAAGGGAATAGAGTGGTGGTGGAGAGGATAAAGTGGTGTTGGTAGGAAAGAAATGGAAGAAAGGGGGGAACTATTACCCTCATTATGGAGGTAATAATTACCCACCACCACCCCTAGGTAACTATTACCCTCATTTGAAGGGTAATAGTTCCTCTCTTTCTTCTATCTCCTTTCTACCAACACCACTTTATCCTCTCCACCATCACTCTATCCCCTTTGTCATCCCCTCTAAATACCTAGTTTTTCTATGTTTGACTTTTATTACCCCTTTAATACTTTACCCTCATTCCAAACATGCCCTTAACTCTATCTTGAAACTCTTTTTTATTAAACACCTTTATTAAAATTTTGACTAGTCAAAAACTCTTAAAGTGGTCTAAACTCTCTTTTTACCCCCAAAATTCTAATTGTCAATCACCCCAAAATTCTATTTGTCAATCACCCCAAAATTCTATTTAACATCAATTTATAATTAAATAATATTATTTTCTTCGTAATGAATTACTTGCAACGATTAGATATTTTCTCTTATACTTTATGTCAAATCGTTGCAAGTAATACGTTACGTAAGGAGTACATTAAAACTTTTGACTTGGAGTAGCTTATTTGTTCAATAAATTAAAAAGATGAAACGTTTTACAATTTATACTTCCAAATCCGCTTCCACCTCGCCGGCTCTCTCCCTCAACAGGCACAGCAGCATAACCCGCATAGAGAGAAAAAGATGAATGCTCCGGATCGATACGAAAGATTTGTCGTCCCTGAAGGCGTCAAGAAGTATATAAACCTTTTATTCTATATATTCGTCTTGTTAAGTTTATTATTATCTGTTATAATCTAATTATAATATGGTGCTTGCTCTAGGGTTTCGTATGAGAGAGACACCAAGATCATTAATGCCGCTTCTTTTACCATTGAAAGGGAAGACCACACCATTGGCAACATCCTTCGCATGTATTCATCCCACTTATTACCATTTTCTTGTATTTTTGCTCCTTTTTTTAACTTCACTATAAAACCTTAATTTCATTTTATATTTGGTGGATTGGGATTTGTTGTACATACATAGGCAATTGCACAGAGACCCAAATGTCCTTTTTGCAGGCTACAAGCTTCCCCACCCTCTCCAGTACAAAATTCTTGTCAGGGTTAGTTTCTATCATTTTTTCATTTTCCATGTTTTTCTTGTTTGGAGCTTCAAATTTTAGTTTTTTTCGAATATTTTCTCGTACATGTTGTTATTCTTAGGCTATGTTCTTTTGGACTGAATTGTAATTGTGAGACAAAAGTGAGGAGCTGAAGTGATCTAAAGTGAAATGTTCGAACTATAATGGAGCGGAACTAAACTGAACTAAATTGAACTGACTTAATCGAGTCCAAAAGAACAAGTCCTTAGCTAATTGAAGGTTTCGAATTGATGTTTTATCAAGTACGTACTTCCTCCGTTTCGCAATACTCGCAACATTAGCATAGTAACTACTATTCATCTACCAATCTTATATTATATATTTTCACAAGTATATTAAAAAAAAATTTAGTCAAATAAGGTCTTATTTGATTCGTCTTAATGCATGCTATCATAATATCAACTTTTTACAATTAGAGATATTAAGGTTCAAAGTATTGCATTGGATAGTGTGTAAACAAGAAACGTTGCGAGTATTGCGAAACGGAAGAAGTATTTCATTTGAGAGTTGAGGCAAATGTAATAGGTAAGATTGATTTTAGTATGAACTTATGAACTCATCAAATAGTGTGAATACGATTTCAATGGGAGAACAGTAAGAATGGAAGAATTAGAGAGATATTTTGATTTTAGGGCGGCGGAGAAGATAGATGCCCTTACTTAGGGTTTGCTTGTGTAAGGCTTCATCTATTCAAACTAAACAGTTTAGAGATGTATTTAAAAAAATGGTTCTCTTTTATGGCTTGGATTCTCCACCCCCCATCGATAGAGCTGTTTGGCTATCTGTGTGCAACCGTACTATATGCCTTTTCTTTTAAAAGAAGCATGTTTTTAAGCTCTCCTAAAGTGATAAGCTTGTGTTATGTTCTTATATTAACTAAGAATGGGTGAAAAGGTGTCCATTACTCCATTACAAATAAAAAGATAGGTCATGCTGTTATGGGTGCGTTTTCTGGGTTTATATGCTGTTGTATCCGGTTCCTTGAGTCAAGTACCATATGTTCTTTACATCTTGTATTTCTAATTAACCGTGAACTTGCAACAACTACATAATCTAATAATGCGAAATCCGTGGTGGTCGCCCCCATCGATCCTTTGCCCCTCCACTCTCTTCTGTTTAAGTGTTTAAGTGCTATACTGCTATATGGTCTCATAGACCGAATTTATTCATATGCTCCTGTAGAACTATGTTTTCCATATGCGCCATTAACCCTAATTTTCAATCAACTAAGGACTTGGAAGGCATTTCAATGGTGACTTGGACCTCGAATTATATGTCATAGAGACTTGAGATTTGAAAACTCTTGAAGCCCTTCAGAAACATGGTTTTCATTGAATGTATGGTTTATTTATGCAGATCCATACTACAAGTCAGTCATCACCAACTCAGGCATACAATCAAGCTATCAATGACCTGGACAAGGAACTTGACTGTCTGAAAAGTGCATTTGAGGTGAGAAAGCGTCACTTTTGTCCTTAGTTTTTCTCTCAGTATATAAAATTGTGTGTGTGATATCGACTTACCATCATAGGTTCTGAAACTCCTCACTGAATTTGCACACCTATAACTTTCAGAAAGCTTAAAAAGACTTTTTTTTAGTTAGGTTGTTGGATGGTGTAGAAGATAGTTGCCTATACTCCATGCTGCTGTGACGTTATTGTATCTTAAGTTTACAAGATTGAAAGGGGTATATTAGCATTCAATTTTCATGCGTAGCACCAAATCTTCTAGGGGTTCACTGCTCTCAACAACAACATTTGACTGTCATGTTATTGGAATTCACTCTGCTTATGAGATAATCTTGTACACTTACGTTTTGCAGGCTGAGGTAACAAAATTTACAAGTGAATACTGATCCAAGCTAGTGTAATACATTGAGCTGTTTGATTCATCAATGGATATTGAAGGAAGACCTAGACTGGTGATTTGTATCTAGTTAGATTGCGTAGTTTTTGTGGGTTGAGACTTGAATATCTTATGCTAGTATGTCAATGAAAATCTCCATGGTGAATATCTTATGCTAGTATGTCAATGAAAGTCTTCTTGGCAATTATTTTATGCTAGTATGTTGATGAAAATCTCCTTGGCTTTAGTTGGGGATTGTTATGGCAGCAGAAGCTACCATAACTATTTAAATCTTGTTTGATGGTTTACTAGTAACTCTTACTGTCGTGTTGCTTTGCCACCAAAGCTTTTGATCTAAAGTTGAGTAATTTGATCCCTCTTTTAGTCTTTAAAGCTTCATGTAACTTTAAACCTAATAATTGGCAAACATGATTATAATTTTGTTTATTATATAGACATGCGTCTAATTTTCAAGAGTTTGTTGGTGTAGCAATTATTGTTCAGCTTCATCGAATCAAGAGAATGTGCTTTTAAACATAAAGTACATAACTAGTTTGACCCCGATTTCACATCTCATGGACGCTTCCGACGCTATGGATACAATCTGCCACAGGTCCAAGAACCAAGTTACATTTCTCTTTGTAACCTGTCTAAATTGAAAACAATTTGTATATTAAGATTCAAAACACTTAAAGGTTATATTAACTAGTCTTGGCGAATTGATTTCAATATTAACATATTGGATGATAGAAGTAGTCTTATTCCCGTTTGGAAAAAAGATAAGGCATATTATATTCATTTAAAGACATTAAAAAAATAAAGATCTCAATACAAATGACTTAAGTTTTGAATATGATGAACATATAAAATAATAATAATCTACGATATTATTTATGAAAATATTTAATCAGCTTGGTTTCTCATGTATAACCATATGCACTCTTCAGCCCAATCAACTTTTAACACATAATTAACGGTGTAAGAATGCGTTGGATTGAAGTTTCCAATAAGGGGCACAACACAAACACGAAAGTTTGACTTTTCAATGTTAATAGAGATAAAGCAATTATCAATAGCATAAAGAAAATCAAATAAACAAAAATTTAGAACAATTATCTTATATTAATCTCTAACAATTATCGCTAGTCTATACTATGACACTAATATTGACCACCTAGTTTTATGTTATTTCCTTACACACAACCCACCATATTTCTTTCCTAACTTCTCTTTCACTCACATTCTCAATTTTTTTTTATCTGCCACTTATTTTATCAACCAACTTCCTTCAACTCCCCCGATTTCTTTTCCTTACTTCTCATTAACTTCATCTACCTGATTTCTTTTATCCTCGTTTCTTTTCCCCTGATTTCTTTTCGTAACTTCATCTCCCCTTCGAGCATCAGCAATGCTAGAGGGCTCCAAATCTCTCTATAATCTTCTCTCTCCTGCTTTCCTTTTGCCACATCAGATTCCACTAACTTATTCCATTTACCTCCCAATATTTCAGACATCTTCCTGCAATGCTAAGGCTCCAAATACATTATTCATGTGTACCCCCACCTTATTTTCTCTCTCCTACTCATAATTTGACCATATATTTACACTTAGTTTTATTCATATTAATTTATGATAAATAACACAAATGCAATTATATAATAATTATTATATATTAATTATCGTTGTGTTTACTCATTTGAAATTTTGTTTACTACTACGATTAATTTTAATTATAATCTAATTTAGATGTATTAAATTAGAATTATTATGATCCATAATTATAAGATTTAGTTAGATAAGAAAGATTATTAGAGATAATAGGAAGAAAATTAAAGATCATGGGAAGAATAGAAAATTTTTCAAGTGTCCAAAATATATTCAAAATTGGTCTCAATTTATAGAGAAAAAAATATTAAGATTGGTGCAATTTTTTTATTTTTATATAAATTGTAATTCAGAAAATAACATTACCATTTGTAAAGTTACAATTTGTAAAGTTACAATTTGCAACTTTACAAATTGTAACGTAAAAGCAGCAGACACGGGGGGATGGATAGCAGACACTTGGCCTGCAGTGAGTGGTGAGTGCTGTTTTCTCTTTTCTCTTTTTTTTTGTTGGTTGAACACGTGTGAGGCTGCGATTTGCGCATCATTATTGGAGCCTCCCATTTGTAGTTGCCTCCAATTTTATTTGGAGCCTTTGTGCAATGGGTTTGGAGGCTATTGGGGTCCAATTTCACAAATTGGAGCCAATTTGTTTGTGCGTTGCTGATGCTCTTATATCATCAACTCACTTGGCTTGGTGGTTATGGAGATTTTGCAAATCTCAAGCTCACTTCTCTTATTGTTTGGCAAGATCTAAGAGTAGTTAATTCAATTATTTGGAAAAATAAGATATGTAATTGTAGGGGCGAGATCGAATAATTGAGAAACGGTGCTACGTACTCAACTTTCAGTTGTTCACTCGTTCAAATAATTGAGAAGCGTAGCCGTAGACTCCACCTTCAATCGATCACGCGCCGGCGTCATTCATCCACTCGATGTCGTTGTAATTACACGCGCCAGCAACACTCCTCTGATGAATTGAATCAGGCGTTCTTTAACCCTACCAATCTTCTCCCATTTATGAATAACAGCAATAACCCACCAAACCCCAAAAATAAAAATAAAAATTCACCCTTTTTTAATTGGAATTTAATACCCATAAGTACTCTCACTTTACATTGTAGATTTTTATATGATTTTAATTACAAAAATCAACTGAATAAAGTTATAGATTTACATTGTATCCTTTCAACTAATTCTTTGTCTACTTTCGTCAATTATCTTGTGAGATCAATACTACTTATCTTAGTCTACTGTTAAATAAATTACATTTACTTATTCACAATTATCTTGTGAGATCAATACTAATTATCTTAGGGACTGTTCTCTTCGGCATAATTTTGCTGAACTGAACTGAACTGAACTGATTGGAGTTGAACTGGACTGAACTGAACTAATTGGAGCTGAACTGAACTGAACTGAATTAAATAAATATAATAATTAATATTTAAACAATAATAATATGAATATTAAATAATAATTATAATGATAAGTAATAATAATGAATAATTAATAGTAATAGTATTTTTTAGATGCTAGTTATAAATAAATAATATTAATAATCAAAAATTAATAATAATAATAATAATAATGATTAATGATTATAATGATAATTAATAAAAAATTATTTTATAGTTTTTGTATTAATATATTAATACTTGATGATGATTATATAATAACAATAATATATAAGAAGTATATTAATATTTCTATTTTAATAATAAGATTTAATAAAATAATAATATTTAGTAATAAAATAATGATTGGGTTGGACCGTGCAAAATTGCATCATAAACTGTTTGATGCGATTTGATTGGTTTATGTTTTTCACCTAAGCCATGTTCCTCTCTAATGATAAAAGTAATAATAATGAGTAAAGCTATAATAAACAAAATAATATATAGATATAATAATAATAATACTTAATAATAATAATATAAAAATAAATAATAATAATAAGAGTATTTAGTAAAATAAATTAGACCAATATAATAATAATATTTAACAAAATGGTTATAAAAGAATGGAGCTGAACTAAACTGAACTGAAAATAAGTTGGGGAGAACAGGCCCTTAGTCTACTTAAAAAAAATTACATTTACCTTAGTCACTGATTAGGTTGTTTTATAAATTTTCAATCTTTCGCATATTAAAGGAAAACAGGGATCAATAAATGAAATTTACAAAACACCTGAACTATGTTTGCTATGCGCTGCCGTTTTTGCTCCTTTTGGTGTGGTTATAAGAGTACTCGAGAAAGGCTCTGTTGTAAAGTAATTTTTTGGCTGATGAGAAAGAAGACGTGATGGCAATGGAAGGAAGGAAGTTGTTAAGGGATTTTTTGACTGATGAGTAAGAAGACGTGATGAAGGTAGCAGAAGAACAGTTAGTAATTCCTTGATTGTAGGAGTTTACGGTTGTTGTTGTTTTTTTTTATTTTGATAAAACCGACAACACGACTTATTAATCAGATAAATAAGCAAGCATATCCCGACTAGCAATTTCAAGAGCCTCGTCTGGGAAATCCTCAAGCCAAATGAGTTCGGTTACAAGATTAACATCAAGTTTAGCAATAGTATAGGCTAAAACATTGTCTCTCTTCTAATATGATTAACATCACAAAAATCAAATAAAGCAATTAAATTCTTCACTTCAGTAATAATGAAATCCACCACCATACTCGAGTTTACCTTCTTCCTCAGCTTGGACACAACCGTCATATTGTCACTCTCCACCATGAGACTTCGGTAACCACGCTCCCATGCCGCTTTGAATCCATAGAAGATGGCTTTCGCCTCTTCCACTAGCGACCCAGCCCACCCTACTCTTCACTTTGTTCCAATAGCTACCACATCTACCACCGCGTCCCGAATGCACCACCCATATCTAACCCCATCTCGACCCCACTCCGCAGCATCCATATTCAGCTTCCATAACCCCTCCGCAGGTGGATTCCATCTAACGCGCACCCGTGATTTCGAGTCAGGAACAACTACAGGGACTATCTTCGCTGCTTGATACTCCTCTATAACTTAATAGCCTTAGCACCAGCCATACTCCACAACCTCTCGTCATCACTAAAAATAAACTTGTTCCGCACATTCCATATAGCCCACAGCACCGCCACAGCTCTCCCAATCCAATCATTATCCCTCTTCGACAACCACCAACCCACACACTCCCGAGCATCCAAAAAATTATATTCATCCGTAATCTCCATTCCACTCCGCACCCAGACCTCCACAGCAACTGGACATTCGAAAAAATGTGGATCTCAATATCCTCCCTCTGACTACTGCAACCGCAACCCTTACTTACCCCCTCTAACCTTCGGTTTAAATTGACCCCCGTAGCCAAACCATTAACACAAGCTTTCCGCCCGAACATTTTCATGCGAGGTGGGATATCTAAACTCCAAAACCGCTTCCAAAAGGTTGTGCAATCCATCAAAGAAACTGAACCAGCAGCACCCTTTTTCAATCCCATGATCATATGGTATGCGGAACGAACACTAAACACGCAATTGGGAGTATAATGCCAAATCATTTTATCTTGGTGGTTAGTCACACTAAGTGGGATACTCATTATAACCTCGACATTAATAGGCAAGAAAATCGCTTCAACCTCTTCTCTCTTCCACACCCTATTCTCTTCATCAATGAAAGAGCTAACTGTCATTGCGTGATCATTATCTGCTTTAGGAGTGATAACCTTAAAGCTACAAGGTCTAGGCAGCCATCTACTATCCCAGACATTGATACTCTGACCGTTACCTACCAACCACCTTGACCCCCTCTTCAACTACCCCTCTAGCTCCAAATAAACTTCGCCAGGTATAACTAGGACGATAACCCAGCTCGGCATCAAAAGGATAACAGTGCGGGAAGTACTTCGCCATCAAAACACGATAAGCCAATGTGTCACCTCCATTAATCAACCTCCACACTTGTTTAGCTAACATAGCGTCATTAAAAGCTTTGATGTCACGGAACCCCAAACCCCCATCTTCCTTTTTGTCACAAAGAGAGCTCCATTTAGTCCAATAGATCTTCTTGTCTTTACAACCCACCAAAATTTCCGAATTACTGCTTGTATTTGATTGCAAAGTTCAATAGGGAATTTAAACACACTCATGGCATAAGTGGAAATTGCTTGGGCGACCGCCTTTATTAGCACTTCCCTCCCCGACCACAATAATAGTTTATTACCCCAACTTTGTAGCCATTTACAAATGCGATCTTTGATGGGATGAATAGTCTCATTTTTTACCTCCCCACAAAAGTTGGGAGACCCAGATACTTGTTATGCGAATCGACCACTCTAACACCAAGAACATCAACAATTTCCATCTTCACATCATTAGGCACACCCTTACTAAACAAGACTTCAGTTTTGTCAAAGTTAAGAAGCTGTCCCGACACTTCACAAAACTCATTCAAAATATCTTTAAGCACACGACCGTCATCCACTCCCGCCTTAACAAAAATAAGGGCATCGTCCGCAAACAGTAAATGCGAGACAACAGGCGCCCCACTTCACGCCTTGTGACCATGAATAACCCCCGACTCCACCGCTTGGGTCAACAAGCTCGATAACCCCTCAATACAAAATAAAAACAGATATGGCGACAAAGGATCTCCTTGACGAAGGCCCCTGGAGGGGATGACCCGTCCCTTCGCTTCACCGTTAATCACAAAAGAGTAGGAAATGGACCGCACACACTTCATAATTAAATCCACCCAACCACTAGAGAAACCCAACTTCAGCATCATATGTTCCACGAATTGCCATTCAACCCTATCATAGGCTTTACTAAAATCAAGCTTCATAGCCATACTCCCATTAGAGAGAGAGTAGTTACCATTCATAGAGTGAAAATTTTCAAAAGCCACCAAGATGTTGTCAGTAATCAAACGCACAGGCGTAAAAGCACTTTGATTCAAGTAATTGATGTCACCTAGGAAGGGCTTAATCCCATTCACAATCGCTTTTGACACCAACTTATACACCACATTACATAAACTTATCGGTCTAAAATCAGACATAAGCACATGGTCTTTTATTTTTGGGATAAGGACGACATTAGTATGATTCATAGAACTAGGTATAGGGGCACCATTAAGAATAGACAGAACACAATCAATAACAGAAGGACCAACAACACTCCAGTAATGCTGATTAAAGAAAGGATTCAAACCGTCTGGTCCCAGAGCTTTACTCGAGTGCATTTGCTTTAACGCTTCCACCACTTCGTCCCCTGTAAAAGGACGAGCCAATTGTGTATTCATGTCGTCAGTCACTCGTGGTACAACGTGGTTAAGAATAGGGATGTCAATGGGGCAGGGCGGGGCGGATGTTGACATTCCTATCCCCATCCCCGCCTAAAAAACTCATCCCCATCCCCGCCCCATCACCCATGGCGGGATGTCAATGGGGCGGGAATGGATTTTATCTTGTCCCCATCCCCGCCCCAACGGGGACAAGATAAAATCCATCCCCGCGCGAATCTCCGCACCCGCCCCATCCCCGCATCCGCCCCATCCTCGCGCGGGGATGGGGCGGGGATGGATTTTATCTTGTCCCCATCCCCGCCCCAACGGGGACAAGATAAAATCCATCCCCGCGCAAATCCCCGCACCCGCCCCATCTCTGCGCGAATCCCCGCACCCGCCCCATCCCCGCGCGAATCCCCGCACCCGCCCCATCCCCGCGCGAATCCCTGAACCCACCCCGTCCCTACCTCAACCTATTAGGGGTTAAGGGAGAGGGAAAACAAAAGTTTAAAAGTAATTTTGGATTTTAGCCTTTGGAAAATAAAAATATCGAACAAAAGCAATAAACAACTAATAACATTTAGGATTTTAGGCCTTTAGAGAATACCTATGGCGGGGCTCAGACGGGGCGGGCGGGGATGGGGCGGGGCGGGTGGGGATGGGGCGGGGCGGGCGGGGATGGGGCGGGTATGGACTAACATCCACCCCCGCCCCATTACCCATGGCGGGGATGGTTTTCATCCCCATCCCCGCCCCATCCCCCGCGAAACCTTCCCCCATCCCCACCTAACTGGGGCGGGTGCGGGGCGGGTCTCCACAAAACCCGCCCCATTGACATCCCTAGTTAAGAACATGGTCTGCATTTCCCGGATGAGTAGAAGAAAAAAGTGAGCTAAAATATTGTACCACCACACGCTCAATCCCCTCATCTTCTTCTTGCCAAGCCCCATCTTCATCCTTAATGTCGCTTTCTCTCCGAAGCACGTTGATGGAACCATCTAGTGTTCAAGTCCCCAAACTGCATGAAATTTATTCGAGATCTTTGCCACCACAATATCTCCTCTTTCCTTCTAAGCTCACGCACTTTAGTGAGAATCTCTCTCCCGGTTTTCGTGTCACCTAGCCCCCTCAGTGCCTTCTCCATTTCTCTAATCTTAGCTTGAATGTTACCAAACGTCATCGAGTTCCAACCCTGCAATTTTTTCGAACACCTCGCCACCTTGTTTTTGAAAACCGAGATTGGGTCACCCTCGTCAAAATTCTCCCAAGCTTCCTTCACAACTTCAACACACGAGGCATCAGTTGCCCCCATGTTTTCAAATCGAAATCGTCGTTGTCTTCTTTTCTTAGGAACCCTACCTTGGATGTTTAGGCGCATGAGAATGGGTAAATGATCCGACAAAGTTTTATCGAGATGAGTAACCTCCGCCCATGGAAAGCGAAAGACCACTCAGAGCTAGCCATGAAACGGTCTAGTCTTTATTTAATCGCATCCTCACCCTCCTTACCATTCCACCGCGTAAAAGGATATCCCTTATACTCCACTTTCCATAAATCACACGTTGCAAACGCGTCTCGGAATGAGTCCAAGATTTGCTGGTTCTTAGCTACTCCACCTTTCTTTTCAAAATTGAAAAAAATCTCATTAACATCACCCCCTATCACCCAAGGCATATCATTATGAGTGTGAAAATCACGAATCAGATCACACGTCAACAACTTTGACTGCGACTCAGGCCAGCCGTACAACCCCGTAAACCTCCACTGCTCATTTTCACCCACTAATTTAATACCACAATCAATATGGTGAGTAGAAGAAGACAACAACTCTACCTCAACTCCAGACTTCCACATTAGCGCTAGCCCTCCAGATCGCCGTACACTATCAACAAACAAACCATCAAACTCTCCAATCTTGTCTTTGACCTTCAACATCTCACTACAACTAAGTTTTGTTTCCGAAAGAAAAGTCACCATCGGCTGCGTTCTCTCGAGAAAGCCTCGGAGATCTTTAACTGCCTGGGGGTCGCCAAGTCCCCGACAGTTTAAACAAAGGATACTCATTGTTCACGACGGAGCCCCTCATCGGTCTCCGTCGCTGTTCTCATAATGGTGTCATCTCCATCGAGCATGGTAGCCTTTGTACGTTTCACAACATATTTATCTTTGTGTTGTCCTCCCTTATTGGCAGTCACTTGTCTTTTCAGTTTTCCACTCTCACTAGGCGTGCTATTATTCGACCCACCTCCTGATTCCCCCAACTCCACAACCTCTCGCGACACATTCCAAGCTTAATCGAGGTGAAGGAGCACCATGGTAACTTGGTGAATCATGGTTGAATTTAAGTCTCTTCTTTGTACCACTACGCAAATCATTGAATAGTTTATTTTCCATCTCCCTATCCGGATTCATACCCCTGCCCTTAGTTTTGAGAGGAGAGCTGTAGTATCCCTAAGAAAACCCTAACCTTAAACCCTGATTATTTTAAAGCTTGAAATTATATTAAAGTAACTAGATAGTAGTCTAACTAAGTATTTCTTACTAATCTGTGCTTAATTAGTTAACTTATATGTTTTACATGAGCTATATGATTCATTCATATAGGATTATAGGACTCTAAGGTACTAGATGAAAGATAGTTACTTGGAACTGTCAGTTATGTTAAGTTCCAATTGGTTTTAGTGCTTGCAGTAGATTAGAATACTCTCCAACACCATATGAGGACAAAAGTGGGTAAGATCTATCATTCTTATTGGTTAGGAAGGTTTTGGAAACCAATAAATAGGTTAGAAGGTCCTTAAGAACCTTATTCATTAAGATTGTGAAAATCGTATAGAGATCGTTTTATCGGGTAGCAACGAACTTCCAGTTAAAGAGCCTTTCGGGGTTGAATCCGAGCTTAGAACCTAACCAAACTTGATATATGACATGCTTGGGATATCTTAAGGTCAAAATGGTCATTTATGCCCAAGAATTACGTGGCTCACTAAGGTAAATTGCTCCTTAAGTAAAAACTGGCCAGCTGAAAGTACAGCTCAGACCTATGCTCAAAGATGGCTGCTTAGCAGCTACTTGGGTGTCGATCTCTTAAAACCCTTTGTGTGCATGAAAGCCAACACCTCAAGCTACCACCACAATCAAGAACCTCTCAGAAATACCCAGAAACCGACCTTGTCCAGAACCCATTTCCCTCCCCATTGGGTACCGCCAGAACAGGGTATATAAACCTGTTCTGGGTTTTCGCCTCTTTTCTCTTCTTTCTTCCTCTTGGACGCCTACTTTTCTTTACATATAACACTTCTGGACATCCATAACAAGTAGTTCAAGCTTTGGTTTCAATCATAAGACCTTAAAATCATATAGAAAACCTTGCTTAAAGATCACATAAGTTGCTGTAAGTTCAACAGATTACACCTCTTGTGTTTAAGCTTAGTTTTTCATATCTAAAAGCTTGTTTGAACTAATTCTTAGCATTATACTGATTCAGGGGAAGCTGTAGGAGTAGTGAAACAATTGGATTAAGAAGTTTCATTGAATAAAGCCTCTTAAGTGAAGGTACACACCTAGTTTGGTTTTAACCTAGAAAATTCCATACTTATAGTTAGGTGATTGTTTCTTTCTAGTGCGAAGCATGTTTATGAAATGAATTTACTTATGATGTGTAACTTATTATGTGTATATTGAGTATATAACATGGACATATCATGCTAAGGTTCATTAGAGTTGTTTTAGGTGATCTAAACAACGCTTATACACCAAGTTATCATGATTATGCTTCTAAACGGAATATGTTAAGTACATGGACTTGTGTAGTGATCGATAATAGGTATACTCTTGATAGAATTATACTTCTAAGTGTTAATCAAGTCTCTAAGGCATAACTAGTTAAGTTCAATCAAAGTTACTACTTTAAAGACTAGTTTCAAGTATAAAAACTCTATGTTTCTTAACTACTATAGTGAGAGTAATTGAAGGGAGTTGATAAGGAATCTGTGAGTTAAGGATGAATCGATGAGGATTATGAGTATTGAGTATTAAAGTATAAATTATTAAATATCTTGAATTACAAATATGAAAGTAAGCCGTGAACATGCACCCGGGTTAGGGCGGGTAGTCCCTAGCTGTTACCTAATCAGGAGGGGAGAAATCCTGACGTTGAAGGACATGTCCAGGTTAAGTCTTGCAAGCAGAACATAAAAGGTGGGGTGACGACCCTCAAAAGTTTGGAGACAGCTGGTACAGAGTACCCCTCTCCATTCACGTTCATGCCAAACGATTCGATTTTATGAAATTATAATAATTGAGTTGAATGTGACTACTTGCTATTATAACTACGTGTTATCTGTTAGTTTTCAAAATACACCTAAACTTGTATTTTCTATTATACAGTGTGTAAGCCTTGCTGATTCTTTTGTCATTTCTGTGGCCTGTCACTTGGTGGGTGATATCACGTATTTATATAGAGTTTTCTCCCTTATTTACAAGCTAATTTGTGCGTCATTGGAGCTCTTGGGAGCTATTTTGTGCTAACTATCGTATATAGTTGTGGCTTTGTATTTTAATGTTGAATTGCAGGTTTTATGGAGTTTTCTCCTTATTTCCGAGCCTTTTGAAAGCAACCACGGCTTTACGAGATGTTACGAGGCACGTAGGATGGCTCACGAGCTTTATGGATAGTTTATGAGGTCCCAAGACCCCTAAACGTGAAGATTAGAGAGCCAAGGAGTCAAAGGAGTTTTCCGTGCACTGATCGGGCAGAAATGGCCCGATCGGGCGAAGTATTTATGATCGGGTATGAAAGTTGCGGACCCGATCGGGCAATGTATGCCCGATCAGATCGGGCGATCACACATGTGCCCAGACCCGATCGGGTGACCACCGCCCGACCCAATTGGGTGGAGTGCTGCTTGGTCTCATTCTGCTGCTGCCTTCGAGAGGAACTTGCTGACACATTTCGTCGCCTGGCCCGATCGGGTGGCTTCCCAAGGCCCGATCGGGTGGGCCGTAATATTAAGTTAATGATGCGCTGCTGCTACGCGAAGGCCCAAGACGCAAACCAATAACTTTTGTACCGCGGCCAGATCGGGTACTGTGCTCGGGCCCGATCGGGTCTGGCACCCTTTTACGCGGATTTCGCCTTTTGTTTCCGTTTTTTAGTTAACTTGAGGGGTATTATAAATACCTTTTTCCTCATTTTTATTGGACATCTTTCATTCATCTTTTATTCATCTTTTATTAGGTTTTATCTTAGTTTTATTCTTCATTGCTCTTAGTTTAATTCAAACACTTTAGATTAATTTAGAGGTGATCAAACCTATTTCGATTTCAATAAAAGTTCCTGCTTTCCGTCAATTGGTACTCTTCTCTACTCTTTATCTCTTTAATTACTTTGATTGCTTAGTTTATTTATTTAATCGTTCATGATGCAATTGTTAGGGTTTCATATTAGTTTTATCGTTATTAATTCAATTATGAGTGAGTAGTTCTCTTTCTAGGGTGTTAGATAGGAAAGCCATGTTTATACCATGATTGTGATTTAGCTTTCTTTCAATTTCTAGGGCTTGATTAGGGTGATTGTGATGTGGTTTGTTCTTATTGAGTAATTAATGTCAGTGTACAATTTCATTGATTGCTTGTGGTTAATAGTTGTTTGCACAGATCCGTCTTACGACTAGAGGCCTAGGACACGTCAGTAGTTCTGATTATGTTAGTGAACATGCGGCGTATGTTGAACTATGAGCGTTGAGTCTTAACCATAGCTCAACATAGGCTCTAATCACCCGACTCTTGACTTAGGTTTTGGTAGTAGTTGACCCTATTTGATTGGTATAAGCATGGTGGACCGACCTAATACCCTAGGTTTTTATTCCATAGTTTAATCCTCAATTTATTCCGTCTTCTGTAGTCTATTCTTTAGTTTAATTAATTCCTTCCTGATTTCATCTGGAGTAGCTGAATTGGTTGAATTTTGATTTAGAAACTCTGTCTCCCTGTGGATTCGACCCTGCTTCCACTGACTACCTAGTTAGAGGTCCGTAGGTTTATTTTTGATTAGGTGACACGACTAAAACCTATCAGTGGGTGGCAGAGTCTAACCTTGATGCAGGATTATGTTAGAAGCCGGAATCGAGTTGAGAGAAAAGTTATGATTCAGATGTATATTATGGGTTAAAGTCCTGAGATTTAAGTTTGGATACGAGGAGTCTGTTACAAGGGGTTATGTTCTAATTTAATTCCTTTATTTTGGGATTGAGATCAAATGACTCTGTAGTTGAAGTATTATATAAAGGAAATTTTTTTGTGGGCCCATAACCCACAGGTCCAAGATCGTGTATTTTAAGGTTGTTTCCGCTGCAAGTTCCATTTAAAGTATTATTTATTATTTTGGATTCCATGTTCATTGAAATATAAGATTGATAAGCTTGCAGCTCGGGAGGTCGGGCTGTTACAAGAGCCCCTCATCCAAGTTCCATATGGCAACTCCGATTCCGGAATATCTTCATCAGACTCATCACACTCTCGTGACCCGTGCCCTAGCCTGCCGCAAACATAGCAAAAGCCCGGTAGCCTTTCAACCCAAAAATCCACCCAAATCTTCTCACCACTAATCTTCATCATCGTTCCCCTAGGAAGAGGTATCTCCACTTTCAGCCTAACCCTAATACGCATGCATTTCGCCCATCGAAACATATCCGATTCATCAAAGTCTAGGAAAACTCACAGTTTATTACCAATCAACACAACCAAACTTTTTGTCTTCTTAATAAAGGGCACATTGTAAATTTTAATCCAAAAATCCACCATGTCGAAAGCTAGATCCTTGGGTTGTTCATGTCCAGAGATTTCAAGCAGCAGTAAAAGATGATTATCAAACGCCCAAGGGCTTTATTCTATAACCCTACTTCTATCCGTAGGGCAAAAAAATTGGAACACAAAGAGATTATTATCAATTTCGCGGACAGCCATCCCCTTCAAGGGTTTCCATGAGGCTCTAAGCATGTTTTTCATGGCTTCAATATTGAAAGAGCTATTGGTAAAAAGTTTTCCCACCAACGCTGACCCTATCTGTTGCGCCATGTCGTCATTGGGAATTTCGTCCAAATCAATCTCCTCTTCCTCATCCTCTGTCAATCTAAATTTTTTCCAACCCTCAACTAGTTCGTCCACCATAGTTAGTTCACCCAGAGACGAAAAAACCACAGCAAACCCTAAAAATCAAGAAAACCCTAACCACAAAAAGCTGGTATAGAAAACCAGAGAATAACAAAACAGACGAGACACCCCAGTAATGGGGAAGAGATAGCCACACGTGGTAGCAAAGATAATCAAAGAAAGAACCCACAAAGCAAGCTTGAGGGAAGAGAACTCACAACCCTAATATCGCTGGGTGAGAGAGAAACTTTTTATGGAGTTGATAGAATTCTTGATTGTGTAAATCCAAATACTTTAACCATTGAACTTCAATTAATTTAGTCCCATTTCATGCAAACACAAAGAAAACTAAAAGCATACCATCATCAACAAGCCAATAAATACACACGCTGTTGTTGTTAGTAGTGGTGAAAGTGGGGGGAGGTTTAAATTTTGATTTTTCTGGTTTTACGTTGTAATCAAGTTTGGTTACTTGTTTTTCTTTTTTTTTTTTTGGTTTTTCGTGTTTTTTGTGTTGGCAGTGGTGTCAAGAATAAGTTGGTTAAAATATTTTTTTTCCTTTTATTCCTTTTTTATATATTTTTGGTGTCCCCCATTGTTCCTTTATATAATAGAGATATGTCAAATAAACTTTGAATTAGTAAAGGTTCAAAGCAATTACAAATGGTAGAAATAGGTATATTATAGGAAAAATTATCATTGGTAAGCTAACCTTTAACCCACTCATTGAAAATAAATCATCCGAATGATTATTCTTGAGTAAGTCTAACTTTGATACCAATTTGTTTTTAACAAGTCAAATGACCTGTGATCTTTTTCATAGGTAAGTGTTAGGTAACCTTGTGCTACGTGTCTTGTTTTTATTGGTATACATTTTCATTTTCAATTTATTTTGATTCTAGATATTAATTAAATAAAAAACTAAAAATTAAAAACCCTCCCCACCCCGGCGAACCCCTCTCCCCGACCACTTTTGCCTACGGCCCTCCTCCTCCCAACCCTTGCGCACATCACTTGTGCATCGCTTGGGGTTAGAGGTGTCAAAAACTGATCCGATAATCCGATTTGGTTCGACAATTATCCGATCTGGTTCGATCCGAGTTGGAACGTATCCGAAATCCGACCGCCATCCGACCCGACAGTCATCCGATATTGACTTGACCCGCTTTGATCTGACTCAAACCCAACCGGAGCCGATCCGAAGTCTATCCGAAGCCGACTATACCCGATATTCTAATATTCGTATCCGACCGACACACGATCTGAAATCTATCCGATACCCGGTTCAACCCGACATTTAACTGAGTTGATCCGACCTGATTTTATCCGATCCGAACTTGATCCGACCTGGTTCGATCCGATATTGATTCGACCAGATTCTATAATTTTATTAAACTTTAAATTAAATTTTTTTCGTTAAAACACTCATCGAGTTTTTATTAGATAATTTTAATAACCTTTACATTAATTAATTTATTAATTAATTTTATGATACTTGAAATTAATTTTTGTCATTAAAATACTCATCGAGTCATCCTTATTTTTTTATTTATTAAGTTTAAATTAATTAATTTATCAATTAATTTTATTAACTTTTATATTAAGTATTGTCACTAAAATACTTATCAAGTCCTTCTTAATTTATTTATTTAATAATTTATTAAAATCTCAAACTTATATTTCCAAATAATTATCTTTAATTCTTTCTTAAGTTCTCGGCAATAAAATCTTATCATGAAAATAAATATTATTCATCAACTTCGAACATATGAAAAAATGAGTATCCTACGCTTAGTTATTTACAATAAACAATCAACTTCTTCAACAACTTATTTTAATCAAAATCTTTTTTAATTAAGTTTCTATTAATATTGGTATAGTTTCTCCATTTTAAAATACTTTTATATGTTAAATATTGGTAAATTATTGAAATACATTTAAAAGGGTGAAATATTCAAAAATAATGCCAATATTTAACTGCTTATTATATGTGACAATGATAATTTTACTTGATTATATACGAAATACCAATCCTTAATAACAAATATAAATTACTGCAAAAAAAGAAAATTAAATTTAGACATTGAATAAAATCTCACAAATTCATTACATTATAAAATACAAAGTACTTAATTACATTGATTTCAATAAGATAGAAAACATAAAAAAAGAAAAATAAATAAATAAAGCTCTTAGATCCTTAAGCAAATAGCAAAGCCAATACTTTTTTTCAGAAAAGTCATCATCGAGCTTTATGACCCAACAACCAAATAATAAAAATATGCGGCCAACTAATTGCAACATGGGCATCTCTTTAAGAGTTCCCAACATGAGGCAAACGGGTTGCAGCATTTTCATTATTTGATATTGTTAGGTCATACACCGGGACATTGCACTAAGAACGAGAAACTTGGGCTCGCCACATCAAAACAGAACACAAGGCAAAAGGGTCTTCAACATTGCACCACGATCATCAACAGCATCACCACCAAAACAAACAATGCAACAAGGATCAAAGTCTAGCAAAACAATGCTGCAGTTTCCCAGCACTAACAAAAGGTGCAGCAGCACAGCTAAAACAGTGCGACAACACAGCTACAACAGAGCAACAGCACAGCCAAAACAGTGCAATAGCACAGCCAAAACAGTGCAACAACACATCCAAAACAGTGCAACAACACCAACAAAACAGTGATTCAGCAGATACAAAATAGGGATCAAAAAACAATGCATGATCAACAACCAGAATTTGAGTCCAACAATGGAGCTTCTTTGCCCTCTTCCTCCTCAAGAGGTTCATAACCACAAATTCAATTTTGACAAGTCACCAAAACTTCTAAATTTTCGGCCAATAAACGTGGCCGAAACTTTGTAAAAATTCTGCCTCCCATACTAAAAGCAGACTCGGAAGCAATCGATGTAATAGGAATGGCTAAAAGGTCTCTAGCCATACAAGCCAAAATAGGATAATCATATTTCTTTCTTTTCCAATAACCAAGAATGTCAAACGTATCAATATTAGCCACGAAAGGATCATTTAAGTAAGAATCAACTTCATACTTTAATGCTCCACTTGCAGCAGCGGGGACACCAAATGTCTACCAAAATTAAAAACAAAATTAATAAAATATACAAGGATATAAATTAAATAAATCAGTATTTTTTATGGTTCCTACCTTTGCTTTTTTTGCAACTTTAAACGGGCGATTTTTGTCATCAGAAGTTTTAGCAATGGTTTGACCACGAATTTGCTCAAGTGATGATAGAGGAGAGGATGAGCCATAGTGTACAATTCTACAAATGACCCAATGGCCTCATTAACCTTCTTATCACGTTCCTTATCCTCATATAAATCAGAATAAAGATCATATACAAACTTTTTTTTGTATCGCGGATCAATCATCACACAAGCGGAAAGAATAGGAGAATAATTCTCCCAATATTTATTGAACTTTTCTAACATAGGGGCAGCCATTGCCCTTATAGAATCAGATGGGTCAGCATGAGCACTCACGAGCAACATTTCGATTTGAACAACGTTAGCAAAATATAGGTTTGAAGTAGGATAATCAGATCCAGAAAACAACATTGTGATATCATAAAATGGCTCTAAAAAATCACAAACATTTTGAACAGATTCCCATTCACTTTCATCTAAAGAAACTGTCAAACCATTTTCATAATAACAAAAACGATCGATAGCTTCTTTTCCTTTCAAACAACGCTGAAGCATATCATAAGTGGAATTCCAACGAGTGCAAACATCATATCGCAACTTACCAGAAAAGGAACCACCAACAGCTTTAACACAATCATCAAATCTATTGATTCTAGTATCATTATGCGTAATGTAAACAACAATATCATGAATCTTGTCAATGGATTTCTCCATCAAAGTAAAACCACTGCGCACAATAAGATTAAGAACATGTGCTGAACATCGCACATGAAAATATTTGCCATTACAAGGCAATAATGAGACTTTGTTCAAGTCTTTTTTCATTTCAGTTATCATTGCATCCATTGAACTTGCATTATCGCAAGTTACGGAAAAAATTTTATGTCTAAGGCCCCATTCATGGAGCAAGTCCAACGCAAAAGCATTCATGTCCTATCCTGGATGAGGTTCGGTATAAATTCGAAATGCTAAAATTTTTGAACGTAAAGTCCAAGACAAGTCAATATAATGGGCAGTAAGAACCAGATAACTATGCTTAGTAAGTGTTGCAATCCACAAATCAGTAGTAAAACAGATCCTATCGCGCAGCTCAAACAACAAAGAACGTAAATTAGACTTCATTCTATCATACTCACTAATGCAATACTTAAGCATAGTGTTTCTACAAATATGTTGTACATTGGGATTGAGATATGAATGCAGTCTCCTAGTCCTAACATGCTCAGCCATATTAAGAGGATACCCATGATACATGATTGAGTCAGCAAACATTAAATGATAAGTTTTTTGGTTAAATAAGGAATGATTAACATTTGCTTGACTCTCTAAATAAGGCTTGCATTTAGCCAAATGTTTTGTATGATTAGTAGTACCTTTGTCACCTTCAGCACAATACGTGGCAATATTACAATACTTACAAGTTGACATTTTCTTACCATCTTTCAAATAGACATTGAAATGAGGTCATACTTTAGAAAAGCGTCGGCTCATATCAACAGTCACAACATGAGGTTTAGATGAATCAGGCTCACCATCAACAGAATTTGAAAATATCACAGAATCATGATCTTGGTGATCATTTGATGCCAAAACTGTAAAATATGAAAGCAAATATCATGATGCATGAATAATAATTAATTAGAACGGAATCATTATAATAGTTTTAATAAATGGATCAGTCCCAGTTTTGGAGTTACCAGACCCGGATTTGGAGTGACCAGACCCAGATCTGGATGGACCAGAACCGAATTTGGATGGACCAGAACCGGATTTGAATGGACCAGAATCGGATTGGAAGAAAACGAAAAAACGAAACTACAATTTAAACATCACAAATTCACAGTATAAAATTATAAATATGTACAAAAAAAAGTACATAATAAGAAAACAATAATATAAATAAATAAAAAACTAAGTACATAATAAGAACACAATAATATAAATAAATAAAAAACTAAGTACATAATAAGAAAACAATAATATAAATAAATAGAAACTAATAACATAATAAGAAAATTTCGACCCAAACAACCCGACCCAGACCCGTAACCTGACCCAGAGCTGTAACCCGACCCAAATAACCTGACCCAGACCCGTAACCTGACCCAAATAACCTGACCCAGACCCATACATTGACCCAAACTACCAACTGACCCGGACCCAAACCGAAAACAGACCCGGATTAAAAAATCATATATACAAATGATTCAGATGTGAAAATGACTAAATTAATTTTTATATCTAAATTCATATACAGAAATTATTTTCATTTTTGTTTTTAAAAAACAAGACCTTCGAAAAAAATAAAATGTCTTCGTTTTTGTAAATAATAGATCTCCGAATCAAGATCTTTAGAAAAAGAAAAGTGTATTTAGATCTTCGATAAAACAAGTGATCCAGAGTATTTAGATCTAAAATAAATTGTTTAATCTTAAATTTTAACAAGAATTAAATTTAATACAGAAACTAGATCTAAGCATTTAACGAAATGAAAACTAGATCTAAAATAAATTTAATCTTAAACGAGATCTAAAATAAAACCAGATTATTTTCATTATCGTTGTTAAAAAACCATACTACATACATAACTTAAATTTGTTTTAGATAAAATACCTTAAAATGAGATGATTGAGATTTGAGATGATTAAGAGCGACGTAGATCTTCAAACCCAGATCTTCGAATCAAGATCTTCGAACCCAGATCTTCGAAACAAGATCTTCAAACCTAGATCTTCGAAACAAGATCTTCAAAAACCGAAAGTTTAAAACCAAATGAACGAAACCCGATCTTCAAATGTTCAAAACCAAACTCGGATCTTCAAAACGGATTAGGGTTTGAGCGAAAATATTGTGAGTGAAAAAACAAAACTTATTATGTTAACCGAAAATTTGAGCGAAATATTGTGAGTGAAAAGAGTGAGATGATTAGGGCTTGTGACTGAATTGAGAGAGTGTGAGTTAAGAGAGAATGAGAGTGAGAGTGCCGTTTGAGAGAGTGGGAGAGTGTCGTTTGAGAGAGTGGGAGAGTGCCGTTTGAGAGAGTGAGAGAGCGCCGTTTGAGAGAAGATTAGGGTTTGTGAATGTTTGATGAGAAATGAGAATAAAGAGTGAGGGTGGGGATTAGATTAGGGTTTTTGTATATATAGTGGGGATAAAAAAAACATTAACTCAGTTATTGCCTTATTGGGCCGGCCCATACTTTCTTTTTTGAATGTATTATTGTAATTGTACTTAAGCTTTTGTTTTTAGTTTAATAATTTGAAATAAATTACACATTTATATAAATTACACATGTCAAACGTAAAAAGTCGGTGAACATGTTTGTAAACAGAGCTCGAACAAATCTAACTCTTAAGAAATAACCTCAAACATATTCTAAAAGCTCGACTCAAGAGTCGAGACATTAATGAAGCCGAATCTAGATTCACAAAACTCGACCTAAAATTCGCAGTAAACTCGAATAATCTAATATAGGGTTAAATATGGAAATTTTATATACAAATTACCTTCTCATAAGATATAAATATATAATGAATACAATGTTTAATTGTTGTTATCGATGCAAGACTTAACTAATAGTCTCTTTATAATAGTTAATGATCGATCAAACTACAACTGAATTGGAGTATTTATAAATTCATCGCCACTCAAATTTTTATATATATATATATATATATATATATATATATATATTAAACTATTACTATCTTAGTTAGCTCACTGTTATTACCTATAGTTAAGTGTATAAAGAATAAATTAGGTTATACTCTTTTTGTCTGTGCTTCTAACCAGCCACTTTTAATCATTTTATATGATAATGTTTTTACTAATACAATAGTACGAATGATCCTATCCATCGATCTTACATATCATATATAGATATATTGATCTAGTATACTGATGATTGATTTAATTAATACACTAATGCGTCGATCAATGAACTAATACATAGACCTAAACTATTTGCTTGATCCAAAACATATGTAAATTGATATAATACATTGATCTTAACCATCTTATTCATTGGTTTTTAAAATGGATGATTGATCTTAATAAACTTATACATTGATCTAATATATTGATGATTGATCAAATACATTGATCTATCTTATACATTGATCTAATGTGCTGATTGATGTAATACATTGGTATTAAATACCTTATACGTTGATTTCATATATTGATAATTGATCCAACACATGAATCTTTTTTGTTTTTTGAAGCAAATCCAACACATGGATCTTAACTATCATATATATTGACCTAATATGTCGATGATTGATTTAATACACTAATATTTCGTTGATTGAACTAATAAAAAGATCTTAACTGTTTGCTTTATTTAAAACACATGTAATTGATGTAGTACATTGATCTTAACTATCTTATTTATTGATAATTGATCTAAATAATCTAATACATTGATCTTAAGTATCTTATAAGTTATACAATGTTCTAATATATTGTTTGGTTTATTACATCGATATTGATCTTATATATAGATGAATGAGCTAATACATTGATCTTAGTTATCTTGAACGTTGATATAATGTTTTAGTATTAATTTTATTACTACTAATACTATTAAAATTGGTATTTGTATTATTATTATTCTTATTATTACAAAAACAACAACCATCAAATCACATAATAGTTCTTGGTTTACTAGATGTATTATAACACCTTAGTCTAATTTAATCTAATGCATTGATTCAATGCAAAAACGATGACGATATATTAAACACGCAATATCAAATGGACCCGACAACCCTTAATACAAACATAATCAAAATCGAATATACCATGAAATGCGTTCAACGAGGGGTACTAATCGAGCGAGACAGCTTGTAAACTACTTGAAGTCAACTTGAGACGCTAATGAAGACGCTAATGAGTCGCAAGTCGCGACAAACTCAAATGATATAATAAAGGGTTAAATATTCCATTTTTATACAATGTATCTATGACAGGATAAAGTCGTATCACCTAGTCAAAGATAATTCCTACAGTCCTCTAACAATGGTAGTCAATGGAAGTAGGGTCGAATCCACAGAGAGACGGAGTTCTAAGTTAATATTCAGCCAAAAAGCTACTTCAGACAAGATCAGATGGAAATCAGTTGAACTAATAATTAGACACTAGAAAGCAATATAAAGAGGGATTTTACTCTATGAATTAAAGGTCTAGGGAATTAGTTCGGTCCACCATACTTATACCAATCAAAGGATCAAACAACTAACAGAACTTAGGTCGAGAATCGATAGATTAGAGCAATGTCAAGCTATGGTTAAGTTCAACGCCCATAATTCAACATATGCAGCACGTTCACAAACATAATCAGAATTACTGGTATGTACTAGGCCTCAGAAAGTAAGACGGATCTGTGCAAATAATTATTAACCTCAAGTAATCAAAGAAACTGCGCAATAACGTTAATTACTAAATAAGAACAAATCACACCATAACCTATCTCATCAAACCCTAAAAACTAATAGCAATTCAAATAATCATGGTATAAACATGGCTTCCCTCTCTAAATCCCTAGAAATTAAACTACTCACTCATAATTGAATCAATAATAAAAAATCTAATATGAAACCCTAATTTCAACATCATGAATGAATAAATAAATAAACTAAGCAATCAAGAAATAATTAAAGAGATTAAAGTAGAGAAGAATACCAATTGACGGAAAGAAAGAACTTTAATTGAAATCAAATCCGAGGTTAAATCACCTTTAATCTAATCTAAAGTGTTTAATCTAAAATAAAGCTAAGGTAAGAACTATGGAAATAAAATTGAATAAAAAGATGTCTCTAAAAATATGGGGAAAAAAGTATTTATAATACCCCAAAAGTCTAATTAAAAACGGAAATAAAGATAAAAATTTGACCCAAGTTTGTTCCTCTTGGACTCCACGCAACAGCAGCGAATAAAACCACTTTTGGGGCCCACCCGATCACCTGCCCGATCGGGTCAGGGATCGGGTCAGGGATCGGGTGCTCAACAACGCCCAGCACTCCTTGCGTGAGATGCAGCAGCTTTATGAATCAAATTAGTGGGCCTTAGTGCTTTGTCTTGTAGCGCATGGCAACAATAGCAATTGGTTGTGCTGGCCCATGGTGATCAAAACCCAGCAGCACTTTGTGTCTTGTAGTTGTAACGCACAGCAACAATCACTCCACACAAGGGCTTCCACCCGATCGGGTGGGCTGATTATGCCCGATCGGACCTCGGGTAAAAAGGCCTAATTTCAATCCTTATTCAGCGCAGCATGCAACAGCAACGTGGCTACCAAAAATGGCTCCGCCCGATCGCCCACCCGACCGGGTCTTGTTTACCCGATCGGGTTGGACTTAAAAGTGCCAACCATATTTTCTTCGTTTTTCCACCCGATGGGATTGGGTGATGTCCGCTCGATCGGGTACGAAACTTCTCCGTCCGATCAATAAATCTTCGCCCGATCGGGCCATTGCTTGCCCGATCAAGGTACCGAAAGCTCCTTTTAACTCTTTGGCTCTCAATTCTTCACGTTTAGAGGTCTTGGGACCCCCTAGACTATCCATAAAGCTCGTGAGCCATCCTACGTGCCTCGTAACATCTCGTAAAGTCGTGGTTGCTTCCAAATAGCTCGAAAATAAGGAGAAAACTCCCTAAAACCTGCAATTCAACACTAAAACACAAAACCACAACTATATATGATAGTTAGCACAAAATAGCTCCGAAAAGCTCCAATTACGCATAAATTAGCTCGTAAATAAGGGAGAAAACTCTATATGAATACGTGATATCAATCTATCGGTGTAGGGCGACCAAAAATCTCGTAAATACCTCAAGATTGACGCAAGTCAAACTTGTTCAAATTGGTCAAAACTAGGTTTAAGCTCGATTCGAGATCTTAACGAGACAAATTGAGTTATGCAAAAACTCGATCCGACTCATTAAGGTTTTAAGTTCGACTAGAAACCGACTGAATTGACCCCAAAAAAGCCAAAACCGAAATCGATTTGACCCAAAGTCCATGAACCCGAATTGACCTGTACAAACCCGACCATTAACCGACTCAAGTTTATCCGGAACCGTTAATATCCGATCCGATATTGATTCGACTCGAACCGGACTTGTATCCGACCAGGTCATGACCCGACTTTAACCGTGACCGATCCGACTCGATCCGACTAATAGTGATCCGAGACGGATAATTAGAACCGACTTGTTCCGACCCGACCACATCTCACCCGTTAAGGGTCAATCCGGAATCGACTCAGTTATCCGAATTGATACCTCTACTTGGGGTAAGGATATTTTACTCATAAATGTCACACAAACAATAAGACAAGTTAATGACATAAGTTTTTAATTTAATATTCTATCGGGAATTCTTGCTTTCTTTGGTGTTTCTCAGTTTTGAAAGTTGAAGGCAAGCCAAAAGCGGGGGAGAACATCCCAATTCGCCGAGCAGCTCCCTTCAGCAACTGGGCAATGGAGTCTCAACCAATCCATATCCATACTATTCGCAGGTAATCTCTCTCCTCTTTCCCCTTAAAACAATATGCTCAAACCACTAAATTCATCTCTTTCTCATATATATCTGATTTTCCCAGTCGAATTGGCGAATTATCCAACTTCCTTACATCTTCCGACAGCAATACTTCAGTTTCCGATTCCGATACGTTGCTTCAAGACTACGCTAAAGCTCTACAGGTTCACTCTATCTCACTGCATTATCTATAATATCTGGGCACTTATTAGTTACTATCCCCGTATACAATTAGTTGCAACACTTTTTTTTTTTAACGGACTGTTAGACAATTTTTGGGTAGGAGAAAGGTAGTGAGAAAAAGAAGTTGGGAGCATGTAATTCGAGAGATGTAGAGAAACTTTTTACGAAAAATGAAGTGTTGCAACTATTTAGAAATTTGCTAATATAGAAAGTGTTGCAAGTTATTGAATTCGGAGGTAGTATATAAATTTATTGGGTTTCTAATAATTGTTGAAACATTTCGAAAAATTTGTAGGCCAATGTGGATCAAATTGTCTTAGAGCACTCGGACGTGGGATCTTTCAAAGATGAAGATCTGGGTAAGCACAATTTTTTTATTTTTATTTTTTAGGCATGTAACGTGCTCAACGGATGGCGGATATATGGTTATATTAACTGCTTTACTGGCTGGTAAAATTGGTTGATTTGATCAACTGATTGTATTAACTGTTTTTGTCAAAGTGTTTGGTAAGATAATCTGATAGCTGATAGCTAATAGCTAATTTTCAACAAAATGACATATAATGACATGCGCAATAAGAACAAAAGGGTGTGGAGGCAAATAATCTGAGGGTATAACAGTCTTTTACAATTTGTAGCACCAAAACCCTTGATAAGCAACTTTTTGGAAATTGGAGTTTTGGGGGTTAATCCTCTCTTCCAATCCGCTTAGTACCAACACTCCTAATAGAGAATTGGAAAGTCAAAGCTCTAATTTAGGTCCAATCTTCTAATTTTAGCTCAAAACTCTTACTACCAAACAAGGCCTTAGTTCTTCTTGAGTTTTTGTTCCACTCAGTTTCGAGCTCTCGTAGCAGAATATAACATAAGCATATGAATTGATGAATAAATTCTTTATTGAGATGGTGGATGTGCTCATTGTTTAGCTTTTCCATAAACTTGTGAGCCTACCAAGCAAAGGACATCATCGGTTGTTACATAATTAGACAATTCATTGAGGGTGCAAGAGTAGTTATTTCCCCAGAGGAGTTCTCTGAGTTACATTACTTTGAGTCGTGATCACGGGAATAATGGAGTGCAATTTTAAGCTAGAATTCCTTTGTGTTCTGCATCAATTTAGCGACGATTTTAGGATTATAAATTTATCCTCTAAATGCATATTTATGATCAATATCTAAGTCATGCTTGCAGATAAACTCATGGATCGTTTGAGAGATGAGCTGAGTACAACAGAGGCTGAAAGTGGATCTTTATCCGAGGAAATCGAACGTCTTAAAAAATTGTATGTTGAAGGTGGGCTACTGTATCTTATTCTTATTTTTCATGTTTGCTTAAAATGGATGCTAATCAACAAATAAGGTGGTTTGAAACTTTTTCCAGGCACATGTCAATTGGAAAGTAATCTTGAATCACTGCGTCGTATTGTGGAGGATGCTGAAGTGAGGGACAACCCACCCAAGCAGCCAGTGGAGGTAAGTTATCAACATTAATCGGAATGACGCACAATTAGAAGGTGTATTAGAGCTGTTTGAATATAATTTGATTGAATTAGAACCACGGTGGTAATATTGTGTTATTAGTATGCGTTGAAGCTCAATCCCTAAAGTTTTTGTAGAGTTTACTGAAGTCTTCCCCGCATGATTTTCTTTTTATTGGTGCTAATACATCTCTACATTGCAGTTCACATTATTGCTGCTTTGAGCGCTTACTTGTCCTTTTTATTGATTGGTTGCTTTTATGTACTTGATTGATTAATTTTATTTTATTAATGTAGCCTGGAGATTACGTAGCCTTAGCTTTTCATTGAAACGTATCACTACCATTCATAAATCACAGTCCTACTACATTCTCAGTTTCTCAGTGCCCATTCTTTGCACTTGCCTCAATGTTGAAGATGCTTATTTTGTTTTGTTGGTTTTCTATATTAGGTTGCCGGTTTAACTCTGTATGCTTCTTACCCCTTTGCATCTTCTCTAAAGCTGCATGGTATCCTTGCGGTTTTATGGGATTCAATAAGAATTATCTTTTCCAGGCTGAGTGGCTTCTGTTTAATTTCTTCTGAAAGTATCAGAATCAAAGAAGATATATTCCTTTCAAGGATTGAACTAGTAGAATTTATGTGGACACCTGTAAAATTTCAGAATAGAGTAACTTGCTTCTAAGGACGGGACAATCTTTCCTAAATCCCAAAGGTCTTGTCATAAAGAATTATCTCTGGCTGTGCCAAGTCAAATTTGTGTAAACTCCTTATACAACTTCTGGTGTACACATAATTCGTACGATTGGACACAGGTACCTGGGCAAGAAAAAACAGGAGAACATGTTGGGAATTCGAAAGATGAAGAGGGTCAACCCCAAGTCAAGGCACACCATGATGACTACTTTGAGGTTACCTTTCCTCATGACATCTTTAGTTATGTTACTAAACAGTTTTCGCATAGACCAATTAGGCTTTCAGTATTATTGCCCTAGAAATTTTAGTCTTTTGCCATATTGCTTAAGGCCAAATATAGGTATATATATACATGTCTTGGAGACTCATCTTATAATCCAGGTGCTGAAGCTGAAACATCAAATTGAGGTGAACGAGATGACACTGAAGTCCTTGCAGGATCTTGACCTCAACTTAAAAAGGTAACTGTGCATCTTAACCATAGTTAAATTTTGGGAAATTCTACGTGATGACCTCGTATTTTATAAAATTCTATGTGGTGGAAATAAAAAACATTCATTCTCTAAGGTGACCTTGTGGTATTTGTTTATATCATAAAGTGTTATTATTAACTTATATTGGAGCTAACCCATCATTAATTAATTAATTTTCTAACTTACCCACATAGTTACCTCTACGCCTACGCAACCCTGCCAAACACCTAACACCACATCTCCCCGTGAACCTCGCCCTTGCCATGTCTTCGTCTTTCATTAAAGTTCCATTTTTCACTTCCTATCAGACTAGTGCACAGTTTCAAACCAAAGTTTTCCTCCTGCAAACTAATTAATGTCGTCACTTCAGCCTAAGGAGATGAAATTAAATTTGATACCCACTTGTGCTATTTTTACAAGAGGGTTGAGTTAAGTTTGATATTGAAACATCGAGTTGGAATTGAATCTGATAGAAAAGGAGGGAGGTTTTCAATTTTAATGAAGGGAAATGTACACAGAGGAGGAGGATGAATTATCTAGCAGTGTGGAAAGGGTTGGGTAACTTTAGCTATGTGGGTAGCCGGGTAGGTTAGTTAATTAATAATGGGTTAGTCTTAGACTCCTAATTATAATTAAAACGGCACTAAATGATATAATCAATATTACAAGGTCACCGTAGATAATGGAAGTTTTTTGTTTCCACCACATAGAATTTTATAAACTAAGAGGTCACTGTGTGGAATTTTCCTTAAATTTTCCATGTAAACATCATGCCTTCTCTTTATATTATTCTTAGTTTTGTGAAGCTTAAACTGGAGTAAGCATTTACATGGTTAAGGGTCATACTTCTATTTTTTTCTATTGCATCATTTGGACTTTTACACTATTCATACAACATCCGTTGACCAACTTTTATGTTTTGAACGTAAAAAAAAAATATAGTCATATAGGATCTCGCTAGATTTGTCTTGATATCAACTTTTTAGAATATGAAGTATACAGGAGATACTAATGGATGTAATGGTTAGATTTGTGCATCAAGTAGCGTGAAACTCCAAATGATGCTATGGAAAAAAACTGAGGAAATATTTGAATTGCATTGCTTGATAGTTGATTTTTTTTTCTTTCTCCCTTGTATTAATAGGATTGAAGCTATCGAAGATATCGAGGAAGCATTAACTGGGTTGAAGGTGTTGGACTTTGAAGGTAATACCATTAGGGTGTCATTGAGGACATACCTTCCGGATGTTGAAGGCGTGATGTGCCAGATGGATGCTGAAGATAAGCAATGTGAAGTGAACCATGAGTTGTTAATAGAGGTCATGGATGGAACTATGAAGCTTAAGAATGCGGAGGTACAACCTTAGTGATGTATTTCACAAACTCTTTTCCAGTTGCTCTAATTGGTAGAAAGTATGAATATTTTATTCTCCCTCATGTAAAACTAATTTAAGTATCGCAATAATTTGCGGGTTTTGGTGTAGATCTAACATCAACGTTGTATCTGGAAGTGAATCCATGCTATAATGATTTACTCCATCCGTCCTAAACTTTGCAAAGTTTGACCAAATTCTCACCAATATATAATAATTATAATAGTCATGTCGGATGTGCACATTTAAAATATCATCTAATTCACAACTAAATATATTAAAGGTCAAAGATGTGTGTTGAAGGCCGTGCAAAAGTAAATGAGAAATCTATTCGGAGAAGGAGGGAGTATTACTCACACCTAACTAGTCAATATAACAGAATTCTTATCAAAATAAGCTTGTTGTCAAATGGGTTGCATGCATCCTAGCAAATTTTTTACCTCAAATGTGTAATGGATGTGCCTCCACCTCATGACCCCCCGCCTTGGATTTGAGGAGCCAGTGCACCTTGGTCTGAACTCCCACATTCCAAGAGCTGTGAGGTTTATCAACTTGTCCTTCTTTTTGGAAGCCTCCCTAAGTCCCTACCTGCATACTTTGCAAACTTTTGTGTGATCATCATGACAACACAACACTAAAGCTAACTTCTCATCTAAGAGGTGGAAAATGGAGCTATTTTGCCTAATTAGTGTTATGTGCAATGTTTTTGAAGGAACGAGGTAATAGTATCGCTGTGATATGAGATGGGCACTTTATGTGTCAATTTTTTTATGGGGAGAGGAGGGGGGGGGGGGATGCTTGGATGGGGTCATGGGGGTGTGGTTTGGGTGGAGGGCTACGGACTTGTGCTACTGGCTTCATACAATTTCAAAAGAGATATGCTGATTCTTTTGGGAATTGGGAGCATAAGATCTTATGCCAATGTGTTTCTATGGGCATTTGTACGGGCATTCACTCATACTGGTTTACCATATTTCCTTAAATAGAGCTGTTAAATGTACGCTCTTCTTGTGTGGTAGCATTTTGTTTCTCTTGCCTTGCTATGTTCTCTTGAACTCGGAGCTTCCCGTGGTTGATGCTCGATTGTTATTCTCGGGATTTCGGGAACTTATTGGTGGAGTCCCGTACCAGGCTGACGTCCTGTTACTTTGTACCCCTCCCCCCCAAAGAAGTTAATTCAAAGACTTCAGAGCAGGGTCACATAATTCACTAAACCCCCTACGAATTTCGACCGGGAAACATCGAATTATGGTCGGTTTTGGTTTATTTTTGACTCATTTTGAGCGAATTTCGAATTCCAAGATCGAATTGTATATCGAATTATGTGACCCTGCTTCAGAGTAGCAAGTGCCTTATGATGTTAAAATACAAGTGCTTTTTTGTCTAATGAGCGAAAATAGTGTCATGAGACAACTAATCTAACATGACACAACCAATCTATACAAAACTAGTTTACTCACTACTAAGCTAGTGAAACTAGATGTGGGTCTTAGATGATATACAAAAGGATTCTGGCTGATTGTATTGTTTAGCTTATTTTATGTCTGCTTGTTATGTTCTTATATCTTCTTCATGCCACTGTCTTTGGCATGGTTTGACATCTACACCCAATTCTTGTGTTGGTAGTATATTTGAAGGTTAATGCCCTTGATCTGTATTGTACCCTTCTGAAATCTGAACTCAAGACAACACACTTGTTTCTTTAAACTGATTGTAAAAAACCTATGTTGTATTCTGCAGATTCATCCAAATGACATTTACATTGGGGATATTGTTGAAGCTGCAAATACCTTCAGGTTTGTCACAAAGTACCTTAAAATTTTTGTATGTACCATCACGACATCACCTTGTCACGAAACATGTCAACATGACCCCTGCCCCATGTGTTCCTTCTAATATTTCCTCCCTATGTCATTTCAAAATCTTGATTTTACGACTTAGAATAAAAAGTTGATCTAAGCAAATCCAATTAATACCAATAATTGAACTTTCAGAGAGAAAAGGAGGAAAATCCCCCCGCCCTCCCCCAAATTTCAGACCTCCAAGAAATTGAAAACCCTGGAATATGTTTTAACAAATTGTACGTGTTGTTAGCTTTGTTTGTGCAACGATTTTGAAATTTTAATTGACCACTAAAGACTCTCATATGTCAGAATACATGATTGGTGTATGTTATAAAAATATACCATATTATTCAATATGTAATACATTTTAACAATTTTATTCTTTTTATGATTTTAATGTAAAGATAATTAATTGTCAAAGGTCATTCTCGAATATTGTGCTTTCCTTGTAAAAAGAAACGGAGGGAAGATCTTTTTTGGTATATTTTAAAATATGATCTAAGTGACTTCATAGAGTAATCAAAGCTGAGACCGGCAAATCCAACAAAGCTATGCTTAAGAATTGTTTAAACCGAGCTGCCCAAACCTCTACAAATTTATCTATGATATACGCCAACTACTTGGAGCTTTGGAGTAGCAAAGCATCTAGCAAAGGTCATGAGTTTGTCTAAAATAATAATTGAATTTAATCCTTTGTGATATTTCTGAAACTTCTCTGTGTTCCTTTCCCTCCATATATGATACACTGACCAGAAGAGAGTTCTGTAAACTTGATGTGAAACAGAGAATCACCATTAACCTGACTCGTTGTGTACTCCTCCTGCTAAATAGTATGCTGTCTGCCAATACCTCAGCCATCTTAAGATACTTCAAAAGAAATAATTATTGATAATCTCCTCCTCTTTCTGGCAAAGTTTACCCTTTGGATCACAATGAACTCCCTATGTGAGCAATATCTCACAAATAGCTAAATTTACAAGAGTGAATGTCCATCTATTGGAATTACTGTTAGTGGGGGCAGGTGAACTTTATAAGGTGGTTCTTTTGACAAAGTGTACTTTATGAGGTGGTGTATTGGAATTTTTTTTTCCTTCAACTGTAGAAAATGTCAAAAAGACATCAACGATGGAATGAGAAGGAATAATGAACTGCTATGCATGATGTTTTTTGATTTGGCATCTTATTCTTGTAACTGGTGATACGAATAAAATTCCGGAGGAAGAAAACTGAAAGAGAAAGGATATCTTTATGCCACATAGCTGTCTTTGTTTTAAATAATTAACCTCGGTTCTGTTATTATATATAATGTAGACATGAGCACCCTTCTGTTTTATTTTATGCATTCTATCTGACGTGTTTCTTATCATTGTGCCAGCAAATTGTTTTCTGTATCGCCAGTACCCCAGACGAGATCCTCCTTGGGATGGTTTTTGCAGAAAGTCCAAGACAGAATAGTCTTTTGTACTATTAGACAGCTCATGGTGAAGACCGCTAATAAATCCAGGTGACTTTTCCTTAAATAGTATTTACTTGGATTTCTAAATGCATGGAAACACAAAAACGCAATATACATGGTTGTGTATCATCTAGAATAGTGGGAATTTCAGTAATAAAATCCATATATGTAAATTACACAACATGTGTAAACCAGGTATTTTCACACTTTAGGATCACCTAGTTTCTGCGAATTCTGCCTGCTTGTTATTGTTGTACCTTTGTCTGCTATGGCAGTTAACTCAGTTTGTAATCACCTGCTACATAAATTTTCAGTTTCTATCTAGAAATTGGATACTAGTTGTTTTATTTTCTATTCTATCAATGATGTCTAGCTGATAAAAATATTCTGTAGAAAGTCAATGCAGATCTTAAGAAGAACAGTGTACTCTAGGAGAATCAAAGAGCAGTAAGTTTGACATAATGCGGACGATTAGGTTTTAAAGCTGGAAACAGGATAGTTAATGTAGCAAAGGAGAAAGGGAAAGAGCATAGCTAAAAGAAATATAGACACGTGCTTCCTAGTGAATTTCTGTATGGAGCTCCAAAACATTAGTAATGTTAGGTTTCTGGTGTCTGGTACATTGGGAACTAAGGCTCAAAGCTTCACTTGTGTTTCTTGAAATCATGTGTAGATAGTAAAAGTTGCCTATAGTTTGTTTTTCCGATGTTCTGAGAATTGAAGACTTCTGCGTATTATGAGCATTATGTCGCTAATGAACTCTGAAGGAGCTAATGTTATTTCTGTTACCACTTCCCTTTTTTTTGATGAATATAGAAAAGGGCAAAGCTTCATAAGCCAACTCTTTGTACAGAGGATTAAACATTGACTTATAGTGTTGATTAAAAACGATAGTGCATATTTTTGAAAATTATTAGTTATTCCAAATTGTAGAAATGTACCTGAGTTGTATAGTTGTTTCTTATATGTGTATCTCTTTTTGTTCGTTGCAGACATTCGTTTGAGTATTTAAAAAAGGATGAGCTGATTGTAGCTCATATGGTTGGTGGGATAGATGCCTTTGTAAAGCCTTCTCAGGGTTGGCCGCTGTCCACTTCCTCACTGAAGCTAGTCTCTTTTCGGAGTTCCGATCAGAATGCTAAAGGAATCTCTTTAAGTTTGCTTTCTGAAGTTGAGGTAGTCACGCTATTTCTTATTCTGCTGTGAACTCAGTTGTCAATCATGGCTCGTATCTTTTAGAACTAGTCTTGCAGTGTGTATTTGAAAAACTGAATCCAAAAGATTATGGCTCTAGTAACATTAAGGATTTAAGGTCACTTGGCTGTTGTCTTTGAAAATGTAGAATTTCTTTGGACACCCTAGAATATCATCTGAGTCTATGTATAGGGGTGGAAAAATAATTTTATTTCCATTTGCTCACTAGCTATTAATGGTGTTATATGTTTGAATTTTGATTACCCACCCTTGAAAGTTCATTCATCTTGCTTGCATGAAAAAAAGGTGAATTATGATAGTGTATCTCTTGCTCTGCATCTTTAGACGCAATAAGCATTGATTAAGTCCAACTAGCCACTACATCTAGTTTTTTTTTGTGTTGTTTCCACTTGCTTTTGGGGAATTTACCAACGAAGAGGAGTTAGTGATGGGCCATAGGAGTCACATGGGTGGCTTTCACGAGACAAAAGGTAAAGCAAAGAACTGAAGAAGAAAATTTCACAAAAGAAAAGTACGAAGAACAACAAATACAGAGAGAGTAAAAGGCTGTTTCAGATTATATTGCAGAGGTAGGGAAACAGTAAGAGCTAATTAGTTCATTTCACACTTTACTTTCTCCTCTATTTACTCTCCAATTGATGGGGCGTAGAGGTGATGGACGAGCAACACACCTGGCAAAACTTGACCTGACCCGATAAAAGGTGTGGTGGTGGTTCAGGACCCGAAACCCGAGCAAATGGGTCAAACCCGACCTGACCGATGGTTTTTCTAGGTTTATAATTGAATTTTGAAGCATTTTGGTCTTAAACATGGGCAAAATTTAAGGTATATCATACTTCTATACCTTAATTTTGACATTGTACTCGTGATATCAACCATTTTAATTAGTATTATAGTACATCTATTGTAGAAACAATAAACCTTTATTTATATATGTATAATAAAGTATAAGTACAAAAATTCATGCCAAAAATATTAACTGAAAGGCAGCCTTGACTCCAGACCCAGCCGAAACCGAACACCCTGGGCCACATTCAAGGGTTTGCCAATCCGGTACTTCACCCGAGCTCAAATTTACCCGACGGTCCGACCCAAAGCCGTCCTGACCGACCGTTTTACCAGGTCTAACGAGCAATAATGTTTCTTCTGTTCTTGTGTACTCGTTTCTCCTTTTGCGTGTATATCCAGTAGTCACATGCATTGAAGAAGCGTCTCCATTGCATCAAGCGCAGATGAGTTAAAAAGAGGGAGGGGGATGAAATTGTGATCTGAACCTTGTTTTTTTAATTCTGAAGTTGTAAATTTGTATGTTTATAAATAATGTGGATAGCAGAAAAAGTTGTGTGGCCTTCGACACTTACCATACAAATTTACAAGATTTGCGTATTTTTACTTGGTAGTTTTTATACCCCTTCTTCTTTTGCAGGAGGTGGCAAATTGTTTAGATCTTAATATACGGAGAAGCTTAACAAATTTTGTGGATCGCATTGAAGAGATACTTCTGGAGAAATGTCGTCCGAACCTTCATCTTTAACATTCTAACTTTCATACCATAGCCCCCATAATTTATTCATCACCATTTTGGTAAGACTGATCTATGTCGAGTCTCCAACTTCAGGCTCCCCACTTTATTCAGAGTTGCAACTTTCTTGTCTGAATTCATCAGTCTGTGGTCTGTACCATTTTTGTATCATATCTTCTTCAAATGGAACTTCTCACTCTTGTGGTCATGATGGAAATTGTCCTCCTGTTTAAATATTAATATCAATAGTACATGTTCATGGTTAAAATTCTAGGAGAATTTTGAAACTGTTATGTTCGGATATCTATCTGCTTTTGTTCGACATGGTTTACCTGAAACCAGTTTCTGGAAGATATTCCTAACATATTTGTATCAATGTGTACATGAACGGGCATTTGCTTTGTCGCCTTGTCGGAGCAAGACGGGGATGGTGATTCGTTGTAAATGTGCAAGAGATCCCATCAGACGTGAATGCACAGATTATGCCTCACGGGCTCACGCTGGTTCAATCTACTCATCTCTTTAAGAAAATCAAGCTTAAGTTTTTTGTTTCTCGAGAGAATGTTTTAGTTTTGTATAGTTTGAAGAGGAACATCCGAACATGTATCTAGTAACTTACTTTAGTTTGTAGGATAGTAAGCAATGTATGTGACTTGTGAGTAATCTCTTACCCACACTCTTACATCAATGGCAAATTATGGAAATTGCAAATCATAATCATCTAATACCTGTTTTCTTTTTGTTGCTATTGCTATATGGAGAGCCGTGCACTGATGTATCCAGGTTTTAGGGTACTAGCTGTACAACACTTTGTTCATTTCCAATTGTTATTTGCCTTAGAGTTTTACTAAAATAATTATCGAAATATTGTCATATGACATATTCGAGGTTTATTTTAATATTTATTTTGAAAATTAATCTTTATATTACCAATATATAATTAAAGTTATTTTGAAAATTATGATTAATCTAGCTAAGGAGTCCTTGAAAAAGGTTAAGTCTTGTGGTAGGCGGTGTATTCATATGTTTTAACTAGGCTATTGTGTAAGGTTTTAAGGTGTTTAAATTTTTAAAACCCCGAGATTTAAAGTTTAAACATTATGGTTTTAACATAATTTTTTTTTCATATGTTCTATCTATATGCTTAAGACCGTTTAACCCAGGATTCCTATATGATCACATTGTTTTGAATTTAAGCGCGAAAAAGCTAAAATGAATTATTTTTTTTTTCTAGTTAGAGTTATGTGGAAGCATTAGTTATAATTTTTATAGCGGAAAGGATGTTATTGGTTTTGGCCTTCAATATTGGTTCGTGGTGGAGCATTTGTGGTAGATAAAAGTCAAGGTGGAGATTGTAGGATTCCGTGACTTGATCTTTGGTCATTGGAGCGACATCGCGATGTCTAAGAACACGATCTAATTTGTCATTGTATCGAGTAGTTTTTTTTTCTTTCTTTTTTTTGATAAGGAAAGGAAACTAGGCGATGAAGAACACCACCTAAGCCATCCACATGGATGGATACAAGCACCATAACAAAAGCTAAGAAGAAGAAAAAAGGAGTACAATAAGATCAAGCAGTCGTTTCACCACAGCCACGCGCCATCACCCCAGGCCCAACCGAAGAAACCTTCTCGTAACCTTTCACGGGGGCAAGTCAAACACCACCAAGAAGAAAAACTCCCCAATCTTCTAAGAGAAAAACACAACAATAGACTTTGATCGATACAAGGCCGAACACGAACCTGACACCTTGGAGAGGAGAGACGAGATCCAGAGCCGAACATCAGTTGAATCAAGGGAGGATGAACTAACCACAGTGTTTAGAGGTGAGCAAAGGAACCAAACACACATTGGAGCCCACCAAAAAACAACTCGACCGGAATCCGTACCTCCACCATCACGCGCCAACAGTCAAGACCGGAAACGAACACCACTAGATATAACACTGCTACACTGAGGCAAGAGCTGACCCGAGTTCTACGCCCAGGCCCGAAAGCGAGGCCCGAACCCAAATCAGCACGAAACATAATCTTCAAACGCCGGCGGTGTAGAACGAAGGGTCCACCGTTGGTCCAAAACAGCCAACGAGTAGAGGATGAGAAAAAATAGGCAAATCTCGAAGAGGCCGATTGAGGCAACGAGCGAAGGCCGACTGAGGCAACTAAAATTTTCCGACTGAGGACAAGAATAGAGCTAGAGGAAAGTCTAGAGAGCCATTACCATGGCAGATCTAAAAGAAGGATGAGGGAAGATGGTGGGTGACGGCTAGAAGGGAAAAAAAAAGGGGCTAGGGTTTTTAGAGAGAAGGGGGGAGTAGTTGGTTCATAGTCTCTTACCATAAAAATGGCCGAAGGATTGAAGTGAAGAAGATTGAGGCTTTTAACGTGATAAATCGAAGTACAACAGGTTGTAAGCAGTACATGGATCGCGGAGGATTCAACAGCTCGCAGACAAATGCGGAGAACAAGGCGCAACTAGCGGCAGCCACCGCGACTGGCGGCCTGCTACTGGATGGTGTCAACTTAGTAAAGTTTCTCTTATTATTTGTATTATTATATATATGTTTTAGGAGGCGTCATTAGCGGTAAGCAATATAGTTTTCTCCGGAGTGATTGTTTACCACAAAAGCACAGAGAGATTAAGATTAACAATGGAGAGATCCAAAGATGGAGTCTTATGAGATTCATCAAACGAGAGACGTAAGTGAATTCATGCCTATTGTAAACTTGTATAAACGTCTCAGTTCATTGTAAAAGAGTATTCCTTGTCAGGAGGACGTAGCTATCGCGTTGATAGTGGACCTCATTAAATTTCTTGTGTCCTTTATTGTGGTCTGCCTGATCGATTGTTGCAAGATTTGTTGATTCTCACGTTTCCATTATAATAACATACTTAGAAAATATGGATTAAAATGTAGTCATTCAGATTTCGGTTGGTCCCGATCCTAGAAGAGTCTATGAGTTTTTGTTGGTTGCTCCAGGTTAGAAATCACAACCTTGTTGGGTGTCTGCAAGCCAACGAGTCCAACACAGTGAATAGGGCTCGGGAACACGTTGTAGGTCTCGTGCAAATAAAGAAACTTGAAAGAAAAGATCAAAGAGGGAAAAGAAGATGTGAATATTGTCAATGAGGATGAGGAGATCTATAATACTTTGTTGGTTGAAAGTGTTGTAGAATCAACAAAACCATAGGTTTGGGTTCGAGATGTTCGGTTCATATTTTCCACAAAGAACAAGACTTTATGTCTTTGAGGAAGTGTGAAGGAGAGTCGGTCAATCTAGCTAGTGGGGAGAGGGTGAAGGTTGATGGCATCTATGAGGTCGAGTTCGAGTTTCATGAAGGTTGTAGGCGTATCACGAAAGTGAGATTCATCCCGCGCCAAAATAGAAGTATTCTCTCTTTAGGGAAGCTTATTGAAGATGGATGTACTATTAGAATGCATCAACGAGTAATCTTGGTTTTAGAAGAAGGTAAGACAAATATGAAGTCTATTCGGAAAGCAAGAATCATCTTTGCTGTTGAGGCGTACGTCAAGCATGAAGAGGTCCTGACTCGAGGGGAGGCATTGTTACCCCCAACAACGATGTAAAGTTCTTGATCGTTGATCGAGGAGTTGGCCATGTTGGGCTTCAGGGGAGGATTGTTGGGGTTTGCATACCCAACGAGTCCAACACGGTGAGTAGGATCTGGAACGCGTTGCAAGTCTCGTGCAAATAAAGGAACGTGAAAGAAAAGATCGAAAAAAAGAAACTAGGGAATTGTCAAACTTGGACACGGTCGGGTTTAGGTTGGACCCGTTCAAGTTTGTCTTGAACCCAGTCAGGTTGTCATGCGTTCAGTTTTTTCGATCTCGCTTATTGTTCATAGATCTTGTTTCTTTAATTTTAGTCAGAGTAGGATAATAATATATTTTTTTCCAGTGATAAGAGTATTCATTGTTCTACTAGGAATAGAGCTTTCCTAACCTATATATAAAGAGGGTTAAGATGCCAATTTCAATAGAATAGAGAAGTCTCAGTTGAGAAAGTCCAGTTAAGAATTGCTAATAGTAGTTGGTCATAGAAATTAACATAAATGGCATAGAAGGCTTTTTCCCCACTTGTTAAGTCAGATATTCTTATAGTACAAAGTTTTTTTTCTTTTAATTCTTAATCGCGCTTTTTAATTTGTTTCATTGACTGTTGGCATTATTGTGGGTATTTCGCTTCCGCTAGTACCTTACACAACTTTAATCCAAAAGGATGACTGCATGTAATAGATAATTGCACACTATATTTTCGCAGAATTGAAGTTTAAAGCATGACAATACACGATAACTAATGCCGACCATCAAGATCCCAGGAATTGACTGGCTCCTGTATCCTTTACTTTACTGTTGGTAGCATACTAAGAGTGAAGCCAATGGATAGACCACCATTGGTCTTTGAGGAGAAAGAGTGTAAAAATAATATTATTAAATTAAGAAAGAAAAAAAGGAGGTGAGAGAATTGATGATCGGTCCTTCAACAAGGACCAATTCTTCTTGGTTTTTCATGCCACATGGCAAAACAAGAGAGGAATACAGATTTGTGTGGGGCCCACAACTATCAACAAATGAAAGGTTAAAGATTCAACAAAGTAGATCATCCATTGGGGCAAAAAAAATAATGGGATTTTCAATAGGGATCATGAATGAGGTGGAAGAGTGTGAAATAATAATATAATTGATGATCCCAAATATGGGATCATCTATTGGCTTCACTCTAAAAAGACTTACTGAAAACTGTCTTCATAATGCGAAACACAAACTTCCGATAAGCAATTTCCAAGATAGTAAGTCCATGATAATAAAATACACTACCATTACCACCATTTGGTACCACTGAGCCAACAAGCCGTTAGTATTTATGAAAACTCGAACAATACTTTCTATTTACAAAACAATGTTGCACATGCTTTTGGACATCCAAATTAGCATACGTGATTGTTAATTTTACTTGACATGACACATGAGTAATGAGTTTGTAGCTTATAGCAGCCCAAAAAACATATATGTAGTATGACACAGTTGTAAACTTGTAACTTGTAATTCACAAGTTTCATATACATTTCTCATTTTGCAGTTCTTGCTATCATATTATAAATAAAGAGCCAGCTTCTATCAACACTCCTAACAATAAATGCAAGAGGGAAACCGGGAATATAATTTCCATTATTCTCTAAGCATTCATCATAAACAGATCAATATACAAGGACAGACAATCTACAATACAAAGTTCCAATTCTCTTACCTTTACACTTTGTCATGGCAAATATCCTAGCATATATCTGAACGACAGCTGCAAAAAAGTGCAGAAGAATCAGGATCATCAATCTACAATGAATTGGTCATCCTGATTGTCTCCTTCGACCCTAGTATCATCATGAACCATTCCATTCACATGGTGCAAATTCTGCATTACGGGCGATAGATAATGGCTACTTGCTCCATGATCGGAGAGCCCACTTGGATGGCCCGACCACTGCGAGACAATTGTGAGCAGCTGACTTGTGATATTTTGTTGCTCATGCAATATCCGGGACTGGATTTGCCCCATTTCTGCTCGATGCTGATTCAACATGTCATCCATCCTTTTTGTCCATTCAGACCTCCTCAAACTCATCCTCTCTTCCCATTCCCTTTCCTGAATCAGAAGTTCCTCTCTTCTTCTTCTCTCTCTTTCCTCACATTCCTTTTCCATTCCTTCCCATTCTACTATAGTTCGCTTTCGCAGCTCCTCCATAATTTTCTCCCTCTTCGCTCTTTCTTTATCCTGTTCTTGCCACATCTTTTCCCTTTCTTTTTCACGTTCTGCACGCAAATTCTCCCTCCTTTGTCTTTCTCGGTCCCGTTCCAGCTCCTTTTGGTCAAACCGCATTTCCATTTCCTTCAATTGTCCCAATTGATTTGATAAGAAACTCCAACCCTTCTTCTCAAAACCCTTTATTACCCTCTTCTTCCTCAACTCAGACCCATTAGCGTCAACCTCTTCATATGCAAACTCTTCATCACCATCATCCTTTACATGGTTGCTACTATTGTTAAAATTCTCTTCTCCTTCCTCTCCGTCATACTCAAAACCCAAACTCAAGACCCCGTCTTCCCCACCATCAATCCCCGTTGCAAATTTCCCCTCTCGGGAATGACCCAAATGCCCAAACTCGACCATATCCACTCCTCGGCTACTCCCACTAAACCCCCCACCGTTTTCATCCGTTCCCAAAATGGAATCTTCACAGTTATTGCTATAAAAAAGAGGTACATCCCCAAAAACCTCTTTATACCTAAGAAAATTCGACCAATATGAGAGGCTATCAGCCCACTCAAAATCCTCTCCAACACCCACCAAATGGCACCCTAATGGCGGTTCCGGCTTCTTAATCTTTTGCTTAACCAGCAAATACTGATGCCTCATATTCTGAACTTTGGTGGATACATCTTTCCAAGTCCATTGCCAAGGAAATGCAATTGGGTCCCTATTATGATGCATTGAATTGACATAAAAAGCAATGGGTCTGAACTTTTTCTCCCTAGTTTTCATCTTTGCTAAGGTTCCATTACAGACCAACTCTCCATATCTGTCTATTAGTGTTCTTTCCTCTGCCTCACTCCATTTTTTTCTCCTTGGAGCAGTACTCATTCGAATCATATACTATACAGATTATTCAATTACTCTCTAATCAATGTTCAAGGGCATGAATTTTTTATGGGACTTTAACATTTGCACAAAAAAAACAGATACCCATATGAAATTAAACACCTGATTTGAACAGATCATCGAAATAAAGATAGTAGCTGAGTGATTGAATATAAATACTACTCACCTTCAAAATCCAGCACAGTGATTCATCTAGTCAGGGAAACTATTGATTTATGGAATGATAAACGGTGTGCAGAAAGAATAAAGTGAGAAGAAGGCAAGAAAAGAATAAGGGATTTGTTTGTACAAGGCTACCGGAGAGAAATGATTGTCGGAATTTTACATTTTTAACGTTCAAAGCGCACGGGATATAGGAGAAGAGGAGAGAGAAAGTGCTCGGAGTAAGAATATTGAAAGAAAACTTTTGTCAAATAACACCTTGTTTGTTTTAAGGAGAAATTGGCGACAAATATTTAGAGTTTTAATCTCTTTTTTGAAATAAATAGTTAATTTTAGCTTAAATTGTCAACAACTACCTAATAAATATCACTTTTCAGAAACAACTACCTAATATAAAAAGTTTCTTATACAACTACCTAACTTAATAATTCCGTCAACATAACACTATCAAAGACGTTAAGTTTTGAAAATTCCGTCACATGGGGCCCACCTTTTCTTATTTCCCACCATTCTCTCTTCTTCTTCCTCCTCCTCTCTGGTTCTGCAACTCAAGCTCAAACCAAGCTCAAACCCACCATCAATGGCGTCAATGGGCCCCAAAATCGTTGTTGTAGTTTGACGGTGAAGGAGAGGATTTGGGGGATGGGGTGGTTCGAATTTTGGGGTTGATTGTGGTGGGGTTGGTTGTAGTGGGTGGATGGGGTGGTTCGAATTTTGTGGTGGCGATTTTGGTATGGTCAATTTGGGGTGGCGATTTGTGGTCAATTTGGGTGGCGATCTTGGGTGGTTCAATTTAGGGGTATAGTGGTGGGTGGCGATTTTGGGTGGTTCGACTTTTGGGGGTATGGTGGTGGTGGCGATTTTGGGATGGATGCGGTGGATCGGTGACTGGGGTGGCTGGGGTGGTGGATCGGTAACTTGGTTGCTGGGGTGGTGGATCGGTGATTAGGGTGATGGTTTCGCTGACTGGGGTGGTGGTTCGGTGCTGGGATGGGCTGTAGGTGGTCTCGGGTGGTCGGGGTGGTGGTTTCAGGTGGTTGATTGGGCTGGTGTGTGGTGGTGGTCAAAGCTAGGGTGGTGGTGATTAGGCTAGGGTGGTTAAACCAGAGAGGAGGAGGAAGAAGAAGAGAGAATGGTGGGAAATAAGAAAAGGTGGGCCCCATGTGACGGAATTTTCAAAACTTAACGTCTTTGGTAGTGTTATGTTGACGGAATTATTAAGTTAGGTAGTTGTATAAGAAACTTTTTATATTAGGTAGTTGTTTCTGAAAAGTGATATTTATTAGGTAGTTGTTGACAATTTTGGCTTAATTTTATGTAAATATCATATTTGTTTTTTTTTTTCTTGAAATCAATACTAACTTACGATTTTTTCCAAAAGCTTAACAGATTTAAACATAATTAAATAGAGACTCATTTCGAGAAAGGCTACACATGCTAATGGAAAGCATGGGATTCGAACTCGGGACCTAGTTGCCACAAAGACGCCTTCAGTGCTGTTGCTGTAACCAAGTGGGCGGGAGTTCACTATGATAACAAGTGCATACATTAAATAATTATAGTATACGTAACTGTTATTTGCATACTGTAATATAGATTTTGCTTACTAATTAAATATCCGTTGTTACTAAAAATTATACAAACTTAAAATCGTTTGAACCTGCTATGCTACTAGTATAATTGAATATTTTTTGTATACATAATCTGTTTTAATTTCAATTTTAATTACTTTAGCATATATGGATTTAATACGTTTCTTCGATTATAAAGTTTGATGTTTGGTTCTAAACCGGAAGCTTAATGCTCCATAATACTATTATTAGATTATATTTGTTATAAGACATTATAATTATTAATCTTGTACTATACAAATACCAAACCTCGATCTGTTTCACCAAAAATTGATATTATGCATAAGAAAATTCTTACAAACTAAGGAGTAACCCTTGAGATACTCTATGCTATTAAATCACTCAATAATAAAGACAAAACTTAAGTTGCATGGTTAAAATTAAACATTAAAGGGTTAAAATCAAAAGGCGGAGGGTTATAAAGAATAACGCTTAAAATTCACATAATAGTTATTGGTTACTAATAAATATCGTGTTCTGTGAAAACAAAATACAAATGAAATAAAACGTTCAAATAACATATTTATAAACATAAAATCGTTAATCTGTTTTGCATGCTACTAATATAATTGATGTTTTATACAAAATAAAAGACTAAAGTTCTACTGTAAAATAATAAATAAAATTAAATAGGAGGGAAAAATGGGCCACTAAGCTTATGGGAAGTATGGGATTCGAACTTGGGACCTAGTAGTCAGGCAAGCGCTTTTAGTGTTGTTGTTGTAACCAAGTGGGTGGGATATTCAACATGCTAACAAGTAAATACATCAATTAAATATAGTACACACAACCGTTATTTACAAACTATGATATTGATTTTGATTACCAATTAAATGTATCTTGTTACTAGAAAATTTATAAACTTAATATCGTTTGAACATTTTTGCTACTAATATAATTGATATTTTTATTTATTTATAATTTTTTTCTTTCAATTTAATTATATAATGAATGTCAAACATTTGCTGAATTGGAAATCTTGATGTTTGGTAATAAACCGAAAGCTTAATTTGTTACAGTGATGAACAAGGAGGTTAAGGTGTTGTCATTGTTAATACAATGGAAACATTTGAAATCCATTATATGATAATTAAAATTGAAAGTAAAATAGATTATATAAATTAGAAAATATTCAATTATATTAATAACAAAGTAGGTTCAAACGATTTTAAGTTTGTAATTTTTCTAATAACAACATAGATTTACTTAGTAATCAAAACCCATATCACAGTTTACAAATAATAGATGTGTATACTATTAAAATTTTAATGTTTCCACTTCTTAACATGGTATAACCCTCCCACTTGGTTACAACAGCAGCAATGAGTACATATTATTATGTGATATGATGATAAACATGGTGAATAACCCGCTAACTTGGTTACTTTGGTCTTTTCAAGAAACAAGTGGTAATAACATGTTAGTTGTTTTTTACTTTTTACTTAAGAGATAATATTTGTTTGTTTTTTTCAAATGGACATTTTGTTAACCATCCACTGTTTGGTTAAAACCTTTAGACATTAAGATTTCAAATGAATATGCTATAGATAAAATGGAAGAAGATATAGTTCCAAACGGTAAAATGGATGAGTACTTATCATTATGTGGTATGATGATAAATATTTTATAACTCTAAATTAGAATTTAATGAAAAGCATTTATAACTTTATAATAAAAGATCAATAGGAGTTTCTAATAATAATATATTTCTGATATTAATATTAAGAAATAAGATCACATATATTAGTAATGTTAACGAGTAGTAAATGAATATAGTTAGTAATCTCGTTAATTACATGAATTGATAAAAGGATAATGAAACGAAGAATAGTTATAGATCTTCTTACAAGAAGTAACACAACATCAAAAATATAAGCTTTATTGTAAATATGTTATTTTAACCTTTTTACTTTATTTGTATTGGTTTTCACAAAAAGCGATATTTATTAGTAACAATAGCTATTTTGTGAATTTCAATCGTTATTCTTTTTAACCCTCCGCCTTTTTATTTTAACCCTTTAATGTTTGAAGCAACAAGTTGTAATAACATGTTTGTAGCTTTTACTTACGAGATAAATATTTTTTCTTCAAATGGATATTTTGTTAACCATCCACTATTTGTTTAAAACCTTTAGACGCTACGATTTGAAATGAATATGTTATAGACAAAATGGAAGAATATATAGTTCCAAACGATAGAGTGGCTGAGTACATACAATTATGTGATATAATGATAAATATTTTAAAACTCCATATTAGAATATAATGAAAAAACATTTATAACTTTATAATAAAAGATCAATTGAAGTGTTTAATAATAATCTATTTTCTAATATTAATATTAAGGAGCATAACTTCAATTTTAAAGGCTAACAATTGATCTAATACACGTATTTAACTACTTATCTTAAATGTATTAATGACTGATCTACTACACTGCTCTTAACTATCGCATACATTATACTAATTAATAGCGCCATCTGAAAACTAAAATATAGGTTCAGTTTACTATTTAACTCCATCTTGTTACTAAAAAGCTAACAAACCTACAATGGGCCTATTCTCTCCATCTTATTTTCAGTTCAGTTCAGTTCAATTCAGTTCAGTTCAGTTCAATTCGGTTCATTTCAGTTCAGTACATTTAGTCTCACAAATCACTATTCATTTCATTTCAGTTCAGTTCTGTTCAGTTCAGTTCAGTTCGTTTCAGTGAATAATGCATTTCAATAACTACTAAAAAATACATTATACATTTTTTTCCAAAACTATTAGTATTATCATTAATAATTATCATAATTAATAATATATTAATGATATGAATAGCATTTACTATCAATGATATTAATACTATAAAGGAAAAATTGATAAGAATAATCCGACCTTTGGCCGGTCTTCCATCAGTGGTACCACCTTCATTTAATCCAGGTATAATCCCACCTTTGACACCCATATTCTCTCATTGGTATGGAATGATGGCAACTTGTTTGACCGGCCAAAATGACCGTTGACTTTTTTTAAAAAAATAAAAACTTAACAAAAAAAAGGAAAACCCCCAGCCCACCCCCACCCCCATTCCCTCCCCTGTCCACACTACTGCCACCCCACCCCCCACCCCCATTTCCTCCCCCTGCCCCCACTGCCACCACGTGCCACCCCACCCCCTCCCCTTCCCCCCTCGAGATAACCGGCGACGGGCAGCCAGCAGTCGGGGATCATTTATTTCTTCTCCTCTTCACCCCTCGAGCTCACCGGCAGCGACCACAACCTCGCCCCCACTCTCTCTGTCTTTCTCTTGCCGCCAGCCTTGCCTGAGACCACGGCCGTCTTCTCTTGCTTCGAAAACCCAACCCAATGCTACCCCCTTCAAATACGGTGGTCACAGTGTCGTTTTTGGCGGTGGTTAGGGTTTTCACGTTTTGTGGTGGTTAATTGAAGGGGAGGCAACAAGAGAGGGGGAGGGTGGCAGTGGAAGGGGAGACAGCGAGGAGGGAGGCTGGAAGGGAAGGGGGAGGGTGGTAGGGGAAGGGGTGGCAGCGGGGGAGGGGAGGGTGGTAGGGAAGGGGGAGGGTGGCAGGGGAAGGGGGTGGCAGCGGGGGAGGGGAGGGTGGTAGGGAAGGGGGAGGGTGGCAGGGGAAGGGGAGGGGTGGCAGCGGGGGAGGGTGGCAGGGGAAGGGGAGGGGAGGGATGGGTTTTTTTTAAGTTTTTTTTATTTATTAAATATGATTTAAAATTTTAATTAAAATTTTAAGTTTAAACTATACTTAATTAGCTATTAATCACGTAGTTAGGAAGATTACCTGTAATTGTAGGTCACCAACAGGTGAGGGACCATTCAGAGAATATTGATGTCAAAGGTGGGATTATACCTGGATTAAATGAAGGTGGTACCACTGATGGAAGACCGGCCAAAGGTCGGATTATTCTTATCAATTTTTCCTACTATAAATGATATGTAATTAGTCATATGAATGATAATAATAACAAGAATACAAATACTAATTCAATATTTATATTGATGGTAATACTATTATTAGTACAACTAATAATACCAATGTGTATATAATATGTGAATTAGTTCTTCTTTTCTATCTTAATAATGTAGCCGAATACTATTGGATATTTAGCCCCGATTCTTTATTAGTAACAGAATATGGACACTGGATTAATTACAATGACAACACATTAAGCTCTTTTTTTTTTTTTGAAAAGGACAAAAAACTAGGTATGACATCTAGTCCAGAGGCCAACCTAATATCATTGATAGCAAATGTTAGTCATATAACTAATTAAAAATACATTTTACCACAAAATATATATATTTTGATTATTTTTTAAAAAATATGATGATTATGATTCATCTTTAGACTTTTCTATCTTCATTGACTAATTTTAGTATTTATTAAAATTATTTTGGGATTCTTTTATATAATTGGCTCAAATCAGGTAAATTTCAGGTTGCAAATTTCAACTTTGACCTAACCCATTTAATTAACAGATCAGGACTGATCAACCCATTTAGATAATCAGGTCGAAAAACTCTACCCAAACCCGGTTATTTCAGGTCGGATTCAGGTCGGGTTAGAGGTCGGATATGCTTTTCCTTTCTAATGCATAGGCCTTAACTATGAAAAAAAGTTAATAATGCATTTCAATAACTATTAAAAATACATTATACATTTCGTTCAAAACTATTAGTATTATCATAATTAATAATGTATTAGTGATATGAATAACATTTACTATCAATGATATTAATACTATAAATAACATGGATAACACTAATTAGTCATATGAATGATAATAATAACATGAATACAAATACTAATTCAATATTTATATTGATGGTAATAATATTATTAGTACAACTATATATGTCGACCTATATATTCTCAATAAATGAGTTATTTACTTATCAAATAATGTAAAAATAACAGAGTCACTTTCAGAATTGAAAGAAAAATTGATTAATCAATAAATAAATATAAAAAGTCAATTATTTTACTCTAATAACATGTCAATTTGAAACGCTTGAAAGTTTGTGATTTGTTTGGTAACAGGGTCCTTTTAATTAGTAAAGCTTACTTATATTATGATTTGTAAATAACGTTGGTGTTTACTTTATCAATTTAATGTATCTATTTGTTAGCACGGTCAATGTCCCGTCATCTTGGTTACTTTTGTATACACAAAAGCGCTCCACTTGCTCACAGGTTTCGAGTTCGAATCCCATGCTTGCTTACTATTAGTTCCACATTCCCCCCACCCTTTTGTATTTATTTTTTGTATTAATTTGTAGTAGTACTTTACTTAGATTTGTATTACTATTAAAATATTTCCTGTTACTAAATTCATTGAAAACTTATAGTCATTTTTGATACTGTTTCATTGTCTTCTTCATATAATCTGCTATACTTTCAATGACCATTATCATATAATGGAATTGCAGAACTGGAAAGCTTGCTAAACACAAACCAAAATTTTACATTCTTCAAAATTAACATATACAAATGCAAAATTATGTTTCATAACTTTTCCCTAATCAATGGCTACACTAAAATTGTATCCATCATAGTTACTAAAATCTCAGTCTTTTATTATTGTTGGCTCATCTTGTCCGTTGGTTTAATACGCCTAACAACCTCCAAAAAAAGATTTGAGTTTTTTTTTATAAAAAAGTTAAAAATAAGAAACTGCTACAATGACGTGCTGCCATTATCATCTTCTTTGTAAAACCTCTTGCTTTTTTTCTTCATTAGATCTACTTTAAATATTGAAAACATTAGCTGTTTTATCTATCCAATTAATTTGCAATGAAATTCTATCTGTAGTCATCAACTACTATTGATAATTTTGAGCAACTTCAAAGTAAGGTTTTTTCTCATTCTCTTATCCTCCATTTTAGTCACCATAGATCATTCTCGAGTTTTGAGAGCTAAGATAAAGTATAGTTCAAAGAATGAAGAAGAAATAGGATATTTTTTCAAGATCGGAGGGACCAGATGCAAATAAAAAAAAAAAAGGAAGGGGAGAAGAAGGAGAAGAACAATGGAAGAAGATGACGTGGTTTATATTCATCTCTTAAAAATCTGTATTTTTTCCCTCAAAAAAATCAGTATCTAATTAGTGCATTTTGTTTCATAAATTTCCCCCCACAAAAAAAAAAGAAATTCCTTACCAAAACTCAAAGACAAGATAATAATGGGTCATTCAAAGAAACTTTTTATCTGGGTCATTCAAAGAAACTTATGTTGAATCTAATTAGTGCATTTTGTTAACAAAACAAAAAAGGAAAAAAAAAACAATTCTGGACTTAGAGCTCCAACAATGGCTGCTCAGCCATTAATATTAAAACATGGAAGAAGGGGAAAGATGAAAAGGAAGGAGTAAATGGCGCCAAAACCAAATTCTTCCTCTGCCCAAAAAATATGGCGTAATTTTTCCCTCCCAAACCATGGCAATTGGAGCCATTAATGAAAAGTTTTTTCCCCCAATTTTCCCTCTTTTTTTGGCTAACTATGATGTGGCAACTTCCTATTAGAAGTGTATGTTGAGACCACATATACTGAGTGTATGTGTATCATCTCTCACTCATTTCATGGGATCCACTTTTAATTTTTCCTCCATTAATCCAATACATGAAATCTCTTTATTGCCCCCCTCATCTTCCACAATACACTTCTCTCTGCTCCCTCAATTACCCATTTCACTATTAGTCATCTTTCCCGTTTTTCGTTTTTTCGCCGACCAATTTTACTGCTGCCATTTCTCACGTGTAATCCCCCGTAATTTTATGAATTTTATAAATATATTTAAAGTATATTTATAATTATTTTAATATTTATTTCATTTAATTATTTAAGTGTTGACTATTTTAAAAGTCAAATGATTGTTTAAACGTTTTAAATAATCATTAATATTTATTGGATTGGATTTTGAGTACTAAATATTATTAAATGTATTGGGTTGTGTTTAAAATGATTTTAATATTGGGTTGAGGAGCCCAAAGCTTTTAATTAGAGTTTGATGATTCAACTTGAGCCCAAACCCAAAGCCTAAACCTATCCACCCTAGGTTTTAGACAAACCTATAAGTACCCCCAAACCCCAAGTTTGCACACTTTATTTTCTCTCCTTTCTCTCTCTCTCAAACCGGCGCCCCTCCCTCTCTTTTCTCTCCTTGTTTTGTGTGCCCTCCAGCCACCACTCACCCCTTCGTTCTTGTCTTTCGGCGAGGCCACACCACTCACCCCTCCTTTCTTTTCGTACGTGTGGCAGCAACTACAGCCACAACACCACCTCTCCTCCCCTTCGTCTACTTCCGCCAGCAGCCGCGCTCAGCAGCGCGTTTGTGCACGCGCCACCCCACAGCCACGCGCCACCTTTCAAGCGTGTTCTTTGTTGTTTTTCCGGTTTTTTGTGGTTTCCTTTGGTTATTTCTTAACCTCTATCCTCTATTTAATGTTTAACTAAAGTTTTAATATTAAAGTTGTGATTTTTATGAGTTTTAATATGCTTTATATATAAAGTTGGAAACTTTATTGTTTGAGTTATTAAAAATCTAATTTTTATTTATTGTGAATATAAGTTATAATTTCATATTTATTATTCATTATTTAAAGTGAGTTTAAAGTATGAAAGTAATGGTTTATGAGGTTTTTAAAGCCTAGACTTATAGTATTATACTAAAGGTTGTTAAAGGTTGAAACTTTAATGTTTTTAAAGTATTTTAAAACGAGTTTTGAAGCGTTTTAAAATAAATTATGTTGCTATGAAATAGTTAGGATATTAATTTATTGTTGTTGTAATCCCCCATATTTTTAAGTAATTTAATTAAATAGTTTTAATCATTTTTTTGAAGTATTAATACTATTAAAAAATTAATTTTTTTAGTGAAAAGGGTTTTTAGTAATTTCAAGAAGAAGAGTATTTTGAAATTTTTTATCATTAAGGTGTTTCGGTCTTTTCACCAAAATGTAGTCTTTTTCACTATAAAAGGAGGAATTAGGGTTTCCTCCATCATTCACTAGCCACCATCTTCACAAGGAGTATTAGGGTTCTTCTTTTCTCTCTTCTCTCTCAAACCCTAGTTTTTATTCTCCATCAATTCCTCCATTGATTCAAGTTCTAATTTAGTTTTCTCCATTGATTTTTGTAGGAGGATCATTCAAGCATTCAAGTGAAGCAAAAGGTTTTATTTTTCTCCCTTTTCTTTCTCTTTTTCTTTCTCTTTTCTTTTCCTCGTTTTTCCGCCATGTCCGCCTCCTTCCCTTCAATTTTCCGGCCACCTTGGTGGCTGGGCAGCAGCGAGTGCCACCTTGCCCACTGCCGTCTCGGTGGTTGTGGCGGGTGGTGCTCGTGGTTGTTGGCTCGCCGGCTTCAGCGGTTTTCGTTCGTTAGTTTTGTATCGTTTTTGTTGTGTGGTTCAACCACACACAAATTTTTTAAAAAATATTTTTATTTTATTTATTAATTAATTTACTTCTGTATTTTAATTAATAAAATATTAGTTTTTATGAGCTTTTAAGCACTAGTTCGTATTGAGTTTTGTCTACTAGTAAAGGTTTTCAAGTTTAATGACTTAAAAGATTTTCTAAAGCATTTTAAAATAAAAATCAGATTTATTATTATTATTTAAAAAGCTAATTTTTATTTATTAGTAGCCTTGAATTATTTGTTGTTAAGTACTAATTATTAGTACTTCTTTGTTGGTCGGTTCCAAGCAATACAAACGCAATTGAGGCTTTTGCTTGGTGATTCCATTGTAGTAGCAAGGTACATACACTTTTACCTTTGACCTTAGTAGTTTCTAAGGATTATTTGTTGAGCATGAGAAGTAAGGAGAGGCTTATGCCTTAAGATTGTTTGAGTTTATGTTGTGAACATAGAAAGGAGACTAGGAATGGAACTTTTGAGTTATTCCTATCATTTGAGATTTATGTTATTGATGTTTATTGCTTTTGAGCATGATTAAAGTTTATTTATGTTATTCTTGAAGCTATGGCTTGCATAAGTATTTATTGATCAAGGTATCATGAGTAGTTTATTGTATTGAGCAAGGTCTCGTGAATAGTTGAAGTTATCGAGCAATGTCTCACTAGTAGTTAAAGGTATTGGGCAAGGTCCCACAAATGGTTAACCATTGAGCAAAGACTCAATTGGTTGGATCATGGATCCTTAAGAAAGAAGAAAGGACTCAAGGAGTCATTCAAGTAAGAAGTGAGCAAGAGCTCGAAAGAATAAGAATTGAGGTTGTTTGTGGTACTTGTTTGTTATCACTTATTAAAGAAAGATAAGAAATTAATTATTTGCTTATTTGTATTTGTCGTGTGTGTCTCACATATCGAACTTTGGCAATAAAACTCTTGGGTAGGATCCCCCATGAGTATTGAACATAGGGGGGGGGGTTAGTGTGTAACTATACTCCTGCATTGGCATAGCATGACGATGCTATTGCTTTCATTTTATCAACAAAGGTTTATCGAATTCCAAATTATCAAGAAGGTTATCGATTGGACTAGGTGTCGCTCATAGTGTCTCTGTCGAGATGTTGAGTCTAGGGGCTCACTCTCACTCTCTCTTTCATTTCACTAACAAGCGTGTACTTCTCGAGATAAGTTATTTAAAGTTCATGGAAGTTTACTTTATTAGTAAGAGGTGTGGAATCTCTTACACAAGAAATAGTAGCCCGTATGTTACTCCAAGTGGAGGACGGTGTCCGTTCATTGCCAATATATATTAAAGAATGAATTCAATTAGTCCAGTCTTTGTTGTGCCTTTAGAATTATGAGAAGAGCAAACCGTTTTATTTGAGGATTGCATATATTATTAATTATTGCATTAGCTTAGTAGTGTTATGTACTCAGCGTTGCTGATATATGTGTTTTGTTTATTTTGGTTATTGTTTTACCTCAATGACCATGTGACAACCCCATGAATGTGTTTGTGAATGGCAAGCTGATCTTAGAAGTTGAGTTTCAGGTACAGGTGTTGCTGTGCATGGGGATCATGAGCATATGATAGGTTTTAGTCTATCACCTATTCAAAGATAAACCTACGGTCCTGTAACTAAGGTAGTCAGTGGAAGCAGGGTCGAATCCGCAGGGAGACAGAGTTTCTATATTAATATCCAATTAACTAACTACTTCAGATGAAAATAGGGAGAATTAATTAAACTAATGATTAAACTAAGAAAGACGAATTAAACAGAGGATTTAACTATGGAATAAAAGCCTAGGGTATTAGGTCGGTCCACCATGCTTATACCAATCAAACAAAGTCAATAACTATCAAAACCTAGGTCAAGAGTTGAGGGATTAGAGCATGTGTTGAGCTATGGTTAAGACTCAACGCTCATAGTTCAACATACGACGCATGTTCACTAACGTAATCAGAACTACTGATGTGTCCTAGGCCTCTAGTCGTAAGACGGATCTGTGCAAACAACTAATAACCACAAGCAATCAATGAAATTGGCCACTAACATTAATCACTAATTAAGAACAAACCACACCACAATCACTCTAATCAAGCCCTAGAAATCAATAGGAGTCTAAATAACAATCATGGTATAAACATGGCTTTCCTATCTAACACCCTAGAAAGAGAACTACTCAGACATGATTGAATTGACAATAACAAAACTAATTGGAAACCCTAAGAATTGCATCATGAACTAATTGAATAATGAAAAGCAATTGAACTAAAGTAATTGAGAGATAAGAATAAAGCAATAAGAGAGACGATTACCAAATTGACGGAAAGCGGGAACTTTATTTGAATTGAATAAAATACTTGAATCTCTTCTACAGTGGAAAGCAATAATAAACTAGGCTAAGAGCTCTCTAAATGTTCAATAATATCAAAGATACAATTAAAAACAACCTAAAAAGTATTTATAGTTTCTAAGAAAACAATAAGATAGAGTGGGGAAATAACGAAAATCGCATCCCCGTGTCGTCCACCCGATCGGGCAAAAGGGCCGCCCGATCGGGTCTGGGAACAAGCTCCCAACAGCAGCAAAGTAGGCTCCACCCGATCGGGGCCGCAACCCTAGCACCCGATCGGGCAAGTCCACCCAATACCATCGGGTGGAGGTCTTCTCAAGCTCCTCAGAAGTCCAGGAACATATGGCTAAGTGTAAGTCCGCCCGACGGGATCGGGCAAGTCCACCCAATCGGGCGGAAAATCTGAACTTCTGGCCATTTTACTCGTACCCGATCGGGCAGTGGTTGCCCGACCCGATCGGGCGAGTCTTCTTTCTTCCTTGCTTCACTTGGCTTCAGACGCCAAGTCTTTTGAATATTTCTTCTTCACAATGGGGTTCGAATACCACTTCGAGACCGCTAAGATGCCTCATAACCTTCCGCTATAGCGTGGTGCTCTAAACATCGAGTAAATAGGGAGTTTTTCCCTAAAAACCTGTAAAATGATACGGAACACACAAACCACAACTATATCGAAATAGTTAGCATAGATAGCTCCTAAGAGCATCAATATCGCACAATTTAGCTTGTAAAGAAAGGGAAAAACTCTATAAGAAATCAATATATCAGCATAAAGATGGGAATTTTAGTGCATAAACACTTATTTCAATAAAGTTATTTTGGTTTATGTTTGTTTTGAATGAGGAAATATTATGGGGTAGTTCCTGAGTTGTTAACTCTTTTATTGAATTTTATATTTTGATTTTATTAAAGTATTTCAAGTTATGTTTTAAAAGACTTCCGCTATATTCTATGTTTAGCCTTACGTATTATCATGCGTGGCGTAACATCTCCACAATTTCTCTTTTTTATAGAGGTTTGTAAATGGAGGGATTGTGTGGGTCAGTGGGTGTTACTGTTGTATTATTATTTTGGTAGGTGGAGAATTTACTTTAGGTAGGTGGAGAATTTACTTTAGGAGACTTCTAGAGTTTAAAGTGGCCTCTCACTTTGTCTACATAAGGTACGTACATGTCCTTATGTGTTTGACTAGTATCATGTCCTAAGGATTAGGATTATTTATAGTATCATGTATAAGGAACCCTTTTATGGTTCATACGTGGCTATTGGATTGGAATTACGTGTTGTTGAGCATGTTAATTGCCTTTTTTTATTACATGATTGAATGGATGTTTGATTCAATCATGTTGTCTGGTAGTGTTTGTATTTTGATCCATCGTGATGTGGATTAATAATATTTTATTATTGGATTATGGATTTAGTATTGTTTCCCTTAATGGATATTTTATTACTTCTCAAAGGCCGAGGAGTTTGTGGGTAAGTTGGATTATTATTGGTTATGAATATTTTATTACTTCTCGAAGGCCGAGGACTTTGTGAGTAAGTTGGACTATTATTGATTATTATTATTTTACTGCTTTGCAAAGACCGAGGGTTTTGTATGGTATGTATATTTATTGTCATTGGACATTCGATTGTTGATTTAAGTTAACAAATAAATTTGGAGGATTAATTCTTGGTCAATTGGAATTGTTTGATCACTTATTTAATCCTAAGAAAAAAGTGGAAATTGTTGTACTCATGTTATGTGTTGGTTGCTTTGTTTAGAGTCTAGCATCGAATAACTTATTAACACTTAAAGTGAAAGTGAATAGCAATAGCTTTAGACTTGTAGGAGTTGCAGTACATGGTGGTAGCCCATGGCTCTTCTTGGGGTCGAATTGATCACCGTACCCTATTTTATTTTAAAGGTTCCTCGATATCGTAGGTCAAGGGGTTATGGAGTCACGCCCGTAATTCGTCTTCTATTTTGAAGGCCGGTTTTGGTTGGACAACTCGATCCATTATCTATTTAATTCACTAAATGATTATCATGTTGTATGTCTTTTGGAGTCAAGTTTTATTTTATGAGTTGAAGTCTTGAGGTATCTTTTTTAATTATGTTTTGTTGTTCAATAGTATACTAGGTTTTGTGTTTTATTTTATTATGTATGTACTCAGCTTTGCTGATTACGTGCTTTTCTGTGTGTCGATCATGGCTGATCCTATTGATCCTGTGATGACCCTTTATTGGTGAGCAGTTTTCGATTGAGTATTCGCCTACAGGTTTGAAGCTTTGATGCATCGTCAGTATTACTCATTTCGGATTTGGGAAGCATTGATGAGAGATCGTTTTCTTACTTTTATTGCTTCTTACATTTACGTTACTTTTATTAAGTTGTTTTATGGATTATTTATTTTTAATGCTTTAAGTTGGTTTTGAATTATCCTTTGAGGTTTGGATAATGTTCTGGATAATTATTATGTCTTAAGTATTTAATAAAGTTTATTTAATGTTTTTCCGCTGCAACACTCTGAGTAAGCCGATACGTTTTCAAACGGGCGATAAAGCCTTGTTAATTCTCTGTTTTAGTTGGAAAATTATATGTTAAAGAGATAATTGTCGGGGAGTTACTTCACGTCTCTCTCACACACCCTAGATCTTCCAAAATCCTTCGTAATTAGAGTTTGTTAATTGCTTTTTGGCTTAATTTAAGGAACACTTTGAAGAGTAACTTTGGCTGCACAAATGGAAACTATGAAGGGCATCATGGAAAATTTTAATCACATCAAAATGTAATTCAAAGTCAATTATAACAAAGAAAAACCCTACAAGCTACAAATTTCATAAAACAACTGAGATCTTCTATTCAATTCTGCCCTAATCAAACCATTCCCCTAAACCCTAAACCCACAAAGAAAAAACCATAATCAATGAAAAAGGATAAACAATTCAGAAATTGGAGAAGAGTTACCTTTAAATCTTCAAATTTGGGCCAATTTGATTTAACTTCTCTTTTAAAATGAATGAGATTAAGGGTAGTTATATATAGTTGATGTTGCGGGACCCCCTAACCAATTAACAATGAATCTCTATTAAGTCAGGTCAAATACTCAATTCCATTAAGTTTTTGGGCAAAAACATTCGTTGCATTGGTATTGATTTTTACAAAAAAAAAACAAGTGTGATATTTATATAAGATAAAAAATGACCTAGTTATTTATTTCAAAGAAGAGGTTAAACCTAGGTTTTTATTGCCATTCTTTTTTTGTTTTAATCAAAGCTTATGAAGTACCATCTTCTTGTATTTATTTTCTTGTTGTTTAACCCCTTGTTTTACTTTAAAATTTGTCAGATGACATCTAGTCTTAATTTAACTTTGTGAAACAACATCTTGTTTTTTGTTTTATTGTTGTTTAGCCCCATGAACTGTACTTTAATCTATTTTTTTGGCACCTTACTTATATGTTTCGGCCACATAAGGGTATGTTCTCCTTATATTATTTTTGAGTTCAGCTTAGTTTTGTTCTGCTCTGGACAATACTTTTACACTCTTAATTGATTCCTTTAAGTTCAGTTCAGTTCAACCATAATAAGATCTTTAACTTAAATACAATGTCGTTTTAAAGTTGAAAATCCAAAATCAACGTAACCAAGGGTCTGTTCTCTTAGGCATAAAACAACTGAACTAAACTGAATTGAATTGCACTGAGCTGAACTGAAATGAATAGTGATATGTGAGGGTAAAAGTATTGTCGAGATATGAACTGAACTAAACCGAACTGAACTGAACTGAAAATAAGATGAGGAGAACAGGCCCCAACTAATTTATTAAATGGTTAAACTCATGTTGTGAAATAAAATATACGCATAAATATTCTCAACACACTACTTTACTTATTTTGATGAGTGTCCTCCAATTATCATCCATCATACTGTGCATGACGTTACTAAAAATAATAGTACATGATAAGTTTAGGACATTGAATGCCATCAAAATAAGTGATATAGTGAATTGAGATTTTTATGCGTTTATTCTATTTCGCCAACATGCGTTTAACCATATGACAAAATTAGTTGGTTGATATTGTGTTATCAACTTAAACCGACATGTTAGGGCCTGTTTATTAGCATTTTTTGTTTTCAGTTTTCAGTTTTTTTTACAAAAACCAAAAACCATAATATGAAAACCAAATAAATTAGTTTCCATTTTTTGTTCCCTGTTTTTGAAATAAGCATGATTAACATCAGTATGATCAATTACAAGTTTATTATATTCTTACATCATATGACTCCAAAATCATATAACCCTTATCTACTTAAGTTATTACAAAGGTCGAGGTTAGGTTGATGAAGCATTTACGATCAAATGCCTGGTAGTTGACTTATGTCTTTCTCTTCAACATAAATGAGCTTAAATGAACTAAAGAATTAAAACTGTAAACAACTAAACTAATCTGAACTTAAAGAAATAAAAATGTTAGTAAAAGTATTGTGCAGAGCTAAACTGAACTGAATTGAACTGCACTAGAAATAAGTTGGGAACAACATCCCCTTATTTAGCCGAAACATAAGTAAGGTGCCAAAAAATTAGATTAAAATAGTTTATGGTGCTAAACAACAATAAAATAAAAATAAGGGGCTTACTCACAAACTTGGATTTAAACTAGATGCCATTTGACAGAATTTAAAGTAAAACAAGGTGCTAAATAACATTGGGATAGAAACAAAGTGCTCATTCACAAACCTGGATTAAAACTAGATGCCATTTGTCAAATTTTTCTTTAGATTATGTGATTTAAATATTCGTGAGTCAATATATTCATGTATTTAGGAGGAAGTCAAAGTGTTGACTCATGTTGTTTCTAAAAAGTCAAGAGTCAAGTAATAAAGTCAAGAGTCAAGAGTCAAGAGTCAATTGAAGGTTATTGATCATAAGAGGCAAGAAATTAAAGGAAATCAATACAAGAAGAAAAGTCAACATAACTTGGAGAACAAGCAAGGGTAATGACATGCAACAATAAGGTCAAAGGAAGGGAGAAGCTTGGTGAAAGTTTGTTAGAGAAGATCAACAGAATTTGTTACTGAAAAACTCCAAGTTAGGTGCCTAAACAATAGTTAGAAGGTTGTTAGGTTTTTGTACTAACTTTCGCACTTCTAAGGACGTTAGTTAAACCTAATCCGAGTTGGATATGAGTTAATTTAGGCGTGTACAACTAGGGTTTCGAGGAGCTATTTTTGGCCTGAGTAGATAGTTGTGCTAGGGTTTTAATTCCTAAACCTATTGAGATAAATTAGGGATTTTCCCTATCGATCTTAAGGTTAGCTCTACTATATATATGTGTGTCAATTGATCAATATAATTCAAAGTGAATTAAATTATATTTCGGACTTATTGTGTTCTCTAATTTGCACGTACTTTTCAAAGTTTCTATTGTTATTAGAGAGTGAATCTAATTACATGAACCTTAGTGGTATGTGAGTGAAACCTAATTCTAAGTGAGGTTAATATGATTAGTGAGTGAAGAGAACTTGTTTAATCTCAATACTATCCCCCTATTTCGAATTTAAGGTGAGTGAACCCCTAAATTTGATTAGAACTCTGAAGGAATCATAATTGAGTGAAGGTTATGAGGACATAAGCTTTGCTCCACCACGGATTCGCATCACACCACCATTGGGTAGACAAGTCAACAGAGAAGGAGAAGGTTTAAGCAACACATGCGCCACCATCATGCATAGAGTTTTGATAACCAGTGTATAAAACCAAGCATTGCACCCCCTACCATAGGAGAGAGAAAAACATACAGGGGTTGGGGAGTCTTGGAGGTTGGTGAAGGTGGAGAAATGTTGGTGGTGGTGGTGGTGGTGGTGGTTGGGTAGCAAGTGTTGGGGGATAGGGATGAGGATGAACGCAACGGTGAAATGAATGAGTCTATGACTTTTTGTACCGTTGGAGATGGCATCGATGACCGTGACAAAAAGTTTCAAAATTTTAAAAAGGTTTTATGTTTTAAAAATTTTAACTATAAAAGTTATAAGAGAAGCTATTGTGTCAGACGTGTCTGACACAATAGTACCGTCGGACGGGTCACGTGCGAAGCACGTGACATATGTTAAATAACGGAAAACAAACAGCAAGCGAGCAAATTCAATCACATCAATGCTCAAACAACAAGCGAGCAAAAACAATCAATCCAGCGAAACAAATTAAATCCAATACATCGATAATCTACAAATTCATTTTCTGAAACCAAAATCAAAAGCAAATTCATGTCAATCGCTGTGACTTCATTCTGAATCTCATATATATATTGTAGTACTGAGTCATTAAACCTCAATATTCAACAAAAATGGAGGTTTCTACACTCGAGTATTCAAATTCACAGAATTTATGTCGTGAGCTGTTAATTGCAGATACAACATCTAAAGAGAACGAAAATACCTTGGATCCGCATTCAGATAACACAACAATTGAAGAACAAAAAGGTACTATACAACTACTCACAATAAGTTCAACTAACAGTAGAACTTGTATTGAAATATCGATTACATTTCAATACTGTAACCATCAGCATATATTGCAACACATTTGAGAGAAATTCAGAATAAAAACTACTTTCATCCAAAATAAGGAAAACCAAACGAAGGAAAACTACAAGTAACTGAAACAAATTTACGCTCAAATGAAAACAACACAGTAATCAAACTGAAAAACAACTTAAAAACAACAACTGAAAGGTTAGTCAAACTAACTGAATTAAAATTGGAACTAACTGAAACAATAGTAATTGAATTACAAATGGAACTAAATGAAACAAAGTCAACCTGAAACTGAAAAACAACATAAAAACAACTGAAAGCTAAGTGACACTAACTGAATAACAACAGTAACTAAAATGAAACAATAGTAAATGAAATTAAGTCAACCTTTAACTAAAAAGAGAATAAATGGAAATGAAAAAAATCAAGTACTAACTGAAATGAATGAAGTACTAACTGAAACACAAATGATAGGTGAAAAGAAACTAACTGAAACAACAGTTGGTCTAACTAAAAAGAGAATAAAAGAAAATGAAAAAATTCAAGTACTAACTGAAATGAATCAAGTACTAACTGAAACAACAGTTGGTGTAACTAAAATAACTACAGTTGCACTTGCTACTTTTCAGTTTGTGTTTTAAATATCATGATTATTTCAGTTACTCAAAATATAATTTCATTTACTGATCTAAACTAAGTTCTAGATAAGAGAAACAGAACTGCAAATTGTTGTTTTTCAGTTAGTCTTTTTAATATTTCAGTTAGTCGTACAATTCTTTCATTTCATGAGCATACTCAGTTCAGTGGCTACTTTTCAGTTAGTGTTTTTAATATTTCATTTACTATCATGATACTTTCATTTAGTATTCTATTTATTCATTTACTTGTAATATAACTATAATTCACATAATATTTCCAACTGTACAACAGAAGATGGCTATTTGAAATACATAGATGATGAGCATATCAAAGAGAGCCTTATAAGAAGAAGTGTTTGCAATGTTGATGATGGATACAATTTGTACCAAGCTCATTCAAGGGCACTAGGATTCAGCATCAGGAAACAAACTCTTAGAAGAAGGAGAAATGACAATTCTATTTGTGAGTTCTATTTGGTTTGCTCCAAAGAAGGTGCATCAAAAGCATCAAAAAAGAAACAGCAAACAAAAGAAGCAAATGCAGACCAACAAAATGTTCAAATACCAGAATTTGAACAACCAAATAAGAAAAGGAAGACAAGGTCAGTTAATGAGACGAGAATAGCGTGCAAAGCCATGGTCAGATTTAAACAAGAAAAACCCGGGGAAGACTTTGTCATTGTAGCACATGAGCTCCAACACAACCATGAGCTTGCAATAGAGAAGGAACGTCATCATTTGAAATCAGAAAGGAAGATAACTGAAGACACAGCTCAGCTCATTGAAACAATGGTTGACTCGGGAATAAAACCAATGCATGCATACAATTTCTTATGCAACGAGGCCGGTTCAGAGGAGGTTGTAGGCCACACAAAAAGAGACCACCTCAACTACATCACACTATACAGGTCTAGGATGGTAGAAGGAAAAGACATGCAGAGCGTCTTAGACCTTCTGCAATCAAAAACTGAAGAAGACCCAGCATTCTTCTATAGGCTGAAATTTGGGGAACATAACAACATTGTGAACTACTTTTGGAGAGATTCAATGATGTTGGAGGACTTCAAAGCTTATGGAGATCTAGTAATATTTGATACAACATATAGAACAAACAAGTATGGGCTCATATGTGCACCATTTGTTGGAATAAACTGCCATTGGAAGACAACCATGTTTGCATGTGCTTTCATCACAAATGAAAAAGAAGAGAGCTTTGAGTGGCTCTTGCAAACATTCAAGAGAGCAATGTGCCAAGAAGAACCCAAAACAATATTCACTGACCAAGACAAGGCAATGGGAAATGCAATTGAAAAGGTAAAAATAAAACAACTCCCTATTTCAGTTACTTCTGACATATATAGCACTGAAAAAACAGAAACTAAAACTGAAGTAAACTAAACACTAACTGAAAACAACAGCAGTACCAACTGAAACACACATCAAATACACATTAAAAATACCTTCCAAACTCTACAGCTATTAATAATTTCTATGTAACAGGTTTTTCCAAATTCAAGACATAGACTATGCCTGTGGCACATTGAGAAAAACTTTGTAAGCCACTTTGGATCCCTCAAAAGTAATGAAGAATTCAAAGAGAAGTTCAAAATTTGCCTCATGGGATGCAAAAATGAATCACTATTTGAAGAAATGTGGGCAAAAATGATGGAAAAATATGGACACCAAAAAGAAGAATGGTTCAATCAAGTATATGAGGAAAGACACAAATGGTGCACAGCACTAAATAGAGATATGTTTTCAGCTAGCATACTGTCATCACAAAGGAGTGAAGTCACCAACAGAGCAATATCGTTCAATGCAAAGTCATCAACAAACTTGTTTGAGTTCTATCACATATTTGAGGAAACAGTAAAGAGATGGAGAAGCAATGAAACCAGTGACAACTTCAGAAACAGAACGGAGCGTCCGAAAGGCATCAACTCAAAATCAAAGATGTTAAAACATGCTGCACAAGCTTACACCTTAGCGCTGTACAAAGATTTCGAAACAGAATATGAGTGGGCAATGTCATCATCTTTGAGAGCATTTGAAGCACAAAACTCAGACCTCAAGTTCTTTGAAGTCTCACCAGAAGAAGACTTCAGCAACTCAGATAATGTAGCATACAATCAGAGTACAACAGAATTTGTTTGCACATGCCAATGCTTCACGGAAACAGGAATGCTATGCTATCACATTATAAGGGTAATGCACATGTTCAGCATTTTCAAGATACCTGAAAAGTATATCTTGAAAAGGTGGACAACGCTTGCAAAATCAACAATATGGGAAAACAATACTAGTAAGTTCAGCAACTGAAATAATTTCTAATATACCTGAAAAGTTTTATTAACCAACTGAAACACTTTACTAATAAGATGAAGCAGCAGGTGACAAAGACCAAAACCCACATGCACAGCTCTGGACACCATGGAGACATGCAATTACAAAAAACTTCTACAACCTGATATCAATATGCCAGACAACTGAGGCGGCAAGGAACTTATGCGACAACTTAATGAAGGAATTATATAAATCTGTCAAAGAAGTTTTCAAGACTGATCAAGAAAAACAACAAGAAATTGAAGATGAAGAAAGAAGATATCAAGTTGTTCAAAATCCAGAGATAATAAAGACAAAAGGAAGACCACCAAAAGGAAATAAAAGGATAAAATGACATTTTGAGAAAAGAAAAATGAAGACTAGGCATTCCAATGAATATGGAACACAAACACCAAATGTACCTTTGGATTCTTAATGAAGCTTTAAAGTTCCTGTTACATTTGTACTGATTTTCAGTTAACTCTATTTAAATTTCAGTTACTTCACTTTTAGATTCATTCACTATATGTTATTTCTGTTACTTTCGTACAAATTTATTTACATTAATTAAAATTTCAGTTCTCATTATCTTAATTTCACTGAAGGACTTAAAAAATTTCTATTTCTAATGGAAGAATGAAACTGAAGAACAAAGTTAACTTAAAAAAACAGTAATGAAATCTAAACAGCAACAAAATACAGCAACTGAAACCTTAGTGAAACTAACTGAATTAAAACTAGAACTAAATGAGACAATAAGGTCAAGCTGTAACTGAAAAAAGAACAAAAGCAAATGCAAAAAATGGTACAAACCAAAATAAGGTCAAATACAATAAATTATTCCTTAGATTCAGATTCAAAAACCAAATGTATCTTCAAAAAAAAAAGGGGCAACCTTTATTACAAAACCCACGATGGTTAGTTAACTTAATTAATCCTAAAAACTACAGTGCACACACTGCACAAGGAGTCCAAAATTTGCACAGTGACTTCTTCAATCTTCAACTTCATCTACCATCTTCCAAAGCTTCATTCTTCACTTCTGAAGGGTTGGCTACACCTACTGCAAACACACAAAACACAGAGGTAAAAATTAACTGAAAAGAGAATAAGAGCAACTGAAACATATTCAGCATAAACTGAAAATAAGAACAACTAACTGAAACCCTAAGAAAAGAACTAACTTAAAAGAGAATAAGAGAAACTGAAACATATTAAGCATCAACTGAAAATAAGAACAACTAATTGAAACCCTAACAAAAGAACTAACTGAAACGAGAATAAGAGCAACTGAAACATATTCAGCATAAACTGAAAATAAGAACAACTAACTGAAACCCTAAGAAAAGAACTAACTTAAAAGAGAATAAGAGCAACTGAAACATATTAAGCATCAACTGAAAATAAGAACAACTAACTGAAACCCTAACAAAAGAACTAACTGAAAAGAGAATAAGAGCAACTGAGACATATTAAGCATCAACTGAAAATAAGAACAACTAACTGAAACCCTAACAAAAGCAGGAACTGAAAAGAGAATAAGAGCAACTAAAACATATTAAGCATCAACTGAAAATAAGAACAACTAACTGAAACCCTATTAAGAAACAAACTGAAAACAAACAACCACAATTCTGCCATACCTCCACCACAATTCAGAACAACCCAATATTTTAAAAATTAACCCAATATTAAAAAAAAACCCATAAACAGAGATGAAGTGCGAAATCATTACCTGGATTAAACAAATGAGTCTCAACCATCCATCGGGGCCTCTGAATCAGACGAGATTTCAATCAAATCCGCCTGAAAACCAGCGCCACAATAATCGGACACAAACCCTGAGAAAGACTCACTTGATGATGTGGAGTATGAGTTGCAATCCTCAACAGTGGGCTTCTCTTCATTTAGCTCCCTAATTGAAACTCCAACTGCTCTTGTTCTCATTAAATAAGTAGAGTTTGAGAACTTTGGAGTAGGAGGTTTCATTGGGGCTTTCTTCTTCAACGCTTCTTCAACAGAAATGGCGGATCTCTTTCCTCCCCATTTGTTCCAATCCTCACCACCAACAGCAGGTAACCCACTGACCAAATCCCAAACATTCTTCTTTTCGTATAAAGTATCAATCACCTTACGAAGAGCTTGGTTTCCCTGCTCCCCCAACCCCGCTAAAGCTTGACCATCCCTAAAGTATGCATAACACTCGTTCTCCAACAGATTGATACAAGTACTCATGAGTTTCTTCCTTTCTTCGCACTTTTCATTTGAGCAAAACTCTCTCAAAGGTGTGAGATCAAGTTCGATCTTAACCATCCTCACAGAGATAAAATCAAATCTGGATGAAGAAGCAAAAAGAAAGAAAGAAACGATGAGTTGAAGAAGGGAAAGAAACGATGAGTTGAAGAAGGGAAAGAAAGGGTTTGAACGAGTGTTGAATGGGTTTTGTTTTTTGTTTTCAAATTTGGGTGGGAGTAGATCTTAAATGTTGGAAGGTGGGAGTGTTTAATGTGTTTAATCTGATTTGGGTAGTTGGGAATCATTAAAATTGGCGGGAATCATTAATTCAAATGGAAGTATTTCAAATGGAAGAATGAAAACTGAAAAAAGTAACTAAACAACTAAAACTGAACGAGTTAATCATTACTTAAACAGCAACTGAAAGTTTAGTGAAACTAACTGAATTAAAACTGGAACTAAATGAGACAATAGTAACTGAATTAAAACTGGAAGTAAATGAAACTAAGTCAATAATGTAACTAAACAACTAAAAGCAACAACTGAAAGCTTAGTGAAAGTAACTGAATTAAGACTGGAACTAAATGAAACAATAGTAACTGAATTACATATGAAACTAAATGAAACTAAGTGAACCTGAAAAAATAAAAATGTAACTAAACAACTAAAAACAACAACTGAAAGATAAGTGAAACTAACTGAAGTAAAATGAGACAATAGTAACTGAATTACAAATCAAAATAAGTGAAGCTGAAAAAATAAAAATGTAACTAAACAACTAAAAAGAACAACTGAAAGCTAAGTGAAACTAACTGAAATAAAATGAAACAATAGTAAATGAGACTAGGTCAACCTCTAACTAATAAGAGAATAAAAGCAAATGAAACGTTCATTGAAGTAACTGAAACATATAAAGTACTAACTGAAAAGAAAAGGATAGGTGTAAAGAAACTAACTGAAAAAACAGTTGGTCTAACTAAAATAACCACAGTTTCATTTGCTACTTTTCAGTTTGTGTTTTTAATATTTCAGTTAGTATCATGATTATTTCAGTTAATATCATAATTATTTCATTTAGTATATCATGATTATTTCATTTAGTATTTTACATATTTCATTTACTAATAATACAATTTCATTTACGGATATAAACTGAGTCTTTCTAATATTTGAGTTAGTCTTTTTAATATTTCAGTTAGTCTTATAATTCTTTCATTTCATGATAATAAGCGGTCTAAATGAAAATCTAAAATGCAAGGACCTACTCAGTTTCACTGGCTACTTTTCAGTTAGTGTTTTTAATATTTCAGTTAGGCTTATAATTCTTTCATTTCATTAGAATAAGTGAACCTAAGTGTCCTAATTCAAAGAAACTTTTGCTTAAAAACCAAATAAAGAATAACTACAAGTAACTGAAACAATAGTGAAACTAAACAACAAGAAAATACAAAGTAACTGAATAACAACTGGAACTAAATGAACCAATAGTAAAACTAACTGAATAAAACTGAGAAAATACAGGTAAATGAAACAAAACTCATTGTTAAAAATAGTAATCAATAAAACTAATACCAACTGACAAAAAACTATGAGTAACTGACAAAAAAAAAGGACAAACTGAGATAATAATTCATAATATAAGAACTTTCATTCAAAGCAAAAATATTACAAACTAATTCTAATTCCAGTTCAAGCATAAACAACAACATAAATAATAACAAAAAAAAACTGACTAATTACAAAACCTAAAATCTCCATTTCTCAGAAGACTCTAAAAGAGTAGGATCGTTGATAAACGATCTAAAAACACTCTGACTATCACCCAACAACTCAAGCCTCTGAGCCCTTGAGCGACTCCTCTCTTCAATGGCCTCCTCCGCAGCCTCCCACGTGTTGCGAAGGTTTGGGAAACGACGGTTGTAAGCATCCTTACAAGCGTAGACTCCCTCGATGAAAGTCTGGCCCATATCAAACTGAGTGAATTTCTTCACTTGCAATTCATTGAGACATTGGGTCCTTTCCAATGTCAGAACCCTATTCTCTGCTTCTAAATCCTTAATTTTATTCTCCAATTCTGTCACCCTCTGTGCTAATTCTTTTGAACCCTTTCTCTCTCCCTTTCCTCTTCAAACTTCTTTACAAACCTGTCTTGTTCATCCCTTCTCCTTTGTAGATAAATCAACTCCCTCTCTGACGCCATTTGAGATTTTCAAGTTGTGAATTTGAAGATTTTTGAATAGGAATTAGAGGAGTCAAATTTCTTTCAAATTCTCAAATTATATTGTACGTAGAAAGAATGTAAACAGCATATCTGTATATATATAGCCTTAAAAAGATGCTTGGGAATATCAACAGTCTAATTATGATTAAATGCAACGTCATTAAAATGGTTATTTTTAATAGGTGGCGTTTCATAAATAACGGTTCATTGTACAAGAATAAATAGGAACATTATAAAAACCGTGAATTAATAAACCATTTGAATTCAAACTAAAAAAGTACAAACTGAAAGCATTGGAATAAACTGAAAGCATTGGAATATGAACTGAAAACCAAAAAAGAACAACCTGAAATAATTTAAATACCAACTGAAAACAGAAGAGGAACAAACTGAAATAATTTAAATACCAACTGAAAACAGAAGAGGAACAAACTGAAAGCATTGGAATACCAACTGAAGCCAAGAAAGGAACAAACTGAAAGCATTATAGTACCAACTGAAACCAATAAATTTAAATTGGACTTTTTCAGTTAGTCTTTTAAATATTTCATTTAGTCGTATAGTTCTTTCAGATTTCAGTTCCTGTTGGATTAGTTTTATTTAGCTGTATATTCCAGCTAATTAACTTCAGTTGCTGTTGGATTACTTTCATTTAGTTGTATATTCCAGTTAATTAACTTGAAAACGTATTCATTTTCTAATATGCTCAAACTAATATAAGAATAATAGAATTAAAATATAATAACAACATATATTAATGAAATAAAAAATAAAAATTTAATAAACTGAAGAAAAAAACAAATTTCATGAACCAAAATTAATAGTAATTGATTTATACTTGTAACTATACTTGTATACTAACTGAAGATAAGTATATATAAACTGAAACCAAATACAAACTAACTGAAGAATAGTATATACTTGTAACTATACATGTATACTATACAATTAACCTAAATCTAAAAAAATTCTAAAAAACTAGTGATAGTTAAAATCTAGTAGTCTATTGACTCTTTGAGTATCATAACGATCAAGATTTAGCACCCTTTCAACTTCTTCTTCGTGCTTCCTCCTTTGTTCAAGAATAGCCTGATCATTTGTATCTTTGCTCCTTTCCTTTTTCAATGACAATTGATAAAGAGTCTTCTCATTTTTCTTCCTTATTTTCTGCTTTGCTAACAACTCTTCCTTCTTCTGTGACCATAGCGCACAATCACCTTTCAATTTATTTGCAAGCTTGTTCATAGGATAAGTTGCTAATCGATAAGCAAGCTTGCACCGTTGAAACTGTTTCACTCCTGCCTGAAAAGTAATAAACAAAAGAATGACAAAAATGGTATCAGTAAATATGTAACAATGGAATACTGACTGAAAACAATAAAAGAACTAACTGAAAACAATAAAAGAACTAACTGACACCAATAAAAGAACTAACTGAAAGCATTAAAATACCAACTGAAACCAATAAAGAAACTAACTGAAAGCATTAAAATACCAACTGAAAGCATTAAAATAACAACTGAAACCAATGAAAGAACTTAATGAAAGCATTAAAATAACAACTGAAACCAGTGAAAGAACTTAATGAAAGCATTAAAATAACAACTGAAACCAGTGAAAGAACTTCATGAAAGCATTAAAATAACAACTGAAAACAAAAAAAGGAACAACTAACTGAAAGCATTAAAATACCAACTGAAAGGAATAAAAGAACTAACTGAAAGCAACAAAATACCAACTGAAACAAATAAAAGAACTAAATGAAAGCATTAAAATACCAACTGAAACATAAAATAGGAACAGCTAAAGGTAAATTGTACATTAAGAAGTTATTGGTTTGTCAAATAAATATAAAAGTTAAAGAAACTAACTGATAAAAACTAAGTTCTACACAGAAGCAGCAGTTGTGCAATGGGTTTTTCAGTTAGTCTTTTTAATATTTCAGTTAACTATAAAAATAATACCTTGCCAAGTGAAGCAATTGGACCCTCTCGCACAGCTTCACCATCATATAGCTCCATTCCCTTGATGACATACACACCACAATCATTCACATTCTTGTTACTCCTCCATGAAAAATAAGGTGTCACCCTCTCCCAATGTTGCATTTGATGAAAATCACGACACCCCATTTGAGACATCATGAAGGACTTAAAGATACGACACTGCATAAAACTAAACCAGTAAAAAACTTTGAAAGACAACAAAAAGAACAACAACAAAAGGAAAAATAAAAAGATACGTACAAAAGTATTGACACCATTATATAACTTCACATTCTTATCATCAATGTGCCAATATCGGTCAAACTCATTGTTGTCACTTCAGTTATCAATATTTTCAATTTTCTTATGTTTCCTATTTATAACCAAAACAGTATAATGATTGTCGTTGTGAACAGGAACAAATATCTGCCAACTTGAAAGTAAAATGAGAACAAAAATACATTTACATAAAAGCAAAAATGCAAAAAGTCAAACCAACTGAACCAAACATATCACTAACTAAAAGAAAATTGAAACTAACTGAAGCAGAAGATATCACTAACTGAAACTTAAATAACACCAGCTGAAGCCATAGAAACACCAGCTGAAACTAAATTAAAAGGAACTGAATAAAACAGAAAAGTACATGAAACAATAAAAAGAGGATCTCAAACTACAAAAAACAGCAACAAAAGAAACAGACAGTGAAAAACAACTTAAAATAACTAACAACATATAAATGAAAGAACAAAAAAATATAATAGTAATGTAAAGAAAAATCAATGACTTTGTACATACCAATTCAGCTTCACTAATATCATTCTTTGGAAATGTTTTCACCCACGAAGAAATTGCATTGGTACAATTCTTCACAAACACGTCCTGTGGCCGAATGGATATCTTTGACTTTTCGGCTTCCCATTTTGCCTTCTCAATAGCATGCTCTGGTGTACCCTCGATCTTTTTGAGGTCATACTCCTTTTGAGTTTCCATGCTCTTAAATTTATCCTCTTTAATCCTCTCCACAATTAACCAATTTATGTAGTTCTAAAAAAAAAACAGAAACAACAAAAAAGAACATAATTAACCAAATGAAAATCCAGATCATTCAAATGAAAAGAAAATAGAACTAACTGAAACAAATATAAAACAAACTGAAAGCAAGACTAAACACATAAAGACTACAACTGACAATAGGCAAAAGAAAAGCACAGAAAAACTTACAAAAGGCATCAAATCCATATAGAATCTCCTTGTTACTGAAGGGCTCTTTTCCTCATTTCTATTAAACATATAAGCACAAGCTCCAAACACTGCCCCGCTTATCCAAGAACCAGGCGACATACTCAAGAAGTCAAACTTTCTCATTTCCACAAATTGAGAAGTAACCTCATTCTCAAAATCAAGAAGAACCTCATTATGGATGCGATCTTCCAACTCAATGTTCTTGTTTTTAAGAGGACTAGAATCTGGATTCAGTGACAGCTTTGACACATCAGCATACTCATCATAAAACAAGTAATCCACCAACCAAATCTCTTCACTGCTCAAATCTTCTACATATTTATTTTTGGACTGAAGAGTTCTTGTAAGAAATACATCATGATTGTTCACTGGATATGCTTGCAATGCAGGTGAACTGTGCTGAACATGAGAGGAAGAAGGAATCCCTTGACCAACATCTTCCTTTGTAGTACTTGTACCAGCAACACCCTCACCACAATATTCTTGTTTAATATTCTTCACAATCTTATCCAGATCTAATTCCTCATCAGTCTCTTCTGAATCATCATTGAGTATTATTGGCTTAAATTTCTGTCCTGAAGGCTTCCCTTCTATCGTTGACTCAGCATTTAAATCTGGTGCGCTCAAAGGGATCTTGTACTGTGGTATATTCACACCACTTAAGGAAAGACTTTTAGAAACTAAAGAATATGAGCCATCATCCTATCATACATAAAAACATAATATATTAATAAACAACAAAAGCAACTGAAATACTAGAAAAGAACAAGTAACTGAAAGGAGAATAAAAGTAACAGGAACAAAATAAGCATTAACTGAAAAATAACAAACAAGTAACTGAAAACCATAAGAAAAGAACCAACTGAAAAAAGAATGAAAGCACCTGAAACATATTAAGCAACAACTGAAAATAACAAACAAGTAACTGAAACCCTAAGAAAAGCATCAACTGAAAAAAGAATGAAAGCACCTGAAACATATTAAGCAACAAATGAAAATAAAAACAACTAACTGAAATACTAAGAAAAGCACAAACTGAAAGGAGAATAAGACCACCACAAAGATATTAAGCATCAACTGAAACCCTAAGAAAAGACCAACTGAAAAGAAAATAAGAGCAAATGAAACATATTAAGAAACAACTGAAAATAACAAAACAAGTAACTGAAACCATTAGAAAAAAACTCACATGAGGATATTGAATTTTAATTGGAGTAAGCATGGGAATGGAAGAGGCACTACTGTCAAAGCCCTCTAATGGACCAGTACTGGAAGCATCGGGTGTGGGAATATCTGCTTCAACAACAGCAGGAGAGGTAATCATAGGAATAGAACAGGTACTACTCTCCACCCCTACTAATGGAGCAGTACTAGAGGACTCTTCAGTCTTGTCATGGACCTTACAAAGAAAAGAACAAAAAAAAACACAAAACTATACAACAACAAAAGGTAAAAAAATAAGACAGAATAGGAAATCCAAATGTAAACAAAATAGTACTAAATGAAAATTTAATAACACTAAATGAAAAAGAACGAAAAATGATAAAGCTAACACTTACAACAGGTGGGGGAATCTTTTCTTCAACAACAGCAGCAGAAGTAGTAAAAGGAATGGAGGTGTTACTCTCCAAGCCCTCTAAAAAAGGAGTACTAACAGACTTTTCAGTCGTGTCATCAACCTTACAAATACAAGAACAAAATAAAAACAAAAAAAAGGAAGTACAAATGAAAACAAAATAAAACTAACTGAACAATTTATAAAACTAACTGAAAAGAACAAAAAATGATAAAGCAAAAACTTACATTGGCTGTGGGAATATTAGCTTCAACAACAGGAGGAGGAATGGAGGTACTACTTTCCAAGCCCTCAACTGAAGCAGTACTAACAGACTTTTCAGTGTTGTCATCCACCTTGCAAAAACAAGTACAAAAAAAACTTAGAAATGAACAATGGGGAAAAAATTAGAACAGTAAGTACAAATGAAAACAAAATAGAACTAACTGAACAATTTATAAAACTAACTGAAAAGAACAAAAAATGATAAAGCAAAAACTTACATTGGCTGTGGGAATATTAGCTTCAACAACAGGAGGAGGAATGGAGGTACTACTTTCCAAGCCCTCAACTGAAGCAGTACTAACAGACTTTCCAGTCTTGTCATCCACCTTGCAAAAACAAGAACAAAAAAAAACTAAGAAATGAACAATGGGGAAAAAAATTAGAACAGGAAGTCCAAATGAAAACAAAATAGAACTAACTGAACAATTTATAAAACTAACTGAAAATAATAAAAAATGATAAAGCAAAAACTTACAACAAGTGAGGGAATAGGTGCTTCAAGAACAGGACTAGGAGTCAAAAGTTGAAATGAAGGCATTGAATTGTCACCAACTTGAAGACTAGGAGGGCTTGAATAACCCAAAGGACAGCCAAAAATATCAGATAGCCTTGTCCCTTTACCTGAAGAGTCATATTTCGGACTCTTGCGAATATATGTCTTTTCGATATGTGGTGGTGTTCTTGATGAGTCCTTAACAAATGAAGCACCTTCAACTTCGGTTGAATCATTTTTTTTTGGTGCTATCTTGACCACCACTACTTTCTTTCTTATCGTGTCCCAACTTATCATCATTGCCACCAGCATTCTTTTGCTCATTTGCAGATGATTCTGTTTTATCATCAGCTACACTAGGACCACTCTAACGTGCCTGACCTGAAGTACCATCTTCATCATCATCTCCTTTATCAAAATCATCACCATCAAAACTATCTTCACCTGCCTCATCTTCAGATTCATCTTCCTTGTCACGCGAATCCAAATCAGTATCCTTCTTCCCAACAAGCTCTCCTGTACTAACTCCACCCATAAAAGAAACAACTACTGGAGGATCGCTTGAATTAAAAACATGTGTTTCATTCCTCTCAACAGCAACCTGAACTTTCTTCACAACAGGGCTAACTTTCACATTCAAAGCCTCTGCCTTCCGTTTATTCTCCCTAAATTCCTTCTCCAACTCATCAATTTGAGAAAAGAAATCATCATTAAGCACATCTTCACCATCTTCTTGGGATAAAGTCTCCTGAGATAGATGTTCCCCTTCTTGTCGAATATCTTCTGCAATCTTCAAGTTAACTTTACAAAATGCAATTGCATTTCGCCTCACTCGAAGCAGATTCTTCATATATCCCTAGAATACAACACAAAACAAGAATATTATCAAAAAAGGTAAATGAACCACAAGTAATAAACAAAACAACAGATAACAGACTGAAAGCATTAAAATACAAACTGAAACCAAAAAAAGAACTAACTGAAAGCATTAAAATACCAACTGAAACCAAAAATTCACTAACTGAAACCAGTAAAATACCAACTGAAAGCAGAAAAAAGGAACAGCTAAAGCTACTAATATACCAACTGAAACATAACAACAAACACCAGAAAGAAAAAAAATAGCAACTAAAACCAATAGATGAACTGACTGAAAGTATTAAAATTCCAACTGAAACCAAAAAGGAACCAACTGAAAGCAAAAAACGATCTAACTGAAAGTATTAAAATACCAACTGAAACCAATAAATGAACAAACTGAAAGCATTAAAATACTAACTGAAACATAACAACAAACAACAGAAGCTATACAAATACAAACTGAAAAATAAAGAAATTGAAAAACAACAAATTCAAAGCATCACTTACTGGAACATCAGAAGCATTGATCTCATCATCAGTCATCAAGTGAGATGGAAGATCTATAACTAACTGTCTTGATGAACTTGAAGACTTAACAACCTTGAATGAACAATCCAAACCCTTATCAGCATCAAGAACTTGTTTCCCCTTATCCAAACCCTTATTAGCATCAAGAACTTGTTACCCCTTATCCAAAAACTTATCAGCATCAAGAACTTGTTTCCCCTTATCATCACTATTGACTGGGAGAATATGCTTAAGCTTCAGCTGGAATTGCTTAACCACATCACTCAACCTATCTTCATCATCCCAGTAACATATATAGGGTTTCTCTACTGCTGTGAAATCTAAATCCCGACATCTGAAGTTGTGAATCACAGCAAGCACCAAAGCACTTACACAACCCCTCAATTTAATAGAAAATTTACTACCAAAACCTGAAGTACTCTTCTTTGATGTAAGAATATGATGACAGTCTAAAATGGCAGAACACAAAGAATGTCTCACAAATCCACACCAATCATACGATGAAATCTGAGAAACATCTTCTAAACTCTTCCCACATTTCACCACTACACCATAATCACCACGTGGACAAAGAAACTTTGTCACAGCAAACAGAACAAACAACCTCTTGAAATCATCCCCAACAGGATATTTCTTGAAGAGATCACCCCAAGCTTTCTTTGCCATATATAGATTTTGACCTTCACTAACACCTAGGAAATCCAACCATCTCTTACTCTCAACCTTGGATTCAACTTCACTCCCTTTCCGCCGATATGCATAAGGATCTATTACCTCAACAGGCTTCTCTGACAAAGGCAAACCCAAAGCATCCCTAATGGCAAACCTGTTGAGCAACAGGTTTCCATTCTCACTCCTAAATAACATGCCACTAGCATTATACCTCAGCATCACATCCAAATAAAGACGAGGACTAAAGTTTTTTATCTTTATATCTAACAAACTCCCAAATCCAATATCCCTTACCCAAGACCTCTGCCTACCATTAAAACTACTAATAACTTCTTGAAGGTAAGCAAAATCAGAAACAGCTGACAAATGAATAGAGTTAAGATCCTCTGTAGTGAAAATCCTAACACAAATGAACAAAAAACAACATTAGAACACAAAAATAACAAAACAAAGAAAACAATAAAACACAACAAAAGAAACAAACAAACATACGATGGATCAAACGTATCCTCAGAATCATCTGGATTAGACCTCTTAAAGGTGACCTTTCCTTTTGAATCCTTAGCTACAGATTTCCCTTTGCCTACTGACTTAACAGGCCTACAACAGTCAATAAATAACAATAATCAATAAACTGAAAATAAGAACAAGTAACTGAAACCCTAACAAAAGAACTAACTGAAAAGAGAATAAGATTACCTGAGACATATTAAGCATCAACTGAAAATAAGAACAAAAGTAACTAAAGACCTAAAAAAAGAACTAACTGAAAAGAGAATATGATCAACTGAAACATATTAAGGACCAACTGAAAATAAAAACAACTAACTGAAACTCTAACAAAAGTAGGAACTGAAAGGAAAATAAAAGCAACTGAAACTTACTAAACATCAACTGAAAATAAGAACAAGAAACTGAAACCCTAACAAAAGAACTAACTGAAAAGAGAATAAGATCAACTGAGACATATTAAGCATCAACTGAAAATAAGAACAAAAGTAACTAAAGACCTAAAAAAAGAACTAACTGAAAAGAGAATAAGATCAACTGAATCATATTAAGGACCAACTGAAAATAAAAACAACTAACTGAAACTCTAACAAAAGCAGGAACTGAAAGGAAAATAAGAGCAACTGAAACTTACTAAACATCAACTGAAAATAACAACAAGTAACTGAAACCCTAACAAAAGAACTAACTGAAAAGAGAATAAGATCTACTGAGACATATGAAGCATCAACTGACAATAAGAACAAATGTAACTAAAGGCCTAAAAAAAGAACTAACTGAAAAGAGAATAAGACCAACTGAAACATATTAAGCATCAATTGGAAATAAGAACAACTAACTGAAACCCTAAGCAAAGAACTAACTGAAAATAAGAACAAAACTAACTGAAGACCTAACAAAAGCAACAACTGAAAAGCTAAACTATCAACCTAAAATGCTAAAATGAAATGAGATGAACAAACAACAAAATGAAAATCAAAACAATACAACTGAAATACATACTTTGCAACATAATCCAAATCTCTGTCTAAAACCTTCTTCTTCTCAGCAGAAACAACAATACGCATCTCAGGTTTCTCAATCTTGGCTGAATTCTTAGACTTAGAAGCCTTCGAACTACATTCAAAAGGAAAAAAAAACGATCAACAACACAAAATTTTTGAAACTCAAAACCAAAATAAAAACAAAAAAACATTCGAAATACCTAGAATCATCGTCTCTTCCCCTCTTAACTACCATTGTCGAATAGATTGATCAAATTAATGGAGTGAAGAACTAAATTTCAAACAAGTTAGCAATGTGAAACAATTTTTAGCAATGGAGAGAATAACTGCCAAACTCAAGCCTAGAATTTCTCCTGAAGATAATCTCGAAAATTAATGCAACCAATGATAACCGTCGTACGAAAGAGTCAGAGAAATAAGAAAAAAAAATAATAACGTTAAGAAAATAAAAGATGCGCGCGCGAAATTATGAAATGGGCTCAGCCCGTCTGACCATAACTATTGGGTCGGACGGTCTGACCCAATAGGTTCACAAGTTATAAACACGAAAGACAAACACTATTAAAGGTAAAAATAAATAAGGGAATCACACCCTTTTCGCCATGTGAATACTATCCCTCCACCCACTTCTATTCACAACCATGCTCTCCTCAATCCCAAGTAAACTCATGTCACTTTCAGTTACCTTCATCCAAGTCATCTTAGGTCTTCCCCCTGTCCCTTACAATTTGATTACTCCTCCACTTTAAAGTCTTCTCACCGACACATCACTTTGTCTCCTTTTCACATGACCGAACCATCGATCTTAAGCGATTTTCCCTATCTTTTCTTCAATAAATGCAACTCTAAAATTTTTCCGAATCACCTTATTTCTTAATCGGTCTTTCCTTGTGCGAACATACATCCACCATATATTACACATCACCGCCACATTCATCTTATGAACGTGGCATTGTTTCACCGGCCAACACTTGGTGCCATATAATAAAGTAGGCCTAATTGCTGCGCGGTAGAATTTTTCCTTCAATCTACTGGGAATACCGAAATCATAAAGGTATTAAGAGAGGGAGAGAAGAGTGGTGTATGTGGCTGCTGTGGTGGCCGGTTGCGAGAGGGAGCAAGGGGAAAATAAGAGTGTCCGGTGGCACGCAAAACAAGGAGAGGAGAGGGAGTAAGGGGCGCCGGTTGAGAGAGGAAGCAAGGGGAAAATAAGAGTGTCCGATTTGATGTTTAGGACGGTATTTATAGGTTTGTTTAAAACCTATGGCAATTAGGTTAGGCTTAGGTTTGGGCTTTGGGTTGATCATCCAACCCTAATTAAAAGCTTTAGGCTCTTCAACCCAATATTAAAATTATTTTAAACACAACTCAAAACATTTAATAAAATATTCAATACTTAAAATCCAACCCAATAAATATTAATGATTATTTAAAACGTTTAAACAATCATTTGACTTTCAAAATAGTCAACACTTAAATAATTAAATGAAATAAATATAAAAATGATTATAAACATACTTTAAATATATTTATAAAATTCATAAAATTACGTGGGATTACAGTCTACCCCTCTTAAAAGAAGTTTCGTCCCGAAACTTGGCACGAAAAATTAAATCGTTTGGAACAATTCTTTAGTTACACTTTTCAAAACGGAAAACTCAGAAATACTTATGTCACTCATGTGCACAATTTACCAAATCAAACTCAATTGTGTCACTCATGGACACGTTATTTTGCACCAACATGTGAAAATCGCCAAACTAAGCATAGAAATGCATAAAAATACCATAAAAATAGGCAAAAGCGCGAAATTTGTACCGCATTCTACCCTTCTTAAAGAAAACGAGTTACGCCCTCGTAACTCACCTCAACAAACAAGTCAGTATACTTCTTCCTCAAATCACCCTCGGGTTCCCATGTTGCCTTCTCAGACTCATGGTTAGACCAAAGTACTTTCACGATACTCACATCCTTATTATGTGTACTACGCTCCTTCTTATACAAAATCTTCACAGGTCTTTCCCCATACGTGAGGCTACTATTAATCTGGACTCTTTCGGGGTTCCAAAACATGATTCTCATCAGGAATATACCTCTAAAGCTGCGAGATATGAAACACATCGTGCATCTTCTCGAATTCCATCAGCAAAGCCAACTTGTAGGCTACCTTACCAATTCATTGCAAAATCTCATACGGACCAACATACTTGCACTCAACTTGAATTTCTTACCAAATCTCATAACACCTTTCGTCGGTGAGACTTTCAAAAACACTTTATCGCCAAGGAATTCAGCGTAACTCTTCTGCCTAACCTGGGCAGCTTGGATTCTAGCTTGAATCAACTTCATATTCTTAACAGTCTCCTAAATGAATTTAGTCCCTAGGACTATATTCTGACTAAAGTCATTCCAACAAATAGAACTTCTACACTTCCGTCCATACAAAGTTTCAAAGGGAGCCATTTTGATACTCGCATGGTAACTATTGTTGTATGAAAACTCAATCAAATCTAATTGGTCTTCCCAACTTCCTTGAAAATCAACCGCACATACTCTCAACATGTCCATAGTCTGATTGGTCCTCTCATTTTGACCATCTGTTGCACGGTGAAAAGCAATACTCATCTTCAGTGTAGTTCCAAGATTCGGCTGAACTTTATGCCAAAACTTCGAGCGAAATCTCGAATCACGATCTGAAATAATATCTTTAGGCACACCATGGAGTTTCACGACGTGCTTAATATAAGTCTTTGCAAGTTGCTTCTTCTTCCACGTCTCTTTGATCGGAATAAATACGGCAGATTTAGTCAATCGATCCACGATCACCCAAATAGTATCATTGCCAGTCTTAGTCTTCGGCAATGATGTCACAAAATCCATAGAAATCGAATCTCACTTTCATCCAGGGACTTCTAATGGTTGAAACTTTCCCATAGGTCTCTTTTGATCTATCTTCACTTTCTAGCAAGGCAAACACTTGGACACGAACTCAGCGACTTCTCGCTTCATATCCGTCCACTAATAAATCTCCTTAAGGTCTTTATACAACTTATCACAACTAGGATGTACGGAATACGAAGTATTGTGACCTTCCTCCATAAGCTTCCTCTTAAGCTCTTCATATTTCTGTGGTATACACCACCTTCCTTTGAATCTCAGACTTCCATCCTCATGGATCTTAAAATCAAATTCTTTTCCTTGCTTCATCTTCTCTTTAATCTTGTCAAGATGCTCATCTCCAACTTGACACTCCAAGATCTCATCGAAAATCGAAAATCCTAACGACAAACCGCTCAATCTTTCTTCTATCTCTTCAGGATTAAAAATCTCAAGGCTAAGCCTTTTCATATCTCGATACAACTCTTCGGAAACTACCAACGCATTCACGCTATGGCTCATCTTCTTACTCAAAGCATCAGCGACTACATTCGCCTTCCCTTCATGATACTGAATATCCAAGTCATAATCCTTGTGAATGTTGATGATTGAAACTCTCTCAATGGAGGTTTTTGATTGGTTTGAGTATTACTTTTTACCTTTCTCTTTATTGCTTTAATACTTTGTTTTATTTTGATTTAGGATTGATTAGGTGTGATTAGTTGTTGATTAGTGTGGTTAAAATTATTTGTACCATTGTTGATCCACCATTGTTGCTTCAAACTTTTTATTTCATCCTTTTTATGGCTAGTGAGTATCTAGTGGAAAGGGATGACCTTGTTGATCATGTGTTGATGACAATGAATGTCAAGCTTGGGGGTTAGATTTAGGTGAGATTGTGTTTCCTAGGTTATTTCATTGCCATGTTTATTTGATTGATCACCATTTGAACTTGATTTGGGAATCCAAGGTGAAGGATTGAGAAATGAAGCCTTGGATTGACCTTAGGCTAGTCAGTAGGTTGACTTCACCATGAGAATAGGTGTTTGACTTCCTAGGACCCTATTTGAATCACTATCAGTTGTGGAATTACTTGATTGATTGGTTTTACTATGAGAATAGGTAAAATTGGTTGATTAGGCCGTCCTAATTAGCTTGAGAAAATGATTAGGAAACATTTGAGTGACTTAGTCCCCTAATCGACCCCACTAAATTCCCCTGGCTTGACAAATTAGATAATACATGATTAACTTGTTAATCCCCTATCCCTAGTGCCTCTTTTACATAGTCCAAATCTAATCATTTAGTTTATTTGCTAGTTAATTAGTTGATAATTTCTTAGTTAATCATTGATATCAAAAACTCACCAAAAATAGATTTAGCTCGCTTATCGCATTCAAACCTTTATTAATCCTTGCTTCCTCGTGGATTCGACCCTTTCTTACCCTATATTGGTTAAGTTAGGTTACCAATTTCGCACGTGCAACGACCGTGTGAAATTTTGGGGCCGTTGTCGGGGAAGCTACAAATTACCTTGAATTGGATTGCGATTTTCGAGTCTAATTCACCCCCTTTTATTCTTCTCTCTCTCTTCCTCCCCCTCTATTGATGAAGTTCTTGTTATTGCTAACCCATGCTTAGCTATGGTTTTGTAAGCAAGTACATCTTGAAACACATTTTCAAGAATAACTAGTTTCTCGATTCCTTAATTCGAAAATGAGTCATTGACAGGCTAAAGTCGTATCACCTAATCAAAGATAAATCTTAAGTCCTCTAACAATGATAGTCATTGACGGAGTTCTATGTTGATATCGAGCTAAACAATGAGAAACAGCTGAACTGCTATATAGACTAAGGAAAGCGATATAAAGATGAGATTTAAACTATGAAATAAAGGTCTAGGGAATTAATTCGGTCCACCATGCTTATACCAATCAAGGGATGAAACAACTCTCAGAACCTAGCTCAAGAATCGACAGATTAGAGCACGTGTCAAGCTATGGTTAAGTCTCAACGCTCATAATTTAACATATGCAGCATGTTCACAAACATAATCAGAATTACTGATGTGTACTAGGCCTCTAGAAGTAAGACTGGTCTGTGCAAACAATTATTAACCTCAAGCAATCAATGAAACTGCGCAATAACAAAATTACTGATCAAAGAACAAATCACACCATAACCAATCTAATCAAGCCCTAGAAAATAATAGCAATTCAAAGTAATCAAGGTATAAATATGACTTTCCTCCCTAAATCCCTAGAAATAAGACTACTCAGACATAATTAAATGACCACTAATAAAAATAATATGAAACCCTAATTCTAACATCATGAATTAATTAATAATTAAATTAAGCGATCAAAAGTAATTAAATAGATTAAGAAAGAAGAACAATACCGAGTGACGAAAAGCAATAACCTTTATTGAAATCAAATCCGAAGTTCAATCACCCCTTCAACTAATCTAAAGTGTTTAATCTAATAAAGCTCTCTAAAAACTAAACTAAGAGTTATGGAAAATAAACTAGAATAAAAGTTGTCTCTAAAATAATGAGGGAAAGCTATGTATAATCCTCCTAAAATCTAATTAAAAAATAATTAATAAAGATAGATTATTGGCTTTGCGGACCTGTAACCCAATCGGGAAAAGGGCCACCCGATAAGGTTGGTACAAAAAATGGACCAACTTGTTTCCTTGGTTCCACGCAGCAGCATCAGCCTAATGGGAAGGTTTGCTGGCCCACCCGATCACTCGCCCGATCGGGTCCACAACACGAGCCCAGCAATAACTTCTTTTCTCCTCTTGGACGCAAACAGCCACCAACAACTTGAACATAATATGGGCTTGCCCGATCGGGTGGGGCAGTGTGGCCCGATTGGGTGGCGAGCAATTTGGCCCAGCACATTTCACCTTTGAACGCACAAGCAGCCAAGCGCACAAGTAGCCAAGAAACATTGCAGCGTGCTCGATCGGGTGGTCATGTTGCTTGATCAGGTTAGGCTTGAATTGCTCAACCAATTTTTCTTTGTTTCTTCACCCGATTGGGTCGGGTGATGTCCGCCGGATCGGGGGTGAAACCCTACCACCAGATTAATAAATCTTCGCCCGATCGGGCCATAGTTCGCCCGATCAGAGTACGAGGAAGCTCCTTTTGACTCTTGATTCTCAATTCTTCATGTTTAGAGGTTTCGGGACCTCCTAAACCACCCATAAAGCTCATAACCATTCCTACGTGTTTCGTAATAAGTCGCAAAGTAGTGGTTGATTCCAAATGGATCAGAAATAAGGAGAAAACTCCATAAAGCCTGCAATTCAACACTAAAACACAAAACCACGACTATATACAATAATTAACATAAAATAGCTATGAAGAGCTCAAATGACGCACAAATTAGCTCATAAATAGAGGAAAAAAACTATATAAATACGTGATATCAAACTCCCCCAAGCTAAACCTTTGCTTGTCCTCAAGCAAACAAAACACGAACATGGAATAGATTGCCTCACCCCATAGATAAAAATCAATCAAAGCTCACCCCATAGATAAAAATCAATCAAAGCTCAAAAACGTTTTCAAGACTAAGAATTGTTCAAGCAGGAAAAATTCAAGTTCGGCTAATCAAATCGATCCAACCACCAATCATTCAAGCCAACCATCAAATTCAACTCATCTACATGGCATACAAATCCTGAAAAGGCTCTCACAAAGGTGTCACTCCTCTCAATTTTGTGGCAGGCAAAGAATATGCCCGAACACTCACCAACCCGACCATATATGCCCTTCCACTCACACTTTCATGTGTTTAAGAAGGTTAAATGACATTCATCCTAGCCAAGTCGACTTAATTAGCAGACATACTCTTTAACTTTGACAAACTAACTCGAAATCGATCCAATAAACAATGCAAACAAAAGCTCAAGAGGACTTTATAGGGTTGTAATGGGGCTTAGGCAAGAGGTAGGGGATATTATTAGGAAATGTGGTGGAAAAACCGAGAAAGGGGGAGCATAAATCACTCAAACAAGGCCTAAAATGGCCGAAACAACTCCCAATGACACCATATAACCACAAAATACATCCCAACTCTTACGAATCAATGTAAACTCACAACAAACCCAATTTTCAAGCAATGTAGCATATTCTTCTTTATAAACATACGTGAATGAAGGATTTTTGAACTCTTTTGAACTTTTATTTCTTTTTCTCTCATTTTTCGAACCAAACATTCACGCAACTCAAACTTTGCCTTTTCTATTCTTCTTCTCACACTCAAACCACAACAAATACACTTTAATTCTCCAAAAACCAAACCAAACCATTAAACTACTCTCAAACTCAACCCATACAAAAGCTCCCCCAAGCTAGGCTTGGAAATAGTATTGAAATAAAGGCCCTAGGCTCATAATAACGGTTTTAGTAGCACGAAACAGGTTATTAGGCTCATCGGGGCTAAGGAGGATAAAAGTATATCAAAAATTCACTCCGAGGATCAAGAATTAGACAAAAGAACGCCTCTATCACAGCAAATGCTACAAGTCATCGAATATCAGGCAAGTACGAAGTCAAAGTCAAGATCATTTCACTAAAGAGGAACCAAAACACAAAAAACAGACTGGATAATCATATGAATCCAATAGGTTTACAAAGAGGCCTCACAGTCTAACCAATTCAGGCATGCAGCTCAATGCAGTGTAATATAATCAAAACTCGCTCGAAAACATAGCAATCAGACATCAGATCATAGCCTTAAGATCACAAATGCCCAGCAATCCAGAAAACAGAGTCAAATCATTTTCAATTAGGGCACAATAAGGGGCACATGGAGGCAATCAAACCAGTCATGGGAACCATACTTTTTGATTTTTTTAGTATTTTTCGAAAGCATTAAATCTATCCTAGAAAGCAATAAAAGAGATAGAGAATACATACAGAAATCCTCCCCAAGCTGAACTTGACAGTGTCCTAAATGCTAAAAGGTAACAAAGGACGATGCTGAGAGGAAAAACAACGTTTGTACCCTCACTCTCGCTCACTAAAAAAAAGGAAAAAAGGAATAAGAGGGAAATTACGAGTTGCCTCTCGCACAACGCTGGTTTATAAAGGTCCCGCACGACCATAATACCTCCACTTCTCAGATTGGAGGGGCTTGGTAGTGAGTGCCACCTTCATCAAACATCTTCCTTCTCCAAATGTTCTTGATAATACCTCCAGACGGTGAGACAACCTTAGGTGTATTTTGAACCTTCTCTACACCTACCTCATCCAAAATCTCATCCCTGCAACAAGGTTGTTCAAGATAGGTGCCTTAACAATATTGGTTAGTTTAAAAATTACTTTATCATCACCAACACTCAGAGTTAAAGACCCAGACATAACATCAATGACAGCACCAGCAGTACACAAAAACAGTCTACCCAAAATAATAGGAATCTGGGCATCCTCATCCATATCTAACACCACAAAATCAACAGGAATATAGAATTTTCCGACCCTAACAGGAACGTCCTCCAAAACACATAGGGGGTATTTTATAGAACGATCAGCCATCTGTAAAGTGATTTGTGTGCATTTAAGTGCTCCCATGTTCGATTTCTTATAAACAGATAATGGCATAACAGAAACAGAAGCACCTAAATCACACAAAGCTTTAACAATAAAAATTGGTCCAAGATGGCAGGGAATAGAAAAACTACTCGGATCTTTCAACTTAGGCGGGGTTTTATTCTGAATGAAAGCACTACACTCTTCCGTAACAGCAACACGTTCTACCCCACCGAAGTCTCTTTTCTTAGTGATCATGTCATTCAGGAATTTGGCGTATACAGGGACTTGGATATTTAATCAGTGAATGGAATCGTTACCTTAAGGTTCTAGACCATAGCCAAGAACTTACCAAACTGCTGATCGACCTTTGATTGCTGCATCCTGTGAGGAAAAGGTAGCCTTGGTGTGAAAGGCGCTTCAGAAACCTTCTTCTTTTTCTTCCCTGTCTGTTCAGCTTCCTCAGATTAGTCGACTTCACACGTCGAACTCTTCCCTTTTCCTTTCTCTACCACCTTCTTCCCCTCAGTCTGGGCAACATCATCAATGGGAAATGGAGGAGCATCATAAACAATGCCACTACGAAGAGTGATGGCTTTCACGTGCTCCCTTTGAATGGTTTGCCCAGGAAATTGTCCCTGCTGTCTCTGAGCATTATTTTCTGCTAATTGGGCAATCTGGGTTTCGAGAAGTTTAATGTGCTTCTCTTGGGCTCTTTGTGCCTCATCATTGGCTCTCTACATATCTAGCAAATGCTTCTCTTGGGCTCTTTGCGCCTCCTCATTAGTCTTTTGCATGCTTAACATCAATTTCATAAATTCAGTTGTGGTAGGCTCTTGGGGGATATTTGTGGAGGTGGGGTTTGGAAATTTTGTGAGACTCTTTCGTGAATTTTGGAGTATAAAAAACCTTTTGAAACAATTGTTGTGCTTAATTACAATATATTGCTTACTCCTTGAATACGTTTTAGATGATGTAAACGGATATGAAGCCCTTGGATCAAGCTTCTTACAAACCAAATGTTAAAACCATCGTAGACTCCTACGTGAATTGTGGAGTATAAAACCTTACAAACATTTGTTGTGCGTAATAACCTAATATTTTTTATTCCTTGAATATGTTTTAGATAGTCTAAAAGAATATGAATCTCTTGGATCAAACTTATCTAATGTTAAAACCATCATAGACTCGTACGTTAAGTGTGGAGTATAAACGCCTTTCAAAACAATTGTTGTGCTTAATAATTACCAAATACTTTAGATTCATTGAATACTTCTTAGATAGTTTTAATCATCATGAAGTATTAATATATTAATACAAACAATAGAAATTACTTATTATTATACAAAGTACTATATAATTATTCATTAATTACTATTTATTATTCCTTATATTACAATTATTATTGTTTAAATATTTATTACATTCAATATAATTCAATTCATTTCAATTGAGTTCAGTTCAGTTCAGTTTAACTACAATCAGTTCAGTTCAGTTATGCTCGGTTAAGTACAATTCAACTCCAATTAGTTCAGTTCTGTTCAGTTTAGCTAGATTTATACGAAGAGAACAAACCCTTAGAACTTAAAGCATAAATGAAACTGTGATGCAAGAAGTAAATATATTGCATTCAGAGATTTTCGAAAAAAATTCCTATGCCTTAATTACGAAGAAAGATCCTGACACATGACATTATAAGTATTACGTCTTCTAATTAGATTTCGGCTATAACCATAATACAAACCTAAATATGGTAGGGCTGCTATCTTAGTTTCTTCCAAACTAAAGTTACCAATCACAGTTCCCCTAGTAGGAATTGACACATCTAAGCTCTATAGATCTAAAGACCAACTCAATTCCGGCTTTACTACTGAAGTCTAAGACCAACCATTGTGGTCAACACAATGATATAACTATTTCTATAATCTAATTCTAGATCCAACCAATCACTATGGTTCCCTAATTTTTAAAAAATGTAATTCTGAACCTCATTTTCACTTTACAAGGACTTGAACCTTAAAGCAACAAAACTCTTACGCCTACGACCTAAAGGTCAAGATTTTTGATTACATGGCTCTGTAAAACCCTATAATTGAAAAGCATTTTTCATATAAAGAAACACTCATTTTGACCGTAAAACCATTTTTAATAGTGAAAGCTACTTGTATTAAATATATAAGATAGATTAAAAATAACAACAAGGTGCATTGCACTAAGTAATTTTTTTTACAAAAGTCCATAATAAATCATTAATTATATTATAACTTCACATATAATGACAATCTTCTATCAACCACATTTCATACTTTCATCTTCTATATTACCATCTTCTATATAGTACTGTTTGTCATCGTCAAAGTTTTTTTCTCGAAAGCATAGAAACATTAAATCTAGTCTACCAAATATATCCATTATTTTAATAACGAGCATTCGCGGGGTTGGATATGTCAAGCCATATATCAAACATCCTATTCGGGTATGCAAATATTAGAAAAAATTTAGGGTTTTGATATTACAAAGACTTGGGTTAGACTTCTATGCATGAGCTTATAGATAGACCTTATGAAACTTTAAGTTGAATACTACCTCCGTTTTTTAATATGCATGTTTGCTTTTGCGCGCGGAGCAAGGAAAAAGAAAAAAAGTAACAGAGAAGGTTAGTATTTTTTTTTTGACAGACGTTGAGCAGAAAACATACAAAATGTTAGACAAACTAAAGAGAATTGAGATCCATACCATGTATCCTAGCCTTTACTGCTAGTTGATGAGTAGGAATCGTCTCTTGTCTAGCTAATTACTCTACTACAAGGCGAGAACATTAAAACAACAATAGTACTTAAAGTATTACAACACACATTGCTAAGTAGCAGCTTAATTGGAGGAGTAGAGTTGTTGGGCTTCAGCTTGGTGTCCCATTTCCATTCCCGAGAAACCCTGCAGACCATAAAACTAACGTCACTTGAGAATATTGACCCCTGGGACCATATGGCTAGATCGAGGGGAGGAACACTTCGAGGACATCAGCAGCATAACAGAGACCTTCTTGCGAATAAAGTGGGCCAGAACGATAACGGAAGGGTAGAAACGACAGAGCATCCATGGTTACCATGCCGTGAGGATGAGAGCGATGCACAATGCTCCCCATAAGAGCAATCCTGATGACCTAAAGTCACAAACGAAATACAGGATTCTTGGCTCGAAATCTCGCAAAGAGTCGCATGTCCTTGTAACTCGGTCAAGGTACCCTTTTGTGTGGGTACTCTTGGTCTCTCGTTCATCGAGAGACGAAACTTCATCGGAGTGCTATGAACCCCTAATCTATTTAACTGAGGAGCCTCCTTCGGATAGAAAGTTTTAAAGGCAATGAGTTCCATTATCATTACTAACCTAAGAAAAGGCTTGATTCTTGACAAATAAACATCGATTCTCCAAATTTCCGAATTGGAGGGTCGATCTCTTGTCCATGAGCTCCTAAAAGTCGTCCTACCTTCAATTGACTCTAACATTAGACTGTCGTGAGGAGGGGCTTGTACATTAAGCTTACCACCTCCATCATCCATCATACAACACCTTGAAGTAAAACTCTGTTCTTCAAGGTAGAAACTGTGACACTTCCAGACAAACGTGTGGGTTAACCAACCATCTCCCACTAAAGGATTTATCCTAGAATCTAGAATAGAGCTAAAGGTCCCTCCTTCCATGACAACACGGTCCCTCCAATAACTAGAGATCAATGGAGACCACTTGTGAGAAAACTCAAAGTAAAAGAACCCCACAACCTCTAACATGAATCTAACTCCTAACCAAGTTCGACAAATTAAGCAGCTAAACCAGGCGTCTAAAAGGATCCTAACAACAGCTAGAATCAGGACCATAGTAGAGTAAGAAAACGGTAAATCTATGCTAAATTAAACAAAGGTAAAGTGAAAGGCAACGACCGAACGTAAAGGCGAAAAAAACAACAAAGGGAGCGAGCTGGTGGCGAAAGGCCCACCTACGGTTGAGAAACAACCGCAACTTGCCCGCGGGTGAAGGAAGAGATTACCGCGACAAGCCGGACCCACCTCGGAGCGAAAGCACAGTAAGGATGCCTAACTTCAGCAAGCTCCACGATTGACAAAAAGAAAACTAAGGGGAGGGGGAGAGAAATGAAGCTCGCCGACAACCAGCTAGAGTCACCTCTCGCTGGTGGTCGGCGAGCTTCAGTCTAGGTCTGTGAGTTTGAGCGGCGCGGAGAGGTAGGGGGGGTTAGAGAGAGAGAAGCTTATTTTAATATCTGCTTTTTACAATGAGCAAAACACACGAGAGAGAGAGAAGGTTAGTAAAAGTAAGGAAAAAGTGAAAAAGGGAGAGAGAAGGAAAGAAAAAGTAAGAGAGAAGTGTAATAATTAGGTGGGCCAACCTTCCATTTATGGAAAAAGGTAGAAAGATACCAATTAAAAAGAACACCTCAAAATGAAAATAAGTGCATATTAAAAAAAACGGAGGGAGTACATAAGGTTTTAACTTAAAGATTAAGGTTTTAAGTTAAAACTTTATACGGAAAAACTTTATGTTAAAACCTTATTATCATAACTTAAAACATTTTTGCTTACCATTGTCTATATTTAAATAAATGGATAGAAAGTCTATCACAAAATTTAGTGGTCAATTGGTTTACGTGGGAAGTCAAAATTTCCATGAAATTGTAATTCGTAGAATATAAGTTTCTTAGTCAAATTCATGGGAAATTGATTAAATTGTTTGGTTGACAATGTGAGAATCAAATTCCCATGGGAACTCAAATTTCCTTGGGAATTTCTAATTCCTCCGCTTTACTATTTTGTTGTCAACCAAACAATTCACCAAATTTCCAATTCTTAGGAATTTCTATTTGTCGTGTTTCCCATGCCAACAAACAACCACTTAGTCTTTTGATGAAGTTTTGCTCAGTCCTAAAACTACCAATATATAAAAGGGTTGGCTTTCTAGCTAGCTGTAAACCAAGATATATTAACAACACTATCACTCAAACCACAGCCATAAACATGATTGATTTGAGCCCATTAACATGTTTGGTTGTTTGCAAACAGATTAAAACTCTTCACCTTCCATAAAGCTGGAGAGTTGACCCTCATAAGTCATAACAAATCCGCTAATATGATACTACTAATAGCACGTATCCATTTCGTTGCCAGCTAATGTCCATGTAACCCCCATGTGCATGCATTTGACTTTCAAAGTTATAAAACGAGGAAGAAATCAATAAGCATAGAAAGAAGAAGAGCATTTCAACAGAAATTATGAAGTTAAACATGTATATTGAAGCTCTCCTGCTTATCCTTGCCCTCGTTTTAATGGTGGCCACAGCTTCGCCAGCACCAGGTGCAGATTGGTGCTCAGGAGTCGGGGATCCTTGTGGAGTCTGGGAAGTGAGTTGGTGTTGCTCAGGCTCCTGCGATGGCATTTGGAGTGGTACGTGCCACTAGGGCCGCCTATTTGATCTGCATGCTAGCTTTCCTGCTTGTTCTCACTAACCAGGAATTCTTGGCTGCTATCTTGGTCATGCATATTTTGTAATGATCTAGTCATTAATACATTTTGAAGTTCTAAAGGTCTATGGTGTTTGCGTTTTTTTAGTTGGAACAAAATAAAGAAACTTTTTTTTTTGTTACATGTTGTTTGGTTTTTGATGGCAGTGGCGAATCTAGAATTTTCAACATTGTATTTCACCACCAATTTATGATTACATATTAGAATTAATTTTTTTTTTCGTGCCTAGAAATATTCCAATAAAATTTGTATTGTGAAAACTACAATAATTTCGCCTCTACACCCTTTGTTCATGGTGAGGGACTTCCTCAAAGACTATTAGGATCTACAAATTCGAAACCAAAACCAAACTTCGTCCATCCGTTCGTGAGTCAAATAATAAACATCACATACCCAAATAAGTCATATTAAGAATTCAAACAGTGCAAATGCTTACATAGTTGCTCTTAACCCTAATAATCTACCCATCTAATTCAAAACTTTTTGATTTAAAATCGTAAAATGTTTAGTTTCAAAACCAGAGAAGTTGTCACATGTTACACACGAACTTTTCCACAAGGATAAATCTAAGGTGTTACAAGAGAATTAATGCTTGAAAACGTCCTTTCGAACAACAACAATAATCTTTAACAATACGAATATAAAAACTTACTAATTATATAAATCATTTATAAAACTCCCAGATATCCGTTTAATAAAACTCAAATATTTCAATAATAGGATTGTGATCTTAGTTAAACCAAACTTTCTCAAATTCAAACTAAATTACAGTCAACGTTTATTAACGTGTCAACATAATACAACTAAGATGCAATTGTCTATGATGTCCTTACTGCTCAATAATATGGAATATATATGGAGCTAACTTCGGGCTAGTTGTAACCAAAATAATATGTACACACCCTGAGCTTGGTAACCATAATTGATTCACGCTCGGGCACCAATACAAGTAGGGGATCCATCCTATAAGGTCACTATTGTTTTGGCTCAATCCAAGAGACACCATGGTCCACCAAAAGGTAGATGGTGCTCCAGCCCATGTCATCATGTACGTCAGCATGATGCTTCGATGTACATTAGAAATAAAATTTTTGAAATTTAAAAAAATAATTGGCGAAACTAAATTTAAAATTTGTTCACTAACCTTGCGCTAATGTTCATTCTCGATATTGTACATGTTCAATTAGACATACCATATGTACATCATAAAATAAACTCAAATTTTTTTTGAAAAATATGTTCACTGTAACTTGACATATGTTCATTTATATAACTTTGTTGTTCATTATAGTTATTCAATATGTTTATTTATTTATATCAAATGTTCATTGTAAAATCATGTTCAATTTTAAAAAAGTTTTTGTTCCAATTAACTTTGCCATTTTTTCTTTTATATAACTTTTTTGTTCATTATGGTTATTAAACGTGTTCATTTATTGAAATTAAATGTTTATTGTAAAGGAAAAATGGAAAATAATAATCTCACCTTTGGGCGGTCTTCTCAAAACAATCTCACATTCACTTAATTTCAGAATAATCCCACCTTTGACAGACATCTGCTCAAAATGGGTCTTTTGACAAGTAAATGTCCATTTTGAGTAGATATCTGACAAAGATGAGATTATTTTGAGCACACATATGTCCAAGGTTAGATTATTATGAAATTAAGTGAATGTGAGATTATTTTGAGAAGACCGTCCAAAGTGGGACTATTAATTTCCATTATTCCTATTATAAAATCAACTCAAGTTCCCAATTAACTTTGATATATTTTTTTTACATAAATCTAATATTCATTTACAATGAACAAAACTTTTTTGAAATTGAGTGTGATTTTACAATGAACATTTGATATCAATAAATGAATATTTTAAATAACCATAATGAACAATAAGTTTTTTTTTGAGGGTAAAAACAGGCAAGCAATTAACATAAATCAATTTCTGCCAAAGCAATAATACTTTAGGGGAAAGAGTTCAACCATACAAAGTTCTCGTGACCGTTGATCTCCCACCGTGCCATAAGATGAGCTACAGTATTGCATGTTCTTTTAACATGAGAAAAAATACAACAATCAAAGTGGGAAGCAATATCTATAATCTCAGCATAAAAGAGATAAATAGGAGCAAAGCCCTGCTGCTTCCTCTTTAAATTGTTGATTATTGTTAAAGCATCACCTTCGACTATCACCTTCTTGAAACCGTTAGCTAGTGCCATCTCCAATCCCACTTTCACCGCAAACACTTTAGCCATCTTAGCGCACCATTGAGCTTCCTTCCTCTTAAAACCCGTCAACCGTAGCTGGCCTTGCCAATCTCTAACAATGACACCCACATTAACATGGCTTGCCAACACATGAGCATCGACGTTAATCTTCACCATGGCCACATCCGGAGGCTGCCAAGCACTCCTCGCTACAGCCCCAGCACCACAAGCTCTGCCAAAAACTCGCTCAGGATACGAACCGTAATCAGCCACATACTTGACCAAATTTGTAGCTAAGTACAACGCATCGGGTGTTGGTTCATTAAAGACCACCAAATTCCTGCATCTCCATGCCGCCCAACACAAAGCTACAAACCTCCCAAGTTCCTCTTTAGTTAGCTTTGCAGACACCCATAAGAAACGCTCACGGAACGACTCACACGGAGCCTTCAGCAGAAGTCCAAGAAACTCGCTGTGAACCCAAATTTCCTGGGCATGTTTACAGTCAAAGAGTGTGTGCATAATAGTTTCAACCTCACCGCAAATTTCGCATAATGAATCCTCCAAAATATGGCGTTGATGCAATCTTTCTTTGACGCTCAAACTCCCTTTACAAGCCCTCCAAAGAAAATGGCACAATTTCGGAGGACCATTCACCTCCCATACTTGCTTCCACACCCTCGCATCTGCATTACCATGGCGAGCAGTCCACGCATTCGTACAACCCAAGTGGCCCAACTAATATGCTGAACGGACTGTAAAAGCCCCGTCTTTTGTCACCCACCAATACCACTTGTCCCTTGGCCACAACGACACCAATGGAACACTCAAAATGGACAGCTTATCCTCCTCATTGAACACATCATTCAACATCTCCACATTCCATTCTCCACGATCAAAGTCAATTAAGTCACATACACGGAGGTTCATGTCACTAGTTGCATTCGGCGTTGGAACGAAGAAGGCGCCCCTACTCGGAATACAAGCATCATGCCAAACATTTATAGACACGCCATTACCCACCCTCTTCTTAACCCATCCAAAAGTAGAGATTTCGCCCCCCAAATGCTACGCCATGAATAACTCGGGTCAAAACGCCTATTCGCCTCAACAAACTCAAAGTTTCTAAAGTAGCGAGCTTTTAGCAAAGCATACAAAGGTGAAGACGTATTTTGACACAATCTCCAACCTTGCTTTGCCAAGAGGGCTTGATTAAAACACTTTAAATCACGGAATCCCATCCCCCTATAAGTTTAGGAAGACACAATGAGTCCCAACTATGCCAATGGAGTATTCTCTCATTACCTTTTGCACCCCACCAAAAGCGCGCTAACACACTAAAAATCTCATCTAACAGACCCTCCGGAATCTTAATGCTCATCATGTAAGTCGGAATTGCCTGCGCCACAGCTTTAATCAGAATCTCTTTTCCCAGGCGAGATAGGAGCTTTTCTTTCCATTCCTGTAGCTTCTTCCATATTCTCTCCTTTAGACAAGTAAAGACCGCTTTCTTCGATCTCCTAATGATAGTCGGAAGGCCAAGATGTTTCTCATGCTTATCGATTATCGCACCCCCGAGATGCCTATTATTTCAGTTCGTCTGTCAGCAGGCACGCATTTGCTGAAAGCAACTTCAGTCTTGCTAAGATTTACTTTTTGACCAGATGCTCTTTCGTAGGTACTGATAATATCAACAATAACTGAGCATTCTTGCAGACTTGCTTTCGCAAATAATATACTGTCATTGGCAAAGAACAGATGAGACATATCTTGGCACCATGAATAAGATGTCTATCCGCTGCTTTTGAAAGCAACAAAGAGAAAACATCAGCGCATAACAGAAACAGGTAGGGAGAAATAGGATCACCTTGGCGGAGACCACGTCTCGGGATAATAGACCCCTTCATCCTGCCATTCAGCTTGACAGAGAACGACACACGAGAAATACAGTGCAAGATACGTTGCACCCAATGACAAGAGAAACCCATTTTGTTCATCACAAGCTCCAAAAAACTCCATTCCACCCTATCATATGCTTTACTCATATCCAACTTTAAAGCTATCGAACCATCTTTACCCTCACCCCTACGCTTCATTGAGTGAAAAACCTCAAAAGCTACGTGATCAACCTGTTTGGCACAAAAGCACTCTGCTCGGGGGAAATAATCGAGCTCAGCAGGGGTTTTAGTTTGTTTGCCAACACCTTCGAAATGATTTTATACAAGACATTACATAGGCTTATAGGACGAAATTCACTCATTCTCTTCGGTTCAGTACATTTCGGGATTAAAACAATACAAGTTTTATTAATATCCCCTAAATCAATTTCCCCTCTCCACCATAGAATCACAAAATTAATCACATCAGGACCAACAATACTCCAGAATTTTTGATAAAATAAAGCATGCATACCGTCAACTCCTGGAGCCTTGTTTGGGTGCATCTGGAAAAGGGCATCTTTAATCTCCTCTCCCGTCGGTTCTGTATCGAGCATAGCATTCATCTCATCATCCACCGCACATGGCACGTCAATCAATGCCTCATCAATGCCAGAAGGGTTGCTCGTAGCAAAGATGTCCTCAAAATAATTGCCAACCACTTGCGCCAACTCCTCCTTCGGACACCTCCACACCTCATTATCATCGAAGAGTCCATGTATAAAAAAAAAAATTCTTTCCTTGAGACGCTTTATGATGAAAATATTTAGTGTTTTTTTTCCCCATCTCGAAGTTCATTGGCTCTCGCTCGCGCATGCCAATAGGACTCCTCAAGCTTGTGTAACTCATCCAATCTACCCGCAATAGCCGCACAAGTAGCTAGCATATGTGCGTCCGGGTATCTACTTTGGGCTTCCTTTAACTCTTTTTCAGCATTTTTAATCTTCTTTTTCACATTCCCAAACACTTCACCTGCCCACATAGTTAGCTTGCTTGCCACATGAGCTAATCTCGCCAAGACCGAGCCACCCAAATCTTCGTTCCATGCCTCCTCCACCACATTGCTGCATTCCTCCCTTAACAACCATAGGGCCTCAAACCGAAAGAGCCTATTACCACCTCTAACCATCTCTTCCATCCCTGCCTTCATATCACCTCAAAATTGCCCATCAAAGAGCACCAACTAAGATTTGCCAACACTCGATCTAAACGTTCACGCACGTTAGTATGGGGAGAGTTTCCCCGATGCCAGGTAAAACAACTTCCACGATAACCCAAGTCACGCAAACCACATTCATCAACCGCCTCTCTAAAGGCGTCCATTTGACGTTCTTCTCTTAAGGCGCCCCCTTGTTTCTCATGTTGATATAAGATTTCATTAAAGTCACCCAACATAAGAATAGGGAGTGGCACATTAGAGCACAAATGACGCATAATCTGCCAAGTATAGTGCTTGTTCGACGCTTCCGCCCAACCATGCACGCCAATAATCTTCCATTTTGCATTGCCGCTCTCATCCAAAACATTCATGTCAAAATGATGGTTAGAGAAAGAAACCAAACCAATGTCAACATCACGCCACCAAAACCCCAAACCTCCCGAGTTTCCATTACTACTCACGCATAGCCCATGAGTAAAACCACATTGGCTCTTCACTTTTTCTAACATACGATCCTCTAGCATCGTCTCCATGACAAAGACGATCTCCGGCCGATCCCTCCAGCATTTACGTCCGAGAGCACTAATCGTCAAGGGGTTGCCGAGCCCTTGAAAGTTCCAACTTAGGAGTTTCATTGTTCTTCGTGGGGTTGGTAAACACCAACCTCCGCTACTTGTACATACGATATCATTGTCTCCTCCCGGCCTTTCTACGTTTCCCCACCTCCTCAACATCTGCCATCACCACATCATAATTATCAACCTCATTTTTCCTTTTATTCGACTCCTTCGCCCCTACCACAGCCTCGTCTTGACTCTGTCCACCTGAATTATTTTTGCACCCTCCACTCCTTCTAACCTTCTTCCATTTCTTTGTTGTAGCCCTGATGGTACATCCTACCACAAAAGATACCAAACTCTCATTGCCTAACTCCTTACTACCACTCCTATTATTCATCTCATCTTCAGGTAGAGTAGTTTGATGCACCTCATTCCCTTCAACATATTCCTCATTCAACCCCCCACCATGTCTAAAGCAGCACTTGACACAGATTAGGCATCCTCCACACCGTTCACTTCCACCACAGGTACTAGGTCACCCAGTTTATTCACCTCAATCCCGACCTCAACATTTTGTTGAACGTGTGTACACCTCGATGGAGACTCCACTCCTCCTGCTGGTTTACCCACAAAAATAAGCTTCTTGTGAGCCTTCAAAGTCACCAATTCTTCCAACTCCTTACCACGACCACGCCTTGGTGAAGCTTTTATGTTAAGCCCCCACAACATCTCTTTCTCCTTATCCTCCTCTAATACATGCAAGCAATCTTTTTCACTGTGTCTCATCCGGCCACACATAAAGCAAAAGAACGAAAGGCGCTCATACTTGTATTCTATTGTCATCAGTTTTCCAGCCTTATTTCTAACACGTTGTTCTCTTTTAAGGGGGCGAGTTACATCGATCATCAGTTTTACACGTCGAAATCGCTCGACATGGCATTCATCTTCCTCAATATCCATAGCACTACCCATTTTAACAGTAACTGCCCTAATAGCATCGTTCGAACGACAATTAAATGGTAGTTTATAAATACGTACCCAAAAAGGAGAGAAATTAAGGTTTACCTCCTCCGGTTGTTCATCGCCATTAATCTCATTCAACACCAAAAGTTGCTGATCAAAACACCATGGCCGTCCCTCCATAACCTTCTCCTTATCTCTCTAATGAAGGAATTGGAAAGCATACAAGTTTGTTCCAATAACCCTAATAATCACCCGGTTTTGTAACATCCAGACTTGGGTCATTGTTCTTCTGAAAATCTCTATCTTTATCGGCCGCTCCGTCAACAACCGTCCAACCAGCCGCAAGGATAATTTTGCTTCGTCCTCCGCTGAGCCTGTTCCACCCAAATCCACAACATCATCGTCCTCCTCTTCAATTTGCAGCCGCGAGCATTTATCGATAATTTCCTCCGCCATAGTAAAGATTCTCTAAAAAGACAACCACTGCAACCAGCGATGGACGTAAACCTAGGATCCCTACAGGATAAGCAATGTTCCCGCACGAAAATTGTCTTTCAAGGTAGTTTTACCCTTTTTTCGAGGTAGATATGCCTGCCTTAGGAGGGAGAGAAACCCTTTCTTTCAAGGGAGAGAGGCTTCTTAGCTTGATTTCGATTGTAGTTTTATTGTCGATTAACAATAAGGTTATATAAAAGAACATATGTCAAAGTTAATTGGAATAAAAACTTCTTTGAAATTGAGTATGATTATACAATAAACATACGAAACAAAAAAAATAAGCATATTTAATAATCATAGTGAATAATAAAATTATATAAAAGAACATATGCCAAAGTTAATTGAAACATGTGGAGGGAAAGTTTTTTATCAAATCAATTCGAAATGTCACATAATGGAGGAGAGAGAAGAAATGGGCCTCATAATGTTCATTTCGTATTTTTTATTAAGATGTCTGAAATTTGTTTTTGGGTACATTGAAAAAAAGCTAATATACACCGAGAGTAGGGTGAGCATCCTACTCCCGAGTGTAGGATCTAATTTACGATGGTCCAGAAAACAACAATTTCAATATCCAAGATTTGTACATCCAATAATATCCAATTCCAATTCCAATAATTCATAAACATAGGAAGACGACAACATGCTTTCACATAACCAAATCCGTAATTCCAAAACATTATTAAAGTTCTCGTGATTTTTGTCCTAAGTTCTCACAAACCATTCATACAATGTAACATAATCCAAATAAGTATCAAGACACTATGTAACGTACCTTTTCAAGTAAATAACCGTACAACTAGGAGTTTCAAACATCGTCTAATGTCCCTTTATGAATTGAGCTCCTTAAAACAAACAAATTACATACTTTAGCTTGTTGAAATTCAACAGAAATAGTGTGGATAGTAGCAGGAGAGACCGAGATATGGTTTTGGTTACTTGGTCCATACAAAATTCAAAAAGCAAGTTTAAGACCTCAACATCCTTGTAACCCATTAACAGTAAAGTACTAATCAACTACTTGGTGTGGAGCTTGCACAACTAAGATGAACATGCACATTACTTGTACCCAAAAAACAAAGAAAAAACCAAAGACCCGTAACTGTTCCGTGGATATGCCCATTTTCTCAGCAAGAGGAGGCCGCCACTTACGGTCAAGACCACCCCTCTCCAGCACTCTCTGAGACGAATATTGTTCCTTATCATTCTGCACCAGCTTCTCGTCAATTAGCTGAAGCATTGCCTTCAATCCCACCCTTGTCACTGCCGAAGTTTTAACGTGTGGAAGGTGTTTTTACGATGAGAATCCATTCCTTTTCTGTCATTCTTGATTTATTGAATAATTACCTTTTCAAATCACCTGATCCCGTCCAATCTTTAGAAGTGTAAGGCTGCTCTTCTTTGCCAACTCCTGGTCCAAGCTTATCTTTGAGCAGTAGTGATTCATCAGTCAGTTCATCTTCATCATCTCCGAGCTTGGAATCACAGTCATTGAATTTCTCCACTCCAGTATCTGTCTCTTTAAATATCATTCTGAGTATACTTTAAATAAATCTCAACTCTTTAAAAAGATGGAAAAAAGGGATGGAAAAGAATTTGCAGATGAAATCGAATACCTTGATCCAAACCTCAACCATGTCTTGATTCTTTCTCCCAGAAACACCTATTTGTTGCAGGACATCTAGTACAGCTTGTCGTTGCTCCTCAAGATTTGGTGCACTGAAATCCAGAACATGCTGCATATTTTGTGCATGATCATCACATAGTTTCATGAGCATTGAGAAAACACACTCATTTAAGTTTCAGGACAATCATCACAATGCAGAAGACAGTCCTGAGAGAAATAACACCACAAGTAAATCTGCTTCAACAACTTCTAGCAAGCAAGCATCAAATGCCTCAATCAGCTGCAAAACAAGTGCAAAAGTATGCATATTAGAATCTAAGGATAAGGGAGTACAAATTCTGCAAAATACTCCCTCAATCCAGAATTCATAGTCAGGTATACATGATAAACAGCTGGAAATAGTCGTCACCTTAGATTAAGTAGTAATTGTTCATAACTGGATTTCCTAATATGTTCCAACTTAAATTAAGTAGAAAATAGAAATAACAAAATGATTAGAAAGGAACTTTTTATATTGGGAATTTATATCATAGCATTAACTATAAGGGGAACAGTGTGACTAGTAATCCCGGGCAGAGGGAGTATACATAATATGTTACATGTCCAGCCAACTCATTTGCACTAGCAAGTCTGATATAAATCCCACTAAATCACTTAGTAGGACCTTCCTCTTGAATATTGATACCTCAAAGAAGTTAGCACTACTTTAAGTCATCGAATTTGATGATACTCCAAAACCACCTAATAGTACTGGACTCCTATGCAGTATATTACTAGACGGAAGTGTCACACCTCTTACTTTCGTATCGACCACTGCAAACAATCTGCACGTATTGGAGTAGCATCTCAATAAAAAATTCACCGTTTATAAGTAAATCATAGAACTCTTTAGAAATTAGGTATACCTATCATCCCTGTACAGATCACTGTCTGAGACTGCACTAACTGATGTAGACTTGCCCTGTAGTTGAAGAGCTATCCAGTCAAAATACAAGAATTTATCTTTGAAATGCAAAAGAAAGGCAAGGAAAAAAGTGCCGGACACACTGATCACTGAAAGGATTAGGTGTACCCAACCACAGCAACAGAGGCAAGCCCTGGAGCATATAAAACTCCCTGCTTTCTCCTACCAACACGCTGCACAGCACGTGTTCTACAAACTACTTCAATTGCAGCCAGCAGGCGCTTTCTTCTTCCTGAGATTATGTTGTGGAAATACCAAATTATATTCACTGCAAGTGATCAACTGTGCAATATCTTTAGATAGTAAACCCTTATTTAAAGGACAGTGAAGCATAAAGCTTCCCATACCAGTCCAGAACTGTACACACGTTCTAAAAGACGACATCAGTATGAAGGATAGGATATCTCTGTCAGGTCTAACGACAAAACTTTTTCACACTCAGCCTTGATTTGCAGACCTGAACTTCTGAGGGTCTTTCTTTCTTGTGTATTAAGTAAAAGGCTATTTTTCAGAATTAAAGACTACTAGTGACTAAAGTTGATAAGTTATGTCAATTACCTCCTTCCAAAACTTACTGCTGAAACTGCATATTGATAAACAAATTGATACTTCCTCGATTTTTTTCTATTCCAACATTTGGACTTTTACACTATTCACACATTCACCTCTTACCACCTTTTGTGATTTAAACATGCAGAAAAAGGATCTCGTTACTTTCAAAAGATCAATGTTTTATAAATTTTACTAACTTATAATTGGAGATAGTAATGGTTAAATTTGTGCGTTGGCAAGCGTGAAACTCTAAATGTTGCAAGGAAGTACATACCGAGATTCAATAAAATTGCACAATCTGCATTAAAGGGTTTGTTTGTTTGGGGTTTGGTACTTGGAGCAGTTGGCTGTAGCACTTAGGCATGGAATTCGCTTTTGTTGGCGTGCCAATTAATCAGAACGCCTTCATTAGATTCCCTTTTGTAAATTGGATGGGAAGACCAGATTGTTTCTTCCAATGCACACCTGAAATTTCATTCTTTTGAGCATTTCTATCAAATAAAGCTGAATATTAATAGTCTTCTTTTTTCTTTTCCATTCTCCAAAAGGATGGAGAACTGGATGGAGACGTGGCTCATAGAATTAACGCGGGTTGGTTAAATTGGAAAAGCGCCACCGGGTTCCTTTGTGATTCTGGCATTCCCCAAAGATTAAAGGGAAAGTTCTACCGTACGGCAATTAGGCCTGCTTTGTTATATGGCACTGAATGTTGGGCGGTGAAACAATGCCATGTTTATAAGATGAACGTGGCGGAGATGCGTATGTTGCGGTGGATGTGTGGCCACACAAGGAAGGACCGATTAAGAAATGAAGTAATTCGGGAAAAAGTTGGAGTTGCATCAATTGAAGAAAAGATGAGGGAGAATCGGTTAAGATGGTTTGGTCATGTGAAAAGGAGATCAGGTGATGCACCGATGAGAAGAATTGAAGAGTGGAGGAGTAATCAAATTGTAAGGGGTAAGGGAAGACCTAAGATGACTTGGATGAAGGTAATTGAAAGTGATATGAGGCTACTTGGGATTGAGGAGAGCATGACGTTAGATAGAAGTGGGTGGAGGGGCAGTATCCATGTGGAGGAAGGGGTGTGAATACTGCATTTATTTGTTTTTCTCAATTGGGTTGGTATTTAAAACCTTTTGAAAACCTCTTTTAAAACTTTTTGGTGTAAACCTTGTTTTCAAAAATTAAAACTTAAACCCTTTTAAAAAAAATTTATCACTCTTGTCGATGCCATCACTTTTGGCAACGGTTTCAGTTGACGATTCATGTTAGCCGACCCCAAATCACTTTGGGAATAAGGCTTAGTTATTGTTGTTGTTGTCGTCTTGTTATCAGGTGAAATTATTGAAGACACGCATTCTTAATTATTAGTTATGCTTCCTCGAGGAGGAGGAGCTCTTGATCAAACAACATCAATATTATAAAGTAAATATATTAGAAGTTAATTTATTTTTTTTCGGTGTTTCATTTTAGATGTCATACTTTCTTTTTGGGGAAAATTTTTCTTTCTATCTATCTCCTAGAACATGGGTCCCCACTATATTTTTCTCACTATCTCTCTCCACTCCGAAAATTGCCTAGGAGTGTGCAATTTCAACAGTGTGGCATCTAAAAAGAAACGGATTAAAATTAGGATAATAAGCAGATCACATGGAGACTTTTCTGTTCATAATTTGATCAAGTGTTTATTGTTATGTTCCTATAGATAAAAACAATCAGAGTTAGCTCAAACATGATCATACTTGCAAGGATGGTGAGTGAAGTAAACATCATGGAGTAGACAGGTGATACAGCAGCACCGGTATTAGAGGTGTTCAGTGCCTCCAGGGATTCAGGTGTCAAACTTATAGCTTTGTACAGCAGTGGCCAACTAAGTTAATTATTGACAAACACTCGTGAACGTTGAGATCACATATCCTGGGTAACCAAGATCAAAGGACACCTATAAACCTTATTTTCTCCACCAACTAAAATCTTAGCAAGTAGAAACGAAAGGTGAAGTGAAACTTTTACCTTCTCATGTCAGTTTTGCTCAGATGATCAGACTATGAAGACACATTTCTTTCAACATAATTAAGGCTTGATCCAGCTGCATCCAGGTTGCTTCATAGCTCTAACGGTCTTCATCAATTCCCTAACTCGAGCTGCATCTTCCCATTGTCCTGCATATGCATGAATATTCGACAACAATACATAGACTGCTGGATCATTTTTCTCGGTTCGAAGAAGCAACCCAGCAGCAATCCTTCCAAGCCTTACATTTTCATAGGAAACACATGCACTAAATAAAGTCCAACAAACATTGGGATCAGTCTTGAAATGTTCACTCTCAACTAGTCTTTCCATCTCATCGATGTATCCAGCTCGCCCTAAAAGGTCAACAAGGCAAGAAAAATGATCTACTTCTGGCTCCAACTCATAATCATTGATCATGGAGTTAAATATGTGAATTCCCTCACTAACTAGACCAGTACGGCAACAAGCAGAAAGAGCAGCAGTAAATGTGGCTTGATCTGGTCTAATTCCAATATCATTCTGCATCAATGTGAAGTATCTGACAGCTTGTTTCCCTTCTCCATATTGCGCGAATGCAGAGATGATGGCGTTCCAACTCACAACATTCCTTTTGTTCATGGAATCAAATACCTTCAAAGACCAACCAAGAAGCCCACATTTAGCATACATGGTGATGAGGCCATTTCCTAAGGCGGTCTCATTCAGAAAGCAACGTCTAAGAATGTAGCAGTGGACCTGCTTTCCATATCTTGAGGATGAAATACTGGAACAAATGCTCAATAAAATAGTCTGAGTGCATACATTAATTTTTGAATTTTGCATCTCAAGAAACAGCTGTAGAGCCTGAAAAGGGTATCCATTTGACAAAACCCCTGAAATAATAGCATTCCAGGTGATTTGGTTTTTAAATTGCACGCTGCGGAATATCTGACAAGCCAGATTTATGTCACCTTGCCTAGAAAATGCAGAAATTAAAGCATTAACGACTTCACTTGTCAGATTAAGACCATTCTTCAGCACAAGGGCATAGACCATATGGACAAAATCTAAGTTCTCTGAGCCACTTAAGAGGGCTCCGATTGTATACTCATCTGGGTAAAACCCAGTTCTCTGCATCTCCATGTAAGCCAAGGCTGCTGATTCCATAAAATTGTTATGAGCATATCCAGCTATCATCGTGTTCCACGAAACAACATCCTTCATTTCCAAACTCTTAAATATTTTTGTAATCAAATCTAATAAGCCATGCTCGGAATACATTGCCATTGCAGCATTGCTCACAGTTATACAAGTTTCATAACCTACCTTTATAACCTGAGCATGTAACTGAAAGCACATCCTCAAAACCAAACCCGACCTCAAAAGGCTCACAAAAGTTAGTTCAGTAGGTCTCAGCTGAGCATCCAACATGTTTCTAAACATAACTACTGCCTCTTCCTTCCTCCCTAAACTTGCTAACCCATTAATCATAGCATTATAGGTAATCTCATCGCGCACAATATCATTCGCTTCTTCAAATACTTTACAACCATCAACCACATTTCCGCAGTTAAAAAACATTGTAAGCAAAGAATTCACCACAGAGCTCTTACACAAAAACCCACTTTTAAAGATCAAAGAATGCACTTGATTCCCAAAGTCATGTAATTTAACAGACGAACACAAACTAATAACACTAGCAAAAGTGTAATTGTCAGGCCTCACACCCAACATATGCATTCTCAAAAACAAATGAAATGATATATCCTCATACCCATTTTCAGAACAACCAGTAATAACAGCATTCCAAGGCTCAACATTTCTTAGTGGCATTTCATCAAGCAGTTGACAGGCGTAACCAATGTGTCCCAACTTGGTACAAGCTGATAACAAAGTTGTCCAGGAGTAAATATCAGGGGTACCCAATTCAGAAAAGACCATTTTAATAGAACCCAAGTCATTTAAATTGGCATATAGTTTAAGGAGAGTATTTGAGACATGGGGAAATGATTTAAGTCCAGTGTAAATAGAAAGAGCATGAAGTTGGGTACCAAATCTGGAGTTGGGTATGTTGGCAGAGGCAGTGAGAGCAGAGGAAAGAGAATAATGGTCTGGATTTGGGGTATTAGATGAGTTGATTTGAAGGAAGAGTGAGAGGCAATCATAGTGACGATTTGACTGGGTAAGTTTTGACAATTGGGAATTGAGATGTATGAGGGCTCTACTAATTACAGTTTGGTTCTTTGGATGTGGCATAGAATATTCATTCATGCTACCATTTCTGTTTACTGGTTAAAATAATCTATGTAGTTAGATAGTATGAGTTGAGACTTGAGAGAGATAAAGAGCAAAAGAGGGAAAGAAAATAAGTGATAATGTGACTAGAGTGTGTTTGCATGGAAGTGTAAGGGTGAGTTTATTGGTAGTTGATAGAGTCTTAAGATAAGACTTTAGAGAGTCTTATCAAAGACTACCAATAAACTCATTTCAAGACTTGGGGAGTCTTAAGGTGAGTGTTAGAGATCCAAGACTCACCTTAAGACTCACTTTAATAAAAAGGACCAATAATATGCTGCCAAGTGTCATTATAATATGCTCAAATTTTGTTGAAGAGTCTGAAAGGCAGTCTGATGGATAAATATCAAAACTAGAATGAGTCTTATGTGAGTCTCAAATATTAAAGAGTAAATAAAGTTAGTGGAAAGCTGACGTGGCAGAGTCTGAAATATGGAAGAGAGTCTTATGGATAAACTCACCCTAAGGGCCAGTGGAGAACTTATAATACGTGCTGGGATGCAGATTGCACAAGTTTGGGTGGTTGTTTAAAGTTTGGGTTGTTGTTGTATGATTTAGTTCTTATCGTCTATTCGCAGCAGCAAGATGTTAAAACCTATTGTAATAAAAATTAGTTATTGTTGTATGAATAAGTTTTATTACTATCACTATTGTTCATGTGAAATCAGTGTACTACCTTAGTATTGAAATTATGGAGGAAAATTATCGAATTAGTACCAAACATAAGTTGTTTTGGTACTCCATATAACTTGTTAAGGTAAGAACTTGGGTTTATATATATATATATATATTATGAAATGGACATTAGTTATTGAAATTCATTCAATTGCATATTGCTGCTAATCTTCACAATGGTTAACATACATCTCTACTAATGTATATGTATAAATCAACAAAATGTCATGTGGAGATTGGGGTATTCTTGAATTTAGTTTCATCGGGCAATTTCATATATCGGCGCTTCATAAGATGTACTAAAACGAATTAGAGATTTGCCATTTGAAATATAGTGCTGAAGTAAGTTTTTTGTGATAGCAACCTACTTTTTTGTACCTTTGGATTGGCATACTGATGTTGAAGGCAGACTTTCTTCTAGTGACTATTTAATTTAGTAACTTTAGGGTGATGTGGTTTCTATTTTATTTTATTACCATTGATGTATGTGTTCATCAATTACATGAACTACACTTCCAACAAACATTAAGGACAATTGATTTGTTGGTGTAAGAATTACACTTATATGCTTGGTTATAGCTTGTTTAATCCAAATTTTATATTACTTGGACATTCTTATAGAAAAAATATTTGTGTAGCTAATGGTAAGAAAAAATAAAGGCAAGAACGAACAAGTTGGAGATAGTGGGAAGAATAGGAAGATTTTCCAAGGGCAAGCTTCAAGGGCTCCTAAGAAACTAAAGGATAGTAGTTCAGAGTCGGAGTATGTACCATCTCCTTTCGACTCTAGTGAAGGTGCACCAAGGGCTCGGGAGCAGGAGCCATAGCAACAACCTCGGGAGTTGTAGTAGTCGGTGAAGAAGACGAACAAAAAGAAGGTAAAGTGTGTGGTGTCAATATTTTATACCCAAGTTAGTATATACATATGTGTACACATTCTTATACACAAGATATGTTAGATATATAGAGAATCAACTACATTTATGTATATATTTTGCATGCAAACATGATTGCTGACGAAATCAAGAAGAAGGGTGTAGCAATTGGAACATTTTTGAGGAAGCAAAAAAAAGGTATTATTACGGAACTGGATTGTTGTAATGAATGGTTGAAAATGCATTTATTACTTAAGTTGTTGAATTGGAATATTGGCATGTGCAGGAACCGAATGTCATCTGAAGGCTTGAGGCATTCCGTCTGGTTGTGGCGGCTATGTCCGACCATGGGAAGAAGATTGTCCGCGACATGGAGTTTGGTGGACTGTTGGAGTAAGGTAAGAAAGTGTCATTTTGAGTTGGATATTGATGTGTGTGTAGGTACATATCAGTTGGATATTGGTCTTTTATATGTTGCATAAGTTTATTTGATGTGCAAGTAGTGTATAAAACATTTGAGTGCATTGGTGGTAATGAGTAGTATTAGGGTTGTTTATGCTAGTAGTAAATAAAACCTTTAACAGCAGGCAGAACTGTTTAAGATCTTGAAAATGGGTTTAATTAATGATAACATCTAAATGGAGTATGCAAAAAAAATGTTCATCAATGAACTTGATAAGTAGGTCAGAATCATGAGCTAGCTTTTCAACATACACATCAAAAATTAGCACTGCATGATTTTGACAGAGAAGCTAGTGCAATAGGCAACAGAAGAATACTTGTGTGGAATAAGGTTGTTCACCTTTTCTGAAAACAAAACAAAAGAAAAGAAAAAACATAGTTTGTCCAATTTCTTCATCAATCTTTCTTGCAATTACAAAAAACATTTGTTGAATAATTTTTGTGTGGAATAAGGTTTTTTTTTATCAACACTTAGGCTGAGTTATATTTAACATTTCTATTATTTTATGTGCTTAGGCAACAACATTACGCAGATGTCTCGACGTTTTGTATATTGGTTGATAACGAGGTTTGATGCGGCTACCACGACCATAGGATTTGGAGATGGGAGGGATGTTGCAGTGACGAAGAAGTACTTGGAATATGTTTTGGGCATCCCACATGGTCAAGATACTGTACCACGAGGGTTGGACATCTTAGATGATGACATGGTTTCGGAGCATGGCCGTTACAGCCATGTACAATGAGGCTGGTGCTGGTATTCAGTTGTTGAGGGCTTTGAACATTGTATCCACCCTTGAAGCTGGTTGCACAGAGGAGGAGGAGAAGGAGTTTAGGGTTCGTTTTTTGATAGTAGCGTTTGGGCAGGTTCTTTGCCCCAACACTAGTGGCAATACCATAGATAATACATTGATTCCAGCATTAACGATCGCTCAACGAGCATCCGAGTATGATTAGTGCTCGTTCATACTTGAGTATTTAGATGTGAAAGCGCTTGTGTTTGCTCACAAGTTTTGGGAAAAGGATATGTAGCCAGTTGTGCCGCATGCCTTATTTTTTTGCTGGTGAGGTTCCAGTTTTTATAATTTTTCTATCCTTGCAATAAATTCCATACATGATATATGACTGTGTTATGTTAATTTTGTAGATTTTTTACCTGGATCAACTGAACATGCCCCTATTCAATAGGGGCGTTTTCCGAGAGATTCGATTTGGACCAACGACTTGGTGAAGACGGTGACTACCCATGACATGACAAGTACTTTCGATTACGGGAAACATCCTGTAAGTTATACTTCCTCCGTTTCTAACTAAGTGACACACTTTCCTAATATGAAAATGTCACGATAAGTAACACTAACCTTAATATAGGACAATTTAAATGATAAAATTACATGATTACCCTTACTCAAACAATATATATCCAATTGTTTATTTAGTTAAAGTACCCTTTTTCTTTTTAATTGTGGTCCCCAACTTTCTCTCTCTAACCTCCTTGGTTTCCCCCCACTTTCTCTATGTTCCACTTATTTAGAAACGGAGGAAGTATTTAATTTTAGTACATGGTGATTTCTGAAGGTTTGGACAAACCATTTGTTAATTGCTTCTTTATATATTTTCAATAGATATGTTATATTTCTTAATAGATATGTTATATTTGTTATAGTCCCTTTTCTGTCAACTATGGTAGTGATCATGAGCGTGATGACGCCCAAGTTATTCCTGGTGGGAATAGACAGGGGGGTCGTTTTAGACTCCTTACAGAATGGCCAAATTGCAACTGAGGTGAATTTAAGACTCAAAGTAGTTTTGCCTTACATTGGTACTGAAATAGGTTTATTTTGGTAGTATAGGTAATATGTTGATATATGTTTTTTTTCCATTTCTCGTTGCAGGTGGCTCGCATTCTTGGGCCTCAAATCAAGATTTTTGTTGATAATGCCGTGAAATCGTCGCTTTCTGGTTTGGTCGGTGTGACGGACCGTTCACGGCCGACAGTGTCTCCTCAAATTGAAGATCCAATTTCTGGTCCGTTTCGTGTCGTTGACAAGGACTTAGAGGACAACGACGGGACATGTGATGAGGGAAGGGCCCACGATGATGTAGTATTGAGAGAGGATGAGGTGAATTGGGTTGTTTTGGGTCTCACTCGATAATACTTGAGCATAGAAGATGAGCAGGATGTAGAAGGTCAATTAGATTGGACCCTAGGTGATCCCGGCATGGAAGCGAACGTGACAAATGTATTTCCTGGGTCCACCGAAGAGGTTGACGCTTCTAAAGTCAGAGTCTTAATGGTGTCGTATGTTAGAGCAAAGAAGGGCCCAAAACCTCCACATCCTCCACCACCTCAATGCCAATGACCACCACCTCAACTCACGGCGACCCTGTTGCCACCGCTGTTGCAAGAACATATGTCGAATGTGCTGCCGACCTGGTCGCCGCCTCACCTTGCACCAAAGACCCACTGTTCACCAGTACAACAACAATTGCCCCTTCAAACACTATGATACAACCTTCTCCTAGTTTTGCAGACCCACCTTTCACCACTACAGCAGAATCCCCTACTGCTATATAAGAAGACCCAGCTTCCACACAGACCCACCTCCCGCAGCAGACCCACCACTAGCCACAGAAGACTCACCCCCACCACAGACCCACCTTCCCCATATCCTGACGATCAGTTTCCCCAAATGGCAGCGGCGTTTGATGCATGCAAGGTTGTCATGGATAGTTATGAGGGCGACGATATTGTCGGGGGGGGGGGTGGTTTCCAGAGGAGCAGACCCAGAACGCACATAGTTCTTCTTCCGCCATATGTTATGACGAGTTTTCAGCCGCAACCACATCATCGAGGTTGTCATTGGCGGAGAAGGATCTTCTAGATTTCTTAAAGAGAGGAAAAGACTACAATGTGTAAGTAATATTTAGTTTAACTAGTTCATGTTTGTAATTGTTATGCTTAGTGTCATTGTTTATTTTGTTTGTTTTTGTTCAGTAATGGACCAGTGGTGCTTGATTGCGATGGTATGTTTGTGAAGCAATATGATTGCTATGGGGTTGCATCAACGATGGGTCGTGTCGGAAATCAGTACGTAGCAACGGCTGCTAGGTTGTACAACAAAAGGTGGGGAGGTGGGCTTTGAGGGAAAGAGCAAGCGTTTAATGCTTGACTCCACATTCGCAGTAAATTACATTTTATCAACTATCATTTCCATTTAGTATTAATTACAACAAGTGTTGGTATTAGTACAACCACTTTTAGTATTACATAAATGGTAATTGGAGTAATTAAACTAGTTGTTAAAGTTTGAAACAAGTACTGTTTATACTAGTTTTAGTAGCAAAGACCACAAATTTAGGTATTGGTTACAAATACTTAACTATTTATTTTAATGTAGAATCTAGTAATGGCCTGCCCTTCAGCATCCATGAACGATATATTTAATAAATATATCAATCGGTTTAACTCTTGTCCTATTAATAACTTATGTGTGGTAAGTTCGTACTTGATAGTGTTTAAATATTATATTAAATTTACAAATATTTGTTTTATGATTCCTCATTTTATACATGAACACATATTTGTGCCGGTATTAAATTTGTGAATCATCGTCCTAATAAGTGAGTATTAACGTTATTCTGTTTCCAACAAATAGTGCCATCCTTAAAATATGCATGTTATCTAATGTCTTATGTTTTGACGCAGTAAATCTTGTGGGGTCATCATCTTACAGTCGATAAAGATGTGTGCCGCTAAGTTTATTGGCAAGATACACATCGTGAGTGTTACTTACTATTGCACAACAACTTTATTTGATTATCTTACTCATGTGGCTACTACTCACCTATTTTTCATGTGCAAAGTTCCATTGCAAGTGTATGCAACGCTCTAATCCTTCATGGTGTTTTATCGGAGTTCAATGGAGCAAAACAATTGTTAAGTGAAACTGTTAAACAAGTGTAACTTTGTAACAATTTTAGCATTAGTTAGCTTTAGCTTATTTGACCTTAAACAGTTCCAAACAATTTACAGTTTAATGGCAAAAGGTGATGTATTTGTGATTTCTATGTTTAAACTGTATTTAACGTTACAGGTGAAAAGCGTTATAGATGGTATTTAACGCTACAAGTGATGTAATTAATGTTACAGGTGGTATTTATGGATTTCAAGAACTTATAGTAGTTGTGTACCAGAGCACTTTGTAGGTAATACCAAGACATCAACATTTTGATACCAAAATGTAATCAGAAGAAGGTATATGGATACTACTATTTGCTACTAAAACTTGTCAACATGTTGATACCATGACATATGGTAGGATTCACCATAATATGAACATGTTGATACAAAAACGTACTAAAACAACGCTAAACTAGTTTATGAAGTTGATACCCAAATAGTTTCATTCATGATTGGTAAAAGATGAAATTTTATTACATCTACTTAACACCGTTGGAGTTGAGTTCATAAGTATATGAACGCCCTTCAATTGGAAGTTGACTTTTTACGACTATGACCTTGCGTACAAATTTACCATCCTCTTTTAGACATTTGGATAGAAATTATGGGTTGTCCACCATTGAACCTTATGCCTCCCCTAGAGATGCTTTCACTTCCTGGCCAGATGAGTAAGTTCGGAAACTTCTCTCTCTAGGTGGCCCTCTAACAACATCCTAGACCTCGTTAACAACAACAACCACGACATTATAGAATTTTACTAGTGTTCTCAATTTCTGTGTCACAACTTGAAGAGCCTTTGTCCTCCGATTGAAACTTCCTTAGTGTTATCGCGTTCATGTCGATATAATGTGACAATTGAATCAATAACAACAATGCGAACATGCCTACATGTATCTAACGTATTCTGAATCAAGAACACTAGTTGTCTAACCACCTTCATAATTTCCTCAGCCTTATCAACTTTCTTCTCTTGTATCAGATCTAGTGGGTTTTCCACATCTTCTAGAGATATTCGCGTTCCACTTTATGCTATTCTTGTAACAGGAAAAGGTAGGGATCCAGTTTGGATGTACACACTTGACCCGTACAGTCCCCCTTTCTCGGAGGTTGCAAGCACCCAAGAACTAATTGTAAACATAGTTAAGTTTTTCTCGTACCACTTTCTCCAAATATCTTAGTAACCTCTCCTACCTGAAACCCCCTCCTAATACTCCATCATGGCAGCACCCATGGTGGTACTCCGTTGTATGTTGTTAAGTTTAATTATCATTTCTCAATATAGCAACTGTGTAGTCATATATATAGAAAGAGAAACATAATTTTATAATATTATCCGCCTACATCCCAAAACTAGCTATATTGACTACCAAAACTATCTATGTTCACTATCATAACTACTTGTGTTGGGTAGCAAATTTAATTTTTGTTTCTTTATTCCATTATTTCAATCTCCTAGGGAGTACGTTGAATTCACATGACGAATATTGATGTTACTATTTCATGTTTGAGTAAGACTTGTTGAATATTGCATGTTTTAAAATAAAACTTTCTTACTACCATAGCTAGTTACATTGAGTACCATAAATAATTATCTGAGATACCAATTCGACAATTTACATATTCTATACTCCATAATTTCAATGGCAATGGTTGTACACTAAGCACTATGAATACACTGATCACATTGAGCTCACATGGGCAATAGTGATGTTATATTGTCAGTATGACATAATTTAAAAGAGAACTTAGTTCCTACTTTATCAATTTATATGGAGTACCAAAACGTCTTATGTTTAGTACCAATTCGATAATATAAATAATTTTTCCTCCATAATTTCAATATTAAGGTAGTACGCTGAGTTCACATAACCAATAGTGATAGTAATAAAAACAAATTTCAATAGAACATGGTGAATGTGGCAAAAGCCTGAGCTAGTTGACGAGGGAAAAGCTTTGCATTACCTAAATACTATAGCTTCACAAGCTTAATAGTTACATATGACATATGTTATTTTAGTACCAAAATACTATAACTAATAACAGATGAGGCCACTAGTTGCGAAAAATGGCATAGACAATCTCGTCGTGGTCGATCCCCAAGTCGTGAATTGATTTGCGGTGATCTAATTCTTTCTGGTCATGTATTAGTGTAAGCTTTTCAGGATCATCCCCAACGTAGTCTGTCCAATAGTTACATATTGCACGAACGGGTAACATACCAAACATACGAGCATTGATAACGTTAGGAATTGTTCTTAAGTTTTGAATACGAAATGTTCGGACCCCAACGATCTCTCCCGACAATGGTTATCTGTGGTACTGTTACAATACCAAGTTATAGAAAGAAAATAATATATTGTATGCGTGAATTATAAAAATGAAGTGTGAAAATGTTACCTCCTTTGACACGATTATTTGGTCGTTGTTTAGTAAACCAACCGATGATGGTGTATCCGTAGTAAAGACTTCAAAGCCACGCAACTTAAATGTAAGTTGAGAAAATGGGAGGTTGCACTACCTCGCATAACGATGTAGTACAACATTGTGACGTTCATTCTGAGGAAGTGTAGTTCTTTGTCCGAGCTCGTCCTCCATGGTCTTCATACGGAATATGACAACATTTTCTAATATTTCCTCGCTTAAGTTTACCTCACTCTCAACGGTAGATAATGAATAACATTGTGTTGAGGTAGAAGGAAATATTTTTTAGGAAGGATTCTTTATTATGGCTGATTATGAACTACATATAAGGATTCAATGGTTTAATGTTAGTAGATGGAGTAAATTTAAGGGGGATTAAATTCATAGTTCACCTTTATTGACTACCTTTACTGATTACCAAAACGTCTTAATACCACCACCAATTTCGGTTTTCTTCACTACTAAACTCTATATACTCCTACAAAAAAGATATAGATACCTCAAACACTCACAATACTCCATTAAATTGGAGTATATGTCACTAACTATCAGCACATGTTTATGTATTGGTGTCACAATACTTAGCATTAGTACTAATAATGTTTGATTTTTGATTGAATTATTTTCTAAAAGACTTATTTCAAAGCTTATATATTGATGTGAAATTATAGTATAAGCATATGTAAATGAGTTTTTATGTTTTACGTACTCAAAAGAGTGGGATAATTTTTTTGATATTTAGGATTCTAGTAATTTGGTGTGAATTAAGTAGTGATTATAGCTCAATATACTATATTAAAGGGGATTTTTAGTATGTAGTTGTAGCTAAGTATACGTGAGCAAATTTCTAGAATAGGAATCATGGTTAGTCTATATATTTTATAGATTGTCGAAAAGCATGAAAAACTTAGTGAATAGTTAGTATTAATGTTAAAATACATATATTAGAAACCGCTGACAAGATTTACAATCCGTCATGGTCCACTAATCCCCATGGCATTACTAGAAGAATAGGAAGTAGTTACTTCCTATAATATCTAAACTTTTCCACCCTATATATACTTACACCACTTTTGCAAACTATTATTCACACTTTTAAACCATCAACTTATTTCCTTTCCACTTTAAAACAATGGAGCAACCTTCTCTATCACGCACCCCGTATGTCACCCCATACACTTGCATTATAGTAAACTTACCGGACACTGGAGGGGGAAACCAAGTAAGTCGTAGCTACAACTGTGGGTTACACCTTCAAAGAGTTCGGGCCGAGGATGAAACACTTTAAGTCTGCTCAAAAGTTAGCACAAAATTCGAGAATGCCCATCGAGATGGGTTTAATTGGATTTTTCCATTAGGAACACGTACAAGGTCGTTTTGTTCGGTGGCGCAGCATTCTGATAGTCACATGTTCTTAGGTCGTCATTTGACTAATGGAACGATTCTGGTAGGGTGGAGGGTTGAAGCCAATCATGAAGTGGATTATGATCGTGTTCAAGATTATGAGGAGATTTATGTCGCGTTAGCCACTCGATAATCTGTGTGTGTTATCTTAGAATTCCTTTTACGTTATTACTACTATGTGATTTTAATTTGTACTTTAATCTACCTATTAAGTTCCTATTATAATTTCCTATTAAGTTCTTAATAGGAATTTCCTATTTTAATCTACGTATTTTAATTTCCGGTGCAGCTTATGAGTCTATCACATTGAAGCCTAACGAATTTTTTTACGGTACCTAATCGAAGTATATGTGGTACCGAGATTAGCATGGTATAGTTGTACCAATTTGGTTGTGAATACGAAAACTTGTCATGCATTTAATACGTACATTAACTTGTTCCGAACACAACTTCAGTAAAATATATGTAATAAAAACTACTAACAAAAGTATTGTACTATAGGTACTGTCAATGAAAGGAATAACATCCTACGTATTCAAAGCAAACAACTTCGTAATATTCTAGTTACAAATGAACCAGACATATAAGTAATTAGAACTCATTCTTGTCCTGCATTAAATTCCAACTGTAACAATTTATAACAAGATCAGTTAAAATTTTGAAATGCCACAAAAGTAATTTGTGGATATGAACAAAAGTTACTGCACTAACTACCAGAATTAATGTCAATGTAAAGTAAATAGTTTAACATGAACGGTACCAACATAGAGTATCATTGGTACCAAACAATAATATTATTAATACTAATGCATAGTAATACATACCAAAATAGAATATCGCAGGTACTAAAGCATATTATCATTAGTACCAAAGCTGTGAATATGCTTTCACTACTGAAGCTTCAACGTTTGGAGGAACTACAAATATGGTACAACCACTTAGAACATAAAATAAGTCTTCATATTTAAAGTCTGCTCCCATCCCTGGCCTCCTCCTTTTTGTGTTTCCAAAAAAATTATACGGGACTTACAAATATGGCACACCATAACATTATCCCACATCCGAACTCCATAATATATTGTAAACAACTAGACGAACTTTAGCCCACGGAATTAAACATCAACTTTGTAACATACATTAGGGAAAAAAAAATTTCTATGCAAGATCCGATTCCGGTTTCAATTTATGTGTTGCGCGATGCCATGTTGCGTGGGAAAGTCAAGGAAAATGGGCTTCACAAGCATTAATGGTGACTGAAAAGGGAAATGGCGTGCCTGCCCATTTACCCTTACTAGAAGACCTTGATGGGATACATGGGGAAATTGTATACATTGCTTGGTCAACGCGGAAGCTACGCGAAGAACGTGCATGGATCATTGCACCAGACAATGTCATGCACATATTTTACCCTATACCTCTTGTAGATCCGTGGGGAGTACCGACGTACGTACTCAGTTCCTTAAAATCCATTTAATATATTTATGGCTTCTTACTCCAATGGCCTACCTGTAGTGGAGATGACAAAAATCTCCCACACTATCACGGTGGGTGTGACGCATCTTCAAAACTTCTTTCGATTTAGAAAGTACCATGATGTTCAATTAAACCAGGATGTTACCATATATCCCGCGGGAGATACACTCATTCCGTTCGGAACAAAGGTGGTTGTTTGGAATGCAAGGAGCATGGAAAGAACTTCATTCCAAAGCAACTCCTGCTTGTTGTTTGACATGATTCATCCGAAGATATTTATGATTACCAAATAAAAGATTACATTAATGCACTTACATATGTTGGTTAATATGTTACCCGATGCCTATGATTTTGAACTTTGGTATGAGGACGGTTCTCGTGGGGGTGTAGTGTTGTTGTGGGAACGAACGAAATGACGTTGGTGGTCGACCGTAACAATGATTCCTGTCTTGATAACGGTGCTTTGCTCAATGTTTGTTTCAAGGTTTGCTCAATGCTTTGGTGTTGCATATACGGTGTTTTGGTACCTAAAGGTCTTATGTTTTGGTTTAACTTTTTTAGTTTATTTCATATAATTTTTCTTGGTAGCAAGCGTTTCATGCTTTGGTGTTACATATAATGTGTTTTAATGTGTTTTGGTACCAAAAGGTCTTATGTTTTGGTATAACATTTTAGTTTAGTTCATATTAATTTTTTTGGTAGCAAACGTTTCATGCTTTGGTGTTACATATAATGTGTGTTAGTACCAAAAGGTCTTATATTTGTTAGTTGATTTTAGTTTAGTTCATCAAAAAAAATTGGTACGAAGAAATTCGTGATTTGGTATTACAGTTAACTTGTTTTGGTACCAAATAGTGTTATGTTTGTCGTTGATCTAGTTCATAGAAGTTGTTTTAGTAGGAGGAGTCTCATGCTTTGGTGTTACACTTAAGTTATTTTCGTACCAAAAAGTCTTATATTTGTTAAAACATTCTAGTTTAAATCATCAACGTTGTTTTGGTAATGATTTGGTATTAAAGTTGTTTTGGTACCAAATAGTCTTATGTTTGTTGTTGATCTAGTTCATAGAAGTTGTTTTGTAAGAGGAGTTCCATGATTTGGTGTTACACTTAAGTACTTTTCGTAACAAAAGGTATTATGTTTAGGTAGTTGATTTAAGTAATCTTTCATTTTTTCATCCTATTCCATAGCTGCGGGCACGACGTCGCATCAACCCGTGATTATAAATGTTAGAATGGTGACAACCGGAAATGTGGCACTTAAGTATTGTTATGATTTCATTTATATTTTGCAGTATTAAATTATCGGCATAGTGAGGATATTAGGAATGTTAACTATTTCGGTATGTAATGGTATAATGTCAACACGAATCGTAGCACGTGTTTGATCCTTTTATGTAAGTGATTCTATACCTAAAGGTGAACGCTTCGGTATTGGTTTGAAAACCGTATGAATATGGTTGTAATATTTTGTTTAAACTACATTGATCATTTTACTATATTGACTAATGGTAAAGAAAAATTACTTTATGTTAATTATAACAAGTACAACAACATACACTATTGACAGAATAAGATTACGATATTGAAGAAAACAATACTTGTGGGGACCATACGTTTACAATTAATAAAGGAAACTTGTTTGTATTACATTAAAATTTAGTTCATCTAAGTTGTTTTTTTTTTTGTTGGATCTAAGTTGTTATAGTACCAAGAGTTTCATGTTGTGGTGTTACGTATAACTTGTTTTGGTACCAAAAAGTTATATGTTTTCGTATGATGTTTAAGTTTAGTTCATCTAAGCTGTTTTAGTACCAATAGTATCATGCTTCAGTTACATTTAAGTTGTTTTGGCACCAAAAAGTTATATGTTTTGGTATAATGTCTAAGTTTAGTTCATCAAAGTTGTTTTGGTACCTAGAGTATCATGCTTTGGTATTACTTATAAGTTGGTTTGGTACCCAAAGGTCTTATGTCTGTTAGTTTATTTTGTGAAAAGAAGTTGTTTTTGTTAGGAGGAGTTTTAGCCTTTGTTGTTACATATAAGTTGTTTTGGCACCAAAAAGTTATATATTTTGCTATAATGCTTAAGTTTAATTTATCTAAATTGTTTTGTTACCCAGAGTATCATACATTGGTATTGCTTATAACTTGGTTTGGCACCAAAAGATCTTATGTCTGTTAGTTGATTTAGTTGAAAGAAGTTGTTTTGGTAGGAGGAGTTTTAGCCTTTGGTGTTACATATAAGTAGTTTTGGCACCAAAAAGTTATATATTTTGGTATAATATCTAAGTTTAGTTTATCTAATTTGTTTTGGTACCAAGAATATCATGCTTTGGTATTGCTTATAAGTTGGTTTGGTACAAAAGGTCTTATGTCTGTTAGTTGATTTACTTGAAAGAAGTTGTTTTGGTAGGAGAAGTTTTAGCTTTTGGTGTTACATATAAGTTGTTTTGCTACCAAAAGGTCGTATGTTTTGGTATAATGTCAAAGTTTAGTTCAACTAAGCTGTTTTGGTAACAAGAGTATCACGCTTTGATAGTTCTTATAAGTTGGTTTGGTAGGAAAAGGTCTTATGTCTGTTAGTTGATTTAGTTGAAAGAAGTTATTTTGGTATGAGGAGTTTTAGCCTTTGGTATAACATATAACTTGTTTTGGTACCAAAAAGTTATATGTTTCGGTATAATGCTTTAGTTCATCTAAGTTGTTTTGGTACCAACAGTTTCATGCATTGATATTGCGTATAAGTTGGTTTGATACCAAAAAGTCTTATGTTATAATTTTTTGATTTTGATTTTTTCAGCTTATTCCGCAGCCGCGGGCACGACATCGCATCAACCAAAGACTACAAGTGTTATAATTGGTAACATTCGAAAATGTGGCTCCTAAGTATTGTTATAATTTCATTTGTTTGCAATACTAATCTATCAGCATATAATATGGATATTTGTGTTTTGCGGCACACACTCTATTGGTTGTTTGATGCTTTAGTGATTTAAGTTGTTTTCGTAGCTTATGTTTGATGCTTTGTTAGTTCATGTAAGTGTTTTCGATACCTAAAGGTGAACGCTTTGCTATTGGATTGAAAACTTTATAAATGGTTGTAATTTTAGCAATTTATGGTTTTTCTTATTATATTGTCATATTTTCTTATTATCTTGAACATTTCTTTAATATAGTAAATAGACTTATAGTAAAGATAAATTACTTTATGTTAATTATAAGAAGTACAACAATATACACTATTGACAGAATAAGATTACGATATTTAAGAAAACAATAATTGTTGTGTCTATACGTTTACAATAATAAAGGAAACTTTAGTAATTCATACTAATAATAAATACTACTAACAATCATATCTAATTATTTCTTGGGGGAGAGTGAAAATAAATTATCCCCCCATCAACGATACCTGAATCTCCAATCGTTTTGTTTCGATCAAGCAACTATTCCTCATACCAAAGTTCCATTTCAGACTCAGATTTCATTCGTTCATCCGCCAACATTTCATAAAGAGATTGGATCAAAGTCGTCATAGGATAGGTATACAACTCTCCATATGGATATTTAGTGCATTCAACAATTCGAAACGTAGTTCGGATCATTTGTGGAGCTCCTAAAATGATTAATTGATCCTAACACATGGACAAAAATGATTTATGTAAAGCAAGGGAGCATATAATAATAATAAAATTATTGTTCAGGTTAACAACCTACGTGGTATATCGGTTGTATGATGGCTCCGTTTGGGATACTCATCTCCGTTTGAGTTGATTTTGGGTAAACAACATTTCCATTATGAAAGTATAATATTGTGGTCCCAGGAATGCCTCGACGGGGTTGATAATTCAAAGTTGTCTTCAAAATTGTCGTTGCAACTTATGTTGTATGTTATTCCCTCTTGTGTGGTTCCAGTCGGTTTTACACTAAATTCAATCTGTGCCATTGGTACTTCGTTGAATTTTGAGTAAGGTGTTAATAAGTTTATTCACAACTCAAATATATATAGATGTATCACAAAACTCACAAGCTCCATAGTAATGACAATTATTACAATATCTATCTCACAAGCACAAAAGCGTTTTAGTAATGTCAGATCTTGTGAGTCACAAGCTCAATAGTGTAATAGTTGAAGAATTCGTCAATTCCTAAATCTTGTGTGTTCCTACCAAACTAAGTTTATATAACCACCAACAGCTATGGGTCGTACTACCAGAATCATTAGTACTAAAATAACAGAGGTAATTACGAAAATAAATGGAAAACTGTCCAAAGTGGTGTTATTAATAAAGCTGAAATGAAGGCGAATGTACCGAAATGATTGAGTACAAGTAACTAACTCCATCTATCAAAATGCAATTTTGGCCACTACATAACCTGTCAAATTCTTATTAAACATTAACTAAGTAACAGAATTTGTCGTACCAATTTGTATCAATAATTTTAGAATTTAATCAGGAGAACAATGGTAAATATTTGTATCAACCTAACTTTAAAGTCAATAAGTCTTCTTCTGATGAAATCGGTGGCTCACTAAGAAGTCGAGTACAATACCAATACAGTCCTCTCCATCTCCTGTTATGAGTTGAATGCCGCCAACTGATTTATTGCTACAAACCTAAATGATGGAAAAATAATATAGTCCATTTTTTTGCATTTGATAAGTCAAATAATGGACATTTGAAAGAACATTTATTTTGTACCTGATTTTTTGATTACATGCATTTAAGTCATATTCAGGTTGGTAACCTTTACCTGACAGCCATTTGTCCTCTTATGCTCCGAACTTTCCAATTACTGATAGCCAATTCTCCTCATACTCCTCTTCTGTCAAACTACCGTAAATGGCATCAAATAGTGCATCCTTCATATCCTCATAGTTGTTACCATAACCATTTAGTTTTATTGGAAATTTATTTACAATATGCCACAAGTACCACCTATGACGTGCCTCGGGCATTTACATTGACAATGCTTTACGCATTTCGGCTGCTTGTTCAGTTAGTATAGCGTTCGGAGGTTTCCCATGCATGCTAGCCATGTACAGAACAACCATTGATAGGTCTCTGTATCTTCATGGGACAATAATGCACATATAAGGAGGATGTTTTGCATATGGTGGTTTACCCCAACAAAATTGGCAAACAGTAACTTGTACTCATCTGTGAGATGTCGCATAAAAAAGAACCACATCCCTAAATTCTTCACACGCAACCCGACTCCTCGCATCAGCCCACATCACATCTTTTAATACCCCCATGTCATCTAGCCTGTGAATGTGGACGAAGTTTTAGTTGTCCGCAGTCATTTTGTTAAAATACTCTAACATTGTATTCGCATCCCCTTCCTTCAAAATCAACCTCTTCTCAATACCAATGACATTGTGCAAATCTCTCTTTGTTATAGATTTGGGGAACCATAACACCCGCGACAGTTTCATCAAATAGCTTCCGTCTCACATGGATGTCTAACTCTTCCTGACGATACATACTAATGAAGCGTGACTTACTAGGTGATGGAGTGTGGTTCTTGTGCTCAACAACTACTTTCTTTAGTTTCCACTCACCATAATCACACTTATAAGCATATATCATCGCCTCACAACACATTTCTTAGTTTTCGTTGTTCTCTCAATCAAATCTAGACTACCAACAACAACTCTTTTACCATTTTACTATCTCCTATGGATTCTCTTACCGTTACATTCACATTTCCATACGTAATTCCCATGCTCACCACTTTTGTTGTAATTCCCCGAAACTTTTACAATACGAAAGCCTTCTTGCTTCCCATATCTTTTGTAGTATGAATCAATATCTTCCAAACAAGCAAATAACATCCAAACTTTTGGAGTTTAAACTATAGTATTACTCCCGCAACATGTGCTAGGTGGTGATACTTCCTGGAGTGGGACAACGGACTCCAATAAACGTCCATCTAATTCAAGAACCCCATCCCGTCCTCAACATTAGTGACCCCGCAACCATAACCCAAGTCTACTTCACATTCAACTTCTTCAATGTCATTATGCATCACCTATGCAATCAATTTATATATACATACGCTAATAGAATTTTAGTGCACAAATTAACTTTGCAATCACATTACATAAGCAATATTATGACCAAGTTGAACGAAATAGGGCTGCTAACTATGTGCTTGACCAAACAACATTTTTTTGTCATTTGCTTTAATGTGTTTCAAAGATGGCCAACAAACCATACAAATCATTTCAGTGTTACTGAAGAGCTTCTCATACCAAAGCAACTTAACTCTAATATCAAAGCATATAACTCTTGGTACTAAAAAACAACATAGATCAGTTTATTAACTACTTGTGCTACTTTATCAAATAATACTGAAGAGGTCTGATTACTTTTCTTCACATGTCTCCTTTTGTTACAATCTATATGTTAGTTTTTTCATAAATAATTTCTCTATGGACAATGGTTTCTCTAATCCAAACAATAATTCAGTTTCCCATTTCACAGAATTCGCAAATGATAATTCAATTAGCCATTTCCCACAATATCCATACAATAATTGAATTTCACCATTTTCCACATTTTCCATACATTATAATTACCCATTCCCCACATTTTCCATACATCTATTGAAATACCCATTTCCAGAAACCCCCAAACATTTAAATTAACCAAAATCAATTTTCAAACCGATGGTTAAAAACCAAAATCGTTTTTTAACGAAAATCCCTTATGTTCCAAACATTAACAATTAACCAAAATCAATTGCTTTGGAATAAAAAATCTAAACTTTAAGACACATACCTCGCTACCTTCACAATAATTTGTGTATCGTTGATGTTCTCTTCAATGGAATATGGAAGATTCAAGTCCATCTCTTCAATATCTTGGAATATGGCAGATTTGTTTTTCTTCAATGGAGTATTAATACAATAGAAGACAAAAATTTGGGGTTTAATTTCTTCAATGAAAGACAAAAAATTGGGGTTTAATTTCTTCAAAAATGGCCTCAACAATGGATGTCAATTTCTTATGGTTGCTTCCAGCCAAGCTTGTTCCTTCCCAAGAGTTTTTCTCTAAAGAACTTATTTTCATCAGTTTATAAATATTTTTTACCAGTTTATACATCTCACATCAGTTCGTACATATTTCATTTAAACACATTTTACATCAATATGTATTAACATATTGTCATTCGTTTATAGTAACCTCTTAGTTCAACGATTAAGGTGACTAGTGAGTGCCTTAACTTAGAGGCTCAAAGGTTGGCCTAGTGTAGCGATGCCAACTGGGCTGGGTAATCCCAGCCTAGCCCGTCTCATGGGCCGCATGGTTTAGGCCTGATATAATCCGTTTAAAACCTAGCCCAACCCGCCTGAAGATCAAACAGGCACCGGGCTGAAAATTCACAAACCCAACTTACATAAACCCGACACACCAATCCGTCCTGACCCGCTTGCTGACCCACCCAACCCAACCCGCCCAAACCCAACCACCATCATCACAAAAATCATGTTTAAAAACGGTGCTAATAGAAAATAGATAATACTTCCTCCGTTTCTTTTTATAAGGAGCATATTGACTTTGATACTATTCATACATTATATTTTGATCGGCTTTTATGGTTTATGCGTAAGGAAAAATATAGCCTTGTTGGATCTCGTTTGATTCATCTTAATATATACATTTTTGATATCTTGTTGTCATAATTTTTACAAAAGCATAATCAAATATAAAAATGGTACAAAATGTGCCTCGGCAAGTGTGAAAAGTGAAATGTTGCTTATATTTTGAAACGGAGGTAGTATTAAATAATGAGGATAATATAAAAATAATCATTAATCACAATTATTGGATAATTCATTATTCAATGTTCAATACTCATTATAATCTTATTCTTTATTTCTATCCTAAGATTATAAATAAATGACGATACTAGAAAAAAGATAATAATGATAAATAATCAAGATATTATAAAAATTAATCATTAATCATAACTTTTAATAACATGAAGTTTTTTAAGCTAAATATTTCACATTTTCAATCATCATATTTGACTGTTATATCTTAATTGAGTTATACAAATGCAAACATAATTCACAATCACATAATTCCAATTCCATGAAACATACTAACTCATTCAACCCACTCAACCCAACCAGACCAACCACCCCAGCCGAGCCCACCCCATCAATCAGCCTAGCCAGCCCACCCAACCCATTAACTAACCCACCTAATCCACCTAACCCATTAATCAGCCCATCCCACCCACCCAGCCCGCCCTATTAACCGCCAAAAGCACACCCAAACCAGCAGTTGGTCAGTCCCTCAACCCACGCCTAAATCTCACCCAGGCCGCCACATTCCCAAGCCCGCACCAGTCAAAATTTGGCCAGCCTAGCCCGACCCACTCAATTGCCACCACTAGCCTAATGTTAAGGCCCTTCCGCTTCTCCATAAGACAGGGGATTGATTCTCACCCTTGCAAAGGAGGGATCTCCATTCCCCCCCTTGTGCAAGGGTTTTTTCTTACCTATACTTATAAATGAGATTATATTTAAAAATAAATAAAAAAAATAAATTATATCTCATATCATTTTATTCCAATGCTCTTTTTTTAATTATTATCTCATTTGTAGAGAAGGATTATTCTCTAGTTTGTCCTCGCACAGGCATCACTCAGGGGCACATTACAAGCCAGACATCCCAACACCCCTCCCCCAATCCAAGCAAATGCTTGGGGTAGGAATTAAACCACATACCAAGTTAGCGAAGATGGAGACGTTCACCACCTGAGCCAATCCCAATTCTTACTTTAGAAGTTTTCAATTTATAAATAAACTACAGTTATGGCCCTTGTAAAACACGGGAAATTTTTTATCATAAAAATAAATATATAAAGTTAATAATAAAACTTTATATGAATGTTTGTACCCGTGCGAGTCAAACTAGTTATATAATTAGATTTTTATTATAAAAAAATGACCTGAATAAAATATTCAACTCTTGTGGAGCTCCGGAGAAGAAAAAACCTAAGATAAATATTATCTTAAAGTTTTTCAATTCAAGTTGTTACATAAACTTAAAATTTAGTTACAATAGTATCAATGCAACTAATATTGTAAATTTAAATTACTTTTCCATAAATTAGAAAAACCTCTAGCATACTCGTTGTTTGATAAGTGGACTCTATGGTCGTTAATTAGGAGTAGTTTTAGGTCATATAGATGCATATTAGGCCGCCATGTAGCTTTCATTTAGTTCCCTTCTGTATCCTTTTTCATTGTGTGCATGTCTTGCATTAGTTTTAGTGTATTTGTATTTAGTTAGGTTGCATGTAGTTTGTTACATGTGCATTTACATCCTCCCTCCCCAATCTAATCTCCCCTTGAGTACTTTTTGATAGATTTGCAAGGAAGAGGAGTAAAAACAAGGGAGCAGACGCTCCAATATGGGCGGAGAGGGCCATTGTGAAGGAGGAATTAAAAGAAAGTCGGCAGGAACTTAGAATAACCCAGGCCTTCTCCAAGGCTAGAGCAGGCACTCCGTTTTTAATTGAGCGGGCGCTCCACTGCTCTTTCGGACAATTTCGGTCACTTTCGAACGATTTCGGTCATTTTCGGACAACTTCAATTTTGTGTTTTACGGCTTTGCCCTTAGTACTTTCGGGGTATTTGACAGGCTAAAGTCGTATCACATTATCAAAGATAAATCCTAAGTCCTCTAACAATGATAGTCAAGGGAAGTAGGGTCGAATCCACAGAGAGACGGAGTTCTAAGTCAATATTCAGCTAAACAGCTACTTCAGACAAGATCAGGGAAGAATCAGCTGAACTACTAATTAAACACTAGAAGGCAACGTAAAAAGGGATTTTTAATCTATGAAATAAAGGTCTAGGGAATTACTTCGGTCCACCTTGCTTATACCAATCAAGGGATCAAACAACTATCAGAACCTAGGTCAAGAATCGATATATTAGAGCAGTGTCAAGCTATGCCTAAGTCTCAACGCCCATAATTCAACATATGCAACATGTTCACAAACATAATCAGAATTACTAATGTGTATTAGGCATCTAAAAGTAAGATGAGTCTTTGCAAAGAATTATTAACCTCAAGTAATCAATGAAACTGCGCAATAACATTAATTACTCAATAAGAACAAATCACACGATAATCAATCTCATCAAACCCTAGAAACTAATAGCAATTCAAATAATCAAGGTATAAACATGGCTTCCCTCCCCAAATTCTTAGAAATTGGATTACTCAGACATGATAAAATGAACAATAATAAAACTAATATAGAACCCTAATTTCAACATCATGAATGAATATAAATTAAACCAAGCAATCAAAAGTAATTAAAGAGATTAAGAGTAGTGAAGAATACCAATTGACGAAAAGAAATAACTTTTATTGAAATCAAATATGAGGTTCAATCACCCCTTAAACTAATCTAAAGTGTTTAAAAACTCTCTAAAAACTAAGCTAAGAGTAAAGGAAATAAACTAGAATAAAAGCTATCTCTAAAATAATGAGGAAAAACTATTTATAATAGCCCCCAAAATCTCATTAAAAACGGAAAATAAAAGATAGAATTCTGTGGAAACGAGCGTGGGACCCGATGGGGCAATGGGCCACCCGATCGAGCCCACACTAAAAAAATGCACCAACTTCTCTTCGACTCCACGCAAAACAAGCAGCAACAAATGGGTGAACTGGGCCACCTGATCTAGATCAGGCCAATAGTGCCCGATCGGGTCCTCACTATGCAAGCCCAGCTTCTTGAATCTCGTACGCATATCAGTGGAGGAGGAAAATTGGGCCTGGCCGATCATTGGCCTGATCGGGTCCATGATCGTGTGGCGCACAAAAGCCCAGCTGGCTTCTTCTCTCCTCTTGGACGCAACTCAGCAACAGTTTCCAATGGCACTTGGAATTTTTGGGCCAGCCCGATCGGGTGGGCCTTGCCCGATTGGGTTGGTAGTAAGAATGCCCAACATAATTTTCTTTGTTCCTTCACCCGATTGGGTCGGGTGATGTTCGCCTGATCGGGTGGTAAAATCGGGTGCGAAACTTTACCACCCGATCAATAAATCTTCGCCCGATCGGGCCATTTTCTGCCCGACCAGTGTACGGGAAGCTCCTTTTGACTCTTTGACTCTTAATTATTCACGTTTAGGGGTCTTGGGACCCTCTAAACTCTCCATAAAGCTCATAACCATTCTTCCGTACCTCGTAACAACTTGTAAAGCCGTGGTTGCTTCCAAATGGCTCGGAAATAAGGAGAAAACTCCCTAAACCCTGCAATTCAACGCTAAAACACAAAACTACAACTATATACGATAGTTAGTATAAAATAGCTCCAAAGAGCTCCAATGACGCACAATCTAGCTCATAAATAGGGGGAAAAAACTCCATATAAATACGTGATATGAGTATTTAAGCTTGTTTTTGTAATAATAAAGCATATAATTTCATTTTCAAGAATATTATTTGCTTAATTGGAGAGTTTCTAGAGTGAGAAGTTGCATTTCTAGTGAGAGAAAGTGGATCTAGTTTGTGAATGTTAAGGATTGAAGCTTTATCAATGGAAGTTTTTGAATGACTTTCATCTATATTTGAGTATTACTTCTTACCCTTCTTTTTGTTGCTTTAATACTTTGTTCTATTCTGATTAAAGATTGACTATTTGTGATTAGTTGTGGTTAAAATGATTTCTACCGTTGTTGATCCACCATTATTGCTTTAGGCTTTTTATTTCATCCTTTTATGGCTAGTGAGTAGTTTATTAGCTAGGGGAAGGGGATGACCTTGTTGATCATGTGTTGACCATGAAAGTCAAGCTTGAGGGTTAGATTTAGGTGAAAGTGTATTGCCTAGCTTATTTCATTGTCATGTTTATTTGATTGATCACCATTTGAACTAGATTTGGGAATCCAGGGGGAAGGATTGAGAAATGAAACCGTGGACTGACCTTAGGCTAGTCATTAGGTTGATTTCACCACGAGAATAGGTGTTTGAATTCCTAGGACCCTATTTGAATCACTACGTGTTTTGGAAATAATTGATTGATTGAGTTTACCATGAGAATATGTAAAATTGGTCAATTAGGTCCTCCTAATTAGCTTAAGAAAGTGATTAGAAAACATTTGAGTGACTTAGTCCCCTAATTGACCCCATTGAATCCCCTTGGCTTGACAAGTGGTTAATACATGGTTAACTTGTTAATCCCCTATCCCTAGTGCCACTTTTATATAGTCCAAATCCAATTGTTTAGTTTGTTTGCTAGTTAATTAGTTCATAATTTCTTAGTTAATCATTAATATCAAAAACTCACCAAAAATAGATTTAGCTCACTTAATCGCTTTCAAACCTTGATTAATACTTGCTTCCTCGTGGATTCGACCCTTTTTTACCCTATATTGGTTAAGTTAGTTTATAAATTTGGCACGTGCAACAATCGTGTCAAATTTGGCGTCATTGCCAAGGAAGCAATGTATTACATTGAGCTTCTTTCCATTCGTCAATATTCAGTTTCGTAAGATTTTCCTTTCAAAGTAGCTTGCCTGTTTTAGAGAAAACTGTTAAGCTATGATGTTCCACAGGGTTAGTTTCTTCATTTCGATCTAGGCGATTGAATTGTGTTTCAATCATAGACAAAAATCTAGAAAAAAATGTTAAACATTCCTTTTCAATGTACCCCTCTGCAATAGACCCTTCAGGATAAGCTTTGTTACGTACAAGTGATTTAACTGTACGCATTTTCCTGTTTTTAAAACTAACATTAGTATCATGATTTGATGCATTTATATGATAAACGTTACTTATGAAGATTCATTTTACCTTTTAAAACGATACATCCAACGATAATTGATATGAATATGGCTCTATGAAAGCGATATTCAAGTGTACTCCAATGCAAAGGAACCTAGATATTAAAAAGTCCGAATTTTTATGTGTTTTTGTGGCTAAAGTTTGTATCTTTATGTGTTATGGGATATGGAAATTAAATCAATCACTCCTGAAAGATTTAATTAACTTTCAATCTCACTTAAACCACTCCTGGAATTAAGTAGATTAATCACTCAATAATTATCACTCCTGAAAATTATTAAATGGCACGAATTTAATTGACAAACAATTAAGCTCGAAAAATGACTCAAAGTTCTTAACATTTTCTGAATGAAAAATGGCGTACAAAGCTCCTTATTTATACTAGTACACTCTAGTATGATAAGGAACCCTAATTCTATCTAAAAAGCAAGATAAAACTAAATCCCTAAAATGAAGGGAAAGATAAGCAAGGAAGAAAAATGATAGGCATTCGGCCTTATCACCTTTCCACACGCCTCCTTATTTTGTTTACTCTAAACATCAATCCTAATCCCAATAGGATTTGAAAACCTACTAGAATCTACATAACCAACCGAAATTTCGGCCCTAATGTAGTTTTTATTACATGAATAAAAATGACTCAACAAAAGCAAATAGAATACTCTATAAATGGCTATGGACGCCCCATTTTAGCCATTTCAAGCTAGTTCTTCTTCCCAAGCTATCATAGTCACAAAAGATCCATTGGCCTTGAGCTTGAATCCAAAGGTCTCAAGAACCAAGCAAATAGGCTCATCTCCAATGGTTGACTTTGGCTCTTGACTCATGTCATTCTCCCCCTCTTCAAAAGAATTTGTCCTCAAATTTTCATCATCATAGTAAGGACTAAGATCTCCAACGTTGAACGTAGCACTCACACCTCCATACTCACTTGGAAGATCAATCTTGTAGGCACTATCTCCAATCACCTCAAGCACCTCAAAGGGACCATCAGCCCTAGGCATGAGCTTATTCTTCCTCTTGCTTGGGAACCTCTCCTTTCTCAAATGAATCCACACAAGATCGCCACTTTTGAACTTTGGTTGCCTTCTATGCTTGTTTGCTCTCTCCTTGTATTGAGTGTTCATCTTCTCTATTCTTGCCTTGACTTGCTCACACATTTTTTTGAAGGTTTCGAACCTCTTCTTTGCATCAACATGAATTTCAGATTTGGTTAGTACAATAAAATCAATAGGAAGGAAAGGATTGATACCATAGACCACCTCAAATGGAGATTGAGAGGTAGTGGTTGAATGAGCTCGATTATAAGCAAATTCAGCATGGGCTAGCTTCATATCCCAATCCTTTTGTGTTTTACTCACCAAACCACGCAATAAAGCTCCAAGAGTTCTATTAGTTACTTCAGTTTGGCCATCAGTTTGAGGATGATGACTAGTACTGAAAAGTAACTTGGTTCCAACCATCTTCCACAAGCTCCTCCAAAAGTGACTTAGGAACTTGGAATCACGATCACTAACAATACTCCTAGGGATGCCATGTAGGCGAATGATCTCCCTAAAGTACAAATCAGCAATATGTAAAGCATCATCAGTTTTATGCATAGGTACAAAGTGAGCCATCTTAGAGAAACGATCTACCACTACCATGATAGCATCTTTTCCCCTTTGAGTTCTAGGCAACCCTACTATGAAATCCATACTCACACTAGCCCAAGGAGCATTAGGGACATGTAATGGAGTGTATAGGCCTTTATGGAAGGTACTCTTGGCCCTTTGACAACTAGCACACCTACTAACCACCATATGAACATCTTTCACCATGCTAGGCCAATAGAAACTTTCACTCAATGTGTCTAGGGTCTTTTGAATGCCAAAATGGCCAGCCACGCCACCACTATGGACTTCCCTCACCAACAACTCCCTCACGCCACTCTTAGGAACACAAAGCCTGTTCCCCTTAAACAGAAATCCTTCTTGCACTACATACATGCCATTAGGGTTATTAAAAGAATTACAAAAGTCTTCATCTTTTACATACAATTCTTTCAAATGATCAAACCCTAAAATACGAGCATCAACCATGGTTAAGAGATAGGAACGCCTAGAAAGAGCATCAGCAACAACATTACTCTTTCCTTCTTTATATTTAGAAGAAAAAGTAAAAGATTGTAGGAATTCAACCCACTTGGCGTGCCTATAATTGAGCTTTTGTTGCCCATGGATGTGTTTGAGTGCCTCATGATCTGAATGAAGTATAAAAGGCTTTGGCCTTAAATAATGAGACCAATGATCCAAGGCCCTTACAATAGCATAAAACTCACGATCATAATTGGAGTAATTGAGCTTGGCGCCACTCAATTTCTCACTAAAGAATGCAATAGGCCTCTTCTCTTGGATCAAAACAGCACCTACGCCAATCCCACTTGCATCACACTCTACCTCGAACAATTTGTGAAAATCTGGCAAGGCTAGGATAGGGGCGTTGCAAAGGAGCCTCTCCACCTCTTCAAATGATCTTTGAGCTTGAGAGTTCCAAGAAAACTCTCCCTTCTTCATCAACTCTGTGATTGGAGCCATAACTGTTGAGAAGTTTCGAATGAACCTCCTATAGAAGGAAGCTAGGCCATGAAAACTTCTACACTCATGAGCATTGCTTGGCGCCAACCATGTGGAAATAGCTTTGACTTTCTCTGGATCAACATGTACTCCATCCCTAGAAACAATATAGCCAAGAAAAGCAATACTAGGTACAAGAAAGTCACGTTTTTCCATCTTGCCATACAGTTTTTGTTCTCTCAATTTTTCAAACAACAGTCTTAAATGAGCTAAATGAGATTCAATACTAGTACTATATACAAGAATATCATCTAGATAGACAACAATAAACTTGTTAAGAAAGGGACGTAGTACCTCATTCATAAGCCTCATAAAAGAACTAGGAGCATTGCAAAGACCAAAAGGCATCACCATCCACTCATATAGACCTTGTTTGGTCTTAAAAGCGGTTTTCCACTCATCTCCTTCCCTAATTCTCATTTGGTGATATCCACTCCTTAGGTCTATCTTTGAAAACACCAAAACTCCATGTAACTCATCAAGCATGTCCTCCAATCTAGGCATAGGAAAGCGATACTTGATGGTGATGTTGTTGACGGCCCTACTATCAATGCACATCCTCCATGTACCATCCTTCTTAGGGACAAGAAGGGCAGGAACGGCGCATGGACTCATGCTTTCTTTCACATAGCCTCGTTCAATCAACTCTTCAATCTGTCTTTGTAGCTCCTTAGAAGCCATAGGATCGCATCTATATGCTGGTTTGTTAGGCAAAGGTGCGCCTGGCACTAGATCAATAGCATGCTCAATCCCTCTCAAAGGTGGTAACCCTTGAGGCAACTCTTTGGGAAATACATCCCCAAACTCCTCTAACAAAGCTGCAAGGTTAGGATCCTTCATAGACACATCATTAGTTAAAGTACATTTAACAAATAAAACATAACCATGACCTTCTACTTCAACCTCCTTTTCGAACTCTTTGGGTGAAAGGAACAAACTTTGCTTGCTTTCGTCCCTCTTCTTTGGCGCAATAGTGTTAGGAGACAAGGGCATAAGTCGAATCCTTTTGGACCCCATCAAAACAGAATACACATTGGTCTCCCCCTCATGAATAACCTTTCGATCAAATTGCCAAGGTCTACCAAGAAGAACATGACAAGCACTCATAGGAAGAACATCACCCCACAACTCATCTTTGTAGCTACCAATCGAAAAAGACACAAGGGCTTGTTTCTTAACCATCAAACCAGTCTTATCATCTAACCAACTCAACTTGTAAGGACAAGGATGATCTCTAACCAACAAATTCAACTTAGAGACCACATTAGATGCCACCACATTAGTGCAAGATCCACTATCAATAATCACATTGCAAGAGAAATCACCAACTCTACATCTAGTATGAAAAAGATTTTCTCTTTGCTCATGATTAGGTGAATGATCAACATGTAACTTCCTCCTAATAACTCCAATCATCCTAGAGTCATCTTCAGCATAGGCATCTTCATCCTCATTCTCCTCACTCTCATGGTCACTCTCCACCACATAGTCATACATCCTCTCTTCCTCCTCCATGGTCACGTATTGTCTCATGGTTAGGGCTTTTCTAGTGGGACAATTTGTAGCAATATGACCCCTCCCTTGACACTTAAAACACTTCCTACTATCATCATACTTCTCTCTAGAAACCACCAATTTATGGCGCTCCCCCTTTTGTTCCCCCTTAGAAGGAATTTCATTTTTTTCAAAGGCTTTGGAAGAAGATGGATAATTAGGATTAGGGTTAAAGCTTTTGAAAGTGGTGTTTTTCCCCCCATAGGTTTTCTTATCCTCAAGTTCATGTCTTTCAAACTTCAAAGCCAATTGACACACATCATCAAAGGTACTATAGTTGGCAATATCAATCTTTCTAGCAATAGATTTATGAAGACCTCCAATAAACCTAGCAATTTTTTCTTGCTCAACCTCTTCATTCCCACATAGCAAGCATAAATTATCAAATTCTAAAGTATAATCATTCACACTCATAGAATTTTGAGTTAAATCACGTTTTTTCATGTATTGCCTTTGGATGAAATCACTTGGAATAAATCTCTCTTTCAACTTCTTTTTAAGCTTCTCCCAACTTTTAAGCTTAGGTTTTCCAAGTTTTGCCCTTTTTGTTTTTAGACCTTCTAACCAAATTCCAGCATATTTAGTTAGTCTAATAGTGGCAATTTTAAACCTTTTATCATCATCAAATCCCCTATAGTCACACACCTTCTCAAGTTGTCCAATCCACTCAAGCAAATCTTCAGGCTTTGCATTGCCATCAAAATCATCCAATTCTATTCCCCTATCATCATCATAAGTGGATTTAATTTTTGGGACAATCTCATGATCAGATTCATAATCAACATGATTAGGGTCGTTTCTCCTTTTAAACATATCATGCAAGGTTAATTGGGCGGTTTCCAACCTCCTAGCCCTAGCTCTGTCCTCCTCAACACCAATAAGTAAATCATGCATCATTTTTTCAAGTTTCTCCACACTAGACATGATTTAAAGCTTAAAACAATCAACAAATAAGCCACACAAATACACAAAGTCACGCCAACAAGAGCAGTAGCCAACCAACCACACAAGCCCAAACAATGATCAATAACTAGAATTAACTAGTTTAGAATGCTTACCAAGAAAGTCGGACACTTTCTTTCCTCACCCTCCTGGAAAACTGATACCAATTGATATGAATATGGCTCTATGAAAGCGATATTCAAGTGTACTCCAATGCAAAGGAACCTAGATATTAAAAAGTCCGAATTTCTATGTGTTTTTGTGGCTAAAGTTTGTATCTTTATGTGTTATGGGATATGGAAATTAAATCAATCACTCCTGAAAGATTTAATTAACTTTCAATCTCACTTAAACCACTCCTGGAATTAAGTAGATTAATCACTCAATAATTATCACTCCTGAAAATTATTAAATGGCACGAATTTAATTGACAAACAATTAAGCTCGAAAAATGACTCAAAGTTCTTAACATTTTCTGAATGAAAAATGGCGTACAAAGCTCCTTATTTATACTAGTACACTCTAGTATGATAAGGAACCCTAATTCTATCTAAAAAGCAAGATAAAACTAAATCCCTAAAATGAAGGGAAAGATAAGCAAGGAAGAAAAATGATAGGCATTCGGCCTTATCACCTTTCCACACGCCTCCTTATTTTGTTTACTCTAAACATCAATCCTAATCCCAATAGGATTTGGAAACCTACTAGAATCTACATAACCAACCGAAATTTCGGCCCTAATGTAGTTTTTATTACATGAATAAAAATGACTCAACAAAAGCAAATAGAATACTCTATAAATGGCTATGGACGCCCCATTTCAGCCATTTCAAGCTAGTTCTTCTTCCCAAGCTATCATAGTCACAAAAGATCCATTGGCCTTGAGCTTGAATCCAAAGGTCTCAAGAACCAAGCAAATAGGCTCATCTCCAATGGTTGACTTTGGCTCTTGACTCATGTCAATAATGCACAGCCCTGCCAATTTTGCTTCAGTCAAGTGTATGACAAGGTGTATCATTACATCAAAAAACCCCGGAATAAATATGCGCTCCAACTTGCATAATTTTTTAGCAATGGTTTTTTCCATTTTCTCCAACTCAGACACCCTTAAAGTCTTAGAGCACAGTTGTTTAAAAAAACCTAAGTTCTCTCAAAGGCTCTAAAACTTTCTCATCTAAAACACCTAGGAAGGCTAGGGTAAGAAAATCTTGCATAAACATGTGAAAGTCGTGACTTTTCATACCTATAATCTTTCCATCATCTAAAAACACACCTCGTGAAATGTTTGATGCATATCCATTGGGGAAATCCAACTTTGATATCAATGTCACTATTTTCTTCCTTTTCTTTGTTGTCACATTGTATGGGCATGTGGTATTTCATATTTTCCTTGTACAATCTTTGGTCAAAGTTTCTCATGCATCTTCATATCCTTCAAGTCCAATCGAGCATTTAAAGAGCCTTTATTCTTCCCTTGTAAATCAAGTAAGGTACCTAATACACTTTCACAAACATTTTTTCCACATGCATTACATCAAGGTTGTGTTGAACTAAAAATGACTCCAATAAGGTAATTGAAAAAAAGCACTTTAGATCTTCCACTGATGAACCAAATAGCGATCTCCCTTCTTTCGTTTTCCTTTACTCTTTTTCCCATACTCTACATTTGAGTAGCCACTCAATTGCTCTATAACATCATGACCAGTAAGTGAATTGGGAGGAGGACCTCTTTCCATGTTCCCATCAAAAGAGCTCTTATTAAATCTCCACTTGTGATTAGCATCTAAAACCTTCTATGACCCATATAGCACCACTTATGGCCGTGTTTCAATCTTATAGAACATGTGTCTTTATGGCAATTAGGCCAAGCAAGGTTCCCTTTAGTGCTCCAACCAGATAAATTAGCATAGGTTGAGAAGGCTTGAATTGTTCACATCAACACTGCTCGCATATTAAAAGTTTCCTTCTTATGGGCATCAAATGTACTTACCCCAGTCTCCAACAATTCTTTGAGCTAATCTATCAAAGGTTGTAAAAATACATCTATGTCATTTCCCGGAGCTTTAGGACTAGGAATAAACAAAGACAACATCATATTATCGCTTTTCATGCACATCCAAGGTGGTAAATTATAAGGAACCAATAGCACATGCCATATGCTATATCTACTACTCTTACTTACACCCGGCTTTAAAACCATCACTAGAAAAACCCAACCTTACATTACGTGCATCAGCAGCAAAGTCGGGAAAATCATAATCTAAAGACTTCCATGCCTTTGAATCTGATGGGTGCCTCATGACATCATCATCATCCTTATTACAACCATCCTTATGCCACTACATATGTTTTGATATCTTTGAAGATATGAACATTCTTTGAGGTCTCGGATATTAATGGAAAATGACGCAAGACTAATTGGGATATTCGTATTGTCTTTTGAGTTCCCGCTTTATCGGATATGTCTATCAACGTTATTAGATGCATTTTTCCAGCTAGAGGCCCCAAATTTGGAATAATTTTCAATATTTGCATACTCCTTTCGGAACAAACTGCAATGGTTGACGCATGCATCAATCTTAATATAGTCTAACCCAAGTGTTCTTGTATATTTTTCAACTTCGTAGGAAGATGCAGGAAAACTCTTATCATAATTTAATGTCATGTGCAACACCTCCAGAGTCATTGAAAATGCCTTGTCAGTCATTTTTATTGCTAACTTCTACATGCACCAATGTAATCAGGAACTTCAATCTCTTAAAAGTCTTACACCCAAGATACAATTCAGCATCAATATCTTCCATTGATTTGTGGAACTCCTTAGGAGTCTCAATATTTTCACTCCTGGAATCAGGCTCAATGGGTTGACTACTATATGTAGAAACTCTAGTAGTAACTATAGAAGTACAAGAATTCCATAAATTTGTTGCATCAAACACTAATGGAGCCATATCATCAAAAGGCATTGCATCTTCATCGCTATTAGATGAGGCGTCCCCATCTTCTGCTTCTTCACTACCATCATAATGCTCCTCAACTTCTCCATGACTAGTCCATATGTTATAGGTACTATCTATGCCATATATGAACAAATGACAAGCAAGGACATTTCAACTAAGTTCCATTTCCATTTTCCTGAAAAGCAAAATAAAGGAATTTTTCAACACCAACTATATACTTCGGCTTCTGTCTATCCCTTACGCCATTGTGATTCATCCAACTACGATCTATATCCATTCTTGAATCGTAATAAGAGAAAATCGTTAAAAAAAGAGTATTTGAAAATATTATATAATTAATAGAATCTGTAATAATTATATTTTTCGTAAATTATAGGTGATATATAGTCCTAAATTATAATTAATGTAATCAAATTTGAAATTAAGAGAGCTTGTAAAGTTTAATTTGGCTCATATCTATATCAAATTAGAAGAACCACATTATTTAATACCACATAAGTCCTAGAATTGGAGATAGTAGTGAAGTTAAGGACATAGTGAGGTTTTCAATCATCTTGACACTAAGAGCCATGTAACACACCTCTATATATTAAACAAGCAATAGCCATGACATATATCTTTATAGAATAAAGTGTTGGGATTACATCCCTGTTAAGTTTACAGCTCATTGAAGTATTGGAAAGGTACACAAGAGATAAAAAGGAACACAAAATGATATCAACAATTCATGGTTTAGTGTAATGACAACATTGCTAAACATATTTTCTATCCGCATCCCTTTGACCTAGGACCCTTTTCTTGGAAGTTCCAGAAGATAGAGAAGTAGCAAGACATATGCCAACTATCAAGCTACCGAAACATATAGGTAAAATGATTCTAGTCATTAGCATTGGATTTGCTGTCACCAAAAACTTTAAATTATTAGGTCAAAAACCAACATAGATAATGGAGTCAATTTTCCTATAGGATAGTTTTTTTTTTCTTTTGCAATTTGTACATCAAAAGTGTTTTGGCGGGATGGACTTAGAGTTAGGCAAAAGTGCTTTGGAGCGATTATAGACTTCCTATAACTTTGTTTTAATAATATTAGATATTCTACACAACCACACTTCATAGTTCACATATGATAGCGTGCTTGTAGCCAAAGGGAAACACAACTGATTAATAGCACGCATTAGACTTCCCTGACCTACTCACCACTCGTCCATTCCCATTGTCTAAGTGACTGATCACTGACTGCTAAAGTACAAAAAAACTGTCCAAATATAACATTGTTGCAGATGATCTGAAATGAACTCCCATCATAATGGTTAATGGTACTTCACATTTTTTAGAAAGAAGTTCATATGAATTTAGGTCTCAAGATTGCAACATATTAAATTATAGTACATATGTCTTTTATTTCACAGGAATCAGTAGAGTTGTACAGTTACAGTGTGTTTGGTAATTTTTTAGTAAAGGAAAGGAAATGAAAAGAAAGGAAGAGAAGGGAAGGGAAAGGAAGGTAAAAGAAGGGAACTAACCTTTTCAATGTTTGGTTGATAAGAAGGAAGGGAAAAGAAAATAAAATAAAATCTACAGCAAGTTTAAGAAAAGAGGAGATTTTTCTCTTTCCTCCCAAATTCCCCAATTTTGGGAGGAAAGGAAAGAAGAGATTTTTTAAGTTTTCTTTCCAACTATTTCCTTTCTTTTCCTATAAAATCCTTTATAATTCATTTAACCAAACAAGGGAAAACCTCTTTTTTCCTTTCCCTTCTTTTCTTTTCCATCCAATTCCTCCCTACCAAACACACAGTTAGACACATTGGTTTTATTATATTATTGTTGCTTGTTGCTATTAGTTTCTATAATAAATTAGCTTATAATTTCCATTTTGATGGAAACAGGCCATAACGTATAAACTCTTCTTCCTCCCCACCCCTCAGGCCCCATATCCCCACCATGGGTTGAGCAACACATGTTGCTGTCAATACTCATCATAGATCTAATCAACTTCCCTAGATCAACTTCTAGATTATAATTTCCCTAGTAGGTAGCAAGCTCTTGACTTCTGTAATTGATATATTCTTTGGAATTCTAAAGTTACCTCACCCAAACCTCTTACTCTCTGGTTACTAATCCTATTTTCATTTAATTTTTTTCCTTTAGTAGTTTTATTTCTTATTTCTAGGCATCAATGACGTATATGATGCATTTTAAGGTGGGAGACAATGGGCCAATTTAGGTGTTTTTCTTTACTTACAAAAATAGGAACAAATGTACTTTATTATATTTTTAGCAACGAAACAAGAGAAAACGTTGTACTTCATCAAAACCCAGTGAACAAAATTAAGCACCCATATGACACTAGCTAGTATTATATTATTCAAGGGAAAAGAAGGGCACACTACATTAAAAAATTCCAACCTTCTAAGATTAGAGCAAAAAAGTAATATAAAAACTGATTTGCACCAAATATGATTTCAAGAACTCCAAGACTATCTTCAATCTTAACAAGAGAGGACATATGATAAAAAAATTTACGTTGAATAAAGTTTGTCTTTAAGCCAAAGCAAGAAATCACATGAGAGTTGAGCAGCCAGGCTCAAGGCCATTCAACTTTTGGTGTTTACATGAAATACCAGCTCCCCAAAGTCATACTTCACAACATGGACTGAATTTCAATATTTTAATAGGAAAGAAAATGGCAAACCCAAACAACAACTTGTAGTGATATACATATAAAGTCAGACAGACAATTCATATAACAAGGCAATTAGAGAAAACTCATAAAGGCAGAAGGAAGAAACTTGGAAAATTTTCGATTATAGCGGAACTTCAATATGGATCATAGAATATATAATCGAGTATGAAGATTAGTATTGCTGGAATTGTACCCACTATACCAGGCAACTGACCAACCTTCAATTTCACAACAATTAAGTAAAAGCTATTATGAAATTATAACAAATAATTAAATATGAAGGAAAGCAATTACCTTGAGAGGCAATGGTGAACTTAAGGGGCTTAGTGGGAGGAAAGTAAGGCGCGAACTGAAACTGAGTGAAATAAACTGAAACTGAGTATAATTCAATTACAGGCAGCCCGACTCGATTAGAAGCAATTAATCAACTATTGCAATGGGAATAATTTCAAAACCTGAATACAGTGAAGTTGAGGTTGCTGGAGGTGAACGAAGCAGTCTAACCTTGCATAGAGATTCTTCTGTTGCGGTTGCATGAGGTGAACGAAGAATACAGCCAAAAATTCGAGTTCAGTTGGAGGTGAACAAAGTTTGAGAAGTTTGAATAGAGGAGATCGTGGTTTTTGGAGGTGAACGAAGATTCAGCCAAAAATTAGGAGCCAAAAGATTTTCCGCCTTTTTTTTAGAATTGTGCAACGAATTATTAGAAACAAATGCAACAACTGAATTAATTCATTGAACAAAACCCTTATCTTGGGTGATGAGATACAAACTCGTGGCCCATTCTTGCAAATGGGCGACACATAATAATTCTCATTGCCCATTAGTTCTTTTTTGGGACGACGGCTTAGTTCGTTGTCATTATTTGTCAAAACGGCAACGACTTATCTTTTTTTGTTGCCCATACTATTAAGGTCCGTTGCCCAAAAGCATTTTTCTTGTAGAGATTTTCGACACTTTGTTCAATCTTTATCAAAAAAATGTGGAGAGTGCTAAGGAACTTGGGATTCTCTTGAGGCCAAGTACATTTTTGAAGATGCTTCTTGAAAGAAATTTATTATTAGTAAGTTTAATTCGTTTAAGATGACTAATGATAGGCCCATAGTAGAGCAATTTCATGAAATTTAGCATATTTTGAACTAAATTAGATCACGCGATATAGTGATGGTTGAGGTCATTGTCATAGCCTCTATTATTGATAAATTACCATAATCTTGGAAAGACACTAAGCACTCCTTGAAGCTTAAAAAGGAACATATGACCATGGAACAATTAGGAACCCATCTTCATATTGAGGAGGATATCCGGGTTCAAGATGGGGTTAAGGATACTAATGCTAATGCTAGTGTTCCTAAGTCTCCAGTGAGCATGGTGGAGGTTGGTGTGTGTTGTGGGGCTGACAGGCTAAAGTCGTATCAGCTAATCAACGATAATCCCAAGTCCTCTAACAATGATAGTCAAGGGAAGTAGGGGCGAATCCACATAGAGATAGAGTTTCTAAGATAAAATTCAGCTAAATAGGTACCTCAGACAAGATCAGATAGCAATCAGCTGAACTACTATTTAAATACTATAAAGCATAACAAAGATGAGAATTAAACTATGAATTAAAGGTCTAGGATATTTGTTCGGTCCACCATGCTTATACCAATCAAAAGGATCAAACAACTATCAGAACCTAGGTCAAGAGTCGAGAGATTAGAGCACGTGTTAAGCTATGGTTAAGACTCAACGCTCATAATTCAACATGTGTTGCATGTTCACTAACATAATCTGAATTTCTAATGTGTACTAGGCCTCTAAAATTAAGACGGATCTGTGTAAACAATTTTTAACCACAAGAAATCAATGAAACTACGCAATAACATTAATCACTCGTTAATAACAAATCACACCATAACCATCTAATCAAGCCCTAGAAAATAATAGCAATTCAAAAGTAAATCATGGTATAAACATGGTTTTCCTCCCTAAATCCCTAGAAATAAGACTACTCACTCATAATCAAATAAACAATAATAAATCTAATATGAAACCCTAATTTATGCATCATAACTCAATTCAATAATTAAAGTAAGCAATCAAGAAATCACTAAAGAAATTAAGAGAGAAGAAAAGTACCAATTGACGGAAAGAAATAACCTTTATTGAAATGAATCCAAGGCTCAATCACCTGTAGAACCAATCTAAGTCTTTAAACTAATGAAAAGCTCTCTAAACTAATACTAAACAAAGCTGAATAAAAGATGTCTCTACAATAATGAAGCTTAGCTATTTATAATAGCCCCTAAAAACTAACTAAAAACGTAATTGAAAGATAGAATTTCGGCTCCGCGTGCTCGGCACCCGACTGGGTAACCATTGACCTATGGCATCGGGTTGGTACAAATTTGGGCCAACCTTATTTTCCTTCACAAAATAACAGCAGCGGCGAAATGGGGGAAAGCTGGGCCTGCCCGATCGGGTTGGGCCATGTTGCCCGATCTGGTTGGCAGCAAAGGAGCCCGGCCTTCTTCTCTTGTTGGCGTACGCACAACAGCAGCATTGGAGGATCGGGTGGAGCCATAGGCCTTGGGCTCTTGATTTTTTCCTTGGAACAGCAACAAATAAAATAAGGTTTGCCCGATTGGGTCGGGCAAGGCCCGCCCGATCGGGTACGAAATTCTACCATCCGATCGGGTACGAAACTCTACCACCCGATCGGGCCATATTCTGCCCGATCAGAACACGGGTTAATTCCATTGACGGATGATTTAGCTCATAAATAAGGGGAAAAAATCTATATAAATACATGATATCAAACTCCCTCAAGCTAAACCTTTCCTTGTCCTCAAGCAAATAGAACATGAAATAAAATGCCTCACCCCATAGATAAAACATTCAAAGCTCAAAAACGTTTTCAAGACTAAGAATCGTTCAAGCAGGCAAAATTCAAGTTCAGCTATTCAAATTCATCCAACTACCAATCATCTGTAAATACGTGATATCAGCCGCCCGGGCATGACCGCCCCACCTGGGCCGAGAGCTATTTTGGAGCCTAAGTGGAGATTTGTCTAAGTATTCTTCGCCCTACCACCCCGACGAAGTCTGCCCGCCAGGGCCATTTTTCCCGCCTGGCCGGACGCCCATTACGATAAGCTGAAGGAGATAACTTGAACGCCGCCCACCTGGCCGGGCGGTTTCTCGAGACATTATTTTCCGTTTTTAATTTATTTTTGGTCCTTGTTTATAAATACTAAACTTTAATTCGATTAGTTCATCTTAGTTGATCTTAGTTTTCGTATTAGCTTGGTTCTGAACTCTTAGTTTTTCTATCAAGTTATTTTGTTCGAACATCGCTTGATTTCAATAAAGTTGTTTCCTTTCGCATAGATCTGGTAATTATTCTTACTTTGCTTTTCATTATTTTGATTATTTCTTTCATAGATCTTAATTATGTCTTCTCTAAGTATGATTGCTTTAGTTTCCATAATCATGTCTGAGTAGTTCTCTTTTTAGGGTTTCTAGGGAGGGAAGACATGCTTATATTATGATTTTGATTTGAATGTATTAGCATTGCTTAGGTTGTGATTAGAGCAATATAGTGTGATTTGTTCTTTATGCGTGATTTGTGTCAGTGTCCAATCTCACTAGTTTAGTATTAGTTAATAAATTCACCCCTATTTTCCAAATGGAGTGACTTTACAGTTGAACTTTAACTACGAAAACTTGTCTCCTAGTGGATTGGACCCGTACTTGCAAGGCTCTTCTAACAACAGACACCGTGCACTTACGGTATATATTTGAAAACCCATTAGTCATCAATTCCGAGAGCAAAGGACATGATACCTAGTACTAGTTACAATGTCGGATGATATTAATAATGATCATGAAACTAAAGCACCGGAAATTAGTAAAATTAAAAGAATTTGAAAAGAGAAATCATTCTGGATCAAAATTTCAGTTATACTTATTTTAAGGGCCAAGTAAGTCAATTATGACTCAATTTTCATTTACCTTTAAAAATCACATTTAGCATTCAGTAAAACACTTTCTCATAAAAATCACGCTTTGTCATTTTGAAATCAAGCATCATGTGAAGTAGTAAAGGTTAAAATCAAACAACACAAATATGAAGATATGCTTAGCATCCATGGATACTCCAACAACTAATATCTTTATCTTGATCATTAGCTCACAAGACCTCCGTAACTAATATATTTTTCAACGAACACCTTCCAATAGCTACTGAATAAGCCTAACAATCTAAACATAGTAATTTGGCATTCACGTGCAAGCTTAATCATTGTTATTCGCCTTAACCACAACAACACTTATTGAGAACCAAGCTTAAGCATAGCAATTCACCTTAACAACCATGATACTTACCGAGAAACCTCTAGTTACAACATCACTACAAATATATACCGTCTTAGGATTAAAACAATAACCAACCATTTTGTATTAATATCACTCAAACAAAATAATCCTAATTACTTTTATTAAATAGGATTAACCTCCTCAACTTCACCTCGATTTTTAATTAATCTTCTACAGATTCTAATTATTAAACTAAGATATTCATGGATCCCATTTTATCCCCAATAAAATCTTATCAATACATACCTTAGACTTACCAAGCAAAGACTAAACTAGTCAAGTATATTGATTCTAAGCTCATAAAACTGCAGTAACAATAACTATATTTCTCAATACTTATCATAAACTACTAATATTCCTTAAACTAGTTTTGGCATAACTAGTGACTTTCTTCGCATGCTGAAACTACACAGTTCACCTTAATACTAAAAATACTTAATTAGAAACCCTGCTTCGACCTTCATCTATAATATTATAAGCCTAGCCAACATCCTCATACCTTAAACCTTTAGTTCATACCTCATAGTTAATGGTTTAGAGCTCTTAGCTCATACCGCATAGCTCATAGCTTATACCTCATAGGGTAGAGTTATGCCTCATAGCTCGTAGCACATTGCTCATATCTCATATCTCATAGCTTTGCTCATATCTCATACCACACCTTATATAGGAGTTGCTGAAGAATTTTAGCATTTCCTCCTTAATGAAACATTGATTAGGGTTAATTAAAAACTTAATTAGTCTTATTACACTCCTAATTACATCCTTAACATGATTAGGAACTTAGAATACCAAAAATATCATATTAAGCTTTCTTAAGCAAGCGCATAAAAACCGTAAAACTCAATTGACCCAAATTAATCCAAATTGAGTTCATTTTATGATTGTAGCTCTTTTCTTTAACTTTACCCCATAAAGCAACATTAATAACCACAAATAGAATATAAATCAACTCCAAAATATCCCCATGGCCTATTTCCTCAATTACTAGCTCAGCTTAGCTATGAAATCTCAGGTTTCATATTTACCGATAGACTAATTGCTCTTTAATGTGAAACTTCTTTTTTAAAAGTTTCACCTTTACAAAACTCGTTCTAAACATCATAATACATCTATAATATCAATTGATAATCTCCATTAACCATCTTTTTTTCCTAAGTAAGAAAAATTATCTTCACCAAAAAGAGAAGCTCTTACAACCAATACCCAATCTGTTAGAAAGGACAAACCAACTATGTTGGACCCCCTAAACTAACAGATTGGCAACAAAAAATTATCTATACAAATCAACAAGTAAATTGTCAAGCCATTGACTATCACTATTCTTCTTTTTCTGTGGTTTTACGCCTCTTAATCTACTACAAATCAAGCGCATAAGCCTTTTAACCAACACCCTAGGAAGCCAAATAGTGTGATTCTACCAAGCTTCCTTTCTAGCCCACCAAATTGAATAGACCAGTGCATTATTCAGACAAGTTACAATGACATGCTTCTGATATCTACTTCTTTTACACCTGTTAACACAGCTCATAAGTCTTTGATAGACTGTTTGAGAATTCTTACCCTGAAGCCATACCAGCAAATCCTTCAGGCACATCTGGGCATATGAACATTAGAAAAACAGATGAGCATTAGACTCACTACCACCTGCACACAAGAGACAGTCACTAAAGCTAGCCACCCCAAACTGAACTAATCTGTCAGAGGCTTTTAGTCTACCGTGCATAACCAACCAGCAAATCATTCTATGTTTGGGAATACATAGCCTATTCCAAACATATGTGTCCCAATATATTTTCTTAGTCCCGCCTACCATCAGCTCATACACCTTCTTTACACTAAAAGAAGCCATACTATGCAAAAATCAGCCTTTGAGATCAACTGATTCAGCTTATTTTTCACCTTGCACACCCGTTTCCAATACCAACTACTGTCAGTAGGAGGATCATACTCCTACCAATCTTCCTCCTTAATGTAAACAGCATGAGCCCTTCTATTCCATAAACTATCTTGCTTTGTTTTCAGAGCCCACACATACTTAGCTATTGCAGCCTTATTCCAAATTTTAATCTTCCTCACACCAAGTCAACCAGCTTGTTTAGGAGTACAAATAGTATCCCAATCCACATTGCCAGCTTTATGACTATAATAGCAACCACTCTAGAGGAAAGCTCTGCACACTTTCTCCACCTCATTAAGCACTGATTTTGGGATGATAAAAACTTGAGCCCAGTAAACATGCAAACTCAACAGCACGAAATTAATGAGCAGAATCCTCGCAGCATAGGATAGGTTTCTACTGCTCCAAATTTTAATTCTCAGACACATTTTCTCAACTACAGCATCACAAACAGCCACATAAATCTTCTTTGCACATATGGACTCCTAGATATTTAAAAGGAAGCCTGCTATGTTTGAAGCTAGTAGTATCCTTTATTTTCTAAGTAGTAGTGGCATCCACACCAGCAGTATAAAAATCAGACTTCTCGTTAATCTGCAAACTAGAAGTCTCTGAAAATAGCTTAAAGCTTTGAATCATCACATAGATAGTTGGGAAAGACCCTTCGCAACACATAATAACATCATCAGCAAAAGCCATATGATTCGATTGAGGCTTCTTGCATCTTGAATGATACTCAAAATAGGGATTCTCCACCACTCTCTTCATCAGTCTAGATAAATACTCCATACAGATGACAAAAGGCATAGGTGAAATGGGGTCATCTAAACCTCTCTTGGATTCAAAAAAACCATGCATACATCCATTAACCATAATAGTGAATCTGGGAGTATTAACACAAACCATAATGAGATTACATACTAACTAGGAAAGTGTAAAGCTTGCAGCATCTCTCTCAAAAACTCCCATCAATGGTACCGTAAGCCTTCCTCATATCAAGCTTCATAAGATAGCTAGGCTTCACCTCTTTCCTATTGTAATGTCTCACCAGGTCTTGACAAACCATAATATTATGTACTATGAATCTTTCTTGAACAAAAGCACCTTGATTCTAAACATTGATATCAGAAAGAATACATTTCAACATATTACAAATGACCTTATAAATACATTTGTAAATAGTATTTCAACAAGCAATAGGTCTAAACTCTGTTTCAGAACTAGGACAAGATATTTTTGGTATGAGGGTCTGATAGGATCTAGTCGTATCACCTAATCAAAGATAAACCTACAGTCCTCTAACTATAGTAGTCAATGGAAGCAGGGTCGAATCCACAGGGAGACAGAGTTTCTAAATTAATATTCAATCAATCAGCTACTCCAGATGAAATCAGGGAAGAATTAACTGAACTAAAGATTAAGCTAAGGAAGACAAATTAAACCGAGGAATTAACTATGGACTAAAAACCTAGGGTATTAGGTCGGTCCACCATGCTTATACCAATCAAATAGGGTCAACTACTAACAAAACCTAACTCAAGAGTCGGGGGATTAGAGCATGTGTTGAGCTATGGTTAAGACTCAACGCTCATAGTTCAACATAAGCCGCATGTTCACTAACGTAATCAGATTTACTGACGTGTCCTAGGCCTCTAGTCGTAAGACGGATCTGTGCAAACAACTATTAACCATAAGCAATCAATGAAATTGTACAGTGACATTAATTACTCAATAAGAACAAACCACATCACAATCACCCTAATCAAGCCCTAGAAAATGATAGAAATCTAAATCACAATCATGGTATAAACATGGCTTTCCTATCTAACACCCTAGAAAGAGAACTAGTCACTCATAATCGAATTAACAACAACAAAACTAATATGAAACCCTAACAATTGCATCATGAATAATTAAATAACTAAGCAAAGCAATTGAGAATAATAAAAGAGATTAGGGTAAGGAAGAATACCAATTGACAGAAAGCAGGAACTTTTATTGAAATCGAATAGGTTCAATCACATTTAATCTAATCTAAAGTGTTTTAAACTAGGCTAAACTATGAGAAATATACTAGAGTCTCAAAGATGATAAAAAGATGTCTCTAAAATAATGAGGAAAATGTATTTATAATACCCTCTCAAGCCTAGCTAAAAACGGAAACAAAAGTGGAAAAATCGCCTACGCGGGCACGGGACCCGATCGGGCAAAGGGCCACCCGATCGGGCCCATAGTAAAATATTTTCTCAAATCTCCTTTTGGCAGCCCAGCAGCAAAAACGCATGAATAAAGAGATTGGGCTTCACCCGATCGCAGGCCCGATCGGGTGGCAGATCGGGTGAAAGGAGGGGAGGCCCAGCTGGATTCCTCATACGAGCACAACATAGCAGCACTCAAATGATGTTAAGGCCTGCCCGATCGGGTGGGCTTGGCCCGATCGGGTGGCGAGCTTCCAAGCCCAGCCTGGATTCTTCATACGCACAACAACATGAAAACGACTTTGGAGCTCCACCCGATCGGGTCGGGCAGCGGGTGCCCAATCGGGTCTGGGGACATGGCTTCTCGCCCGATCGGGTCAGGCAACGCTTGCCCGATTGGGTCCGCAACTTCTATACCCGATCAATATATCTTCGCCCGATCGGGCCATTTTTGCCCGATCAGAGTACGAAAAACTCCTTTTTGGCTCTCAATTCTTCAAGTTTAGAGGTCTTGGGACCTAGGAGACTACCCATAAAGCTCGTGAGCCATCCTACGTGCCTCGTAACATCTCGTAAAGCCGTAGTTGCTTCCAAATGGCTCGGGAATAAGGAGAAAACTCCCTAAAACCTGCAATTCAACACTAAAACACAAAACCACAACTATATACGATAGTTAGCACAAAATAGCTCCCAAGAGCTCCAATGACGCACAAATTAGCTTGTAAATAAGGGAGAAAAGTCTATATAAATACGTGATATCAAACTCCCTCAAGCTAAACCTTTGCTTGTCCTCAAGCAAACAGAACATGAACATGGAATAGATTGCCTTACCCCACAGATAAAAATCAATCAAAGCTCTAAACATTTTCAAGACTAAGAAACGTTCAAGCAGACATAATTCAAGTTTGGCTAATCAAATGCATCCAACCACCAATCATCCAAGCAATTTATCAAATTCAAGCATCCACAAGGCATACAAGTCCTGAAAAGGCTCTCACAAGGGTGTCACTCCTCTCTATTTTGTGGCAGGCAAAGAATATGCCTGAACACTCACCAACCCGACCATAAATACCCTTCCCACTCACACTCTCATGTGTTTAAGAAGGTTCAATGACGCTCATCCTAGTCAAGTCGACTCAATTTGCAGAAATACTCTTTAACTTTGACAAACTGACTCGAAATCAATCAAATGAACACTGCAGACACGAGCTCAAGAGGACTTTAGAGGGTTGTAATGGGGCTTAGGTAAGAGGTAGGGGATACTTTTGGGTAATGTGGTGGAAAAAACCAAGAAAGGGGGAGCATGAATCATTCAAACAAGGCCTAAGATGACCTACACAACTCCCAACAACACCATAAAACCACATAAAGTGACCCAACTCTCAGAAATCAATGACAAACTCATAACAAACCCAATTATCAAGCAATGAAGCGAATATTTCTTTAAGAACGTACGTGAATGAAAGAACTTTGAACTCTTTTGAACTTTCATTTCTTTTTTCTTTCATTTTTCTGAACTTCATTCACGCTTCTCTAAATTTACTTTTTCTTTTCTTTTTCTCACTCTCAAACCACAAAAAATACACTTTTAAATTCCTCAACAGCCAAACCAAACCATGAAACCGATCTCAAACTCAACCCCTACAAAAGCTCCCCCAAGCTAGGCTTGGGAATAATATCGAAACAAAGGCCATGGGCTCATAATAAGGGTTTAAGTATCACGAAACAAGTCATTAGGCTCAGCGGGCTAAGGAGGATAAAAGTATATCAAAAATTCACTCTGAAGCTCAAGAATAAGACAAAAAAACGCCTCTATCACAGCAAATGCTACAAGTCATCGAAAATCAGACAAGTACGAAGTCAAAGTCAAGATCAATCCACTAAAGAGGAACTAACACATAAAAATAGACTGGATAATAATATGAATCCAATAGGCTACAATGAGGCATCACAATCTAACCAATTCAGGTATGCAGCACAAAGTGGTGTAATATAATCAAAATTCGCTCGAAATCATAGCAATCAAACATCAAATCATAGCCTTGAGATCACAAATGCCCAGCTATCCAGAAAACAGAGTCAAATCATTTTCAAATAGAGAACAACAAGGGGCACAGGGAGGCAACTAAACCAGTTATGGAACCATATTTTTTTTATTTTTTCAGTATTTTTCGAAAGCAGTAAATCTATCCTAGAAAGCAGTAAAAGAGATGGGAAATACAAACAGAACTCCTCCCCTAAGCTAAACTTGGTAGCGTCCTCAATGCCAAAAGGTGATAAGGACGATGCTAAGAGGAAAAACAATGTTAGTACCCTCACTCTCGCTCACAAGAAAGAAGAAAAATAAAAAGAAAAGGAAAAAGGGAAAGAAAAATACGAGTTGCCTCTCGCACAACGCTGGTTTATAAAGGTCCCGCACGACCATAATCCTCCATCTCTCAAATAGGAGGGGCTTGGCAATGAGTGCCACCCTCATCAAACATCTTTCGCCTCCAAATGTTCTTGATAATGCCTCCAGACGGTGAGGCAACCTTAGGTGTAGATGGAACCTTCTCCACACCTACTTCATCCAAAACTTCATCCCTGCAACAAGTTTGTTCAAGCATAGGTGCCTTAACAGCATTGGTTAGTTTAAAAATCACTTCATCATCACCAACACTCAGAGTTAAAGACCCATACTTGACATCAATGACAGCACCAACAGTACAAAAAAACGGCCTACTCAGAATAATAGGAATCTGAGCATCCTCATCTATATCTAACACCACAAAATCAACAGGAATATAGAATTTCCCAACCCTCACAGGAACGTCCTCTAAAACACCTAGGGGGTATTTTATAGAACGATCAGCCATCTGTAAAGTGATTTGTGTGCATTTAAGTGCTCCCATATTCAGTTTCTTATAAACAGATAATGGCATAACAGAAACAGAAGCAAAGCCTTATCAATAAAAATAGGTCCAAGATGGCAGGGTATAGAAAAACTACCAGGATCTTTTAACTTTGGTGGGGCTTTATTTTGGATAAAAGCACTACACTCTTCAGTAAGAGCGACACGTTCTACCTCACCAAAGTTTATTTTCTTAGTGATCATATCTTTCAGAAATTTGGCATAAACAGGCATTTGGGTAATTAAATCTATGAATGGAATCGTTACCTCAAGGTTCTTGACCATAGCCAAGAACATACCAAACTGCTGATCGACCTTTGATTGTTGCATCCTGTGAGGAAAAGGTAGCCTTGGTGTAAAAGGCGTTTCAGAAACCTTCTCCTTTTTCTTCCCTGTCTGTTCAGCTTCTGCAGACAAATCGACTTCAGACGTCGAATTCTTCCTTTTTCCTTCCTCTACCACCCTCGTCTTCCCCGCAGTTGGGGTAACCTCATCAACGGGCAATGGAGGAGCATCATAAGCTATGCCACTACGATGAGTGATGGCATTCACATGTTCTCTCTGAATGGGTTTCCCTGGCAACTCCCCCTGACGCCTCTGTGGATTAGTTTCTGCCAATTGAGCAACTTGAGCCTCGAGAAGTTTGATGTGCTTCTCTTGGGCCCTCCGTGCTTCCTCATTTGCCTTTTGCATAGACAATATCAGTTTCATCAGTTCATAATTGCTAGGCTCTTGTGGGTTATTGTTTTGTGGAGGTGGGGTGTGGAAATTTTGTGGAGTTTGGAAATTATTGGGATGATGGAAGTTTTGAGGTGGTGGTCTTTGGAAATTTGTGGGGTTTGATGGTATGGGGGTTTAGGATGATTTTGTGGACTTTGGTAGTTATGTGGAGGGGGGAAGGTTTGTGGTCTTTGTTGAAAGGCGTTTGCCTGCTCCATCTGAAGTTGGCTGAACAGACAGTCATGCCCAAAGTGACCCTGAACACCACATACCTCGCAGTAAGATGAGGTAATGGGTGCTACGGCAGACATAGCATTGATACTCAAAGGAGGTGCTGCTGAGGAAGAGGAACTGAAGGTGTTAATCTGGTGACTCAGCTTCGCTATCTGCAAAGTCAATAATGCAATGGAATCTACCTCCAGTACCTTCCTCGTGAAGCTTCGGGAAGTGGAATGATCATTGGCTGCAAGGTTTGATAGAAACTCATAGCCTACATCCACTTCCTTATCCAGAAAAACTCCTTCTGCAGACGAATCAACAATACTCTTCGTATGAGGCTGCAGACCATTGTAAAATGTCTGCATCAAGAACCATTTGTCCATGTTGTGGTGTGGACACTCTCTTTGTAAATCTCTAAACCTAGCCCACGCTTCCCGTAATGTTTCATCAGGCTCTTGGGAAAACGTGGCTAGTTTGTTTCTGATTTCTGCTATTTTAGTAGGTGGATAATACTCTCTCAGAAACGCAGCAGAAATCACACTCCATTCTGTTTCTTTCACATCGTTCAACCATTTCTGGGCTCTATCTCTCAATGAAAAGTCGAACAACATGACTTTTAGTTGATCTGGAGTGACCCCGGCATGTTTGACGGTTCGACAAAGCTGTTGAAACCGCTGCAGATGATTTACTGGGTCTTCAGTAGGATGCCCACCAAACTGATTTTGCTGAACCATGCTGATGAGTCCAGGCTTAATTTCGAAATTTGCCGCGGCAATGGTGGGCATAGTAGGTCCAGTGGAGAGACCATCTGGGTTGGGCACCCCATATGACTTCAGTGATTTTGACATAGCTTAACTCAAGGTGTCTGTTCCAGAGGTGTTCAGCTGAACGGACAGCTTTTCTTTCTGATTTTTCTTTCGGATCCGCCTGATTGTCCTAGTAAGATCGGGATCCGCTGGAATGGGGGAACCGTTTCTTTGAGACCTGGGCATACAAAAAGAAACAAAAAGAAGCAGTAAAACGTACCTCAATTGGAACAATGAAGTTCCAATGAGGTACAGAGAAGTAGACCAAATAATCAAATAAAAACTTAGAAAACTAGCCGTCTTCCCGGCAACGGCGCCAAAATTTGATAGGATCTAGTCGTATCACCTAATCAAAGATAAACCTACAGTCCTCTAACTATAGTAGTCAATTGAAGGAGGGTCGAATCCACAGGGAGACAGAGTTTCTAAATTAATATTCAATCAATCAGCTACTCTAGATGAAATCAGGGAAGAATTAACTGAACTAAAGATTAAGCTAAGGAAGACAAATTATACCGAGGAATTAACTATGGACTAAAAACCTAGGGTATTAGGTCGGTCCACCATGCTTATACCAATCAAATAGGGTCAACTACTAAAAAAACCTAACTCAAGAGTCGGGGGATTAGAGCATGTGTTGAGCTATGGTTAAGACTCAACGCTCATAGTTCTACATACGCCGCATGTTCACTAACGTAATCAGAACTACTGACGTGTCCTAGGCCTCTAGTCGTAAGACGGATCTGTGCAAACAACTATTAACCACAAGCAATCAATGAAATTGTACACTGACATTAATTACTCAATAAGAACAAACCACATCACAATCACCCTAATCAAGCCCTAGAAATTGATAGAAATCTAAATCACAATCATGGTATAAACATGGCTTTCCTATCTAACACCCTAGAACTAGTCACTCATAATCGAATTAACAACAACAAAACTAATATGAAACCCTAACAATTGCATCATGAATAATTAAATAACTAAGCTAATCAATTGAGAATAATAAAAGAGATTAGGGTAAGGAAGAATACCAATTGACAGAAAGCAGGAACTTTTATTGAAATCGAATAGGTTCAATCACATTTAATCTAATCTAAAGTGTTTTAAACTAGGCTAAACTATGAGAAATATACTAGAGTCTCAAAGATGATAAAAAGATGTCTCTAAAATAATGAGGAAAAGGTATTTATAATACCCTCTCAAGCCTAGCTAAAAACGGAAACAAAAGTGGAAAAATCGCCTACGCGGGCACGGGACCCGATCGGGCAAAGGGCCACCCGATCGGGCCCATAGTAAAATATTTTCTCAAATCTCCTTTTGGCAGCCCAGCAGCAACAACGCATGAATAAAGAGATTGGGCTTCACCCGATCGCAGGCCCGATCGGGTGGCAGATCGGGTGAAAGGAGGGGAGGCCCAGCTGGATTCCTCATACGCGCATAACACAGCAGCACTCAAATGAAGTTAAGGCCTGGCCGATCGGGTGGGCTTGGCCGATCAGGTGACGAGCTTCCAAGCCCAGCCTGGATTCTTCATACACACAGCAACATCAAAACGACTTTTGAGCTCCACCCGATCGGGTCGGGCAGCGGGTGCCCGATCGGGTCTGGGGACATGGCTTCGCGCCCGATCGGGTCGGGCAACGCTTGCCCGATCGGGTCCGCAATTTCTATACCCGATCAATATATCTTCGCCCGATCGGGCCATTTTTGCCCGATCAGAGTACGAAAAACTACTTTTTGGCTCTTTGGCTCTCAATTCTTCAAGTTTAGAGGTCTTGGGACCTCCTAGACTACCCATAAAGCTCGTAAGCCATCCTACGTGCCTCGTAACATCTCGTAAAGCCGTGGTTGCTTCCAAATGGCTCGGGAATAAGGAGAAAACTCCCTAAAACCAGCAATTCAACACTAAAACACAAAACCACAACTATATACGATAGTTAGCACAAAATAGCTCCCAAGAGCTCCAATGACGCACAAATTAGCTTGTAAATAAGGGAGAAAAGTCTATCTAAATACGTGATATCATGGTCAAAGTAGTAGCATTGATTTCTTTCAATAAGCTACTTGTATTTAGAATATCTAACACAGCATCAATTACATCACTCCCAACTATATCCCAAGTCTCCTTGGAGAAACAAGAGCCAAACCCATCTGGACCAGGTGATTTCTCACCAGGAATAGAAAACATAGCCCTTTTCACTTCATCAAGAGGGTTATGTGTAGAAAGTAGAATTACATAATCATTATTAAGCACAAGGCCCATTTCAATAACAGAATGATACACTTGTTTTTTGTTACTTAATTTAGTACCAAGAAGCATTAAGTAATAATCAAGAAAAGATGAATTTACCTCATGTACACCCTCCTTTCATATGTCATCCTTATCATGAATAACATATACAATGTTAGCCAATCTTCTGCTTCTGAGAGATTTGTCAAAAAGAGTTGTATTCTCATCCCAACCTATGCTCCAATTCATGTTATCCTTTTGAGCTAAGAAAGAAAGATAAGCAGAATGAGCTCTTCTATATTCAATAACAGCTGCAATTTCCTTCTGTTTCAGCTCTATTTGAAGGATCGTCATGAAGGGCCATCTGACATTTATACATATCTCTAGCAGCTTGTGTATCTTTGCATTGAATATTAGAGAAATAGTCAACATTTTACCTTTTCAAAGCTCTCTTAATAACCTTCACTGCTAACATTTTGTACATTTTATGTCCATTGACAACCTCATTCCACCCATCCAAGATGATTGTTCTGAAGGTAGGAGCCTCAGACCACATCTTGAAATATCTGAAATGATGTTTCCCTTGTGCTAATGATAGGTTTTAGTTGTGTCACCTAATCAAAAATAAACCTACAGTCCTCTAACTAAGGTAGTCAATGGAAGCAGGGTCGAATCCACAGGGAGACAGAGTTTCTAAATTAATATTCAATCAATCAGCTACTCCAGATGAAATCAGGGAAGAATTAACTGAACTAAAGAGTAAGCTAAAGAAGACAGATTAAATCGAGGATTTAACTATGGACTAAAAACCTAGGGTATTAGGTCGGTCCACCATGCTTATACCAATCAAATAGGGTCAACTACTACCAAAACCTAAGTCAAGAGTCGGGGGATTAGAGCACGAGTTGAGCTATAGTTAAGATCAACGCTCATAGTTCAACATACGCCGCATGGTCACTAACGTAATCAGAACTACTGATGTGTCTAGGCCTCTAGTCGTAAGACGGATCTGTGCAAACAACTATTAACCACAAGCAACCAATCAAAATTGTACAGTGACATTAATTACTCAATAAGAACAAACCACATCACAATCACCCTAATCAAGCCCTAGAAAATGATAGAAATCTAAATCACAATCATGGTATAAACATGGCTTTCCTATCTAACACCCTAGAAAGAGACTACTCACTCATAATCGAATTAACAACGACAAAACTAATATGAAACCCTAACAATTGCATCATGAACGATTAAATAAATAAATTAAGCAATTAAGAATAACAAAAGAGATTAGGGTAGGAAAGAGTACCAATTGACGGAAAGCAGGAACTTTTATTGAAATCGAAATAGGTTTGATCACCTCTAAATTAATCTAAAGTGCTTGAATTAAACTAAGAACAATGAGTAATAAAACTAGTCTAAAGCTAATGAAAAGATAATAAAAAAAGATGTCCCTAAATAATGAGGAAAAAGGTATTTATAATACCCCCTCAAGTTAACTAAAAACGGAAACAAAAAGCCGAAATCCGCGAATAGGTGCGCCAGACCCGATCGGGCCCGAGGCACCCACCCGATCGGGTCAAATACCAAAAGCCCCCCTTTCTGTTCCTCGTGGTCCACGCTGCAGCCCAGCAAGCTGGGGGTGAAAATGCGGCCCACCCGATCGGGTCAGGCGACAAAAGGGCCCAGTGGAAGCGCCTCTTCAGCAGCTCCATAATAAGACCTACGAGCAGCCCACCCGATCGGGTCGGGCGGTGAACACCCGATCGGGTCTGGGTACATGGTGTTCGCCCGATCCAATCGGGCAATGCTTGCCCGATCGGGTCCGCAACTTCTATACCCGATCAATGTATTTTCGCCCGATCGGGCTATTTTTGCCAGATCAGAGTACGGGAACTCCTTTTTGACTCTTTGGCTCTCTAATCTTCACGTTTAGGGGTCTTGGGACCTCCTAAACTACCCATAAAGCTCGTGAGCCATCCTACGTGCCTCGTAACACCTCGTAAAGCCGTGGTTGTTCCTAAATGGCTCGGGAATAAGGAGAAAGCTCCCTAAAACCTGCAATTCAACACTAAAACACAAAACCACAACTATATACGATAGTTAGTACAAAATAGCTCCCAAGAGCTCCAATGACGCACAAATTAGCTTGTAAATAAGGGAGAAAAGACTATATAAATACGTGATATCAAACTCCCCCAAGCTAAACCTTTGCTTGTCCTCAAGCAAACAGAACATGAACATGGAATAAATTGCCTCACCCCATAGATAGAAACAAATCAAAGCTCAAAACATTTTCAAAACTAAGAATCGTTCAAGCAAGCATAATTCAAGTTTGGCTAATCAAATCCATCCAACCACCAATCATTCAAGCAATTTATCAAGTTCAAGCATCCACACAGCATACAAGTCCTGAAAAGGCTCTCACAAGGGTGTCAATCCTCTCTATTTTTTGGCAGGCAAAGAATATGCCCGAACACTCACCAACCCGACCATAAGTACCCTTCCCACTCACACTCTCATGTGTTTAAGAAGGTTCAATGACGCTCATCCTAGTCAAGTCGACTCAATTAGCAGAAATACTCTTTAACTTTGACAAACTGACTCGAAATCAATCAAATGAACAATGCAGATACAAGCTCAAGAGGACTTTATAGGGTTTTAATGGGGCTTAGGTAAGAGGTAGGGGATACTTTTGGGTAATGTGGTGGAAAAACCGAGAAAGGGGGAGCATAAATCATTCAAACAAGGCCTCAGGTGGCCTTCACAACTCCCAACAATCACCATAAAACCATATAAAGTAACCCAACTCTCATAAATCAATGACAAACTCATAAATAACCCAATTTTCAAGCAATGAAGCGAATATTTCTTTAAGAACGCACGTGAATGACAGAACTTGAATTCTTTTGAATTTTCATTTCATTTTTCTTTCATTTTTCTGAACTTCATTCACGCAACTCTAAACTTGCTTTTTCTTTTCTTTTTCTCACTCTCAAACCACAGCAAATACACTTTTAAATTCCTCAAAAACCAAACTAAACCAACAAACCAATCTCAAACTCAACCCATACAAAAGCTCCCCCAAGCTAGGCTTGGAATAATATCAAGTGAAGGCTTTGGGCTCATAATAGGGGTTTAAGTAACACGAAACAAGTCATTAGGCTCAGCGGGGCTAAGGAGGATAAAAGTATATCAAAAATTCACTCTGAAGCTCAAGAATAAGACAAAAGAACGCCTCTATCACAGCAAATGCTACAAGTCATCTAAAATCAGACAAGTACGAAGTGAAAGTCAAGATCAATCCACTAAAGAGGAACTAACACACAAGAATAGACTGGATAATAATATGAATCCAATGGGCTACAAAGAGGCCTCACAGTCTAACCAATTCAGGTATGCAGCACAAAGTGGTCTAATATAATCCAAAAATGCTCGAAATCATAGCAATCAAACATCAAATCATAGCCTCAAGATCACAAATGCCCAGCTATCCAGAAAACAAAGTCAAATCATTTTCAAATAGAGCACAACAAGGGGCACAGGGAGGCAACTAAACCAGTCATGGAACCATATTTTTTTGATTTTTTCAGAATTTTTCAAAAGCAGTAAATCTATCCTAGAAAGCAGTAAAAGAGATAGGGAATACAAACAGAACTCCTCCCCCAAGCTGAACTTGGCAGTGTCCTCAATGCCAAAAGGTGATAAGGACTATGCTAAGAGGAAAAACAATGTTAGTACCCTCACTCTCGCTCACAAAAAGGAAGAAAAATAAAAAGAAAATGAAAAGGGAAAGAAAAATACGAGTTGCCTCTCGCACAGCGCTGGTTTATAAAGGTCCCGCACGACCATAATCCTCCTTCTCTCAAACAGGAGGGGCTTGGCAATGAGTGCCACCCTCATCAAACATCTTTCTCCTCCAAATGTTCTTGATAATGCCTCCAGACGGCGAGGCAACCTTAGGTGTAGTTGGAACCTTCTCCACACCTACTTCATCCAAAACCTCATCCCAGCAACAAGATTGTTCAAGCATAGGTGCCATAACAGCATTGGTTAGTTTAAACATCACTTTATCATCACCAACACTAAGAGTTAAATACCCAGACTTGACATCAATTACAGCTCCAGCAGTACACAAAAATGGCCTACCCAAGATAATAGGAATCTGGGCATCCTCATCCATATCTAACACCACAAAATCAACAGGGATATAGAATTTCCCAACCCTAACAGGAACGTTCTCTAAAACACCTAGAGGGTATTTTATAGAACGATCCGCCATCTGTAAAGTGATTTGTGTGCATTTAAGTGCTCCCATGTTCAGTTTCTCAAAAACAGATAATGGCATAACAGAAACAGAAGCACCTAAATCACATAAAGCCTTGTCAATAAAGATAGGTCTAAGATGGCAGGGTATAGAAAAACTCCCAGGATCTTTTAACTTTGGTGGGGTTTTATTTTGGATAAAAGCACTACACTCTTCAGTAAGAGCGACACGTTCTACCCCACCAAAGTCTTTTTTCTTAATGATCATGTCTTTCAGAAATTTGGCATAAACAGGCACTTGGGTAATTAAATCTGTGAATGGAATTGTTACCACAAGGTTCTTGACCATAGCCAAGAACTTACCAAACTGCTGATCGACCTTGGATTGTTGCATCCTGTGAGGAAAAGGTAGCCTTGGTGTAAAAGGCGTTTCAGAAACCTTCTCCTTTTTCTTCCCTGTCTGTTCAGCTTCTGCAGACAAATCGACTTCAGACGTCGAATTCTTCCTTTTCCCTTCCTCTACCACCCTCTTCTTCCCTGCAGTCGGGGTAACCTCATCAATAGGCGCTGGAGGGGCATCATATGTAATGCCACTACGGAGAGTGATGGCATTCACATGTTCTCTCTGAACGGGCTGCCCTGGCAATTGTCCCTGCTGCCTCTGTGCATTAGATTCTGCCAACTGAGCAACTTGAGCCTCGAGAAGTTTGATGTGCTTCTCTTGGTTCCTCCGTGCTTCCCTATTTGCCTTTTGCATAGACAATATCAGTTTCATCAGTTCAGAATTGCTAGGCTCTTGTGGGTTGTTGTTTTGTGGAGGTGGGGTATGGAAATTTTGTGGAGTTTGGAAGTTATTGGGATGATGGAAGTTTTGTGGTGGTGGTCTTTGGAAATTTTGTGGGGTTTGATGGTATGAGGGTTTAGGATAGTTTTGTGGGTTTTGGTAGTTATGTGGAGGGGGAAAGGTTTGTGGCCTTTATTGAAAGGCGTTTGCTTGCTCCATCTGAAGTTTACTGAACTGACAGTCCTGCCCAAAGTGTCCCTGAACACCACATACCTCGCAGTAAGATGAGGTAATGGGTGCCACTGCAGACGTAGCATTGATGCTCATAGGAGGAGGTGTCGAACTAGAAGACTTCATTAGCTGCTGAGTTAATTGCGCCATCTGAGATGTAAGCAATGAAATAGCGTCAACTTCAAGTACCTTGTTAGTCAAACTCCTAGATGATGAATAGTCATTGGCCGCAAGATTTGATAGGAATTCATAACCCTCATCAACTGCCTTGTCTAAAAAGACTCCTCCTGCAGACGAATCAACAATACTCGTCGTCTGAGGCTGCAGACCATTGTAGAATGTCTGCATCAAGAACCATTTGTCCATATTGTGGTGTGGACACTCTCTCTGTAGATCTCTAAACCTAGCCCACGCTTCCCGTAATGTTTCATCAGGCTCTTGGGAAAACGTGGCTAGTTTGTGTCTGATTTCTGCTGTTTTAGTAGGTGGATAATACTCTCTCAGAAACGCAGCAGAAATCTCACTCCATTCTGTTTCTTTCACATCGTTCAACCATTTCTGGGCTCTATCTCTCAATGAAAAGTCGAACAACATGACTTTTAGTTGATCTGGAGTGACGCCGGCATGTTTAACGGTTCGACAAAGTTGTTGAAACCTTTGCAGATGATTTGCCGGATCTTCAGTAGGATGCCCACCAAACTGATTTTGCTGGACCATGCTGATGAGTCCAGGCTTAATCTCAAAATTTGCCGCGGCAATGGTGGGCATGGTAGGTCCAATGGAGAGACCATCTGGGTTGGGCACCCCATATGACTTCAGTGACTTTGACATAACTGAACTCAAGGTGTCTGTTCCAGAGGTGTTCAGCTGAACAGACTGCTTTTCTTTCTGCTTTATCTTTCGGATCCGCCTGATTGTCCTAGTAAGATCGGGGTCCACTGGAATTGGGGAACCGTTTCTTTAGGACCTGGGCATACAAAAGAAACAAGAAGCAGCAGTAAAACATACCTCGATTGAAACAATGAAGTTCCAATGAGGTACAGAGAAGTAGACCAAATAATCAAATAAAAACTTAGAAAACTAGCCGTCTCCCCGGCAACGGCGCCAAAATTTGATAGGTTTTAGTCGTGTCACCTAATCAAAAATAAACCTACAGTCCTCTAACTAATGTAGTCAATGGAAGCAGGGTCGAATCCACAGGGAGACAGAGTTTCTAAATTAATATTCAATCAATCAGCTACTCCAGATGAAATCAGGGAAGAATTAACTGAACTAAAGAGTAAGCTAAAGAAGACAGATTAACTCGAGGATTTAACTATGGACTAAAAATCTAGGGTATTAGGTCGGTCCACCATGCTTATACCAATCAAATAGGGTCAACTACTACCAAAACCTAAGTCAAGAGTCGGGGGATTAGAGCAAGAGTTGAGCTATGGTTAAGATCGACGCTCATAGTTCAACATACGCCGCATGGTCACTAACGTAATCAGAACTACTAATGTGTCCTAGGCCTCTAGTCGTAAGACGGATCTGTGCAAACAACTATTAACCACAAGCAACCATTGAAATTGTACACTGACATTAATTATTCAATAAGAACAAACCACATCACAATCACCCTAATCAAGCCCTAGAAATTGATAGAAATCTAAATCACAATCATGGTATAAACATGGCTTTCCTATCTAACACCCTAGAAAGAGACTACTCACTCATAATCGAATTAACAACGACAAAACTAATATGAAACCCTAACAATTGCATCATGAACGATTAAATAAATAAATTAAGCAATTAAGAATAACAAAAGAGATTAGGGTAGGAAAGAGTACCAATTGACGGAAAGCAGGAACTTTTATTGAAATTGAAATAGGTTTGATCACCTCTAAATTAATCTAAAGTGCTTGAATTAAACTAAGAACAATGAGGAATAAAACTAGTCTAAAGCTAATGAAAAGATAATAAAAAAGGATGTCCCTAAATAATGAGGAAAAAGGTATTTATAATACCCCCTCAAGTTAACTAAAAACGGAAACAAAAAGCCGAAATCCGCGAATAGGTGCGCCAGACCCGATCGGGCCCGAGGCACCCACCCGATCGGGTCAAATACCAAAAGCCCCCCTTTCTGTTCCTCGTGGTCCACGCTGCAGCCCAGCAAGCTGGGGGTGAAAATGCGGCCCACCCGATCGGGCCAGGCGACAAAAGGGCCCAGTGGAAGCGCCTCTTCAGCAGCTCCATAATAAGACCTACGAGCAGCCCACCCGATCGGGTCGGGCGGTGAACACCCGATCGGGTCTGGGTACATGGTGTTCGCCCGATCCAATCGGGCAATGCTTGCCCGATCGGGTCCGCAACTTCTATACCCGATCAATGTATTTTCGCCCGATCGGGCTATTTTTGCCCAATCAGAGTACGGGAACTCCTTTTTGACTCTTTGGCTCTCTAATCTTCACGTTTAGGGGTCTTGGGACCTCCTAAACTACCCATAAAGCTCGTGAGCCATCCTACGTGCCTCGTAACACCTCGTAAAGCCGTGGTTGTTCCTAAATGGCTCGGGAATAAGGAGAAAACTCCCTAAAACCTGCAATTCAACACTAAAACACAAAAGCACAACTATATACGATAGTTAGTACAAAATAGCTCCCAAGAGCTCCAATGACGCACAAATTAGCTTGTAAATAAGGGAGAAAAGACTATATAAATACGTGATATCAGCTAACTGTGGGTGAACACGAATAACCATAGGACATTGATCAAATTGACCCTCTGGCATAAAGTGAGTAGCAGCACTAGGAAACTCAGAAGTCCACTTTTCATTGACCATGACTCTATCAAGCTTGCAAAACACTCCATCATCCCCTAGTTTTTTATTATTCCATGTATAAAAACATCCACATCTATTCATATCTTCCAGTCCACAATAGTGCATACAATATCTAAGTGGGACTAAATCATGCACTCTAACACCAGCTTCAATCCTCTCATTAGGATTCATAATACAATTAAAAATCTCCAACAACTACACATGGCTTCTTAATCAACAAAGCTAGCTTCATAAGATCAGTCCAAACATAGTAACATGGAAGCTCTTGGGATTCCATGCAATAGCTACTCTCCCCCCTTCATGATAGCTTGAATTAGAGGAGAAACATCAACCAACAAACACATTTTGATAAAGACAACCTATATTGGCTGCCTTTATCTTTGTCTCAAGAAGGCCAACAATACCCACCTGCTGCTTACTAAGGAAAGCTTTCACCTCCTTTTGCTTCTGTGGACTGTTAACCCCCCTAACATTCCAAATCACAATTCTATCCATGATCAACAGGCCTCCTGCATCTGTTTCAGCACCATTTGAACACAACACTTGATCAACCGCTACATCTATATGTGAATAAGCCAGAGTTTGGAACTCGTTATGTGTAGTTGCTGTGGGTGAAACTACCAGCATCCTTCTTGTAAGATTTTTCACAACTTGAACTTGAGCTTCATCCTCATTTCCTTTCCCTGACAGGAGCATTGTTCACCACTTTCGTTCTCCATTCTTGCCTAGTAACAGGCTTTTTACATTCACTTATACCATGGCCTATTCCTTTACATATTGCACAATGTATAGCCTTACACTCATACTCAACCTTCAGCGTGGTAACCCTATTGTATTCATTGAGAGAAGAAATTCCCTCAGGGAACTCTAGGTCCAATTTGTATTCAACAATCATTCTAGCATATTGGAGTTTTTCTCTTTGTTGAGTAGCTTTGTCATGTTTGATAGGCTTCCCTATTTTCCTAGCAAACTTGTTAATACAAGCTTCACCCCAATACTTGAAATCCAGATGCATATGATTCTAAGTAGGCAGAGTTCTTATGTCTTCTTTAGACACATCAACATTATGATCCCATGGTTTCAAAATCACAGGCTTACTAAAAAAAAAAAAACAGGATTGCCAGCAAGGATTTGATCTCTCCTTTCTATTGTTAAAAATCTAACCACATAGATTCCTTTTTTCACTATAACAACTTTATCAACACCATGGTTTCTCTATATTCTCCTAATAAAGCCCTCCATAACATGTATAGGTGGGTTTGCTCCCACTATGTAACAATAGATGGAAGAATTCCAGAAGTCTATTTCAGCTCGTATATCAGCAATATCTATTTTAATCATATTATCAGTGTTCTGAGCATGTACAGTAAGTCTTCCTCATTATCAAGGTTTGGGAACAAAATCAGAATAGGGTTTTTCGTACCTTGCCCTCTTTCAATCTGAAATTTGGATTTTTCAATCGTAGCTAACTAATCTGCGAAATTGGCCTGGAGATGTTGCTCTTCGTGTAGAGATCGAAGAGGCGACCTTGGTGAGAAGACTTCCTGTTGCAGTTCTTCATCCGCCATATCCAGAGTTTCGATGCCGATTACTTTGTCAACCGCTTTCATCTGCTTTGCCTGAATTTCTAATGTCAGGGCACCAGGGATTTTCGGTTGGGATTACGCCTGAGCTACTTTCTTGTCCTTTGTCTTCCTTGCCATGGTTGTCTGTTCAAACAAAGGGCAAGGTTAGGGAAGAGTAGCACAAATCGCCTTCACTCAGTATTTAGTAGTGACTAACTTTTTGCGGCTTCCATCTCTCAATCCTTCACCTTGGATTTTCAAATCAAATTCAACTAGTGATCCTATCTTCACTCACATTTAATATTCTTAAATACGATATTATCTCCTACGTCCCTTATTCAAGCTATTACACGTGTCCACCATCTACCAATTGGTGGAACTCACTTTGATGCAGTGCCAATAAGGCAGTAACTAGCTTGCCGCAAATTTTCTTACAAACGAAGGACCTTCCAAAATCAAATATTAAACATGATTATTATTAGATTGTGATATGACGTGTTCAGTAAAATCATACGAGTACAACCCTTTTACATAATTTCCCAATCGAAGGAAAGTGAGGATGGCATCAAATCATCAATGCCCCATTGACCCTTACGCCATGAGCAAAACACATGAGCTACAATGCCAAGGCAAGGCGTTGTGATCCCATAAGGATACTCAAAAAGTGACATCAATATCCCAAAATAAAATTACACGACCAAAATGTTTGCAAAACACAAGTATACATTAAAAAGAGAGAGAGAGAAATTGGCTACTCGGTACAGTCTTGAGAAATCGGCTACTCGCATACATCAATCCCTCATGGCTCTTTATGGACCGAGATATGGTTATGGCTAATAGATCACTATAAAATTCAACAAAATTGTAAAGGTTAAGACCTCAACATCCAGTAACCCATTGACAGCAAGTTATAGTCAACTACTTGGTATGGAGCTTACACAACTATGATGAACATGCACATTACTTGTTCCCGAAAAAGAGAGAAAACAAGAGGCCTGTCACTGTTCCATGGAAATACCAATCTTCTCAGCTTGAGAAGGCCGCCACTTACGGTCAAGTTCGCTCCTCTCCAGCACTCTCTGTGACGACTGTTGTTCCTTGTCATCCTGCAACAGCTTCTCGTCAATGAGCTGAAGCAGCTCCTTCAATCCCACCCTTGTCACTGCCGAAGTTTTAACGTGTGGAACGTGTTCTTTCTTAAGATGAGAAACCAGGCCATTTTCCGTCATCTGTGTATCATTGAATAATTCCCTTTTCTGATCACTTGATCCCGTCGAATCTATAGAAGTGTAAAGCTGCTCTTCCTTCCCAACTCCTGGTCCAAGCTTATCTTCTAGCAGTAGCGGTTCCTCAGTCAGTTCACCTTCATCCTCTTCATCCTCTTCGAGCTTGTAATCACAGTCATCATTGAAGTTCTCCACTCCAGTGTCTGTGTCTCTTTGAATATCAATCTGAGTATAATCCAAACAAATCTCAACAATATAAAAAGATGAAGAGGAAATAAAGGAAAGGAAGAGAATTTGCAAGTTAGTTTGAATTAGTTACCTTGTTCAAAACTTCAATCATGTCTTGAATCTTTTTCCCAGAAACACCTATTCGTTGCAGGACATCTAATACAGCTTGTCGTTGCTCCTCAAGATTTGGTGCACTGGAATCCAGAACATGCTGTATATTTTGTGCATAATCATCACATAGTTTCATGCTCATTGAATAAAACAAAATCATTTTATCTCTGTCAATCATCACCATAGTAATGATAGTCGAAAATGCAGAAGAGAGCCCTCAGAGATATTACCCACCACAAGTAAATCTGCTTCAACAACTTCTTCCAAGGTAGCATGAAATGCCTCAACTAGCTGCAGAACGAGTGCAGAAGTATGCATATTAAAATCTCAGGAAGAGAGTACAGATTCTGCAAAATACTCCCTCAATCCGGAATTTATAGTCACATATACATTATAAACACATGGAAAGAGTCGTTGCCTTGGATTAAAGAGTAATTGTTCATAACTGATTTTTTTAATATGCTCCAACTTAAATTTAGTACAAAATATAATAACAGAACAATTCGAAAGGATTTTTTATTATCTGCTAATTCATATCCTAGCATTAACTATAAGGGGCTGGGACAGTGTGACTACTAAGCCCGGACAGAGGGAGTATATGTAATATGTTACATGTCCTGCCAACTCACTTGCACTGGTAAATCTGATATAAATCCCACTGTATCACTTAGTAGGACCTTCCTCCTGAATGTTGATACCTCAAAAAAGTTAGCACTACTTGAAGTCATATAATTTCATCATACTCCAAAATTACCCGATTGTACTGGACTCCTATGCAGTATATTACCCAGACGGAAGTGTCACACCTCTTACTTTCGGATCGACCGTTGCAAACAATCTGCAGATATTGGACTAGGATCTCAATAAACAAATTAACCATATATGAGCATATGATAGAGCTCTTTTGTTATTAAACATACCTATCATCCCTATACAGATCGCTGTCTGATACTGCACTAACTAACGTAGATTTCCCCTGTAGTTGAAGAGCTATCCAGTCAAAACACAAGAATTTATCTCTGAAGTACAAAAGAAAGGCAAGGAAAAAAGTGCAGGAGACACTGATCACTGACAGCATTAGTGTACCCAACCACAGCGACAGAGGCAAGCCCTGGAGCATCTAAAACTCCCTGCTTTCTCCGACCAGCACGCTGCACAGCCCGTGTTCTACGAACTACTTCAATTTCAGTCAGCAGGCGCTTTCTTCTTTCTGAGATTCTGCCATGGAAATTCCAAAATTATATTCACAGCAAGAGATCAACTATACAATATTGCTAGATAGTTCACCATTGTTTCAAGGACAGGAAAGCATGAAGCTTCCCCTACCAGTATAGAACTGTCTACACATTCTAAAAGAGAACATCAATATGAAGGATAGGACACTACTGTCATGTCTAGCAACAAAACTTTTTCACACTCAGCCTTGATTTGCAGACCCACAATTCTGAGGGTTTTTTTTTTCCTTGCTTATTAAGTAAAAGCCTATTTTGAGAATCAAAGACTACTAGTGATAAAGTCAATAAGTTGGTCAATTCCCTCCTTAGTCCTTCCAAAACTTTCAGTATCCTGAAACTGCATATTGATAAACAAATTGATGTTTCCTCTATTTTTCATTGCAACATTTGGACTTAACACTATTCACACATTCACCTTTGATCACCTCTTGTGATTTAAATATAAAGAAAAGGGATCTTGTTACTTTCAAAATGTCAATGTTCTATGATTCTTTTACTAAAGTATAATTGGAGATATTAATGGTTAAATTGTGCATTGGCAAGTATGAAACTCTAGATAATGCAATAGATAAGAAAATGGAGGAAGTATGTACCAAAATTCAAGCAAATTGCACAATCTGTATTAAGGGGTTGGGTTGTTTGGGGTTTTGCACTTGGAGCAGTTGGCCATAACACTTGGACATGGAATGATGTATCAGTGGCTTTGTCTTCTGATCAAGACCAGATTGTTTCTTCCAATAGTAATAGCTTTCTTTTTTCTTTTTTATTCTTGTTGTTATCAAGTGAAATCATTGAAGACATGGCACTTTTAATTAGTAATTATGCCTCCTCAAAGAGGAGGAGCTCTTACTCAAATAACATCAATATTGTAAAGTGAATATATTAGAAGTTGAAAGGAATTGTTTGTGCTTCATTTTGTAACTAAAATAGTAGTAAAGCTTGTTTATTTATGGAGTTTAATTTTTATTTTAAAAAATAAGGAAGAACGGCCTTGTTTGATGATAGTATAAGGTCTCCAAAATGTTGAAGACAGACCCTTTTCACATGAATTCAGAAGCATCTACTAAACTAAGCAAACCGAAGCATGTGCCAATGTGACAGTTTAGATCATGGTCAAGAACGAGCATTTAGTACACTAAGGAAGACCAACGCAAGTATAAGGCCATGCGAAAAAGGTTGGATTGGGTTATGAACTACAGATCCTCCAAAGCATTTAAAAGAGATGCTCTCGATTTCAGCTGCTACACTGCTTTCCACGACTGGCATGGATAAAAAATTGTGGGAGCCAAAACAAAACCTACAAGTTCAACAGAATCTGGACTGTTTAAAATTTCTCTCTCATTATCTCTTTCTTTCATTTTGATTCAAAATTTAAATTCATTTGCCAAAAACTTTCCCTCTCTTCCATTTCTCTCTCCTCCATTTTCTCTTTGAAATTTCACCATCTTATTCCCAAAAATTCATTCAATTCACCATTTTCATTCAAATTTCAAGCCAGATTCAAGTCAACTTCGAAATTTCTCCACTGTTGTTCATCCAAAAGGTCGTTTTTTTCATTCTCTCTCAATCCTTCATCTTTCATTTAGATTTCATTTGGGTAATTTTTTACATATTTCATTCGTTTGTTCATTCACAAATTTAACTTTCGTTGGTTTCTTTTCACTGGTTTTTTTTCAATTTTTTTTTTTTTACATATTTCGATTTTTGTTGATTCCTATTTTGTTGATTACTGTATTTTCATAGGTTCATCTGAAATGGGTTCTTTATGTATGTTGAAATGTCCAACTAAAATTGGCTCTTCTGACAGAAGGTACATTTGGTATGTTCTATTGTTTATTGTAGAATAATATAAGGTTCATTTGGAATGGATTTCATTTGAAAAGGAGGGGTTTTGGTTCATCCGGTATGTTCTAACGTTCATTTCAAAAGGGTTCTTTTGGTATGTTAAAATGGTCATCTAAAATGTGATTGCATTTTAAATGAGGTATTCTACTTCATCTTAAATGATTGTATGTTCATCTGGAAATGGCGCTATTTAAAAATGGGGTTAGTTGTTCATCAGAAATGTTCTAATGTTCATCAGATATTTGTTTAATTGTTATCTTATAACTTATTTCATTTTATTTACTCCATTGTTCATTGCATTTGAGCACGAGAGATACAGGGGCACAACCACAAGTGTTCATTTTGGTCAATTGTTCATTCTTTTTATTCAATTACACACTCATATTGGTCAATTGTTCATTCTTTTTATTCAATTACACACTCATTTTGGTCATTTTGGTCAATTGTTCATTCTTTTATTCAATTACACACTCATTTTGGTCATTTTGGTCCATTGTTCATTCTTTTATCCAATTACACACTCATTTTGATCATTTTGGTCAATTGTTCATTCTTTTTATTCAATTGTACATTCATGTTATTTAAGTGTTCATTTTATCATATCATATTACTTAATTGTTCATTTAATCATATCATATTATTCAATTGTTCATTGAATTCACTCAATTGTTCCTTTGATCATTTCATGCAATTCAATTGTTCATTCATATAATTCAATTGTTCATTCATATAATTCAATTGTTCATTCTTATGGCTTACTAGGACTTTCATGTAGTTCATTATTCATTACTTTTTACCTGATATTCATTCTTAACTAATTCTTTTGTACTATTTAATATTTATTATCAGTTGTTCATTTGTTTACTCTATTGTTCATTCGTTTTGTTCAATTATTCATTTATTTTGTTCAATTGTTCATTCTTTTTGTTTAAACTCAAGTTATTTAATTGTCTCAATTGTTCATTCATTTAATTCAATTGTTCATTCATACTGTTCACCGGGACTTTCCTACTATTCATTGTTCATTTGATTTTACCTGTTATTCATTGTTAACTATTTCTTTTCTACTGTACAATATTTTTCATCATTTGTTCAAATGTTTATTCTACTGTTCATTTACCTATATTGTTCATTCATTTCACTCAATTGTACACTCAATGTTATTTAATTGTTCATTTGATCATATCATATTATTCAATTGTTCATCAAATTTACTCAATTCTTCATTTGATCATTTGATTTAATTCAATTGTTCATTCATTTAAATCAATTGTTCATCCTATTGTTAACTAGGACTATTCAATTATTCATTGTTCACTAGTACTTACCTGTTATTCATGGTTAACTAGTTCTTTTCTACTGTTCAATATTTTTCATCATTTGTTTAATTGTTCATTTACCTATATTGTTCATTCATTTTGTTCAGTTATTCATTCTTCTTAACAATTGTTCATTTATTTTATTTAATATTTCACTAGTACTTCAATGTTGTTCATTATTGCTTTCTCATTGTTTATTGTTCACTAGTTCATTTTTATTGTTCATTTATTTTATTCAATTGTACATTAGTTTTGATCTATCATTCATTCTTTGTCATCTAATGTTCACTGTTCACTTCACGAATGTGCAAAAGTGATAAACTAAATGCACCACCTTCTACAACCAAACCCCACCGACCAACTAAGGCAATCCAGAGGACAAAGCCACAGCCACATAGATCAAAACCATAAAATTTGTTTTGAAGAAAAAAAAACCCTAACTCAAAAGGTCAAAAGTCAAAACCCCTGTTGTGAATTCACGTATCGTTGGACGTGGAGATGAAGGAACCGCAGTCCAGCATGGGATAGGAGGTAAGGCAAATCCCATAATACTAGGGAGACGTTAGGGCTTCTTGCATGGCGGTTGTTTCTTTATTTAGTTGGAAAGTATAATTATTGTAAAGACGTCATTTGTAATAAAAAATTGAACATTTTATGATAAGCATTGTACTCACTCTTTGATCAATAAGAATATTTTTTTATTTATTTTTCGTATTGTTCTTTAATCATTTCTCACCATTCTTTATTCAATTCATCCTAATTGACGTTTAAATCGTCGGGTCATAAAGGAATAACAACTATAGATAAATGAACAAATGATTATTACATGTCAAATCAATTGTTACTAATCTAGATATATACTTATAGATGAATAAACATCAAATCGGGAATTATGAATAGCTACGTTCATCTAATAACATTTAAGCAAACACAATAAACTTTTATACCAGTTATATGAACAATTGAGTAATCATCATGCATTGATATAAATACTTAAACATTATTCATATCAAAGTTAATTGATAACAATACATAAACATTATAAAAGACACAATAAACATGTGTACTAATAAGAAGAACATTAGATAGCAATTGACAACACGGAATAAATGGTCGCAATACATGAAAATTAGATCAAATATAATGAACATATGTACCAAGTAGATGAACCATTAAGCAAATATAGTGAACATTGACAATAAGTATTTTGAAAGTTATCAATTCCAAAGTTAATTGATAACAATTCATGAACATTAGAGCAGCCACAATGAAAATGTATAATGATAAGATGAACAATGAATCATACATAATGAACCTTAATAATAAGTACTTGAACATTAACAATACAGAATTTCATTGATAATAAATGACAATACAAAATTTCATTGATAACAATACATATCAAACAAAATGAACTTTTGTACCAACTAGATGAACTTTTGAACAAACATAAATACTGATGATAAGTACTTAAATATTATCGATATAAAAGTTTATTGATAACAAGATATGAATATTAGAGCAGACACAATGAACGTGTGTACTAATAATAAGATAAACAGTATATCATACATAATGAATTTTAACAATAACTATTTAAACATTAACAACCGAGAATTTCATTGATAACAATACATCCCATTGCCCATTTTCATAAATTAAGCAAAGAATAGTTACATATTCATTTAATGTATTCATGGGTTCTTCAGAAGATAAGTGATGTTCATTCGTTGTTTGTTTACAACTTTTGCAAAACTATTTCTCATCATAACTAAATGTTGTTTGTCTTTTTCCCATGTATATTTATTGGCAACTAATGTTCATTCTGTGTCAACCATAAGTAGGATGCTGATTTGTGATTTGTTTAATGTAGTTTGTCTTTTCTAATGTATCTTTCTTTATGTTTGATGTTCATTCCGAGTCAGACCTCATCTGGATTGTTAATTCTTGTTGCGTTTAGTTCTTTTGGGTGTGCGTTTCAGGTGGGCGCACCTACCTCTGCACCTACCTCTACGTAGGTGCGCGCCCACCACGGATTTTACGAAAGTCAACCTTGATATAACACAAACCACTGGTAATAAATTTAGAAAATATAGGACAAGTATAATGCTTTCTATGAGTTGTTAATATCCAACACAAAGCAAGATGCCTACTGCATTATTCATAGACACATAAGGTAGTTCACGAGACATATTAGTAACCATAAAGTTCAAAAAAGTTGCAGGAAAAACTGAAGTCAGAAGAAGGAAACCTTCGGCGTTGAAGCTCAAGCTCGGTTTCTCCAGCACCACTAATAAATCCACGTCCACCACTTCCTCTCCTGTGATGGTCATTTATGCAAATTAAAAAACGCTTGCAAAAATAATTGACCAATGAATATACTCTACAGGTAACTACATGCTTGTTGCAAATAACTAAACCTAAAAAGTTGTTCACTACGATGCATAACATATTGAACCTAAATGTTTACTAAAGGGACAGCCAAACAGTTTTATCAGATAGCCAGGTTCTTGTTGAAACTTGAATACGAGGAACAAAAAGACAAATGAAACTAATATGTTTCAAAAGTCCAAGACCACCTCGGGGAGATTGAATTCAACTGGAATTTTCTAGTACCCCATAGGAACCAGAAATTAATGATTTACATGACATCCATTCAAATTTCACGCAGGCTTTAAATGCTACAATCATTCTCATACAGCATGGACTGATACAAGTCGAAACTCACCCTCGAGCACTCACAACTTCAGCTTCTCCGCTTGTTCCGAAAGTGTAACGTCCATCAGAACCCCGTGCTCGGACAAGCCGGCTCTTCTTATACATTATAGCTGCTAATTCAGCCTAAAACTCTAAAAGTATCAGAAAGAGTACACCACTGTTTCCCGATGAAACAAAGCATTTATTGATGAAAGACAGCAAAGTAACAGTGAAAATGAGAAGTCATTGAATCAGGTCGAAGTGTACCTGAAGCTTCGCTTCCTTAGTGTACGCATGAGCATTAAAAATCTCTATGATAAGGCCCACACGATCTAAAACAGGTTTGTCCCACACCCTCTGCAACAGAGCAGATGCTCACTCATAACTCATACATAATAAGCTTCTTATCATCAGAAATTTGTACTACTTCCCTACATACTATTAGAGGATATGCCCCCGTAGCAAATTACTAGGTCCAATGAAACAAACACACAGCTAGGCAACTTACTTCCAGGTTTCTCTGCTGAATAGCAGACAGTGTTGCATTGACAAACACAGCATCCAATTCATCATCGTGCTACATGACCATAATGAGAATGCATAAAACCCTTATCAATCCGATATATATATATAAGCGATAAAGACGGCACTATATATGTAAATAGAAGCTCCTTGCCTTTGATTCAATGGCATGTATATGGCACTTAATATTATCCACAGTCCCCGGTCCAAAGTAAGTATCTGTTCATGTTATATAGTCAATGAAGAAGCTCATGAACGAAATGTATTCATTGAATAATCTATACACAACCATACTTCATAATCAATACCCACAAAATAAAACGATATGCATCTATATTCCTCTTCATACTAATCCTTTTCGTATTGTTATATACTCCCTCCATCATTCCATCCAGAAATAGTTGCATTGTTTCAACAACATAGCATAATTATTAAAGAAAATTAAACATGAACCATTGGTACAGAGCAGAATTACCAAATTCGCTAACCCCACAAACTGCAATCCGGAAAAGTCGAAATGCTAGATCCATATCGTATAAGTTCAGGTTAGTTTAACAAAAATAGATCGCAAATTGTGATCCCATACAGTTCGTACCCATTACTATACGAAGAACTAGGTAACAGTTGGTATGGAAAATTACAAACTTTGCAATATCCTTTGAGCAGTGTATATAACGGTGGTAAAAGGCGTAAATAGTTGAACAACTTCAATCATCCATATCCTACTAAATACAGTTTTATACTACTTTATTCCTTTACTTTACTCTCTATATATATACCACTTTGTCCTTACCTATATCATCAACATTGTAAACATACTACCTAAATCATTACATATACTACCTCAATCTTCACTTATACCACTTTCTCATATACTTATGACGTATAGTCCCCACCATCATTAAGTAGCATTGTACTTCCTCCATAACATAATTATTGCAACAATTGAATATTTTATACCTCACAAGTAATACTCAATTGTTGCAATAATTTTGTTACGGAGGAAGTAATATTTGTTATACCTTAGCCATTTCCCGAAAATTAATACAACCTGCAACTTAATTTGATCCTTGTTTCCAAGCTCAGCTACATTGCATAACTCATTTCACAACCCAAAAAAAAAAAAACATTACAAAACTCGATAAATTAACATCAACCTAATTTTCAGCATTATACCTACTAAACAAAAAAAACCCGAAATTGGCGAGATAAAGAACTAACCAGAGCGGCTCTTGTTAGAGCTAGAAAGAGGGTTTTGAACAACAAGATGAGGGGGTGAATGTTTCAGACTCAAATCAGTAGAAAAGTAACCATCTCTTTGATCATCCAGTGAATTAGCAAGGTTAAGAGCCTCATCGAGCTTGGTTTGCAAATGGGTATTTGGTCTAATACGTGGTTGAACCACCAAAAGCTTCGGTGAGCCATCAGAGCCGCGATTTGGGTGTTCCTCATTTGGGTTTCTACACAATGAGGGAGTGTAAGAAATGGGAAAGAATGGGATTTTGAGTGATGGGTTTGAAGAAGGGAGTGTAAGCTGTTTCAGTTGTGACCGCAGGAGGAAGAACCCTCTAAACGCTAATTCATTGTTATTTACCATCCTTGTCTGTGTTTCATTTGTGACCAAAATCGAAACTCCAACAGTTTATAAACACCCATTCATCATTTGTAAACTTTGATCAACAACTGGTGAAATGTTTGATTAAGAAGTGGGCGTACCTTAGCTGCCAAAAAAAAAAAAAAGAAGAAGAAGAAGTGGGCGTACCTTAGTTTCTAAGTGTCAGATATTGATTTGGACACTATTCATTGTTATAATTTGACCGGTTTTTATGATTTATACATAAGAAAAAATATAGTGTTAATGGATTTGTCTCGATATCTATTTTTAATATTTTGTGTCGTATCCGAAAAGACACTTAACTCCACAATGTTTTTGTATGACATAGGCTTTAGTATAGTGCTCATTACTCATTGAAGCGTCTAGATTTTGCTCAATTTGATGCTCATTTTGAAACATGCAAAATGAGCAATAAGCAAAAAATGGTATTGGATGTCCCATACTTAAGGTTTACTTGGGTATATGATGAATAATCTCACAATGCTTCCTGACAGCTGTCATTGAGCCTGTCAAAAATAAAAACATTATAAGGTTATTCTACCTAGGTAGTAGGGCAAGTAAGGGTGGATCTCACAAGGACTATGGTAAGCACCGATAAGTGTCAACTATGATAAAATAAGTCGGACTCATAATACAAGATTTTCATAACTACAAACTAATTTTAATTGAAATTATCGAATTATATTATATAAGCTAAACTAGGGCATAGACTATAACAACAACATCAATCATGAGATAAAGCAAATAAACGGGGAAATTCATTTGTAATGAATTGTTGAGAGATGTTAACCACCAATTACTCTCTCCACCGACAAGGAAGCACTTAATTAGAAAATTAAACACATATTCTCATGGGATTAATCAAGTAACTAAGGGATTTCCAAAATATGTCAGCTAAATAAGAGTCCTCTAACATGTAAATCCAATTCTCGTGATTTTCGGGTTAGTCAAATGCTAGGAATCAACCTCTACACTTGATGTCTCGATCTTTCATTAAGTAACCAATAAAATATGCAATTTATGGTGCAAACATATAAAACACCCATATCATTTAATCAACAATCATGCAAAAAAAAACTAATTAATTTACCAACTCATGATATTAATATTGAGTTTTCATCCAAACCCTAGAATAAATCCACTCACCAAACATAAAAAATATCAAACCTTTGTAAAATCAAGTATAATTATCATTAACATCAATAAACTATGAAAACCTAACTAAAATTGAAAGAGAATAATCTAAGCATGAAACAAGTGAAAAAACAAAAGAACAATTAAAAATAACAAAAAGGAAGAGAGAGAATGAGAAAGCTTGTTGAGAGAAATTGTGAAGTCCTCGAATCTTCATTTCATCATTAAATCTTTGAAATTCAAGCAAAAACCATTGTTTTCCTCACTTTCTCACACTAAAAGCCTAGTTTCCCTCTCTAATGTTTCTCAATGAAACCTTAAAATAAAGTAAGTTGAGGCTAATGTTTCTCAGTGAAATTAGAGTGTGCTATTTATAATTCTAATCATTACATCATTAAATGAAGTTGAAAAAAACAGAGTTGTGCGAAAAAAGCATAGAAGAGATCACTCCTTGTTATATGGAGTGATCGCTCCAAAAGGAGAAACATGGACTTTGGAGCGGGCTCGGAGCTACCAAGAAGCGATCACAAATTGGAGCGGGTGCTCCTTGAGTAGAGAACCCAGCTTCGATCAATAAATATTTCTCTCAATCTTCATCGGAAATAGGGCTTATGACTAATCATTGGAAAGCTCTTAAGAAAACCTTTCATCTCCAACTGAAATCATAACTAAATGTTGAGTGAATTGGGAGATATGTGCATTTGAAATTGGCCTTTATGCACAAAGACTTCCAAAACCTCTCCAATCATTTCTCGATTTTCTTCAATGCTCGGTGTACGGGATGGTGACCTTTGAGGTTGATCCTAAAACATCAAACACAAAATGAATTAATATTTGACCCAAGGATAATCAAAATAAATAATATTGACAAATAAGCTATAATCAGGGCTGTCTCGTTCATTTTAGGGGCCCTGTGCTAAAAATATACTCAAAATTATAGTCTCGTCGAGCAACTATATATCATATGTTGAAATTCAAAGGTAGACTTTTTATATTGAAACATTACATTTCTTCATGTAACATTTTTTCTAAAACTATAGATAATCCATTGAACTAATAATTGATTTCATACTCAAAATTGCAAAAAACCCAAGTTTAAAAGCAACCCCCTCTTCCATTTTTCTTTTGCCTTCCATAAAAATTAAAAGTTACTACAAGGACAATTAATTCAATGGTACATTCACTTTATATGGTTTAACCAATTTTATCTTTATCAATTCTACCAAATCAAAAAATAATAAGGAAGCCTAACTCAATGGAAAAAATAAATAGTTATTACAAAATAAATCAAATCTCAAAAAAGAAACATTAAAAGAACATCATAGGAAGTAGGATTTAATCAGGTAGCATATTAATTTCTGCAAATGAATATGTAATATTAACAGTTTAATGGAGTGGATATGATACTCAACAATGAAAAATATGAAACAATCATAATACCGCCAAAAAACCATAGATTCCATATATCATTTTTTTTTACCTCAATCATCTTCTTCACCAATGTTATTACTCCATTACTAAGAATTCAGATCAGGATTATCACAATCATGGACAAAGACCAACACCAGTTTAGTAGAGTACAGAAATGGCTCAAAAGAGAAATTGAGAACTTGAATTACCAGAAATGGTCTACTCCAACAAACGAGTAAAGAACTTGAGATTACGGATAAATAGAAGTAGAAAAGAGTAAAAAACTAGCAGCATTAGATTATTTTATTAATAGCTTAGATGCCCACATAAGCATTTCTAGAATGCCAATCAATTGTTAAAATAGGAAAATTATAAAGATTACCATATAAATAATGGATTGATTTGGTAATTATAGAATGAATGGATGGAAGATTGAAAATATTAGAGAGAGAATGACAGGGAGAATTAAGAGGAAGATGGCGTGGGAAGTTTAGGAAGACCAACAATTTTCTAAAAATTTTGGCCTTCAATTGGGCCTTCTCATTTTCGGGGCCCTGTGCAAGAGAGCTGTTTGCACACCCTCTTCAACGGGCCTGGCTATAATTTACTCAATTATTCTAAAATAAGCAAAACAAATTAAAAAATACATAAAAAAAAGAAAATACTCAAAACAAAAAGAAAAATAAAAGTTTTTAATTGGTATAAAAATCACATATCATTCCCATAATCTTTTAGTTATAGAACTTGGAGATTCTTTTAAATATAAAATAATGATTCGGCAGACATACTAGAATCTACTGATGACATCACTGAGCTGTGGATAATTGCTGGTAGACAACACACCAGAATCAGAGAGCACAAAAACTGTCAAAAAAGACATTGTTTATTCTAATTTCACTTGTGATCAACAATACTTGAAAAATCTCAAAATTAAACTTCTGCATAACTCCTCTTCTAGGTGGGCCTTTGAATTTTCCTTTTTTGCAACAAGCAAGCAAGAATAAAGAGCTAAAGCTGTGTCTGTCTAACTTACAAATTCCAGAAATTCTCATTTCAAAAATCTGGAAAAATTATCAGCTGAATAGAGTTGTGGTGAATTAGAGATCTGAAATAATAAGAGTGAAAGTTGAAATGGCAGTGGAGTATTCATGTTGTGGAGCACAGTTTATCATAAGAATAGGGATATGCATAATACTGGTCTTGTTTGCTGGGTTAATGTCTGGACTCACTTTAGGACTTATGTCCCTCAGTCTTGTTGAGCTTGAAGTTCTTGCTAAATCTGGTCCGCCTTCTGACCGTAAACATGCTGGTATCTTCTTTTTTTCTCATTTCTTTGCTTAACACAGTTTTATTTCTGAATAATAGAAGTACTTTTACCGTCCGTTAGTCGGTAATAGCATGATAACTAGTCTTATATAAAAGCAATGCATACAAAAGCATGTATATTTTGTTCATGGTGTTTATAAAAAATTAAAAAATTGTAAATTCACTTGATTATAGATAAAGTTATCTGAATTAAAAAACAATAAAAATTGTGATTTTCGGCGTCTACTACTCACCTTCCCTCGTATAATAGAGATAATAATGAACTTGAGATACTTTTGTATATAAAGTCTCAAGTGCTTTTGTGGATGGAACTCTGGTCTATGTATTTGATTTTGTCATCTTACTTTTGAGTTTAAGATAGTGACATCGTGATGGTGACATGTTGAAGGTGGCAAATTAGTCAAGTTATTTCAATCAGAGTCATATTTTGATTTGTGGAAATAAATCTAGTATGAAAAAAAATGATCAATATTAATTCTACGTCAATAACTGTCTGTCTGGTTTCAACCTGAATTTGAGTTTAGTTCAGGAATTTACAGTTCAAGTAATCGATAATACTGATAGTTTTACCAATTTTATGGACAAATGGATTGAGAGGGACTTCATGAAAGCAATAGTTGGATACATCTTCAAAATTTAACAGAAGATGATTTTGCATGCAGCCAAGATATTACCTGTTGTCAAAAAACAGCACCTGTTGCTCTGCACCCTCTTAATATGCAATGCAGCTGCCATGGAGGTAATTCAATATTAAAAAACAAGGATCGCTCATGAGATCGTATTCTGGCAAGGAATACAGTTGATAAAGAAAATGACATTCATTGAAATTATTGCAGGCTCTTCCGATATTTCTGGATAGTTTGGTTGTCGCTTGGGGTGCTATTCTGCTTTCAGTGACACTAATACTCTTGTTTGGTGAGGTGGGATCCCTGTGTTTAGAAATTGCTTAACCAAAAACAGATGTTGCAATGCTTCACAACTGACTCGGACCTAATCAATCATGATGTATTACAGATTATCCCACAAGCTGTTTGCTCCCGGTATGGCTTGGCAATTGGTGCTGCTGTTACCCCTCTTGTACAACTTCTTGTCTGGATCTGCTTCCCGGTTGCATATCCAATTAGCAAGGTGACAAAGCTTAACAACGCATTTTCAAAATTTCCCTTATTTTCTTTTCCACTTAGGGTGCGTTCTGTTTAACTAAACTTAGCTGAATTGAAGTTCTTACACTTGATTAAACCTAATTATTCACCATATATCTGCACGGATTGCACCTGATTGGAACTGATAACGCACCCTTAGCAAACATAATTCCAAATTCCATTAATCCTTTCTTTGGTTCTACTTCACCAGCTATTAGACCTTTTGCTGGGAAAAAGACACAAAGCACTGTTTCGGCGAGCTGAACTGAAAACACTAGTCGATTTGCATGGAAATGAGGTTGGTTGTGTCTTTTCTTTCTCCCTCGACAACCTGCAATTTGTATCTCCACATAACACAATGTGCGCATCATTAGTTCTGATTTTGTATATACATATAGGCAGGAAAGGGAGGAGAACTTACCCATGACGAGACTACAATTATAGCAGGGGCACTTGAACTCACAGAAAAAACAGCAAGAGATGCTATGACCCCCATAACAGAAACTTTTGCCCTTGAAATTAATTCTAAACTCGACAGGTAAATATTTTATTGCAACATATCTGAATCATATGGAAATGAATGTCAGTGTCCGAGCAATTGACTTACAAATTTTCTATTGTAACATGACAGGAATTTGATGAAACTAATATTGGAAAAAGGACATAGCAGAATTCCAGTATACTATGAGCATCCAACAAACGTTATAGGCCTTATACTGGTATGTTCGGTTTTTTCTACGGTGTTATTAACTTGGCCTCTGTTTGGTTGGAAAAAACATTTTGAATCATAGAAAAACATCTTCCATATGATAAAATAATTGTATACTAGTCTTCCCTTGTTTGGTTCCTTACACGAAAAGTTAAGAGAAAAAAGGAAAAACGAAACTAGAGGGAAGAGGATGGATGGGAGAAGGTAAAGACTGAAGAGGAAAATCACAAACAGCAAGGAAAAGAATAGCATTCCATCCTTAAGAAACGAAAACATGTTCATCCATGGGAGAACTAATTTCCATTACTTGGGATTAGGAAAAACTGTTTGCCACTGTTACAAATCAAACCAAGAAATTTGGAGAGCCCCTTTTCAGGAAAATGTATTCCTCCTAACCTAACATTGTCTTGACAAAATCTAGCTTTTACTTCTAAGTGCAATCAATTGTGAAGACCTCTCATTCACTTGATAGAGATGTTGAATGATGTCCCATGAAGCTGCATAAGCAAAATTTTCAGCGACAGCTTCTTGTCAAGGCATTTTGCTGTCATCTCTCTTATTCCCATAATACTCTCCAATGCAGGTGAAGAATTTGTTGACTATCAACCCAGAAGACAAGGTGCCAGTGCAGAATGTCACTATTCGAAAAATCCCAAGGTACAAACTGACTAGAATGTGACGTGCCATAGTACCCATGATAGTTTATCAGTAATTTTGCAGCTTTATTCGCATAATTATGCTACACAAATCAGTAATGAAAGCATTTGAAATGTTGGTGCATATATGAACCACATGACTTACATGAGCATGTGTTACTGGGGTACTGTATGAGCTCTGAACTTTGTATAGGCTTCACTAGAGAGTAAACTTTGCAGTTTGCTTCTGTGCTTATATCTGATTTTCAGCACTATATCTTGTCATCGCCTGAAATATTTTGATGACGGCAGAGAGATGCACTGATTTGATCATAGAACGGTAATTCACAGGACAGAAAATGGTTTCCTTCATGCATTTGGCATGACAGTTTATCTCTCCATATATAGTTGTCACTTATGGTCAGTACATCATAATGAAGGACTAGAGGATAGATAGACTAACTTAGTTGCAAAAATCTTATTGAGGAGGTAGTGTCGTCGTACCCAGGAGCTCGGATCAGATCTCATCTACATCACTCCTCTGTGATACTGTGACTCCCCATACAGCAAATAAATAAAGAAGATTCTGGAGATAGTTACTTCCCTTCCATCCTCTCTTGCTCTGCGTTAGTCTTACAGACATGTATACCATTAGGAAGTCAAATCATAAATGTATCACTTCTTAAGAGAATGTAACATTTCCCCAACATTCTAAGATCATGCATCGGTACAAGTGTACAACTTTTTATGAATGGAGGGACTATACTATTAGCATCACATGGAAATTTAACTTAGAAAAGGAAGCAAGTTCTATCTCAAACTCTAGCTTTTTATGCCAGGGTTTCAGAGAGAATGCCTTTGTATGACATACTCAATGAATTCCAGAAAGGCCATAGTCATATGGCTGTTGTCATCAGAAAAAGTGACTCAGAGCTGTTAGCCAAGGAATATTCACATGAAGGTATGTGATGTAATTACAAGAATCTAGAAATTTAGATTCCATCAATATCTTTTCCTCTTCCCCTCTTGAATATATGACAACATTATAGGATCACTAAGAGAGGTGAAAGTGGAGATCAATGGCGATATACAGCCCAAAGAAAGGCGATTGAGGAGCAAGAAATCAATAACGAAGTTGAAGAGCTTGCCTAAGACTTGCCATGAGCTTCATCGAGAAACATCAAAAGGTAAAAAGTGGTCAAAAAACGTGGAGTCTGAGATATTGGACATCAATGAGAAACCATTATCTGAGCTCCCACAATATGGAGAAGCTATTGGCATAATCACAATGGAAGATGTCATTGAAGAACTGCTACAGGTGAGTGGCAATATGAAAGCATCTCCCTTTTCAGTGTCCGCCAAAGATCTAAACTTTCTATATTGCTGGTTCTGTTGTATATGCAGGAGGAAATATATGATGAGACTGATCACATACTTGAGAATTTATAACACAAATTCAGATGGTAACATAACCTCCTTAGAAGCTGAGGTGTATTCTTTAGCTGGACCCTTTTTTCTAATTTTTTTCCTTTTTGTTTTTGATTAGCAATTAAATCATGTACTGTATATAAGAAATATCTTGACAGTCTCTTGTAATTGTTTACAATCATTGTGGTATGCTCTTGTATACAATATTTTCAGGTCACACTGATTCGCAATATTTCCGATCAAGAATTTGGTTTAGTTATTGAAAATTTATGTCGAATCACATGCTATCTTCAACAGCAATGATCTAGCATGACCTAAATGGACAGTAGTATGAGATTGACTATTACAAACAGCATTTTGGTTGATGCATTAATAGTATAAACAATATCTCATATGCTTTTAGACAAAGGCTAAACTAAAACAATGTGGAACTTTTAGAGCTTTTCTCACCTTAATTATCTAGATCAGATCAGCCATCGGATCTAGCTCTGACAACGTGGGTAAAGAGATCATGGCAATCAACATGAAGTAATGGTTATTGTGTGAACAGGAATGTCGGCCATTTCTGAACTCCAATCTTGCATACATGTCCACGTTAAGAAGCATCTCCAATACAGGCGAAGCACTCAAAAAAGTCTATCCTACTGCTCAAAGCGAAGCTTTTGTTAAATCACCAATATTGTCCACGGAATTATGCCTAGCAAGCCAAACATTATTTCTAACGGTAATGTTATTTACTCCCCCGTTCCAAAATAACTGCTGCATTAGCATTTGACACAGGTTTCAAGGAAGTTAAAAAAGTAGAGAGAAAAAGTTGGTGGGTGAACGTAGAGCCTAACTTAAAAGAAAAATTAGAGACAAAACTTTTGCCTAACATGGAATGTAGCAATTAATCTATGACATCCCAAAGAGGAATGTGTCACACTTATTTTGGGATGGAGGGAGCAATGTTTTCCAAATTAACATAGTTTAGCATGCCTTAGTTCACCCTTACTCTGTAACCAACACATACTAATCAAGAGACTTTCTGAAAGAAATGGATGGCTTGGTATTGATGACAACCAAAAAGTTGAAAATGAACAGAGCATAAAGCATCTTTCTATAATATTTTTGAGAAGCTACATCAGGATGCACCTCAGCTTGAATGAAAAAGAAATTAACATGAAATAGGTCATAATTAAATGAGTTCAAGTACTGGCTGCCTGTTCGATCACCCATACAGAACAGAAGTTGCTGAGATGTTAAAAGCGAGAAATATACCTGAGATATAAGCTTCGCACCAGTAAATGTTCCACACTTCCACCTATTAGCTTCTGAAGCTCAAGCATCACATTCATCAGATAACAATATCATCTCTACTACGACCATGGCCCCATTGCCGTCGACGAGCCCTCCTCTTTCTTCCATCAATTTTCACCTTATCCTTCTCCTTTAAGTCCCTCTCTCCCCTTCTTTTGTACATTTTGAAGGTAATCTGTCTATCAGCTGCCATTTTTCTGACTTTTTCAGTTATCTCTGCAGCAATTTGTCTGTTATACAGTTTTCTTAGGCCCTTCATCAACTTTGCAAAAGTGCTCGGCTGTGGCATCACATCGGCATCCATCATTTCCAAGCAATAAGAACAGGCCTCTTTCACATGCCCCTTTGAGAAGAGTGCGTGGATCCAGATTGTCCATGCATACACATTTAGTTCACATCCTTTTGTGATGATACATTCCCACACATCTTTAGCTAATTCAAGCTTTTCAGCTCGTAAAAGGGTGTTCAGTAAGTCTTTCAAAGTACCATACTGGGGAGCAGATAAAAGACCTCTACTAATCATTTCCTTGAAATAGTTACAAGCTTCAACTAGACAACCCTGCTCAATAAGGCCGTGAACCATGACAGTGAAGCTATCCAGCCCAGGACTAAGCCTACTTGCTTCCATCTCGTTCCAAAGCTGAATAGCTTCTTTAACCTCACCCAACTTGCATGACAAACGAATCAAAGTATTGTGTATTTTGGTGTCAGGAAAACAACCAATATGTTTCATTTCATCCACAAGCTCCATACATTCTTCAAGTTGCTCCTTCTTCTCGTGAGCCAAAAATATATGCAGATAAGTTGTTTGATCAGGGGTGTGGCCGCGCTGAAGCATAGTATCTAGAAGCTCATAAGCTCTATCAGTCTTTCGGCACTTGCATAGTCCACCAATCAGGGCATTATAAGTTATAACATCAGCATCACAACCATTTTTATCCATGTCATAGAAAACTCGTATCGCTTCTTCGGTTTTCTCCATCGTACAGAGTGCCTGGATCAATACTGTGTAAGATGCTGCATTTGGCTCACAATCCTTCCTCCTCATTTCTTTCAACAGATCATAAGCATCTGCCATCTTCCCAGCCACTGCATACCCGTTAAGCAAATTATTATAGACTACAATGTCGGGTTCAAACCCCGCCTCTCTCATTTGAACCAAGACATGCTTCGCTTCCAACAGTTTCCCTTCCCTACACCATCCATACAGCAAAGAAGTGAAATGCTTGAGGGTAGGTGTAAACCTCATTCGCATATCCTCAAATAATGAAGCAGCCTCCTTAACACTACCATTTTTAGACAAAGCATCCAACAAACACCCGAAGACATACTCATCCGGTTCACATCCGTATTTAGGCATTTCATCCAAAACTTCAATAGCCTTCTTAACCATCCTTGCAGAAGCAAACCTCCTCATCAACACGACAAACACATCCGAGGTAATCAACTGCGGACTCTCTCTCCTCATTTCCTCTATTATTGCCCAAACAGCTCCAAACTGCCTCATTTTGCCTAATGTCCTAATCATCAACTTATAGATATCATAGCTATGCCTATAACCAGGCTGCTTCGACGCCCATACAAAAAACTGATAAGCTAAATTGCCTGCATCCCCACAGCGATTCAATACACGTTCTGTTAACCCCGGTCGCATCATTATACCAGATTCTTGTAAAGCAAGCTCCAATTTTGGAACCCTAGAGTGCAACTTCCTCAAAATTCGATAAATTTTCTCAACATCAGCCTCAAATTCATCAAATTTGTGATCATGGGTAATACTATTTAGAGGCTCAGTATCTAAACTAACCAATCCAAACCCAGTTTTCTGGTAAACAAGATCAGGGTTAAAATGCGAAGAGGGATATTTTGAGAAATTAGCAACAAGTGAGATTCCAGCATAGGATTCTGAAGGTACCAACAAAGTAGGGTGACAATTATTGCAGAGGTAATATGATCTTAAACACAATCTACGCATTTTATTTTATTATATAGATACTTTTATGTCTCTCTTGCTTCAGCTAAGTGGGATTTTTCAAGATATTGAGTCTAGAATATAAGTACTTTCATTTGAATCCAAAGAAGAACGCATGGAGTTCAGATGAATTAATTACCTGTTCAGAAGTGATGGATTCAGCACATTTGTCAGAGGGGTTTCTTTAATGGAGATTTCAAGGAAATTACGGCTAAAAAAGGTGAAGTACCCAGTTGAAACTACACTTTCTCTCTTACTGGAAGCTTTCTCTATTTTGAGAATGAGAAGGGTTTTGAAGATACAGATTTTATTCACCATGAAAGCCAAGCGTAAGCTATGAGGTGATTGACGAGGAGGCGTACACTCTACAGTCTACACGAAGGATTCAACTTAGAACGTTCTCTTCAGCCTCAGAGCTAAACCAAAATGAATTGATAATTATTCCCTCCGTTTTTTTAATATATAGTACATTTTACTAGTTTGGGATATTATTTTAAGGAAAAATTGATAAGAATAATCCGACCTTTGGCCGGTCTTCCATCAGTGGTACCACCTTCATTTAATCCAGGTATAATCCCACCTTTGACATCAATATTCTCTGAATGGTTCCTAAAACCTACAACCTGTTCAATAGGTAAAAAAAAACCAGCCAGTTACTTTCCCCCCAAAAGGAGTTTGTCCTTTCAACTTCCCCCCAACCACTGAACACCCTCTTCTCCCCAAAAAACGCGAAACCTCCATTGTTGCCAAGGTTTTCTTCACTAAACACCGCGCAACCTCCATTGTTGCCAAGGTTTTCTTCACTAAACACCGCGCAACCTCCATTGTTGGCAAGCTCCATTGTTGAAGTTCGTGGAATTCTAAGTACCCAGAAAAACCGATAGCAGCCACATCTCAGTGAGGTAAGTAAAATTTCAAAATTCTCTGTTTAAAATTCCCAATTTATGTTAAATTTTGCATCTTTTAATATTGGGTTGCCCTAGGATTTGTTGAAAAGTGTTTGAATATGCCCTAATTGCATGTATGTTTTATGTTGATTTTGTTTCCATTAAAATAGGTTCTGGGTTTCAATTCTTTGCATGCTCTTCCTGTTCTGCTATGGAATCAACACTTGGTACACTTAGATTTTGGCATGGGGGTTTGTTTAAGAAAACTAGTAAAGGGACTGTGTATTTAGGAGGAGAAGGTAGAACCTTTCCTATAGATTCAGATGAGTTATGCTGGTTTTGGTTAGAGGAGTTAGCAAAGGAATGTGGGGGTTATAAGAAGATTGATGCTGTGTATTATTTGATACCTGGTACAACTCTTGATGATGGGTTGAGGCAGACTTTTAGTGACAATGAGGTTAGAGATCTAATTGCTCTTGTTTTGAAGCATAGATGTATTGATATGTATGTGTTACATGGTGTAGATGAACCTGAAACTTTGGCTAACATTCCACTACCATTAGAAGGTCCATCAATTGAGAGTGAAAACCCAACCAAAGAAGATGAAACCCCACCTTCACAAACTGAAAACCCACTTTCCCAAACTGAAAACCCAACTTCACAAACTGAAAACCCAACTTCACAAACTGAAAACCCACCATCAATTGAGAGTGAAAACCCATCTTCACAAATTGAAAACCCAATTTCACAACCTGAGATTCATCTAGAAGAAACTGATACCCTTCTTAAGTCAAGTCAAACACCAAAAAAGTCAAGGCCCAAGTTAGCTGTGAGGAGGGGTCCACCTAGAAGGAGTCCACGTGGAGTTAGTGTTCAAGTATTAACTGATGCATCAGTTTGGCAGAGAGAGTATAGCTTATCAAAAGATTCTTCCACATCATCACCTCTTAAAGCACAAATACCTCCCCTAGTTGAAACCTTTATCTCAACCCCCCCACATCAACCTATACCCACCCCATCCCAACCAACACAACAATCAGAAAACCCAAAAAAACCTGTGCAACAAACTGAAATAACAGACAACCCTAAATCTGCCCCTTCTCAGTCAACACCAAAATCCACTTTCATAACAAGCAAAGTCCCAGATGACTATGAGTGGTTAGATCCTAGGAGTGATGAAAATCTCAATTGGGATGAATTCTTTGCTGAACAAGGGCTTTCAGATTTAGAGGAAGAGGGTGAAGATGGTGAAGATGAGTATGAACCATCAGAGGGTGAGGGTAGTGATGCAGATTTAAATGAAAAAGAAATAGAGAAGGATACAGAGGTTGGATTGGATGAAGAAGGAGAAGGTGACTTTGAATTTGAAACTGTAGATGATGAAAACAGTGATGAGGAATACACTGAGGCTTTGAACAAAGTTAGGGGAACTAATTCTAAGTTAGAGCAGATTGCTAAACAGCTACAGGAAGAGGCTGCAGAGGGGAGGTTAGGTTATAGTAGTGAGGCAGTAAGGGGAGGTGAAGACAGGGAGGTTGGTAGTGATGCTGAAGGTACAAATGATGACATCCATACACCACCAGGAAGTGGTGATGAAAGAACTGAGGATGAGAGGAGAACTGCTAGGGGTATGTTGGTTAGTGAAGATGCTGATTTTTCCAAATTCAGTTGGAAAGTAGGGCAAAGATTTCCTAATAGGGGTGCATTTAGGAAAGCTGTTTCAAAGTATGGTATACTTCAAGGGAGAAATTTAAGGTATATCTCAAGTAACAAAAATAGGCTAGAAAGACTTGGAGTGGTTTGTGTAGAGGGGTGTCCATTTAAGCTATATGCTTCTTGGGATACTAGGAGAGCTACATACTTGGTAAAAATGGTTAAGAATGAGCATAGTTGTAATAGGACAATGGAGAGAAATCACCAACTTAAGTCAAGTTGGTTGGCACAACAGTTTATAGAGGTGTTCAAGAGTAGACCACATTGGCCTGCTAAGGAGATTGTTGAAACTGTGAGGAGGGCATATAGGATTGTGATTAAAAGAGATGTTGCATACAAGGTGAAGTACCTTGCACATAAGCTACTTCATGGCTCTATGCAAGAGCATTATCTGAAGATTGGGAGGTATTTAGAAGCTGTGAAAGCTTGTAGTCCAGGAACTCATTTGGAGTTGTACACTGATCCAAGTTTGGAGAAACAACCTCCTGTTTTTCAGAGGTTATATGTGTGTTTTGAGGGTCTGCAAAAGGGATGGAAGGAAGGATGTAGGAAGATATTCTGTGTTGATGCATGTTTTTTGAAGACTTTTCTTGGGGGCCAACTGATGTCAGCTGTTGGAAGGGATGGAAATGATCAAATGTATCCAATAGCTTGGGCTATTGTAGAAGGTGAAAACAACCTTAGCTGGGAGTGGTTCTTCAGACAGCTGCAAAGAAGTTTGGCACTTGGAGATGGTGATGGCTTATCAATTGTCAGTGATGAGCATCAGGTATGCCCTAATCTCTGTTTTTTACTTACTGTCATAGTATGTTATGATTTATGTTTATGTTTTCTTGGCATGTTTATTAGTCTAGCATGAACATGTAATCAATAATGAATGATGGATTTGATTTATGTTTTCTGTTTTTTTTGGCATGTTTATTTATCAGTCCATCATAAATGGTGTTGCATTAGTGTTCCCCAAAGCTGAACATAGGCATTGTGCTAGGCATATTTTTGCTCTGTGGCATAAGAGTTATAGGGGGGATGAGATGAAATTGTTGTTTTGGAGTATAGTGAAGGCATACAATGAGGCAGATTTTAATGATGCATTAGATAATCTAGCCAAAGTGAGTGATGAAGCTGCACAGAGTTTCAAAGCATACAATCCAAGAGTGTTTTGTAGGGCATTTATGAACACTAGCACTAAAGCTGACATAGTTACTAGCAATCTAGCAGAAACTTTCAATGGTTGGATCATAAATGCTAGGACAAAACATGTCATCTATATGCTAGAGGATATTAGGGCATCTTTGATGCAAAGATTGGTTAAAAAAAAGCAAGAAATGGAGAAGTCTGCTTCCCTCATTTGCCCTAGGATCAAAACAAAGCTTGAAAAGGAAAAAATCAAGGCTGCTTTTTGTGATGTGCTACCATCTACTGACACATTATTCCAAGTGAATCACCAACTGGACAGTTTAACAGTTGATTTAGAGGCTAGAACATGCACATGTAGGAGATGGGATATGTGTGGTTACCCTTTCTGTCATGCTGTTGCTGCTATTTTTTTCTGTCATAAAGAAGCAGAGGATTTTGTCCATGAATGCTATAAAAGAGATGTGTATTTGAAGGCCTATGCAGGGTCCATTCCACCATGTGAGGGTGAGAGACATTGGCCAAGGGTTTCACTTCCACTAGACCCTCAACCTATAAAAATTGGACCTGGAAGGCCTAGGAAAAACAGAATAAAGGACCCATTTGAAGATCCTAAATACTCTGGGAAGATGAGTAGGCATGGTATTGAGATGACATGTACCATATGTAAAACTAAGGGACATAATAAAAGGAGGTGTCCAAATAGAGATTATGCTGTCAGTGAGGGTGCAAGTCAGAGCAAGAGACCAAGGGGAAGGCCTAGGGCTGATTCTCAACAACAACAAACAACCACTAAACAAGCACAAGCCAGCCACTTCACAGCATCTGCACAACCCACCACACTTGGAAGGGGTGGCAGAATGATCAGAGGAGGTAGAGGATCAAGGGGTGGCAGAGGTAGAGGAGGTGGTGGTAGGGGTGCTGCTGCTGGTGGTAGGGGTGTTGCTGCTGGTGGTAGGGGTGCTGCTGCTGGTGGTAGGGGTGTTGCTGCTGGTGGTAAGGGTGCTGCTGCTGGTGGTAGGGGTCCTGCTGGTGGTGGTGCTGAAGGTGTTGCCAGTGCTGCTGCTGCAACGGGTCGAGGCCGAGGTCGAAGTCGAGGTCGAGGAAGAGGAAGGAACAATGTAAGTTTTTTTACTTATGGTTTAGTTTCAATATTTTAACGAACATTGATTTACGATTGTTTTCCTTCTTAACAGATTCCAACTGGATTTGGTGTCTTGATAATGAATGATGGATCAACCATCACCAATGTATGTTATTACTAAATTTTTTTGCCTCCTAATTATCATTATGTTAAACTTCAATATACTAACTTATCCATTATATTGGCTTAACAGGAACCCGGTTCACGTGGTCCGCGAATTATTTCAAGTCAAGCATCAACATCGACTACTTCCGTGGCAAATCAGAATTTCTCTATGTAACAACGAATTTTAGAGTAGTACTTTGTGTAGGATCTCATCAAACAATTTGGTCGTTTTTTATAAGATTATGGTTTGTGTTATATTGTTGAACATTGGATCAATGTTTTGTAATAGATTATGGTTCTTATGCGTGTTGAACAACTTGGTGCCTTTTGTAAACCGTTGAACACAATACAATGGTGCTCGTTTTGTATTATGTGTAGGAAATTGTCAACTTCAAACATTTGTGCGTTGCATTTCCCAATTGTTGTTAACATTATTCCTTATTAGCAATGTTATTTAGATCATCGAACCCGAACACGTTCATACATTAGTACTTCCAAATAATATAATTCATGAAAAACCGTAAAGTACATTCCAAACTATAAAATAGCACCTACATCAATTCACTTCAACATGTAGATAATAATACCAAACAAAATCCAAGACATAACCATAGCCATTTGAAAAGCTTTCTCCCTATTATTATCTAACATCGGTCGAACACGTAATAGACGAATGTTGGATGATAATCTTTTGTTTTCCACTTGAAGCTCATGTTTTTCCTTCTTCATTTTGATTAGTTTATCTTCCAAAAACTTCTTCTCAACTTCAAGCTCAATAATGGTTGTGTCTCTGTCCAAGATTTTGAATTGCAAATCCCTTATCTCACTGGAAATCTCCTCCTCCTCAACCATATCACGAACCCACTTGAAAAAATGGCAATCTTTCTCCCCCTAAAAAACAGAGAAAAAAAAATGGAGGTTAAACTAACAAAAAACAGGAAATTAAAGCAGGAAATGGAAGTTTAACAATAATCATGAAATTAATTTCTCAATATGTAACACTACTTACATTCCATTCCGAGCATCGATAAAATTTCCTCCCAAAATTTGGCCTTGCTTCTTACAAGTAAGTAAAATAGCACTTGCTCCATGATTACACAATACTGTTTTTTTGCGTGAAGATTGAGAGGATGAACCACTCATTGATCCTCCTGCCATGGATACAAGAAAAGAGGAAGAAGAGATTTGAAGAAAAAAAAAATGGAAAAAGCGTGAGAAGCAGAGTGTGAGGAAGAGGAAGACAGAGGATGAAGGAGGAAGAGGGTGAAAGAGATGAGTGAGTGGCAGTAAGGAGGGAGAAGATTAAAAAAATTAAAGCGAAAATAAAAAAACACCTAACGGCTACAAAGTAACCTGTTGCAACAGGTTACCAACAGGTAACGTACCATTCAGAGAATATTGATGTCAAAGGTGGGATTATACCTGGATTAAATGAAGGTGGTACCACTGATGGAAGACCGGCCAAAGGTCGGATTATTCTTATCAATTTTTCCTTATTTTAATAGATATCTTTCTACTTTTTTTATAAATAGAAGGTTGGCCCACCTAATTATTATATTTTTTCCTATTTTTTTCGTTCTCTCTTTTTCTTTCCACTTTTTTCTTACTTTTACTAACTTTTTCTCTTACTTTTCACTTTTTCCTTGGTCCACGTGCAAAAACAAACATACATACTACCTCCATAACGAATTAAGTGCAACAAACTATTTTTCACGCATTTTAAGGAAGAGATTTAAGGGTATAAACGAGCAAATTAATCAAAATAATTTTAAGACAAGTAACATATAATCTCATTCTTCCTTGTGTTAAAATTATTTTGATTAATTTGCTCGTTTACACCCTTGAATCTCATCCTTAAATAGGAATGGCAATGGGTAGGGTATGGGTCGGGCCTGACCAGACCCAGAACCAGACCCATTAATTTCTTTTAGACCCAGACCCGACCCAGACCCATTGGGTCTAGAATTTTCAGACCCAGACCTAGATCCTTTGGGTCTGATGGGTCTAGGGTCCTTACAGGGTCCTTAGTGGGTCCTTTTGAATTTCAAGTTTAATAATATTTTTTAATCTAATATATTTATTTCGCCTACTTTATAGGTTTGTGTGACCATGGTTAAGGCTTGTATAGAAACAATTAACATAATATAGCTCATAAAATCTTAAAATTATCTAAACTTACATGTCTTAAAATGGAGTCACAAATTACAACTTTATTTTTTTGAACTTTTTTTAGGTAAATGGGTCTGTGGGTAGGGTCTGGATCGGGTCTGGGTCTGATATAGTTGGACCCAGACCCAGACCCGCCTGATAACCTTTGGACCCAGACCCAGACCCGCCTGATAACCTTTGGACCCAGACCCGACCCAGACCCATTGGGTCTAAAAAAGTTGGACCCAGACCCATAAGGGTCTGGGTCTGGATCTGGGTCGGGTCCAAGACCCATTGCCATCCCTATCCTTGAAATGCATGAAAAATAATTTGTTGCATTTAATTCGTTATGGAGGTAGTATTAAAAAAAATGGAGATAGTACAATAAAATGATAAATAATAATAAATTATTTTATAAAATAATTATTATGATGATATGTAAAAATAATTAATAATTATGAATAGTTGGAGTTGGTTTATTATAAGACGGTTTTAGGTTAAACATTAACATCAAATCAGCCCAATAAGCTAATTAGAAGCCTAATTATGCGCATCACATGCTAAACAGCCCAAGCAAATTGATTTTCTTTAAAATATCCATAACTAATATCATATATATGGAATCAATATTAACAAATAGACTAAAAACTTAACTTTTGAACCTAAAACCTTTAGCTTTTAAATCTTGACGTAAGTTATTTTGTTTAACAAATAGACTTAAAATATCAACTTTAAGCCTTGAAAGTTAACTTTTAAATCAAACATCAACTTTGGAATATACATATATAATACATAATTGAGTTGGGATCCGATGAGAAGGATCTTAAAATGAGAAGGGTGAGAAGGATCGACTTGTATATTTTTTGAACTTGATATGCATAATTTTTAAACTGGATATGCATATTTCACTTTTCGACCTGTAAGTATATGCTCTTGAAATAAGATGCATATTCAGTTGAAAAGAAATGCACATGATAAAAAAGTTGCACATTTTGTTCAAAAAATATGTACATTCAGTTCAAAAGATATGCACAAAAAACCCTTCTCACCCTTCTCATTTTAAGAAAGTTTTTATTTGATCCTAAATCATATATAATTAATCTTAACTATTCGACAAAAAACCTTAACTATAAGCAAAAAATATTAACTTTTCACCCTAAAACATTAACTTTAATTAGAAATTGGAAACATGTTATGATATCAACAAATGGGTTGAAAACCTTAACTTTAAACCTAAAACGTCAACATTTGAGACTACAAGACGTGCATGTAACGGGAGGGGGGAAGACGTGCGCTCGTGGATCCGTGCTAAATGGGTCTATTAGGCTGGTCTTACATTAAGCTTATTGTAAGGCCGTCTTTTTGATATCATGATCATTTATATAGTTTTTCTCCTCTATTTGTGGGCTAAATCGTGTTTAATTGGAGCTCTTCAGAGCTATTTTAAATTATTATTCTATATAGTTGTATTTTTGTTTTTTTATGGTGAATTATAGGTTTTAGGAAGTTTTCTCCCTATTTCCGAGCTATTTGGAAGCAATCGTAACTTTAGGAGTTGTTACGAGGCACGTACAAGTTATTCCGAGCATGTTTCGTGCTTTGGGAGATTTTCGAGGCCATTGGATGTAAAGACCGAGATTGGAATGTGAAGAAAAGCAAAGAAACGAGCCAAAAGATATTGGCTCGGAGCAATCGAGCACTATGGGCTGATCGGGCCTCATCTTACGTGCCTAGAAGCAAAGTTGTAATTTGGCCCGAGGCCCGATCGGGCAATATTTATTGCTCAGAGTTATTTGTTCTCAGGCCGATCAGGTGGGGGAATATTGTTGCTGTGCTGTGTTGCGTGGAAAGGAAAAAGACCCACATTTAGCTCTTCCCGGCCCGGTCGGGCGGTGAGGCCCGACCAGATCAGGCGTGTGGATTTTTGTAGCTGTTGTGTGCGTACAAAAGGAAGGAAGGTTGAGCTGATTCTGCTTAGCCTGATGGTGTCGGGCAGTGCAGCGGAGCTCCAAAATTCTATCTTTTATGTCGTAATTTTAATTAGTTTTTAGGGGTTATTATAAATAGCTTAGCTTCAATATTTGGAGGACACTTTTTATTTTCAATTGTCATTAGCATAGTTTTAGTTCTTTTTACGAGTAAAACACTTTAGATTTGTTTTGGAGGAGATCGAACCTCGGATTTTTCAATTAAAGTTATTGCTTTCCGTGATTCGGTATTGTTCTCTCTCTTTAATTCGTGATTGCTTTGTAACATCCCGTCCGATACAAGAAAGAAAAGAGGCAAGTTTAAAAGAAGTAAAGACAACTAGTGGTAGCGGAAATACCACTAAGCCGGAAATGCTACTCTAATAATCGGAGTAGAATTTAAACTATAATCAAACAATAAACCTCAAAATAGTAAATAACTTCCAAATATCATACTCCCTCCGTTCCTATTTGATGTTCTGGGGTGTTTCTAAAAGTTATTCCCATTGTAAATCTATTCCATTTTGTAGAACATTTATTTTCCTATCTTACCCTTCAACAACCAAATATTTACAACACTTTTTACTTTTTGTCTTACACATGGGCCCATTTTAGAATAATTTTTTTCTCAATCACCCACTTTCCTTTCTCTCTCTCTTACTTTTTCAAAAGCAAAAAGTATCAAAGTACACTTATACAAAATAAAATTCAAAATATTCTCATCCACATCAATTTGCATTGATTTTCCCCCATATTCCAAATGGGAACATCAAATGGGAACGGAGGGAGTATATAAGTGGAAATGAGGTCACATACTTTCATTCCAAACCAAAGTTCCAAAATAACAAAGTAACTTCCAAAGGATCTCAAAGTAAAATGATCCATATCCAAAAGATTATAGCCAAAATCCAAGGTGTTATATAATATGAGCACTATAAGAGGGGGGTGAATTATAGTGAGAGTATGCTATACTTTTTGCGGAAATAAAAGTTAGCTAGGGAACACGAAAAGGGAACACGAGTTATTTTAGCGAGGAAAAACTTCCTAGGCCTAAAAGGAAGAAACGACATCGACCACAAAGGATTTTGACTCTAAATTTACTACTATAATGGGCCAAATGACTCTGTTTACAAACCTATTACTTTTCTCTCTGGCCACAACTTGAGTTCCTAAACTCAAGTTCCCAACAACAGTTCCCACAACTGTTGTTCCTCTCGAACCTCCCTCGAAGTTCCTTTCTTTCTCTTTCTCTTTCTCACGCTTCACTCAAAGCTTCTCACACTTTCAAAAGTTCACTCAAACCCTTACCCAAAAATACAATATGTAAAACAATGGAAGAGTATAAACTCGAATAAAGTAAGTATGAATTCTCTTAGGAACGGCACTGACTCTGTAAGACAATTAAGAATATTTGGCTAAGTCAGACACACTTTGTTCCAAGGTTTAGGCGCCTATTTATAATGTACTTAGGCAAGACCATAACTTATGTCCACTAATCTATGATGTCCATTACTTTAATTAATTTATTAGTTTTTATTAAACTTTCCTTGAGAGATAATTAACCACTAACCCACTACTTAACTTAATAAAAAGAAGCAGTATGTAGAATGTGGTTTTGAAAACCTGAAGCTTAATTAAACTAATTAAAAATATATTAAGGCTTAAGAAAATAATCAAGCCCACTAACCACTTTACCTGTAAAACGTGTAGCAGAAAGGGAGAATGTGATATTTTTCTTGGGGAGTAATTAAGTCATTTTCTTTAATTAGTTTATAGGAAAATATCTTTTATAAACATCTTAAAAATAACCGAAAATCATAATTAAGTTCTAAAAGAAAATCCTTTTAAAACAAAAAATCAGATGAAGTTTTATAAAAAAAATCTTTTGAATCACATCAAATCTAAAGGATAAGATTTAAAAGATTTTGATATTATCCTAATTAAATTAGAAAATAATTTTAAATAAATTCCTAACAAACTAACAACTAACTCCCTAAAGTCATGGATCAAGTCAAAACTAACTAAGGACTTTGATAGGCTAAAGTCGTATCACCTAATCAAAGATAAATCCTAAGTCCTCTAACAATAGTAGTCAAGGGAAGTAGGGTCGAATCCACAGAGAGACGGAGTTCTAAGTTAATATTCAGCTAAACAGCTACTTTGGACAAAATCAAGGAAGAATCAGCTGAACTACTGATTAAACACTAGAAAGCAATATAAAGACGAGATTTAATCTATAAAATAAAGGTCTAGGGAATTAGTTCGGTCCACCATGCTTATACCAATCAAGGGATCAAACAACTATCAGAACCTAGGTCAAGAATCGATAGATTACGGCACGTGTCAAGCTATGGTTAAGTCTCAACGCCCATAATTCAACATATGCAGCATGTTCACAAACATAATCAGAATTACTGATGTGTACTAGGCCTCTAAAAGTAAAACGGGTTTGTGCAAACAATTATTAACCTCAAGCAATCAATGAAACTGCGCAATAACATTAATTACTCAATAAAGAACTACTCACACCATAATCAATCTATCAAACCCGAGAAACTAAAAGCAATTCAAAGTAATCAAGGTATAAACATGACTTCCATCCCTAAATCCCTAGAAATTAAACTACTCATACATAATTGAATAAACAATAATAAAACTAATGTGAAAACCTAATTCTAACATCATGAATCAATTAATAATTAAATTAAGCAATCAAAGGTAATTAAAGAGATTAAGGAAGAAGAACAATACCGAATGACGAAAAGCAATAACCTTTATTGAAATCAAATCTGAGGTTCAATCACCCCTTCAACTAATCTAAAGTGTTTAATCTAATAAAACTCTCTCAAAACTAAACTAAGAGCGATGGAAATAAACTAGAATAAAAGTTGTCTCTAAATAATGAGGAAAAACTATCTATAATATCCCCAATATCTAATAAAAAATGAAAATAAAAAGATAGATTTTAGCAACAACGAGTACGGGACCCGATTGGGCAATGGGCCACCCGATAGGGCCAATACAAAATTTGCCTCAACTTCATTTTGTAACCAAGCAGCAGCATATGCATAGAGATTAGGCTTTTGGGCCCACCCGACCGGATGGGGCGAACTCTACTCGATCGGGTCAGCAGCCAGGAGGCCCAACAACATCTTGTTCTCCTCTTGGACGCAGCAGATCAGCAAAGGGTGGCTTGTGCTGGCCCACCCGATCGGGTCCAGCACAAGGGCACAGCTTCCTCTTCTTTTGAACGCATAAGCAGCAAGCAACCTTTTAACATTGTTAGCGTGCTCGATCGGGTGCATTCTTGCCCGATCGGGTTGGGATTGAGATTTCTGCCTACATTTTCCTTTGTTTCTTTGCTCGATTGGGTCGAGTGATGTCTGTCCGATGGGGTGCGAAACTGATAAGAGATTTTTAGTGTGTCGTTAAGGCACTAAGAACCGCTTAGCAAACAAAACTTATAAACATGACGAGTAACTACTAAGAACGTAGTAATGGCAAGTCAAGGGTCGAACCACAAGGAAATTGGGATGAGTATAGTCTACTAAGTCCAAAACTACCTAAGTGAAGGGTTTTTGGGGTTTAAGATTGAATTAGGTACCAACTAATCAACTAGCTACCGAATACCAACTAATAATCAAATGAGAGAATTAATATAATAAGGAAAACACTAGAGTTCGGGCTACTCGTATGAACTTGGGCTAGACAACGAAAATCAACACTAAAGTGATTCACAAAGATGACAATACAAGGTTAAGTTTCCCTCTAATTTACTTGAGTCCTCTCTCGAATGGTCCTCAAGAGTAATCGATTAATCAACCAACCAAATCGTCTTTCGAATGGTCTTTGGTCGATTGATTAATAAATTCAATGAGATCGAAAAACCCCTAATTAAAGGATGCCCTTAATTCCTGCCCAATCCCTTGGTTTAGAAAACAAGTCGAAACATGGGAATGACAAAAGGGATTAAAGTTCGATGAACAATAGAAGCCCTAAGTGCCCTAACATAAACTTGATCAAGATCTATCCTAGGGTGTCAAAACACCACATTCAATGCATAGTCACTCAATTGAATCATAAAAAGCATTAACAATCTACATTAAGCCCTTAATTCATACTTTCGCCCAAACCCTAGATAATGAACTACTCACTAATCATGGATTCTAAGCAATAGAGATTAAATAAATTAAACATGCTTAACAAAGCAATAGAAATAATGAAAAGAGATTGAAAAAAAATTACTTGAACTGAATTAAGGATTCGATCTTCAAAGTTGGACAATTGAGAAAACTAAGAGTTTAGAGAGAGTTTACTCAGCAATTAGAGTATAGAGTATGAGATAATATCGACTAAAAAGGCTACAAAACAAATAAAAGGTTCATTAAACTAAGACGGAAAAACGGGGTCAAAACTCGAAGTCAGGTCGCCACGGTCGTGGCGCCTTAAAATCGTCCTGGCAGTAGATTTTCTTCAAACGAACTGATTCTATGAAAGTCAGGAGCCACGGTCGTGGCAAAATCACCACGGCCGTGGTGACCTGACTTCCTCGAATCAGTCCCAAGTCTTCAATATCCTGCTTTGCTTGCTACAGGTGCCCACGACAGTGGTGTTTGTGCCACGGCCGTGGTGGCCTACTTCCTTCAATTCCCCAAGTTTGACTCACTCGAGCATCTCCAAAGTACAAGCCACGCAACCTCGAACATGCCCCAAGTCCCTAGATCACAAAAGTACTCCAACACGTGCCAATTCTCTTGAAATACATCAAAAACAACCAAACACTCGTGAAGTATAATTGAAATCCAAAGGAAGGAAAAACCATGCAATCCTAACTCTAAATGCTCTAAAGCTACATGCAATGAGACTTAAAATGACCTATAAATCTGCACTAAAACGGACTGATCAGAAACATTACCACCCGATCAATAAATCTTCTCCTGATCGGGCCATTTTCTGCCCGATCAGAGTACGGGGAAACTCCTTTTGACTCTTTGGCTCTCAATTCTTCATGTTTAGAGGTATTGGAATTTCTTAAACCATCCATAAAGCTCATTGGCATTCCTACGTGCCTCATAACAACTCGTAAAGTCGTGGTTACTTCCAAATAGCTCGGAAATAAGGAGAAAGCTCCCTAAAACCTGCAATTCAACACTAAAACACAAAACCACGATATATACGATAATTAGTATAAAATAGCTCCGAAGAGATTCAATGACGCACAATTTAGCTCATAAATAGGGAAGAAAAATTTATATAAATACGTGATATCAAACTCCCCCAAGCTAACCTTTGCTTGTCCTCAACAAACAGAACATGAACATGGAATAGATTGCCTCACCCTATAGATAAAAACAATTAAAGCTCAAAAACGTTTTCAAGACTAAGAATCGTTCAAGCATCAAATCCATCCAACTACCAATCATCCAAGAAATTCATCAAATTCAAGCATCCACAAGGCATACAAATCCTGAAAAGGCTCTCACAAAGGTGTCACTCCTCTCAATTTTGTGGCAGGCAAAGAATATGCCCGAACATTCACCAACCCGACCATAAATGCCCTTCCCACTCACACTCTCATGTGTTTAAGAAGGTTAAATGACGCTCATCCTAGCCAAGTCGACTCAATTAGCAGACATACTCTTTAAATTTGACAAACTAACTCGAAATCAATCCAATAAACAATGCAGGCACGAGCTCAAGAGGACTTTATAAGGTTGTAATGGGGTTTAGGCAAGAGGTATGGGATACTTTTGGGAAATATGGTAGAAAAACCGAGAAAGGGGGAGCATAAGTCACTCGAAACAAGGCCAGAGATGGCCGAAATGACTCCCAACAACACTATATAACCACAAAATACATCCCAACTCTTATGAATCAATGAAAGCTCACAACAAACCCAATTTTCTAGCAATGTAGCATATTTTTCTTTATAAACAGACGTGAATGAAGGAACTTTGAATTCTTTTGAACTTTTATTTCTCTTTCTTTCATTTTTCGAATCAAACATTCACGCAACTCAAACTTTGCTTTTTCTTTTCTTTTTCTCACACTCAAACCACATCAAATACACTTTAATTCCCGAAAAACCAAACGAAACCATGAAACCAAACTCAAACTCAACCCATACAAAATCTCCCCCAAGTTAGGCTTGGAAAAAGTATCGAAATAAAGGCCATGGGCTCATAATAAGGGTTTAGTAACACGAAACAGGTCATTAGGCTAAACGAGGCTAAGGAGGATAGAAGTATATCAAAAACTTACTCTGAGGCTCAAGAATCAGATAAAAGAACGCCTCTATCACAACAAATGCTACAAGTCATCGAAAATCAGACAAGTACGAAGTCAAAGTCAAGATCAATCAACTAAAGAGGAACTAACACACAAAAAACAGACTGGATAATCATATGAATCCAATAAGCTTACAAGGAGGCCTCACAGTCTAACCAATTTAGGCATACAACACAATGTAGTGTAATATAATCAAGATTCGCTCGAAATCATAGCAATCAAACATCAAATCATGGCCTCAAGATCACAAATGCCCAGCTATCCATTTTACAAAGTCAAATCATTTTCAATAAGAGCACAACAAGGGGCACAGGGAGGCAACTAAACCAGTCATGGGAACTATTTTTTTTTTGAATTTTTCAGTATTTTTTCAAAGCATTAAATTTATCTAGAAAGCAGTAAAAGAGATAGAGAATACAAACAGATATCCCCCCCCAAGCTGAACTTGGCAGTGTCCTCAATGCCAAAAAGTGAACAAAGGACGATGCTAAGAGGAAAAACAAGATTGTCTCCGAGCCGTGTCCTCAATGCCAAACAGTGAGGCAACCTTAGGTGTCTTTCGTACCTTCTCTACACCTACCTCATCCAAAGCCTCAGCCCTGCAACAAGATTGTTCAAGCATAGGTGCCTTAACATCATTGGTTAGTTTGAAAATCACTTTATCATCACCAACACTCAGAGTTAAAGATCAAGACTTAACGTCAATGACAACACCAACAGTACACAAAAACGGTCTACCCAGAATAATGAGAATTTGGGCATCCTCATCCATATATAACACCACAAAATCAACAGGAATATGGAATTTCCCGACCCTAACAGGAACGTCCTCTAAAACACCTAGGGGTTATTTTATAGAACGATCAGGCATCTGCAAAGTGATTTGTGTGCATTTAAGTGCTCCCATATTCAGCTTCTTATAACCAGATAATGGCATAGCAGAAATAAAAGCACCTAAATCACATAAAGCTTTGTCAATAAAATTAGGTCCAAGATGGCAGGGAATGGAAAAACTACCAGGATCTTTTAACTTAGGTGGGGTTTTATTCTGAATAAAAGTACTGCACTCTTTAGTAAGTGCGACACGTTCTACCCCACCAAAGTCTCTTTTCTTAGTGATCAAGTCTTTCAGAAATTTGGCATACACAGGGACTTGGGTAATTAAATCTGTGAATGGAATCGTTACCTCAAAGTTTTTGACCATAGTCGATAACTTACTAGACAGTTGATTGACCTTTGAATGCTGCCTCCTGTGAGGAAAAGGTAGCCTTGGTGTAAAAGGCGCTTCAGACACCTTCTCCTTTTTCTTCCCTTTCTGTTCAAGTTCCTCAGATAAGTCGACTTCAGACGTCGAACTCTTCCTTTTTTCTTCCGCTAACACCTTTTTCTTCCCCGTAGTTGGGGCAACATCATCAGTGGGCATTAGAGGAGCGTCATAAGCAATGTCACTACGAAGAGTGATGGCATTCACGTGCTCCCTCTAAATGGGTTGCCCAGATAATTGTCCCTGCTGTCTCCGAGCATTGTTTTCTGCCAATTGGGAAATCTGAGTTTTGAGAAGTTTAATGTGCTTCTCTCGGGCTCTTTAAGCCTCCTCTTTAGCTCTTTGCAGAGCTAGAAAATGCCTCTCTTGAGCTATTTGTGCCTCCTCATAGGTCTTTTGCATGCTCAAAATCAGTTTCATCAATTCCGATGTGGTAGGCTCTTGGGGGGATGTTTGTGGAGGTGGGTTTGGAAATTTTGTGGAGATTGGAAGTTGTTAGGGTTTTGGAAATTTTATGGTGGAGGTCTATGAAAAACCAGGGGGTTTTGGTACAATGAGGGCTTTGGATGATTTTGTGATGTGGGTTGAAAGTTTTGTGGGTTTTGGTAGTTATGTGGAGGGGGGAAGTTCTGTGGTCTTTGTTGAAAGGCGTTTTCCTGCTCCATCTGAAGTTGGTTGAACTGACAGTCATGCCCAAAGTGACCCTGAACACCACATACCTCGCAGTAAGATGAGGTAATGGGTGCTACGGCAGACATATCATTAATACTCAAAGGAGGGGTTGTCGAGGTAGAAGATCTCAAGGTGTCAATATCTGGCTCAACTTCGCAATTTGCGAAGTCAGCAATGCAATAACATCTACCCCCAATACTTTCTTCGTGAGGCTTTGGGAAGTGGTATGATCATTGGCTGCAAGGTTTGACAGAAAATCATAGCCTACATCAACTTCCTTATCCAGAAAAACTCCTCCCGCAGACGAGTCAACAATACTCTTCCTCTGAGGCTGCAGACCATTGTAAATGTCTGCGTAAAGAACCATTTGTACATGTTGTGATGTGGACACTCTCTCTGCAAGTCTCTGAACCTAGCCCACGCTTCCCGAAGTGTTTCATCAGGCTCTTGGGAAAACGTGGCTAGTTTGTTTGTGATCTCTGCTCTCTTTGTAGGTGGATAGTATTACCTCAGGAACGTAGCAGAAATCTCACTCCATTCAGTTTCTTTCACGTCGTTCAACCACTTATGGGCTTTATCTCTCAATGAAAACTCGAACAACATGATCTTTAGTTGATCTGGAGTTACGCCAGCATGTTTGACGGTTCGACAAAGCTATTGAAACCATTGCAGATGATTTGTCAGGTCTTCAGTAGGATGCGCACCAAAGTGATTTTGCTAAACCATGCTGATGAGTCCAGGCTTAATTTTGAAGTTCGCTGCGGCGATGGTGGGCATAGTAGGTCCATTGGAGAGACCTTCTAGGTTGGACACCCCATATGACTTCAGTGATTTAGACATGACTGAACTCGATGTGTCTGATCCAGAGGTGTTCAGCTGAACAGACTGCTTTTCTCTCCGAATTTTCTTTTGAAACTACCTGATTGTCCTTGTAAGGTTGGTATCCGCTGGGATGGGAGAACCGTTTCTTTAAGACCTGGGCATACAAAAGAAACAGTAAAACGTACCTCAATTGGAACAATGAAGTTCCAATGAGGCACAGAAAAGTAGACCAAATAACCAAACAAAAACTTAGAAAACTAGCCGTGTCCCCGGCAACGGCGCCAAAATTTGATAGGCTAAAGTCGTATCACCTAATCAAAGATAAATACTAAGTCCTCTAACAATGGTAGTCAAGGGAAAGAGGGTCGAATCCACAGAAAGCTAATATTCAGCTAAACAGCTACTTCAGACAAAATCAAGGAAGAATCAGCTGAACTACTAATTAAACACTAGAAAGCTATATAAAGACGAGATTTAATCTATGAAATAAAGGTCTAGGGAATTAGTTCGGTCCACCATGCTAATACCAATCAAGGGATCAAATAACTATCAGAACCTAGGTCAAGAATCGATAGATTAGGGCACGTGTCAAGCTATGGTTAAGTCTCAACGCCCATAATTCAACATATGCAGCATGTTCACAAACATAATCAGAATTACTGATGTGTACTAGGCCTCTAAAAGTAAAACGGGTTTGTGCAAACAATTATTAACCTCAAGAAATCAATGAAACTGCGCAATAACATTAATTACTCAATAAAGAACTAATCATACCATAATCAATCTATGAAACCCTAGAAACTAAAAGCAATTCAAAGTAATCAAGGTATAAACATGACTTCCCTCCCTAAATCCCTAGAAATTAAACTACTCATACGTAATTGAATAAACAATAATAAAACTAATATGAAAACCTAATTCTAACATCATGAATCAATTTATAATTAAATTAAGCAATCAAAGGTAATTAAAGAGATTAAGAAAGAAGAACAATACCGAATGACGAAAAGCAATAACCTTTATTAAAATCAAATCCGAGGTTCAATCACCCCTTAAACTAATCTAAAGTGTTTAATCTAATAAAACTCTCTATAAACTAAACTAAGAGCAATGGCAATAAACTAGAATAAAAGTTGTCTCTAAAATAATGAGGAAAAACTATTTATAATATCCCCAAAATCTAGTTAAAAACGGAAATTAAAAGATAGATTTAGCGACAACGAGTACAGGACCCGGTCGGGCAATTGGCCACCCGATAGGGCCAATACAAAATTTGCCTCAACTTCACTTTGTAACCAAGCAGCAGCATACGAATAGAGATTAGGTTTTTGGGCCCACCCGATCAGATCGGGCGAACTCTAGCCGATCGGGTTAGCAGCCAGATGGCCCAGCAGCATCTTGTTCTCCTCTTGGATGCAACAAATCAGCAAAGGGTGCCTTGTGCTCGTCCACCCGATCGGGTCCATGATCGGGTCCAGCACAAGGGCCTAGCCTCCTCTTCTTTTGAACGCATAAGCAGCAAGCCACCTTTTAACATTGTGGGCCTGCCCGATTGGGTGCATTCTTGCTCGATCGGGTGCATTCTTGCCCGTTCGAGTTGGACTTGAGAACTCTGCCTACATTTTCCTTTGTTTCTTCACTCTATTGGGTCGGGTGATGTCCGCCCAATTGTGTGCGAAACCTTACCACCCGATCAATAAATCTTCGCCCGATCGGGCCATTTTCTGCCCGATCAGAGTACGGGGAAACTCCTTTTGACTCCTTAGCTCTTAATTCTTCACGTTTAGAGGTCTTGGAACCTCCTAAACCATCCATAAAGCTCATTGACATTCCTACATGCCTCGTAACAACTCGTAAAGTCACGGTTACTTACAAATAACTCGAAAATAAGGAGGAAACTCACTAAAACCTGCAATTCAACACTAAAACACAAAACCACGACTATATACGATAATTCGTATAGAATAGCTCCGAAGAGCTCCAATGACTCACAATTTAGGTCCTAAATAGGGAAGAAAGCTCTATATAAATACGTGATATCAGACTCTCTAACAACCTTACTTGGGCGCACAACAAAGTTAGGCGCACAACTTAAGAATTGTTAGCTGTTCCTAAAGTCATTTCTAGGTTTGTTCCCTAACCTTGTTCCTAACTGTGCCAGTGTATGTTCCTGTCATTGGAACAGAACTAAGTTCCGTTTGAGAATTCAACACTAACTAGATTAAGCATTTACTCGACCTCAACAAGAAGATATTAAATACATACTAATGTATTCTAATCTTCACTCCAAGCTTGATACTTCATCTTTCGAACATCTTCACTTCGATCTTTGATTAATTCTCCAATTTAATCTTTGATCAACTATTCTCTTTGCTCGAGAATGAATTACCTTGCATCATCATAAATAAAACACAATATGTCCTTTGTTGGTTAAGTCATCTTCAAAACTCAAGGGTCAACAATTTCCCCCTTTTTGAAGATGGCAACAAAAGGCATATACTAAATAATAATATTTAATTTAAACAAGTCATACTAAACTATTCAACAAAGTAATGCAACTAAGTTAAAATGAATTCTAATAGACTTTTTATTTTATTTTAAACTTTAGAGAAAAACGATTTTCGCAACTAGAGAACATGAATCAAGGCTAGAATGTTTTTTTTTAACTCTTGCCTTTCTCTTTCCCCCTTTGGCATATTCAGAAACATTATACCGTGATTTCGAAAAGATGAATTTGATCTATCAAAACACATCACACCACCAATCTTACTTAGAAACAAGTTGGTTAACATAAGCAAATAAAGCATTCAACTCTCAAAACCGCAATCCAAGAATATTAGCCATTCAAAAGCCGCACACATGCAAAAAGATTCAACTTAAGATTAGCTAATTAACGTTGTTCCATTGTAGCATGCATAAGAAGGAAAGAAAATTAAACATTTTTCCCATAATTGACGAAGAGAAAGAAAAATTAAACTAAAAATAGTGTTTAGGCTTGAGGAGAGGGGAGTTGTTCGACTTCTTCCACCACATCATTGAGTTTCTCAATCACTTCCTTGTGGTTGCGTTCCACGGTTTGAGAAATCTTGAATATCATGGACTCCAATAGCATCATGTTGTTGTTCACCTTTTGGAGCGCCATAAGATTCGTCTTAAGTTGTTCCATAACAACCTCTTGATCCGTAAACGCCTTATTAACCTTGTCTGACAACCCTTTCACAATCTTGTTCACATCTTGAGCTTCTTGAGCAAATTCCATCATTGCCTCTGATTGACCCATAACCAATGTAAATAAATGATCCAACCTTTGAGCATGTGCAAAGGTATAAGTAGCACGAATGGAGGGGTTTGGGGTTGTAGATGATAAATATTTTTGTGGATTGGTTGCAGCAATGGGTTCTTTAGGATCAGGAACAGCAGGTTGTTCCTCATTGATGGGAACAACAGCTGGTTCCTTTCCCTTAGGAACGACAGTGACAGGTTGTTTGGAGGGGGGGGGAATTGGTAAGTTTTTTGGCTTGTTGTGTTTGGGAGATGCAGTTTTTGGTGGTGAAGTTTCCATAGGAGCAGGAGATTGTTCCCTTGATGAAGGAACACAAGCCTCATAAGCCTCTTTAGCAATTAATTGTACTTCATCATCATCAAGCACAAAAGAAGGAGAGCTTGATACCTTCCAGTTGCAAATGCGCCTACTTGATCTAGGAGCTTGTAAAACCGGTGTCTCCTTTTCCAATTCTTCCATGTCAACAACTTTCTTCCCTTTAGCCTTTTCTTTTTCTTTTTCTATTATTTCAAAATTTGCATTTTTCTTTTCTTTTTCAATTTTTTCTTTTTCCTTTTCTTCTTTTTCGATGTCCACCTCTCTTTCAGTTTCCTCATTCTCTTCTCCTTCACCATCATTCTCTACCTCATCATCATCCAAGTTTGATCTCCCTTGAACAACTTTCCCATCAACAATCGAGACATTCAAATTATTGAGTGCCTTTGTGTTCAACAAATTTCCCATTGTAACACCAACTTGATGAGCTCCATCAAGCTTCACATTAAACTTCTTTAATAGAACCGTAACTAGGGCTCCATATCCTACAACAACTCCGTTCTCAATGCAATGATGCAAGTGTTGAATCATAAGGAAAGGAAAATTAATTGGTTTATGTGATGAAAGACAATGAATATAAATCGAATCCAACATGCCAACCAAAGCACGTTTACAGAAACGAGGCAAAAGAGCCTTTTTGAGAAGGTGAAAGAGTATTTTGTGGAAGGGGGATACCAGATTATGTTCTATAGAGGTAGCACCTCTTTTACCACCATACTTCACTACTAGATTAGTAAAAGAAATATTAGAAAAAGGGCATGCCCAACAATGTTTCTTAAAGTACACATCAGTTCCCTTCACAGGAACACCAAACAGTTTTCCCAATGAATCACAATTAAAATCAATTTGTGTTTCTCTCACAAGAGTAGAACAATTTTTCTCCTCATCCATAGAAAAGTTCTCACAAAATTCGTCCATTAATAGTTACATAATTTTTGTAATTAGGGCTTCGTGCACTTGAAACTGAAGACAGCAATGTCGGTGATCATCACCAACATCAGCTGCAAATGGAATTTTGTAACCATTTCCTTCTGATGAAGCCAACAAACGTAAATCTCCGATATGGAGGGAGTTTGACATTTATTATATAGTAGATGGTTTGTTAAAGTTTGTTGTTTGTAAACATTGCAAAAACTCAAAGTATAGTGCCCAAGGTAAAGATGGAACATTAAATTTACAAAGGCATTTGAAGGTTTGTGTTGCCTATCTTCAAAAAAAAAACCCTCCAAATGAAATCAGGTATGATCGTAAAATTTATTATCAAAAGTTTGCGAGAGCTATTTTCTTACATGGTTATTGTTTAAGCATGGTTGAGCAAGAAGGTATGCATGGTTCGTATTCCTTTTTGAATCCTGATTGTCAAACTGTTTATAGTAATGCTATTTTGAAATATTGTGTGAGAACGTGATACTTTGTTGCATTGTCTAGTAAGATTTGAGTAACTTAGGATATTTGGTCTGCTTGTCAATACTGTTCATTGCTTACAATGACGGTTCATTTTGTTGGCAACTTTTGGAATTTAAAGTCAAAAGTTTTAAGTTTTGGGCATTTTTCAATTCCCAATACTGGGGAGGAAACTTTTTCTGATGTATTTGATTTTATTAAGGATTGGGGCCTTGAGAGGAAGGTTACCTCTTTGACTTGTGATAATGCTTCAAGTATGGATGTTATGGTTGAAAAACTGCAAACTATCTTGAATTAGAATTTCAGACTCCCTTGTGATGGAGAATATTTTCATATTCGTTGTTGTGTTGATGTTTTAAACTTGATTATTTCTGATGGTATGAAAGTCATTGATAAGTTTGTTAAGAAACTTAGATTAAATTGTAGATATGTTGCTGAATCTAAACCAAGAAAACTTCGTTTTGAAGAGTGTCTTAAAGACTGTGATTTTAGTACTAAGAAGTCTTTACTTTTGTATTGTGTTACACCTTGGAATTCTGCTTATTTGATGATTAAGAGATTTTTAGAGTTACGCACTACAGTTGTAATGTTTGGTGAGAGAGAGCGTAATTATCAATTTGTTATGTCCAATGAATATTGGGACAAAGTGGAGAAAATTTGTGATTTCTTGGAGCCCTTTGATCAAATTACAGTCTTGTTTTCTGGTTTTGATTATCCCACTATAAATCTTTACTTGGGCAATATTTTTAAGATTCAATCTCTTTTACTTGAAAGTTCTGTTTCTCAAGATCCTATGATCCAAGAAATGGTTGTTCCAATGCTTAAAAAGTTTGACAAGTATTGGCATAATTATTCTACTGTTTTAGCTTTTGCTGCCATACTTGATCCTCGTTTGAAGATGCAATATTTGAGATATATTTTTCAAGGTTTATATAATCTTGATGTTGAGGTGAGGCTTAAAAAATTTTATGATGATTTTGTCGTATTATACAATCATTACAAACAACCATCTACAACTTGTTATTCGTATGGGAGCACAAGTGGCGAACATATACACAAGAAAAATAAGACTTATGAGGTAAATAAGGTGTAAATTCATTTTAGAAAAGTTAGATATTATTTGGTGTTGGATTTTGAACATTTATTTTTTATGTTGTAGAATTTTTATGAACAAGTTCCATCTACTGCATCGAACCATTCTGAATTAGATATATATCTTGGGGAATCATTGAAAAGAAGAGATCCCGATGTTGAACTCGACATTTTGAAATACTGGGGTTCTAAACAAACTGATTTTCCAATAACTTTTGTTGCTTCTGAATCCTCTTTTAGTATGGGAGGAAGAATTTCGAATAGATGGAGGAGTAGATTATCGGATGATAACGTCGAAGCTCTGGTTTACTACTCAAAACTGGTTGTATGGTTATGGCAAGGATGAAAAACTTGCTATTGAAATTGTGAGAAAATCAACTGCTAAGGCTAATTCTTTAGTCCAAAGAAGTGTTAATCAGGGTGATTCTGCTGTGTAATCAGTGGTGCAGTCTTTGTAGCAAATGTGTTTCTGATGCAGTTTGTGTTTTTAGTTCACACGAATATTTCTTATTGAAAGTCGTGTTAAGGTAAGTAATGTCCTTTAAGATGTTTAAACTTATTAGAAACTTAGTTGCCCTTGGATAATCGTTGTTGGAAGCAGTTTCTTATTTATCTAATTGATTTTTGGACTTGATTCCTATGGTTAATCCTTGCTGGCAGCAGTTTTTTTTTTATTGTTTTAAGAATTATTATTGTGATGTTTTGCTCGATGATGAAATTACTGATATCTTGGGCTTCCATGGTATAAGATTCGAGAGCAATTTTTATTATCTAATTTTTTGTTCATTTAATCATTACTGTTCTATTTAGAAAATTTAGGTAATTCATTTTTCTTGTTTTTTGTTTTGCAGATGACCACAATCAATGAGCTTTAAAATCTTGTCTACATTGTAATTCTGTATTATAGACGTAATTAGTATGTAGAAATTTTATAGTATAAAGTTTATTTGTAATCAAATTTTTATTTACCATGAATACTAATTTCTTTGAAGTTTTATCTATATATAAACAATTTTATATTAAACAACTCATCTTGTCTATTTAGTTGTTGCTTATTTATATTCATGTTTTATTTATATTTAATACAAAATTTGTAATAAAAACTAAAGATTTTTTTTTGAAATTTTCATAATTTGAAATAAAGATTAAAAATTTATACACTATTTTACGAAACATTTTAACTCTAATTAATGATCTATAATTACTCCCCCTTTACCAAAATATTTAACCTCTAATTAATGGTCTATAATTAATCCCCCTTTACCATATATAAACAATAATCCTTTTCTAAACACTAATTCACAGAATTTTTGGGAGGAAAATCTAATATGTAAATATTTTAGACTTTTATTTTCCCCTTCAAATATTCTACTATTGAAGATTAAACTACTATTATAATTTTTTTCTATTTGAAGTAATGTAGAATTATTACTATTTTTGATAAAACTTCCAAAGATCAATAATTTTGAACAAAATTTTGAATATTCAATTAGGATGTTTAGTGAATGTATAATGTGAAGGAATTTTGAATGTAGAAGGAATTTTTTTTTGAGGGAAAGTAAGTTGTGTAATATTATTTAGCTAACTGTAAGTAATTAGGATTTTCAATCAATCAAGTGACTATGTTATTCCTCTTTCATAGATATTGTGTATTTTGGAGAAGATTTGAAGTTGGGAAATCTGAAATATCCAATGCTTGAACAAAATTTAAATATTATAATTTCATAAATCTTTCAAATAATCCACTAGTTTTGAATCCAATTTAGAATTTCAATTAAAAATAATAATTTAGAATGCTTAATAAAGGTATATTTTGAATTATTTAAATTAAATTAGGTGACACATTAAAAAGTATCAGGTATGCATAATTTAGAATATTAAATTAGAATATTTAATTAAGGTTATCAGAAAGAAGTAGAATGTTGAATGTTCTATTGTAGATGCTAGATTTAAAATACTTGAAAATAATTTATTAAAAAAATTAATGTAAAAGAATTTAACAGAAATAAGTCACAAATAAAATTGTATACGTAATGCAAATATTAAATAGTTTAATAGACATTAGTGAATGATAGTCATTTTATTGATTGGGTCAGGTTAAGGTTAAGTTGAGTCATCATCTAGTCGGGTTGTGGTCAGGTCGGGTCATGATCAGGTCGAGTTGAGGACAGGTCGTGTCATATTCAGATCGGGTTGAGGTCAGGTCGGATCATGATCGGGAAAGGTTGAGATCAGATCGGATCATGTTCGGGTCGGGTTGAGGTTAGGTTGGGTCGGGTTGATATCAGATCAAGTCATGTTTGGGTTGGGTTAAGTTAGGTCTGGTCATGTTCGGGTCGGGTCATAATCAGGTGGGGTTGAGGTCAGGTCGGGTCATGATCGGGTCTGGTTGAAGCCGGGTTAAGTCGGATGAATTCGGTTACGGGTTGAGTTCGAGTCGGGTGCAGGTCAACAATTGTTGGGTTGATTCGATTACAGTTTGAGGTCGGACGAGTGTGGGTCGGGTTCAGGTCGAGGATTGGCGGGTGTCTTTCGGTTACGGGTTGAGTTCGGGTCAGGTGCAGATCGTATTTAGGTGTATCATTTCTCGGGTCGGGTTCGTTTCAAATTCCTGGAGCAGGTCATCTTTTAACAGCTCTAGTTATAATGCCCTTGATCCAACATATATGGTACGGTCGCTCATATAATCAGAAACAATATTGTGTTCTAAGCCTCTAAAAGTAAGCCTATGTTTGGGTCAAACTCATGTAGCCAGACGTAATTCATGAAATTGTACACTAACATAAACTACAAATTTAAGAACAAATCACAGTACAATTGACCTAATCACAACCTAGAACTAATAGCAAATCGAATATAAATCATGGTATAAACATGGCTTTCCTCCCTAAAACACTACTCACTCATAATTGAATCAACGATAACAAATTTAATATAAAAATCTAAATTTTGCATCATGAACGATTAAATAAGCAATCAAGAGTTAATGAAAGAAAATAAGAGTAGAGAATGATGCCAATTGACGGAAAGCAATCACTTATATTGAAATAATCAAAGGTTCGATCACCTTTGAATCTAAACTAAAGTGTTTTACTCTAAAAAGCTCAGAAAACTAAACTATGAATGCCGGAAATGTCTGACAAAATAAATGAAGCTAATTATTTATACTAAACTAATAAAAGCATTAAAATAATCTTGGAAAAAGATAGAATCTCAACTTCGGGCCAACCGCCCGATCGGGCCGGTTACATAATGTGCCCAACTCTTCGTCTCTCCACTAAAACAACAACAACAACCCAAAATGCCAACCGCCCGATCGGGCCAAAAACACGAGTAGTCCAAATCTCTTTCTTCTCATGCGAACAGCAATAGCTAGCAACATTAGGCATCCACCAGATCAGATCAGGAGAATTAGACCGATCAGGCCCACAACATTTTGTTGTGCGCTTGAATTTCACAAAGGACGTAATCTCAACCCAATTGGTTCGGGCTATTTGGACCAATCGGGCTGAATGCTTCTTGGCTCATTTCTCGCTTTTATTTGCCTTTCCAACTTGATCTCCGTACCAAAGCGGCCCCGGGACCTCCTAACTCATTAAATATGTCGCGTAACCACTCTTCAAGTGTGGTTGCCTCAATAAAGCTCGAAATAGGGAGAAAACTCCCTAAAACCTGCAATTCAATACAAAACAACGAAAACACGACTAAATAAAATAATTAGCACAAAATAGCTCCAATAACGCACGATTTAGCTCATAAAAAAGGGGGAAACTCTATATAAATCCATAATATCAAATTCCCCCAAGCTAAACCTTTGCTTCCCCTAAAGCAAATAAAACATGAACATGGAATTAATTACATCACCCCTAAGGTAAAACATTCAAAGCTCAAAACATTTTCAACACTAAGAATCGTTCTAGTAGGGGAAATTCAAATTCAGCTATTCAGATCCATCCAACTACAATCATTCAAGCAAATCGTCAAATTCAACTCATCTACATGACATACAAATCTTGAAAAGGTACTCACTAAGGTTTCACTCCTCTCAATTTTGTGGCATCAAAAGAATATGCCCGAAAACTCACCGCCCGATCATAAATGTCCCTTTCCACTCACACTCTCATGCATTTAAGAAGGTTAAATGTCGGTCATCCTAGTCAAGTCGACTCAATTAGCAGACATACTCTTTAACTTTGACAAACTGACTTAAAATCAATCCAATGAACAATGCAAACACGAGCTCAAGATGACTTTTTAGGGCTATAATGGGGCTTAGGGAAGGGTAGGAAATATTTATAGGAAATGTGGTGGTAAACCGAGAATGGGGGAGCAAAAGTCACTAAAAACAAGGCCAAAGGTGGCCGAAACATCTCCCAACAACATCACATAACCACAAAACACACCCCAACTCTTATGAATCAATAAAAAACCCCCAATACACCCGACTTTAAAGCAATGAAGCATATTTTTCTTGAGGGAAATTCCCAACCGTACACTCCTAGAATTGACTTCTCTTACTGGTACATTTCTATCTTTTTTAGTTCTTAGTGATACACCTATAGTTTGAAATCTTCCCTATCGTGAACATTCCGTTAAGTAAAAGGTTAGTTCAGGGTTAATTAGGGTTAGTGGTTTGCCTCATTTTATGTGCTTTGACATTTTCAAGGTGAAGATGTCATTTTTTCGAAAAACAGACACCATTATGCACCTTTTATGGGCAATAACTTCGATTATCCCTATAACACGAGTACCTACAAGGCGGATTTTTAAGCACGTACTTCAAGGGGGCTTTTTCGGCTATCAAAAGGCCATCTCGAGGTATGTGTCCGAAAACCTGGCTTATTGGTACTCATTTCGTAGGGATTCTCGAGATTCTTATCCATAAATGGTGAACGGTGGTGTTCATTTTTCGAAAAAACGTCATCTTAACCTTGAAAAAGTCAAAGCACGCGAGGTAAACCCCTAACCTAGAACTAACCTTGTTTAACAAAATGAACACGGTAGGGAAAATTTCAAACTACAAGTGTACTATTAAGAAGTCAAAAAGATGGAATTGTACTTGTAATTTCCCGTAATTTTATGAATTTTATAAATATATTTAAAGTATATTTATAATCATTTTAATACTTATATTTATATAATTATTTAAGTATTGACTATTTTGAAAGTCAAATGATTGTTTAAATGATTTAAATAATCATTAATATTTATTGGGTTGCATTTAAGTATTGAATATTTTATTTAAAGGTTTTTGGTCATGTTTAAAATAATTTTAAATGTTGGGTTGAGGAGCCAAAACCATTTGTTTAAGTTTCATGATCAACTTGAGCCCAAACCTAAGATTAACCTAAGTGCCATAGGTTTTAAGGCAAAACCTATAAATACCCTCCAAACCTTAATTGTACACTTTTATTTTCCTCTCCCTTCTCTCCCTAAACCGGCGGCCCAACTCCTCCCTCTCTTCCTTCGTTTTTTCCGGCGTCGTGCACACCACCACCCTCACTCTCGTTTTTTCCAGCGAGGTCCACACACCACCCAACACCTCCCTCTTCTCTCGTGCGCAGCCGCGTCAAGCATCACGCACACCCCCCTCACTCTCCTTCTTCGTCCGCAAACAACAGCAGCAACAACAGCAGCCACGCAGCAGCGTCACTGCCATGCGCCATCCCACAGCCACGTGCCGCCCCTATCACGCGTGTCCTCTTGTTTTTCCGATTTTCTTCGTAATTTTCTTCGGTTATTTCTTAACTCTTAGCCTCTAATTTAATGTTCAATTATAGTTTAATGTTAAAGTTATAGTTTTTTATGAGTTTTATATGTTTTATAATAAAGTTAAAAACTTTATTATTCGAATTATTAAAAATATGATTTTTATTTATTATGAATATAAATTATAATTTCAGATATATTTTTTATGGTTTAAAGTGAGTTTTAAGTAATAAAGTAATGATTTTTTAAGTTTTAAAGAATAGGTTTATGAGTATTATATTAAGGTTGTTAAAGGTTGGAACTTTAATGTATTTAAAGTATATTAAAAAGAGTTTGGAAATGTTTTAAAATAAATTATATTATTGTGAATTAATTAAAATATTAATTCATTGTTGTATTATCGTTTTGGTAGGCGGAGATTTTACTTTAGGCGACTTCTAGAATTTTAAAGTGGTCTCTCGCTTTGTCACACAAGGTAAGTACATGTCCTTATGTGTTAGACTAGTACCATGACCTAAGGAGTAGGATTATTTATAGTATCATGTATAGGGAACTCTTTTATGGTTCATACGTGGCTATTAAATTGGAATTATGTGTTGTTGAGCATGTTAATTGCCTATATGTTTATTACTTGATTGAATGGATGTTTGATTCAAGCATGTTTGAGAAGGGAAGTTTATTTATTAACTCACATGAGGGATTAATATTATTTATTGTTGGATTGTGGATTTTGGTATTGTTTCCCTTATTGGATGTTTTATACTTCTCAAAGGCCGAGGACTTTGTAAGTAAGTTGGATTATTATTCGTCATTATTATTTTATTAATTCTCAAAGGATGAGGACTTTGTGAGTAAGTTGGATTTTATTGGTTATGGTTATATTACTACTTTGCAAAGACCGAGGGCTTTGTAGGGTATGTATATTTATTGTCTTTGGACATTCGATTGTTAATTTAAGTCAACAAATAAATTGGGGGATTAATTCTCGGTCAATTGGAATTGTTTGATCTCTTATTTAATCCTAAGATAAAAGAGGAATATTTGTTGTATCCATGTTATGTGTTGGTTGTCTTTTTAGAGTCCAACATCAAATAACATACTAATACTTAAAGTGGAAGTGAATAACGATAGCTTCAGACATGTGCACGTCTGAAGTTCTGGACTAGTATGAGTTGGAGTACATGGTGGTAGCTCATGGCTTTTCTTGGGGCCGGATTGATCAACGTACCCTATTTTTATTTCTAAAGGTTCCTCGATATCGTTGGTCAAGGGGTTACGGAGTCGCGCCCGTAACTCGGTCTTTTATTTTGAAGACTGGTTTTTGGTTGGACAGCTCGATCCATTGTCTATTCAATTTACTAATATTTATCATGTTGTGTGTCTAGTGAAGTCAAGTCTTATTTTATGAGTTGAAGTCTCGAGGTATTTTTATTAATCATGTTTGGTTGTTCATTAGTATCATGTTTAGGTTTCGTGTTTTATTTTATTTATGTATGTACTCAGCTTTGCTGATTACGTGCTTTATTGTCTGTCGATCATGGCTGTGGCTATTGATCCTGTGATGACCCTTTATTGGCGAGCTGTTTTCAAATACTCATTTGGGACTTGGAAAGCGATGTTGGGAGATCGTTTTATTATTTTATTTGCTTCCTACCTTTACGTTATTTTAATTAAATTGTTTTATGGATTATTTATTCTTAAATGTTTTAAGTTGATTTGAATGACTTTCGAGGTTTGGATATTAGTTTGACAATTATTATGTTTTAAGTATTTATTAAAGTTTATTTAATGTTCTTCCGCTGCAATACTCTAAGTAAGCCGATACGTTTTCACACCAGCGATAATGCTTCGATAATTCTCTGTTTTAGTTGAGAAAAATATATGTTTTATAAAGAGAGAATTATCGGGGTGTTAGAAAGTGGTATGTTAGAAATTTAGGTCTTATTGGCCCTTCGTGCCAAAACTATTTTTAGGCTCGTAGCTAGCTAGTTATTTCAAAAGTTATTTTATGAAAGTAAGCTCCTACTTATTCATTTCTTAAATTTATTTTTAATAATTCGAGGTTTGTTTTGAAAAAGGTTCAAATATTATTTTGATGAGGATTTTATTTTCAAATTTTATTTCAATTGGAATATTTTATTTTCGAATTTATTTATTTTTTCAATTTTTTTTTTATTTTTTCGGTTTCCTTTAGATTTTCCAAAAATTTTAATTTATTTTCCTTTTATTAATTTTTCTTATTTCGGAAATTGGTCTGAATATTTATTTGATTTGTCCGAAAATTTCTAATTATTTTTCGGTAATATTGAGTATATTTTCGAAAATTTTTAGAGTTTCGAATATTATTTTATCTTGCTTATTTATTTTATTTGAGTGAGATGGGTAGTTTAGGATGGGCATATAGGATAGAAATATCATATGTATGCATTTAATTGTTGTGTTCAGTTTATTTCCTATCTGCTAATATGTTCAGTTGCGTTATGTCTGCGGGTCTGTTTAGTTAGTTCAGTATTGGTAGTCTGTTCAGCTGTTTTTAGTCTGTACACTTGTTCAGTCATTTTTGTCTGATGGTCTGACTTATGATTATCTGGAGTTTTTGAATCATGTTTACGTGTTGAGTACATGTTTACGTTGTTCATTATAGATGTCTTGCTCAACAGTAGATGGACCTTTAGGCATGTCTGATAGTGAAGTCGATCAAGTTAGAAGTTTTTACAACCCCATTGTGCTTAGTGATGACGAGTCCGACACTGAGTCCGTGCTTGAGAGCTATACTAGCTTAAAGGTTGGATTACGCCATATTCTGAGGGTAGCTACTAAGAGTAATGACGAGATGTTACAAGAGTTCGACCGAGCTAGAAGTCAATTCCGTAAGGATATTTATGCTGCTTTTCTAGCTGACATACTTAATGATGATACTGATAGTGAGGATGAGATTGAGGACGTCTATGAACCTTCACCTAAGCGTATTAGGAGGACGACTAGAGCTGAATATCCAAATTATAAATTTGTTATTGAGGATATGGATGATTTCGAAGACGAAGTATTCACTCCTGAGAATTACAAGGAAGATAAGGATAGAAATCATGATGTTAGTCCTTGAGGTTTATTTTGATGTCATTTATTTTAGCATTTCTTTTGAATAAGGTAGCTATGCGACACTCGTTATTTATTTTAGTGCTATTCATATGAGGAATTATATGTAGTGAATTCTTGATATGAATTGAGGAAATTTTCATTGTTATTATTTTGGGAGACATAAAATATTCTTTTGGTTATACGAGTTGAGCAATATCTATTTAGTACGCGAATGAGAATTATTTTTATTTTATTTCTCTTGGTTGGTTATATAATTCTTGCATGATTGTGCAAGTGATGGTAAATAGTTTAAGTTTGGATATATTCCAAATAAATTCATTGGTGCTAGGATTTGTTCCAAATAAATTGTCTGTAGTTCGGATTTATTCCAAGTAAAACTTCGATGAACCTACTTTTGTTAGATGATCTTGTATGATCAATTTTCTTTTCGATGCCTTCGTAGAATGGCAGTTAGTTATGAATTGTGACCCGAATTGGACATATGTGTTTTCATAGTTTACCTAGTAGGATGGCCAACAACGATGTCGCCCTAGCCTCTGCCATTCGTCTTGTGGCAGAGAGATTGTCCCAAGAGAGAACTGAACGTCCTGACATTGCAGGCGATATGTTTGAGAAGCTAGCTAAAAAGTTAAGCCGCCTTATTTTAAGGGACAGACTGACCCTACTTTCTTGGAGAGTTGGATTAGAGAGTTCGACAAGATATTTGGAGCTGTGAATTGCCCTGCGACAATGAAAGTAGATCAGGCTATCATGTATCTGAAAGATGAGGCTGATCTTTGGTGGAAGGAAAACGGGACTAGGATTAGTGCCGAGACTGATTTCAATTGGGATTCCTTACCACTGCTCTTAGAGGAAAGTTTTACCCTGCTTTCATGAGGAAGCAAACGGCCCAAGAGTTCATTAACCTTAGAATGGGGAATATGACTATTTCTGAGTACTACAGCAAGTTTATAGCTTTGTCTAGATTTGCACCTGAGGTAGTTGTCACCGAGGAATTGAAAGCTCGGAGATTTGAGCAAGGATTGACTAAGGAAATTCAATTGGGGTTAGGAGGTGAAACCTTTACATCCCTAGATAGTTTCTATGGGCGAACCACTCATATTTATGGATTGCAGACTAGGCGTGACAAGAAGAACGTTGCCCTAGGAGATAAGAGGAAATATTTCCAAGCTGGAGGAAGTCAAGGTAATTACAAGAGGAACAGTGATGGGAATGGAAATTTCCAAAACAGGAATGGCCAAGGGTCTAGTGATGGGGCCAAGCCTGAGAGGACTTACTATTGTAAAGGAGATCTGGTTACGTGCAATTACTGCCAGAAGAAGGGACATAGAGAGTTGGAGTGTTTCACGAAGAAGAAACGTGAAAAGAATGCCAATGGAGGCAATGGTCAAGCGAGATCTGGTTATAACCAAGCTAGCAACCAAGGACGAAAACCTTCGGGGTCGCAGAATGGTCATGGAAGCTACACTAAGCTTGTGAATGGGAACAACAACAACAACCAGAGTAAAGCTCCAGAGAAGTTGTTCGTGATGAGTTCTAATGAAGCTCAAGAGTCCGCTGATGTAGTTTCTAGTACTTTTTCTATCATTCACTTTAGTTAAAGCGTTATTTGATTCTGGAGCGACCTATTCTTATGCTTCGTCATCTGTTGTTAAGAGTTTAGGTCTAGTAGACTTTGAAGTCATTGATTTTCCCATTAGTATTCCTACTGGAGAAGTTTTAAATTGTACTAAGATGTTTAGAGACTTACCTTTGAGGATAGGAGATTGTACTTTTCCCTCTAATATCATAGAATTCAACTTGGGTGACCTAGATGTTATTCTAGGAATGGATTGGCTTAGTTCTTATAAAGATAAGATAGATTGTGAAGTTCAGAAGGTAGTTTTGAAGAGTCCTTCGGGGAAGTCGATTTCGTACCGACGTTTTGGGAAACCTAAGAGTTTTGGGATTATTTCTGCTATGCAAGCTGAAAAGTTAATAAGGAAAGGCTGTGAAGTATTCTTGTGTAGTGTGCGAAATGTAAGCAAGGAAGTTGAGTCGAGAATTGAGGATGTACCTATTGTGAATGAGTTCTTAGATGTGTTTCCAAGTGAGATTTCTAGAATGCCGCCTAAGAGAGCCGTTGAGTTTACCATAGACTTAGTTCCTGGTACTGCACCTATTTCGTAAGCACCTTATAGGATGTCACCTCCTGAGATGAGTGAATTGAAGACTCAATTACAAGAATTGTTGGAGAAAGGTTACATTAGACCTCGTGCGTCATCTTGGGGAGCACCAGTTTTATTTGTGAAGAAGAAAGATGGTAGTATGAGGTTGTGTATTGATTATCGTGAGTTGAAAAATGTGACTACTAAGAACAAGTATCCTTTCCCTAGGATAGATGATCTTTTCGATCAGTTGAATGGAGCTAGTGCCTTCTCGAAGATTGATTTGCGATCGGGGTATCAGCAATTGAAGGTATCGATAAGGATATGCCTAAGACTGCTTTTGGAACGAGTTATGGTCACTATGAGTTTATCGTGATGCCATTTGGGTTGACCAATGCACCTGCAATATTTAATGGATTTGATGAATAGGATTTTCCATGAGTTCTTAGACAAGTTTGTCGTGGTATTCATTGACAATATTTTGATCTACTCGAAGAATGAAGGAGAACATGATGAGCATTTGAGGATGGTTTTGGATACGCTTAGGAGAAACCAATTGTTTGCCAAGTTCTCTAAGTGTGAGTTCCGTTTGGAGAAAGTTGCATTTTTAGGTCATTATGTGTCTAAGGAAGGAGGTTTTGTGGATCCTGCAAAGATAAAAGCCCTTAGTGAATGGCCTAGACCGAAGAATGTGTCTGATATAAGAAGTTTTCTAGGATTTGCTGGTTATTATAGAAGGTTTGTAAAAGATTTCTCGAGGATAGCGAGACCTATGATTACTTTGATGAAGAAAGACTCGAAGTTTGAATGAAATGAGAAGTGTGAGGAAGCCTTTCTGATTTTGAAGGTTCGTTTAACCTCTACACCTGTTTTGACTCTGCCCGATAGGAATGATGGATTCGAGGTATATAGTGATGCTTCAAAGAATGGTCTGGGATGTATGTTACAGCAGAATGTGAAGGTGATTGCGTACGCATCGCGTCAGTTGAAGCCATATGAGTCTAATTACCCTACCCATGACTTAGAGTTAACTGCCATTGTGTTTGCATTGAAGATTTGGAGACATTATCTCTATGGAGCGAGTGTGAAGATATTCACCGACCATAAGAGTTTGAAGTATATTTTCACTCAGAAGGATCTCAATATGAGATAAAGGAGATGGTTAGAGTTGATCAAGGATTATGACATATATATCCAGTATCATGAAGGGAAGGCGAATGTAGTCGCTGATGATTTGAGTAGAAAGACGAGCCATAGCGTGAATGCGTTGGTAGTTTCCGAAGCGTTGTATCGAGATACGCAAAGGCTTAGCCTTGAGATTTTGAATCCTGGAGAGATAGAATCAAGATTAAACGCTTTGTCGTTAGGATCGTCGATTTTCGAAGAGATCTTGGAGAGTCAAGTTGGAGATGAACATCTTGACAAGATTAAAGAGAAGATGAAGCAAGGAAAACAAGTTGATTTCAAGATCCATGAGGATGGAAGTCTGAGATTCAAAGGAAGGTGGTGTATACCATAGAAGTTTGAAGAGCTTAAGAGGAAGCTAATGGAGGAAGGTCACAATACTACATGTTCAGTACGCCCTAGTGGTGATAAGTTGTATAAAGATCTTAAGGAGAATTATTGGTGGACGAATATGAAGCGGGAAGTCGCTGAGTTCGTATCCAAGTTTTTAACTTGCCAGAAAGTGAAGATAGATCACAAGAGACCTATGGGAAAGGTCCAATCGTTAGAAGTTCCTGGATGGAAGTGAGATTCGATTTCTATGGATTCTGTGACAGCATTGCCAAAGATCAAGACTGTCAATAATACTATTTGGGTGATTGTGCATTGATTGACTACATCTGCCGTCTTTATTCTGGTCAAAGAGACGTGGAAGAAAAAGGAACTTGCAAAGAGTTATATCAAGCACGTCGTGAGACTCCATGGTATGCCAAAAGATATTATTTCATATTGTGATTCGAGATTTCTCTCGAAGTTTTGGCAGAAAGTTCAGCAAAATCTTGGAACTACGTTGAAGATGAGTACTACTTTTCACCCTGCGACAGATGGTCAGACCGAGAAGACCAATCAAACTATGGAGGACATGTTGAGAGCATTTGCGATTGATTTTCAAGGAAGTTTGGAAGAACAATTAGATTTGATTGAGTTTTCATACAACAATAGTTACCATGCGAGTATAAAAATGGCACCATTTGAAGCTTTGTATGAACGGAAGTGTAGAAATCCTATTTGTTGGAACGACTTTAGTGAGAATATAGTCCTTGGGACTGAATTTATTGAAGAGACCGTTAAGAATGTGAAGTTGATTTAAGCTAGAAACCCAAGCTGCCCAGGATAGGCAGGAGAGTCATGCCGATCTGAAGAGGCGTGAAGCTGAGTTGGCCATTGGCGATAAAGTGTGTTTGAAAGTCTCACCGACTAAAGGTGTTATGAGATTTGGTAAGAAAGGAAAGTTGAGTGCCAAGTATGTTGGTCCGTATGAGATTTTTGCAACGAGTTGGTAAGGTAGCCTACGAGTTGGCTTTACCGACGGAATTCGAGAATATGCACAATGTGTTTCATATCTCGCAGCTTAAGAGGTATATTCCTGATGAGAATCATGTTCTAGAACTCGAAAGAGTTTCGATTGATAGTAGCCTCACGTATGAGAAAAGACCTATGAAGATTTTGGACAAGAAGGTGCGTAGTACACGCAATAAAGATGTGAGCATCGTGAAGGTACTTTGGTCTGACCATGAGTCCGAGGAGGCAACATGGGAAGATGAGGATAACATAAGGAAGAAGTATCCTGACTTGTTTGTTGAGGTGAGTTACGAGGACATAACTCATTTTCTTTAAGAGGGGTAGAATGCGATAGAATCTTGCATTTTTACCTATTTTTATGCTTATTTTTATGATTATTTTTTTTGCGATTTGCACATGTTGGTGCAAATTGACGTGTCCATGAGTGACACATTTGAGTTTGGGTTGGTAAATTGTGCACATGTGTGACACAAGCTTTTCCGAGTTTTCGGTTTGAAAAGTTCGACTAAAGAATTTTTCCAAAAGATTTAGTTTTTCGTACCAAGTTTCGGGACGACTTCTTTTAAGAGGGGTAGACTGTAATCCCCCGTAATTTATGAATTTTATAAATATATTTAAAGTATATTTATAATCATTTTCATCCTTATTTTTATTTAAGTATTTAAGGATTGACTATTTTGAAAGTCAAATGATTGTTTAAACATTTTAAATAATCATTAATATTTATTGGGTTGCATTTAAGTATTGAATATTTTATTTAAAGGTTTTGGATCGTGTTTAAAATAATTTTAAATGTTGGGTTAAGGAGCCCAAACCATTTGTTTAAGTTTCATGATCAACTTGAGCCCAAACATAAGCCTAACCTAAGTGCCATAGATTTTTGTGCAAAACCTATAAATACCCCCCAAACCCTTAATTGTACACTGTTATTTTCCTGTCCCTCTCATCCTTTGGTTTTCCAGGCGCCGTGCACACCACCACCCTTATCTCGTTTTTTTTTCCGGTGAGGTCCACACGCCACCCAACACCTCCCTCTTCTCTCGTGTGCAGCCACGTCAAGCAGCACGCTTACCCCCCCCCCCCCACTCTCCTTCTTCGTCCGCAAACAGCAGCCACGCAGCCGCGTGACTGCCACGCGCCACCCCACAATCACGCGTCGCCCCTCTCACAAGTGTCCTTCCGTTTTTACGGTTTTCTTCGTGGTTTTCTTCACTTATTCCTTAACCCTTATCCTCTACTTTAATGTTTCATTATAGCTTAATGTTAAAGTTATACTTCCTCCGTTTCGCAATACTCGCAACGCTTTCCTTTTAGGGAAATTTCTTAATACTTGCAACGAAGCTTGATTTAGTAAATTTTAACCAATTAAATGACTATCATACCCTTACTATATTTCTCATTCTACCTAATTAACAAAATAAATCTACAATTACTTATTGTGTTATCTTACTAATTAATAATTACACAATTAAATTATTACCCCAAACTACCCTCCACATTCTTTCCTCACTCCATCTCCCTCCCTGAACACCAACCCCAGCCACCAGTCACCTTCATCCTCCTTGAAGCCACCACGCATACCACCACTCTCCTTCCCCCCTTTCCTGAAACCACCACCACAACCATCCAAACCTCCACTTTGCTTCCGCCTCCCCAAAAACTGGTCTTCCATTTTCGTTCTCTTTCTCCCCCCCCCAACAGTTGCAGCCCAGCTTCATTTGGCGGCGCCATTAAAACCCCACATCCAATTTCACCAAGCTAAAGCCTTTTCTACAGCACATTTTTCTTCTGTTGCAACATCCACCAAGAAGAGAAGCTACAATATCACTCTTCTTCCTGGTGATGGCATTCACCCAAAAATTATCTTTATTTCTAAAAATGCCCTTCATCTCGCTCTTTCTCTTCAAGGTTCTTCCTTTTCTCTGAATTTCATCTTTCACTTCTTACTTCTGTTGAATGGGTTTAACTTTAACCTTTGAAGGTGTTTAATTTTGGTTTTTGATTCTTTACCTTCTTGTTTTGGGATTTTTGGTGGTGGTTATGGATGGTGGTACTAGTTGTGGTGGTTGTGCTGAGTAGGTTGGGTGGTGGTTGTGGATCGACTACCGGCTAGTAGCGGTGGTGCTGAGTAAGTTGAAGCGCAGGTGGTGGTTCTGGTCCGATTAGCCAGCTAGTGGCGGTGGTGGTTGTGGTGTGATTTGGTTGACAGTGGTGGGATGGAGGCTCTATAGGGTGGAAGGTGGTGCAGTGGGTGGTTAGCTAATGTTTACTGAGTTTAAGTTGTTAACTACATGGGTACTTTTGTCTAAATACACCCACTTTTTCCTCCTTCTTGGTTTTTGTGCAATATGTTTGGTTGCGAGTATTGCGAAACGGAGGAAGTAGTTTTTGTTGTTTACATCTTTTCGTAAACTGAATATTCCTGGATGGTGTACAAGTGTAGGGTTGATAAATCTGGGAGGCTTGTGTAGAGATGCAGCTCTGTTCCTGATCCTGCAAAAAAGGGAACCCAACCTAGAGGTTTGGGAGATGATTCCCCCTCCGATGCCTAAGTCAGTTTCAGGTTGATAAAAAGGATAGATAGAGTGTATATTTTGGGAGAGTAAGTTTAGAGCATTGAAATTAGTTACCTTTTTACCTGAAATTTAGGACTATTTATAGCATTTGGTCTGAAGTAGGTGCCAACCTACCTTAGTGGCCTCTGATTGGCTGAGCAATCATAGTGTGCCACGTGTCAACCTTTTAATGGATGTCTGGCCTTGTCCAATCAGTGTCCTCCTCCTCTTGGGATTTGGGCCTGATTATTCTTCTCAGAGACACAAAGGGGCTTTTTAAGGTTTGAAGAATATTCCCTAAAAAGGGATATTATTCCTTTCCTCACACTCCCTTTATAGGCGCCACATGGCCCTTTAGTAATATGCCACGTGGAATAGGGGTAGCCCTAATTACCCCACAACATTTGCCCCTAAAAGGGAATTTATCTGGAGATACTGATATATTTCCTTTTATCAGTAATAATGATTCCATTTTTACTGAAGTAAGTTTAAATGTACTGAATGAAGAAATCAATCAGACATTGTTGACTGCTGACATGCCCCTCTCACTGTATGACACGTGTCATATTTACTGTGGGAGGGGAAAGTTTTTTTACCCTCCTATAAAAGCCCTCCTTCCCTCCTTATATCCTCATTTGTTTTATCAAGATTTTGAGAGGATTTTAGAGAGAGATTTTAGAGAGAAGTTTTAGAGAGATTTCAGAGAGATGTTTTAGAGAGATTTTTAGAGAGAGAGTACAGATCGTCAGAAGAGGCGCTCAGTTTAACGCTCGTCTGTCTCCAGCCTACCTGTAAGTGTTCGTCTGATATCTTTCCTCCTTCCATACTTATTATTTATTCATTTATTCTTTTGAATAAATGGAATCCTCATCCTTGTCCAACACCCCTGGCCGTCCGAGAGAGTGTCTAGGCCCTAGAAATAAACTTCAAACATCCTCGAGTTCTTATAGAGTTGGACCTTTTTTAGGTGGTCCCTTTGTGTATTTTTATAGCCACCAACCTTGTCCGACGTCCTAGTCTCTGCTTGTGCAGGGTATTATGGCGCGCGTCAAGCAGACTGCTCATTTAGGACGACAGCTCATCCTCCCAGCTTCTAGCTCTGAGATGGAGGAATCAAATGGTCTAGGCCTAAAGGGAAATCCAACTAAGAGTTCTGGACGATCTCCTCATGGAAACGATGACCAACTAGACATACAACTTCGACCCCTTTCTGAAGCAGAACCGTCCACCGCTAGCCCATCAGGAGTTCAAAGAGAGGATATTCATATCTCTGACCGTGTTAACGACGAGGATCTCACGGGAGATGACGAAGATGTTATGGACGAAGATGATGACGAGATTGAGGCTGATGACGAGGCCTTAGAGGAAACTGTAAAGGAAGCAGAAGGAGAGGACGAGGAAGATAGTAAGGACGAGGGAAGTGCTTCACCCACTCCGTCAAAAATACGGAGATCCTTAGGGGACTTAGCCGACCCTAGGTCAATAAAAATAAACGGGGCTTGGCTGAAGAAACTTGAGTCTGATCCCAATCATCTATGGCCGACCATCCCCTTGAACGACTATGAGTTTGTCATTCCTTCTAAGGGAAAGACCACTTTTTATGTCAAACGCAACCAGTTCCCTGTTTATAAGCTGGCCTTAGATTCTGGACTTAGGTTTCCTCTTCATCCCTTTATAGAGGAGATACTACGTCACAAAAACCTCGGCCAGATTCAGTTGGCCCAAAACGCCTGGCATAATGTTTTGACCTTCATAGCTACCTGTTAACTTAAAGGTTATCCCCTATCCATGGCCGCTTTCACACACATGCACTATCTATCCAAGATGCCAAAGACAGTGGACGTATCTTGGTTTAGCATATGCAATCGACCTGGATTCATGACGGCTTGGGGTAAACCGTCGAAGATGCATGGCTGGAAGTCCCACTTCCTTTATCTCCAGGCCCCTGACGAAGATACAACCAAGCGTTTTCGGTACCGTAGTCGTGCGGTTACCAATACTGGACGTGGAGCTACCTTGCTGGGCTTGAAGAATAAACATGACGACCGAGTGGTTGCCCACTTCGAGGTGGTAGATACCAAAAGTAAGGTTGTCCAACCCTAAAGGGCCCTGCCGGCTGGATACCTTTCAAAGACATATTTTATAAGAGCAAGTTTTTAGTGGCCGTCGGCCTGTGGTTGGGCGAGGATAAAGGTACTCCATTCTTTACAATTTCCCTCTGCCATGATATTATGCATTTATCTTACTTATTTTCCTCTTTTTTGTTTGTTAGAGGATGCCAAATCACTTCTCACTCCTTCCAAAAGAGGAGAAATGGACTCTGCACGTTTTACGCATAAACTGCGTATGGAGGCGCCAAGAAGCCTGCCGAAAAACAAGTGGCCACCCTAGTAAGAAGACCTTTCTCTTTCTCTTTCCTTAAAATACAATGGTTGCCTGGAAAGGGAAAACGTCCAGATACTGAGTTTTGGACGTCTTTCCTTAAAGGGTAAACTTTGCTTAGTACCCAACTCCTTCAATGAAGGAAGGCATCCAAATGTTGAATCTTCGACGTCTCCCTTAAAAGCATTTTTGTCCAATGTTCCATTTTTTCAAAGAAGGAAGGCGTCCAGACACTGTATCCTGGACATCTTCCCTTATGGACTAGTTTCATTTATATGCCCATACTGTTCAAAGAAGGAGGGCGTCTAGACTTCCAAACCTTGGACGTTCTCCTTTATGAAGTAGTTTGGGTTTAAATGCCCAAGTTGTTCAAAGAAGGAAAGCGTCCAGAGCTCAAGTCTTGGACGTTTTCCTTTAGGGAATAGTTTGGGTTTTATTGAAGCTAAATAAGAAAGGCGTCCAGTCTTCCAGACTTTGGACCCTTTACTTTCGCAAGCAGTAAGTATTTTTTTTCTTTTTTTTTCAGACAAAGGCTCCCACTCCTAAGGCAGCAGATAAGGCCACGTCCAAGCCTGCCAGTGCAGTGCCGGTGGCTAGGAAAAGAGCGGTACCGAATCCTGACGAGGAGAGATCCCAGGCTAAGAAAAGCAAAAGAACCTTCAAGAAGAAGGCTACGACATTTAGTATGTCCTCGGCCTTAGAAGCTACACCTATCAATCAATTGGTTGGCATAGTACCACGTCGTTCAAACGGAGGTAAGTGATATCACGTATTTATATGGACTTTTCTCCCTTATTTACAAGCTAATTTGTGCGTCATTGGAGCTCTTGGGAGCTATTTTATGCTAACTATCGTATATAGTTGTGGTTTTGTGTTTTAGTGTTGAATTGCAGGTTTTAGGGAGTTTTCTCCGTATTTTAGAGCTATATGGAAGCAACCACGACTTTACGAGATGTTACGAGGCATGTAGGATGGCTCATGAGCTTTATGGGTAGTTTAGGAGGTCCCAAGACCCTTAAGCGGGAAGATTAGAGAGCCAAAGAGTCAAAAAGGAGGTTTCCGTGCACTGATCGGGCAGAAATGGCCCGATCGGGCGAAGATATATTGATCGGGTATGAAAGTCGCGGACCCGATCGGGCAAGGTGTGCCCGATAAGATCGGGCGAGCATCATTGCACCAGACCCGATCGGGCATAATGTGCCCGACCCGATCGGGTGGGGTGCTGCTAGGTCTCATTGTGAAGCTGCAGACGAGGAGAAGCTGCTGGGCTCATTTACCTCCAGGCCCGATCGGGTGCTGCTGCTTGGCCCGATCGGGTGGGTCGTAATCTCAGATTTAGGCCTGCTATGAAGCTGCGTTGGAAACAAAGGGGCAATTTGGGCTGATTGTGTCACGGCCCGATCGGGTACTGCTGTTTGGCCCGATCGGGTCTGGCGCTATTATTCGCGGACTTCGTTAATTAGTTTCCTATTTTAATTAGACTTGAGGGATATTATAAATACTTGTTTTCTCATGAATTAGAGACATCTTTTATTCATCTTTTTACTGCTTTAGACTAGAGTTATTTCTCATTGTTCTTAGTTTAATTCAAACACTTTAGATTAGATTAAAGGTGATCAAACCTATTTTGATTTCAATAAAAGTTCTCGCTTTCCATCAATTGGTATTTTTTCTTACCCTAATCTCTTTTATTATTCTTGATTGCTTAGTTTAGTTATTTAATCGTTCATGATGCAATTGTTAGGGTTCTATATTAGTTTTTTTGTTGTTAATTCGATTATGAGTGAGTAGTTCTCTTTTTAGGGTGTTAGATAGGGAAGCCATGTTTATACCATGATTGTGATTTAGATTTCTATTAATTTCTAGGGCTTGATTAGGGTGATTGCGATGTGGTTTGTTCTTATTGAGTAATTAATGTCAGTGTACAATTTCATTGGTTGCTTGTGGTTAATAGTTGTTTTCACAGATCCGTCTTACGACTAGAGGCCTAGGACACATCAGTAGTTCTGATTACGTTAGTGACCATGCGGCGTATGTTGAACTATGAGCGTTGATCATAACCATAGCTCAACTCGTGCTCTAATCCCCCGACTCTTGACTTAGGTTTTGATAGTAGTTGACCCTATCTGATTGGTATAAGCATGGTGGACCGACCTAATACCCTAGGTTTTTAATCCATAGTTAATTTCTCGATTTATTCCGTCTTCTGTAGTTTAATCATTAGTTCAGTAATTTCTTCCCTGATTTCATCTGAAGTAGCTGAATTGGTTGAATATTAATTTAGAAAATCTGTCTCCCTGTGGATTCGACTTTGCTTCCATTGACTACCATAGTTAGAGGACTGTAGGTTTATCTTTGAATAGGTGATACGACTTTAGCCTATCAGTAAGGTTATGGTGGTGGAGGTTTCCTTCACCCCTTCTGTTTCAAACAAGGGGGAAATTCTCCCCCTAGCTGATTTTTCGACTTAGCCGGTTGGATTTGTCGAAGTGGGGGACCCGAACAAAGCAACCCCCCAAGTCTCGGCCTATAGCGGAGCTGTAGCCTGGCTGGAAAGTCAAATGCCTGCGGCCTACCGTGGTAGGTCTCTATCTTCTGGTGAGTCATTTTATCCAAACGTGGTAAAAACACTGAGAATTGGTGGACGGTCGCAGAGCCCGTTCAACAGACAAACAATGGTTCTTCCTGTCTTCATGTCTAACCCTCCCTTCATTAAGATAAGGGCAAAGAGCCTATGGCCGGGGGCCTTGAGGATGAGGATTACCTTGATGAGCCTTTTCCCTCCTTTGCCAAGTACTCCAAAATGGAAAGGGAACAAGTAAAGCGTGATGTTTTTGACGCTTTCACTAAGGCTTATGTCAAGGGTTTAAGAGGAGCTGCTGCTGGTCATTTGGGCTATGTGACCCAACTGACTGCTGAAGTAAGTATTGCTTCTTTCCTTTATTATACTTAAACACATTTTTGTTGTTATCCTGTCATCTAACTTATTTTTACTTTTCAAGCTTTTGCTCGTTCTCTGATGGCCGAGGACTTCATCAAGGACCTCTAGCGAGAAAATAAGCTGCTGGTTCATAAAGTAACTGATGCTGGGGACAAGGCCACACTGAAAATGGAAACCCTGAGCTTGGAGCATGCTCAGAGTATGAGGGTCATAGAAAAGCAGGCGGCTGACATGGACAATTTGAACAAGCGCCTACTGATGAGTGTGGAGAGCCTGCAGGCCGAAGTTGATCGGACGAGAGGTCAGATTAACACCTCCGCTGAGCCCATCAAAGAGGAGAAAAGGGCGGCCCTTATTACCACGACCTTGTTTCAGCAGTACAATGTGTGGCTAACTGCTGAACTGGCTCGTCAGAAGCAATTAAGAGAGCGTGTTTTTTAGGATGCCGTCAAGAGCTTTACTGATGCCGGAGTCCAGGCTAAGAAATGGGCCATCAAAGCATATGATATGATGGCCGACCCATAAGAGGTGCTTCGGTTTGAGAGAAGGCTGTTCCAAGAGGAATGTTCCAAGGCTCGGCTGCGCAATGAAAAACCCCCTAAATTTATAGACTCTGACGGGGAGGAATATATAGAGCCTGATGCTACGGCCGATGACCACTTGGAGTTGCCTGAGAATCCAGAAGAAACTGTGGAACCTGCTCCTGACGAGTAACTGGTGCAAGTCTAAGAAGAAGCCTTTCACTAAGTACTAAAAGAAGTATGACACCGAAGAGGGCAGGAAAGATATTCAGGCTCAGCTTGACAATTTGAAGAAATACGCAACTATTATCAGAGTCTTGGCCCACAACTAGATCAGGACGCTTCTCTTTCTGTCATCTTTTGTAATTTTGGCTAAGTGTTTTTGTTGTAATAGTCAACATTTTGATTGAATCTTGACTTCTTGATGTATTAGCATAGTATTTTGGTAGATCGTCCAGGCTTTAGTTCTAGACTTGAATGACGATCTTGTAAACCTGCTTTGTACTTCGGCAGAAATCCTCGTCCAGAAGTAGCTTTTTAGTTCTAGACTTGAATGACGATCTTGTAAACTTGCTTTGTACTTTGGCAAACAATTCTCGTCCAGAAATAGCTTTTTAGTTCTAAACTTGAATGACGATCTTGTAAACTTGCTTTGTACTTCGGCAGACAATCCTCGTCCAGAAGTAACTTTTTGAATATATTGTGAAGGTTTACAAACTCCCAGTCTTCTCTTGCCCCTGTTTCAATTTTTCTTGTTTGTTAGAAAATGACAAAGTTATTAAATCGGCAAACTTGTATATCTGATAAGGAAGTCGTCCAAGGCTTTTCTTGGACATTTTTCAATTTACCATTGGACGTTTTCCTAATTGAACTCATTGGCTAAGTGCCAATTTGATGTTCAAATGAAGACGTCCAACATCTATCCTTTGGACGTTTTCCTAATTGAATAGAGCATTGGCTAAGTACCAATTTGGTGTTTCAAAGGAAGGCGTCCAAGATCTACTTTGGACGTTTTCCTTTATGAACAGAACATTGGCTAAGTACCAATTTCAGGTTCAAAGGAAGGCGTCCAAGATCTATCCTCTGCACGTCTCTAGTTTGTGTTAGGCTAGTATTGTATGCCCCCCTTCTTAGGATAGCCGTTTGTCTATGTCCAGACGAAGGCATCGTATGAAGGTGAGTGTCTAGTCCACACCGTATTCGGATGATGAGACCTTCTTTACTAAGGCGTCTCACTTTGGCTGGTTTCCTTTTCGGAAATAACACCTTTTGATAGTCTTAGGTATTATGACGGGGATTTCCTTTACTAAGGAATGCGTCTCTCTGGCCGGCTTCATTTAGGAAGCAATATTCGCCCATTTTTTGAAGTTTGGTTTAACTCAATTGTAGACGATCTACTAGTAAGCCAGATTCACTTATTAAACCATTGACCTACCAATGGTAAAATGACCCAAAGTTGGAGTTCTTAACAAGAAGTCTTTATTCACTAATCATCTTCTACATTTTAGACAAGTTTTGTGATGGTTTTTGCAGACGTTTTCCTTTAGGAAGCAATGTCTGTCTTATATGATGGTCCTTCATGGTTTATCAACTTTTAATCGTCTCTCGTCCATCAATGGTAAAATGCCCTAAGATGACTATAGATGATAAAATGCCCCTTGCTGAGTGTAGATAAAACTATCTATAAACCAACAATTGCCCCATATATAATTTAACATATTGAACCATAGACCAGAATTTAGAATATGTATTGATATGAAGTTTACTTAGCCTAGGCTAAGGTACATGTAATACATTTCTAAAAGATTTTTCTTGTGCCGAGCACTTCATTTATAACTTAGGAAAAACAAAGGCTGCACTTGATTAAACATAGTACTTCTTTAAGTTGTCAGAATTCCAAGTTCGTGGTATTGGACGACCGTCTAGATCTTGTAGCTTAAACGTACCATTACAGACTTCTTCGACCAGCAGGTATGGAGGTTTTTGCTGGTGGCTACTGGTTTTTTTCTATTTTTATTTTGATGGAGGAACGTAAGTTTCAAACTATATATATATTTTTTGGTTTATCATACAGAAATTAGGAAGCAGGGGAAGATTGGCTTACCAATTGAAAAGAGCAAATTGCTGAAAGTGATTCTACGGTGGAGAAGAATGAGTATTTATACGGTTAAGGGAGGAAGATGAATCAGATTGGGAAGACCAAACAACTCAATTTTTTTTTGTATTTCATCATTAACTGAAGTTGCTGATCAGTTCTAGAAGGTCCGTTGAAATTTACTCGGCTAATTGGAAGTCTAAGAGCTTGGATTTAATTTGAGAAATTGTTGAATGCTCCATTACTCTGTCGTAATGAACTTGGATGAAATGGAGAGGGAGTTTTTTTTTTGTGTTTCCCTTTTCCTTGTTGGCAGAAAATATTTAATGGTGTAATATAGCTTTGAAAAAACATAAGTAGTTTTTGTTGATGACCTCATAAAAATATATATATATAAAAAAATATTAAAATGGATAATTTGAAATTATTAGAGTTTTAAAGAAAATGGTCAATGTAAATAAATTATTTGTGTAAATAATTAGGAAAAATTGATAAGAATAATCCGACTTTTGGCCGGTCTTCCATCAGTGGTATCACCTTCAATTAATCCAGGTATAATCTGACCTTTGACACCCATATTCTCTCAATGGTACAGGATGATGGCAACATGTTTGACCATCAAAAATTACCGTTGACTTTTATTTAAAAAAAACTTTTTTAAAAAAAATCCCCCCCAGCAAACCACCACCCCCACCCTCCCCTCCCCTTCCCCACCTCTGCCACCCCTCCCCCACCACCGGAAAACATCACATTCTCCACCCCAGCCCCCTAAAACCACCCTTCATCCCTCCCCCACCCTCGAAAAGAACCCCTTGTCCTGAAAACACCCCCACCCCGCCGGACGTGGAGAAGAAAAAAAGCTTTGGTAGGGGGTTTCGAGTGATGTACGGTGGTTGTGAGGGGGTTCTCGGTGCGGTCTGAGGTTAGGGAGGGGGTTTCCGGTGGTGTTTGGTTGTGGGTATGGGGTTTCGAGTGGGTGTGGTGGTTGGGAGGTGGTTTCGAGTGGTGTACGTTGGTGGGGATGGGCTTTCGGTGCGGTTTGGGTGTAGGGAGGGGGTTTCCAGTGGTGTTTGGTTGTGGGTATGCGGTGGTTGGGAGGTGGTTTCGAGTGGTGTACGTTGGTGGTGATGGGGTTTTCGGCGCAGTCTGGGTGTGGGAGGGGGTTTTCGGCGTGGTCTGGGTGTGGGGAGGGGGTTTCCGGTGGGGTCTGGGTGGTGGGAGTGGCTTTCTTGTGGCGGCAGTGGGGGAAGGGGAGGGGAGGGGGTGGGGGTTGGCTGAGGGAGGGTGGGTTTTTCATAAGTTTTTTTTAACAACTTTGATTTAATGGTTTAATTAAAATTTTGTGTTTAAAATATACTTAATTAGCTATTAATCACGTAATTAAGAGAGTTTACCTGTAATTGCAGGTCACCAACAGGTGAGGGACCATTGAGAGAATATGGGTGTCAAAGGTCGGATTATACCTGGATTAAATGAAGGTGGTACCATTCATGGAAGACCGGCCAAAGGTCGGATTATTCTTATCAATTTTTCCAAATAATTATTTTAAACTCTTTAAAAATTCGGGATATTACATATACTCCTCCTTAAAAGCAAAGTTCGTCCTCGAACTTTTAAGTTAGCCCGCAAAATCGATACTTATATACGGAAACGGTTTGTTAGTAACACATTCTACCCCCCTTAAGGAGTTTCGCCCACGAAACTCAACATACCTGGTCAAATTGTTCCGGATATTTCGTTTTCATGCTATCTTCAGTCTCCCAAGTTATTTCTTCAGAGTTTGGAATCGACCACAACACCTTTACTAATTTTCCCGCCTTGTTTCGAGTACTTCTCGTTTTAGAATCAAGAATCTTAACAAGATGTTCTTCAAAGGTTAAGGTTTCATCTAACTCTACGGTTTCAGGCTAAATGATATGGGTAGGATCATGGACATATTTTCGAAGTTGAGACAAATGGAAAACATTATGAACATTGGCTAACTCCATGGGTAAGGCTAATCTATAGGCTACCTCACCAATTCGTTCCAATACTTCATACGGTCCAATGTAGCGCGGACTCAACTTCCCTTTTCTACCAAATCTCATGACCCCTTTAGTCGGTGAAACCTTAAGCAAAACTTTTTCTCCTACCTCGAACTCTACTTCCCTTCTATTCTTATCAGCATATGACTTTTGACAATCCTGGGCTGCCTTCATGTGCTCTTGAATCAATCGAATTTGCCTTGTTGTTTCCTCGATCATATCGGGTCCCAAGGTCAATGACTCACTTATATCACTCCAACACTAAGGGCTTCTACACTTTCGTCCATATAACGCCTTATACGGTGCCATCCCTATGCTCGAGTGATAACTATTATTGTATGATAACTCAATGGTCGTTAAATGTTCATCCCACGATCCTCCAAAGTCCATCACGCATGCTCGTAACATATCCTCAAGAGTCTGGATGGTTCTCTCCGTCTGTCCATCTGTCGCTGGGTGAAATGTCGTGCTGAACTTAAGCAAGGTGCCAAATGCTTGTTGTAGCTTTCACAAAAAATTAGACAAGAACCTTGAATCCCTGTCTGAAACAATGTCCTTTGGTACTCGGTGCAATCTCACGACCTCTTTCACATAAGCATTTGCCAATTGTTGCATAGTCCAAGTATCCTTCATGGCTATGAACCTCGCGGTTTTCGTCAAACGATCCACAATAACCCATATAGCGTTCTTTGCTGATTTAGTAGGTGGCAATCCCATCACAAAGTCCATTGAAATAGACTCCCATTTCCAAGCAGGTACCTCCAAGGGTTGTAATTTCCCTCCAGGTCTCATTTGCTGTATTTTCACCTTTTGGCACATCAAACATTTTGCTACAAACTCAGCGACTTCTCATTTCATGTTGGACCACCAAAATTGTTGCTTAAGATCCTTGTAAAGCTTATCCCCTCCAGGGTGAACTGAGTACGGCGTGATTTGATCTTCTTCCAAAATCTTTCTTTTCAACTCCTCATCTTTCGGTACACACCACATCCGTTTGTACTTCACTACACCATTATCGTCAATCTCAAACTCAGTAGCAGTTCCGTCTTCTTTCATTTTCTTAACATCTTTAAGCCACTCATCAAGAACTTGTTTCTCTCGAATCTCATCGAACAAGGTAGGCTTGAACTTAAATTGAGCTTCAACTTGCCCTTGCTCCATAACCTCCAAATTCATTTTCCGAAATTCCTCACATAGTTCCTTCGTCAACACCATCATGTTCATTGTATGATTTGTCTTTCTACTCAAAGCATCAGCCACTTTATTTGCTTTTCCTTCATGATACAAGATTTCCAGGTCATAGTCCTTTATTAACTCCAGCCATCTTCTCTGTCTCATATTCATTTCCTTCAGAGTGAATATGCATTTCAAACTCTCATCATTAGTATAAATCTTTCACGACACACCATATAGATAATGCCTCCAAAACTTGAGTGCAAACACAACTGCGGCAAGCTCCAAATCATGTGTAGGATAGTTTTGTTCGTACGGCTTAAGCTGTCTTGAAATGTATGCCACAACCTTATCCTTTGAATACACCAATATGTCGTCTATGAAAACCACAACGAACTTATCCAAGTATGGCTGAAACGTCTGATTCATAAGATCCATGAAAGCAGCAGGCGCATTAGTGAGTCCAAAAGGCATAATTGTGAACTCATAATGGCCATATCTTGTTCGGAATGCCGTCTTGGGTATATCCTCTTCCACAATCCTTAATTGATGATACCCGGATCTTAAATCGATCTTAGAAAAGATTCCCGCACCCTTTAGGTGATCAAACAAATCTTCAATACTCGGCAGTGGATACTTGTTCTTTATCGTGACGTTATTCAATTCCATATAGTCAATGCATAATTTCATTTTACCATTCTTCTTCCTAACAAACAACACTGGAGCTCCCCATGGCGAAACACTCGGCCTAATGTACCCTTTATCCAATAATTCTTCCAATTGCACCTTCAATTCCTGCATCTCTGCGGGTGCCATTCTATATGGTACCTTAAAAATAGCACCAGTTCCAGGCACTAAGTCAATTTTGAAATCCAACTCTCTAACGGGTGGCATTCCCGAGATCTCGTCTGGAAAAACATCTTGGAACTCTTTCACCACAGGCATCTCAATGATTTCATCTTTCCCCACGCTTATGTCCTTCACATGGCACAAATAGATGGGGTAGCCTTTCCTAAGATAGGTTTGGAAGGTCATGGCTGAGACAATACTAATTACCGGTTTGGACACAATACCTTGGTAAGATATTCTATCCCCCTTTGGCCCTCTAAGATACACTTTCTGGGTATGACACTCTATTCTGGCCCTATACTTAGCAAGCCAATCCATTCCTAATATGACATCAAAGTCGGGTAGGTCAAATTGAATAAGGTTGGCAGGTAAATCTGTTCCAAGAATAGTGATAGGTATATTGTGGTATGAGGAACTACAAGGAATTACCTCACCAAAAGGTATGGTTATATAGGTCTGACTCAAGGATGAGGGTTTTATTCCTAACTTTTTGGCAAATGAACTAGATATGAAAGAATGAGACGCCCCAGAATCAAAAAGCAAATAAGCAGGGTCAGAGTTAACGAGAAAAGTACCCGTCAAGACATTGGCGTTGGTGTTCGCTTCATTCCGATTCATGACGTAGATTCTTCCATTGTTAGCTCGAGCTGCATTCCCATTGTTGTTCTGGCTGTTGTTGTTATTTCCCCCGTTGGTTTGATTGTTGTTCCCTCCATTAGCTTGGTTGTTGTTATTCAGGTTTTAGGACTGAGCATTACTGCTTCCATTGCCATTTGTAGAACGGTTCTGCGAATTGTTGTTATTGAAAGGACAATTGTTGGAGCTGTGATTTTGATTGGTTCCATAACCATTCCTATTTCCTCCTGCATTCCCATTTTGCCCGTTTTGGTTGTTGTTTCGTCCCCTGGGACAATTATTAGCCTTGTGTCCAGGCTCTCCACAGGAATAACAAGTAATTAAAATTCCTTGGCAGTTGCGTCCTGGGTGGGTCTTGTCACATCTCCTACATGGGTGGTTTTGTTGGTTACGAGGACCTTGTTGGTTTTGTCTCCCTTGGCTCTAGTTATCACAAGACCTTATTATATATAACTAGAGTTGTTATTTGATTTATCTATGCTTCTTCCTCGGGGTCCTCTTCCTCGGGGTTCTCTTCCTCGGGATCCTCCTCACCATTAGCTTCATTTTCAGGGTTGGGTTGAGGTGGGTCATGTTGCATCTCATCCTCTGAAGACTCACTATCCTCGAAATCACTTCCATCACTAGAAGGGATACGATTATAATTCCCAGACTTTACAGTATCCATCATTGCATTTTCCAAGAAGTACAAAGTAAGAAACCATTGCCCATTATAAGAGTACCTAGCATAATTGGGCGCTCCATTAACCACAACATTTGCATACTTCCTTTTAACCTCACCTAAAGGACCTTCGTTAGGAAGTGTACTAATAAGGATATGAGCTTGGCGTTCGGGATTATGGAAGTCATTCTCATGGAGTAGGTCATTTAAGCGGTAACTCTCGATACACATCCTTAAACGACGGACATAGGAAGAAATATGCTCGCCATTCTTAATTCGGAGTCCATAGGGTCGAGAATGTATAGCAGCAATCCTCCTCCTTATGACTCTCTTCCTAGCAGTGCGCCTCACATAAGCCATCTAAGAATGAAACAAACACATCATAAGCACTTTAATAAAGTACTTGCAAACAAACATAAATCCCATTTCGTACCCCACTCTCGCTGTTTGTCATTTTAATTAAGTTACTTAACTCTTTCACCTATAGTTTTATTAATTACTCATTTTCAACCAAATGTTCAATGCTAATATATGGGGATCTTAACGCTAACCTAAGGACAACCTAGGCTCGGATACCATCTTGTGTAATATCCCAAATTTTTAAAGAGTTTGAAATAATTATTTTACACAAATAATTTATTTACATTGACTATTTTCTTTAAAACTCTAATAATTTCAAATTATCCATTTTAATATTTTTTTATATATATATTTTTATGAGGCCATCAACAAAAACTACTTATGTTTATTTTCATAGCTATATTAAACCATTAAATATTTTCTGCCAACAAGGAAAAGGGAAACACAAAAAAAAACTCCCTCTCCATTTCATCCAAGTTCATTACGACAGAGTAATGGAGCATTCAACAATATCTCAAATTACATCCAAGCTCTTAGACTTCCAATTAGCCAAGTAAATTGCAGCGGACATTCTAGAACTGATCAGCAACTTCAGTTACTTATGAAATACAAAAGAAATTGAGTTGTTTGGTCTTCCCAATCTGATTCATCTTTTTCCCTTAACCGTATAAATACCCATTCTTCTCCACCATAGAATCACTTTCATCAATCTGCTCTTTCAATTGGTAAGCCAATCTTCCTCTACTTCCTAATTTCTGTCTGATAAACCAAAAAATATATATATAGTTTGAAACTTACGTTCCTCCATCAAAATAAAAATAGAAAAAAACCAGTAGCCACTAGCAAAAACCTCCATAACCACCGTCCTTAATATCTTCTTTGAATCAGTAACTCAAACCAGAAAAAAAAGAGAAAAAAAGGAATACAATTCAGATCGATTGGTACCGAGCGTTTACTGAAAAGCAAATCAAGCCCACCATTAAACTCTCAAACCAACCACCATTGACAACCACAAACCGCCATTGTTAACACCCATCGCATCTGAAATGATTTCGATCTCCCTCTGTTTTTCGCTTCGAATCAGACCGCAAGCAAGCAAAAAAAAATGAATTGAAACCCAGACAGAAAAAAAAATCAGTTGAACCCATCTTCCTCCATGAACTGCTGCTTATTTTCTTCTCTCCCTCTTTCTCTCTCTTATTTCTCCTTCTCGCTTTTGTATTCCGGCTTTTGGAAATGAACAAAAACAATTACTTAAAACATTTACTCAAAGCTTTCCTTATGTTTTCTTTTTTATATTAACAAAAAAACAATAACAAATGTTATTGTGTTGTGTGGCAGTAGCCACGTTTTAATGCTTTTGTACTTTTCTTTTTTTTTTTTTGTTTTCTTTCTTTCTTTTCTTTTAATAATATTTTCTATTAAGACTTTATTTTCTCTTCCTAAAACACATACTTCCTCCTTTTAGCAATACTCGCAACATTAGAATAGTAACCACTATTTATTTATCAATTTTATGTTATATTTTTTCACAAATGTATAAGAAAAAATATAGTCAAGTGGGGTCTTATTTGATTCGTCTTAATGCATGCTATCATAATATCAACTTTTTATAATTTTTACTTATCAATAATTAGAGATATTAAGGTTCAAAGTACTGCATTGGATAACGTGCAAACAAGAAGCGTTGCGAGTATTGCGAAACGGAGGAAGTACTTCATTGTTAATTAGTCTTGCGTTGTATACGGGTCCACTAACTAGGATTTTTATTGTGCTATTGTAGACGGAGAATACTTAGAAGGAGAATTTTAGGTCGACTTTTGCTACTCTACGCGCTCTCGAGGTGATTCGCAATGTCCATCCACTTTAGAATCCCGTATAGGAAAATTACGTGCTGCGTGTTTACAAAAGTGCAATTGTGTGAACTTTATTATTATTGTGTAAAGTACTACTATATGTACCTATGACTATATTAGTAATAATATTGTTATTATAATGTTATAAATAAGTACTTTACCGTTAGTCTACTATGATGGTTTTGTACAACTAATGTTATTATGTTATTCTAAGGGAACTTGGTACTGGTATAATTAATGTTAACTCATGTAAGTTGATGACTATTGGATTATGGAAAAGTTATGATTAAACGATGTATGTGATTTCGGACTTTATGGGTAATGTGATATTGGACATTTGACTTTTCATAACCAAAAGGAATTAAAGTGTATTATGTGTTATTGTATGTGTATACTGTGGTGTATGTTGTAAATTATATGTTCTTGGTTGTCCTAAAATTTACTAATTACGTAAAGTGGAAATATAAAAAGGAATGAAACCTATGGACTTGGATCCTCCATAGGTAATAAACAGCTACCCTGTGAAGTAGTGAACCTAGTGGCGTTTGATCATTAGGCTACCAACAGGTTGTGAACTTTTATTATTTTGTTATTGTCTTCCTCCTAATAGTGCACCTAGTGGCGCGCGTTTGCGGAGATCATTAGGCTATTAGCAAGGGGTGTGCACACTAGGGACATTCTGTAAAACAATGTTGGCCATTAATTATTATCTGGATGACGACCCACTGTTGAAGTAGGTGGTTACTAGGACTAGTCCAGGCCTACTGGCCTTCCATTCCCCTATCTTAATTAAAGATGATTTTTACATGAATTATATGCGGATTATATTAATGTTTCCTTTTATGATTGTTTGTGTACGTGCATATATTATAATATGTTATTATACTCTATGAAATTATTTTCAAAATAAAACTATTACTCTTTTACGGGATGGAGTTGGAATTACTTAGTTTTTACTAATTTTTGTATGTTTCTTTTCTTTTTCTTTTCTATTAAATTTTTGCAGGTTGTGAAAGGGGATTACGTTCCAAGATTGAGCTCACAAGTAGTGTTAAGTCCACCTAGTCATGAAATAAAAGACAATTCTGTTTAGAGGTTTTTAAATTTAAGTATCTTAGGATTTGGATTGTTAAGGCGAGACAAATTAGTTTGGTTTTATTTAATACTTTAACTAGCAAGAATTCAATTTCTATTACTCTTTAAATTACTTAAGTTAGCCTTACATTTATTTTCGAAAGAAAATAGATGTGGCGTAATAACCCCAAGATTCGAATGGTCGTTTGTTTAAGATAAAAATGTTGACTTTATTTAATAAAATACGGTTTAAATTTTGGGGTTGTTACATTCGCAGTTTGGGGTCAGCTTGCCAAGCTCCTTGGCCCGTCCAATAGCTTCCATCTTTCTGAGAACCAGATCCCCTGTTGTGAGAGGTCGTCTGGTTACTCGCTTGTTGAATTCCCTTTCCATCCGTAATTTATACAGCTCCATCCTCAAAAAGGCGTTCCCTCGAACCTCTGGCAACTGGTCTAAAGCAAGACGCATTGCAGCCCAGTTTGCCTCTTCAGAATATAACATAACTCGAAGGGTAGGCTCTTCAATTTCAATGGGGATGATAGCCTCTGTTCCATAAACTAGCATGAAGGGCGTTTCTCCAGTTGAATTTTTGGTTGTTTTCCTGATAGACCACAGAACTAGCTGAAGCTCTTCAACCCTAAGCCCTTTGGCATTCTCCAACTTCTTCTTAGTCCCCTCAGATATAATTTTGTTGAAGGCCTCTACTTGGCAGTTTGCTTGTGGATGACCAACCGAAGCAAAGTGAGCTTTAATATCCCTTTCTGTGAGACAATCTTTCAACTTGGGGGTCTCAAATTGTGGACCATTATCAAAGACTATAGACTAGGGCATCCCAAACCTAGTTATCATATTTTTCCAAATGAACTTCTTCACATCATTTGTTGTTATGCCCTGAACAGCTTCGTCTTCCACCCACTTTGAAAAGTAATCAACACCCACTATTATAAATTTTTTCTGGCCGGCAGCCATAGCAGAAGGACCTAGAATGTCCATTCCCCATTTAGCAAACGGCAAGGGTGTCAGGATAAGGGTAAGAAAGTTGGACGGTCTATGGAAGAGATGGCCATGCTTCTGGCAACTGTCACATTTCCTTACATAGGCCATGGCATCTGCATTTATTGTCGGCCAATAGTAACCAGTTCTGAGCATTTTCTTAGCAAGTGCTTGTCCGCCGATGTGTAAGGCACAAGAGCCCTCATGCAACTCTTTAAGCACCTCCAGGTCGTCCTCCTTAGTAATACATTTCAAAAGAAGACGATCATGAGACTTTTTATACAAGGTTTCGTCCCAGACATCGAACCACTTATCACGAGCTTTAACATATTTGGCCTGAGCCGGGTCTTCTGGTAATTGACCAGTCTTTTTATAGAGAAGTATAGGATCCATCCAGTTATTACCTCGACTCAAAAACATCTATTCCTCTTGATCAATGCTCTTCTTTTCCTGTACTTCCCAGAATACGGTTCTTGGAGCATAGCCTAAGGCTGAACTGGCAAGTTTTGAGAGTTCATCGGCTTGATGATTCTCAGACCTGGGCACTTGTGTCAAGGTGAACCGATCTAGCTACTCGATTTCTTCTTTCACAAGCTGAACATACTTGGCCATGGAAGCTTCCTTGCATTCATAATCCCCATTCACCTGGCTGACTACCAGGAGGGAATCCGACCTTGCCTCTATTTCTCTAGCTTCATCTGCTCGACACATCCGAATTCCAGCCAATAAGGCTTCATATTCAGCTTCATTGTTAGAGGCCGGGAATTGAAAACGCAAGGCGTACTCAAACTTGTCACCCTCAGGCGACTGGCAAACAAAACCTGCCCCACTGCCTTGTGCTGTTGACGAAGGGTCTTTCACCGGATCAAAATCTGGCCAGGTAAGTTCTGCCATAAAATCCGCCAAAGCCTGCCCTTTAATAGCTTTTCTCGGCTTGAATGATATGTCAAACATTTTTAGCTCATTAGCCCACTTGAGCATTCTCCCGGCCGCTTCTAGCTTCTGTAAGACTTGCCTCATTGGCTGGTCAGTATATACTACGATACTATGAGCCAGAAAATAAGGTCTTAGCTTTCGGCTGGCCATCACTAAGGCTAGACTAAATTTCTCAGCTGTAGTGTATCGGCCTTCGGCATCCTTGAGTACATGGCTTACGAAGTAAACTGGGACCAGTATAGCGTCCCTCTCAGCTTCAGGGGAAACAGCTAGATAGACAAATAGTCTTTCTCCTACAACTGGGCTTATCAGACGAGGGAGCTGTGGTAAATATTGTTTAACTTCTTGCAAAGCTTCATCTGCTTCAGCTGTCCACTGAAATTTGGCCTTCTTCTTTATAGTTGCAAAGAAATGATGACATTTGTCACCAGATTTAGACAAAAATCTCCCCAAAGCTGCTAGACAACCAGTAAGCCGTTGTACTTTCTTGATCTTTGTCGGAGGTTTCATATCAAGAATAGCTTGGATTTATTCAGGATTTGCCTCTATTCCTCGTTGATCTACCAAAAACCCTAGAAATTTTACAAACGAGACTCCAAAAACACACTTCTTTTGGTTGAGCCTCAGTTTATACTTTCGTAAGGTTTCAAAGGTTTCACGTAGATCCTCGATATGATCCTTGTCCTCCTGGCTCTTTACAATCATATCATCAATATAAGCTTCTAGATTGCGCCTCATCTGAGGTGAAATTTTTTTGTTGATAAGCCTTTGGAAAGTTTCTGGAGCATTCCTCATGCCGAAGGGCATCATACGCCAGCCATATAGCCCTTTTTCAGTAATGAAAGAGGTCTATCTTGATCCTCAAGCAACATAGGAATTTGATGAAATCGTGAATAAGCGTCCATGAAGCTCAGCAAGGCATGCCCAGCCGTAGACTCTACTAGACGATCTAGCTTTGGCAAGGGAAAGTTATCCTTGGGGCAAGCTTTGTTCAAATCAGTGTAATCAACACACATCCTCTAGGTTCCCTTCGGCTTAGGAACCATCACCACATTTTCAACCCAGTCTGGGTAATGGGTTTCCTTAATAAACCCTCCCTCCAGCAATTTTCTAACTTCTTCATCAACGGCCTGATTCCTAACAGGTCCTAAGTGCCTTTTTTCTGCCTGATGGGCTTCCTGGCCGAATCAACATTCAGCCGGTGAACAGCTACTTCAGGGTCAATTCCTGGCATTTCATCGGCCCAGTATGCAAATACATCTTGATACTCTTTCAATAATGAGATAATAGCCTCCTATAATTCAGGCTTTAGGTCTGTTCCTATTTGCAAAGTTCTTTCTAGACGAGCATCATCCAAACAAATGCTTAAGGGCGCTTCGGCAGGCTCTGGACGACCGAGAGTCAGACTCGTGATCGTCATTAACTCGGCCGAAAGCTCTGGCTCTTCCTTAATCTGGGCAAACTTCCTTTTCTTATTAGGAAAATCACTCGCTTCTTTCCTTGCAGAAGCAACATGCGGCTCATATTTGTCTTTGGACGGCTTCCTTGCAGAAGCAACATGCGGCTGAGTTTTTCCTTCTTTTATCCTGGACGTTCCACCAACTTCTGCTCCGGCCACTTTGGGCTCATCGACATCCATAGGTTCAGTTGCGCCCATCTTCCAAGATGAGGGCCTTAAGTAGTAAGGTAGCATTCTTTGGCTGCCCGCTGATCACCATATATAGTAATAACATGCCCATTATCACACTCAAACTTCATGAGCATCAAATGAGTGATGATGACCGCCTTGATATAGTTGAGAGTGGGCCAGCCGAGGATTACATTGTACGCAGTCAAGTCGTTGACATCCAAGAATTTGCTGAACAGCGTCCTACAATGGTCTTTCTCTCCAACTCTGACGGGTAACGACACTGTTCCGACTGGGTGAATAACTCCTTCTCCAAAACCTATGATAGGATGATGACTGGAAGGAGATCGCTGTCATCAAACTTGAGCCGTGACAGGCAATCAGCACTAATAATGTCGGTTGAGCTGTCGGTGTCTACAAGGATCCTTCGCACCTTCAAGTTTGCAATCTTCATTTCTACAACAAGAGGTCATCGTCAGGAATTCTGATCTTACCACGTCACCCTCACTCACCGTCACCAAAGGGAACGGATCCACTTTAGCAACACTTGGTCGAGCTCTCGAACATAATTCTTATGTCCTCTCAGAGTTGGTCCTCCGGCTGCAAATCCACCGGATATCACCAGGACTATCTTCATCAGTACTGTCACTTTCCTTCTTCTTGCTTTGCCGAAAATCTTTCTTTTGAAAACGTCCTTCCCGAGACATATATTGCTTCATATTTCCATGCTTTGCAAGATGTTCTAATGCTCTCTTCAGATATTTACACTCATTTGTTTCATGCCCACAATCCTTTTGGAAGTGACAGTACTTGCTTCTATCTCTATTCTTGTAGCGCGTCTTCATTTCAGCCGGAGATTTGAGTTCATGCTAATCTTTGATTTCCATGACAACGGAGTATTGATCCTTATTAAACTCAATAGACTCGGTTGAATTAGCTCTTTCCTTACTTTTCTCTCTTCTTGATGAAGTTGTGCTTGAAGATACCACCCACGTCTCATCCTTCTTAGGATTGTTCTTTGGTATTTGAACAGGCTCCTCGGACTTCTTGGACTCAGAGTGTTTAGCCTCTGCACAAACTTCTGTAGCATGTATGAATGCTTCAACCTCTCTGAGAGCTTCAGCCAAGGTGCTTACTTTCTTCTTGACAAGGTCGAACTTAAAACTCCCTGGCCGAAGTCCACGAACGAAGGCATCAAAGGCCACACCTACATTCAAATCATGTATCTGGAAAGCTTCCAGATTAAATCTCTTTACAAAACTTCTCAAAGACTCTTTAGGAGCTTGGACGACATTTCCCAAGTGAATACTGGTCTTCTTTTCTTGACGGTTAGCTACAAAAATGACTAGTAAATGAGTAACTCAACTCAGTGAAGTTGTTAATAGAATTGGCCGGTAGAATATTGAACCACTTCTGAGTAACTCCTTTCAAGGTAGCTGGAAAATTCTTACACCAAGTGGCGTCGTCCACAGCTTGGACGTACATCTAGTGTTTGTATGCTGAAAGGTGATCATCTGGGTCTGTTGTACCGTCAAACGGATCAATGGTTGGTAACTTAACTTTAATATAAGGTGGGGCCTCCATAATTTTGGCCGAGAAGGGCGTTGGCCAGTCTATGCGAAGCTCCCTGAGACGTCTGTCAACTGGTACTTCATTTTTCCTGCACTCTCGGAGAACCGGGTTGGACGAAGTCTCTTCTTGAGACCCTCGTCGATAAACATTTTGCTGAGAGGTTCTTCGGTAAACATTGGGATGAATCACTGTCCTCTCTTGTCGAGGCTCTTGAAACGATAGGGTTCTCCCATGCTCTATAGTATGGCTCCTAACTCTCAGAGTAGGATCCTGCAGGTAAGGCGTCGAACCAGTAGCCGACCTTTGTTGGGCTGCTAATCTTTTCGCCTGCAAGTACTCACGAGCATCAGTTTCAATTCGTCGACCGTCCACTAGTCTATTCACCGGGTTTGTGACCACCAAATTCCAATCAAGGTGACGAGGTTGTTCACTACAAGCAGGCTGCCTTCCTTTAGACAACCTCCTGGCTTCCTCTGGTCGCCGAGCTCCGCTAGGTCCTGCAACGTTCTCCTGGGAGGCGCCCCTTCTAGGCGTGGGCCTAGAATCTGGCTGGGGACCTACCCTGAAGAACATCATATTGTTCTTTATCTGTTCTTGAACTACTTGAGCCATCTTGGCCTGAAATTCATTTAAAGCATTCTCCAGATGAGCAGCAGTAACTGGAAGAGCTGGATTGGGCTCTAATACCACTCCCTAATGGCTTCCTTAGACGGCTCCAGTATGATTGCTTTGACGAGGTCCATCTCGTCCTCTCGGTGGACGCTCGTCATCAACGGTATCGTTAACCTGCACATGTGGACTTAGCCTTTGGGCTCGGTTGGATGAGTTACAGTCGGTCAACCCTACGCCTCCCCATAGACGGCGCCAAATTTTGCATACAACTTTTCGTAAACTAAATATTCCTTGATGGTGTACAAGTGTAGGGTTGATAAATCTGGGAGGCTTGTGTAGAGATGTTGCTCCGTTCCTGATCCTACAAAAAAGGGAACCCAACCTAGAGGTTTGGGAGATGATTCCCCCTCCGATGCCTAAGTCAGTTTCAGGTTGATAAAAAGGGATAGAGAGAGTGTATATTTTGGCAGAGTAAGTTTAGAGCATTGAAATTAGTTACCTTTTCACCTGAAAATTAGGATTATTTATAGCATTTGGTGTGAAGTAGGTGCCAACCTACCTTAGTGGCCTCTGATTGGCTGAGCAATCAGAGTGTGCCATGTGTTAACCTTTTAATGGTTGTCTAGCCTTGTCCAATCAGTGTCCTCCTCCTCTTGGGATTTGGGCCTGATTATTCTTCTCAGAGACACAAAGGGGCTTTTTAAGGTTTGAAGAATATTCCCTAAAAAGGGATATTATTCCTTTCCTCACACTCCCTTTATAGGCGCCACATGACCCTCTAGTAATATGCCACATGGAATAGGGGTAGTCCTAATTACCCCACAATAATTTTTATGAGTTTTATATGTTTTATAATAAAGTTGAAAAGTTTATTATTCGAATTATTAAAAATCTGATTTTTATTTATTATGAATATAAATTATAATTTCAGATTTATTGTTTATGATTTAAAGTGAGTTTTAAGTTTTAAAGTAATGATTTTTGAAGTTTTAAAGAATAGGTTTATGAGTATTATATTAAAGGTTGGAACTTTAATGTATTTAAAGTATTTTAAAATGAGTTTTGAAGCGTTTTAAAATAAATTATATTACTGTGAATTAATTGAAATATTAATTCATTGTTGTATTATCGTTTTGGTAGGCTAAAAATTTACTTTAGGCGACTTCTAGAATTTTAAAGTGGCCTCTCACTTTGTCTACACAAGGTATGTACATGTCCTTATGTGTTAAACTAGTATCATATTCTAAGGAGTAGGATTATTTATAGTATCATCTATAGGGAACCCTTTTATAGTTCATATGTGGCTATTGAATTGGAATTACGTGTTGTTGAGCATGTTAATTGCCTATATGTTTATTACATGATTGAATGGATGTTTGATTCAAGCATGTTTGGGAAGGGAAGTTTATTTATTAATTCACATGAGGTGTTAATATTATTTTATTGATGGATTGTGGGTTTTGGTATTGTTTCCCTTATTGGATATTTTATTACTTCTCAAAGGCCGAGGACTTTGTGAGTAAGTTGGATTATTTTTGGTCATTATTATTTTATTACTTCTCAAAGGCCGAAGACTTTGTGAGTAAGTTGGACTATTATTGGTTATGGTTATATTACTACTTTGCAAAGACCGAGGGCTTTGTAGGGTATGTATATTTATTATCTTGGACATTCGATTGTTGATTTAAGTCCACAAAATAAATTGGGGCATTAATTCTTGGTCAATTGAAATTATTTGATCACTTATTTAATTCTAAGATAAAAGAGGAATATTTCTTGTATCCATTTTATGTGTTGGTTGTCTGTTTAGAGTCCAACATCAAATAAAATACTAATACTTAAAGTGGAAATGAATAACAATAGCTTTAGACTTATGCACGTCGGAAGTTCTGGACTAGTATGAGTTGGAGTACATGGTGGTAGCTCATGGCTTTTCTTGGGGTCGGATTGATCACCGTACACTATTTTTATTTCTAAAGGTTCCTCGATATCGTTGGTTAAGGGGTTACGGAGTCGCACCCGTAACTCGGTCTTTTATTTTGAAGACTGGTTTTTGGTTGGACAACTCGATCCATTGTCTATTCAATTTACTAATATTTATCATGTTGTGTGTCTTGTGAAGTCAAGTCTTATTTTATGAGTTGAAGTCTCGAGGTATTTTTATTAATCTTGTTTGGTTGTTCATTAGTATCATTTTTAGGTTTCGTGTTTTACTTTATTTATGTATGTACTCTGCTTTGCTGATTACGTTCTTTTCTGTGTCTCGATCATGGATGTCCCTATTGATCCTGTGATAACCTTTTATTGGTGAGCATTATACAATTGAGTATTTGCCTACAGGTTTGAAGGCATGATGCATCATCTCAAATACTCATTTGGGACTTGATGGGAAGCGATGTTGGGAGATCGTTTTATTATTTTATTTGCTTCCTACCTTTACATTATTTAATTAAATTGTTTTATGGATTATTTACTCTTAAATGTTTTAAGTTGATTTTGAATAACTTTCGAGGTTTCGATATTAGTTTGACAATTATTATGTTTTAAGTATTTATTAAAATTTATTTAATGTTTTTCCGCTGCAATACTCTGAGTAAGCCGATATGTTTTCACACGGGCGATAATGCTTCGATAATTCTCTGTTATAGTTGGGAAAAATATATGTTTTATAAAGAGAGAATTGTCGGGGTGTTACAGTACCAGTAACAGAAGCCAAATCTAAGAGTGAACTGTTGGGAATTTCCCTTTTCTTTATTATAAGCATTGCGAATGAAAGAAACTTCGAATGTTTTTATACTTTTTTTTTCTTTTTCTTTCATTATTTTCCAAACCAAACATTCACATATTCTAAACTTGATTTTTCTTTTCTTTTTCTTACACTTGAAACCACAAATACATAATCATTCCCCAATTGAAACTAAACCATATAAACCATTTCACGACTCAACCCAACAAATGCTCCCTCAAGCTAGGCTTGGAAATAATATCGAAATAAAGGCCATGGCCATGTAATAAGGTTTCGTAAAACGAAACATGTCATTAGATTCAGCAGGGCTAAGGAGGATAATAGTATATCAAAAAATTCACTCTGAGGCTCAAGAATCAAACTAAAGAACGCCTCTATCACAACAAATACTACAAGTCATCAAATATCCGAAAATTATGAAGCCAAAGTCAAGAGCAGTCAGCCAATGAGGAACTAACGAACAAAAACGACTAGGTAATGATATGAATCCAATAGGCAAGAATAGGCATCACAGTCTAACAAATTCAAGCATGCAGCACAATATAGTGTATAATAATCGTAATTCGCTCGAAATCATAGCAATCAAACATCAAATCATAGCCTCAAAATTACAAATGCCTGGCTATCCGAAAAACAAAGTCAAATTATTTTCAATCAAAGCACATCATCACATGGCATAGGGAGGCAATCAAATCAGTCATGAGAATCGTGTTTTTTTTCAGCATTTTTCAAAAGCAATAAATATATCCTAGAAGGTAGTAAAAGAGATAGAGTACACAAATAGAAATTCTCCAGTCTTTTAAACTTGGCAATGTCCTTAATACCAAAAGATGAAAGATAGGACGATGCTCAGAGGAAAACAACGTTAGTACTCCCTCACTCTCTCTCGCTCTCTCTCACTCTAAAATAAATTTAAAAAAATTAAAAATAAAATAAGATCACATAAAATAAATAAAATCAGGGGAAATTAGGGGGTCGCCTCCCGCACAGCGCTGGTTTATAAAGGTCCTGCACGACCGTATTACCTCCAAGTCTCAAATCGGAGGGGCTTTGCAATGAGTGTCACCCTCGTCAAACATCTTCCTTCTTAAAAGGGTCTTATTTTAAACTCCAGACGATGATGCCACCGTAGGTGCATTGGGATAATGCACCTGGCAATGAGTGTCACCCTCATCAGGTATCTTCCTCCTTTAAAGGGTCTTACTCTTACCTACAGATAATGATGCCACCTTAGGTGCATTGTGATAATGTACCTTCTCTACAACCACCTCTTCTTTTCCCTTCTCATCCTGAGGTCCATCTAAATCAGCAATACAAGCATCGATCTCGACATCGATGCCTAGGTGGACCTCCGTAATCAGTGCGACCTCCAAGGGGTCAGTTCATAGCATATGTGGGAGTGCATATGAAACAACTTCATCCATAATATCAACCCCGTAACAAGATTGCTCAGGCATAGGTGCCTTAACAACATTGGTTAGTTTAAAGGAAATTTTATCATCAAAAACTCAAAGTTAAAGACCCATCATTGACATCAATGATAGCACTAGCAGTACATAAAAATGGTCTACCAAGAATAATGGAAATCTGGGCATCCTCCTCCATATCAAGTACTACAAAGAAGGAATGTAGAATTTCGCAACCCTAACAGGAACGTCATCTAAAATTATTGAACGATCAGTCATCTGTAAAGTGATTTGTGTGCATTTAATTGCTCTCATATTCAGTTTCTTATAAACAAATAAAGGCATAATAGAAACAGAATGTAATACCCCAAATTTTGATAAATTAGTAAATAATTCTATTTTAATTAAAAAAAGTTTCAATATGAATTTTATTGAATTTTCTTTGATTTATTTCGATTTATTTTAAATTATTGAAAAACATTTATTATTTTAATAATATAATATTATTTCTATTATTAATGTTATTATTTCATATTGAAATTATTTTAAAGAAACATTTTGAAATTTAATTCATTAAAATGTCATTTTACGTACATCTTATGTACTTAGCTAATTTGATGTACAACTTTTTAAAGCTTGATTTTAAAATTACTACTCATACCACTTATCACCCATTATTCATCACTTATCACTTATCACCTATCACCCAACTCAAAGCTCTTATCACTCTCATCATCACCTTCCTCCTTCACCCAACAACCATTAATGGTTTCTCCAAAATCTCAAGCAAACCATAAACTCCCACTTGCAAAATCAGATTTTTCCCACTTGCAAGAAATCAGATTTTCCCACTCAAAAATCTGATTCACTTACACACTTAAGTCAAACAAGCAATCCCTCTTCAACCTCCATACTACCCTCATCAATGGTGTTTGACCATTCATTCAAAAAAATCAGATTTTCCCCTTCTATAAATACCCAACTCAACCCACTCAAATAATCAAGCAAACATCAATCAAGGTTTACTTCACTCTCTTCTTCTCCCCTCTAAATTTCTGATTTTAGTTTTTAAAAAAAAATTAAGAAAATAAAACCTCCATTAACACCACCTCAAGCTCCACCATTTAAACTACCACAACCAAACTCCGAACCACCCTCTACTGCACTCCGACCGCCCAGCCACCGCGCCACCACCGCGGCACTGCTGCTGCCGCCACGCAGTAGCCCAGGCAGCAACTCCCCGTCTCTGTCACGACCCCAAAACCGCCCCAACGCAGCCCCACACTCACCGGCAGCAGCCCTGCTGCGTCCCCCACTGCAACCGGCCTCTCGCCGGCGACCACCGCGCCACCCACCCGCCGGAAACGAGCCCAAAAACCAGGCAGCACTCCCACCTTCTTCCTCTGATTTTCCTTCTCTTCTTTCTCCCTACTATTTCTTTCATTTCCTTCTCTTATGTTTTTACTTAAACTCAAATAACCCAAAGCCTCCTTACTCACTTAAATTGACCCAAAGCCCAATCTTACTCCCTCCCAAATCACATTTTTTTAATTCTAAGTTAGCCCAACACTCTAAAATGACCCATCCTTCTTTGTTAGTTGTTTTGTTTAATTAAAATAAAACTTTCATTTTAAGTTTATTATTACTATTAATGTCTATATTAACTTTTCATAACTCAAAAATATTTCTAAGTTTCTAAAATAAAATAATGAATATATTGAAGTTTATTTATGTTGTTTATAACGTTTAAGGTAAAGTTGAAATAATGTTTAAGTACTTAAAATGATTTTTATAAATAAATTCGAGAAACTTAAACTTTGATTTATAAACTTCATTGAAATAAATAATGAGTTTCTTCAAGTTATTTACATTATTTAAGTTATTTATTTATAAAATCATAAGGGGTTATTTAGGAAACTAACTTTAGATTTCGCTAAATTGTAGACTCCGATTGCGTAGACGAGTATTTCCAAGAGTGTTGATTCGTTCGTGATTTAGTTTCAAGCACGCTTCAAGAGGTAATTACCAATGTTCATCCACAAGTAGATTCCGTAAAATAAAATGATTTAACTTTGAGATTATGGGAATTAATGATGTGATTATGTGATAATAAAGTTAATATGTGGAAATTATCAATTTAAGTATGAATTATGAGTAATGGAATGAATGGATAACAAGTTTGGATTGTGATTCCGAACCGTGAATATGAAAATTAGATTATGGACTATGACAATGACTATTATGACAGGATTTAAAATAGTAAATTAAAATCTTGTTATTATTATTATTATTATTATTGTTATTATTATTATTATTATTATTATTATTATTATTGTTGTTATTATTATTATCGTTATTATTTCACATGGTTATTATAATCGTTATTAATAATATGGAAGTTATAAACGGAAGTTAACATCTCGACGATGGAAATGATTACGAGTTAATGTAACCAAGTGATGGTTGAGAATATGGATATGCTATCGGAATTAGCTATGTATGAAATGAGTTATGGAACTGGAGTAACGGTTTTCACTCTCATTCAAATGAATGATGTATATGTGAATATGTGATATGTGATAACTTGTACTAAAAACTATTAATCACTTAAAGTGAAATATCGGAGGGAAATGATGAACAGGTTGCCCTGTATGGGAGGTTCAGCGGCCATCTACAGGTTTCTTTGTTACTATGCTGATTTTAATGTTATTTGTCTTCCTTCTATCTTGATGTGTTTCCAAGTTAGAAGGGGTGTGCACACTAGGGACTCTGTTCTATGGACAATTTTATTTTAGTGGGTGGCTTACGTGGTGTATCACCGGCCCACTGTGTGAGTGGTTTACGTGGTGTTTCACCAGCTCACATTATTTAAGCAAGTGGTTTACGTGGTGCATCACCGGCTTGCTAGCTTTCTCCTTCCCTTCCGTAAATAAAATAAAATATTGCTATGTTAATGTGACCTATTACCTATATGTATTTATGTGCTATGCCTTTCAAACTCGACTTATATAATATTTTCAAAGTATTTTAAACTTAAGTATTTTTAAGGGATGAAGTTGGAATTACTCAGTTTATCTGATTTTTGGGAGCTTGTCTCTCTTGTCTTTTTCCATAATTATTTGTAGGTGGGTGATCGAGGGGAATTATGAGAGATCAACTAGAAGTATTCATCCACCTAGTTTAATATTTTGCTTCCGCTGGAACTCTGGAACTTGTAGTATTTAGTATTTAACGAACTAGCTTAATTTGGTTGTAAGGATCTTTTATTAAGTTTGGAATGAATATGTTTTAGTTACTTAGCCTTGCACTTAATTTCAAGGAGTTGAGTGCGGCGTAACGCTCCATCCGAATTGAACCCTCGTTGATTTCCCCTCAAACGAGTTTTATTAAATATAAAAAGGGTTCGGTTTGGGCGGGGTGTTACACATAAGCACCTAAAACACACAAAGCTTTATCAATAAAAATAGGACCAACATGACAGGGGATGGAAAAACTACCAAGATCTTTCAACTTATGTGGGGTTTCATTATGTAAAACAGCACTACACTCTACATTTAGAGCAACATAATCTACCTCACCAAAATCTCTTTTCTTAGTGATCATATCTTTAGAAATTTGGCATAAACAGGAACTTAAGCAATTAGATCAGTGAAAGGAACCATTACCTCAAGGTTCTTGACCATGGCTAAGAACTTACCAAACTGTTGTCGACCTTTAATTTCTGCATCCTGTGAGGAGAAGGTAGCCTTGGTGTGAAAGGTGTTTCAACCTTTTCCTTTTGCTTCCCTGTCTAATTTTTCTTTGTTGATTCGACATCAGACGTCGAATTCTCCTCTTCTTCTTCCTATACCACCTTTTTCCCCTTAATCGGGGCAGCATCATCAATGGGCAATGGAGGAGCGTCATAACAAGTGCCGTTGTGGAGTGTAACTACATTTGCTTGCTCCCTCTAAATGGGTTGACCAGGAAGATGTCCTTGCTGCCTCTGAGCATTGTTGCCTGCCAGTTGAGAAATCTGCTTCTCAAGGAGTTTGATATGTTTTTGTGTATCTCTTTATGTCTCTTCATGATTTTTCTGCATATTCAGTATCAACTTCATGAAGTCAGAAGTGGTGGGCTCTTGGGTGGCTACATTTTATGGTGGAGGTTGGAAATTTGTTGAGGTTGGAAATTTTGTGGTGGGGGTCTCTGAGAACCAGGGGATTTTGATAGAATGGTGGTTTAGAATGATTTTGTGGTGGAGTGGATTTTGGACATTGATACTCCTATGACAAAAGTCTGGGTGTTCTTTCTACCCACGATTGAATGTGTTGGAGTATGGGTCGTTTGGTTGTCGCTGCTAAAAAGCATCTACATGCTATGATTGAGATCTATTCGGCTGACCATACAAACAATCGTGCCCAAAGTGTCCATGAACTCCGCATACCTCGTAGTAAGATGAGGTGGTGGGTGTAATGACAGACATTGAATTAATGCTCATGGGAGGAGGTGTCGAGGTAGAACATTTCAAAGTGTTTATCTTCATATTAAGTTGCGCCACTTGCTAAGTCAGTAATACAAGGGCGTCTTCATCTAATACCTTCATCTGAGACTCCGAGAAGTGTAATGATCATTGGCTGCAAGGTTTGCTAGGAAATCATGGCCTTCACCCACTTCCTTATCTAGAAAAACTCCTTCCGCAGAAGAGTCAACTATACTCTTTGTCCAAGGCTCCAGACCATTGTAAAATGTCTGCGTGAAGAACCATTTATCCATTTTATGATGTGGACACTCTCTCTGTAAATCTCTGAACCTAGTTCACGCTTTTCGAAGTGTTTCATCAGGATCTTGGGAAAATGTGGCTAGTTTATTTATGATATATGTTATTTTTGTGGATGGGTAGTACTCCTTAAAAAATGCAGCAGACATGCCACTCCATTCGGTCTCCTTCACATCCTTCAGCCATTTCTATGCTCTAGCTCTCAATGAAAACTTGACAAACATGATTTTCAACTGATCTCGAGTGACTGGTATTTTGACGGTCCGACAAAGTTGTTGAAACTGTTGCACCATGTTGACAAGTGCAGGTTTGATTTCGAAGTTTGCTGCGGTGATGGTGGGCATGGTGGGTCCAGTGGAAAGACCGTCTAGGTCAGGCACTCCATATGATTTCACTGATTTACATAATTGAACTCGAAGTGTCTTTCTCATAAGTGTTTAGCTGAACAGACTTCTTTTTTTCTGAATTTTCTTTCGAAGCTTCCTAAGTGTCTTTGTCAAATCGGGATCATCATTGATGGGGATACCTTTTCTTTGAGACTTGGGCATCCAAAAGAATAAAAAAGAAGAAGTGAAAAGTACCTCAATTGGAACGATGAAGTTCCAATGAGGCTAAAAGAAGTAGAATAAATAACCAAATCAAAATTAGAAAGTTCGGTCCACCATGCTCATACTAATCAAAATGGTTTAATAACTAATAATATCTAGGTCTAAAGTCAAACAGTCGGAGCCAATGCTAAGCCTACGATCGGGTCATAACGCCCTCGATTCAACATATATGGTACGATCGCTCATATGATCAGAGATGATAGTCTATGGTCTTTTCAAACTCAAGTTGCAAGACGTAATTTATAAAATTGTACACTAACATAAACTACGGATTCAAGAACAAATCACACTACAATTGCCCTAATCACAACCTAGAACTAATAGCAATTCAAATATAAATCACGAAATAAACATGGCTTTCCTCCCTAAAACCCTAGAAAAACGATTACTCACTCATAATTGAATTAACGATAACAAATCTAATATAAAAACCTAAACTTTACATCATGAACGATTAAATAAGCAATCAAAACAATCAAGAGTTAAAGAAAGAAAATAAGAGTAGAGAACGATACCAATTGACGGAAAACAATAACTTTTATTGAAATAATCCAAGGTTCAGTCACCTTTGAATCTAAACTGAAGTGTTTTACTCTAAAAAGCTCTGAAAATTAAACTATGAATGTCGAAAATTAAAAGCATCTGACTAAATAAATGAAGCTAACCATTTATACTACACTAATAAAAGCATTAAAATAATCTCATAAAAAGATAGAATCTCAACTTCGGGCAAACCGCCTGATCGGGCCGGTTACATAATGTGCCCAGCTCTTCGTCTCTCCATTAAAACAACAACAGCGGCCCAAAATGCCAACCGCATGATGCCATCGGGCTACACTACCCGATCGGGCCAAAAACACGAGGAGCCCAAATCACTTTTCTCTCATGCGAACAGCAATAGCTAGCAACATTAGGCATCCGCCCGATCGGGTCGGGCGAATTAGCCCAATCGGGTCAGGCGAATTAGCCCGATCGGGCCCGTAATGTTTTGGTTGGGCGCTTGAATTTCACAAAGGACGTAATATCAGCCCGATCGGGTTGAATGCTTCGCTCATTTCTCGCTTTTCTTTGCCTTTCGAGCTTGATCTTCGTACCAAAGTGGCCTCGTGACCTCCTAAATCATTAAATATGCCTCGAAACCACTCTTCAAGTTGTATTTGCCTCAAAAAGCTCGAAATAGGGAGAAAACTCCCTAAAACCTGCAATTCAACACAAAACCACAAAACCACAAACTATATAGAATAATTAGCACAAAATAGCTCCGAAGAGCTCCAATAACGCACGATTTAGTTCATAAACAAAGGGGAGAAGCTCTATATAAATGTATCATGGTGCATAATTGCATGGTTTACTTGAGTTGTGCTCTACAACTCTTCATTTGTGTGTTTTGATGATTATCAGGTTGTTTTGATTCAAATGGATCATGGTTATCTAAGATTGAGTGTATTAACCATGAAGAATGAAGAAAAGTGATAATCAAGTGAATCTAGTTGGTTGGAAAGTAGACTTCAAGAGTTTTCTAACAATAGGTCACATGCCCCAAACGAATTTCTGGTGTTAGGAGATGTGACATTCGCAAATTGACCCAGTTCGATCGAGCGAATCTGCCTGACCGGGCGTGAGAGCTATTTTCTCTTCCTTTTGAAGATTTGACCAAAATATATTTCCGCCCGACCTGGCAAGAGTGCTCGGGTGACAGGTTAAGAGTTATTTATGAAGTACGAGAATTTCACCGTCGTCGATAGGTGGTTTTCTTCTCGAAACTTGGGAATACTACCCATAACATTTTGAAAACCTACTCGATTCCTCCATGAGAGCTTCAGAAATAATTCTAAACTTTCCTCAAACTTACACTTTTCAAAATAAAGTAATGTAAATCTTGTGCTGAAAAGCAACTTTCCATTCCAAAAACGGAGTAACTATGTCACCTATTCCTACTAAACAATGACTTACTCTCGCTAAACATTGTTTAGTATTCAAAACATTTCAACAAAATACCAAGTTTTGTAATAATCGACTTTTTAAAGTTGCTTCGAAATCATAAATTTGCAATTTAGATGCAAAAGATGCAACAATAATACAATGAAAATGACTAAAAGTGCGCGAAATTCAATCGCATTCCACCCCCTTAGCGAATCGGTTACGCCCTCGTAACTACTCCCCTCTTCGAATAAACGGGAATACTTTTCTCGCACCATGTCCTCGGCTTCCCAAGTAGCCTCTTCGGGCATTTGATTCAACTATAATACCTTCAGAAGTTTCACATCTTTCATTCTTGTACTATGAATCTTCATGTCAAGGAACTAAATAAGTTTCTCATCATAAGAAAGACTCTCATTCAGGTCTAACAGTTTGGGATCTAATACGTGTGATTAATCAGGAATATATCGTTGTAATAGCAAAAAATGAAAAACGTCATGAACCTTTCCCAACTCATTAGGTAATAGTAAGCAATAAGCTACTTTCCCGACAAGTTCCACAATCTTATAGGGTCCTATAAATTTCGGAGTCGGATTTCCCTTCTCTCCAAAATGCATCACTCCTTTCATAGGAGATACTCTCAAAAGTACTTTCTCTCCAACGTAATACACTTCAGCCTCATATTTGTTTTGATACATTATTTTTTGTTCTACCCCTACTGAGCCTAAGCACTATGTCTTTTGATATTAAACCACATTATATGCTCTGAGCTTAGCCGTTACATTTTGTTATAGTCCCAAGCCTAACTTGGGAGAGCATTGGTGTAGGTTCGTATTGAGATGGTTTCGTTAGTTATGCAATGTTTCGTTGGAGATATATTGCTTTGGTTCAAAGAGTTGAGAAAAAGAAAAGAAAAGATAAAGAAATAAAAAATGTGATTGTTAGTTCAAAACAGAAAAGATTGAATAATTAAATAGTCTTTCATTCACATTGTATTGAAAAGAAATATGACATTTTGTGCTTTAAAGAAATGTTTATTGGTTAGCCTGTGAAATTTTATAGATAGGATGATGTTTTTGGCTATGAGTTGATGTCATGGGAGTTGTATAGGACTCACTTGGCCTTATTTAAAGTGTACAGAAAAGTCCTCTTGAGCTTGTGTTTTATTGTCTATTGAATTGATTTGGAGTAAATTTGCCGGTAAATAGTAAATCAGTAGCTTCAGCAATTTGACCAGATAGAATATTTTGATAGGGGATTGTTATATTGAGCGTTATGTTAGGCATTAATTTGTTTATTTTGGAGTTATTATTTGAGAACTGAGATGCAGGGAAAAATAACCCAAGTACGCTGCTGAGGAAGAGGAAGTTCCACTGTTGATGAAAAAGCTGAGATATTCTAGGCTTGTTTTATAACTTGTTATTGCATTTGTTTATGGAGTTTAGTTCCTTGATGTATTGATGATATTGTTGGCTTTTCTGGAGGGCTATATACCATGAGAAAGGCTACACATACATTCAGTGTATGTGGGCTCCACATATATGTATTACTACTAAAATGTAGTATATTGTTACTAAAAAATAAAAAATTTACTTACAATATTTCGACAAATAATTTTATTTTTAATGATTTTTGCTTTATATATGTTTAAAAGATCTATTTTTCTTTATTTAGATTTGTAAGAATCCTTTGTTTAAAACTAAAAAAAAGAATTGTATTTTTTTTCCAGATTTATTTATATATTAGCTTCATATTGTTCATCTTCATCATTTACTACTATTAATTTCTACTAAATTTTCCGATCGTTTTCAATTACTTCCTCCGTTTTTTATTAGTTGACCTGTTTCTTTTATCACGTTTGCCAACGCGTGATTTCAATCACTTTTATCTTGGAAAATTGATGAGTAAAAATTATAAAAATATGATATTTTGAAAATATATAATGAGACGAATCTAACAAGACCCCACATGACTATATTTTCTCTTACGTATAAATCACAAAAGATGTCAAAGTAGATTATGTGAATAGTGTCAAAAGTCAAAACGTGTCAACTAAAAAAAACGGAGGAAGTATTTAGTTTGTTTGTAGAAAAATAGTGTTATATTTTCATCCATACCATGTAATAAAATCCAATTCAAAATATAGTATTTCAATCGTCAATGTACTATGTAAATTCAAATGTCGTTAAATAACAAAATAAGTTCAAACAATTGTAAGTTTGTAATTTTTTAGTAACAATATAGATTTTAATAGTAACACATATACCCAATATGTGTGGCCCACATACACTGAGTGTATGTGTATCATCTCTCTATATACCATACACCATGTCATTGTAATGTAGTGAGGGAATGAATGGCCTAAACTTGTTATTGGGCGCACCCAATACTATAGTTGGTGATATTCTGTACACCCGCTCTAGTTGTTGGTACTCCCTAGACAAGATCATATCCATATGGTCGTTTGACCTACTGAAAAAGCTTGTGATAACTTGCTTTCTCTCCTTTCTGGTACTTCTTAGAGTTCTTACATAACTATATCAAATAAGTTTAATCTGTTCCAGAACGTATCATTTAGTAAAAATTTGAAACCATAGATAAGCATGTCACTAGCTGATCCAAAAAAGAATATGGGATATATGGAATTAACATGTAGTGTAAAAAACTACACCTGCAACCGTAAGATAAGGAAACCAAAGCAAAGGGGCTGATGTGAGTAAGAAATTTGTTCTGGATAAATTGCACCAATTTTCTTACTCATCTCATCTGCCTTTCTACTTCAACCACTCGGTTTCTGAAACATATTCACAACCTAAAATCTGTGTAGCGTAAAAAATGGTGAAAATTCTGGCTAGTGTAGCGTGGCTGTATCCCTACAAATAATTGGTTCCTTCCGCAATGAATATATATACCCATTTTATCTGAAAATTTGTATCCACTCTTGCCAAAGAGTTGGCCGTTCTGTATTGTGATAACATTTCAAGCCCAAACTTCGTGCTCCAAGAAAGGTATTATCTGCCCCAATGAGATTGCAGGACAACCAACCAGCAAAATATAAGTTGGATCTCCAAAAACTGAGATTGTAAATTTGTTATTATTCTCTAAAATTGCGATCCGGGCTAGGATTGCGACTAGAATGCCTCGAGTTCTCGTGATTGCAATTGCTGCTATATTGCCTCGATAGTTCAACTGCAGCAAGTGGTGCTGCTGGAGTACTTCCCATGTCCTTGGTTTTGTGAAGCAGGAACGTCCCAGACAAAATGGTTACAAATCCACACAGCTCTGTAGCTATTTGTGAGCCATTCTGTGAATCCCAGTCCTGAAAAACGACAAACATATAGAGGAATGTGTATCAATAAAACAGACAGCAAATGCTAGCACACAATGAAAATTTGAGAACCAAAAAAAACTTGTTCACCATATCGATAGATGAAGCTTTCAGCAACATATAAAAAGACTTGATTTTTTTTTTTGTTGGGAGGAAAGTATTTTTCCAGAAAACAGATTTCCTTAGTTTCCATTTAGGTATTAACAGGATAAAAACAGAAAATTTTGGGCGCAAGTCAACTTTCCAACCAATAGAAAACATTTTCCCCAATTTAAAGGGAAGCCATGTTTTCCCATCTCACTGTCAACTAAATTCTCTCTCTTGGCAACTCTCTTTTCTCAACTACAGCAGAATGGCTGACCTGCCTGACCGCGGTGACAACCAAATGCCAGAGAGCCTGAATTACTTAGTTTTTCCTTCGTGTCTTCTTTCCGAAAGGGCCAGAACAGCGCGAAGAGGACAACGAGCGGGAGACGAGGTAGTCAAGTGTGGTTTAACAGCCGACACCGGGGAGCCTATGACGACGGCAGCTGGCAGACTGTGAGGGACATCACAATCCCTTTTTAAATTTCTCATTGGGTACTCTTTTTTCAAACACGGAAACTTTTTAGAGGTATTTCAGGGGGTGATTCCATGCTTCCATACAGGGTGGCTGATGCCCGGCTTTAAAGGGCCGAAAATGAAGTGCTTCCCTTTGTAATTTCATACATAGCAAGGTAAAGAGAGAACGAAAGAGAGAAGGAAAGATAGTAGCTTCCTGGGTGTTTGGTTGCTTGCTTACCGGCGAAAAGTAGCTGGGATGATGTTGGTGGTGGTCGAGTGACAGTGAGTGGCCGGTGGTGGTTATGCAGATGTTGATTGGAGAGGATTGAGAGGGTAGAAGAATAAAGGGGAGCACAATGAATATAAGTCAAAAAGGAACCAGCGTATACATTAATCTCCAATTCCATGTTCCATAGCAAAAAAAATCCCATAGTAAATCATCTAATTGACAATGTTTCAATCTAACCAAATGGAACCTCACTCTACTTTTCACCTGACTAGATGTTAATGATGGCTCCCGTGCTACCTTATGGTGTTTATGTGCAACAAGATCTGGACTACCAAGATAGATTCTACTTCCACTCCTCTAAATCAGTTACAACGATCATGATTTATATTATTATTAATGGTATATAACATGATGGAGTTGCAAATAATGCTCTGCTATTACTCATGGTTTATATTAAATGATCCAGGGTTGTAAGTCTTGGAGCAGAAGTATAAGTATAATAAGCAGAATAAAAAAGGACTTTATGTTCATGCTTCAATCTAGTGTTCATTATTATTTAGATGTCGTATGGAAAAGATAACTTCGGAATTGCTACAATAAGAATCAGTGTTTATTATTACCTTAAACATGATCATACTTGCAAGGATGGTAAGTGAAGTAAACATGACGTAGTAGACAGGCGATACCACAGCTGTGTTAAAGGTGTCCAGTGCCTGCAGACGATTCAAGTGTCATTTAAACTTACAGGTTAGCTCTGTAAAGCATTGGAGAACAAATTAATAGCTGACAAAAGCTTGTGCATGTTGAGATCACATATGATGAGCACAAGCAAGATCAGAAGATACCTATAAACCGTATTGTCTCCACCAACTACTCAGCAAGTATAAAGAAAGTTGAAGTGAAACTTTTTCCTTCTAATATCAGTTTTGCATCAGATGAGAGACCATGAAAGCACATTTTTATTTTTCGTTCGTTAGGTAGGCAATTCGATTAAGTTAAAAGCCTACTGAGGCGTAAAAGATTTGGAGTTTTGCAGGAGATCAGAAAATGTGATTAATAAACATCCACTTGTAAATTATGGATTAAGCTTATGATGGTGATGTGTCTGACATTCCCAACACAACCAATGCGATTGTGGCTTTTCTAGAAGTAGGCATCTTTGTATTTGTTGTTTGAGATAGTTATAAACTTATAATGTTAATAAAAACAAAATCAAATGATATTATACTTGAGGGTTATCCAGAAAGCAGAGGGTTACACAAGAAAATCAAGAGCTTCGATGAACCTCTTATGCAGTTGTGTCAACTGCTTCTACTTACAGTCACTCTATGCTCAATCTCCTGTGTGGATTTGGGTAATGCTCTTCAGAGTGACTTTCATGCTGTACGCCAGTACATATCCAATATTTTTAATAAACTTTAGCAGAAAAGTACCGTCCGGTAATATTAGTGAAGGGCATCGAATGTATATCCTCTTTTTGACAAGAATACAGTAAAGAATTCATGAAAATCACAGTGAGAGGACATATTCTTCCATCAAAACATAGGTCAGCAGGCAAGTTGAGTACTGGAGGTGCTCATATACATTCATTCAATTAAAGTGGAGTTTGGATTGAGTTGGATTTAGTTGAGCTTAGTCTTTCCTCATTTAAGTTGTATACACTTAAAATCAAACAAGTTCAAACTTGTTCATGAGCTTATACTACTAACTTCTAAAACTATTTCCGTTCATTTACAGACAAATCATGTATTTAAAAGAGAAAAGATTCATAATTATAAGCTGTTTTAATGCTTCAGGAAATTATAGTAATATAAGTAGATAGATTCAAGATATATCATCACTTACAGGAACATAAACAAGTTGAATATTGTAGCCTTTCAAGCTCCTAATGTTTGTATTTCTTAAACGAGCTTCAAAATCAGGATTTGAGCAAGTTTTGACATAACCGTTTAGGTCTATTTACTAGGTTATTGGTTTATCTGCGGACTTGTTTGTTAAAGAACAACTAATTTAAGTTTCTGCTCATTTTCCATTCTTTAGCTTCATTGCTCTTTCTTCCCGATTCGAGTCACCTGAGAGGCATGATTACCAAGTTCATCAAATAAAAACGTAATTCTAAGATGGCAACTCACGTCTTCTGGATCTAAATGGAGAAAGAGGACTTGTTTTAACTTTGAACAAATGCAGGTAGGATCGGGAGTGCTAACTGCTACCTCACCCCAGCCACACCATCAATGCCCATCCCATAACCCCTCAAATAATTCCTTCGACATAGCCTTCAGTAACACGAAACAAGAGCTACCAACATCATCTCCATTAGTTCATGGTAATTGAAATCTTACTGCAAGATGCTTTGGCAACAAGAATTCGCCAATTGGAACACTAAAATACACCAAGTTCAGCATAGCTGTACGTCTACTTACCGCCTACTTACTGCTTAAAAGTTGAAACTCATATCCTTAACCAATTGTAGAGACGTTTAAATTCACTCACCAGGTGCACTTAGTGGAACATATTATTTCTCCTGAACTCTTCCACAGCCTGTTCACACACACAGATTGTCGGCAACATCTTTCAGTGGTCAAAATTGGTCCTCCACCAAGAGGTAAGCCATATTAAGCAACACATGAAGTTGTAAATACAACTCTTTCCAAGAGGTGTATCACTCAATTTAAACTACAGCATTCAAGCTTATAAAGATTAGTCTTCTAAAAAAGCCGACAGAAGAGAGGCCAAAAATTTTGAAATTTACTTTGACCCCAAAAAAAGCACCTTCCTGGAGACTCCTGTTAGTCATGGGATACTAAGATTGGGCTGATCATTCAATGAGTTGGGGTAATGGGCCACGATTACGAAGACTGATGATGTTGGCATAATATGGAGGGGCTTTTCCGTGTATTTCATGGGACATCTTATCATGTAAAAACAGGTGTACAATGTAAAACAGGGTGATTTCCTATGGCATGGAGGAACCTTTATATACAACCTTTTCTTTTCTTTTCTCTTTTCTTTTAAGAGCCTTATGAGGTAATCTTTTTAAGTAGACTATTTTAACGAGAAATGGTGTGATTTGGAGATTGATGGTAAAAACGTCTTAACAAGTACTCCCTCCGTCCCCCAAAGGATTTCCCATTTTTCCATTTATGTTTGTTCCAATTACATTTCTCATTTCCTTATTTGGATATGGCCCACCTACTATAATATTATTTTCCTTACAAAAAGTATTTAACCCCACACTCTCTCTCTTAATAAACAATTCTAAAAAATACCCACTACATTACTTTTCCATTTTAAAATGAAAACTAAGCCCCACATCAACATCACTCCTTAAACTTTGTGCACAAAGGAAATGGGAAATCCTTTGGGGGACGGAGGGAGTATATATTAAAAAAAGAAAATAATAAGTTAGAAAGAGAGTAGTAGCACTGTAGTAGTAGTTATGGTGGTAGTAATAGTAGTGATCGTAGGTGTAGAGGAGACAAAAAGGGGGAGTTCAGTAGAACAAAGTGATAGTATATATATATAAATATGTAGAAACGAGTTCACATGAGAAAACTTCTTCCTGTAAGAGAGAACTGATGTGACTTTAAGTAAGAAGTCTTACGACTATAACTTTTAAGAAAATTAAATACAAAAGAAATTAATTGTTATTTGTGACTAAGAATTTTATGTTGTGACTCAGGTGAGAAGTGTCGTAAGCTTGTAACACCAAGTAAGAATTGTTATGACTCTAAATTCTTCTCACTCCTCACCGAAGATCCCCTTCTTACCACATACACAATTACACACACATCTACTCTACCTCTGTTTCTATTTTATCGTTACAAGAATTGTTACAGTTGTATACTCACAGATCTAGGTAAGAAGGGAGATTATTATGTGGTGTAAACTGAGCCAAGGTAAATGATACCAACATTTTTCATGGAAAAAAATGGGAACATGAAATAAAGAGGAGTAAGTTGGGGTCAATTAACCATAAAAAAGAAGTGTAACCATAAAACGGAACGGACATAATAGAAAGTATAACTATTGAAAAAGAACGGAGGGGGTAAATATACATACACACACACATATAGATTAAATAAAGATATATAAAGATACAAAGAACCCAAATTAAGGATCAACGACATAGATCCATAGGCACCACAACTTCTAATTAAGATATTTGTAGTAAATTCTAGGCAACCTATATCATAATATAGTTTCAAATCATCTTTACTTGACCTCTTCTTCCCGGGCTATCAAGGAAGACTTGAACAAAACATTGTTCTTATTATTCTTTTGTAACAAGAGGTCATACGGAGATGTATTTGCATCTTGCGTTCACATCATATGTCGGCATCACACGCTGACATGTCACTAATGTCACTATTTTATTGGAGTTTCAAACATGCAAACTAGGAGATTTTATCTCATGACCCGAAAAATTACGACTCTACCACTATGCCGCACCCTCTATTATTTTCAATATCCAATACTAAAACTTTAACCTTGAAAATAATTTAAAGAAAGCAACACAAGTTTGGATTTCTCTCACTTTCACCTTCCCACACTTTTTCCAGCATCTCCTAACCTCGCACGAGTTTCTCTCCACCACAATTAAACATTACCCTAGTGCCTCAACGGCTCCCACCATAAGGCGAGGTCGGGGGTTAGATGTACGCAACCTTACCCTTATGTTAAATACACAAAAAGTTCATTTCGGATGACCCAAAATAAAAATTGCGTCAAAAAAGAATAAAAAGCATAGCTAATTTAGGAAGTCATTTTGCTTTGTTCCACCATATTCCAAAACCACATAAATAGAGTTTTTGGCTCCATTGAAAAATAGAATAACCACCACCACATCATATGAAAGATAAGTCTTTTCAAAGGCAAAGAAAAATAATATAGTAAAGACTCTTTAAATAGAACATTAACGCAATTATGACCGCAACAAGTGATCCAACGAAAAGTAGAGACATTAAAACTAGTAATTCTTTTATAACAAGAAATCACATGGAAATCTATTTGCATCATGTAGATATTCATTTCTATCATTGTGTGTTAAATGAAGCACCAAATGTCGCACCAAACATTTTGGCCCAAACATAAGACCAAATGTCATTACCCCGTTTCAAGAGTGACAAGTATTCAATAGGCGTACTTAAGGTAAAGGAAAAGTTCAAGTGATATAGCTATCTGTATCGGTACCATCCTTGTATACTTCGTTATAGATTCTACATTGGCCAAGTAAACAAAAAGACTCGACTAGACTACAGCTAGCTTGTAGAACTAGTGGAATCAGCTGCTTTGCAAAAGTATTTGAAGCTAGTGACTCTAGAAAAACTTAAGATATAAACATTGATAAGAAGACTCCAATATTTCAATGCCATAGTAATGCCTTCGTCAAGAAAGCAGCATCATATCACATAGGGATGTCAGTGGGGCGGGTTTCGTGGAGACCCGCCCCGCACCCGCCCCAGTTAGGTGGGGATGGGGGAAGGTTTCGCGGGGGATGGGGCGGGGATGGGGATGAAAACCATCCCCGCCATGGGTGATGGGGCGGGGGTGGATGTTAGTCCATACCCGCCCCATCCCCGCCCGCCCCGTCTGAGCCCCACTTAATATTATTAGCTCATTTAGTTGTTTGTGTTTAGTTTACTGATTAGTGATTAGTGATTACTCAATGTTTAATACTTTTATTTTTTTCCAAAGGCCCAAATTTAAAATTACTTTTAAATTTTTTTCCTCTCCCAGTTAACCCTAACAGGCTACTGCCTCCAGCCTGACTGAGTGTCGTGAGTGACTGGTACTGCCTCCACTCTCCAGCCTCATCCTCTCACAGTCTCACTCGTCAATCCGCCCCATCCCCGCCCGCCCCGTCTGAGCCCCACTTAATATTATTAGCTCATTTAGTTGTTTGTGTTTAGTTTACTGATTAGTGATTAGTGATTACTCAATGTTTAATACTTTTATTTTTTTCCAAAGGCCCAAATTTAAAATTACTTTTAAATTTTTTTCCCTCTCCCAGTTAACCCTAACAGGCTACTGCCTCCAGCCTGACTGAGTGTCGTGAGTGACTGGGACTGCCTCCACTCTCCAGCCTCATCCTCTCACAGTCTCACTCGTCAATCTCATCCTCTCCCTTAATTTTTTTGTGCGTCACTCATCACTAGTGAAGGCTTCGACGCGTCCTGTGAGGAGTGAAGGCTTCGACGGCCACCTGTGAAGGCTTCGACGACGGCACGACACCTCTCATCCTATCCGCTAACTTCTGCCGCTTAATCAGGTTTGTTGAATGTTTTGTAATTTTGGTTTTAAATGTTTTAATTAGTTTCTAAATTTCTTAATTTGTTCAATGAGATATATTACTTGCTCAGATTTTGTTCAATGTTTGAATGCTTTCATTGTTCAATATTTTGTAATTTTGGTTTTAAATCTTTTAATCAGTTTCTAAATTGTTAATTTGCTCAATGATAATATATATGATGGTAACACTTGCTTAATTTGTTCAATGAGATATAACGGATCCCATCGAGTACTTCGGATCCTAAATCCAAGTCATTGTTGCTTGGTGATACTGATAGGTAGTCCAACATAAGTCATAATGTAGCAGATTATATATAGAGTCCAGCTAAAAATAGGTAAAAGAGTTTTAAAGACTAAAAATTGCACCATAATGTTCTTCACCAAATTGTTTGGTGTTTGGTGTTTGGTGATTTTGAGTATTTTTTATAGTCATTGTTGCTTGGTTACCTGAATGCTGTAGTCCTACCCCAGAATCCAATATTAAGAGACCTAAAGCTCCATCAACGTTACCAAAATCGTGTTCTCTTATAATGTAAATCTGTAGAAACAGTGCAGAGCATGTAATTATATGTTCTAGACTTGAAATGTACTTTATGCTTGTATAGTAGAACAAGAACTCAGCAAAGGCGATGTTCTTGTTTGATTGTTCTCTTACGGTAATTTCATTATGTATGAGAGATTTTATGCAATTAATAGAAATGATTGATTTATATGGTTAAACTAATATATATCATATATGTGTCATTGTTTTAAGGAAATGGCGTCAAATGGTGAAAATACGAATGTCAACAATACTTCAAGACCATCTACTTCAGCTAGTTGTACTCCAATTGAAGTGGATGATGATGAAAGTCCAATTGAAAGTCCAAATGAAACTCCAATTGCGACACAACCGGCGGATCCTTTTGTTCTACCTCTAACTACTAGACATACATCACCCGCTTGGAGTGATTTCACGAGGAAAAGAGTTGGAGATGCAATTAAAGCTGAATGTAAGTATTGCTTCAAACAACTTGTTGCTGGACCGAGAGCAGGAACCACACACTTGAAAGATCATGCAAAAACTTGTCCAAAAAGAAAATGTATGGATATTCGACAAACTAGGTTGTTTGGTTCGAAAGTTAATCTTGGAGACAAGCAAGATACAATGACATTGGCACCATATGAGTTCCACCAGGAGGATGGAAGAAAACACTTAGCTGAAATGATTATTCTTTATGAGTATCCTATTAGTATGGTTGAACATCATGATTTTAGAAAGTACTCTTCTACACTTCAACCGGGATTTAAAGTACCTTCACGCAACACAACTAAAAAGGACATCATGGAGAGATATGAAGCGGAAAAAGAGAATATGGCTGCATTGTTGAGGAAAGCAAAGAGTAGAGTTGCCTTGACTACAGACATGTGGAGTGCCAACCACCAAACAAAGGGTTATATGGCCGTCACTGCACACTTTATTGATAGCACTTGGAAATTGCAAAGTCGGATTCTAAGGTATCGTACTTGAACTATTATGCATTGCATTTTAATTGCGTGAAGTAATGTGTTGATATTTTTGTTACTTATTATGTGTATATATGACTATATTTGGTAGGTTTTGTTTTGTCCCGGCTCCTCATACGGCTGATGTTTTAGCCGAGGTATTGAAAGAATGCATCCAATCTTGGAATCTTGATCTCAGATTGTCTGCTATAACTGTGGATAACTGTACTACTAATGATGCTATGATGAATAGCTTGCATTCTGAATTTCCATATGGTTCACTTTTGTTGGATGGTGAATTTTTACATATGCGTTGTTGTGCTCATATATTAAACCTAATTGTCCAAGATGGGTTAGATGCCGTGGTGTCAGATGGTCTTCAAAGAATTAGAGATAGTGTTGTCTTTTGGAAGGGTTCTAATAAAAGGGTTCAAAAGTTTGAACAAGTAGCTAAGCAATTAGTTCCCGAATATCAAAAGAAGTTGGTACTTGATTGTAGGACTCGTTGGAACTCTACATTTGATATGCTTTCAGTGGCTCTTAATTATAAAGAAGTTTTTTTTGTGTTGGGTAGCCGAGAAAGTCTATATATAAAAACCCACCACATAGTGAAGATTGGATTAAGGTTGAAAAAATTTGTGAAAAATTAGAAGTGTTTCGCTCCCTTACCCTTGACTTTTCTGGATCAAAATATCCCACGGCCCCTATTTACTTTCGCAAAATTTGTGGCCTTAAACTTGCTATTTGTAGTTGGCTTTCATCCCCTTATGACTATGTGAGAAAAATGGCACAAGTAATGCTTGAAAAATTTAACAAGTATTGGGTTGAAGTTAATGGTTTGATGGGAGTGGCATCAATACTCGACCCTAGATTCAAATTGGCTACTGTTCGTTACTTTTTCTGTTAAATATTTGATGCTTCTGAGGTTGACAGAGAAGTTGATAGAATTTTGAATCTTATGAGACGATTGGTTGATGAATATGGGACTAAGAATGGTAGAACCCAAAGTTCTAGTAGGGGTGAATTTGGTAACTCTAGTGGGATTAGTGGTGATAGCTTGATACAAGAAATTGCGCAATATATGGAGCAAAATCAAAGTCAAAATAACAATGGATCAGATTTAGATAAGTATTTGGGAGATACTAATGCAACGTGTGTTGAAGACGAAGAGTTTGATATTCTTAATTGGTGGAAGACTAATGGAAACAAATTTCCTATTGTTCAACAAATAGCAAAGGACATTTTGAGCATTCCTGTTTCTTCAGTCGCTTCGGAATCTGCTTTTAGCACAAGTGGGCGAGTCCTTGATCCTTATCGTAGTCGGCTATTACCTGAAACTGTTGAGGCTTTGATGTGTGCTCAAAATTGGATTTTGGCTGATATTAAAGGTAATATTATATTATTCTAGTTCTTTTTTAAATGTTGTTAATATATAAATATAATAGTTAATAATGAAATATTTTACATCATATTGTAGGTGAATTGAAAGAAATGGAGCACTCTAAGTTGGTTGAAGAGTTGGAAGATGAAGAAGAGGCGGCAATATCTTCCCTTGATTGAGAGGAGCACATTTGATAATTTGATATGTGTGGAGATATCTTCTAACATGTAGAGCAATATTTTCTTTTGAAGACATTGGCTTGTATTTTATTTTATCAAGAATGTTGGAACTTGTTAGATAACATTAACTTTTGCCACATTTTGAATATGGGTTGATTACCCTTGTAATTTTTTTCAATTGTTGCTAGAGATTGATTATTTGATTTGGGTGGCATGATAGCAGATGGAAGCAGGTTATTTTTTATATCTACATGTTTTTTTATATAAGTTGCTATTTTTTTGGGCCCTAAAATGGCCCCATTTGCGTTGCTCGCTTGCTCGCTGCTACAGAAATTGGGCGGGGATTGTGGCGGGGATGGGGATTCGCGCGGGGGATGGGGCGGGGACAGATTTTATCCTGTCCCCGTTGGGGCGGGGATGGGGATAAAATTTTCCCCCGCCATGGGGATGGGGATGAGTTTTTTAGGCGGGGATGGGGATAGGAATGCCAACACCCGCCCCGCCCCGCCCCATTGACATCCCTAATATCACAAGTAAATAGAGGAATCGAGCTCTGAGATGAGCTTTGAAGTAGCATTAAGAGATATATGCTATACTTTCACAAACTCAATCGTTGCAAGCCAGTTGTTAAGCATCGTTACCCATCATGTATTGAAGAAGAGAAAAGAGAAATTTTGTGTCAGCAAGTCACAGGCACTTTAGAAAACAAGAAATGCACGTCATTATAAAAGCAATAATGAACAATAATCATATTTCAAATTTGATTGCTCAAAGAAATTAATACCAGAGACACAATAACAACATAAATCTACATTCCTATGATGGGCAGAGACCACAGAAAAACTAATAATTCAAAATTACCTTGTTCAAGTAGTTAATTTGCATGAGACAGCAGACAATTACAACTATGGTGAAGAACCATGCTTGGAAGTATTTAAACTGGTTATTTCCTCCAAACGTCAACTTCAAGGCAATACTCACAGCTTTGACACACATAACCTACATATGCAGAAACAGACATCACGTCAGAGCAATGAGTAGCTAAGCTAATAAAGCCAAATCGGCGAGTGTGTTAACCCTGGACTGCAGTAAACACACCGTAAGAGACCCCATGAGGGAGCAAATCCCAATGTACACTATCATGTGTGTTCGCCCATTACGTGGAACATAGTAGAAAATGAGGACAAGAACCATCACTGTAACTATACCAGCATACACAAGGAAACCTGTCCACAAAAAAAAATTGTTGTCAGCTGCTCCTTCATACTTGCAGATAGTTAATAATATAAAAGACAAACATGCTAGCCTCTTGAAGGAGTTTGTTCTTAAGCATGAGGACGCGTGGACAGAAGTTAATACCATGCGGACTACAATGTTATTACAATAATCCACATAAAAATTTGCAAAATGGCGAGAAAATAAAGGCAAGCTGATAAGGTTCCATATGCAATTACCTGGCTCTGTGGCTAGGTGCCATACTTGCTTGACAGATTCAATATCTTTCTCATGTGGGGCGTGTAAAACAATAGTGGTGGACCCAACCACACAGAGAACACAACCAAGCATACCGAATATGTGCAACTTCTCCTTCAGTATAAAATGAGCTAGAACTGAACTGCATTAAAGAAAAGGATATTTAGGAGACTAGGAAAGAACACATCACACATACACTAAATTCTGGTGAAAGTGCTGCATTGGCCATACCTGAAAATGATACTAAGGGCTCCTAAAGGAGTGACAAGAATTGCAGGTGCAAAAGCATATGCTGCAAAATTGGCTATCTCCCCAACAATCACTACAAAATACACATGAAGGCATGACCGCATGAGTCAACTAATCAAATCACCATCTTAAAGCATACTCCCTTGTTCAGATACTTGTTGTCGCAATGTCCTAACACTTGAGTTATTCGAGTAGTGGAAATATAAAAAAAAACTGATCATAAACCATTATATATAGATATGAAAATTATCACATATGACCTAGAAGAGTACTTCCTCCACTCTTTAATAAGTGACACTTGCATAGTGTTTAGTTCACAAACTTTAATTAGCTTTGGTGATTTACATTTTAGGAAAAACATAGTCATGCCGGATCTCGTTAGATAGTTATTATTTTTACTTATTGATAGTTATAGATATTAATGTTTAAAATAATGGATTGGCAAGCGTGAAAATATGAAGTGTATCACTTATTAAAGAATGGAGGAAGTGTATGCGTATCTATCTAGTTCCAAAGGGAAAACTGGTAAATTGGAAGAGTGATAGCCTAATGACGAAAACCAAGAATTCCAAGAAGGATGGGGGAATGAGAACATACTTGCAATCATTCCAGTCCACCACCAAGGTTCATACAGGTATGAGTGGCCTCCTGATCCTGTTAAAACGAAAAAAGAAAAAGAAAAACCAGCCATCAACAAACAGATATAATCCTACAGATTTCAATTCCAAGCAACAACGATATAGCAATAGGATTACGAAAGTTAATTGTTGCTCATTGAAAACTATTGTGTAACATATAATCAGAAACCTAATATTCTACATGGCATCAGAGCTAAAACAAAAACCCTGGCCATTGGCCGGCGACGGTGACCAACACACCGCCACCTTGTTCTTCAGAAATCAAACTATTATAATTTCTCATGATTGATGCATAATTTCATAAACACAAGAACAAGAATAGATGAATCCAAACCTGCTCTAGTACCAGTAGTACCAGCTTTCATGAGACCTTTTTTCTTAATGATGAAGCTGGACCCAATAAAAACACTCGATGATACAGCTAATACTAGCCCTTTGACATTGTCGGATGACATCCCCATTGACAAAAATTAACAAAATTCAATCAAATCCCAAATCTTGAAAAAACCCAAGTCTTGTTTCAAAACCCTGTAAACAAAATAACCCACATCAGAAAAAGAAAGAAAAAAGAAGATCAGAAATGAAATGAGAACCCATAACAAAATGTTGAGAAATAAGAATACCCATAATGTGGACTACACATGAAACTGGGTGATCATGAATATGAGATTATAGCCAAAAACAATCAAAAAAAAAAGGAGTCAATCAGTGAGTGACTCAGTGTGTCTGACAGCAATTCTCTCTCTATTCTCTCTGAATTTGCTTTTTCTTCCGCTGAGGGATGACAGCAACGAGAGAGGAGAGAGAGAGAGAAAGAGAAAGGGAGCTGGGACAAACGGTATTTCCGTTACGTTTGGAATTAATTATATATTACTGTTTAGTTTCATACACAGTCTGAGTCTGAGTCTGAGTCTGAGTCGACTCGCAAAATGTATACTTATACAAAACGGGGGAGCCACACATTCTTTTTGAGTTCATGAACATCTCCGCATCCCGCGTTTATCTTTCTTTCATTAACTACTAAAGAGACTAAAGACTTCCTACATATTACAAACATTAACATCACATATTAATAGATGTGGTAAAAGGTAACACGATACGACAACTCGATACGAATCCGGCACAATATTAGCGGTTTGGGATAATGATTTTGAAATATTTAAGTAAATAAGTTGACTCGACACGACACGTTTATTAAACAGGTTTGATGAAGGTTGAATTCTTAAACACGAAAACGACACGACAACCGTTCATCTATACGAATTGCAATATTTTAAAGTTTATCCTTATTCAATTGATGTTCATTCATTTATTTTTAAATTTAATTTATTTGATACTTCCTCCGTTTCGCAATACTCGCTACTTTTCTTGTTTGCACATTATTCAATGTAATACTTTGAACCTTAATAATTTAATATCTCTAACTATTGATAAGTAAAAATTATAAAAAAAATTGATGAATCAAATTAGAACCCACTTGACTATATTTTTTTCTTATACACTTGAGAAAAAATATAATATAAGATTGGTAGATGAATAGTGGTTACTATGCTAATGTTACAAGTATTGAGAAACGGAGAAAGTATTACTTTTATACACTATTAGCTGTTAATTTAACTACCACATAAAATTTAATAAGTTTCAAATAAAAATAGATCAATCGAGAACATCAAATATATATGATTAAAAAATAAATAAGTCAACCCAAACTCGATATGTTTAATAAATGGGTCGGATTAGGGTCAAAGATCTTGACTCATTTAAGTAAACGGGACGGATAGGTGAAGGATCTTGACACGTTTAAGTAAACGGGTTAGGTTAGGGTTAGGGGAAAACGATACGCCATCTCATGAACACCGACACGAACTTGATACGACCCGACTCGTGTACCGCCTCTACTCTCTACACATTATAGACTTATAGTTTCTCAACCTTGTACTACACTACTACCCCTTGGGCATCAAAAGAAAACATTTTCTTTAAACTCATGAATTTAATTCATTGATCACCCTGGATTTTTCAAAAGTAACCTAACTTTCTCATTATCAGGCCCAGCTAAGGCTTTGTACAGAGTGAGCAACTGCATATCACTCTAGAAATTTTGGAGTCCAATGCCAATCCCAACAGCCCACAACCTGAAGTAATAAAAATAATACTTAAACTCAAAAAAGCTATTAAAGCAGCTTCGACGTTCCATTTCTTCAAGTCTGACTCCTCAAATTCTCCATTTTTCACAATCTATTCCAATTTGCCAAGTGACACAACCAATCCTTTCAACCATCAAGAAACCTAAATTTTTGAGGGAAAAAACGTTTAATAAGTGTGACTGAAATTCACGACATACTACACTCACCTCTCTTCGAGTTTATGATAAAACTTTCAACTATGAGTAGTCATATTTTTCAATTCTCTTTCATACACTAGCCGAAATTTCCTTCACAATTTAGAGAAAAATAAAACATTGGCCAACTTTTATTTCTTAAGAGAGGGCTCCTTCTAATATCTAAAGGTAATTTCTGAAATTTGCATTTCTATATACTTGTTTGCTCTTAATTTTCTAGATTCCGATTCTTTGTTTTATTACTACTATTCTAAATTTTTCAGGGCTCTTTATTGTTCGGCCATTGAAATATAGGGATTTTTATTTTACATCTGTTAAATTTTCAATTTTGAGGCTTGTTTGTCTGGTTCACAGATCTAAACTTACTTGTTTGTTAGCGGGCTTTATTGGACATTTTATGGGTTTAGAAGGAATGGGTGTTCTATCAGGTCAAACTCTTTTTTTACTCTTATTGTGTTGTTTTATTCTCTTTAGGGTTCTTAGGGATTTTATAATGCTACTAGAAAAGGGAGGTTCTTTGAAAACTCATATTTTCTTGGCTTACTTTTTAATCATAAAGTTATGATGCACTTGCTGATTCTTTTGGGCATTTGTATAAGAATATTGTTATGCTGCCCAAAGCTAGATTATGTGTTTCTGGACTTGAAAAGCACAAGAAAGTGGGTTAAGCGAGCGCTTTGCTAATCCACTCCCTCCTCATGGATATCTAGAATAAAATTTTGATGGCTCCAAACTCAAGAATGGAAACATAGCTTGTGGCTTTGTCATCAGACACCGTCTAGGAAATTTCAAAAGTTCATAAACCAAAAAACTTAGCTTTAGTTGTAGTATCCTCCTAGCCGAAGCTTGGGGTATAAGGGAAGATATAACAAGTATATCCAATTTTTATGCTCAAAATCTTATAGTCAAAGAGATAACCTTGTGGTCATTAATGGGGTTAATAAGTTTTGAGCTATCCCGTGGGAGATTAACTATTTGAATATTGATTCACGTGTGGATATGTGCAGATTTCAGTCAGGGAGCTAGACATGGTGACAGACTAAATGGCTAACAAAGGACATACATGATAGTTTTTCTTGGGTTTATTATTTTCACTTTTTAATATTATTCTTTCCATCTTCATCTGTAAGGATGTTTTATGCCGGCCTCCATATTAATGGTCTTAGTTTCCTTTGCTCTTCGAAAAATTTAAGAATAAAAAATGATTTTGCTTTATAAAACACTAAATTGTTCCATTTTTCAAGTATAACCCCTAAGATATATTAGTCTATAAATTTTACTTCTGAAATTTATATGATATACCCTCTCTCTTTTTTTTAGAACTTGGGGCTTTAATTCAGAATTTAGCATAAGGCCCTAAATTGTACGACGCGACTCTCGTCATTCTAGCTTCCATTGCCAAATGTTCTACAACAATATTACAACACCTTTGTAACACTCCGACAATTCTCTCTTTATAAAACATACATTTTTCCCAACACAACAGAGAATTATCAACGCATTATCGCCCGTGTGAAAACGTATCGTCTTACTTCGAGTATTGCAGCGGAAAAACATTAGATAAAACTTTATTAAATACTTAAGACATGATAATTGTCAAACCATAATTCAAACCTCGAAAGATAATTCAAAACCAACTTAAAACATTTAAAATAAATAACCAATACTTCAACTCAGAAAAATTAACGTAAAGGCAAGAAACAACAGAAGTAATAAAACGATCTCTCAACAACGCTTCCCAAGTCCCAAATGAGTAATTGAGACGATGCATCATGCCTTCCAAACCTGTAGGCAAATACTCAATTGAAAACTGCTCGCCAATAAAGGGTCATCACATGATCAATAGGCACATCCATGATCGACACACAGAAAAGCACGTAATCAGCAAAGCTGAGTACATACATAAATAAAATAAAACACAAAACCTAATCATGATACTAATGGACAACCAAAATAAAATCAATAAATATACCTCAAGACTTCAACTTGTACAATAAGACTTGACTCCACAAGACATACAATATGATAATCATTTATAGATTGAATAGACAATGAATCGAGTTGTCCAACCAAAACCAGTCTTCAAAATGAAAGACCAAGTTACGGGCGCGACTCCGTAACCCCTTGACCAACGATATCGAGGAACCTTTAGAAATAAAAATAGGGTACGACGATCAATCCGACCCTAAGAAAAGCCATATGCTACCACCATGTACTCCAACTTATACTAGTCCAGAACTTCAGAAGTGCACAAGTCTAAAGCTATTGCTATTCACTTCCACTTTAAGTATTAGTAAGTTATTCGATGTTGGACTCTAAACAGACAACCAACACATAACATGAACACAACAAATATTCCTCTTTTATCTTAGGATTAAATAAGTGATCGAACATTTTCAATTGACCAAGAATTAATCCTCCAAATTTATTTGTTGACTTAAATCAACAATCGAATGTCCAATGACAATAAATATACATACCCTAAAAAGCCCTCGGTCTTTGCAAAGTAGTAAAATAACCATAACTAAGAATAAACCAACTTACTCACAAAGTCCTCGGCCTTTGAAAAGTAATAAAATATCCACTAAGGGAAATAATGCCAAAATCCATAATCCAATAATAAAATATTATTGTAACATCCCGTCCTTCAACAGTAATAAAAATAAAGATAAAATAAAATAAAAAAATAAATCTATTAAATAAAAGATCAATGGCAGCGGAAATACAACTGGGACGGATATGTTATTCTAAACAACGAAATAGAATGAAATCCCAAGTCAAAAATATGACCTCAAAATAAATAAGGAAATGAGGTCTCATACCCTCATTCCACAAACATATTAAAATCCCAAATAAAACATCAAGCCATAATCCAAACTAAAACGAAATCCATAAGATAGGAACATCCATGATAAAAACTACTTAAGACCCACTAGAAAGGTGGTCTTAATCTTCCTATCATAGTGCTCATCTACAACTACTAGGACCATGTCCTTCCTCACGGAACCATGTCTCACAGCCCCAATCCAGACAGTAACGATCCTAAACTTCCACATCTGCAAGATATACAACAAAAATCCACAATCAGTGGGGAGTAACTAACAGCTCTCCCAGTCCAATCAGGAGTCAATTAACAATTTAAGATATGAAGAATAAAGTCAGGCATACACAATAATCATACAAAGCATAAGGAAGAACATACAACATGCGAAGTAGGAAATGATAAGACAAGTAGACAACAATAATATTCACCAAACATCATACAAGATAAGGGAAGGTAGAAATAGTTCCATAAATAGATCGTCAAAAGGAAAGAGACTTCGAAATAGTAAGTGAAATAAATAAAGTAATAATTACATAATTTAGATGAGTGAGATAAACGGTAGTGACCTGCAGCCCACTTCCTAAGAGTAGTCAGATCACAACCTCCAGAACGGCCTATGGGTTACGTTCCCTACCGTCTGTGTCTAAGAATAGCCAAACCCCCGATGCGGGACAATACGCGCAGTATCTCCCGACCTTCGGACGACAACATATCCTAAGTTTCTCCAATGTAGGGTAGCACCCTACTCAGTGCCCCCTCACCTCTCGGAGTGCATGTTCAGCATCCTTGGGATAGAATAATCCCTTAGACTACTCAACTCAAAGTAAAACAATTAAAACCAAATAAAGTTCTTCAAAATTAAATATTCATCAAAACATCAAACATTCTTCAAATATTCTTCAAATCATCAAATACTTCAAACATACTTCAAATCTTCAAATAATCATGAAAATTATAATTCTTCAAAAATAAATACTCCAAAATCAATTCTTCAAAATAAATAAAGTAACTAAATTAAATGATCTCCAAAAACCAAGATTTCAAAATATAAATTAAAACTTCTTCAAATCCCAAATCAAATATAAATCCATCAAAGTCGTTATCTGAGTTTGGGTACGAGGTTGATTATAAAATTAATTATAAATCTTCTCCGTACATAACTCTTGGCGAAATAGTGCTAAGGGAAGTATTATTCTCCCCTTAGCATTAAGACGTCGATAACTCAATATTTTCAAAGTACTAAAGACGGTTTCACAATAACATGCATCATCACCGCATTCCAAGAATTTAATCAATCAAACACACTTCCAATATTAAATACGACAAAACTGCAATATTAAAATAATTAAAAATACTTCAACAGTGCTGCCAAAAACCCAACAAAACAAAACAGTAAGCCAAAAAGGAAAAAGGGAGGAGCAGTACCAGGTCGCGGGCCGCGATCGAGCTTCGCGAGGCGCAACGCTGCTCGTGGGTCGCGAGCGGCTGCTGTCCCCTCTTCGTCCGTTTTTGGTACTTTACGTACCCTAATAAATTCACATCAACATGCTCTCAAATATTCATGAAAATTAAATATAACTTTAATAACATCAAATAGGCATGCTTGAATTAATACTCCAAAGAATTAAAGAACAAAAATAATTACAAGCCCTTTAAATCATGAAACTCCACTTATGAACATGCTAAAACACACAAATAATAAATCCAATTAACTCAATTAAAATTCCAGCATTATTAAAAAATAATAAAAAGGCCAATAGAACATCTAAATTCATGCTAAATCATATTCCAAGTTAATATAATAAATCCATCATCATTCACACTTCAACCAAAACATTAAAATCGATAATTTCAATAGACTAAAATAATTCCAGCATTTTATAAATTAACACAAACATGAAATAAAACATACTAATCAATGAAATAAACCAAGAGTAACAACCCTAACATGATACTAATCAATACTAACAATTCTAACTTCATGAACTACGATTTTAAGCACTCTAAAACATATATTAAAACAATAAAACAAAACCTAACATGAATTCTAATAATTATAACATTAACGTCATAGATCTAATAACTAAAACACATCATAACATGATTCTAACATACTTAAATAATTAATTAAATACTAAAGTACTAGAAGGGGTGTTAGGTACCTCGATCTAAGTGTAAAGTGTGATAAAACCGAAAATAGAAAGTAATTAAATAGCTAGAAAAACATCTCTTGGGAGAAATACCAAGAAGAGAAATATATCCAAACTTGAGTCTTGAATTAACCCTTGAATATGAATTTTTAAGTCATCAGGAAGTAGGAAATTATGAAGAACAAGTGGGAAAATCTTTTCCCTTTTTTTGAGCAGTAGGCGTGTGAATGGGGGGAATGAGAGGAGAATTTAATTGCTGTAAATTTAGGTTTAGGACAGCAATAATGATAAGAGGAGTAAGAATAAATAATAGCTAAATTAGAATGGAAGAATAAGGAGTAATTGGCTCTCATTGGAGGAAGGAATTAACTACCAAAAACAAAAGATGCTAGCTTCAAAATTCAAAACAAAAATCCCCCTCCAAAACTCCCCTTGGCCGGCCACTCTAACCCCACACAACAAGTGGATTGGCCCAATTAAGCGGTAAATGAAGCCTTCTAATAGTTTGGCCCAAAAATAAAATAATAAGACTCAAACTAAGCATAAATACTAAGTACTAACACTACTAAAATATATATAATAATACTACCTTTATAAAAATATAAAACTCAAATAATCACACCACAATAATCGCAATCACTTAAACACAACAATTAAATATAAACATTCAATACTTATGAAAAATAATAATAAGTTATATATAAATTTAGTTTTCAAAATATAAACATATAGAATTATACACAGCAACACTTAATATAATTATATATATAAATAAAGAATATATGAATAAATCAAGGATATAAATCAATATGACGTAATAAATAAATAATTAACGTGTGAAATTTCTAGTGAAATTACGGGGTGTTACAATTATTAATCCCTCATGTGAATTATTAAATAAACTTCCCTTCCCAAACATGCTTGAATCAAACATTCATTCAATCATGTAATAAATCATAAAGGCGATTAACATGCTCAAAAACACGTAATCCCAATTCAATAACCACGTATGAACCATAAAAGGGTTCCCTATACATGATATTATAAATAATCCTAATCCTTAGGACATGATACTAGGTTTTGCCTAAAAACCTATGGCACTTAGGTTAGGCTTAGGTTTGGGCTCAAGTTGATCATCAAATTTAAACAAATGGTTTGGGCTCCTCAACCCAACATTTAAAAATTATTTTAAACACGACCCAAAACCTTTAAATAAAATATTCAATATTTAAATCCAACCCAATAAATATTAATGAATAATTAAAAAATTTAAACAATCTTTTGACTTTCAAAATAGTCAACACTTAAATAATTAAATGAAGTAAATATGAAAATGATTATAAATATACTTTAAATCTATATATAAAATTCATAATATTATGGGGGATTACAACCTTGGAGCCCATTGTACTTCAAATCTTGTAGCACTATATAAGTCCCTACCTAAAGCAAAAATATTAGTTCCTAGACCTTAACCATTGAGTCTGAAAGTATAGTTGACCAGTCTTTTGCAATCAAACTCCACAATGCAATATGATCATTTATGAGGGACCAACCACTCTAGAGAAATCATTACGGTGGGACAATCCATATATGGGGAAGAGAGAGTAAGGAAAGAAGGTCTTCCATCACAATATCCTACTACTTGTAAATTTCTCAATACTCCCCTAAAAACACCCAACAATGAAATTAGGTCAAAAGAGGCATCCACGTTACATTTGAAAAGGGGAAAGGCTACCGGAGACCATTTTTTTTAATTTAACAACACTTAATTTTTCATGATTTATTGGAAGAAATAATTTCCAAACCCCATAATTTTGTCAACCTAACAACTTCTATGGTTGAGGAAGAGACCTTCTCAAACACCCATCTATTTGTCCTTTCTTCCACATACCGAAAATGAGTTAGAAAAGAAAATATTCTAATCAAAACATGAAGATAAAAGAGGCTTATGATTCAAAAAAAAAATTCCCAAAGACATTCATGAAAATTTGAAGAAAAAAAAGGAGAGTTGCTACTTCATCTTATACTTTTCATGCCATGTGACAATCTCTAAGGACATGGATATAATCTACAGGTGGAAAAGGACATCCTAGAGAGGCTCCCATTTTTTTTCTCTGAAGGATGTTTTATTGAGGAAGGCAACGAAGAAGAGTCGACCATGAAAAGAAATAAATTATCAAACTAATGCGTAATGACCAAAAATTTGGTTAAACTGGATAAGATGAAGGATTTCCTCATAAAATTATCTGGAATGCCTTGAGATCATTTTTCATGTTTTAATTTATTAAAACTCTTCATTAAAGGTTAGAATCGCCATTAAAAAATCCATGACTCGTAAAGAAAACTCAAAGGTTGTAGAAGGAAAATCCCAAATATATTAGAGATCAGATTGAATCTTCCTATTCAGCCTAAAAGCCAATAAATGAATTAAAATCATTAAGGGGCTTCTCCACTCCAATCATCAAACCAGAATGAGATAATCGATCTATTTTCCACAGTCCAAGACTGGTTAACACAGACCATATGCTAAACCTTCCCACTAAACACTAGATGAGAGACCATTTTGGAGAGGAGGTTGGAAGATTTCTCACATATTTTGCTATTAGTAAATTTGTAATATCTGGGAATCTATAGATAACTTAAAAGTAATAGTAATAATATATGTAAGTATGAAATTGTAAAATATTACTCATGTATTCCTATACTTGCTATTTTGATACTTTTATGATTACTTTAGGTGAAAATATGTGTTTTCTTGGTCTCGTACATTCATATTAGACAATATTTACGAACATGCATCATCTTGTTGTTAATTTTGAAAATACCATAGTGTAATAAAGAATTAAGGATTGATAAAAAAAACAATCCCTATTTCATTGGCTCATAAAAATATCTAGCAGGATTTTAACAAATTTCGCTTTAAATTAAAGTGATCATATCTTTTACAACCTATTTGGTAATCTTTTAGTAAAGAAAAGGAAAAGACAAGCAAGGAAGAGAAGAGAAGAAAAATGAAGGGACTTATATATCAGATTAATACCATTAATATGTCAATCGTTCTAACCCGAAAAATTTTCAAGCTCATTTTTGTAACCACAAGACTTTTTCTTGAATGAATAAATTTATATGAAATAGGTTCACTTGTATGATTTTTCTCATAAACATCATACAATATTTTAAATGTATTTGAATTTTTTCCCTTTTCCATATACTTCCTCCGTTTCTAAATAAGTGACGCATTTGAATAGTGTTTACTATTCATAGTTTAGACTTTAATTTGTTTTGGTGATTTATATTTTCGGAAAAACATATTCATGTGGGATCTTGTTAGATTCGTCTCAATGTAAAGTTTTTTAATATCAACTTTTTATAATTTTTATATATTGATAATTGTGGATATTAATGGTTCAAATAATGCATTGGCAAACGTGAAAAACAAGAAGTGTGTCACTTATTTAGAAACAGAGGAAGTATTTCATGTCGCTACTTTTACCTACTTGATATTTCAATCGAAGCCATATTTTTAATTCTAACGATTATTTACTCGTGATTTAAAGCTGAAAAATCGTGAGCCCCCATTTGAACATTGTTTTTTAGACCCATGCAAAAAATGCATGTGATAGATTTTTTGGAAATACATTTGAGTTATTAATTAAGAAACTATAAGACACAAATTAATTTGAAGATGAATAATGTAAATTGATTTTAATAAGGAAATTAATCAAGCTAAGAATATAAATAAACACAAATAATAATTTTGGTTCATTACGTATAACCTTTTCACAATACATAAGGTAAAGTCGAATAAGGATTAATTAGATTTGATCGATTTTATAAATTATGTTCAATACAACATCTGTAAATTATAATTGTTCCAATACTCTTACGTTTGTACAACATATTTTTTAGTCGTATCAGATAAATATGTTCAAATTAAGTTCACACAAGTTCATACAAGTTATAATTTGTTTAGTCAATATATACTAGAAAAAATTGCGAGAAATCACCTTTTAATACCACGATTTTGTAAGAAACTACCTTTTAAAATAGTTTTTGCAAAAAAGAAACCTAAAATAATAAATTGTTTGTCAAAAGAAACCTGAAGCATTAAAATTCCCTTCTTTAGCGGTATAGTTTGAAATATAAAAGGAGGGAGAAAATAATTAGAGTATGTTAATATTAATTTTTAAGTTGGTTGACATGAAAAAGGGTAAGTCAATGCCTGAGTAAATGCCGGATTTTTGCCTCGAGGTTTCTTTTCTCAAACAAAATTTTATTTTGGGTTTATTTTCGCAAAAATATTTTAAAAGGTGTTTTTTTTCGCAAAATCGTGGTTTTAAAAGGTGGTTACTCACAATTTTTCCTATATACTAAAGTCATATAATTGAAAATAAAGTCGAATAAACTGAACTAAGATCACACAAGGTCGAACAAATTAAATTTGAATAAGGGGAAAAAGGGTCGGATTTGGTTTCATCTAATATCGTAAAATAAGAAAAAATAAAAATGAATAAGGTGTAATGAATTGAAAATATGACAGAATAAGGTCTACTGATGCGAAGTAATATTTCAGATATGCTCAACTAAGTTCAAATTAGTTCAATTAAAAAAAGTCGAAAAGAACATAGGATTTTTTTTCAGAAACAACCTTTTATATGCCTTTGTTTTGTACATTCTAAAAATTTTCTGCCAAAATACAACCTATAAATTTTATTTGGGAAATTCTTCACGGGGACTCTACACTATTGTTTTTTCCACATGGTGGCAACAAAATAGTTTGATTTTCTAAAGTGACTTTATAGTACAACCACTAAATGATCTAGGAGTTAGATCATAAGGAGAGAGGGTATAGAAAATAAATAAAAAATTTAGAGAGAGAAAGTGAAAATCTGGTCATTGGTAAGATCCAGATTTTCACCCTCTTCTTCTCTAATGCAGCTGACGCGGACGAGAAAAGAAAAATTGTTGTCCACGCGTCAGGAAGAGATAAGTTGTTGCTGTCACGCGGGCCCCACAGTCACTCCTTCCCCCATCCTTGCAACGGCTGGATCACATTGATCCAATGGCCATGATTCTTTATGAACTTGTAATATTAAAAAGCTATTTAGTAGTAAAAAATGTGTTTAAATTTAATTTATTATTTTTTAAAAAACAACATTGATTATATATTGTTTTCTCTATATATTGACACCAATATTGATTTATTTATATACTTTTCATCTTTAAGATAATTTACTTACAAGTTCTATTCACTCCCTCAAAAATATATTTTCTCATAATCAAAATGGATCTCAATACTAGATTATGTATTAATCTTATAATGTATTAAAAAATAACGTTATTTTATGTTTATGTGTGATAGTTATCGTTTAATGAAATATTTCTTCTAACGTATTTTTGTGATTAAATTAAAAAGGTGACAATATTATCCGATTTATAATATTGATTAAAATTTAAATCCTCGTATTACGTAATTAGATACGATATTAACATTGACCAAACTAATGATATTAAGTTTGCTAATACTCCCTCCGTCCCACAATGTTCTTCCCATTTCTCATATTTCACAAATATTAAGGTTTGGAGACAAATTATGAAAAGCTAATCATTGCATATAACAAGAAGTACTAAAGTACAATATGAAAATCTATATGATTAAGCAAAATATAAAAAATGAAGTTCACTTTTTGAGTATAATACAAACCTTTATGTATCAGCCAATCACAACTCTTAATTTTTTTACAACAACCAATCAAAAATTAGATATCAAATGCACATGGATTGCAAACTTTAGGAGGGAAAATTTCTCATTTTCCTCTCTTACAACATCCATTTTATAAATATAGGAACTGATCTTCAGTTTTTCATATCAAAAGCAACCTAAAACTGATTTACACTCTAAACGACAAAAAAAATCCTCAAATTGCTTCATTGCCATTGAATTATGGTTTCAGACTTCGATTTAAATGAAGTGTGGTTTCCAAACATTGATGTTGAGGATGCAGAGTTTGGGCAGCAACCAAATGAAAATCATAATGTTGGGGACTTTCAACAAACCTTCAAATTTGATTTCAATTTGGAACTAGATGACCAACCAGAATTGGGACAACAACAATTATTGCATCAACATATGCATCAACAGTCTGAACCTCAGATTAATGTTGAAAGGGGTCATCATCAGCACCAACAGCTCAGCAGTGAGGATAAGTGGAAAATATTATGTTGGCTTCTCGACCGAACTAAGGGTGGGAAAATGTCCCCACGGTTTAATCAATGAGGCTGCCAAGAAGTTCAACATCTCAAGACGTACAATCAACATCATTTGAAACACAACAAAGAAGCAGAAAGATGCTTCTCAAAGGTATAATGTGTCAACCAAATTTCATTTTAAGTGGTAGAAAACGAGTTCAAGTTCAATTAAATGACATAAGTAGACAGAAAATTAGAGAAAGATCTTGTATAAGGGATTTAGCATCGAAGATTAATTTAAGTTAGAGCTCAACCCACAGAATGATTAAAAGGGGACTCATTAAACTACATAGTAATCCCCTTCATCCCGGTTTAAAGGACTCGAAGAAGGTGGAAAGATTAAAGTATATTTTGGGTTTGTTAATGGGGAACAAGAGAGACTAAGAAAGAGTATTACCCTATGTATGATTTTGTACATTTAAATGAAAAATAGTTTTATCTAACAAAAAAATCACAAAAAGTATACTTGGAAAAATATGAAAAGGGGAGATATAGGACAGCAAAATCAAGCAAGTTTATTCCCAAAGTGATGTTCACAACATATGTAGCAAGACCCAGATATAACGTTGTTGGTGAATGTATATTTGATGGAAAGATGTGGATCTTTCCATTCACATATAAAGAGGCAGCAAAAAGGAACTCAAAAAACAGAGACAAGGGGACTATGGTGACAAAAATTGTTGAATCTGCTAACAAAAAAGCCACAAAGGATATGCTACTCAATCACATTATACCAGCCACTAAGGAAAAATGGGAATTTTTTGCCAATTACAGCCATGTAAAATACCCTATTTGTTAATTATAGCCATCATCTTTTTTTCTTGTGAATTACGGCCATGAAAGACTAATATCTAAGTAAGTTGCTGCCATTTTCACTAATTATATCACTAATCCATAGTTTGACCGGTCAAATCATGTTTAATATATTATAAATCTTTTTTTATTTAATTTTATAATATTTTAAAAATATATGATTTCCATATATGACATGTTAATGGGCACGTATTTCGAGACAACATTTAATAGCGTTTTTCATACTGAAGACGACGTTTATTTCGAAAAACGGACGCCGTCGGGCACCCTTTGTGGGCACGAATTTCGAGAATCCCTACGAAACGAGTACCTAAAGGAAGGGTTTTTGAGCACGTACTTCGAGACGGGTTTTTCGGACCGAATACGACATTTTTTTCCGAAAATCGAACACAGTCGGACACCCTTTTATGGACACGAATTTCGAGAATTCATACAAAACGAGTACTAATAAGCAGGATTTTCGAGCACGTACTTCGAGGCGAGTTTATCGGACTGAAGACGATGTTTTTTCGAAAAACGGACACCGCTGGGCATCCTCTAAGGGTACGAATTTCGCGAATCCCTACGAAACGAGTACTAATAAGCCGGATTTTCGAGCACGTACTTCGAGACGAGTTTTTCGGACTGAACACGGCGTTTTTTTTCAAAAAAGGGACACCGTCGTGCACCCTTTTGTGGGCACGAATTTCGAGAATCTTTACGAAACGAGTACCTACAGGCCGGGTTTTCGGGCACGTACTTCGAGACGGGTTTTTCGTGCCCATATAGGACGTACGATGGTATCCGTTTTTCGAAAAAAACGTCGTGTTTAGTCTGAAAAATCCTTCTTGAATTATGTGCCTGAAAATCCGACTTGTTGGTACTCGTTTCATAGGAATTCTTGAAATTCGTGTCCACAAAAGGGTGCCCGGCGGTGTTCGTTTTTCGAAAAACCCGTCGTCTTCAGTCCGAAAAACCCGTCTCGAAGTACGTGCTCGAAAACCCTGCCTGTAGGTACTCGTTTTGTAGGGATTCTCGAAATTCGTGCCTATAAAGGGTGCTCGGCGGTGTCCGTTTTTCGAAAAAACGTCTTCTTCAGTCTGAAAAATGCTATTAAATGTTGTCTCAAAATACGTGCCCATTAACATGTTATATATGAAAAACATATATTTTTAAAATATTATAAAATTAAATAAAAAAAGATTTATAAAATATTAAACATGATTTGACCGGTCAAACTATGGATTAGTGATGTAATTAGTGAAAATGGCAGCAACTTACTTAGATATTAGTCTTTCATGGCCGTAATTTACAAGAAAAAAAGATGATGGCTATAATTAACAAATAGGGTATTTTACATGGCTGTAATTGGCAAAAAATTCGAAAAATAGCCTAAAGATGGCTCGAAGACGATTTTCATCCAACAAGACAACGCAAAAGCACATATCACTCAAGATGATCCAGAATGGCAGCAGGTTTGTCAACAAGATGGTTTCACATTTATATTGATACAACAGCCCCCTAATAGTCCGGATTTAAATATACTAGACCTCGATTATTTTAGAAGCATTCAATCTTTGATTCACAAAAAAATGCCAGAGGATGTTGACAAGATGCTAGATGCGGTTAATGAAGCGTTTTATGAGTTGGATCCTAAAACACTAAGCAATGTATGGATGAGCTTGCAATATGTTATGAATGGAGTTTTGAAGGCACAAGGTGGAAAGACTGGCAACGACTACGACTTACCCCATGCTAACAAAATAAAACTAGAGGTTGAATGTGTGCTTAATGATACTATTAATGCTCCAATGTGGGCTGTGATGGAAGCTTGGGATAGGGTATATGAAGAAGCATCTACTTCACATCAAGTAGGAAACTGAATGTGGTGCTGTTGGTTGTTGTTTTATTTTTTGATATGAACTTTTTGTAAAGAAAACATTTTGTAACGAAATGAATAATTATAACCATTTTGTAAACAAATTCATGAATGAAACTTTTTGCAAAAGTGGATCTCAGATCAATGTAAATGAATGATTGTGAAATCAATGAATGAATGAAAGCTTATTGGAAAATACCATGAACAATGAATGAATGAAGGCTTATTGGAAAATACCATGAACAATGAGTGAAAAGTGGATTTTGTATTAAATCAAAACTTTGGTATTTATAGAAAGAATATAAATGATGATTCTTTGAAAGTGTCAGAAGTCCCCAAACATCATCGACGACACACTCCATTATCACAATTAACTTCAAACCCAAAAGCCTCAATCAGTATTGTAACTGGTGGCAATTTTAGGTTGAAGGAATGAACCCTTTGGAGTGGAGTCTAAGTTACTAAGTTTCTCATCATAGACATAAAAGAACAGGGGGAAAAACCATAAGCAACATATACAAGTAACCAGCAGCAGCATAAAGTTTCACAACTCATATTTACCAACACAAGCTTAAAATTGACAGTTTAATTCAATTGTAACCAACAAGAACATGGTAACAGCAATACAAAGCTTAACACGACGAAACTGATGCAGTAATTCACAAGTTTTAATTCACAAATGAAACCCTAATCTCAATGAATTTTAAGGAATTATAACCAACAAGAACATGGTAACAGCAATACAAAGCCAAACACAACGAAACTGATGCAGTAATTCATAAGCTTTCATTCACAAATGAAAGCCTAATCTCAATGACTTTTAAATTTTTATAATTATAACCACCAAGAACATGGTAGCAGCAATACAAAGCCAAACACATCGAAACTGATGTAGTAATGCACAAGCTTTAATTCACAAATGAAACCCTAATCTCAATGACTTTTAAATTTTTATAATTATAACCAACAAGAACATGGTAGCAGCAATACAAAGCCAAACACAACGAAACTGATGCAGTAATTCACAAGCTTTAATTCACAAATGAAACCCTAATCTCAATGACTTTTAAATTTTGATAATTATAACCACCAAGAACATGGTAGCAGCAATACAAAGCCAAACACAACGAAACTGATGCAGTAATGCACAAGCTTTAATTCACAAATGAAACCCTAATCCCAATGACTTTTAAATTTTTATAATTATAACCAACAAGAACATGGTAGCAGCAATACAAAGCCAAACACAACGAAACTTATGCAGTAATTCACAAGCTTTAATTCACAAATGAAACCCTAATCTCAATGTCTTTTAAATTTTTATAATTATAACCAACAAGAACATGGTAGCATCAATACAAAGCCAAACACAACGACACTAATGCAGTAATTCACAAATGAAACCCTAATCTCAATGGCTTTTAAATTTTTATAATTATAACCAACATCAACATGGTGACTTTACTTGCTCATAAACATAACAACATGAGACTTTGGCTGAGTTGGCTATGGAAAGCGTTGTGCCAACCTAAACCCATATTCTTCCTTTCGCTAGATCGGCTACCACATAGAGCCCTTCTTATGTCTAGGAATATCATTGCCGATTTTGGATGCCCAGCTTGTAATCACATCTTGGAAAACACAAGTCACATCCTCCGTGAATACCCAGTAGCAGTAGAGATATGGCGTCTTCTAAGTTTCCAGTTTGATATAAGAGAAGAAGAACTTAATGTTTGGATTAGGAGAAATCTGTCTGACCATGCACTCGTGTCTAATCTGCCGTGGAGTTCTCATTTGGCCACAACTTGTTTCTTGCTTTGGGAAAATCGTAATGCCCTCATTGTCAATAACATCGACACACCAATGATATATCCACATAAGTTTCACAAGCAAAAAAAGGAACTTTACAATTCCTCATGGCCAATTAACTTTACCCAAGCACTACCTTCAATCACAGAAATCTGCATTTTCCCATACCTACCCAATGCAAGGTGTGACCTTACATACGAATGCTTCCATTCACAACACAAATATGCCTGTCGGACTAGCCGGAGTTTGCAGAGAAAACATGGATCATGGGTTATGGGTTTCCAATATTGTTATGCTTATGATTCTTTGCAGGCAAAACTTCTAGCTTTGAAGAAAGGGTTATGTCAAGCTTGGAGTCTTAATCATCATAAAGTCCTCATAATTTCGGACTCCAAAACAACAGTAAAAATGCTTTCTAAAAGCCAAGATTACCCAACAATCTATAACAACATTATCATGTTTGCAGGGAGTTAGTCTTGAAGCTGAATGAAGTAAATTCCAAGTTCATCCCAAGATGTAGGAACAAGGTTGTGGATGCTACGGCAAAAGTTTGTAGGACCCAAGAATCGTCCATTAATGTAACTAGAATGATTCCCATCCCTCCTAGTTATTGTTGGAAGGATTATGTTTCGGATTATAACGAACTATATGCTTTGAATTAATTTCATCTACCCCGTTTTCACCAAAAAAAACCTAACTAAATGATTTGACTAACCTACCCCTTCACTAATCCAATAGTAACAAAACCCTATCTTCTCGAAATTCCCTCTTTTTCCTCCTCAATTTCTCCTGCTCAATTCTGTTGTTGTGTTGCTGGGATTATCTAAAGTTTCAGCTTAATTTTCAGTAGAGCATTGGAGTCTCCGGAAAATCTCTTATACAAAACTCACTTTGGGACTTTCTCCTTTCTAATATTTGCTATTGATTTTTGAGACAATTGCTACTGAAAGAATTTAAGAATTTGTTAATTTCTATAATCATAGCACTTTCGATTCTTATCTTATGTTATTTGTGCAATGAAACATTTTGCAAGCTTTTCTATTCTAACATGGGGTTATGTTGTCCAGTATATTTAAAGGAAAGCCTTATTTTCTTAAAATGCTCAATAAAACTTAATTTTCTCCTAAAAAACAAATCCTCAACAAAGTGCGATTGGGAGATATTGAATGTGAAATTGCACAAAGAATTATTAGAAGAAATTTGATTGAGTTTGAATGAGAAAAGGATCAAAAAATAATGAGAAAAGATTGAATATAATTGGAGTCTTTGGAGAAGGGAACAGAAGAAAGACGTACAAAAGCATGTCAAGCAAATGTTTTTTTAAAAGTATTTAATGTAAGAATATCAATAGTATCTAGTTTAAGGGTAGTTGAATTAATTAATGAAATAGAGGATAGATTAACTAAATTCCTTAATTAAGCTTCGGTTAGCTCTCTAAAAACACAATAGTGCACCTTAATTACACATACAAAACCGAAAGGTCTTCTTAGAAAATTAAAATATTTTGTTTTCACCATATAAGAAAAACAAAACTATAGTGAAATGTTCGAGTAAAAATATTATACGGAACTAAATTGTCCCATTACTATCTTTTCACTTCTCTAAAACTTATGTCAGATGCATATCAAATAATTGAGACGAATAGAGTAACATTTTTGTAAAGAGGGAAAATTTTTATACTTAGGCCCGTTTATTTTACTTAACTTTGCTGAATTGAACTTATATTTATTCGAATGAACTTTCTTTTACTAAAATGAACTTATTTTTGTGATATTTTTGTGATTTATGATGCTTTTTAATCTTTGCGCTACTTATTTTTGCTTAATTGAACCTATTTTTACTGAATGTATTTGTACAATAAATTAGACAGGAACAAAACATCCTGTTCCCTTTGAACGAAAACAACTGAACTAAGTAAATTGAGCTGAACTGAAATAGACCTTAGACTCACCCCACCAAACTTTTGGACCCCCACCATACCATGTTACTTTTCGCTTCTACTTGTGTCACCTACATTTTTCATTATTTTCCGGCCTTTACTTCATCCCATGTGACACGGTCGTTGCACGTGCCAAATTAAATACCTAACTTAGCCTAATATAGGGTAAGAAAGGATCGAATCCACGAGGAAGCAATGATTAGTCAAAATTTGAAAGCGATTTAGCGAGCTAAGTCTATTTTTGGGGGTTTTTCAGATTAATGATTAACTAATAAATCGTAAACGAATTAGCTAACAATTAAACTAAATGAATGGGTTTAAACTATAATAGGAAGACACTAGGGGTAGGGGAATCACTAGTTAACCATTAGCTAACCTATTTGTCAAGCCAAGGGGATTCATTAGGGTCAAATAAGGGACTAAGTCACTCAAATGTTTCCTAATTACTCTCTCGAGCTAATTACGAGGACTTAATCAACCAATTTTACCTATTCTCATGGTAAAATCAATCAACCAAGTATTTCCACAACTCATAGCGATTCAATTAAGGTCCTAGGATGTTAATCACCTTTTCTCATGGTGAAGTCAACCTATTGACTACCCTAAGGTCAATCAAAAGCTTCATCTCTCAATCCTTCACTTTTGGTCCCCAAATCAACTCAAATGGTGATCAATCAATTAAACAAGGCAATAAAATAAGCTAGACAACCTAATTTCACCTAGGTCTAATCCCCAAGCTTGACTTTTAAGGTCAACTAATGATCACCTAGGTCATCCCCTTCCCCTAGCTAATAAACTACTCACTAGTCATGAAGAGTATAAAATAAAAAGCTTCAATCAACAAAGATGATCCAACAATGGTAGAAATCATACTAAAATAAGCTAATCATCAACTAATCACTACTAATCAAATGCTAAACCAAAATAAAGCAAGTTTAAAGGCAAATAAGAAAGAGATAGGAGAAATACTTAAATAAGGATGGAAATCAAATGCAAAACTCCATTGAAATAGCTTCAACAATCAACATTCAAAAGCTTAGATCTAGTTTCTCTCTCTAAATTCTGCTTCTCTCTCTAAAACTCTCTCTATAATTAAAACTAATTAAAATCATAAAACAAAAGCTTAGTTGATTATTATTACAAAAATGGGTTTTTATACCCCAAAATACTAAGGGCAAAGCCATAAAACACAAAATCGAAATCGTAAAAAAAAAACCCGAAATAAAACCGAAATCGACCGAAATTGGAGCGACCCGCTCTAAAAACAATGGAGCGCCAGCTCCAGCCTTGGAGCGCCCGCTCCGAGGTCGCTCTAGCCCGTTCCATATCTGCTACTTCTCTGCTTCAATTTTGGGCTACTGAGCGGTCGCTCCTTAGCAAATGGAGCGACCGCTCCCCTGTTCTTGACCATTTCAACATAACTAAGCAAACAAGACTTGAAACGAGGTTAGATAAAGGGGAGGGGGGATGCGAATGCTCTAAAAACTAACGCAAAACATAAAATCATGAAAAAGGGTGTAAAAGGGAAAGAAAAGGGAACTACATGGCCTAAAATGCAACTACATGACCTAAAACTAATCCTAATTAATGTAAGAGGCCGAGTGGTTTCTTGGGCTTCGGCCGGTACTTGTGGATTCAGGGGTACAAAAAGAGGGACACTATTTGCGGCTCCAACCGCGGCGGGAAATGCTATTCGTACAGTGGTGGAGCAAGGTATGCAACGAGCAGAGGGTCTAAAACCCACTTATCACCAGGATATTTCGATTCCCCTTTCTATACCTCAATCCAAACTATTTTATAGTCTCAAATTGAGTGGGTCCCCGTTGTTACTTTTTGGTAAGTGTATTTAACGATCAAATTAAGTTTGCAAGCATATTATCTCTATTAATTGAGTTGGTAAGCATTTATTTTCTTCCTCCTTCTATATTTGTGATTTCTAGCAACAAATTTGAAATGGGTTTTCAAAAAAAAATTAATATCCTCTCTTCTATTTCAGTTGCCAATTTGAGTGACAGTCTCTTCTTCCCTCTCTCTCCCCTATCAAAAGCTCTATTAAGGTATGCTCTGTTTTCTTTCCTAATAACTTAATCGTCATGAATTTGGACAACTGTAATCTTGTATGGATCTTCTATGCCTGTTTTATTCCGTCTCTTTGTGTAATACCCCGAGTTTTAACCTTATTTTATTATTAAATAATTAATATTATTAACTTAAATATAACCTTTTATTTTAATAAATAAGTATTGAGATTTCTTATTAAAACATATTTTGATTGAATTTCTTAAGTTATTTTAAGTACTAATAATTGATATTGATTAATTGAAATATTTTGTAAACTTGGAGGTCCATAGCAACTCTAACCCATATCCAAGTTCAAGACCAAACTCAAGCCCAACCCAAAACATAAACCCAAAAGAAAGAATGAAAAAAAGGGGGGAAAAGAAAAGAAAAGAAAGAACAGGAAATCAGTAGCCATCTTCTTCCTCCTTCTTCCACCTCCTACTTCTTTTCTTCTCCACCATTGGAGCAAATTGGTAGCAAAAAGATAAACATGAAAGCTTCTAGAGTCTGCAATCAGATAAACTTGAGTGAATTTTCTGATAGAATGACAAATCTATCTATACACATTAAAATGCCAAAAGATGGGTTACTGTTCATATGAACAGTAACATATGACTCAGCATTTTTTGGCTCACGTGACATGCCATATCCCTGTGCAACTTTGACAGTTGTTTCAATTCCTTCCTCACACCTCTTTTCTTACATTTCTTTCTTTCCTCTGATGAGTTTCTTCAGAGAAGCTTGCATCTATTGTCTACCTCATCCATGGCCTTTTTCTATCCAAGTCTAAGTGAATCAATCTGCGACCCATGCTTTTTTCTCTCATTCCTTTTTTATATTTAATCTTCCTCTTCGTCTTCTATGTTCATTTCTCTCATCACCATTGCTGATTCAAAGCCTGAACTTTCTTTTACCACTCCTAAACTCGCTGATTCAAGTGTTCTGGTCAGCAACGAATTAAGCAAGGGCGCATTCGGAAGGGAAGGTGAAGATAGTTGAGTAGTCCTAACAGACGCAGCAGGAATTACATATGCTAAGTTGCTAAGTCCTTCCCCCATCGTCTCTCCTCAGTTGAGTGTACTTCAATTCCTATCTGAAATTTTCATCTTAATTCTACACTCAAATTTTGACGATTCACATTATAAATTACTTCGAAACTTTATTCAAATTGAAGTGAAAGATATTAATGGCATTTTTCATTCATTGATTATTGTCTTAAGTTTTCTTCCAGAACGGCAAAATGATAATATGCTGGAATTATGGCGGGTTCCTTCTAGCAAAAGCCAAATTTTTTTACAGAACCTGCAAAATTTTCATAGGTATTCACCAATTCAAATTATTAGCACTACAGGAATTTCATATTATGATGCATTTTGACTTCTATTTCTTGTATAGAAATGACTAATTGAGATGAATTTTTAAAGAAGTTAGTGGCCTATCTGTATCACAATAGTTTCCAATTCTGATGTTTGTATTGCAATAATACATCATCATTAACTATATGTAATAGTAAATTTGTGGAACTTTTTGATTTCCTATCTTTATTACGATAGTTTTGAATTCGAGGTAAATTTGAGATAACCCATTTGCTAATTAGTAGATTTCTTTGCTGATTGATTTGGGCTGTAATTTTACTCAATCTTCTTACTTTGATGTAAAATATTAATAACCCATTGATGAATTATTTACCTTCTTCTTTGATTCTAATGTGTTGCTTGTTGTACTTATTTGTTTCCCCTTTTCTGATTATTTGATGTAGTTTTTTTCTGCTTTTTTCCTTCTAATTATTATTGGGGTCACTGTTGAATCGAAGTAATAAACTGAATGTAGGTTTTTTTTTGTCTAAATTTGATTTTTAAAACTTAAAATGTGAGCTGGGTTTTTGTCTAAGTTGGGATTTTTAATGAGAAGATATTACATGGGTTATAGGGTTTCAAGGTTTGCTTTAAGTTCTTATGTCAACTCATAGAATTATAACCTTATTTCTCCTTTGAAATTACTTTTAGTGCATTATTCCATCTTGAACTATGGTGTTCTTAATTGATTTTGACTTTGATTCGAGAAAATTCTCTCTGATTCTCACTGATCATTTAGTTAAATTGGGTACTTCTGATTTGTATCTTTTTCTCCTCCGTTTGCCAATGCATCACCAATTGACAAATTTGTTTGTTCTTACTTTTTTACCCACCATTTGTAGTATCATAAAATTTCCACTACATTTTCTTCATAACTTTCGCTTTTTAGCCACTTTCCTTAGCCCATTGACATAGGAGGGACACAACTGCAAACAATCATTTTTTTTAGGTTTGAACTACTTGTTGAGTTTAGTGTACACTTCCAGAGTTGGAGTCTGTAACTTATATAATAATCTGAAGGCTGAAAGTTTAGAGACTTCATTGAAATTTCAGGTTTAGTAGGATTTTTTACTTTGTTTGATATCTCATTCTTTTGATTAATTGCTCATAGTGATTTGTTTGTTCTTTTTATATATATATATAATGTGTGTACCAGACTAGAATACTCAGATTTTGTTTGTATCTCTTGATATCCATTACTCTTTAGAGTTTAGAGAGTTTGGGTTTGATATATATGGTTATAGGATGATCGATGTGCAACTCACATCTGAGCCTTATATTTCACTAATGCTAATGGGAATGTGTTTACATGAAATATGAAACAAAGAACGAGTCGAGTTCTGATCAAGGACCATCCACTTATAAGTTACACCATATATGTTGCCTTTTATTATTTAATTGTAATCATGACAGAAATAGAGGTTTTAGATCAAGGTCACACTTCTGATGGAAGTTTGATGGAGTAAGGTTGAGAAGGAGGGAGGGAGGGAGAAAGAGGAGGGACTGAAAAAGGTGTGGGAAAGGGGGGAGTGGGAGTGGGAGGGGGGGTGAAGTTTTTGGTAGTGTTTCTAAGTTTTAATGAAATGCATTTGTCACAGTTTTTTCCGCTATTTGTTCTTACGAGCACTTTCACTCTGAAGTTGTGTCTGTTGCAGTGCCTTGGTGTGGTACTGAAACATGGCCACAAGTTTCCGGTAGATTGAGTACTGAGCATGAAGCTACATGCACAGCCCGAGATCCCTCCCATTTCTCTTTAAGTAACTTGTTTTCATCTACGAGCTCTACAATATGGCCTAGGGATATGCTTCCTATTTTGGTTCAATGAGGACGATTATCATGGACGCAACAGCATAGCTGATTTTTCGTCATTATGTGGTTTTGCTGAAAGTGGGCCTATTGGTGTTCCTGTTGCACTACAGATGATATGATAGGTATTGATCAGCTACACTGAACCTGTTTCTCTCCGCATTTGATAAGGTATCTTTCTCTTCTCTTATCACTTTACGTTCTTTCTATGGTTTCTTTCTTCACTGGTCTCACCTTTTTCTCCCTCATTTTTAGCCTTAACTGTTCTCTTTTTTAAAGCTGTGTAGATTTGCGACCCATTGCCTCCCCCTTTTCATATTCTATAAGTGATGTGTGATTGTGTGGTGGGAAATTTAAGGACATGCATGGAAGCTGAAAGTCATAGATAGGGGGAACTATAACTAAGTTGTCCAGCATTTGTTGAAGGTCAAGTAGCTTAGCTTAGTAAGTTTTCACATCTCAGTGGTTGGCTCTTGCTTTGCCAATTCTGTTTTTCCTGGAGGAAAGAGCTGAATCGGCGTATTTCATTGTTCGCCCAAGTATTTTTTTTTGCTTCGTTATGCTCCTGTCTGTATGAACAATGATTGATCTAAGGGCCTGGATAATACATGATATACCTGAGAGTTGATATTCTTTCTAATTAAACGGTTACTTCTCTCTCTTCTCTCCTCTTATCTACTTCCTGAAACAGCTTGAATTTTTGGCTTCTCTTGCTGCTCTCTCCATTTACCAGCTATAACTTACCCCCCTCCCCTTTGTAAACTGCTCTCTTTTTATTTTTGTGCTTTGAAATTTGCGACCCATGACTCCTCTTCTCTCCCTTCAACCTTAAAATTGATTCCTGATTGTGTGTGGTATGGAATGAAGGTACTATGTACGTCTATCTACTTTGTTTTCAGCTTCGTGTATGTTTTCTTCCGATTTTTTTTATAGCGAAGGTTTGTTCGAGTTGCATTGTGGGAAATGGTCATTATACTTGAAGTGTGGTATAATGGTTTGGAATTAGATCTAATTGTGTATTTTTCCCTATGAAATTGATGATTTACATGCTTTTTTCACACCAGCTGGGTAAAACCATACCTATTTTTGGAATCAAACCGTTTGGATACAGGGGGTTGTTAAGTTCATTCGGCTTAGAACTCTTAATTCATGGATGAAGTTTGGATACCAAGTAAGATGGAATATAATGAAGTTTAGAAGGATGATATCGAGGTTTGTTCTTAATTTTGTGCAATTTTGAATTTTTTACCCAAAAAAATTCATCCTTTTTGTTTCTCCAACCGTAATTGATTGTTGAAAAACCTAATTCACGATCAAAGACATTGGGATGTGCTGATAGTTGGCAACTCTCGTTAAATTTGTGTTTTTAAGGTATGATCTTTTTATAGAAGAAATGTCCTACAAGTCTATTGTAAAAGAAAACCCCTAGATATATATAGTATTAAGCCTTGTCCTTTCAAACCTTTTTATTTTTGATTGGCAATATCTAACACAACTGTCTACTTCTTGTTTGCTATACTTTCAGTACAATAGTTTCAACATTTGACTAACCATTTTAACAGCTTTCTTTAAAGTAATTTGCTCTTAGATTTTGAGTTGAAAATCCAATCGTTGCAATAAGTGCCCAAATTTCATATAACTTTAAATTATAATACTTCATTATACCTACATTAAATTACTCTCATTGGCTTTGCATTTAACATTTTGAAAAGGACAAGCAATTAAGCCTGCACACCTTAGTGTATTAGCTATGCATTTAATAATGCTATCCAAATTTGAGCTCTAACAAAGGGCTAAAATACTCACATTGCTTTGTATAGGGCAAAGGAAAGGAGGTTGTTGAGCATAATCGTTGATCAAAGGCCGTGAGAATTAGGTCTCCATCAAATGAAAGAATTGTCACTACAATAGCACAAGTCTCTGCAAATAAGGTTTGATGTCTATGTTGACTGCTGATAGCATCTACACATGAATGTATTTTTGAACTTTTTCATTATTAATACAAGCTGTTGAATTCTTTACAGCACAGGCCAGTAACACATGGCAACAAGAGAGGTTCTGGATCAGAGCGACACTTTTTGATGCGTTGCTGACAAACTTACGCAACTATCAATGGCGATTGTGGAAAGAGGACATAAATTGAGGAAAATGCAACTTTCAAGTGTTCGTTCTGCAACGATAATGAAGTGGTTTCTATTCCAAGGTTATTTATAAGATCAAATATGTAATAGATAGCTTCTACTCAAGTATCTATGAACTCCGAACCAAAGAAGTGCTCTTCCAAGTTGGCCTAACTTCTGGATTATCAACCAGCCACACGCATAACTTATAGAGCAGTTGCCATTGAATAAACTTTATTTCTTCATCTATCGACGCTTTTGAAACTAGGCACCCATTACAAAAAATGCAAGACCCTTTAGCAAACATAAGAAATTTGCTGTATTAGACCCTGGTTTTCAATAAAGAGACGACTCCTTTGGGAAACTTTTATGAACCATATAGTATGTTTTAGTATTATTGTTAAACAATGGATCTAAAGCCAACATTGACTATGCAACGCTTATTTGGATTGTCTTATGTTGCTCCTATGATAGACTACTCTTATGATTTAGTTTGTAAGTTGGATTATCTTATGTTGCTCGTATGATAGACTACTCATATAATTCATTTTGCCAGCTCAATTACAAATTGACTCTTGTAATATTAATTTTATGCTACTACTGCTTAATAGTTATCTTGAGTGCCTAATATTATCAATTACTATTATTATTAGGATAAATTGGCGTCAACAACACCAACTATTCGTTTGGTGCACAAAACAGCACAAACTAAAGAAGGTGCGGTGCACAACACAAACTTTATGTGATTGGTGCACAAAACAACACAAGGAGATTTTGGCCTAAGATTCTACTTAGAATTCATGTTGTTTTGTTCACCCATCATATAGAGTTTGTGTTGTGCACCTATCACGATATTTGTTTGTGTTTTTTTTGCACCCGTCACATAAAGTTTGTGCTGTGCACTACACCTTCTTTAGTTTGTGCTGTTTTGTGCACCAAATCAATAGTTGGTGCTGTTGGCGCCAATTTTCCCTTATTATTATTATTATTCTTATTTATTATTGCAAAGGATGCTACTTTTATAAGGGTACAAATAAACGGCAAGGTTTTTGCTATAATTCTTGTAAAAATTCTATATTCAAAAGCGAGAATTTACAAAACAAAAAAACAATTGAAGACATCTTAGTGTTATTTTCTCTATTTTATATCCAAAATGTGGTAGTTTTAAGTCCATTAAACCATCATTTTTGCAGTAAACAAAGTGGTTTGATTGAAAATGTGCGATTTGCAATCTATAAATATCACGGTAGCATTTAATCACATTCAATCCTACACCGCAACGCAATGTTTGAAGCTAAAATTAAAGAATTCACGTCATCGTAAGCGAATGAAACAAACTAAACTAGCATCATTTTACCATGAACATAGTTCTCTCTATTTAACTTACAAGATATTGGATTTAAACGAAATTCACCTTTTGAGGAACCGCGCGCAACGCGCGCGGTTTCACAACTAGTTAGACAAAAATCCAATTTGGAGATAAGCTTCATCATCCTGATCTCTTCACTCATGTATATCCATTAGAAGAAGAGTATAAATTGAACACTTCTACTGATTTCTGCTATAAATAGGATCAATGTGCAATTAATTTCCATAAGAAAATTTCCAAGCTTTCTTCTATCTTCTTCTTCACTAAATTTCAGCCATTTAACTAGAGTTCAAGCTTTCCAAAACCACCAAATTCCACCTTAAAACGTCGCCGGAAAACACAGCGAGAGCCTCAACCTCTGACCACCCAAACACCGCTAAAACAACTCCCCCTAATGTAGCCCAACCTGCCAGAAAACCACCTCCATCTCCACCAGCCGCCACGCACCCCTGTTTCGCTTCCTCTTTCCTTCGCAGACCACCACGAATCCACCACCAATACCGCAGAAAGCTTCGCACACCGCCGCCCAAAACCGCATGCCTGACCGACGCCCTGCAGCCACCGCCCTGAACCACCGCCTGAAAGCTTTCGGCCTCCCCTGCCCCTCCTCTTCTCCTTCGTTCTCTCATGTATAATGACCAAAAAAATGTCTGATATATTAAAACTCCCCAAGTCAACATTCCTTCTCTTTTGACTTTCACTCTCATTTAGGTAATATTTCTTACAAATGTATTTAGTTCATCCAATTTAAAATTACAATATCATTTATCCAATATATTCTCATTAATATTCTTATTGATATTCTTATTTATTTACTTATATGCATTATTATTATCATTATTTTTCAAAAATAAACATGAGATATTACGTATATTATTTATAAGTCTTTGAAATATTTAATAACTTAATATGAACTATTATCGAAAAATGGTTTTATAAAGTTTACTACTTTAGATTTTAACACCATATCATAGGAATTTTAAATATTTAAAAGTCTCTAACTTAATTATATAATTTTGCATTTTAAAAATAAAATCGCCCTCGGAGCTCAGAAGGAACTGATATCCAAGACTAAGGATTATTATTCTGCAAATAAAGGTAACAACTACTCCTAGTACCCGCAATTCCCTTGAAAATATAAGAAAGGGGTTATAATGACGTAATAAATGATTTATGAGTTTTCTTAAATTGCGGGGTTATTTAGAGCATGATTTATGTTTCATGAATAATGAAATATTGTTAAGTATAATTGAATGACTGAAATTTGAGATATTATGCCTATTGAGGTACAGCTGAATGACTAAAAATGTTGTATATTGTCTATATAAATTAAAAGAGGTGAAACATGATAAATTCAAGTGAAAGAACTGGTTTGTTGGCTGTATATATACTGACTGACTGATGGTCCTGCACGTACCGAACTGTTTTACTATTTCTGGGGCACTGGCCCGCTACTGTTATTACTGGGGCACTGGCTCGCTACTGTTATTACTGATGAGCACTGGCTCTTTTACTGGGGCACTGGCCCGTTGTGGGAGACGTCCCACCAAATGAAATACTGTCCAACAACCATAATGAATCTGATAAAAGGCGATACTGGAATGACTGGGTTATATTGTAATCATGAATGTTTTAATTATTCTCTCTCTCCTTGTTTAAAAATAAAATGAATTGAAATGAATTTACGTTGCTAAAGTAGTCTGTTACTGAGTCTCTCGACTCATCTGTTTTTGTATTTATGTTTTAGGTACAGCTGGGGAAGACGATAACGAGTAGTGGCGAGGATTCACTCTTATAAGTTTTAGTAGTTATTACCACTAGTGTTTCTTTTTGTGAACTATAAGAATTACTAGAGTATAAGGTTACTGTTACTTAATGTAAATAAGGTTCTAATATTATTTTGTTTTATCACTTAATCAAGTTAACGTTAAAGTTTAATATCTGAATGTTGCCTTGTATTTTCCTAACGGAGAATACGGCAGTAATGTCTCGACCTAATAGAATTTTTTTTTCGCTGCTATTAGTACTTTAATCAAGTAATTAGACGTTGGGGCATTACATAATGGTATCAAAGCAACGGTTCTGAAACCTATAATAAAACCCTCGAGGTTTTATATTAAATAAGAATAATTAAGTTTTGAAAATAAGAGTAAAAGAATTCTTAGTAAAAGAATTAATAATTACGGTAAATACGAAATAGTAGTTAATTAAAAATAGAATCTACGAGTCTAAGCGTAGGATACGGGATAAGGGATTATTTTACAAAGTTTCTTTTATCTTAATTGTACTTATTATGCAGAATGTCGACCACTAACGCCAATAACGACGGTAGTCACGAAAATGAAAACGTACACGTGGAAGAAGTATACGTAGAGGATATCCAGAATAATGGAAATAATGGACCTAACCAACCTTTGGAAGAAACCGAGGAACGAATAGAGAGGTTGGAGAAGATGAATACTATGCTGTCTGAATTAGTCTAATATGCATGGAAAAAGAAAACTGTGAATGAAAATGAGAGTTCGATAATGTTTAAGAAGTTCTCATCTCTGAACCCACCATCCTATGATGGTAAACCTGATCCAGTCAAGTTTGAAGATTGGATCAATCGTATGGAGCAGTTATTCGAAACCTTGCAATGCCCTGATAAATGGAAAGTCGATTTTGCTGTATTTTATCTCACGGGACAAGCAATCTTATGGTGGGAGGTGAATAAGGAAAAGAAGAAGGAGCCTGGATTTGGATGGAGTAAACTCCAGGAGTTGATGCAGGATAAGTTATACCCATCGTCTCTGAGAAAACAAAAAGAAGATGAATTCTCCACCTACAGCAAGGTACTATGAGCGTTTTGGAGTATGCTAATAAGTTTATGGAGCTGTCAAGGTTTGCACCAGAGCTGGTAACCACGGAGCAGTTAAGGATGAATCGTTTTGAGCGAGGTCTGAGCCTTAAATACTAGGATAGGTTGGCATCTCCAAAGTTTACGCCATATCAAGATATAGTGGACGTTGCTGTTAACGTCGAACGAGTTGTGTTGCTTCGAGAGTCAGAGAATGCGAGGTCTAAAAGGAGGAATGATGGACGGAATGATAACTTCAGAGGAGGAAAAGGACGAATCAAGGACAGAATTATTGGAGGAATGACAGTGGTAACAAAATTCAAGGAGTAAACCAAAGCTACAATAACTATGTAACACCAACTAAAAGAGCTCAATGGTGTGCCAAGTGTGGTAGAAGAAACCATGTGGAGAGCGAGTGTCGTATCGGCACGAGCACTTGTTACCGATGTGGAAGTCGTGACCATTATGTTCGAGATTGCCCGAAGCCACCTGGAGCTAATAGAGTTGTGGAAGGAACATCTTCAGCTGGTGTTAATCGAGGAAGAAATAATAATAATAATACGAGCACAAATCGTAATCCACTGCGTCTAGCCCCAACTGGAAGAGTTTATGTTATGAGACAGGTTGAGGCGGATAATGACACTGTTATTACTGGTACTTTCTCTGTCCACTCTCTACCTGCCCATGTACTTTTTGATTCTGGAGCCTCACATTCCTTTATTTCTCCGCAATTTGCCAAAAGTTTGAATCTGAAACCGACATGTGACTTTTCTTTTATGAACGTTGCCCTCCCTACTGGGGAAACTATTAAATGTGCGATCATGTATAGAGATTGTCCTATTATCATAGAAAACACTGAATTCTTAGCTGAATTAATAGAATTTGAGTTATCGGAATTCGACGTGATTTTAGGAATGAATTGGTTAACCAAATATGAAGCTGATATCAATTGTGTTAAGCAGAGTCTGACTCTTAAGGCACCTAACGAGGGTAGAATATCATACCATAGGGTAACACCCAAACCAGAAAGACAAATTGTTGCTGGCTTGAGAGCTCATAAAATGCCTGAGTAAGATTGTTTTAGATACCTTTGAGTATCGTGGATGTAAATGCTTCTTAACCTTCCATAACCGACATTCCGATAGTTTGAGAATACCCTCATGTGTTCCCAGATGAAATACCCGGTATGCCTCCACAGAGAGAATTAGACTTTAGCATCGAGTTGACACCGGGATCGGCCCCTATCTCTAAAGCCCCTTATAGAATGGCCCCCACCGAGTTGCAAGAACTTAAGAAGCAATTGGACGAGTTACTTGAAAAAGGGTATATAAGACCGAGTGTATCACCCTAGGGAGCCCTGTCTTGTTCGTGAAGAAAAAGGATGGAAGTTTGAGACTTTATATAGATTACCGAGAATTGAACAAAATTATGATTAAGTATAAGTATCCCTTACCTCGTATAGATGACTTGTTTGACCAACTTCGAGGGGCGAAAGTCTTTTCAAAAATAGACTTGAGATTTGGATAACATCAGCTTCGGATTAAACCAGAAGATATTCCTAAAACCGCATTTAGAAACCGATATGGTCACTATGAATTCCTAGTAATGGCTTTTGGATTAACTAATGCACCAGCCATGTTTATGGACCTAATGAACCGCATTTCTAAGCCGTACTTGGATAAATTTGTGGTAGTTTTCATAGATGACATTCTGGTGTACTCTAAAAACGAAGAAGAACATAGAGAGCATTTGAAGAAGGTGATGGATATATTAACTGAAAACCAATTATATGCCAAATTGTCAAAATGTGAGTTTTGGCTTAAGGAGGTATCATTTTTGGGTCACATCATCTCTGAGAAAGGCGTTTATGTAGATCCAGAGAAAATAAAAGCAATAATAGAATGGCCTAGACCAAACAATGTTCCCGAGGTACGAAGCTTTATGGGATTGGCTGGTTATTATCGAAGATTTTTGCAAGATTTCTCTAAAATTGCCTCACCCATAACCCGATTGGTAAGGAAGAACGCCAAGTATGAGTGGACCGATGAATGTGAATCTGCATTTCAAGAATTAAAAAGACGCCTCACCACTGCCCCTATTCTAACCCTTCCTTTCGGAACCAAGGGATTTGTTATTTATAGTGATGCCTCTAAGAACGGGCTCGGCTGTGTGTTGATGCAAAACGGAAAAGTCATAGCTTATGCCTCTCGCCAACTCAAAATACATGAAGAAAATTACCCCACCCATAACCTTGAACTTGCTGCAGTAGTCTTTGCCCTTAAAATCTGGAGACACTATTTGTATGGTGCCTCGTGTCAGATCTTCACCGATCACAAGAGTCTAAAATACATTTTCACCCAAAAAGAACTTAACATGAGACAACGTAGGTGGTTAGAACTTTTAAAAGACGACGACCTTGACATCCAATACCATCCCGAAAAAGCTAACGTAGTTGCCGATGCCCTGAGTCGTAAAGCTCATGTGAACTCACTCTTACCTATTCCCCGAGCCATTCATATGGATTTGCAAAGGATGGTAGTCGAATTCATTATAAGAACGGAGAGCGCTCACTTGAATACATTGGAGGTGAAATCCGACTTAATCGACGAGATCAAGGAGGCCTAGGGAAAAGACTTACAGTTGGAACGTATAAGAAGTGACGTAAGAAACGGAAGGTCACCTGGATTTGTAATCTAAGAATACGGAACGTTGAGGTTTCAAGGGAGATTGTGTGTACCAAACAATGAAGAATTAAAGAATCGAATCTTGAAGGAATCTCATAATGCACCATATTCGATTCACCCTGGAGGAAATAAGTTGTATAAAGATTTGAGACAAGTGTTCTGGTGGAGTAACATGAAACAAGAAGTGGCAGAATTTGTGGCTAAGTGTCTGACTTGCCAAAGGATTAAAATAGAGCATCAAAGACCAGCTGGTTTACTGCGACCCTTGGATGTGCCAGAATGGAAATGGGATTCAATATCCATGGATTTTATCATGGGATTGCTTGCCTCAAACAAGGGAATGAATGCCATATGGGTCATTGTATATCAATTGACCAAGTCAGCACATTTCTTAGCAATTAAGCATAATTGGAGCTTGGATAGGTTAGCGGAGTTATATATGAACACCATAGTTCGACTGCATGGGGTGCCTAGCTCGATTGTTTCAGATCGTGATGCGAGATTCGAAGCAAGATTTTGGAAAGAATTACAAAAAGCTCTTGGAACGAAAGTTAATTTCAGTACAGCTTTTCATCCAGCCACTGATGGATAAACAGAACACACCAACCAGATTGTCGAGGACATGCTCAGAGAGTGTGTTATGGATTTTCAAGGCACTTGGGAGAAATTTCTGCCAATGGTATAATTTTCGTATAATAATAGTTATCAGGCTACCATTGGGATGGCTCCATATGAAGCACTTTATGGTCGAAAATGTCGAACACCTTTGTGTTGGAATGATATTGACAAGACACGTATCATTGGACCAGAGTTAATTCAAGAGACAGCTGACAAGATTCGACAGATCCATTGGCGAATGAAGACAGCTCAGAGCAGGCAAAAGAGTTACGCGGATCAACAATGAAGGCCATTGGAATTTATGGTTGGAGATCACGTATTTTTGAAAATCTCACCAACAAAAGGATCATGAGGTTTGGCCAATCAGGGAAGCTAAGTCCAAGATATATCGGACCATATGAAATCTTGGATAGAGTTAATGAAGTGGCATATCGACTTGCACTACCCACTAACTTAGACAAAGTACACAATGTATTTCACGTATCGATGTTGCAGAAATATGTTCCAGACCCGAGTCACGTGATTAGTCATGAACCCTTACAGCTACGAAATGACCTGACTTATGAAGAAAAACCAATTGAAGTCCTCGATCGTAGAGAAAAACAACTAAGGAATAAAGTAATTCGAATGGTGAAATTGTTATGGGCTAACCACTCGACATCTGAAGCTACCTGGGAAGTAGAGGATCAAATGAGAGCGAAATACCCCTACCTTTTCCCCTAGGACGTTTTGATGTTTATAAATGTACGTCTTATGATTGCATTGTTGTTACTTATATGTATGCACTATACTGAATTTATAAGTGAATGTTTGAAATATGTTCTTATAAGTTATAGATGATTGAGGTTCAACTGAGCTCCAGTTTCGAGGAGGAAACTTTTTCTAATAGGGTAAGGATGTAATACCCCGAGTTTTAACCTTATGATATGAATTTCTATCCAAAGGTTACTACTTTAGGGTTCTTGAGGGTGGATGAAAGTTATAGGGGTTAAGGGGATGATTTTATGTGAAGTTTTAATTAAAAAGATGGTTGTTTGGGTGTGTAGTTTAATGTAGAAAACGAAACAAAATAGTAACCTTTGAATCTCGGTCCAAAGGGGTAGAAGATCGATCTCAGTCTTTCTTCAATGCTAAACAAGTAAGGTACTCAACCTTAAATCATAAGCAAGACTCATGAAATTTTAATAACTCAAATCTAATTTTATTAATGAGAAACAAGCGCCTATATATACTAGGCTACTCCTAGTACAATAAGGAAACCAAAATTCTATCTAGAAAGCATTTAAAACTAATCCCTAGAATTTAGGAAAAGATAAAGAAAAGATAAGGAAGATAATCTAATAAGATAGGATAGAGATTTTCGGCTCTCCTATCTTATTTACACGCCTACTATCAACCTTATCCCTTAGCTAATCTAATCTTATCTTTAAGGGATTACAACTCAATTAGACTTAGTCATAACCGAAATTACATCATATATTTTCGGCCATTTAACAGAAAATAACATGCTGAATAAAAGTCTAAAATAAATTAACTAAGACTCTATAGACTAAGCCAAAAATAGGAAAAACCCTTTCAAGTGAAAGGTAGAAACCTATAGGCAAAAACTATACTATGGAAACACATCACCTTATTGTATTATTAAATAATTAAGATTATTAACTTAAATATAACCTTTTATTTTAATAAATAAGTATTGAGATTTCTTATTAAAACACATTTTGATTGAATTTCTTAAGTTATTTTAAGTACTAATAATTGATATTTATTAATTGAAATATTTTGTAAACTTGGAGGTCCATAGCAACTCTAAACCCATATCCAAGTTCAAGACCAAACTCAAGTCCAACCCAAAACATAAACCCAAAAGAAAGAATAAAAAAAAGGGGGAAAAAGAAAAGAAAAGAAAGAACAGGAAATCAGTAGCCATCTTCTTCCTCCTTCTTCCACCTCCTACTTCTTTTCTTCTCCACCATTGGAGCAAATTGGTAGCAAAAAGATAAACATGAAAGCTTCTAGAGTCTGCAATCAGATAAACTTGAGTGAATTTTCTGATAGAATGACAAATTAGACAAAAATCCAATTTGGAGATAAGCTTCATCATCCTCATCTCTTTACTCATGTATATCCATTAGAAGAATAGTATAAATTGAACACTTCTACTGATTTCTGCTATAAATAGGATCAATGTGCAATTAATTTCCATAAGAAAATTTCCAAGCTTTCTTCTATCTTCTTCTTCACTAAATTTCAGCCATTTAACTAGAGTTCAAGCTATCCAAAACCACCAAATTCCACCTTAAAACGTCGCCGGAAAACACAGCGAGAGCCGCCACCTCTGACCACCCAAACACGGCTAGAACAACTCCCCCTAATGCAGCCCAACCTGCCAGAAAACCACCTCCATCTCCACTAGCCGCCACGCTTCCCTGTTTCGCTTCCTCTTTCCTTCGCAGACCACCACGAATCCACCACCAATACCGCCAAAAGCTTCGCACACCGCCGCCCACAACCACCTGCCTGACCGACGCCCTACAGCCACCGCCTGAAAGCTTTCAGCCTCCCCTGCCCCTCCTCTTCTCCTTCGTTCTCTCATGTATAATGACCAACAAAATGTCTGATATATTAAAACTCCCCAAGTCAACATTCCTTCTCTTTTGACTTTCACTCTCATTTAGGTAATATTTCTTACAAATGTATTTAGTTCATCCAATTTAAAATTAAAATATCATTTATCCAATATATTCTCATTAATATTCTTATTGATATTCTTATTTATATACTTATATGCATTATTATTATCATTATTTTTCAAAAATAAACATGAGATATTACGTATATTATTTATAAGTCTTTGAAATATTTAATAACTTAATATGAACTATTATCGAAAAATGGTTTTATAAAGTTTACTACTTTAGGTTTTAACACCATATCATATGAATTTTAAATATTTAAAATTCTCTAACTTAATTATATAATTTTGCATTTTAAAGAGAAAATCGCCCTCGGAGCTCAGAAGGAACTGATATCCAAGACTAAGGATTATTATTCTGCAAATAAAGGTAACAACTACTGCTAGTACCCGCAATTCCTTTAAAAATATAAGAAGGGGTTATAATGACGTAATAAATGATTTATGAGTTTTCTTAAATTGCGGGGTTATTTAAAGCATGATTTATGTTTCATGAATAATGAAATATTGTGAAGTATAATTGAATGACTGAAATTTGAGATATTATACCTATTGAGGTACAGCTGAATGACTGAAAATATTGTATATTGTCTGTATAAATTAAAAGAGGTGAAACATGATAAATTCAAGTGAAAGAACTGATTTGTTGGCTGTATATATACTGACTGACTGATGGTCCTGCACGTACCGAGCTGTTTACTATTTCTGGGGCACTGGCCCGCTACTGTTATTACTGATGAGCACTGGCTCTTTTACTGGGGCACTGGCCCGTTGTGGGAGATGTCCCACCAATTGAAATACTGTCCAACAACCAAAATGAATCTGATAAAAAGGCGATACTGGAATGACTGGGTTATACTGTAATCATGAATGTTTTAATTATTCTCTCTCTCCCTGTTTGCAAATAAAATGAATTGAAATGAATTTACGTTGCTAGAGTAGTCTGTTACTGAGTCTCTCGACTCATCTGTTTTTGTATTTATGTTTTAGGTACAGATGGGGAAGACGATATCGAGTAGTGGCGAGGATTCACTCTTATAAGTTTTAGTAGTTATTACCACTTGTGTTTCTTTTTGTGAACTATAATAATTACTAGAGTATAAGGTTAATGTTACTTAATGTAAATAAGGTTCTAATGTTATTTTGTTTTATCACTTAATCAAGTTAACGTTAAAGTTTAATATCTGAATGTTGCCTTGTATTTTCCTAACGGAGAATACGGCAGTAATGTCTCGACCTAATAGGATTTTTTTCCGCTGCTATTAGTACCTTAATCAGGTAATTAGACGTCGGGGCATTACACTTTGGTGAAATTATTAATAGTTTTGGCAAAAAATCAAACTATATAACCAATGAAGTTTCAAAGGTTTTTTTTCATTTTCAATGAATAATACCCAAAACAATTTGTTAATTTTTTTAGCCATTTTAGATATGAGAGATATGTGTTTGTAAGTTATTTCTTTCTTTATGTATTAGTTACTTTTGTTGACAGATGTTGTACTTCATGGTTAATGGTCTTCATTAATAGATAAAATGGCAACAAACAATTATAGAGTTTTAGGAAACATAGTTACCTTTTTAATGTTTTGCTGGTTGAATCGGAGATTACAATTTATGCTCCTCTTGTTTTGGGATACCCTTTATACCCTATATAAAGAGTTGAATACCACAACAAAATTTGATTGTTTTCTTATAAAAACTATGTATTCAGTAAGGAGTACGAACAAAAACACAAAATTATATTCTTTGTAATTACCCGATATTCGGTAGTTTGTGTTTTACGCTTTTGCAGGTTTTGAATTGGATGATAATGGAAGAAGAGGAAGCAATTGGTTTTGAAGATACAGAGATGAAAGTGGAGTGAGAAGTTGAGAGTAAATTTTTTTTTTGACCGAAACTCAAGCAAATATATTAAAACATAATGCAAACTACACAGCTACACCCACAAATTTTAGCCAATGCGGCCAATTTGTGGGGAGGACAACTAAACTGAAAACGTTAACATAACAAGAACATGACAATCAAAAACTAAGACAAATACAATGGATATACTTCATTCTTGGAGTGCTGGAGCTGACGCGCTGGGGTGCTTGAACAATGTCTTCTTCCCAACTGATCACGAAACATAACGATGTAGAGACCGGCTGAACAAACTTTGATGGAGGTCGTTGTGAGTGAAGAAAAACCAATAACTTGGACTGCCATACCCAGGTTTGCGAACTCAATTGCTCATTGTTACAGGAATTCCAAGGACTCGAATAGATGAAAACCTCCTGGAACCCAAACTCGAATAGATGACTTGCTACCTCCAAAAGTTGGAGAGCCGCCTTCAAAATATCTTAATTAGAAATTGTAAATTTTGAATTTTCTTTTTTTTCCTTCTTTACCAAATTCTGTTAGGAACGTGGTTTTTTACTGTCATTTTTGAACTTTAAATTTTCTCTTGAATATTTTTGTTTTCTTTTTTCTTGTTTTCCCTCTTCTTTTCAATGTTTGTTGAGCAACGTGTGTTGTATTTTTCTTTTAGATTTTTTTTCTATTTTTGGTGTCCCCAACTCTTCCCTTATATAATAGAGATATAAATTTGTAAACTTTTCGCTAGTTGAAAGAAAGTTATAAAATCGTATAGAATCATAAGTAGAATTGGATAGCCAAATTCAAATCGTAGAATCGTACGATTCTACCGTAGGATCACAATTCTAACAACAATGATTATTAGTATTACCCATCTATTTTTATTTAATAGGGACAATTGTACTTTTCACGCTTGCCAATCCACAAATATCTCGAATTGCACATGAGAAAAATTATATAAAAAAATGATATGATAAAACTACACATTAAGATGATTCACATAAGATCCAACATGACTATGTTTAATAGCACGTATACATGACATAAGATAGTTAAAGAGTAGAATACGAATAGTAGTATAAGTCAAGGGGCTTTGCCCCTCTTCTTCACCAAAAAAAAATAGTAGCATTAGTCAAAGTGTCCATATTAATTAAAAAAACGAAGGGAGTAGTATTATTATCATTATAATTAGGAAAATTTGCCAAAAAACTTATAAAAGTTCAATTTTGCAAAAAAGACAATTTAATTTATTTTTTTTGAATTAAAAAACCACAACACCCATTTTTTTTTGTAAAAACAAACCCCTTACCATTTTCCGGTGTTGGCCACCCCAATTCCGGCATTGACCCTCTATGTGCAACTTAATGTATTGCTATTTGCACTCCTAAGCAATTGTTTCCCTCCTACCCAATTAAACTCATCTTCTCTCTTCTTCCTTCACTAGCAAAATAGATGGGTAGTTCAGCTACCTTGACACGATTCGATTTCCAAACTCACCACGGCCCACCTCCTCCTTCGTCAGATACTCAATCTCAAACTTCCAATTCTAAAACCTCTTCCTCACATTTTCGAAACTGGGATGAAGATGAATTTGAAGGTCTCCCTACACATTTGAATCCCCCAAAATTACTCCCCTTGAAATCCAAGAACCAAAACCCCAAAAATCAAAACCCCAAAGCAGCAACAGCAACACCGTCGCCGTCTCCAAGTCGTCTTTGATATCTTCTTACTGGATTAAAATTGTATGCGTGAGTTTCCTGATTGTGTTCGTCATCAATTATTTCAATTAGAAATTAGAAAGATCAAAAGAGTGATGCGGATTTAATCATCCATCGTCCTTCTCTAACCTATCTTTATTGCTTTCTAGTTAATAAGGTCATAGTTACTTATTTTAATTAAGTCATTTATTTTCAGTAAAATAAAGGGCCGAATTTTCTACTAATTTTCGGTTCTATTTAGGAGTCCTAGTTGAGTTGTAATTCCTTTTTGATAAGAATTGATTTAGCTAAGGGATAAGGAAGAGATAAACATGTAAATAAGATAGAAAGGGCCGAAATCCCTATCATATCTTATTAGATTATCTTCCTTATTTTTATCTTTATCTTTTCCTAAATTCTAGGGATTAAGATTTAAATGCTTTTTAGATAGATTTTTGGTTTTCTAATGATACTAGAAGTAGTCTAATATATATAGGCGCCTGTTTTCATTATAAAGGTAGAGATTATTTTGAGTTAAAACTTTCGTTTAAGAGTTTAATTGTTTTGCACAATTATATTCGACCATTTATTAATTTTCAGGAGTGATTATTATTGAGTTAATCTACTTAATTCCGGTAGTGGTTTAAGTGAGATTAAGAGTTAATTAAAACTTACAGGAGTGTTAGTTTTAATTATCATATCCGGTTACTTTGTTCCTTGTTTTCGGATTTAGGCAAATTAAACCTAAATTCCTTGACTTGGATTTCATTGATTGAGACTCTTGGAGTATCAATCATATCAAAGAGACTATGGGGTTTTAGGAAGTAAGAAAGCAACAAGCATAAGGGTAAAGATGGAGGTGTAATAGTTGGAGCTGGGATCCAAGTTGGAAATTCCTCCTTACTCCAAAGACTCTTCTCAAGATCTTGAAGGATTCCAATTTAGAAATCAAAGAGATAAGAAGGAAAGAAATGCGGAAGATTGAAAAATTAGGGTTTGTAAGAGAGGGAAAATCAGGTTTTTGGGTGCATTTAGGCAAAATAGGGGGGGGGCAATGCTAGAATTGGGGGTCAATACCGGAAAATGGCAAGAGGTTTGTTTAAAAAAATGGGTGTTGTGGTTTTTGATATCAAAAAAAATTTGAAAAGTTTTTTTTTTCACAAAATTGAACTTTTGTAAAAATTTTTTGACAAATTTTTCTTATAATTATTATTACGTATTCATAGCATTCTTCTTCTTATTATCATTTTCATCGTCGTCATTATTATTATTATCATTATTATTAAGTATTACTATTTTTTATTATATTATATTATAATTGTATCATCTATCTAATTTAATTTACAAAAAATAAGTTGAGTTCAGTTTCATTAACTTCAATGGGTTCTTTAAAAAGCAAAATAACAAGTCTAATTGAATTGAATAGAATTGCAAGTAAACAAAACATATTTACTATTATTTTTTTTAAAAATACAAGAGTAGTATCTCAAGTCGGCGAAACCCGCAGGAGTAGGAGGAGGCAGGAGGCAGGAGGCAAGTGAAAACCTATATGGCCTGTCGACTCTGGTATACCTCCCCAGTCCCCACTCCCCTCCCATTAGCGCTTCATACTTCCTGGCTGCTACTATTCTTCACTTCACGTCCCAATTTTGCTGCCTTCGAATGAGACTCTCTACTCTTTCTACAAACACAAATTCCCACTCTTTATAATCTCAATTCTTCAATTCTTCTCCATACTCAGCTAATCAATTATGGCGACGCCTAAGGATGCTCAGTCCGTCAAGTCTCTTAACACTACTCCTGGCCGCCGCAATCGCCGCTTTGTGGTATTTACTTCTTCCCTTCACTTCCTTTTCTTTGTTTGGTTTTTCATTTGAGTTGTTCTTTTTGTTGCAAATTCGCAGTTCAAATCATTTGCACAAAGAATTGATGAGCTTGAAATCGATGTCTTTCGAAGTCTCGATACTGTTAAACCTGAGCCCTCTTCCGGCTCCTCTTTTTTCTTGGATTGTCTTATTCATTGGAGGGTACGCTTTTCATTTTCTCCATTATTATTATTATTATTATTATTATTATTATTATTATTATTATTATTATTATTATTATTATTATGTATTTACCATTTTTGGTGCAAACAATACTATACCGTAACTATTTACGTTGCTCATGTCGATAATTGTGAAAGTATGCGATGCTCCGGAATTTTGGTGCATTACAATTTACCAATAGTTGAAAAATGCATTAGTTGAAGATAATTTTAGCGTGAAAAGTATCATTAAATAAACATTTAAGAAAATCGTTTCATTTATAATCTGGATTTTGGAAGCTCTTAGTGGTTTTTTGGTTGACATTAGAAAACATGTGAAATAGAAATTCCTAGGAATTATATAATATTTGAGTTGTTTGGTTGACAAAAAAATGACAAAATGGAGAAATTCCTACGAATATCAACTTCCCACTAAATAAAGAAATTTATTTACCTAGTTTCACTAAGTAAATAGAAATTTCCGATAATTCCTCCATTGTCAACCAAACACTTAACCAAATTCCCACGAACTTTATTAGGGAACTTATTTCCTATGAATTGCAACCAAACGACCACTTAGTTTTCATTTTCGTTTTCATATCATCATTGATTTTAATGGTAGAAGCAATAATAGTATGTTGGAGTACTGGTTGGAGCTTTTTTCTCGCATACTCGAGGTTGTGGCCTTGTGGGTTCAAATCTTCACGTAGATTAATTTCTATAAGATATGAGAATGAAGTGAATAAAATGCCATTAAAGAGAGATGGTGATATGTGGCGGATTACAACTCTTGCCTATGGTTTTTAATATATATAGATTGGGTATTCTAAATTATTACCTTTACACATTTACAGCATATCACTCTTGCATTTCTGCACTGGTAACGTTATTTTAGCTCTTTCATTGATTTTTGTCGTCTGGAATTATGCTTCAGGAGTTAAATACAGCTGAGGATTTTATTTCATTCTATGAAGAAATGATGCCACTTGTACAAACTTTGCCTTTGATTCTGTTACACAAGGATACTATAATTTCAGGACTGCTCTCTAGGTTACAAATGAAATCGCGGCTTTCTCTTGAGGCTATTCTCAGGTTTGCCTTTTCCACATTCAGTGCTTAGTCATATCCTTGTAGAACATCATGAGATTTAATTTGGAGTTTTTAGCACTCCATCGTCCGCCTTTTCTTCTTTTTGTTCACTGTAATTGGTAAGATTTTCGCTCCCTTCTTGGTGGTTTTAGTTGTAGAAGAAATCTTCTGTTATGGAACGGGATAGCTGTTGTAGTTGTAAAGGTCTGAACCGAAATGCATTTACGCTTATTAAAATGAATTATTTGCATTTCTCAACTCTAATCCTAGCTATAAACGTCGTGCTGGGGCAGAGCGGGGCGGATGTTGGCATTCATATCCCCATCCCCGCCTAAAAAACTCATCCCCGTCCCCGCCCCATCACCCATGGCGGGGAAAATCTTGTCCCCATCCCCGCCCCAACAGGGACAAGATAAGATCTATCCCCACCCCATCCCCCGTGCGAATCCCCGCACCGGCCCCATCCCCGCCCCAATCCCCACAGCAACTGTACCAATGATGCCATTTTAGGGCAAAAAAAAATAGCACCTTGTATATAATAAAACCTGTAGAAATAAAAAAATAACTTGTTTCCATCTGCCATCAACTTACTGCCATAGTGCCATCATGCCACCCAAATCAATCTCTAGTAATTTTGGATATTAGTCTTTGGAGACTAAAATTATAAGATGAAAGCAGCTAATAAGTAATAACATTTAGGCCTTTGGAGAATATATATGGCGGGGATGGGGCGAGGCGGGGCGGGGCGGGGCGGGCGGGGATGGGGCGGGGATGGGGCGGGTATGAACTAACATTCACCCCCGCCCCATTACCCATGGCGGGGACGGTTTTCATATCCATCCCCGCCCCATCACCCGCGAAACCTTCCCCCATCCCCACCTAACTGCAAACCCGGCCTTGGAGGATTGCCTATTTTTAATATTTTCAAATTCATTAGATATATACATATTAATTGCAACATCAGTTGGAAAATGACTTGGAGCCCAGTGGTAGATTGCTCCGTGCATTTTGTTCCTCAAGTTAGCTAAGACTGGGGTTCTAATCCCACCATCCACTTCAACAACTATGTAGTTCTTTTTTTTTTTTCTTTTCCCCCCTTTCTTTCTTTATTGAACAAATACATTTTGTTGTTTTTGATGCCCTTTTCTTTCTAATTTCAATCACCTATTTCATATTATTATCCATCCACCAATTTAAGTTCCATAACATCAATTCAGCATTTCATTGTATACATATCTTTGATTATTATAGTGCCAAGGTCATTTGTTAGTTTAACTTATGGTATTGGTATTTTGTAGTACTAGAAATCCTTCAAATTTGATAGTATTAAAGTATGTGTAAATAAATGTGAGGGTAACTCATATTAGATTATTACAATTTATAAAATAATACTTTATGGTAGTATTATTGCTATATCATTTGATATATTGGAGTCATTGAAGTTATCATATATTTTGACAACCAGAATATTTGTATCATCATCCACCACTTTTTCTTATTTTGGTAACTAAAATTTATGTATTTGTTATGATTTTCTTTTTCCTACAACAACATTATTGTTTCAATTTTCTAAATTATTGAAGAAATCGAACCCGCCACAACTACTTTTTTTTTTGAAAAATATATATCGTTGATTTCGTAGGGGTTTTATTTGTTAATTCACTATATAGCCTTCGAAATGTAATAGACGATCTTGATGAAGTGAATAAATACTATATATTTGCATGAGGAGTTAGGGGCCCATTTTTGGCTTCGCCCCGGGCCCTAAAAAGGTCGGGAACGGCCCTGCTAACTGGGGCGGGTATGGGGTGGGTCTCCACAAAACCCGCCCCACTGACATCCCTATCTGTGTGTGGGAAATGGTTAGTTGTCAGCTGAATGGTCATCAAGACCTTGCTGGAAATCTGTGACTTGCTTTGTTTTGTTTATTTTTAGTTTATCTTTCCAAACCTTTTGAAACTTGAATGTTTACAGGTTGATTGCAGAGTTATCAAGAGATTTACTGGAAGATTCTTTACCGTAAGTGCTGTGAATACCAGCATTCAAATTTCCAATACAAGCAAACACCGTGTTCATTTCCTCACACCCTTTCCTTGCAATATTGTCCTTGTTTTTTGCATATTCGGGGCTTGCTCGCTCCTATTGTTTTTCAATAGTATTTTATTCTTGTTATGTTCTTGTTGTTTAATATGCGAGTCGACACAGAGTCGGTGTTCTCTCTTAGAGACTCTTTCCAGGCATAACTGGACAATTCAGTTAGATTTAACTTGCTGGGTTATAAACCCACAGTTTTACTTCCATGTTATCAAACAAAACAAAATGGTACTGGTATTAGGCAGTTTGTCTTTTATGTCCAATTAGTGTTTTGTAATTTTGTTTAGTGTAACTCCGTACTTGATTGCGTTGGTGTACAGTCAAATAACTTAAGCACCATAGATAGCCTTTTTATTTGATTTTGCTCTTTAAACTTTTTTTGTATTTTGTTTCGAAATAAATTTTGTTAAACTGTATGGACTTGGATTTTCTAGGATATAGAATTATAGATACCCCCGCTAGATAATTCAAGAGTAAAATTAAATTTCTGCTTGAATAGAGAAAAACCACCAACAGCCCAGTCTAATTGGTTTCTGATTCCTGCTAATCAAGAACACCACAAAAAGCAAGTACTTCAGTCTTAAAGCCACCACAGAATGCACCTTAACTATTAGACAGACAACTTACATCTTCTAAAAATTGTCATTTGTCATTTGTAAACATCAACTGCGTTGCTAATTCATATATATAAAAGAAGCATGTCCTTGGAGTCTTGACTTGGCAAACTGAAAGAAATTAAGAATTGCAGGTTGAATCACGTATCAAAGCTAGTAAATATGGTTATAACTTATAAGTAACTTAAATGCTACTCTTAAGTTACAAATTGAATGCCCATGCTTCTGTACAGTCGGTAGCAAAAATCAAATTCAAGGATTTACAAAATGCTGCCTCAGCCATTTTGGACTTTATAACTTATTTTGCTGTGAGCCTGCGACCTACAGTGTGTTGCGGTGAGCCTGTAATCTACAGTCCGCATGATTAAATTTGACTCCAAATGTACAATGAGCTATACATCTATGCTAGTGGTTTTCCAAACAAGGTGCATTCAAGCTCCAATACTCCTTATATTGTCGGCAAGTGTTTACAGATGTCCATAATTGCATTTTTTCCAATAGACACCTAATGCGTAATATACTCAATTTAGCCTTTTGCATTTAGCACACATCAAAGTATGTTTAATATAAGCGGAACTGCAGTTGAATCGAAGTGCATCTTTAGTTACCCTATTAATTTTTTTTTTCCGGTTGCTGTCAATTAAGCTAACTAACAAGAAGGCAGCTACACCTTCTTGGTCTAACCATACATATGTATCTATTGCTTCTTTCACCAAAATACTATCATCTTGACCACCTAATGAAGTAAACAGCTAATAAGAAAGCAGCTAACCCTTCTTTGTCTAACAGTACACTTATATATCAATAGCTTTCCTTGCCAATATACTACCATATTATTTTGAGAGATCCAGGTGCCACACTACCACTAAAGCTATCTCAGTTATTTCATGCTGCATGCATCATGGTGGGGTTGGTGGTTCCGTGGGGGAGGATGAAATTGTTTTTATAGTATATTGACATTTTAAATAGCTCATGCTAATTTAAGTTAACTTTCTGTTTTTTTTTTATTGTGAACTGCTATGGTTGTTGGGATTTCGTGTTGTGAGCAGATGTTTGAAAATACAACCATTCATTTTTTATTTGTTAATAGTATTTATATGGGATAGATAATGAAGAAGATATTCCAACAGGCGCTGAAGTGGTCTCAAGCTCTCAACTTTCTGCAATAGAAGTGTCAATTTCATCATGCCCCTAGACCACTTTCAAGTTGACTAACCAAAAGAATAATATACTTCCTCCGTTTTCAAAAGCTTGCAACAAACCAATTTTTTATGTCTCTCAAAAAATCCCCCTTTGTTGCAAGCTTTTGAAAACGGAGGAAGTAATAAAAAAATAAAGCCCACAATTGTATAGGGAGCGATGCTTATTAGAAGCTTTGTATATACGCTCGAGAGAAAATAGAACTCAAGGTTTTCAATGTCAATATATGGAAACATTCAAGCTCACAATCTTTAGAAAGAGTGATGCTTATTCAGAAGCATTGTACTCCTACTCAGGATCAGGAGAGAATATAACTCAAAAATATTTCTGATGGCAATAATGGTGCTTCGAAGTCATAAACTTGTTTCACTTACCTTCTACCAACGTTTTTTCAGACAGTGTAATTTAAATAGATGGCCAACATGATACTCCCTTTTCTCTTTGAAGTTAAAAAGCAAATCTTCTATCTCTATCACCCATCACCTTGCTTTCTGTAACTTCTTTCTTCCACTTTCAATTTTTATATTCTACTTTTATTAGCATGCGTTTAAAACACCTACCACATCTTGTACCTGTCCTATATTTTCCCTCAAGAATCTTGCCAATCTTTATATTGTGAATAACATGGGTAGATGGACTAGAATTTTAGAGTATTTATGTGCTTGTAAGCCGACTTGTTCTTTGTTTTAGATTATCATGGCATTTTTTCATCCAACAGTATTGTCCACATTTTTCTAACAGTTCTTCCATAAAAAAATTTGGCAGCTTTCTTCCAAGGATTATTGAGTCATATTTGGCTCTTCTGAGAAATGGTGCTGACCAGGAACCGGAAATCATTGAGCAGGTCTACTTATATCTTTATAGAATTGTTCTTCTTTACAGTATATTGGGCTTATGAGCATTGTGAATAAGTGTGAGAGATGATTATTTTGCTGCAGATATTTACTTCATGGTCATATATAATGATGTATTTACAGAAGTATCTCACCCAAGATGTTGTCCATCTTCTCAAGTAAGTGGAATCTGCTATTAAACATTTTGACATTTATTTTCCAGATTTGTACCCTCTGTTGGCGAGCTGCTTAGTACTAAATTGTGTAGAATATGCGCTGACCTGCTGTTTTAATATTTCTGTCAACATATCCACTGTGATTCCTGTTGCCTGTATGTTGAAGTATTCACAGAAAGTGGTTTGGGGAAAGGATCGCATGTTACATTGGAGTCATAATTATATTAAACATTTCTACGGGAATGCAAATGCTTCATTACTTAGTGTGATGACCTGTTTGGGAAGGTATATAATTTTTATGTTGTTTTTTAAATAGTTGTAAGGGTATTTTCATTAAGTTGCAACTTGTAAGTAGCTGCTGTCAAAATTCGTATTTTCTCCCGTCCCTAAACCCGCATTGAGTTCCCATGAAACTGAAGAGCTTGATCCGCTAGAGGTTAAACCACAAATGAAATATCGATATTATTCAGCTCCTTCATGGAAAATGGATAAAATACTAAATCCTAATTTGAAGTAAGAATTATTGGAGTATGATTCAAATATTAATGCCTTATTTTTAGATATGCATTATTTCTTAATTTAGTGGTGATAATAGAGTCCTGGTATTATGGAAGTAGTCACGTATTAGTGGGATAGGTTAGTGGGTCAAAGTTTATAGAATTTGTTAAGATTTTATTGTTAGTTAGTGGGTGATCATGGGATGATTTCCCTTATTATTAGCATTAGGTAGTTATTTCTTTTGTTATTTATATGCTTAGTTTACTCAATGAAATTGTAGTGAGAGAACCACCAAAGTTCAGTTTATTATTTCAGTTTCTTCCGCTGCCAAGTTTTACTTTTATAAATATAATTAATATTTCAACATGGTATCCGAGCTAATCCGGGTTCGATCCTAAACCTTTAAAGTCCAGTCGTGAGTAGTCGTGAGTAGTCATGAGTTTTGAGTGTTAAACACAGTGAGTGTAACTATGGCAAATAATGGAGTCAATTCGTCCTTTCAACCTTTAATTCCAATCTTTAAGGGTGAGAAGTATCATCTATGGTGTATCAAGATGCAAACTATGTTTCAATCTCAAAGAGTTATGGGATATTGTTGAGAATGGGTACAAAGAACCGGTCGAAGCACCGCCAGAACCCGATCAAAGTCTGCGTGAAAGTCGAAAACGGAATGCGAAAGCGTTATTTATTATCCAATCTTCAGTAGATGATGAAATATTTCCTCGAATTTCATCCAGTAAGACAGCAAAAGAGGCATGGGAGGTGCTCAAACAAGAGTACTTGGGTGATCAAAAGGTATTGAAGGTAAAGTTGCAAACTCTTCTTCGTAGTTTTGGAGAGTTAGTTATGGGTGATAGAGAATCTGTTCAAAGTTATTTATCTAAAGTAACTGCAATTGTAAGTCAAATAAGGTCTTATGGTGAGAATATTAGTAGTGAAGAAGTTGTGAGCAAAGTTTTTGAAGAAGTTTGAATAAAGATTGGAAACATGTTGTTCCTGCAATTGTGGAGTCAAAAGATTTGTCTAGTTATTATTTTGATGAGTTAATGGGCTCTTTGTTAGCTCATGAGTCTTGGGTAAGTAAAAGTGAGGATGTAGGAGAAGAAAAACATTTCAAGTTGAAGGGCAAATATCGGATGATCAGTATTATGATGGAAGTCGTGGTCGAGGTAGTGATAGTCGTGGTCGTGGTAGAGACGGTCGTGGTCGTGGTTACGTTATGGTCGAGGTGGTGGTGGTCGCGGTCGCGGTCGTGGTCAAGAAGAAAATGGAGGGCGTATGAGTAGTGTTCAGTGCTACTATTGCAAAAGATTTGGTCATAAAGAAGACCGATGTTGGGACAAACAAAGGGATGTGAAAGAGAAAGAGCAAGCCAATCTTGCTCAAAAGGTTGAAGAAGAAGAGGATCGGCTCTTCTAAAACCATGTGTCGTGAAAGTCGTGGTTGAGTTCAAGTCGAAGTCCGTCGTCGTGTGGTCGTGTTTGTGGTAGCTGTTTATGGCAATAGGATAATTTGTGGCGTGAGAAGTTGAATCAAAGGGGAGTGTTGGAATATGATTCAAATATTAATGCCTTATTTTTAGATATGCATTATCTCTTAATTTAGTGGTGATAATAGAGTCCTGGTATTATGGAAGTAGTCACGTATTAGTGGGATAGGTTAGTGGGTCAAAGTTTATAGAATTTGTTAAGATTTTATTGTTAGTTAGTGGGTGATCATGGGACGATTTCCCTCATTATTAGCATTAGGTAGTTATTTCTTTTGTTATTTATATGCTTAGTTTACTTAATGAAATTGTAGTGAGAGAACCACCAAAGTTCAGTTTATTATTTCAGTTTCTTCCGCTGCCAAGTTTTACTTGTATAAATATAATTAATATTTCAACAAGAATAAAGTCTCAAGATTATTTCATCCATAACGTGTATGAGCTATTTGTACGAATGCATTGTATTTCTAAACAACTTTCATTTTATGTGATTTTGAGGTGATTCTAGTAATCTTTCTACTTAAGTTGCTCTCTATTAGTGTGCTCTCAGGAGATGAAGATGTGTGCTCGGAACATACAGAGGAAAGGATTTCTATATGAACGTTAGGATGGATCTTATTAGGATTAGGGGGCAATAGAGAGATGTGAATGCAGAGATGATGTGTGGAATACTTTAGGGGTAATTCGAGATAAAGTAATGTGGAAGTAGGATGTTGTTGCAGATATTAATGGTAAGATAAGAGTTGGGTAAGTTGGTTTGGTAATCTGAGTTGTTGATTAGCACTCGTATGATGGAGAGTCAGAATTGCGAATTTTGTTAGAAGTGAGGCAGGCCAAAGATGACGTGGGTGAGGACATTAAGAATGATATAAATTGTGAGAAATTGGGCTTCGAGGAGCTTATAACAATGAAGGAACTAAGGCATAGGATCTATAGGACGACAAATGGCTATAAAATCTTGGCTCATACACCTTATCTAATGTATTGGGATTAAGGTTTTGACATAGAGTCTGTTCGAGTTTGGCAATGTGCTAAGTGAGTGCCTTTGAGAATCTCTTTTCTCTTTCTTTCGGGAGCCCTTCAATCACTTCCCATTTTATTTGCATGTCTCCTGCAATTCACATTTTGCTTTTCCTTTCCTAAATTAGATTTTGGTTTTCTATCTTATTTGAATTTCATTAAGATTAATTTTTCTAGGTATTTGCTTAACGTAGAGCAAAGGACAAAAAGGCACTAATACTTCAAGCTATCATGGAGCTTATTATCGACATAATTAGGAAACGCCATGTGATGTTAAGAGAAAAAAGCTTGAGTTACTTGACTCCACAAAGGACTTATAGAATGGATTTTTAAACCTTCACGAGTGAAAGTCAAATATGAGGGAATTGCTTTTATTTTATAGGAATTTTATTGCTCTTTATGAGTCCGTGATCATTGATATGAATTAAAGGGTCATCAATGATCCATGGTTTTTTTAATGGCGTTCAATCTCATGTTGGTTGGGAAAGGTGAAGATGTTCATACTTTAAAGGAGGGGTAATGAATTATTTTTTCCGTGTGTGTGTCTAAGTATGTGGAGTTGTATGTTTGTCAGAATAACTAGAACTGATTAGTTAAATTGAGTGTAGAATTGATGAAGTAAAGGTATAGCTTTTAAGAAAAAAGAAAATGAACATATCAACTAGCTAACCATGTGATTCATATATAATGGATCATTGCCGATGTCTCAAAAGGGTGACCTCTTGCAATATGTTTATTGGTGTAAATTAACTGGGAAACAATCTTTTTTGTTGTTGTTCCAAGTACTTATCGTTGACTAGGATCTTGCTGTTTTGGTTGCTTTTGTAGGATAACAGTCCAGCTAAGATTTTATCCCAAAGATTTTGTTCAGGAGTTTATGGCTGAAGCGCTGTCATTTTTGCTGAGAAACGCACCTACTCAACAACTTATAAAAGGTGATGTTAGTATGTATATATAATTTATTTCCGGGGGGCTTTGTCATCTCCATAAACATGCAAACGTTGTCTGGTTAGCTTGTAGCTTTTAAGTTCAGCTATTTTGGCTAGTGTAACTTGTCAGTGATGGTCTGCTTGCATTCCGTTGCAGCAGTGATGCCTTAAGTATTCAGCACTTTATTGTCAGGCTGTCAGGGTCATAAATCAAGAAATATCTATTTCCTGAATGATAGCCTAGACTGTAGAATGTTTTACATGCTGGTTTTTTGGAGTAGTTTGTGAAAGAAAAGTGAGAGGGATAATGCAATTATGTTTTGGACATACCATTGAAGGATCAAGTGGATCCTTAGCTATTAGCTTCCTTGTGGACCTTTCTTATGTTGGAGTGTCATCGGAGATATAGTATGATCAGACTCGTAGAAGCATTCGGCTGTCTACACTAGGAATTGTTTTTTTTTGGTGGCATGATTCGCTGCTCTTGTGTGCCTATGGAGGTGCCTTGGGAGGATGGTGGTTCTCGGAGATCATTAGTCCTAAGTGGCGGATTCAGGATTTTGAGGGAGGGGCAGCATAACATTGTGATAATGTTAAGTCAAAAAACTATTAGATTCGAGAAGTTAAAAAAATCCAAATATAACTTAGTGGAACGTTAAAGCCTTCATATTTGCTCTTCGTCTTTTTACTAAAGATTGGTTACCGTTAGCAGGTGTTCGTAAGATTCTACATGAAGCCGCAAGAAAACCCTCTCAGGCCAAAAACTCTGGAGCTAGTGCTTTGCTGTGGCATATTATGAGAGGAACATCGTCCAAGTTTCATTCACGAGCAGATCGAGTCCTGCGCTTACTAATAGATGATCGCACCTTGAGTATAGGTGACAAGTTTAACCAAGGTGAGCTATGTTTGTGAGCCTTTTCATCATTTCTGCTAGCTTTGCAGTCTCTTGCTGTCTTTCAAGGCTGCCACCCTCACAAAGAGGGTTTTACACCTTATATCCTTTCACCATTCTGTGTCACTGCAGGATCTGAGACTGTTACTGAAGTTGTGATTAGTGTTTTTGAAAGATGTATGGAGTTGAATCCCAATGAGCTGACGCTGATGTGGGATTGCTTGTTGGAGGAAATTAAAAATTGTTTATCTGGTGGATATTCTCAACATTTATCTCGTCTGCTATCTGTGCTAATATCAACTATCTCATTTGATCATGGTCGGAAAGTTAGTGGTAAGTTGTGAGCTGTTTCAATATTTTTCTAGGTTGTGAAGTTATATGACTCCTTCTGAGTGAGACTGGTGTTCTTGAAATATGTGCAGATTACCAGCCAATACTAGAACTAGTGGGGTTGCTCATGCGAGGATTTGTTTTGCCGTATAGTAGTGGCAAAGCAGAGGGGATGATATCGAAAGCTGCTGATCAGATCCTTCAGCTCATGCTATGCGTTCTTGATGGAATATGCAGTCCCTCCAATACAATTGATATCTCTAAAATTGCCTTGCAGTGGGCTCCTGTATTTCAATTTAGGAGCTCAAGGTACTTTGTGCTGCAAATAATTGTCGCTTTTGTTTGTTGAACCATAGGTTTTTCTATAGATGTAACTTGTGCTGAGTTGACATGTTTGATCCTGTGTTGCAGTTTGCTTACATTTTTGAAAAAGCTGGTCTTGAAGGACTATGCTATACTTACATTCCGAAGTAATATTCTAAGGTAGTAACAGATTCATGGATGTTGCCTATTTTGTACAATTCATTGTATAAATTACTTATCAAGTTCATTTTTTATTTTGACAGTGGATGGTTGAATGTGCTGGAACTATCAAAGGGAGAGGCTCTACATCTAATGCTGGAATTTTGTGAAAGGTTTCAAGTCAAAACAGGAAGATTCAATGTAGTAGAAGGAATGCCTGAGGAGGTGGTATTGAAGGCCCGTTGTTTCTTTCAGGAGACGATCTGCAACTGGATTGAAGTGTTAAAAAGTGTGACGGACAAGGATATGATTCATATGACATCTAATCAAGTCGATGAGGATCATTTGGCTGTGTTATGGGGAACCATTTGTTGCTTCCCTTATTTCTTTTATGCTGAGGGGAATGGATTTTTGATAGACTTGGTACGTGTGATTGATCAACTGTTGACAATCGAAACAGGTACACGTTTCTAACTTTGTAGTTCACATAAACTTGTAATTTTTGATCGACTTGGTGGATGTAATATATTCTCTCAACATTATAGAATACAGGCAGCCATAACCACGACACGTATTCGAAATTATTTATTTTTCTTGTGCTTCTCAAAGTAATGGGGAAGGGGATCATGTTGATTTCTGATTTCCAAGGCATGGATGAGAAGTTGGCCTATGGGGTGTTTTGAAAAAGGAGATGGAGTTGCCAAAGAATCTTTAAGCGAAGGCTCATAAACCTTGGATGTATTTGGGTTAGGGACCTTCCTAGAGACGACGGTTAGGGACACCATCGTATTGAGGTTTCTCCTTCGTTTCATGGTTTGGTCAAAAATGAGTTTGTGGTGAGGTTACGAATCAATCCAACTTAGCTCAGATTCACTCAAAAAAAATTGGCTTCTACTTATTTTACTTAGACCTGTCAAATAGGTTGTGTCATGTCGTGTCGATTTCGTGTTTGTGTTAAAAAAACGTGTCGAAAACCCTTGACAGTAACGCAACCTATTTAATTAATCGTGTCAAAGACCCTTGACACTAACCCGACTTGTTTAATTAAACGGTTAGCTGTGTCAACCCACTTAACCCGTTTAAGCCATACAATTATGATGATAAATCAATTTTTGGTGTCTTATTTTGTTCTATCATTGTATGAATTCATGTTTGGCTGACTACTAACCTTTTCTCGTATGGAAATTTAAAGAACAAAGTACAAATTTCTATTTGTTACCTTCATATCATACTACAATTTTGGAAAATTTATGTTTTTTTTAATTAAACGGGTAGAACCGTGTCAATTTCGTGTTGAAAATCTCAATACTAACCCCACCTATTTATTAAACGGTGAAACTCGTGTTGACCGTTTAAGTAAACGTGTCAAGAATGCTCAACACTAACCCACATACTACGTATTCAGTTCATGTTGTGTTGCCGTGTCGTGTAAACTTTTGACAGCTCTAATTTTAATGACATCCAATATACAATCTTCAATTTGCACAAATAATAACATCAACAACCTAATAAAAATATTAATCTAATAGTGAGTGACTTATAATAATAGACTAACTTAGGTGGTAAGTTGATTAAAAAGTCATATTACAAGATCCCTAAGTCAACTGCCGAAATTATCTTATTTAAGGCGTTATTACGTTGATTAGGTCTTGAATTGACAAAATATACTTGGCGAAATAAAGCAATGAAGTGAACACCACATGTAATTCAAGATTGAATATGAAAGAAATAAGAAATAAGCATAAGAATAATAAAAGAAACCTAAAAACAATGTTAAATTATGCTTTAAGAATCTAAATCTTGAAAAGTAGATTGTTATTTATAAGATAAAAGGACCCTTAAAATCACCTTCCACGATGGTCCTTTGTTTGATAGTGGTCTGAACTGTTGTGGTGTAGTTTTCTAAGAGTGACTGGTTTCCATGGAGAATGACAAGAATGTTAAAGGGCAGCCTTTTGGTGTGAAATGGGATGAAGAAGCTATCATAAGTCATGTTTAGAGCCCCCTTATAGAGAAAACGAGAAATTAGGTGAAGTCGGGACTGAGCCCATGGCACACTTACGCAATGCGGCAAAAGGTTGCGCAGCCTCGATGGCGCACGACGCACGTACCCTGGTTAATGGGAGGTTTTGCATGCATGCTCATCTTCCCCGGCCCATAAACTTGGCCCCGACATTGGAAAGCTGTGGAAGTCTAGTTTCTAAGGCAGTAGGAAACCAGCCCATTCCGATGTAGAATGAAAGAGATAAGGCCCTAACAATGAAGTTGTGTTGGATTGTTGGGTCAATTTTGATTTAAGTAAAATCTACTCATAACTCCTTCACTTTAAATCAAAATTGGATGCATGATACCTTTTCGGAAATCTTATTCTCGAGGTCTATTTAATGACTATAAGTTTATGACCTTATAAATTCAATTTAAGATTTCTAAATGCGATTTTCAAAGGGTTTAGGAAATGAGTAAGAAATTGATGAATGTAAAGTTTTTCGACTCGATCTTCATTCTTTCGTTAATCCAGACCAATTAAGTGGAAGTTTTAGTAATCATGGGGTGTTGAAGCAGGGATAAGGGATAGCGAGACAAATCTAAGCGGCTACAAACCACCTATATTGTGAGGCTCCATCCCAAGAGGGTCGGTTAACAATCCACGTACACTATGTTTGATAACTAGTTATAATGAGGAACTGTGACAACTACGTATATTTTATGTGAACTCGAAGTATGGTAAAAATTAGTGTGCAATTAATGTGTTGTATTTAAATAGCTTTATATTGACTATGGCAGAATACTATGTTGCTGAAATAAAAAGTTTTAGAACTGTCAAAATTTAATAGGATTTTTTGGTTTATACCTCTCATATGTCACATCTTTGGAATTACCACATATCATTACAACAACAACAACAACAACTAAGCCTATTGCCACATATCATTATCTGTTAATTTTCCACCTACATTATTTACAAATTATTGATCACCACCTCTTAACATTTTCCGTCCATGATCCTATCAAGTCTGCCCCGAGCTTGTCTCTTCCCCCATTATGTTTTATGTGCTGCTCAGTGTTGTTCATTAAAACTTGTTGCCAACAACTTGAAACATAATTTTGCAATTGCATAGTCTTAATTCTAAAAAATAAACTTGGGGATTAGAGCTGTAGGTCAATATTATATGATGAATTAAAGCTTCACTTAGTACCATGAAGTCCATGTCCTACATGAAGCTACTACCTAGTAGTTTGGATACTAAAAAAATTAGTTTCTGGTCCAATAGGTTCAGATTAGTTGGTGATAAGTTCTAACAAAACATCCTGTAAAGCAAGCTTCCAACAAGTTCCAATAAGTTTAGATAAATTCCATTTAGTATAGATAAGCTCGATTTAGACATGATCACAAAAAATGAGGTGAAAAGAATGCACGCCTAGTTTTGAATTAAAAAAAAAATGTGCTTCTCTTGTTGAAGCATTAATATATTTAACCAAAAGGTTGCATATTATTTTCAAACAAGTCTGTTCACTGGCAGTCTGTTTTTTGTGTAATTGCTTTGCTGGTAAAGACCAGTTTTGTATCCCAATCTTCGGATGACTTTTAGGCATGGTGGCTTGTTGTATTCCATTCCATATGTGCAGCTTTTTGCTTAATTGTTTCCCTTGACTTGTTTCATTTTTGGAACTAAAAGGCTGTAGATATTTTGGTTACTGTTGTATACAGCATTTTGGTTGTTAATCTTAGTTGACGGGAGGAGAGCCTTGGGATTTTGACTCTATAATTTCTGCATTCTATTAGGTTGACATATGGTTACTGACCTGCGATTGTTATTCCAGATGTTGTTGTCGGAGTTCCAAAACCAACTTGGCAGGGCCTAATCGGTGCTGCTTTACATAGCTATAACAATGCAGGAGGAACTGAAAGTTCTGAACCTGAACATACCAGCAGGATTTTGCATTTGGGGAAAAGTTACAAATCATCATGGAGAATCCTGTCAGCTGTGGCAGATTATTTGGATTCAATTTACGGGTATGTAAAGTGGTCGGGTGTTCCTCATATAAGCAGCCGTTTAATTCATTTTTTGTATTTTTTTTTTTTTTTACTATTAAGCAGTTTTACACATAGCTTGATTTCTATCTCTTACAAATCTCAGGTCCAGCCTCCAAACTAACAACAATGTTGAGATATCATATCCAAATCTAAAGGCAGCAGAAGTGGGGGATGCTATGAATGCATTTTCAGAGAACTTGTACAATTCTGACAAGGAACTTCGTGTTTCAACCCTTAGAGTATTGTGTCATTATGAATTTTTGAATCATGAATCATTGAGATCAAAGCAGGTCACTGAGCAGCCGATGGATACGGGAGATTCTGAAGTAAATCACGCTGGCACGCAGTGTTACAATGTACATCCTTCTATTGTAATTTCTCATTGTGGCTTTTATGCTCTTGTTGATTTTACCATTGAGACAGCTATATTTGTGATATTCAGGTGTTTAAACTGCTTCTCTCAATTGAGCAAACACCCATCTCAGTGGTCACCAGTAGAAAACTCTCTTTGCTTGTTTCCAGAATACGGACATCTCTATCTGCTTCAGGGGCAGCTGAAGTCTATGTACTACCCGCTTTTTATGGCACTATCGGGCTTTTGTATAACCAATTTATGGATCTATCAAATTCAGCTGTTGAGTGCCTTTCTGCTATGATTCACACATATCCTGGGATCTTATGGGATAGGTTTATCAGTTTTATTGAGCATTACCAAACCAGCTTCTTGAAAACTCATGGGCTAGACAACTCCAACGTGGAATCATTTAGCGAGATAACTGGTTTGTGCTGGCTTGTCTTTTTCTTCCTGTTGCTTTTGATGATCCTTGTGGCCCTTAATTCGTGCTGGCATTGAAGAACCTTAACATTATGTTATGTCGTGTCCTTTCTGCAAGGTCATTTTGTACAATTGTCTTTTATGTGTTGTATGATTAGAGGAATACTTGATATGCTAAACTTTGAAATGACGTTTTTTGTCCAAGAGAAAAGGTGAGGTGCACTGAATAGGTTTTTTCATGGCTATCTAATTGTTTGCTTGATCTCCTGGTTCAGATTTGATAGAAGGCTTTCGCTCATTTTGTGGCACTACATCCCGTGACAATTCCCACTCGTCAATATTGTCTCTGTTACTCCAAGCTTTAAAGAAGATTCCAACTTTCGTTGAGTCCCATTCTCGTCAGATAGTTCCGTTATTTTTGAAATTTCTGGGTTACAAAGATGATATCCCTTGGTAACTGACTTAAGCTCCACACACTGCTTTATTGTTAGGAAGTAGGTTTGCCCCTGCAAAGCTATGGCTTGGAGAATTTTGCTGATGTTTTCCATTTGTGCTTTTGCTGTAGTTTGGAATCTTTTGATTCACAGGCTTGTGGTGTGAAGGATTGGAAGCTTGTACTCATGGAGTGGCTTAACCTATTAACATCGATGAAGAATTGCAGATCTTTTTACAAAAGTCAACTATTAAAAGAAGTTTTGGCCAATAGGTTTGTATAGTCTGATTAGCTAATATTGTTGATCTGGTTATTTGGGTTGTTATGATTGGACTGATGAAGGCCAGGTTCCCAGGCTGCTTGACGACAATGATGCTGAGATACAAACAAAGGTTTTGGATTGTCTCTTGAATTGGAAGGATGAATATATGCTCCCTTACGAGAAACACCTAAGGAACCTTGTCAGTTCAAAATACTTGAGAGAAGAGCTTGCTACTTGGAGTTTGTCTGAAGAGTCTAATTTGGTAGAAGAAGAGCATAGAGCGCATATTGTTCCTCTGGTTATTCGGTTGCTTATGCCCAAAGTCAGAAGCCTTAGAACACTAGCGTCAAGGAAGGTAAATTCACTACTTATTGGTTAACGTATCTTTGCTTGGCTATTCTATTGCAATTCTTTGTCCAACTTTATAATTGTTTCCTCTCTTACAGCATGCAAGTCTGAGCAATCGAAAGGCTGTGCTTGGGTTCATTGCTCAACTTAGTGTTTCTGAGCTTCCTCTTTTCTTTCGATTATTGATGAAATCTTTGCAAATTACTGGACCTGGTAACGACGATATAGAAAATTATGCTGGGATTTCAGAGAAAAGCGTTATGGATGATGAGTTTGAACTGTCAAGTTTATTGAATCTTTTCACCACAGAGAGGATATTGGTGATTCCCTGCAAAAAGAGATATGGGTTTCTGCATGTGGTTGAGGAAATTTTTAAAATTTTTGATGCTTCACATGTTAGCCCATTTCTTGACCTCTTATTGGGGTGTGTTGTCCGTGTACTGGAAAGCTGTGCTTCAAGAATTCCGGATATAACTAATCAGCTGTCTGCTGGACTTGACGCTTCTTCTGAAATCACCTTGCCAGAAGGTGGAAAGGATGCTGTAAGTCACATACGGGTAACATTAACTATGGGGATAGCAATCTAATTATATATTTGTTTATTTTGTACATGTGTTTATTGATTTTTGTGTGTGTTTCTAAGTATGTTTTTGATGTGGCAGACATTAATTCTATAGGGCATATCTAATTGTGTAATGTGTCTTTTGGCAGAAGAAGAAAAATAAAGGATTCCTGAAACCCGATAATGATTCTTGTTGAAAATGCTGTTAATATGGTGTTGACTCTGCTGTTTATGAACAATTAATCTGGATATGCGGAATACTAATCATTGTTATGGTATATGTACAGACCAACTTGGATGTCAAGCAGTTCAAAGATATGAGATCGCTATGCTTGAAGATCATTTCTTTTGTTCTGAATAAGTACGAGGATTATGATTTTGGCTCTGCATTTTGGGAGATATTCTTTAAGGCGGTGAAGCCTTTAGTACATGGATTCAAACAGGAGGGTTCAAGTAGCGAGAAGCCAAGTTCCCTATTCTTTTGCTTTCTCGCAATGAGCCAGAGTCGAAGTCTCGTGTCTCTTTTATGCAGAGAAAAGAACCTAATTCCAGATATTTTTTCAATTTTATCGGTCCCAACAGCTTCTGAATCTATAGTCTACAGTGTTCTCAAGTTTATTGAGAACCTTTTAACTCTTGAAGTTGAGCTTGGAATTGAAAATTTTGCTATCAATGAAGTTTTACTTTCAAACCTCGAGGGTCTTGTTGACAGCCTGCATCGCCTTTTCCACAATTACACAGAGAAAAAAAGGTATCTGGTTGTTCCTTATGTGCCGGTAGGCGGGAACATTTTATGTTTTCCTCTAATTGAAGTGCAATTATTGATGTTTTTTTTTAATGTTTGCTTACTTGTGACAAATTGTACTGAGCACTCAATGATTCATCAAGCAGTGGAGGTTTCCTGAAGACACGCCTCTTTTCTCTTTCTTATGGCACCCTTGTGAATTTGCCTTTACATACTCCTTTTGGAGGAGCTGCAAGGTTATTTAGGACAAAGATACGTGCCATAATCTTCCATATATACCTTCCACTCTTGACTCGAGGGGAGGAGATGGGTGGGAGGGAATTTACTCTAAGGAAAACAATATCCCTTCTTGAAGCTGATAAAACCTATTAGGCATATTGATTTAGCAAAATCTAGGTAATTGTGCGGACATTGATCCTTATAACTTAATTAGATGTTCCCTTTGTTCATCATTCAAGAAAACAATCTAATGGGTGGACCTCACTAGTCTTGTAATTTTGAGCTTCTTGTGAGAACCAACCAATTTTTAATTGGAAAAGGTTGCACTTATCTAGACCTTTCAAATGGGTAGGTCGAGTTGGGGTCAGATCATGGTGTCTAAAGTCTAAACAAGGCCGGTTCGGTCATATTGTAAAGGTTTTCTATTTTAGTCTAAGATATGAGACGCTATGACCACACCAAGCCCGAATTTCCCGAATTTCACGGCATCAAACGTTATAGGGGTCAATATTGATTCAAATTCCCCTTGTTATGGTCATTTTACTTGAAAAAGTTATTGATTATTCATTCATGATATTTGGGTCTAATCGTTATAATTGTAGATTTAAAACCAAATTCGAGCCATGACGCGGTCCGTAATCAACGTATCCGTTCCGTTCTTGACTTCTTGCAAACCCGTGATTGTTTATGTGACCGCGACCGAATTCTTATTTTGAACCATGGTTTAGATTAGATTATTTCAGGTTTTATTTTAGGGTTGTTAACTTAGGTCACAGGTTGAACAATGTTGAACAATGTTTGTTTAACATCTAACATACTGTTGACTTAACTAGCTAAGGGGTTTTGAGATGCCCTTTTCGCTTCCATTTTTCGTGTGCAATATTGATAACTGTGTCGCAATAAAATATGCTTCTCAAATATTAGGTTATCATAAATTTAGTCATTCAAAGCCAAATCCGATCTGATGCCTAGTCGAACAAGAGCCATGCTATCTCAAATACTAGTAGGATTTCAAGAAAAAAGAATTTTGCTCAACCCCACCTTTTCAGGCTGGGATAATTTATATCAGGTTTGTTCTTATAAATGAATCGCTTGTTGGATTTAGGTAGAGCCTTTTGAAAGAAGATTTGCTTCATTTTGGCATTGCTCTCTGTAAATTACTTCTCCACTCATTTCTCCCCATCCTTTTTTTTTGAAAATTTAATTTTCTTAAGGTATTAATGCAAATCTCTCTCTAGCGATACCCATTCGTCTACTAAATGTATGCACCTTACTGTTAGTAATCCCCCCCCCCCCCATTTTCTCCAAGTCAATGACACTTTTACCTTTCAGAGTTTTATTGGTTAATTGTGCAGAAGGGTTTTACCCTATGTCTTCATTTATTGTATTTTCTGTTTTGTGAATGTCATCCAATTTTCTTGCAGGAAGTTGCATAAACATCCTGGGGAAACGATGTTGAGAGTTTTGAAATTGTTATCCAAGTTCATAAATGATCAATCAGCTGCACAAAAGTTTGTGGATATCTTGCTTTTGCTTGCGTCAGATGGGATCAAAAATTCTGGTTAGATACTATGTCATTGCTGTCATGAAGTATCTGTTTTGTATTTCGATAAAACTTATTTGTTTTGTGTGTTAGATGTATGTATGGGAGCTTTGCAAATCCTCAGAGTTATCGTTCCAGCATTACAGAGTGATACTAACACTAAGATCTTGAAGGCTGTAACACCCATTCTTGTTTCTGCTCAAAGGGATGTGCGCTTGTCAGTCTGTGATTTATTTCATGCTCTTGCTGAGAAAGATTCATCTACACGCTCTATGGTAGAGCTCCTCCTTTACTTGGATACTTAATAACTTACCTCAATATAGTCTACAGTCTTCGCGATTTACTTTTTCATCTACTACTAATTTAATTTTCAATTGTTTTGTTGTAGCTATGATTTTGTATGTTCTATGTTCTTTTCAGCTGTATGTCTTCCCTTGTTGAATGCCTCTTGTATTTTGCAGGCAAAACTATTGGGTGACTTAAATGCAATTTCAGAGATGGAAATGGGTGAACTTGATTTTGATACTATCATCAATGCTTATGACAGAATTACTGCAGACTACTTCTTTGGTGTTAGAGAGGATCAAGCATTAGTGATACTATCACATTGTATCTATGACATCAAATCTGAAGAATTAATATTAAGGCAGAGTGCCTATAAGTCGCTGCTCACATTTGTTGAATTCGCTGCCCAGATAATTGGGCAAGGAGTGGTAAAGCAGGGATCTCCTGCACGTACAATGGAAGTTGATGAAAGTTATTGGACTGGTGTTCACATTCAGAGTATTGTAAATAAATTCCTTTTGAAGCACATGGGAGACGCAATGAGCCAAGGAACAACAATGAGAAAGGTAGAGAACTAGAGATCATTTTTAATTTTAGTCAAAATTGATGTCCTAGTGGTTATTGTCTTATTTATATACTGGTTGCTTGATGCATATGTTAAGGTTACATTGATTGATGGGTGTGATTGTAGGAATGGATCGACTTGCTGCATGAGATGGTCCTGAAGCTTTCAGGAATTTCAAATCTTGGATCTTTGAAGGTCCTCTGCAGTGAAGATGCAGAAGTAGACTTCTTCAACAATATCATTCATTTACAGGTATCTATCACCCTGAGCCCTGGGGGCTCCTTCTTCTCATGTGATTTTCAGGGCTTATTTAAATTCTTGTTCAATTTGTGACTATAAAATTTTCCCGCCTGCTTTGAGAATGTCCTTATTGCAAAATGTTTATAATTGAAGTGCTCTCTTCTCAAAGATCTTTACTGAATCTCCTTGATATGAATCTTCTTTGGCTAAACTTTGGCTGAAATAGGAGTAGGATCCTCTAGACCTATAAACAGAGCAGAGGCTAGATAAAGTCGCTTTCCCCGCAAAAACCCATTTGGCACGGCCAGATGTTTCATATTCAAGCATGGAAATTCTCCATATGATAACACAAAGGATTTGCAATTCACTCTTTTAGGGGTTTGAGGAAAGGTTAATTGGGATGAGGGTCATGCCAAAGATATAAAAGATAGGGTCTTTTGGGCCATGGTATTTAGTGAATGCTGATCTTCTTGTTCATAATTTTTTTTGAGTGCTTAATCATGGCCAGTTGGCCTAATTAACCATATCTGAGTGGTTTCTTGCAACTTAAATGTCTACAATATGCAGTAGATGAGTGTCTCACACCTAAGAGCCCCTTGTTGTCTACTCTTGGGGACTAATTCTTACATCGTTTTACATGGGCTCTGGTGATCCCCTCTTGGGCCTTTTTTCTCCTTTGAATTAGCGTGAACTAGTAATTGATATGGTCTTCAGATGAACAGCTAAGACGCCCTTTTACGCTTCAATGATCCGACTGTGGGTCATGCAAATTCTCTCTACCAGGTGTCAATTTGGTTTAGTCTTTGGTCAAATCTAAAGTTGGGAATGGGACATTGAGTAACCTTGTCCCTCCTTTTTATCATGACCATTCATTTTCTCTCTAGAATGAGTCAATTCCGCGCTAGGGAAGCTTCAGCGGGATATGTGAGAAAAATTCCATTGGTAACTTTTTCTATTCTAGTTTTTCCAGTTTTATGCCAGGGGAAGGATAGAAATTAGTGGATTTTGGAGGGTTAATTTTCTCTCGTGACGCTTTTATGGCCAATTTCGAGACCTTTGTATAGTATGAGTCTAGTTTTAGTAACTAAGGGCAACTTGACTTTCTCGAGTTTGTAGATAAATGCTCCTTAAAGCTAAAGGCTTGGAGCTTTTTATGCATTAACTTCCTCTTGGAAATGGGCGAATTGGTATTTTTCTAATCTATTTCTTTTGTCCTTATCGCCATTTTTTTGAAATTAGTTTATGGGGGTATCTTATGCATCGTTTCAAAATACAGTTTCAGTTTCCAAAACGGGAACGATCGCGGTTTCGGGGGGTAACGAAACGGATACATTGGTCGCGGACCGCATTGCGGTCGTCGCAGCAGGAATATTTTTTTGGACTTTTTTGGTCTTTTTGCTTGAATTACTCTTTACATATTAGTGGAGTTATATAGGGTTTAGTAGTGCGGTGGTGCCTCTTCCCTTTCTTTTCTCGTCACTAAGTCATTATTGGTGGTAGATCGGTGCCAATGTGAAAGTAAAAATAAGAAATCTGCAAAGATCTGCAAAAAAATACTTAAAAAGTGACGTTTTGTAGCAAAAATAACGGGCGAACCCTTGTGACAGGTGATACGGCCGAAATGGCCAAAATATCTAGCTTTTCAAATCCACCTTGTTGAACCGGGGGTTTGCCAAACTTGAAAACCATTCTAAATCGGGCAAACCGTTTTGGTATTTTTGCACCATGACCTTATGGTACTTGCTTGGGCTAAGCTCTATATGGAAACTTGATTTAGTTGCCAATAATATAGTATATACTTCATCCGTTTCAAAATAGATGCAAGTGCTACTTTTTGATTAAATTGTACTTGTAGGAAAAATTTCTTTAGCATGTTTAAGCATATAAATTAAGCGTATAAACAGGCACAAACTCCACCCACAAAACCACCACAGAACCCACCACCACCTCCACCCACGAAACCACCACAGCAACCACCAATCTCCACCCCCACGCCACCTCCATCGACGAAACTCACCGAAATCCACTGATCCAAAGTCAAGCCCACTTAAAGGCTCTTTGGTTCATGAACCAGTTGCACTTGTTTTAGAAGCTCTTGGCTTTTCTCCATTTGTTCTTAAGCCCGAGTTTGTTACTTGTTTAACTTGGATGGTGGATTGAGGCGTGCATCACATTTTGAAGAGCCCAAGTTCTGTTTGGGTTTCAAGCATGATTGTAAAGGAAGCCCAAGTTCTGTTTGGATTCCTATTTAATCTATCTCTTTTTTTGTTTTATTTCAAGCTTAAAATAAAGTCTAGTGATTACTTAAGACACTAAGGCAAGTAGGCGTGTGTTTTGTGGCTGATTAGGCATGTAATTAGGGGTTATTTACAGCTCATAATTGCTGATTGCCTTCTTTATAGCAGCCCCTTAAATGAGGCTTAATTAGGGCATGAATCAAGGAGTTTTGTAACTCCTCAAAGCCATTCCTCTTAGGACGTTTTTAGGGTGTTTCAGCTCCTCCTTTGCTGCTCCTTATCTCTATATAAGGAGAGAAAATGATAATAGAAAGCAGATTTGAGTTTTGATAAAAAAACCTTTGTGTTATAGTTTTTACTTTGAGTTTGTCTCAAGTATTGCTAGCCCTTATTACTTTGAGTGAGTCTTGAGTGATAAGCCTAGGAGAGATTGAGTGAGTCTTATCTCTGACCTAGAACCCCAAAACAAAACATTGAGTGTGTTCTTGTGTTTTGGTACTATATCTTGTTTCGAGTGATTTCTTGTTAAAGTGAGTGTTCTATTGTTCGTAAGTTTAGAATCATCATCCAATACTTTGGAGGGTGATTTTAGATTCACATCATCCACCCCCACGCCACCTCCACCCACGAAACCTCCTCAGAGCCCACCGCCACCTCCACCTCCACCCATGCACCATTCCGCCGATTTCCACTCCCATGCCACCTCCACCGACGAAACCCACCAAAATCCACCCCCACACCACCATTTCGATCTTCTCGATTAATTAGGGTTCAGGTGGTCGATCTTCCCTCTTCTCGATCAGGTTCGATCTTCCCTCTTCCCTCTTCTCGATCTCTCTAGTTCTTCTCTTTGTCAGATTCAGGTGGTCGATCTTCTTCGACCTTCTTCGTCGGTGGCCGGAAGGTGTTTAGTTATGGGTGGCAGTGGCTGACGATACCGCAGAAGAAAACAGTTGGAATTCCACAGATCGTGTCTTCGAATTCGGTGGTGGTGGTGACTGCGGCTGACAAAGTCGGTGGTGGTGGTGGCCGGAGAATTTAGTTATGGGTGCAGGTGTGGCCTGAGAGTTTAGTTATGGTTGTAGGTGGTGGTGGTTGGGTGGGGTGGTGGTGGTGGTATAGTGGGGTGAGAGAGAGGGGTGGGTGGGTAAAATTAAATTAGTATTGAGTAGGTTAATTAGGACAATTCAACATGCTTTAATGTTAGTAAGGGTAAAACTAACCATTCATACACTAAAACTTACTAAAGAAGTAAAAAAATATAGAAGGAAAAAAAGAAAAGTGTTGCATCTATTTTGGAACACCTAAATATAGAAAGTGAAGTATTTCTTTGTTGAAAAATATTGTAACATTAATATTCTCTCCGTCCCATATTATTTGCAACAATTTTCATATATGGTTGTCCCATATTAATTGCAACACTTCTATTTTAGGCATTGGACTCGCTAATATTTTATTATATATCACCCAACCAGTATACCCCACTCATTTCATTGATTTATGTGAAAAACGTCAAAACATTACTCTCCTATTCTATTAAATTCGCAAAACTATCACATCACTTTCTATCCCATCACCTTTTACAATAAATTAATATAAGCTACACCCTAAAATATTAACTTCCTAAAACTATGTCCACACCGTCCACAAGCTAGTTTTGCGATTAATATGGGACAAAGAGATTTTTTATATTTGTTTCAAATTTTTTCTTGTGATTTTGTCCTTTTGCGATAAATTGGCATAGTACGTTGTATACGAGGCCAAAATACCTTTTCGTTTGACTCGAGGTGTGTGTTGTGAATGTTGCGCTTCACCAAATTGGCTATCTAATTTTCCACCGTACTAGGTGCCTATACGACTGGACATGGATCTGAATATGAAATAGGTGTCGGTGACGCGTATTTACACCGGGATACAACAACGTATGGGAGAGAGGAATTCAAGGGCAATTGTTAGATTTCTTACCGAATTCACTTCCTACCTTCAAATTTTTGCACCATGGAACTGCAACATCACCATCAAATTTAGATGGGTTCTAGTAGTGAAACCTAGATTGGGGAATTGAAGGTGATAGTGTTGCTAAAATAGATTATGGGGCTATACATAGCAAGGTAAAGTGGTTTGGGTGGGCACGATGGTGTTACAAGTGGTGCTTCTAGGGTGGGAAGTGAAAGAATAATAACCATTTATCAATATTTGCGGCCATTCTATGTGGAATGTAGATGGTTTTTTTCGTCAAAATGCTACCCAAATTTGGCAAAAGTAAAAGAGGGACAAATAACAAAATGTACTTTAAGTGGAAAGTGAGAAGAATACGGAGGGAATATTATACTCTATCCGTCCCATAATATACTCCCTATATCTCTATTGCACACATATTAAGAAAGTAGCTTGTAGTAGGTCCATTATGATTATTTATATAATAAACTTACTAAACAATAGTTGATCTAGATTTTATAGAGCAGGTGTTGGACCGTTTGAGAATAGTGTGGATCCAATAAGAAAAACAATTTTATTTATTAGACGACTGGGTGAAATGTAAAGTTTATTTGGGACAACCATTTAGGTAGAAATGAGAAGTTACTATGGGATACAAGGAGTAATAAGATTCCTTATCACATTTACATAAATGTAGTTTCATTACATGTATGACACTTGGCATTCAAAAGAATGCCAAATTGGTTACTATGTTCAATTTTTTATGTACTTCTCCCGTTCTATATGAATTACAACATTTGAACTTTTATACTATTTACACACTCTGCCTTAACCTATATACATGAGGACGAATCTGGTTATGTGGGATCTTAGTAAATTCGTCTTGATAGATACTTTCGAAAATGAACTTTTTATTTTGTTATCTTAGATGTAATTTAAATGCGAAAGTGTATTGGGCATGAAACTCTACATGCTGCAGCTGATATAGAACAGAGAAAGTAAGTAATTAGATTCCTTTTCAACGGGAAAAAGAAAGGGTTCAATCACCAAGTGCATCTTCATTTACTTTTTACTTTTTACTTATCGCTTATCTTTAGTCTTTAAAGTTTATTTTAAAAAGAATGAATCGTTTCTGTACTGTTGCTGTTCTGACTTGTTTTTGTCCTCGTAGAAACATAGGCGAGCCAGGGCATTATCACGGTTTAGAAACATTGTCGCTACCGGGAAGCTTTCTGAGGTTAGCTACATGTTGCTTTCAGATTTTCGTTCACGTATTAGTTTCAGTTGACTAGTTTATTCATGTGTGTTTTTCTGCTTTGCAGTTCATGTTGAAGAAAGTATTTATCCCCCTTTTCTTTAGTATGTTGTATGACTTGCAAATGGGGAAGGGTGAACATCTAAGAAGTGCCTACCTGGATGGTCTTGCTTCAATTTCTGGTCAATTAGAATGGAAATCATACTATAATTTGCTAATGAGGTGTTTCAGGGATATGGAAAAGAAGCATGATAGGGAAAAGATCTTGTTACGTCTTGTTTGTTCTATCATTGACCAGTTTCATTTCTCTAAGAACTTTTCTTCCCAAGACATGGGACTTCCTGACAATGATGAAAAAGAAAATGACCTCAAACCTAACTCAGTTGTGCTATCCAATGTCAATTCTCCAACATTGTCTGTTATACAGGCCTGTCTTACTGGTATGGTGCTGCCAAAGTTGCAAAAACTGCTTTTATCAGATCCAGAGAAAGTGAATGTTATTATCAGTGTGGCCATATTAAAAGTTCTTAAATTACTTCCTGGTGACACTCTGGATTCTCATCTTTCCAGTATTATTCATCGAATTTCAAACTTCTTGAAAAATCGTTTGCAAAGCGTTCGTGATGAAGCACGATGTGCTTTGGTTGCATGTTTGAGGGAACTTGGATTTGAGTACCTTCAGTTTGTAGTCAAGGTTTTGAGGGCGACACTGAAACGAGGATTTGAGCTTCATGTTCTTGGATATACTCTCAACTTTATCTTGTCAAAAGGCCTTCCAGATTCTGTGGGTGGTGTGCTAGATTATTGTTTGGCTGAAGTCCTTATTGTGGCTGATAATGACATCTTTGGAGAGGTCTCTGAGCAAAAAGAGGTGGAAAAGATTGCTTTTAAAATGAAAGAGACCAGAAAACAGATGTCTTTCGACTCACTTAAGTTGGTTGCTCAAAATGTGACTTTCAAAACCCATGGTTTGAAGCTGCTCTCTCCAGTAACAGCTCATATGCAGAAGCATTTGACACCAAAAGTAAAATTAAAATTGGAGACTATGCTAACTCATATTGCTGAGGGCTTAGAAAAAAACTCATCTGTTAATCAGACTGATCTTTTTATCTTTATATACAGCCTGGTTAATGATTGGCTGTCTGATGAAAACTGTAAAAGTGAGACTTTATTAATGGAGGGGTCAGGTATGCAAAAACCTTATGACGCAAAAAGTAAAACGGTTATGAAGTGTTTTGTTGGGACTGATCCACAGTGCTCATATCTTATTGCTGTCTTTGCTCTTCGGCTGTTTCAAAATCGTATGAGAAATTTGAAGTGTGACAGGAGCAATGATCAACTGCTCTCGATGTTGGATCCCTTCACAAAGCCACTGACTCTCTGCCTGAGGTCTAAGTATGAAGAGATAATATCTGCTGCCCTCAAGTGCTTATATCCAATGATAAGACTGCCTCTTCCTTCTCTGGAGTCTCAAGCTGACAAGATAAAAGTGACTTTATTGGAGATTGCACAAAGTTCATCTAATGTATATAGTCCTGTGATGCAGTCCTGTCTGAAATTATTGACCGCCTTGCTCCAGAGCACCAAGATTACCCTTTCTGCTGATCAATTACATGTTTTGATTCAGTTTCCTCTCTTTGTTGATCTTGAGAAAAACCCCTCCTTTATTGCCTTGACCCTTTTAAAGGCAATTGTACGCCGCAAGCTTGTTGTCCATGAAATATATGATGTTGTAACTCAAGTTGCAGAACTGATGGTAACCAGTCAAGAAGAAGCCATTCGCAAAAAATGCAGTCAAATACTGTTACAATTCTTGCTCAATTATCAACTTTCTCAGAAACGCAGGCAGCAGCATCTTGATTTTCTTGTTGCTCATTTGAGGTAAATACCAAATTTTACTTGGGGCATAATGTTCTTCCCTTTGGCAACTTTACCTGATGTTGATTTCTTTGCCAGATATGAGCATGCCACTGGGAGGGTGGCTGTGCTGGAAATGCTTAAGACAATCATCAAGTGGTTTCCAGAGAGCATAATATGTGAGCAGTCAGAGATGTTCTTTCTCCATTTGGTGCTTGCTTTGGCCAATGATCATGATAATCAAGTTCGCTCCTTGATAAGCATTGTTATAAAACATCTTATTGGCCGCATAAGCTCACAACCACTTGAATCCATTCTGAATATCTGCCTTGCTTGGTATTTAGGGGAAAAACAACAGCTGCGCAGCCCAGCAGCACAGGTAACATTTATATGATTATGAAAGTAGCTTACTGGTTTTACTGTTGGTGTGATACTTGATGCATCTAACTTCTTCAATATACATCTTGTTAAGTCCTGTATTTAAGTATTTTGATGTTGTCTTTGTAGTTGGGTTGGATGTCTTGGAGAAATTTTGGGCTTTTTGCACTTTGAACCTTGTCGCGTTCGTTCTTTTAGGAACTGCTAGATATTTTTCTGCTGGCGACAAGAGTTCAAAGTTTTGTTATTTTAAGAGGCTTTATGAGTTTCTGTTACCCTCAGTTTGTGGCTATACTTCAGATTGGTGTTTATTAGTCAATATGATTTGCAGAGTACTATTGTTGTTCGCACCATGATTGTTGTTCGCATACAGATTAGATGTGGTAGGTAGTAGATAAGTTCTGCAACTAGGTTTGACGATTTTTCCAGCTCGAAGCTGTATATGATTAAATGCTCCTTTTTATTGGCCACTGGTGTTATCCTTGCTTGAGAATGATGTTTAATGCTGAGCATACTAGACCGCAACATCTTTTTAGGATACTTTTGCATGGTATCTTGTTCAAGATTATGGAGTTGATATACGATGTTCTTACTTTCGATGTATATCTGTCCAGGTCCTTGGATTTGTTGTTGAAGTGATGAAGAGAGGATTTCTGAAGCACGTCAATGATGTACTGCCTGTTATGAAGATGATTGTGCAGTCGACCATTGATGTATTAAATGATGGCGAGCTAAATTTACCGGACCCAGAAACTATTCTCTTTTGGAAGGATGCTTATTACTCGTTGGTTTTGTTGGAAAAAGTTCTTACACAGATCCCAGACTTGTTCTTTGCGAGGGAAATTGAAGTAAGTGTTACGTATCCTTGGTAAACTCTGTCTTTGCAAAAGCATTTTTAGACATGTAATATTTTGGATCCTTCGGATCTGGTCTGTGTTTTGAAAACAGATCTTGCTCTTGAGATCCATATCCGACCGTGCCCATCCGTTTTTTAGATTTAAAAGAAAAATATAATAGTAGTAATAAATGGTAAGTAATAATCTTTGTGTAATGTATAACTTTGAGAATAAATTACAAGTAAACCACTAAACAAGTAACAATTGTAATAAAGCCGTTACTCCCAAGTCGCGATTAAAAATATGGAGATTCTTTTGTTTTACCCATGCTAAAATTATGTGGTTTTTGTGTAAAAAAATACAAATAATTGTCTAAAAAGTACACATTAACTTTTTAAAATGAATAAAAGAGTAGATCTATTCAAGATCCGTGGACCCGCTGGATCCGCAAATCTGGATCTGCCTCTCAAAACGGATCTGCTGGATCCGTTCCAAATCTGCCCCATTGCCATCTCTATTTGAACATCAACTCTATTCTCACACTTCACATTTACCATTGTTGCTGATTTGCATGCAAGAAAAAACCTAATCATGTGAGAGCTTGTTAGAGCTGTCTTCATATATTATTCCACTCTATCGATTTTTTATAGTTTTTACTTGTCAATAGTTAGAGATAGAAATAAGGTTCAAAGTGTTGCAATTGCTAAAGAAAGGAGGGAGTGCATAGTTGAGTAAATAGAAAATCATTTTGACATACTTCCTCCATTCTACAATAACTGCAACATGGGGGAGAGGTACAGTAATTTTAGGACCCATGTCATGCAATCAACTAAGATATGTTGCATTTTTGTAGAAAATTCCCAAAATGGTAAGTGTGGCACTTATTGTAGAACGGAAGAAGTATCTTTCATGACAACTGACAAGGTTTTGTATGAGGAATGTGAGAAAAAAAAAATTTTCTAAATGGAATTTAGAATACTTGTGTACGTTAATGAACAGAAAGCTCCGAATTCTTAGAAGCTTAGCATTTTAGCTGGAGCTATAAATGTCATATAAATGCAGGAGTGCCATTATGTCTTGGAACCCCATGTTCATGCTGCTGAGCTTCCTTGATAACAGGGTCCAAATTTATTGGGTCCAGATCCGTTTTGGCACTTGGATCCAGATCCAAAAATCAGATCCATATGCAGGATCCACGGTTCTGGGTCCACAGTTTGGTGAGATTGCGTTCCCAAATAGAGAAAACAATTAAAGAATCCAAAGCAAAGAACCTAAATTTATTACCTAAGTACGAAAATACAAAGTAACCAAAGCAAATGGGATATTTTAATTTATGTCAACATTCCTGAACCACATAAATTAGATAACAAAACTACTTAGAACATTCCTGAACCGTATTTTTCTCTCTCAGTAATTATTCCTGAAAATTATTAAAAGGTTGATTTTTAAGTCACTTTGAATATAAAACTCTTAAGAAAACAATTGTTTTTTTTCCGAATAATGCATACATAACTTTATTAATCATATGGCATATTTATAGTACATCCACAATCCTCACAAAAACCGAAAACAATTAGGAAAACCTTAAGAGAGGCACCTTATATCTTCCCTTATCCTATTCTAATTAGATTTTAGCAAACTCCCTTAGAACTAGGAAAGTTTGTTGCAAATCTTATCTTTTAGCAACTACCTTATCTTATCTTTCCAAGCATCATCGTAGGCGTCACACATAAACCTTAGGAGTCTTCTTATCTTGCACGCCAAGTAACCCTAGGCACCACTCTTCTGTTGACTTCCTTCCTTTGTATTGACTTTCCTTTTTCCTTCCATGTTGCCATCTTGATCAATAACTTTGACTCTAGACTTCACTACTTTGACTCGACAAAAATTAAAATTACAATATTTAAATAAATAAAATGACAGAAAATAGCCTAAAACAAGAAATAACTCTACATTACAGACTCAACTAACTATCACATGTCCACTTGCAGAGGCATCAACAAGGATTAATAAGCTGCTTCCAGTAGAATTAATTGTTTTCTGGCTCACTGCCTCATTTTGCAGGATATATGGCTAGCGGTCTCTGAGTTCCTGGTGCATCCACACCCATGGATTTGTAACATATCCAACCGTCTTGTGGCATTATACTTTGAGCAGATGGGAAAGCAAGGAAAGAAAATAGGAATGACTTGCCTTACAAGCACAAGTAGGATGTTTTTGATAGCTTGTTCTCTATGCAGTCGATTGTATATTGAACTCCCCGATAAAGGTGTAAGAAGACTTGTTAAGTGCAATATTGCATTTGCAACATGTGGGATACATTCTTTATTACGCCAAACAGGAATTAAGGATCCTTGTACATTCTGGCCCTCCCTTGATCCACGTGAGCAAGGATGTTTTCTTAAAGCTTGTCAGCTGCTTGATCCAAAAAGTGGAAGGAGTATCACTGAATTGTTCACTTGTGGATTTGTTGATGAAAATTTTGATCAGAAAAATAATGATATATGCTATTTGCTTGTGTCTGGTTTACTGAACACAATGGGAAAAGCTGCCCTACAAACTGAGGATATTCAGGTTAGTGAGCACCTAGATTATGCAGCTCCAATATCGAACTAGTACTCTGCTTGTATATCGCAGATGCTTTTTCCGTCTTCTTTAGTCCTGCATTAATAACCTCTTATTGCTCATTATATTATTTTTGAAAGTTTCAGACGAAGATGATACTCGGCAGTCTCAAACTGATTGCTGAGCAGACCAGCCAGGAAGACTGCCATCAGTATGCCTATCTGCTGCTGTTTCCAGTTTACAAACTTTGTGAGGGGTTTGCTGGAAAAGTTGTCTCAGGTAAGCTTTTATCACCCCCACCCCTTTTCCACATTTTGTACTGTACTTTTTTTTGTTGGGTGTTGCACTGAGCTGTAATCTTGCTGAAGTGCAATTTTGGTTAAGCCATTAGTCTGTCTTTCCATCATGGTCTATCAAACTTTCAGTAAGGATTGGTTTCTTGTGAAAATCTTTTGAGTTCAAAAAATTGGTAATGTGCAGCATATCTTGTTCTACATAAATTTATAAAACTCGACTATAGAAAAAACTGGCCATTGGATACAACTTTGCACATGAGCTCAAGTGCTCAACTGGATTATAAAGACATAATGCTTGGAAACAGTCTGCTTTCTGTGGACGAAGATTATTTAATAGAATTCAGCTACTTACTTGATGGACAATGATCAATTAGATTCAGTTGAAGAAGAAAGGAATGTGGTGATTTTCATTGGTTGTAGATCCTTCTTAAAGAAATTAGTTTGTAATCCAGGTTGATTATGTCCTCTATTGATCTAATTGCTGACCAGTTCTTAAAGAAAAATGCTACTTTTCATGTCCCAAATTGAATTTCTTGTTCTTTTATTTTTATTGTCCCCAATTTAGTTGAGCCTTTTGATGGTTATATCTTTGTGCCCGGTCTTTTTCTGTCAATACTCGTTTTTGCTACTCTCTGTCTCTCACTTTTATGTTTTACCCTAGCATCTTCTTTTACCTTCTTTCTCTCCCAATCTAGTTTAGGTTTATTCTTAGTGACTCTTCAGTTTCAAAAATCTCATTGGTAATGAAAGTTCTATTAATACAAAGGATCCTATAGTTTTGCTTATTAAAAGAATGCGGCGTTAATGGGACATTCCTGTTAATGATGTCGTTAAACCCTTCTTGCCTCGTCCTCGTTCCTTCTTTACTGTACTCTTGCCCTCAACCTCAACCACCTGGAGCACCAACCAACCTCAACCACCTGGACCACCAACCAACCTCAACCACCTGGACCACCAATCAACCTCTAACACCACCCAACCTAACAACCTGACCATCCAACTGCCACTATCTCACCGACCAACCACCACGACCATCCTCCGTCCTAAACACTTACCCGAAGACTGCCCAGTCCTACCCATCATCGAGCAGTCACTCACCTCACCACCGAAAACACCCTCACCACCTACCCAGAAACTAAGTCCTACCAGTTGATTTGTCGACCGTACCCCCGCACACCCTCCTCGTCGACCTACCCTACCCGATGACCCAACACTCGACTAGGCCATCAGCGATCGAGAAAAGAATCAGCCTAGCAGAGAGAGAATTTGAGGGTGAAGGGGAGAAGAGAAGTGGTGGAGGAGGGTGAAGGGGATGAGAGAGTGACATGAGAGAGTGACAGTAGAGGAGGGTGGGTTGATGGGTGAAGGGTAAGAGAGAGAGAGAGAGTGGCGGAGGAGGGTGGGTTGAAGCCTTGGAGGTTTAGAGGTGAAGGCCTAAAGGGGAAGAGAGAGGATTGTATTGGAAGAGGATGACTTAAAGGGTGAAGTTTTGGGTAGCCATTAACGGAGCTTTAGGGTGAGGTACGGGAGGAAGTAAAGACGAAGAGGGAAGAAGGTTTACATAAGTCTTTCTGATAGCTCTTTAAACGATTTAATTAACGGATTTATGTCAAGAAGGGCACATTTTTTATTAGGCAAAAAGTAGAGGTTCAATTTGTGAATCTAAAAAATATTTGGTTACCAATGAGAAATCTTAAACCTACCAATGAGATTGACCCTTTAATTATGCTTTAGGTTACTTATTGTTTGCCTCTTTGTTGAAAACTAAAGTGCGGTTTTGCTTTACGTAGATGATGTGAAGCAACGTGCAGAAAAAGTTCGCCAAAAGATACAAGACAAACTTGGTACCCCGAACTTTGTTCAAGCTTACAACCAGATGAGACATGATCTTGGGGAAAAACGGTTCAAGAGGAAGCGGGATGAGAAGGTCATGGCTGTCATTAATCCTATCCAAAATGCCAAGAGAAAAATTAGAGTTTCTGCCAAACATCAAGCACATAAAAAAAGGAAGATGATGACAATGAAGATGAGTAGATGGATGCGTTAGAACTCGACAGAGTGCACTTGGCTCATTCTTAGTTTTGTTAATTTTTTTTTGTAAGGAGAGCTTTAGGCATAGATCTATCAGCTCTAAACGTCCAGCGTTCTGAATATTTATGTAGGGGTTACGGCATTGTGAGATAAGTTTAGGGTGATGGAGATAACCTCAAGGAGGGGAATCAGAAGAGTTCATTATTTATGGAGTTAGATTAGGAACTTTAGCTGCATGTATATAAATTGATGTACTTGAAGTCTGGGATATGAAATGTATTATCCTGGAGTAAATTTTGTTAGAAAAAACAGTAGATGCAATTTATAGATTGATCTTTTGCATGTATTTAATTTTCATTCATAATACATTTAATCAAAGTTAATGCTGAATGTGTATCTACAAACTAAAATTTTGTAATATTAAAATGTAAACGGCTTTTATTTTTTGTTCCTTTTGGTGCATGAGCTTTGCTTGTTAATTTTAATTTAAAATTAGGTAATAGTCCAAGCTCTTGAAAGAGAAAATTAAGCACTTTTTTGAATAATGTAATGGATTTTTTGAATAAATGGTGGGTATAAGGTAGTTTAAATTTAATATTAAGTAGACTCGTTTAGTAACTTTTGACTTTTTCATAGTATGCTTAGCTGGAGAATTTGCAAGTTTAGCTTTTAGTTGTAAAATTTAGGTTATCTTTGATACGAATCAATTTTGTCTTAAAATGACTTAAATAAATCTTGAAGTTGAAATATTGATTTAATTGACTCAAAAATTCACATAAAGATTTTAGATATGTACTAAGTGTGTGATATGTGTTAAGTTTTGCTTTTAGTTGCGAGAATCAGATTTATTTTGGTACGAAAGTACCTTAATTTGTCTTGAAACAACTTAAACAAATTCTAATTCTTAAACATTAATCTAAGGGACCTTAAATTCACATAAAAACTTTAAATATGTATCAAGTATGTTTTTTTTATTGAAATGAAAGCTGGATATCACATTATATCAAGTTCCGCCAAAACTAAAACACTTCGGGGGAAAAGAGTCTGTACACACACACGCACCATCCATACAATCACATCTAGCTATCAGATGGGCCATTGTATTCTCACTGCGTTTAATATCCTTGCACTTAAAGAAACGAAAAGATTGTTTAATACTAACATGTTCATAGAACAAATAAATGGGAGAACGTCCTTGCACCTCACCATTAATGGTGTTGATAACCGTCAGCGCATCCACTTCCAGTACCACCTTCTCATAATGTAATTGCTTCGCCACTTCCAACCCGAAACAAGCTGCTCACGTCTCAGCCATTTCGCCACTTCGTCTTCACACTCTTCATTGCCATTGCTAGAATTTTCTCTATCTCATCCCTTGCCACCGCGCCAAACACCACTCGCCCTTCAGCAGAAATATGGGCATCAAAATTCAATTTAACCCAACCACAAGTGGCGTTAGACCATGGAAGCTCCTATTGAAGGGTTCCACTCAGCTCTTTGGAAGACCCTCTTTGCGTAGGAGCAATAATCCCACACTAACCTGACCAAACCCAGCGCCACACAGGAAGAATTTGAGGTCGTGTCATCGAATACAACAGTATTCCTACAAGACCAGCACACCCACATAAGAGTTAAGTAAAGCTTCCACTCCTCCTTTCCCAACTTCTCATATAACCACCAAGTAACTTCCTCAAACGAGGCTGATGGGCAACTCCCAATAATATCTTTAAATTCGCATGTTGCCCATATTTCCTTCGCATACGTGCCCTCCATAAGTGAATGGAAAATAGATTCCACGGCATCCAGCACATTGAGCATGAGGCGTCATCGAAATATGTCTGTGAAATAGACTCTCTTTCACCGCAAGTTGACCCTTACACGCTCTCCACACGAAATCTCGTAGTTTCGGGGGGAGCTTCTAGATTCCAAATCATTTTCCAAAGCTTCTCATTGACCTTCTCACGCCACCTCTCAAATATGGCCCATTCTCGCAAGCAAATACCCAGAGTTTACACTATAATCTCCATTGACATTCGACCACTAGTAGCGCGTGTCACGCGTTAGAGGATGCACCAATGGCACATTCAAAATCGCAGCACTATCAACCTCATTAAAAATCTCACGCACAACATCAACATTCCAGCACTCCATACTCACATCGATCAAATATGCCACCTTCATCTGAGGATCACAATTCACATTTGGCATTGTCATGTGTCTACTCTGCTCGCCCATGAGCCACTCGTCATCCCAAACATTCACTTGATGCCCATCACCAACCCTCCATCGTAAGCCATCAGGGAGCAAGCACTTTGCCCCTCAAATGCTCCTCCAAGTAAAACTTGGATCATATCCACGCCTAGCATCAAGGAAGTCACCATGCTTAAACTAACGGGCCTTTAATATAGCGTAGAGAAGCGTACTCGTATCATTGCACAACCGCCAACACTGTTTTGCTAACAGTGCTTGATTGAAGCACTTGAGATCACGGAAGCCCATCCCACCCATAGCCTTTGGCAAACACAACTTGTCCCAACTATCCCAATGCAATTTTCGCTCCCCATCCTTCACCCCATACCACAATCTAGCAAGAAGAGTATGAATTTCATCCAATAAGCCGTCCGGGATCCTAAAGACACTCATCATATTAGTCGAGATTTCTTGGACAACGGCCTTGGTAAGAGTCTCCTTCTCTGTTCTTGAAAGCAACTTGTCTTTTCACCTGTGAGGTTTCTTCCATATCCTTTCCTTGAGGAAAGCAAAGATGGCCTTTTTTGATCGTCCGATGATGCGCAGACTCCTAGAATGTCAATAATCTCCCGGTTTCTTGAATCAACAACTCGTTTGTTAAAAGTCACTTCAGTTTTGCTAAGATTAACTTTTTGACCCGATGCTCCCTCCTATAAGCTAATGATTTCAGCTATAATGGACTTTAAATTCACTTATAAACTTGAATTATGTATAAAGTATGTGGTATATCTTAAGTTTAACTTTAGTTGCAAGATTTAGTGCTTTAAGGGTACGAAAGTACCTCAAGTTTTTCTTAAAATGATTAAACGAACCCTAAACTTAAAACATTGATCGAATTGACCTTAAATTCACTTAAAAAATTTAAATATGTATCAAGTATGTGATAGGTCTTAATTTTAGCTTTTAAGGTTAGATGTTTACGGTACGAAAGTGCCTCGATTTATCTTGAAACAAATTAACTGAGTCCTAAACTTTAAACATTGTTCTAATTGACCTTAATATCACTTAAATATGTGTAAACTAAGTCATAAATGTTAATTTTAACTTTTAGTTATAAGATTTAAGTTTTTTTTGGTACGAAAATACTTTAATTTGTCTTAAGATGACCTAAACGAACACTGAAGTTGAACTATTGACTTTAAATTCACATAAAAACTTTAAATATGTAGAAAATATGTGATATATGTTATAGTTTTGCTCTTAATTGCGAGATTAAATTTATTTTGGTACGAAAGTAAATCAATTTGTCTTAAAATGACATAAACGAATCCTAATCTATAAACATTAAAATTAATTGACCTTAAATTTTTTAATAACTTCAAATGTGTAACAAGTATGTGATATGTGTTAATTTTAGCTTTTAGGGTCAAGAGTTAGGTTGTTTTTGCTATGAAAGTACCTCAATTTGTTTTAAAACGATTTAAACGAAACTTAAACATTAAACATTGATCTATTGGACCTTTGAATTCACTTACAACCTTTAAATATGTATAAAGAATGTGATATATGTTAATTTAATGATAGTTGGAAGAGTTAGACTGTTTTGGGGTAAGAAACTACCTCATTTTGTCTTAACATAATCTAAACGAATCCTAAAGTTGAAACCTTTAACTAATTTACCTTAAATTTACATAAAAAACATTAAATATGTATAAAGTATGTGACATATGTTAAATTTTGCTTACAACTGCAAGATTTAGGTTGTTTTTGGTACAAAAGTCCCTTAATTTGTCTAAAAACAACTTACACGAACCCTAAAATTGAAACATTAATCTAATTGACACTCAATCCACTTATAACCTATAAATATGCGTAAAGTATGTGATGTATGTTAAGCTTTGATTTTAGTTGAAATATTTAAGTTATTTTTGATACAAAAGTACCTCAATTTATCTTAAAACGACGTAGACGAACCTAAATTTTAAACATATATCTAATTAACCTTAAATAAACTTTAAATCTATATACATATATATATTATACTTTGCTAAAAACTGAAAACTAACAGTCTTGATTGGAAAAGAGGGGTACATATAAGATTTAGAAGGGTACATATTAAGATTAGAGGGTACACATGCTTCTAACATCAAAGTTGTGCTGCTAACATCAAAGTTGTCAGTATTTACAAAAATGTCATTAATGAATGCACGCGTACCCCCTTTATGTTAACATGTACCCCTTTGGTTTTCACGGTGAAAACATTTTTCACTTGATCCTATTCCTATATATATATATATATATATATATATATATATATAGAGAGAGAGAGAGAGAGAGAGAGTCAGGTTCTGCTGAAAACCTATATTTTGTTGAAAACTAAACCTTAATAGTCATGAGTGAAAAAAAAGGATACATATAAGATTTACAGGGGTACATATTACTATATATTAAAGGGGTACGCGAGCTTCTAACATCAAAGTTGTGTTGTTAATATCAAAGTTGTCAGTATTTACAAAAATGTCATTAATGAAAGCACGCGTACACCCTCTATGTTAACATATACCCTTTTTAGTTGGTTTTCATGGTGAAAACAATTCTCACCCGATGCTCTTTCTATATATATATATATATAGTTAGGATTCGGTGAAAACCAATGCAATAGCTGAAAACTAAAAACTTTTAATGCTGACCGTCGATCTTGATCAGTTAAAGATCCAACAACCCTTATTGACGCGGATGTTTTAGGGGGTTTTGGGTTTCTATCATTATTTTCTCTCTCATGATTCACGTAACTTCCTTCTCTTTCTCTCCTCTGAAATTCTATCTTTCCATTCTCTCACTTACAAACTCGATGAAGATTTCGCTTCCATCTCCTCAAATTCGCTGAAGATCTTAACTCAAATCACGATATTTGTAAGTTTCGTTGCTTATTATTGTTTGATTATTGTTTTTTAATCAATCTCGGTAGCTCGAATCATCATCAAAGCTTTTTTAGGTTTTCGCTTTTCGATTTATGAATTTTTGAAGGTTTTGTGATGTTTGAGCAGTTGATTCTTGAATATGATGTGATTTTAAGCTTTTTATGTTTTCTTTGAACTATTATCTCAGATTTATTCAATTTTTTATCACATTATATATTTGTGTATTTGTTATGCTATGTCAACATTAATTTTACTATGTTTTGTGTTGATTCTCGAATATGAAGTGATGTTGAGCCTTTTTCTGTTTTGTTTGTACCATTCAACTTCATAGCTCAGATTTGTTCGATTTTTTTGTCACATTCTATAATTGTGTAGTTGTTATGCTATATCAACATTCATCTGGCATTGTTTTGTGTTCATTCTTCAATAGAAGTGATATTAAGCTTTTTATGTTTTCTTTGATCCATTCATTTTCATAGCTTAGATTTATTCAATTTTTTCATTACATTCTATATGTGTGTAGTTGTTATGCTATATCAACATTGATCTGATTTTGTTTTGTTTTGGAGTTTTTGATTGTTTTATCTGAAGTTATTTTAGGTCTTTCATTTCCATTTATATGCCATAATATGTGATTCTTATGGTCTAGATTGTACCTCTTTGTTAGTTATATGTACCCACTTTCATTTGCAGTTTACTGATTCATATCACATTGTATTATTCAATGATAAATAGGTGTTATTGTTAATCTCTTGATTATACCATCTTTAGTAGTTATATGTGTCCTTTTTATGTTCTTACTTTTTGATTGATTTTTATATAAATTTCTTTTTTAGGAAAATTGGTTCGTATTAAATTTGCCTCTAACTAGTCACCTAAGGCTGAAGCAAAGTCATCGAAGAAGCTGACCTTTGCAAAGTTACCTGTTCAAGCTAATAAAAGTCCTGGGAAACCCAAAGGTTTAGCTCCTAAAAGCATGAAGAATACGAGGTCCAAGAAAGCTGTGCAAGATAAGAAAGGTATTTAAAGAAATTTTTGCTATATTAATGGTATTTAAAGAAATTTTTTCTATGATAGGAAATAATTTTGGAAAGTTTATATTATTTTGCAATGTTTGATTATTTTCATGTCTCCATATACCCTCTGAATTTATAATGCATCCTCTCCATTGCATAATGTACCCTTTTGTTGAGTTTTACTCATTTCTCCTCTCTTTATCCTGAAGTTTCCATTGCATGTTGAAGACTTATTTTATAGTTCGTGATTCTATTGTTGTTGTCTGATATGAAACCTTTTTTTTTTTAAAATAAATGTAGGTGGAAAAGGAAAGATTCCTGAAGAAGAAGAAGAGGCTATTTCTGCTGAAGAAGAACATTTTGAAGATGATGTTCCATTAAAGAAGGTTATTGCTGCAAAGAGAGGCCGAAAAGCGAAAGCTGCAGCTAGGACGAAAGGTTTTGATTCTTATGAAAACTGATTTTTACTTTTACTTTTTCCTATTTTTTGTTGTGACTATTATTTATGTAGTATCCTTTTTTCTTAAAAAAAATGCAGTTGCAGAAGAAAAACGTTCAACAGAACCGGAAGAAGAAGATGGAAAAGCTAATGAAGAAGACGATTGTATTCATGAAGAAGAACAAGAAGAGTCACATACTATAAAGGCGAAGAAGAAGGTGACTGTTTTGAAGGTGGAGTCACATGTGCATAGAGCTAATGTGGGTGCAAAATTGAAAGCTTCAACTAGTAAGAAAGGTCTTTTTCCAAAACTACTTCAAACCGATTAGTACGTTTATATTTAAATATTTTATTTTCTTTATATTAATGTAGTAACTTTTGAAAAAAACTTTAGGTGTAAAACGAAAAATTCTATCAGAAGAGGAAGAAGAAGAGGGTATTCATTTTGATGAAGAAGAGTCTGATGTTCAGACCAAGATGAAGGTGACTGCTACAAAGTCACCTAAACGAGGAGTTAAGGAAAATTCGAAACCGAAAGCTGCAGCTACAAAGAAAGGTTAGTTAATTGCTTCTTTATTGTTTTTGTTTTTGTATTGGTGAATATTTGCTATAAATTAATAGACATTTCTTAAACAAATCTGTAGATGCAAAAGAACATTCTCTATCATCAGAAGAGGATGTTCGAGATGAAGAGTACATTCCGTCCAACAATAGTGATGAAGAGCATTCTAAACATGGTGAAGCTGATCGTAGATTAGTTTTGTCAAAAAAAAGAAGGAAAAATTGTCAAGAATAAGTCAACCTTTGCGTTGACCGCTTCTAACAAGTCAACCTTAATTTATTCCAATAACAAGTAAACCTTGTATATACTTTTGTTTTTAACAAGTTTTTACCTGTTAGTAACCTGTTTAACAGGTTAAAGTGACACATGTCTCTATGTTATTGAATATTTAAATTTAAAATTTATATTGAAAAAAAACAAAAAAAAACAAAAATCCTCTCTCCCTCCCCCACCCCAAGATCAAAACATTACCCCACCCCCACGCACACACTCTCACTCAAACCACCACCCTCATTGCCACCCAAACACCACCATCCTCACTGCAATTAATCCACCAAAACGAGGAGAAAGCAGGAAGGTGGTGGTTTTCGGGGTCGTTGGTCATTTGTAGGTGATCCCCATATGCTTAAGCCTCTGCCATGGAAGTCCGCTTCAAATTTGAAGAGAACTGAAATGTCACTCATGAAGCCGACATTCAAGGTTTAATCAATGATGCTCATGAGGCTTCTCATTTCATCTACACCATGATCGTCCAAGCGAAGCTCAACCACCGTGGTCAGTCGCTGAAAGTATTTAAATCTTAGGGAGGATATGGGCTCTTAGGATATCCAAGCTTCCCCATTAAACTAACATTCTCCGCCTTAAATTCAACCTGCTAAAAGTTTTTGCTTGTCCTCGAGAAATTCCAATAAGAATTCTAAAGTATAATCAAACTCCAGAAAATTCCTCCGTAACACATCTAAGTTGACAACATCCTTATACCAATTCAATAAAAGATTAATAATAATATTTTATTACTTTTTAATTGGAAAAATACAAGAAAGAGTCAAATTAGCTTAAACAAGAACATCAACTAAGTCAAGCTAGGCAACAGTTTGTGAGTAAAAGGCAAGCAATATTTCGTGAGGAAAAAAATGAAACTTAAATTGTAACATTGCAAGAAACAAGACTTGTTAAAATAGATAGAACTAAGTTTAACAATCCCATTAGATAAAGAGTTGCAGTTCTTCCAACTCTTTGATTAAGAGTTTCGGAAATTCCGGTATGATTGAGAAATTGTAGTGGGTTTGGCTGGGTTTGGACAACGGGGAGGTGGTGGTTTAGACAGAGAAAGCAAGGAGGTGGTGGTTTTTGGGGATGGAGAAAGCAGGGAGGTGGCGCTGTGGTGGTTGTGGCAAGAAAAGAGGAGAGAGAAAAAAGGAGATGGTGTTGTGGTGGTCAGGGAAGGAGGAGGGGAGAATAAAAGAAAAAAGGGAGTAAGAAAAAATAAAAAAAAGTACTTAATTGCAACTAATTGGAAAAAGACACGTGGACAAGTCACTTAACCTAACAAGTTAGTACTAGGTAACCGGTAAAAAAACTTGTTAAAACCCAAAGTATGTACAAGGTTTACTTGTTAATGGAATAAACTAAGGTTGACTTGTTATAAGCGGTCAACGCAAATGTTGACTTATTCCTGACAATTTTTCCAAAAAAGAAAGATGTGTTCTTCCTTGGGGCTTTCAGAGAAAAAAGTAAGTATTTTAGATGTAGTTCATGAAGAAGCTTTTAAGGAAGTAATTCTTTTTTCTTTGTTATCTTTTTATGTATTATATATATACCTTTTAAGTGAACTTTTTATATGTACCCTTGTATTTTTATATGTACCCTATGTATATGATCTTTGTTGTATGTACCTTTTCATATAATTTGATTTATTATCTTATAAGTACCCTTTGTTACTATGTGCCCTCTATAACTTCATATGTGCCCTCTTTAACTTTATATGTACCCTATGTAATTTTATATGTACCCTATGTATGTGATCTTTGTAATATGTACCCTTTGTCACAATGTACCCTCTTTAATTTTATATGTATTCTCTGTTATTTTATATGTACCCTATGTATGTGATCTTTGTTACCTGTACCCTTTGATATCCTTTGATGTATTTTCTTACATGTACCATTTGTTATTTTATATGTACCCTCTATCTGGACCTTTGTTATATTTACCCTTTCATATTATTTGATGTATTATCATATATGTACCCTTTGTTATTTTATGTGTACCCTCTTTATGTGAACTTTGTTATATGTACCCTTAGATATCCTTTAATTAGTATGTACTTTTATTACTGTGACTTACACTTGCACCTTTTTATATAAATCAGGAGTCGTAAGCGAATCTCTATTGAGACTCATTTTCGATGTGCTGCAGTTGTTGAAGTATTTTGAGGTCTTAGTGTAGATCAGTTGAAGAGTGTTAAGGAGATTGGGTTTAGAGGCCTTTCTATAATGAAACTAACCAAATTCAATCATGACATGGTTCCTTGGCTTGTCCATCATTTTAATCCAAATAGTCGGAGGTTCTCAGTTGATGGAGTAAGTTTTAATGTCACTCATGATGACATTTATGATATGTTCCGTCTTCCAAAAGGTGATATCATGATTGTTAGCATAGGCAAATTTAGAAAACGTGAGAATCCTGATGATTCTTACATGATTGAATTGAAGAAAGGGTTTGATCTCAGAGAAGATTCGATAGTATCTACTGGTGCATTGTTGAAAGCGATGATGGATCTGAAGGAAGGAGGTCCTTTGTTTAAGAAGTATTTTGTTTTGTATGTCTGCTATATGTTTCTAAATGCTAGTGCAAATGGTACAGTTGACTTTTATATTGCAAAAGTCATAGACAATGTAGATTGGATGATGAGTTTGGATTGGTGTTCATATGTTCTTGATTGTCTGTGTAATGCAATCAAAGCTTATTTTTCTACCATTGAAAAAGCAATTTTGTTAGATAAGAACTTAGATACCAAAAGAGTGAAAGGATGTGTACTTATACTCCAAGTTCTTTACTTCCATCGTTTCATGTTTAGAGGTGTAAAAGAACCTAGTGATATACCTCTTATTCAGCATTTGATAGATGATATGTTGTATAGAAGGATGATTGTAGAAATAAAAAGCTGGTTTTGGTGACTGTGACATGGATAAGAAGACTTATCCTGTGGGTACAAAGCTGAAGTCAAGTGGTGATGGAGTGGAGAAGAGCATGAAAACAACTTTTACCGAACCTTGTACAACAACTTTTACAGGAGCTTGTAAATCACCTTCTATAGAGCCTTCTACATCAGGTTCGAAGAGGATAATCAAATACGAGCTCCCTGTTGGATTATACTCGGATGAAGAAATCAATTCTTCTACTGACGATGTAATAAAATGTTAGTTTTACTCTATGTTCTTTTAATATTTAAAGTTTCTTTCACCTAGATTTTGTTGGAAACTCAAAGAGAGTAATATAACTTCTTATTTTGTTAATTTTATTGAATACTTGAAGTGTTATTTAGAAAGGTACATTTTATGTATAAAGGTTTACATCAGATGTTATTTTTGATTTAATTCAGGAATCTCAGAGAGTCATACTTCTTTTGAGAAGGGCTGTTGAGCTCTTTAATTTTATTCATGTTGATCGACTTAATCGGATAAGGGAAACAATTAAGCAATCTGTTGCCATGAAGTCTGATCCTCAAAAGAATTCAGAATCACCAGTTGCTTCTCAGATGGATAAAATCTTATAAGATCCTGAAACCCTTGATAAGATTGGCAAGATTGTTAATAACTTTCTCCTTGCAAAACAAATGGCAATGGATATCCCTTCTTTTGATTTGCTTGGAGGTGAAGAAAGTATGTGCTTTATTATTTTTACATTTTACATGTTTAATGGTTTCCCTTTCTCCTTTTCAATCCTTAATTTAGTTCTATTTTCTTTTTTTTACAGATTATGATGATCATGATAATGCTGGTGAAGATAATCCATTTCGTCAGGAAAAGGATTGCGACAATATTGTGAATAAAGTGGTCTCTGACATTTTGAATGGTGAAGATGAATTGGAAGAATCAGGGATTCCGTTTGATCTGTTGTCATTGGTTTTCCCATTTGATTGCGGTGAACCAACTGATGATATGGAATTTATTTCTGAGAATATGTCAAAGAATAGAAAACTGATGAAATTTTTGCCTACCCTTCAACAAGATGTTGTTGATTATTGCATATTTAACCCTTTGGAAGCTGAAGAATCTGACCTTGAACCATATGACATTTCTTCCATGTAAGTTTGTAATTTAATTATATGAATGTCTTCATGTACCCTCTGAATTTATTATGTATCCTTCTCATTGTATAATGTACCCTTTTGTTCTTGAACTTTTTGATATTTTGTTTTAAGAAACCAAGTTTATGAACTTATGATATCATTTATTAACTATGCTGCTATTTGGTCCTTTTATTTTATAGGGAGGCAGTTTTCGCCCATAACGGAAGTGAGTATATCATATCTAGAGAAGAACTGCTTACCATGGCTTATCAACAAAAAGTTTCTAGTTGTGTGATTCGTGTGTGGTCGATGATTCTGAATGATATTGAAAGAAAGAAAACAAGTGAACCAGTGAGGTTTTTCTTTGGCGTCGACCAAACCGTAAGTTGGTTTGATAATTTTTATTTTCTACTATTTAACTACAAGTTAAAAAACGCAACATTTTATAAGATTAATATGTTTTTAATATGCATAATTTTTTCAAGAAGCTCCTTGACGCTTACAATGAAGATGATGTACTTTTAAGGGAAGAGGCGCTTAAAAAGCAAGAAGTTAACCTTCACAACTCCTTGAAGTGTTGGGTTGTGAACACCGTTAATTCAGTGGATCATCTTCTCAAAGCGTCTTTGGTAAAAAAAAATTATAAATTTTGTTTAATTAACATCTTTCCTAATAGTTATTGATTTGATTAATTCTTTTTTGTTGTAGTTGTTTGGGCCTGTTCTCTTCGGCTAATTCTAGCTGAACTGAACTGAACTGAACTGAACTTATTGGAGCTGAACTGAACTGAACTGAACTTATTGGAGCTGAAATGAACTTATTGGAGCTGAACTGAACTGAACTGAACTTATTGGAGCTGAACTGAATTTGTTGGAGCTGAACTGAACTGAACTGAACTTATTGGAGCTGAACTGAACTGAATTGAATTGAATTAAATTATAATAAGTATATGAATAATAAGTAAATAACAATTATTATGAATATTAAATAATAGGTAATAATAATTTTAAGTAATAATAATTAAATTAATAATTTATTATCAAATGAATAATGATAATATTATTTTGATGTTATTATGATAGTTATAAATAAATAAATAAATAAATATATAATAATAATAAATTAATTTTAAAAATAATAATTACTGATAATAATAATAATAATTTATAATAATGAGTAATAATGAGTAATTACAATTATTAGTATTAATATATTAATACTTGATGATGATGATATAATATAAATCGTGCACCAACCCAAACTTTGCTGAGCCATAATAATAATATTAGTAATAATAATGAGTAAAGATATAATAAAAAATAATATATATAAATAATAATAATTATTATTATATAATAACAATAATAATAAGTAAAATAAATTAGACCAACAATAATAATATTAAACAAAATGGTTAAATAATGAATGGAGCTGAACTGAACTTAATTTGTTGGAGCTGAACTGAACTGAACTGAACTTATTGGAGCTGAACTGAACTGAACTGAACTTATTAGAGCTGAACTGAACTGAACTGAACTGAACTTATTGGAGCTGAACTGAACTGAACTTATTAGAGCTGAACTGAACTGAACTTATTAGAGCTGAACTGAACTGAACTGAATTGAACTGAACTGAACTGAAAATAAGCTGAACAGAACAGGCCCTTTGTCCCGATGTTGATGGAGGATCACTACTTTTGTATAGTGATCAACTTCGATTCAAAAAAGATACAATACTTGGATAATCGCAAGTACAAAACTGCTGACTCAGAGAGGTTTAGAGAATGGGCAATATTTATGGTATGTATAGAAGTTTTTCTATACAATAAATATTTGTAGGGTTTTTATTATTTTGCAAAGTTAGATTATTGTCATATGTTGATGTACCCTCTAAATTTATAATGTACCCCTCCCCATTTTATTATGTTCTCCAAAATAAAATTTATGATATTTAGATAACTAATTTTTATATCCTGCCTAAGTTGATTTGATATAATTTAGATTAATGTGATTTTATTTAATGATTAAATTCAAAATTGTTGTTTGATAAAAACCTAATTATCGAAAATACTTTGTCTTTTTTTTTTCAGAAAATTGCTGCAACTTTTGGACTTATTTTAAAGGTTAACTAATGTTAGATTTTATTTTATAAACTTACTTTAGAAAAGGGGTATTAAGGAAAATTATTGTTTCGAATTTTATTAAACTAAATTATGTAAATTGATAATTTGTAAACAAATTCGTTGAATTCGTTAGGATTTTTATCACTTTTTCAAAAGTATATATTTCAAACCAACTATTGTTAAATCGACATCAAGTTGGATCAGTTTCACTTATGCAAATAATATAACGTATTTGTATTTTGGATTGAATGAAAATTTCAAATTACATAATTTCAAACCAAGTGTTGTTGAGTTGATATTAAGTTGGATTGGTTTCACTTATACCAATGATACACGATTTGTATATCTTGGGATTTAATATATGGTTCAAATTATATCTTTTCGAACAAAATATTGTGGAGTTGATATCAAGTTGGATTCGTTTCACTTTATGCCAATGGTACAAGATTTGTGTATTTCGGATTTAATGTAATATTCAAATAACATATTTTCAAACCAATGTTGAATTTGATATGAAGTTGGATTCGTTCCATTTATACCAATAATACAAGATTTGTGTATTTTGGGTTTTCAAATATAATTTTATTGGAAAGTCATGTTTACTATTACATTTATCTATTGTTATCCTATTGTTGAGATAAATTTTACTTCGTACTAAGATGGGTACAAAGTAATGCTGAGATAATTTTGCTCTTGTACTGAGCTGGGTACATAGAGTTGTTGAACTGATGTTTGATTGAGTCAAAAACCTTGTACTGAGCTGGGTACATTGGTTGTTTTGTTGAGGAAGAGAAATCTGGTGCGCTGAGTTGGGTCCTTGGTATGAACTGTCACTCTAGTGTGAGCTGGCACTAGGGCTTAACTGGCTTACCTACCTGGGTATGTAAGTCTACATGGTTTTTAGTCGTCGTCCAATGTTAGGTTATGCTGAGCTGGGTACGACGGACTGAGCTGGGTGTGTTGAAACTAGCACCGGGAGTTCTAGCAAAACTCAGACATAGGTGTGATCGTATGCTGAGTTGGGTGTGCGTATCATAATACTTTGACCATTTTGGATCGTGGGTGGTTTAATGCCCATTCACTTACGTTCAGTTCTCCCCTCAACACTGGTGATGTGACGTTGTGGGAAGTATTGAGTTATTATTTTGGAAGGTGTTTAGATTTGGAAAATGGGTCTATTTAGATACAAATGATTACAGTCGTATTTTGAAGAAAATCAAGTTGAGTTATGATGTTGTTGTTGATGTTTCTGTTATCATGTGATTGAACTGTGGATACTGTAATTGATGTGGATTATTGTAATCAGCTTATTGAATCTTACTTAACCTGGGATGACTGCTAGTTGCTCCCCACTGATTGTGGACCCCATTTATAATTTTGTAGGCAAAGAAAGCTGATGATTTTGGTGGTTTAATGGGCTAGAGTGAAAGATAGGATTTTATGATTATGCCTTTATTTCGTTTTTTGTTATCATTTCCTACTTGCTGTCATTTCAGGATTTCATCGTTTTGATGACTTGGGTTGTAAGTGGCTTATGACCTCACTTTGGATCATATTTGTAGAATCATTTTCTAGTAATGGAATTAGACACCCATATTTGAATTTAGCAAGTGACACTCCGATCAACAATAATTCCGTTATTGTTCATTATTTTATTATTTATTTGATCGGGCTGTCACACAAACACCCAACACATTCATAGCATTTGTGCCTTTTCTTGTTCTATACTTTTCCTTTTCTTGCAAAGAAACTCTTACATTAATGTCAAATGCCATCTAAAGCTCCTAAATAATTCTACATGATAAAAAACAAGGACATGTCGCATTTGCACACATACATAAGAGAAATCTATTAAGAATTACATAAATTAGGGATTAATACCTTGAAAGGTTTCCACCTTTCATCTTCACAGTCATCCAATATCGTTATGGGTTTGTGAAGTAAATGCTCATGAAACTTGAGGAAACTCTTTAGACATAAGTAAAATCATCAGCTCACGATTTCTCCACTTGTTAGAAAGTGGCTTCCAATATGTGTACAAGAACACGGTGAATATCTCTTGAAGACACATATTTTTAGTCCCACTTAACCCTTTAATATCTCTAAGCATTTCACAAATGATACTAAAGGTACGCCTATCAAGACGAAGTTTATTTTTGCATACCACATAACTCTCCCTTACTAAACGCCACAAAAACAACAAGCATAACAATTTCCTATTCTTTTTTCTTTCTCTTTTTTGAGCACCCCCAATTGCCGCTACACTCATCAAATGCCAAACATAAAACATCATTAAAACTACAATAACCATGACAAAACTATTTAAAGTTGTTTGGCCCTTCTTTTCTTCATTAGATGAACCATTTCAAAAACCTAGAAGTAATTCATATTAGGTATTAGAATTTTAGGCGAAATTTGACTAAGTGAAAGTCTACTAATTTCATGTAGCTAATCAAATTACACACACAAACAAATAGCTAAATCCAAAATACATTACGACTTGCAGAACTGAAACATTGTATCCTAATGCTAAACATCCTTCATAGACAACAAAATAGCATAGTTGATGGCGTTCAATTGCAAACCAAATGACAAGATAAAAGCTATTTCATTATTCAAACAAACTAATTGACATAATACATCCTACTAAGAAATCAAATCAACAAAACTAACATATAATTGACGGAATGAAGGAAACAAAATTGACAACAATTCTACGCTAGCTTTCCAATAACGTCGATCATTATCTCAGCAGTAGTAATCTATTGTAAGCAATTACATCACGTTTAAAATAATCAATCTGAAATGATTAATAGACAGGTAAATTTCATATTCTACCCGAGAAGACGAGCACATTCGAAGAAAATCAATAAAAGTACCAAATACAAAGTCAGTATTCCTTGAGAAGAAGATCAAAAAGAGAAGATTCAACCATAAACTGAGCATATTTTGGAGAAAAATGAAATATTTTTGAGAAAATGAGAGATTTTGGATGGTTATATAGCTGAGCTTTTGACGGGAGAGAGAGAGGGGAAGGTGGGGGAGACAAACAACTTCTGTTTGGGGGGGGGGAATGGCTACTGTTATCGTAGGTTTTGGAGATGTAACAAGTTGGATGAATCAATTAGCCTCATGTAACGGTAATTGTTACATAACTCTTCCAACCAAACATGTAACACCCCGTGTTTTTATATATTGTTAGTAAAAATTTATATTAACTTATTTTGTGAAAATAATTTAAATTAGTCTTTTATTAAATTATTTTTCTTCCATACTTTGACTTTATCATAGAAGTAGTTAAACACCTATTCCTAGTTTGATTAGGTTAAATATCCATTAAGTTTAGTTAAAGTAAACTATAGATAAAGGCAGACTCACCTCACGCACAAGAACTCGATTCGCTACTTCCATCTCCTTCCTTGTATAACCATCAAAGACCACCATTCATCATTCATCATACATCATCAACACCATCACATAACCAACCATCATCGCTAATAATAATCATACAATCTTTACCATGTTGTTTGTTTGGTAATATGGAATAGGAGAAAATAGGTTTTGAGGTGCATTTTTCCGGGTAGCTAGAAACTCCGGTCAAAGTAGGCGAATTTCGGATCTTTTTACAATCTTCTATATTCCAATTATGCTATTAATCAAGTAAGATTTATTCTCATGTTTTAATTTTAATTTATGTGTTGATTTTCGAATTGGGGTTTCTGTGAAATTAGGGTTCTAAGTAAGATCGATTTGTGTAAATTTATACTATGTTCAATTTATTTAATTGGCTTATGTTTTACGTATAATTCGAGATAATTAGCTTATCTATGAGTTTAGTTTGCAAAAAATAATACTTTTGAAATTAATATGAATTCTTGTTATATTAGATTGATAAGTAGTTTCTTATTTTGAGTTATTAGTTAAATTACAGTTTAGATTATTATACTAATAATGAGTTCAAATGATATTTTGAAATTCTTGAGCATATTGGATTAATTGTTAGTTGTTAGTTTAAATCCTAAGTTGAATTATAGTTGAATGATTCTATATAGGATGAACTTATTGTTAGTATATTGTTGGTGTAGCTTGTTGTTATTGTTGTTCTTAATAATGTAAGATGGATAAAAAGGTTCTCATATAGTTAGTAGTGTTTATAGTTTGACCTTGTTACTAGTTTGACTAGTGTTGACTTTTGTGTTCCACTGGCGTTGAGTCGTTTTGAAAATTAGTCAAAACTCATTAACTACATTGGGTTATTTGTATGTGAATTACGGGAAGTATTGTTAAGTGACTTATACTATAATATATTATATTGTAGATTGTGGGTTAGTAGCAGAACCTTATTGACTTGAGATTGAGTTTGATTGATTGTGGTTGCTGAAAAGGTAAGCTTTCTTACTAAGACTTGTAAAAATTATTCTGGAAAATGTTTTATATTGGTTTGAATTGGATATTGAGATTTACAAGATTTTATAGTGTTCATATATTGAGATTTAAAGGGTTTTACGTTGTTTATATATTAAGGTTGAAAATCATTTTGACGATATTTATATTGAAAGAATTGATAAGATTCAAAAAGAGGAAGTTTCTCATATGCCAAGTTGAGATTTAAAAGGAGGAAGTTCATCATATGTCAAATTGAGATTTAAAAGGAGGAAGTTCCTCATTGTATTGTTACAAGGTTTTGAGTTCAATTAGAAAGTTTCTATATTTACTTAATTATGATTTATCATGCTTTATAAGAATGTTTTGTGTGGTTGCCAGTAAGCCGTTGACAGGCTAAAGTCATATCACCTAATCAAAAGTAAATCCTAAAGTCCTCTAACAGCAATAGTCAGGGAAGTAGGGTCGAATCCATAGGGAGACAGGTTTTCTAAGTTAATATTCAGCTAAACAGCTACTTCAGACAAGATCAGAGAAGAATCAGCTGGACTACTAATTAGGCTAAAGAAAGCAATATAAAATGGGATATAACTATGAATTAAAGGTCTAGGGTATAAACTCGGTCCACCATAGTTATACCAATCAAAGGGATCAAACAACTATCAGATTCTAGGTCAAGAACCGAGAGATTAGAGCACGTGTTAAGCTATGGTTAAGACTTAACGCTCATAATTCAACATATGCCGCATGTTCACTAACATAATCAGAATTACTGATGCGTACAAGGCCTCTAAAAGTAAGATGGATCTTTGCAAACAATTATTAACCACAAGCAACCAATGAAACTGCGCAATAACATTAATTACTCATCAAGAACAAATCACACCATAATCAATCTAATCAAACTTAGAAACTAATAACAATTCAAATATGGATCATGGTTTAAACATAGTTTTCCTCCCTAAAACCCTAGAAATAAGACTACTCACTCATAATCAAATAAACAATGAAGAATCTAATATAATTTGCATCATGAATTAATTAGACAATCAAAACTAAGCAATTGAGAATTAAATAGAGAAATTAAGAGTAAAGAATAGTACCAATTGATGGAAAGCAATAACCTTTATAGAAAATAATCCAATGTTCAATCAACTTTGGAACTAATCTAAAGTGTTTAACTATGAAAAGCAATTAAAACTAAATTGGACAATGCTCCATTAAAGATCCTCCAAAAGTAAATGAGTTTAGCTATTTATAATAGCTCTCTGATCTAATCAAAAACGGAAATAAATGATAGAATTTGGGCCGCGGACACGCAACCCGATCAGGCAACCTTTGCCCTATGCCATCGGGCCAACACAAAAAACCAAGCTTCAAAACTCTTCCTCTTTATAACGCAGGAGAATGTAGATAAAGACTTTGGGCCCACCCGATCCTATCGGACCAACATTGCTTGATCGGGCTGGGCCAAATAATCAAAAAGCTCCAGCCTTCTCCTTTCTCGTACGCAACAGCAGCTAAATTTCCTAGGCTCGCCCGATTGAGTCGTTCCAAGCCCGCCCGATCGGGTACGAAACCTCACCACCCGATCATAATAATCCTTGCTCGATCGGGCCATATTCCGCCCGATCAGGACATGGGTCAACTTCATTAGCTTGTTTCTTTAGCTTTGCTTTGCGGTTTGAGCTCGGTGGTCAAGCCTAAAGCCTCTGGACCTCCTAAAGCAAGCAAACATGCTCGTAACAACTCGAACGTGCCTCGTAACAACTCATAAAGGTGCGGTTGCTTCCAAATAGCTCGGAAATAAGGAAAAACTCCCTACACTAGTAGAAAAACATCTATTTGAGGCTCTTGATTTGAGGCGTTTCAGCCTAATAGCAGCAAAAATATTCAGTAATTTTTATTTTATCTTTAAAACACGGTAGTAATTTGAGGCTTTTTTTAATAAAATGCCTCAAATATGGATTTTGAGGCGTTTTTACCTTGAACGCCTCATAACCTAATATCTAAACAAAACCCACGTAGCTAGGTTGCTGAGCTTCTCTCTCTCCTCAAAACGCTTTCTCTATCAGAAGTTAAACCACAAGCCCAAGGGCGACTTTTTCTTTGTCACCTGTTCGAGTTTAGTACACAAAGTAGCAGGGGGAACGATTTCAACATTGACACTTCAAATTCAGTTCTTTGAAACGAATTTTCTTGTGTCTGGGTTTAAGTAGGAAGTGTTTTCACACTTCTTTGGGTAAATTTCACAAACCCTAACTCTTTAATTCTTGATATTTAATTGATTTTGTTTAAATTCATATTTTGGGACCTTATGCTGAATATCTGAATGATTTAGTTTAGGCTTGATATGTGAATTTTAATCTAGGGCTTTGCAATTGTTGTATGCATATGGATTATATCTTTTCTGTTAATATAAGTAACTACACAGAATTTGGGTTTTATTGTGTTCAAATTTGTTAATATAAGTAAATTGCGTAGAATTTGAGATGGGTTTTGTCTGAGTTGGTTATTGTTTGAGAAATTAACATATCGTAGTCTCTTCTTCTCTGTTACTCATTCGTTTGCTCCTGGTTTTGCCAAAATATTAGGGCTTTTTCTCTATCTTGCGCATCTGCTTCCTGTCCACCTCCGAATTAGTTTTTTTTCACTTACCTTCTACTTCATAATCTAAGTTAATGGATTTTTAATAGCATTTTCTGTTAGAGTTGGTTATTATGTGTACTTGCTTAATGCTACAGAAACGTTTTTAGGGCAAGGAGTAGAAATGGGGATTTCCAGCCTTTCATTGAACGAGCTAGGGTCAAACCAGGAACCACAAGACGATGGTATTGGTTAACTAACCTTTTCCTAAAGTTGTTATCTTTCTTTCTTGGCTGACATGTATTTGAATCCCAAATATTGAATGCCGATGGTCGCCTGCTGTTTGTTACTTTGATGTGTGAATGCTGATGGTGGTAGTGATATTTTAGTTACTCCATTTTCTTTTGACAGGTTCTTATTCTTCACTATGGAAATTGGTATGTTTGTCCTTATTTATATTCCATGTTTCTTTTCCTTTATTTTATAAGATCATACATACTACTTCCCAACTGTATTTGTTTTTTGGTAATCTATTTTGAGATGTATGTGTAGTGTGCTTAGTTTGATCTCCGTATTAAAAAAAAGCTTTGGAATCTCTTCTTCTCCGAATTTGGATTTTTGATAACATTTTTGGGTAATTCTTATGTAAATACATTACTCTGTCAGTTTGTATTGATAAGAAATCAGGTAATGCTAGTGTAAACAAACTTAGTGTAATGTTTTTTTGGGGGGTGGGTTGAGGGAATGGTCTCAAGTTACCAAGTGCTTTTTTCTTTTTGGAAATTAAAGTTAAGTTTTTTAACAACTTAGTGTAATGTTTTTGTAACAAAGAACATGAACAAAACAAGAGGACAACATACCTGAAAGCATATCTTCGCACCATAATTGAATATTGGTATCGCTTTCGAATGTAGGCCAATGGAGGTGAATACTTGAGTAGCAAAAAGCCTGTTAGTAGATTTAGAGAAGTGAGTCAAGCGCCTAAGAAGGTGAGTGTTAACATAAATTTTGGTAAAACGTTTTTTGGGATTTTGGTAAATTTTTTATGGCATTTTCAGCTGGGTAATATAATTTGCGGTGGGCTTTGCATCAAACCTGCATCGAACATAAATGCTTAGTATGGCATGCCTACTTCAGCCCACGGGGAAAGAAAAGAACTCAAAGATAGTGTCAAAACATGCTTTAATGCAAGATGCAATAGCAGTACCAATTATAGCCAAGATCACATCCTCACATTCAATTTTAGCAGTACCAGTTTATGAATTTGAGGGATTTGGAGTGTTGTTTATCGAGCGTTTTGCTAGAAATACTAGGTTGACTTTAGATGTACTTGTTACTTTTTAGAATACATTTTGCTCTTTTAGATGGCACTTTTAGCTCCAGAGCATCTGATTCTGAGATTCGATATGTGCAGGTCGATCTGGAGTTGGAAGCCATTTGACAAAGAAGAATGCAGGAGTTGATGGCACAACTAGGCACGGTAAGGAATAGGATTTAGTAGCTTATGTTTGTTTATTAATTCAGTTTCTTTTATTAATGTGTGGTTGTAGTTGTAGTGCATCGAGCATATATAATTCATTAGCTTTTATAGAGATGTTTGAATTATTTTGCATTTGGATTGATTTTTTTTTTTCCATGACATTGTCTTTCTGGGTTAGTTTGAAGTTTTGGGATTTTTGTTTTTGGTTGTTTGTTTAGTAGTGTTGTGTGTGAGTATTGTTGGAGGATTAATTGATTGCCTTTATTTCTAGTTATTATTTTCTAGGGTTTTAGGCTTTGGGTTTCGACTTGATGTATTTTGGAGGATCGATTAGTGGGAATTTACCAAATGATTTGTTACATTTTGAATTGTTCTTCATATTATTGATTTAACAGAATGTGATGTTTTGCTGCTAATATGTTGGTTAATAAGTCTTTTAATTGGGATTGGATTCAAATGTCACCCGAACGAGTTCATCTTGACTTACAGCCGAGTTGGTAGAGCTTAGAGCAGGAAGTTCTTCCCTATCTTTTTCCCTATCTCGTCGTGCGGATAACCAATCGAAGGAGCAGGAGCTTAGTGCCTTTGGTTTTAATTAGAAATTAACCTTGGGTTGAAATCCAGGTTCATGGTAGTTAAACCTTTATTGCCTTTTAGGATATTATGGCATCTATATATGTTTACTAGAATAGTCACTCTAGTAGTTAGAGGTAAGCTGCTCCCTGAACCCTGGAAGAAAGAGATCTATATTGGTATTGTTGTCAGAACGGCTTCTGTTTTTGGTGCCTGGTGCAGTATTGATGAGGGAAATGATGTTGGAGTTTGTGAGAAGAGTAATACAAAAACTCTTGAGTTGCTTCAAAAGAATATGAAGAGTTGGGGATCCCATATAGGAAGAATAAGAGGTGAGTGGTGAGTTTATTAATAGTTATGTTCCTAGTATCTATTGAGTTGGTGACTTGGTAGGCTTTTGTGGTTGGGCTCTTGATTGGGCTAGTCCACACGCGCGCGCGCGCGCCGCCGCCGCCCGCCCGGACCGGGCCGTGGGCCTTGGGCCTTGGGCCTTGGGAAATAACTTAACTTAACTAAATTTTTACTGGAAAATTCTGTCATCCATATATGACTGTTATGGAATCAGTCAATTCCTGAATCCACTCCTTATTGACTGCTTCCACTAGCCGTTAGTGGGCAGTTTCTTTTGCCCATTAATTACCGTTTTAACACGGTTTTATGGGTCAGTTTTCCCTTCTTCTGTCCCTATATATACCCCCTTCCTGGCACAGTTTTTAACACACAGAAAATTATTCTCTCTGTTAATCTCTCTCAAACACTGGGCAATATTAAGAGCGTTCTCAAACTGTCTCTCTGTACTTCACCAGCGAGTCAGTGTTGTGTTAACCCTGGAGGTTGTTTGCCACGAGTCCGTGGGTTCGTAGCGGGGCAATTTCAACTTTAGGGCAGTGATCATATCACGGCACAGCAATTTCACAGATAAGTTTTATAATCTACCAGTCATACTTCCTACAATCTAAAGTTGAAATTTTTTTTTCGTTTTTGATACTGTTATTATGGCTGGTATTCCTGTTGCTGTTCCTCTTAATTCTGTCAACCCCTTTGTTCCTGATATGTCGAAATTAGACCCTTTGGATGGAAAAAATTATATTATGTGGTCTGATAAAATGGAATTCTTTTTAGGCCAAATTGGGGTAGATTACTGCTTAACTATTGATGCTGCTCCTGTTCACGCAGTTAGGGATTTTGAGAAAGATAATAAAACATGTAGGGGAATGTTATTGCATTATATGACTGCTCCTTTATATATGATTTATAGTAAGTCGAAAAAGGCAAAGGATATTTGGGATGCACTTAAGGTTAAGTATGGACTAGATGATTTTGGGACTAAGAAATATGCCTGTAGTCGTTGGTTAAAATTTACTATGACTGATGACAAACCTGTTTTAGACCAAGTCCATGACTATGAACATTTGTGTGCTGAACTTGCTGCTGAAAGTATGGTTATTCCTGATTTATTTCAAGCTAATTGCCTTTTAGAGAAACTGCCACCCTCTTGGGAGACCTATGTTCACTCTATGAAACATAAGCAAAAAGACTTCACCCTTCAGGAATTAGTTTCCCACATTAAGGTTGAGGAGCAAAACCGAATTCAGACTAAAGGAAAGACTGACCATTCTTCCACTTTAGCCAACCTTATTGAGTCTAAAAATTCTGGAAAAGGGAAAAAGGGTAAAAGTCAGAACCATGTTCACGGAACTAGGCAGAATGGTAATGGGTTTAAGGGTAAGAAGCAATTTCAGGGTAACTGCTATGTCTGTGGTAAATTTGGACATGCTGCTAGGGATTGTAGAAACAAACAGGCTTCTTCAAATGCTGCTGTCACCAAACCAAAAGACAACAAAGCACAAGTCAACCTTGCTGAAGATGACATTATTGCTGCTGTGGTGTCCGAGGTGAACCTGATTAGCAACATTTCTGAATGGGTTGTGGACACTGGAGCTACCCGCCACATCTGCTCAAGCAAGGAAATGTTCCAGACTTATGATAAAGTTTCAGAAGGAGAATGTGTCTTCATGGGCAACTCAAGCACTGTGAGTGTGTTAGGCAAAGGAAAGGTTTTTCTAAAGTTAACCTCTGGAAAAACCATTGCTTTGCAAAATGTCTTGCATGTTCCTGATATCCGCAGAAACCTCATATCTGGTGCACTTTTAAACAAGGCTGGAATTAAATTAACTTTTGAATCTGACAGACTTGTATTAACCAGAAATGGTGATTTTGTGGGTAAAGGATTTTGTAATGCTGGACTCTTTGTTTTGGATGTAATTTCTGATAATAAAATTTCTACTGCTTCCGTTTATATTGCTGAGTCTGTTTCTTTATGGCATTCTAGACTAGGTCATGTGAATGTTGCATCCATTAAAAGGCTAAAACGACTTAGTCTTATTTCTGACTTTAGTAATACCTCTTTTGACAAATGTGAAGTATGTGTAGAGGCCAAACACCCTAAGAAAGCATTCAACAAGAGTGTTTCTCGTTCCTCGACCCTATTAGAACTAGTCCATAGTGACTTAGGTGACTTTAAGAACTCTATGAGTAGGGGAGGGAAGAGATATTATATTACTTTTGTTGATGACTTCTCACGTTATACTAAGGTCTACTTGTTAAGTACGAAAGATGAGGCTGAAGAGAAATTTCTTATTTATAAAGCCGAAGTAGAAAACCAGTTAGACCTTAAGATAAAGAGAGTGAGATCAGATAGGGGTGGAGAATATGATGGACTTCCACTTAAGAAATTTTGTGAATCTAATGGAATTATACATGAGGTTACAGCTCCCTATACACCTGAACAAAATGGAATAGCTGAGCGAAAAAACAGGACTCTTAAGGATATGATGAATGCTATGCTTATAAGTTCAGGGATGCCTACTAACATGTGGGGGGAGGCAATTCTTTCTGCTTGCTATGTGCTTAACCGAGTTCCCCATAAGAAGTTAGATAAGACTCCATATGAATTGTGGAAAGGTTTTAAACCTAATTTGGGTTACCTTAAAGTGTGGGGGTGCTTGGGAAAATTAGGACTTCCTGACTTTCAAAGGAGTAAGATTGGACCTAAGACTGTTGATGGAATCTTTATTGGGTATGCTTCTAACAGTGCTGCATATAGACTTATTCTTAAGGATGCTTCTGGCTTTGGTCCTATTAGAGAGTCAAGGGATGTAGAATTCTTTGAGCATATATTTCCTATGAAAGTTAGTGTACAAGCATGCTTGCCTGTTGCATCTTCTTCTACTTTGCATCATAACATTGCATCATCTAGTGAGACTTTAGAACCTAGAAGGAGTAAAAGAACTAGAACTGAGACTAGTTATGGACCTGACTTCATTACTTCTTTCCTAGCTGAAAAAGGATTTCTAGATGAGCAAAGAGTAAGTGCTTTTATATTGGAAGAGAACCCTAGAACTTTTGGGGAGGCCATGAGATCTGTTGACTCTAGTTTTTGGATGGAGGCTATTAACAGTGAAATAGAGTCTATTATGAGTAACAACACATGGATTTTGACTGACCTTCCTAGGGGTTGTAAGGCTTTGAGTAGTAAGTGGATTTTTACTAAGAAGTGCAAGCCTGATGGGACATTAGACAAGTATAAAGCTAGACTTGTAGTTGGAGGACATCACCAAAAGAAAGGTCTAGACTTTTTTGACACTTATTCACCAGTAACCAAGGTAGCCACTATTAGAGCATTAATTGCACTTGCATCCATTCATGATCTTGTTGTGCATCAAATGGATGTGAAAACTGCTTTTTTGAATGGTGAGCTAAATGAAGAGATCTATATGAAGCAACCTGAAGGATGTGTTGTTCTTGGTCAAGAGGATAAGGTATGCAAGCTCATTAGATCCTTGTATGGTTTAAAACAAGCACCAAAACAATGGTATGATAAATTTCATCAAACTATTACTTCAAATGGTTTTTTAGTAAATGATTCTGATGCTTGTGTTTATTCCAAAACAGATGGTATTGGTTGTGTTTTCATATGTCTATATGTGGATGATATGTTGATTTTTGGGACCAATATAGACATAGTGAATGCAACTAAAAGTTTCCTAAATTCGTGTTTTGAAATGAAGGATTTAGGAGAGGCTGATGTTATTCTTGGGATAAAGATTACTAGAACGTCATATGGCATATCTTTAAATCAATCTCATTATATTGAGAAAATTTTAAAGAAGTTTGATCAATATGATTGTGTTCCTATGAAAACTCCATATGATTCTAGTATTCATTTGAAAAAGAATAAAGGAGATAGTATATCACAAGAACAATATGCTAAAATTATTGGTAGTGTAATGTTCTTGATGAACTATACTAGACCGGATATAGCTTATGCTGTTAGTAGATTGAGTAGGTATACTCACAATCCTAATCAGGAGCATTGGGGTGCTTTGATTAGATTGTTGAAGTATTTAAAAGGCACTATCAATTGGGGTTTGCATTATCAAAGAACACCTTGTGTTCTAGAAGGATATTGTGATGCTAATTGGGTGTCTGATAATGATGAGATTCAATCTACTAGTGGCTTTGTTTTTACTCTTGCTGGTGGAGCTATATCATGGAAATCATCAAAGCAAACTTGTATTGCCAAATCTACTATGGAATCTGAATTTATTGCTTTAGAATTGGCAGGACAGGAAGCTGAATGGTTAAGGAGTTTGCTAGCTGATATTCCATTGTGGGGGAAGCCAGCTCCATCAGTTTCAATGCGGTGTGACTCACAAGCTGCAATTGGGGTCGCGAATAATCAAGCCTATAATGGAAAGAGGAGGCATATTCGCTTGAGGCATGCTATAGTTAGAAATCTAATTAGAAATAATGTAATTTCACTCGAGTTTGTAAAGTCAGAGAGGAATATTGCAGATCCTCTCACCAAAGGCCTTTGTAGAAAAATGGTGCTAGAGTCGGCACAAGGAATGGGTTTAAAGCCTATTGTGGAGTGAATTATGATGGATACCCTTCTTAGAAAGTTTCTAAGTTCAAGGGTCAAACTAAGTCATAAAAGAACTCAAGTAGTAGATACTACTACCATTCCTATATTAATAAAAGTGATGTAGTATTTGTTTTTTACTGTAAAATGTGTAAGGATGAGTAAAATACTCTTAATAAGTTCATAGCCTTGAGAAGGTGGTTTGAAACAGTACAAACTTGATGAACTTACCTATGTGAATGTGGGGGTTACGCCCAATCCCCTATGAGATCCCTAAGGCTTAGGATCTCTAGAGCATTCATGAAAATCCAGGTATTGTGGGGCACTTATATATATATCGCGAGAACGTTTCTTATTTTGAAAAAGGTTTAGTGCGCAAGTATTGATTATGAACTCCGTAGAAGGTTCAAAGAGAAATCTACCTAATACGACAATATGACATACTTGTATGCACTGGGTATCAATTCAAGTCTCTAAGACATTGATGCTTACAAAACTGAGTATCTATTGCCCAAATCTTCTTTTTCAGCCCCGTTTCTTTCCGTCTCTTCTTTTGAATCATGTGGGGGATTGTTGGAGTTTGTGAGAAGAGTAATACAAAAACTCTTGAGTTGCTTCAAAAGAATATGAAGAGTTGGGGATCCCATATAGGAAGAATAAGAGGTGAGTGGTGAGTTTATTAATAGTTATGTTCCTAGTATCTATTGAGTTGGTGACTTGGTAGGCTTTTGTGGTTGGGCTCTTGATTGGGCTAGTCCACACACGCGCGCGCGCGCGCGCCGCCGCCGCCCGCCCGGACCGGGCCGTGGGCCGTGGGCCGTGGGCCTTGGGCCTTGGGCCTTGGGCCTTGGGCTTTGGGCTTTGGGCTTTGGGCTTTGGGAAATAACTTAACTTAACTAAATTTTTACTGGAAAATTCTGTCATCCATATATGACTGTTATGGAATCAGTCAATTCCTGAATCCACTCCTTATTGACTGCTTCCACTAGCCGTTAGTGGGCAGTTTCTTTTGCCCATTAATTACCGTTTTAACACGGTTTTATGGGTCAGTTTTCCCTTCTTCTGTCCCTATATATACCCCCTTCCTGGCACAGTTTTTAACACACAGAAAATTATTCTCTCTGTTAATCTCTCTCAAACACTGGGCAATATTAAGAGCGTTCTCAAACTGTCTCTCTGTACTTCACCAGCGAGTCAGTGTTGTGTTAACCCTGGAGGTTGTTTGCCACGAGTCCGTGTGTTCGTAGCGGGGCAATTTCAACTTTAGGGCAGTGATCATATCACGGCACAGCAATTTCACAGATAAGTTTTATAATCTACCAGTCATACTTCCTACAAATGATACATGTGTAATTATTAGCTTAAAAGTGGCAATGAAGAAAGGTAAGTATGGGGTATTGTAAAAAGTAATGGTATGACTTATACATCTAAAGGTGTGTAGGATCTATGATTTGTAACAACTGGCATGGAGGTATAGAAAGAAAAAGACAAAAGACACGAATGAGAAAGTTACGAGAAGGCATAGTGTAGGTCGTTATGAGAAAAAATTTCAGGATATTGCTTAGAGGTGTGCCAGTATAACATTGATATAATCGTAATCTGGGTGCATTTCATTAATGAAATAGGAGATTTTTGTGGTCAATTTGTTGGAAGCATTAGTTTTAGGCATTACTGATTATTATGCTCTTCTTTGGTTCTTTTGTAAGAGACTATTTTTCCATTTTCTATCTAATTTAATTAAGTGACATTGTTTTTTTGTTGCTGCATAAGCTAACATGCTTTTGATCCCAATTCACTAGTAAAGATAGTGCACTTGTAAAGAACAAAATGCACAGGATTAAGGTTTAAGGGTATATTATCCCCTTGTCGAGGTTCCAACTTTCAAATTTATAGGTTGTCGTATAGCTGGAGATAAGTATGAGGTTCCGAGTGAATAGTGATACTTAGCTTCCTGATTTTGTAAAGCTGGAGATAAGATAAGTACTGGTGGCTAGGAAGAGAGCTGTACCAACTCCTGAGAGGAGAAATCCCCGACTAAGAAAAGCAAAAGCACCTTTAAAAAGAAGGCTACGACATCTAGTATGTCGCTGGCCTTGGAAGCTACGGCTGTCAGTCAATTGGCTGCCAGAGTACCTCGTCGTTCAGACGGAGGTAAGGTTACGGTGGTGAGGTTTCCTCCACCCCTTCTGTTCCAAACAAGGGCGAAATTCTCCCCCTAGCTGATTTTTCGACTCAGCTGGACGCGACGGATAAACATGGATTTGTTGAAGTGGGGGACCCGGACGCGACAACCCCCCAAGTCTCGGCCTACAGCAGAGCTGTAGCCCGGCTGGAAAGTAAAATGCTTGCGGCCTACCGTGGTAGGTCTCTCTCTTCTGGTGAGTCATTTTATCCAAATGTGGTCAGAACACTGAGAATTGGTGGACTGCGCAGAGTCCATCCAATAGGCGAACATTGGTTCATCCTGCCTTCATGTCTACCCTCCCCTCATTTCAGATAAGGGCAAAGAACCTATGACCGAGGGCCTTGAGGACGAGGAGTACCCTGACGAGCCTTTTCCCTCCTTTGCCAAGTACCCCAAAATGGAAAGGGAACAAGTGAAGCGTAATGTTTTTGACGTTTTCCTTGAGGCTTATGTCAAGGGTTTAAGAGGAGCCGCTACTGGTCATTTGGGTATGTGACCCAGCTGACTGTTGAAGTAAGTATTGCTTCTTTCCTTCGTTATACTTAAACGCATTTTTCGTTATTTTCCTGTCATCTAACTTGTTTTTACCTTTCAGGCTTTTACCCGCTCGTTGATGGCCGAGGACTACATCACGGACCTCCGGCGAGAAAATAGGCAGCTGGTTCGTAAAGTAACTGATGCCTCGGACAAGGCTATACTGTCCATGGAGACTGAAATTGGAGCATGCTTAGAGTATGAGGGCCATGGAAAAGCAGGCGACTGACATGGACAATTTGAACAAGCGTCCACTGAGGAGTGTGGGGAGCATGCAGGCCGAAGTTGATAGGCTGAGAGGTCATATTGACACCGCCACTGAGCCCCTAAAAGAGGAGCAAAGGGCAGCCCTCATTACCACGACCTTATTCCAGCAGTCCAATGTGTGGCTTACCGCTGAAGTGGCTCGTCAGAAGCACCTAAGAGAGCGTGAGTTTGAGGATGCCGTCAAGAGCTTTACTGATGCCGAAGTCCAGGCTAAGAAATGGGCCATCAAAGCATTTGATATGTTGGTCGACCCAAAAGAGTTGCCTCGATTTGAGATAAGGCTGTTGTTCTAAGAGGAATGTTACAAGGCTCGGCTGCGCAATGAAGATTCCCCTAAATTTATAGACTCTGACGGGGAGGAATATATAGAGCCTGATGCTACGGCCAATGACAACTTGGAGTTGGCTGAGAACCCAGAAGAAGTTGTGGAACCTGCTCCTGACGAGTAACTGGTGCAAGTCTAAGAAGAAGGCTTTCACTAGGTACTCCCAGAAGTATGACAGCGAATAGGGCATGAAAGATATTCAAGCTCAGCTTGAAAAGTTGAAGAAGTACGCAACGGTTATCAGAGTCTTGGCCCACAACCAGAACATGACGCCTCTTCTTGGCTCACAACCAGAATAGGACGCTTCTCTTTCGATCATCTTTTGTAATTCCGGCTAAATGTTTTATTGTATTCGTCAACATTTTGATTGAATCTTGACTTCTTGATGTATTAGCATAGTATTTTGGTAGGCTATTATCTTCCATGCTCAGTTCTAGACTTGAATGACGATCTTGTAAACCTGCTTTGTACTTTGGCAGATAATCCTCGTCCAGAAGTACCTTTTTAGTTCTGGACTTGAATGACGATCTTGTAAACTTGCTTTGTACTTCGGCAGACAATCCTCGTCCAGTAGTAACTTATTGAATATATTATGAAGGTTTACAAACTTCATGTTTTCTCTTGCCCCTGTTTCAAATTTTCCTTGTTTGTTAGAAAATGACTAAGTTATTAAATCAGTAAACTTGTATATCTGATAAGGAAGTCGTCCAAGGCTTTCCATGGACATTTTTCATTTGAGCATCATTGCCAATTACCAATTTGATGTTCAAAGGAAGGCGTCCAGGATCTATCCTTTGGACGTTTTCCTAGTTGAACACATTGGCTAAGTGCCAATTTGATGTTCAACGGAAGGCGTCCAGGATCTAACCTTTGGACGTTTTCCTACTCGAACAGAACATTGGCTAAGTGCCAATTTGATGTTCAAAGGAAGGCGTCCAGGATCTATCCTTTGGACGTTTTCCTAATTGAACACATTGGCTAAGTGCCAATTTGATGTTCAACGGAAGGCGTCTAGGATCTAACCTTTGGACGTTTTCCTTCGTGAACAGAACATTGCCTAAGTGCCAATTTGATGTTCAAAGGAAGGCGTCTAGGATCTATCCTTTGGACGTTTTCCTTTATGAACAGAACATTGGCTAAGTACCAATTTGATGTCCAAGGAAGGCGTCCAAGATCTTTCCTTTCGACATTTTCCTTTTTGAACAGAACATTGGCTAAGTACCAATTTGATGTTCAAAGGAAGGCATCTAGGATCTATCCTTTGGATATTTTCCTTTTTGAACAGAACATTGGCTAAGTACCAGTTTGATGTTCAAAAAGGAAGGCGTCTAGGATCTATCCTCTGGACGTCTTTTGTTTGTGTTGGGCTAGTACTGTATGCCCCCTTCTTAGGATAGCCGTTTGTCTACGTTCAGACGAAGGCATCTTATGAAGGTGAGTGTCTAGTCCACATCGTATTTGAATAATGAGACCTTCTTTACTAAGGTGTCTCATTTTGGCCGGCTTCCTTTTCGGAAATAATACCTTTTGATAGTTTTAGGTATTATGACGGGGATTTCCTTTACTAAGGAAATGCGTCTCTCTGGCCGGCTTCCTTTAGGAAGAAATATTCTCCCATTTTTTAAGTATGGTTTAACTTTATTATAGACGATCTACTAGTTGCTTCATGTTAAGCCATATTCACTTATTAAGCCATTGACCTACCAATGGTAAAATGCCCCAAAGTTGAAGTTCTAAACAAGAAGTCTTTATTCACTTATTGTCGTCTACATCTTAGACGAGTTTTGTGATGATTTGTGCAGACGTTTTCCTTTAGGAAGCAATGTCTGTATTATATGATGGTTCTTAAGGGTTATTAACTTATAATCATCTTTCGTCCATCAATGGTAAAACGCCCCAAGATGACTATAGAATATAAAATGCCCCTTGCTGAGAGTAGATAGAACTATTTATAAACCAGCAAATGCCCCATATATAATTTAACATATTGAACCATAGACAAAGTTTAGAATATGTATTGATATGAAGTTTGCTTAGCCTAGGCTAAGGTACATGTAATACATTTCTAAAAAGATTTTTCTTGTATCGTAGCACTTCATTTACAACTTAGAAAAAAAAGTTTGTACTTGATTAAACATAATACTTCTTTAAGTTATTAGAATTCCATGTTCGTGGTATTGGACGATCGTCTAGATATTGTAGCTTAAACGTACCATTACAAACTTCTTCGACCAGCAGGTATGGTCCCTCCCAGTTTGGGTTCAGCTTGCCAAGCTCCTTGGCCCGTCCAACAACTTCCATCTTTCTGAGAACCAGATCCCCTATTTTGAGAGGTCGTCTGGTTACTCGCTTGTTGAATTCCCTTGCCATCCGTAATTTATCTAGCTCCATCCTCAAAAGGGCATTTCCTTGGACCTCCGGCAACTGGTCTAAAGAAAGACGCATAGTAGCCCAGTTTGCCTCTTCAGAATATAACATAACTCGAAGGGTAGGTTCTTCAATTTCAAGGGGAAGGACAGCCTCTGTTCCATAAACTAGCATGAAGGGCATTTCTCTAGTTGAATTTTTGGCTGTTGTCCTGATGGACCACAGAATTAGCTGAAGCTCTTCAACTCAAAGCCCTTTGGCATTCTCCAACTTCTTCTTAATCCCCTCAGATATAATTTTGTTGAAGGCCTCTACTTGACTGTTTGCTTATGGAGGACCAACCGAAGCAAAGTGAGATCTAATATCCCTTTTGTGAGCCAATCTTTCAACTTGGGGGGTCTCAAATTGTGGACCATTATCAAAAACTGTAGACCGGGGTATCCCAAATCTAGTTATGATATTTTTCCAAATGAACTTCTTCACATCATTTGTTGTTATGCCCCGAACAGCTTCGGCTTCCACCCACTTTGAAAAGTAATCCACAGCCACAATTACAAATTTTTTCTAACGGCAGCCATGGGAAAAGGACCTAGAACGTCCATTCCCCATTTAGCAAACGGCAAGGGTGTCAGGATAAGGGTAAGAAAGTTGGACGGTCTCTGGAAGAGATGGCCATGCTTCTGGCAACTGTCACATTTCCTTACATAGGTCATGGCATCTGCATTTAGTGTCGGCCAATAGTAACCAGTCTTGAGCGTTTAAGTGCTTGCTCGCCGATGTGTGAGGCACAAAAGCCCTCATGCAATATTTTAAGCACCTCCATGTCGTCCTCCTTAGTGATGCACTTCAAAAGCGGATCATCATGAGACTTTTTATACAAGGTTTCGTCCTAGACTTCGAACCACTTATCACGAGTTTTAACATATTTTGCCTCAGCTGGGTCTTCTGGTAACTGACCAGTCTTTTTATAGAGAAGTATAGGATCCATCCAGTTATTACCTCGACTCAAAAACATCACTTGCTCGTGATCAATGCTCTTCTTTTCCTGTACTTCCCATAACACGGTTCTTGGAACATCGCCCAAGGCTGAACTGGCAAGTTTTGAAAGTGCATCAGCATGATGATTCTCAGACCTTGGCACTTATATAAAGATGAACTTATCTAGCTGCTCGATTTCTTCTTTCACAAGCTGAACATACTTGGCCATGGAAGCTTCCTTGCATTCGTAATCCCCATCCACCTGGCTGACTACCAGGAGGGAATCCGACCTTGCCTCTATTTCATTAGCTCCAGCTGCTCGACACATCCGAATTCCAGCCAATAAGGCCTCATATTTGGCTTCATTGTTAGAGGCCGGGAATTGAAAACGCACGGCGTACTCAAACTTGTCACCCTCAGGCGACCGGCAAAAAAAACTTGTTCCAGTGCCTTGTGTTGTTGACGAACCATCAACCATCAGCGTCCAAAATTTTCTGCCATTAGAAGGGTCTTTCACCGGGTGAAAATCTGGCCGGGTAAGTTCTGCTATAAAATCCGCCAAAGCCTGCCCTTTAATAGCTTTTCTCGGCTCGAATGATATGTCAAATATTTTCAGCTCATTAGCCATTTGAGCATCCTCCCGGCCGCTTCCAGCTTCTGCAAGACTTGCCTCATTGGCTGGTCAGAATATACTACGATACTATGCACCAGAAAATAGGGTCTTAGCTTTCGGCTGGCCATGACTAATGCTAGTCCAAATTTCTCAACTATAGTGTATCGGCCTTCGGCATCCTTGAGCACATGGTTTATGAAGTAAACTGGGATCTGAATAGCGTCCCTCTCAGCCAATAACACCGCACTGACTGCTTCAGGGGAAACGGCTAGATAGACAAATAATCTTTCTACAACTGGACTTATCAGACGAGGGAGCTACTGCAAATGTTGTGTAACTTCTTGCAAAGCTTCATCTGCTTCAGTTGTCCATTGAAATTTGGCCTTCTTCTTTATAGTTGCAAAAAATGATGACATTTGTCACCAGATTTGGACAAAAATCTCCCCAAAGCTGCTAGACAACCAGTAAGTTGTTGTACTTCCTTAATCTTTGTCGGAGGTTTCATATCAAGTACAGCTTGGATTTTTTCAGGATTCGCCTCTATTCCTCGCTGATCTACCAAAAACCCCAGAAATTTTCCAAATGAGACTCCAAAAACACACTTCTTTGGGTTGAGCCTCAGTTTATATTTTTGTAAGGTTTCAAAGGTTACAAGAAGATCCTCGATATGATCCTTGTCCTCCTGACTCTTGACAATCATATCATCAATATAAGCTTCTAGATTGCGACCTAGTTGAGGTGAAATTTTTTTGTTGATAAGCCTTTGGAAGGTTGCTGGAGCATTCCTCAGGCCGAAGGGCATCATAAGCCAGCCATATAGCCATTTTTCAGTAATGAAAGAGGTCTTATCTTCATCCTCAAGCAACATAGGAATTTGATGAAATCCTGAATAAGCGTCCATGAAGCTCAGCAAGGTATGCCCAGCCGTAGAGTCTACCAGACGACCTAGCTTTGGCAAGGGAAAGCTATCCTTGGGGAAAGCTTTGTTCAAATCGGTGTAATCAACACACATTCTCTAGGTTCCATTCGTCTTAGGAAACATCACCACATTTGCAAACCAGTCTGGGTAATGGGTTTCCTTAATAAACCCTGCCTCCAGCAATTTCCTGACTTCTTCATCAACGGCCTAATTTCTGACAGGTCCTAAGTGTCTCTTTTTCTGCCTGATGGGCTCCTTGGCCAAATCAACATTCAGTCGGTGAACAGCTACCTCTGGGTCAATTCCTGGCATTTCATCGGCTCCATATACAAATACATCTTGATACTCTTTCAATAATGAAATAATAGCCTCCTGTAATTAATGCTTTAGGGCTGTTCCTATCTGCAAAGTTCTTTCTGGACGATCATTATCCAAACAAATGCTTAAGGTCGCTTTGGTAAGCTCTCGACGATCGAGAGCCAGACTCGTGATGGTCAGTAACTCGGCCGAAGGCTCTGGCTCTTCCTTAATTAGGGCAAATTTCCTTTTCTAATTAGGCAAATCTCCCGCTGCTTTCCTTGCAAAAGCAACTTGCGGCTCATATTTGTCTTCGGACAGCTTCCTTGTGGAAGCAACATGCGACTGAGATTTTCCTTCTTTTGTCCTGGACGTTCCACCAACTTCTGCTCCGGCCACTTTGGGCTCATCGACATCCATGGGTTCAGCTGCGCCTGTCTTCTAAGACGAGGGCCTTAAAGTAGTAATGAAGCATTCTCTGGCTGCCCGTTGATCACTATATATAGTACTAACATGCCCATTATCACACTCAAACTTCATGAGCATCAAATGAGTGACAATGACCGCCTTGATATAGTTGAGAGTGGGTCGTCCCAAGATTACATTGTACGTAGTCAAGTCCTTGACAACCAAGAATTTGATGAACATCGTCCTATAATGGTCTTTCTCCCCCACTTTGACGGGTAACGACACTGTTCCAACTGGGTGAATAACTCCTCCTCCAAAACCTATGATAGGATGATGGACTGGAAGGAGATCACTGTCATCAAATTTGAGCCGTGACAGACAATCAACACTAATAATATCGGTTGAGCTGCCGGTGTCTATAAGGATCCTTCGCACCTTCAAGTTTGCAATCTTAATATCTACAACAAGGGGGTCATCGTGAGGACTTCTGATCTTACCACGGTCACCCTCACTCACCGTTACCAAAGGGAACATATCCACTTTAGTTTTATCCATTAGCAACACTTGGCCGAGCCCTCGAACATAATTCTTATGTCCTCTCAGAGTTGGTCCTCCGGCTGCAAATCCACCAGATATCACCAGGACTACATCTTCATCAGTACTGGCACTTTTGCTTCTTCTTGCTTTGCCGAAAATCTTTCTTTTGAAAACGTCCCTCCCGAGACATATATTGGTTCATCTTTCCCTGCTTTGCAATATGCTCTAATGCTCTCTTCAGATCTTTACACTCGTTTGTTTCATGCCCACAATCCTTGTGGAAGTGACAGTACTTGCTTATGTATCTATTCTTGTAGGGCGTCTTCATCTCAGCCGGGGCTTTGAGTTCATGCTGATCCTTGATTTCCATGAGAATAGAGTATTGATCTTTATTAAACTCAATAGGCTCGGCTGAATTAGCTCTTTGCTTTCGTTTCTCTCTTCTTGACGAAATTGTGCTTGAAGATACCACCCACGTCTCAGCCTTCTTAGGATTGTTCTTTTGTTTTTGAACAGGCTCCTCGGGCTTCTTGGACTCGGAGTGTTTAGCCTCTGCACAAACTTCTGTAGCATGTATGAATGCTTCAGCCTCTCGGAGAGCTTCAACTAAGGTGTTAACTTTCTTCTTGACCAGGTCGAACTTAAAACTTCCTGGCCGTAGTCCACGAATAAAGGCATCAAAGGCCACACCTGCATTCAAATCATGTATCTGGAGAACTTCCAGATTGAATCTCTTTACAAAACTTCGGTAAGACTCTTTAGGAGCTTGGACGACCTTTCCCAAGTGAATACTGGTCTTCTGTTCTTGCCGGTTGGCTACAAAATGACTGGTAAATGAGTAACTCAACTCAGTTTAGTTGTTAATAGAATTGGCTGGTAGATTATCGAACCACTTCTGAGCAACTCCTTTAAAGGTGGCTGGAAAATTCTTACACCAAGTGGCGTCGTCCGCAGCTTGGACGTACATTTGGTGCTTGTATTGTGAAAGGTGATCGTCCGGGTCTGTTGTACCGTCAAACGGATCGATGGTTGGTAACTTAAATTTAGGGTAAGGTGGGGCCTCCATAATTCTGGCCGAGAAGGGAGTTGGCCAGTCTATGCGAAGCTCCCTTAGACGTTTGTCAACTGGTACTTCATTTTGCATGCACTCTCGGAGAACCGGGTTGGACAAAGTTTCTTCCTGAGAACCTTGTTGATAAACATTTTGCTGAGAGGTCCTTCAGTAAACATTGGGCTTAATCACTGTCCTTTCTTGTCGAGGCTCTTGAAACGATAGGGTTCTCCCCTGCTCTATGGTACGGCTTCTCACTCTCAGAGTAGGATCCTGCAGGTAAGGCATCGAACCAGTAGCCGACCTTTGTTGGGCTGCTACCTTTTTCGCCTGCAAGTACTCACGAGCATCAGTTTCCATTCGTCGACCCTCCACTGGTCTATTCACCGGGTTTGTGACCACCAAATTCCAATCAAGGCGACGGGATTGTTCATTTCAAGCAGGCTGCCTTCCCTCAGACAACCTCCTGGCTTCCTCTGGTCTTCGAGCTCTGCTAGGTCCTGGAACGTTCTCCTGGGAGGCGCCCCTTCTAGACGAGGGCCTAGAATTTGGCTGGGGACCTACCCTGAAGAACAACATATTGTTCTTTATCTATTCTTGAACTACTTGAGCCGTCTTGGCCTGAAATTCATTTAAAGCATTCTCCAGATGAGCAATAGTAACTGGAAGAGCTGGATTAGGCTCTAATAGCACTCCCTGATGGCTTCCTTGGACGGCTCCAGTAGGATTGCTTGGACGCGGTCTATCTCGTCCTCTCGGTGGACACTCGTTGTCAACAATATCGTTAACCTGCATATGTGGACTCGGCCTTTGGGCTCGGTTTGATGAGTTACAGTCGGTCATCTCTACGCCTCCCCACAAACGGCGCCAAATGTTGTATACAACTTTTCCTAAACTGAATGCTCCCGGATGAGTGTACAAGTGCAGGGTTGATAAATATGGGAGGCTTGTGTAGAGATGCCGCTCCGTTCCTGAACCTGCAACAAAGGGAACCCAACCCAGAGGTTTGCGAGATGATTCCCATCCGATGCCTAAGTCAGTTTTAGGTTGATGAAAAAGGATAAAGTGAGTGTATATTTTAGCAGAGTAAGTTTAGAGCATCAAAATTAGTTACCTTTTCACCTGAAATTTAGGACTATTTATAGCATCTGGTCTGAAGTAGGTGCCAACCTACCTTAGTGGCCTCTGATTGGCTGGGCAATCAGAGTGTGCCACGTGTCAACCTTTTAATGGCTGCCTAGCCTTGTCCAATTAGTGTCTTCCTCCTCTTGGGATTTGGGCCTGATTCTTCTTCTCAGAGACGCAAAGGGGCTTTTTAAGGTTTGAGGAATATTCCCTCAAAAGGGATATTATCCCTTTCCTCATACTCCTTCTATAGGCGCTACATGGCCCTCTATTAATATGCCACGTGGAATAGGGGTAGCCCTAATTACCCCACAACAATACTAATAATGAGTTCAAATAATATTTTGAAATTCTTGAGCATATTAGATTAATTGTTAGTTGTTAGTTTCAATCCTAAGCTGAATTATAGTTGAATGATTCTATATATGATGAACTTATTATTAGTATATTGTTGGTGTAGGTTGTTGTTGTTGTTGTTGGTAATAATGTATGTAAGATGGATAAAAAGGTTCTCATATAGTTATTAGTGTTCATAGTTTGACCTTGTTGACCAGTTTGACTAGTGTTGATTAGTTTGACTAGTGTTGATTTTGTGTTCCATTGACGTTGAGTCGATTTGAAAATTAGTCGAAACTCATTAACTATGTTAGGTCATTTGTATGTGAATTACGGGATGTATAGTCAAGTGACTTATACTTTAATATATTATATTGTAGATTATGGGTTTGTAGAAGAACCTTATTGACTTGAGATAGAATTTGGTTGATTGTGGTTGTTGAAAAGGTAAGATTTCTTACTAAGACTTATATAGATTATTTTGGAAAATGTTTTATATTGGTTTGAAGTTGATATTGAGATTTACAAGATTTTATGTTATTTATATACTGAGATTTAAAGGGTTTTACGTTGTTTATATATTAAGATTTAAAATCGTTTTAACAATATTTATATTGAAAGAATTTTATAAGATTTAAAAGTAGGAAGCTCCTCATATGCCAAGTTGAGATTTAAAAGGAGGAAGTTCCTCATATGTCAAGTTGAGATTTAAAAGGAGGAAGTTCCTCATTGCATTGTTTCAAGGTTTTGAGTTAAACTAGAAAGTTTCTATATTTACTTAATTATGATTTATCATGCTTTATAAGAACATTTTGTAGGGTTGCTGGTAAGCGGTATTCCTTGAGTATTGAAGTAGGTTGAGTTAGCAATGTCTCAACCATTTATTTAGTAGTTGGGTGTATGTTGATCAATAATACACTTGTCAATTATCTCCTTCTAGGTTCATTATCAAGTTAGGGGTATGCATACTAGGGGTTTTGGTGTTTACCTATCTCTTGAGTCTAGCTAGATCATCGGACATTGATACTTTGCAGAATTGTTTCAGAAAGAAAGAAAGATTGAAAGTTGAGATTGTTGGAAAGTTATATTTTTTTATATATATTTAATCTGTACAGCTTTGAAATGAATTTGTAAGATATTCCTATACATCTTACCTGCACATTGGATAGTTTCCTTTTATTATAGTCTGAAACCTTGCTCCAGCTTTTGGCTGATACTATAGTGTTCAATGTGCAGGGACTTGAAGGTCAGGGACTTGAAGGTGGTTAGCTCAAGGTCGGGTTAAAGAGTGCGACAGATTTAGTTATGTTTTAGTAGGTTTAATAAGACTTCCGCTACTATTCATTTGACTTTAGAATATTTTTTTAGTCTTTATTAATTATTCAGATTCTAGTTAGTTTCATTATTTATTACTCATTGACTATTTATGTCAGTTAGAACCTTTTGCCTTGCGGTGATTATTATTAATTATCGCCGCGATTTGGAATTTCCTTAAATTATTTATTATGTTATATTTTGAAAGCAACGGAGTTTCAAGGGTGTTACAAAACAAAATGTAACGTAAAGCCTTATGGGATCCATTTCCCGTTGTAAAATTTTACATGCAAAACAAGGGCTTGAATTTAGGATCTTTTTTTAGATTCAGAGTGACATAAACACATAAAAACCACTCAATAATTGGTTCACTCCATCACTACTTTACGGTTTTATCCAAATTCGAATATCTTAATCTATATCATAAATTCATGAAACACCTATTTACGGTCCAAAGTGATCTTTCCTACTTGGATCCACATCAATGGGTCTCAAAGCAAAGACATTGATTGGTGTTCTTGGAGGTGTTTGCGGTTTCTTGAAAGTTTCCACTTTTAAGGTCAGATTGTTTTGCTTTGTTCTCCCTCGTTACAAGGTATTTTTAAGTGATTAATTTTTTGAATATGGATTTTTTCGTCTAGTTTTACCTGTAAATTTTCAGAATTTTTCATCGCCGTTTACTATTAAACGTGGCAGTTTCTCGCAAACTAGTCAAAAATCAGGTGAATCTAACGCAGTCTTAGTAAAATAACATTGCAAGTGACTGGGAATTTATGCATAAAATTTTGTCTGTGTGTTGGGGACATATAAGCTAATTTTTTTAAACTTCTCAATGAAAAAAATTTATTTTGTAAGATTACACGGCCTTTAATGTTGTTGAATTTCGATGTACATCCTATAATTTGAGTTAGAATAAAGTTGCGATTTTTTCGTGCTTATTTCATTAGAGAGTTTATTATGGAAGATGAGGATATGAATTCTAATGCTATGATAAAAATCACTTAGTGATCGAATGGCTCGTTTAACTGAAACTAAGACAAAATAAGTCAATGAACAACAATTAAAGTGAGAGTAACTTACTAGGGCTGTTACGCAAGTTCGTACTATGTCTACAACAAGTGGGGTCGGGATTCCTATTGGTTTTCCTAGAAATAATCACATTGATGAGAGGAGTATGAAGGATGATGTCCTACAACTAAATGGAGAAGGGGATGTAGATTGCTATATCGAGTGGGCAAGGAGATTAGATAAATATTTTAAGTACTAGGGGATAGGAGATGAACGATCCTACGAAATTGCAAACTTGAAAAGCGCTTCTATGTGGTTCGAAAATCAGAAATTTAAGAAGGATAAGGGAAGGAGAACTTGGGATTTACACATGGTTCGAGATGAGGAGACACTTAGAGCACAAGTTTGTTCCTCTACAATATGTTCAAGATCACTACTTAAATTTGAACTTACTTGAGCAAGGTAGGAGGTGCGTGACTAAGTATACAAAGGAAATTGAAAGATTGGGTATTTTGTGTGATTTGAAAGAAGAGGAGGTAATAAAGATTAGGAGGTATCTCAAGGTCTTAATTCCTACTATTCGACATAAGGTGGAGCTATACACTTTCAGCTTCTTGACGATGTAATTAAGTGCTTTGAGGGTAGTAAGTCAAGAGAAAGAGAAAGAAAAGGAGGGGAAAAAGACACCTTAGAAGAATTTCAAAGGGGAAACAAGTAGCTTTTGGTCGAACGAGGGCCAAAACTATCCACCTAGGGAGCGGAAACTTAAGTAATTGAAGCAACAAATCTTTGTTTCTCTTGAGCAAGAGACATTACCTAAGAAGAGGTGAATGTCAAGGGTTGGAGCATTATGCTAGAGAATGTCGAAATAGAACACTTTTCGAAGTGACTACCAAGTGATGTTAGCTTATGTTGATCAAGAAATCGAAAAGTAGAAGATACTTATTGCCCAAAGGAAAAGTATAAGACTAGGGAGTTAGCAGAAAACGAACTTGAAGGAGAAAATAAGTTTTCGTGGCAACCACAACACATAATGCAATTGGAACCTACACATGAAGATTGTTTAATTTTGAGAAAGTCCTACATGCTGATTTGGTTCCTTAGGAAAATGGACAAAGGGAGAATTTTTTTCACAATCCTTGCTTAGTAGGAGGAAGGAGTTGCTCTATCATTGACAGTGGTTCGTGTGCTAATGGGGTGAATACTACAAAAGTGGTGGTTGCTTTGAAGCTAGAAACTCGTACTCATCCTAAATCTTACAAACTTAGCTGTCTTAGGGTGATGAAGCAAGCTTTGGTTGGATTTTAGATTAGCGAGTATAGAGATGAGATTTAGTGTGATGTTGATCCAATGACTTCATGCAACCTTATATTGGGGTGTCCATGGCAATATGATAGCGAAGCAATACACCATAGGAAGTCTAATGTGTACTTGGTGAAGTTCAATGGAAAAAGAGTGGGATTGGCGCCACTGCCTCCTCCTACTCCTAAACAAAAACTACTACAAAAGGTTTTTGTTTGATAGATAGTCGAGATATGGTGAAAGAAAACAACAAGGAACACAAAGCAAGGGTACTCAATTGTGTGTTAAAACCATCATTCGAGATTGGTGGCTATGTGTGGCTCTCATTGAATACTCAAAAGGTACTCAATAGTTCAAAGAGAAATATGGATCTAAACGAAGAGGGGTCGTTTAAGATTGTTCATTGAGAAACTATGATACATTTCAAATCTTGCTAGGAAGAGGTGTATGTGCTACCTTGCATGTTTGCTTCTCATCTTGTTCCTTGTTTGCCAGATTAAACTTGAGGACAATTTCTTTTTAAGAGGGAGGTGTTGATGTGGATTTGATCCATCACTAGAAGTACTAGTCTGTCATTTTGCTTACTAGTTTTTATTATTACACTTGTAATAAGTTTTTTCTTGTTTTTGGTTTATTTCATTGCATTTAGGAGTTGAATAAGTATGTTAACTTTTCAACAAATAAATTGTCAAAGTAATAGGCGTGTGACTAGTAAGTTTAATTAATCTCAAAATATATATGAGTCTTTTAATAGGGAATTTCGGCTATGTAAGGGGATCGTTTATCTTTTATCTTTTCATAAGTAAAGTTTAGGATGTTATCTTTATCTTTTAGTTTCTATCTTTATCTCTAAGCTTTCATACTTAGATTAGATTAGTGCACTATTAAAAAAAAAGCTTAACGGATTCAGCCTTGTAGAGTATGAACCAGTAAATTCAATAAGAAATTGGCGCAAAAATGGAAATCAGGGTAACAGGTTTGGCTAAGGCTAAGGCGAACCTGTTAACAAAATGAATCGGACTTATTTTGTTAACTAGGCTAGCTTATGGGACCGGATCCGTTAACTATTCTCATGAACAAAACAATCCTAAAGCAAAAGGGGAAAAATTAAGCGGGAGAGAGCTTTTATGTGAATACAAGACCACTAGTAGATTTTTATAGCTCTATTACTAAGTTGGCATTCTTTTTGCATGGTATTGGGCTATGTGGATTTAATTGGGATGTGCTTTGAACGTGTAGGAAATAATAGATGTATGATATTGATTCGTCCTTTGCAGGAAGTATGAGCTTTAGAACCACCAACACTAGTAGATAAAAGCATTATTAGGATTTTTCTCTTATTAGGAATTTTGTATGTCATTTTCCTTTGGCTATAAAAAAGAGTGACCTGTCAAAATCGACTTACCTTTTAATTTTTCCAATTTAAATAAGGACTCTGAGTCGTGATTAATGTTATATATAGGTGTTTGCATGCTATTTAGTTTTCGATTAGCTTGTTAAAATAATGTTGTTGGATCAATGGTAATTAACTAGTTCCTACATTATTCTCAAGTCCTGTTTGCATCCTAACTTATGATTTTGTGGGGGTAAGTCTTGGACTTATGCTACCGTGTACCTTTCTACTAGTATGATTGTAGGCCCTCTGCCAGGAAATATCATATGGGGTGCAATATGTCTGTCAGAGATACGTTGTCAACAACTCTTTTTTTGATGTCTTAAAATTGATAGCACTCCTACTTACATTCTAGTCACTTTAGTTGCCTAAGAGCAACTACACTAATGATCAATTTGATCATAAGAATAGATTATAAGGCATGAACAAAAAAAAAATGGCCTACACTAATGCGTGAAAGTAGATCACATTGTGATCAATCATGAAATAGATCACATTGTGATCAACTAGTTCATGAGAAAAGCAAAAACTGGCCCAATCACACAGTGACATGTGGCAACAGTTTTTTGTTTAAAACTTCAAAATAAAATATTTGACAATCTACAAAGTAAAAAAATTTATAAAAAATATCAACGATTATATTTTCTTGAGATCTATAAATAGACACCCACTTTGCTATATTTTTATATACTTTTGAATTTTTAAAATTTTTAAATACATAAGTAATTGATTGATCATGAGTGGGGTACCTTTGATCAAATTGATCATAAAACATGATAAAATTTTTGAGATGGGTGAAAGTGGTAGAGAGAGGGATGATGTGTTTTTTTTGTTCATGAGTGATGATGCTCTAATGCCTTTTGTGGTTTGATTGCTTGGGACGGTGAGAGTTGGTGTAAGGTTGCATACAATAAGGTGAGTATGCACATTGGTGGTGTTTGTTTCTTTAAGTAAAATACTTTCCTTGTTACAGTGAAATTGTCCATCTTTTGTCAAGTTATATTTTTTCTAGAATGGGACATGTTAGCTGCTTTTGAAATGATATACCTTTTCTTACTATAGTGAAACTTGTATATAATGTTCATGTAGATCGAATGAGAATGCATGAGATCGGAACCCGAAGAGGCTCGAGTGTAGGAAGTCGGTGAAGGTGATCCGAACTTTGCATCCAGGTGCCGGATATACCACCGACTCAAAAGTAAGAAATGTAGGGTAAGCATGAATCATGTAATATCACTCCCCATCTCGACCTTTTTTAGGTATTTTTTTGTTAGCCTCGAGCCTTTGAAGAATGTAATTATTGTATGATATTTTTAAAAAGAATAATTATTTCAGTACCTTTTAAACAAGTTGTTGATCTATTAACATGCTGCCTAATAACTTGTTAGTCCACCTATCAGACAAAAAAGAAAACTTGTTATTCCTTGTGTTCTATTTTCAACTTGATGGATTTCATCTTATACGATGAAGAACTCATGTCTTTGTTTAGCATTGTGTGTTACCTTTTTCTTGTAGGCCTCATTTTCTTTTATGTTGCACCTAAACCATAGGGTGGCCAGAGTGAAAGCCATTTCTCTGAAGAAAAGAGAGGATAAGCTAAACAAAAAGAAGCTACATTATGATATGCTATGCTAGATGTGGGGTTAACACTAATTACAACCAAGGCTTTGAGAAGAGTTTTGTTGAAGATACGAGTAATAGATAAAGTTCAGACTCGGCCATTTAGATTATGAAAGTTGTACTCAGTTCAATAGTGTAGATGCTAGTGAAGTAACAGGTCAGAGGTTTACCTGCACTTTAGAATGGCTTGATGGGAGGATGAAACTTATTGCTAAACAATATATAGGTGTATTGTTGCCCCTAACAAATCTTGGTTTAACTGGAGAATGACACTAGATGCTAAATAACAAATTACTCTAGTGAGCGATATGATTGCTAGTGGGGTTCATAGAGTTTGTGATTGGGGTGGGTATTGTTCTCAAAGCTACATGCTATAATGTCCATTTCAAAGATTTTGTTGGTACTTCATTGATGTTGTATTATGTAGATTGTATTACTAACAAAATTTCCATGTAGAGATTGTCGAGGTTATCGTTTGTGAATATCAGTAAATCATTATTCATCGTTATACATGAACTTGGAGTAGAGCAACTTTAATTTATGTTGTTTGGACAACCAAGCTTCGTTGTTGATGACTCATATATTGAAGGTTTGTGAATCGTAAACTTATGCATAATGTCCATGTATTATTTGTATAGTATAGTCTTGCCTTTGTACTTTTCTAGGTCCATCACAATCCATTGTCTGGGATGCACTGGTTCTATCAAGGAAAAGAATATGTGGGTCTCATGTAAAACAATCTTTAGCAGCGAAGTTGACAAAGGACTATAATAGATGAACAACATAGTGAAAGATCAACAAGAATTGTATATGTAAATAATAAATTGAGTTTGTACATAATAAATTGAGTTTTAGTGCTCTATTTTTATATATAATTGATTAAGTTGGAACAAAAAATGCATAAAAGACATTTACGGATCTGGTCCTGGAAGGAAAGTCGGATCTGTTGGGTGTTATTAGTTGTTCCCCTCCCATCTGGTCCGGTGCAACTTGAGATCGGTTAGGGCCCAAAAGGTCGGATCAGAAAGGTTTTTCCACTGGTGATGAATCATTGTAATACTTAATTAAGTCATATGGCCGAAAATAATAGACAGATTTTGAGTTGATTAATTTAGAGAGTTAAGCATTACTTATTTCTTATTGAGATGCAGATTCTGTTTGAATTTAGAGTAGTGCCACTAAACACATAAAACCACTTAATAATTCGTCTATTCCATTACTAGTTATAGGGGCTTTTTAAAATTTGAAGACCTTAATCCATATCATAAATTCGTGCCTCACCTATTTGTGGTACGAGCTAATCTTTCCTACTTAGATCCACACAAAACCATGCAAAAGAGAAATGAAAAGTTTTAATAGAGGGACGAAGTAATGACGGAAAGTACAAAAATATCACTAAATAGGACAAATTACGTTGCTCTCTACTGTATGATCTTTGTTTCCTTCTCCTTTCTTTTTTCTACATGACTTCCTACACACACAATACAAATGTTGCATTTCAAGACACTTGCCCGTCACCACTAATTTTCCGAGTCCATCGATGCGTATCCCACTTAAGGTTCGTTTATTAATCAATCTAGGGTTGCTTCGAATTTGGGGATTTTCCTGTTTAGAGTTTGGAAAAGTATGATATGGTTTAGTTGTTTGTTAATTGATAGCATGTATTTGTATAGTGTTTTTCCCCTTATATATGAGCTAAATTGTGTGTCATTGGAGCTCTGTGGAGCTATTTATACTAATTATCGTATATAGTCGTGGTTTTGTGTTTTCATGTTGAATTGCAGGTTTTAGGGAGTTTTCTCCCTTTTCCGAGCCATATTGAAGGAACCACGGCTTTACTAGTTGTTATGGGGCACGTAGAAGTTATCACGAGCATAATAGATGATTTTAGAGGTCCCTAGACCTCTAAACGTAAAGATTTGAGTGCTAAAGAGCCGAGAAGACTAAAAGGGCGTGTTTGATCGAGCAGAATGCCACCCGATCGGGCCGAAGATTATTGAATCGGGTGCTAGGGCGTCGGGCCAGATTAGGTAGCCCTTGCCCGACCCGATCAGGTGAGACCCATTACAATGTTTTACTGGCGTGCCAAGAAGAAATGAAAGGCTAAGACATTTGGCCCAACCTGATGCAATCGGGCAAACCATACCGATCGGGCGAGGCCCACAATTCAAATATGCTGTTGGCCTGCTACTACGTTAAAAGAGAAGTTTGTCTAGGACACTCATGTCCGCAGCCTGATTGGGCAACCTTTGCCCGAGCCTATCGGGTGGGTTCTATTCTTTGGGCTGCTGCTTTATCTTTGCAAAGGAGGAGATTTCTAGCTGGGCATTTGGTTGGCTCAGCCTCATCGGATGGCCCATTGCCTGATCAGGTTGCGGGTCCACCAACTGAAATTCTATCATTTAATTTCCGTTTTTGATTAGTTTTGAGAGGCTATTATAAATAGCTAAACTCATTTATTCTAGAGATCTCTTTATTCATATTATTTCCAGCTTTCATTAGTTTAGTTTAAAAGAGCTTTTCATTAGTTGAAACACTTAGATTAGTTCTAGTCTTCTAGAGGTGATTGAACCTTGGATATTTTCAATAAAGGTTATTTCTTTCCGTCAATTGGTACTATTCTTCTCTCTTAATCTCTCTAATTAATTCTTGATTGCTTAGTTTAATTATTGAATTGATATCTGATGCAAAGATTAGGGTTTCATATTCGTTTTGTTATTGTTGATTTAATTATGTCTGAGTAGTATTATTTCTAGGGATTTAGGGAGGAAAACCATGTTTGTACCATGATCTATATTTGAATTGTTGTTGGTTTACAGGTTTTGATTGGATTGGTTATGGAGTGATTTGTTCTTGATGAATGATTGATGTTATTGCGCAGTTTCATTGATTGCTTGTGGTTAATAATTGTTTGCACAGATTTTGTCTTACTTGTAGAGGCCTAGTACACATCAGTAATTTTGATTATGTTAGTGAACATGCAACATATGTTGGATTATGAGCGTTGAGTCTTAACCATAGCTTAACACGTGCTCTAATCTGTCGATTCTTGACCTAGGTTCTGATAGTTGTTTGATCCTTTTGATTGGTATAAGCATGGTGGACCGAACTAATACCCTAGACCTTTAAATCATAGTTTAATTACCATCTTTATTTTGCTTTCTAGTGTTTAAATAGTAGTTCAACTGATTTCTATCTAATCTTGTCTGAAGTGGTTGTTTGGCTAAATATTGACTTAGAAACTCTATCTCCTGTGGATTCGACCCTACTTCCCTTGGCTACTGCTGTTAAAGGACTTAGGATTTATCTTTGATTAGGTGATACGACTTTAGCCTGTCAAATTTTGGCGTCGTTGCCGGGGACACGGGTAGTTTTCTAAGTTTTTATTTGGTTATTTGGTTTACTTCTCTCTGCCTCATTGGAACTTCATCGTTCCAATTGAGGCACGTTTTACTTCTTCTTTTTGTTTCTTCTGTATGCCCAAGTCTCAAAGAAATGGCTCCCCCATACCAGAGGATCCCAATCTTACAAAGACTCTCAGACAGCTTCGAAAGAAATTTCAGAGAGAAAAGCAGTCTGTTCAGCTGAACACCTCTGAAGCAGACACTTCGATTCACCTATGGCCAAATCATTGAATTCATATGGGGTGCCTAATCCTGACGGCATTTCCACTGGCCAACCCATGCCCACCATCACCGCTAATAACTTTGAGATTAAGCCTGGACTCATCAACATGGTTCAGCAAAATCAGTTTGGTGGGCATCCTCCTGAAGACCCGGCAAATCATCTGCAGCGGTTTCAACAGCTTTCTCGAACCGTCAAACATGTCGGCGTCACTCCAGACCAGTTGAAAGTCATGTTGTTCGAGTTTTCATTGAGAGATAGAGCACAGAAGTGGCATTTTTGCTGCGTTTCTCAGAGAGTATTACCCACCTACAAAGACAATAGAAATCAGATACAATCTAGCCACGTTCTCCCAAGAGCCTGATGAAACACTTCGGGAAGCGTGGGCTAGATTCTGAGATTTGTAGAGAGAGTGTCCACATCACAACATGGACCAAATGGTTCTTGACGCAGACATTCTACAATGGTATGTAGCCTCAGACGAATAGTATTGTTGACTCGTCTGCGACAGGAGTTTTTCTAGATAAGGAAGTGGATGTAGGCTATGATTTCTTGTCAAACCTTGCAGCCAATGATCATTCCACTTCCCAACGCCTCACAAAGAAGGTATTGAAGGTAGACTCCCTTGCGTTGCTGACTTCGCAAGTGGCGAAACTAAACACGAAGCTTGACACCTTGAGATCCTCTACCTCGACACCCCCTCCCTTGAGCATTAATGCTATGTTTGTCGTTGCACCATTACCTCATCTTACTGCGAGGTATGTGGTGTTCAGGGTCATATTGGGCACGATTGTCAGTTTAGTCAACATCAGATGGAGCAGGCAAATGTCTTCCAATAAAGACCACAAAATTTCCCCCCTCCACACAACTATCAAAACCCACAAAACTTCCAACCACCACCACAAAACCACCCCAAATCATCATTCTATCAAAACCCCCTGGTTTTCAGAGACCCCCACCAAAAAACTTCCATCACCCTAACAACTTCCAAACCCCACAAAATTTTCAAACCCCACCTCCAAAAATATCCCCACAAGAGCCTACTATGGCTGAATTGATGAAACTAATGTTGGCTTTGCAGAAAACAAATGAGGAGGTACAAAGAGCTTAAGAGAAGCACATCAAACTTCTCAAGACTCAGATTGCCTAATTGGCTCCAATCAATGCTCAGAGGTAGCAGGGACAATTGCCTGGCAACCCATTCAGAGGGAGCACGTGAATGCCATTACTCTTCGTAGTGGCATTGCTTACGACGCTCCTCCATTTCCTATTGATGGTGTTGCCCAGACTAAGGGGAAGAAGGTGGTAGAGGAAAAAAAGGGAAGAGTTCGATGTCTGAGGTCGAATTATCTGAGTAAGCTAAATGGACAAGGAAGAAAAAGGAGAAGGTTTCTGAAGCGCCTTTTACACCAAGGCTACCTTTTCCTCACAGGATGCAAAAATCAAAGGTCGATCAGCAGTTTGCTAAGTTCTTGGATATGGTGGAGAACCTTGAGGTAACGGTTTCCTTCACTTAATTAATTACTCAAGTCCCTGAAAATGCCAAATTTCCAAAAGACATGATAACTAAGAAAAGAGACTTTGGTGGGGTAGAATGTGTCGCTCTTACTGCAAAGTGTAGTGTTGTTATTCAGAATAAAACCCCACCTAAGATGAAAGATCTTGGTAGTTTTTCTATTCCCTGCCATCTTGGACCTATTTTTATTGATAAAGCTTTGTGTGATTTAGGTGCTTCTGTTTCTGTTATGCCTTTATCTATTTAAGAAACTGAATATGTGAGCACTTAAATGCACACAAATCACTTTACAGATGGCTGATCGTTCTATAAAATACCCCTAGGTGTTTTAGGGGACGTTCCTGATAGGGTTGGGAAATTCTTCATTCCCGTTGATTTTGTGGTACTTGATATGGATGAGGATGCCCAGATTCCCATTATTCTGGGTAGACCGTTTTTGTGTACTGTTGGTGCTGTTATTGATGTTAAGTCTAGGTCTTTAACTCTGAGTGTTGGTGATGATAAAGTGTCTTTTAATTAACCAATGCCGTTAAGGCACCTATGTTTGAGGAATCATGTTGCAGGGTTGATACTTTGGATGAGGTGGGTGTAGAGAAGGTTCAAAATACACCTAAGGTTGCCTCACAGTCTGGAGGTATGATCAAGAACATTTGGAGAAGGAAGATGTTTGATGAGGGTGGCACTCATTGTCAAGCCCCTCCAATTTGAGACATGGAGGTATTATGATCGTGCAGGACCTTTATAAACCAGCGATGTGCGGAAGGCAATCTGTAATTTCCCCCTCTTCCTTTTCCTTTTTATTTTTATTTTTTTAGAGTGAGAGAGAGAGGGTGATAGCACACATACATTGTTTTTCCTCTTAGCGTCGTCCGGCGGGTCCGAATCGGTAGCTCTAAAACTAGCTCTGGCGACCTTTGTTCACCTTTTGGCACTAAGGACACTGCCAAGTTCAGCTTGGGGTAGGATTTTTGTTTGTATTCTCTATCTCTTTTACTGCTTTTTTAGGATAGATTTATATCGTCTGAAAAATGCTGAAAAAAACAAAAAAAAAAATGATTCACATGACTGGTTTAGTTGCCTCCCTGTGCCCCTTGTTGTGCTCTTATATATTGAGAATGTTTTGACTCTGTTTTTTGGATAGCTGGGCATTTGTGATTTTGAGGCTATGATTTGATGTTTGATTGCTATGATTTCGAGCGAAGTTTGATTATTATTACAATACATTGTGTTGCATGCCTGAATTGGTTAGAATGTGAGGCCTCTTTGTAGCCTATTGGATTCATATGATTATCAAGTCTGCTTTTGTGTGTTAGTTCCTCTTTAGTTGACTGAACTTGACTTTGACTTCGTACTTGTCTGATATTTGATGACTTGTATTATTTGTTGTTATAGTGGCGTTCTTTTATCTGATTCTTGAGCCCCAGAGTGAATTTTTGATACACTTTTATCATCCTTAGCCCCGCTGAGCCTAATGACCTATTTCGTGTTACTAAACCCTTATTATGAGCTCATGGCCTTTATTTCAATACTATCTCCAAGCCTAGCTTGGAAGAGCGTTGTTGGGTTGAGTTATGATATTGGTTTTATGGTTTGGTTTGGTTTTGGGGAATTAAAGTGTATTTGATGTGGTTCCAAGTGTGAGAAAAAAAGAAAAGAAAAAGCAAAAGTTAAAGTTGCGTGAATGTTTGGTTCGAAAAATGAAAGAAAAAAGAAATAAAAGTTCAAAAGAGTTCAAAGTTCCTTCATTCACGTTGTTTATAAAGAAAAATGTGCTACATTGCTTTAAAATTGGGTTTGTTGTGAGTTTTCATTGTTTAATAAGAGTTAGGATGTATTTTTTGGTTATATGGTGTTGTTGGGAGTTGTTTCGGCCATCTTCGGCCTTGTTTTGAGTAACTTTTTCTCCTCCATTCTCGGTTTATATTATTTATTGGATTGATTTCGAGTTAGTTTGTCAAAGTTAAAGAGTATGTCTGCTAATTGAGTCGACTTGGCTAAGATGAGCGTCATTTAACCTTCTTAAACACATGAGAGTGTGATTGGAAAGGGCGTTTATGGTCGGGTTGATGAGTGTCCGGGCATATTCTTTGCCTGCCACAAAACTGAGAGGAGTAACACCTTTATGAGTACCTTTTCAGGATTTGTATGCCTTGTAGATGAGTTGAATTTGATGGTTTGCTTGGATGATTCGTAGTTGGATGGATTTGAATAGCTGAAGTTGAATTTTGCCTGCTTGAATGATTGTTAGTCATGAAAACATTTTTGGGCTTTGAATGTTTTATCTATGGGGTGAGGCAATTTATTCCATTTTCATGTTTTATTTGCTTGAGGACAAGCAAATGTTTAGCTTGGGGGAGTTTGATATCATGTATTTATATAGAGTTTTTCCCCTTATTTATGAGCTAAATCGTGCGTCATTGGAGATCTTCGGAGCTTTTCATACTAATTGTCGTATATAGTCGTGGTGTTTTCATGTTGAATTGCAGGTGTTAGGAAGTTTTCTCCTTTTTCCGAGCCATATTAAATGAACCACGGCTTTACAAGTTATTATGGGGCATGTAGAAGTTATCACGAGCATTATAGATGATTTTGGAGGTCCTGAGACCTCTAAACGTAAAGATTTGAGTGCTAAAGAGCCAAGAAGACTAAAAGGACGTGTTTGATCGGGAAGAATACCACCTTGCCCGACCCGATCGGGTGAGACCCATTTTAATGTTTTGCTAGCGTGCCAAGAAGAAATGAAAGGCCAAGACATTTGGCCCAACCCGATGCAACCGGGAAAACTATACCCGATCGGGCGAGGCCCACAATTCAAATATGCTGCTGGCCGGCTGCTACGTTACAAGAGAAGTTGGTGACATGAGTCAAGAGCCAAAGTCAACCATTGGAGATGAACCTATTTGCTTGGTTCTTGAGGCCTTTGGATTCAAGCTCAAGTCTAATGGTTCTTTTGTGACTATGATTGCTTGGGAGGATGATCTAGCTTGTGAAGACTAATATGGGGCATCCATATGTAGTTACTTGGAGTCTTTAAGAGTCTTTTGTTGAGTCATTTTTAGACATTTCATTCATGTAATAAAACATTCCATATAGCCGAAATTATGGTTGGAAATTCGGTTATATGAGGAGTCTTAGTTGAGCTATAATTCCTAATAATATTAGGATAGATTTTGGTAAATGATAAGAAAGCTAGGCGTGTGTAAAAGATTGATATGGCCAAAAATCCTATCATTCTTATTAGCTATCTTTCTTATGTTTATCTTTATCTTTCCCTAGATTTTAGGGATTAAGATTTATATGCTTTCTAGATAGAGTTTATACTTTCTAGATAGAGTTTTGGGTGACTAATCATACTAGAAAATGTACTAGTATAAATAGGCGCCTAGTAGTCATTAATAAACAAGTAAGTTTGATTCATTCATCATACTTTCGAGTGTTTTATTTGTTTGTCAATTAAAAGTCGAACCATTTAATAATTTTCAGGAGTGATTATTATTGAGTGTTAATCTACTTATTCCAGGTAATGGTTTAAGGGAGATTAAAGTTAATTAAATCTTTCAGGAACGTTTGATTTAATTTCCATATCCTAAACACATAAACACAATAAACACATATTAAAGATTCGGACTCTAGCTTGGTAAGAACCTTTGCTTTGGAGTACTTGAATGTTACTTTCATTAGAAGTGCATTCATATCAATTGGTATCAGTTTTACAGAAGGGTGAGGAAAGAAAGTGTCCGACTTTCTTGGTAAGTTCTTAAAACTAGTTAATTATAGTTCTTGATCCTTGATTGGGCTTGTGTGGTTGTTTGGCTATCATTCTTTGTTGGCGTGAGATTTGTTGTGTTTTGTGTGGCATATTTTGTTGTTTTAAAGCTTTAAATCATGTCTAGTGTGGAGAAACTTTAGAAAATGATGCATGATTTACTTGTTGCCACTGAAGAGGACAGAGCTAGGGCTAGGAGGTTAGAAACCGCCCATTTGGCCTTGCATGAAGTTGTTAGAAGGAAAAATGACCCTAATCATGTTGACTATGAATCTGATCATGATGTTGTGCAAAATGTTAAATCCACTTATGATAATAATATAGGGATAAAATTGGATGATTTTACTGATGATGCAAATCCTAAAGAGTTGCTTGAGTGGATTCGACAACTTGAGAAGGTGTGTGAATATAGGGGTTTGGATGATGAAAAGAAGTTTAAAATTGCCACCATTAGACTAACTAAATATGCTGGAATTTGGTTAGAGAGTCTAAAATCAAAAAGGGCAAAACTTGGAAAATCTAAGCTTAAAAGTTGGGAGAAGATTAAAAAGAAATTGAAAGAAAGATTTATTCCAAGTGATTTTATTCAAAGGCCATATATGAGAAAGCGTGATTTAACTCAAGATTCTATGAATGTTCATGACTATACTTTGGAGTTTCATAAATTATGCTTGCTTTGTGGTAATGAGGAGGTTGATCAAGAAAATTTTTTTAGATTTATTGGAGGTCTTCATAAATCTGTTGCTCGAAAGATTGACATTGCCAATTATAGTACTTTTGATGATGTGTGTCAATTGGCTTTAAAATTTGAACGTCATGAACTTGAGGATAAGAAAGCCTCTGGGGGGAAAAGCACCACTTTCAAAAGCCTTAACCCTAACCCTAGTTATCCTTCTTCTTCCAAAACCTTTGAAAATAGAGACTTTCCTTCTAAGGGGGATCAAAAGTGGGAGCACCCTAAAATGCTGATTTCAAGAGAGAAATTTGATGATAGTAGGAAGTGTTTTAAGTGTCAAGGGAGGGGTCATATTGCTGCAAATTGTCCCACTAGAAAAGCCCTCACCATAAAACAATACATGACCTTGGAGGAGGAAGAAAGAATGTATGATTATGTGGTGGAAAGTGACCATGAGAGTGAGGAGAATGGAGATGAGGATGCCTATGCTGAAGATGACACTAGAATGATTGGAGTAATTAGGAGAACCTTGCATGTTAATCACTCTCCTAACCATGAGCAAAGAGAGAACTTGTTTCACACTAGATTTAGAGTTGGTGAGTTTTCTTGCAATGTGATTATTGATAGTGGATCTTGTACTAATGTGGTGGCATCTAATGTGGTCTCTAAGTTGAATTTGTTGGTTAGACATCATCCTTGTCCTTACAAGTTTAGTTGGTTGGATGATAAGACTGGATTGACTATAAAGAAACAAGCCCTAGTTTCTTTTTCGATTGGAAGTTACAAAGATGAGTTGTGGTGTGATGTTCTTCCTATGAGTGCTTGTCATATTCTTCTTGGTAGACCTTGGCAATTTGATCGAAAGGTTATTCATTAGGGGGAGACGAATGTGTATTCTGTTTTGATGGGGTCAAAGAGGATTCGACTTATGCCATTGTCTCCTAATACTATTGCGCCAAAGAAGAAGGTTGAAAGCAAGCAAAGTTTATTCCTTTCACCCAAAGAGTTCAAAAAGGAGGTTGAAATAGAAGGTTATGGTTATGCTTTATTTGTTAGATGTACTTTAACTAATGATGTTTCTATGAAAGATTCTAACCTTTCAGCTTTGTTAGAGGAGTTTGGGGATGTCTTTCCCAAAGAGTTGCCACCTTTGAGAGAAATTGAGCATGCTATTGATCTAGTGCCAGGCGCACCTTTGCCTAACAAACCTGCATATAGATGTGATCCTATGGCTTCTAAGGAGCTACAAAAACAGATTGAAGAGTTGATTGATTGAGGCTATGTGAGAGAAAGCATGAGTCCATGCGCCGTTCCTGCCCTTCTTGTCCCTAAGAAGGATGGTACATGGAGGATGTGCATTGATAGTAGAGTCGTCAACAACATCACAATCAAGTATCGTTTTCCTATGCCTAGATTGGAGGACATGCTTGATGAGTTACATGGAGCTTTGGTGCTTTCGAAGATTGACCTAAGGAGTGGATATCACCAAATGAGAATTAGAGAAGGAGATGAGTGGAAAACAGCTTTTAAGACCAAACAAGGTCTATATGAGTGGATGGTGATGCCCTTTGGTCTTTGCAATGCTCCTAGTTCTTTTATGAGGCTTATGAATGAGGTACTACGTCCCTTTCTTAACAAGTTTATTGTTGTGTATCTCGATGATATCCTTGTGTATAGTACTAGTATTGAATCTCATTTAGCTTATTTAAGACTTTTATTTGAAAAATTGAGAGAACAAGAACTGTATGGAAAGAAGGAAAAGTGTGATTTTCTTGTACCTAGTATTGCTTTTCTTGGCTATATTTTCTCTAGGGATGGAGTCCATGTTGATCCAGAGAAAGTCAAGGCTATATGCTCATGGTTGGCGCCAACTAATGCTCATGAATGTAGAAGTTTTCACGGCCTAGCTTCCTTTTATAGGAGGTTCATTCGAAACTTCTCAACAGTTATGGCTCCAATCACAGAATTGATGAAGAAAGGAGAGTTTTCTTTGAACTCTCATGCTCAAAGATCGTTTGAAGAGGTGAAAAGATTGCTTTGCCATGCTCCTACTCTTGCCTTGCCAGATTTCAACAAGTTGTTCGAGGTAGAGTGTGATGCAAGTGGAGTTGGAGTAGGTGTAGTGTTGATTCAAGAAAGGAGGCCTATTGCATACTTTAGTGAGAAATTGAGTGGCGCCAAGCTCAATTACTCCAACTATGATCGTGAGTTCTATGCCATTGTGAGAGCCTTGGATCATTGGTCTCATTACTTAAGGCCCAAGCCTTTCATACTTCATTCAGATCATGAGGCACTCAAACACATCCATGGGCAACAAAAGCTCAATTATAGGCACGCCAAGTGGGTTGAATTCCTGCAATCTTTTACTTTTTCTTCTAAGTATAAAGAATGAAAGAGTAGTGTTGTTGCTGATGCTCTTTCTAGGCGTTCCTATCTCTTAACCATGGTTGATGCTCGAATTTTAGGGTTTGATCATTTGAAAGAATTGTATGTAAATGATATTAACTTTAGTAGTTCTTTTAAAGACCCTAATGGCTTGTATGTAGTGCAAGAAGGATTTCTGTTTAAAGTGAACAAGCTATGTGTTCCTAAAAGTGGCGTGAGGGAGTTGTTGGTGAGAGAATTCCATAGTGGTGGGGTGGTTGGTAATTTTGGCATTCAAAAGACCTTAGACACATTGAGTGAGAGTTTTTATTGGCCTAGCATGGTGAAAGATGTTCATATGGTGGTTAGTAGGTGTGCTAGTTGTCAAAAGGCTAAGAGTACCTTCCATAAAGGCCTATACACTCCATTGCCAGTCCTTAATGCTCCTTGGGATAGTATGAGTATGGATTTCATTGTAGGGTTGCCTAGAACTTAAAAGGGGAAAGGATGTTATCATGGTGGTGGTAGATCGTTTCTCTAAGATGGCTCACTTTATTCCTATGCATAAAATTGATGATGCTTTACATGTTGCTGATTTGTACTTTGGGGAGATCATTCGCCTACATAGCATCCCTAGAAGTATTGTTAGTGATCGAGATTCAAAGTTTAAAAGTGGCTATCTCGTATGGATCCATTTGACGAAGGAGAGGTTTCCAAGCGAGAGGAAGAATAAGCTCATGCCTAGGGCTGATGGTCCATTTGAAGTTCTTGAGGTGATTGGAGATAGTGCCTACAAGATTGATCTTCCGAGTTAATATGGAGGTGTGAGTGCTACATTCAATGTTGGAGATCTTAGTCCTTACTATGATGATGCAAATTTTAGGACAAATTCTTTTGAAGAGGGGGAGAATGACATGAGTCAAGAGTCAAAGTCAACCATTGGAGATGAACCTATTTCCTTGGTTCTTGAGGCCTTTGGATTCAAGCTCAAGTCTAATGGTTCTTTTGTGACTATGATTGCTTGGGAGGATGATCTAGCTTGTGAAGACTAATATGGGGCGTCCATATGTAGTTACTTGGAGTCTTTAAGAGTCTTTTGAGTCATTTTTAGACATTTCATTCATGTAATAAAAACATTCCATATAGCCGAAATTATGGTTGGAAATTCGGTCATATGAGGAGTCCTAGTTGATTTATAATTCCTATTAAGATTAGGATAGATTTTGGTGAATGATAAGAAAGCTAGGCGTGTGTAAAAGATTGATATGGCCGAAAATCCTATCATTCTTATTAGCTATCTTTCTTATGTTTATCTTTATCTTTCCCTAGATTTTAGGGATTAAGATTTATATGCTTTCTAGATAGAGTTATGGGTGACTAATCATACTAGAAAATGTACTAGTATAAATAGGCGCCTAGTAGTCATTAATAAACAAGTAAGTTTATTTCATTCATCATATTTTCGAGTGTTTTATTTGTTTGTCAATTAAAAGTCGAACCATTTAATAATTTTCAGGAGTGATTATTATTGAGTGTTAATCTACTTATTCCAGGTAATGGTTTAAGGGAGATTAAAGTTACTTAAATCTTTCAGGAACGTTTGATTTAATTTCCATATCCTAAACACATAAACACAATAAACACATATTAAAGATTCGGACTTTAGCTTGGTTAGAACCTTTGCTTTGGAGTACTTGAATGTTATTCTCATTAGAGTCACATTCATATCAGTTGGTCTGTCCATTCATGTCCGCGGCCCGATCGGGCAAGTTGTGGCCGAGCCCATCGGGTGGGTGCTATTCTTTGGGCTGCTGCTTTATCTTTGCGGAGGAGGAGATTTCTAGCTGGGCATTTGGTTGGCTCAGCCCAATCGGATGGCCCATTGCCCGATCGGGTTGCGGGTCCGCCAAGTGAAATTCATCATTTAATTTCCGTTTTTAATTAGTTTTGAGAGGCTATTATAAATAGTTAAACTCATTTATTTTAGAGATCTCTTTATTCATATTATTTCCAGCTTTCATTTTAGTTTAAAAGAGCTTTTCATTAGTTGAAACACTTAGATGAGTTCTAATCTTCTAGAGGTGCTTGAACCATGGATGTTTTCAAAAAAGGTTATTGCTTTCCGTCAATTGGTACTATTCTTCTCTCTTAATCTCTTAAAATTAATTCTTGATTGCTTAGTTTAATTAATGAATTGATATATGATGCAAAGATTAGAGTTTCATATTAGTTTTGTTATTGTTGATTTAATTATGTTTGAGTAGTCTTATTTCTAGGGATTTAGGGAGGAAAACCATGTTTATACCATGATCTATATTTGAATTGTTATTGGTTTCTAGGTTTTGATTGGATTAATTATGGTGTGATTTGTTCTTGATGAGTGATTGATGTTATTGCATAGTTTCATTGATTGCTTGTGGTTAATAATTGTTTTTACAGATTCGTCTTACTTTTAGAGGCCTAATACACATATGTAATTTTGATTATGTTCGTGAACATGCGGCATATGTTGAATTATGAGCATTGAGGCTTAACCAAAGCTTAACACGTGCTCTAATATGTCGACTCTTGACCTAGGTTCTGATAGTTGTTTGATCCTTTTGATTGGTATAAGCATGGTGGACCGAACTAATACTCTGGACCTTTAATTCATAGTTTTATTCCCATCTTTATTTTCCTTTCTAGTGTTTAAATAGTAGTTCAGCTGATTTCTATCTGGTCTTGTCTGAAGTAGCTGTTTGGCTAAATATTGACTTAGAAATTGTGTCTCTCTGTGGATTCGACCCTATTCCATTGACTACTATTGTTAGAGGACGTAGGATTTATCTTTGATTAGGTGATACGACTTTAACCTGTCATTAATGCATTAAGGGTTTGTTTTGCCTCTAGGGATTTTTTGGTTAAGGTACGCTTTTGTGTTATTTGTGTTGAATCTCGAGTTGTACACTTGTACTGATAACATTGGAGTAGATGGATCTCTTATCAATTTATCATCATCATCGGCAACAAGCTTAGTAAGATTGAGATTTGAGACACGAAGTAAGTACTCTATATGCTAATAAATTCTATTTTCAGAGCTTCACATTTAATTTTGCTTTTTTTATTTGGCGTTTTCAAGCTTTTATTTGTTATACTCTCTTCATCTACCAAATGCTTTCCCATTTCTTTCAAACATAAAGTTTAAGGAGTGAGGTCTCACGTGGGCCTAAAATTTCTTATTATAATTGAAAAGTAAGGTAGTAGGTATTTTTTCGAATGTTATTAAGAGAGAGCGAGAGTGATGTCAACTTGTCAAGTGTTGTTTTTTGAAAGGAAAGTAATATTATAGAGGCAAAGTCTTATAAAAGACGGTCTTACATTAAGCTTAATGTAAGACCAGCCCAGTAAGGCAATTAAAAGCCCAATTACGCGTGCCACACGCTAAGGAGCCCAGAAAAATTGATTTTTTAACTTTTCAACCTAAAACCTTAGGGGCCGTTCGGGATTGATACAGTTTTGCTGGATTCCGTTTTTTTTAGGAAAATGAAATCAAATCTTGTTCGGCAAATCTGTTTTAATAAACGAAATCACAGCAAATTTTAGAAAACTAAAGCCAAAATAAGGAAACCACTATCAGTGGTTTTAGGGGTTTCGTTTTAGAAATCAGTATATCACGCATATCTTTCACATAAACGCTCTTTTCATCCAATTCTTGAAGTTCTCTTCGATTGTGCCCTAACTACTCCAATTTCAAGGAACCAACTTTCTCACAACAGGTATGGAGGTTCTTCTCTCTTTTTTTTTTTTTGGTTTGATATGTTTGTTATCTCCATTGTTACAGAGTATTTTTTTTTCCAATGACTATTGATGTGTTTCTTTTTATTTCGCTTAATTTGGTCTGCATTTTTTGTTGTTAATTTGCCAAATCTAATTTGTTCTTTTGATTTTGCTTCAATTTTGTATTTTTCTGTGTTTTATTCATCACTTTGCTTAGATTCTTTAGTAAAATCGCTTCCCCGCTGTGTTCGTTGAAAGGTTTCTGTTTTGTTATCCATAAATTTCGTTCACCACTTTTGCTTTTAATTCTGAACTTTATGTTTAGTTCATCACTTTCTCTTAATCTGCTGATTGCTTAAGCCTGCTTCTAACTACAGAGTATTGTGTATTGTTGGTTAGATGACTTTTTTTGCAAAAGGCGTGGTTGTATGTTTACTGTTCACAAAGTCTAAGTTTTCTTAGAAAGATCTATAAAGCATGACAAATTTTTGTCCTTATCATTTCATGTTTCACAGTTCATAAGGCAAATTTTACTACTTATAAGTGCCTAACTTTTTAGTCCTTATATTATTATTTTGCTTTGAATATAATACAGTGTAAATTTCATTAGTTGTTGAGATTATTATTTTTATTTTGAATATATTAATGTAGTGTAAAGATCATTAATCCTTATACTATTATATATTTTTACTTATTGAATAGATGTCAACTTTGAACAATGAGATTAAGTGTGAAGATGAGGTTGTTGATGTTGACTCTATTGGAGTACTTGGGTTTGGAATGAAAATATTGAATCTTACTTGATAAGCTTGATTGAGGATGAAGTAAAAAAGGGAAATATACCAACTACCACTCTTACCAAGCCGGCTTGGAAGTTTATCAAGGCAAAGTTAAAAGAGAAGACAAAAAAGGATTATAGCCAAGAGCAACTTAAGAATAAATATAATCAATTGAGACAAAGATGGAAGGACTTTAGTAAATTACTGGAGGAGAAGGGGATTGGATACAACCCTTTAACTTTTCAAATATCTGCTGAGGATGCTGTATGGAAGAAGTTGTACGAGGAGTTAAAACGACGTGAAAGGTTGAAAGATTCGAAGTTTATATCAGTCCAAGAGCAAGTTGCAATGTTTCTTATTATTATTTCTCATAATTGGAAGCAAAGAGTTGTAGCTGATAGATTTCAACATTCACTGGACTCTGTTCACCGTCATTTTCGGAGGGTAATGTATGCAATATGTTCACTATCAAAGCATTATATTGTTCCACCGTCTTTTGAAGAGACTCCTCCAGAAATTAAATATAATCCAAGATATTATCCAACATTAAAGGTAATTATATTTAATTTCATTACTTTGCTTCTTAATAAATGTATAAAAAATTAATGTTCAAGATTTATTCTTATATCACAGAATTGTATAGGCGCTATCGACGGTACTCATGTCTCAGCACGCGTGCCACAAGACCAACAAATTCCTTATCGAGGAAAAAAATTGAACCTACAATGAATGTAATGTGCGTTTGCTCATTTGACATGAGATTCACCTTTGTGATGGCTGGATGGGAGGGAACGGCAAATGATTCGAGAATTTTCTGGGAAACAATTTCAAATAAAGAAGAAAATAATTTTCGTATGCCTCCTATAAGGAAATATTATCTTGTCGACTCTGGATACACAAATATGCCTGAATTTCTTTCGTCGTATCGTGGAGAGCGGTATCATTTGCGTGATTATAGGGGAGCAAGGAATCCACAAGGTCCTGAGGAGATATTTAATTATACACATTCTTTATTGCGTAATGTGATTGAAAGATGCTTTGGGGTGTTGAAAGCTAGATTTCCCATTCTTAGAGATATGCCTCAGTATGATTTAAAAAGACAGAAGTATATAGTCCTGTCTTGTTGTGTTGTCCACAATTTCATCAAAATATGCAAGAATGGAGATCCTTTGTTCATACATTATGCAGATGAAAACGTTGAGCTTGAAGATGATGGAATCGTTGCAAATGCATCTGAGGACGAAGTGATTCCTAGTGTCAGTCAAAGTGAACTTCGTCGAATGGCTGAATTTCGAGATAAATTGGCAAAGAGATTGTGGGAAAGACATTGTGCTCAATTAAAACGATTATTTATATTATACTACATTTTGCTAATAGTACTCATATATTTTAGCAGTGAAATTTTCATGAAATCATATATGTAGAACGTCATCTTATTTATGTTTATTTCTATTATGCATCCGAGGGACTACTATTATTCTTTATTAGTTTTGAAATCTAAATATAATAAGATCTTCCTTTATTATAGTCTGTTTTTTGCGCAAAAAGATTAAATATGAATTAAAAGCAATTCATTTTTTTGGTGTAGCATCACTAAAGCACAATATATATTCTCAAGTGTGAGCCTATAACATAGATTTCATATAGTAGTAGTTGTTTAGAATTAGTTTACAAAACAAAATGCCTAAAATAAAAACAGTTTTTTAGTTTTGCAAAAACTGGATACTAAAAACTGAAAACAGTTTCCAGTTTTCAAAAAACAGAAAACTAAAAACAAAAAATGATACCGAACGGCCCCTTAACTTTTGTGTTTTTTTAACTTTTCCACCTAAAACTTTAACTTTTGCATAAAATCCATAACTAATAGGAATAATGGAGTGAAAGGTATCGATTTCACATATGATATTAGTTATGGATTTTTATGCAAAAGTTAAGATTTTAGGGCGAAAAGTTAAAAAACGCAAAAGGTTAAGGTTTTGGGTTGAAAAGTTAAAAAATCAACTTGGTTGGGCTGCTTAGCATGTGGCGCGCGTCATGAGCTTCTCTAAGGCTTATTGGATTGTTCTGAGGTTAAACTAAACTTAAGATCGTCTTATAGTAAAGTGTAAACCAACTCAATTATAAGAGAGATTTGATGTTTTTTGAATTATAATCTACATCAAGCTCATGTCGAATTATAGTGTCGTGTCAACATTTATGACGTGCGGCGGAGTTTGTATTCCTTTTACTCATATTGTCAAACTCATAAAATATCCCCCCTCGTCCAACACTCCAACCCCCAAATATCAAAAAGCCTCCGACAAAGCAAGAGGCCTAGAGCTGCTCATCTCTCAGATCTATCTCAATCCACTGTGCTTCCGGTATCATCTCTCTTCTTCAATCTTTCTCTGTCTTTGAATCTCTCTCATTCTGTTTATGCTTTTAATCCATTTCAATTTGTCTCTATCTTCTTTGTCACTTTACCAATTTGCCAACCTAGGTTTTATTTGTTTGTATGGACAAGTTTATCTAAAAATTGAGCCAAAATAATTATATTGGTATGCTTAAGTTGCTTAAGTCGCTTCAATTTTTTTTTTTATGTTTTAATTGACGTTTTGATTTTTATTAGATAATTTCATTATTGAGGAAAGTTAAGGATAATTTCATTATCTGAAAATATTTTGTTGTTATGGAATGTAAGCTACAAACTTGCGATTTCAAATCTTGTTTTTTGAGGGCTTAATTAACCTAGGTAGCTGATTCTTGATTCATTTGAAATTGCTAGCAATTGAGGCTATTAGTTGCCTATTTTTAGTTTCATGTACTTGAATGATAGTGGGGTTGTTGATTTCTTATGAAATTGTTGAAAATAGGGTATCATGGCTGACCGGAATGCGGTGGTTGCTCGGCCGATTTGGATGAGGCAGGCTGAGGAAGCAAAGCTTAAGAGCGAAGCAGAGAAGACTGCAGCTGCTAAGGCGGCTTTTGAGGCCACGTTCAAGGATGTGGACAAGAGCAAATCAAAGGCTCCTGATGTATCTTCTGACAGTGAAGATGAGGGGGAGGATCTGGCGAACAAGCCAATCGGGCCCCTTGATCCTGTCAAGTGCACTGCGGCTGGGGCTGGAGTTGCTGGAGGATCGGCTGGTTCACCATGTACATTTGTGTTGACTACCAAGGATTCTGATGGTAGAAAGATCCCTACTGGGGGTGCTCAGGTTAAGGTAAAAGTTACCCCGGGAGTAGGGGTAGGAGGTTCAGATATAGACGGGATCGTGAAGGATCAAGGTGATGGAACCTATACAGTTACCTATGTTGTCCCTAAAAGAGGAAATTATATGGTTCATGTCGAATGCAATGGGAAGCCTGTCATGGGCAGCCCCTTTCCTGTGTTTTTCAGTGCAGGTAATTTTCTTACTGTATCTTTCTGCTTATATGCTATTGACTTAGCCGGTTTTAGAAGGTGAGATTAGGCCATAGAATTTAAAAAGAGGACAATTATTTCAACCTGGAATAAAAAATTGGAATGCATGTCCTTCCCAAACTCGAGGAATGAGAGAAGGGCCTTGGAATACACATATTTAGTAATGAACACAATGCTCTAGTATCGATGGTCAATAGTGCGTGAATGAAGGCTTGTGATTTCTTAGTCTTTGATTACTCGCATAATCTTTTCTCCATCTTGAAGTTGTGGGTCGTTCCCTCGGGTGGGTGGGGGTGGGGGTGGGGGTGGGGGAGTTACTGGAAACAAAGTTAATGATAGTAAAGTGTGTGTTTATCCCCCCTCAGTACTATGCTTTTTCTGTAGATGGATTTTGTTGGATGCTGCTGGCCAATTATGAGCCTTATCTTAGGGCCACAAGTAAGCTTGGACAAGTAATATTGGATGGACCACTTAAAGACCATTTTTATTTGTTTATTTGTAATCTGAAAAGATACAACCGCATTGCTTGGGCACTGCTGTCCAACTATTGATAGCTTGACATCGTGTTACAAATGGATTTTGCTAGATATCATTATTGATCAATTAGCTGTCTATTTCATGCTTCATCCTCACTGAAGCATATGTGCTATATACGCTGCACTCTATTCATGTTTTTGCTAAATAGTCTGCATCATAACATTTACAGGAAGTTCAAATGGAGGAGTGCTTGGCGTGTCTCCAACAATGACATACCCAAATCTTGTTAATGCAAATATGCCAAATATGCCGAACTATGCAGGTTCTGTTTCGGGGGCATTTCCTGGACTTGTTGGGATGATTCCTGGACTCGTTCCTGGCCCTTCTGGAGGTGTGATTTTGCCTGGTGTCGGAGCTTCATTGGGGGAAGTATGTCGGGAATTCCTTAATGGTCGGTGCTTTAAAACAGATTGCAAATTCAACCACCCAACACATAACTTGCTTATGAGTGCAATAGCTGCAACCTCTACCATGGGAACCATGAGCCAAGTGCCAATGGCACCTTCTGCTGCAGCCATGGCTGCTGCTCAGGCGATCATGGCAGCTCAGGCTCTCCAAGCTCATACTGCTCAGCTGCAGGCTCAGTCTAAATCATCAAAAGATTCTTCCAGTACTTCACTCACTCCCTATTATCTTGACCCCCTTCCCCTGATGTATTTCTTTGAAGATCTTCATCATCATTACTTCTGTTTGCGACTATTATAGTATTGTATCATTGCTACTCATATGATAACTGCTTGCTTTATATCTCCCAAAACCCCAAAAAGTCTGATTTCTCCGAGGATGAAGGTTAAGAGCAACGAAGAAGTGGAGGAAATGGCCTTCTTTTTTGTTTTTTGAAGAGAGCTTGTTTATCATTGTATATCATGATTATATTTTTGCTTTTGCATATAGAACATTTCCTGGCCCATGTATTGCTTTAGAACATTTAGCACTAAGTGTTAAACTTGCCATTTTGCTCAAAAGAAGTGTTAAAAGTAACAAGAACTAAAGCACTATAGTACTAAATTTTTCAACATCCGAAACTGTAGTCAAGGTGAGTGCGTTAGGAATATATTTCCTGGGCATTGACATCATCGTTGTATGTTCTCATTTCTATCTCTGTCCCCTGAGCGAGTAAAAGAAGTGGAGACGATCACTTTTCTGTGGGGATCTTTCTGATATTGGCAGCTGCTAAATGCAGGTGCCTCAGAGAAAGATAATAAAGCTGATTTGCTGAAGAAAACAGTACAAGTTAGCAACCTCAATCCTCTTCTCACTGCAGAACACCTGAAGCAACTTTTTGGGTTTTGTGGTATTGTCATGGATTGTACCATCACTGACTCAAAGCACTTTGCATACATAGAGTATGCAAAACCTGAAGAAGCAACAGCAGCTCTGGCTCTTAATAACATGGATGTCTGTGGTCGCCCCTTGAATGTCGAGATGGCAAAATCACTTCCTCAGAAACCTGCAGGCTCTTTGACTTCTTCATCCTTGCCGATAATGATGCAGCAAGCAGTTGCCATGCAACAGATGCAATTTCAGCAGGCATTGCTGATGCAGCAGACAATGACAGCACAGCAAGCAGCCAACCGCGCTGCTACAGTGAAGTCCGCAACAGATTTAGCAGCCGCTAGAGCTGCAGAAATATCTAAGAAAATGAAGGCTGAAGGATTTGCAGTTGATGATGTAGAACCAGAGAAAAAAGCAAGGTATCTGTTACTTCAAATTTTGGAGTATATCTGAACAGTCTAGTTGTTTTGTTAATGCTTCCAGGTACTTGTTGGCTACCTTTTCCTCTACCTCCACTTAAACAACCTTGGTGATATTGGTGCTCATTCTTTGCTATGAGTCTCTCCTCTTTGAAGTACTGGTAGTCTGGTACTAGCGGGAAATGAATGGATTTTGCTTGATTGCTTGCGTATTTTTTGTTATTGCTGTGATTATATCTATACGCTTTTGGGATTGTTCTCTCTCCAGTGGGGCATCAGGTAGCATGTATAAATTTGTTGCTACTGCATTGCCGCTTATTAGTAAATGAAAGGAGATTTATCTTGTTATACATTTAGTGAACATCGCTAGCTAACATGTGCTTGGTTAGTTTGTTAAAAATGTGAAAAAGATGTTTTACATGCATTATTGAACTGTATTTAAAAATAATCGTCTTTCTTGTGTCCAGAGTGTTACTTGTTTTTTGTTGAAGAAGAAATAATTAGGGATGAATCTATTTTTCCTGTCGTCATATAGTATTTGTGAAACCTTTTGCACTCCTTCATTTACTCTATATAATCCTTAACAAAGTATGGTGTCTTGGAAGGATTCTGTGGTACTACAGTACAGTTTAATATGATTAATTTTATTGCAGGTCTCCATCACCTTCTATTGCAAGATCTAGGTCCGTGTCAAGGTCACCTATAAAATATGGCAAAAGACGTAGATCTCGCTCTTTCTCACCTGTACGCCATTATCGAGAGCGGAGATCAAAGTCGCCACGGAGATCTCGTCATAGATCTCGTTCATTTTCACCTCACATCAGACATTCTCGAGATCATAGATCCAGAAGTCCTGTAAGATATCGCCGCTATTCAGGTTATGACTATGATAGGCGGTCGTATAAAGATGTTAGTGATAGATTTGGAAGGAGGGGTTCAAAAGCATCACGTGATTATCATTTATCTGATTCTAGAAGGAATAAGAGTAGGAGTCCTAGTCCTCGAGGCAGGAAATCATATCGAGATCGTTCAAATTCACCAAAACCTCGTCATCGCAGGAGTTCTGTCCACCGCTCAAAATCGCCAGCACATCACCAAGGGGGTAGGTCTTCCCCTACAAATGATGATGACAAAAGGTCTAAGCAGCGTCATCGATCTAGGTCTAAATCTATCGAATTCGAGGATAGGCGCAAGTCCAATAAGAGAATTGATGAAAGCAAAGAGAAATCAAAGCATCATGGGAGAAGGCGGTCTAGGTCTGCTTCATACGAAAATAAGCACCGTAAGAGTGGCAGGTTGTCCCCGCAAAGTTCAGATGAGAACATACCAACACATAGAAAGCGTTCTAGGTCAAGATCGTTGGACAGTAGGCATCCTTCTAAGGTGAAAGAAGTCAAGCCTTGTGATGAAAGAGAAGAATTAAAATGTAGGGGAAGAAGTAGGTCCAGGTCTACTGATGGAGAAGTTCATAGAAAGCTGTCTTCACAAGTAATAGATGAAAATAAATTTAAGGATAAAAAGCATTCAAGTTCACAATCCGGTGAAGATGAGCTTGAGTACAACAAAACTAAGCATGAAAGCAAGAAAGAAAAACGGAAACGTCATGATAGGAGGCGCTCCAGGTCATTATCTGCAGAACACGAATTTTACTCACAAGACAAGTCCCCTCGGCACAAAGAGGATAAAATGAAGGATAAACATAGAAGACAGTCAAGATCAAAATCTCCAGAAGGCAAAGAGAAAAGAAAAGATGGTGGAAGCACAAATGATAAACTGGACCACGATAGCATAAAGTGTGTAAAAGATGAGGATGAAAATAGTATCAAGAATTCGACTGATCTCATGGATGGATCTGAATTTGGTACAATCAAGTCAGCTAAAGCTGCAATGGATGAAAGAGAGTCAGATCGATCTGATGTTGTTGCAGAAAATTCTAAGAGAAGGGCTAGTTGTGATCCAGAAACCTTGGATGGAAACCAGAGCATTGGTGCTGGGTCTGAAGGCTCAATTGAGCGAGAAGGTGAAAATTAGCTTGTACATGTTTCTCTCATTTTCACCCTTGCGGCCTTGCCTGTCTATAATACCGTGCTATCCTTTTTCTTTCTCCATTTCTTTTTTTCGGGGAAGGGACTAGGGAAGGGGGGAAGCAGCAGGGCGTTAGAATAAGAAAATTCTATTGTTTCAGAAATCTGTTGAATTTGGATTTTAGCAGATGCCTATATTTTTAATCTCTGATGTAAGTGGTAAAATAAATTATAGAGCCAAAGATATGGAATGTTTTATGTTTAGTAACCTAATAATGTGTAGTCAGTGGTTTTGGCAAAAACTTGTTACCTTTTTCACTAAAATATTAAATCTGTGGACCCGCAGGCAGAGAAAATAAAGATTCTTATCAGCATTCAGTTCATTCAAACTCTTCAACTGGAGCTACCCAAGGCCTAGATGAGGATTATGTTGACGAGAAGCCATATGGGCAGTAGAAATCAGTTTTTACTGCCTTGGAGAGACCTGCATACGGGCTTTAAGCCACAAGCAAAATCCCAACTATGAAAATATTTCTGAAGCTCAAATGGCGTTCTTTCTTCAGAATTCTTAACGCGACAGTGACAGATTTTGACCTCTGGCGAAAGCTAGTCAAGGATCGATTTAATTGAATTCTAAACTTTTGGATGATCAGTGGCTCCTTTCTAATTTGTTTCAGTCCTCAGAAGTTTCTGATGATTTTTGTTCTTCACACCAATTGGCCTTGCTGCCGCTTATTTTTTTTTTGCAGGTGGATGGATGTGAAGGTGAATGGATGTTTCTGGGCTGGAGACTTATCAAGTTTTTAATCTTCCTTATGCAATGTCAACCACCAGTGTTAGTAGCAAGGTTCTTTGGTTTTAAGTGTATGTTAACTTTCTCTTGCTAAAGCAGAAACAAACATCTTGCAGTATTAATTGAGGACAGTCATGTTCTCTTTCCTTAGTTTATCCTGAGGCAGTGAGGAACTTGTTTATTTCCTTAAGAACTTGCATGATAGTGAATTGTTGGGTCTTTGCCTCTTTGGTGACTATTGCCATTTGTCATGGATGTGCTATGTCAGAAGTAATTGTACTGCTAAATTGTTCTTATTTTGCCTTGCGATTTCCAGGTCAAATAGCAATTTTCCTTTTGGGTTTCCCCCCTCTTTATTCTTATGCGTCGTAGTTGTTGGGTGGTCCTCTCCTTGTAGTGTGACTGATCTTAGGTCTTTTTTTCTTTCTTTTTTCTTTTTTTTTTTCTTTTTTTTTCCCTTCTTTCCCCGGGTGCTGGGTCTGTTACTTCTGATACACAGGTGCAGGTATCTCATGGAGGCTTCTGTAGGAGCTTTTCCAAATGATATTGGAAGGACAGGTTCTTTTGATTTGTATTGAGGTATGCTGTCAGGACAAGAGAGTCATTTTTCGTATTGAGGGGACTGATAGGTGTCAATTGAAGATTGTTTAGCAATAGATATTTTGCTTTAAATTTATGAGGGTTATGACCATAATGCTTGGCTTTTGCCTATATGTCTTGGACCTGCTGGCTCACTTCTTTTTCTTGTTTTTTTTCCTACTTTTTGTGTTTTTCCTTGTTACAGTCGCCTTTCTTTTCTTTTTTCCCTCCTTCTCTACTATCCTTGTCCCCCAATTTCCAGAATATTCTTCCATTAGCTAAGCTATGAAAGTCGAGCAGAAGTAGATGTGCTGAGTGAAAGCATGAAAAAAGGAATTTGTTGAGTAAAGCAAAGCGGCAAGGCTGGTATACCTGTATGTTTCACTGCGCACAAGTTAATTTCAGGTAACATTTTTGTCGAGCCCCTGGGCCCAATCTGGCAGTTGTTGTCAGTTGTCATATATCTGATTAAACAAAGGCTATTTGTAGAATTGTACAGTGGTGAACGGAAAGAGGAAAGGGAGTGCGGGTTGCCGGGTTGTGAGAGGGCCATAACAAGTTATCAAAGCCCTCTCACTCTCTTTTGTTCACCATTGCACAGGTCTCTAAACAGCCCCTTTCTTCTAATAAGGAATGCGGCAACTGTTCCATCCTATGTGATGGTGATAATTATGTTCTTGCGAAAAACTAAATCGCAGTTTAGCTGAGTTTCTCTGTTAATCTATTGACAAGAAGGATGCTGAATTTTCAATTGTACAATCTCAGCCTACTGTGAAGGGGAAACAAAACTTTCTAGTGTTGTGTTATCCATTTACATGATGAATCTACTTATTCAAAGTATGACCAGTTTGAGTTGTATTATACGACTTATGTCATGACTTCGGAAAAGTTAAAACAGAAACCTGGAAATCAGTAATGATGCTGAATGACCCTTATGTTTTGTTTCTGTTTTTTTTCTTGGTCAAGCCTTTTCCCCCCTTTAATTACCCCCTTTTCTCCGGTTCTAGGTCAAGCAATGTGATTTGGGAGCTGAAGCACGTAGCCTCTAGCCACCCTTTTTTTGTTGGATAAACTGCGTTAGCTATCTTTTTTATATTTGTATTTTTGTATATCCTTTTGGTTTTCCTTTTAGAGCTTTGAGAATTGATGCTAACCCACCATTTTGATTTTCTTTTTTTTTTTGCATTCTTAACACAAGTATAGCAAGATTTTAGTGATGCTTTTGCTGAGTTCTTTATCTGTCATCACTAGGACTTTTTTGTTTTTGGTGCATAAAGAGTTTTAAGATTACCGTAGATGAGAGATTCAAGTCTGTCTTTGTGTTCAATTTCTGCAAGATTACCAAGCTAGTTGTCATCAATTCATCATATTTATTTGGCCCATGTCTTTTTTCTGCAGTAGCAGAGTGCGGTACTATCTTCTCCTACCTTAATTAGCATTAAAAATGAGTTGACAACTTGGCATCTTTCACAGTTTGATAAACATCCATGGATTTTATGGACGTGAATTGAGTGTTCATTTTGTGCTTGAAATTGTACTATCTGTTGGCTCATCGTTGTTTTTTACATCGGCTAATCATACATAAAATTACGAAAAGAACTGCTACAACAATTTTAACCATACTCTCACTCTCTTGGCTCTTGTATTAGCGTCAAAGTGGTTGACAGCGGTGACTTATTTTTCGCCTCCAACGTGAACCTTAATAAAGTAAAAGAACCGGTGATATCTATTGGCTCACCTATTCATAGATGTGGGAATACTGATTCGTTCTGATTGACGTGAATTGAATGACTCGATTTGTAGCTCAAATTGGACCCGAATCCAATGAATCGAACCCATTTTGGAACTAGCATGAGCCAAAGCTCACACGATACTCAAAATAATCCGAATTGATTCTTATTCGAAATTCGAACAATCATAATGTCGTATTAACATGTGTCTAATATTTGAATCTAATTTTTCTCTATACAAAAAAAAACTTTTTTATTTTCCTATTTTATATCATTCGCAATCATATAATGATTTTACAAACTCTTTGTATTGTTTATGTTCTAAATGGTACTACCTTTGTTATTGTAGTTGTATTATAGTATTAACATTTGACAATATTTATGTTTTCTATTTTACAGTCCTTGCATTTTGTATATTTAAGAAAATATATTTGGATAGGATTTTGTTAGATTTGTTACAATAGGTAGTTTTAATTGATTAACTTTTTAAAGATTTTTTTTCTTAACATAATTATAGATATTAGCGGTTGAAGTTGGGTATAACTGATATACCTAGATTATAAATTAGTAACTATCTTCATTTTAATTGATTAAGTTTCCAAAAATTGAAGATACAGAACAAGAAATTGAATTTCAATTATTTGTGGAAACTTATCAATTGGCAGAACCCTTGATAAAAGAAAAAGATGCTGTGTATGAATCACTTACATATTCTTCAGAATTATATGTGTCCGCGCTTGTTTCATGGAGAATGAAATTGAGATTGAATCCGCTAAGTGGGCTTCCTCTCTTAATACAAATACTATAATCATTAGTAATTAATTTGTTAATTAAATAATCTCTTTTATATAAGGAAAGGGGTGGACAACGAAAAAGAAACGACAAAAAATCTCAACTACTTTACTAATTTGACAATTAACAATTCATGAACTAAATCACTAAACGCTTTAACATTCGTTCGTGCATGCTAGTCAACTAATAACGCTGGTAGTTGGAAATCATAAGGTTTTAAGGGAGTTGTTTGGGCAATTTACCACTTCGGGTGTTGACCGGAAAATTTACCACTTTCGTACTTATTTTTCTTTTTGAAAAATTTGTTGAAAACTTACCTACATTTGGAGCCCTTTAAGGAGACTATGTGACACGAAACTAACTCGTACGACATCCGCTTTGCCCCAAATTTGGTATTTCCTATTTTTTGGTCATTGAAACCTACCAACGAAATTTTGGCTCATTCAGAAAACTTTGCTTCGAAACCCTTTTTTCCCATCAACGTGGAATGTGCCTAGCCTATGTGACTCAAAAACACCTCATGCGATGTCCGTTTTGCCCCAAATTTGGTGTTTCTTTTTTTTTTCATTGAAACTTACCACCAAAATTTCGGCTCATTCACAAAACTATATTCCAAAACCCTTATTTTCCATTGACGTGGACTATGTGCCTTTAAGGAGGTAATGTGACTCGCAACCAACTCATACGATGTCCGTTTTGCCCCAAATTTAGTATTCCCAATTTTTTTGTTCATTGGAACCTACTACCAAAATTTCGGCTCATTCAGAAAATTTTGTTTCGAAACCCTTATTACCCATGAACGTGGACTATGCGCCTTTAAGGAGGCTATGTGACTCGAAACCAACTCATACGACATCCGTTTTGCCCCAAATTTAGTCTTCCTTTTTTTTTGTTATTGGAACTTACCCCCTTAATTTCAGCTCATTTAGAAAACCTTGCCCAGAAACCCTTTTTCTCCTCAACGTGGATTGTTCCTTTAAGGAGGTTATGTAACTCAAAACCACCTCACACGACGTCAATTTTTCCCCAAATTTGCTATTCCCTATATTTTTGGTTATTGAAACCTACCAACAAAATTTCGTCTCATTCAGAAAACTTTGCTCTAAAACCCTTTTTTCCCATCAACGTGGTTTGTGTGCATATACGGAGGTTATGTGACTCAAAACCACCTCATATGATGTCCCTTTTGCCCCAAAATTGGTATTCCCTATTTTTTTGGTTCATTGAATATGTGACTAGAAACCACCTCATACGTCATCCGTTTTGCCCCAAATTTGATATTTCCTATTTGTTTGGTAATTGAAACCGGCCAAAAAAATTTCGGCTCATGGTGCAACTTTTGCACCGAAACCTTTTTTTCCATTAACGTGGATTGTGTGCCTTTAAGGAGGTTATGTGACTCAAAAACCACCTCATACGACATTTATTTTGCCCCAAATTTTGTGTGCCATATTTTTTTGGTCATTGAAACCTACCCCCGAAATTTTGGCTCAATCAAAAAACTTTGCTCCGAAACCTTTTTTCCCATCAACGTGGAGTATGTGCCTTTAAGGAGGCTATGTGACTCGAAATCACCTCATCCGTTTTGTCCCTAATTTGGTATTTTCTTTTTTTTGGTAATTAAAACTTTCCACCAAAATTTCGGCTCAATGTGAAAGCTTCGCTCTGAAACTTTTTTTTCCATCAACATGGACTTTGTGTCTTTAAGGAAGATATTTGACTCGAAACCACCTCATACGACGTCCCTTTTGCCCCAAATTTGGTATTCCCTATTTTTTCGTTCATTGAAACCTACCCCCAAAATTTCGCTTCATTTAAAAAACTTTGATTCGAAACACTTTTTTCCCATCAACGTGGAGTATGTGCCTTTAAGGAGACTATGTGACTTGAAACCACGTCATATGACGTAGTTTTGCCCCAAATTTGGTATTCCCTATTTGTTTTGTTATTGAAACCTACCACCAAAATTTCGGCTCAATATGAAAACTTTGCTCCGAAGCCTTTTTTTTCCCATCAACTCGAATTGTCTACTTTTAAGGTGGTTATGTGACTCAAAACCACGTCCTATGACGTTGTTTTTGCCCCAAATTTTGTATTCCCTATTTTTTGGCCATTGAAACCTACCACAAAAATTTTGGCTTAATCGAAAAACTTTGCTCTGCAACCCTTTTTTCCCATCAACGTGGGCTATGTGCCTTTAACGAGGCTATGTGACTTGAAACCATGTCATATACGACGTCCGTTTTGCCCCAAATTTAGTATTCTCTATTTGTTTTGTCATTGAAACATACCACCAAAATTTAGGCTCATACCGAAAACTTTGATCCGAAAGCCCTTTTTCCCATCAACGTGGATAATGTGCCTTTAAGGAGCCTATGTGACTCAAAACACCCACACACTACGTCCGTTGTGCCACATATTTGGTACTGCCTATTTTCTTGTCATTGAAACCTACCCCCTAAATATTGGCTAATTTTGAAAACTTTATTCCGAAACCCTTTATTCCATCAACGTGGACAATGTGACTTTAAGGAGGTTATGTGACTCGAAACCATCTCATACAACGTCTGTCTTGCCCCAATTTTGATATTCCTATTTTTTGGTCATTGAAACCTACCACTAAAATTACGGCTCATTCAGAAAACTTTGCTTTGAAACCCTATTTTCCCATTAATGTGGATCGTGTGCATTTTTGGAGGCTATGTGACTCGAAACCACGTCATACGACATCCGTTTTCCCCCAAATTTGGTATATTCCATATTTTTTGGTCATTGAAACCTACCACAAAAATTTCGGCTCAATCTGAAAACTTTGCTCCAAAACCCTTTTTCCCCATTAATGTGGACCTTTAAGGAGGCCATGTGAATCGAAACCACGTCATACAATGTCCGTTTTTCCCCAAATTCGGTATTTCCTATTTTTTTTTGTCATAAAACCTACCACCAAAATTTGGACTCAATCTGAAAATTTTGCACCGAAACCCTTTTTCCCCATCAACGTGGACTATGTGCCTTTAAGGAGGCTATATGACTGGAAACCACGTCATATGACGTCCGTTTTGTCCAAACTTGGTATTTCCAAATTGTTTTGGTCATTAAAACCTACCACCATAATTTTGGCTCATTCAGAAAACTTTGCTCCGTTACCCTATTTTCCCATTAACGTGGATTGTGTGCCTTTCTGGAGGCTACTTGACTCGAAACCACGTCATAGTACGTCCGTTTTTCCCCAAATTTGGTATTCTTTTGGTCATTGAAACTGATATCACGTATTTATATAGAGTTTTTCCCCTTATTTATGAGCTAAATCGTGTTTCAAGGGAGCTTTTCGCAGCTATTTTATACTAGTTATCGTATCTAGTCGTGTTTTAGTGTTGAGTTGCAGGTTTTAGGGAGGCTTCTCCTTATTTCCGATCTAGTTGGAAGCAACCACGGCTATACGACTTGTTATGAGGCACGTTCGAGTAGTTACGAGTATGTATGCTCGCTTTAGGAGGTTCCAGAGGCTTTAGACTTGTTCATTGAGCTCAAATCGTAAAGGAAGGCTAAATAAACAAGCTATTGGAGTTATCCTGTTAGGGCAGAAAATGGCCCGATCGAGCAAATAATATAGTGATCGGGTTATAGGGTTTCGGGTCCCATTAGGCAACCCTTGCGCGACCCCATCTGGTGAGAATCCTAAGTGGTTAGGCGTGATTTTTGTGAAGAAAATGTGTTGGCATCTCGAGCCCAGCCCAATCGGGTAGACATCCCCCGACCCGATCGGGTGGACCCTAGACATGTTGCTGTTGTGCTGCTTCTGTCCAAGAAGAATGAGAGCTGGGCCATAATGCACGCCACCAGATCGGGCAAGCCCATTTACCTTCAAAGTGCTGCTGCTGCTTGCGTACAAGAATCAAGGGAGTTGGGCTGTGAGTGCTCTGGCCCGATCAGCCAATGCCTGTCCGACCCGATCGGGTGGGAAGCCCCGCCCCCATTTTGTTGCTGCCAGCGTACGTGAACAAGAGAAAGTGTTGGACCAATTTTGTGTTGGCCCGATCGGGTGGCCATTTGCCCAATCGGGTACCGGTCACGCGGAGCGGAATTCTATCTTTATTATTTCTATTTTTAATTAGATTTGAGGGCTGTTATAAATAGCTAATCTTCATTATTTTAGAGACACCTTATTTACATCTTTTATTCAGCTCTGTTTAGTTTCGTTTTAGAGAGTTTTTAATTCAAAAAGTGATTGAACCTTGGATCGATTTCAATAAAGTTTATTATTCTCAATCAATTGGTATTTCTCTTTATTCTTAATCTCTTTCATTGTTTCACTATTGTTTGGTTTGATTATTGAATTGTTTCATGATGTTAGGATTAGAGTTTCATATTAGTTTTATTATTGTTCATTTGATTATGTCTGAGTAGTCTAATTTCTAGGGATTTAGGGAGGAAAGCCATGTTTATACCATGAATTACTTTTGAATTGCTATTAGATTGGTTATGGTATGATTTGTTATTATTGAGTAATTAATGTTATTGCGCAATTTCATTGATTGTTTGAGGTTAATAATTGTTAGCACAGATCCGTCTTACTTTTAGAGGATTAGTACACATCAGTAATTCTGATTATGTTAGTGACCACGCGGCATATGTTGAATTATGAGTGTTAAGACTTAGCCATAGCTTAACACGTGCTTTAATTTGTTTATTCTTGACCTAGGTTCTGATAGTTGTTTGATCCTTTGATTGGTATAAGCATGGTGGACCGAACTAATTCCCTAGACCTTTATTCATAGTTTAAATCTTATCTTTATATTGCTCTCTAGAGTTTAATTAGTAGTTCAGTTAAATTCTTCCCTGATCTTGTCTGAAGTAGCTGTTTAGCTGGATATTAATTTAGAAACTTTGTCTCTCTGTGGATTCGACCATACTTCCCTTGATTATCATTGTTAGAGGATTTAGGATTTATCTTTGACTAGGTGATACGGCTTTAGCCTGTCAAATTTTGGCGCCGTTGCCGGGGAGACGGATAGTTTTCTAAGTTTTTATTTCGTTATTTGGTTTACTTCTCTCTGTACCTCATCAGAACTTCTTTGTTCCAATTAAGGTACGTTTTACTGCTTCTTTTTGTTTCTTTTGTATGCACAAACGGTTTCCCCATCCCAGCGGATCCCAATCTCACAAAGACAATCAGGCAAATTCGAAAGAAAATTCAGAAAGAAAGGCAGTCTGTTCAGCTGAACACCTCTGAAGCAGACACTTCGAGTTCAACTATGGCCAAATAATTGAAGTCATATGGGGTGCCTAATCCTGACGTCATCTCCACTGGCCCGCTCATGCCCACCATCGCCGCTAACAACTTTGAGATTAAGCCTGGACTCATCAATATGGTTCAGCAAAATCATTTTGGTGGGCATCCTACTAAAGTCCCAGCCAATCATCTACAGCGGTTTCAACAACTTTGTCGAACTGTCAAACATGGCAGCGTCACTCCAGACCAATTGAAAGTCATGATGTTCGAGTTTTCATTGAGAGGTAGAGCACAAAAGACAACAGAATGGAGTGAAATTTCAGCTGCTTTCCTGAGAGAGTATTATCCACCTACAAAGACAACAAAATTCAGAAACTAACTAGCCACGTTTTCCCAAGAGCCTGATCAAACACTTTGGGAAGCGTGGGCTAGGTTCAGAGACTTGTAGAGAGAGTGTCCACAACACAATATGGACAAATGTTTCTTGACGCAGACATTTTACAATGGTCTGTAGCCTCAGTCGAAGAGTATTGTTGACTCGTCTGCTGGAGGAGTTTTTCTGGATAAGTAAGTGGATGTAGGCTATGACTTCTTGTCGAACCTTGCAGCCAATGATCATTCCATTTCCCGAAGCCTCATAAAGAAGGTATTGGAGGTAGATGCACTTGCATTGCTGACTTCGCAAGTGGCGAAACTGAACCAAAAGTTTGACACCTTGAGATCCTCTACATCGACACCCCCTCCCTTGATTATTAGTGCTATGTCTGCCGTGGCACCCATTACCTCATCGTACTGCGAGGTATGCGATGTTCAGGGTCATTTTGGGCATGACTGTCAGTTCACTCAACATCAGATGGAGCAGGCAAATGCCTTCCAACATAGACCACTAAATTCCCCCCTCCACATACCTACCAAAATCCACAAAACTTTCAACCCCCACCTCCACAACATTATTCCAAATCATCATTCTACCAAACCCTTTGGTTTTCAGAGACCCCCACCACAAAGCTTCCATCACCCTAACAACTTCCAAACCCCACAAAGTTTTCAAACCCCACCTCCACAAATATCCCCACAAGAGCCTACTACATCGGAATCGATGAAGCTGATGTTGGCTATGCAAAAGACTAATGAGGAGGCGTAAAGAGCTCAAGAAAAGCATTTGGTGGCTATGCAGCGAGCTAATGAGGTGGCACAAAGAGCCCAAGAGAAGCACATCAAACTTCTTGAGACGCAGATAGCCCAATTGACAGGAAACAATGCTCAGAGGCAGCAGGGACAATTGCCTAGGCAACCCATTCATAGGGGCACTTGAATGCCATTACTCTTCGCAGTGGCGCTGCTTATGACGCCCCTCCATTGCCCACTGATGATGCTGCCCAGACTAAGGTCAAGAAGGTGGTAGAGAAAGGAAAAGGGAAGAGTTCGATGTCTGAGGTCGAATTATCTGAGGAAGCTGAACAGACAGGGATGAAAAAGGAGAAGGTTTGTGAAGCGCCTTTTACACCAAGGCTACCTTTTCCTCACAGGTTGCAACAATCAAAGGTCGATCAGCAATTTGGTAAGTTCTTGGCTATGGTCAAGAACCTTGAGGTAACGATTCCCTTCAATGGTTTAATGACCCAAGTCCTTGTGTATGCCAAATTTCTGAAAGACATGATCACTAAGAAAAGAGACTTTGGTGGGGTAGAATGTGTCGCTCTTACGGAAGAGTGTAGTGCTTTTATTCAGAATAAAACCACACCTAAGTTGAAAGATCCTGGTAGTTTTTCTATTCCCTGCCATCTTGGACCTTCTTTTACTGATAAGGCTTTGTGTGATTTAGGTGCTTTTGTTTCTATTATTTCTTTATCTATCTATAAGAAACTGAATATAGGAGCACTTAAATGCACACAAATCACTTTATAGATGGCTGATCATTCTATAAAATACCCGCTAGGTGTTTTAGAGGACGTTCCTGTTAGGGTCGGGAAATTCTAAATTTCTGTTGACTTTGTGGTTCTTGATATGGATGAGTATGCCTAGATTCTCATTATTCTGGGTAGACCTTTTTTGTGTACTGCTAGTGCTGTCATCGATGTTAAGTCTGGGTCTTTAACTCTGAGTGTTGGTGATGATAAAGTGTATTTTAAACTAACCTATGTTTTAGAGGCACATATGCTTGAGGAATCATGTTGTAGGGCTGAGATTTTGGATGAGTTGGGTGTATAGAAGGTTCAAAATGCACCTAAGGTTGCCTCACAGTCTGGAGGTATTATCAAGCACATTTGGAGAAGGAAGATGTTTGATGAGGGTGGCACTCACTGCCAAGCCTCTCCAATCTGAGACATGGAGGTATTATGGTCGTGTGAGACCTTTATAAACCAGCGCTGTGCGGGAGGCAACCCGTAATTTCATCTTATTCCTCTATCCTTTTCTTTTTCTTTTTTTTATTTAGTGAGAGAGAGTGACAGAGCACTAACGTCGTTTTTCCTCTTAGCATCATCCTTTGTCCAACTTTTGGCATTGAGGACACTGCCAAGTTCAGCTTGGGGGAGGATTTATGTTTGTATTCTCTATCTCTTTTACTGCTTTCTAGGATAGATTTATTGCTTTCAAAAAATACTAAAAAAATAAAAAAAAATATGGTTCTACCTATTCTCATGGTAAAATCAATTAATCAAGCATTTCCACAACTCATAGTGATCCAAATAAGGTCCTAGGAAGTCATCACCTATTCTCATGGTGAAGTCAACCTATTGACTAGCCTAAGGTCAATCCAAGGCTTCATTTTTCAATCCTTCACCTTGGATTCCCAAATCAAGTTCAAATGGTGATCAATCAATTAAACATGACAATAAAATAAGCTAGACAACCTAATTTCACCTAGGTCTAACCCTCAAGCTTGACTTTTAGGGTAGACTAATGATCACCTAGGTCATCCCCTTCCCCTAGCTAGTAAACTACTCACTAGCCATGAAAAGCATGAAAGAAAAAGCTTCAATCAACAATGGTGATTTATGATGAAAATTATCTCAACAAAGCTAATAAACAACTAATCACTACTAATCAAATGCTAAACCAAAATAAAGCAAGTATTAAAGCAAATAAAGAGAAGAGTAAGAAGAAATACGAAAAAATAGATGAAAATCAATTGCCAAACTCCATTGAAATAGCTTCAATCATCAACATTCAACTCTTAGATCTAGTTTCTCTCACTAAGTTCTACTTCTCTCTCTAAAAACTCTCTCTAATTAGAACTCATTAATTCAGAATTTGAAAGCTTAGTCTTAATAATTATTACAAAATGAGTTTTTATACCCCGTAAACATAAGGGAAAAAATGTACAAGATGAAACAAAAAATGGCCTTTCTGGGCAAAGGAGCGCCCGCTACTTGTACTGTGGAGCCCCCCGCTCCAGGAACCCTCCTGGGCCGCTCCAAGTTACTGCTTCTTCTCTTCACTTCTTCTTCGACGGAACGCCCGCTCCGCCTCTTTTGAAGCGACCGCTCCCCTGTTTTGGAGTCTCTTCCTTGTAAATCTAACTTTAAACACTTCAAGATAAGTGATTGGATAGGGGAGGGGGGATGCACATGCACATGTAATTATCTATATGCAACCTAACTACATGCAAATGAACCAAAACTAAATGCAAAGCATGTTAAATTGAGAAAGGATGAAAAACGGGAAGAAAAGAAAACTATATAGCCTAAAATGCATCTAAATGACCTAAAACTATATGCAAATAAGTAAACCTAAAGTCCACTTATCAATATGCCTTTAAGGAGGTTGTGTCACTCAAAACCACCTCTCACGACGTCCGTGTCGCCCTAAATTTGGGATTTCCTATTTGTTTATTTGGTCATCGAAACCCACTCTTAAAATTTTGGCTGGTCATAATAATTTTCTTCGCAATCCTTTTTTCGATCAACGTGGACTGTATGCCTTTTATGTGACTCGAAACCACCTCATACGACGTCCTTATTGCCCCAAATTTGGTATTCCCTATTATTTTGGTCATTGAAACCTACCACCAAACTTTTGGCTCATTCAGAAAACTTTGCTCCGAAATCCTTTTTCACCCTCAACGTGGATTGTGTGTCTTTAAGGAGCCTATCTGACTCAAAACACCCTCATTCTGCGTCTGTTGTGCCCAAAATTTGGTATTCCCTATTTTCTAGTCATTAATGATAACTACCCCCAAAATATCGGCTAATTCTGAAAACTTTTTCCGAAACCCTTTTTCCTACCACCATGGATTATGTGCCTTTAAGACGGCTATGTGACTTGAAACCACCTTAAACGACTTCCGTTTTGTTCTAAATTTGGAATTCCCTATTTTTTGTTCATGGAAACCTACTCCCAAAGTTTCATCTCAATCTTAAAACTTTGCTCCGAAACCCTTTTTTCCCATCAACGTGGACTATGTGCCTTTAAGGAGGCTATGTGACTCAAAACCACCTCATACGACGTGCATTTTGGTATTTCCTATTTTTTTGGTCATTGAAACCTACCACCAAAAATTCGGCTCATCCAGAAAACTTTGATCAGAAGACCTTTTTTCCCATCAACGTGGATAATGTGCCTTTAAGGAGCCTATGTGACTCAAAACCACCTCTTGCTAAGTCGATTTTGCCCCAAATTTGGTATTCCCTATTTTTTAGTCATTGAAACCTACCCCCATATTGGCTAATTCTGAAGACTTTGGTGCGAAACCCTTTTTCCCATCGACGTGGATTATGTGCCTTTAAGGAAGCTATGTGACTCGAAACCATCTCATACGACATGCGTTTCGCCCCAAATTTCATATTTCCTAATTTTTGGTCATTGAACCTACCACCAAAATTACAGCTCATTCATATAACTTTGATCCGAAACCTTTTTTTCCCATCAACGTGTATTATTTGCCTTTAACTGTGTCACTCTAAACCACCTCATACAACGTCCGTGTCGCCCCAAATTTGGGATTCTCTATTTGTTTGGTCATTGCAACCCACTCTTAAAATTTCGGCTCGTTCATAAAACCTTTCTCCGAAACTCTTTTTTTCGAAACCCTTTTTTCCATCAACGTGGACTGAAAGCCTTTAAGTAGGTTATGTGACTCGAAACCACCTCATACGACGTTCATTTTGCCTATTATTTTGGTCATTGAAACCTACCACCTGGCTCATTCAGAAAAATTTGCTCGGAAATCCTTTTTTACCATCAATGTGGATTGTGTGTCTTTAAGAAGCCTATATGACTCAAAACACCCCTATTCTACGTCCGTTGTGTCCTAAATTTGGTATCTCCTATTTTCTAGTCATTGAAACCTACCCCCAAAATATTAGCTAATTCTATAAACTTCGTTATGCAACCCTATTTCCCACCAACGTGGATTATATGCCTTAAAGGCTCTTATGTGACTTGAAACCACCTTAAGCGACTTCCGAATTTGGAATACCCTGTTTTTTGGTCATCAAAACCTACTCCCATATTTTCGTCTCAATCTTAAAACATTGCTCCGAAACCCTTATTTCCCATCAACGTGGACTATGTGCCTTTAAGGAGGCTATGTGACTCGAAACCACCTCATACGACGTGCGTTTTTCCCCAAATTAGGTATTTCCTATTTTTTGGTCATTGAAACCTGCCACAAAAAATTCGGCTCATTCAGAAAACTTTGATCCGAAACCCTCATTTCCATCAACGTGTATAATGTGCTTTTAAGGAGCCTATGTGACACAAAGCCACCTCATACTACGTATGTTGTGCCCCAAATTTGGTATTCCCTATTTTTTAGTCATTGAAATCTACCCCCGAAATATTGGCTAATTCTGAAAGCTTTGCTCCTAAATCCTTTTCCCATCAACGTGGATTATGTGCCTTTAAGGCGGCTATGTGACTTGAAACCACCTCATACGAGTTCCCTTTTGCCCTATATTTGGTATTCCCTATTTTTTAGTCAATGCAACTTACCCCCAAAATATTGGCTAGTTCTGAAAACTTTGTTCCGAAACCCTTTGTCCCATCAACGTGGGTTATGTGCCTTTAATGAGGCTATGTGTCGTGAAACCACCTAATACGACTTCCATTTTTCCCTAAATTTGGTATGCCCTATTTTTTTTGTCATCGAAACCTACTCCCAGAATTTCGTCTCAATCTAAAAACTTAGCTCCGAAACCCTTTTTCCCTTCAACGTGGAATATGTGCCTTCAAAGAGGCTATGTGACTCGAAACCACCTCATACGATGTGCGTTTTGCCCCAAATTTGGTATTTCCTATTTTTTTGTCATTGAAACCTACCACCAGAAATTCGGCTCATTTAGAATACTTTGATCCAAAACCCTTTTTTCCCATTAATGTGGATTATGTGCCTTTCAGGAGGCTATGTGACTCGAAACCACCTCATACAACGTGCATTTTGCCCCAAATTTGGTATTTCCTAATTTTTTTGTCATTGAAACCTACCACTAAAAATTCGGCTCATTCAGAAAACTTTGATTCGAAACACTTTTTTCCCATCAACGTGGATTATGTGCCTTTCAGGAGGCTATGTGACTCAAAACCACCTCATACGACGTGCGTTTTGCCCCAAATTGGGTATGTCCTATTTTTTTGGTCATTGAAACCTACCACTAAAAATTCGGCTCATTTAGAAAACTTTGATCCGAAACACTTATTTCCATCAACGTGGATAATGTGCCTTTAAGGAGCCTATGTGACACAAAACCACCTCATATTACGTCAATTGTGCCCCAGATTTGGTATTCCCTATTTTTTAGTCAATGAAACCTACCCCCAAAATATTGGCTAATTCTGAAAGCTTTGCTCCTAAATCCTTTTCCCATCATCGTGGATTATGTACTTTAAGGCGGCTATGTGACTTGAAACCACCTCATACGACTACCGTTTTTCCCTAAATTTGGTATTCATTATTTTTTTGGTCATCGAAACCTACTCCCAAAATTTCGTCTCAATCTGAAAAATTTGCTCCGAAACCCTTTTTTCCTATCAACGTGGAATACGTGCCTTTAAGGAGACAATGTCAGTCGAAACCACCTCATATGACATGCATTTTCCCCAAATTTAGTATTTTCGGGTTTTTTGGTCATCGAAACCTACCACTAAAATTTTGACTCATTCAGAGAACTTTGATCCGAAACCCCTTTTTTCCCATCAACGAGGATACTATGCATTTAAGGAGGCTGTGTCACTCAAAACCACCTCATACGATGTCAGTGTCGCCCTAAATTTGGTATTCATTATTTGTTTGGTCATTGAAACCCACTCTTAAAATTTCGGGTCGTTCATAATACTTTTCTCCGAAACCCCTTTTCTATCAACGTGGACTGTATGCCTTTAAGGAGGTTATGTGACTCGAAACCACCTCATACGACGTCTGTTTTGCCCCAAATTTGGTATTCCCTATTATTTTGGTCAATGAAACCTATCACCAAAATTTTGGCTCATTCAGAAAACTTTGCTCTGAAATCCTTTTTTACCATCAACGTGGATTGTGTGTCTTTAAGGAGCCTATAAGACTCAAAACACCGTCACACTACGTCCGTTGTCCCACAAATTTGGTATTCGCTATTTTCTAGTCACTGAAACCTACCCCCAAAATATTGGCTAATTTTGAAAACTTTATTCCGAAACGCTTTTTTCCCATCAACGTGGATTATGTGCCTTTAAGGCGGCTATGTGACTTGAAACCACCTTAAATGAGTTTCGTTTTGCCCCAAATTTGGAATTTCCTATATTTTTGGTCATCAAAAATTAATCCCAAAATTTCGTCTGAATCTTAAAACTTTGCTCCGAAACTCTTTTTTCCGATCAACGTGGACTACGTGCCTTTAAGGAGACTATGTGACTCGAAACCACCTCATACGACGTGCGTTTTGCCCCAAATTGAGTATTTCCTAATTTTTTGTTATTGAAACCTACCACCAAAAATTCGGCTCATTCAGAAAACCTTGTTCCGAAACCCTTTTTCCCCATCAACGTGGATTATGTGCTTTTAAGGACGCTTGTGACTCGAAACCACCTCATACGACGTGCGTTTTGCCCCAAATTTTGTATATCCTAATTTTTTGGTCATTGACCTATCACGAAAAATTCGCCTCGTTCATAATACTTTTCTCCGAAACCCTTTTTTTCATCAACGTGGACTGTATGCCTTTAAGGAGGTTATGTGTCTCGAAACCACCTCATACGACGCTCGTTTTTCCCTAAATGTGGTATTCCCTATTATTTTGGTCATTGAAACCTACCACCCAAATTATGGCTCATTCAAAAAATTTTGCTCTGAAATCTTTTTTTTTACCACAACGTGGATTATGTGCCTTTAAGGAGTCTATGTGACTCAAAACCACCTCGTACTACATCCGTTTCGCCCCAAATTCCTAATTTTTTTGGTCACTGAAATGCACTCCCAAAATTTCGGCTCATTCATAATACTTTTCATCGAAACTCTTTTTTCCATCAACGTGGACTATATGCCTTTAAAGAGGTTATGTGACTCGAAACCACCTCGTACGTTGCCCGTTTTGCCCCAATTTTGGTATTCCCTATTTCGTTGGTCATTGAAATCGACCACCAAAATTTTGGCTTAATCTGAAGAAATTTCTCCGAAACCCTTTTTCCATCCACGTGGAGTGTATGCCTTTAGGGAGGTTATGTGACTTGAAACCACCTAATACGACGTCCGTTTTGCCCCAAATTTGGTATTCTCTATTTTTGTGGTCATTAAAACCCACCCCAAAAATTTCAGCTCATTCAGAACACTTTGCTGCGCAACCTTTTTTTCCCATCAACGTGGATTGTGTGCCTTTAAGGAGCCTATGTGACTCAAAACACCCTCACACTACGTTCGTTGTGCCCCAAATTTGGTATTCCCTATTTTCTAGTCATTGAAACCTACCCCCAAAACCTTAGCTAATTCTGAAAACTTCGTATCGAATACCTTTTTTCCCATCAACGTGGATTATGTGCCTTTAAGGCGGCCACCTTAAACGACTTCCGTTTTGCGCTAAATTTGGAATTCCCTATATTTTTGGTCATCAAAACCTACTCCCAAAATTTCGTCTCAATTTAATAACTTTACTCCGAAACCCTTTTTTCCCATTAACGTGGACTATGTGCCTTTAAGGAGGCTATGTGACTCGAAACCACCTCATACGACGTGCGTTTTGCCCCAAATTTGGTGTTTGCTATTTTTTTGGTCATTAAAACCTACCACTAAAAGATCGGCTCATTCAAAAAACTTTGATCCAAAACCCTTATTTCCATCAATGTGGATAATGTGCCTTTAAGGAGATTATGTGACACAAAACCACCACATACTACGTCCGTTGTGCCCCAAATTTGGTATTCAATATTTTTTAGTCATTGAAACCTACCCCCAAAACATTGGCTAATTCTGAAAGCTTTGTTCCTAAACCCTTTTCCCATCAATGTGGATTATGTACCTTTAAGGCGGCTATGAGACTTGAAACACCTCATACGACTTTCGTTTTGCCCTAAATTTGGTATTCATTATTTTTTTTGTCATCAAAACCTAATCCCAAAATTTCGTCTCAATCTTAAAACTTTGCCCTGAAAGCACTTTTTCCATCAACGTGGAATATATGCCTTTAAGGAGACTATGTGACTCGAAACCACCTCATATGACTTGAGTTTTGCCCCAAATTTGGTATTTCGGAGTATTTTGGTCATTGAAACCTACCACCAAAATTTCGGCTCATTCAGAAAACTTAGATCTGAAACCCCTTTTTTCCCATCAACGTGGATTATATGCCTTTAAGGAGGCTTGTCACTCAAAACCACCTCATACGACGTCCTAAAAGCCCTAAATTTGGTATTCCCTATTTATTTGGTCATTGAAACCCACTCTTAAAATTTCTGCTCGTTCATTATACATTTCTCCGAAGCCCTTTTTTCCATAAATGTGGACTGTATGCCTTTAAGGAGGTTATGTGACTAGAAACCACCTCATACGACGTCTGTTTTACCTATTATTTTGGTCATTGAAACCTATCACCAATTTTTTTTCTTATTCATAAGACTTTGCTCTGAAATCCTTTTTTACCATTAACGTGGATTGCGTGCCTTTAAGGAGCCTATGTGACTCAAATCACCCTCACACTACGTCCGTTGTGCCCCAAATTTGTTATTCCGTATTTTCTAGTCATTGAAACCTACCCCCATAATATTGGCTATGTCAGAAAACTTTGTTCCAAAACCCTTTTTTCCCATCAACGTGGATTATGTGCCTTTAAGGCGGCTAATTTACTTGAAACCACCTTAGACGACTTCCGTTTTGCCCTAAATTTGAATTTCCCTATAATTTTCGTCATCGAAACCTACCCCAAAATTTTGATTCAATCTTAAAACTTTAGTCCGAAACCCTGTTTTCCCATCAACGTGGACTATGTTCCTTTAAGGAGGCTATGTTACTCGAAACCACCTCATACGACGTGCGTTTTGCCCCAAATTTGGTATCTCCTATTTTTTTGGTCATGGAAACCTACCACCAAAGATTGGGTCATTCAGAAAACTTTAATCTGAAACCCTTTTTTCCCATCAATGTGGATTAAGTGCCTTGAAGGAGCATATGTGACTCAAAAGCACCTCGTACTACATCCGTTGTGCCCCATATTTGGTATTTCCTATTTTTGGTCAATGCAACCTACCACCAAAATATTGGCTAATTCTGAAAACTTTGTTATAAAACCCTTTTTCCCATCAACGTGGATTATGTGCCTTTAATGCTGCTATGTGTCGTTAAACCACCTAATACGACTTTCGTTTTCCCCTAAATTTGGTATTCCCTATTTTTTTGGTCATCGAAACCTACTCCCAAAATATTGTCTCAATCATAAACTTAGGTTCGAAACCCTTTTTCCCTTCAACGTGGACTATGTATGTGCCTTTAAAGAGGCAATGTGACTCGAAACCACCTCATACGACGTGCGTTTTGCCTCAAATTTAGTATTTCCTAATTTTTGTCATTAAAACCTACCACCAAAATTCGGCTCATTCGAAAAACTTTGATCCGAAACTCTTTTTTCCATCAACGTGGACTATATGCATTTAAAGAGGTTATGTGACTCGAAACCACCTCGTACGTTGCTCGTTTTGCCACAATTTTGGTATTCCCTATTTTTTTATTCATCGAAACCTACTCCCAAAATATCGTCTCAATCCAAAAACTTTGTTCCGAAACCTTTTTTCCCATCAACGTGGATTATATGTCTTTAAGGAGGCTATTTTACTCGAAACCACCTCATACGACGTGTGTTTTGCCCCAAATTTTGTATTTCCTAAATTTTTGGCCATTGAACCTATCACGAAAAATTCGCCTCGTTCATAATACTTTTCTCCGAAACCCTTTTTTTCATCAACGCGGATTGTATGCCTTTAAGGAGGTTATGTGTCTCGAAACCACCTTATACGACGTCCGTTTTGCCCTAAATTTGGTATTCCCTATTATTTTGGCCATTGAAACCTACCACCAAAATTATGGTTCATTCAAAAAAAATTTGCTCTAAAATCTTTTTTAACCATCAACGTGGATTATGTGCCTTTAAGGAGCCTATTTGACTCAAAACCACCTCTGACTATATGCGTTTCTCCCCAACTTTGGTATTCCCAATTTTTTTCGTTATTGAAATGCACCCCCAAAATTTCGGCTCATTCAGAAATCTTTTCTCCGAAACTCTTTTTTCCATCAACGTGGACTATATGACTTTAAAGAGGTTATGTGACTCGAAACCACCTCGTACGTTACCCGTTTTGCCCCAATTTTGGTATTCCCTATTTTATTGGTCATTGAAACCTACCACCAAAATTTCGGTTCAATTTGAAAATTTTCTCCGAAATCCTTTTTTCCATCCACGTGGAGTGTATGCCTTTAGGGAGGTTATGTGACTCGAAACCACCTCATAAGACGTCCGTTTTAGACCAAATTTTGTATTCCTTAATTTTTTGTTCATCGAAACCTACCATCCAAAATTTCGTCTGATTTTAAAAAACTTTGCTCCGAAATCATTTTTTCCATCCACGTGGAGTGTATGCCTTTAGGGAGGTTATGTGACTCGAAACCACCTCATAAGACGTCCGTTTTGCACCAAATTTTGTATTCCTTATTTTTTTGTTCATCGAAACTTACCATCCAAAATTTCGTTTCATTTTAAAAAACTTTGCTCCGAAAGCCTTTTTTCCCATCAACGTGAACAATGTGCCTTTAAGGAGCGTATGTGACTCAAAACCACCTCATACGAAGTCTTTTTCGCCCCAAATTTGGTATTCCCAATTTTTTTGTTCATTGAAATCCACCACCAAAATTTCGGCTCCTTCAGAAAACTTTTCTCAGAAACTCTTTTTCCCATCAATGTGGAGTGTATGCCTTTAAGGATTTTGTGTGACTTAAAACCATCTCATACGACGCCCATTTGGCCCCAAATTTGGTAATCCCTATTTTTTCATTAAAATCCACCCCATAAATTTCGGCTTATTCAGAAATTTTTGTTGCGCAACCTTTTTTTCCATCAACGTGGATTGCGTGTCTTTAAGGAGCCTATGTGACTCGAAACGCCCTCACACTACGTCCATTGTGCCCCAAATTTGTCATTCCCTATTTTATAGTATTTGAAACCTACCCCCAAAATATTGGCTAATTCTGAATTCTTTGTTTCGAAATAATTTTTTCCCATTATTTTGACTTGAAACCACCTTAGACGACTTCCGTTTTGCCCTAAATTTGGAATTCCCTATATTTTGGGTCATCGAAACCTACTTCAAAATTTCGCCTCAATCTTAAAACTTTACTCCGAAACCCTGTTTCCCATCGACGTGGACTATGTGCCTTTAAGGAGGCTATGTGACTCGAAAGCACCTCATAAGACATGCGTTTTGCCCCAAATTTGGTATTTCCTATTTTTTGGTCATTGCAACCTACCACCAAAGATTGGGTCATTTAGTAAGTTTTGATCCGAAACCCTTTTTTCCCATCAACGTGGATTAAGTGCCTTGAAGGAGCCTATGTGACTCAAAAGCATCTCGTACTACATCCCTTGTGCCCCATATTTGGTATTACCTATTTTTGGTCAATGCAACCTACCCCCAAAATATTGGCTAATTCTGAAATCTTTGTTCTGAAACCCTTTTTCCCATCAACGTGGATTATGTGCCTTTAATGCGACTATGTGTCGTTAAACCACCTAATACGACTTTCGTTTTTCCCTAAATTTAGTATTCCCTATTTTATTGGTCATCGAAACCTACTCCCAAAATTTCGGCTCATTTAAAAAACTTTACAACGAAACCTTTTTTCCCATCAACGTGGACAATGTGTCTTTAAGGAGCCTATGTGACTCAAAACCACCTCATACGACATCATTTTCGCCCCAAATTTGGTATTCCCATTTTGGTCATTGAAATGCACCTCCAAAATTTCGGCTCATTCAGAAAACTTTTCTCCGATACTCTTTTCCATCTACGTGGACTCTATGCCTTTAAAGAGGTTATGTGACTCGAAACCACCTTGTATGATGTCCGTGTTGCCCCAAATTTGGTATTCCCTATTTTTTTCGTCATTGAAATCGACCACCAAAATTTCGGCTCAAACTTAATAAATTTCTATGAAACCCTTTTTTCTATCAACGTGAAGTGTATGCCTTTAGGGAGGTTATGTGACTCGAAACCACCTCATTTGACGTTCGTATTGCCCCAAATTTTAAATTCCCTATTTTTTTTGTCATTGGAACGTACTCACAAAATTTCGGCGCAATCATAAACTTTTTTTCCAAACCTTTTTTTCCCTCAACGTGGAGTGTATGACTTTAAGGAGGTTATGTGACTCGAAACCACCTCATACGACGTCCGTTTTGCCCCAATTTTGGTATTCCATATTTTGTTGGTCGTCAAAACCTACCACCAAATGTTCGGCTCAATCTGAAAATGTGTCTCCGAAACCCTTTTTTCCATCAACGTGGAGTGTATGCCTTACGGAGATTATGTGACTGGAAACTACCTTATACGACTTCTGTTTCGCCCCGAATTGGGTATTCACAATTTTTTTCTCATTGAAACCTACCAGCGAAATTTCGGCTAATTCAGAAAACTTTGCCTGGAAAGGCTTTTTTCCCATCAACGTGGATAATGTGCCTTTAAGGAGCCTATATGACTCAAAACCACCTCATACGACGTCCGTTTCGCCCCAAATTTGATATTCCCAATTTGTTTTGTCAATGAAATCCACCCAAAAATTTCGGCTCATTCAGAAAACTTTTCTTCGAAAACTTTTTTTCCATCAACGTGGACTGCCTTTAAGGGGGTGATGTGACTCGAAACGACCTCATACGACGTCCATTTTGCCCCAATTTTGGTATTCCCTGTTTTGTTGGTCATTGAAACCTACCACCAAAATTTCGCCTCATTAAAAAAACTTGACGAAACCCTTTCTTTCCCATCTACGTGGATTGTGTGCCTTTAAGGAGGTTATGTGACTAGACACCACCTCATACGACGTCGGTTTGACCCCAAATTTGGCAGTCCCTATTTTTTTTGTCGTTGAAACCTACCTTCGAAATTTCGGCTCATTTAAAAAACTTTGCTTCGAAACCCTTTTAAGGAGGTTATATGACTCGAAACCACGTCATACGACATCTATTTTGCCCCAAATTTGGTATTTCATATTTTTTTGTCATTGAAACATACCACTAAAAATTCGGCTGATTCAGAAAACTTTGATCCGAAACCCTTATTTCCATCAATGTGGATAATGTGCCTTTAAGGAGCCTATGTGAAACAAAACCACCTATTGTGCCCCAAAATTGGTATTCTCTATTTTTTAGTCATTGAAACCTACCCCAAAATATTGGCTAATTTTGAAAGCTTTGCTCCTAAACCCTTTTCCCTTCAACGTGGAATATGTACCTTTAAGGAGACTGTGATTCGAAACCGCCTCATATGACATGCGCTTTGCCCCAAATTTGGTTTTTCCGAGTTTTTTGGTCATTGAAACCTACCACCAAAATTTCGGCTCATTCAGAAAACTTAGATCCTAAACCCATTTTTTCCATCAACGTGGATTGTATGCCTTTAAGGAGGCTGTGTCACTCAAAATCATCTCATACGACGTCAGTGTCGCCATAAATTTGGTATTTTCTATTTATTTGGTCATTGAAACCCACTCTTAAAATTTCGGCTCGTTCATAATACTTTTCTCCGAAACCCTTTTTTCCTTCAACGTGTACTGTATGCCTTTAAGGAGGTTATGTGACTCGAAACCACCTCATACAACGTCCGTTTTGCGCCAAATTTTGTATTCCCTTTTATTTTGGTCATTGAAACCTATCACCAAAGTTTTTGCTCAATTAGAAAACTTTGCTCTGAAATCCTTTTTTACCATCAATGCGGATTATGTGTCTTTAAGGAGCCTATAAGACTCAAACCACCCTCACACCACGTCCGTTGTGCCACAAATTTGGTATTTGCTATTTTCTTGTGATTGAAACCTACCCCCAAAATATTAGCTAATTTTGAAAACTTCATTCCGAAAACCTTTTTTCCATCAACGTTGATTATGTGCCTTTAAGGCGGCTATGTGACCTGAAACCACCTTAAACGACTTCCGTTTTGCCCCAAATTCGGAATTCCCTAAGTTTTTTGTCATCGAAACCTACCCCAAAATTTCGTCTAAATCTTAAAACTTTGCTCCAAAACCATTTTTTCCCATCAATGTGGACTATGTGCCTTTAAGGAGGCTATGTGACTCGAAACCACCTCATACGACGTGCGTTTTACCCAAAATTTGGTATTTCCTATTTTTTGGTCATTCATAACTACCACCATAAATTCGGCTCATTCAGAAAACTTTGATGCGAAACCCTTTTTTCACATCAACGTGGATTATGTGCCTTTAAGGAGCCTATGTAACTCAAAACCACATCGTACTACGTCCGTTGTGCCCCATATTTGGTATTCCCTATTTTTTAGTTAATGCAACCTACCCCCAAAATATTAGCTAGTTTTGAAAACATAGTTCCGAAACCCTTTGTTCCATCAACGTGGATTATGTGCCTTTAAGGAGGCTATGTGTCGTGAAACCACCTCATACGACTTCCGTTTTTCCCTAAATTTGGTATTCCCTATTTTTAGTCATCGAAACCTACTCCCAAAATATCGTCTCAATCTAAAAACTTAACTTCGAAACCCTTTCCCCCTTCAACGTGGACTATGTGCCTTTAAAGAGACTATGTGACTCAAAACCACCTCATACGACGGGCGTTTTGCCCCAAAATTTGTATTTTCTAATTTTTTGTCATTGAAACCTACCACCAAAAATTGGGCTCATTTAGAAAACTTTTATCCGAAACCCTTTTTTCCCATCAACGTGGATTATGTGCCTTTCAGGAGGCTATGTGACTAAAAACCACCTCATACGACATGCGTTTTGCCCCAAATTAGGTATTTCCTAATTTTTTGGTCATTGAACCTACCACGAAAAATTCGCCTCGTTCCTAATACTTTTCTCCGAAACCTTTTTTTCCATCAACATGGACTGTATGTCTTTAAGGAGGTTATGTGTCTCGAAACCACATCATACGACGTTCGTTTTGCCACAAATTTGGTATTCCCTATTATTTTTGGCATTAAAACCTACCACAAAAATTATGGGTCATTCAGAAAACTTTGCTTTGAAATCTTTTTTTTACCATCAACGTGGATTATGTGCCTTTAAGGAGCCTATGTGTCTCAAAATCACCTCGTACTACATCCGTTTCGCATCAAATTTGGTATTCGCAATTTTTTTGGTCATTGAAATGCACCCCGGTTCATTCAGAAAACTTTTCTTCGAAACTCTTTTTTCCATAATTGTGGATTATATGCCTTTAAAGAGGTTGTGTGACTCGAAACCACCTCGTACGTTGCCCGTTTTGCCCCAATTTTGGTATTCCCTATTTCGTTGGTCGTTGAAACCGACCACCAAAATTTCGGCTCAATCTTAAAAAATTTCTCCGAAACCCTTTTTTTCCATCCACGTGGAGTGTATGCCTTTAGGGAGGTTATTTTACTCGAAACCATCTTATACGACGTCCGTTTTGCACCAAATTTTGAATTGCTTATTTTTTGTTCATTGAGACCTACCATCAAAATTTCGGCTCATTTTAAAAAACTTTGCTTCGAAAGCCTTTTTTCCCATCAATGTGGTCAATGTGCCTTTAAGGAGCCTATGTGACTCAAAAACCTCATACGACGTGTGTTTAGTCCCAAATTTGGTATTCCCAATTTTTTTGTTCATTGAAATCAACCCCCAAAATTTCGGCTCATTCAAAAAACTTTTCTCCGTAACTCTTTTTCCCATCAACGTGGAGTGTATGCCTTTCAGGATATTATGTGACTTAAAACCATCTCATACGACGTCCGTTTCGCCCCAAATTTGGTATTCCCAAATTTGGTGGTCATAAAAATCCACCCCAAAGTTTTTGGCTCATTCAGAAAAATTTGCTGCGTAACCATTTTTTCCCAACAACGTGGAATGCGTGCCTTTAAGGAGCCTATGTGACTCAAAACGCCCTGACACTATGTCCGTTGTGCCCCAAATTTGTTATTCTCTATTTTATAGTCATTGAAACCTACCCCCAAAATTATGGCTAATTCTGAAAACTATGTTTCGAAATACTTTTTTCCCATCAATGTAGATTATGTGACTTTAAGGCGGCTATGTGACTTGAAACCACCTTAGACGACTTCCGTTTTGCCCTAATTTGGAATTCCCAATATTTTTAGACATCGAAACCTACCCCAAAATTTCGTCTCAATCTTAAAACTTTACTCCGAAACCCTCTTTTCCCATTGACATGGACTATGTGCCTTTAAGGAGGCTATGTGACTCGAAAGCACCTCATATGTCGTGCGTTTTTCCCCAAATTTGCTATTTCCTAATTTTTTGGTCATTGAAACCTACCATAAAAGATTGGGTCATTCAGAAAATTTTGATCCGAAACCCTTTTTTCCTATCAACGTGGTTTATGTGCCTTTAAGGAGCCTATGTTACTTAAAACCACCTCGTACTACATTCGTTGTGCCCCATATTTGGTATTCCCAATCTTTGATCAATGCAACCTACCCCCAAAATATTGGCTAATTCTGAAAACTTTGCTACTAAACTCTTTTTTCCTATCAACGTGGACAATGTGTCTTTAAGGAGCTTATGTGACTCAAAACCACCTCATACGACATCCGTTTCCCCCCAAAATTTCGTATTCCCAATTTTTTTGGTCATTGGAATGCACCCCAAAATTTCGGCTCATTCAAAAAACTTTTCTCCGAAACTCTTTTTTCCATCAACGTGGACTATATGCCTTTAAAGAGGTTATGTGACTCGAAACCACCTCGTACGATGTCCGTGTTGCCCCAATTTTGGTATTCCCTATTTTGTTCGTCATTGAAACCGACAACCAAAATTTCGGATCAATCTGAATAAATTTCTACGAAACCCTTTTTTCCATCAACGTGAAATGTATCCCTTTAGGGAGGTTATGTGACTCGAAACCACCTCATTCGACGTTCGTATTGCCCCAAAATTTTGTATTCCCTATTTTTTGATCATTGAAACGTTGCCACAAAATTTCGACGCAATCTGTTTCTTCGAAACCCTTTTTACCATCAAAGTGGAGTGTATGACTTAAAGGAGGTTATCTGACTCGAAACCACCACATACGACGTCCGTTTGACCCCAATTTGACATTCCCTATTTTTTTGGTCATTGAAACCTACCAGCAAAATTTCAGCTCATTTAAAAAACTTTGCTCCGAAACCCTTTTTTGCCATCAAATGTGCCGTTAAGGAGCCTATGTGACTCAAAACAAACTCATGCGACGTCCGTTTAGCCCCAAATTAGGTATTCCCAATTTTTTTGGTCATTTAAATCCACCGCCAAAAATTTCGTCTCATTCCGAAAACTTTTATCCAAAACCCTTTTTTCCATCAACGTGGACTATATGCCTTTTAAAAGGTTATGTGACTCGAAACCACCTCATATGACGTCCGTTTTGCCCCAATTTTGGTATTCCCTATTTTATTGGTCATTAAAACCTACCACCAAAATTTCGACTCAATCTGAAAATGTGGCTCCGAAACCCTTTTTTCCATCAACGTGGAGTGTATGCCTTTTGGGTTGTTATGTGACTGGAAACAACCTTATTCGACTTCGTTTTTGCCCCGAATTTGGTATTCACAATTTTTTTGCTCATTGAAACCTACCATCGAAATTTCGGCTAATTCAGAAAACTTTGCATGGAAACCCTTTTTTCCCATCAACGTGGATAATGTGCCTTTAAGGAGCCTATGTTACTCAAAACCACCTCTTACGACATCTGTTTCGCCCCAAATTTGGTATTCCCAATTTCTTTTTGTCAATGAAATCCACCCCAAAATTTTCGGCTCATTCAAAAAACTTTTCTCCGCAACCCTTTTTTCCATCAACGTGGACTGCCTTCAAGGAGGTTATGTGACTCGAAATCACCTCATACGACGTCCATTTTTCCTTAATTTTGGTATTCCCTATTTTGTTGGTCATTGAAACCTACCACCAAAATTTCGACTCATTTAAAAAACTTTGCTCCGAAACCCTTTTTTCCCATCTACGTGGATTATGTGCCTTTAAGGAGGTTATGTGACTAGACACCACCTCATACGACGTCGGTTTGACCCCAAATTTGGCAGTCCCTATTTTTTTGGTCAATGAAACCTACCATCGAAATTTTGGCTCATTTAAAAAACTTTGCTCTGAAACCCTTTTTTGCCATCAACATGGACTTTGTGCCTTTAGGGAGGTTATATGACTCGAAACCACGTCACACGACATCTGTTTTGCCCCAAATTCGGTATTCCCTATTTCTTTAGTCATTGAAACCTTCCCCCAAAATTTTGGCACAATTTGAAAACTTTTCTCCGAAACCCTTTTTTCCATCAACGTGAAGTGTATGGCTTTAAGGAGGTTATGTGACTAGAAACCACCTCATACGACATCCGTTTGACGCCAAATTGGGCATTCCCTATTTTTCTGGTCATTTAAACCTACCCCCAAATTTCGGCAGAATTTGAAATCTTTTCTCTGAAACCTTTTTTCCATCAACGTGGATTGTGTGCCTTTAAGGAGGGTATGTGACACGAAGATACGTCATACGACGACCATTTTTTCACAAATTTGGTATTCCCTCTTTTTTTGGTCATTTAAACCTACCGCCAAAATTTGACTCAATCTAAAACTTTTTCCCGAAACCCTTTGTCGATAAATGTGGAGTGTAGGCCTTTAAGGAGTGTATGTGACTTGAAACCACCTCATACGTTGTCCGTTTGGCCCCAAATTTGGTATTCCCTATTGTTTTTGTCATTCAAACCTACCCCCAAAATTTCAGCACATTTTTAAAACTTTTCTCCGAAACTATTTTTTCCATCAACGTGGAGAGTATGCCTTTAAGGAGGTTATGTGACTATAAACCACCTTATACGACGTCGGTTTGACCCCAAATTTGACATTCCCTATTTTTTTTGTCATTGAAACCTACCATCGAAATTGCGGTTCATTTAAAAAACTTTGCTTCGAAAACATTTTTTGCCATCAACGTGGACTATGTGCTTTTAAGGAGGTTATATGACTCGAAACCACGTCTTACGACATCCTTTTTGCCCCAAATCCGGTATTCCCTAATTTTTTGGTCATTGAAACCTTCCCCCAAAATTTTGGCACAATTTGAACACACTTCTCCGAAACCCTTTTTCCCATCAACTTGGAGTGTATGGCTTTAAGGAGGTTATGTGACCCGAAACCACCTCTTACGACGTCCGTTTGACGCCAAATTTGGCATTCCCTATTTTTTAGGTGATTTAAACCTACCCCCAAATTTCGGCACAATTTGAAATCTTTTCTTTGAAACCCTTTTTCCATCAACGTGGATTGTGAGCCTTTAAGGAGGGTATGTGACACGAAACAAAGTCATACGACGACTTTTTTTGCCCAAATTTGGTATTTCCTATTTTTTTGTCATTGAAACCTATAGCCAAATTTGGGCTCCATCTTAAACTTTTTTCCGAAACCCTTTTTTCCATAAACGTGGAGTGTATGCCTTTAAGGAGGTTATGTTACTTGAAACCAACTCATACAATGTCCGTTTTGCCCAAATTTGGTATTCCCTATTTTTTTGGCATTCAAACCTACCCACAAAATTTCGGCTCAATATGAAAACTTGCTCCAAAACGCTTTTTTTTCCAATCAACGTGGATTGTATGCCTTTAAGGACGCTATGTGACTCTAAACAACGTCATATAATGTCCGTTTTAACCCAAATTCTGTATCCTCTAATATTTTGGTCATTGAAACCTACCCCCAAAATTTCGGCACAATCTGAAAAGTTTGCTCTGAGAACCCTTTTTGCCATCAACGTGGATTGTGTTACTTTAAGGAGGGCTATGTGACTCGAAACCCCCTCTTACGTCGTTCGTTTTGCCACAATTTTGGTATTCCCTAATTTTTTGGTCATTGCAATGTATCCCCAAAATTGCGGCTCAATCTAAAAACTTTGCTCTAAAACCCTTTTTTCCATCAACGTGGATTGTGTGCCCCAAATTTGAGGAGGGTATAAGACTCGAAATCACCTCATTCGATGTCCGTTTTGCCCCAAATTTGGAATTCTCTATTTTTTTGGTCATAAAAACCTATCCCCAAAATTTCGGCACAATATGAAAGATTAGCATCGAAGCCCTTTTTCCATCAACGTGGATTGTGTGCCTTTAAGGAGGTTATGTGACTCGAAACCACGTCATACGAAGTCTATTTTGCCCTAAATTAGGTATTCCCTATTATTTTGGTCATTGAAACCTACCCCTAAAATTTCGGCTCAATGTGAAAACTTTGCTTCGAGAACCCTTTTTTCCCTATCAACGTGGATTGTGTTACTTTAAGGAGGTTATGTGACTCGAAACCACGTCATACAATGTCCGTTTTTCCACAAATTAGGTTGTCCCTAATTTTTTGGTCATTGAAACCTAACCCCAAAATTTTGGCACAATTTGAAAAGTTTTATTTGAAACCCTTTTTTTCATCAACGTGGAGTGTATGCCTTTAAAGAGATTAATTGACTCGAAACCACCTCATATGACGTCCGTCTTGTCCCAAATTTGGTATTCCCTATTTTTTTGGTCATAAAAACCTGTCCCCAAAATTTCGGCATAATACGAAAGCTTTGCACCGAAACCCTTTTTTTCCCATCAATGTGGATTGTGTGCCTTTAAGGAAGTTATGTGAATCGAAACCACGTCATACAAAGTCCATTTTGCCCTAAATTTGATATTTCCTATTATTTTGGTCATTAAAACCTATCACCAAAATTTTGGCTCAATCTGAAAACTTTGCTCCGAAACTCTTTTTCCCATCAACGTGGATTGTGTGCCTTTAAGGAGGCCATATGAATCGAAACCAAGTCATACGACGTGTGTTTTCCTCCGAATTTAGTATTCCCTAATATTTTGGTCATTGAAAACTACCCCTAAATTTCGGCTCAATCTTAAAACTTTTCTCCGAAACCCTTTTTTCCCATCAACGTGGATTGTGTTACTTTAAGGAGGGCTATGTCACTCGAATCCCCCTCATACGACGTTTGTTTTGCCACTTTTTTGGTATTTCATAATTTTTTGGTCATTGCAACCTATCCCCAAAATTGCGGCTCAATCTGATAACTTTGCTCCAAAACCCTTTTCCATTGACGTGGAGTGTATGCCTTTAAGGAGACTACGTGATTCGAAACCACGTCATACGACGCCCGTATTTGGTATCCCCTAATTTATTGGTCATTGAAACCTATCCCAAAATTGCGTCACAAACTAAAAACTTTTCTTCGAAACCCTTTTTTCATCAACGTTGAGTGTCTGTCTTTAAGGATGTTATGTGACTCGAAACCACCTCATACTACATCCGTTTGACCCCAAATTTCTTATTCCCTATTATTTTGGTCATTAAAATAAATCCCCAAAATTCTGGCTCATTTCAAAAACTTTTGTCCAAAACTCCTTTTTCCATCAACGTGGTGGAGTGTATGCCTTTAACAAGGCTATGTGACTCGAAACCATGTCATACGACGTCCGTTTTGCCCTAATTTTGTATTCCCTAATTTTTTGGTCATTGAAACCTACCCCCAAAATTGGGGCTCCATCTGAAAACTGATCTCCGAAACCCGTTTTTCCATCAATGATGATTGTGTGCCTTTAGAGAGGCTATGTGACTCCAAACCACATAATACGACGTCCTTTTTGCCCCAAATTTGATATTCCCTAATGTTTTTGTCATTGAAACTTACTCCCAAAATTTAGGCACAGTTTGAAAAGTTTTATCCGAAACTATTTTTTCCATCAACGTGGAGTGTATGCCTTTAAGGAGGTTATGTGTCGAGAAACCACCTCATATGACGTCGGTTTGACCCCAAATTTGGCATTCCCTAATTTTTTTGTCATTGAAACCTACCATCGAAATTTCAGCTCATTAAAAAACTTTGCCCCGAAACCCCTTTTTTGCCATCAACGTGGACTATGTGTTTTTAAGGAGGTTATATAACACAAAACCACGTCATACGACATCCGTTTCGCCCCAAATCCGATATTCCCTAATTTTTTGGTCATTGAAACCTTCCCCCAAAATTTTGAGACAATTTGAACACACTTCTCCGAAACCCTTTTTTCCATCAACGTGGAGTGTATGGCTTTAAGGAGGTTATGTGACTCGAAACCACCTCATACGACGTCCGTTTGACGCCAAATTTGGCATTCCCTATTTTCAGGTGATTTAAACCTACCCCCAAATTTCGGCACAATTTGAAATCTTTTCTTTGAAACACTTTTTCCATCAACGTGGATTGTGTGCCTTTAAGGAGGGTATGTGACAAGAAACTACGTCACACGACGACCTTTTTTGCTCAAATTTGGTATTCCCTATTTTATTTTTCATTGAAACCTACAGCCAAATTTGGGCTCCATCTGAAACTTTTTTCCGAAACCCTTTTTTCCATAAACGTGGAGTGTATGTCTTTAAGGAGGTTATGTGACTTGAAACCACCTCATGCGATGTCCGTTTTGCCCCAAATTTGGTATTCCCTATTTTTTGGTCATTCAAACCTACCATAAAATTTCGGCTCAATCTCAAAAACTTTGCTCCAAAACCCATTTTTCCAATCAACGTGAATTGTGTGCCTTTAAGGAGGCTATGTGACTCGAAACAACGTCATACAACGTCAGTTTTACCCAAAATTTGGTATTCCCTAATATTTTGGTCATTGAAACCTACCCCCAAAATTTCGGCTCAATCCGAAAAGTTTGCTCTGTGAACCCTTTTTGCCATCAACGTGGATTGTGTTACTTTAAGGAGGGCTATGTGACCCGAAACCCCCTCAAACGACGTTCGTTTTTCCACAATTTTGGTATTCCCTAATTTTTTGGTCATTGCATTGTATCCCCGAAATTGCGGCTCAATCTGAAAACTTTGAACTGAAACCCTTTTTTCCATCAACGTGGGGTATAAGGAGGTATATGACTCGAAACCACCTCATACGACGTCCGTTTTGTACCATATTTGGTATTCCCTATTTTTTGGTCATTAAAACCTATCTCCAAAATTTCGACACAATCTAAAACCTTAGCATCGAAACCCTTTTTTCCCATCAACGTGGATTGTGTTACTTTAAGGAGGGCTATGTGACCCGAAACCCCCTCACAAGACGTTCGTTTTTCCACAATTTTGGTTTTCCCTAATTTTTTGGTCATTGCAATGTATCCCCAAAATTGCGGCTCAATCTGAAAACTTTGCACTGAAACCCTATTTTCCATCAACGTGGGGTATAATGAGGTATATGACTGGAAACCACCTCATACGACGTCCGTTTTGCACCAAATTTGGTATTCCCTATTTTTTTGGTCATTAAAACCTATCTACAAAATTTCGACACAATCTAAAAGCTTAGCATCGAAACCGTTTTTTCTATCAACGTGGATTGTGTGCCTTTAAGGAGGTTATGTGACTCGAAACCACGTCATACAAAGTCCGTTTTGCCCTAAATTAGGTATTTCCTAATTTTTTGGTCATTGAAAACTACCCCTAAATTTCGGCTCAATCTGAAAACTTTTCTCCAAAACCCTTTTTCCCATCAACGTGGATTGTGTTACTTTACGGAGGGCTATGTCACTCGAATCCCCCTCAAACGACGTTCGTTTTGCCACTTTTTTGGTATTTTATAATTTTTTGGTCATTGCAACCTATCCCCAAAATTGCGGCTCAATCTGAAAACTTTGCTCTAAAACCCTTTTCCATTAACGTGGAGTGTATGCCTTTAAGGAGACTACGTTATTTTGAAACCACGTCATACGACGCCAGTATTTGGTATCCCCTAAATTATTGGTCATTGAAACCTATCCCAAAATTGCGTCACAAACTGAAAACTTTTCTTCGAAATCCTTTTTTCATCAACGTTAAGTGTCTGTCTTTAAGGAGGTTATGTGACTCAAAACCACCTCATACTACATCCGTTTGACCCTAAATTTCTAATTCCCTATTATTATGGTCATTAAAATACATCCCCAAAATTCTGGCTCATTTCGAAAACTTTTGTCCGAAACTCCCTTTTCCATCAACGTGGTGGAGTGTATGCCGTTAAGAAGGCTATGTGACTCGAAACCATGTCATACGACGTCAGTTTTGCCCCAATTTTGTATTCCCTAATTTTTTGGTCATCGAAACCTACCCCCAAAATTGGGACTCCATCTGAAAACTGATCTCCGAAACCCTTTTTCCATTAATGATGATTGTGTGCCTTTAGAGAGGCTATGTGACTACAAACCACATAATACTACGTCCTTTTTGCCCCAAATTTGATATTCCCTAATTTTTTTGTCATTGAAATTTACTCCCAAAATTTAGGCACAGTTTGAGAAGTTTTCTCCTAAGCTCTTTTTTCCATCAACGTGGAGTGTATGCCTTTAAGGAGGTTATGTGACGAGAAACCACCTCATATGACGTCGGTTTGACCCCAAATTTGGCATTCCCTATTTTTTTTGTCATTGAAACCTACCATCGAAATTTCAGCTCATTAAAAAACTTTGCTCCGAAACCCCTTTTTTTCCATCAACGTGGACTATGTGCTTTTAAGGAGGTGATATGACTCGAAACCACGTCATACGACATCCTTTTGCCCCAAATCAGATATTCCCTAATTTTTTGGTCATTGAAACCTTCCCCCAAAATTTTGGCACAATTTGAACACACTTCTCCGAAACCCTTTTTTCCATCAACGTGGAGTGTATGGCTTTAAGGAGGTTATGTGACTCGAAATCACCTCATACGACGTCCGTTCGACGCCAAATTTGGCATTCCTTATTTTTCAGGTGATTTAAACCTACCCCCAAATTTCGGCACAATTTGAAATCTTTTCTCTGAAACCCTTTTTCCATCAACTTGGATTGTGTGCCTTTAAGGAGGGTATGTGACAAGAAACTACGTCATACGACGACCTTTTTTGCCCAAATTTGGTATTCCCTATTTTATTTTTCATTGAAACCTACAGCCAAATTTGGGCTCAATCTGAAACTTTTTTCCGAAACCCTTTTTTCCATAAACGTGGAGTGTATGCCTTTAAGGAGGTTATGTGACTTGAAACCACCTCATGCGATGTTCGTTTTGCCCCAAATTTGGTATTCCCTATTTTTTGGTCATTCAAACCTACCCACAAAATTTCGGCTCAATTTGAAAAACTTTGCTCCAAAACCCTTTTTTCCAATCAACGTGAATTGTGTGCCTTTAAGGAGGTTATGTGACTCGAAACAACGTCATACAACGTCAGTTTTACCCCAAATTTGGTATTCCCTAATATTTTGGTCATTGAAACCTACCCCCAAAATTTCGGCACAATCTGAAAAGTTTGCTCTGAGAACCCTTTTTGCCATCAACGTGGATTGTGTTACTTTAAGGAGGGCTATGTGACCCGAAACCCCCTCATACGACATTCGTTTTTCCACAATTTTGGTATTCCCTAATTTTTTGGTCATTGCAATGTATCCCCGAAATTGCGGCTCTATCTGAAAACTTTGCACTGAAACCCTTTTTTCCATCAACGTGGGGTATAAGGAGGTATATGACTCGAAACCACCTCATACGACGTCCGTTTTGCACCATATTTGGTATTCCCTATTTTTTTGGTCATTAAAACCTATCTCCAAAATTTCGACACAATCTAAAAGCTTAGGGTCGAAACCCTTTTTTCCCATCAACGTGGATTGTGTTACTTTAAGGAGGGCTATGTGACCCGAAACCACCTCATACGACGTTCGTTTTTCTATAATTTTGGTTTTCCCTAATTTTTTGGTCATTGCAATGTATCCCCAAAATTGCGGCTCAATCTGAAAACTTTGCACTGAAACCCTTTTTTCCATCAATACTACGTCCGTTTTGCACCAAATTTGGTATTCCCTATTTTTTTGGTCATTAAAACCTATCTACAAAATTTCGACACAATCTAAAAGCTTAGCATCGAAACCCTTTTTTCCCATCAACGTGGATTGTGTGCCTTTAAGGAGGTTATGTGACTCGAAACCACGTCATACGAAGTCCGTTTTGCCCTAAATGAGGTATTCTCTATTATTTTGGTCATTGAAACCTTCCCCTAAAATATCGGCTCAATCTGAAAACTTTGCTCTGAGAACCCTTTTTTTTCCCAGCAACGTGGATTGTGTTACTTTAACGAGGGCTATTTGACTCGAAACCACGTCATACGACGTCTGTGTTTCCACAAATTAGGTATTCCCTAATTTTTTGGTCATTGTAACCTAACCCCAAAATTTCGGCACGATTCGAAAAGTTTTCTTTGAAACCCTTTTTTTCATCAACGTGGAGTGTATGCCTTTAAATAGATTAATTGACTCGAAACCACCTCATATGACTTCAGTTTTGCCCCAAATTTGGTATTCCCTATTTTTTTGGTCATAAAAACCTATCCCCAAAATTTCGGCATAATCCCAAAGGTTTGCATCGAAACCCTTTTTTTCCCATCAACGTGGATTGTGTGCCTTTAAGGAGGTTATGTGACTCGAAACCAGGTCATACGAAGTCCGTTTTGCCCTAAATTTGGTATTCCCTATTATTTTGGTCATTGAAACCTATCACTAAAATTTTGGCTCAATCTGAAAACTTTGCTCCGAAACCCTTTTTTCCCATCAACGTGGATTGTGTTACTTTAAGGAGGGCTATGTGACTCGGAACCCCCGCATACGACGTTCGTTTTGCCGCTTTTTTGGTATTTCCTACATTTTTGGTCATTGCAACCTATCCCCACAATTGCAGCTCAATCTGAAAACTTTTCTCCGAAACCCTTTTCCATCAACGTGGAGTGTATGTCTTTAAGGAGACTATGTGATTCGAAACCACGTCATACGACGCCCGTATTTGGTATCCCCTAATTTATTGGTCATTGAAACCTGTCCCAAAATTGCGTCCAAAATTGAAAACTTTTCATCGAAATCCTTTTTTCATCAACGTTGAGTGTCTGTCTTTAAGGAGGTTATGTGATTCGAAACCACCTCATATTACATCCGTTTGACCCCAAATTTCTTATTCCCTATTATTTTAGTCATTAAAATACATCCCCAAAATTCCGGCTCATTTCAAAAACTTTTCTCATCAACGTGGTGGAATGTATGCCTTTAAGAAGGCTTTGTGACTCGAAACCACGTCATATGACGTCCGTTTTGCCCCAATTTTGTATTCCCTAATTTTTTGGTCGTTGAAACCTACCCCCAAAATTGGGGCTCCATCTGAAAACTGATCTCCGAAACCCTTTTTCCATCAATGATGATTGTGTGCCTTTCGAGAGGCTGTGACTCGAACCACATCATACGACGTCCTTTTTGTCCCAAATTTGATATTCCCTAATTTTTTTGTCATTGAAACTTACTCCCAAAATTTCGGCACAGTTTGAAAAGTTTTCTCCGAAACTCTTTTTTCCATCAACGTGGAGTGTGTGCCATTAAGGAGGTTATGTGACGAGAAACCACCTCATATGACGTCGGTTTGACCCAAAATTTGGCATTCCCTATTTTTTTTGTCATTGAAACCTACAATCGAAATTTCGGCTCAATTAAAAAACTTTACTCCGAAACCCTTTTTTGCCATCAACGTGGACTATATGCTTTTCAGGAGGTTATATGACTCGAAACCACGTCATACGACATCCGTTTTGCCCCAAATCTGATAATTCCCTAATTTTTTGGTCATCGAAACCTTCCCCCAATATTTTGGCACAATTTGAACACACTTCTTCGAAACCCTTTTTCCATCAACATGGAGTGTATGGCTTTAACGAGGTTATGTGACTCGAAACCACCTCATACAACGTCCGTTTGACGCCAAATTTGGCATTCCCTATTTTTCTGGTCATTGAAACCTACAACCAAATTTTGGCTCCATCTGAAACTTTTATCCGAAACTCTTTTTCCATAAACATGGAGTGCATGCCTTTAAGGAAGTTATGTGACTTGAAACCACATCATGCGATGTCCGTTTTGCCCCAAATTTGGTATTCCCTATCTTTTGGTCATTCAAACCTACCCACAAAATTTCGGCTCAATCTGAAAACTTTGCTCGAAAACCCTTTTTTCCAATCAACGTGGATTGTGTGCCTTTAAGGAGGCTATGTGACTCGAAAAAACGTCATAAAACGTCCGTTTTACCCCAAATTTGGTATTCACTAATATTTTGGTCAGTCAAACCTACACCCAAAATTTCGGCACAATTTGAAAAGTTTGCTTTGAGAACCCTTTTTGCCATCAACGTGGATTGTGTTACTTTAAGGAGGGCTATGTGACCCAAAACCCCCTCATACGACGTTCGTTTAACCACAATTTTGGTATTCCCTAAATTTTTGGTCATTGCAATGTATCCCCGAAATTGCGTCACTATCTGAAAACTTTGCTCTGAAACCCTTTTTTCCATCAACGTGGTGTATAAGGGGGTATATGACTTGAAACCACCTTATACGACGTCCGCTTTGCCACAAATTGTGCATTCCCTATCTGAAAATTTTGCACAATTTGAACACACTTCTCCAAACCCTTTTTTCCATCAACGTGGAGTGTATGGCTTTAAGGAGGTTATGTGACTCGAAACCACCTCATACGACATCCGTTTGACGCCAAATTGTGTATTCTCTATTTTTCTGCTCATTTAAACCTACCCCTAAATTTTGCCACAATTTGAAATCTTTTCTCTGAAACCCTTTTCCATCAACGTGGATTCTGTGCCTTTAAGGAGGGTATGTGACACGAAACAAAGTCATACAACGACTTTTTTTCCTAAATTTGGTATTCCCTATTTTTTTGTCATTGAAACCTACAGCCAAAATTGGGCTCCATCTTAAACTTTTTCCAAAACCTTTTTTCCGTAAACGTGGAGTGTATGCATTTAAGGAGGTTATGTGAGTTGAAAGCACCTCATACGATGTCCGTTTTGCCCCAAATTTGGTATTCCCTAATTTTGTCATTCAAACCTACCCACAGAATTTCGACTCAATCTGAAAACTTTGCCCCAAAACCCTTTTTTCCAATCAACGTCGATTGTGTATGCCTGTACGGAGGCTATGAGACTCGAAACAACGTTATACAACGTCCATTTTACCCCAAATTCTGTTTCCTCTAATATTTTTGTCATTGAAATCTACCCCCAAAATTTAGGCACAATATGAATAGTTTGCTCTGAGAACCCTTTTTGCCATCAACGTGGATTGTGTTACTTTAAGGAGGGCTATGTGACTCGAAACCCCCTCATACGTCGTTCGTGTTGCCACAATTTGGTATTCCCTAATTTTTTGGTCATTGCAATGGATCCCCCAAAATTGCGGCTCAAACTGAAAACTTTACTCTGTAACCCTTTTTCCATCAACGTGGTGTATATGCCTTTAAGGAGGGTATATGACTCGAAATCACCTCATACGATGTCCGTTTTGCCCCAAATTTGGAATTCTCTATTTTTTTGGTCATTAAAACCTATCCCCAAAATTTCGGCACAATTTGGAAGTTTAGCATCGAAACCCTTTTTTCCCATCAACGTGGATTGTGTGCCCTTAAGGAGGTTATGTGACTCAAAACCACGTCATACAAAGTCCGTTTTGCCCAAAATTAGGTATTCCCTATTATTTTGGTCATTGAAACCTACCCCTAAAATTTCGGCTCAATGTGAAAACTTCGCTCTGAGAACGCTTTTTTTCCCATCAACGTGGATTGTGTTACTTTAAGGAGGGCTATTTGACTCGAAACCACGTCATACGATGTCCGTTTTTCCACAAATTAGGTATTCCCTAATTTTTTGGTCATTGAAACCTAACCCCAAAATTTCGGCACAATTTGAAAAGTTTTCTTTGAAACCCTTTTTTTCATCAACGTGGAGTGTATACCTTTTAAGAGATTAATTGACTCGAAACCACCTCATATGACGTCCGTATTGGTATTCCCTATTTTTTTGGTCATAAAACCTGTCCCCAAAATTTCGGCACAATCCGAAAGCTTTGTATCGAAACCCTTTTTTTCCATCAATGTGGATTGTGTGCCTTTAAGGAGGTTATGTCACTCGAAACCACGTCATATAAAGTCCGTTTTGCCCTAAATTTGGTATTCCCTATTATTTTGGTCATTGAAACCTATCACCAAAATTTTGGCTCAATCTGAAAACTTAGCTCTGAAACCCTTTTTTCCCATCAACGTGGATTGTGTGCCTTTAAGGAGGCTGTATGAATCGAAACCAAGTCATACGACGTCTGTTTTCCTCCAAATTTAGTATTCCCTAATTTTTTTGTCATTGAAAACTACCCCAAAATTTCGTTTCAATCTGAATACTTTTATCCGAAACCCTTTTTTTCCCATCAACATGGATTGTGTTACTTTAAGGAGGGCTATGTTACTCGAAACCCCCTCATACGACGTTCTTTTTGCCACTTTTTTGGTATTTCCTAATTTTTTGGTCATTGCAAACTATCCCCAAAATTGCAGCTCAATCTGAAAACTTTGCTCCAAAACCCTTTTCCATCAACGTGGAGTATATGCCTTTAAGGAGACAATGTGAATCGAAACCACGTCATACGACGCCCGTATTTGGTATCCCCTAATTTATTGGTCAATGAAACCTATCCCAAAATTGCGTCACAAATTGAAAACTTTTCTTCGAAACCCTTTTTCATCAACGTTGAGTGTCTGTCTTTAAGGAGGTTATGTGACTCGAAACCACCTCATAATACATCCGTTTGACCCCAAATTTCTTATTCCCTATTATTTTTGTCATTAAAATACATCACCAAAATTCCGGCTCATTTCGAAAACTTTTCTCCGAAACTACTTTTTCCATCAACGTGGTGGAATGTAAGCCTTTAAGAAGGCTATGTGACTCGAAACCACGTCATACGACATCCGTTTTGCCCCAAATTATATATTCCCTAATTTTTTGGTCATTGAAACCTTCCCCCAAAATTTTGGCACAATTTGAACACACTACTCCGAAACCCTTTTTTCCATCAACGTGGAGTGTATGGCTTTAAGGAGGTTATGTGACTCGAAACCACCTCATACGATGTCCGTTTGACGCCAAATTTGGCATTCCCTATTTTTCTCGTGATTTAAACCTACCCCCAAATTTCTGTACAATTTGAAATCTTTTCTCTGAAACCCTTTTTCCATCAATGTGGATTGTGTGCCTTTAAGGATGGTATGTGACAAGAAACTACGTCATACGACGACCTTTTTTGCGCAAATTTCGTATTCCCTATTTTTTTTGTCATTGAAACCTATAGATAAATTTGGGCTCAATCTGAAACTTTTTTCCGAAATATTTTTTCCATAAACGTGGAGTGTATGCCTTTAAGGAGGTTATGTGACTTGAAACCACCTCATGCGATGCTCGTTTTGCCCCAAATTTGGTATTCCCTATTTTTTTGGCATTCAAACCTACCCACAAAATTTCGGCTCAATCTGAAAACTTTGCTCCAAAACCCTTTTTTCCAATCAACGTGGATTGTGTGCCTTTAAGGAAGCTATGTGACTCGAAACAACGTCATACAACCTCCGTTTTACCCCAAATTTGGTATTCACTAATATTTTGGTTACTGAAACCTACCTCCAAAATTTTTGCACAATCTGAAAAGTTTGCTATGAGAACCCTTTTTGCCATCAACGTGGATTGTGTTACTTTAAGGAGGGCTATGTGACCCGAAACCCCCTCATACGACGTTCGTTTTGCCACAATTTTGGTATTCCCTAATTTATTGGTCCTTGCAATGTATCCCCAAAATTGCGGCTCAATCTGAAAACTTTGCTCTGAAACCGTTTTTTCCATCAACGTGGTGTATAAGGAGGGTATATGACTCGAAACCACCTCATACGAAGTCCGTTTTGCACCAAATTTGGTATTCCCTATTTTTTTTGGTCATTAAAACCTATCCCCAAAATTTCGACACAATCTGAAAGCTTAGCATCGAAACCCTTTTTCACATCAACGTGGATTGTATGCCTTTAAGGAGGTTATGTGACTCGAAACCACGTCATACGAAGTCCGTTTTGCCCTAAATTAGGTGTTCCCTATTATTTTACTCATTGAAACCTACCCCTAAAATTTCGGCTCAATCTAAAAACTTTGGACGAGAACCCTTTTTTTCCCATCAACGTGGATTGTATTACTTTAAGGAGGGCTATTTGACTTGAAACCACGTCATACGAAGTCCGTTTTTCCACAAATTAGGTATTCCCTAATTTTTTGGTCGTTGAAACCTAACCCTAAAATTTTGGCACAATTTGAAAACTTTTCTTTGAAACCCTTTTTTTCATCAACGTGGATTGTATGCCTTTATAGAGATTTATTGACTTGAAACCACCTCATATGACGTCCGTTTTGCCCAAAATTTGGTATTCCCTATTTTTTTGGTCATAAAAACCTGTCCCCAAAATTTCGGCACAATTCGAAAGCTTTGTATCGAGATCCTTTTTTCCCATCAACGTGGATTGTGTGCCTTTAAGGAGGTGATGTGACTCGAATCCACGTCATACGAAGTCCGTTGTCCCCTAAATTTGGTATACCCTATTATTATGGTCATTAAAACCTACCTCTAAAATTTTGGCTCAACTTGAAAATTTTTGCTTCGAGAACGCTTTTTTTCCCATCAACGTGGATTATGTTACTGTAAGGAGGGCTATGTGACTCGAAACCCCCTCATACGACGTTCGTTTTGCCACCATTTTCGTATTCCCTAATTTTTGGTCATAACAACCTATCCCCAACATTGCGGCTCAATCTGAAAACATTACTCTGAAACCCTTTTTTCCATCTACGTGGTGTATATGCCTTTAAGGAGGTTATATAACTCGAAAACACATCATACGACGTCCGTTTTGCCCCAAATTTTGTATTCCCTATTTTTTGTTCATTGAAACCTACCACCAAAATTTTGGCTCAATCTGAAAACTTTGCTCCGAAACCCTTTTTTCCAATCAACGTGGATTGTGTGCCTTTAAGGAGGCTATATGAATCGAAACCACGTCATACGACGTATGTTTTACTCCTAATTTAGTATTCCCTAAATTTTATTGGTCAGTGCAAACTACCCCAAATTTCGGCTCAATCTGAAAACTTTTCTCTAAAACCCTTTTTTCCCATCGACGTGGATTGTGTTACTTTAAGGAGGGCTATGTGACTCAAAAACCCCTCATACGACATTCGTTTTGCCACTTTTTTGGTATTTCCTAATTTTTTGGTCATTGCATCCTATCCCCAAAATTGCGGCTCAATCTGAAAACTTTGCTCAGAAACCCTTTTCCATCAACGTGGAGTGTATGCCTTAAGGAGACTATGTGATTCGAAACCACGTCATACGACGCCCGTATTTGGTATCCCCTAAATTATTGGTCATTGAAACCTATCCCAAAAGGGTAAATTGAACTTTCCCACCTTTTTAAAACAAGTTTTTCAAAACTCCCACCTTTGATTTTTTTTTTTAAACTCCCACCTTTAAAACACAAAACGTTTTAAAGATCCCACCTCTTAAAAAATTCCGTTAATTAAAGTGTGTTGTGGGGCCCAATTATGTCTGAGGTTGTCTCTTTCTTGTTGAAGGCCACGAATTGGGGGTTTTTGTTCATTTGTTAAGCAATTGAAGGTCGAAATTGAAGCTCGATATTGCAATTCAAGTTAGGGTTTTTGGAAGTTGGTGATTACGCACCACATTTCAGAGGTTTCACTACAATTCGTTAAGGTAATTTGTAGTAATTGTTGAGTTTCTTAATGTTTTCATATTTAGGGTTTGTTAAAGGTCTCTTTAATTACTTTTGAATAGAGTTCAATTGAGTTGGTTTGCAGTGAAACCTCTGAAATGTGGTGCGCAATCACCAACTTTCAAAAACCCTAACTTGAATTGCAATTTCGAGCTTCAATTTCGACCTTCAATTGCTTAACAAATGAACAAAAACCCCCAATTCGTGGCCTTCAACAAGAAAGAGACAACCTCAGACATAATTGGGCCCCACAACACACTTTAATTAACGGAATCTGTTAAGAGGTGGGATCTTTAAAACGTTTTGTGTTTTAAAGGTGGGAGTTTTAAAAAAAAAAAATCAAAGGTGGGAGTTTTGAAAAACTTGTTTTACAAAGGTGGGAAAGTTCAATTTGTCCATCCCAAAATTGCGTCACAAAATTGACAACTTTTCTTCGAAACCCTTTTTCCATCATCGTTGAGTGTCTGTCGTTAAGGAGGTTATGTGACTCGAAACCACCTCATACTACATCCGTTTGACCCCAAATTTCTTATTCCCTATTATTTTGGTCATCAAAATACATCCCCGAAATTCGGCTTATTTCGAAAAATTTTCTCCGAAACACCTTTTTCCATCAACGTGGTGGAGTGTATGCCTTTAAGAAGGCTATGTGACTCGAAACCACGTCATACGATGTCCGTTTTGCCCCAATTTTGTATTCCCTAATTTTTTGGTCATTGAAAGCTACCCCCAAAACTGGGGCTCCATCTGAAAACTGATCTATGAAACCCTTTTTTCCATTAATGATGATTGTGTGCCTTTAGAGAGGCTATGTGACTCTAAACCACATCATACGACATCCTTTTTGCCCCAAATTTGATATTCCCTAATTTTTTTGTCATTGAAACTTACTCCCAAAATTTTGGCACAGTTTGAAAAGTTTTCTCTGAAACTCTTTTTTCCATCAACGTGGAGTGTGTGACTTTAAGGAGGTTATGTGACGAGAAAACACCTCATATGACGTCGGTTTGGCCCCAAATTTGGCATTCCCTATTTTTTTTGTCATTGAAACCTACCATCGAAATTTCGGCTCATTTAAAAAACTTAGCTCCGAAACCCTTTTTTGCCATCAACGTGGACTATATGCTTTTAAGGAGGTTATATGACTCGAAACCACGTCATACGACATCGATTTTGCCCCAAATCCGGTATTCCCTAATTTTTTGGTCATTGAAACCTTCCCCCAAAATTTTGGCACAATTTGAACACACTTCTCCGAAACCCTTTTTCCCATCAACTTGGAGTGTATGGCTTTAAGGAGGTTATGTGACCCGAAACAACCTCATACGACGTCCGTTTGACGCCAAATTTGGCATTCCCTCTTTTTTAGGTGATTTAAACCTACCCCCAAATTTCGGCACAATTTGAAATCTTTTCTTTGAAACCCTTTTTCCATCAACGTGGATTGTGTGCCTTTAAGGAGGGTATGTGACACGAAACTACGTCATACGACGACCTTTTTTGCCCAAATTTGGTATTCCCTATTTTTTTGTCATTGAAACCTACTGCCAAATCTGGGAGTTTATGCCTTTAAGGAGGTTATGTGACATGAAACCACCTCATCGATGTCCGTTTTCCCCAAATTTGGTATTCCCTATTTTTTGGTCATTCAAACCTACCCACAAAATTTCGGCTCAATCAGAAAACTTTGTTCCAAAACCCTTTTTCCCAATAAACGTGGATTGTGTGCCTTTCAGGAGGCTATGTGACTCGAAACAACGTCATACAATATCCGTTTTACCCCAATTTTGGTATTCACTAATATTTTGGTCATTAAAACCTACCCCCAAAATTTCGGCACAATCTGAAAGTTTGCTCTGAGAACCCTTTTTGCCATCAACGTGGATTGTGTTACTTTAAGGAGGGCTATGTGACCCGAAACCCCCTCATACGACGTTCGTTTTGCCACAATTTTGGTATTCCCTAATTTTTTTGTCATTCCAATGTATCCCCAAAATTGCTGCTCAATCTGAAAACTTTGCTCTGAAACCCTTTTTTCAATCAGCGTGGTGTATAAGTAAGGTATATGACTCGAAACCATCTCATACGACGACCGTCTTGCCCCAAATTTGGTATTCCCTATTTCTTTGGTCATTATAAGCTATCCCAAAAATTTTGACAAAATCTGAAAGCCTAGAAGCGAAACCATTTTTTCCCATCAACGTGGATTGTGTGCCTTTAGTTAGGGTATGTGACTCGAAACCACGTCATACGAAGTCCGTTTTGCCCTAAATTAGGTACTCCCTATTATTTTTGTCATTGATACCTACCCCTAAAATTTCGGCTCAATCTAAAAACATTGCTCCGAGAACCCTTTTTTCCCATCAACATGGATTGTGTTACTATAAGGAGGGCTATTTGACTCGAAACCACGTCATATGACGTCCGTTTTTCCACAAATTAGGTATTCCCTAATTTTATGGTCATTGAAACCTAACCCTAAAATTTCGGAACAATTTGAAAACATTTCTTTGAAACCGTTTTTTTCATCAACGTGGAGTGTATGCCTTTAAAGAGATTAATTGACTCGAAACCACCTTATATGACGTCCGTTTTGCCCAAAATTTGGTATTCCCTATTTTTTGGTCATAAAATCATGTCCCCAAAATTTCGGCACAATCGAAAGCTTTGCATCGAAACCCTTTTTTCATATTAACGTGGATTGTGTGCCTTTAAGGATGTGATGTGACTCGAAACCACGTCATACGAAGTCCGTTTTCCCTAAATTTGGTATTCCCTATTATTATGGTCATTGAAACCTAACTCTAAAATTTTTGCTCAATCTGAAAATTTTACTTCGAGAACCCTTTTTTCCCATCAAAGTGGATTGTGTTACTGTAAGGAGGGCTATGTGACTGGAAACCCCCTCATACGACGTTCGTTTTGCCACCATTTTGGTATTCCCTAATTTTTGGTCATTGCAACCTATCCCGAAAATTGCAGCTCAATCTGAAAACTTTAGTCTGAAACCCTTTTTTTCCATGTACGTGGTGTATTTTCCCTTAAGGAGGTTATATAACTCGAAAACACATAATACGACGTCAATTTTGACCCAAATTTGGTATTCCCTATTTTTTGTTCATTGAAACCTACCACCAAAATTTTGGCACAATCTGAAAACTTTGCTCCAAAACCTTTTTTTCCCATCAACGTGGATTGTGTGCCTTTAAGGAGGCTATATGAATAGAAACCACGTCATACGACGTCTGTTTTCCTCCAAATTTAGTATTCCCTAATTTTTTGGTCATTGAAAACTACCCCAAAATTTGGGGTCAATCTGAAAAACTTTTCTCCCAAACCCTTTTTTTCCCATCAACGTGGATTGTGTTACTTTAAGGAGGCTATGTGACTCGAATCCTCCTCATACGACGTTCATTTTACCACAATTTTGGTATTCCCTAATTTTTTGGTCATTGCAACGTATCCCCAAAATTGCGGCTCAATCTGAAAACTTTGATATGAAACCCTTTTTCCATCAACGTGGAGTGTATGCCTTTAAGGAGGTTATGTGACTTGAAATCTACCATCGAAATTTAGGCTCATTTAAAAAACGTTGCTCCGAAACCATTTTTTTACCATCCACGTGAACGATGTGCTTTTAAGGAGGTTATATGACTATTTTTTTGTCATCAAAACCTTCCTCCAAAATTATGGCACAATTTGAAAACTTATCTCTGAAACCCTTTTTTTCCATCAACGTAGAGTGTATGGCTTCAAGGAGGTTATGTGACTTGAAACAACCTCATACGACGTCCGTTTGACGCGAAATTTGGCATTCTCTATTTTTCTGGTCATTTTAACCTACCCTCAAATTTCGGCACAATTTGAAATATTTTCTATTAACCCTTTTTCCATCAACGTCGATTGTGTGTCTATAAGGAGGGTATGTGACACGAAACTACGTCATACGACGACCGTTTTTCCCCAAATTTGGTATTCCCTATTTTTTTGGTCAATGAAACCTAACGCCAAATTTGGGGTTAAGCTGAAACTTTTTTCCGAAACCCTTTTTTTTCCATAAATGGAGTGTATGCCATTAAGGAGGTTATGTGACTTGAAACCGCCTCTTACGATGTCCTTTTTGCCCCAAATTTGGTATTCCCTATTTTTTTGGTCCTTCAAACCTACCAACAAAACTTCGGCTCAATTTGAAAACTTTGCTCCAAAACCTTTTTTTCCAATCAACATGGATTGTGTGCATTTAAGGGGGCTATGTGACCCGAAAAAACGTAATACAACGTCCGTTTTACCGCAAATTTGGTATTCCCTATAATTCTGGTCATTGAAACCTACTACCAAAATTTCGGCACAATCTGAAAACTTTGCTCTAAAACCTCTTTTTCCATCAACATGGTGTATATGCCTTTAAGGAGGTTATATGACTCGAAACCACCTCATACAACGTCCGTTTTGCCTCAAATTTGGTATTCTCTATTTTTTTGTCATTAAAACCTATCCCCAAAATTTCGGCACAATCTAAAAGCTTTGCATCGAAACCCTTTTTTCCCATCAACGTGGATTGTATGCCTTTAAGGAGGTTATCTGACTCGAAACCACGTCATACAAAGTCCGTTTTGCCTAAATTTGGTATTCCCTATTATTTTGGTCATTGAAAGCTACCCTTAAAATTCCGGCTCAATCTGAAAACTTTGCTCCAAAACCCTTTTTTCCAATCAACATGGATTGTGTTACTTTAAGGAGGGTTATGTGACTCGAAACCCCCTCATACGACGTTCGTTTTGCCACAATTTTTGTATTCGCTAATTTTTTGGTGATTTCAACCTATCCCCAAAATTGCGGCTAAATCTAAAAACTTTGCTCTGAAACCTTTATTTCCATCGACGTGGTGTATATGCCTTTAAGGAGGTTATATGACTCTAAACCACCTCATACGACGTCCGTTTTGCACCAAATTTGGTATTCGCTAATTTTTTGGTCATTAAAACCTATCCCGACAAATTCGGCACAATATGAAAGCTTTGCATCGAAACCTTTTTTTCTCATCACCGTGGATTCTATGCCTTTAGGGAGGTTGTGACTCGAAACCACGTCATACGATGTCCGTTTTGCCCCAAATTTGGTATTCCCTATTATTTTGGTCATTGAAACCTACCCCTAAAATTTCGGCTCAATCTGAAAACTTTGCCCAGGGGCTGGGTTGTGTCGGTTTAGTGCTGGGTTTTATATGGGCTAGTTATCAAAAAATTGGCCCTGACCCAGCCCTAAGACCACCCTGGGCTGGTTCAGGCTGGGTCAGGGTGATGTTTTTCTGAACTTGAACCGATTCGGGGGCGGTTCAGGAACAGTTTAGTGCCGGCTCAGGCTGGTTCCGTGCCATTGTCCAGGTCGGTTCAGGGCTAGATTAAGTGTCCGTTTAGGGCTGGTTTAGTGCCGTTTCAGGGTTATTTCATTTTTTTTAATACAACTTTTTTTCATATTGGAAATGCATCTTAAGTAAAAAATCATTTCATTCTTATTTAAAAAGGATAATTCTTAGAAATAATAACTCATAAAGTAAATCAAATACTACTTTCATATAGAAATTTCACCAATCGCAACTCCTAATAACAAATACTCATTAATCATAATCGTATATTATAGTTTATTAATCATAATCATAAATATAGTTTATAGTTTATTAATCATAATTATAATTTAAAGTTTATTAATCATAACCATACTTCAATTTCATAGATTATAAATCATAATCATAATTATAATCATTTATCAAAATCTTAATCATAATTTATGCTTCACCAGTCCACTAGTTATTCATAAGAATAATCATAATTTTTATGATTTTAATTAGGGTATAAGGCTTAGGGTACATGGTATAAGGTTATGTTTTAAGATTTAAATTTATGGTATAGGGTTTTAGTGACGGTTTAGAGACAGTTCAAGGAAAAAATCAAGAATGGGCCGGTTCAAGGACCGGTTCAAGAGCGGGCTGGTTTACAGGCCGGGTCAAGGTCAAGGTCAGGGTCGGTTCAGGGTTAGGATCGGTTCAGGACCGGTTCTGAAATTCGAAAACATGAACCTGAACCAAATCAGTTCCTTGACCGGCCGGGCCGGTTCAAGTTTGATTTTTCTGGTTTAGGGTCGGAACGATTTTTCGCCAGATCGGTTCAGGGCTGGGTCAGGACTAACCCGCCCAATGGCCACCTCTAACTATGTGCCTTTAAGGAGGTCATGGGACTCGAAACCACCTCATACGACGTCCATTTTGCCCCAGATTTGGTATTCCCAATTTTTTCGCCATTGAAATCTACCCGCCAAATTCGGGCTCAGTTGAAAACTTTTCTCCGAAACAAATTTTTCCATCAATGTGGAGTGTCTGCCTTTAAGCAGGTTATGTGACTCGAAACTACCTCATACGACGTCCATTTTGCCCCAAATTTGGTATTCCGTATTTTTTTTGGTGATTGAAACCTAGCCTCAAAATTTCGGCTCAATATCAAAACCTTACTCTGAAACCTTTCATCCCATCAACGTGGATTGTGTGCCTTTAACGAGGCTATGTGACTCGAAACCATGTCATACGACGTCCGTGTTGCTCCAAATTTGGTATTCCCTAATTTTTTGGTCATTGACACCTACCCCCAAAATTTCGGCTCAATATGAAAACTTTTGACCAAAAACTATTTAACCATCTACATAGATTGACTTTAAGGAGGTTATGTGATTGAAAACCACCTCATACAACGTCCGTTTTGCCCCAAATTTGGTATGCATTTAAGGAGGTTATGCGACTAGAAAAAACCTCATACGACGTCGGTTTGACCCCAAATTTGGCATTTCCTATTTTTTTGGTCATTTAAACCTACCATCGAAATTTCGGTTAATTCAAAAAACTTTTCTCCGAAACCCTTTTTTCCATTAACATGGACTATGTGCCTTTAAGGAGGTTATATGACTCGAAACCACTTCATACGACATCCGTTTCACCCCAAATTTGGTATTCGATATTTTGTGGGTCATTGAAAGCAAACCCCTAAATTAGGACTCATTTCGAAAACTTTTCTCCGAAACCCTTTTTCCGTCAACGAGGAATGTATGTCTTTAAGGAGGATATGTGACTCGAAACTATAGATGGCAATCGGGTCGTTCGTGTCGGGTCTGGGTCAGGTCAATTCGAGTCGGGTCAGCTTGACTTCGGGTCGATTTCGGGTCGGGCCAGGTCAATTTCGGATCGGGTCTGCTTCGAGTCTTACATTTCAGGTCGGGTCGGGTTTCGGGTATGTCGCTTTCTGTTTCGGGTTCGGTCAATTTTTGGCTCGGGTCGGGTCAATTTTCGGGTCGTTGCCGCAGGCCCCCAACAATGATACAAAGTTCTTGATCGTTCATCAAAGAATTGGACTTAGGCTTAAGAGGAGAATTGGTATCAGAGCACCACCTTTATATTGACTTTTCTTGAAATTATGTCAAGAGTTTACATGAAATTTAAAAATTATGGATAAATATTTTTCGGGTTAGTCTTGGGTCAGGTCAATTTTCGGGTTGGGCCAATCTCGAGTCGGGTCAGTTTTAGGGTCGAGTCAATATCGGGTGAGCATATTTCGGGTCGGGTATAGGTCGGGTCGGGTCATTTCAGGTCTCGGGATGATTTCGGGTCATCAATTTCGGGTCAATTTTAGGTCTCGGGTCGGGTCAGCTTTTCCACGTCTACTCGAAACCACGTCATACGACGTCCGTTTTGCCTGAATTTTGGTATTCCCCAATTTTTTGGTTATTGAAACCTATCATATGCGTGTTAATTCTGAAAAATAAATTCCGAAATCCTTTTTTCCATCAACGTGGATTGTGTGCCTTTAACGAGGCTATGTGACTCGAAACCATGTTATACGACGTCCGTTTTGCCCTAAATTCGGTATACCCCAATTTTTTTGTCATTGAAACCGTCCCCCTAAATTTCAGCACAATTTGAAAACGTGGAGTGTATGCCTTTAACGAGGTTATGTGACTCGAAACGACCTCATACGACGTCCGTTTGATGAAAATTTGGAATTCCCTATTTTTTTGGTCATTGAAACCTACCTCGAATTTCTGGTCAGTGAAAGCCTTTTTTCCATCAACGTGGAGTGTATGCCTTTAAGGAGGTTATGTGACTGAAAACCACCTCATACAATGTCCGTTTTGCCCCATTTGGTATTCCATATTTTTTTGCGATTGAAACCTCCCTCGTTAATTTCGGCTCTATCTGAAAATTTTGCTCTGAAATCCTTTTTTCCCATCAACGTGGATTGTGTGCAATTAAGGAGGCTATGTGACTCGAAACCAGGTCATACGACGTTCGTTCTTCCCCAAATTTGGTATTCCCTAATTTTTTCCTCATTGAAACCTGGCCAAAAATTTCAATACAATTTGAAATCTTTTCTCTGAAACCCTTTTTTCCATCAACGTAGAGTGTATGCCTTTAAGGAGGTTATGTGACTCGAAACCACCTCATACGATGTTCGTTTTGCCCCAAATTTGGTTTCCCTATTTTTTCGGTCAGTGAAACCTACCAACAAAATTTCGGCTCAATCTGATAATTTTGCTCCGAAACCCTTTTTCCCATCAACGTGGATTGTGTGCCTTTAAGAAGACTAAGTGACTCGTAACAACGTCGTACGACTTCTATTTTACCCCAAATTTGGTATGCCCTAATTTTTTTGGTCATTGAAACCTAACCCCAAAATTTCGGATCAATCTCAAAACTTTTTCCCGAAACCCTTTTTTCCATCAACGTGGAGTATATACCTTTTAGGAGGTTATGTGACTCAAACCACCTCATACGGCGTCCGTTTTGCCCCAATTTTGGTATTCCCTATTTTTTTGGTCATTGAAAGCTATCCCCAAAATTGCGGCTCAATCTAAAAACTATGCTATGAAACCCTCTTTTCCATCAACGTGGAGTGTATGCCTTTAAGGAGGTTATATGACTCGGAAAATCTCATACGAGTCCGTTTTGGCCTAAATGTGGTATCCACTAATTTTTTGGTCATTAAAACATATCCCCAAAATTTCGGCACAATCTGAAAGCTTTGCTACGAAACCCTTTTTCCTATCAACGTAGATTGTGTGCCTTTAAGGAGCCTATGTGACTCGAAACCACGTCATACGACGTTCGTTTTGCCCTAAATTTGGTATTCCCCATTATTTTGGCCATTGAAACCTCCCCCTAAAATTTCGGCTCAATCTGAAAACTTTGCTTCGAGAACTCTTTTCTCCCATCAACGTGAATTGTGTTAATTTAAGGAGGGTATGTGACTCAAAAACCACATCATACGACATCCATTTCGCCCCAAATTTGATATTCCCTAATTTTTTGGTCATTTAAACCTACCCCCAAGATTCCAACACAATTTGAAATCTTTTCTCCGAAACCTTTTTTTTCATTAGCGTGAGCGTATGCCTTTAGGGAGGTTATAGGACTCAAAACCACCTCATACAACATCCATTTAGCCACAAATTTGGTATTGCCTAGTTTTTGTTCCGTGAAACCTACCCCCAAAATTTTGGCTCAATCTGAAAACTTTGCTCCCAAACCCTTTTTCCTATCAACGTGGATTGTATGTCTTTAAGGAGGCTACGTGACTCAAAACCACGTCAGACGACGTTCGTTTTGCCCCAAATTTGGTATTCCCTAATTTTTTGGTCATTGAAACCTAACTCGAAAATTTCGCCACAATTTGAAAACTTTTCTCCGAAACACTTTTTTCCCCAATTTGGAGTCTATGCCTTTAAAGAGATTAATAGACTTCAAACCACCTCATACGGCGTCCGCTTTACACAAAATTTTGGATTCCCTAATTTTTTGGTCATTGAAACCTTACCCCAAAATTTCGGCACAATTAGATATCTTTTCTTCGAAACCTTTTTTTAAATCAACGTGGAGTGTATGCCTTTAAGGAGGTTATATGACTCGAAAACAACTTATACAACGTCCGTTTTGCCCCAAATTTGGTATTCCCTATCTTTGTTCATTGAAACCTACCCCTAAAATTTCGGCTCACTCTAAAAACTTTTCTCCGAAACCCTTTTTTCCATCAACGTGAAGTGTATGCCTTTAAGGAGTTATGTGACTCGAAACCACCTCATACGACGTCCGTTTTGCCCCAATTTTGGCATTCCCTAATTTTTTGGTCATTGTAACCTACCCCCAAACTTGCGGCTCAATCTGAAAATTTTGCCCCGAAACCCTTTTTCCATCAACTTGGAGTGTATGCCGTTAATGAGGCTATGTGACTCGAAACCACATCAGACGTCCGTTTGGTCCCAAATTTGGCATTCTCTATTTTCCTGGTCATTGAAACCTACCCTTAAAATTTCGGCACTATTTGAAAACTTTTCTCCAAAACTCTTTTTTCCCATCAACGTGGACTATGTGCCTTGAAGGAGCCTATGTCACTCAAAACCACCTTATACGACGTATGTTTTGCCCCTGTTTTGGTATCCCTAAATTTTTGTTCATTGAAACCTATCACCAAAATTTATGCTCAATCTGGAAACTTTGCATTGAAACCGTTTTTTCCATCAACGTGAAGTGTATGCCTTCAAGGAGGTTATGTGGCAAGAAACCACCTCATACAACGTCCTTTTAACCCTAAATTTGGCATTCCCTATTTTTTTGGGTCATTACACCTACCCCCTAAATTTCGGCACATTTCAAAAACTTTTCTCTTAAACCCTTTTTTCCATGAACGTGGAGTGTATGCCTTTAAGGCTATGTGACTCGAAACAACGTCATACGACGTCCGTTCTGCCTGATTTTTGGTATTCCCTAATTTTTTGGTCATTGAAAACTTCCCCCAAAATTGCGGCTCAATCAATAATTATCTCCAAAATCCTTTTTCATCAACGTGGATTGTGTGGCTTTAAGGTGACTATGTGACTCGAAACCACGCCATACAATGTCTGTTTTGCCTCAAATTTGGTATTCCCTAATTTTTGGGTCATTCAAATCTACACCCAAAGTTTCAGCTAAATCTGAAAACTTTTCTCGGACACCATTTTTCCCATCAACGTGGATTGTGTGCCTTTAAGGAGGCTATGTGACTCGAAACCATGTCAAACGACGTCCGTTTTGCCCCAAATTTGGTATTCCCTAATTTTTTGGTGATTGAAACCTACCCCCAAAATTTCGGCACAATTTGAAAACTTTTCTCCGAAACCCTTTTTTCCCATCAACATGGACTATGTGCCTTTAAGGAGCCTATGTGACTCAAAATCAACTCATACGGCGTCTGTTTTTCCCCAGTTTTGGAATTCCCTAATTTTTTTATTCATTCAAACCTACTCCCAAAATGGTGTCTCAATCTGAAAACTTTGCATAAAAACTGTTTTTCCATTAACATGGAGTGTATGCCTTTAAGGAGGTTATGTGACAAGAAACCATCTCATACGACGTCGTTTTTACCCCAAATTTGGCATTCCCTATTTAGTTGGTCATTGAAATCTACCCTCGAAATTTAGGCTCATTTAAAAAACTTTGCTCCGAGTCCCTTTTTTCCCATCAACGTGGACGATGTGCCTTTAAGGAGGTTATATGACTCGAAACCACTTTATATGACGTCCGTTTTACCCAAATGTGGAATTCCCTATATTTTTGATCATTGAAATCCACCACCTAAATTCCGGGTCATTTCGAAAACTTTTCTCCGAAACCATTTTTTCCATCAACGTGGAGTGTATGCCTTTAAGGAGGCTATGTGACTCACAAGCACGTCATACGACGTCTGTTTTGCCTGAATTTTGGTATTCCCTAATTTTTTGGTCATTGAAACCTACCCCGAAAATTTTGGCTCAATCAAAAATTATCTCCGAAACCCTTTTTCCACCAACGTGGATTGTGTGACTTTAAGGAGGCTACGTGACTCGAAACCACGCCATACGACGTCTGTTTTGGCCCAAATTCAATATTCTCCAATTTTTTGGTCATCGAAACCTTCCCCCAAAATTTCGGCACAATTTGAAAACTTTTCTCTAAAACCTTTTTTTTCCATCGATGTGGAGTGTATGCATTTAAAAAGGTTATGTGATTCGAAACCACCTCATACGACGTCCGTTTGACCCCAAATTTGGCATTCCCTATTTTATTGGTCATTGAAACCTACCATCGAAATTTCGGCTCATTAAAAAACTTTGTTGCGGAACCCTTTTTCCCAGCAACGTGGACTATGTTCATTTAAGGAGGTTATGTGACTAGAAACCACCTCATATGATGTCGGTTTAACCCCAAATTTGGCATTCCCTATTTTTTTGGTCATTGAAACCTACTATTGAAATTTCGGCTCATTTAAAAAAATTTGCTCCGAGACCCTTTTTTCCCATCAACGTGGACTATAACTATCATGTTTTTAAAAAATGGAAGATAACTACCTACTTTTTTAAAAAACATTGGTTATCACTACCTTGTGATCTTTTTCATCAAAAAGTCTACTAAAAAATGTTTAATAAGGTAGTGATACGAAAAGTTTTATAAAAAAGTAGGGAGTTATTTTCAATTTCGTTTGCGTAGTTCTGTTAACTTTTTGATGTTTCTGTTAAATTTTATACGGGAAAGACCACAACATAGTGATACCAAAAGCTTTTCAAGAAAGTAATTAATTATTTTTCATTGGTAGTTATTCACAAAAAGACTCCAGAAATAGATAGTTTTTAACAAAAAATCCTTTGTTTTTATATCTAAGATAATCAATATCTCTATATAAGGAACAAGAGCATATCAAGTGACAAAGAATTGTATGAACTTGTGCCTTACCATCAAGTATATACCTTATCACATGTATGCAAATTCGTATATGCGGTTGGCCACACCATTAGTTAATGGCGTGGCGAGACTATTTAGTAACCCATCATTACTCTTTCACCCTCCAAATTCACCCAAAACACTAGGTAACGCCTCCTTTAATAGTCAGCAACCCCTCCCTCAAAAATAGTCGGTAACCCATATCCAAAAAGTTAGTAACCCCTAAAACAATTAGTAACTCCCAAGCAAAAAGTAACCCCTAAGCAAATAGTAAATCGCCAAGCATTTAGTAACGCCCTAATTAGTCAATAATCCCCAAAACACTTGATAACCTCCTAAAATAGTTGGTAACCCCTTAAATTAGTCATTGTGTGCGTACAACACGATTTGTTAATCATGCAGCAAGCCGCACACAAGTCTTTCTGACACATGTGCACCTTTGACATTGTACCTCCCGGGCTTCTAGAGACAAAGGTTCTCCCTTCTTTCTAAAAACCTTGCCTTTCCCACCACCCCACACCAAGCTCTTCCCACCGCCAACTTAATCATAGCCATAATTTGGCCCTCCTCCTCTTGCGAAGCCATAGCCATAGCTTGGCCTCCTTCCCAAAGATCTCTTGAAAGAGTGCATCGATGGTGGCAACACAGAGCAATGCGTTGCTTACTGTCCTAATTTGGCGGTTGTTGCCTCAACGAAACCGCCATGAACCCAGCCAGAAAATACGCAAACCATCGACAACGCTATGCCACTGGCTCTTGAAGGAAATTGTCGGTGTCCGTGAAGATTTTCTTAGCCAAGATGGCTAGCGAAAACCACTTAACCCGCCTTTGAGCCCATGGAGGCCCGTGAAGAGGGTGTATATTCCGATTTCCACCGTTGGGGGTCTTCTTGTTTTGAAAATTGTACCGCTGCTGCCCCGGAGTTCCAGATCTGATTAACTAGTGGTCATCTTTGGCAATCGTACTTACCTAGCCACAAATCGCTCGACGCTTGAAGCCTTCGTGTAAATGAGCTTCCAGTCTGTTTGGTTATGCCGCTGCAGACCCGACCCAAAGTTGGCGTGTTTCTTTGCCCAAGTCAGCAGGCCACCGCCATGAACTCTTCTTGGAGAAGTTTTGTGTAGCTTTTTCAAGAAACTTCTCTTTTTATTTTTATTTTCTTTTATTTTTATGTTTTGTTTGAGTAGTTTAAGTTTCTTTTACTTCCTCCGTAACGAAATAAAAAGCAACAATTTGCTTGGGCACGCACGCCAAGACAAAACTTTATAGATTAATATTTCTAATTATGTATTTGTAAAAACTAGAAACATTAGATCATAAAAAAGTACAAGTTGAGACGAAACCAACAAGACTCCAAATGAATATATTTTTCTTACGTATAAGTCATAAATTATGGACAACGTTAAAACTGTGAATAGTGTCAAAAGTACAATTATTGCGTTTATTTCGTTACGAAGAAGTAGTAGTTTTTTAGTATTTTCCTTTAAGTTTAGTATTCTCACTTTTCTGACTTTGGTCTATCCCTGAGATATAGAGACTTTAGTCATTTCCTTGTATCCCAGAAAAAAATCCGAGTATAGAGCCATTTATTGTTGTCCACCACTAATTATGAGTGTCCCTTACATGATAGATTTACCTAAAAGTACTATATAAACTATAAAACTATAATAAGGAGACCATGAACTAGCTCTGATAGTTAGGGAAAGGGTCTAAGTTTGTATCTTTTTACTTTATTCATAATATTGTTACTAGGTTGCCAAAGAAACTTTCAAGAACTTTAGTGTCCACATTTCAAATACACAAATTATCCTCCAACTAGGATTTCTAATTTAAAAAAAAAGTCAAATATTCAAGTATTCAAGTTATAGGATAAGGTTCTCTTCAATTTATTTACAGTTCAATGTAATTTATTATTTAATCATTTCGTTAAAACTATGATGTTCTAATTTATTTTGCTAATGTTGTTGTTGTTGTTGTTAAGGATGAGCATGGTTTAGGTTGATGTGATTTGTGATTTACCCATATTCTATCTAATACGAGTAAACTAATTTATAATTGTTATTTAATTGGGAAATTCCCTATGGTAACCATGTATGTTTGCACTTTTCCAATAGTAATCATAAGTTTTTTTTATTCGCAAAAATAATCCTAAATTTTACTTAAATTCCTAAACGTGACTTTAATAGCCTAAGGCTGTTAACTTGCCGTTAACCACCATCTCTTCCACCATCATCTCTCTATCACCTCCACCACAATCTCTTCCACCACCATCTCTGCCGCTCTCTCCTTCTCTCACCTCCACCATCATCTCTTTCACCATCTCATTCTCTCACCTCCACCATAGCCGCCACCCAGATCCAACCCCTTGCCCACAGCCGCAACCCAAAATCTGCCCACAACCGTAACCCAAATCTTCCCACCCCCTGTTTTCACCAAGAGCCTGGCGAGCAAGGGATTGGTGGAAAGTGGCTACATAGGGGATCAAGGGATCAGGGACGTCGGGAGGGATGTGGTTGCGTGGAGAGTAGAGAACGGGGGAGGTGGTTGTAGGGAGAGTAAGGGGACAGGGGAGATGGCTGCGTGGGGAGGAGGGTACTGCGTGGGAAGCAGGGGACGGGGGGAGTTTGCGGCAGGAGTAGGGGATGGGGGAGTCGTTTGCGGGGGGAGTAGGGGATGGGAGGAGGTGGCTACGTGGGGAGCAGGGGCCAGGGGCAACGTTTGCTGGGGGAACAGGGGAGGGGAGGTGGTGACATGGTAGGGGAGGGGAGGTGGTGCGGTGGTTATGGAGAAAGGATGGTGGAGTGGGTGGTCGTTATGGTGAGAGGGAGGAATGTTGTGAGAAGAGGGAGTTTTTTAAATATATAAAAAAAAGTAAATTTGTCAAATGTTAAAGATTTAACGGTTTATTAACAGAAATTTACTTATTAGTCATGTTTAGGAAACTAAGTAAGTTTTAAGGTTATTTTTGAGAATACAAAAACTTATGGATACCATTGAAAAAGTGTAAAAATACATGGTTACCATTGGGAATTTCCCTATATAATTTTGCCGACTACATATTGACTAATAAATCATACAAAAAAGCTATAAAAAAGCTAGAAGATATTGAAAAAATATAATGTCGCTAATGATATTACCATTTAAGGTACAAGATTATCGTTACGTTAAATATTAAAGACACATTGACGATTGGTGGTACGGTTTGGTTTATAAACATTATAGACTAACCCTAAACCACGATTTGGTGAAAAGAACAAAACAACCCACAATTTTGAGCCTATAAACCAACCAAACCGCGCTAAAACGATTTGGGTTGCAATTTTGTGCGCTCCGACCCTATTATTATTATGAAATTATGCATCATACACGTGGTGTATCATGAGCATTGTATACTCAAGATTATTTTAGCAAAAAAATAGCATTAGGTGTAACATGCTCATGGTACACCCAAAACCATGAGTAAAAAATAGCCTTGGTGTACCATGCTCATGGTACACCCGGGTGTATGATAAAAATTGTATATTATGATTATTATTTTATCAATTATTATTATTGTATAAATATCATCAAAGTATTAATATACTAACACTAATAATAGTAATTATTTATTAATAATACTCCCTCTTTTTTTTTAATTGGGACATTTGCTTTTTTGCGCGAACAAAGGAAAAAGTGCAAAAGTATGAATGGTGGAAAAAGTAAGGAAAAAGTGAAAAAGTAGGAGAGAAGGAGAGAAAAAGTAAGAGAGAAGTATAATTAGGTGGACCAACCTACCACTTATAGTAAAAAGGTAGAAGTGTCCCAATTAAGAAAAACACCCCTAAATGGCAAAATGTCCCTATTAAAACAAACCGAGGGAGTACTGATAATAATTAATATTAAAATTAATTATTACTATGATTTTTTTATTTATAATTATCATTTAATAACATCCAAAATACTTATATCATTATTCATTAATTATTCTTTTTATTATTTATTAATGAATAATACTTATCATTATATTAATTATTTACTATTCATATTTTATTATTGCTTATTACTTTTTATTAATTACAATTCACTTCAATTAAGTTTAATTTAGCTTCATTTAATTTATTTTTGGTTATTAGGTCACAAGGACTAATAAAATCAAACACTACCGATAGTTGGTACCTGCTAATTATAATCAATAGTTTAGCCTTTTAAAAGAAGACAGACCATAGTTCGTAATTTCATATCAATTTTTTTATTTGTTTCTTTAGTTTATACAAATGTACCTTTGGCTTTTAGAAAATATTTTATTTTAGCAACGTTTATATGCCCGATTTGTGTTATGGTTTTCTGTTAGGGTTTATGTATGTTAACTACAACATTATTGTATACAAATGAGAATTTGACTTCTAGAACATGTTTATTTTCAAATGTAGCTGCTTCCTGTTTTATTCTAGGAACATGCTTTATTTTCAAATGTAGCAAGTTCCTGTTTTATTCCATTTTTTGTTCCTTTAGGGTTTACACATGTTCGTTTGAATGAAAATATTGTATTTTTGGTTTATGAAATTGTACTTTTGAATTATAGGGGAAAAGCAAAGGTTAAACAATAACATTATTGTCTACAAGTGAACCTTTGACTTTTGAAACATTTATTTTTAAATGTAGTTGTGCTTCATGTTTGTTCTAGGAATATGTTTTATTTTCAAATGTAGAAAGTACCTACTTTATTCATGTTTTTCTGTTCCTGTAAATTTTACAAATGTTCCTTTGAATGCAATCATTGTAAATTTGGTTTATGAAATTTTACCTTTTAATTTTTAAGGGAAAAGCAAAAGTTGTGCAAGAGGAATCAATTGACAAAGTGTAGTATAGCTGCTATACTGTAAAAAATGAAGAAATCTTCAAAAGATACACAACCAACACAACCTGTATACCAAGTTGCACCCTAGCCTGCACCCTATCCTAGACCCCAACCTCAAACTGAACACCAACCTGAAATGTGCAAGAACAGCCTGAACAATCACCTAATGAGTTGCCTATCAAGAACTGTAAACTACAGAAAACACCTACCAAAGAATTAGTGGTACATTCCTTCAAAGCCTGATATGAAATTGACCGGAAGAAGGGAACCAGTTGGAGAACCTATAATACCATTAGGAGAACCTGAAAATTGAAACTTGAAGAGGAAAATGATAAGCAATCTGAAAAGGAGACTCAACACCAAAGTAAACAACCACATGATGACTCTAACACTGAAGGTGGAGCAGAAGAGCATGAAGTATTTGTACATGAGCCTCCATAAGACTTTGATGAGCCTCCTTCACCATATCCTGACGCGCCGATACATCTATGAGGATGAGAATGAGATTTATGACAATATTAAAGAGAAAAAGAAGTGACAAAAAAAAGTCAAAGACTGTCAAAAGGAAAAAAGAGGAAAACTAAAGAGGTCACAAAAGAGCATGAGTATATTTATGTGGAAGAGCATTTTTAGGAATAGTCACTAGTGAAAAGGTGCCACCTTATCAGTTCTTAAAATTTGCAAAACTAATAAAGAAACCGAAAAATAGTGCTACACTATAAGCGATGACGGAGATCATATATGATTTAGACATCTCCAAGACTTAGCCTTACCCTTGTAACTCACATTAGCAACAACTTTAGTAGACCAGTTTCAAGTATACAAGCTCATTAATTCTCCCGTTGAACAAAAAATACACATAATAAGCCGCAATGTACAATGTCTATGATTGCCCAAGGGTAATATAAATATAGAGAGTCAACAACGAAGGAAGAGTTGGAAGCTTCGGATGCTATTTTTGGCAGAGTTGAGAACATATTGGGATTTAAATGACGGGAGTCCAAAAAACATACAAATGGTTCAACGGCTAATGAATGAAAACCTAGATGAATTGGATAATAAATTTTGAAGTGGTGGAAGAGCAACAAAAAACTTGAATGTCAACTTGAAGTTTGTTTCATAATTATGGATGTAAGAAACATACGTAATATCAACTAGTGCAAGATTGTAAGGGAGAGCTTGTTGGAATCAGTTTCTCTGTGGAATTCCAACACAAAAGCGAAATTTACTGGTCCATTCCCATTCTTGATGGTAATTTACTTTTCTTGTTCCTTTAATACTATTTCGGAAGTATAAATGTATCATTCGTTTGCATTACGATTCCTTTAAGTACTTCCATTTTCCAACACATATGTTTCACATTATTGTTTAAATAATTATGTAATAAAAAAAATTTCTAAATTGATTGCACTTCACAGATTTCTTTCTTTTGATCACTCAAGAAGTCAACAAATGACACATGTTCCAAGATCATTCCCATTGATTTTTGTATGGGGTAAGATTTCAATATAACAAGGAATGATCTTGGAACTACAAATGGTTTTGGACAAGATTTTTCCTCAAGAGAATACAAACAAGAAGTGAAGGAGATCTAATAGATTTATCAGATGAAGATGATGATGAACAACTATCAACAATTGAAGATGTGATTTCTCTAGGAACACTACAAGAGGGGGGGTGAATTGTATGTGTGGAAAACGAGAGAACTTTTTGCTGAATTATAAAACAATGAAAGGAACAAGAGAAAGACATAAGAGAATTGGACGAGGAAAAACTTCATAAAACCTAATAGCAAGAAACCACCTCGACCACAACGGATTTTGACTCAAATTTTCTCTATCATAAGCTAAAATACCTTTGTTACAAACGTTTTAATGATAGAGAATTTTTGGGTCGCTAAACAAAAACTCTAAATCAAGCCAAACTAACTAGATACGAGTACGTGGCAAGTAAGGGTCGAGATCCTCAGAGACTAGACTATACACTAGGCACGTAAGTGAACATGTAAGCTAAACCGAATATAATAAGTTGATTGATTTTGAATTCAATTATCGTTAATAAGTCTATTAAAACGGGTTGTAAATCGATGGAAAAAGGCGTTAGGGGGTGATAGGGATCCAATGCAATGAGATTGATTTACAAAATGAGATTAAAGAACTATGTGATAGGGGATTGAATTAAGACGTTGCAACCACGAACTCCGCTTTCAAGGATTCTCAAGATGAGACAACACTCTCAATTAGGGGTTAGATAGTCAATGATGAAACATGAGGTCGAAATTAGATAAGTTCAAACCAGTTTCGCCTTTCGGATGTTGAACGGGTTGAGACTCCAAGAAAGGTGGGATTTCTCACTCAAACTTACTTAGAGATAGCAATTCCAACTTCATTGTTAATCTCAACAATCTACACCTAAAGGGAAATCAATTGATTTATTAAGTTAACGTTAGGCCTTTCAACTTCACCTTAGTTAACCAAACAATTGATTTGGTAATCCAACCCACTAAACGCACTAGTTTAGGGCCTCATATCATGAAACAATATCCATTGCACCTTCACCCAACCCCCTAACTAAAAGACTACTCGAAGTTGGTTCTCACGTTAACAAACTAATTCTACAATACAAATAAGACATTAATAAGCCAAATAATCAATTTTTATCATTCATATTTAATGTCGAATGGTCATATGAAGAGAAATAATGAAAAGAGCATAAAAAAAGTGAAAAGGGAACAACAAAAAATGAGAAACTAATGAGTAGATAGGGTTTAAACAACTAATCAAGCAAAAGCAAGAATAAATAAAAAGGCAAAGAAATAAATGAGAGTAGAGATAAAAGGAATTACTAAAGCTTCATTAATACTGCTCAAAAATCTGAAATTCTTCTTCCAAACACCATTAAGGACCTTGAAAGACACCCAAAGCTCACTCCAAAAGTCTAACCTTTCAATAGCTCTCTAGAGTTCAACAAAGGAAATCAAAATCTTCTAATTTTAGGTCAAAAGAGCATTTATACAACCCCCAACTAAGGGCTAAAAGGGAAAAAGAAAATAAAAATAGATATTTTCCGTAAACCCGCAGTAATCGGACGATCCATATTGATAATCACCCGATCACCACGAAGAAGGAATTATGGGAAAAAAACAGGAGTGTTTGGCCGATCAAAAAATGGATCAGGCGAAGCTTCGGCAGATCTAAAGATGGATCGAGCGATCTACTTACATCCATATGGGCTTTGTCCTCTCCTCTTTTCCTTTCTTTTTGGGCTTGGGCTTCCTTTTCATTCTTTTCTTCCATTCCTCTTCCTTGGACTTGGACTTGGGCTCTCTCTTTCCTTATTCATTTAGGTTGGCCCTTAACTGCTTCCATTCCAATCCTCTTTGCTTTGCACTCATCTTTTTCCTACATGATAGTCATAGACAATAAAAATACAATCCAAAGCATATGGAATAGAAAATAAGAAGGGAAAGCCATGAAAAATGAGAGAAAATCAAATAAAATAGTGAAAAGCTCCAAATAGGATAGAAATGATAGAAATAGGTGTAAGGAGCAAGGAAACACCAAGAAAAGCAATAAAATGGACTAAAAAGCTATCCTATGAGTGCGATAAATCTCACTCATCTACTTCCCCCATACTTGACTCTTTGCTTGTCCTCAAGCAAATCAAAATGGATGACTAGATGATGCACAAAGGTGACTCCATAAAACCAAAAAACTGAGACCACCAAAGGGGGAAAGGAAGAAAAAAAAAACTCACTTTCTTGGACATCATGGTTGCATTTAGCATATGCAACAAGCCCTTTAAACCCCTAGGATGACTCTAGTGGACGAGGACGGTCTCATGAGGGTGTTCAGAAGGCATACGCACAAAGCCAATACGCCAACTCAAACAAACAACAACCCAAGAATGGAAACATCCCCAAGGCGAGATGGAGTCAAGAGCGGACCACAAGCAAGCATATATGAGAATGTTTTCTTTCAATTCCAACACAACACATGAGTAGAGAAAGAGGTTATGAGATGAGCTAAACTAAGGCGCCAATTCAACAATTTCTCTATTCTTCCACTACTTCCAACGCCATTGCCCCAAGGGTCATTTAGTTCACAAACTCATGTATAGGATGAGAAAACCGGCTCAAGTAACTCTAGTCCTCAATGTGCGGGATATGTTTCCCCAAACTTAGCATTTTCATTATTATGGAGATGAAGATATGGAAAAAGTGATGCAACTACCAAGGATGCGGGGCTTAGTCTTCGCTTTCTTCGTGCGATCCGTCCACTCACGAGGCATACATGTTTCTCAAGCACGGTACCAAGAACTCGGTCGGAGACGCACTAGGAGGAAAAACATTCATACTCAAGCCGCAGCGATCCCGTCGCCACTAGGGAGTTCTACTTCACCTTTTTGAACCCCTGATAAGCACTTTATTGTGATTAATTGTAGGTCATTTAGTGTCCTTGCATGTAGTTTAGAGCATTTAAGCCTAGCATTGCATGGTTTTCGTCACCTTTGAGTTATATTGTCGCTTCATTATCTGTTTAGTTGTTTTTGGATGATTTCCAGGCTAACTACCAGGTTTTTGAAGTCATATGATCATTGGAAGACTAGTTGTGGACTGTTAAACTTCAAATAGACATAACGTTTGATCCATAAATCGAATTAAGATGATTCTAGCGGGAGGTGTTAGCTCGTTTTGATAGCTTTCCAACGACTGGTCATGAGCCTAATTCCGATAAGCGACGAGAGAGATGATCGTTCGAAATTGAGCTGTCCGCTGACCAGTCGGTCACCCTGTTGAAAATTTGGAACTGATCCTATGAAAGTCAGGGGCCACGGTCGTGGCAAAATCACCACGGCCGTGGTGACCTGACTTCGTCGAGTTAGTCCGTTTGGAGATTAGCTGCTGCCAAGACAATTTTAAGGCACCACGACTGTGGCCACTTGACTTCGGGTTTTGACCCCGTTTTTCCGTCTTAGTTTAATGAACCTTATATTTATTTTGTAGCGTTTTTAGTCGACACTATCTCTTACTCTTAGTTTTAATTACATTTGTTTAGCCCTAAACTCTCTCTAAACACTTAGTTTTCTCAATTGTTCATCTTTGAAGATCGAATCCATTATTCAATTCAAGTAATTTTCCTTCAATCTCTTTTCTTTATTTCTATTGCTTTGTATATCATGTTTACTTTATTTAATCTCAATTGCTTAGAATCCATGATTAGTGAGTAGTTCATTATGTAGGGTTTGGGCGAAAGTATGAATTAAGGGCTTAATGTAGATTGTCTATGCTTTTTATGATTCAATTGTTTGTCTATACATTGAATGTGGGGTTTTGACTCCCTAGGATAGATCTTGATCACGTTTATACTAGGGCACTTAGGGTTTCTATTGTTCTTAATTGAACTCTAATCCCTTTTGTCATTCCCATGTTTCGACTTGATTTCTAGACCAAGGGATTGGGTAGGAATTAAGGGGATCCTTTAATTAGGGGTTTTCTGATCTCATTAAATTTATTAATCAACAAACCAAAGACCATTCGAAAAAGGATTTGGTTGGTTGATTAATCGATTACTCTTGAGGACCATTCGAGACAGAACTCAAGTAAATTAGAGGGAAACTTAACCTTATATTGTCATCGTTGTGAATCACTATAGCGTCGATTATCGTTGTCTAGCCCATGTTCATACGAGTAGCCCGAACTCTAGTGTTTTCCTTATTATATTAATTCTCCTATTCGATTATTAGTTGGTATTCATTAGTTAATTGATTAGTCGATATCTTATTCAATCTTAAACCCCCAAAAACCCTTCACTTAAGTAGTTTTGGACTCAGTAGACTATAGTCAATCCCAATTTCCTTGTGGTTCAACCCTTGACTTGCCATTACTACGTACTTATTAGTTGCTCGTTAGGTTTATAAGTTTTGTTTGCTAAGCGGTTCTTAGTGCCTTAATGACACACTAAAAACCTCTTATCAAAATGGCGCCATTGCCGGGGAAATTGTGCTATTGATTGATGTTTACTTGAGTTTAGTATGCTTAAGTGATTTTTTTCTTTTATTTTTTTTATTGTGTTGTTATTCTCTAATCCTCTACTTAGCTTTGTTGTTGTACATGAGAAGGAGAGCTCACGCCTCACCCATCTTGCCTTTAGACTAGGAAATCAATCTTATTTTGCAAAAGCTTCGGGGAGGTTTGGAACAGTTGACCTTTTGTTCTGAATCACCTTCACCAATCTCAAGTTTGACAAGTGAAAGTGAATCAGACATGGGTGAGGAAAATGCACAGCTTTTCAGGGATTTCGTAAATCCAGGGTCCTATGTTTTACATGGTGGAATTCGACTCCCCACAACCACTACAAATTTCAGCATTCACCCTTAGTTCACACGGATGGTGAAAGCAGAGCAATTTTGTGGAGGGTCGGATGAGGATCCAATTGATCATCTTCATATTTATAGAGATTTGAGCTATGATAAAAACGAATGATGTCTCTCCAGACTACATCAAGATGCATCTATTCCGGTCTTCTCTTTCCGAAAAGGCAAAGTCTTGGCTCAAGAGCTTGCCTGCTAACTCCCTCACTACATGGGAGCAAGTTACTTTGGCTTTTATGAAGAAGTATTTCCCAGAGTCGAAAACCGCAGATATTAGGAGGAAGATCTCCTCCTTTGAGCAACAATGTGATGAGACACTTGCGGAGGCTTGGGAACGGTTTAGGGAACTGATTCGTTCGTGCCCTCACCATGAGTTCAATCAAAATCTACTCATGAGGTTCTTCTATAATGGTCTTGATCCTATGTCACGTGCTAACCTTGATGCTGGAGCGGGAGGTCAACTTTCTAAGATCCCGCAAGACCAATTAGAGTCCACCATAGAAGAAGTGATAAAGAACTACTCATGGGGTGGAAGAAGGAGAGGTGCTCAACCTAAGAAGGGTGGCAAGTTTGAGTTGGACCCAATGGATCAAATTCAAGCGAAGATGGATCAACTTGACAAGAAGCTCTCTAAGATCACCCTTGCATCATCAAGTCCCTCACAAGTGAATGCTTTCTCTTGTGACATATGTGGTGGTACAAACCATGATACCTGTTATTGTGGAGGATGTCAGTCAGAGCATGTGGCGGCAATGAATAGTAGAGGAGAGGGTTATCAAGGTAACCAAGGTTATAGGAGCAATCAACAAGGAGGGTGGAGACAACGTCAACAAGGCTATAACCAAGGCTTCAACCCACCTCAATAAGGGTGGAATCCACCTCAACAAGGCTTTAATCAACCTCAACAAGGGTTCAATTAAAGCTACAATCAAGGTGGATCCTCCTCTCAAAGCTCTAATACTTACCAAGCCCCTCATCAAAGATCCAACTTCCAAAAAGCCCCTCTAAACCCACCATTTCCTAAACCAAACCCCGAACCTACTCATTCCTCCCATCCTACCTCCCAAATTCTCCAACAACTTCAAACCATCACCCAAGCCCTTGCTCTTCAAAGCCAAGCTCTTCAAAGTCATGACCAAAGGTTTTAAGAGTTACAAGCTCACACCAAAATGCTTGAAACCCAATTGGCTCAAGTGGTCGAGAAAAACCCCTCTAACCCAACAAATCAACTTCAAAGCCAACCCATTCCTAACCCCAACCTACATCAAGTCAAAGCTAGCCATTTGAGGTCGGGAACAAACTATGAGGCCCCCAAGATGCCTAATGAGTGTGAAGAAAGTGAAGTTGAGGTGGTTGAGGAGGACAATCAAGTTGAGGAAGATGAAAGGGAGGTTGATGTTGAGAAAGGAAGAGAAGATAAGGAAAATCATGAGCAAGTTGGTGACAAATCTCAATTGTCAACACCTCCTCCACCTAAGACCTATGTGCCACCCGTCCCATACCCTCAAAGGTCGCTGGAGAGGAAGTTGAGCGACAAATTCATTAAGTTCCTCTAAGTTATGAAAGGCCTTCAAATACACATTCCATTCCTTGAGGCCATGTCTCAAATGCCAGTCTATGCCAAGTTCATGAAGGAGATCCTCTCCAACAAACGAAAGGTTGAAGACGAGGTTATCAAATTTCCATACCAAGTAAGTACTCTAGGGCAATGAGATAGGCCTAAGAAGCAAAGAGACCCTGGAAGCTTCACTTTGCCGGTGAAGATAGGTGACCTCGAGCCTAAGGGTGCATTGGCCGATTTGGGTGCGAGTATGAGTTTGATGCCTCTATCCATAGCTAAGCGCCTAAAATTCCCTCTTCTTCCTACAAGGAAGATTGGCGGATCGATCTTTGAGAGCGCCGCATGGTGATTTGGAGGACGTTCCGATACAAGTTGTCCATGTCTTGGTGCAGTGTGATTTTGTGGTGATGGATATGGAGGAAGATCCGGAGGCTCCTCTCATTCTTGGAAGAGAAGCTCTTAAGACATTGGGTGCTGTAATAAATTGCAGAACTGATACAATCACGGTTGAGGTAGCTAATGAGAAGGTTGTGTTTGAGTTCTCCAAAACATTGAAGAGACCCATGATAGAGAGAGTTTGTCGGGTTGGTCATGTGGAAAGTGAAATGGAAGGTTTTGAGAGAGAAGCTCACACTGATGATGAGCCCTATACTTCTATCACTGAGGAGCCGAGTTTAGATATGGAAGAGGTGAAAGAGTTCTCTATGCTTTTCGACGGTGCTACCATTGAGGAAACACTTGGGTCGGGATTTGAGGTCGTAGCCACTTCCGTTGTTAAGGAGGAGAGTACTAAGCCTCCTCCCATGGTAGAGTTCAAACCCCTGATAGGATTTAGTCGTATCACCTATTCAAAGATAAACCTACAGTCCTCTAACTATGGTAGTCAATGGAAGCAGGGTCGAATCCACAGGGAGACAGAAGTTGTAAATTAATATTCAATCAATTAGCTACTTCAGACGAAATCAGGGAAGAATTAATTGAACTAATAATTAAGCTAAGGAAAACAAATCAAACCGAGGATTTAACTATGGAGTAAAAACCTAGGGTATTAGGTCGGTCCACCATGCTTATACCAATCAAATAAGGTCAACTACTATCAAAACCTAAGTCATGAGTCAAGTGATTAGAGCACGTGTTGAGCTATGGTTAAGACTCAACGCTCATAGTTCAACATACGCCGCATGTTCACTAACGTAATCAGAACTACTGATGTGTCCTAGGCCTCTAGTCGTAAGACGGATCTGTGCAAACAACTATTAACCACAAGCAATCAATAAAATTGTACACTAACATTAATCACTTATTAAGAACAAACCACATCACAACCACCCTAATCAAGCCCTAGAAATCAATAGAAATCTAAATAACAATCATGGTATAAACATGGCTTTCCTATCTAACACCCTAGAAAGAGAACTACTCACTCATAATTGAATTGACAATAACAAACCTAATTTGAAACCTAATAATTGCATCATGAATGAATAAATAATTAAGCTAAACAATTAAAAATAATAAAATAGATTAGTGTAAAGAAGAATACCAATTGACAGAAAGCGAGAACTTTTATTGAAATCGAATAGGTTCAATCACCTTTAATCTAATCTAAAGTGTTTAAACTAAGCCAAGAACTATGAGAGATAGAACTGAATAAAAATATATGTCTAAAATAATGAGGGCAAACTATTTATAATAGCCCCAAAATCTAATTAAAAACGATATAAAAAAGATAGAATTTCGGCTCCGCGAGCCCGGTACCCGATCGGGCGGTGGTTGCCCTATGGCATCGGGTTGGTACAATTTTTTGGGCCATGTTAATTTCCTTCACAAAATAAAATGGGCTTCACCCGATGCGATCGGGCGAATCCACCTGATCGGGTGTCAAGGTTTCTGCCCCGATCGGGCAACGGTTGCCCTATGGCATCGGGTTGGTGCAAAATTGACCCAATTTCAAATCTCTTCTTTTTTTGGAATAAAGCAACCGCAACATGAAGAAGGCTCAACCCGATTGGATCGGGCAATGGTTGCCCGATCGGGTGGAGCCAATTTCTGGGGATTTTGCGTCAAGTTGCGAAGAGCATATCTCTCAAATCCGAAGTCCGTTTGGGGCGTGTGACATATCATTGGAAAGCTCTTGAAGTCTAGAATCCAACCCAATTATAATTTCTTGATTATCAATTTTCTATCAAACGTTATAATGAAAATAGTGAAAGTGTGTCAGTTTTGGCACTTCTTTCACCAACTCTTTACTTCATTCCAACTCAAAATTGTCCCAAACGGATGCATTGTGATCCTTGTGCAAGCTACCTTCATCTTCAATGATTAATAGGCTAGATCTATGGTACTCGTGATCACTTTGTATCAAAATAACCTGAAAATCATCGAAACACACAAGCAGGGAGTAGTAGAGCACAACTTATGTAATTCATGTCATTATGCACCTAAATGCTCAAAAAGGAGTTCTAAATGCAATCTAAATGCATCTAAAAACTATATATAAATGTGATACATCAAACTCCCCCAAGTTAAACCTTTGCTTGTCCTCAAGCAAATAAAACATGAACACGGAATAAATTGCCTCACCCCATATAAATCAATCAAAGCTCAAAACGTTTTCAAGACTAAGAATCGTTCAAGCAGGCAAAATTCTAGTTTGGCTAATCAAATCCATCCAACCACCAATCATTCAAGCAATTCATCAATTTCAAGCGTCCACAAGGCATACAAATCCTGAAAAGGCTCTCACAAGGATACCACTCCTCTCAATTTTGTGGCAGGCACAGAATATGCCCGAACACTCACCAACCCGACCATAAATACCCTTCCCACTCACACTCTCATGTGTTTAATAAGGTTAAATGACGCTCATCCTAGTCAAGTAGACTCAATTAGCAGAAATACCCTTTAACTTTGACAAACTAACTCGAAATCAATCCAATGAACAATGCATACATGAGCTCAAGAGGACTTTATAGGGTTGTAATGGGGCTTAGGTAAGAGGTACGAGATACTTTTAGGTAATGTGGTGGAAAAACCAAGAAAGGGAGAGCATAAATCACTCAAACAAGGCCTAGCACGGCCTAACCAAGTCCCAACAACACCATATAACCACGAGAAATAACCCAACTCTCATAAATCGATGAAAGCTCACAACGAACCCAATTTTCAAGCAATGAAGCGAATTTTTCTTTATGAACGTACGTGAATGAAAGAACTTTGAATTCTTTTGAACTTTTATTTCATTTTTCTTTCATTTTTCTGAACTTCATTCACGCAACTCTAATTTTTCTTTTTCTTTTCTTTTTCTCACGCTCAAACCACAACAAATACACTTTTAATTCCTCAACAACCAAGCCAACATGAAACCAATCTCAAACTCAACCCATACAAAAGCTCCCCCAAGCTAGGCTTGGAAATAATATCGAAACAAAGACCATGGGCTCATAATAAGGGTTTAAGTAACATGAAACAAGGTCATTAGGCTCAGCGGGGCTAAGGAGGATAAAAATATATCAAAAATTCACTCTGAGGCTCAAGAATAAGACAAAAGAACGCCTCTATCACAGCAAAGGCTACAAGTCATCGAATATCAAACAAGTACGAAGTTAAAGTCAAGATCAATCCAATAAAGAGGAACTAACACACAAAAACAGACTGGATAATCATATGAATCCAATAGGCTACAAAGAAACCTCACAGTCTAACCAATTCAGGCATGCAGCACAATGTAGTGTAATATAATCAAAATTCGCTCGAAATCATAGCAATGAAACATCAAATCATAGCCTCAAGATCACAAATTCCCAACTATCCAGAAAACATAGTCAAATCATTTTCAATTGGAGCACAACAAGGGGCACAGGGAGGCAACTAAACCAGTCATGAGAACCATATTTTTTTGATTTTTTTCAGTATTTTTCGAAAGCAGTAAATCTATCCTAGAAATCAGTAAAAGAGATAGAGAGTACAAACAGAATTCCTCCCCCAAGATGAACTTGGCAGTGTCCTCAATGCCAAAAGGTGACAAGGACGATGCTAAGAGGAAAAAAATAATGTTAGTACCCTCACCCTCGCTCACAAAAAAAAGGAAGAAAAATAAAAAGAAAAGAAAAAAGGGAAAGAAAAATACGAGTTGCCTCTCGCACAGCGCTGGTTTATAAAGGTCCCGCACGATCATAATACCTCCATCTCTCAAATAGGAGGGGCTTGGCAATGAGTGCCACCCTCATCAAACATCTTTCACCTCCAAATGTTCTTGATAATGCCTCCAGACGGCGAGGCAACCTTAGGTGTAGTTGGAACCTTCTCCACACCTACTTCATCCAAAACCTCATCCCTGCAACAAGATTGTTCAAGCATAGGTGCCTTAACAGCATTGGTTAGTTTAAAAATCACTTTATCATCACCAACACTCAGAGTTAGAGACCCAGACTTGACATCAATGACAGCACCAGCAGTACACAAAAACAGCCTACCTAGAATAATAGGAATCTGGGCATCCTCATCCATATCTAGCACCACAAAATCAACAGGAATATTGAATTTCCCAACCCTAACAGGAACGTCCTCTAAAACACCTAGAGGGTATTTTATAGAACGATCTGCCATCTATAGAGTGATTTGTGTGCATTTAAGTGCTCCCATGTTCAGTTTCTTATAAGCAAATAATGGCATAACAGACACAAAAGCACCTAAATCACACAAAGCTTTATCAATAAAAATAGGTCCAAGATAGCAGGGTATAGAAAAACTTCCAGGATCTTTTAATTTGGTGAGGTTTTATTTTGAATAAAAGCACTACACTCTTCAGTAAGAGCGACACGTTCTACCCCACAAAAGTCTCTTTTCTTAGTTATCATATCTTTTAGAAATTTGGCATAAACAGGGACTTGGGTAATTAAATCTGTGATGGAATCGTTACCTCAAGGTTCTTGACCATAACCAAGAACTTACCAAACTGCTGATCGACCTTTGATTTTTGCATCCTGTGAGGAAAAGGTAGCCTTGGTGTAAAAGGCGTTTCAGAAACCTTCTCCTTTTTCTTCCCTGTCTGTTCAGCTTCTGCAGATAAGTCGACTTCAGACGTCGAACTATTCCTTTTCCCTTCCTCTACCTCCCTCTTCTTCCTCGCAGCTGGGGTAACATCATCAATGGGCATTGGAGGAGCATCATAAGCAATGCCACTACGAAGAGTGATGGCATTCACATGTTCTCTCTGAATGGGTTGCCCTGGCAATTCCCCTTGACTCCTCTGAGCATTAGTGCTTGCTAACTGTGCAATTTGAGTCTCGAGAAGTTTGATGTGCTTCTCTTGGGCTCTTTGTGCTTCCTCATTAGCTCTTTGCATAGCTAGAATTTGTCGCTCTTGGGCTCTTTGCGCCTCCTTATTAGTCTTTTTCATGCTTAACATCAACTTCATCACTTAAGACATGGAAGGCTCTTGTGGGTTATTGTTTTGTGGAGGTGGGGTGGGAAAATTTTGTGGAGTTTGGAAGTTATTGGGGTTATGGAAGTTTTGTGATGGGGGTCTCTGAAAATTTTGTGGGGTTTGATAGTAAGAGGATTTGGGATGGTTTTGTGGAGGTGGAGGTTGATGGTTTTGTGGGTTTTGGTAGTTATGTGGAGGGGGAAAACTTGGTTGTCTCTGTTGGAAGGCGTTTGCCTGCTCCATCTTAAGTTGACTGAACTGACAGTCATGCCCAAAATGACCTTGAACACCACATACCTCGCAGTAAGATGAGGTAATGGGTGCCATGGCAGACATAGCGTTTATGCTCAAGGGAGGTACTGTCGAGGAAGAGGATTTGAATGTGTCAATCTGCTGGCTCAGCTTCGCTATTTGCGAAGTCAATAGCGCAATGGCATCTACCTCAAATACTTTCCTCGTGAGGTTGCGGGAAGTGGAATGATCATTGGCTGCAAGGTTTGATAGAAATTCATAGCCTACATCCACTTCCTTATCAAGAAAAATTCCTCCCGCAGACGAATCAACAATACTCTTCGTCTGAGGCTGCAGACCATTGTAAAATGTCTGCGTCAAGAACCATTTGTCCATGTTGTGATGTGGACACTCTCTCTGCAAATCTCTGAACCTAGCCCACGCTTCCCGAAGTGTTTCATCAGGCTCTTGGGAAAACGTGGCTAGTTTATTTCTGATTTCTGCTGTCTTTGTGGGTGGATAATACTCTCTTAGGAATGCAGCAGAAATCTCCAACCATTCTGACACATTGATGTCATTGAACCACTTCTGAGCTCTGTCTCAGAGTGAAAACTCGAATAGCATGACCTTCAATTGCTCAGGTGTGACCCCTTGATGCTTTACAGTTCGGCAGAGTTGTTGAAATCTCTGCAAATGACTGGCGGGATCTTCAGTAGGATGCCCACCAAACAGATTTTGCTGAACCATACTGATGAGTCCAGGCTTAATTTCGAAATTGTTAGCGGCGATGGTGGGCATTTGTGGTCCAGTAGAAAGACCATCTGGGTTGGGCACCCCATACGACTTCAGTGATTTAGACATAACTGAACTCGAGGTGTCTGATCCAGAGGTGTTCAGCTGAACAGATTGCTTTCTCTCTGAATTTTCTTTCGAAGTTGCCTGAGTGTCTTTGTCAAATCGGGATCCTCAGGAACGAGGGTACCTCTTCTTCGAGACCTGGGCATAAAAAAGAAACAAAAAGAAGCAGTAAAACGTACCTCAATTGGAACAATGAAGTTCCAATGAGGTACAGAGAAGTAGACCAAATAACCAAATAAAAACCTAGAAAACTAGCCGTCTCCCTGGCAACGGCGCCAAAATTTGGTAGGATTTAGTCGTATCACCTAATCAAAGATAAACCTACAGTCCTCTAACTATGGTAGTCAATGGAAGCAGGGTCGAATCCACAGGGAGACAGAAGTTGTAAATTAATATTCAATCAATTAGCTACTTCAGACGAAATCAGGGAAGAATTAACTGAACTAATAATTAAGCTTAGGAAAACAAATCAAACCGAGGATTTAACTATGGACTAAAAACCTAGGGTATTAGGTCGGTCCACCATAATTATACCAATCAAATAAGGTCAACTACTATCAAAACCTAAGTCATGAGTCAAGTGATTAGAGCACATGTTGAGCTATGGTTAATACTCAACGCTCATAGTTCAACATACGCCGCATGTTCACTAACGTAATCAGAACTACTGATGTGTCCTAGGCCTCTAGTCGTAAGACGGATCTGTGCAAACAACTATTAACCACAAGCAATCAATGAAATTGTACACTAACATTAATCACTAATTAAGAACAAACCACATCACAATCACCCTAATCAAGCCCTAGAAATCGATATAAATTACAATCATGGTATAAACACGGCTTTCCTATCTAACACCCTAGTAAGAGAACTACTCACTCATAATTGAATTGACAATAAGAAACCTAATTTGACACCCTAGTAATTGCATCATGAATGAATAAATAATTAAGCTAAGCAATTAAAAATAATAAAAAAGATTAGAGTAAAGAAGAATACCAATTGACAGAAAGTGAGAACTTTTATTGAAATCGAATAGGTTCAATCACCTTTAATCTAATCTAAACTATTTAAACTAAGCTAAGAACTATGAGAGATAAAACTGAATAAAAATATGTGTCTAAAATAATGAGGTAAAACTATTTATAATAGCCCCAAAATCTAATTAAAAACGATATAAAAAAGATAGAATTTCGGCTCCGCGAGCCCGGTACCCGATCGGGCGGTGGTTGCCCTATGGCATCGGGTTGGTACAACCCGATCGGGAAACCATTGCCCTATGGCATCGGGTTGGTACAATTTTTTGGGCCATGTTAATTTCCTTCACAAAATAAAATGGGCTTCACCCGATGCGACTAGGCGAATCCCCCGATCGGGTGTCAAGGTTTCGGCCCCGATCGGGCAACGGTTGCCCTATGGCATCGGGTTGGTGCAAAATTGACCCAATTTCAAATATCTTCTTTTTTTGGAATAAAGCAACCGCAACATGAAGAAGGCTCAACCCGATCGGGCAATGGTTGCCCGATCGGGTGAAGCCAATTTCTGGCAATTTTGCGTCAACTTGCGAATGCCATATCTCTCAAACCCGAAGTCCGTTTGGGGCGTGTGACATATCATTGGAAAGAACTTGAAGTCTAGAATCTAACCTATTTGGAATTTCTTGAGTATCAATTTGTATCAAACGTTATAATGAAAACAGTGAAGGTGTGTCAGTTTTGGCACTTCTTTCACTAACTCTTTACTTCATTCCAACTCAAAATTGTCCCAAACGGATGCATTGTGATCCTTGTGCAAGCTACCTTCATCTTCAATGATTAATAGGCTAGATCTTTGGTACTCGTGATCACTTTGTATCAAAATAACCTGAAAATCATCGAAACACACAAGCAGGGAGTAGTAGAGCACAACTTATGTAATTCATGTCATTATGCACCTAAATGCTCAAAAAGGAGTTCTAAATGCAATCTAAATGCATCTAAAAACTATATATAAATGTGATACATCAACCCCGTCCCCCCTCCCTTAAGTATGTCTTCCTTGATGATGCATGTACTTATCCTGTTATGTGGACTCGGCTCTTGATGACATCTCTATACCAGAATTGATTAAGATATTGCAAAAATATAAAGATGTCATTGGGAGCTCGATTGATGACCTTAAGGGGCAAAAATCTACTCACGTGGTTCCCGACCCACCTCCCGACCATTGAGGCCGGATTTTTCCCCTCCCTTGCTATTGTTATCATTAGACTTTTCAGAGTGAGGACATTGTGTGGTTTAGCTTGGGGGAGGATGTATATATTAGTTACATATAGTTTGCATTAGTTGCATATTAGTGTCATGTTTAGGTTGCATTTTAGTATTTAGTATCATGTTTAGGGTGCATGTAGATTTCTTTAGCCTTGCATGTGCATATAGAGTGCATTTAGGTCTGAACTCCGCCTTTGGTACGCATGTGTCTTTTCTTGATGACCTGAAAACCAAAAAAAAAAAAGGGAAATGCTTTGATAATCTCTAGTATGCCAAGGAATTGTTGGGGTTTGGTATGATTGGTCTACCTCTTATGCGGCTCAATCGAAGTTGGTAGCTATACCCTTTGTGAGAGTTTGTTTTTATAGCCTTATAGACTGACATCTTTTCAGTCTTATCTGCTTGTTGTGTGATGCTCTTCCTTGACGAATGTTCTCTAGAACTTGCATTGATTCTCCTTGAAATGGCATTGATTGGTTTGATTCTTGAATATGATTGAGGCTTTTTGATATATATTTGAACTACATTGCCAAATGCCACCCACATTATCTTATCTCCTTTGTCACCCTCGTGAGCCTGAGCCTGCTTTCTTGTTTAACCGCATCTTTAGCCTATTACCAATTTCCTAACCTAGGGGATTGTGAAGCTAGATTGGAGAGTGGTGTATCTTGTGATTCAATGCTTTGTTAGTGATTTGAGTTGGTTGGATGATGTGTGTTGTGATTGAACACAGGTTCTGTGTTGAGTTCGCCTTCTCCCTACTTCTTCTTGATCTCCTATTTCTCTCCCTTATTAGTTATCAAAACAAAAGCAAAAAAACAAAAAAGAAACAAAAAAAAATAGGAAAGAAAAAAAATGGGAACATCAAACATCCCAACAAATAAAATTGTGGTTTTTGTTCTTAGTGCTTAATAAAGAGAGATTAGGAAATGCTATTGGAGGAGGTATTGTTGGTTGGTTGAGTGGTTGTAACGGAGTTTTATGGTTTCGGGTTAGCGTTTGTCTAGTTGGTGTCTATTTAGCACCAAATTCCCAAATGTATCCACACCCTTACCTTTAGCCTTCATTACAACCTCGATAAAGTCCTCATGATTCTTGAAAAGAACTTATGTCTCACACGATGGAGAGTGAGAAGATATGCACGCCTATGATGGGATTTAGTCAACGGAATTGAGCCTTGAGCGATTATTGCGACCTTACAAACACATGAGAGACCTTGAGCACGACTAAAGTGAGAGCTACTATCCATATGACTGAGACAAGCTTGGGGGAGAACTTGTGGTAAGATTGGATGCTTTTCCTTGTGCTATAAATTTTGAGGCTTGATAGTGTTTTGCATTTATTGATGAAAAGGTCTGAAAGGTGTTTATTCTCTATCTTGGCATGCGTGTTATTGTGAGGAGTCATTGAACTCTTACCCTTGAATTTGATTTGCATTGCTTGAGGACAAGCAATTGCACTAACTTGGGGGAAAAAGGGAAAAAGAAAATAAAATAGACATTTTCCGCAAACCCGCAATGATCGGACGATCCCTAGTGATGATCGCCGATCACCACGAAGCAGGAAGTCTGGGAAAAAAACATGAGTGATTGGTCGATCAAAAAATGGATCAGGCGAAGCTTCGGCAGATCTAAAGATGGATCGAGCGATCTACTGAAATCCAGATGGGCTTTGTCTTCTCCTCTTTTCCTTTCTTTTTGGGCTTGGGCTTCCTTTTCATTCTTTTCTTCCATTCCTCTTCCTTGGACTTGGACTTGGGCTCTCTCTTTCCTTCTTCATTTAGGTTGGCCCTTAACTCCTTCCATTCCAATCCTCTTTTCTTTGCACTCATCTTTTTCCTACATGATAGTCATAGACAAAAAAAAAGTACAATCCAAAGCATATGGAATAGAAAATAAGAAGGGAAAGCCATGAAAAATGAGAGAAAATCAAATAAAATAGTGAAAAGCTCCAAATAGGATAGAAATGATAGAAATAGGTGTAAGGAGAAAGGAAACACTAAGAAAAGCAATAAAATGGACCAAAAAGCTATCCTATGAGTGCGATAAATCTCACTCATCAACTTCCCCCAAACTTGACTCTTTGCTTGTCCTTAAGCAAATCAAAATGGATGACTAGATGATGCACAAAGGTGACTCCATAAAACCAAAAAACTAAGACCACCAAAGGGGGAAAGGAAGAAAATAAACAAACTCACTTTCTTGGATATCATGGTTGCATTTAGCATATGCAACAAGCCCTTTAAACCCCTAGGATGACTCTAGTGGACGAGGACGGTCTCATGAGGGTGTTCAGAAGGCATACCCACAAAGCGAATACGCCAACTCAAACAAACAACAACTCAAGAATGGAAACATCCCCAAGGCGAGATGGAGTCAAGAGCGGACCACAAGCAAGCATATATGAGAATGTTTTCTTTCAATTCCAACACAACACATGAGTAGAGAAAGAGGTTATGAGATGAGCTAAACTAAGGCGCCAATTCAACAATTTCTCTATTCTTCCACTACTTCCAACGCCATTGCCCCAAGGGTCATTTAGTTCACAAACTCATGTATAGGATGAGAAAACCAGCTCAAGTAACTCTAGTCCTCAATATGCGGAAAATGTTTCCCCAAACTTAGCATTTTCATTATTATGGAGATGAAGATATGGAAAAGTGATGCAACTACCAAGGAGTGCGGGGCTTAGTCTTCGCCCTCTTCGTGCGATCCGTCCACTCACGAGGCATACATGTTTTTCAAGCATGGTACCAAGCACTCGGTCGGAGATGCACTAGCAGGAAAAACATTCATACTCAAGCCGCAACGATCCCGTCGCCACTAGGGAGTTCTACTTCACTTTTTTGAACCCCCACTTGAGCATTTGAATGCGCTAGGACCTTGGTTACTAACTAGTCTTTCGCAACTCTTATTGAAAATAAGCATTTTTTTTCTTTTTTTTTTCTTTTTCATTTCATTTTTTTTGAGGCTACTAGCCTTTTTCATGAAACCATTTTTTTTCTCTTTTTTTATAGGGTGGTGAAAATGACAAGCTATTTGGGGTAGATCATCAAATGCACTAGGGGACCCAAGTTATGAGAACCAAGTAAGGACTTCCTATATCATGAAGGATAGAACTAACTGACATATTTAAGGAGAATTTTGTTGTTTTTTATTATGAATTATTTGACTTGATGGCAAAGCAACAAAGTTTAATTCATCTCAAAACTCCCTAATCTACACATGTTCCAATCTTATTAGGTCACATAACTCCATTCTCATTCCCGCTCGCTTGGGTCATCATAAACTCTTTCAAATAGAAACGACCTTGGATTTTTATATTTCTTAGTTTTGTTTATTCTAAGAGCTTCCTTTTTTTTCTTTTTCATATATAAATTTCTTTTTTTTTCATTTACTCCTTTTCTATTTACAAGAAAAGTAGGAAAACAAAATGAAAAGATTTTTACCAAAGAAGAAAAAAAAAGTGGGGGAGAAGTTTGTACAAAGGTGTTTCCAAAACTTTGGATTTTCAAGTGGAAGCTAAAACAATTGAGCTCATCAATCACAAATTAACACAATAAGAACCCAGCCTTAACCAAGTACATGCACTAGCAATCGAGGATCCATGGGGGTAGACAACAACATATAAGGCACCAACAAGCAACAACGATCAACAACAATCAACAACATGCGACAACAACCATTACCAAAACATCTATGCATGCAAATGAGTAAAGCACAAAATATCTCAAGTCTAAAATTAAGCACAAGTCGTTGATCGCCTTATGATGCACCCCCAAACTTAGGGTGAACACCATCCCGTTGTTACGAAATGAGAAAACATATGGAGGTGATCAAGGGCGATCTATTGCCCGCTTCCCGAGGGAGGGAATGGGTGAGGGGGGCACGAGGGATAGTTTGGGTAAGGCGTAAAAAAGTTATGATTAACTTGATAGTCGTACATTTAATCTTACCTTAACCGCATACCATCCACATCTTGGCGTAGGGTGCCAAGTGTCTCACCCATGCTATTGAGCTTAGCAACCATGCTACAGTAGTTAACATCAATGCTATCAAGTCTAGTGCTCATGCTATCGTAGCGAGCATTGATGTTATCAAACAGAGTGTAAATGTTTTGAAAATGGGTGCTTTGCTCGGTAGCCATGGCCTCAATAGCCGCATCAATAGAACTAAAATCATAGACATGAGAAGAGGGCGTACCTTCGCCCGATGGGCCGACTTCGTCCATGTGGTGAGTGGGTTTTCTTTTGTTGTGGTCGTCGTTATTGTTGTTGTCTCCTTGCCTCATCAATGGAACGAGCTTGCAACTCCGCTTCCCTTGGAGCGATCTCCTGCTCCATGAGATAAGGGTGCTCTCTATCTCCAAATAGACTTAGTGCGGGCTTCGGATTATGGCAATAGTCAAACTCACGCACTAACCAAGTAATACGGTCATGGTTGCCTTCTATGTACCGGTAGAAATTCATTTGATGCAATGATGCATCATCAAGAGGATCCGTTGGGATTTCGGTGCCATAGTGTTGAAATCTTCATCGTTGTGCCAATATCTTGCGATCATAGTGATCATCCCACCCATGATAATATTTTTTCGGTGATGGACATCATCACGGAGTATGATGAATCTTTGAATTAGGTGCTCAGCATATAGGATTGGAACGACATCCCTTTTTGTTGGCACATGACCCAAAGTCTGCTTGTCCATATATGCAATACACAAGGAGACGGTATACGTAGCGGACGGTTGGACGTATTATGTGGAAAGACTTTGGGTTTTTGGGTGGGTTGTAGTTTCCCGTGACCATGCCCCATGTTGTATCAAAGTCATATCCATTGAATTCATTATTGACATACTTGTTTAGGGGAAATTCCTCATCCCAACCAAAAATATCGGTGATGAAGTTGTAGTCTACCTCCCTTTGAATGTTAAAGGGTTGGAAGGTGATTTGATAGTATCCCTCATCATCCTCGTTCTACTCACCTACTCCAACAAGTGTACACTCGAGCGTGGAAAGAAACTCAAGTTTAAGACGCTCATAGGTGAAGGCGGGGGGCATGGATATGAAGTTGTCCCATCCTAAACAATCACAAAGCTCACGAGCTTCCTCAAGAACACCTAAATTGCAAAGTACTGCCTCATCAAAGAATTTTGTTGGCTTGATGTCACGGCCTGGGAGGGACATAAATCGTTCTTGGTGGATTTTGAAGGTAAGGGTGATGCCCATTTTCCCCCATGGTGTTTTTGAGGAGGAAGTGGAAGGTGTGTCTCTTCTGAAGGTTTTTGAAGCTTTCGTTTTTGGGGCCATTTATGAGGAGTGGAAGTTTGGTGATGGGTGTGGAGTTTATGGAGAATATCTCGACAACAATTAACAAGGTGCCCAAGTACAAACCTTCCAATACAATGCACGATTCCAAATCCCCAACAATGAAAACCACACCATACACCAACTCAACCAAAGGGAACCAATCAGCAATGCAACAATTTAACACTTCAATGGAGACAATCACACAACCGAAGATTTTTAGTCTAACACTACTCCAGCTAAGACCAATTACACTCAAAACTCCAATGAAACCAATAATAACCAACTCAAGGTTCAACTAAATAAGTTTAGGCAATTTCTTTCACAAAGAAACAAGAGTATGAGCAAGTTGTTAAAGCAAAAATGGTGGAGTAAGTAACAATAAGAGAATGAAGAAATTGTATACCAAATAGTGAGTACAATCCTTCTTTGAAGCTTGGGAACGTTCCTCCAACCTTTGTTAAGCTTTCATTGCCTTCCAACTTGTTAAAATGTAGAGCTCTTAAAGATGGTGGAAAAATGGGGTTTAATGGTGTTTTGGGTAATTGAGTTGGAAAATGGTGAAGAAAAGTCAATTTTATGGTGTAGTGTAAGAGATGTGGTTGTTTTTGTGAGATTTTGAAAGAAAAATGAGTGAGATTGATGGGGATTTGGAAGTATGAAGGTTAGGGTTTGAGAGGAGTAGAAGAGGGATGAAAATGAATATAAGAGTGAGTGTGATAGATGAGTGGAATAAAAGGTGGAAAGAAGGGGAAAAAGAAGAGGGAGTACATTTTTTTTGAGTTGGCCGAATTTTTTTGCTGGGCGGAAAATTGATCGGGCGAACACAGAGGGGATCGGACGAGGCAACGGGCAAACTGCTTTGTGATCAGCCGATGAAAAATATGCTTATTCTTACATACTTAGTGATCAGGCCTGATCGCCCGATCTGAATGGGGGATCGGCCTATTAGTTTTTTTTTTTTTCTTTCTCCTTTTTTTCTTTTTTTTTGTTGGGCGGAAAAGTGATCGGACGGACAGTAAACGGATCAGGCGAGAGATCGCCGTTCAATAAATGGATCGCCCGATCTGAATTGGGCTACAAATTCAGAAGTTCCTGACCCCCCTGATCGGCCTATCAGATGTACAGATCGGCCGATCTGTCTGCTATTTCGCAATCTCTTTTTCCTTTTTTTAGTCCCAATTTTTTCTATTCCCTTTTCTTTCTCTCATTTTTTCTAATTACCCCTCCCCCCCCTTTTCTACATACCTCTCAACTCACTTTCTACTTTAAACTATCATCTCTGACATGGTCAACCTCAAATGATCATAGCCATTCACACTCAACATGTACTAGCCATAGCATCCAAAACACTAAAAGTAAAAAAATTAAATAATCACAAGGTTAGACAAGTGTCAAATAAAATAATCGAAAAATCAAGAGAAAAAGGGGTAAAAAAATTGGGTTGCCTCCCAATAAGCGCTTGTTTTTAAGGTCATTAGCTTGACCATACAAGGATATCACTTCTCTTGGGGTGAGGTGCAAAATTCCCCAAGGTTATTGGAGAACACTTTATCCACTTGGTCTCCTTCATAGTAGATTTTCAATCTTTGTCCATTAACTTTGAAGAAGTCGATTGCTTCACTCTTTATCTCCACCGAACCATATGGGAGCACATTGACCACCTCAAAACGTCCACTCTACTTAGACTTCAACTTGCATGAAAAAAGCTTCAAGCGTGAGTTGAATAGGAGCACCTTATCCCCTTTTGTAAATTCTCTCTTCAAGATGTTCTTGTCATGAAAGGCCTTTGTTCTTGCCTTATAAATACTTGCACATTCATAGGCCTCTTGCCTAAGCTCCTACAAAGCATGAAGATCCAACCACCTTTTCTCACCAGCGCTCTACAAATCAAAGTTTATGTGCTTGATAGCCCAATGCGCTCGACGCTCTAATTCAGCCGGTAGGTGACAAGACTTGCCATAAACAAGCTTGTAAGGGGTGGTGCCAATAGTTGTCTTAGAAGCGGTGCAATATGCGTACAAGGCATCCTCGAGGTTCAAAGACCAATCTTTTCTCGCCCTCTCTACCGTCTTCTCCAAGATGGTCTTAATCTCCTATTTGAAATCTCGGCTTGGCCACTAGTTTGATGGTGATAAGCCAACCCAACCTTGTGTTTTACTCCATACTTCGCAAGTAATGATTGGAATGACTTTTTGGCGAAGTGAGAGCCACCATCACTTATGATGGCTCTAGGAACACTAAATCTTGTGAAGATTATCTTCTTGAACATCTTCATCACTACTTTGGAGTCATTTGTTAGAGATGCAATTGCCTTGAACCACTTTGACACATAATCAACGGCTACTAGGATGTATTGGTTGCCACAAGAGGAGGGGAATGGGCCCATGAAGTCAATTGCCCATACATCGAACACTTCAAGTTCAAGGATAGTGTTGAGAGGCATCTCGTGTCTCCTTGAAATGTTCCCCATCCTTTGGCACCTATCACAACCCTTGACGAAGCTCCAAGTGTCTCTAAACATGGTTCGCCAATACATACCACTTTGAAGTATCTTGGCCACCGTCTTGTTGGAGCTCATTTGCCCCCACATGGTGAAGAGTGGCACATTTCCAAGACGCTTCGAACTTCCTTATTAGGCACACACCTCCTATATAGACTGTTCGACCCTCTCTTGTATAATAGTGGCTCATCCCAAATGAATTGCTTTGCATCATGCCTAAGTTTTTGACGTTGTTGCTTTGTGAAATCGGGAGGAATCATGCTACAAGCTAGGTAGTTGACGATTTCAACAAACCATGGCAAGCTTTTGCTTCCAACCGCATATAGAACGTCGTACCTCATGTAGTCATTAATGGGAAGAGCTAGAAAATCATCCTCATCAGAAACAATTATTGAGAGGTGATCCGCTACAAGGTTTTCAGACCCCTTTTTGTCTCTCACCTCAATGTAAAACTCTTAGAGCAATAACACCCAGTGAATCAACCTTAGCTTGGAATCCTTTTTCGCTATCAAGTACTTGAGGGCGGAATGATCCGTATAAACAATGGTCTTGGACCCCAAAAGGTACGCCCGGAACTTCTCAAAAGCATACACCACCGCTATTAGGTTTTTCTCCCTGGTGGTGTAGTACTTTTGGGCATCATTGAGTGTTTTGCTTGCATAGTTGATGACGTGGAGTTTCCCTTCCTTTCTTTGACCCAATATCGCCCTAACGGCGATGTCACTCGCATCATACATGAGCTCAAAGGGAAGACTCTAATTCCATCTCATTCAATTTTCCCACTTCTAGTCACAATGGCATTAGCGTGTTCTTTTGGATTTAAACCTTGACTAGGAAATTTGGTCGATGATCCTTCCTTAATGGACCCCGCCATTTGCGCTAATTGAGTCTCAAGAATTTTGGTGCGAACTTTTATTTGCTTGAGGCTCTCTTTTAGCTCACTAATCTCTTTAGTTTGAGTAGTAATGAAAGCTTGCATCATATTTTCGAGACTAGTAGTGGTGGTGGGTGGTCCAATTTGGAGAGGAGCATTCAAATGAAAAGCATTTGAATTCATTTGGTTTCCTTAGAAACCCGAACAGTTTCCATGAAAACCGAGTGGGGCTATTGAATGAGAATTTTGGCCTTGTGTAGGATACGAACCACGGTATTGACCTTGGTTGTATCCATATTGGCCTTGATTAAATTGATTTTGACCTTGGTTAAAATTTGGACAAAAGTTATTTTGCCCTTGACCTTGATTATAACCTTGGTTGACGTTTTGAGTTGGATTTCTCCAACGATGATTGGGATGTTGACGCCAACCTGGATTGAAAGTATTAGAGTAGAGGTCAAACTTTTGGTTCAAAGCATTAACTTGCTCCATTGAAGGAGAATGACCTTGTTGAGACTCGGTGATATTACATTGTTGAGGGTGATGGTCATAAGACCCACAAATATCACAAAACATGCAATTCATTGGCATATTGTTATTCAAACCATTTGGACCATAACCACATTGATTAATTTGTTGCATATTAGGGGGAGCATAAGAATTGGGATCAGAGGATAGACCAAGCATGGAGACATTAGAGGGAGAGAGGGACATATTGGATGACTTCAATTGACTCATCAATGCATATATTTAAGAAGTAAGAACACCAATACTATCAATTTCATACCTTCCACCTCTTTTGGAGGTTGATGTCAATGCTCTCTCACTTTGGCTCCAATCACGATCATTTTGTACCACATTCTCAATGGAAGCAAAAGCAACATCCATTGGTTTCATCATAATGAGACCCCCCGGCACCCGCATTCAAACTTGTCTTATTTTGGGTTGAGAGACCATTGTAGAAGCAATGAAGTTGCATCCACTTTTCCATATCGTGATGTGGATGTTGCCTCAACAAACTCTTGAACCTCTCCCATGCATCATATAAGTTCTCTTCCTCCTTTTCTTGGAAGTTCATAATGTTTGCCCTCATTTCGGTGATTTTTGTAATGAGAAAAACCGACTAAGGAAGGCTCTTGTGACATCATCCCAACTAGCCAATGAGTTCGGAGGAAGCGTTATGAGCCAATGTGAAGCTTGGTCCTTGACTGAGAACTTGAACATAATAAGATTGATGAAGTCTTGAGTGACCCCATTGTGCTTCACCGTAGAGCAAAACTCGGTGAACTTCCTCAAATGTTCTTGGGGGCACTCATAACTAGACCCACCATATTGGTTGTTGGAGATTAGTTGGATGAAATCCGGCTTGAACTCGAAGTCATTCGCTTGTGTAGATGAAGGAACAATAACACTAGAAGGGCCATAAGCCATTAGGTTGCCATAGTCCCTCAAAATCCATTATCTTCCATATTTGTGTCCGAAGAAAGGAATGAACTCGAGTAACTTGAGTGGCTAGTTGTTGGGGAGTGCGGAGGACTAGAGAGGGTGGAGCTCGTGTCACCCTCCACCTTTACAAATGGTGTTGAAAGTTGAAGCTTGTGCTTGTTGGCTATCTTTCTTTAGCTTCTGCTTGAGAGACTTTACCGTCCTTTCGAGCTCAATGTCAAGAGGGATCAACGACAAAGCTCGATTGAAACAGGGCATACAACACCAAGCTAAAGAGGGGTTAGCAATAAGAATCACAAGTATGTATATAGTAACAAGAGAAAAATAAAAATAAATGGTTTAGACTCACACAACTTATGTTAACCTAATGCTAATGACTAGTCCCCACAAATAGCGCCATTTGATAGAGAATTTTTGCGTCACTAAACAAAAACTCCAAATCAAACCTAACTAACCAAATACGAGTATGTGGCAAGTAAGGGTCAAGATCCTCGGAGACTAGACTAGACACTAGGCAAGTAAGTGAACATGTAAGCTAAACCTAAGAGAAGAAGTTGATTGATTTCGAACTCAATTATCATTAATAAGTCAAATAAAAAGGGTTGTAAATCGATGGAAAAAGGCATTAGCGGGTAATAGGGATCCAATGCAATGAGATTGATTTACAAAATGAAATTAAAGAAGTATGTGATAAAGGACTGAATTAAGACGTTGCAACCACGAACTCCTCTTTCAAGGATTCTCAAGATGAGACAACACTCTCAATTAGGGGTTAGATAGTCAATGATGGAAGATGAGGTCGAAATTAGCCAAGTTCAAACCAATCTCTCCTTTCGGATGTTGAACGGGTTGAGACTCCAAGAAAGGGGGGATTTCTCACTCAACCTTACTTAGAGATAGCAATTCCAACTTCATTGTTAATCTCAACAATCTACACCTAAAGGGCAATCCATTTATTGAGTTAACATTACGCCTTTTAACTTCACCTTAGTCAACCAATCAATCGATTTGCTAATCCAACCCACTAAACACACTAGTTTAGGGCCTCATATCATGGAACAATATCCATTGCACCTTCACCCAACCCCCGAACTAAAAGACTACTCAAAGTTGGTTCTCATGTTAACAAAACTAATTCTACAATGCAAATAGGAAATTAATAAGCCAAAGACCAAATTTTTATCATTCATATTTAATGTTACAATGGTCATATGCAGAGAAATAATGAAAAGAGCATAGAACATGTGAAAAGGGAACAACAAAAAATGAGAAACTAATGAGTAGATGGGGTTTAAGCAACTAATCAAGCAAAAGCAACAATAAATGAAAAGGCCAAGAAATAAATGAGTATAGAGAGAAAAGGAATTACTGAAGCTTCATTAATACACCTCAAAAATCTTAAAATGTTCTTCCAAACGCCATTAATGACCTTGAAAAACACCCAAAGCTCACTCCAAAAGTCTAACCTTTCAATAGCTCTCTAGAGTTTAAAAAAGGAAATCAGAATCCTTTAAGTTTAGGTCAAAATAGCATTTATACAACCCCTAACTAAGGGCAAAAACGGAAAAAGTAAATAAAATAGATGTTTTCCGCAAGCCCGCAGTGATCGGACGCTCCACAGTGATGATCGCCCGATTACCACAAAGCAGGAAGTCTGGGAAAAAACAGGAGTGATCGGTCGATAACAAAATGGCTCGGGCGAAGCTTCGGCGATCTAATCCGGATGGGCTTTGTCTTCTTCTCCTCTTTTCCTTTCTTTTTGGGGCTTGGGCTTCCTTTTCATTCTTTCTTCCACTCCTCTTCCTTGGACTTGGACTTGGGCTCTCTTCTTTCTTTTCTTTCTTTCCTTCTTCTTTTGGGTTGGCCCTCAACTCCTTCCATTCAAATCCTCTTTTCTTTGCACTCATCTTTTTAGTACATGTTAGTCATAGACAAGAAAAATACAATCCAAAGCATATGGAATGGAAAATAAGAAGAGAAAACCATGAAAATTGAGAGATCATCAAAGAAAATAGTGAAAAGCTCCAAGTAGGATAGAAATGATAGAAATAGGTGTAAAGAGCAAGGAAACACCAAGAAAAGCAATAAAATGGACTAAAAAGCTAGCTTATGAGTGCGATAAATCTCACTCATCAATTAACTCTCGAGACACAACTTGAGTTCCTCTACAAACTCAAATCCCCAAAACAATTAAGTTCCTTTTTCTTTCTCTTAATTCACTCAAAGCCTCACACTTTACATGTGTTCACTCAAACCCCTTACCTAAACTCAAACTACGTACACGAGTTCATATCAACTTTTCCCCAACTCAAAATACTGAATAGTAGAATGGTAATAAACACGAATGGAATAATGAACTCATATGGTATTGGAACTTGGAACAATGAACTTTGGGAATATTGAATCAATAAACATGATACTCAAATTAATACCTTTGTAGATTAATTATCACTTTTTCAGACACAAATTAAACTCAATTAATTGTTTGTCTTAAATAGTAGTCAATTAATTAAACGTGGCTTTAGATCATGTGATAATCGAATAGTGGAGCCAAGACACGTTCATTCCTATGCTTAAGGAACCAGGCATCACTAACAAACTAAGTACATGTTCCGTTGAACATTGCTACTGTCGAAATTCGCTTCCCTGAATCAAGCAATCAGTTAAGGTATTTGTTTTGACTAAAAAGGGTTATTTAATTAATTAAAAACTGATCTAAATCTTTTACTCATAACTAATATCTTAAAAAGATTTGATTTCAGTAAAAGTTTATTTATAAAAAAAAATATAATTAATATATTTTGAAAATGACCGAAAATCTTTTTCAAATATTTTTAATAACCGAAATTATTTAGTCAAATCTTTCCTAAATTCTTCATTATTTTACTCCTAGTTTTACTTAACTAATTAGGCGTGTGATTTGAGTTTTCATTTCCAAAACTTTGCTTGTTCCTTTAACTGACGTATTCTTTTGGACTTGTTCCTATGATGGACGTCTTCCACTCAAAAGAACAGTTCCTCGACACTTTCAACATGATGAAGATTACGTGATGTTGAAATCATATTTATTGTTTTATGTTATCTTTATTAATTAATTAAGACTCCTAACTAAGTTACAATCATATTCCTAAAATATATCTAAAAGATAAAACAAAAGATATTTTACTATAAAAAAATAAACATTAAAACATATTTTATTTAAACTGAAGAGATGATTCCTAAAATAACTCTTACCACTTAACTATGTAATCTTTGACTCCTAGATTTAAGTCACACGTTATAACCGACATTTTCACAAGTTGTTATTACGTTTTTTTTACTTGTTCCCAAGTAGCTTGTCTATTCCTCTCAAAGGAACAATGTAGCAGTTAAAGGAACAACCTGCTCGAAGGAACAATTCCGATTTAGTTAAAGTTCCTTACAACATTTTGTCAGTTCATCTTTTTAGACACGTGTTTCTTATATCAATTCCTCTAATATCGTTCCATTGGAACAATTCCTTCATTCGAGGAAAAACTCTATAGTTCATATTCTTTGACTAAAGGAACAACTCCAATTCCTTACCATATGATGATCTTTTCTCTTTACATAAGAAACCTAATTACACCCTTATGTAACTAAACTCCTCTTTTCTTGGAGTTCCCACTCAGGAACTTCATTATTCTCTTGGAGTTCTAATTATGGAACTTCACTTATACTCTTCAAAAAGCACCAATACTAATTCATGAACCTTGCAGATATAAAACTTATAAACCGTGTTAGTTATTACTTTAGTTTTTCATCATCGAAACCATATTGTGTCAACAAATTCCCCTTTTTACTAATGACAAATTAAGGCAAAGTAATATGAAAACTAACACAAATAAAATATAATATAATAATGCAAGATCATGTTAAGTAAAGAATAAATAATAATAAGAACAATAAATAAGTTATTCTGACATTATCTTCCCCCTTTTGACATCATCAAAAAGCGAATTCTTTTTCAATAATTTATGACCAACCTTTCAAACTTATAATGACACCACACCACCAGATATATATAACTATTGGTCAAAGCTAAGTTCAAATTTTTTTTCCACTTGCTCAAACATCAATCTAGCTAGTAATATCAACCATCCTCATGCACATGCTAAACAATTAGTTAAAGAAGGCAAAGTATATTAAACATAAATCACCACTTTACCAAAGTGCAATCCATAGAATAACAGACCAATAGAATATCCAATAAAACTCAAAGAGAAGATCATAGGCTCCTTTATATGAAGGAATGGTTGGAATAGGCTAAGTGAAGGAAATATATGAATTTGTCACTTGTCCCTCCACCATCACCTTGCCTAAACTTACAATCCCATTTTATTATTAGCCTTTGAAAACACCCGCGAGTTCCTTTCAAATAACAAGTACTCCCTCTTTCCCCAATTAAATTTCTCATTTGCTTTTTGCACGGTCTATAATATTGCACACTTTTGACCGTTTATATATCAAATTATGTATTAGTAAAAATTAAAAAATGTTGATAATTTGCATGTATATTTTAAGACAAATCTAAAAATATCACATTTGACTATTAGTTATATTATATACTGGTGAGAAGTTATGGTTAAAGTTTACAAAATTTGACTTCAAAAAAGCAAACGTGAAATCTATTAAGGGGCGGAAGGAGTAGTTCCTTACTTCTTTTTCGATACTTTGAATAAAATTTTGTTGTATAATCCGTATCTTTAGTTTTAAGGAACTAACTATTTCCTTTTATTGTTGTAGATTTCATACTAAGAAACATACTTGGGACTACTGAAACCCATAGATTTTATGACATTTTTGTAGAAGTAGGAACTTGAACAATTTTGAAACTTCTAATCTCTTCTCCATCTCACGCTCACACATCTCTCCTTTAATTTTCATGTTTTCTCTCAAATTTTTCTCTCTTCTTTGTCTGCCTCAATCTTTCTTTTTTCATCTCCATATCAACTTGTTCTCCCTTAAACTTTTCTTTTGTTTCCTTTTGTTCTCCCTCAATTGTTGCATCATCATTAATATTGGAAAAATCGCATCTTACCACCTAGACTTTTTCACCATTTTGCAAACTCCCACCTTAATGATTTTTTAAAAAAAATATCCACCTTCCCAATTTTATTAAAAACTCCCACTACTTATTGGTTTTTGTTATATTCCGTTAACAAAACCGTTAAGTTGTTCCCACATATACATTTTGTTAAAGAAATCGATCTTCAAATAGTTGCAATTCTTTCTAAATAGTTGCAATTCATTTCAAACTTGCTCCAAATTTGTTGAAATTTTGCCCTTAAATTGATGACATTGACTTTGATTTCAGCGTAAATTAATAACAATTTGAATATGTGAGACCCACTTAATGATTTTGTTAATGGAATTTAACAAAAACCGTTAAGTGGTGAAAGTTTTTAATAAAATTGGGAATGATATGTAGAAATTTTCAAAAGAAAACCATTAATGTGGGAGTTTGCAAAATGGTGAAAAGTTTAGGTGGTAAGGTGCAATAAATCCTTAACATTTAAAGTTATAGTGGAAAAACACAAATCGAAGAATTTGAAAACATGATGAACTGATTAGAAAGAAAAAGGTATGTAAATGTGATATTGGAAAGGTTTGGAGGAACTTTTGAGATCCTTAAAAAAATAAGATAGAATAAGAGGTATGAGAATTTAAGGAACGATATAACTCATGTATACATAGAATTGGACATTTGCACGTGATGCACTTGATTTAGATGGAATGCATAACATACGAGTTCCTTAGATAAAAGGAACTACACTTTTACTTCGTCTTCTTCTTGACTAACAATTAACAATATGGACAATAAGAGTAATATTCCAAAGCAGTCAGTAAGTCATCTTTTGTAATTTACCATTGCGGTGACTATGCCTAAAACATAGAAACAATTGTGGTGACACACATTCATATGGAAGACATTTCACAAAAATTCTACATGTAAACGCTACATAATTTGACATTTAAAGAAAAATAAAACAACGTAACTTACTTACCAAAATCATCTCTACAATTGAGAGAAATTTAAATACTTAACTAGATAAACGCAATGAACAACATGTACCATATATTGTTCCCCCACTAAGGCATTCACAACGTCTACTTATCAGAATCAGGAACTCAACGTTGCCTAGGTTCCATATTACAACACATATTAAAACTTTGTAATACATAACTCAGTTTTAGACTCAAAGTCAAATTTGGATATTAGACATAACTAAGCAGTTCGTTTATCTTACAGTTTCTCTTCGGATTTAGTTTCTTGTTCCCATGAGGGACACTCCTTAATGTAGTGATCTAAGCTACCACATTTATAACAACCAAATTTCGAATTTGAATAAGAAGACTTTTTACTTTTATGATGTTCAATTTCAAACTTTTGTATATCCTCTTGAATTCTTTAACAAGCTTCATAGTTTCTTCTACATCAAAGTTTTCATCTTCGTCTTCTTCCTCTTTATCAACTTTTGGGGCAAACGTACAATTCGTAGAACTTTCACCATGATGAGTGATTGAGTTTCTAGCTGGAGTTCATGGGTCAACAATGAACCATGCAGCTAGCTGCTCTAGATTGAACTTGGAGCAATCTTTAGTTTCTTGTAGAGCAGTTTCTTTGGCCATCCATTTCTCCTTTGGAAAGCTACTTAAGATTTTGTAAATCCGCTCCTCAAATGAAATATTATTTTTAATTTACTTTTCAATAAAAAAATAGTTATATTTATGAAATTTATAATAATAGTAACTAACCTAAGCAATTATATTTTCTAATAGTGATTTTGAAAAATGAGGATCTTTAGTGTCTCAATTATTTTTAAGATTTTATTTTTCTCATCTTCCATTTTAGTCACCATAGTTATTTTTTTAAGATTTTAGTAATGGGATGAAACAATTTCAAGTTTTGAGAATTAAGATAAAACACAATTCAGACAGAAGGGAGAATATAAGATATTTTTTAAATATTTTAGGAATAGATGAAAAAAGAAAAGAAGGGAAGAAGATGAAGGTGGAGAACAACAAGCTAAGAAGAAGAGCAGAGAAGAAGATGGACGTTTTTATGATTTTTTTTATAAATCAATATTTTTAAAAGCTAATTAAATCAATGGACAAGATTAGTTTATTAAAATAAAGGGTTGAGATTGAAACAGTTATAGTGGCTACAATTTTGTTGTAGCAACTGAATAATCTTCCTTATATAACACCCTAACCTAATTAGAATGGGCCTAGAAACCCAAAATAGAACATAAGCGAGACCCCTGAGATGGCATACAGGTAAAAGTTGGTGAGTTTCTCACAACACCCACCTAGTTGGGGGGCAGGGATGAGTATAAGTTTGGTGGGTGGTGGGTGGGTATGAGAATAGAAAGTCATACCCGCAATGGGTAGCGGGTAGGTTGTGGGTATGAGGAATTACACGCCCCATATCCACCCACCCCACCCCATATCCACCCGCCCAATACCCACCAGACAACCGTTAAATAATCTTATTCTATTATTAGGCCAAAAATATATTAACATAGGTCTATGCCTTATTAGCCACTTTAGCTAAGTAGTAGGAAGTTATTTTTCATGATTTAATTAATGGAAGATATTAGATAGGCGGGTCTAGGTGGGTATTAGCGATTGGGTATACCTAGTTGGGTAGTGGGGATCTAGATAGTTTTAGGGACATACCTCATGGGTAGGCGTGGTTATGAGACTTGCACCCGCCATGGGTGGTTGATAAGTAGTGGGTATGAGAATTTTAGGTGGGTATGGGTATGGGGGGAAGTCCCCGCACCTGCCCCTCATTTTGTGATCCCTACCTTATTTGGTTATTCTAACCAAAAGATTAATTAAAGGCATCTTCAACACATATCCCTTTTAGCAAACCCCACATTGCGATAACCTCTTGCCTCTTTAGTCAACAGTAAAACATATTTACTAACACCAATACCACTAGAAACCAAATTCTTAACAACTTCAAGTTGTTGAGAACTAACTATAATTCCTATGAGACCTAATCAAATGCCTCTTCTCAATAGGAACCTTAGCATGAGTATGCTCCATAACATTTTTAACAACCACATAAACATCGGATGTATCAACATGAAATCTCAAATGAGCACTCCAACATATTATTATACACATTACAAAACCATCCTTATTTACTTCTAAACCCGCCTTGCAACACAAAAACTCCGTAACAGAAACATTACGAGTTTTGTCACCGTAATATTTCTTCCCATACCTAATTCCAAATCCATGCTTAAAAGCATATTCAACATGCAACTTATACGCATCACCATCACTCTTAACTTCAACACCAAAAACAGAGAGTTCAAATTCTTTATACAAAATCTGATTCTCATTTAGAGTAACATCATCATCCAAGTAAAACAACGTACAATAAATTAATAAACATCAACTTATCATATTATAAAATTCATACTGAATGTACATAAAGCAAAAACAATTCAAAATTTAATACCTTTTCATAAAAATGGTAATAAAACTACCGTAATATAGTGTACTTTTTAGTACGTAAGTTAATACAACATAATGAAATAAAAATACCTTCATCTCTCACAAAATCAACATCACAACAATTGTTTCCATCAATAATCCCAGACCAATTCTCGGACATTAAGATAGAACAAATAGAAGAAGTAAAAAAAAAAAAATCATAATACATTAATGAACTGAAAATCGGGAAAAGCAAAATATGAAATCAAAAAAGTAGAGCACGAGATTAAAACCTAAAATTACATGAATAATCGAAATCATAACTTCAAGTCAAATACAAAAGCGAAGAACAGAGAACAAGCATTAGAAAAAACTTACATTGAACAGAGAATCTCTACACAAAATTTGAGTGATTTTGCGAAATTATGAGAAGGAGAACCAAAAGAAGCTGCACTAAAGGAGTAGCTCGAGAAACCGGACTGAGATGAAGATGTTAGTTAATTAGTGTTTCTTAGAAAGGAGAGCTGAGCTGAGTTTTTTTTCTTCAATAGTAAAACGCAGTTGCATGGGTAATTCAAAATGCACGAAATAATTTGTACGATTATGATTCCAAACTTATGCATGAAAAAACTATTTTGAAAGCATTTTCAAAACATTAACTTCTTGAATGTGTACATCAAAATCAACTTTTAAAATACTGTTGTCCATCGTTGTTGCTTTCTTTCTTTATGTAACATAGGAAGATTTAATAAGCCCCTTAAGAAGAGGAAAATCAAGGCATCAAGAAAGTCCCTTTTGTGCAACTAAAACTTATGTTATCCGTTAGATAAAATTGAACTTTCTTTTAGTGCTCTTTCATAGCACCTGCATCATGAGTCATGACAAGCAAGCTAAAATCAATTTCAATACATTTTCAAGTTATAATAGTTAAGTTATATCGGAAAATTTTATCATGGATTATTACTAGTTTTGAAGGTGATAACTTATTCTCGCATTTCAGATTTACAAATTCTTACAAGCGATCATGTGCCACATCATTAGTTAATGAAAAAAGTAGGTTTCAAATAAACATAAAGCAAGGTATCGGAAAGTTTTTTTTTTTTGAAAAGGAGAGAAAACTAGGCATGACCTTTAGTTCGGAAGCCAACCTAAAACATTCGTGCAAATGAGAAGGGAAAGGTTAACATCATAAGGGAGAAAGCACATAACACTGGAAAGTCTCCCATGCCCTTTGTTAGGATTGTAGTCCGCCACCGGCCTGTTCGCCGCCCTAAAACAATGTTGAAATTGAACATTTTGAAATCTGCACATATCGACCAGAGAGTCAGAAATCAAAGAGTTAATATCTCAAGGGATAGCGGAAGACATATTATCCCCATTTATGACTGCAAGTTTGTCCCCTTTGACTATTAGCGTTTGAGCACCAAAAAAGGAGGCACTCGCTATACCCTCTCTTAACTCCCAAGCTTCCTGAAGAAGTTTGGAGCAGTTAAAGCGTTTAAATTTTTGTGTTTTATTAATCTCATTGTTATGCCAGTACAAGAGTTCATGCAGAGAATAAATACAATTAAGGAAAAATAACAAACTTAGCCCTAACAACCTTCCTAAACAAAAGGACGACTAAGCAAGAGAATAGGAAGGAATGAAAAGCTATACAGAAAAGTAGGAAACAAAATATATTATCAAGATACGATAATCAAGAAAATAATATCTTGATTATACTGATGATATTTTCTTCATCCCCCCCCACACACAAGTTGGACTTGGGTGTAAGACACAAGGCCCAACTTGGAAGCTAAGAAATGATGTTGCTGCTCTGGAAGGGACTTCGTCATGATGTCCGCGACTTGCATGCTGGAACGAACATAGAAGGTTTCCAAGAACCCACTTGCAATGTGCTCCCTGATGTAAAAATCGTCCAACTTCAAACGCTTAGTACGTTCATGTAGTACGGGGTCTTTGGCAATGCAATGTGCAGCTTTCTTGTCGCCATAGAGAGGCATAGATTTGGGAGTAGAGAAATGTAATTCTTCAAGGATACCATCCACCCAAACGACCTCACTAGTAGTGTGAAACATGCTTCGAAGCTCAGACTCGGCTGAAGATTTGGAGACGGTCTTCTGTTTCTTCGTCTTCCAAGTAACCAATGAGTTACCTAAGAACACACACCATCCTGTGAGAGAACGTCCAGTAAAATCGCAGGCTCCCCAATCCGCATCCGAGAAAGCACGAATCTTCAAGGAGTTAGCACTTGGATAAAATAATCCCAAATCACTTGTACCTTTGAGGTACTTAACCAAATGAATAGCAGCATGCCAATGTGTATCTCTAGGAGCACTCATAAATTGACTCAATTGTTGTACTGAATAGGATATATCTGGACGTATCAAATTGAGATATAGTAAACGCCCAATAAGCCTCCGATATTGCTCAGGGTCCTTCATCAAGCTACCTTCATGATTGTTAAGCTTAACATGCTTTGGGAAAGGACATTTGGTAGCCGTAGCATCAATAAGTCGAGCGTGAGAAAGAATGTCAAGAATAAACTTTCTCTAGTTAATCATTAAACCAGATGAATTCCGGATAACTTCGAGACCAAGGAAATATCGCATTTCCCCTAGGTCTTTAATGGTGAACTTGGCGTCCAAACTTTTCTTTCAATACTCAATATAAGCTTCATCATCCCCGGTGATCAAGAGATCGTCAACGTAAACCAAAACAATAGTGTACTTTCCTTGGTTTAAACGACAAAACAAAGAATAGTCACGCTTACATTGAATGAATTCTTTCTGAACAAGAAACTGAGTGAGCTCAAGATTCCATTGACGGGATGCTTGTTTCAAACCATAAAGACTACACTTCAATTTGCACACTTCACCATGCTTCGCCTTTGTATAACCTTGTGGAGGCTTGAGGTACACTTCTTCTTCCAAGAAACCATGTAGGAAGGCGTTGTTGATATCGAGATGATGCAACTTCCAAGTATGAGAGGTAGCCAAAGCAAGAAGAAGCCGCACAGTGGAAAATTTGGCCACTGGTGAGAAGGTGTACTTGTAGTCTTTGTGCTTGATCTGTTTATCTCCTCGAGCAACAAGATGTGCCTTGAGACGTTCTACATGACCATCAGGCCTATACTTTACTTTATAGACCCACTTGGTATCAAGGGTTGTTTTACCTTCGGGCAAAGGAGCCAGCTCCCATGTATTGTTGGCTTCAAGGGCGTCCAGTTCAGCTCGCATGGCTGCTTGCCATCCTTCTTCTTTGACTGCTTGATGATAATGAATGGGTTCATGAATTTTCATCACATTATTAAAAGAGATAACGTGATCAGGAGAGTAGAAAGCATTAGCCTGCAATTGAGAAGCAAAGAAGGCAGGTGATAACTCATCATGGGCCTCTTGGGTGGATTTGCCAGGAATAGTGTGCTATTGTCTTGGAATTTGATAGGTGTCCATTTGGGCCGAACTGATCTTCGAATTTCAAAGTCTGAAGGACTTTCTTGATTGGGCTGGTCTGCCACTTCATTCAAAATTGGAACATGGGCTGAACCGGATGTTGGGGGCCTTGTGTGCGAATTAGCACTAGAAGAAGAGAGATGGGAAGATGTGTTTGGGCCAGGTTCGTCCAATTCTCCATCCATTGAAGTATGGGACTTGGAAGAGGAATGAACTGGGCCCAACAAATCTCCTGCACAAGGAACGAAACTGGATCTCTCTAGACTAAGTGGATTGTCAACAACCCCATCATTTGAATTATCTGGGCCCCTGAAAAAGTCATCATGAACACAAACTTCTTGTTGGGTTAGAGGCAAATTATTAAGTTGTATTTTGAGATTGTCTTGAGAATCTTCCATTTTTAAAAATGGAAAAACATTTTCTTTGAATACAACATCTCCACTAACAAATATTTTCTTTTCTTTTAAATCATACAATTTGTACTTTTGAGCATATGGATAACCCACAAGAACACACCTCACCCCTTTTTCATCAAATTTGTCTCCTGTCTTCAAACCCTTGCTAGCATAGCACAGACAACCAATGGTACGCAAGTGATCATAACGTGGCTTTTGCTTCATCAACCTCTCATAGGGAGTTTGCCACCCTATAACCACACTAGGCATAAGATTTATGATGTGAGTAGCAGCCAATAAACACTCACCCCATAAATATTTTGGTAACCCTGCATGAAATCTCAAGGCTCTGGCTGTTTCCAAAAGACTTGGATGTTTTCTTTCAACTCTTCCATTTTGTTGTGGCACTCCAACCACACTCTTTTGATGAACAATTCCCTTACTAGCAAACAAATCTTCACAATAAGATTGAACGATTTTCGTGCCATTATCGCTCCTAATGATTTTGACTTTTGTATTAAATTGAGTAGCAATATAGGCAAGGAAATTTTCAATTATGTGCCTTACTTTATTTTTATTATTAAGCAAGGTGGTCCAAGTTGTCCGACTGTAATCATCCACCACTGTAAAGAAATAATGATCTTTGGAAATATTTGCCATCTTACATGGTCCCCATAGGTCAATATGAATCAACTCAAAAATCTCCTTTGCCATGTTTTTACTAGCAGTGAAAGGAAGTTTATGATGCTTTGCACTAAAACAAGTAGCACAAAAGAATTCTTTAACATGCTTGCAATTGTAAAAATCCAAATGTTTCAATCTTGAAAGTAAACCATACCCTAATCTGGCATGCATAACATCAATAGACACATCAAAATTATTTTGCCTTATTGCATTACAAAATAACTTTTCTTTATTCTTCTTTTCCTGCTTTCCTCCTCCTTGTTCATCCAGAATATAAACTCCATCTCTTTGTCTGCCTTTGGTCACTACCCTTTTAGATAAGCGGTCCTAAAATTCACATCCTTTAGCATCAAAACAGACAATAATTCCCTGATCCTCCACCAATTTGCTAACTGACATCAAATTGTGCTTAAAATCAGGAACAAACAGGACATTCATCAATCGAAGATTATTGCCAACCCGAATCACACCAATTTTATCCACTTCTTTTAAAGTTCCATCTGGCAATTTAATTTTCAAGGGTTTGTGCAAATTAGTTAAAGACTCAAACATATTCTTATTCCATGCCATATAATCGGAAGCCCCAGAATCTATGATCCAACCATCATCATACTTATATATACTAACGTTTGAAGCATAAAGCTTACCTGCGAAGTTACAACTCCCAGAGAAGTTGCCTTCACCCTTGCTGCTGCTGGACGTACCTTTGTTGTTGTACATCCTCATGACTTGCTTAACAACAGCGTTGATAAGCTGGGCATCAGGTTTCGAACCTCCATCATCATCATCAAGAGGACTCTCATCCTCCTGTTGTACTTCTTTCTCGACATGGGCAGCAAACTTTCCTTTCGGTTTGTTCCCTTTGTACCAGTCAGGGAAGATATTATTTTCTTGATTATAGTATCTTGATAATATCTTTTGTTTCCTACTTTTCTGTCATCTCTTGGAGCATCATTCTGGAATCTTCGCCCCTTTTGTGCCATGAAAGCACTCATCTCTACTTGCCCTTTCATGCTTCTTGTGATCCGTTTTTCACGTTCGGATTGATGAACCAACTGGAACACTTTGTTAAGATTCGGCAGAGGGTCCATAGAAAGAATTTGCCCTCTAATTTCTTTAAAGTCAGGACTTAACTTCATCAAGAAGTCAATTATCTTCCCCTTTTCTTCTCTTTGCACGAGTTTACTCATGACTCCGCAAGTGCACTGATGATATTATCAAGATACTATAATAAAGAAAATAATATCTTGATTATACTGATGATATTTTCTTCACTTCCTCTTGAAGGATGCTACAAATAGGGCTAAGTTTCTTAGCTCTAGAAATTTTGACTTCCATTAAATGGTCGCTAATGACGAAACCACAAGCGTTGTTACCACTCTTGAGGTTTAAACCATAGAAATTTAATTTTAGGTAACCCTCAGGAGGGGGGACCAAAAAAGAGCTTGACCTGTTCTCTTACGTGAAATACAAGAGGTGACTTTAGAAGGGGTGGTAGTTAGCAAGAAGTCTTGCTTCTTGAAATTGATTCCAGTCTCTCAGATAATTTCTGATGACGTAACTTGCCTTGCGCGTTGAGATTCTTTCATCTCTAAAGATTAGGTTATTGGGAAAAAATCGAATGAAGAAGCAAGTTTAGTGTATCTCATTGATTGCAGACTTACCTACTTTCTCGTCGATAAGAGAGACCTTTTTTCTAAAGGAAATGGGCTCAGCCACCTCAAGAATACAGGCCACCCATAGTCGGCCTTCAAATGAGAAATAATGTCATTAACAAAGGGGCAAGAAGTGAAAAGATGGGACGCGGTTTCTAAGTTGTGATTGCAAAAAATACACTGGCTCGGTTGAAAGATTATGCAGTTTTCAAATCTGTCTTTGTTCGGCAAGCCATCATTACAAAGTTTTCACATAAAGTACTTAATTTTAGGAGGCATGTCTAAATTCCAAACCCGACCAAATTCAACTTTCTCTAGGACGGGGGTTGTAGAAGTTTGGACAAAAAGGGCCTTAGATTTAACTGAATAAATACCATCAGGTGAAAGACCCCTAAAAAAATTATCTCTAATTTCATTTTTTGAGATAAAGACTTCAAGGATTTGTTAGGATACATGATGTTCTCTATCCCCCTTCTTGTCCGGACCAATAAGATCATTGACTTTCATGTCATCCGTGGAATAGGGGATGTGCAAAATATTTTTTTAAGAGAAATTGCATCAACCGATTGTCATGCCAAAAAGAGATATTCTTACTAGTTCCAATTTGCCACCTTAGCCCTTACAAAAAATGGGTCTCAGTTTCATAAGCTTTTTTCACTGCCAAAAAGACGAGGCAGAAAGTTTAATGGATATGATATTCTTCTTTTTAGCATATTTGTTAGTGAGAGATTTGGCCATAATTTTTCGGGTTGTTAATGAGTTTCCAAAGGAGTTTCATTAAGGGCAATGTTGTTCACTTCCGCTTCTCTAAATCCTAGTCCACCATGGACTTTAGGCTGACAAATGATGCACATGGAATGGTATTAACATTGATGCTCACATGGAGTTATTGACACACACAAATGTAATTGCTAATGATGCTCATAAGGTTATTTGCAATGTCACATCTTCGATTGGGCGTGCTATGCACCACTCAATCAGTTGTGTCAAAGCAGTACCCCTCCGCTTCACACTATTTACTTTTCACGTATGCAAATGTAAATTTTTAACCATTAACATCTCGAGTTATGTGACTTTAACAATTTTATAAATTGATAAAAATAAATATTACTTTTCAAGAAGAATCTGACATGCATGGCGGGATTATATCTTACGTATGAATCACAACGATTGTCAAAATGGGACGTGAATAATGTCGATACACAAAATGCAACAATCTTTGTGGAGAGTATTTATCATGTACCCGGGTGTACCATGGGCATAGGTACACCCAAGACTATTTATTTTTTGTTCATTGTTTATTTAGACATCTCCAAATGAGAAAAACCTAAACGACCAAAGTAATGAACAAAATAATAGACTTGGAGTGTACGTACCATCCTCATGTCTCATGGTATATCCTTGTGAATAAAAAAAAGTTATAATCTTTGTGAAATCAAGGTAGTAATGTAATATTATGTATCCCTTAATTTCAAACAAATGGTCACTAATTTTCACCTTGGATGCATCACTCTTTGTCGCCGAAAGCCTGAAAGTGATAACTCAACACTTAAAACAATAATTTCCTGGAATGAAAACAAATTCTGCCTTAGCATCACTCATTAGTCATTCGTATGCATATTGGATTTGCCAAACAGTGGCTTATTTCTCGAGTTTGTGTAGAGCAGAGCCTCACACTGTCACACATGTTTCTCTTCTCTCTCTTTTTTCAGCGACACCTCACTATTGCAAGTACTCAATTGTATAATTTCGAGTGTGCTGGAGTGAAGGACTTGTCTCCGTTTCTTTTTAATTGTACTATTTTAATCAATTATGTAAAAACTTTATGATCAAAGTAGTACAAACAAAAAGAAACAAACGGACAATACTAAGTGTTGGCGTGACACCCTCAGCTCAGTAATATTTTTTCACTGGGCTATCAAACTAATAAAAACAGGGGAAGTATTAACTTCAATACCAAAACTTGGTTCTACTGCAGCTAATTTTTGTAACTGCAAAGTATACTAAGCGACCATTTTTTTGTATTAAAAACTTCAGCAATTGATCAATACACAAAATAGTTATTTGAAAGGCATGAGCATGCATGAAATATGGAAGAGGAAATTCTAAAATTGAAATGAAGGTAATATTTCACAAGCAAACAAGATATAACATAACACAGATACTATGCTGCTGATGAAGATTCCAAACATAATTGTTGTCAAAAAATTGGTTACATCTGATACCAGCTATGTCTATCCGGGGTGACTTATGTGCCAGCTCTCTACTGCACCAACAAAGCTTCACCTTCATGTTTTATACTCAAGCAATCAAGGAAGAACGCTCTGAAAGTTATGATTGACTCTGCCATGGAATTCTTACTACCAAAAGTGCGTAATGGCACATACGAAACATACAACTTCCCATCCGAAAAACTCAAGCCTGCTTCATATCCTAAGCTTTGTTTACACGTACTTTTTGCCCTTCCAAAACCTGCAACGAAATGTATTAGAAGACGTGAAGATTTAATGAACACACGTAAAAATTAGGGCTAGTTTCACCTCATATTTTCTCACTTATTATAAAGTACATAAAAGTCTAAATTCAAGGCTAGTAAGTTCAAGTTAGGTTTAAGGCCAATAAATTCAGATAAGCTTATACTACCTCCATTTTTTAGTGGCAAGGCAACATTTGCTTTTGGAAAAGCCATTCTTTACAAATTTGACTATATAAATATATTGGGCCTATTCTATTCGGCTAATTCTAGCTGAACTGAACTGAACTTATTGGAGCTGAACTGAACTGAACTTATTGGAGCTGAACTGAACTGAACTGAATTGAATTGAACTAAATTATAATAAGTATATGAATAATAAGTAAATAATAATTATTATGAATATTAAATAATCAGTAATAATAATTCTAAGTAATAATTATTATTATGAATATTAAATAATCAGTAATAATAATTAAATTAATAATTTAGAATAATATCAAATGAATAATGACAATATTATTTTGATGTTATTATGATAGTTATAAATAAATAAATAATATAATAAATTAATTTTAAAAATAATAATTACTGATAATAATAATAATAATGAGTAATTACAATTATTAGTATTAATATATTAATACTTGATGATGATGATATAATATAATGCTTAAGAAGTAAATTAAAGTATTACCATTATAATAATAATTAGCTTAAAACATGGGTTGATGTGTGCTTCTAACCAAACAACGATTTGTGGTGGGTTGGTCTATGATATAAATACACCAAACCGCCAAAGTATATTTAATATACAACGTAACGACAATGTTGTATTTTAAATAGTACTGCAGTATTATTAGCAACTTTGTAATTTTTTCATATCTTCTAGATTTTGCTAGCTTATTTGTATGATGTAATAGTGAATTTTATTCAGTAAAATAAAGCAATAATTGCAAATTAGAATACTCGTATTGACATGAAATTTGGTTAAACCGTGCATCAACCCAAACTTTGCTGAGCCATAAGAATAATAATAGTAATAATAATGAGTAGAGATATAATAAAAAAATAATATATATAAATAATACTAATAATTATTATTATATAATAACAATAATAATAAGTAAAATAAATTAGAACAACAATAATAATATTAAACAAATTGGTTAAATAATGAATGGAGCTGAACTGAACTGAACTGAATTTATTGGAGCTGAGCTGAACTGAACTTATTGGAGCTGAACTGAACTTAACTTATTAGAGCTGAACTGAACTGAACTTATTGGAGCTGAACTGAACTGAACTTATTAGAGCTGAACTGAACTGAACTTATTACTGAACTGAACTTATTGGAGCTGAACTGAACTTAACTTATTAGAGCTGAACTGAACTGAACTTATTGGAGCTGAACTGAACTGAACTTATTAGAGCTGAACTGAACTTATTAGAGCTGAACTGAACTGAAAATAAGCTGAACAGAACAGGCCCATTATATACACGCACAAATTATGTGGGGATCTTGTTGGAATTGTCACACGCTAATTTCGTAAAATCAACTTTCAGTGGAGTTTGCAGCTACAAAACTTAATATATCAAGATCAATGATGTATGTTGTTGGTCGTGAAAAAAGCACACATTGCAACTCATTTAAAAGGAGAAGCAGGCATAGAATCATCTTACAGCATTGTTTAGAGCTTCAATTGCAGCCTCTACTTCCTCCTCTGAAGAGAAACTAACAAATCCATAACCACTAGACTTGGAGGTCCCCGGTGTTCGCTGAACCTTTGCACTAAGAACCTTCCCTTTCTCCGAGAAGAAATTCTTAAGCAACTCAGTGGTCACTGTCTTGGCAAGATTTCCAACATAAACTTTATGAGGACTATCAACAAATTGAGATTCTTCAGTCTGTAGCACCGATGAATCCGCAGTTTGCAAAGGTTTCTCAGTTATGTTCACCTTGATTTTACGTCCACCGATTTCCTAGATTTAAAAGGACAAAAAGGCGGAAAAGTAAGCTAAAAAACTGAAGACAAACTCCTAATTATAGAACAATACTTTCAGAAATTAGTAAACAAATCTCACAGTGTCGTTTAACTTCTCAATCACTGTATTTGCATCCTCAACAGACTTCATAGTAGCAAAACCAAACCTTCTGCTCCTTCCTGAATATTTATCATACATCACCTACACAAGACAAGAAACATTCGTGGTGATTATCATTTAAGATTCACATTGCAGCATATGAAAACAGAGTTTGGCTATTTGGCTAAATTTTTCGTTACCTAAACTTTTGTCCCATGAGTCTAGTGCGGTATCTCAACTTTGCTTTTTGTGGGACCCACACCATTACTATCACTAACTAAATTTTGGTCAAATTGAGTTTCAAAATATGGATCCTCCTACCCAATCCTCGAAAAAGACAAAGATAATAATACAGAGTCCACGTGTAAAAAAAGCTAAGTGGATGTATGAGAGAAGAGGTGAGAAAGAAAGAAACAAGGGGGACTACAAAAAATCTCACAGTCAAGTTTAAAAGCAATTTGAAAAATAGGATATCCTACTAAACTAAAGAGAAAGTTTAATAATCAACTCGGTTGTCGAGCATATAGTATCCAGCATCATTCTCTAATCACAAGCATCTCATAAAGATTGATGAATTATGAACACCACTAAGGAAGGAATAGCACTGAGTCTTTTCTAGTTGTCATTATTCTCTAATGAATTAAAAAAATGTTAAAAGAACCAATGCTCAAGCTGCCTATCACCATTAATGTTCTTTGAATACAGCCAATGGGTCTCAAATAAGAAAGATGTTGTAGAAGCTTAATGGAGACTAATCTCTCTTTCATTATTCAAGTCAGTATCTGATTGATTTACCCCGCCCTCAAGTAAAATGAATCAACTATTTTCTTGAAGCACATTTACATAATGTCAAAGGGGAAAGCGATAGCTCAAAAAGTCACAACGAAAATGATGAAAGTAGAATCTTTTTTGATTACTGATTAAAAATCTGATCATCAACTAGCCTGAGCTGATAAAAAAGTACATTTGAGAGGAAAGTAGCACTCAATCATCCTTACGATTTCCAGAGTGGTAATAGGAAGGCTTTGTTGAATCATGGTTTAACTGCAGGCCGATGCATTAGCTTTGCATCACTATGAATGTATATAAAAATGATTTCTTTTTTCACACTTCTCATTACTAGATAGTGCGCATAAATCTCATGATCGGTGCCCATAGATTCATAGTGAACTTCAATGGGATCTTCTCTTGAAGCAATAATGCGTTGATCTAGTTGCCACCGGAGCCACAAAGGACTATCTAGATGAATACTAACTGGCTAATCCAGCAGCCAAGCATAGTACTCATCATCGTGTGCATTCCCTGAAATGAAAGGATACTGTATATTCATGCAAGAGAACTCTGTCTAAGTGAGCAACAGTTGGCCAACATATTCTTACTTCGATTTAGAAGAAGAACAGGAAAATTAGTTTAACAGAACAACCTTTACTTAGTAAAGATTCAGTGTTCTGAAACCTTTTTTTTTTGTGTTGTCGTATTGTTTCATTTTTCGGCATGTTGAAGGCTCGAAGCTGGGGTGGCTGCACTGCAATGGAATAAACTAATGGGAATGGCTAGAGTAGGCATTCCATGATTGGTTGGCTACAATTAGCTTGATGGGGAAGACAAGGAAGTTGGTAAGAGAAGAGAGAGGGAAAAGGGAATCATATTCTGTATAAATACTTCCACCGTTTTTTAATACTTGCATCATTTCCTTTTAGGGTAATAATTTCTCTCTATCTCTCTCCAATCACATGAGTCCCCTTTTTTTACTCTCTCTATTTCTCTCCTCTCATTATTTTTTTGTGCACAAGCTCCATGATACAAGTATAAACAAAAGAACGGAGGTAGTATAAAAGAGTGGAGAGAGGGAAAGCATGATAAATATTATTGAGTTTGCTTTATGCTTCCTTTGTACTTGGGAAGAGAGCTCCTCTCGAAAGCTTGCGTTCATCCACTTATCTGGTGCAATTTTTGAGTTCATTCTAATTTGTTATTCATTTTCACTATTTGTCCATGATATATCAGTTCATAGCATGCACGGCAAGCCGGCAAGGCTAGTAATGACCTCTTGCCCCGGCTTGCCCAAAACTTAATGTATGCTTTCTATATAGGATCTAGAAATTTTTGTCCTACAAATATGTCATTTATCTGGGGAGACTTCAAAACATAGTGATTCTTAGTACTCAATGACTATAACAATGCAAAAATAGATTAATAAGGACAGGAATCACAGGATCACTGAGAAAAAGCTTGCAATTAAATAATTGTGAAGAGTATTCTTGGTATCCACAAAGGATTCTCGCTAACTTCGATTGAGTTAGCCATAGGCCTGGAACTGTGTCTCATGGGTATAAGCAAGATATCAACAAATCATATGAATCTAACCTTTCATACAGAAGGAGTACAATGAATTATGCACTCCATTTCAGGGGATAAAGATGACTATTGTCTGGACGACTCTTTCAACATCGAAGGAGAAAGATACATGAATAGGAGAAAGTAAAAGTCTCTTAGCATAGCAATTTAGCACCCACCACTAATCTTCATGTCCCAAAAAAGTTCCATGGTTGAACTTTCACCTTATCTACAAGCTTGATCAACAATTCCCTATGGTAACACTAAATAAGTTGCTAATTGTCATCCATCCTACTAACCCAGCATCTCCAGCATATCCATTTCATCAACCAATATGCAATGTGCAAGTTTAAAAGATCAGCTTTTTTATATGTGTCTTAATTGAGCTTAACTACCAAAACACAAAGCACATGAAATGCTCCACCTTCAAGTGATACACGTTGCAGTTTCTAAGAGATACATTGGTAGCCTGGTAGTGACTAGTGATGGTGGGAAAATTATGGTGGTCGTTTGAAAAGACCACTATCATAAAGCACTAACTAGGTTTATGTCCTTAAATATAAGGAAAAATTGATAAGAATAATCCGACCTTTGGCCGGTCTTCCATCAATGGTACCACCTTCAATTAATTCAGGTATAAATCCAACCTTTGACACCCATATTCTCTCATTGGTCCGTCACCTGTTGGTGACCTACAATTACAGGTAATCTTCCTAATTACGTGATTAATAGCTAGTTAAGTGCATTTAAAACTTAAATTTTTAAATAAAGTTTTAAATCAGATTTAATAAAAAAACAACTTAAAAAAACCCACCCCTCCACCCTCCCCTTCCCCTGCTGCCACCCTCCCCCTCCCCTGCTGCCAAACAAAATATAGAATTTTGATAATGCTGGGAAACGAATGCCAGCAGCTCATCTGTTCTGGGTGCAATTAAAATTCAAAGTACACGACCATCTAATGTTGCAACTTAAGCGACCTTCGAAGACTCTATAATGACTAGTAAAGGCAAACATTTTTAGGTTTTACACTAGATAAGGAAGATTCAATGGACAGCAAATGTGTATATAGACTATAAATGATAGATCAAAAGGGCATATCCCAAGAACATCAAATTAGAACATTTTTTACAAAAGAACAGCTTTGATAGGCAGCATGACAAGAACAAAAGTACCAAAAATAAAGCAAAAGAAAAGCAAAGACAATATTAAATCAGTGAAGCAGAATCATAAGCTCAAACTCCGGTTAAAATGTAGTAAACGCAATGGTTAGATGAAGAACAGATCAGTCAAGCAGAGTCAAAAACAGTATTAAATCAGTCAATTAATCCTTGCTACCTGGATCAATTGAAGGTGGTACCATTGATTTAGGTGGGGGTGGGGTGGGGTGGCAGTAATGTTGGCAGGGGGAGGGAATGGGGGTGGGGTGGCAGTAGTGTGGGCAGGGGGTAGGGGTGGGGGTGGACTGGGGGGTTTCCTTTCTTAAAAAAAAGTTTTAAAAAAAAAAAGTCAACGGTCATTTTGGCCGGTCAAACAGGTTGCCATCATTCCATACCAATGAGAGAATATGGGTGTCAAAGGTCGGATTATACCTGGATTAATTGAAGGTGGTACCATTGATGGAAGACCGGCCAAAGGTCGGATTATTCTTATCAATTTTTCCTAAATATAATAGGACATCACCATTCTTAATTGGTTAACGTCCTTTAACAAAAAAGCGACATTAATTTTTGTTACATATTAGTTGCCGGTAATGTCATAATTTGTTAAAGGACATAATCAGGTAAATAGTTTTTTCGTGCACATGAGCCACTAAAGTAGGATGAGAATCGATCCCATAACCTCCTGGAATCGGGAGAGATGCTCTAACCAACCGAGATATCCTCACTCTCTTAATCAGGTAAATAGTGATATAAAAACTTATGATAGTCAATGTTTCAAAGAGCGACCATAACATGCACGGTGCTGGTGATACTGATATGCAATTATGCATACAGCTTTGTCACTGCTCGTAACAGTGCAAATGACATTTCGTCGAATAAGCAACACGCATACGTGATACGCCTCCTGCAACCAGGGGCGGCCCTGGGCCGGGGCAGGCGGGGCACCCGCCCAGGGCCCAAAATTAAAAATCATCTTTCACCATTTTAAAACAAAAGCTCTTTAAATGCATGTTAAAGCTTACGCCAAGCTAAGGAGAGAAGAAATGGTAATTTCCAATATCATTAACTGTATCAATTCCCAAAAAGCAAAAGTTCTCCATCAAATCTTTTTAGTCAAATTGGAATTAATGTGTTTGGGCTTCGATTAATGAGCAACCCTTAACTTGGGTCATAAATTGAATTTCAATTTTACTTCATATTTCACTTTTAGTTGTAGTTTAATCGTTGAGTTTTGAATCTTATTAAATTCTGATTTCTTCTTAATTACTTTTTCAGTGATAATAGATATTAATCTCTAATACTTTAAGCTAATTTCTGATATTAATTTTCATTGATGAGTGAGAATTCTTTTGATTTCAATTTCGACTATTGAACAGGAGAATTCTAGTCCTTGATTTTATTTTTTTAAGTTGCTTGCAAGAGAGTTTTGCTTTATGTTTTTGAGGTAGTTGTATTCATAAGCATGTCTTTTTTTACTAGATTTTTATAAATTACTAATTTCATTTAAACTATTCATCGATTTTCAAATATTCTAAAATTGTGGATATGGAATATTATAATGCTTAGGTGGAGGATCGTATAGTCTTACTAATACTAATGTTCTTGTTTACTACTACAACTAAAAGGAGTTTGGTTGTCAACTACCACTCATATGAATTATTATATAAATTAAACGTTATTTCGATAGTAAAAACTCAAAATCAAGAAGCGGAGTTAAAAAAATGAAAAGAAAAAAACACGGCCTATATTAGGGTTCTTAGGGGCCCATTTCATTATTTCGCCCCGGGCCTTAAAATTTCCAGGAACGGGCCTGCCTGCAACCATCTCAAAATATGAAAAGTGGCACTCAGCAATTCACACTCCATAAAATGCAATAAAATTACATGATTCCTTAACAAATAGGGGCATAAAAAGGTACTCATAAAATGCAGAGAATATGAAAGATAAATGAATCAACTTCCAAAAAAGAATGAAACCCATCAAGCAAAAAACACAAACAACAGCAAAAGTCAGGAAAATAAAACGGTATGAGAACAAAGTAATGAAGATGAAGAAGAAAGTAAACCTCAGCTTTCTCAACGGAGCCGTGTTCTTCAACAATGCGGCGAAGCTCATCTTTGTTGATATTCCTGGGAATATTGCCAATGTACAATCTTGGGATTCCTCCTTCACCTGAAGATGATGTAGAGGTATCTTCAGCTACAATGGCACGAACCTTTACAAACCGAGGATATGTAGAAATTCTAGTCTTGAATTTTAGACAAAACCCATGATTTAAAGAGCTTAATCGAACGAAATTTTGAGATGAAAACTTGGGTTTTGAAGTACAAGAGTGCTGAAGTAACCCAGGACATGGAAGGATGAAAGAAATAGTAGCCATTTTTTCTTGGATTATCTGTTTTTTTTTTTTTTGTTGAAAGATGATGATTTTTCAATTGCCCACTTAAGAGATTGCCGAGATTTGGTAATAAACAGAATTCACAGGGGTCTTTTGAGAGGATTGTGGAAAGGAGGGAACGGGATGTTATCGCTTTATCCATATGTCACCTGCCTATCACGTGCTCCAAAAGGAACTTTTTATTTTTGAAATACACGGTTGTAGTAGTGACTACTCCTTTGGCTCTATTTTAAGGTAATTAGTACTTAGACTCGAGCGATGCTATAAAAGTTTTATACATTATAATTTACTGATAGTTCGAATATAATTAATACCATTTAGTATGAAGAAACTTATTATTTAAAGGGTTTTTTTGTCAGAAAGGACCTTCAAAAAAAATATTTTGTGAGAAAGGAACTTTTAAAAAAACTTGGCATTTAAAGACCAAAAACCAAAATAAAATTGTGAGAAGGGACCTTGAGGCGTTGACCAAGGGTTTGACTTCGAATTTTTTACTACTTACAACCTATTTTAACACTAATTATATATTAACAAAAAAATTATACCTAATACCTAATTTAAACTAATAAAACAACCCTAATCATACCATAACACTAACATTTCACTTCCTACCATAACCCACACCCCTTCTCTCTCCTCCCTCATCTCCTCCCTCTACCATCACAAAACAACACCCACTACCACAACCACAATGACTTAATTAGCCAACCACAACTGTAATGCCCCGACGTCTAATTACCTGATTAAGGCACTAATGGCAGCGGAGAAACCCTATTAAGTCGAGGCATTACTGCCGTATTCTCCGTTAGGAAAATACAAGGCAACATTCATATATTTAAACTTTAACGTTAACTTGATTAAGTGATAAACAAAGTAACTTAAGAACCTTATTACATTAAGTAACAGTAACCTAATACTCTAGTAATTCTTATAGTTCACCAAAAGAAACACAAGTGGTAATAACTACTAAAACTTATAAGAGTGAATCCTCGCCACTATTCGTTATCGTCTTCCCCAGCTGTACCTAAAACATAAATACAAAAACGGATGAGTCGAGAGACTCAGTAACAGACTACTCTAGCAACGTAAATTCATTTCAATTCATTTTATTTGCAAACAAGGAGAGAGAGAATAATTAAAACATTCATGATTACAGTATAACCCAATCATTCATCATTCCCTTTTAGCAAATTCATTCTGGTTGTTGGGCAGTATTTCAGCTGGTGGGACGTCTCCCACAACGGGCCAGTGCCCCAGTAAAAGAGCCAGTGCTCATCAGTAATAACAGTAGCGGGCCAGTGCCCCAGTAATAACAGTAAACAGCTCGGTACGTGCACGACCATCAGTCAGTCAGGATATATATACAGCCAACAAACCAGTTCTTTCACTTGAATTTATCATGTTTCACCTCTTTTAGTATATATACAGGAAGTATACAGTATTCTCAGTCATTCAGCTGTACCTCATTAGGTATAATATCTCAAATCTCAGTCAATCCATTATACTTCACAATATTTTAGTATTCATGAAACATAAATCATGCTTTAAATAATCCCGCAATTCAGAAAAACTCATAAATTATTTATGACGTCATTATACCCCTTTCTTATATTTTCAAGGGAATTGCGGGTACTAGCAGTAGTTGTTACCTTGATTTGCAGAATAATAATCCTTAGTGTTGGATATCAGTTCCTTCTGAGCTCCGAGGGCGGTTTTCTCTTTGAAATACAAAATTATATAATTAAGTTAGAGACCTTTAAATATTCAAAAACTATATGATAAGGTGTTTACTAATATAATAAATTTATAAAATCATTTTTCATCTAATAAGGTTTTTATTAATGAAATACTTTTAAGAAATAAAAATGAATAATATATTTAATGTCTTATGCTTATTTTGGAAGTAATAATAATAATAATAATAATAATAATAATAATAATAATATTTATAATAATAATAATATTCATAATAATAAGAATTACTATGATACTAATAATAATAAGGAACTTAAAAATGATACATAAGTATTAGAATAATAAAGAAAATAAATTACTAATAGAAACCTTAAAGGGAAATACTACTTACCTAACAGTCAAAAGAGAGGAAGGATTGACTTCATTTTCACTTAACAAGAATCAGGAACTCATTTGTTTCTTTATGTTCACAAAGAGGAAAAACAGAGCACGGTGGTCAGGCAGGGCCTTCGGTGCTCGGCGCTTAGAAGGTGGCGGTTAAAAGAACGGTGGTGCTGCGGCGGTGCTGCGAACTAATCGAAGTCCACGGCAGCAGCATGAGCATCAGAGAAAACGAAGGGGAAAGAGAAGGGAAGGGGTTGCGTGCTTTGCGGAAGAGGGGGGTCTGCGTGGTGGTTTTGCGAAGGAAGGGGGTGCAGCAGTGTGTAGAAGTAGCGGGTGGTGGCTGAAGGTGGTCGTCGGTAGGCTGCGGCGGTTCAGTGGTGGTGTAAGTGGCTAGTAGGCGGTGGGGCTGGTGGTTGTTGAAGGTTTGGTTTTCCTCTTCAATGGTAGAAAATAAAACAAGGAAATTGGAGAAGAAGGAGAATTGGGTTTCTTACAGAATTGAGAATTGATAATATGATTTCTTGGTGAATTAGATTGATATGAATGTCCTATTTATAGAGGGAGTTGAAGGTATTCAAGTTGGAATTGAATTCTTCCTTTCATGGATAACCATGAATGAAAAGTGAGGATGACAATGGTTCTCTTCAAGTTGAGTTGTCTGATTTTGGTTTATAGTTATCTAAAAATCTTAGTTTCATTCTTATCCAAATGCAGCCTTTCAATTAAGCTTAATATTTTGCCTCTATGAAGCTCCAATGGTGATGAGAAAAAAGAATCAGGAGGTGGAGAATGAAGAAGAAGATAACTTTTCTGATTTTTCTTTTCTTTCTTTTGCTTTTCCTTTTTCCCTTTTTCTTATTCTTTGATTTACTTTTGGGTTGGTTGCATTTGGGTTGGGCTTTTGATTTACTACTTGGATATGGATTTGAGGATGACCCACATGCTTATAAAGATTGATTTTATATATTTTTTTTAAATAGTATTAATAATAATTAATAATTAAAATCATTTATAAATCTAATAAACATATATATTTTAATAAGGAACCTTAATACTTATTTATTAAAATAAATAAGGTCATATTTAAATTAATAATCTTAATTATTTAATAATAAAATAAGGTTAAAAATCGGGTTATTACAACAACCACCTTTCATAATATCACCACCACAACCCAACCCCCTATCCACTCACCACAACCAAACCCGAATCAGCCACCCAAATTTGGGGTTGTAGGTTCGACTACTGGTTCCGATGGGGTTGTTGTATTGCATACGAGTGAGGTATAGTGAGGGTGGGGTTGGGCTTGTGGTTGTTATAGTGAGGGTTTAGTGGTTGGGATGATGGTGGGATCTTGTAAGTTGGTAGTTGGGGTGACATTTTGGGGTGGTTTGGTTTGATTGGTGGTTTTGAAGGTTGGTGGTTGTTTAGCGTTAGTTTAAAGTAGATGGGTGGTGTTGGGTATTTGTGGTGGTTGGTGGTGATTATTGGGTGTTTTGTGATGGTTGGTGGAGGGAGTAAGGAGGAGGGAGGTGAGGAGAGAGAAGAGATGGGGGTTAATTAGATTAGTAATGGGAAGTGTAAGTATTAGAGAGGAGATTTGGCTGCACTTATAAAAAAAATGGATTGCACTTAGCAAGTCAACGCTGGTCAACGTCTCAAGGTCCCTTCTCACAAACTTTTTTTGGTTTTTGGTCTTTACATGCCAAGTTTTTTTTTATAAGATCCTTTCTCACAATTTTTTTTTTTGAAGGTCCTTTCTGACAAAAAACCCTTATTTAAAAAATGGATAAAAATTGTCTCATTAAAAAAATGGATTTTGAAAGTTACAACTTATAACTCTTAGTTTTCACTTATATATCATGATTAATTTTGATAGAAGAAGCAACAATAGCATGTTGGTGCAGTGGTTGGAGCTTTATTCTTGTATACTCAAGGTTGTGGGTTCAAATCTTCACGTGGACAATTTTTAATATGAGAAAGAAGTGGACAGAACGCCATCAAAGAGGGATAGTGACACATGGCGGATTGCAACGCTTGGCTACACTTATATATATATATATATATATGGCTAGTCAAAGATCTCTTTTCATTCCGTTCAAATCGTCAACCAATTGCTTATGGTACAAAGTGAGCTAGCCACTTTACCAATAAAAAAAAAATTGGAAAGTTGAGAAAACTAGGCATGATCTCTAGTCTAGAGGTCGGCCTAAAAATCCTTATGAATGAGGAGGGAAAGGTTAATACCATAAGGGGAAAGCAGAAAACAGTAGAAAGGCTCTCATGCCCCTTTGTTAGCCATGTAGTCCGCTATCATACTCGCCTCCCTAAAGCAATGTTGAAATTGAACATTCAGAAAATCTGCACACACTAAGAGAGTTAGTAATCCTTGAGTTAATTCCCAAGGGATAGTCCAAGACTTTTTAGCCCATTGATCCGCAAGATTGTCCCCTTCGAGTCTAAGGATCTGAGCACCAAAAAGGGGAGCACTCGCTATACGATCTCTTAAACCCCAAGCTTGAACTTGAAGGATGCTACAATTAGAGCTAAGTTTTTTGTCTTTATCAACTTTCTCTTCCCTCAACTGGTCAATAATGACGACACGCCTGGTCTTGCCAATTCTGAGTTTTGAGCCATTGAAATTTAATTTTAGAAACCGTCGGGAGGGAGGCCAACAAAGAGCTTGGCATGTTCTCTTATGGGACAACAAGAGGTGGCTTTAGAAGGGGAGATAGCAAGTAATGAGTCTTGCTTCTTAGAATTGTTTCACTCTCTCAAATAATTTTTAATGACACAGCTAGCCTTGAGCACTAAGATACATTCATCTCTAAATATTAGTTTATTGCGCAAAAACCACACAAATCACTAAGTTAAGCAAAGCTCATTGATGGTCGGCGTACCTACTTTCTCATAGATAACATAAAGATTTTCTCTTAAGGAGATGGGATCAACCACCTCATGTATGTCATTCCACTCATAGTCGGCCTTCAAATGAAATGAGAAACGATGTCATTAATAAAGGGGCAAGATGTGAAAAGGTGGGATGCAGTTTCATAGTTGTGATTACATAAAGGTAGATGGGTCGGTTGAAAGATTTTACATTTTTCAAGTCTGGCTTTGTCAGCAAGCCATCATTGTAAAGTTTCCACATAAAGTACTTAATTTTAGGAGACACATCTAAGTTCTAGGTATTATTCGATTAATGTTCAACACTTTTTAAACATTGATGGGAAAAAAGATTTTAACATCAAATTCAAGTATCTGACATTTAATCAACTAACTAAATAATTTCAAAAAAATTAATTAATGAAAAACATTTATCAATTACAAAATCCTAATTATATTTTTAATTGAATTATCTATTAAAGTTTTAGCATTCAATAAACGACTTTAGAGGGTAACATATTAATTGAGAGGAAATTTGTGGGAAGACGATCAACTTTAGTGGCTTCCACTTTAGTATATACTACTACATCCTATTCTTTTTGTTCTTCCTACTTTCACATTTCTTGCTTGTCAACGTAGTTTTTGGGCGACCAATATCTCTTATTGCATAGTATTAAGTTCATAACGATTAAATATTAATAAAGGATTAATTGCGATGAATAAAACAAGACCCACATGATTATATAAATTCTCTTATATTGAGAAGATTTCAAAATATTGTCTTTTGATTGGAATAGTGTCAAAAATGAAAGTAAAAACAACAAAAACGAACATAGGGAGTGCTGAATATAGGTGTTTTTCATTTATTCCTTTGTTAAGATTATAAAGTTTTGACATTGAGAGATTTATACATCGAAACAAAGTCAACATTATGTGGTCTTATATATTCTTATGAATAATAAAAAAAGTCAATATATTGCAAGTAAAAAAGAAAAACATAAAAATGCACTTTAGATTTAGGTTGTCGTTGTCAAACCTTGGCTCAGTTCACTAATCCCATCTGAATCTTATCTAAAATAAACAAAATTGACTTCTTTAACAAAATGAGTTGAAATGTCGACTCAAAAACAATCTACCTAATTGAATTTGGGGGAGAGAGATTGCCAAGATTTGTTAACAAACAGAATTTATTAGAGTATTTTGAGGCGACTTTGGAAAGGAAGGGAGTTTATTGTTTGCTTGTGTTCATTCCTAAAGAGAACGGGATGTTATCGCTTTATCCATATGTCACCTGCCTATCATGTTCTCTAAGAGCAACCTTTTTTTTGAAACCAAGGGCATTCACTACCGGTAGTAGGTCGTGAGTAGTGATTATTCCTTTCACCTAACCTCCGACTAATTGATTAAGGTACAACGGGAGCTAGCCATTATGCCAAGGGCATCGAGTAATGATTATTCCCTTCGCCTAGGGTGCTCCATTTAAGGGTAAAGGGCTAGTCAAATATCTCTTTATATTCCCTTCAAATCCTCGACTAATTGATTAATGTATAAAGTTAGCTAGTCAATATGTCAAGATCAAACTGGTAAAAGCAATTCTATATTTGCTCAATACTTTAAATTATTTTTTTATTTAGAAAGGAGAGAAAACTAAGCATGACCTCTAGTCTGGAAGTCGGTCCATAGTCTAAAACATCCTTATGATTGAGGAGGGAAAGGATAGTATCATAAGGGGGAAAGCACAAAACACTGGAAAGACTCTCATGCCCTTTGTTAGCCATGTAGTACGCCACCATGTTCACCTCCCTAAAACAATGTTGAAATTGAGCATTTTAAAATTGACAGGCTAAAGTTGTATCACCTAGTTAAAGATAAATCCTAAGTCCTCTAACAATGATAGTTAAGGGAAGTAGGATCGAATCCACAGAGAGACGGAGTTCTAAGTTAATATTCACCAAAGAGCTACTTCAGACAAGATCAGATAGAAATCAGCTGAACTACTAAATAACACTAGAAAGCAATATAAAATGGGTTTTAATAAAGGTCTAGGGAATTAATTCGGTCCACCATGCTTATACCAATCAAGGGATCAAACAACTATGAGAACCTAGGTCAAGAATCGATAGTTTAGAGCAGTGTCAAGCTATGGCTAAGTCTCAATGCCCATAATTCAACATATGCACCATGTTCACAAACATAATCTGAATTACTGATGTGTAGTAGGCCTCTAAAAGTAAGACAGGTTTGTGCAAACAATTATTAACCTCAATTAATCAATGAAACTGCGCAATAACGTTAATTACTCAATAAGAATAAATCACACCATAATCAATCTCATCAAGCCCTAGAAATCAATAGCAATTCAATTAATCAACGTATAAACATGGCTTCCCTCATCAAATCCCTAGAAATTAAACTACTCAGATATAATTTAATCAACAATAACAATTCTAAAAAGAAACCCTAATTTCAACATCATGAAACAAAATAATAAATAAACTAAACAATCCAAAGCAATTAAAGAGATTAAGAGTAGAGAAGAATACCAATTGACGGAAAGCAATAACTTTTATTGAAATCAAATCTGAGGTTCAATCACCTTTAAACTAATCTAAAATGTTTAATCTAAATAAAAATCTCTAAAACTAAGCTAAGAACTATTGGAAATAAAACAGAATAAAATGTCTCTCAAAATAATGAGGAAAAGGTATTTATAATTCCCCCAAAATCTAATTAAAAACGGAAAATAAAGATAGAAAATCGCAGAATCGAGTACGGGACCCGATCGGGCAAAGGGCCACCCGATTGGGCCCACACAAAAATTATTTCCCAACTTGAACTTTGTTTCCACGCAATAACAAGCAGTATGGAGGACTTGGCTGGCCCACCCGATCACATGCCCGATCGGGTGCACAGTAAAAGCCCAGCAGCAAGCCCAGTAGCAATCACGTAGCCAACAACAATCAAAACGAAGCCAATGACCTCCCACCCGATCGGGTTGGGCAGCAGTGCCCGATCGGGCCTGGGGACAATATGAGCCCAGCACTTGATTCACGCGTAGAAACAGCATAATTCAACATGGCATTTTGGAGTTTGGGCCAGCCCGATCGGGTTGGTAGTAAGATTGCCATCATATTTTCCTTTGTTCTGTCGCCCGATAGGGCCGGGCGACGTCCGCCTGATCGGGTGCGAAACTTTACCACCCGATCAATAAATCTTCGCCCGATCGGGCCATTTTCTGCCCGATCAGAGTACGGGAAGCTCCTTTTGATTCTTTGACTCTCAATTCTTTACGTTTAGTGGTCTTGGGACCTCCTAAATTATCCATAAAGCTCGTGAGCCATCCTACGTGCCTCGTAACATCTCGTAAAGCCGTGCTTGCTTCCAAATAGCTCGAAAATAAGGAGAAAACTCCCTAAAACCTGCAATTCAACACTAAACCACAATTATATACGATAGTTAGCATAAAATAGCTCCGAATAACTCAAATGACGCACAATTTAGCTCGTAAATAAGGGAGAAAACTCTATAATAAATACGTGATATCAAAAATCTGCAAACATCAACAAGAGAGTCAGTAATCCGTGATCTCTTAAGGTGTCACGGTCCCAGTGTTTTGACCTTAGATTGTGTAGCGCCCTTGCCTTCGGTCGGCATGTACGCAGTACGCTAGCCTTTTGTGGAAAGGGGACTTTTGAAACTCATTGAAGAACGAGCACCCAGTATCTGAAAGGCACTCTTGCCTATTGGCAACAAGAGCGCGAGGAGAGGGTCGGTCGGGGCGCTTGTGTGCACTAGGATAGCACGAGCATGGCCGATGAAGGGATGTACCTCTGAAGTTTGGGTTGGCCCTTTATAATATGCGGTGGCATAAATTCTAAGTTGTCAACAACAACGCAATATTATAAAGCAAGCAACAGTTGACAAGAGGTTTCAAGTTTCATTCATTACACTCCTACCCCCTAAAGAAGCTTAAATGTGAGATAATACATATTTCCACTGAACATTGGTCTTGCAGTAACTCAATAATGGAACTTTAGACTTATACAAGAGTACCAAAATATATGCTAAAGCATTAGAAAGCATAAAATAAGGGAAATACAAGTAAAGGTAGGTTGGATTCTAACATCCTCCTGCACTTAAGTTGTCGACTACCTCGTCGGCTTACAAGAATAACAATATAAAAATGAAAACTTTGCTATATTGAACTTGATGGACTCTTGCACACCGTTGATTATGGGAGATTTTAGGACTCTTCTTGTCTCTGTTGACGTGGGTGAGCTTTCTCGTAAGGCTTACGGAGAATGGCTTCCTTGAGGTTGTGGTGTTGAGTACTCAACTTTGGCTAATGCTTCTTTAGAGTCCATCTTTGAGATGCTCACTAAGGCATCTGATTGGTCTGAGTTTTCACCATGTTTCTTTATGGCTTGCGCCCATTAATGAGGTGTCTTTTTGGAGTAGCTTCTGGTTTTTTACCCGCCAAAACCTGGGTAGAGCAAGAACCTTGAATCTAGAATCTTGTCTAGGCGGCTTATCATCATCATTGGGTGCTTCTTCAACATATATAGCGGCTACTCTGCGCTGAATCTTATCAAGCTCCCCTTGATGCTTGCACTCCCACCATCATAATGGGTCTGAAAATAACATGGAGGTCAATTGCATAGTTATTGTTGAAGGTGTACGGGCTCTGGATTCTCTTGTGTTTTGGGAAGAGGGCGACCCTTGCTTTTGGGAATCGTTTCCCCGACTTGTTCTCTTGAATCCCCCGATAGGCCTTTACATTCTTCCTCTGTGCGGTTGTCGCTCCCGACAGAGTAGTCTAATGTTAATATCATAACAGGAAAAGCACAAAACACTGGAAAGACTCTTGTGCCCTTTTGTTAGCCATGTATCCCACAACCATGTTCGCCTCCCTAAAGCAAAGTTGAAATCGAATATTATGAAATATGCACATATCAACAAGAGAGTCGGTAATCCATGAGATAATCTCCCAAGTGATAGTCCCAGAGTTTTTAGCCCCATTGATGACGAAAAGATTGTCCCCTTCAACTATAAGCTTCTGAGCACCAATCAAGGGAGCATTTTCCTACCTTCTCTTAAACCTCAAGCTTCATCTTGAAGGATGCTACAATTAGGGATAAGTTTCTCGTCTCCATCAATTTTGAATTCCCTTAAAGCTACACACTATGTTACCACTCTTAATTTTCGAACCATCAAAATTTAAATTTAGGAAACCCTTAGGAGGGGAGGGGGGACCAACAAAGAGCTTGACATATTCTCTTAGGGGAAATGCAAGAGATGGCTTTAGAAGGGAAAATAGCAAGTAAGGAGTCTTGCTTCTTGAAATTGTTCCATTCTCTCAAATAATTTTAATGACACAACTAACCTTGCGTACTGAGATACGTTCATCTCTAAATATTAAGTTATTGCGGAAAAATCATACGAACCACCAAGTTAAGCATAGGTCTACTGGCAGACGTACCTACTTTCTCATAGATAACATTAAGCTTCACTCTAAAGGAAATGGGCTGCGCCAACTCAAGAATGTCAGGCCACCCATAGTCGGCCTTTAGATGAGAAATAATGTCATTAACAATGGGGCAAGATGCATGTGAAAAAGGTGGGTCGCGCAGTTTCCAAGTTGTGATTACAGAAAGCACAATGGTTCCGTTGAAAAGATTTTGCAATTTTCAAGTCTGGCTTTGGTCTGCAGACCATCATTGCAAAAGTTTTCACATTAAGTACTTAGTTTTAGGAGGCATGTCTAATTTCTAGGTATTATTTTTTAGCAATACTCCACATTTTGTAAATATTGATGGGAAAAAAATCTAACATCTAAATAAATTATTTGAAATTTAACCAACTAGTGTGTTTTAAAATATATACCGCAAGTGCACGGTGTCTGTTGTTAGCAGACCCTTGCAAGTACGGGTCGAATCCACAAGGAGACAGGTTTTCAAAGTTAATATTAAAGTAAACAGGTACTTCAAACAAAATCAGGGAGAAAACAGCTGAACTACTGCTAAAGTAATGAAAGTAGAATTAAATCAAGGATTTATCAAATAATAAAGGAAAAATTGTCGGGAATAAGTCAACCTTTGCGCGGTCTTCTTTTAATAAGTTAAACTTTTAATAATCCTGGAATAAGTCATCTTTGTTATCACTTAAATTTCTAACAGGTTAGTTTACCTGTGACCTGCTGAACTTGTATTTTCTTAACACTTTTTTGACCTTTTGACAGCGACATTTCATTCCCAAAATTTCATGTGACCCAATTTCTCTTTCTTCCTCTACAACACACTTCATCTCACCGGTTTATCTCCCTCATTACCATCTTCTACTCTTCATCTTCTCCACTCCCTTTCTTTATAAAATTACTACTCTTCACTGGCTCTAATGGTACCTGCAAATTCAACAAAAGCAAGGTTGCCATTGACCTGCAGAAGAATTGCAAATCCATTGAAGTGATATGCCAGCAAACACAACAATATGCTTAGCACACCTCATAATTCCATAACTAGATTTCTTCACATTCTCAAGCAATCATCAAGATAAACATATAAACCACACCAAATTCAACACACAAACAGATCTCAAATAGCAATTTCACAACAGAATTAGCACAACTAATTGAAACTCGAGCTAAACACCTTATCCTTAGCACGGGCAGTCCCATTCTGAGACAAAGCAAGAAGAGGAGGAATCCCACCTTCAGCAACCAACAACCCTCTATTCCTAAACTTATTGAACTCTTGCCAAAAGCAAAAGAAATAACAGAATCAACTTATAATCATTAGTCCACCAATCAATTAATCTCTAAACACAAACATCACAACAAATTGCACAAAAAAATAATTCTACAAGTCACCTAAACAACATCAAAGCAAAAGAAACAACTTAAATCGACATATTTGAAGTTCATATTATTATAAAAAAAAACCTTTTTGAGCTCTTTCCTGACCCTCATCTTTTTCTCCTCCTCGCTCTCATTTTCATCAAAGCTTTCACTAACTTCATCATCAACCACTCCCTGCAACTCTTCAGCTTTCTTCTCCAACTCTCTAATCTCCTCAAGCGCTTTGACTCTCGTCCTCATCTCCATCTCCCAATCAAATACTTCTTCTTTCTCATCATCACCATTTCCATTTCCATTTCCATTCATATTATTTCCATTTCCATTCTCTTCGTCGCTTGAGTATTCAACTGAATTCGACTTCTTGGTGAAACTCACCCCATAACTGAAACTCTTTATCTCTCTTCGGTAAGTTTAGACTCAGTATGGCAACGAATAGTATTAGATGGAGCTAATCACAAATATGTTGAGAGAATGGAGGATAGGAGTGGAAGACAACAACAATAGCAGTAAGCCACGAGTGCAACAACCACTACTACCATGTCTTTCGAAATGGGCAATAGATAGGTGCCCAAAACTGACATTTATTCTGATGTGTTCCAAAGTGGACGACTTGGGTCATGAGTTTCAGAATCTCTCTCCTCCGTTTTCTTCCAGCTGTGTTAACAAACTTGAAGATTCAGCTAGTAGAAGTGGTGGTGATATTCTTGCAAAAGAATGAAATGGAAGAGGAAACAGAGAAACAGAGAAAGAGAAGAAAGAAAAATGTAAAACTGAAAAGGGAAGAAAGGAAACGAGGAAATGGTTTAATGAGGGAAAAAAAGAAAAAAAAAATTAAATACAACCTGGTAACCTCAAGTAACCGGCAGTAACCTAAACTAGCAGGTCACAAATTAAACTAACCTGTTAGAAATTAAAGTGATAACAAGGATGGCTTATTCTAGGATTATTAAAAGTTTAACTTATTAAAAGAAAACCGCGCAAAGGTTGACTTATTGCCGATAATTTTTCCAATAATAAAAAAAACCTAGGACATTATTTCGGTCCACCATGCTTATACCAATCAAAGGGGTTCGAATGACTAATAATACCTAGGTCGAGAGTCGAGCAGTTAGAGCATGCGTTAAGCCTACCATCGGGTCATAACGCTAATAATTCAACATAGGCAGTACGATCGTTCACATTATCAAAATTAATAGTGTGCTCTAAGCCTCTAAAAGTAAGCCTACGATTGGGTCAAATTAATATTGCCAAACATAATTTATGAGACAGTGCAATAACATAAACCATGGATTAGGAACAAATCACTCTATATTGCTCTAATCACACCCTGAGTGCTACATAGACATTCAAATCATATCAAGGTATAAACATGACTTCCCTCCCTAAAACTATAGAAAAGGAATCTACTCACTCATGACTAAAAAAACCAAAGCAATAACTATTGAAAGATTAATACTTTGAAACATCTAATAAAAAAAAAGAGAAAGTACTTGAAAGCAATAAAGAACAATGGAAGAAATAATTACCAAATGAAAGGACAAGGAAAAACTTGAATTAAACTTGAAATAATCTCCAAAGTATGTACTTCTCTTTTTATTGACTACACTTCTTTTTCTTTTTCTTTTTCTTTTTGATAATTTTTAGTCTGTGAATTTACAACATTACCCTTACTTTAAAAAATTAAATCGCACTTAATTACTAATTATAACTTCCTAAATCACAAACTAATATATCCTAATTACTAATTATACCACATAAATTTAAATCAATTCAACCCATTTCTATCTCTTTAATCTCTTTCCCCACCTAAAACCACCTCTCTCTTTTCTCTTTCCACCACCTCCTCAATCAATCTCCACCACCACAACCACCTCTTTCTCTCTCTCTTGTCTCAACCATAACCCACCTTTCAACGACAACCTCTCCCTCTTCTATTTCCACCACCGTCCCCTTGACAACCACCACCACCACCACTCGCTAAGTTTCGTCCCCACCTTCACAACCAAACCTCTCTTTCCACCGCAACTTCCACCACAAGCAAACCCTACCACAATGCACCGAACAACCAAACCCAACAACCATCGAACAACCAAACCTACCACAAGCACCGAACAACCAAACCCCACCAGGCCACCACTCTTCGTCTTCCTCTTTCACTCTTCATCTTCTCACTCGTGGTTCGAATCTTTGGGGTGTGGGTTGGGGTTGGGTCGAATATTTGGGTTGTGGGTTAGGGGTGGTTCGAATCTTTGGGTTGTGGGTTGTGAGTGGTCAAATCTTCTAGGTTTTAGGCTGTAAGGATGGGTGGTTTAGGGTTGTGAGAGGGTTGTTGGTGTTAGGGTGGGTGGTTTAGGGTCAATTTCGTCGATGGGGGTTTTGGGCTGTGAGGGTGGGTGGGGATGGGGGTTTTTAGTGATAGTGGTCGTTGTGTAGGATTTCTGCTAGTTGTGTATTTTTTTCAAATGGAGAATGAGTAGTAGTGGATGAGTAAGATTTATTATGTGCGCGAATTCACAATGTCGGTTTCACATTCCAATTTTCTATGTTTTACTAACTAGTCGTGCAACAAAGCTCCCTAATATTTTATCTATTACCTCAATTGACCATCTAGTATAGAAGTTTGATACCAACCATCTTCCAAAGGCTCCTTCGAAATCGACTAAGGAATCTAGAGACCCTATTTGAAATAATGCTTCTAGGAACACCATGTAGTTTAACAATTTTCGAAAATATAAGTCAGTAACACGTAAAGCATAAAAATAAAATGAGCTAGATTTTCCCTTGAGTCCTATGCAAACCAAAATACATGCTTATACTATGTTCAGAAAGTCAACATTTGGTAATGTATATAGATCCCCTTATGAAAAGTAATCTTGGCCTTTTGACAGGTAGCACACTTATTGACAACCATATGAACATATTTTATCATGTCAGGTCAATAAAAATGCTTACTTAAGGTATCAATGTTTCATATAGATGCCAACTTGACCAGCAATACCACTATTATAGACCTTCCTAATAAGAAGTTCCCTTACCCCCACACTTAGGAATGCAAAGTTTTTTCCCCTTAAAGATGAAACCATTTTGTATCATTCCCCTAGGATTCTTATGATTCGAGCTAAATTTATCATCAAGAGCATATAAAGTTTTAGTTCGTTTGAATCCTAACACTCTAACATCCACCAAAGATGACAAATATGAACGCCTAGATTATGCATCAGCAACTTACTTTTACCTTCTCTATACTTAGAAGAAAAAGTAAAAGCTAGTTCAAATCTACCCATTTGACATGACTATGCACTATAAAATAATTGGCCATTCAGCGACTTTTTTTTTTGCGAGAGAATTATAGTTTGTTGCTAGAAAATAACTCCCTCCATTCCATAATATAAGTCATGTTTTCTTTTATAGTGTACCAAAATATAAGTCTCATCTCTAAATTACTTCATTATTTTGGGCCTAAATTGTAATAGCCCGACTTTTTATTAAACCTTAAACCATAATTATTAAGTGAAAATTTCGTATTAATTTAAAATTTTATACAACATGTGTTTATGTGTGTGATCAGTGATGAGATAGTTAGAAAATTATGTGTTATAATATGGATTGTGTTAGTAACATGAATGTTACTAAGTAAGAATGTGTTATGGATAATATACGACCAAATTGCGTACATTAGTATTAGTAAACATGTGCGTGTGTGTGATTTAATATCACAAGATATGTGAGTATGTGTTATGAGTTAATTATGATTAGTAACTTAAAGGTTACTAAGTATGGAGATACGTAAAGTTATGAATTAGTTATAAGTAAGCATGATTATGTGAATATGTATATTAATGAAAGTATATTTGTGATTAAGTGTTCTATCACTTAGAATTATGATTTAAGGTCTTATACTCCATTATATAAGTTTCCCACATTTAGAGAAGTACAAGGAAATTGGGAAAACAATGTAGCTCACTAATTTGGGTGTGGATTGAAGAGTATTGTATATTTTTGAGCCAAACAAGTGTGGAATTAATCCTTAGGATGTGCCCAACAATAAATGGGTTGATTTTGGTGAATAGGAAACCCAAAATTTGGAGAAATAAGGCCCCCAAGTGAATTATTGCATTGAAAACAGCTGAACAGACACATCTATAAAGATGACCAAATTACCCTTACTAAAAAGGGCAAAAACGGAAATTCAAAGACACACAACTTAAGTAGACATACTGAGCTAACCCTCACCCAAAACTCATCTTCATATCTTGAGAAACAAGGAAAACCCAGAATTCCAAAAACTCCCTCTCTCACTCGCCTGTCTAGACAGCAAAACCAAGGTGAGTTCTTCTCCATTTTTCTCATTCTTTCACTCATTATTTCCAACATGCAATCTCATATTTGGATTTCTTGGGTCCTAATGCATATTGGGGAAGCTTTGGATCATGAAGAAAGACCTTCGAAGGAGGTTAAACTCACACACAAAAATGAGTCAAGGTAATGAGTAAGAACAAACTTTGATTTAAGGTTTATCTCTAAGTTTTAGACTACTAGCTTACCCAAATTTTGATGTTTGAACTTTGAGGATTGTTGAGAAACATGAAAGTAGTTAATTTACAGCTTGGAGAAGATGATTAAGAGCCCTTTTGATCACTCATTCAAGGTACACAAGAAAGATAAAAATTTTAGTGAAAGGAATTTAAAGAACTTGAAAGTTATGAACTTGTTTCCATATATTTTGATTTGAGGATTTGCATGTGGGTTATTTTGGATTATAATCTAATTTTAGAGTGTGTAAAGAGTTAGTATTGCTTGCATGCAATGAGATATTGAATAAGAATTGATTTAAGAATTTATTGGATAGGACTAGTGTGACTATCTTACTTTGAATGATCACATTTTGAACTTGTGTATGATTGGAGAAGTTTATCTCCTTGAGCTATCTTTGTGATAATTATATATATTCTGGAAATTTGAATATTTAAGTATTTAAATCGTATTAAGTTTGGATATAAGCATGCTTTTGTTCACTTATAGTGTTTTCCATGTTTATGGGAAAATTGACGATTTATGATGTTAATTACTTTTAAATTATTTACACCTTTGATAAAATCTTATAAAATTATTTTGAGAATTATAAGGGCAGTATTAATGAGAATATGATTTTAAAATATTTTAGAATTTAATTTTATAAGTAAATAAATTATTTACTTGTGAATTGACGAAGTGGTTATTGAGTACTAATAATGAGTTTCCTAAGAACTTTGAAATGTAAAATTCATGCTTATAAATTATAAAATTTTTTATGACCTTAAGGACAGTAAGTATGTCCTCAATTAAGTTTTGGTGTTAAATAAATTAAGTTATTAGATTTAATTACGTTAATTTCGAACCATGCTAAGTTTTGCTAATAAAAGAATTCTTTTGTTACCATGATAAACATATAAGCGCATAAGTCTAAGTGAAACTATACTTATATTATATTATTACTCTTCAGGTGATTTATCTTGTTGTGGATTTAGAACAATAACTTTGAAATAGGGGGTAAATTCCTTAAACGTTAGTATACGGATTATACGAGTAATGCTACTAAAAAAATAAGATATCGAAAATTGAAATACTTTTGAAGTTATTTGAATCTAGAAAATTCGATTTATACATTCTGAAATTACTTTTATGTTATCTCCAAAAGGATCATTTGGACTTATGATTTGGTTTGTGATATGATATTTTGTGATTATCGAACTATTGTTTTTGTACCGGAATTATTAACTTTGGTTTGTGTTTTAAAAGACTGGTAGAGATTGTGGCAATGGTGACTTGTCACCTTGCAATGTGTATAGATAGTGTGTAGGGACATGTCCTGAAAGTCTTTCAAGCGGAAATAATAAGGGATGGGCGACGGCCTACCAATGTGGGAGTTAGTGGTTAACAATACTCCAATTTGTGTTCTCCCTCGAGTTTTGGGAAATTTGAAATAAAACTATGTTGCTATTATCTTGAAATATCTTTGCATATTTATTATATATTATTTATAAGATCATGTGGTCGATGAGACCCTTGTGTAGACGCATATTAGCGTATTTGTGAATTTGAGAAAGTTATTTTGAGTATTATCTTGGAATATCCTAAGCATATTTCTTTTATAAACTTTATAAGATTGTGTGGTCAGTGAGACCTTTATATAAACGTATAATGACGTAAAGTGAATACAAGTTTTCAATACCATACATGAGTTTATGGTACGAAACTTCAGACATTTAAAGAACTATTTTGTGTTATAAGTACGTATTCGAATATGAGTTAAGATAATATATATGTATTCGTACATGAGAGGATACAATCTATATGTAATGGTATATGGGTTGAAATAACCTTAAGTTGAATGTAAGCTTTCTTTAATAAACTATTTTTCAGCCACCACAGTTGTAACACCCCGTAATTTCACTAGAAATTTCGCGTGTTAATTTATATGGTTTACATTGTTATTTATAACTGTAAATATAATTTCATTTATAAAAATATATTCTATTAAATAAATGGTCATATTTGAAGCCGGAAAATATTTCGGCGGATAATGTATTATGAGTATTAATTTTATAATGTAGTTAGTTATAAATTTAAGTGTTGTGTGATTTAATTTTGTATATATATATATATATATATTCGACGCTAAATTATATTTACTATTATATTTTCATAAAGCTTATATTTACTCCTACATTTTTTTTATCTTTGGAATATTTATATATATATTTATGTCGTATAATAGAATGTAGTATTATTTGTCATATTTTCAATACTCATGCTCGTGTGGGTTGTTTGAAAGGGCAATGTAGTGCTCGTGTATGCATAGTATAAAAAGTGTGTAAGTTTAGTAGGTGTATATTTATACTACGTTGATATTAATAATTTTTGTTTATAAAAGTTTTAGCGTATATTTTTATTTTTGAGCGTTTATAAATCGTGGATCTTGTTCACGCTACACCCTACCTAGTATTATGAGGGTCTAAATTTTAGTCTTTGCATTATGGGGATTCAAAACTCTTGGGTAGCTTCTCACCTTTGTAACGTTAAGGTAAGTCAAGAGTCTCACCGCTTCAATCACCCTCATAATGCCCTTCATGATGACCATTAAACTTCCTCATAAACCCCCCTTATGGTGACCATTAAATCCCATTAACACTCACCCTTTTACTTACCCTCATGATGAGTTTAAAACTCAGAAAAACAATCCCTCCCCATCCCATTCACACGCCATTCACCAAGGAAAAAGGAAAGGAAAAGAAAGAGAGAAAGTCTCCCCGTTTTTCCCTTGCACACCCTCACGAACATGAAGATCGCCGGAGATCTAACCGTTGGATCGTCTTTAAATTTGCACAGAATGTTTTTAACATCTAGAAATTCATTCTGACCGGAGGAATTTTAAATCCGAGCTTTAGATAATCGGGAATCTGCTTCGGAAAACTACTGACTGTTTTAGAGGACCCTAAAATTGTTTAAAAGGGGAACACTTTGTTCACGGAGGAGAAGTCTTCAAGGGAGAAGAAGGTTTTGATGATCCGCACATTTTCTAGGCTATTATATTATGTTTTGCATCACTCCTCCCGTAGATCGAGGTAACTAGCGTTTTTCTATCACGTTAGGAAATGAGAAGTAACCTTAGGTTGTTAGAATTATCGTTAGAGAATTTAGTATCATGTTAGGATGAACTTAGAAGATTTTATTTGTACTACTCTTGTTAAAATCATGTTAGGCTAAGTTTTTACTTGAATTCATATATTTAATGTTCCTTATTCTGCCGTTGTTATTGTGTTGTTGAAATGACTTGATTGTAAATGAATGGAAACTTTAAATTTTGATTTATGTGAATGATTTGGGAATTTGAGAAACTTATGATTTTTGATGCTAAGCAATTCATTTTGTATGGTGATTGGTTGGTTTTCACTTGTGATGATTTTGTATGATGTTCAATGCCTTGAGGTTTTGTCAAACAAACCCGCGAAGCTGTGTGGTCGCTGCCCGTGACCCAGTTCGCTGTCCGCGAACAGATTGGCAAGCCTGTTTTCAAATGGTCATATCTCACTCGTTTGTTATCGGAATTGAGCTTCTGACCAGTCGTTGGAAAGCTAACGAGCTAAATTTTAATATCCCATTGGAATTTTCTAAAAATATTATCTGTGCTGAGTTTTAGGTCTGATTAAAGTTGTTGTTGTGTGCATTCTGTGCATAGTTAGCTTACAACATGATTCCGTGTTTCGTAAATGACTTTGGTAGTATTGTGGAGTATCCTAAGGCATGTTTGAAAGTATAATTTTAGTACTTGATACCATTTATTAATTCTTATGCCAAGTTTGAGTTGTCGACGTCGTAATGTTTGGGGGAGAATAACACTGCCCTTAGCATCACTTCGCCAAGAGTTATGTACGGAGAGTATTGTGATTTGATCATAATTTACTTCGTACCCAAACTCAGATAACGTTTTGATGTTTTGTATGCCTTTTGTTGTATTTGTAGTATACTTTGATTAGTTTACCGTATCAATTTGGGATTTGTGAACTTCGATGATTTTGAGGATGTGATGATTTTAATGATTTTAATAATTTAAATGATATTTAATGATTTTGACGGTTTTAATGGTTTTAATGATTTTTGATAACTTTGATGATTTTAATGACTTTGATGGATCTAATCGTTTTTGACGAATTTGATGATTTGATGAATTTGACTAATTTGATGAATTTGACGAATTTGATGAATTTGATGATTTGAAGTATATTATTTTGTCTTTGAATTTGAAGTTTGGTTTTTAATTGAGTTGAGTAGCCGAAGGGACGGTGTCCCGAAGGTAACGAACATGCACTCCGAGGGGTCAGGGGACATCACGTTGGGTGTTACCATGCATTGGAGATACATAGGACTTGTTGTCGTCCGAGAGGTCGGGAGATACTGCGTGTATTGTCCCGCATCGGGAGTTTGGCCATTCTTAGACACAGACGGTAGGGAACGTAACCCATAGGCCGTTCTGGAGGTTGCGACCTGACATTTCTTGAGGAGGTGGGCTGCGGGTCACTAGCGTTCGCTCTCTCTATGTTAAATTGTTTATTTTCAAATTGTTGGTGTTTCTGTGATCCCTTTGATGTTGATCTTTCGAAATTCTTTATTTTAAACATCTAAAGCATCCTTCTTAGTACTTTATGTTAAAGTTTGACGTTTGTTGCAATGTGTACTTTGCCTTCTTTTATTGCTATTTGTGTTGTCTTGTCTTTGACGTTTGTTCTAACTTCATTTAAGTTTACTATTTGTTTCCTAAATTGGGCTGAGAGAACTGCTAGTTACTCCCCACTGATTGTGGAATTTTTGTTAATATATATTGCAGATGACGATGCTGTTTAGAGTTGTTGCTATATGGATCGGGGTTGTGCGTTTACCCGTGTAAGCAAGAAGGTTGTGCTAGTCATAGTGGGCGAGCATTATGAGTCTGAGATTAGGACTAGTTTTGTAGTTGGTCTCAAGTAGTTTACCTTTGTTAGCTTGAATGTTAGTTTTAGAGTTGATCTTTTGGATTTTGGTTTCATATTTCGAATTTGGTTAAGTTTCGAGATTATGGATAGTTATGGTTATGGATTTGGCTTGTTTAGTTAGAGATGAGGGTATGGGACCTCTTCCTCTTTATATATATATATGATTTGGAGTTTCGATTACTATTATTGGACTCGTTGTTTATTTTAGTTTTAATTTTACCCCATAGAGTGACATTCTCGTCTCGGTGGTATTTCCGCTACCACTGATTTGATCGTTGTTACATTTATTTAAGTTAAAGCTTAGTTGGTAAAAGACGGGATGTTACAACAGTAATTTCGCTTCCACATAAGAACTTGTGTACCTGTGTTGCTGATTTTTGTTCTTTGAACCTAACCTGGTGGGGGCAGATTCAGTTGTTTTGCAGGATTAGATTGTGGAAACCGACCTAAGTTATGTGAAGCTATTTGAAGATGCTTATTTGTTGTATTCAACGGCGAGGACAGATTTTGTATATGACATCGTATTTTGAGTTTTTACTTGGATTTTGACTTTGTAATAACTTTTGTTTAAAGTCTTAGCTCGATGCTTCTATCTAAGTACGCTGACTTACTTTGGAAAGGGGTCAACGCGGTTAGTGACAGTCGGTCATTGCTTTGGATTACGTTAATTAGACGATTATTATGTCATATTTGAGCTGCTAATGGCCGGGCTGTTACAAAATACCCTCAACAAAATAATAAAATTTCCAAAATATCTTCATATTGCCATGAAAAACTGAACCCTAATTAAATGCATAATTGGAATCTTCTACTTGTATTTTCTTTTTTTACATTAAATTAATGGCAACCATTTAATGAATTCATTGCATGAATTCAATGACTCACGCCTTCTACAGTTCTTCTCCTAATTCCAGTCCACTTTCTAGAATTTTCCTCCTTTTGCACCTCTCATCTCTGTTTCTCTCTAAATAAAAAACCCATAACTCTCACCTTTTCTCTCTTTCTCCATCTTCGGATGTATGAGCCACCAGTCAAAATTTCATTTCCTTCTCTTCAGTGTTCATCCAAATTTCTTGGTCATGATTTTTTCATCAAATTTCTTTTTCAACATCAGGTTTTGGTTTTCAAAGTTGTAATTTCGAAGATAAAAGACGCCAAGAGCATATTTTGAAGAGTTAAATTTAGTGGTATGACTTTGACAAATAAACACCAAATTAACTGATTTCTTTTGTAGATCTTCTTCCCATCTTCTTAATCTGAGTTTTATAAGCTAGAGTTGTAAACTTGTTCAATTTTTTCGTTTTTGGGCAAAAATGAGTGACATTTTATTTATTGTTTTTTCAAAAGTGAAAATCGTTTGGTTAGGGTTTTGTAAATTACTTGATTTGAGATTTTTTGTTCATTTTTGGGGGACGAATGGCGTTTTGTTGAGTTTTTTTGTTCGATTATTTCTTTTCATTTTGCTATTGGCTGATTTCGTTTTTTTTTGTGTGAAATGAGTCATGGATGAGAAAATTAATCTCCTGCATCTCTAGGTTAATTTTCTACATCTTTGTTTTCTATTGCGTGCATCTTTGTTTTCTTTTCAAGTGGTAGTTCGAGTTTTCTATTTTGTTAGTCTCGACAATGAAGTATAAATATCCATATTCTACATAAGTTATTAAAGGCAGTTTTTTTGGTAAAGCAAAATAAAAAAAAGTGCATTACAACGTAAATGAATCTACTAAATTAACTACAAGAGATTCCACTCATCTTAATTCCCGTGTAAAAACGGAATTAGGACTTATATTTAGGGACGGAGGGTGTATTAGCAACAAGTTTTTTAAAAAATAGTTGTTGGATTAGCGACGGATTTTTTCCACAATTTGTAGCAAATTTAAAACTAGAAACAAAATTTAAAATGACTTGTCTCCCTAATTTTAGGTAGGGACTTAGATTTTCTTTTACCTACTTTGGTTCCACAACCTCCTTCTTCTTAGATTCATTCTCTCTTTTCTCTATTCTCTCTTTGCTCTTCATTATTTGCATTTTTGACCTTAAGTGTTGTGAATCCAACAAGCTCTTGAGGTTAGTGTAGATTTGTAGAAGTTTCTAATTCTAATTACTTTTTGCAAATTTAAAATTTAAGCTAGTGAGTTTAATTTCTCTTTTCTTTTGCATATTTCTCTTTTATTTTATTATTGGACATTTGTACTGTTCTTATTCTCTTTTTGTTTATTAGGCTCTTCTATAATAGATTTATGGGCGAGATTGAGCATTGATGTTGATTTAGGGATGTGCAATCAATTCAAATAGTCGATGTTCTTTTTTCCCAAGAAAAAAATAGGAAAAATTGTTTTAGATAAGTCAACCTTTAGTCCATCTTCTCTAAATAAGTTAACATTTGGATTATTCCTGAATAAGTCAAGTTTGTAAAAATATTTTCCATTATTAAGTAAAAAAACCTGCAACTGGTAAAACAAGTCATTTTTTATTTTACTTTTTTTTTCCTCTTTATTCTCCCAACCTCCTCCATCTACGTGGCTCACACAACTCTCCCTCCTCCATAGCTTTATCATCTCCAACCACCACCTAAAGCCACCACACTCTAATCCTTTTCCCTAGTTTTTTTCCTCTCTTCTCTTTCATCTCCTCGGTTTCTCCGGTTACCTACAGAGAATCTTACTCTTCCATTCATCTCGGGTCCGGTCTACGTACATTCTCGAAGATCCAAAGATCCAATTTTGGCTTCCTATTTCGTCATAGGGTTCCTAGATATCTCTTTTTTCTGGGTTTTTCCTTCTTTTCGGTAATGTATAAAATAAAACCTCGTTTAAATATCTGGGAAGTTTGCAATTTGACTAATTCATGATTAATCATTTCTGGGAATTTAAAATTTTGGGTAAGTTTTGGAATTTGATTTTCCCCCATACAGGCGATTTCTGGGTAATTTCGGGATTTTATTTTGGGTTATTGTTTGAGTTTGAATTCCCATGTTGGGTTTGAGGTTGTGCGAACAAGGGCGGTTGATGACGACATTGTCATCCAAGTAGCTAGCAAACAAGTTGAAATGAACCCCACAACAAGGATTATCAAACAATAGTTTGGAGAATATGCCCGTCAATTCGGGCATACCTTCTTTGAGCCATAAACTCTCAAATAACAAAGAATGCCTATTCACAACCCTGCAAAAGGACATAAAATAACGAAAGTTCAGACTAACCCGCAAATCGCAGAAAAGAAGCTTCATCAATGGTTAGTCTCACTTCTTAATCAATAAAATCTTAGTTAAACACACATCATTGAAGCATCAACTTGATATTTGATAGCCCAACATAGTCAGAGAATTGAGAAATATAAAATGAAATTCCTTTATAATAAATTTTAAAGAAAAAACTGTAGGTCAGGGGAGAGTTGTTGGGGTGTTTTCAGGTGAGAGGGATGGTTTTGGGGTTGTGGAGAGCTGCTGATGTGATTTTTGGGGGTGGGGATTATGAGGAAGTGGTGGTTGCATTGGCTATAGTAAATTCATTAGAATGAAAGTAAATAAGGTAAATTTAAAATAAAAGACTCTAACAAATTACATATCAACACGTGACATATTTGACCTACTAAGCAGGTTAATTACCGGTCACGACTTAATTTTGGAAGATACCCCTATAAACATGACTTATTCAGGACTAATCCAAACGTTAACTTATTTAGAGAAGACGGACTAAAAGTTGACTTATTTAAAATAATTTTTCCAAAAAAACAAGTAGGCGAACAATTAAGTAAAGGTGAGAAGGGGAGTATGGTCTTTTACTAATCTACAATTTGTTGGTGTTCGAATTTTAAGGTCTTGAACCGAATAACTGAACGACAAACTCAAAGTTAGAAAGAAAAGATCCAAACACATAAACAAATTTTCCCCCACCCTAATTTTTCAATTCTATTGTAGTGCATCTAATGTATGCTTCATTAGTGTGCAAACAATACAATATGAAAAAAGCTCTGAAAAATTGCTTGTTGATCATTTATCCTGCATGGCTTACCTGATTTGTTTATAGTTTGCACTGTATCAAAAAACACATACCTAGATTACTGATGCATTGAGTTGCAGAGTTAGCGATGAATTGCATTGTTGTCGTCACTACAATGGGCAACGGATAACACAACTCCAGGGATGGCTAAGAATTTCTATTGCTAGACTAGTAAAAAATTCCTAATTTTCAGTCGTTACAGTCATTTAGCCACGGTGGTATCACCAACAATTGGATTGAGTTTCTAAACCATCGTTAGGCACAGGTCCTCGAAGGAATTTTAGTATATCAACGACATATTCATTCCATAGCTATATAATCATTTTTTGTAGTGATGGTTGAGCTTATGCTTTCCATGAAAGTGCTTCAATGCCTCATGATGACCATGAAGAATGAAAGGCTTGGGACTTAGGTATTGAGACACATGATCTGAATCTCTCACAATTGCATAGAACTTTCAATCATAATTTGAATAGTTGAGCTTGACCCCAATTACCTTCTCACCGAAGAAGGAACTAATCCTCTTCTCATCAATTAGAACAACACCAATCCCCACGCCACTTCAATCACATTCCACATCAAATTATTTGTTGATATTTGGCAAAACAAGAATAAGAGTGTTGCATAACTCCAGCTTCACTTCATTAAAGGACCTAAACTCCTCATTCTTGATTCATTATGTAATTGGCGCCATGATGGTGGATAAATTATTGATAAATCTCTACATGCATAATGACCATCAATCCAAATGTAAAAAGCATCATTAATATTTTGAATGAACATTTGTAATAACACATCACTCTAATATACATCAGATTTATATTGAAGATCAATCCAAATGAAAATAACATCATTAATACTTCCTCCGTCCCATAATAGTTGCAACTGTTTGACTAGCACACTTGCCAATACACAACTTTGACAATTATTATATCTAACTATCAATTTAACGTTTGATTTTATATATTAGTTAAAAATGATGGTCAAAGTAAGACATATAAATTGTGTAAAAGTCAAACTATTGCAACTAATATGGGACAGAGGGAATATTTTGAGAATGAGGAGTATTTCAATGTTTACAATTTGTTATTGTGCGGCCATCCTCATCAACACATTATCTCGCAGCTCTTCAATGGTATATAAATCACAGCTAAGTTCATCATTATTAGATTTTGGGGAAAGAAGACCATACCTGACAGTTGGTACTGCAGTATCTACTGAGAGTACAGCTTCACAGCCATACGTTAATGAGAAAGTGTTTGTCTTGTAGCTCCTCTGTGTGTGGTCCTCTTTTCCCAGAGCATCATTGGTTGTTCTTCCGTCCATTTACCTTGCTTAGCTTTCAATCTTCGTTTTGTACCATTGATGATGATCTTATTGTTGGATTTAGCTTGACCATTCGCTTGTGATATCTTGACGGTGAAGTGACCAAGCTGATATTCCATTCATGGCAGAATTGTCTGGTTTTATCACTTATATATTACGATTCATTGTCGCAAACAATCTCACTTGGTGCTTTAAACCTTCATATGATGTAAGTATGCATAAATGAAATTACTTCCTTATCACTAACCTGTTGCAACACACCTGATTGAATCAACTTACAAAAATTGTTAGTTAAAGCTAGCATAAATACTTTTTGTCCTAGAGCTGCTGGTAACTTACAACTAATATCAATCTATCTCATTGTTAGAATATAAATAAACATGTAAATATTTCCTTTTTATATTTATTGATGGCTAGGGTTTAGACTCCGATGATCATGAAAATTTTAATGATAATCTTTTTGAGGAGGCTCATTAGATTAATTCACAATATATATGTTTACAAGCTAGGGATACAAGGATATTTGTGGAAACTAAATATACAAAAGAAATATTTACATATTTATTTATATTCTAACACTCATGAAAGGACAAGGTGTTAGAGTGGGTGCACAAACTCAAAGGGTTTATGGATCATACCTGCATGTTTTTGGCAGATGTCACATTTGATGACATATTTTGGCATCTTTTCATAATGTCGGCCAATAGTATCTATATGTTAGCTAGGCTTCTTCCAAAAGAGTGTGGTCCATATTATCCTTCATGAAATTATTTGAGGGTAGCTTCCCATTCGTTCTTTTCTAGGTACTTTGCATGGTTCCGTTGGATGACTATTTGAACATGACACCTTGAACCATTTCACACTTAGAAGTTCTATTATAATCTTTCTGACTTCTAGTTTATCTTTAGGCAATATATCATCTTCTAAGTAGTCGGTAGTGGGTTTGGTCTAGCTAGTTGTCATGCATTGTCAACACAAGTTACAGTACTTACTTGCTTATTAATAGTTGGATTCATAAGATGGGATATCTGGATTCACTCGAAGTTGTATTTCCTAAAAGTTGATCCCAAGTTGGCCAACGCATCTGCTTTCGTATATGAACTCTTGGAACTTTTTGGATAGTAAATGCTTTGAACACATCATCTTTCTCTTTAGCTAGCTCCAGGTATGAGGCCATCTTGGAATCTTTAGCTGCATAATTGTCTTTAACTTGGCTTACATTTATTACAAATCACTATAAAATTGCAAGCTCGTAGCTCCTAAATAATGGGTCCGACGTCATTCCAGCAATCAAGCTTCGTATGTTGTTTCATTGTTAGTAGCTTTAAATATAGATCACACTATCATGTCCCCTTCTGGTGACTTTAGCAATGTATCTAGGCCAACTCCTCTAAAATTTGAAGAACCATTGACATAAAGCTGCCAATTGCATGTACCTACTTCTTAATTTGGCATACCTCTTCTTCAGCTTCAGCTGCAGCTGCAGCTTCTGCCACAAAGTCCACTAAAGCCAGCGACTTTATAGTTTTCCTGGCTTGGTACTTGATATTGTATCTGCTTAGGGATATTGCCCATTTTCCCATCCTACCTCAATATTCTGGCTTTCTTAGCACTACTTTGATAGGATAGTTGGACATAACGCAAATAGTATGGGATTCAAGATAATGATGTAGCTTCTTAGATGTTGTAATTAGGGCTAGAACCAATTTTTCCAAAGAAGAATACCTAGTTTCAGCATCTTGGAGAGACTTCCTAATATAAGAAACGGGAAGCTCCTGATATAAATGCACAGTCTCACCTTCTTTTGGCTTTGACAAGAGTGGGGATGTCATCAGGTGCTGCTTCAATTCTTAGAGTGCCTTTTCATTCTGATCAGTACGATAAAAAAACTTATTTTTTTAGTACTCCCTCTGCCTCATATTAAACAATATAGTTTGACCAATACAAAGTTTTAGGAGTGCTATTTGACTTATTTATTTTATTGTAGTAGTTGATTGTTTGTATTTATGTCATTATAATGTGGAAATGGGTGTCCTTTTATTTTAGTGTGATTAGATGGAATAAGGTTATAAACTATTTGTCATTGAAAGGAAAAAAAATATAAATGGGGCATGAGAGAGAGATTGTGAGAGAGAAGAAGACAAAATAAAAAAGTGGGAAAAAACAATGAGAGAGAGAGAGAGAGAGAGAGAGATTATGAGAGAGAAGAAAAAGAAATTAGAAAAGGAGACATGAGGGATGAGTGAACAGACGGCCTAAAGACATAGGGGGTAGAAAGAGGGGGTCGGGTGGGTGAAGGGTTTAATATTTTTTTTAGGTCCCATGCTTAATAAAATATAGTATTTTTATTGTATTTACATGCCAATTTTAGAAGTGTATCAATTAATGTAGGATGGACGAAAAAAGATTGTGAATCAATTAATATGGGACGGAGGGAATATGTTATAAAATAGATGACACTCACCTAATGATCTTGGAATGAAAAGATTTAGAGATGCAACTCTCCCTCTGCACTTCTTTGAGGTTTCTTAGTGATTGGATTCAATATAGCTCGAACCTGTTTCGTGATAATAGCTTAAATTCCTCTTTCGGTGACTATGGAGCCTAAGAATTACCTGCAGAAACTCCTAAGGCACATTTAGTGGTATTTAATTTCATACCATATTGTACAATACCTCGAATGTGTCTTACATGTGCGTCGCATGGTCTATAAGTTTCTTGGACATTACCAACATATCATCTATATATACATCCATGATATCTCCTAGCTGGTTATGGAACATCTTATGGACTAGGCGTTGGTCGTTGGTAGGTTGCACCTGCATTTTTAGACCAAAGGGTATTACCTTATAGCAATATGTTCCTCTATCTGATACAAAGGTTGTTTTCTCTTGGTCCTCAGAATCCATAAGAATCTGGTTTTATCCTGAATATGCGTCGAGGAAGGTGAGCATTTCATGGCCAAGCTATTGCATCTACCATGGAATCTATAGGTGGTAGGGGAAAGGGAGTTTTGAGGCAAGAATTATTTAAATATGTAAAGTCGATAATAACCCTCCATTTGCCATTTTTCTTACTTATCGTCTCATCTTTGAGCACCTTCTTGACCTCTTCATAGACAATCCAATTTCTTTCATGAGCGAATTTGAGCCTTTTGTGCTTGACTGGTTTGTTGTTGGGATCCATGTTCAATTTATGGTTTATCACCTCTAGGCTGATTCTTGTCATATCTTTATGGTTCCAGGCAAAGCAATTAATGGTGTTTTTAAGGAACTCTATGATAAGTTCCCTTTCTTTAGTTAAGAGCGTAGCTCCAACTTGTACCATTTTCTCTGGCTTGGATGGGTCCAACACAATTTTGTCAAGATCTTGCTAGCTAGGGTTTATTGGTGTTGGACCTGCGTATAACTGCTACATGACCTCTTTTTTTCCTTTAGTATATTGTTGTAACATTCTCTAGCTATCTTGCGGTCACCTTTCTCTAGCTTTGAAGGGTCCAACACAATTTTGTTAAGATCTTGCTAGCTAGGGTTAATTGGTGTTGGACCTGCCTATAATTGCTAGATGACCTCCTTTTTTTGGCTTGAATGTGATGTTATAACATTCTCTAGCTATCTTGCAGTCACCTTTGATCTCTTAAACTCCCTCATCTAGTTGCAAATTTAATCGTCATATGGTAGGTGGATGATACGACTTTCACTTTGTGGATCCACGGGGTCCTGGTGATCCCATTATAAGCTAATGGACAATCAATGATGTTGAGATGTCCAGGTTATTGATGTATTTCATCTTCTTATTGTATCTATTCTGCTATTAGCAGAAAAAAATTCTTTATGATTTTTGTTGATGCTGTAGAGGTCGCCAGTATGCTTTTCCATAACCCAGCCACTACAAAATTGTTGATAAAATTTGTTAATCAAATTAGAGAAGTTAGATGTTGAACCTGGTTTGAGGTGAATCATCCAATTGGAGGACTGGACCAACAAGTGTAAAACCAAAAGATTTGCACATGGTAGCTTCCCTAAGGTGCACGGTTAGAAAGGGTCCATTCTTCTTGTATTGGGCCATATGGTCATATGGGTTAGTGGTCCCATCGACAGCTTGAACATTAGTGATGCATGCAGCCTTTTGGGGATCTTGGCTTTTGTTATTTCGTCCATGAAAGGTGATTGAGCGTAGCCATTAGGTGCTTCCACGTCAACGGGAGTAGTTGTCCCTGGTAGCGTGGTTATTAAAATCACGATTTAAGTCTTAAAATCTTACGATTTTACGATCTCAATTTGCAAAATGATTTAAATCGCAATTAAAATCTTAATCTGTTAAAATCTTAGTTAGAATCTTAAAAAATCATTAGAAACTTAAAATCGTTATTAAAATCTTACGATTTTAACTATTCTATACGACTTTAGCAAAACTTCGAGATTCCATTAAAATAATGGGTCAAGCCTATTGCTATATTGTTTCTCTCTTTCTAGATGAGTAACATTCACATATTCAATAAATTTTTTATTAAACTTACTCAATTCACTTGCACAATTCACTCAAACTCATCTTTTTCATCAACAATGATACTAGGAGAAGTTTTTAATACACGATTAGTGGCCTTACACTTCTAATCTCAACAGTGTTTAAATTTTGATGATTAATCATATAATAAAAGGACCAAATAACTAAATATTTTTTTAAAAAAATTCATGTAATGATAAAATGAATTATAAAACTCTATTTTCACAAAATTTGTAGAATCTTACGATATTACGATTCGATTATACGATCCGATTTTGACATGTCTTTCCGATTCAAGTTAGAATCTCGATTTAACAACCTTGCCTGGTAGCTTGAAAACATGCGTATCAGCAGTTCACGCTCTTCCTATTCTTTGCTGGATTTAATATCAGTTAGGCCTGAAAAGGGTGTTATGCTATGCAGGTTATGTTTCTTTGCTTGATTGTTGCTTTTGACATACTCTAATTCTTTCCTTAGGTTTTCAACAGCTTTGATTAAAGTTCATTATTCCCATCAAGCCTTGTGTACCTTGTCTTGAGCCTTTTTCAGCGCAAACTTCATTTGTTCAAGAGTTGGTTTAGCCATTTGAGTTATTAAGGTTTTTGGGGAAATAGATTGTAAAGTAGAAATTTAGTTGTAGGCCCCATGGTGGGCGCTAAACTGTTTATACTTAATTCTCCACAAGCAGAATCTAGTTAGAGGAATCCCTTTATTCTCGTCTTCTGCTCTCGGCTCGTTATTTGATATCTTTGACGTAGTACTCCTTTGTTTTAGGAATATACGCTTGACTTGTAACCAAATTGAATCAGTCTTCCATCTTTGTAGGCATATGGGCTTGACTAGCAGTTACCATGGACTCGCCTTGTGACTTTATTCTTCAAAGAACCTTCATTAACTTTGTCATCCTTTAAGCTGCATATCCTCTTTCAGTAGCTAGCACATTGAACCTGCCTAACATAAGTTGTATACAACTTGTAAACTTGTATAGTCAGCTTAGGAAAATGATAGTTATCACAATCATTATAGACATTGAATATTAGAATTACACTAACGTAAACCATTATGGATAATATGAAAAACTAGGAACAGTGATGTGTGACAGCATAAGAAGCCAATGAACACTGAATATTCTCGTCTAGTTACTATTGAACATTCAAATTACACATATGAATACCAATGGGGATAGAATGATCATTAGGTATAGACCTGGCAAAACGGTCGGTCGGGTCGGTTTTGGATCAGGTAGATTTGGGTTCAAGTCAATAACGGGTCGGGTCGTTTCAGTAACGGGTTGACAAACCCTTGACCATGACCGAGAATCCGGTTTCGGGTCGGGCGCGCGGTCAAAGCCGCCTTTTAGTTTCTATTTTTGGCATGAAATTTTCTATTTATTCTTTATATTCTATATATAAATAAATGTTTATTGATTATGCAATAGACATACGTATATAATACTAACTAAAATGATGATATCACAAGTATAACGTCAAAATTAAGGTACAAATATGTGATATACCTTTTATTTTGCCCAAGTTGAAGATGAAAATGGTGTAAATTCAACTATAAAACTAGAAAAGCCAAAGGTCGGGTCAGTACGGGTTTGACCCAGTTTTGTTCTGGTTTTTCCGGTCCTGGGTCAGGATTTCGTGTTCATGACCCATTTTTATCAGGCCGGTTTTTGGGTCCATTTTTGGTCGGGCCAAGTTTTGGCAGGTCGATCTAATTAGGTACACTAAACGTGACATAGTGCGTAATACTATTTGAAGTCAATGGACATTAGAATCACACATATAAAAAGTGACAATGGTAAGATGAATATATACACATTAACTGCAAAATAGTAAATTGTAAATTTTTCTGATAAAATAAACATTCATTCAAATAAGACGAACATTACCAAATAAGTATTAACAAATATACACCAGATATACAATGACCATTTAGCCATACGAAAAGAAGAACATTAATAGTTCAAATGAAGATTGCCAAAAGAACGTATCAATAATATACTACTTGATACAAATTGAATATAATAAAAAAAACATTATAAGATTCAAATGACCAATCTCATGGATTTCATATGCAAAAGACTATTCTCATAGATTTCAATTTCAACCAAGAATAAATATAGAACATTAGAATTTTGCATATAAACACCAATAATGATAAACATATATGCGTATAATGTACTGCCAAAAAATAATGTGCTTCTATATTTACTACCCTTCTGATTTTTAGCAAATGTGCAATGCACACAATATACATGAACGTTCGTTTCAAATACATCATTCAAATGGTACAAGTGACTTTTCATAAATAAACATCTAATCAACTAATACAAACGTTACCAAAAATAATGTGTACTACCAAAATAATTTGCTTCTATATTTACTACCGATTTTTAGCAGATGTGCAATGCACACAATATACATGAACTTTCATTTAAATACATCATTCAAAGAGTACAAGTGAATTTTCATCAATAAATATTCAATCAATTAAAACAAATGTTACCAAATATTACTCTAAGATACATCACATGCATAAAGAACATTAATCCAAATGAAAAAAAAAATTGTTAATATTTCGAATGAACATTTCTAAAAACACATTACTCTAATATACATCAAAAATATATTGAACATCAATCAAAATGAAAGTAATATCATGAATAATTTACATAAGTATTTCCAAAAAAAATTATTCTAATGTACATCAGACATGTAGTAAACAACAATCCAAATGAAAGGAACATGATTAATATTTTGATGAACATTTATATATCAAATGTAGAGTGAACATCAATCCAATTGTAAAGAACATCATTTATATTTTGAATGAACATTTGCAATAAAATATTACTCTAATATACATCGGATGTATAGTGAACATTAATCCAAATGAAAAGAACATCATTGATATTTTGAATGAACATTTTCTATAAACAGAATATTACTTTAATGGAAAAATGGTGAATAACCACCTGCACGATACACCTGTTTCAAAATAACCACTCCATTTTCATTTGTGTTTAAATAACCACCTCTCATTTCCTTAACTTTTTCGAATGTCCACCTGTTAATGGAATTTTTTAATGTCGTTAAGTGTGAGATCCAAATTCTTACTAAAATACCCTAACTCCCTCCAAATTATCACTAATTATCTTACTAATCTATAGTTTGACAGGTCAAATCATGATTAACATTATAAAATTCTTTTTTTTTTTCAATTTTTCAACTTTTATAAACTATATATTTTTGATATGTGACATTGTAATATACACAAATTTCAATACAATATTTAATCTCGTATTTAATACTAAAGACGACGTTATTTCAAAAAATGGACACCTCTGTACACCCTTTATGGGCATAAATTTCGAGAATACCTATGAAACGAGTACCTACAAGTCGGATTTTCGGATTTTCGAGAATTTTAAAATGTTGATTATGATTTGACCAGTCAAACTATAGATTAGTAAGATAATTAGTGATAATTTGGATGGAGTTAGGGAAATTTATTAAGAATTTGGGTCTCACACTTAACGGCGTTAGAAAATTCTGTTAACAGGTGCGGATTTGAAAAGGTTAAGGAAATAGAGGTGTTTTTTTAAACACAAATGAAAATGGGGTGGTTATTTTAAAATAGGTGTATCGTATAAGTGGTTGTTCATAATTTTTCCTACTTTAATATATACTACCACCATTTCACAATAGATGCATCATTTACACATTGTATACTATTCACAGTTTAGACGTTGATTGGATCTAGTTATTTACTTATTAGAAAAAACATAATCATATGGGATCTTGTTAGATTCATCTCAATGTATTTCTTTAATATCCACTTTGTATAATTTTTACTTATTGAATATTTAGGAGTTAAGTGTAATGGAGAGTAGTCAACTTTGCCCAAGTTGCAAATTGAGTACTATAGTTTCAAAAGTTGCATATTGGGGACTCTTATCAACTTTTAGGTGGCTTTACCTTTTGCAATAGGTTAAAAAACAAATAATTAGTTTTTTCTTTCCAGAAAAACCTTTACTGTTTTTTTCTTCATCTCAACAATAAGCACAAGTTGGTCTCTCCTCCCTCCCTCAATTGAAGTTATATTGCACAAAATTATTTTGTTGAAAATTGACGACAAAGAAGGAGATAGATATTAGCTTAAAGGGCACATGTCGCAACGGTCGTGGCGTATTCGACACAACAATCAGAGATAGTTATATACTTCCTCCGTTTCTTTTTAAATGCAACAAAGGAATTTTTTATGTCTCACAAATAATACCCCTTTGTTGCAATTAAAAAGAAACGGAGGAAGTATAATAATCCAATTCAATCAAAAAAATAATGGACCGTTCATCATCATTTACAATCATCTAAACTTTATGTTTTCTAAAAACTGAAACTGGTTTATGTTTTGATGTTATATATTTTTTTTTAACTTTTAATTGCTTTTAACTTTGGAGTTTTCAATATATCTTCATAGTTGAAACTCTTATCATACTATTGCAAATCTCCCGTATTCTCACAATAGTCACCAAGCCCACCACTCATCAGTCATCACCCAACTTATATTCTCACAATAGTCGCCAAGCCTACCACTCATCAGTCATCACCCAACTTATATTCTCACATTCACTAAGGGACCAATTACCACCCATCTTACTTCTCTTACTCCCATCGACCAAACATCACTTCATATCACAATGGCAAAAAATGGGGAAAAAAATTTGGGCCAAATTTGTTTTGAAAGTTTTAACAATATCAATTGCCCAAAGCTTCCCTCAAAAAATAATTAAATAATAAAAATAACCAAAGCAAAATAATGAAAGAAATTCAGGCAAACTCAGATTCTCAATTGTTTGAGAAAAACATTTTTTCAATTTGAACCCTGAAAATTATTGAATGGAAATCATCGGTCATCAATTATTGATGGATAAAAGTAATAACAAAAAGGTGAATTTGAGCTTATAAAATCTGAAATGGGAAAATTTTGTGTGTACAATATATTAAATATTATTTTAGATTTTTTATTAAAAAATAATTCAAAAAATAAAGTTAACCTACATTAGCAGGTAACTTGTTAAAAATATGACCTAGATAACCCAACATGCAACTTTTGAAACTTCGGTACTCAATTTGCAACTTTGAGCAAAGTTGAGTACTCTCCATTATACTTAACTCGAATATTTAGAGATATTAATGTTTAAAATATTGCATTGGCAAGCGTAAAAAGTATTAATGATGCATCTATTGTGAAACGGAGGAAGTATATATAAGATGCATGTATAGTGAATATCAATCCAAATGAAAATGACATCGTTAACATTTTTAATAAATATTTCCAAAGAATGTAATATTATAAAGTCCACTATATCTCTCCTGAAAGTTGGTTATCAATAATAGTGGCGGACCCACGTTGGATCATGGGGGGACCACTGTCCCCCCACTTTTTTAAAAAAACTGGAAAAAAGCACGTCAGAGAGGGGAGTGAACACGACCGCTGAGCCTGTAGAGCCCACTGACCACTGTCTCTGACTCGCGGTTACACGCATAAAGCAAGAAAGGAAAGGAAATAAATGAAAGTAAAGAAAAGAAGGGGGTGAAAACATCAGACGTGGGGCCCACTGTGAGAGAGATAGATTTTAACTGCTATGTGATAATATTAGGTTGGTGTATTTCCCTTTCTTTTCTATTCTATTTTTGTCAATTAAATATATTTTTCTATTATAATTCTGGTATTGTATTTGGGGCACCTTTCCTTTGCTATTTTAGTAGATAGAGATATTAAGTACTTTTTATTGATGCTTTCCAGGAATGAAAACTCGAAGGATATTGTAGTATTATGTACTTGTATTATGATATGAATATGGAAATTTGGATTGAGTATGTACTCGAATTTTTTAATCGTGTACCCGATTTTATATTATTAAATAGATTTGCATTGGATCATCTAAATTGTCCCCTCACCGTCAAATTTCTGGGTCCGCCACTAATCAATAACAACACCCCTTCCCCTAGCCCAGCCCCACCCCCACCCATTTCCTAGCCGCTCATGCTGATGGGTTAGCTTAACTATTTCATATGGGCCGAGCCCATTCGGGTCAGCCCAGCCCAGTACAGAGGTTGAACCCAAAGCGAAAACCATGCTTGATGTGAAGTTGGAAAAGTTTAATGTTGGTGAGAAGATTAAGTTGATTAAGGGAGTAAGAAGTCTAACAGATTTGGGATTTAAGGAAGCAAAAGATTTGGTGGAGAAAATACCTGCTTTTGTGAAGAAATGGAAGGCCCAACGGCTAGGGGATGGGTGAGGGAGGGGCTGAGCTAGGGGAAGGGGTGTTGGTCAACTAGGTGGGATGGGGGGTTACATTTTGGTATATTTTTTCCCATTAAAAATAAGTTTTTGATTTTAAAAAATCACTTTTTGTAATTTAAAAACTCATTTGTAATTAAAATAATTTTTTTAATGCAATAAGGTTATAAAAAATACAAAATATAAAGTAGATGGTTACCAAATAGAAGGAAAAAAATTGGCTACCAAAGAGAATTTTAGAAAATTGAGGGTTACTATATAGAATTTCCCAACAAATTATGTGTTTTTGTAATCAACATTTTATAGATTTGTGAAAAAAGAAAACTTAAACCAACATTATTATTTACACATGGGTGATTAAAAGATATGTACACGACTTAGTCTTTCAAACATGTTTTGTTGTTGATAGAAGTGGAATTATTAACAAAGTAAGTTCAATGTGAGAATTTGGTTTGAAATTCGAAAGTTTTTAAATGAAATTGTAGAGTAAAAGTGATTTATGGGACAAAGATGAAGACTTTTTAGTAGAGATGGCAATATTAAATGGATGGTCCATTACCTGCTCCACCCGAAAAACAAAAATGGGGCAAACCGAGTTAAATGATGATAGTTGAATGGGGGTGACGGTTGATAGATGGAATCAGGGTGAAACTTTCATCACCTTTTTACCAACCTTTCTATAACCTATTTATTACATATTCTTAATAAGATATCATTTTTTTACATTAGTATAATATATTTGCCTTTTATCATTATTTGAGATCTTTTCATAAACTTATCTTACCGTAATTGAACATGAAATTAACTTATAAATTGTAAATTTTACAAGTTTGATTGACTATTTCTTGTTACAGTTTCTTAAATGAGTACATCAGTTTCACCCACAGGTGATGGATGGATAGAATATTAGTAGTCCTCTTAGGTGACATATGAATGGTTAAGAGTTGGTGTAAACGGGTGATGGATGGAGCTGATATTTAACCTGATTTAGATCCCACCCGTTGTCATACCTACTTTTTAGAGAGAGAAATGGATGAGATAATTTTTTTTTGGTTAAATAAATTCAAATGCGTGTTTTCAAAATAGAGGAAAGAGATAATTAGGAGAGAGAAATAAAGCTTTTCAGTTGTTTCTATGTTTATTGAAGTGGAACTAAACTCCATTGCGTGTTCATTCGGCCCAATTCCATGTGTTTCGGTCTTTTTTACTTGTTTTTTTTTTATGTCTGCCCATCATGATTTACGCGCGTCCGTGTCCACCATCGTCTGGGAATGTCAATGTATCAGACTTACTAAAGTATATGTCCGCTCCACCATAATCGAACTCGGACTTTTTCACTCCCATTGAGAATCAAATTATATATTTTCGATTTCATATTAAATCTTGTATAGAGTCCAACTCTATCTAATTTCAAGGGCTGTCCAGTTCCTATTTGATAGATAGGGGTTGGGCATATATATTACACTCATTTAAAAAGAAAAACTTGTAGATTATAAAAAAGTAGTATATTGATAGATTTAGACAATATATTTTACAAATAATGTAGTATATTTATATAAAGTTTAAGGTAGTATATTTTCTAAATAATCTATATATATCTGTAACATCCCGTCCAAAACCAACTGAGGAAAGATTAAGAGAGAGACTGATGGTAGCGGAAATACCATCAAGACGGGTATGCCACTACTAAAGCGGAGATAAACCAATATTAAGCCTTAACAAAAGAAGTAAAAGACGATAAAACCTGAAATATTATACAAAAAGGATTGAGGTCCCATACCCTCAACCTTAACCAAAAGATCCAAAGAACAAGGCTAGTAACGAATCCAAAACTAAGACTGTGGCTCAAAACATGGCCGAAATCCAAAGAGTCAACAACTGTCTAAAAGAAGTAAAACCAACTACTTAAGACCAACTATGAAGCTAGTCCTAATCCCCGAGCTATAATGCTCGTCCACAACTACCAATACTACATCCAAGCTCACATGGTTAAGTCGCACAATCCCAGTCCAAACCGTAACAACTCTAAACTGCATCGCCATCTGCAAATATATCAACAACTTCCACAATCAGTGGGGAGTAACTAGCAGTTCTCCCAGCCCAATATAGGAAACAAGTAATAAGCTTAAAGAAGCTAGAAACAACGTTAAGACAACACAAACAACAGGACAAACATGCTCAAAACCAACTCTAAACATGTTACTACAACGGAAATGAAATAAAAGAAAAATCACCCAATCACAAAGCACAAATCACAACCAAAAACACATACATCCAATCAACCAAACATACCATGCTGTCTGCAAGATAGACGCAATGGACCATGCAGCCCAAGGGCCCACCCTTTCATATCCGAGGACCATCCCGCCCTTTCCGGAATGCAACGACGCATTCGAGGACCATGCCGCCCGTACCGAATAACATCCTCATCGGACCATGCCGCCCGTGAGTACCTATGGACCATGCCGCACAAGGTTATCGAACACAACATTAAAGCATCCACAACCAAGACTTACAATCACATAACACACCAAAGGAAGGCACACTCAAACACATAATCATGCTATACACAAAATCAACCAATCGTCATTTGAGTTTGGGTACGAAAGCTATTACGATAACTCATAATATTTCCTGTACATAACTCTTGGCGAAGATATGCTAAGGGCAGTGTAATTCTTCCCCCGAGCATAACCACGTCGACAACTCACTCATCACACCCCAACATGGTTCAAAGAAAAATGGTACTCAAACTACCCAAACATAACCTAACCCAACTCTTAACAAAAGTACTTAGAAACCAATAAAAACATCCTTAGCCATGCTCTCTAATAACCAACATAAATCTTAACGACAAAAGAACATGCTGTAAACATAAATAGACCAAAAGACGAAACTCGAGCAAGCTGGAAACAGAAGACGGTCGCGGGGTGCGACGGCGGTCACGGGGTGCGACGGCGGTCGCGGGGTGCGACGGTGGTCGCAAGGCGCGACCAAGACATCGCGAGTCGCGAGCTGCCACTGCTCGTGGCCTGCGACTGTGCTCGTACTCCTTGCTTCATCCACAAAGCATACCTCCAAGTCTCAAACAACAGAATCCAACAACAACACACACCCATACTCATCCAAGACAACACCCTAGCATGATACTAAGCATCATCAACAACCAAAACTCAAACTCCAACAATTAATCAAGTTACTCTAATCAACATAACAACAAAACATCAAACTTGACAAACCGACTAACATGAACATCACCACACGTTCACTCATGGAAATACCACAACACAACCTTCCTAATCATGATACTACACTAAACCATAATCACACAATCATCCAAGTTCCACCTAACATGAATCTAAGTTCTCTAACGCGCATCTAAACATCCTAAAATCACTACCTATTCCCTAACGTGCTAGAATAACGCTAGTTACCTTATTCTTCGCGAGGAGTGCCGCAAAACATAATATAATAGCCAAGAAAACGTGCGGATCATCAAAACCTTCTTCTCCCTTGAAGACTTTTCCTCCATTGAGCAAAGTATTTCCCTCTTAAACAACTTTAGGGTCCTCTAAAACAGTCAGTGACGTTCCGACCCAGATTTCCGATGATCTAAAGCTCGGATTAAAAATTCCTCCGGTCAAAGTGAAGGTCTAGATCTCCGGAGATCTTCATTTTCGTGAGGGTGTGCAGGGGAAAAACGGAGAGACTTTCTCTCTTCCTTTTCTTTCTTGAGGAGTTGCTTGTGGGAAGGCAAAAGGGGAGAGAATGGGGATGAATTTCTGATTATAGACAGCAAAAGGGAGGGGTTTAATGGGTTTATTAAGGAGAGTGTTAATGGTGGCTTAATAGTCATCATTATGGGGTATAATGAGGGAGTTTAATGGAGGGGATGAAGAGACACAACTCTTAGCTTTTCATGGTTACAAAGTAAAGGATGTACATCTTATTGGAGTCTTCTACAACCCTCTAGATGGTTAACCTTTTGGCCCTATAGGAATAAAAATGGTGGACTAAAGTTCGTTACATGGTTGGTCCGCAAAAACGAAGATTAAACTAAAGCAACATAGTAGCCTAACTAAGGCTAACTCAGAAATTATACATAATACAATAATAATAATAATAATAATAATAATAATAATAATAATAGTAGTAGTAAAACGTACGATCACATTTTCATATATCAAAATAAGCTCAACTTAAAACAAATAACATTAAGTTATAGTTTAACTTACAAATCAAATCGTCGGAGCAATTTTATAGATAGTTGCACCGTATAAAATATAAGCTTAAAGAAATATAATATAAATAAATAAATAAATAAAAACATAAAATTAAATCAAAGAACACAACTTAAATTAAGAAGCAAGGGTCTAGATGAACATTAATAGTCTCATAGATAAATTAGCTTAATAGGTAAAGCTAAGCAAATTTATAAAATTTAAATACTATGAACATCGTAAAATAATTACACGTCCATCGACTATACACATTTTGAAGTTAAGGTACGTATGCACAATACATTGTCCACAGAAATATTTTCCGGTTTCAAATACGACCATTTATTTAATAGAATATTGTTTTTGTAAACGAAATTATATTTAGATTTATAAATAACAATGTAAACCATATAGATTAACACGCGTAATTTCTAGTGAAATTACGAGGTGTTACAATATCACTAAAACAAAATGATATCTGTCACATGTCGCAAGCAGGATATTTTGGGTGCCACGTGTCGAAAAAGCAACTATATGGACACGTGTCTTCTTTAAATCCCTTAGGCATTGCTTAGGGCTTGATTAGCGGGAAATCCCTTAAAATCCGGTTTGATAACTCGTAGTTAGGTAATATTCCTTTCATTAAAGTAGGTAAATTATTGCCATAACAAATATTACCATATGAAACCAAATTTAACTTAAATAAAGGAAACAAAATTAAATCCAAAATATCCTAACTATTTCTCAATAATTATAAATTAATAATTTTTCTAGCTCATTTCATTCAAATCTAACCCTAAAATTAAATCTAGCCTCTCTCATTCTAACTCTTTCTCTCTCAAAAAGAAAACATTGCACCATTCTTTCAATTACAACAATAATATTGGAATGGTTTTTCCAATTTTGATTGATATCAAATTCATTTGGCAAATTCATTTGTCTCTCCGAATTCGAATAATATTGGATAAATTCTAAATGTTCATGTAATCATTTTTTGTTAATACGAAATTGCAATTATTTTTTTTGTAGTATTTGTTTCTTTTGTTCATTTTCGTTCAATACAATGTCTTTTCATAATTATCTTTCAGTTTGTTAATTATTTTGTTAAATTTTATGATTTTTGTTAAAATTGTGTCTTATATAATTACATAGGTTATAATTTAGTGTTTTACCTTTATCTAATTAATATTTTCACATATCCAAGACAATAATTATATTATATTGTTACTGTATATTAATTTTAATTTAACATTAACCATATAATTAAATTGTTATTCTATAAAAATATTTACAGTACTTTTGGTAGTTTAATTTATTTTTCGTTTTATAAAATGGCATGTTTGAATAATTTTGAATTTACATTTAAAAATTTGTTAATTACCTTTTAAAAAATGACAGCTATTTCGGTTATGGTAAATTTCTTTTTTTATATAAACTAAAAGATTGTGCTATCACGTTATTGTATTTAGAAAGACATTTCCTAATTCCCAAAGATATACTCCTTAAATTATTTTAAATTAATTTAAATTTGATTATTTCTTAAATTCAGTAGATTTTGTTCTTATAAAAATATTCTGACAAATCTTTTTGATTTTACGTTTTTATGGTAAAATTTATAAATTATTCAATAACGCTTATGTTTGATAAATATTTCCTAAGTTAAGTAGATATTTTTTTTCTTACCTGATTTCGTTTATTCTGTTTGTCTAATTGAATTTTTTTTTCCTTTTTTTTGATATGAAGTCATCAACAAGTTACGTGAATAATTAGCTCAATTTAAAAATATTACTAATTTAAAGAATTAAATGAAGTAATAATTTTATTTGTACTTTCCGTTTTGTTGATATTATCTTTTTAAATTATCGTTATCATTGGCAAATATTTCCAAAGTTAAATAGATATTGTATTCTTAACATATTTCATTTATGTCCTTTGCCTAATTTTCAAGTTTTCTGTTTTTATGTGAAATTAATCAATAAATGACGTGATGCATAATAGAAATTAAAAATGTTTTCTCTTTTTAAGACTTAAATGGAGTAAAAGAAATTATTTGTTATCATCTCAAAATTATAGTTGCCATATTCCAATTTAATACAGTGATGAATACACAATTTTGTGATGAATATAAAATTTCGTAATTGCAGTTGCAATCGATTTTTCCTCTAATCAATTCGAACTTCTTAATATCAATTAAGTTTTTTTAAACTAATATCCATTATTTGATGATTTTTTTGTAATGTGTTGAATTTTAAATTTAAATTAAATAAAATTATAATGTCCATAACTAAAATTAATATATGGAAATCAATGCTATTGGGAAGAGTTTTGAATACGAATTTTAGATTCAAGCCTAATTTTTTTTTGCTTATGTCATATATTATACTTATCTTTACCATTTATAAACGATCTTTATAGTTTAATTTAAATAAATGAAATTATAATATCCAAAGTTAAACTAATTAAAATCAATATACAAAAATAAAGTATTTTAAGGATATTTTTGTAATTCAAAATTTTAAATTCAAACATAAACTTTCATACTTACAATTTGCCATGATTATGTCAGATATTATACTTATCTTTACCATTTATAAACGATCTTTAGGATTAAATTTTTAGGAAATTATTTAGTTTTATAGATGGTAATTATCAATCAATTAAACAACTAAACTTCCTATTTTGATATCAATCATGTTTTAATATTTTAATATAAATGAAATTATAATAGTTTTATAAATGGTAATTTTTGAGAACAAAAAACCCTAAACTGCCTCCTTTTATATCAATCACGGTTAGAGATATGATGTCAATCAAATCAAATCCTTTTGATTTTACGTTTTTTGTGGTAAAATGTTTTATTATTCAATATGCTTATGTTTGGAAAATAATTCATAAGTTAAGTAGATATTGCATTCTTAACAGATTTTATTTATTCCCTTTGCCTAATTTTTGAGTTTACTGCTTTTAATGTGAAATTAATCAATAAATGACGTGATGTATAATAGAAAGTAATAAATGTTTCCTCTTTTTTAAGACTTAAATGGAGTAATGGTTTTATTTGTTATCATTTCAAAACTATAGTTGCCTCTTTTATTCCAATTTAGTTCGCTTTAATACCAAAAGTGATGAATACATAATTTTGTGATGAATATAAAATTTCATAATTGTAATCTATTTTTCATGTAATCAATTCGAACTTTTTAATATCCATTATGTTTTTTTAATATCCAATATTTGATGATTTTTTTGTAATGTGTTGAATTAAAATTTAAATTTAAATGAAATTATAATGTCCACAACTAAAATTAATATATATGTTATTGTGGAAAAGTTTTGAATCCGAATTTTAAATTCAAGCCTAATTTTTTTTTACTTGTGTGAGTTATGTCACATATTATACTTATCTTTACCATTTATAAACGATCTTTATAGTTTAATTTAAATAAATGCGACTATAATGTCCAAAGTTAAAATCAGATCTATATGCTTACATGATATTTAAGTTCAAATCAGATCATATAATATATTATAGTATAACCAAATATAAAATCGTAACTTATTAGGTCATTTAACCATAATATATCTACTTACATAATATTTAAGTTCGTTTTTATCTACTTAAGTTCAAATTTTAAATTCAAGCCTAAACTTAAGTACTTACAATTTTCCATGATTATGTCATACTCCCTCCGTTTCAATATGATGTTCCCATTTGGAATATGGGGGAAAACCAATGCAAATTGAGGTGGATGAGAATCTTTTTAATTTTATATTATATAAAGTGTCCTTTAATACCTTTTTGATTTTAAAAAAGTAAGATAGGGAAAGAAAAGTGGGTGATTGGGAAATAAAGATTCTAAAATGGGTCATATGTAAGACAAAAAGTAAAAAGTGTAGTAAATAATTGATTGTTAAAGGGTAAGATGGGGAAATAAATATGCTTAAAATGAAAAATATTCAAAATGGGAAGAACTTTTTAAAATATCCCAAAAATAAAAATGGGAACATCAAATTGAGACGGAGGGAGTATAATAAACTTATCATTACCAATTCTAAACGATCTTTAGAGTTTAATTTAAATAAAAGTATAACGTCCATAATTAAACTAAATAAAATCAAGATACGAAAATCAATGATATTGAAAAAAAAAACTTAAATTCAAGCCTAAACTTAAGTACCTACAAATTGCCAATTATTAATCATATATTATACTTATCTTTACCATTTATAAACGATCTTTAGAGTGTAAATTAAATGAAATCATCAACTTTCTATATGGTTATTATCAATCAAACTAAACTTTGTATTTGATACCAATCACATTCTTATACTTTAATTGAAAGGAAATTATATAGTTTTATAAATAGTAATTATCAATCCATTAAACAACTAGACTTCCTATTTTAATATTCAGGCCCATAATCTTTTTATATATGTAGATTGATTAGCAACCATATAGTCTATATAGATTGATTATATAATACTACCTCCGTTTTTTAATAGGGACATTTTTCCATTTAGGGGTGTTTTTATTTAATTGAGGCATTTCTACCTTTTACCATAAATGGTAGGTTGGTTTACCTGATTATTACACTTCTCTCCTACTTGCCATAATCTTTTTATTAGGTCACTTAACCATAATCTATCTACTTATATATATAGATTGATTAAAAACCACCTACTTATATTTACAGATTGATTAGTCTAATTAACCATAATCTATCTACTTATATATTCGAATCTTGAAGTCAAACTCATACTTAATCACTTGGCATTTTCCATTTTCCATTTTCCATTTATCAATCATACATTATACTCGATTACTTACGCTTATAAACTATCGTAGAGTTTAAAAACAATAAAATTTTCGGCATCTTTCAGATTTTTTTTAATATAAATTTTAATCACCTAAATCACAAATAATATGAACTCATAATTTTTATTTTTTTTAGATATCAATCAATCAACTTCCTATTTTGATATCAATCAATCAACTTCCTATTTTGATATCAATCAATCAACTTCCTAGGATATCAATCAATCATTCAAATATCAATCAATTAACTTCCTATATTCAATTAATTAATCACATAATCAATCAATCAATCACTTAATCAACTAAAATCCTCATTAAGTATTTCTCTAAAATTGCCAGCATAAAAATTATCAAATAATACGCACAACATAAATATCTTAAAAGAACGCCAACTACGATCAATTGCTTGATCACCTGCTTAAAAATACATAGACCATTAAAATAAAATTTTCCTAAAATGAAAGTTAATGGGTTTTTGGAAGATTTCCAAAATCAATGTTATTATCAAAGAATAAAAACTATTTTTACGCTGAAAGGGAAAATTGGAGCAATTGGATGATCATCATTAAGTATTTTTATAAATTGTCATCATAAACATCACTATGCAATACGTACAAAATAAATAACCTAAAAGAAATCCACCTAAAATCAAGGGGCAAAATCACTTAGGATATATGTCATATAGAGCATATAGAGCCAATTCAGGGATTATACACTTTTTCTCAATATATTTAATGAGTTTAACTTGTGCAAGAAATGATAACTAAATTAAATAAATTTACTTAATTGTAAAACCTACCTTTTACATTATAGTTATAAGAATAATATTAAACAAAATTCTTTTTAAATAGTTTTCTAATAAAAAATCGAGCCAATTGAAATGAATTCAATTATTGTATCTGACAGAACAAAGAATGAGTGTTTTATTTTATGACAAGGTAGCTCGTGAGTTGGTTAACAAAACTCCTGAACAATTTTGGAATCTGCAAGAAGATGTATTATTGTAATTTACCGACGTTGTATTGAAGATAATTTGTAAAACCGATTGAAGTTAATTAATCCTTATTCGACCTTATCTTATGCATTGTGAAAAGTTATATATAATGAACCAAAATTATTTTTTGTGTCTATTAACTTGATTAATTTTCTTATTAAATCTATTTATATTATTCATCTCCAAAATAGGTTGTAGTCTTACAGTTTCTTAAATAATAACTCAAAATCTATTTTCAGAAAACCTTTCCTGTGCAAAAATGTAAACGATCTTTACCATTTATAAACGATCTTCCGGTCAATTAACCATAATCTATCTACTTACATAATATTTAATAAGTTTGTTTTTATCCACTTAAGTTCAAATTTTAAATTCAAGCATAAACCTAAACACTTACAACTTTCAATGATTATGTCATATGTTATAAATATCGTTACCATTTATAAACGATCTTTAGATTTTAATTTAAATGAAATTATAACGTCCATAATTAAACTAAATAAATCAAGATACTTGAGGAAAAAATTATTGAAATTTTATATTTAAGCCTAAACTTAAGTTCTTACAATTTGCCATCTATTAATCATATATTATACTTATGTGTACCATTTATAAACGGTCTTTAAAGTTCAATGTAAATGAAATTATCAACTTTCTAAACGGCAATTATCAATCAAACTAAACTTCCTATTTTATATAAATCACGTTCTTATACTTTAATTTAAAGGAAATTATATATTTTTTATAGATTGTAATTATCAATCCATTAAACAACTAAAATTCCTATTTTACTATTCAAGCCCCCAGTCTTTTTATAAGGTCAATTAACCATAATCTATCCACTTATATATACAGATTAATTAGCAACCATGTAGTCTATATAGATAGATTATATAATACTACCTTCGTTTTTTTAATAGGGACATTGTTTCATCTAGAGGTGTTTTTATTCTATTGAGACACTTCTACCTTTTACCATAAATAGTAGGTTGGTTCACTTAATTATTAAACATAATTTTTTAGAAATGATTGTCTAATAAAAAATAGAGCAATTTAAAAGAATTCGATTATTATAAATAACCTAAATTTGCATAATTTTCCAATAACCCCATCAAATCTAGGCATATTTTTTTTAACAAGGCGCTAATAAACCATCATTGGTAATAAAATCATTAACAATCATATACTTTAAGACGAAAATCTTTTGTTACCTTAATGTTTACTTATATACTAAAATCAAGTGAATACAAATCACTTTTCATATGAAAACAAAAAAATAGATTAATTTATCTGCTAAGATCTCATATAACATTATTATGATATTGATAATTTAAATTTGCAGGGTTCTTTGCAATAGTATATAGAAATTTAGAAGGTTCTCAACATTATTATGAAATTTTTTTCAATTACAATCAATTTATAGATCTTCCCATTTTAATGTTAATTTCATAGCATTCGCATTATAAGATCAGAACGTAAGTATTGCTTGAATATTTGTAGAATAGTATAAATGTTGTAAAAACGGGCTAGATTATGGAACAAAATTATAAAATCAGCATAAACAAGATACGATTTAGATTAATATATATCGTATCTTCAAAGTTTTTAACAATATTGAACCATGATGATAAGGTTTTAGTAAAAAAAAAATACAATTAAGATATAATTTTAACTACAAATAAGTTACGATTTTAATAAAAAAATCACATAAATAAAGATTCTCATAAATTATGTAGTATTAAGATTTTAAATTTAAAAATCACCGTAAATAATGAGTCTAAAAAAACATCAATAAAGATTAAATAAGCAAAGAGAAGAAATTTTACACCATAAGGGTTCAAATAGTACGTGTATGGGAAAAGAATGACTATGTTACTCCTACTGAAGTGGGAAGTATTGATGACAAGTTAACAAAATGTACAATCAGTATATTACTTATTCTTTGGCCATAAAATGATATTGTCCATCTAATGTGTAAAATATTCTATTTGAATATACTATCGTTTTATTTAAATAAAATAATAGAAATCCCTTGCTTTAATAGGTGATATATATGTGACAAATATGAGATTTGTCGCGCGTTTGTTTATTGTTTGCGTAACGAGAGAGTTTTATAGCCAAGAAGTAAGAAATGATTTTATACCCCATTCAGTTGGCAATCAAATTTTTACAGACGAGATGATCCCGAAATTAGTTGCCTTAGCGAAATACATGAAATTCAAAGGTATTAGTTAAATTTATGACTTTAACATTACAAAAAAAAAAAAAAAAGGGAAAATTATTTGTTTGACAACTATAGTAGACATTGATTTTTCAATTTGGATGGTGGTATCAAACTTGCATAAGATGTGCTACCAAAGTTATTAAAGAGGGTGAAAACTTTTTTTGTCCAAAAGATCGATACATTGTTGATAGAACCAATCTTAGTACTTTTCAAAAAAAAAAAAAAAAACCAATCTTAGTAATTATTTATTTGCATTTTGAAAATTTCAATGTACAAAATACTCCTTATAACTTTAGATAATTTTTTTATCACAAAAGATCTAGGTTGAAAATTATTGTATCTGACGGAACAAAGAATGAGTGTTTTATTTTTTATGACAAGGTAGTTCATGGGTTGGTTAACAAAACTCCCGAAGAGTTTTTGAATCTGCAAGAACAGGTATTATTATAATTTACCGACACCGTATTGAAAATAATTTGTAAAACCAATTGAATTTAATTAATCCTTATTCGACCTTATCTTATACTTACATTGTGAAAATGTTATATATAATAAACCAAATTACTGTTTGTGTCTATTTATATTCTTAACTTGATTAATTTTCTTATCAAATCAATTTACATTATTCATTTTCAACTTAGTTTGTAGTCATACGATCTCTTAAATAATAACTCAAAATCTATGTACAAAAAAACTTTCCCGTGCAATTTTGCATGGGTCTAAAAAAGCTAGTTTAGTATACTAGAAATCGTTGTACTCCCTCCGTAACATAATAGTTGCAACAAATAGACTAGGGGGAGTTCCTGGGCAAAATTTATTAATAATGGATAAAGGTATAGTTTGGTTACTTTGATAAAAGTAAGAGAGAGAAATTGCATGTGATTAGTAAAAGAAGGAGGGAAAAGGTACACATGAGGTGGAGACCAATCAGACCATATGTAATTTAATGTTAAAAACTTTACACATAAGAAGAAAGTAGAGGAATTGTTTCAAGTATTATGTTTGCCTATTTTTTAAAAATGTTGTAAATATTATATTACAAAGAGAGTACTTCCTCCGTTTTTTATTAGTTGTGACACTTTTAATTTCACGGACTGCTAGACAAATTTTGGAGAGGAAAGAGATAGAGAGAAAGAAAGAAGGGGACCCATGTGATAGGAGAGAGATAGAGAGAAAGATTTGTCCAAAAAAGAATGTGTCACAATTAATTTCAAAGTTCCTCATATAGAAAGTGTCACATTTAATAAAAAACGGAGGAAGTATATTATTTGAGAAAATATAATATATTCCTATCTAATAAATATACTGCTCACATCTATCACATATGAACTAACACTTTCCCATCTAATTTCCTTCATATGAAGCCGAACTTACAGTGAATTATCATCCCTAATTGCGTACCATGGACCAATCCCAATCTGTGGGCCAAAGTTTTGGTCTTTTTCTCATCTTTCCATCCGCACCTCCTTTAATTACCACTTATATACAACTACAATACCAATGCGCCACCTTCATTTCCTCTTAAAACTCCAAACCTTTCCCTAAAAATCACCCCCCCAAAACACACAATAATGCAAATACACTGCGATACCTTGATCTCCCCAACCTCAACCTCATCCTTTCCATTTCCCACAAACCTCACTTCTCCATTCCCATCATCTTCATCTTCATCTTCATCTTCTCTTCCTTCCAATCGCATTTCCTTCCCTACCCACCAAACCACACCACCCTTTTCAACCCTCAAAGCTCGAGCCACCCTCAACAATGGCGGATTTACAAAACCCATCTCTGAATTATCCTTTTATGAGCTCTTGGGTATTCCCCAATCTGTTACATTGATTGAAATCAAACAGGCTTACAAGCAACTCGCTCGTAAGTATCACCCTGATGTTTCACCTCCTGATTTAGTGCAGGAGTATACTGACCGCTTTATTCGAGTTCAAGAAGCTTATGAGATCTTGTCTGATCCTCGTAGGAGGGCTTTGTATGATCGTGATATGGCTCGTGGTCTTCATCTTGCCTTTTCTGCTCGTAAGAACTTGTACCAACATGATGATCAGGTATCATTTTTTGTTTCTTTAGTTTGGTTTCTGGTTTTGAGTTTTTTGAGTTTCGAAATTGGGGCTCGTTTGGATGTTATCTTGCTAATGAGCTAAGGGCCCGTTCATTGTCGTTTTCAGTTTTCAATTGTTTCCGGTTTTTAGTTGTTAGTTTTCAAAATTAGCGTAATTACTATCATTTGACCAAGTTTAAGTTTATCTACTTATATATTATATGATTCTAAAAACCAAAAATTGGAAACTTGCGGTTTATAGCTTAATGATTTTTTGTTGAAGTTTTATGGTTGCTATTATTTGATCTGGGCTGCATGTTTTTCTTTGTATAATCTTATGTTTGCTCTTGAGCTAATTGATCTTTTTATGATGAATTACTGTGGACTCCCTATTAGGGTAGTTTCGTACACTCCCCTCCCTGCTCTTGCCAATAGTGGTTATTAGTTTAATTAGTGTTACCTAATTTGCTATCTAATTCTTCTTTTGAATTTGCATTTTGCCCAAAATGGGCCAAAAACAGCCCTAAATCGTCCATAATTCGCTTGTTAAAAAATTCGCAATTCGCAACAATTTAAGTGACAGAATTTGTTAATGATAGAGTAACTGTACCTTTCATATCTGCTTATTGGTTAGATGATGGAGGTAACATTTCCTGCTCTCTTACCTGTATTTTGGTTGCTCTTTAAAGGGTTTGATGCTGGGAAGTTGGAAGTAAGTAGTCACTCCGTTTCCTAAAAATTGTTACTATCCTAAAAACCCAATAACCAAGAAAAGTGGGTATAAAAAGCATGACAATGATGGAAAAGTAAGTTTAGGAGAGAAAATAAATAATAAAAAAATGAAAAGCATGACAAAATGGTAAAAGTATAGGGCCACTAACATTTTAGTTGAATAAAGAACTAGTGGACCATATATCTCAAAATGGTAAAAGCAGGAGTGTAACATTTTAAAAGGGAAAGTATAATAATTTTTTAAAAATGGAGCGAGTATTATATAAGGTTATAGTATAAGCAATTTCACCATTAAAGTCTGTTATTTGAGACTTTAGACTGGATCTGCTGAGGTCCAGGATGTGTACAAGTTATTGAAAATTAATTACTTATTTACTTGACATTAATGTCATGTTTGCCCTAGTGCTTAATTTGGTGGAAATCACATCTAAATTTTGTCAATTTTCCATGTTAAGATATTACATACCAGAATCTGCTAATTGTCTAAAGTCTTCGTGGGGATTAAGATCATTTTGGAATCTGTCACTGTGATGTTGCTTCGCCATTTGTGATGGTATTGTTCTATGATCATATTATTTGGAATCCTTTTCGATTTCAGTCACTTCATTGGTTTTATTACTCAATAGTAATCCTCCTACCCCATCTTCTTAAATGACTCATTTCCGCTTTGCTTCTTCTTGCATAAGCTTCTTTAGCAGATTATGTTGTTGCACTATTGTTAATTAGTTTGTGGCGTATCAGTTGTGTCATTAGCTCTGTTCTTTTGAAATGAACTGGATTGAATTGTAATTGTGAGACAAAAGGAGGGGTGATGAACTGAAGTGAAATATTTTTCAATTAATACAGTCTAAAAGAATTGGGCCTTACTTATGCTTCTTGATGAACAAGTCATGGCATATTATGACATTCTAGTTACTTTTGACAGGTTAATGCCTAGGAAATACTCCCTCCGTCCCCCAAAGAATTTCCCATTTTTTCATTTATGTTTGTCCCAATTACATTTCTCATTTTCTTATTTGGATATGGCCCACCTACTATAATATTATTTTCTTTACAAAAAGTATTTGACCTCACACACTCTCTCTTAATAAACAATTCTAAAAAATACCCACTACCTTACTTTTCCATTTTAAAAAGAAAACTAGGCCCTACATCAACATCACTCCTTAAACTTTGTGCCCAAAGGAAATGGGAAATCCTTTGGGGACGGAGGGAGTACTGTCATAATAACACAACAATGTTAGAATTCTTGCACGCCATAATATTATTATTATAATGATCGTTAAGATGCCTTCTCATCTGGTGTGCTAAACTTTAATTGTCAAGAGTTGCTACCTTTGAACTTTGAATATTATATGTTTTCAATGGCAATCTTAAAGTATCAGTATAATCAATCTTTAAAGGTAATATCAGAAGAGTATTGATTGTTTTTCTAATGCTAGTTGGGCAAAATAATGCCTAAAGTTAGACAAGGTCTGAACATTACGCAATAGATAAAATACATTTGTTTTTGGTCCTTAAGAAAGTACACATTTCTTTGGTAGGCCACACTGTTGAATTTTATGAACTTGGCCTGGAAACTGCCAACGTAATGCCATCGCCACCTATAAGTACTTTGCTGTTCAGTTTAATTACTCAAGTAATTGTGACGGGTCCTTGATACTCTAGTATGGATATGAAAATTTTCAGATTGGACACTTGGACATGTAACCTTCTCCGATATGATTATATGGTTACTGGAGTCTGAGTTACATAGGTTGCTAGCTTGCCATTATAGAATTTAGAGTAGTTAGATGGCCCTTTCACCCATCTTGCGTTGTACATTGTATGGTATACTCTTGAAGGATAGATGTAGAGACAATACTAAATGAAGAACCCGTTCTCCACCCAACACAAAAAATGAATTGGTATGGGACCCAAACCAAGATATTTTATCAAATGTCATTCCACATGGTGACGGATCCAACTTATAGGAAGTGGGGTCACTCAACCCCACTTCAATTGGTAAAATTGTGAAGTTTTGCTTGAAATATTATTTTCTTTGAAAATCGTCTTAGAAAATTGACCATTCGAGCTCAATAATTCTAATAATTACGGTTTGACCCCACTAAATATTCTTTCTGTATCCGCTTGCATGGAGATCACTCCTCTATTGTTTGAATCTTCAACATAGAGTTCCATGAAGAATGGGGTGGACAATGCAGACAAAATATCAATGGACTTAGCTCACACTCATCAAGTGGGTTTTCATCTATCTAGATCTCTGACTAAAATACCCCACTACCAGACTAGTTGCTTCTTGTCCTGTTTGTACCTCTCATGAAGAGTTCGTCCTTTGATTTTCAAAAGTTTTTGTATCAAATTCGCTCAGAATATCTGACTCTTTCTCTCCGTTAGGAAGTGGAGGATAAAAGTGACTGGAGAGGTCGTTGGCAGAGCCAACTATCAGAACTGAAGAAAAGAAGCATGTACAAAGATGCAAAGCAAGAGTCTTGGGGAGCTAGAATGCGCCGTCAAAGGAACGAATCATCTTGATCTTTATTATATCCAACTATGTATATATATCTGGTTTTTGCTCTTTTTTAAAATTTTTGGGGGTTGGGGGTGGTAGCTAGGAACAGGAGGAACTTGCCATTGCTGACTGCTTGCTCTGACTGTACATTATGGTACATTCATGTGATGATGCGCGGAGGTCTGTAGTCTTCAATTTAATCATCCGTAAGTGTAAAAGAACAAGATACAATTCCAATATAGTTCTATATCTATGCTTCTTGCTCGAATTGGTGATTGACTTCTAATTTTATGTTGTCAATTATTGCATGGACCCTTAATGCTTACTAACCGATTTCACTTTTATAAACTTTTTACTTTAATTTTGATATTGACCTATTTGAACTTAGTAGCATTGAACTTAATTTATCATATCCTTTTGGAACCATTTTTTAGTCATTAAATCATTATTAGTCCTTATATGAACTTCATTGAATTAAATTGAATTGTAATAAACATATAAATAATAATTAAATAATAATAATAAATATATAAATAATTATTAAGTAATTATTACGAATATTAAATATTAATTAATAATAATTAATAATAATTATTAATGAATCATGATAATAGTAATTCAGATCTTATAATTAAATGAATAATAGTAATAATGATAAGTTAATAATAACAATAATTAATCATAAGTAATTGATGATGATTATATAATAATAATAATATGTAAAAACTGAATTAATATTACTATAATAATAATAATATTAATGATATTATAATAAATATTTATAATAAATAATAATAAAAATAATAATAGGATCAGACTGCACAAAATTGCAATGTAAAACATTTTAGCGTCACCATTGTATGTGATAATTTGCAATACACAAAAGGCAAGTAATGGGTTTTGAACACGCGACCTATTAGTTGTAATGTCATAAACTCTACCACCAAGTTACATCCATTATTGTTGTCATCTTGTAATAGGTTTTTGAACACGCACATTATTAGTTGTAATGTCATATTACCACCAAGTCACATCACTTATTCTTGTCATCTTATAATTAAGAATTCCTTTTACCTTGATTAAACTTTGAACAAAAATAAAGAGACCTCATTCATTATATTTTTTCATGTTCCTTTTAATTTGTTTATTTGATTCTTAAATTATACCATCAAAATTTTAATATTAAAAAAAAATTTCTATGAGGAATATTATTCTAACTCAATTAAAAAAATAAACCCCGAGCATCGTCGGGGGTTACACACTAGCTTTCATTCAAATTCACTTTAACTCAACTCCATTCATTATTTCGCTATTTTATTAAATATTATTTTATTATTGATTTATATTATTATTATTATTATTATTATTATTATTATTAGTATTACTTCCTTCGTTTTTTTACTTGCATCATTTTCCATTTTTGGAAGTTGTAGATTACTTGCATCATTTCCTTTTATGGAAATACTCCCTCGATCTCTACCTCTCTGCAATCACATGGGTCCCATTTTTCCGTCTTTCTATCTCTTTCATCTCCTTAATTCTTGTGCACATGCTCAATGATGCAACTATAAAAAAACGGAGGAAATATTATTATTATTATTATATTGTTTATTACTCATTCCGTCCCAGATTAGATGATATACTTCCTTTATTCGTCCATCACACACCAGTTGATACATTTCTATGGCATGAGAGTACAATAGAAATATTATTTTTTAATACTAATGGATCCCATATATAATTAATTTAATAACCCCACCCATCTCAAACCCCTATAATATGCCTCCACCAACATGTACATTGTGTATCACAACAAATACCAATACTCAACTACTCTCAATAAAATAAGTTATTCAAATAAAAGCTCCTAAAATTTTGTGTCAGTTAAATTGAGTATCAACTAATATGGGTCGGAGGGAGTATATTTTTACTTATTATTACCGATTTAACCATATTTTATCTCACTATGAGTATTCTAATTTGCAATTGTTGTTTTATTTTATCGATTAGATATTCAATATTACATCATACAAAGATACAAAAAGCTATAAGATATTGAAAAAATTATAAAATTGCAAACAATATTACTATTAAGGTACAAAATAGTTGTTAGGTTAAATAGTAAATATATATTGGTGTTTTTGGTGCGGTTTGATTTATAAATATTATGGACTAACCCAAAACTGCAAACCATGGTTTGTTAAACTACAATAAATGGGAGATTCCACTGGTGGCCCTTAGGTCTCTGGAATTACCGGTGGTGTAAATTTCAAAAAAACTATCCCGTTGCTAGCCCTACTTTACAAATTATTCCCAAGCATAACCTTAATGAAGAATATTCTGTTAATAATAAAGCATATCCCGTTATTTAACATTTAAGGCGGTCATTCGCACATAAAACGAGGCGTTTTGGGTCTTTTTTGCCAATTGCGACCTTAAAATCAACCATTATAAGGGTAAAAACTAACCCCCTAAAATCAATCTTTAAGGGCAAAAAACAACCCAAAATGCTTGTTTTATGTGCGACTGACCGCCTTAACGATTACCTAATGAAATATGCTTTAGTATTAATGTAATATTCTTCATTAAAGTTATGTTTTGGAATAATTTGTAAAGCGAGGCTACCAACAGGAAAGTTTTTTTGGAATTTACACCACTGAAAATTCCAAAGACTTAAGGGCCACCATTGGGAATTTCCCTTATATTAATTATATATGGGATCCATTAGTATTAAAAAAGAATATTTCTATTGTACTCTCATGCCATTCATAGAAATGTATCAACTAGTGTGTGACGGACGAATAAAGGAAGTGTATCATCTAATCTGGGACGGAATGAGTGATAAACAATATAATAATAATAATAATACCTCCTCCGTTTTTTATACTCGCATCATTGAGCATGTGCACAAGAATTAAGGAGATGAGAGAGATAGAGAGAGGAAAAAATGAGACCCATGTGATTGGAGAGAGGTAGAGAGGGAGTATTTCCATAAAAGAAAATGATGCAAGTAATTTGCAACTTTAAAAAATGGGAAATGATGCAAGTAAAAAAACGGAGGAAGTAATAATAATAATAATAATAATAATAATAATAATAATAATATAAATCAATAAATCAATAATATTTAATAAAATAGCAAAATAATGAATGGAGTTGAGTTAAACTGAATTTGAATGAAAGCTAGTGTGTAACCTTTGACGATGCTCAGGGTTTATTTTTTTGATTGAGTTAGAATAATATTCCTCATAGATTTTTTTTAATATTAAAATTTTGAGGGTTTAATTTAAAAATCAAATAAACAAATTAAAAGGAATATGAAAAAATGTAATGAATGAAGTCTCTTTACTTTTTTTTTTCAAAGTTTAATCGAGGTAAAAGAAATTCTTAATTATAAGATGACAACAATAAGAGACGTGACTTGGTGGTAGAGTCTATGACATTACAACTAATAATGCGCGTGTTCAAAAACTCATTAAAAGATGACAACAATAAGGGATGTGACTTGGTGGTAGAGTTTATGACATTACAATTAATAGATTGCGTGTTCAAAACCCATTACTTGCCTTTTGTGTATTGCATATTATCATATACAATAATGACGCTGACATGAATGACACGTGACAAGCTGCAACATTGCTTACACATTTTAATATATATAGATATAGATAAGATGATGAGTAGAGACACTATGTCTTTATTTGAATTGGAGGAAAGGCAAGCAGAGTGCCGTTCCTTCTTATAGAGAATGGACTGGTGAATTTTGGGAGGTTCATATAAATCTCCCTAATCAATTTTGGTGTTTTATTTAGTGAATAAAATTGGAGAATTTCGTCTTCTTGCCTTCTTGATTTGATGGTTGTGTGACTTGTGTCTTTGCTCCCAAGAGTCCCAACCAAAAGGATAATCTTGCTTTTTTATGTGGTGAAAAATGCAAGAGAAAGAATGAGTGTGAAGTGGTCTATATCTCATATGGATATAAGTTTTGAAGGCGTTATTATTTATGTTGTTCACTCCATAAATTTTATTTTTTCTGGCTCTGAGGGATAAATACAAAGTGCAGTCCATTTAAAGAAAGACTTTAAGGATAGTCTGGTATAGTGACCTACGCAATAAGGCAGGTTTTAATGCAAAGTTAGCGTCACCTAATTGAGTGACGATAAAATGGTTATGGGAGTTTGAATTAGGTGGTTTTTACCGATATACTTCCTTCGTAATAAATTAGTTGCTACACTTTTCAAATAAAGAAATTTCTTATTAGATGCTACACTTCTTTATTTGGCTTTTCCTTCTCTTTATCTCTCTCCTACCACATATCTTTTACCCTCTATTTCTCTGACATCAAAAAAGTGCATTGTAGTCCGCAAACAAAAAGTGTAGCAACTAATTTGATACGGAGGAAGTATGGAAATGATAAAGTGAAGCGATTTTCAAATGAAAAAGCAAAAAGGCAAAAGGAAGTTTGAAGTTTCAATAACGGTTAAGAAACAAAGGGTAGACCATACTCCTTGTACTCTAAGTCCAGAACGCAACAAAGAAATTTCAATATACAAACTAAAATTCAAATAACTTAATTTGGCAGCTATTTATTTAATGATGGAGACTTAATTTTTTTTCCCTCCAAATGTTCAATTTCAAAAAAGTTTTTGTTTAGATTAAAATTTGACATATGTTGTTTTGTTGTATAGCTTTATTGTTCATTATAGTTATTCAAGATGTTCATTTATTTATATCAAATGTATATCATAAAATCATACTCAATTTCAAATAAGTTTTTGTTCCAATTAATTTTAACGGCCAGTCACGGCCTGTGAGCAGTGTCGCGCCCCGCGATGGCCAGTCACGGCCCGCGACCTAGTGCTGCTCCCCTCCCTTTTTCTTTTGGCTTGCTATCTTGTTTTGCTAAGTATGTGGCAACACTGTTTATCTTTTATTAATGATTTTAATTATGCAGTTTTATTTACGTTAATTATGGGAGTATGTTTTGGATTTTAAATTTTGATTTGTTGGGTGATTGTGATAATATATGAATTTGCATTATAGTTTTATGAAACCTTTATGAAGTATGTTTTGTTGTATTTTGAGTTATCGACGTCGTAATGCTCGGGGAAAATAATACTACCATTAGCATCACTTCGGCAAGAAATATGTACGGGGAAAATTTATAATTCAATTACAATTGACTTCGTACCCAAACTCAGATATCGACTTTAACGAATTGATATTTGAATTGGAAAGTTTGAAGAAATTTTATTATATTTTGAAAATCTTGCATTTTGAAGAGTATTTATATTTGTTTATTCTATATTAGAATAATTTTGAAGAATTGTTTTGAAGTATTACTTTTGCATAATTATGATTTTTATCTTAAAGTCATCATTATTTGAGGTTTGATGAATATTTGAGGTTGGATGAATATTTGAGGATTTGATGACTGTTGATGTTTGAAGAATTCCTTTATTTTAATTTTTTTTAGTTATGTAGTCTAAGGGATTATGATAGCCCAAGAGTAATTGAACATGCAACCCGAGAGGCCAGGGGGTAGTGAGCGGGGTTCTACCTTGCATTAGAGAAACTTAGGATATGTTGTCGTCCGAGACGTCGGGAATACTGCGTGTATTGTCCCGCATCGGGGGTTTGGCCATTCTTAGACACAGACGGTAGGGAAGGTAACCCATAGGCCATTCTGGAGGTAATCTTAGAAAGTGGTCGGGTTGCGGGTCACTAGCGTTCAACTCACTCATTAATTATTTATTTACTAAATTTTGAAGTCTCTTATTTCTTTTGACGATCTATTTATGGAATTATCTCTTTCTTTACCTTGTATGATGATTGATGATTATTAATATTGTTGACTTGATTTATTATTCTTACTTTGCGTGCTTTATGATTTGCTTATGTCTTTGCATGATTATTTCGTGTGCCTGACATTATTCATCATACTTTAAATTGTTAATTGAATCTTGATTGAACTAGGAGAGCTGTTAGTTACTCCCCACTGATTGTGGATTTCTATTGTATATTGTGCAGGTGTGGAAGTTTAGGATTGTTACCGTTTGGAATGGGATTGTGAGACATGATCCTTTGAGGAAGGATATGATCCTAGTTGTAGTGGATGAGCACTATGATAGGAAGATTAAGACCACCTTTCTAGTGGGTCTTAAGTAGTTTTTTTTTTTATTAATAGTTTACCTCGTGGATATTTATTTTTAGTTTGATTATGGTTTGGATATTTCTATTTTGGGATTTTAGTATGACTTTGGGATGAGAATACGGGTCCTCATTCCCTTATTTATTTTGAGGTTATCATTGACTTTGGGATTGTTGTTTTGTTTACTTTGTTTTAAGATTAACATTTCCGTCTTAGTGGTATTTGCACTACCACTGACCTTTTTTATTTATTAGTTTTATTTCTTTTATATCATTTTATCTTTATTTTTGTTTCCGTTAAAAGACGGGATGTTACAAATGGTGAGTAGGCATAGACTTCACAAATCTCAACAAATCTTGCCCTACAGGTCCCTTCCCTCTTCCTCACATAGACGCCTTGGTGGACGCCACAGCTGGGCACAAAGACTCACATTCCTAGATGCTTATTCTGGTTAGAACCATATACTAATGGATCCTAAAGACCAAAGAAGGACCGCCTTCATCACTGAAAGAGGTATATTGCTATAAGGTCATGTCATTTATCCTGAAAAATGCAGGTGCCACCTATCAACGCTTGGTGAACAGAATGTTCGAAAAACAGCCAAGGGACACGATGGAAGTATACATTGATGACATGCCGGTCAAATCAAAGAAAGCTGACGATCATGAAACACACTTCCCAAATACCTTCGAAGTCCTCATAAGGTATGATATGAAACTTAATCCTACTAAATGTACATTTGGAGTACCTGCAGGTAAGTTCCTGGGCTACATCGTCACACAAAGAGCATAAAATCTAGCCCAGAAAGGATTTGGTCACTCATCAATATCCAATCATCAAGGAACTTGAAAGAAGTTCAAAATCTAATAAGAAGAGTTGCAATACACAATCTCTTCATTTCTAGATCCTCAGATAAGTGCCACCTCTTCTATAACATTAGCGTTAACTGGACAACTATACATGAAGCTGTATTACATGAATTAAAAGCCTACTTAGCTACACCCCCTTCTCCTCTCGAAGCCAATAATAAGTGAAGTATTACAACTTTATCTAGCTATAAGTAGCAAAGCTTTTAGTGTTGTATTAGCTAGAGAAGCTGAAAATTAACAACTTCATGTACAAAGTCAGCAAATCTTTACTAGATGCTAAAACCAGGTACACATCCCTTGTACCATTCCGTCCGATCCAACAAAGAAAATGGACAAGTTTAAATAAATAAAGACAACTAGTGGTAGCGGAAATACCACTAAGATGGAGATACTACTCTAAGGAGTAGAATTTAAACTATAAATAAACAATAAACCTCAAAATAGTCGTCAACTTCAAAATAACATATATAAGAAGAAATGAGGTCTCATACCCTCATTCCCAACCAAAAGTCCAAATCCATAATAGTTTTCAAAGGATCTCAAAAGAAACGATCCAACATCCAAGAGGAAAAACTAGTATCCATAAGTTAAAACATCCCAACAAAACATAAGTAAATCTACTTAAGGCCCACTAAGAAACTGGTCCTAACTCCCGACTTGAAGTGCTCATCCATAATGACTAGCACGACCTCCTTGTTCACAAGGTTAAACTGCACAATCCTGGTCCACATAGTAACGATCCTAAACAGTATCATTATCTGCATAATAATTCAACAATTTCCACAATCATTGGGGAGTAACTAGCAGTTCTCCCAGCCCAATATAGGAAAGAAATAATAAACTTAGAGAAATTAGAAACAACGCTAAAGACAAGCATCACATAGAAAGCATGCTCACAACGTAAAAAATATCATACATCAACTAAAACAATAGTCATACACAAAAAAGATGCTCGAAAGCTATATGAACCAATCCACAGAACATGTAAAGAATAACACCATCAAAATCAAACACAACAGACCATGCCGCCTGTGAGTAGACTCAAAGTATAACCTCAACACTCAAAATCATACGACACGAAAAGCTACCCAACAATGTAGGGCACATACCCTTAATAAATAACTCAAATCCTACCCAAACATACTTCAACATGCATAACATACATATATAAAGAATCAACAAATAAACATGTTGTAAGCATTTTTAGAATTAAACCAAAGCACGAAGAAACAGAGGGGCAGAACCCCGTCGCAAGGTCCGACCTAGCCTTCGCGGGGCGCGAGCAACGCCTGCCTGCTGCTTGCGGGCAGGGCTCGTATGCCATCAGCGAACCATACACTCACGCAAGGACGTGAGTAGCTAAAACAAAAACATTTCCACATCAAACATCATCCATTAAACCATACTTAGCATGAGAATAAAATTATCTTGCACCCAATTCCTCAATCCCCAAGCAAAATTCATGTTACACAAGTTTCACAACATAAAACAACCATCAAATTTGACAATAAGTAGTTCAAGGGGAAAATCATGAACATATGAACAAGTTCAATACATGGAATTGAATCATAACAACAATTCTGACATGATACTACATTATCTACATACAAACAATCACCTAAGTTCCACCTAGCATGATTCTATGTTCTCTAACGCGATTCTAAACATCCTAAGTTCATAATCTATTCCCTAACGTGCTAGAGCAGTCGTAGTTACCTTATTCTTCGAGAGGTGTGCAGTATAACACTTCAAACGTGGTCTAAGCACCGAGCGCGATATCGGCACCTTCGCTTCCTACGAACACGACCACAACGAACTTAAGGAATGCTTGAAAACCGGTGTAAAATAAGCTTGGAACCCACAAACAAAACTGATTTTAGGGTGAGAATTTGTGAAGGAAAGCAACGAACTTTTCCTCTCCTTTGTCCTCTATGATAGGCGTGTGAAATGATGATGAAGAGTGGTTGAATTTTCTAAGTTTTATTCTCAGCAAAAGGGAGGTAAAAGAGGTGATGGTTAATGAGGTTTTAATGGCCACGATGAGGGGGAATTATGAAAGCAATTGAAGGGGTTAGGCCGTTGATTAAATTTAACGTTACAAGCATAAGTATGGTTGTCCAAGGATTTACACTTTCTTCCCAAATAATCAGATTTTCAGACTCCCTAAGCCAAGCAACGAATGTGCGTAAAGCGCTAGTAAATAGTACGTTTCAAGAATAATATAAACGCTCAAAATAAATATATATCAGGTAACATTTTAAAAATTATAATTACTAAAGTAATATAAGTACACACTTACAAATCAATCACATTATACATTTTGCACAAACACGAGGACTACATTGCCCGTTAAATTTTTTTTGTCATAATTACGAGCATTGAAAGTATACTAAACAATGCTACATTTTATTTCACATTTAAAATATTCATAAATATTCTCGAAATAAAATGTAGGTGTAAAATATAAGTTTTTACCGAAAATATATTAGTAAAATATAATTTAGCGTATAATATAATATTATTTAACGCGCGAAAATTTCAGAGAAATTCGGGGTTTTACATCCTTAGAAAAATTAGTACTAGCTTTGTATGTAACATCTAAGAAGTTGCGTCATTATTTCAAAACTCACCTAGTCTGTGTTTTAACCAATTATCCTATCAAATCTGTATTATGTAAACCAAAATATTCAAGTAGGATGAGCAAAATGCCCAAGATATCTGGTACCAACCCAGGACTGGCATAAAATCACAATCACTAGCTGATTTTGTGGCAGACTTAGTCTAGACCTAGTTGCTACAGTAGACGAAGAAATTCGCCAAATCAATCAGGTAACACGTACAAGTAACTGGCAGTTGTATATTGATGGCTCTTCTAATTTCAGACAAGCATGCCTAGGTATAGTACTAAAGTCACCACAAGGTGACATGAAAGTACGCTATATGTGTTGTGATTTTAAATCTACTAATGATGAAGATGGGTATGAAGCCGTTATTGTAGGAATGATTGTAGCCTATGATTTAGGATCTAACAGCTTGCAGGTTTATATTGACTCCTTGCTGATCTTAAGCCAAGTAAAAGGTGAGTATGCAGCTAAGGACTCGAAGCTGGCTCTCTACTTAGAGCTAGCCAGAGAGAATAAATCGGTCCTAACTATCATAGACTAAGAGTCTAATTAATAAATAATCAAATAACCTAAAATAAAGGGGTTGGGGGTGGTGGTTTCACGGCGGTGAGGCTAGGGTGGGGTGGGTTGGTAGGGAGTAGTGTTGGGGGAAAGGTTTTTTTCTTTGTTTTTTAAATTAATGATTAATTTTTTTCATTCTAATAAATTTTAACTAAAAATCTAGCTTTAAAATATACTCAATTGGAGAGTTTACCTAGAATTGTAGGTCACCAACAGGTTTCGGCCCAATATGAGATGATGCATACCAAAGGTGTGATTATTAATTACTAAATTATCAAAAGTTAGGAGCATTGTGAGAAGACTAGGCAAAGGTACAATTATTCTCATCAATTTTTCAAAATATTAATATAAAAAAGGAATAATGGCTGTAGACACTAAAAATTTATTAGTGTTTTACATTAAAAATTAAATTAATTAGTTTTGAGCTAAAAGAAATAATAGCACAATTTAATTAATTTAGCCCATCTAAATAAAGCCCAAATTAAATAAACATAATTTGTGTTGTAAACTATTCGGGTCAGTTCATATTACTAGCCCAAAATAGATGGTTAAATGGAGAAGGTAAAAAGACTACCAAGTCATAAACGGGCCCAAACCCACACCACCAAAAGTCCATGAAGGGTTTCCATCCCCTATAAATAGACCTCTCCACCTTCAGTTGCAGAGGTCGAAAAGATCATTTATTCTCAAGAGCTCTCAAATTTCTCTTGTAAATCATCTCTAGAAGTAGTGAATAAGCACATCAAATTCGTGCCGATTGTTCAGAGAAACTCAAACACATTCGGCGGAGATTCAAGTTGTGTTAGCCCTCACTCGAATAAACCCAAACAAAATCTCAAACTCAGGTTGACATTGACAAAACGTCACCCTACACTCAAACTTAAGTTGACGTTGACAAAACGTCACCCTACACTCAAACTCAGATTGACGTTGATAAAACGTCACCCTACACTCAAACTCAGATTGACGTTGACAAAACGTCACCCTACACTCAAACTCAGGTTGGCGTTGATAAAACGTCATCCCACACTCAGACTCAGGCCGACGTTGACCAAACGTCATCCAACACTCAAATTCAGGTCGACGTGGACAAAACGTCGTCGTACACTCAAGTAAAGGTCGACATCAAGCTGCGGAACAGAATCATAGGACTTAGTTTATTTTAGATAAACTGTAATACAAAGATTGTACATAACACATTATCAATATAAATTTATCTTTGTTACATTATTTCTTGGTTTATTTATTTAGACTGCGAAAGTTGCTGTATAAAAATTTTGGCATGCCCGGTGGGACATCTCTACCTCTCATCTTTGTTTCTTAAAAGAATAAACAATCAACTACTGTAAGATCAATGGCCTCAGGGAAGAACATTGTTGAGTTCACTGAAAACCTTGATGCTACCCAGTAAAAGACTGTGACGCTGGGTGACTTTATTATCGACTAGACTCTTGGTGTAAACACAAGAGGAATGAAGAAAGTTGCTATCACCGTTGTTGCTGCAAGCATTCTAGTCGCACCATTCCTACCCTTCAACGCAAATCGTTTAGACAAACTGCTTCTTAAGAAAAAAAGCACTTCTTCTTTCACAAAGAGCGTGAAGTTCCAGTGTTTGGTTCTAGCTCTGCAGCTGAACATGACAAACCATATGTTGCTTCCCTCAAATGGAAGCAAACTGTAACTGAACTGTCAAAGAGATTGGTCGTTCGCACAAGTTCCCTCTATAACCCATTTAGGGTCGACGGTGACACTGAATCCGGTAGTAATTCCTCTGCCTCTTAACCTCTAGAGAACCCTGACATAGAGGAATCATTTCAATTTTCAGTCATTCATTGCCGCTGTCATGGTGACTTCAACAAAAACGATTGAGGAGCGACTAGCTGAGATGAATAACCTTCTCCAAAAATTGATAAAAGAAGGTGAATAAAAAGAAGCCCAAATCAAGCACCTAAACTAACATATCGCCATTCCGGCAAAGAAATTGGCAACTATTAAGTCACTCGAAAATGATGGAAGTGAAAGTGAGATGATGCGGAAGAATGGAGTTCAAGTACGATGTCTATGTCACACACAAGGAGTACAAAACTTCATGGAGATACATTAAATTCATTCACCGTCCAACAATTCCAAGAAGGACAACAAGTGCCATCGAAAGCCAATTTGGTGGAGGTCTTGGTAGACAAAGCCGCTACACCAAACCATATACAAAGAGGATCGAATCCTTGCAGATGCCTAATGATTATTGGCCTCCTAAATTCATGCAGTTTGATGGAAAATGTAATCCAAAAAGACATGTTACACACTTTGTTGAAATATGTAATAATGCGGGAACCGACGATGACCTACTTGTGAAACAATTTGTTCGCGCTCTTAAAGGTGTGACATTCAATTGGTACATGGACCTAACTCTAGAATCAATCGACAACTTGCCACAAACGGATGAAACGTTCTTGAAACACTACAACACTTATCGCACGGTGAGCATGTGATAAGAGGTTTTTAGTGTGTCGTTAAGGCACTAAGAACCGCTTAGCAAACACAATTTAGAAACCTAACGAGCAACTACTAAGCACGTAGTAACGACAAGTCAAGGGTCGAACCACAAGGAAATTGGGATTGAGTTCAGTCCACTAAGTCCAAAACTACCTAAGTGAAAGGTTTTTGGGGGTTTTGGATTGAGTAAGTTACCGACTAATTAACTAGCTAAAGAATATCGACTAATAAACAAATACGAGAATTAATATGATAAGGAAGACACTAGAGTTCGGGCTACTCGTATGAACGTGGGCTAGACAACGATAATCGACGCTATGGTGATTCACAACGGAGTCAATACAAGGTTAAGTTCCCCTCTAATGTACTTGAGTCCTCTATCGAATGGTCCTCAAGAGTAATCGATTAATCAACCAACCAAATCCTCTTTCGAATGGTCTTTGGTCCGTTGATTAATAAATTCATTAAGTTCGGAAAACCCCTAATTAAAGGATCCCCTTAGTTCCTACCCAATCCCTTGGTCTAGAAATCAAGTCGAAACATGGGAATGACAAAAGGGATTAGAGTTTGATTAAGAACAATAAAAACCCTAAGTGCCCTAGTATAAACGTGATCAAGATCTATCCTAGGGTGTCAAAACACCACATTCAATGCATAGACAAACAATTGAATCATAGAAAGCATAGAAAATCTACATTAAGCCCTTAATTCATACTTTCGCCCAAACCCTATATAATGAACTACTCACTAACCATGGATTCTAAGCAATTAAGATTCAATAAATTCAACATCATAAACTAAGCAATAAAATTAAAGGAAAGCGATAGAAGAGAAATTACTTGAATTAATTGATGAATTCGATCTTCAATAATGAAACAAAGGAGTAAACTAGTGTTTGAGAGAGTTTTAGGGCTAAGAGAGAGTTAATTAGAAACTAAGTATGAAGTAATGTCCAGTCTAAGCTAAAAAAACTAATTAAAAGCGTCATTAAACTAAGACGGAGAAAATGGGTCAACACCCGAAGTCAGGTCACCACGACCGTGGCCCCTGACTTTCATAGGATCAGTTTCCAATCTTCAACAGTCTGTTTTGCTCGCTACAGGTCCCCACGACCGTGGTGATTCCACCACGACCGTGGTGACCTGATGGTCAGCGGACAGCTCAACTTCGAACGATTATATCTCTCTCGTCTCTTATCTGAATTGGGCTCATGACCAGTCGTTGGAAAGCTATCAAAACGAGCTAACACCTCCCACCGGAATCACCTTAATCCGATTTACGGATCAAATGTTATGTACATTTGAAGTTCAACAGTCCACAACTAATCTTCCAATGATCATATATGACTTCAAAAACCTGTTAGTTAGTCTGAAAATCATCCAAAACAACTAAACGAGTAGTGGAGCAACCATTTAGCTCAAAGTAATCAAAACCATGCAATGCAAGACTAAAATGCTCTAAATCTATATGCATCGACACTAAAAATGCAGCATGGATAGGCACAATAAAGTACTTATCAGCATGATTAAGTTAACGCGTACAATCAATTTGAGGATGAACCAGTTGTGGATTATATCGATCGATGGCAAGCATTGAGCCTTCAATGTAAGGATCACTTGTCTGAAAATTGAACTATGGCGATGTGCGTCCAGGGAATGCATTGGAACTTGGTGGACATCTTACAAGGAATCAAACCCAAAACCTTTTAGAATTTGGCAACTCGAGCTCATGAAATGGAGCTTGTAATTGTCAATCATGAAGATCAATCTGATTAAACATCTACATCAATGCAGGATCACATATACAACCATGTGAAAAAAATCATAAAGACAAAAAAAAACTCCAATGCAATAGTATAATTTGTTTACCCGAAAAAAGTTACTCCTAAGGAAGAGTATAAACTGCATATCCAAACAAAATATACACCTAAGCAAGAGGCTAAACTGCAATCAAATTCAAACAAAACCTTGAACTAGGTTTGGCTTGATCCAAAAAAGTACATCTAAAGTACTCATTTGGTACGTAGGCATCTTGAATCTTGATTGAATGCCATCCGAGTGCAGCCACATAAAAAAAATTAAACTTGGGGGCACGTGAACATTGAAATTTCTTCGCCTTGGCCATATAAATTTACATTGTTGAACAATGAGCACGAAAACCAGTCGGCGTTTGTTGGACGATTGGAGAAAGCACCTAAGCGCCAATACTTCATCAAATTTTGTGAATGTATGGAGAAAGCTTCTAAGTACAGGATCCATAAAAGTTATCAATCAAAGATCTAGAGAATGCTACCGAGCACTAGAGATTCTCGATTTTGTTTTACATGGAGATTAGAGAAAGCTTACAAGCACTAATCTCTTATCAAAGTATTTAAGATCAATCTAACGAAAGTTTTCAAACTTTGACAAGACTACCCAAAATGTCTAGCAGCAAGGATTGATGGAGAAAGCTTCCAAACACCATCGTCTTTCAAGTTTGTTGGAGAAAGCTTCCATGCACCAACACTCATTCCAAAGAACTTCAAGTTTGAAATGAGAAAAGCTCAAACGCACTAAATTTCTCTAATGATGGAGAAAGCTTCTAAGCACCATCACCTTCAAATCTTATCTCAAACCATTAGAGAAGGCTCCATCGACTGGCCGTCAAAAAAGGCATGAGCCCAAAGAAACAGTCCAAAGACGTTTCAGACCGGAAATGATTTCTGAAATCGAAACTAATGTAAACAAGCTCATCGATGAAGGATTCATTCGTGAAGTTAAGTATTCCACATGGGTAGCAAACATTGTCCAAGTGAGAAAGAAAACTGGGGAATTGTGAATCTGAGTGGATTTTCGTGACCGAAATGAAGCTTTTCCAAAAGATGACTTCGCCTCCTGTGGTGGAAATCATGATTGACACTACTATTGGTCATGAAGAATTGTCATTTATGGATTGTACTACTGGTTACAATCAAATACACATGGCACCTGAATATCAAGAGGTCACCGCATTTCGTACCCCAAAAGGAACATTTTGCTACGTAGTCATGCCATATGGGTTAAAGAACGTTGGAGATACGTACCAGCACGCAACGCAGTAGATCATTGAAGACGTGATGCACAAAATCGTGGAATGTTATGTAGACGACTTGGTGGTCAAGTCCAAATAGAGGGAGGACCATTTACTGGATCTTCGTAAAGTCTTTGAAAGACTACAAAAATGTCAACTTAAAATGAACTCTCTTAAGTGCGCGTTTGGTGTTACCTCATGGAAAATTCTAGGCTTTGTTGTCAAACATAGAGGTATAGAAATTGACTAAGCCAAAATTAAGGCAATTCAAGAAATGCCTGAACCAAGAAACCTCAAAGAGTTACGTGGTTTACAAGGAAGTCTTGCATACATCCGAAGGTTTATCTCCAATCTAGATGGGAGATGCCATCCCTTTAGTCATCTCATAAGAAAGGATTTCCCATTTGAATGGTATGATTCATGTAGGAAAGGCTTCGAAAGCATAAAGAAGTACTTGTCTTCTCCTCCTGTCTTGGGGGCACCAATAAAAGGAAAATAACTCATCTTGTACATTGCAGCTCAAGACCGATCCCTGGGGGCAATGTGTGCCCAAGAAACAGAAAAGGGCAAAGAACCAACACTTTACTACTTGGGTCGAACCTTGGTGGGTGCCGAGCTGAACTACTCACCCATGGGAAAAATTTGTCTTGCTTTTGTCTTTGCAATTCAGAATTTAAGGCATTACATGCAGGCTCATACAGTATGTGTCATCTCAACGGATGACCCAATAAAGTACATCCTATCAAAATCAGTATTGTGCGGAAGACTTTCAAGGTGGGCTATGCTCATAAAACAATATGACATTGTGTACGTCCCTCAAAAGGCTGTCAAAGGACAAGCAATAGCCGATTTCTTTGCAGATCATCTAGTGCCAGCAGAATGGGAGCTTTTAGATGACTTGTCGGGCGAAGATATATTTTTCATTGACATACTCCCGGCTTGGCAAATGTACTTCGACGGTGCTGCTCGTCGAGACGGTGCGGGAGCAGGAGTTGTCTTCATATCCCCAGAAAAGCATGTACTGACTTACTCTTTTGTGTTGACTCAATTATACACAAATAACATGGCTAAGTATCAAGCGCTCATACTGGGTCTACAAATCGCAACTGAAATGGGACTCAAAGTCTTAGACATTTATAGTGACTCCGAGTTGGTTCTAAAGCAACTTTCAGGGGAATATGGAATAAAAAAGAAAGATCTTGTCCCTTATCAGAAACAAGCATTGAAGTTACTCGACAAGATTGGTACCTTCAAGTTAAATCATGTCCTAAGGAGTGCCAACAAAATGGCTGACGCACTTGCTGAGCTTGTAGGCACCTTGGCACTAGGGGCAGAGGACACTACGGTGGTACCCGTTTGCAAACGCTGGGTTGTTGCTCTAGATGAAGAAGATATGGAAGAAGTCTAGATTACCGCCTCAAACGAAGAGGATGTTAAAGAAGTTGACATCATATCCGTCTATCAAATTGACGAAGAAGATTGCGTCAACTAATTATTGATTACTTGGCTCATGAAAAACTGCCAAGTGATGCAAAGCACAGAACGAAGATTAATCGTCGAGCCCCACGCTTCATCTCTATTATATAAGTGAAGAGGTGAGGGTGGACACCAAAAAGAAAAAAAGGAAAAATAAATAAAATAAATCAATGAGTTTATTAAGTAATTAAATTTTATTTCCAAATTTAGCCATCAGATTTTTAATAAAAGATGTTGAAAACTTCTAACTAAAATATCTAAAAACCTACAAAGTAAATACAATTTAAAAAAATATCAATGATTATATTTTTTTGAGACCTATAGATAGACACCTACTTTGCTATACTTTTATATACTTTTGAAAAAATTTATTTTGAAATACATGAGTAATTGATTATTCATAAGTGAAGGCACATTTAATCAAATTGATCCTGATAAAGTATTTTAGTACGAGTGAGAAATATGATAAAGTATTTTCAAGTACTTTTGAATTTTTTCTCATTTAGACAATGAGCAAAAAGTACCTTACCGGGTACTATATAACAAAAGTTGTAGTTGATGGTGGGGAGTAAGGGATGTTTTCAAATAAAAATGAGCCAAAATGAATTTAGCTTGAAAATAAAATATTTGGTGTACCTTCATATTTTATCATGTTACAGTAGCAAAACACACATCACATGCAAATAAAATTAGGATTTTTTTGCTCAAAACCACCTAAATTTTTCACGTTTTTAGAAACTCCCACCTTAATGAATTTTTATTTTAAATTTCCACTTTATCATTCCCAATTTTATTAGAAACTCCCACCACTAAATAATTTTTGTTAAATTCCGTTAACAAAACCGTGAAGTGGGTCCCATATATGCATTTTATTATTAGTTTACGCTGAAAATGAAGTCAATTTCATAAATTTAAGGGCAAATCCTCAACAAAATTAGAGCAAATATGGAACGAAGTACAACTATTTGGAAAGAATTGCAACTATTTCAAGTTCCATTTTGTTAACAAAATGTATATGTGGGACCCACTTAATGGTTTTTGGTTAATGAAATTTGACAACAACCGTTAAGTGGTGGGAGTTTTTAATAAAATTGTAAATGGTAGGTGGAATTTAAAAATATATCATTAAGGTGGGAGTTTCTAAAAACATGAAAAGTTTAAGTGGTAAGATGCGACTATCCATAAAATTATCTGCTGAAGATTATAAAATTTCATAATAAAATTGTTGTCGCACGCATCGCGTGCATAGAAATCTAGTATATTATAAGGGAACACTGTACCGAAGGTCCTTTCATGGACTATGGTTGAGATGTCAAGGAGATGAAGAAGCAAAACAAACCATAGAGGAAGTTCACTCTAGGGTATGTGGTGCTCAACAGTCAGGTCCAAAATTGCATGACCGCATAAAAAGGATGGGCTACTACTGGCCAATTATGGTGCAAGACAACATGGATGACGCAAGGATATGTGAACCTTGTCAATCTCATGCTAACTTCATGCATCAACCTCCGGAGCCCATGCATCGCACAATTCCATTATGGCCCTTTGAAGCATGGGGACTTGATTTAGTTAACCCAATCACGGCAAAATCATTTGCGGGCCACATATACATCTTGGAAGCTAAAGATTACTTTTCTAAATGGGCAGAAGTCATCCCTCTTCGGGAGGTCAAAAGGAGTATGTTGTCGACTTCATTCGCACTCACATTATATAAAGGTATGGAGTACCTCGAATTTTCACTGATAACGGAATGCCATTCTAAAATAATTTGATGAAAAGTTTATGTGAGAAGTTTAAGTTCACACAACATAAGTCATCGAAGTACAATGCGCCTGCAAAACGGTTTAGTTGAAGCTTTTAACAACATATTGTGCAGGTTGTTGAGCAAAGTCATTGCCAAATCCAAGCGTTACTGGCATGAAAAAAATCAAGGACACCCTCTAGGCATACAGAACAACATATAAATCTACAACATTATCAACCCAATACGTGTTGGTGTACGATGTTGAGGCTAATCTACCCCTAGAGCTTCAAATCACACATTGCAAGGTTTGACAAGTGATGAAAATGATAAACATCGATTAGCCGAGTTGGAAGCGCTTGATGAAAAAAGGTTCAGGAACAACAAAAATCGACCTCGCTCAGTGGGAGATATGGTTTTAGCTATAAGAAGACCCATCATAACTTCTCGCAAAACAGGAAGTAAGTTCACTTAGAAATGGGATGAACCTGATTTGGTACAAGAAATCTACACTAATGGAGCCTACAAAATTCTCGACGCTGAAGGATTACGTGTAGCACCTATCAATGACAAGTCCTTAAAGAGATATTATTCTTGAAGTTGTAAGCTTATGTAAGCTCCTAAGTAACAGGGTGAACTGCTCATACAAAAAAATTGCATCACTTGAACTACGTTGGCTTGATTGTGCAAGGTCATTAGATAATCATTTTGCAGGTACGTAGGCAGCTTGGAAAAAAATTCAAGTGCAGACACAAAAAAAATTCTCATTGTAAGACTCCTTACCAACAAGAGTATAAGCTGTGAACTGCGGGAAAAAAACTTTTTATTCATGAACATGAATAGAACGCAACATTGTAACAAAAAAAAGAGTAAGCAAAAAAAAAAAGAGAGATCCAAATCTAAACAGAAAAAAATGAGGAGTCACTTTGAATCCATCCACTCAAAGGGGGAGTCTCTTATGTACTTCAAGTTGGTCCACTTTATCAACTCTCAAAGTTGGAGTAGCTTCTAGCTAGCTCATCTAAAGCCCTTTTGCGATGTTTTATTTGTGCGTTAAGTGATATCAAGGAGATGCTCAAATTTGGGTTCACGCTTACACATGCCACCCTAACCCCAATTTTGGTTGACACCCAAAAAGTGTCACCATAACCTCAAACATAGGTTGACACCCTAAACATGTCACCCTAACGTCAAGTTTAGTTGACACTCAATATGCGTCATCCTAACATCAAACTTAGGTTAACACTCAAAATGTGTCACCCTAACCTCAAGTATGGTTGACACTCAAAATGCGCCATCATAACATCAAACTTAGGTTGACACCTTAAATATGTCACCTTAACCTCAAATTTGATTGACACTCAAAATACGTCATCCTAAAATCAAACTTAGGTTTACACCTAAATGTGTCACCCTAACCTCAAATTTGGTTGACGCTAAAATTGCGTTATCCTAACGTCAAACTTAGGTTGACATCTTAACCGCGTCATCCTAACCTCAAAGTTGGTTGACACCCAAAACGTGTCACTATAACCTCAAACTTTGCTTGATACCCTAAACATGTCACCCTAACGTCATGAAGGGTTGCCACTAAAAATGCGTCATCCTAACATCATACTTGGGTTGACAGCCTAACCGCGTCATCCTAACCCCAATTTTGGTTGACACCAAAACGTGTCACCCTAAACTCAAATTTAGGTTGACACCCTAAACGTGTCTCCCTAACGTCAAGTTTGGTTGACACTCAAAATGCATCATCATAACATCAAATTTAGGTTGACAGCCTAACCGCATCATCCTAACCTCAAATTTGGTTGTCACCCTAACCTCAAACTTAGGTTGACACTTTAAATGTGGCACCCTAACCTCAAATTTGGTTGACACTCAAAATGCGTCATCCTAACATCCAACTTAGGTTGACTGCCTAACCGCGTCATCCTAACCTCAAATTTCGTTGACACCTTAAACGTGCCACCCCAACCTTAAACTTAGGTTGACACCCTAAATGTGTCACCCTAACCTCAAATTTGGTTGACACTCAAAATGTGTTATCGTATCCTCAAAATTAGGTTGACCCCTGGAACGCGTCATTCCAAACTTAAACTTAGTTGACACCAAAAGCACGTCACCCTATTCTCAAACTTAGTTGACGCAAAAAAGATGTCACCTCAACTTTAAATTTGGTTGATACACTAAATGTGTTAGTCTAACCTCACATTTAAGTTGACGCTTGAACGATCATCCTTACCTTAAATTTGGTTGACCCTCAAGTGCGTCATCTTAGCCTCAAATTTAGGTTCTCACTCAAACTCGCCATTCAAAAATCTCAAAATAAGGTTGAAAGTCGATCAGCATGATGACCTAAAACCTCTGATTGACTCATCACGACCAGCATGATGGCACTTCTCGACGGTCATCTATAATCTTCAAAATTTGCCACCTGCAAGGTACTAAAAAAGACACATAAGCAAGACAAAAGAACAAGCTTAAACAACTACAAAAAAATGAAATCACACAAAGAGAAAAGCAAAACACAAAACATTAAATTTCGTTAAGTCTTCAAAAGGACCATCTGAAGATGTCAGGTTCACAGTGCACACACGATGACCTGACACCTCTAATTGGCTCACAATGTACTCACGAATGACCAATCACGATGAAGTCCCTTCTTCAAATCTTCTTAAGGACCGTCTGATGATGCCACGTTCACAGTGCACAGACGATGACCTGACACCTCTAATTGGCTCACTGTGTACCCCCGAATGACCAATCACGATGAAGTCCCCTCTTCAATTCTTCATAAGGACCATCTGAATGTGCCAGGTTCACAGTGCACACACAATGACCTGACACCTCTGATTGGCTCATAATGTACTCACGAATGGCCAATCACGATAAAATCCCCTGTTCAAGCCTTCATAAGGACCATCTGAAGATACCAGGTTCACAGTGGACACTCGATGATTTGACACCTCTAATTGGATCATAGTGTATTCACGAATGGCCAATAACGATGAAGTCGGCTCTTCATGTCTTTATAAGGACCATCTAAAGATGCTAGGTTCACAGTGCACGCACAATGACCTGACACCTCTGATTGGCTCACATGTGTATTCACGAATGGCCAATCACGATGAAGTCCCCTCTTCAAGTCTTCATAAGGACCATCTGAAGATGCCATGTTCACAGTGCACACACGATAACCTGACACCTCTGATTGACTCATAGTTTATTCACAAATGGCCAATCACGATGGAATCCCCTTCAACTTTTCTCACATCCTACAAAATATTAGGAAGCAAAAAAAAAATGCAATACATTTATTAGAAAAAAAGGGCATTTAACTAAATAAAAAAATAGCGAGACATACTCAAAATGTGACCCGTCAAATTTTATGCGTGCGTGTTGATGTTTTACATCTATAGATTTTCAATGGCATTCCTTGAAATTTTGGAGGATTATGGGGCTATCACAAATGAGATTATTCGCACATTGAGGCAATTGGTCTCCTTCGTTTTTAACAGCAATTTATTTGATTGTTCTTCTTTAGCATCATCTTGTCAATTGGAGCTTACCATCTAAGAACCAGTCGGGCAATTCTGTTCAAGAACTGAGTGAATCTCCTATTAATTTGCTTGAAACTGAAGCACTCATCCATGGATATGCAAAAAACATACTTGCAGGACGTGATAGTTGGTCTGCCTACAAAGTTGGAAATATGCTGCCTGTCAAGGAGAATGGTATCTAAGCAGTTTTGTTTTAAAACATCTTGAAGAACGAGTTCAGTCTGATTTTTGCTGCTAGTGGTTAAAATTCTTAGTTCACTACACCAATTATGAGAAATATGTCAAGCTCCTACTTTCACTGGTTAAGAATCATTCAAAATTGGGTTCCGTCATACTCATACTGGATAAACTAAGGGGGTGTTTGGTTCAATTGTTTGGAATGGTATGGATTGGAATCTCATACCATTGGAGTATAGATTGAAAACCCCATACCAAACTTAAGTTGTTTGGTTCAATTTGGGAATGGACTTTATCTCTCATTCTATTGTTTGGTTCAATGTTGGAATGGAATGAGTTATATTTTTTTTATATATAATATAATAAAAGAAAATCCAAAACATTTAAAAACTCAAACTGGGCAAAGTGCTCCATCATCAAATTGTAATGGAAATAGCATCGCTGATCAAATTGTAATGGTAATAACATCAAATTGTAAGAAAATTTTTGACTTGGCAATTGCAGCATCATCAAATTGCATCGCTGATGCGCATCATCATCAAACTGGGCAAGCAACCTTCATTCCTTACTGAAGTGTTAGGGGTGTTCTTGGTCGACGGCCGCACAGGAGATGAAAGAGAGCTCGACGGTGGTCGGCAGTATTAGAGGTGTCGTGGTGTTGGGTGGTCGGCGATGTTCTTGGTCGCAGTTTTACGGGTGTGATGGCGTTGGGTGGTCGCCGTCGGCGATTGGTTGGTGCCTTCTGGGTGTTGGGTCACCGAAAATCAAGTCGCCGGAGATAGTGGTTGGACTTTGCCGGAAAATATGAATGTAATTGTGGTGGCTGATGTGCTTGAGTTTCTCCCTCACCTCTTTAGCTAGGGTTTCATACTAGTGAGGAATGGAGTTTGAATCTTTAGAGGTAGGTGGGTATGATATGAGATTGTAGGGGGATGGAATGGAGTTAGAACCCGTTTGGTATGAGATTCTAGAGGAAAAAGGTCCAACCAAACATTAGAATGGTATTACATCCATTCCATACCATTCCAAAACACCAAACCAAACACCCCCTAAACTCTATCATCGTGAATATGGCGAATTCACAAAACATGCCTTTGTCTGTAAAAGAGGTTTATGAAGTATACAAAACTGTTGATGTTGGTGAGTGACGATTAAAGAAAAAGAGCCTTAAAAATAAATAAAATAGAGTATGAAAAGAAAAAGAATTACACTATTAGCTATTGACAAGGTCGTTGCACGTGCCAAATTATAACCTAACCTAAGATTCGTGCCCATGTCCCACTCATATGTTTCTTGAGCTAGCCAACTGTAATATCCCAAGCTTCATTCAAGGAAAAAGCTTGAAATTCTCCATAATGCATATCCTCAACCACGCATCGAGTGAAATAATTCAAACCGGCATAGATTACTTCACAAACCTCCCGTAGCTCACAACTATAGTTGATTAGAAGAGAATCTTCCACCCTAGTGTAATACCTCCAAAATGACTCGTTCTCGAATTGAGGAATCGAGAAATTTGTCATTCTTGAAAATGTGCCCCAAGATGCAATTGCTTACAAAACCATAGCTAAGCAAGGGGTTAGCAATAACAAGAATTTCATCATTGGAGGGGGAGGGAAAAAGAAAAAGAGAAAGAAGGATAAAGGGTGACTTAGACTCGAAAATCGACATCCAAATCAATGTAATCCTTTGTTTCCCCGGCAACGGCGCCAAAATTTGACACGGTCGTTGCACGTGCCAAATTATAACCTAACTTAGCCTAATATAGGGCAAGAAAGGGTCAAATCCACGAGGAAGCAAGGATTAATCAAGGGTTGAATGCGATTTAGCGAGCTAAGCCTATTTTGGGGGTTTTTGATATTAATGATTAACTAAGAAATTAGGAACTAAGAAACTAGCAATTAGATTAAATGATTCAAATTAAACTATATAAAGGGGACACTAGGGGTAGGGGAATCACTAGTTAACCATTAACTAATCTATTTGTCAAGCCAAGGGGATTCATTAGGGTCGATTAGGGGACTAAGTCACTCAAATGTTTTTAATTATACTCTCGGGCTAATTAGGAGGACCTAATCAACCAATTTTACCTATTCTCATGGTAAAATTAATCAACCAAGTATTTCCACAACTCATAGTGATTCGATTGATATCTTAGGAAGTCAATCACCTATTCTCATGGTGAAGTTAACCTAAAATCTAGCTAAAGGTCTATCTAAGGTTTCATTTCTCAATCCTGCACCTTAGACTTCCATAACAAGTTCAAATGGTGATCAATCAAATAAACAGGGCAACGAAATTAGCTAGACAACACAATCTCACCCAAAACACCCCTAAGCTTGACTTCAAGGTCAACACATGATTAGCAAGGTCATCCCCTTCCCTTAGCTACTAATCTACTCACTAGCCATGAAAAGGAATAAATAAAAAGCTTGAAGCAACAATGGTGAAAATCATATTTAATAAGCTAATCATCAACTAATTACTACTAATCAATACTAAAGCAAGGTAAAACAAGTATAAAAGTAAATAAAGAGAAGAGATAGAAGAAATACTCAAAGTTGGATGGAAATCAAATGCAAAACTCCATTAAAATAACTTCAAAACTTCAATATTTAACTTTAAGATCTACTTTCTCTCTCTAAACCTTCAACTTCTCTCTGTACTCTCTCCCTAATTAAAGCTAATTAAAAATTCAGAAAATAAAGCTTAGTTGATTATTATTACAAAATTGAGTTTTTCTACCCCAAAGTACTAAGGGCAAAGCCATAAAACACACAACCGAAACCGTCCAAAAAAACCCGAAACAAAACCAAAATCGACCGAAACAAAACCGAAATCGACCGAAACTAGAGCGACCCGCTCCAAAAACAATGGAGCGCCCGCTCCAAAAACAATGGAGCGCCCTCTCCAAAAACAATGGAGCGCCCGCTCCAAGGTCGCTCCAGCCCTGCTCCATATCTGCTGCTTCTCTGCTTCAATTTTGGGCTACGGAGCGGTCGCTCCTTAGCAAATGGAGCGACCGCTCCCTTGTTCTTGACCATTTCAATATGCCTAAGCAAGCAAGACTTGAAACGAGGTTAGATATAGGGGATGGGGGATGCGAATACTCTAAAAACTAAAGCAAAACATAGTATCATGAAAAAGGGTGTAAAAGGGGAAGAAAAGGGAACTAAATGGCCTAAAATGCAACTACATGACCTAAAACTAATCCTAATTAATGGGTTTAAAACACACTTATCAGATATCAACGCCGATTAGAGTTATGGAAGAATCTTGGAGACTGTAATAGACTAGGGGACTCAATAGCCTATGGAAGCATGGTGATATTAGATATTTCATGCTTCAACATAGAATTGGGTTATTTGGTCTCCTAGAAACAAGGGTTAAGGCTATTAACTTTGTTAAAGTCTTCCCTAAAATTTGTGATGGTTGAAGTGTGTGCTGCAATTATCAAAGTCATAGAGGTGGTAGAATTTGGGTTGTTTGGTAACTTGGTTGTTTTTCTATGGATATTTTGTGTGATACTGATCAAATGATTCACATGAAAATTCTACATAACTCTTCTAAGCAAACATTTAGGTGCACTATGGTTTATGCACATAATGATCCAAATCTTAGATTAGAGTTGTGGAAGAATCTTGTAGAGTGTAATAGAGGTTGTGTTGGTCCTTGGGTTGTTATGGGGGATTTTAACAATGTTCTCAACCTTGATGAGAGGTTGGGGCAGGATGTTACCTTGAGTGAGGTGTTTGAGTTTAGAAGATGCTTGGAGATATGTTTGCTCTTTGATTTGAAAGTGAGTGGGCCTTTCTTTACTTGGTGCAATAAGCAGCTTGGTGAGGCTAGAGTTGCTTCCAAGATTGACAGGGTGGTTGTGAATGAACATTGGATGGATTTATTTCAGTTTTCTTAGGTTGTTTTTCACCTTGAGGGGCTTTTTGATCATTATCCTTGCGTACTTCAGTTTAATGAGCAGATTAGACTTCCTAGGTCTACTTTTAAATTTTATAACATGTGGACTTTGGCACCAAGGTTTATTGAGGTAGTGCAGGAGCAATGGAATGCTAGTGTGAGTGGTGCTCCTATGTTTTGTGTTGTGCAGAAGTTAAAAACTCTTAAGAAACCCCTGAAGGTTTAAAATAAGGAATGCTTTCATGAAATTGAAACTATTGCTGACTTGGCTAGAGTGAGATTGTCTGAAATACAGGCTCAACTGCATGCAGCTCCTGATAATATAGACCTGATTCAGCAAGAGCATTCTGCTAGGGAGGAGTATTTGTTAAAGCATGCAGCCAGACTTAGCTTTTTACAACAAAAGGCAAAAATAAGATGGATGAGAGAAGGTGATGCTAATACCTCTCTTTTTCATGCTTATCTGAAAAAGGCAAGAAATACTACTAGAGTTTTCAGAATCCAGAATTGTGTTGGAGAGGAGGTTATGGGATGTGATCAGATTGCTGGTGCCTTCATAAGATTATTATCAATAGTTGTTGGGGTCTGAGCTTCCTCAAAGGAAAGGTGTGAAAGTGAGGTTGTTCAGAGAGGGGTTGTATTGAGTAATGAGCAGCAACTGAGTATCTGTAAGGAGTTTTCTGGAATGAATGTTAAATCTACACTCTTTTCTATTGATTTAAGGCACCTGAACCTGATTGTTTTTCTAGTAAGTTTTACAAAGCTGCTTGGCCTGTGATTGGGGATGAGATTGTTGCAGCTGTTTTGAATTTCTTTCAGACTGGGAATTTATTAAGACAGATTAATGCAACTAATCTGGTTCTTATTCCTAAATGTCCACAACCTATCAAGGTGAGTCAATTCAGACCTATTGCATGCTGTAATGTGTTGTATAAAATTATTAGCAAGATGATTTGTGCTAGATTCAAGGAGATGTTGCCTAGTATTATTTTTGAGGCTCAGGGAGCTTTTTATGCTGGGAGATAGATCATGCACAATATTTTGATGTGTCAGGAGCTGCTTAGTAGGTATGGTAGGAGAAATCATACTCCTAAGTGCACCATTAAGATTGATTTGCATAAAGCTTATGAGAGTGTGAACCGGGATTTCATTGAACAGATGTTACTAGCTCTGCATTTCCCTTCAAGATTTATTCAGTGGGTTATGATTTGTGTTAGATCTCATTCCTACTCTATTAGTGTGAATGGTGCAATGCATGGTTTTTGTAAAGGTGCTAGAGGGATTAGACAGGGTGATCCCATGTCTCCTTTGTTATTTGTGGTTTGTATGGAGTATCTTAGTAGGATACTTGAGGTTGTGGGGGGCGGAAGAGATTTCTCCTATCATTATAGATGTAAAGAGCTTAGAATCACCCACTTAGTATTTGCTGATGATTTATTGCTATTTAGCAAAGGTGATGTGCCTTCTGTGATGGTGCTGTTGAAAGCACTTTCTTCTTTTGGTGCTGCTTCTGGTCTACAAGCAAAATTGCCATTTATTTTGGAGGAGTAGAACACAGATTCAGGAGGATTTTATTGCAAGTTTTTGGTTTCTCTTTAGGTTCATTGCCTTTTAGGTACCTTGGGGTCCCTTTGAATGCCAAGAACCTTAAAATGGCAGACTGTGATATGTTGATTGATAAGATGATGGCTACAATTTAGTGTTGGAGTTCTAGGAATTTATCCTATGCTGCTAGGGTGATTTTGATCAACTCTGTTCTCATGAGTATCAATATCTATTAGGCACAATTTTTTGTGCTACCTAAGAAGATATTTAGCAGGATTATTCAGCTTTGTAGATGCTTCCTTTGGGATGGGAGATTGAATTCAAACAAACCCCCACCTGTAGCATGGGATCTGATTTGTAAGAAGAAAGCTGAAGGTGGTTTGGGCCTAAGAGATTGCTTGAGCTGGAATGTTGCTGCCATGGGTAGATATGTTTGGCAAATATCCCAAAAGAATGATTTACTTTGGGTAAAATGGATTCACCATTATTACATCCAAGATAAAGATTGGTGGTCTTTTGTGCCACCTCAGCATGCGAGTTGGTGTTTTAAGAAAATATGCAAGATCAAAGAGCAGTTGAAGAGTGGTTTTGTTGCTGGTTCATTGGGAGTCACAGGCAAATATAGTGTTAAGAGTACTTATAAATGGATGTAAGATGCAGTTCCAAGAGTCAAATGACATTATTGGGTTTGGAACATATTCAACGTGCCAAAGCATTCTTTTATAGCTTGGTTGGTGGATTTAGATAAGCTTAAGACTGGAGCTAAGCTTATGAAGGCTGGGGTGATTCAGGAGGCTATTTGTTGCTTGTGTGGTGATGCAGATGAGAGCTCTCATCATCTATTTTTCAAATGTGCTTTCAGCAGACAGTGTAATGAGAGTATCTGTGCATGGTTGGGGCTTAGAGCTCAACAGATGGATTGTATTCATAATGTTTGGAAGAGATAGTGGAAAAGAAAAATCAGATCCAGTTACAGAGGAAGGTGAGGGTGTGCCTTGGCTGCCTGTGTCTACACTATCCGGAAGGCTAGAAATTCTGCCCTTTGGAAGTTGTATGTCCCTAGGCCTGCTCTTGTATGTAATGAGATTAAAAAACTAGTTTGTGCTAGGGTTTCTATTTTGATCTCTGAGATATGGAGTATGGATGATGTAAGTTGGTCTAATTCTTTAAATTGAGTTAGGTAGTTGGTTGTTAGGTTTGGTTTGGCTGTATAGTTGGATGGATTGCTAGGTTGTAATATTCTGGCTGTATAGTTGGATGGATTGCTAGGTTGTAATATTCTTTCAGTTTCTTCAATATATGCTTACTGTTTACCTAAAAAAAATAAACAAAACAATGATATAAGGGAAAAAACAAAAAAAAATTGATCAGTAGTATCCCTCTTAAAGCAAATACACATGAAAAAAAACCAAGAACAGAGAAGGAGGACTTATCTGTTGAAGACTCTAAACTTGCTGCCTTCCAAAGGAAAAGTAAAGGCAATATGTTAATGTGTAGGCGTACTTAATGGGGTGAAGTTACCGTGTCTTGGATATTTGTTAGGGGTGAAGTTCTATCTAATAAAAATGCTAAGTTAATGAACGGCTGAAGCGAGTCTTGTATATATATACAAGATAAATTTTGCCCCAGCTAAGTAAAGATAATAAATAGATAGATTTTCTTCGATCTTTGAGAGGAAACAAATCTAATACTAATATGATTAGGTTTATAGTATACAAGATTTGTTAGAGTTATTCCCAGTTAATAACTCTCATAAAAAAATCCCAAATCAAAATCAAGTTCGTTGAGACCCTGTCACAATTAAACACCTCAAAACGTGTATGTGACATAGTCTCGAGGGGCAATTTGTAGACACTAAAAATTTATTAGTGTTTTATATTAAAAATTAAATTAATTAGTTTTGAGCTAAAAGAAATAATATCCCAATTTAATTAATTTAGCCCATCTTAATAAAGCCCAAATTAAATAAACATAATTTCGGTTGTAAAATATTCGGGTCAGTCCATATTACTAGCCCAAACAGATGGTTAAATGGAGAAGGTAAAAAGACTATCAAGTCATAAACGGGCCCAAACCCACACCACCAAAAGTCCATTAAGGATTTCCATCCCCTATAAATATAGACCTCTCCACCTTCAGTTGCAGAGGTCGGAAAGATCATTTATTCTCAAGAGCTCTTAAATTTCTCTTTGAAATCCTTTCTAGAATTAGTCAATAAGCACATCAAATTTGTGTCGATTGTTCAGAGAAACTCAAACACATTCGACTGAGATTCAAGCTGTGTCAGCCCTCACTCGAATAAACCCAAACAAAATCTCAAACTCAGGTTGACATTGACAAAACGTCACCCTACACTCAAACTCAGGTTGACGTTGACAAAACGTCACCCTACAATCAAACTCAGGTTGACGTTGACAAAACATCACCCTACACTCAAACTCAGGTTGACGTTGAAAAAACGTCATCCAACACTCAGACTCCGGATGACCTTGACAAAACGTCATCCAACGCTCAAATTCAGGTCGTTGTGGACAAAACGTCGTCGTACACTCAAGTAAAGGTCGACATCAAGCTGCGGTACAGAATCAGAGGACTTAGTTTATTTTAGATAAACAGTAATACATAGATTGTACCCAAAATATTATCAATATAAATTTATTTTTGTTACATTATTTCTTAGTTTATTTATTTAGACTGCGAAATTTGCTGAATACAATGGCTTCTAATAATGCAACTTTAGGCTATTTACAAATAATAAAGCACCTTTTTGAGAATTCCGGAATATAACAACTTTTATACCTCCATTAACTTTGAGTAAGATAAATGAAATTAAACCTATAAACGAGGTAAACCTGAATACTTGTCTTTTAATAGTTGGTCAAAAGGTTACTATAAAGGTAGCATAGAGCCTATAAAAAGTAAATTTATAATTAATTCTTTAAAGTAAAATATCATTTAATCCTAGTCAAAATTTATGAGTTATAAAGGTTACTATAATTTGGAATAATCAAAAGGTTGCTATATTCTGCAATACTCAAAAGTTTGCTTTAGTATTTGCGAATACCCAAAATGATGCATTATTAGAAGAAAATAACCCTATAAAAATAAAATGATTATTATTATATTATTATATTTAATTATTATTATTAGTATTATATTTCTAACAATAATTTCAGATACTATCATAATTTTAATATTACTCCCTCATAATGATCTACCCACTTTCTATTTTTATATGATTTTTTAAAGTTCTACCCACTTCTATTTTATTTCTAAAATGACAAAGGTTTATTCTCTTTTTAAACTATTTTACCAACTTATTGGGCCTGCATAATTCTATACTCTCTCACAACCACATTATCTCTCATATTTAAATAAACAAAACGGATCCACTTTCACACTATCTCTCTTCTTTGCCTTGATTTTTGCAGTAATGTTAATTAGATAATATATTACGAAACGGAGGGAGTGATAGATAATATGACGATCGGTAAATTTCCATGTTTGAAAGAAGAAAAACATTAGCTAAGATAGTTTGGAAAGACATGTAACCGATTGATACACGACAAGGTATCCATGAAGATGTTAATGATGGTCCTGACGATGTTAATGATGGCCTTGAAGATGTTAATAATGGCCATGAAGATGTTAATGATGATTTGTAGAGGATAATGAAGAGGTGGAAGATCATATGGAAGAAGATGATCTAGAAATTATAAGTAGAAGATGATTTTTATTTAAATGAATGTAGTGTAATTGAATTAATATTAAGGTGAATATTATATTTTCGAGCCAAATTGGTAACCAATTTAAATAATGATAATAATAATAATAATAATAATAATAATAATAATAATAATAATAATAAAAGACTCTAGTAATAATAATGGATAAGATAATGTCTAATAATAAGTTAGATATATGATAGAAGTGTCGATAAGAATATTTAAAAAATAATTATAATAGTAATATATTTTATCAAAAGTCTCAATAATGACGTCTTTAAAGTTTTTTAATAATATTTAAGAACATAATTATATGTTAAACCATTAATATGATTTAATAGAACTTCATATATGAATGCAACAATAAAAACTATAACGATAATAATAAATGAATAATAATACCGAGATGATAACAAAAGTGTGGTTATTAATAAAGTGGATTGAAAATTTTGAAACTAATGGAGTTGAGTTGAGTTGAGTTGAGCTGAGCTGAACTGAACTGTATTGTACTGTACTTAACTGAACTGGACTGAAATTAATGGAGTGAACTAAATTGAACTGGAATATTTTTTAATTAATTAAGTCAAAAAAAATAGATCCTTAGACTTCATTTACAATTTTTAATATAGACCCGGGTGTACCATGAGCATGATACACTTAACGCTATTTTTTGCTCAAATCATCTTGGGTGTACCATGCTCATGGTACACCCAAAACTATTTTTTTGCTCAAATAGCCTTGGGTGTACCATGCTCATAATACACCCGGTGTATGTATTAGGCATGTATTTAGGTGTAACTAATTAATGAGTTGTATTTAGTATATTGGGCTAAAGGCCCTAATGATGTTTAGGATGTATATAATGATATAGTTAATAGAATGAAAGCAAGGAAAATAACTTAAACCCTAAACCTAATTTTGACATGGTATCGGAGCTTAGCCTTACTTAGTGTTTCTTTACCGACCACCAGTGAACCACCAGGGTGGACTGCCGCTGTGTTTTTATTAAAACAATCTGTCGTCGGCGTGTCACCAGCGTGGCAGTCGTTCTCCTCCCACAAACACTATCCTTCCCCTTCTCGCTCTTCATCTGCTGCGCATTTAGCGTGTCTTCTCATGTCATGGCAGACGAAAAAAACAATAAACCCTCCTCCCCTTTTTACCTCGGCTCAGGAGATCAGCCCGGAAAACTGATTACTAATGCTATTCTCACCTGTGAGAACTATGTTGCGTGGACAAGCGCAATTACCTTGGCCCTCAAGGCTAGACGGAAATATGATTTTGTGGATGGCACTATCACCAAACCAACGGAGAAGAAGAAAGATGCTTGACTGGGAGATCGTCCATTCCATGATGGTTTCATGGCTGCTACGGAGTATGGAAGCAAAGCTTGCCGCTTCGATTCCGTTTCATAACGATGTTAGGTGTTTATGGCTATACTTAGAGAAGCGGTTTTGTTGCTAACGGACCGCACCTTCAACAATTTCTAACGGCCATTGTTGATTGCAAGAAACTTCGTTCCATGACTCTTGAAGATTATTACACCAAACTCATGGGTCTTTATGACGAACTATCACGTCTATAGCCCCTTCATGGTTGTGAGTGCAATTTATGCACCTGTGATGTCGCCGTCAAATTTGCTGCCGATCGTGATGAAGAGAAGACTCATCAGTTTCTCATTGGTCTTGATGGTGACTTGTATGGCACGGTTCGCTCCAATATCCTTTCTCAATCTCCTCTGGCAGATTTGGACCGAATATATCAAATCCATACACAGGAAGAACGTTCCCGGAATATTCCTCGCGGCAACGCCATAAAGGAAGATGTTCATGTGTTTGCGGTGCATCCTGATTAGAATTATGACTGTAGTCGTCCTCCTGTGGACCGGATTGATCGGGTTAAACTTGTGTGATGTCACTGTAAACGCTCCGGCCACGATGCTGCCACGTGCTTTCAGTTGCACGGCAAGCCTTCGTGGTAGGAAGAAAAATATGGTCGTAGTGCCAAGTCCACGCCTGCTGCTCGCCCCGTCGCTGCTCCCCTTGTGTCTGATCACGCTGCTGCTGCAGTGCCGCATCATCGTGGTAGCACTTCTACTGCCTACGCGCTGTTACCCGATGGTGTAGGCTCCTCTACCTCCACAGGTTTTGTTGCTGCTCCGTTCGCTGACCTCAGCCCGACCCAAGTTCAGGCCCTTATGCATTTAATTAATAATGAGACGACTAAAAATGATCGTATGACGGGCTAGCAATTTTCTAGTCAATGGCTTATTGATACGGGTGCCTCCACCATGTTACTTGTGATGTCTCGTATCTCACTCATGTCACTCCTATTGGTTGCCCCGTTGGATTGCCCGAGGTAATAGTGCTCATGCTACTATGGAGAGTCGTGTATTTCTGACTGACGGCCTCACACTTCATCATGTTTTATATTCCCCAACTTAATTGCAATTTGATTTCGGTGTCGCAAATGATTGATGAGTCTGATTGTCACGTAAATTTCACCTCTTCTTTGTGTGCTATATAGGACCGATACTCGGGGACCCTGATTGGAGCCGGTGAGCGGCGTGATGGACTCTTTCTCTTTCTTAGCATCCTGTCGGTGCAAGAAGTGGTTACAGGATTGGCTGAGTTCGAGTTATGGCATCGTAGATTGGGACATACCTCATATCGTGTTGTCATGTTAGTTTCTGCTGTTAGTTCTAGTACAATTAGGAAGAAACTAAATAAAGCTTGTGTTGTCTGTCCCCAAGCTAAACAAACTCGTGATTGTTTTCCCATTAGTGATAATAAAGCAACTCGTACTTTTTAACTTATTCATTGTGATTTGTGGGGTCCATATCGTACACATTTGACTTGTGATGATGTGTATTTTCTTATTGTGGTGGATGATTATTCTCGTGCTGTTGGGGTGTATTTATCAAGAAATAAGAAGGAGGTTAAGGGTGCTTTCATGTCTTTCTTTGCCATGTTTACTCGACAATTTGAAAGTACTGTTAAAATTATTAGACCTGATAATGAGACAAAAATTAATTATTTGGCTGCTTATATGGACCATCATGGCATTTTATTTCAATCCTCGTGTGTGGGTACCCCTCAACAAAATGGGTGAGTTGAACGGAAACATCAACATATTTTGAATGTTAGTCGTTACTTATTGTTTCAAGCCCATCTGCCTGTTACTTTTTAGGGTGAATGTGTTCTTGCTGCTGTTCATATCATTAATAGAACCCCATCTGGCTTGTTAAATGGTTTGACCCCTTATGAGATGCTTACGGGAAAGCCTCCCTCTTTTGATGAGTTGCGTGTGTTTGGATGCGTTTGCTTTGCTCATAACCAACGAGCAAAAGGTGATAAGTTTGCTCCTCGTAGTAGGCGATTTGTCTTTGTTGGGTATCCTAATGCTCAGAAAGGGTGGAAATTGTATGATATTGAAAATGGGGTCTTCTTTGTGTCGCGTCATGTCAAATTTCATGAAAACGAGTTTCCATTTTCTTTCGGTGATGATAGTGGTCCGCCTAATGCTTTGGGTCATGATGCTGATTTATTTTCTACTCCTCTTCGCCCTTTATTGGATGATTATGTGGACTCTAGTGATGAAGGGTCCATTGGGCCGACACCTATGGTAGCCCATAATGTTAAACAACCACCTACTCCCTTCCAACCTTCCTCTCCACAAATACCCAGCCCATTACCCGATACCACACATGTTGCCCAATACCCACAAATCACCCGCCCCACTCCTGGGCCCAGCACCCTTGCCCAGCCTCTCCTTGAGCCCAACCCGAACACCACAACCTCCCATACCACTAGTGAGCACCCCGTGAGTGATGAGCAGCCCCTTGGGCGTGGGTTTCGAGAGAAATGATCCTCCGTTTTGCTTCGTGATTTTGTTACTGCTACGGTTCCCAAAAGAGTCCATCTACGTCCTCATCTACTTCTTCAGGTTCCTCAGGTAATCCTTATCCTTTAGCGCACTTTGTGAATTGTGATAAATTTTCTGTGTGACACCGTCTTTTTCTTACAACGGTTACTTTTGGGATTGAACCTCGTTCTTTCTCTGAGGCTATGGGAGATCCTGGTTGGCGTGAAGCCATGCAAAAAGAGATTGGGGCACTGGAGGACAATGGCACTTGGGAAATGGCACTCCTTCCCACTGGTCCTAAGGCACTTGGTTGTAAATGGGTTTACAAAGTGAAGTATCACTCTGATGGGTCTGTTGAACGTCTTAAGGCTCGTTTGGTGGTGTTTGGGAATCATCAAGTAGAGGGGATTGACTACAATGAAACATTTGCCCCTGTGGCCAAGATGGTAACTATTCGGGCTTTCTTGGCTGTCGCTGCTGCTAAAAACTGGGAACTACACCAAATGGATGTTCATAATGCCTTTCTTCACGGGGATTTGGAGGAAGAGGTCTACATGAGACCACCACCACTCCGAAGCCCGGTATGGTCTAACGGTTGAAGAAGTCTTTATATGGGCTCCGTTAGGCTCCGCCGATGCTGGTTTGAAAAGTTAGCCACCTCCTTGTTACGCTATGGTTTTGTCCATTGCTACTCTAATTACTCCCTTTTTATTATTAGCTGCGGCCTCGTTCAGCTATCGGTCCTCATTTATGTGGATGATCTCGTTATCTCTGGTAACTTCTCTGCTGCTAGTGTCTCTTTCTAGCAGTACTTGGGCGATTGTTTTCATATGAAGGATTTGGGTCCCTTGAAATATTTCCTTGGGATCGAGGTAGCTCGGAGTCCCGAGGGTTTGTTCCTGTGTCAGCACAACTATACATTGGATATCATTTCCGAGACTGGTTTCATTGGGGCCAAGTCAGCTGCCTTCCCAATTGAGCAGAACCATACCCTTGCCCTGGCCACTGGGGCGTTGCTGTTTGATCCTGAGTCGTACCGTCGCTTGGTTGGTCGTTTGATATATATCTCTTTCACCCGCCCGGATTTGGCAGATTGTGTTGACATTCTTGCTCAGTTCATGCAGACACCGAGACAGGAGCATTGAAAGGGATCTTTTCGTGTTGTTCGATACCTTAAGGGTTCTCGAGGCCAAGGCATCCTCCATACTACGGAGTGCGATTAATCATTGTCTGGATGGTGTGATTCTGACTGGGCTAGTTGCTCGTTGACTAGGCGTTCTTTCACTGGCCGGATTGTGTTTCTTGGTTTGTCCCTAATCTCTTGGAAAACCAAGAAACAACACACCGTCTCCCGTTGCTCCTCCGAGGCCGAGTATAGGTCTATGGCCGATGTCACCTCTGAGTTGAAATGGTTGCACACTCTTCTTGAGAGTTTAGGAGTTCACCATCCGCGCGCCATCTCTCTCTATTGTGATAGTATGTCTAGTCTTCACATTGCCTAGAATCCCGTGTTTCATGAGCGTACGAAACATATTGAGGTGGATTATCACTATGTTCGTGATGCGCTTTGGAGTGGTCTCATCACTACCCAGCATGTTATTACGCACACACAGCTTGCTGATATCTTCACCAAGGCTCTTGGTAAACGATAGTTTCATCTGTTGCTAGGCACGTTGGGCATTTGTAATCGACATGCTCCAACTTGAGGGGGGTATTAGGCATGTATTTAGGTGTAACTAATTAATGAGCTGTATTTAGCATATTCGGCTCAAGGCCCTAATGATGTTTAGGATGTATACAATGATTATTGTTAATAGAATGAAAGCAAGGAAAATAATTTAAATCCTAAAAATAATTTTGCCAGTATGATACGTAATCTCACTTTATTTGTCTAGTCGAGTGACATTAATCTGTGCTAGATTTTGATTCAATTAGATGATTATCTTCACAAATTCCAAAAATATATGAAAATTTATAAGGTCTATGAAATTTCGTTAAACTTCACGTGATAAGATTACAGAATTTAGAAATTGAAAAGCTCAAGAGTATTAGTTAGATATTGATTTATGATGTCTCTTCAGCTTACATTCCTCACATAGAGCTCTCACGAACAAGAGTTTCCTTTTTAACTCATAACTAGTTATTAGCCTCACAAGGTTCCGAGTCATGATATTTTATTTGAATTTTAAATTTTAATTAAAATAAAGATATAAAATAATTTCATACAATCGCATATTAAATTATTTTTATTGTTTAAGATCAAAAATGTTTTAAAGTATACAATTAATGAATTCAATATATAAAAAAAAGCATAAAAATGTTTTTAACAATTATTAAGTAAATTTTGTTTCAAAGTAATTGAATTCATTAGATAATTTAAAAAATCTAGCTTTAAAAAAATCTTTAAATCATAAATTATAAATAAAATTAGAATTTGATATTTTTATTGATTAAGTATTGTATAAAAAGATTGTTTGTTAAATAAAAATATAATGTAATATTTTTAAATCTCCATTATATGTCATCATCCTTAAAGAATTTGTTTGTTAGAAAATAAAGAGAATTGAGATATAATTAAAATATTATCTACTACTATTATGGGTTAAACAATATATCAAAAATATATACCCAAACAACATCTTCTACCTTTGGGTTTGAATTTCTTCTCTCCAAATTTGTAATTGGTGGGAAGACCTAGTAGCTAGATTTGGAATTTGTTTACAAATAAAATATGTTGTGTGGGGTTAGAATACTAACACTTTAGATAAGAGGTAAAGGGTTAGGGCTTTAATTAAAAAAATTGAAATAATTAATATTAGATATCATGTAAGAGATACAAGACTTTGATTGCATTATTATAATCATTAGTTATTACTACTATCTTTTAGTAATTAAAAGTGGCTTTTGAAACCAAAAAAGGGTTTCGCATGGTGGTAGTAATGACTTTTCATATAGAAGGTTATGAGTTCAAATCCTCTTGGCGGGTAGCATAGTGAGCTTACGCTTGAAATATAGGAAAATGATCAAGTGAAAACTGTTTTCACCTTGAAAACCAAGTAAAGGGGTTACGCGTGCATTCATTAATGGCATTTTTGTAAATACGGACAACTTTGATATTAGCAGCACAACTTTGATGTTAGAAGCACGCGTACCCTTAAATCGTAATATGTACCCTCCAAAATCTTATATGTACCCCTTTTTGCTAATTAGGACGGTTAGTTTTCAGTTTTCAGCAAACCATAGGTTTTTTTTGGCAAGTAAAGAGTATTATAACAAAGGGACTTAAAAACGCCATCACCATACAAACACCTGCTAAAGAGACCCACACCTTCTAGGAAGGGTTTGGCCCTAGAAGCAAGCAAAACTACTGAATCAACAAAGACCTCATACTAGGATCACTCCTAGTAGCTATCTTAAAGAGAACTTCACTATACAGTTGGCCTACAGACTTAGAAGAACTCTTAAAGATTGTGCTATTCCTATACAACCATACACAATACACTGACTCCACAAAAGCAACAATATACAACTTAGAAATAACAGACTTTCTCTTGGTCATAGAAGTAGCAATCTGCAGCTCAGCAGCAAAAGGAAGAACAACTCTGCAAACCTCCAGCTTCCTCAGCACCTGCAACCATAACTCAACAGAGAAGGAACACTCAAAGAAGAGGTGCTCATGAGATTTATTACTACTGTTGCAAAGCACACACATAGGATCACAAGAGACATTCCAGCAAATCAACCTATCTGTAGTAGCCAGCCTACCATATATAGCTAGCAAAACAACAAAAATGCTTCTAGGAGATGCCATATTGTTGCAAACAAGTTTCCTCCAAAGGACCTTCTCATGTTCACCTAGCAATAGCTTGTACATTTTGCTAATGCTAAAGCCTTTACTATTAGTCAATTTTCTCCAACCTCCCAGATTCTACACCATCTCTCTACATTGAAGGATCTTTTTGAAGTTCCAAGAGCTAGTAAGTGGGATGAGCATGGTATCAAGACAACCTCTTTTAACATAATAACTATCAACCCATCTCACCCGTAATTTGTCTTTTTTGTTAGAGAGAGCCCACAAAATCTTAGTGACAGCAGCTTTATTCCAACACAACTATCCCTAAGATTCAAACCACTAGTAGATTTAGGGAGACAAAGAGTATCCCAAGCAACTGGAGCTTTAGAGGATTTCTGAGCAGACCCTGTCCATAAGAATGTTCTACAGCAAGAGTTAATCTCTTTCAAGAACTTCTTTGGCTATATGAAAATTTGACACCAGAAGGACTGCATACTGGACAAAACAGATTTCACAAGCTGTAACCTTCCAGCATAACTGAGAAACTTTGAATTCTAAGATTTCACCCTGGCTAGCATATGCTCAATGAGAGGCTTGCATTGATTATAATTGAGTTTTTTTTTTGAAAGAGGAACCCCAAGGTATCTAAAAGGGAAAGAACCTTGAGGGATACTAATACTCTCACTCATATAGCTTTCTCCTCAGGGCTAATACCTCCAAAATAGATATTACTTTTTTCAACACTTGCCTCCAAACCTGAAGCTTTAGAAAATTTCTTAAAAGCTTGAAAACACAACTTAATAGAAGGCTCATCAGCTCTAGTGAACATAAGCAAATCATCAACAAACATAAGATGTGTTATCCCAACTCTTTTGCATTTTGGATGGAAATGAAACTGAGGGCTGGAAGACATTGCTTTCATACATCTAGTCAAATACTCCATACCAATAGCGAACAAGAAAGGGGAGAGAGGATCACCTTTCTTATCTTGAAAAGGAGAACAAGGCTTACCATTTATGAGAATGGAATAAGAGACAGTAGAGACACATGCCATAATCCAACAAATAAATTTACTAGGAAAGCCAAGCTCAACTAGCATCTTGTGAAGAAAAGGCCATTGAATGGAATCATAAGCTTTCTTAAGGTCCACTTTAATCACACACCTAGGAGAAATGCGAGATCTAGTATACCCTTTAATAAGCTTAGTAGATAAGAGAATATTATCTGCAATGTGTCTCCCTGGGATAAACCCTGTTTGAAACTCACTCACTACCTCAGCAACACATTTTTGAAGCCTATTAGTAAGGATTTTCCCTATGATCTTATAGATCAAGTTACAGCAAGCAATAGGCCTAAAATGAGCTGCTTTAGAGGGATTAGAAAGCTTAGGGACAAGAGTGATAGAGGTGATAAATACTTGATGTGGAATATCACCAGTATAAAAAAACGGAAGAATAGCATCATAGATATCTCCTTTGATAATAGGTCACACTTTTTTTGAAGAAAAACTGCATTATAGCCATCCACCGCAGGAGCTTTAGAATCATCAATAGAGAACAGAGCAACCTGAATCTCATCCATTGTAACAGAAGCAGTAAGAGCAGCACAGGAACTAAGGGACACTCTAACACCACCCCTGACAATATCAGGCTCAACTGCAGGCAAGGAGGGAGCCATAGTACCCAAAAGAGCTATATAAAACTTTAAAATGATATCTTGAATCTTATTAGGATGAGTAATGGAATCATTTTGATCATCTAACAACATGGATTTTCAGTTTCTACTCCTTCTCTCTTTCATAGCAGAAAAAAAGAATTTAGAGCTAGAATCCCCTAATGTCAACCATTGAATCCTGGCTTTCTGTTTAAGAGCTTTTTCCTCAACAGCTAGCCACTTCTTCAAATCCGTAATAGCCTCAGCTTCCTTAAGATTAAGAATAGGACAGCTAGGATTATCTTGTAAATCAGATTGAATATCATGTAACTCCTGTCTAGCAGCTTCAATTCTATCAACAACACCTGCAAACTCTTGACAGTGAAGAGCTTTGAGAGAGATTTTAAGCTTTTTAAGCTTAAACCAGATTTGCTGAAGTAAATCACCCCTACTTCCTCCTTTCCAGTGCTCTTGCACAGTTTTCAAGAAGTCACCATGATCAACTAGATGATTGAAAAACTTAAAAGGTCTGCCACCTCCAGTATCTTCTAACATACATTCTACAATAAGAGGGGTGTGGTCAGAGATAGAGTTATTACAATAACACACCTCAATGTGTCCATGCTGCAGCATCCACATATGATTGCCCAAGCATCTATCAATCCTACTAGCCACCCTATGCTCTCCTAGCCCTTTACTAGACCAAGAGTAGAAATGGCCAGAGCTTTTGATCTCAGCTAAATGAAAATTAGTAATGAAACCATCAAAATCTTCAGTTTCATAAGTAGTAATAGTAGCACCATTGATTCTATCATTAACTAACAATACAACATTAAAATCTCCCATTATCAGCCAAGGAGAATGAATAGATGCTGCCAAACTACTCAACTCAGTCCACAAAGCCTTCATGTCCCCTACTGTATGAAGTTCATAAACACAAGTAATGAGAGAAAAAAGAGCACTCTGATGAAACACTTCAAGATGAATAAGTTGCTCTGATTTACTAGTCACTCTAATATTTATAGAGAGAGGCTGCCACCCTAGCCAAATTCTGCCTTTATTTGAGAAATCATAGTTGCAATCCCAATTCTAGCAGAAGTCAAATTTCTTCATAATCTTAGAAGAATTATGCTTTTTAACCCTAGTTTCTAGCAAATCAACTAGGTTAATATGCTGCTTCCTCAGAAAAGATCTAACCTCAATGATTTTCACAGGGTCATTGAGCCCCCTGATGTTCCAAGAGCAAAACTTAATCATGTGAGGTAGAAGTCTGCTCCCTCACCAGTCACCACATCATCCTCTTCACAAGTAGGAGAAAGCAAACAATAAGTGTTCTGCATTGGAGTTGGGCACATTGGAGCTTTCCCCTTATCTCTTGTCCTCTTAGTAATAATTTCCCATTTTTCAGCCTGAGAAGAGCTTGCTTTAGATGTGTCTGCAGCAGGGGTAAACAATTGTTGATCAGGTTGCTCTAATACATGAGTGTTCAGCTGAATGGCACCAAACTGAAGAGCAGCATCTCCTGATTACAGAGTTTCAGGAGCTCTAACTGGAGCAGTAGCTGAGGCAACAGGCTCAGGGATAACTTTCTTCACCCATTGTTGAGTAGGCTTTTTAGCTTTAACCCGAGTCTTATCAAGAGTTACGTCCTACCAAATTGCATTTCTTACAGTAGGAAGGCCTCCAATCATAAAGCACTCTTTGTTGGAAGACAGCACCATAGGGATCCTCAATATTCACATGCTTAATAAGAGGCTGAGTAACATCAATTTCAACTAGAATTCTAGAAAAAGAGACCCTAAGCTAATGTGTAATACACTCATTAGCATATAATGGAGTGCCAATCATACTTCCGATCCTACTTAGAGCTTGTTCACCCCAACAATTCAAAGGCAAGTTCGGAAATTTAACCCAAAGTGGAATTACTTTCAGAACCTCCTCATGAAAATTAAACTGTGGAGACCAACATATAATATCTCATTTTTATCCTCAATAGATTGAAATTGAGCAACAAAATATCCCTCATCGTGATAAAACAATTTTGGTGTAGAGACATTATTCCATTAAGTCGAAATAAAGCGTCTAAGAGCAGCTAGAGTGGGATTGAATCCAACAACATACAAAATCAAGGCATTTTCCCACTTCCTAGTTAATGGTTCAATCTCAGAATGCTGAAGTTTAGCTACAGATTTACCTAGATGATCACTAGGAGTAACAAAAAGAAGAGACTGGCCTTTATGAGCTAGTTTAGCATTATGAAACAAGGTATTCATCCTAGATTAGCTGATTCTTCTTCAAGATTCAATCTCCTAGAAGCAGAAGAAGAGTGAGACTTACCAACCTTTCCAAATAACATTGTTCCATTGGATTGAGCTCTGGTGGCCACTTGATACTCCGATTGAGATGTACCATTGGCTGAGCAAGACTCCCGGAACCTTCTCCAGTATTTCCCTGAGCTTGAGACCTCTTCTTTCTAGCCATTACAAGAGAGGCGCACGATAACAATGTCACGCTATCATACACTTAAGTCGCCATGGTTAGAGAGCACAAGCTTTTTTTGCTTATGATAATCATTCCGGACATTACAAATATTACCCAAACCACAGGTTTTTAGCAGACCCGACTCTCTATATTTATACTAGTCTTTCCCCGTGCTAATGCACGGAATATTTTATCTATAAATAGTCAATATATATTAAAGTTACTACTGCATGAAATAAAAAATGAAAATCATTACAAAACAATGTACTATGTTACAAAACCAAATATCTTAATATCAAGTTATATTAATGCAATGAAGGAAAATTAGTAGGAGGCCACTGAAGGTCATCGCTTTGGCCGTTTCAATCTTCGAAATAAGTATACTATTATTTCAATATTAATCTTTTCATAAATTATTTTTCCCTCTGCCTAGAGTTGGGATAAATGTATCATATACTCCAAGCAAATTTTTAATTCACGATTTTGAATTACGTTTAGTCTAATATTTCTTTTATGATACAGAATCCATAGTTACTTCGTGAAACACTTATTTAAAAAAAAAATCCAACATTTATAAATCTACACTATTTTAAAAAAGGAGAAAAATGAAATATTTCTCATAATCAATTATCCAGAGAATCATAAAACACAATAATGAGTTGTTCAAAATTTCAAACCTGATTACCCAAAAATAATAAAATAGTAAACATATAATTTTTCATATTCAATCCAGAAAAAAATATTTTTTAAAGACACTAAAAGCGCAAATAGACCTTGTGCCTTCTTGCCGGATGTCCCTGTGTAATCCAGGACCTCTACCCATGGTTACGGAGAATTGAAAATAGTGAAAGGTGAAGAAAGTAAAAATGAGAAGCAGGGGAAATTATGAGATAACTTAAAGAAATGAGTAACAACCTTTATGTACAATGGATGAAGCCTTAATTTATGATTTCAATTGATTTTTATTTTTAAGTGGCAAGCTATTTGAAAAATGTAGAACGTTTATCTTCATGAAATACGATTTCGTAATGGCACCTTTTTTATAGTAGTTATCGGGGTTGTTAAACTACACCCACAAAAAAACCAAAAACGCCTACGCTCTAAATTAAAAAGAGTAAAATACCCTAATATAATTTACTTTCTCTCCCCTTCACCAATCTCTACCGAATCCACCAAAACACCGGCACTCCCCTGGAAAGAAGCCGCATATCATACATCTGAAAAGCCAACTTCATTAATACAATTTAAATCAAAAGCAACTAAAAGCCCACCAAAATTTCACATCAGCCACCAGCGACCAAAATTATTTTCTATTGTTTTGTTTTCAAGTTAGTTACTAATTTGTAGGTGTGGCAGTTTTCAAATTTTTTTAAAATCTAGATTTATTTTGTAGGTGCTGTTATCTTGTTTCTATTCTTTTGTTTTCTAGTTAGTTATTAATTTGTAGATTTGGCAGTTTTTCCAATTTCTTTTTTTTTAAATTTAGATTTATTTTTAATGGTTTTTGATGGGGTTAAAGTAGGAGTAGAATTTAGGCTTTTCTGATTTCTCATGGCTTTTAATAAAAATTGAATAACTTTATAATAATAATATAGATAACTTAAAGAAATGCGTAACAACCCTTATTTGCAATGGATGAAGCCTTAATTTTTTATTTCAATTGATTTTATTTTTAAAGTGACAAGCTCTTTGAAAAATGTAGAAATGTGTATCTTCATGAGATACAATTTTGTAATGTCACCTTTTTTTTATAGTAGTTATCGGGGTTGTTAAACTGCGCCCACAAAAAATCAAAAAAGCACACAATCTAAAAAGAGTAAAATACCCTAATATAATTTACTTTTTTCCCCTTCACCAATCTCCGCTGGATCTACCAGACCACCGCCACTTCCTTGAAAGAAGGCGCATATCATACATTTGAAAAGCCAACTTCATTAATACAATTTAAATCTAAAGTAACTAAAAGCCCACCTAAATTTCACATCAGCCACCAGCACCAAAATTATTTTCTATTCTTTTGTTTTCCAGTTAGTTACTAATCTATAGGTGTGGCGTTTTCAATTTCTTTTTCTTTTAAATCTAGATTCATTTTGTAGGTGTCGTTATTTTGAATCTGTTCTTTTTTTTTCCAGTTAGTTATTTATTTATTTTTTTTTATTTTTTTTAACAAGATACAGAAAAAGCATTAGGCTACCCTTCTCTCAAGGGTAAAACCCAAGCTATCTAAAAGAGAGAGTTTATATAGTGTTTCATCAGTCCGGATAGTTGGCCACTATATTGGCCTCACGAAAAATATGCGTAATTGTCGTTGATCTGAACGAAGAAAGAATCTGAGTGATGTCATTGACGAGAGTCTGGATACACCAGGGAGTGTTGTAATCGCCTTTTAAGCAGTTGATCACTAGTAAGTTGTCTCCTTCAATGACTAGGTCAGGGATCTTCATTTTCTTGGATTGGATAAGGGCATTGCGGAGGGCAGTAGCTTATGCTATTAGAGGAGTTGTCTTTGCCAAGTTGTAGGATTGTGCATGTAGGATTTGGCCAGATGAGTCTCTGAGCACAATTCCTGCCGTTGTTGAGTCTTGAGTCGCGGATCCGTTAAAATTTAATTTGATGAGATTTTGAGGTGGAGGAGTCCACCGTATATGGATGGTGGTTGGATGGTGGTTTGGATGTGGTTGGAAGGTGTTTGAGTGATTATCAGAATCTTGGCGAAATTGCCATTCCATAAAAATGTGTTTTGCTTGATGTAGAACCCGATTTGTTTGCCAAGTCTCATTTTTAAAGATTATGGCATTTCGTTCTTTCCATATACTCCATAGAAGGAGGAGAAGTTTTGCCACGGCTACTTTTGGGAGGGATTGTGCCTTGCTAATGAGAGAGGGGGTGTCATAGGTAGTAATGCAGTAGGGCTAGAAGCTTTTTTAGTGTGGTTTGTCCAAAAAGCAGCAGTTTGTGGGCAGTTTAGAAAAAGATGATTAGTATCTTCATTAGGAGCTAAACATATAGGGCAGTTGTTTGGGATCAGGATGTTTCTTCTAACTAAGTTTTGTCTTGTAGGGAGTCCATTAGTCAGTAATTGCCATATAAAGATTTTAATTTTTGGGGGCACATCAGTCCTCCAGATCCAGTAAAAAGGCCATTTTGTCATTTTGAAAAGATTTTGATTATGTGCTAGCCATGTGGCAGATTTTACTGTGAATTTTCCGGAAGAGGTGAGTCCCCAACATAGGTCGTGATCTTGCGGGGTGGAGAGTAGGGGAATACCTTCAATAATCGAGACCAAATGAGATGGGAGGAGGTCGTGTAGTAAAATAGAGTTCCAGGTCATATCCATCAGAATGAAATCACTAACTTTAAGATTAATATTTGATATGGTAGAAGGATCAAGATTTAAGATTTCGATTAGGCTTCTGTTGGCACACCAGTTATCCAGCCAAAAAAAGATGTCAGTTCCCGTTCCAACTTTCCAGCGGATACCTTTTCAGATAAGCTCCCGAGTTTGGAGAATAGATTTCCAAATTGGGGAATCTGTCGGTTTTGTTTTGTATTCAAAAAAAGAGGAAGTTTTTAGATATTTTTGTCGCATCAGAGAGGCCCATTTGTTAGTTGGGTTCGTTAAAATTTTCCAGGCTAGTTTGGCTAGCATACCTTGGTTCATGTGTTTGGTTTTTCGGATGCCAAGACCTCTCATGATTTTTGGTCTACAAATTTTGTCCCAAGAGAATAGAGGTAGACCCTTATTATCTTGGTTATTTTGTTTCCAAAAGAAATTGCGGTTAATAACATCTAATTTTTCAGCAGTATTAGACGGGATCTTTGTGGTAGCCATGGTATAAACAGGAATTGCTTCAAGTGTGCTTTGAATTAGAACTATACGTCCAGCTTTGGAAAGGAGAGAAGTTGACCATGAATTTAAAAGCTCGTCAGTTCTGGTAATGAGGCTGTTAAAATCCCTCGTCTTGCTTTTGTGGGAGGAGAAATGTCGACCGAGATAGCGGCCTAATGAATGCTTGGGTAACATATTAAATTTGCTTGCTATCAAATTCTTTCTGTGAGATGGCGTTTTGGCGGAGAAGTAGATTGCTGATTTGTGATAGCTAATTAGTTGTCCTGAGTTTTTACAAAGGTTATCTAGAACAGCCTTTAGGTTCTGACTAGCTGATGAAGTAGCCTTGCAGAAAAGTAAGCAGTCATCTGCAAAAATAGTCCGGGGATTTTTTGTGAGGTCGGACACAGTTTAAAGCCTATACCTGATTTAGCCGACGAAGCAGAAAAGGATAGTTCTCTTGCCAAAACTTCCATACATATAATAAACAGATAGGGGGATAGGGGATCCCCCTGTCTTAGTCCTCGAGATGGATGGAAATGGTCAGAGATGGTGTTGTTAATAGTGATAGAATAGTAAACCCACGTGACGCAGAATTTAATCCAGCTTATCCATTGTTGATTGAACCCGAGTAAGGACATGCTTTTAAAAAGGAAGTCCCATTCGATACGGTCATATGGCTTTACCATATCCAATTTTAGTGCAAACCATCCTGTCTTGCTTTTAGATTTATGATAGGAGTTCAAAATTTCCTGAGCAATGAGAACGTTGTCATGGATTTCACGACCGGGTACAAATGCGCTTTGTAGTGGGTTTATAATTTTGTCTAAAATTGGCCTTAGTCTATTTATCAAGATTTTTGCAACTATTTTGTAGATAGTGGTGCAGAGACTTATTGGCCGGAAATGAGACGGGTTTTCTGGTTGTGGGTTTTTTGGTATCATACATAATAGCGTATGATTTAGACATTTGAGAAAATGGCCATGTGTAAAAAAGCTACGTATAGCTAGACATAGATATTTTTGCATCATGGGCCAATAGCTCTGAAATTTTTTTGAGCCAAAACCATCGGAGCCCGGGCTCTTATTACGGTAAATATCAAAAATTGCTACTTGTATTTCTTTGTCAGTTATTGGTGTTGTTAGGATGTTATTGTCCTCCTCGGTTATACTGGGTGCAATGCAAGGTAATCTTATTTCTCTGAATTGAGCATGGTCAGTTTTTAGTCGATTTGTGAATTCGTTAATAATGTCTGGGGGATGATCAACCCACTGATCTAAAGAGTTTTTTTATTTTATATATTCGTTGTTTGCTGTGACGTTCTTTAATTTTTGTATGGAAGGATTTCGAGTTACGATCCCCTTGCGTAAGCCAAATTTTCCTGGAGAATTTCCCCAGTATTTTTGATTAAAAGACATAAGAGACTCACGTTGTTTGAGAAGTCGCTGATAATGAGTTTCCATATGTGCATTTGAGATGCCAGCATTGAATTGGTTCTGTATATTGAGGAGTTTTTGGTTGTTTTCTTGGAGCGTTTTAAAGGTGTGATCGAAGTTTGATTTGTGCCAATGTTTGAGGTCCACTTTTATTTTCCGGAGTTTTTGGCAAAGGGAAAAGATTCTTGAACCTGGAATGTAAGATTTCCAATGTTTTTGAATATTAAAATTTACTTTTTTATTATTTACCCAAGCCTTTTGAAATCGGAAGCGGTGTGATCCCAGGCTGGTATTTGTGTTAGTATTAATTACAATGGGCACATGGTCGGAGCATGAGAAAGGCTCATTTTGATTTTGAGCATTAGGAAATACCTGTAGCCATGAAGTTGAAGCGATTGCTCGGTCTAAGCGTTCATAAATTATGTATTTTGGTAGATGGCATACCCAAGTGTAGGGATATCCTTTTAAGGGGACGTCTCTAGCATTGAGAGTATACATAAAAATCCGTAGTCGGGTACAACGATTAGGATGTGTCGGGATACCTCCCTTTTTATCTTGCAAAAGAAGGAGTTCATTTACATCTCCAAGTAGTAGCCATGGTTCTTTAATGTTTGAGTAGTGTTGTGTTAAGCTTTCCCAAAATTGTGATTTTTCTCGTTCTTGTGCGGGGGCGTAGATTCCAGAAATGCAACATGAGAGAAGGGTTGGGTGATATGTGATAAAAAGATGCACAATGCGGGGAATGGGTTCATATTTTGAGACTTCACATGTATTGTTATTCCAGAGAACCCATATGCCTCCACTATGACCTTGAGGGGGGATGACTTGAATGTTGTCGTATCGTAGGGCATTCTTTAAGTATGTTTTATTGGGATTTGAAGACATTGTTTCAAGAATAAAACAAATGCCAGGTTTATGTTTTTGCGTTAGAAATTTTAGTTCACTAATGGCATGCAGTTTCTTTCCCCCTTGAATGTTCCAGCTTAGTATCTTCATGTTCACAGTTGGAGATGTTGGATAGGTGCTGACAAAATGCATAGTATTGGCAATATCGTAGGAGTCCATTGGTATGTTTGTATACTTCGCAATGTCCTCTTTAGTAAACAGTAAAGATCTAGAGTTGACGTAATGACGAAATTTGATATAATGGGCAAGACACAGAAGTGTCGGGGCAGGACACCGAAGTGTCGGGGCGGGCATCCGTAGATGCAAGGCATGGCCATAAGCCAATCTCGAATATACAATTTGCTAGCAAAAGTACATACATACAAATAACGTATCCAACTATATTTACAAATCCAATTCAAATTAAGGCATAAGATGTATGCTATGTTGCATCTCCAATTTACTTTTGAGACTATGCAGTAATGTGGGGAGTTTGTTTTGTTCATTGTCCTTCTTTGTAGGAGCAAAATTTGTCGACATAAGGAATAGTACCTGCAAAGGGGAGAGTGAGAGACCATGTTATTAGATAGGATGCAATTGATATTCAAAACACATGTTCTAGTAGAAGCAAGTGTACCACTGTTCTTTACCATCTTGTGTTTATAGGTTTGGCCGTTTTTCAATTTCTTTTTTTTAAATATAGATTTATTTTTAATGGCTTTTGATGGAGTTAATGTGGGACTAGAATTTAGGCTTTTGTTCTTTCTCACCCATAGTGTATCGGCGGAGTCAAGCTCCCTTCCTCCAAGAATTGAATCAGGAAAAGCGGATCTTGTCACTTCTGAATATCACCTTTCAAAAATGTCCGAAATCATGAACTCCTTTCCCTTTAGTAAGAAAGCTTGACTGAACTAACGTTTACTATACTATATTGCACCAGAAAGAGCTATTTTTTCAAACCCTTCTCCTAGCAGAGCTAAGGAATCTGCTTGTCAATTCTTGGTGTAAGAATTTTTCACTGATCAGGTGTTCTCAGTCTCATCCGTGTAAGAATTAGGAATTCTTCTTCCAACTCGTCCGTAAAACTACATAGTTGAATATGTAACTGTTTCCCTTCTGTCAGCCGAGGAATTCTGCTCGTAACATGAATGAAAGGTGCGGCAGGAGTGGAATGGTAACAACTCGATTCCAAATAGAATATTTATTTCGATTCACTTAGAAAAATTAGTAATTCAAAGCGCATTCTTTTAAGAATGCATCTAGTTCCATCTTTTTTTCGTTAGTTAACCCCCCCTTAAGGGATTGTAATAATTCTGGTTTTACACTATTTGGAATGGTTCTCTCATATTGAAAAATTTTATCTAGTGTCATTCGATCACCTGGCTTAAACACTGAATAACTTTGTAATAATAATATAGATATATATGAATGATGAATTTGCAATCTGTAGAAGCTCATGGTTCAAGAGATCACAATTTCATTCATGCATAAAAATTATCTAATGTAACGATAAAATAAAAGTATCATAACCTTGTATTTTACAAAATCTTTGCATGGTTTATGTGTATTTTTTAAAAAATCATTTAGTTGAAATACAAAAATATCGTTTTCACTTACCATTTGAGATAAAAAGATCAGTCCTAAAGTAGCATAAATAATTGTTATGCCTTTACAAAAATATTGAGATAGGCAGTCCATCTCATTTGAAAATTTGCCTTCTTATACTATGCTTATTTTTTTGGAAAGCAACTTTAAAAATTAACATTACTATTAGAAAAAAACGACTTTATAGGAAAAAACGCCTAAGGTGTTTATGCACGTTATCAGCCAAACGATTACTAAGCTCTTTGACTAATCATTTGGAGTATAAGGTGTTTACCATAGGGTTAATCCTTTATATGATTTGAGTCATGAACAAAAATACTCGCGACGCAAATGAACCGTATTGTTCTTAGCTAGCTAGGAAGAAGCTAAATCTAAATTCAGTTTAAATTTATTTACTATTAACACAAATTTAAACCAATAAATACTAAGTGGTTATTTGGTTAACATGAGAAAATATGGGAAATCAAAATTCTTATGAAGTGAGAGAATGGTGAATTGTTTGGTTGATAATAAAATGACAAAATCGAGGAATTAGAAATTCCTAGGAATTTCAACTTCTCAAAAAATGAAGGAATTTATTTATGGAAAAATTGTCAGGAATAAGTCAACCTTTGCGTTGACCGCTTTTAACAAGTCTACCTTAATTTATTCCATTAACAAGTCAACCTTGTATACCCTCCGCTTTTAATAAGTTAAAACCGGCTATACCACTTATTAACCTTTTGAACAGGTTAAAGTGACACATGTCACTTTATTATTGAACGTTTTAAATATTAAAATATATATTTCAAAAACTAATAAACAAAAAAAGTAAAGAGAAAAATTAAATAACTACCTACTAGTAATAAAACAATAAAGAGATAAAAGAAATAAAAAAAAAGAAATAATAATGAGTAGTACTAGTACGCAGCAGGTACATGAGCTTCTTCTCCATCACAATTCTTCAACCTCCATAAAACATGGACAATAGAACTCATTAATTAATTGGATGAGTGATCATAATTTCTCCAAAACATCATCTCCCTCCCTAAATCTTCCAAAGACAAAAAGCTTCAACCTAAATTCTCAAAAAATAGATGAACACAAAATAATACTTCCTCCGTTCTTTAATACTCGCACCATTGAAGCAGTTTACGCAACCCAATGCACAATTTAGATGTTAAATATCTTTAATTATACACAATAAAAAATTATGCAAATTAGATTTTAATAATCTATACAGTGAGACGAATCTAATAAGATCCCACATGACTATATTTTTTCTTACATATAAGTCACAATATTATTTGAAGTGGACATGTGTGAATAGTGTGAGAGATAGAAATGGTGCGAGTATTAAAAAACGGAGGAAGTATAAGATAAAAATCGTGGTTCATCTTCATCCACTTCCATGGCCAAAGATTCTACATTTTTCTGCTCCCTCTATAAATACCCACAACCAATTCTGAGGCCCAAGTGAAATCACCACAAGTCCCCAACATCCCCAGTACAATCAATAACTCTGCCATTGTTACCAAATAAGAAAAATAATATCAAACTAAGAAAAAAAAGAAAGAAAGGAGGAAGGTGGCCAAACACTCGAAATTACTATGACCCACATTCGCCAACCACCACAACACTACCATCTCACCTGAGAGAGCATCGCAGCCACTGTATAACACCGCAAGAAGAACCCATAGTGAACCCGCTTTTCAGCGCCTCCCTTGTTGCTTCTTTCTTTCAATCAACTGGAACTCCAAAGGTACTGAAAATATCCTTTTCAGCGCCATTGATTTTCTCTCTCCTCGCCAAACACTCCCCATCACTCTCAATTCTTCCTTTTCTCGAACGTGTGTAATCGATACCATTGCTTTGAGGATTTTGTGCCAAGAACTGCCGAAACTGGGTGGCGGTTTTGTTGTGGACTAGGTGGTTGAGGTTAGGTGGTGTTGCGCGGTGGGGTAATGTAGTGGTATTGGACAGTGTCTGTGGTGGTGGGCAGAGAACGAAGGAGAGGGAAAGGAAAAAAAAAGGGAGAGAAGAGTGGGAAATAAAATAAAAATAATTCTAATTATTTTAAACCAATTAAAATAAGCCACGTGGACAAGTGACCTAAACTAACAAGTTAGTAACAGGTAAAAGTAAAAAAACTTGTTAAAAGCAAAGGGGTATACAAGGTTGACTTGTTAATGGAATAAATTAAGGTAGACTTGTTAAAAGCGGTCAACCCTAGGTAGATAGAAACTCTCATGGGTATTTAATTCTTCCATTGTCAACCAAACAAGTTAGCCAAATTCCCATGAATTTTATTAAGGATCTTATTTCTTATGAATTGTAATGTCATGAAATTTCAATTGCCAACACAAACCAAACGACCACTAAGTACTACATCTCTGGAATTTGTGGACAGAGGTTCAAAACCCCTGAGAGGGATAGGGCATGGGACTCCAATCCCTCCATATATACCTTAAAAAACAAAAAAATAATAATAATTCAAGTTTAAAGGAAACCAATTGGTACCATTATCAATCTCTTTCTTTCATTTCATCCAAAAAAAAAAAACAAACAAACGGGTCAATTGTTCAACAAGTGCTACACTTATCTAGTGGTAACCAAAAACATCTTTATTTCTCATACAAGTGTTAAGAATTGGGACATAAATTTGTTGAAAGTAAATTGCGCAAGGATTAAAACAATAAATGAGAACGATCTTACTTGAAGTATGGAAAACGTTAAAGAGATGAGCACTGTGTCGTGGAAACCTCCACTGTCCTTAAAGGTGATTTCGCCGCAGCACGGGTGCAAACTTCCTCCCGGCGACCACCCTCCAGGATTAGCACAGTACCGCCCGTTCGTGTGCACTCACAAGCAGACGGTTGGAGTGACAGATACAACCCGAATTGAGAGAACAGATTTTAGAGAGAGTAAAAATGAGAGAAGTATTTTTCTGTATATTTTCTGCTAACCAGAGAGGGGTATATATAGCAGTAATGGGAGAGAGAGGCGATCAGTTATTCTCGGAAGAGAATAACTGGCGGAAATCAAGGAGGCAATAACGGCAAGTAAAATGCGTCAAACTCGGAAACAAATTCTTTCCGTTACAAAGATATTTTGAGAATCTTTCAAAACAGACGAGCCATAAAAAAGATACACACCCACACCCGCGAACGCGTCGCGCCAACGCCACACACCCACGGCCCGAGCCCGAGCCCGAGCCCGGCCCGGCCCGCGCGCGCGCGCGTGCGTGTGGTGGTTCCTAGAGTATAGTCTCTAGTATCCAAACAAGAGTTACAATGGCATGGGGATAAATATACTAAGCAATAAGCCCACTATCTTCCTATGTGGGATCCAAGTGCCTTACAAACAAAGGGAAAAATGTTGGCATTGAAATACTAAGGAAATAGCTCTAAACCCACCCATGTGGGACATAAACTTTGAGGCTTATTTCCAACAATCCCCCACAAGAATCAAAGTTTCGGAATGAGAAAAAGAAGAGAAGGACAATTCGGGTATTTGGCAAAGGAAGAATGCATAGGTGTTAATGTCTTGCGACTTGAATTAACACTTAGTGAGATAGACTTTGGAGTCTCGTTCAAACAAGTGATTTTCATCTTGAACTTGAGAGAACTTGAAACCTTCATCTAAACCACACATCCATCCCTTTAGCATCAGTCACTCCGCGATCAATGTGGCGCCTATACTGGCCATACGCCTTACTTGGATGCTCATAGATGCTCTAGAGAAACGACCCCAGTTTCTCATAGGAAGCGGCCCCACTTCCACATCTAAGTAGGTGAATCCCATCAAGTGTGTAACACCACACACCACCACACAACTGTGGATATGGGTTCATTAAGAGCCTTTTGCTCAACCTCAAACACAGGTGATATGCACTTCTCAATATAACTTTACACAAGATGGATAGACAAAATAAAAGTGCTTTTATTACTTAATGTTTCCCTTTGAACTCCACTTGCGTGGAGTAGGGTTTCATTATTACATTGAAATGGGTCTCAGTCCCATCCCTCTGGATGCATCCTCAATTACATTTCTAGAAAGGCCTTTAGTAAACGGATCCGCAAGGTTCTTTTCGGACCTTACATAGTCCAGTGATATCACTCCATTGCTTATCAAATCTTTGACAACCTTGTGTCTGAGGCGAATGTGCCTTTTCTTTCCATTGTACACGTTGTTCTTTGCCACTGCAATAGCTGCCTTAGAGTCACAATGCAACGCAATTGAAGGAGCTGGTTTCCCCCACAATGGAACATCATTCAGCAAATTCCTTAGCTATTCTGCCTCATTTCCTGCCAACTCAAGTGCAACAAATTCAGATTCCATAGTCGACATAGCAGTACAAGATTGTTTACAAGATTTCCAAGAAATTGCACCACCACCCAAGGTAAAAACAAAACCACTAGTAGAGTTAATCTCATCATTTCCAGATACCCAGTTAGCATCACAATACCCTTCTAAGACCGCAGGAGAAGAAGAAAAGTGAATGCCCCAATCCATGGTCCCTCTAAGGTATCTGAGTAACCTATGCAAAGCACCCCAATGGTCTTTGCTCGGGTTATGAGTGTACCTACTGAGTCTACTAATAGCGTAAGCAACATCAGGTCTAGTGCAATTCATCAGATACATAATACTACCAATTACTTTGGCATACTCAGATTGACTCACAGGATCTCCCTTATTCTTTACTAGATGAACACTAGGATCATAAGGAGTCTTAACTGGGTCAACTTCAAATGAATTGAACTTTCTAAGTACCTTTTCTACATAGTGGGCCTGACTCAAGCTAAATCCATGAGAAGACCGAGTGATCTTTACTCCCAAGATAAGGTCAGCCTCCCCCATGTCTTTCATTTCAAACCTAGTACTTAAGAAGTCCTTTACTTAAATCACAAGATCTAAGCTAGTCCCAAGGATCAACATATCATCAACATATAGGCAAATTATTACACAACCTCGGGAGTCATTCTTAGCGTATACACATGTGTCACTCTCGTTCACAAGAAACCCAAAACTGGTTATGGTGCTATCAAACTTTTGGTACCATTGTTTAGGGGCTTGTTTTAAACCATAAAGAGACTTTACTAGCTTACACACCTTTTGCTCTTGTCCAGGAACTACACAACCTTCAGGTTGGTCCATATAGATCTCTTCCTCAAGGTCACCATTTAGAAAAGCAGTCTTAACATCCATTTGATGTACTATTAGGCCGTGAATAGCAGCTAAAGCAATCAGCGTTCTAATGGTGGCAATCTTAAAGACTGGTGAATAGGTGTCAAAATAATCTATTCCCTCTCTTTGGGTGAAACCTCTCACAACTAGTCTCGCTTTATACTTATCAATGGAACCATCAGGCTTTAGCTTCTTCTTAAAGATCCATTTGCTAGAGATAGGCTTACAACCCCTAGGAAGGTCTGCTAATTCCCAAGTGTTGTTACTCATAATGGACTCTAGCTCACTATCTATGGCCTCTTTCCAAAATACAGCATCAACAGATTTCATAGCCTCACTGTAGGTTCTAGGGTCCTCTTCCAAAATAAAGACAGACACTAGATCCTCATTCAAGACACAAGATTCAGTAAGAAAGGAAGTGACAAAATCAGGCCCAAAGCTACTTTCCTTTCTAGGTCTCTTACTTCTCCTAGGTTCTTCCTCAACAGGTTTAGTCACTAAAGGAATACTAATGGGCAGTGCAGGATCAGCAGTAGAGGAACAAGAAGCAGAACATTTCAAAGGAAAAACATGTTCAAAGAATTCAGCATCTCTAGACTCGACAATTGAACCACAAACATAGGAACCTCTAGCATCCTTAATAAGGAAACGATAAGCAGCACTATGATAAGCATACCCAATGAAAATAGAGTCACAAGTCTTTGGTCCTATCTTATCCCTTTTAAAGGAAGGTATGGCAACCTTAGCAAGACACCCCCACACTTTCAAGTATTTGAGATTTGGGATATGACCCTTCCACATCTCATATGGCGTCTTATCTAGTTTCTTATGGGGTACACGGTTCAATACATGACAGGCAGATAAAATGGCTTCCCCCCACATGTTATCAGGAAGTCCAGAACTAATCAACATAGCATTCATCATGTTCTTTAGTGTTCTATTCTTCCTTTCAGCTATACCATTTTGTTCAGGGGTATAAGGGGCAGTCAACTCATGAATAATCCCATTTTGTTCACAAAAGGTCTTTAGAGATGTAGGATCATATTCTCCTCCCCTATCACTCCTAAGTCTCTTGATTTTCCTATCCAATTGGTTTTCAACTTCAGCCTTGTACCTTAAAAACATCTCTTCTGCCTCATCCTTGGATTTCAATAGGTACACTACTGTGTAGCGGGAATAGTCGTCTACAAAGGTAATGTAATACTTCTTTCCTCCTCGACTTTCATAGTTCTTAAAGTCACCTAGGTCTGAGTGAACTAATTCTAGAAGTTCAGATTGCCTTTCAACTGTTTTGAAAGGTTTCCTAGCATACTTGGCTTCAACACAAATTTCACATTTGGGCAAGTCAGAACCTGAGAGTCTAGGAATAAGGTTCAGATTTTTCAACCTTTTAATAGAAGCTACGTTAACATGACCTAATCTAGAGTGCCACAAATCAATAGACTCAGCAATATAAGCAGAAGTAGAACCAGATTTATTCATGATTTCAGCAGTAGCATCCAAAGTAAAAAGCCCCCCATTACAAAAACCCTTTCCCACAAATTCCCCATTACGAGTAATGACAAGTCTATCAGAATCAAAAGACAACTTTAAACCAGCTTTCATCAACAGACTACCAGAAATTAAATTCCTACGCATTTCAGGAACATGAAGTACATTAGTAAGAGATAAGAATTTTCCAGAAGTGAGTTTGAGAGTAATCTTCCCTTTGCCATTGACCTTTGCTGATGCAGAGTTTCCCATGAACACATTTTCACCTTCCATCTTCTCATATATGTCAAACATGGATCGGTTGGTGCAAATGTGCCTAGTTGCTCCTGTGTCAACGATCCATTCAGCGGTGTCTCCAGCAAGGTTGACTTCAGATACAACAGCAACAATGGTGTCAGATTCTTCTACCAAGTTTGCTTGGTTTTTGTCTTTCTTTTTATTCCAGCAGTCAGCAGCTTTGTGTCCAGGCTTTCCACATTCGTGGCAGGTTCCTTTGAACTTGTATTTCTGCACTCCTCCTTGAGCCTTAAGGTTGCTGCCCCCTTTGTAAGGGCCTTTTCCCTTGTGCCTGTTCCTGTCATAGTTGGAGTTTTTGGACTCCACAAGATTAGCTTTAGGAAAAACAGAATTGTTAGAAGGTTTTTCCTTAAGGCAGTTTTCTTCCTCGATTTTCAGATGTCCAACAAGTTCTTCAAGGGTAAGGTCTCTCCTCTTATGCATAAGTTGGTTCCTGTAGTCCTTCCAAGAGGAGGGTAGTTTCTCAATAAGGACAATAGCCTGGGTGTACTCACAAATAATAAGGCCTTCAGCAGCAATATTGGTACAGAGGGTCTCAAACTCATGAACTTGGTCTAGAATAGGTTTGTCATCGTCTACCTTAAAAGCCATCCACTTACTAATACAGTAGCGTTTGGTCCCAGCATCATCAACACCATACTTCTTTTCTAAGGTATCCCAAATGTCCTTAGCATGGTTAAAAGTCATATATATGTCAAGTAAAGCATTGGACATATAGTGAAGTAACATCCCCTTGCAAGTTCTGTCATCCTTAGCAAATTTGGTTTCATAGGTACGTTTTTCGGTCTCATCAGTAGGGACGACAGGATCGTCAAGAACATAAGCAACATCAATTTGTTCTAAGTAGAATCTAACCCTGACAGCCCAACGTTTATAATTTTTCCCATCCAAGGACTCAATCTTAGACATGTCAGGAATGGAGTTACGCAAAGCCATGATAACAGAAACTCGATAATCACCTTTAAGATTGTTGAAAGTAAATTGCGCAAGGAGACTAAAACAATAAATGAGAACGATCTTACTTGAAGTATGGAAAACGTTAAAGAGATGAGCACTGTGTCGTGGAAACCTCCACTGTCCTTAAAGGTGATTTCGCCGCAGCACGGGTGCAAACTTCCTCCCAGCGACCACCCTCCAGGATTAGCACAGTACCGCCCGTTCGTGTGCACTCACAAGCAGACGGTTGGAGTGACAGATACAACCCGAATTGAGAGAACAGATTTTAGAGAGAGTAAAAATGAGAGAAGTATTTTTCTGTACATTTTCTGCTAACCAGAGAGGGGTATATAGCAGTAATGGGAGAGAGAGGCGATCAGTTATTCTCGGAAGAGAATAACTGGCGGAAATCAAGGAGGCAATAACGGCAAGTCAAATGCGTCAAACTCGGAAACAAATTATTTCCGTTACAAAGATATTTTGAGAATCTTTCAAAACAGACGGGCCATAAAAAAGATACACACCCGCAAACGCGCCAACGCCACACGCCCACGGCCCGAGCCCGGCCCGGCCCGCGCGCGCGCGCGTGCGTGTGGTGGTTCCTAGAGTATAGTCTCTAGTATCCAAACAAGAGTTACAATGGCATGGGAATAAATATACTAAGCAATAAGCCCACTATCTTCCTATGTGGGATCCAAGTGCCTTACAAACAAAGGGAAAAATGTTGGCATTGAAATACTAAGGAAATAGCTCTAAACCCACCCATGTGGGACATAAACTTTGAGGCTTATTTCCAACAAAATTGTCTATTTTAGAACATACTAGCTAGTTCTATGAGATTGATACATTTTTGTACAACTCCATAATTTGACAAGAAAATTATAAATACGACTCAATTGATATCTTTTATTTATTTTATTCCCCTTGGATGTTATTATTACCAAATGAATGGTTTTCATATGTTAGAAATTAATTCATTTTGGCTTGTTTGATGATTATTGACGTTGACTAATGACTGTTAGTTGTTTGTAGTGGTTAGTTTGATCAATTGTTAATAATGACTTATTTAACCGATTGTTTTATTATTGGTTATATCTAAAAGAATCTGGTACACGTGACTGCTAATAAGCTTGTTTAGTATAAAATAGGAACAAAAGTTACGTTAGCACCGCAAGCTGAAAAAACATATTTTGGCTTTTGATTAAAAAGACGACTTTTCAGATTTTAAGGGGCATTCATCAAAACACTCTTTGACTATACGAGCACCTGAAAATCCCAAAAGTCAAAACATAATAAAAAGTCATTTGTAACCATTTACCAAACATCCCTAAATTTCCCGACTAATGTATGTTAGCCACGTAAAGAGAGAAGGAAGCAAGTTATAGGCCAACCATCGTTGCGTTGTTGATGTGTTTAAAATATAATACCGTAAGTGCACGGTGTCTGTTGTTAGCAGAGCCTTGCGAATACGAGTCGAATCCACAGGGAGACAGGTTTTCCAAGTCAATATTCAATTACAAAGCTTCTTCAGACAAATTCAGGGATGAAACAGATGAACTACTAATTAAGCTAATGAAAGCAATATTAAAATGAAATTTAACTATGTATTAGAAGACTAGGGAATTAGTTCGGTCCAACATGCTTATACCAATCAAAAGGGTTGAATAACTAGCAATATCAAAGTGTAGAGTCGAACAATCAGAGCCAATATTAAGCTTATGATCGGGTCATAACGCCCTCTAATCAACATATATGGTACAGGCGACATATAATCAGAAATGATAGTTTGTTCCAAGCCTCTAAAAGTAAGCCTATGGTCGGGTCAAACTCAAGTTGCCAAATAATTAATGAAATTGTACACTGACATAAACTACGAAATCAAGAACGAATCACACTACAATTGCCCTAATCACAACCTAGAACTAATATCATTTCAAATAATAATCATGGTATAAACATGGCTTTCTTTCCTAAAACCCTAAAAAGACGACTACTCACGCGTAATCGAATTAACAACAACAAATCTAATATAAAAACCTAAACTTTGCAGCATGAACAATTAAATAAACAACCAAAACAATCAAAGTCTCGAACAATAGCAATTGACAGAAAGCAACAACTTTTATGAAATAATCCAAAGTTTGATCAACTTTGAATCTAAAGTAAAGTGTTTAACTCTAAAAAGCTCTTAAAACTAAACTAATGAACGCGGGAAATAAAGTGTTTGACAAAATAAGTTAAGCTAACTATTTAAAATAACCTCCTAAACACTAATTAAAATCCGGAATTAAATATAAGATTTGGGCCATCCGTGCTCTCTGCCCAATCGGGCTGCCCACTGCCCGAATCGGGCCAAATGCTAATAGTAGCAGTGCCTTTGTTGTAGTCTACCTGATGGCATCGCGCCGATCGGGATATTTATCGAGCAGGGCCCAGACGCACTCCTTGGAAAAACAAAACAGCAACAACAACCTAAAGCAGGCCGCCTGATGCCAACGGGCCATTCTGTCCGATCAAGCGGTTTAGCAAGCCAAGCCCAGTTCTCTTCCAATCACGCGAGAAGCGGCCAACATGCAACTTGGCCATTCGTCCGATCAGGTCGGTAGAATTCGCCTGATCAGGCCCGAGACATTTGCTTGGACGCCCGAATCTCAAACAATAGCACCTAAAAGACGTAATTTAGGCCCAATCGGGCAGAAGCACACTTTTGGCTTTTTGGCCTTATTTGGACTTAACTTTGCATCCAACGGCTTCGGGACCTCCTAACTTATCAAATATGTCTCATAAAACTCATACCGTCATACGTGCCTCATAACAACGCTTACGTGCCTCGTAACAACTCTTAAAGGTGCGTTTCCTCAAGATGGTTCGGAAAGGGAGAAAACTCCCTAAAACTTGCAATTTAGCATGAAACAATAAAATCACAAATAAACAGAGTAGTTAGCACAACATAGCTCTTAAGAGCTCCAATCACGCATGATTTAGCTCATAAATAAGGGGAATAAACTCTATAAATAATCATGATTTTAGTTGCACAAGACGGTTCCCTCTCAATCATCGTTCATAGTCAAATCAGATAATACGCTTCGACGATGTTACCTACTAAATAAATAAGCTGCTAGGTGATCGAAATCACTCAGGTCATTGCGGACTCACTTGCCTACTCCTTATCTATCGAAGTGTTTCTCCTATCTACTTAATTCAAAAGGCAACCTGCCACGCCGGGCTATAAGATACAATTGTTGCACTACTTAATTGATAAGAAAGAGTTTCCATTAGAATTGGAGTAATAATGTATGTACGATATAACACTCTCTTCCGCTACTGGTGGACAGAAAGCAGGCCCGGTCCTGAGATTTCGGAGGCCCTTGGGCGAGAAGAAAATAAGAGGCCCCCATACTAAGAGCAAAGCATGTATAAAATAATTTTTTTGTGATAATAAACGCTAAATTTTATTCCATTAATGATAAATTGAGTCTTTACATATCCAACTAATTAAAGTACAAATAGATCACATTAGATATCATAGAAAACAACTTCTTCGAGCATTTCTCGAAGCAAAATCATTGATAATAGTATCTATATCAATGTTTTCTAACCTATCTTTCTCAATACATAATATTGCCAGACCATTTAATCTCTCTTGTGACATAGATGATCTCAAATAAGTTTTCAACAATTTTAACTTGGAGAAACTTCTTTCAGCTGATGCTACCATCACAGGCACCGTCAATAAAATACGATAAGCTATCAAAACATTAGGATAGCAATCTGCATCTCTAACAAATTCTGCAATTTCATCTGCTGATAATGACGCATCTGGTAGAGTCATTTGCAACACTTTCAATTCAGAAAAAAGATCATCTAGATCAATATCTGACAAACCATCATGAGAAAAAGTGTTATGAAAGTTGCTACAAGACTTTCTTAATTCAATCTCATCCAAAGCTTTCAAGTTCATAGAATTAAACAAGAATCCGAAAACACCCTCAAAGGTCTTTAACTGGTCAAACCTTTCATTCAAAGAAGTAAAAGCCACATCCACAACAATTAAAAAGTAGTTAACTCTAAACGACTCTTCAGCAGATTGTACAATATCATCACTATCATTCTCATCAAATTGTCTCTTTCTAATAATGCGCCGCTTCTTTGGAAGTATAGGCTCCATATTCATTTCCAATGCAATTTCTTTGGCAATACTCATACTAGAACTAAACCCTTGATCTCTATACTTCTCAAAATAGGACAATATGCCTTGCAATTGCTTAATAGTAGCATCAATGCACATAGATTTGGATTGTAACTTTTTACTAACCATATTCACATAAAATAGTACATCGTACCAAATAACCATACCAAGTAAGAAATCAAAACTTTCAACTGCAATAATCAAACTTTCTACTTCACTCTTTGACTTGGCATCATCACAAGTGGCAAACAAATCAAATAAAGCCAATCTTATTTGAGGAGCCAGAAATCTTATAGCCTTAACACTTTTGATTCAACTTTCCCAACGAGTATTAGATAAAGATTTAACAGTCAAACCCGGAACATTATCAAGCAAAAATTTCCATCTCTTTGTAGAACTTGAAAATAAAGTATATATCCGTTGAACCACTCCAAAAAAGGATACAGCTTGAGTACATGAATGTGCCATATCACTAACAGTAAGATTAAGACTATGGCAAGCACATGGCATATATAAAGCTATGGGATTTACTTCAAGCAATCGAGTTTGAACCCCTTGGTGTTTTCCTTTCATATTAGAGCCATTGTCATAACCCTGCCCCCTTACATTATCCACATTAAGATCAAGGGACTTTAGTGCATTCAATAATTCATTAAAAAGGCCCAATCCAGATGTGTCATTCACTTTTAAGAACTCTAAAAAATTCTCCTCTATCTTTGTTTTTCTACTTGTCATATCCACACATCGTACAATCAAAGTCATTTGCTCTTGGTGGCTTACATCAGGAGTACAATCAAGAATAATAGAGTAATATTTAGCCCTTTTAATAGTGTTAACTATAGAATTTCTCACACTATCTGCCAAAAGCGAGATCAGCTCATTTTGAATTTTGTGGCCAAGATAGTGATAATGAATTTCACGATTTTGAATGCGTCTAACTTGATCCTGCATAACCATATCAAATTCAGCAAGCATCTCAACTAACCCCAAAAAGTTACCATTGTTGTCTTGGTAGAGTTTCTCATTTGAGCCTCGGAAAGCTAAATTATGTTTAGCAAGGCATTTTACAACTGAAACTATTCTTTTCAAAACACGCTTCCATCGTTCTTTCTCATTTGCAATTTCTTGTTGCAACTCTTTATCAATTGTTTGGTTCTTACTCAATCTCACTCTTGTTTCTTACCAAGTACTCATGTTAGTGATATGCTCAATGCTATTTTCATGTTGTTTAAGCCTTTCACTAATATGCTTCCAATCTCTTAATCCATCATTAGCTAATGAACTTTGATTTCTACCAGTTTTAAACAATTTACAACAAAAACAATACACTTTATCCAAATGTTTTGAGTAAACTGACCTCTTTTTCCATTTAATTAAGCGTTAATGTAAATGAACCATAACTATGTAGCCCATTTTCGATCAATAGTTTCTTCATTACTCAACTTTCGAGAATAAAGAGCATATGAAAAATGTATAGAAGTACTATCTAAAGGAAACTCAAGATTTAATTCCCTTTTAGGACCTTTTTCAATCAAAACATCCCTTGACTTGTTGTCAAGATTATCCCAAATTCTAGGATCATAAACATCTACCGGGGGGGACGAATTGCTCTTGATCTTGCTCATGTTCAACCTCGTTCTCATTCTCATTCTCATTGTCATTTGGCTCATTCTCATTCTCATTCGGCTCGTTCTCATTCGGCTCATTCTCATTTGGCTCATTCTCATTCTCATTCGGCACATTCTCGTAGAAATTAGTAGCATTCTCATTATCCACTATATGCTCATTGTCATTAACATGTCCATGCTCATGATGAGAAGGTCCTACTGATTTACGGATAGATTTATCAATAGCACCTCTTTGTGATTCTGCAAATTCATTTAGTTGTCTTTTCTTTTTTCTTTTTTCATACCCAGAGGGTTGTCTACTAGGCAACATAGTATATGACTAAACAAGAGTATGATGAAAGAGCAATATCACCTGTGTTATAATTTTTCCAAAGTTCAACACTTTCACTGCTTGAAAAGAGTAATTGTTCAAACACCAAATTCCAATTGGACCCACTGTAAAAAAATATGGATGAAACTTTAATAAAAAATTATCATAACAAAATAAACAAAAATAAAATTTTACAAAATTGAAGTCTACTATAGATTTCACGCAATGAAATTGACAAGAATAAAAGAAGAAAAAAAAGCATTACCTGTAATCTAGTTGACAGCCATTCTAATTTCAACACCCACTGACCTAAGCAATGAAGAAAATCAGGGAGTTAAATGCTAAAGCAAATCTGGGCAAAGCAACCAAGTCAATATTAGTTTAGATTAGTAGTGAATGATGATTTCTTATTCAATCCCACAATATTCAATTTTTTATTTTTACTTTTCTAATAAAAAACGAATTATAGAATTAATACAATAAAATCGAGATGGAATTTTTCAAAAATTCAATGGAGAGTAAGATGCTTACCGTAAGAAGATGATTCCTTCAATAAGAAATTTGATTTGTTAAGCAATTACCAAGAACCTTAACTTTCCAATGGTAGAATTCAATTTCTTCAAAAAGAACTCCTTTAATGACGGTTTGGTTGAGAGAATTTTGGGAAATAATCAAATAACTGATGGAGAAGGTGAGAGAATATCTTTTACAGATTTTGGGAAGACTAAGCGTCTAAGCGTTATAACTCACTGATGGAAGGTGCGAGAATTTCGCGCTGCAAGTGTAGATTTTTTTTTAAAATGGCTTAATGGGCACGCTTTCAATTTGGGCCCCCTTAAGGCTCTGGGCCCTAGGCGGTCGCCCCACCTCGCCCAGGCTCAGGGCCAGCCCTGACAGAAAGGCCGACATAAGCAATGTTTTAGTGCATTTAGCTTCTGCCAGCGCCGGGGCGACAAGGCCATTACGTTCAGTTCGGAACCTAAGCCAAGAAGGTAGATTAGAATTGCTGACTTTCCTTTTACTGAAGGCAAACTTCATTCATTTTTTACGCTAAGCATGATGCATCCCCTATCCAAGTTGAGGATGGAGTGGATGTTGAAAGAGCTAGGATAGCGATTGTCAGGAAATCAACGATTTCCTTTAACGAAAAGGAGAGCATAGAGACTCAAAATTAGCTAGTCTACTACTCCCTATGTTCTCTTTTGTTCTTCCTACTTTGAATTTTTTCCTGTCGTAATGAGATTCCAACTAGGAAGAGCAGAAGAGAACGGAGGGAGAACTATTAGGGAAGTTTCGAATTTATGCTTTAATTCCTAGTTCTATTTGAGTGGATATGAAACACCAAGGAACTAGTCTTAGGACACTTGAAGAGGCAAAATAACAAGCTAAAAAAGGAGATACTAGAGCATAGATATAGCTCCATCCAATACTTAGTTACACATCCAACTTGGTATGACCCTTTGCCATAGACCAAGTGCCACATATTGGCTGACGGAAAGGGATTCAAATTGAGATCGTGTTGTCCCATAAGAGGTGACAAAGATTAAGTATGAATTTGAATTACTTATGAAGGCATATCGTATAGCGCTTTGTTTACTTACTTGAACTATTATCCCTTTACAAACCAAAGAAATGATTTCTACTTTTGGTTTTTAATGGGTAAGGAATTATTCCTTTTCTTTCTCTTTCCCCGGACTCAAAAAGTAATAACGAAAATGGCTAACCCAATAGCAGAACCCACAGCTGCGACCATTGAAACCAATAAGGCAAATCATAGACCCAGCATATCAGCCGAAGAAACAGAAAAATACCAAAAAGTTTGAATTCACAGCTTTCAACCTAGGATTCGCCCGTTCTGATCCTTCCTTACTAAACAGGTGCACCCTTAAAAATGTATGTTGAGCTCCTAGTCACTAAGTAGTGTTATTTAGTCCTCTGGGGGACTAGACTCCACCAAGGGGTTCGAATATTTTCTCTCACATAATTTTACCCGTGAGAAGTAAGGTTAGGGGGCTAGCTTAATATTTCCAATATTGCCCAGGAGTTTGCTCTAAATAAAATTTTAGTTGGGTTGTACCATTCTCCACTTCCCCCGGTTGTGCCGTACGGGTGAACTAAACTCAGTTCATTATATTCGTTCTCAATGAGTACGTCGGTACAGGACTCATGCTTCCTAAACGTCACACGTTTTTAGGTCATTAGTCAATATCTCCTTGGACGGCAAAATAGGGGTGACTTCAACTCACAATTTACTAACCAAACAAGAGGAAATGATAAATGATATGTATGAGCGCATTTACGCGCACATTTATTAGTCTACAATTATAGTGTCACGAGTTTGTTAATCGATTTTCTCATATGTTTATAATAATTACTAGCATTAAAGACCCGTGGAATGCACAGACCAAAAGAATGAAAATTAATAATGGAAAAAACTTATTCTTACAAGATCTGTTTTTTATATAAAATCCTGATACTATTAGTTTTTGGCTAGTCTTATTATCGGATGTTATTGATCCAAAATTTTATTTAATGTATGATAATTAAATTTTATTTATTACTTATATTAAAAAATAAATTCTTAGAATCTAATTATGTATATTGATTAAACACAGACTCAACGTACCTTTGTACTTAATGTTTGTATTTTTGCCTGAACAAACTTATGGAGTTGTAAGGGTTAGGGACTACAACAATTTTATAATTATTTAAGTATAAAACATATGGATATTATTTTGAATTATTTTTTAAAGTGATTTCAACGGTATAAACACCATACTATTCGAATTATGAAATAAAGATTGTTAATTTATGTATGATGATTATCTTTAATAGTTTATGTAAAACTAAATACTATCTTTCTATGTATGATGATTATGTTTAGTACTTTATTTAAAACTAAAATCTAACTTTTTCTTTATCTTTTATTCACTCTTTATTTAATAAACTCTAAAATCTATAAACTCTATTTTTTTTAATGTATAATGATTATCTTTAGTATTTAGTTTAAACTATTTTCTATGTTTACTCACTCTTTATTTAATCAAATATAAATATTCGAGATATCTTACATGGCACGCCATATGCTCATGAAATTATTCTGTTTTAGTATATATACTAATTATAAGCCCGTGCAATGCATGGGTCAACTTTAATATCAAAAATATTATTGTTTTGTTTCATAATAACTTACCCATAAGATATGTTGGAATAAGTTGGTGTTTGGTTATTAAATGTTGTTCATACAAAAAGATAGATATGACGGGATGTAATATGATACAATAATTAAAAAAAAGGATAAAGTATGAAGTTTTGAATTGTTATAATGAGAAAGATGAATATGAAAATATAATATAGTATATGCATATATATATTTATCTTAATTTCATATTCACGGGACCTTCGTTTATATTTATCTCTTCAGATACTAAATCCTCTAGTTTGTAAATATCATAATAATAAAATGTTTAATCCAAATTTTTTGTATATATTTGTATCCCTTGTTTTTTAAAACTTGTTTCTAGTCCTTATTAGAAAAAATAAGTTCAAATATGTACGTTCAAAAAGGTACTCATAATTTCAAGTAAAATCTAATGAATACTAACATAAGTTGACCCATCTCACAGATAAGAATTGAATAAGTTTTACTTAGTTCTAATATGTTCTGATAAGTTTAGATAAAAATTAATAAGTTCATCTAGCTCTTTTTTTTTTTGACACAAGCCAAATAAGTTCAAGCAAGTTCAAATAAGTGTTAATAGGTTGGAAAGAATGGACTCATACTATATCTAACAAATGCTCGTACTTTATCTCTCCTTAGTACAGGACTTGGGATATCGATCCACATAATAAGGGTCCATTCTCTTCGGCTGAAAACAATTAAATGAAACTGAATGCAGCTTAACGGAAAAAATAGATTGGAATGAACTCAAACAAACATTGGAATGCAAAAGTAAAAGTATTGTATAGAGTTGAAATGAATTGAACTAAACAGAAAATGAGCTGGGGAGTAAAGGCCCTAAGTTTTTTAAAAAAAATATTTGTAAGGAGTTAGGGCCTATTCTCTTCGCTTGGAAACAACTAAACTAAATTGCACTCAAGAAAAAACTGAACTGGATTGAACTATAAGGAATAGTGAATATATGCGAGAGTGAATGTTTTGTGAACTTAACTGAACTACCCCAGTTGAAAATAACCCGGGAGAACAGACCCTTATTCGACATGTTAGATTTTTAGCATTTATGTCTCGATTTCGTACTTAATAGAGATGTCTCCTTAGCACTAGTCCAAGGTCTGTCCAGTACAAAAAGCCCATCAGCTTAAGGCTAGACTGGGCATTTTTTCTGTCTCTTTAGAGGAGGGGAAGCACTTTGTATCATTTATAAAGCTTAGTCTAGTTGTACGTCTACGCTCCTTGTAATTCATTTTTATACAGATATGGTTTCGCATCTATATCTTAATAATCGAAAGGCTTCCACGCGGAAATTTGCCCCCTTTTCTTGCCAAAGTAAAATAACTTAAGGTTTAAAGTCAGGGGTTTGATCCATATTTTCTCCTATTCATGTATCCTAGTTTGGCAGCTACTTTCGAAGTGACAAAGGGAAAAGCAATGACTAGAGCGATTTATTACGTCAAGTCGTGAGTCTATTTTATCTACTCACCAAATAGGATACTACCTCCGTTTCACTATAATTATAACATCGATATTTTTTACATTATTCACAAAGCCTCCTTTGACCTTCTATTATGGTTCATACATAACGCCAAAATTACTCATGTGGAATCTTGTCGATTCGTCTCGATATATTCTTAATCAATATCCACCTTTTGGTAAAATTTTTCTTAAATATAATTAAAGATATCAACGTTTAAATGTGCATTAAAAGGCATGAAAATTCCCAATGCTGCAATTAAAATGGAACGGAGGAAGTATTTAGTAATGAGTACCCCTACGTAATCGTAAGATAAGTATATCAAAATTAGTTTCCTAAGAGTATATTTCGAGCTGAGTTCAAAGGTATAAAAATTATAATTGTTTGAGTTGTATTACTAAAGTTATGATTTGTTATATATTATAATATTTTTTGTAGTTTATTGAGACTCACACTCTATTTATTATCTATCAAAAGCTCTAGTTATCTTCTTTAAAATATAAAATATAATATTAAAAATATTTTATGACATGGCAATCATATTTGACGTGTTGAATGCTTAAAAAAAAGGTTATATATTAGAGAGAGAGAGAGTCGGGATCTGCTAAAAACCTATATTTGCTGAAAACTAACAGTCCTGATTGGAAAAAAGGGGTATATATAAGATTTAAAAGAGTGTTATTACGATTAGAGGATACGTGTGTTTCTAACATCAAAGTTGTGCTGTTAACATCAAAGTTATCAGTATTTACAAAAATGTCATTAATGAATGCACGCATACCCCCCTTTATGTTAATATGTACCCCCTTTACTTGATTTTCACCATGAAAACAGTTTTCACTTCATCCTATATATATATATGCTCTTGTGAGAATACCCCTCATATATATAAATATATATTTTGGTAAGGAGAAGTGACCTGGACTCCCCTCGGGTCCTATTGCGACAGACACTTGAGAGTAGGGGGGAAGGGTAAGGGAAATCCCTACCCTCAAAGTGCCCCTAGTGGGGATTGAACGCCCAACCTTGAGGTTGAAACGGTACAATCCTTTCCACTAGACCAAGTACTACTTGGTTATACCCCTCTTATATGAGACCACTCAATTATGTGAGAATAAATACATACCATTGGATATTTAAGATCTAAGGGTTGAATTTTTTTCTCAGCGACAGTAATATTCTTAATCTCCCTCGCTCAAATCTAGCTCCACGACAGTATCCCTTCTCTCTGTCCAGTGTCTTTTTCTCTCCACTAACCCATTTCGCACATCACTCGTTTTTTGATCTAACTGATTCTTGATACTCTAGGGTGAACATCAGAGCTTTGCATTTAGCACTATAATCAACAAATCAAGAATCGGGCGACTTGATTTCTTGATTAAAGATGTTCCAACTCCACATGTTCATAACTCTCGGGTTTTAGACTTGTAGTCATACTAGTCAAGCACTCAAACCCATTTAACAGAGTTAGCATAACACTCGTTAGCACAGTAAGTGTTGAATCACTTGTTTTAATCTAACTGATTCATGATTATATATATATATATATATATATATATATATATATATATATATATATATATATTGGTTGATTGATTGATACTTCCACTACTTTTACCAAATGGCATTAGTTGAATATAATTTCAATTATAAATGAAAAATGACTATCGGGGTAAAATGCAATAAAATATATTACTACTTTTTTTAATATATGTATATAATCTCATTTATAAGTTGAGAATATATTAAGGTAAAAAGTATAATCCTCTGGGCTACCTTTACACATGGCCACTAACCAAAGGCCCATTACAAGTCATAACCCTCCAAACCCCCGCCCTTCACTCCAAATCTGTTATGAATTGATCCCCAAACCAAGTTGGGGAAAGATGTGAACACTCACCACTTGAGTCAACCCCAATCCATATATACTACTTAATAGATATAAACAAACGTACATGTTTCTTTCTTTTCTCAGTTGTTTTGCAAGTTGCACATCCTTTATTTAACATGACAAAATGTACATATTAATTATACTATATTTTCAAATAGAAACACACACAACATAAATTCATTCGTCTAAAACTTCTCTTGTTTAAGCAATAAGGCCACATTCCTTCAATTCCTCCTTGAGCTTCTCCAAGCAATTCTTTGGCAAAATTAGTGTCACAACTCTTCCACCACACTTAAGTTTCCCATTGCTTTTGTCATTAATGTCATCTTTGGGGCTTGGGAGAACCAATATAGCCCCTTCTTCACCAACACCATCTATAAAACAGTTCACAAATCTTGGGCTTAACCCCTTCAACTCAAATCCATAAAGGTCTGAGTCTTCCAAATTCACAAATGTCAAATTCGACCCATATATAATAAAATCAGAATGTTGCGGATCTCGACCCACCACTTCTGCTATTTGGGCCTTCTCATCTTCAGCCGTATCACGGATTAGGGCTACCAACATTTCCAAATGGGCCTGCACTACTGAAAAGTCTGCCTTGACTGAGCCCACAAATAAGTTGTTCCTTAGAAACATCACATCCTCTATTGGGCTTTGGGCATCTTTCTTCAGGATGGTCACTGTATTGGGCTCTGGCTCACTTCTAATTCTTGCTATAGCCTGCCAAATTACTGCACTGAGAAGTTCAAAAGGTTGAATTGGACTTAAAGTGGAATCAATTTCAGATGGCTTTTCTTTCAATTGGGCCATTTGTATGGGCTTAACATGAAAGGAGAAAGTGTCCATTTCACAGGGTAAGGACGTGATCCAATGATCTCCAACTGGGCCTACCCGCTTTAGTGACAATGGTTGTGAGGTTATGGTCTTTATGGGCTTTTGAATGATGGGAGGTGATTTGTTGAAGTTAGGTGGATAGGTGGGTTTGATACCTCTCAAAAATTGTGATAATGTGTTCATGTAGCTTGATACTGAAAATGCATCTCCTAACACATGGGCCCAACTTAGGCCCAAAGATATTCCTCCACATTTTAAAAAGGTAACCTGCTCAGTGAAATCAGAAACTAATATAGATTAATATTAATTTTGCTACTAATATAGTACTTCCAAAACTACATTGAAAATTTCAAGGTAAATATTTTAATCCCAGAGAGTTTTATCATACTTCCGTCATACTTTAATAAGTGACACATTTGTATAGTGTTGACTATTAAATTTATACTTTTATTAAGTTTGATGATTTACATTTTAGGAAAAGCATAATCATGTAGGATCTTGTTAGATTTGTCTCAATATGTAGACTTTTTATTATCAATTTTTGTAACCTTATTGATAATTATTGATATTAATGTTTAAATTAATGGATTGGCAAGCATGCAAACATAAAATGTGTAACTTATTAATGAACAGAGGAAGTATATTAGAGTGTACTATGACTATGACATACTCAAGGATATTTTTTTACTCGTTCAAATGAGCAAATTAAACTTCCAAATGAATAAAGAGCAAAAATATAGCATTTAATGAATCACGCTCACCGTACATCCAAATTCATTAAAAAAAATATATTAATCTCATATTCACTTGGACCTCTCGTTAACAAAATGGATGTAGTGGATGTATGACAAATGAAGAGGATCATTGCATGTACTAATAATAATTGGACATTTATTTATTTATATCGTTTATATTTTCAAACGTAAGAAGAAATGCTTTAAAATATCGTTAGTTTGTTAAGAACCCGTGTCCAAAAGCTCGTAAATGCTTAATACCTTCCTACCCAACCCCAACAATTAGGCATTTATCTATTACTTCTTCCGTTTTCTTTTACTCGCATCATTTTCATATTTCAGACTATTCATACATGTCCACTTAAATCAGTAATGTGACTTATATGTACGAAAAAATATAATCATGTAAGATTTTTTTAGATTTGTCTCAATGTATAGATTATTAAAATCTAATTTGCAAAATTTTTTATTGTGTATAATTAAAGATATTTAACATTTAAATTATGCATTGAGTTTCGTAAAATAGTTCAACGATGCAAGTAAAAAAACGGAGGAAGTATCATTTATTGGAAAACGATAAAAGGCCAGCTACATACTGGCTACTGGACAGTGGATACTGTACTACTCCCCTAATTGGACCATGACAAGTAAGAGGTATCCGAGCTTCATTTGTGGATGCAACAAAGATAGCTACTTCCTTTAAGAGATTGTTTGCTTCAAGATATAGATATAGAATGAAAAAGGGAACGTAGACAAATAAAAGAGATTACGTTTATAAGTTGTTTAGTTTAAGTAATATAATAGAAATGGAATGGTAATTATTAGTTCATTATCAATAATTAAAATTTTGTCATTTGAGGGAGAGGAGATGGTAGCAAATAGGAAGAGTCTATTACCATCAAGTAATTATAATAAATTGATGAAGGGTTAAACCAAACAAGAAGAAAGTAAAATGGTGATCAATTCTGTTTCATAGAGCTCAAAAATAGTGAACCAAATAACCTTTAAATGTGTACATATCTAAATAGACTATCACTCCAAAGATATCTAAATCCTTTTAAGAGTTACAAATAAGATAAAGTGTCCTATTAGATCGAAAAGGTTCGCAAGACAGTTCGTTCAGGACACTAATAGGTCTATGGGGTAGATCGATGATCCACTACTAATAAACAATTAGATTATTAAATCTTGTAACTGAGTTGAAATTCACTATCTCCAATATCTATTAGTAGTGAGTTGTGTACCCAGTAGATAAACAAAGTTTTATCCATATGATCTTACTACAATGACAAGGCCCCATGAGAGTCAAGGGAGAAGGGTATACAAGTGTTTTTAATGGTTTTTATGCCAAAATTTATAGTCATGAGATTTAAATCCTTACACTAGATCAATTAATGCTTATTATTGTATTTAATAATATTATCCTTGGCAAAATATGTTGCTGATATTTGCTTCTTACAATGTGTTAACATTTATGTTGTTTCTACTTATGGGAATTTATGCTAGTAATTAAGGTTCTATTCAGTTCAACTTAAATTTTCTGACTTCAATCCATTTTTACCGAACTAAACTTATTTTTCGTGAATTGGACTTATTTTTACTAAACTGTTGTTTCTTCTTCTTCGCAGTAACGATTTTTACTGAACAATACTTAATTTTACTAAACTTATTTTTGGTGAACTTATTTTTATTGAATTGAACTTATTCTTACTAAATATTAGTTTAAGGTGAACTAAATAGGGCCTAAGAATATTTTTCGTTGAAATCTCTAGATACTGTAACATATGAAGCATATTTAATATTTTTTCTTGAAGCAAATACTCTAACATATATCTAAGAAAAAATTTGCAAAAAAAGACCTTATTTGTTCTAATTTTTGTGAAAAAAACCTTATATAATTTTTTTTTTGTGAGAAAACACCTTATATGTCACTTTATATCAAAATATACACCTTATTGTTAAATTTTAGTTAAAAAGTCAAATATTCGGTCACTGAACCTCTTAATTTTTCCACCATCCTTTTTTTTTGTGCGGGAGACCCACATTCACCGAAAAAATAGTCAAATTCTTACACACAAAGATGCATGAATGAAAAGTTAGAGGGTCAATGTCTAAAAGCTTGACTTATTAGCTAAAATTCGACAAGGTGTACATTATGATAAAAAGTGACATATAAGGTGTTTTCTCACAAAAAAATTTATATAAGGTGTTTTTTCACATGAAAACAAATAAGGTGCTTTTGCAAATTTTCCTATATCTAAACATGTTAGCTATATTTAAAATGCTAAAAGTAGAAATAATTTTTTTGATAGTAAAAGGTTGAATTCTTAATTAAACATTAAGCCTTGCTTCCGAAAAAGAAAATGAAAATAAAGAAGTTCCTTTTGTTTCACAAGGAACCCTGAAAGCGGGATGAGAATTTAAATTAGGAAAAATGCTCTAACCAACAGAGCTATCCCTGACAAAAAAAAAAACGAGACTTAATAGTTCTTTAAATGTTTTTTGCTTTTAAAAAATTTGGCCAATAGTTTAATACCTCTTATATTTACTTCGTTCGAATATAATTGTTGTATGTAGCATCTACATTTCCCAAAGCAAAATATGAACGTTAATGTTTTCAATTGTAAACAATCATACAAAAGTCGATTTTAATTAAGTATATAATGCGACAAATCTGATAAGATTTTCACATAGCTATTCTTATTTTATGCATATTCATAATAGTTGGCATAAAAATGTTTAAGTGTAATCTACTTTGGTGAAATTAATGATGATCAAAAAACTGTTCTGAGTGAGCTGGCTGGTGTTGGTATTCCTCAAGGTGGGTTTCCCTTCAGGTACCTTGGTGTTTCCTCTATCAACTATACAAAGCTAAATTATACTCAGTGCATACCTCTCATTGAACACATTTCAGCAAGAGTTAAAGCTTAGAGCACAAAGTTTTTTAGTGATGCTAGTAGGATGCAACTTGTCAAATAAGTTCTTTCCAGCATGTAATCCTTTTGGTCACAAATCTTTATTCTCCCTAAGAAAATTCTGAAGGAGATTAATGCTTGCTGCAAAACATTTCTATGGACTGCTGATTTTAAATTTCATCTAAGGCTCCTATGCCCTGGGATACTTTATGTCTTACTAGATCAGCTAGAGGTCTTATCTTGTGGGACATCTATTCTTGGAATAAAGCTGCATTCATTAAGATTTTATGGTCTCTTTCCCTTAAGAAGGAATTTAAAAAAGATTCTTCATTGTAGAGAGGATGTGCAGAGACTGGGAGGTTGGAGTAAACTTCAGACATCTAATGGTTTCAGCATCAACAAAATGTACAAGTTGAGACAAGGAGATTTTGTTAAAGTTGCTTGGAGGTAACTAGTTTGTAATAGTGTTGCTTCTCCTAGAAGTATCTTGATTACTTGACTGGCTATTTATGGTAGGCTAGCTACTGCTGATAGGCGCATTAGATGGAATGTTGATTGTTATGTTAATTGTAGACTTTGTCAGAGGTACCCCTAAAACTAATCATCATCTTTTCATAGATTATGCTGTTATTGCTTAATTTATGGGGTTAGATTCTCTCTTTGCTAGGGATCCATACAGGTCCACTTTGGTTTTTCCAGCTGAACTTGAGTAGGCTGTCAATATGAATCGAAGGAAGAGTGCCAAAGCTAAGTTGTAGTCAATTGCCTATGTGGAAACTATCTATGGAATTTGGCTGTATAGAAATGACAAGGTGTTTGATAGTGCTTCTAAGACTATTAATCAACTATCTAGAGATATAGTATTTGTTTCTGTCCAGGACAGCTACAGTGAGTGTGGTGGTGAGTACTTGGTGGAACGTGGCTCCCAAGCTTCCTTCGTGGTGGTGGTTACCTGCAAAACAAGGAGAAACCTCGGGGGTTGTTCCGAGGATCGCCTCTTCGATGCCTAAGTCATCCCAAGTTGAACACAAGATCTCTAGTTGAGAGAAAACGAGTATTAAGTGCTAGTATTTTGTGGGTGTTTGATGGAACGTACCTTACCCATGCAAGGGCATGGGTGTTTATATGAGACATGGGCTTGTGGCTGACCTAGTAAAGTAAGTGGGCTCCTTTTTGAAGTGGGCCAAGGTAAACAAGGCCTTCATTAATCTCCTGCCTAGAGCTTATGCCCGGAGCAGTCTGCCTTGTGAGGTCTGCTCTGCTCTGGATGCTCTGACATGGAGTGGTAGGACCAGGAGGTCTGCTAGGCAGACCCCATACAATTTGCCCCCGGACCCAGTATTTGCGGGTTGCAATATACTGGGTACATTTGTCCTGGTCTGGCGCTCTGCTCTTCGCAGACAGGTGGATGGCTCTTTGGGTGACTGTTCATCACAATTTTCAGAGTAGCTTTATTTTTCCCGCCCATTTGGGTAGGGTGTTGAGCAAGGACCATTAATTCATTTTGAATTGAATTGATGTGACTCTAGGGATTCCCAAGAAATGTAATGATGGGAAATCACTGTTGAGATATTTGGTCTATTTATAGGCTCAATCGACCATTTGTAAAAAATTTCCATTCTCTTTCATTTCAAACTTCTTGCTACTAGTTTCCTTGTTGTTTCTCGCGGATTTCTTCTTGCCCTAGCAATTTCTGTGCGATTTTCTTTGATTCCTCCTAGATTTATCTGTTCCAAGCCTCGATTTTGGAGTGGTGATATTTCGCACTTGCTGTTCTACTCCTCGTATCTCCGTTTCTCAGCATCATCTGCTTCTTGAACAGGTAACTTCCTTGTAAAGATTTATTTTTGGTTTGTTTTCACAAACTGGTTGGGTAGGGTCTTCCTTTTGTACGTTGATGGGTTTCCTTCTTTTTTCCTCTGTGTGCGTTTATTTCGCTGTTCTCTGAGAATTAGGGTTTGCTCCTCTTTGCTGTTCGTCTTGTTTTTCTGTTTATTTGCTTGTTTCTTGTGTATTTGGTGTTGTTTCACTTCCACTCTGTTATTCTGGAGTAGGCTCTGCTCTGCTTCTTTGGCTGAGCTCTGCTCTGCCTCTCTGCTTGACCGTTGTCTGCCGTTTTCTGGTTGGATTGGGCCTCTTTGTTTACCATGTTGTTTTATCTATTTGATGGGTCTTGATTTCCATGCCTCTGGTATTTGTTTTAGTATTTTTCTTCTTTTATTCTGCTGCTCTGCCTTTTGGAAGCACTCTGAATATAGCTGTTGTGTCGTAGATCTTTGCAGCATGCCCTTATTTCTCTATATATGTCTTTCCTCGCTTTTTGCAAGAAAATATCCTATTTCTTGCTTATCTTTGATCCTCATATACCATACGTATCCTTGCCCTCTAGTCTAATGGCTCAGTCTGTAGGTCTGAGGTATCAGACTATTCTGTGCTGTGATCTTGGGTCTGAGGTCTTTGTGCTCTTCTTCCTGTGTTGTGCAGAATGTCTTCTTCACAAGCTAGGACTTCAAGTGGGAAGGGAAAAGTGTCTTCCTCTTCTTCTGAGCCAGACGAGCCGTACCCGATGGATACTCAGTCTCCGTTTTTGAGGCTGGACCTTCCCAGGTGCAAGGATGAGATGGTTCCGCAAGAGTGGGCCACCTTCGATCCTTGGGATGGTCTGCGTCGGGAGACCTTGGGTCCCGAGACTAATAGGTTCCCTGAGAACCATGTATTCAAGACTCCTCTGCCTACCATCAAATGGAAGTATAGTGACCACGAGATCTGCTCTGTATGACAATAAGGGCAAGCCGTATCTTGCTAGGAAGTCTGCAAAGGCGTTCTCGAGGCAGCATGGTCCCTATTACATCGAGTGGGCCGTGGAGATCAAGCCGTTCCGCGGGTCCTGGGTGGTTGTGCCTAAGGCTGGTCAGAGCCTGGCAGATGTGCCACATGGGTACACTGCCGTATATACTAAGCATTTGGAGTTCGGGCTGAGGTTCCCGATCCACTGGTTCTTGGAGAGGGTGCTCTGTGAATATAGGATGACGCTCTGCCAAGTCAACCCCCAATCTTTGAAGAAGGTTCTGGGGTTTATCTGGGTCTGTGAGGCCTTGGATTTCCCCTTAACCATGAACCTTTTCAAGTGCCTGTTTTTCTTCAAAAGGCAGGGAGGGATGTACGGGTACTTCATGGGTTCGGTACGAGCCCAACATTTGACGGTCTACCCGGTCGACCACACTCTGAAGGATTGGAGGGATAGCTTCCTCTTTGTCAGGGTGCATCCTTACCAGTTTAAGGCTCCTCTGCGCCCTGTGGTGCCTAAGTTTCACAAGCAGCGGGAACCTGATATTCTGAACTGGGATGAAAGAGTATCCTACTACTATTTCAAGACTTTGACTAAGGGGCCCTGTACTGGCTGCCACATCATCATGTGATGTGCCAGAATGCCTTTCTGAGGGTAGGCAAGCTGTCGCTGGACTACACCACTAGTAAGTGTTCTGCCTGGTCTGTTTCCTTTATGTCTTTATATTCTGCTCTGCTGTGCCCCATGACACTCATCTTTTGTGCTGTCTACAGCTCCATGCAGAAAGATAGTCCGCGGTCTGATCATGGGTGGGTTCTGAGCTCACAAATCGCTCTGCCCCTTTGCTTTAATTTCTCCGTATGATCTTATTTTGTTGCTGCTGATGCTCTTTTTTCTTTTTGCAGAGACTTTGGGGTCTGCTATCCCCATGGAGCTGGGATTGAGTCAGTCTCCCTTGTGCCGTAGGTATCGCCCGATACCGAGTTCGGGGTCCTACTCCCTTCTAGATTACGTTCAGGAGATCTTGAATACCCCCCTGGACCATCCTTCCCTCCGGACCAAGCGCACGGAGCTTGTGGATAAGCACACGGGGGTGGCCTGAGAGTTAGGTGGTCCGTCTGCAACCATCACTGAGATCGATCGAGTCTGGTGATGAGGAGGAGGAGGAGGTCGAACCTTTGCGGGTTCACCGCTCCCGGCGTGCTGCGAGTCTTCCTGAGGATGATGACAAGAAAGATGATGCAGAGGGGATCGGCACCCTGCAAGGGACTGTCTTGGCTGTTGAGCCTCTGCAGCAGCTTCCTCCTCTACAGACAAGTAACTTTTCTGCTAAGCCATGATCAGTCTGTTCCTTCAATTGTATGTATCTCGTTGCCTTAACATGATCTGTTCTGCTGTTTTTCAGATCTGCATGTGGCGGGGGAGGCGCTAATTAGGGAGCCTCACCAAGCAATGACATAGTCTCGCCAAACAATGACAGAGTTTGACAGGATTGAGAAAGAAATCACTCCAATGGGTGGTTTCACTCAGTTAGGTAAAACTGGTCAGGAGCATCACCAAGCAATGACAGAGTTTGACAGGACTGAGAAAGAAACTACTCAGACTGTCGATCATCAGTCCTTGGTAGAGGGCCAGACTGTGTCAGGTATGCATCTTCTTCAAACCCATTTTTATTTTTCCTTCTCCGTTATTCTTTGATTGAATATTTCTAACCTCTTTGACCAATTTTTGGTTTGCCAGATCCTGTTGGGCAGACCCTATCTGCATCTGTCCAGACTGACAAAGAGGAGGTGTTGGAGCCCCTCCAACATGAGAGGGTGGAGCAGGTGAGTTCCACCTTCGTCCCTGTGGTGGAGACCACCATGTCTCTTCCTTCTCAGAAACCTACTCCCCCTGGAAGGAAGTCTGCCCCTCCCCTAGGGGCTTCAAGGAGCAGACCCTTGCTCCAACTCCTGAGCAGATAGCGCGCCCGGTTAGTGATTTTCTCTTTTCCTTTCTATTTTAGCTCTCATTCTGATGCGTGTTCTACTTCTGCTAACAATGTGGCTTTCCTTTCCTTTTTCAGCGTGAGTTGCGGGCCAAGAAGGCGCAGGCTGCCGGGGCTCCTCAGACCTCTGCCCCAATTACAGATCAGCCTGAGGTTCCTGCAGAGCCGATGCAGAAGCCGGTGTTGGAGCCTGAGGTCTCTTCACATTCTCAGAAGAGGCCATCAGAGGGGCAGAACCAAGAATAGGGTCCCCCAAAGAAGAAGGCTCGCCTTCCTGCTGACCCTGCTCAGATCATCGATGTTGAGGTTGAGCAGGTCGCCACAGGTGCGTTCCCTTTACCCGGTCTGACTTCCGGCTCTTTCCCTTCTGTGGAAGTTACTGATCTCTCCTTTGGCTCAGGTTCTTCATAGAGGGGATTTGTGGGCGACCGGCGTGGGGCGCAGGGGCAGGAGCAGACGCCAGTGGCTCTTTCTGACCCCAGCGAGTGGCTAAAGCTTCTGGCCAGCCGCTTCTCGGCGGACTATGTCGTCCAGGACGTTCCTTTGGTGAGCTTTTTCTTTTCTTTGTGACGTTCTGGCTTATTTCACTGAGTCATCTGCTTCTGAGTCTTATACACTGCTTCTGACCCACTTTTCTCTTTGGTGCAGGCTGCACGGACCAGTGCCTTCATTGGGGAATTCTGCCATGGTCTGGGTTTGGGCAGGCATGAGGCAGACGTCCCTGAATTGCACCAACTCAGGACTCAATTAGAGCAGCTGAATCACAAATGCGCTTCAATGAGATCCGACAAGTTCATGATTCAGACCGCGCTGGATGCTGCTGTGGAGGAGAGGGACCTTATAACTGTGGAGCGTGACGCCTTGCGGACTTCAAACCAACGCTTAGAAGGTGTGTTGAAGCAGTCAGAGGCAATCGCATCCGAACATTCAAGGTTCTCTTCCCAGCTGAAGGAGGTGCGTCCCGTGCCTCTGTGGCAGAGACGAAGTTAGAGACCTCTGAGGCTAAGCTGCAGAATGTAATAAAAGAGCTAGAGCAGCTTAAGGGTCAGCTTTCTGCTGTGCAGACTGATCATGAAGGTTGCTCTGCTAAATTAGATCAGTAGGCCAAGGAGGCTGAGCAGGCTCTGCAGCAGAGGGAGACTAAGCTCAGGGCGGAGTTCTCCAAGCTTCTGTTAGAGAGGGAAGCTCAGTTGAGCGCCGAGGAGGCGGCCCGAGCTGCGAAGATAGAGGAGGCGTTTCGGGACAAGTATTGGGAGAACTGCAAGGTTGCTGTACATAGGGTCCTCTTGCATCTGCAGCGCTCTTTTGATTGGGATGCTTTTGAGGAGGCTTACGACAGCGGGGTGCACATGAACCCTGCTGCCACCCAGGAGCTTAGAGACATGGAGTTACTCTACTCTCTGCCTGCAGATGGGGAGTTCTCTGAGCAGCAAGTTGATGGGAGCTCTGCGGGGGATGGTAGCTCTGTTCCTAATCAATAGGAACTCGGGCGGCTATCTCGCGCTTCGCCTCAGTCTTCTGGTGACTCCTGTCTGACCTGCTGAGGTGGATGAGCTGGGAGCCATGCTGAACTGACTGCAATCTTCCTTTTTTGCCCTCCGATGATATCTCTAATTGACTTCTCTTGTAATATTTATAATTAAATAGTTAAACAATAGCATTTCATCTGTATTCGCTCCCTTCTTTTGGTTAGGTAGCCCCCGTTATTGTAGAAGTGTTGTAGCACTCTGATCTGGTCCATGACCAGACCCTTTATGTAAGATACACTTTATTTCAGAAATGCAAGTTGTGTTGCTCTGATTGATCCTTCTGCAGAGATGTATTTTTCTCCCTTTCGTATTGTGCATGCAAAACCTTCCCATTTTTGTTAAGTGATTTCGCTCTGCTTCTCTTTAGCCTAGCATTTCTTGCAGGCCTATGGACACTCTGCTCTGACATTGAGTCAACTACATAGCTGCATAGTATTTCAGAGCTTGTCTTTTCGTACGGCATAGCAGCGAGTTAGATTAGCCTTAGGCTGTGACTTTATGGGCCTTTTGCTCGTCTGCTCTGTCTAGCGCATGATGGTGATCTAACAATGAGTAGAGCATCGGAGGTTTTTTGACGCCTTAAGTCATGGTGGTCTTGGGGGTTTTAGGGTTCTGCCCTTTAATCCCCTCTGCCAACGTCTTCGTGTCGGGGTACGCTTGGTTCTTTTGAACTCCGCCATCCCCATAAACCTTAGGTGTCTGTGACTTATCCTTGCTGCTTTTCGGGCCTCTGGCCCTGCAGGTCTAGAGGTAGAGGTCTGTGACATCGCTAAGTCGAGCCGGCAACCGATCACTCTGTAGTCCTCATGGGCTCTGAACAGAGTTAACCTTCCGGCTGGCTCCCTTTCAGCGTAGGCAGCTTCTGTGCTTGGTGGGCCTCTTTTGCCCTAATCCCAGCTCAGACTTTGTCATGCTTGACCATACTGTAGTGTTTCTCCTCAGTCTCTTCGTAGTTTATCCAATTCTGGCGTTGTGTTTGTCTAAAGAGGAAATAAAGGGGATGGGGTTTTGTGCGATATGAAGAGTGTATATCTTGAAAAGGGTGGCTCAAAGGCCTTTCATTCATAGGAGTTGTTTGATACAATTTGGGTTACACAAAGTATTTTTTCAGTATGCGGGCATTCCAGTTGCTCTTCAGCTAAGCTTCCATCCATCCTCTTCAGTATGTATGTTCCAGGGTACAGCTCTTCACTAAACTGGTAGGGTCCTTCCCATTTGGCAGACAGTTTTCCATGTACTTTATCTTTTTGCACTTTTACTGCGTTTCGGAGTACTAGATCCTACCTCTAGAGGTTTGGCCCTTACTCTTCGGTTGTAGTATCTGCTGATTCTGGCTTTATAGGCCTCCATTCTGAGTCTAGCCTCGTCCCTGTGTTTGTCTAGCAGATCCAGATTGGTTTTTAGAGCTTCATCATTCAGACCTGGCTCGAACAGACTGATTAACTGGCATCACGGTCTCGGAGCCATACACCAGATGAAGGGGGTTTGCCCAGTTGACTCTTTGACAGTGGTCTTGATTGACCACAGAGTGTTAGGCAGTTCCTCTAGCCATTTGCTTTTCTGCTCTTCCAGCTTCTTCTGTAGACCTATCAGGATTTGCTTGTTGGCGGCCTCGGCCTGACCATGGTACTGAAGGTTGCAGACCGAGGACAGAGCATACTTGATCCCAAACTGCTCCAGCCACCCTGACAGTGGCATGTTGTCGAACTTCCTTCCATGGTCGAAGACGAAAGCCTTCGGAATTCCATATCTAGTGATGATGCTCTGCCATAGAAACTTCCTGACGGCCGCCTCTGTGATGGTGGATAGGGCCTCTGCTTCTATCCACTTAGTGAAATAGTCTACCCCCATAATCAGCCATCTCTTCTGATACTGGGCTGTCGTGAAAGGTCCCAGGATGTCTAGTCCCCATTGGGCGAACGGGATGGGATTGTAGATTGGCATGAGGTCGTTCGCGGGCAGCTTGATGTTTGGAGCGAACTTCTGGCAGCTATCATATTTTCTCACCAGGGCTTCAGAGTCTGCCTTCATTGTGGGCCAATAATATTCTGCTCTGAGAGCTTTATGGGCCAGAGCTCTTGGTCCGATGTGGTGTCCGCAAAGTCCTTCATGGATTTCCCTCAATATGTAGTCTACGTCTCTTTGCCCTACGCATTTGAGTAGGGGCAGAGAGAAAGACTTCCTGTATAGCTCTTCCCCAATCAGACAGTACCTGCATGCTGTCAATTTAAGCTTTCTGGCCTTCATTTTGCCCTCCGGTAAGTTACCGGTCTGTTTATATTCTACGATCTCCCTGATCCATTCTGGCATCTCGAGCTCTAGGACGCGCTCTGCATCCTCGCAGATTGCACTGGTGGGTCTGACTTCCACCAGGACATATCTGTTTAACTCCTGCAGACTGCTGCTTTCCAGTTTGGAAAAAGCATCTGCTTGGGCGTTCTGTGCTCTAGGCACTTGTTCAATTCTGAAACTCTCAAAATTTGCAATTAAAGATCTCATCCTGTCCAAGTAGCTCCGCATCGTGGGCTCTTTGGCCTCGTACTCCCCCTTGACCTGGTTGGTGACCAACTGAGAGTCAATTTTCAGGTGGATGTGCTTGGCTTCCAGAGTTTGGCAGAGCTGAAGTCCAGCAATGGCCGCCTAGTACTCTGACTCATTGTTAGTTGCTGAAAATAGGAATTTCAGGGCGTATTCGATGATTTTCCCTTCCGGGGTTCTGATTACCACGCCTGCTCCAAAGCCATTGATGGTTGCAGACCCATCTGTAAAAACTTCCCAGGCTCTGGGTTCCCAACCGTTTCCTGGTATGAGCACTCTGCTAAGAAGTCTGCCAGAGCTTGTGCTTTGATGGCAGTAATTAGGGCGAACTTAATTCCGAATCCTGTCAGTTCCAGGGCCCAGTTCATGATTCTCCCCGACTTATCCACCTTCTCCATCGCTTTCTCTAAGGGCATATTTGTCAGCACAGTGACGGGGTGTGCGTCGAAATATGGCCTTAGCTTTCTGGTGGCCAGCACTACAACGTAGGCTGCCTTCTCTATCAGAGGGTAGCGCGTTTCCGCGCCTGTGAGGGTGTGAATCACAAAGTATACTGGCTACTGCTTCTTATTTTCCTCTTTTAACAGGACCGCGCTCACAGTTGCAGCGTTAACAGCAATGTACAAGAAGAGCGCTTCCCCTGTTTTGGGTCTGGCTAATGTTGGCAGACCAGAAAGGTGTGACTTCAGCTTCTGTTCTGCCTCTTTCTGTTCTGCCTCCCACTTGAATTCCTTATTCCCTTTCAGTATCTTGAAGAATGGGAGGGCTTTCTCAGCAGACTGTGCTATGAATCTGGACAGAGAGCGGTCATTCTGCCTGTCAGCCTCTGAATGTCCCTGATGCTTTTGGGCTTTGGTAGGTCCAGAGTTGCTTTCACTTTGTCGTGGTTTGCGTCAATTCCCCTTTTTCTGACCAGATAGCCTAAAAACTTCCCTTACCTAACCCCGAACACGCATTTTTTTGGATTATTTTCATGTTGTGTTTACGGAGGTTGGCGAAGGTCTCCTTCAGGTATGCTATGTGGTCTGCCTCTGTCTTGCTTTTGGTGATAACGTCATCTACGTACACCTCCAGATTCCTTCTTCTCTGCCCTCAAAGACCTGGTCCATCAGTCTTTAGTAGGTGGCACCTGCAATCTTCAGCCCAAATGGCATCATGATGTAGCAAAATACCTCGATAGGGGTGATGAATGCCGTCTTTTTCTTATCTGCAGGATCCATGAAGATCTGATGGTACCCGCTAAAAGCGTCCATGAAGCTAAGCAGATCGTGACCGCTAGTGGAGTCTACTAGCTGGTCGATTCTCGGCAGTGGGTAGCAGTACTTGGGCCAGGCCTTGTTGAGGTCTGTGAAGTCTACACACATCCTCCAGCTCCCATTTGCTTTTTTCACCATCACCACGTTGGCCATCCACTCTGGATAGTTGCAGGGCTCGATGAACCCTGCTTCCAACAGCGTCTGCACTTCCTCTTCGATGGCCTTATTCTTTTCTGCGAAGTAGTTTCTCCTCTTCTGTTTTACGGGTCTATACCCTGCGGCGGTGTTCAGTTTGTGGTTGATGGTGTCGGGGTCGACCCCTGGCATTTGAGCGGCAGAGAATGCGAACACGTCTGCGTTTTCTCTTAACAGATTGATTAGGTTAACTCTGGTTTCTGGATCCTGGTCTGTACCTATTCTCACTGCTTTGCCTTCTTCCGGTCCCAAGAGTACCTCTTCGGTCTCTTCCCCCGGCTCGGCTTCCTGGCTTCTTGGCCGGCATCCGGGCGAGCATTGGCCTCGCTGATGGTTGCACATTCTGACTTTTCCTGTTTTTTCTCGGCCTCTTCGGCCTTTCCTTCCTTCCCTTCTTTCGTGGCTTCTTCAGCCTGATCCTCCTTGACTTCTTCAGTATGGACTTTCTTTCCCTCCTTTTTCTCTTTTCTCCTCTTCCTTTTGGAACCAAAGTGGTCAGGAGGAGGAGGTCTCCTGTCTTTCTTCAGAGCTGTCAGGTTGCATGACCTGGTTGCTTTCTGATCTCCCCTCAGTATGCCTACTTCACCTGTTTTGCTGAGGAAGAGCATGGTCTGGTGATGGGTTGATGGGACCCCCTGTACTGCTTCAATGAACTTTCATCCCATCAGAGCGTTGTATGGTGATGGGAGGTCTACTACTAGGAATTCCTGCATCATTGTCCTCCTGATCCCATTCTGATCCTCTGCAGTCACAGCCAGATGTACTCTTCCTTCTGGAATGATGGAATTCCCTGTGAAGCCGACGATGGGAGTTCCTCCTCGTTCCAGTAGTGACCGATCTAGCTCCATTTTCTCGAAGGTTTCCTTGTAAAGGATGTTTACGGCGCTTCCGCCATCCAGCAATATTCTCCGTGCATCTGTGTTGCAAATCTCCATAGTGACTACCAGAGGGTCTGAGTGTAGGAAGCTGATACCCTTGCAGTCCTCTGCTGTGAATGTCATATCCGATAGGTTTGGACTCAGCTCTGTCTGGTCGATGGAGTAGAGGTTGGGATGGGTGAGCTGCCTCAGGTGAGCCCTCTCTCCACCCATCGAATTCGAGCTGCCGAATATGACGTATATCATTTTCTTCTTCCCCTCTTTGATTTCTGCTCGCTTGTCCTGCGGCTTCTGTCCATCATTGTGCTGTTCCTTTTCCTTGATTCCCTGGTTCCAGGCGAGGTATTCTTTGAAATACCCTTTTCTAATCAGACTCTCCAGGTCGTTCTTTAGACTGATGCAGTCTTCGGTGCTAAGGCCTGGCGCCTCATGGAAAGCACAAAACTCTGCCATGTTAGGGCCTAGGCTTCTCTTCTTTGTAGGGGGTGGTCTGTGCCACTTGATGTCATCCTTGTTTGTTAAAAAGATCTCAGCCCTGGGCAGACTGAGGTTGTTGTAGTTATTGTACTTCTCTTGGGCCCTCAGTCGGTCCACCTCCCTTTCTACTTCCTTCTGTATTTCCTTGCCTCTGTTCTGGTGGGGCTTGTGGCCTCCAAAATTCAGTCTGCCCCCCATGAAGGGTTGCTCGTTCTGCCGAGTCTCTTGCCTGCTCCGGGTGTCGAGGCTTTGTTGAAGTCCTCGACAGCAATATACTTTTCTGCCAGGGCTAGAGCTTCGCAAAGCTCCTTCATAGTGACCCATTTCAAGTTATCTCTGAACTTACTGGTCTGAGGTAGAGCGTGCAGAGCGAGCTTCTGCTCTAGCTTTGGGATATGCACCAGCTCCTTGTTAAATCTTCCTATGAAATCTCGCAGGCTTTCATTTGGGCTCCGCTTTAGTAGCAGCAGCTCATGAGTGGACTTGCTCCTCCTGCTTCCACTGACAAGTGCTCTTTGAATCTTTTCTTCAGTTCATCGAAGTTGGATATGGTCCCTTGGGGGATGGTTCTGAACTAGGTCTGAGCTATCCCTGCCAGAGTTGCAGGGAAATGTCTGCACCAGGTGGCCTCATTGTAGTTTCCCAACGCCATGTGAGTTTCAAAAGGTTCTACGTGCTCCTGTGGGTCCCCTTCCCCTTTAAACTTGAGGCTCGGTGGGAGCTTAGCCTTCGACACTCTGGCTGCAATGATCTCAGGTGTGAAGGGAGATTTGGAGGGAGACCTAATATAATCTCTTCTGCTGGTGAGATCAGAGTGGGTCTAGAGCCAACCCTGTGGGATATGATTCCTCTGAGGTCTGAGGAGGTTCCATTGTGACCGGACCCTTCCTCTGCTATTGGCCCCAGCCTCTGGCTGACATGTGTTCTGATGGGTCTGCCTCTGTGAGTAGACAGGGCCTCTTCAGCTCCTATATTACGCCAGGTCCTGACCTGGGGATTCCCTTGTGCTATGCCTCCTGGGTTTCCTCTACGGACAGATCTCTGGCTGGAGCCTGTCATATACCATGTGGGTGTGAGCTCACTGAAGAGGCTAGGGTGTTCCTCTTGCATTACCTCAATGTTCCATTCATCCTCTTGCCAACCCCTCCTAATGTACCCAGACCCAGAGCGTCTAGATAAACCATACTCTGATGTAGGGTGGGAGTGATGTCTCTCTTGTTGTTCCCGCACAGGGGTTCCTTTGTGGCTGTCTCCTCTTCAGATGACAGCCGCAGATGCCTTCGAAGACAGCCACAGATGCCTTCGAACTGTATTATTGGTTCTAGTTCCTTTCCTCCTTTGAGAGGGTTGGCCTTCAACGGTCTGCATGTACTGCTGAGCAGACTGTACTACATAAATGGCTGCTTGGAGTACTTCAAGTGTGGGCATGACCAAGAAGATGCTTGGTTAAATAGTTACTTGGTTGTAGGTAGTAGTACTACCCCTTCTTGTTGACCTGGTGGTCGTTTCTCTTGGTGGAGAGTAGCTCTCATCCTCTGAGCTGTGGGAATCGGATGTTGTTGAGTAAGGAACCACCATTGCGAAGTTGTAGATTGGGCTTTTCTACTCTTGCCCTTCTTCTAGCGCCAAATTGTTTCTGTCCAGGACAGCTACAATGAGTGTGGTGGTGAGTACTTGGTGGAACGTGGCTGCCAAGCTTCCTTCATGGTAGTGGTTACCTGCAAAACAAGGAGAAACCTCGGGGGTTGTTCCGAGGATCGCCTCTTCGATGCCTAAGTCAGCCCAAGTAGAACACAAGATCTCTAGTTGAGAGAAAACGAGTATCAAGTGCTAGTATTTTGTGGGTGTTTGATCAAACGTACCTTATCCATGCATGGGCATGGGTGTTTATATGAGACATGGGCTTGCGGCTGACCTAGTAAAGTAAGTGGGCCAAGGTAAACAAGGCCTTCATTAATCTCCTGCCTAGAGCTTATGCCCGGAGCGATCTGCCTTGTGAGGTCTGCTCTGCTCTGGATGCTCTGACGTGGAGTGGCAGGACCAGGAGGTCTGCTGCCAGCTGGCGGTTTGCTAGGCAGACCCCATACAGTATTTAAAATTGTTGTTAGGTGTCCTCTTAACCTGAGAGATCTATTGTTGTAATTGTTTGGCTTCATAGATTGCTCAAACCCTTCCTAGAAGGTGTAGAGCATTTTGTGTTTTAGGATTTGTGTTTACTGTTTAACTAGGGGTTTTTTAATTCCCCTTTGGTTACATATTTACTTAATATAAGTGTAAAATCGGTTTAGAGGAGGAGAAATGCTCTGTTCCTTTCAATTGATCTGAACTTATTGAAACTTATTTTTTCTTATTAGACATTATTTTACCTTATTAGACCTTAATTTACCTTATTAGATGAAGTTTTATTAGACCTTATTTTACCTTATATAAGATGAAATTTTGTTAGACCTTATTCGACATTCTTAGACCTTACATTATTCGACCTTAGTTGACTTTTTTAGACCTTACATTATTCGACCTTATTCGGCCACATCTGACCTTATTCGACCTTATCTGACCTAATTCGACCTTATCTAACCTTTTCGACCTTATCAGAACTTACTTTTTCTAATAAGGGCCGAATATAAGTTCAAAAGAACGAACCGAAAATATAAGCTAATTGCATAGCATAACTACATTCCATTTAGTACAACTTCTCATACTCCCTATGAAATTTTTTATCTACATCACCATCATAATGAGAGGAAATGCGATGACCTATCAGGCTATCACTCCTCTATCTTGTAAGCCTTTGTCAACATAAAAATATAAATACTATACAACACTTATGGTACTTTCGTATAAGGTGAAATTAGTTTATAATTTGTTTACTACTATATGGTGGTGAACTTATGACGAGCTTATGTGGGGAGTAGTGAGTAGGCAGGTATTGTTATTTATTTCTTTCCATACTTTTTTTGGGTTGTGTCATACTTCACGCATCACTGTGTTATGTAACTTCCTTTTCAAACATTTAATGCATGTTAGCATTAAATTCATCAACTCCTTTATTCCTTTGTTCCTTATGATATTATATTAATGTAATTGTTAAGTATTTAGATTTTTTTTTATATAGTATGAGTATTTAAAGTTAATTGTACCAATGTAGTTTATCTTCGCTTTCTCTCTTCTTCTTTCAAAACCCTAAAAAACTTTTGTTGATCTAGGGGATACCGTCAACCTTTTGGTTGATGGTAAGCCCCTATTTTCTTTACTTTCTACTAGATTTCTAATTTCATGGTGAATAAACATCCATTCTCTCTCAATTTGAGAGTTCTTCTACCCAATTTTTGGGTTTTATCTACCCATATATTGGGTTTTATCTCTCTCCTTGTGAGAGTTTTGGTGACGTTCTTTATTTTTGCAAAAATTGATTTGTTGATGAAGATTTGTGCGGTATCGCGGCAGAGGTCAGTTCTACGTCTACAAACAGTTGTATCAGATCCAGTTCAATTTCAAGACTACAATGAATCGGAAGACCCCCTCGTGGAAGGCTGTATGAAACAGCGATGTAAAAGAGGGTATTCATCAGTGTCAAATCTCATCTACAACGATCGTAGTTTTGTCAAATCAGAATTTTATTTGATCCAAATTGTTTTGTATTTGTCAGTTCTACTTTCTATTATAAATGTCGTATGACTCTTTTATTAATGAACTAATTTTCCCTTCAAAAAAAATGTAGTTTATCTTCGCTCAGATTATCTTAATAAGTTTAAAGTACATAATTTTAGAGCTAAGCGAGCATGCTAGGACCTTACTATATTAATGTGTTGTGAGAATCATGAAGCAAAGAAAAGTACTATCATTTTATTCAATTTTGTGGGAGCCAAAATGAAGGACAAGTGATGGTTAAGAGTAATTAATATCTAATTTTGCAAAGATTTTTCCCATTATTATCATTAAATTATGCACTTGAACTAATGGCATCATCCTTAACTTATTTGTTACTAGATTTCTATGCACGCGATGCGTGCGACAACAATTTTATCATGAGATTTCATAATCTACAGTAGATAATTTTATTGATAGTCACATCTTACCATCTAAACTTTTCATGTTTTTAGAAACTCTCACCTTAATGATTTTTTTAAAAAAAAATCCACTTACCATTTACAATTTTATTAAAAACTCCTATCACTTAACGTTTTTTTGTCAAATTTCATCGACAAAACCGTTAGGTGGATCCCACTTATACATTTTGTTAACAAAATGGAACTTGAAATAGTTGTAATTCTTTCCAAATAGTTGTAATTCGTTACAAATTTGCTCTAAATTTGTTGAGGATTATTTGCCCTTAAATTGATGAAATTGACTTCAATTTCAGCGTAAACTAATAATAAGATGCATATGTGGGGCTCACTTAACGGATTTGTTAACGGAATTTAACAAAAATCATTAAGTGGTGGGAGTTTCAAATAAAATTGGTAATGATATGTGGAAATTTAAAAGAAAGGGAGTTTCTAAAAACGTGAAAATTTTAGGTGATTTTGAACAAAAAATCCTATTTTATTTGCATACGATGTGTGTTTTGGCTACCGTAACATGATAAAATGTGAAGGTACACAACATATTTTATTTTCAAGCTAATTCATTTTGGCTCATATTTCTTTGAAAACATCCCTTACTCCCCACCATCAACTACAATTTTTGTTATATAGTACCCGGTAAGGTATTTTTTTGTTTATTGTCCTAATGATAAAAAATTCAAAAGTACTTGAAAATATTTTATCATGTTTCTCACTCATGCTAAAATACGTTATCATGATCAATTTGATCAAATGTGCCTTCACTCATGAACAATCAATTACTCATGTATTTCAAAATAAAAAATTTCAAAAGTATATAAAAATATAGCAAAATGGGTGTCTATCTATAGATCTCAAGAAAATATAATCGTTGATATATTATTAATTGTTTTTACTGTGTAGATTTTTAGATATTTTAGTTAGAAGTTTTGAACATCTTTTATCAAAAATCTGATAGTTAAATTTGGAAAAAAAAACTTAATTACTTAATAAACTCATTGATTATTTTATTTATTTTTCCTTTTTTTCTTGTTGGTGTCCACCCCCACCTCTTCACTTATATAATAGATATATAAACGTGCGTTAAATGCACACGATGCATGTAAAACAGTTAATAATTTAATTAGTGAAACGATTCATTATTAAATCAGTAAAATAAGTAGTTAGATTTTTTCCGTTTTTTTTTTTGACGTTCACTCCTTCCCTTATACTCCCTCCGTCCCCTAAATGATTTCCCAATTATTTTGGGCACAAAGTTTAAGGAGGGTGGTTGGTGTGGGGCCTAAAGTTGCATTTTATAATTGAAAAGTTAGATAGTGGATATTATTTAGAATTCTTTATTGAGAGAGAGTGTGTGGGGTCAAATGCTTTTTGTAAGGAAAATGATATTATAATTGGTGGACCATGTCCAAATAAGAAAATGAGAAATGTAATTGGGACAAAAAAATGAAAAAATGGGAAATCATTTGGAGGACGAAGGGAGTATAATAGAGTTATTTTTCTCTCTAATAGGAACCACGCTAATGAGGACGTAAGGCTCACTAATTAAAGAAAAAAGTGACAGATATAGTTCAATTCATTATAACACCTCTATCAATAGCTAGAATAAAATTGATTCATTTTCATCCTTCATTCCTGCCTCTCTGGCTTTTTGTATGTAAAAAAAAAAAACCTAACAGAAAACCTCTATGATAAATTTATTGTAAATTTCAGTTTCATGATATGGGCAGTCTGCGATAGAAAGGTACCTTTAAGTTCATTGAGGCCAACCAAGTTGGTAACGTTGGAATGGAAAGTTGTGTAAAGAAGGAGAGCATAATCTTGTGGTCCTAGAGCAACTATACTCATGATCAATTTGATCATAAGAATAAATCATAAGGCATGAACAAAAAAAAAGGGCCTACACTCATGAGTGAAAGTAGATCACATTGTGATCAATCATGAAATAGATCACATTGTGATCAACTAGTTCATGAGAAAAGCAAAAACTGGCCCAATCACACAGTGACATGTGGCAACAGTTTTTTGTTTAAAACTTCAAAATAATATATCTGACAATCTACAAAGTAAAAAAATTTATAAAAAATACTAACGATTATATTTTCTTGAGATCTATAAATAGACCACTTTGCTATATTTTTATATACTTTTTAATTTTTTTAATTTTTAAATACATAAGTAATTGATTGATCATGAGTGGGTTGCCTTTGATCAAATTGATCATAAAATATGTAAAAATTTTGACATGAGTGAGAAAGTGGTAGAGAGAGGGATGATGTGTTTTTTTGTTCATGAGTGGTGATGCTCTGAAGTCTATATTGGGACACATAGAAGATGTGGCAAACTGGCAACCCACTACTTGAAGCCATGAATAGGGGTGACAATGGTAGAGTCTTGCCAGGGTTTACCTAAACCTTTACTCTTATCCTATTTTTCTAAGTTTACCACACCGTATCCATATCCATAGGATCTATATTTTTAATACCCTTATTCATACCCGTAAGGTCTGGTGGATATAGGGTAGGGACTGGGTTCTAAATGAATCTAATACTTTTGATTTTTCTATATTTCTGACGCCTATATTTCTTTTATATATAGTAGCACGCGATAAATCTAATATATAAAAATTGGCATAAAAATACAAACACATGCACTATTAGCCACACAAAGAATACGAGAACCACTATAATGTAAGCTAAGGTTTTTGAACAACATGGTAGCGTGTACGGTGTTTGCCGAGATGAAGAAGGTTGGACTTGGCTATTAAGTGAAATAATAGATATAATATGAGTTTTTGTTTGAGTAGAGAAGGATTTAAATTTAGAAACTTTAGAAATTTTCTATTTTAGATGATTAGGGTCCAGTGTATGGGTGGGATTTGAGTATGAAGCCATCGGATCCTTACTTTTACTCTACTCGATCACTTCAAGACCATTAACCTATCAGTATCTATAAGGTCCAAAAATATTAGATTCATACCCTTAAAATAGGGTAGGGTCCATGAAGTGCCATTTCTAGTCATGAAGGCTATTATGGGACACACGAGATCGGCAAGAAAAATACTTCTATAGCCTCAAATTTTGTAGCTAATAAACTTATAAATATCTTTTCTCCATAGCAACTGAAATCTGTTTCAACACAAAAATAATTAATTATTTGGTTGAAAGAAAATTATGAAGGTTAGGTCTTGCATAGTAGGCTAAGCTAGTCATAGGTGTATGGCGAGATATGAGAGAACATTCATTATACATCCGTGTATATTATGAGTATGGTACACCCAAAAATATTTTTGCTCATTATTGCTCATTTGAACATCTCCAAATTAGCAAATATTAGATATTAAAATGATAAATTAGCAAAAACATAGTCGTGGATGTACCATGCTCATGATATACCCGAACGTATGATAAAGCTTGTAAAGATATGATATTTCTCTTATTATAATAAGTTGATCTTTTAATTTCTTGTATGAATGAATGTCACACACAAATAGTTAATTAGTTAAATTTAAGTAAGGAAAGTTACAAAAAGTTAGGTTGACAAATTGCAGAATTTATACGACTATACAAAATACTCTAAAACTTAACTAGAACTTAAAAAAAATTTGGAAAATTTTAAAAGGTTAACAGTTAAGTTATATGATCAAAATTATTGAATTAGACCATATGACACTAAATCTACTAATTTTATTAGCATAGACATTCATAATCCAAGTTTGTTTTATAATGTGTACTTGTCATATGTAAGGACATGTTGGTTATATGTTTCCAAACATATACAATACTACATCCTGTTTTTGTTCCAATAAGAATTCTTCTCGGAGAAGTTTTTATATAGCTTCTTCGATCAAAAAGTTTGTCTTCTTTAAGGTTTTTTTTTTCTCTATGTTTTTGTTCTTTTAGTTTACTTTTTCTTTATTACGAACTTCTTTAGTTTAAGATTTAAGATTTTAGTTTTTTCTTGTTAATTTTAGGGCTCTTTAGTTTGCTGATTTTGGTCAATTTCTAATATAAGGAGACTTTAGTTATTACATCCTTTTATATCTCTTGAAAAATAATAATAATAGCAATCTAATTTTAGTACAATTTTGACAAAGAAACAAACTAAGGAAAGTTGAATCTCAATTTAGGTAGAGATGTTTACTTTTAGAGTACTAGATTTCTATGCACGCGATGCGTGCAACAACAATTTTAATTTTATAATCTACATTAAATCCTTTTTTGGAAAGTCGCATCTCACCACTTAAACTTTTCATGTTTTTAGAAACTCCCACCTTAATAATTTGTTTTAAATTCCACATACCATTTACAATTTTATTAAAAACTCCCACCACTTAACGGTTGTTCTCAAATTTCATTAACAAAAAACCGTTAAATTGGTCCCACATATACATTTTGTTAACAAAATGGAACTTGAAATAGTTGCAATTCTTTCCAAATAGTTGTAATTCGTTCCAAATTTGCTCTAAATTTGTTGAGGATTTGCCCTTAAATTTATGAAATTAACTTCATTTTCAGCGTAAACTAATAATAAAATGCATATGTGGGACCCAGTTCACAGTTTTGTTAACGGTATTTAACAAATATCATTAAGTGGTGGGAGTTTCTAATGAAATTGTGAATGATAGAGTGGAAATTTAAAATAAAATTCATTAAGGTGGAAGTTTCTAAAAATGTGAAAAATTTAGGTGGTTTTGAACAAAAAAATCCTAATTTTATTTGCATACGATGTGTGTTTTACTACTGTAACATGATAAAATATGAAGGTACGCAAAATATTTTATTTTCAAGCTAAATTCATTTTGGCTCATTTTTATTTGAAAACATCCCTTACTCCCCAAGTCCACACGATCAACTACAACTTTTGTTATATAGTATCCGGTAAGGTATTTTTTGGTCATTGTCTAAATGAGAAAAAATTCAAAAGTACTTGAAAATACTTTATCATATTTCTCACTCATGCTAAAATGCTTTATCAGGATCAATTTGATCAAATATGCCTTCACTCATGAACAATCAATTACTCATGTATTTCAAAATAAAAAATTTCAAAATTATATAAAAGTATAGCAAAGTGGGTGTCTATCTATAGATCTCACGAAAATATAATCGTTGATATTTTTAAAAAAAAATTTTACTTTGTAGGTTTTTAGATATTTTAGTTAGAAGTTTTGAACATCTTTTATTAAAAATCTGATGGCTAAATTTGGAAATAAAATTTATTTACTTAATAAACTCATTGATTTATTTTATTTATTTTTCTTTTTTTTTATTTTTGGTGTCCACCCCCACCTCTTCACTTATATAATAGAGATGTTCATGTCAGAAAATGGAGTACTTCTTTGGAAACAAGTACATCTAACCACTTAAAATTAATACAACGATATTATTTGACCTTTTCGCTTGTTTCGTTTTCTTTTCTATGGATGAAATGTTTCGATATCATAGCCGTTGAAAATAAATTCTCATTAATGTATTATAAAGATATCACTAAGTAACAACTTGATAAATTATTCTTAATATATTATTTTTTAGATAAGAAGAAAATTCTCCGAGCAATTCAAAGACCCCCCAAACTCTCCCCTTTCCCTCTTCGTCATCCCCAAATCCCAATCAAAATACTTAAGAGTAGAAATTGCATTCTAGACCTTGGTTGGAAAGATGAGAAGGCTCGCTACTTGAAACAACTCCAAAAATTTTAGTCTCAAAATCTTAATAGGCTCTTCTCAACATTCAATTAATCTTTTACTAATAAGTAAATAATTAAAGATTGATTGTTTAACAAGCATCGAAAAGTATGCAAAAAGCAACCATGAAAAACAGAAAGAAACAGTGTGTGTATCATACTCCATCGTTGCAATTTATTTGCTACATTTGCTTTATCACCATTTTCAAGATGTAATTTCAAAAACTAATATCTCAAATTAGGTATACGAAAAAACTTAAAAACTTATATATTTGGAAAGTATTCATTGAGACGAATCAAACAAGATTCCATAGAGTATATTTTTCGTTACTTATATAAACTTAAAAGGCAGTTAAAAATTGCAAAGTGAATATTGTCCAAAGTCAATAATATGTAGCAAATAAAATTAGATGGAGTAAGTATTACATAAAAGTTCACAAGTTAAGTCTTTATCAGAAAAGCACAAGTCGAATCATAAGTAAACAAAAAGGAGGAAATAAGAGAAATAATAGTAAACCTGTAGAAAAACAAGAGGAGAGAAAGCGAGCTCAGGACCAATAACATTATCAGCAACAAGAAGCCTTTGAGAAGAAGTATCCTCCATTTGAAGCCATTGTTGTAAGGTTTTAGAGCTCTTAGCCTCCACAAATCTGACCCCACAATCATTACACTTAATATAAGGTTTACCAACACTTTCTGATCTCCTTAACCTTCCACAAGTTTCATAATAATAACAAAGCCATGCAAATATGTCCTCTTTTAATTTCATAGGCATTAATCCTTCAATTGTTTCACTATCAAGAAAGTAAACTACTCTCAAATAATGAAGTTTCATTGCTAAATCCAAGTTATTAGGCTCATAAACTAAATCCCCAGGCGTTACCGTCGCCGACCCAACTGAGGATAATCTAAGCCCATAGACAAGCGAATTTTCTTCATTTTTAGGGTTTTTACTATAAACCACCATTTTTTAGGGCAATGTAAAAGCTCTCCCTTTTTTCGTTTATTGACGAGGATGGTGGATAGCTAAGTGATCAATAGCTAGTATGAGTTTAGAGGAAATGAAGCTTCATGCTACTTATAGAGATTTTAATGTATTGCAAGGACAGGACCGTTTATAAAGGCATGTAAATTGACCTATAACAATTAACAACACATACTTAAATTTGCCTTTATTGTTTGTTTTAGTTTTTTTTCTAAAATATTATGGTAAGAAGAAAATCATCTCCCTAACACAGGGCCCTCACTCAGATGCTCATTACGAGCTAAACTTCGACATTCCAATCCCCCACCTCCCAAGCAAATACTATAGAAATTAACCTCTAGACCATACTAGGAAAGATAGGAAGACCCACTATTAAAGCCTACCGGAATTCCTATTGTTTGTTTTAGTTATATTGTCTTAATTTCTATACATTAATTTTTTTTCCAATTCAGTGCACTAATTTCTCTCAAATAAAAAACATTTATTATAGGTATATTCAATTCTTAACATCTGTTCTAAGAACCCATATTAGCAGAACTTGATTTTAATTGTTAGAAATAACTTTTAATAATAATTAGCTCTATATACTATAAACAATGTATAGTATGTGACTTTTGTTCGAGGTGGCAAGGAGAGTAGTTGTATGCAATCAAACTTGGCATTAAATTCTTTATTAAATAGCTTGAAGTGGAAAGTGGTTGACACATGTAATGTTGTATGTGGAGGTTTTTCTTGCCCATGATATATACGTTGGGTGATTCTCGTTTGAATTTAGGCTCCGTTTTTGGACTGGATTAATGGAAAATAATTTTAGGTAAATTCAATACTACCTCCGTTTCATATGTATTACAACACAAGGAGTTTTACGCCTCCCAACGCACTACTTTAAACGTTAATATCTCTAATTTTATTTAAGTAAAAATTATAAAAAGTTGATATTAATTAAGCATATATCGAGACGAATCTAACAAGATCCCACATGGCTATATTTATCCTTGTGTACAAATCACAAAAGAAGGTCAAACGGTAGTGTATGAATAGTGTAAATTGTCAAAGGTTGCAATGCATATGGAACGGAGGTAGTATAATTTAGTTAAGTTCAATTCACGAGAAAGGCTATACATACATTGGATGTATGTGGGCCACATATATACTGTGATGTGGCAGTATATGAGTGGTTCTTAATTTGGGCCCCCAATATTAGATTTTCAGAATTTTCATTAAAATTCAAATTCAAATTTCATTTTAAATTTTAAATTGATTTGTATTTTCAAGGCACAATTATTGCTCCCAATTTCCCAACCACCTCATTAAGAAAAAAAATGTGGCACTAATGGCAAGCATAGAATTCGAACTTGGGACCTAGTAGCCACAAAGACGCCTTCATTGCTGTTCTTGTAACCAAGTGGGTGAGATTTCACTGTGATAACAAGTGGATACATTAAATAATTATAGTATAAATAACCGTTATTTGCATACTGTAATATAGGTTTTGCTTACTGATTAAATATACGTTGTTACTAGAAAATTTACAAATTTAAAATCGTTTGAACCTGCTATGCTACTAGTATAATTGTATATATATAATTTGTTTTAATTTCAATTTTAATTAGCATATATAGATTTCATACGTTTCTTCGATTGGAAAGTTTGATGTTTGGTTTTGAACCGGAATCTTCATGTTCCATAATACTATTATTAGATGACTATTTGTTATAAGATACTGGAATTATTAATCTTGTACTATACAAATAGTAAACATCGATCTGCTTCACCTAAAATTGATATTATGCATAGAGAAATTCTTACAAACTAAGGAGTAACCCTTGAAATACTTTATGCTACTACAACCACTCAATAATAAAGACAAAACCTAAGTTTGATGGTTAAAATTAACTAAAGGGTTAAAATCAAAAGGCAGAGGGTTACAATTCACATAGTAGTTATTGGTTACTAATAAATATCGCGTTCTGTGAAAACGCAATACAAATGAAGCAAAACTTTCAAATAACATATTTATAAACCTACAATCGTTTAACCTGTTTTGCATGCTACTAATATACTACCTCCGTTTTTTTAATAAGTATGTTTGCTTTTGTGCGCGGACCAAGGAAAAAGTGCAAAAGTAAGAGAGAACGTTGGTAAAAGTAAGGAAAAAAATAAAAATTACATTAAGATGTTTTATACAAAATTAAAAGACTAAAGTTCTAATGCAAAATAAAAAAATAGGGGGAGGGATGAGGCACTAAGCTAATGAGAAGCATGGGATTCGAACTTGGGACCTAGTACTTAGGCAAGCGCTTTTAGTGTTGTTGTTGTAACTAAGTGGACGGGATATTCACCATGCTAACAAATGGATACATCAAATAAATATAGTAGACACAACCGTTATTTGCAAACTGAATATTGATTTTGATTACCACATTGCTCCTCAATATATATGAGAAAATATAGTCATGTGGGATCTTGTTAGATTCGTCTCGATGTATATTTTCATAATATATAATTTTTATAATTTTTACTCAAACGTAATGAGAGATATATTGGTTTCAATACACGTCTTGGATACCGCGTATAGTCAGAGGGTACGTATAGAAAAGGCGACGGATGGAATAATTATAAAAACCCATATTTATAGTAAAAACCTACATTTATTATAAGTTTGTATTTTTTCTAGTAACAAAAAGTATGTAAGTAGTAATCAAAACCTATATTATAGTAGCAAATAACGACTGGGAACAATATGCATTAAATGCCTATTTGGCGCCTTCAATGAAGAGTCCCACCAAACCATGTTTTATGGCGCCATCAACCAATTTATTTCCCCCCATTTTTCCCTCTCTTTTTTTTGGCTAATGGTATGTGGAAAATTCTCATTGGAAATGTATGTATACCCTACATACACCAAGTGTATGTGTATCATCTCTCTCAATTCACCTCTTTTTATTTTATTTTAGTTCGGTTCAATTTAATTCAATTCAACTCTATTCATTGCAATTCATTCAATTCACTTTATTATTGACAACATTTTTTTACCATCTTTATTATTACTTCCCTACATGATTATTATCGTTATAATATTTTTTATTTATTAATATATTGATATTTCACATTCAATTTATAATTTTTTAATTTTAATTAATAATTAATTAAGTTCTTTTATATATTATAGATTTTCGTAATATTGTCGTTTTACTTGTTAGGCATAATTATACTCACTTTTAATAAACCTGTTACTATTTTAATTATTTTTTAAATATTTTTCTTGATATTTTTATCTCAATTGTTTTACCTGTTAAACCTTATCCTTCATATTCATTATTATTAATATTATTCTTATATTAAAATTATTATTATTGTTATTATTATTTCTTCTTATTATTATATTACCAAATTAAGTTGAAAAAATTGGCGCCAATAACATCAACTATTGATTTGGTGCATAAACAACACAAACTGACGAAGGTGCAATGCAAAACACAAACTTTATGTGACGGGTGAAAAAACAACACAACAAATAATGTGATCGGTGCACAACGCAAACTCTATGTGATGGGTTCACAGAATAACATAAATTCTAAGTAGAATCTCAGGCCAAAACGTAGTTGTGTTATTTTGTGCACCCATCACATATAGTTTGTGTTGGGCAATGCACCGTCTTTAGTTTGCGCTGTTTTGTGCACCAAACAAATAGTTGGTGCTGTTGGCGCATTGTTAATAAAATTTGTTTTCAATCTAGCTTGAAATATTATAATATTAGGCCCCGTTCGATCAGTTCAACTTTTTTTTACAAAATTGAACTTATTTTTATTGAACCGAACTTATTTTTCCTAAATTAAACTTATTTTGACCGATTCATGTTGTACTGTTTTTTCTACTTTACACTACTGATGTTTTACTAAACTAAACTTATTTTTATTGAACTGATCTTATTTTTTCCTGAACCGAACTTATTTATATTGAATTGAACTTATTTTTACCGAATATTATTGTTATAAAATGAACATATAGGGCCTTAGTTTTGATGCTAATTCAAGTACACTATAATAATTCTCTCTCTCTTTTCTTCCTCGTCAAGAAAGCCCTAGATTTTGTTAACTGCAAGGGGCTGCCATCATCATCTCTTCGATGATGGTAAGCCCCATATATTTGATTCATTTCTTAGTTTTAATCATTTTGATTAATAATAATCCTGCATTCTCTCACTTTATGAGAGTTTTCTTCTCCATTAGAGGCTTTCTTCTTAATTCCTAGGTTATTCTTCTCTTTTAATTTAGTGGGAGTTCGGAGTTTTGTGTTCTTGATTGCAGTTTGTTTGAAAGATTTAATTCATGGGTTGTTTGTCAATCTACTTTAAAATCGGTGTTGGATTCTGGGATGTGTTCTACATCATCAGATATTGTTCCTTCTTCCCCATACTATGTCAAGATGATAGATTCTCTCATAGAATAATGGTTGCAGGATTGAACGGACAAGCGGAAGACATGCTGTATTGTTAGATTGGTTTGATTTTATTTCATGTATTCTTAATACCTGTTGTAGATGTCATATAGCCTTCAATTAATGAAATTTATATTTCCCTAAAAAGGTACATTACATACTTCAACCAAAATGATATGTTTTTCGCTTATAGTTTCCTAATTATCTTCTTCCATTATGATATCCCACTTTTTTCATTATCTTCTTCCTAATCTTCATTCACTACCAGCTTAACGTGCGTTATTGGGTTTCATATTTTTTTCAAATTATCTTAGCTTAATTTTCTTTTTGAAAACGTGGAAGTCTTTTGTTTGTCATCAAACATGTCAATATCAACAGTTCCTTCAATATTTGCTTCCTTTTGCCGTTAATTTGGTATTTCAAGCTTATGCAATTTAATGAAATTATGAAATTATTAAGTGTGCAAGTTGCAATATAATAGATATTTGCTACTTTTCGGACATTTGCAAGTCCACCCTTTCTTTAATTGACTAAATTAATGTAGCTTCAATAGATATTCCTAATGACGAATGCCGACAGTTGAAATGTTCAAACATTCCTTTTAAGTTATCAAATATCTAACAACCAACATTAAAGCCTTCAAGTAATAAAAAAATATTTTTTATTTAGTATATTATCTAGTAATATTAAGGAAAATTATCATTTTGGGTACCTGAGGTTTGACAATATATCATTTTGGGTACCCAAGTTTTCAATAATATCGATTTGGGTTCCTGAGGTTTGACAATAGGTTCAATTTAGGTACCTCCACACTAACGGTGTTAACTTACGGTTAAGTGTGACCCACTTTGACCGGTCAAACGATCCGGTTAAAAAAATAGGGTCCGGATCGAATAAACGTTGAAAACCCCAGGCGTTCGATTTCGGTAGACCCAACGGGTTAAAGGATGTGAATTTGTCAAACGGGTTGTTTAGAATAAAATTTTTTTGAGTTATGGTCCAATAAACCTTTAAGACTCAGTTTAGTTTCGGTAGATAATCAACGGTTTTAATGTATTTAAAGATGTGATTGTTGTTATTATTTTCAAAAAAAGTGGCAAATCCAATACTACTCTTGAAATAGATTAGGGTGCTTGATCATTTTAAGAAGTGGGTCTACACCTGTCAAAATCCGACACCAAATCCAACCCAAAAATAATGGTTTTGAACACAATTTTTTTACCCGAACTGAGAAAGTCGTTTTTTACTCGACCGACCGAAAAATCATTATATCTATAGAAATAATATCAAATTATGGGAATTTTTTACACAATGACCCAAAAACTAAATAAAAGAAAGATCAATTTCAAATCCCTAAACCCGTTGGGTCTACCCGAAACTGAATTGGGTCTTAAAAGGTTTATTGGACCCGAACTTGAAAAAAGTTTATTCTAACCGACTCGTTTGACAAATTCATATCCTTTAACCCAATTCGTTCTACCGAAACCGAACGCACAGGGTTTTCACTTTTCAACGTTTATTCGACCCAGACCCTATTTTTTTAACCGGACCGTTTGCCGGTCAAAGTGGGTCACACTTAACGGTAAGTTAAGACCGTTAGTATGGAGGTACCTAAATTGAACCTATCGTCAAACCTCAGGTACCCAAATCGATATTATTGAAAACTTGGGTACCCATAATGATATATTGTCAAACCTCAGGTACCCAAAATGATAATTTTCCTAATATTAAAGTCATTACCAAATGTTAAATTATTATTTGTAATTAATATAGGTAAAATTGACCAGAATAATACAAACTATGGCCGTTCCGCCAACAATAATCCCAACTATAAGTTATTTCTGTATAATCCGAACTAATAGGAAGATCCGGCACAAAGCAGCATGACCTGAAGGCAACCTGTTTAATAGGTAAACAAATCACGTGTCATGGTTTTATTGACTTTTTGTAATTATTTTATTATTTTTTTTAAAAAATAATTCACCTATCTCGATTCTCTCACCTCACCTCCACCTCCACCTCCACCTCAACAGTCAACACCACCACCACCTCAACAGTCAACACCACTTCCACACACATGCACCATCACCACTTCCACCTACCCACCACAACACTAGCACTTCCCCTCGCACCAACACAACTTGCCATATCCATATGCGTCACTACAACACCACCGAAACACCACCAACTTCAACCACCCTCTCCTTGCGCGAGATTCCCCCTTCTTCGTTTCTCACATGAGTAATATCTTCCATTGGATTTCCGCTCGGTGTTTTCGATTAGGATTTTGAATTGGGTTGGCTATGGTTGGTAGGTTTCGTGGTGGTGGTTGGTGGGTTTCGTGGAGTGGTGGCTGAAAATGATGGTAGTCGTAGTTTTCAATTGGGATTTCCTGGTGGTGGTTGCGGGTCTTTCATGGTGGTTTTCGTTTTTTTGCTGGGTTTTCGATTGGGGTTCAGCGGGTGATTATTGGGTTTCATTGGTTTTGGTTGACAATTGGTGGTTGTTGATGGGTTTTTGGTGGTGGCAGCTGGCGTTGGATGGATGGATGTTGAAGGGACGGAGTTTAATCTTATCCCGAGGTTATTTGAGACGGGGGAAATTGCTTGCGTGCCATTACAATCGATGGCAGAGGTGCTGCCCCGGTGAAAGGAGTGCTAAGTATGAAAAGATAAGACTAGTGCTTGAATCTATTTCATTCTCTCAGAGATCGTGGAGTTCTTATTCATCAATGGTGGTGATCTTTGGTACAGGTCATATACATAATTCTTTATGTAACTTGCCTATACTTATGCTTGTTTTACCCATAATGTCGTTCATGTTCTTAGTTCCACAAATTTAATCCTCAGTTATAGAGTTTGTTTGGAAAACTTTACGTAGTGAAATGTTACAGTTTCTCAGTGACACCATATTCTTTGATTTGCTACAGTGGTGGTATGTGGTAGTGGTGTGTTGGAGCGTGTGGGAGTGGAGGTTGATGGCAGTGGTGAGGGTAGAAATTAAAAAGAAAATGAGAAACAAAAAAAATTACCTTACTAGCAGGTCACAAGTCACATGGGAGTGTTTGTGGCGGACTTGTCCAATTGTTGAGATTATACAGGAATAAGTCATAGTTGGGATTATTTTTGGCGAAACTGGAATAGTTTGGATTATTTTAGTCAATTTTAATAGTAATAAAAATTAATAATAAAAACAATTAATAAAAATAAAAATACAATAACAATCATTAGTATTATTAATGTCTTATAATAATAATAAAAAGGAAAAATTGCTTCTAATAATGCAACCTTTTGGCAATTCGCAAATAATAATGCAACCTTTCAATTATTCTGGAATAATGCAACCTTTATATCGCATCTATTTTAAATAGGACATATCACCGGTAACCTGAACCATTGGGAATTTTATTTAAAACTTTAAATTCTAAATAATAAATTTAAAATAAAAACTTTTAAAAAAAGCTAAACTAAACTAAACCTACCCCAACCTCCACCCCCACCCATTGCCACTGCCACCATCCATAACCACCCCCTCCCTGAAACCTCCCAAGCCCACGCCACACCCACCCCCGAAATGCCACCACCGAACGAAGACACTAGCGAAACCCCCACCCAAGAAACCCTCCAAAACTCCCAAATACCAAGGAAAGGGTTTTAGCCCCCTTTCTCTCACTCTTTCTCCTCCCCCGCAAAACACTTGCAAACCAAAATTAAAACCTCCCTAAGCAATGGAGGGAGTATCGTACCAACGCTTCCTTGCTTAGAAATCTGAGAAATGCGAGACGACTATCTAAAATTAGAGCTCCGCGACGCCAACGCAAGCGTCGCCAACGTTTTACGCCTAGTTATGATCGCTGAAGTTCGAACAGTCGCCGCCGATCTCGTCGAAATCAAAATAATTCATTAGTTCTCAACGACGAATTCATCGCTCATCATCTCAGACTCACCTCCCTCACCAGTGAGCGTGCTATGTCCATGCGATTCTCCCATGACTGTGACGCTTGCAATGGTGATGGTCAGTGTGAGTATTGTTCTGGGGTGGGGTTAGGGGAGGGGAGACGGCAAGGATTCTGGTGGGGTTAGGGGAGGTAGTTTTTTTTTTGGGTTTTTTGAATAAATTTGTTTATTATAACCAATTATTAGCCAACACGTGTCCCACAAAACCTATTATTCAGGTTATATCTGGTTTTATCCGGTGTTTTCCTGTTTAAAATAAATGGGGTATAAAGGTTGCATTATTCCAGAATAATCGAAAGGTTACATTATTATTTGCGAATCGTCAAAAAGTTGCATTACATTACTATATTAATAATAATATAACTAGGAAAAATTGACAAGAACAGTCCAAACTATTGGCCATCTTCTATAAACAGTCCAAACTATTGATAATCCATGAACAGTCCAAACTATCACCAACATCTTCCATAAACAGGCCAAGTGACTTGTTAACCTGCTACAACAGGTAAAACTTTTTTTTTTTTAATTTCTCTTTTTCTTCTTAGTTTTAATAACCTTTTTAATTAACTTAAAAAAACAAAAAAAAATTCCCTCCCCTCCCCACCCCACCCCACCCCCAGCCCTGCCAGGCCCTCCATTCCCACACCTACACCGCCACCACCACTCAACCCTTGTTCCCCCTCTGCATTTCAATAACCAGATCTCACATTTTGCAACCCCACAATCTTCGGCAATGTCGCCGACAACACTCCCAATCACAACCGACACCTCACTCACCCCCACTCCCACCCCAACATTCTCCTGCTTCCTCACCCGCCTCACCACCACCTTCCGCCACACCTTCTCACAATCCCGTCCCTGAAAAACTCTCCGACGCCATCTCCCAACAAACAACAACAATCACGCGGAAGCAACGGTGGCTCCGCCACCGCCAGTGAAGGAGGGGTGGTTGTGGTGGAAGAGAAGGACTGACAGTCCGAATAGCAGCGAGAGCAATGCGGCGTCATTTGGTCGTAAAGTATTATAATGCTCAAAATAATTTTATAAGATTTTTTTTCAGGGTTTAAATAATTTAAAAGTAATTAACGTTACAAACCGTCAATTTTCCCATAAACATGGAAATCACTATAATTGAACTAAAACATGCTTATATCCAAACTTAATAAGGTTTAATATATGTAAATACTCAAATTTTGTAAAATATATATTACCATCACAAAGATAGATTAAGTAGATAAACTTAATCAAACTATACACAAGTTAAAAACATGATAATTCAAGGTAAGCTAGTCACACTCGTCATATCCAATCACTTCTTTAACTCAGTTTTACTCAAGATCTCATTGCATGGAAGAAGTACTAACTCTTGATACATTCCAAAATCAGATTATAATAAAAAATATCTCACATGCAAATCCTCCAATCAAACTATATGGAAACAAGTTCATAACTTTTCAAATTCCTCTCACTAGAAAACGTATTTTCTTGTGTACCTTGAATTAATGATAAAATGGGCTCTTAATGATATTCTCCAATGCTGTAAATCAACTCCTTTAATGTCCGTCAACAATCCTCAAAGTTTAAACATCAAATTTTGGGTAAGATAGTAGTCTAAAACTTAGAGATAAACCTTCAATCAAAGTTTGCTCTTACACATTACCTTGATTGATTTTTGTGGGTGAGATTAATTTGCTTTGAAGGGCTTTCTTCATGATACAAAGCTTCCTCAATATTTATAGGACCCAAGGAATCCAAATAGGAGATTATATGTTTGAAATAATGAGTGAAAGAATGAGAAAAATGGAAGAAAACCAACCTTGGTTTGCTGTTATACTAGGCGAGTGAAGAGAGAAAGAGTTTTAGAGTTCTGGGTTTTCTTTGTTTCTCAAGAGATGAAGATGAGTTTTGGGTGAGAGTTATCTCAGTATGTCTACTTAAGTTGGTTCTCTTTCGATATCCGTTTTTGCCCCTCTTAGTAAGGGTAATTTGGTCATATTTATGGCTGTGGCTGTTCAGTTGTTTTCAGTGCACCAATTCACTTGGGGGCCTCATTTCTCCAACTTTTGGGTTACCTATTGACCCAACTTTACCCAATTAGTATTGGGCACATTCTAAGGATTAATTTAACAATCGTTTGGCCCAAAAATATGCAATACTCTTTAATCCACACCCAAATTAGTGAGCCACATAATTTTCCCAATTTCCTTATAATTCTCTAAATATGGGAAGCTTATATAATGGAGTATAAGATCTTAAATCACAATTCTAAGTTAGATAACACTTAATCACAAATATACTTTCATTAGTATACTTTTACACACATAATTTATATATATATATGTACACGTATACCTATTCACGTAATCATACTTACTTATAACTTATTCATACCTTTACATATCTCCGTACTTAATAACCTTTAAGTTACTAATCATAATTAACTCATAACACATACTTACACATCTTGTGATATCAAATCACACACACACATGTTTACTAATACTCATGTATACAAATTTGTCATATCTTATCCATAACACATTCATAACACATATGTCTCTAACTTTCTCATCACTAATCACGCACGTAAACAAATGTTGTGCAAAATTTAAAATTGAGCTAGTCTCAAGTTCCTATCTTCTTTCCAAAAATCAGAATTACGTTCATCAAATTGTTGCCACCGCTCACAGTCAGTGGGATGCCTGATTTTCCCATATTTCTTTCTCACAACGGCATGCCACCTTAAGTTCTTTGTGTCGTTCTTAACTGAGAACATACGCTTAAACCTAGGTATATTGGAAGGTACCACAACACCTTCACAACATGCCCAATCTTGTTTTTCTCAATAGTGTCATCCCCTTTTTCATCGAACATCCCCTTGTTTTTATTATATCGCAATGTTCCATAAATTGGACACTTATCCAATTTCTCAAACTCCTTACGGAAAAGAACACAATCATTAGGACATGCATAGATTCGCTGGTACTTTAGGCCGAGAGGACACATTAATTTTTTGGCATAATAGGTCGACATGGGAATCTCATTACCCTTTGGAAACATATTTTATAAGGCTTCCAACAACAAGGTGAAACTCGCGTCAGTCCAGTTACCCTGTGCCTTGATGTTATACAATTTTAACACACCTTCTAGGAGTGAAAATTTGGACATCTAGGGTATATGGGTGTCGCAGCAGCCTTTTCAACTCTCTCAAATCGCTCAGGAGTTTCACTAAGTTGTTCTTGTAAGCCTCCATCATCTCATTCATTTCATCTTCGCGACTAACTCAACATCACTATCTTCACACTAGTAGCTTCCTCACCATTACCAGAATTCATGGAAACTTCATTATTGTTATCATCATCTTCCTCATAATTGACACCACCATCATTTTCCTCATCATTGACATGGGATTGGTATTTGGCTTCGCATTCATTGGGACTATGTTCTCACCATGCCACTACAAAACTGCATACATCTGAGTAAACCCTCACTAAAATAAATGATCCTCTATAACCCCAATATCATCCCACTTCCTTAGATTATTACAATCACGGCATGGACATAAAATTGTGGCAACTCCCTTACTCCTTTGGTGTTCTAAAGCCACTCTACGAAACTCTTCTACCCTATTAAAGAAGTCAATTGTGTTGCATTCACCATACATCCAACGACATTGAGGATCCATTCTAAAAAGTAAGGAAAGGCGGAATTAGACACGTAATAAGTACACATGATAGACCACTCAATCAAATAAATGAATGCTCCAACAAGGTCCTTATCACTCCATCCTAACCCATCCTTGGACATCTAATCTCACTAGTGAATGTACACCAACTGTTCGTATCTATGAAAATTTCGACAGTATTTCCCTATACTTCTCCAAGTAGCACGAGGTAGCAAATTTCTTAACTACATATGTACCCGGAGAACATATTAAGAAAATCACGAAATGAAATTATCCTTAAAATCGAAAAGAAGGCATAAATTCACATCTAAGTAAGATTAAATGTCCAACAATAGCCCCAAATTGGGGACTATTTAAGACTTACTCCCATTGAGTAAGTCTTGAACATGTATCTAGGCTTATGATTGATAATGTATAAATACAAACTAAACAATGCATCACTAGTTCCCACTCAAATTCTTAAAATGACCATCTAGTAAGGAATTAGAACATCATTTCAACTAGCTTAGCAAACCAGTAAACACGAAATCGATTATTTATAGGTATTAGCAATTGAGCACAAGAAATACATCTGAAACAATGTGTTAGTAATTAAATGAGAGGACTTTATTTCATCTCAATTATTTGTACTTCTCAAACCATGTGTTAGCAATGGATTCAAAATTACTAACTATGCTAATACTATGGTATTGCTAACATTCTTTTGCTTAATTCACCATAACTGACAAGTGGCTTGCAAACTTCATATTGGTTTTCCATTGACAATTCGATTGTCTCAGAATACAGATAAGAGTTATCAAGTCGGCTCAAAATGTTTTGTGTCCATTCCAATTGTTCATCAATTCGTCACCAAACCAATTCCATAATTACCAGAAATTAACAAAGAACTATGTCCATACATTTACTTCAATAGATACTAAGAAACAACGAGCACAAAAAAGGCTTAAAATGTTGGGAGTAAGAAAAAAAACGGCTTAAGTTCAATAAATCTGAAATTGGTGAGAAGACTTACCAGAAGGTTGCCTGAAATGATTCACCGGTGACCAGGTCCACATGAGGAGAGAAGGTGAAGCTGGGCTGAAGATGGACGCGGCCTGATTTGGGCGCCTGTGCCCGAGCCCATCGGGCGGGACATCTTATTTTGAACATCTTTTAATTTGCGTACAAAAGGGCTTGTTTTGGGCTCATTTGCACTTGGCCCGATCCGGGCGGTGGTCAGCGCGATCGGGCAAGATGACGTTTACCCAAACTCAATCTTTTATTTCCTGTTTTTAATTAGTTTTGAGGAGATTATAAATAGGCAAACTTTATTGCTTTGAAGACTTTGATTTTCCATTGTCATTAGTATTAGTTTTTAGAGCTTTTTAGAGGAAACACTTTTAGATTAGATTCGAAGGAGATCAAATCTCGGATTATTACAATTGAAGTTAGAACTTTCCATCATTTGGTATCGTTCTTCTCTCTTATTTTCGTTGTTTAATTCTTGATTGCTTGGATTGATTATTTAATTCATTTATGATGCGAAGTTTAGGTTTTTATATTAGATTTACTCTTGTTGATTCAATTTTGAGTGAGTAGTCGTATTTCTAGGGTTTTAGGGAGGAAAAGTATGTTTATACCATGATTTATATAGAATTACTATTATATCTATCTTTTGATAAGAGTGATTAGGGTGTGATTTGTTCTTGATGTGTGATTAATGTTGCTGCGCAGTTTCATTGATTTCTTGTTGTTAATAATTATTCGTACAGATCCGTCTTGCGATTAGAGGCCTAGACACACCAGTAATTCTGATTATGTTAGTGACCGTACAGTATGTTAAATTATGAGCGTTAAGACTTAACAACTGATGAACACATGCTCTAATCTCTTGACTCTTGACCTAGGTATTCATAGTTGTTTGAACTCTTTAATTGATATAAGCATGGTAGACCGACTTAATACCATAGGCCTTTAATCAATAGTTTAATCCCATTTTTTATATTGCTTTCTTTACTTTGATTAGTAGTTCCGCTAAATCTTTCCTGATTTCATCTGAAGTAGCTTTTTAATTAAATGTTAACTCTGAAAACCTGTCTCTCTGTGGATTCGATCCTACTTCCCTGACTACTGTTTGTTAGAGGACTTTAGAATTAATTTTGATTAGGTGATACGATTTTAGCCTATCAATCATCCACATCGAATGGTTGTGGGGTAGGAATAATCTTTGAATCTCAAGAAGGAGACAGGGTCGAATACGCAATGAGGTTTTAGTTAACTGCCTCCAATGAAGAGGCCGAGTATGAGGCACTTTCATCCGGCATTAAAATGTGTAAAGCGGCGGGGGCCCAAGAAATCGAAGCAAAATCAGATTCACTTCTAGTGGAAAGCCAAGTTAAGGGACATTATGACTTTAAAGAAGTGGCTATGAGCAAGTATGTTCATCTCATCAAAGAGGAAGTTGAAACATTACAGAGATTCGACCCGGAACAAATCCCAAGGTCTTCGAACAATCAGGCACATGCACTTTAAAAACTAGCAAGCTCAGCGACTTGTGATGCCCCAACGACTCTGTTTGGGGAGGTGCTGAGTCAAAAGAGTATCGATAGGGGTACGTGCTGGATGGACCCCATTGTGAATTTTAAAAGCACTAGAGAATTGCTAGAAGAACCATAAAGGCTATGTACGTCAGGGTTATGGACAAGTGGTTTAAGTTATGGAATGAAGGATTGTATAAGATGGGATTTAATAAGCCATGGTTGAAGTGCGTAAGTACAAAAGATTGTCTTGAAATCCTCAAAGAGCTACATGAAGGAGCATGTGCCTCCCACATTGGGGGCTATGCATTAGGAGAAAAACTTTGAGAATTTACTTTTAGCCGACCCAAAAGTAGGACGCTTTGGATTATGTCAAAAAATGTGACAGCTGCCAAAAACATGCCAATCTCCATTAAAGGCCGTCCAATTTAGTCACCTATATTATTTTCCGCTACCTTTTTCAAAACGGGCATGGACATATTTGGTCCATTTCCTATTGCATTTGGATAGAAGAAGTTTGTTATAGTAGTTGTGGACTACTTCAGCAAAAGGGTAGAGGAAGAAGCCGTCTGAGGTAAAATTACAAAAGGTGTCAAAAATTTCTTTTGGAAATATATAATCAACCGGTTCGGCATGCACCAGTCCATAGTATTAGATAATGGACCACAATTTGAGACACCAATTCTAAAAGACCGGCTAGCTAAGATAGACATCAAGAGACACTTTGCAGCTGTAGCCCATCCATAGGCGAATGGTCAGGTAGAATCTTTCAACAAGATTCTAGAAAATAACATAAAGAAGAAACTTGACAAAAAGCCAAGAGATTGTGGGCAGAGGAGCTACAACTTGTATTGTAGTAAGTAAGAACAACAACTAAAAATTAAACAAACACCCTATATGTTTGCCTATGGTAGAAGAACCTTCCCTTTGAATCATGCTATATGAGGAAGATGCCAATTGAGCAACTATGAGAACAACTACTCTTGACTAATTACTAGAAGTCAGGGGCAATGCTCTTTTAACGATGTAACTCTATAAGCTTAGCATGACAATGAAGTTCAACAAAAGGGTGGACGTCCAATGAAGTTAGGATATCTAGTACTGAAAAAATGCAGGTTGTTGGCAGAGTGACATGAGTCAAGAGGCAAAGTCAACCATTGGAGATGAACCTATTTGCTTGGTTCTTGAAGCCTTTGATTCAAGCTCAAATCTAATGCTTCCTTTGTAACCATGATTGCTTGGGATGATGATCCTAGTTGTGAAGACTAATATGGGGCGTCCATATTTAATTCATGATTGCTTGGGATGATGAACCTATTTACTCGAGTCTTTTAAGAGTCTTTTGTCATGATATTTTTAGACATTTAATTCATGTTTTAATTTGTGTCCATATGGCCGAAATTATGGTTGGAAATTCGGTTTATGAGAGTCCTAGTTGAGTTGTAATTCCTATTAAGATTAGAATTGATCTAGCTAAAAGATAAGGAAGCTTAGGCGTGTGAAATAAGATTGATTGGCCGAAAAACCAATCATTCTTATTAGATTATCTTTCTTATGTTTATCTTTATCTTTTCCTTGATTTTAGGGACTAAGATTTATATGCGTTTTAGATAGAGTTTTGCTTCCTAATCATACTAGAACTTGTACTAGTATAAATAGGCGCCTGTTTAGTCATAAAGAAGTAAGTTTGATTCATTAAATGATATTTTCGAGTATTTAATTGTTGCTTTCAATTAAATTCGTCAATTCATATATTATTCAGGAGTGATTATTATTGAGTGTTAATCTACTTAATTCTAGGTAATGGTTTAAGGGAGATTAAGAGTTAATTAAATCTTTCAGGAATGCTTGATTTAATTATGATATCCACAAACACATAAACACATAAAAATTCGGACTTTGTTCTTTAGTTAAGATCCTTTGCTTTGGAGTACTTGAATGTTACTCTCATTAGAGTTGCATTCATATAACAGAGCCAAAGAACAAGGAAAATTCACCCCAAACTAGGTAGGACCGTACATGATCGTCAAGGAAGTAAGAGATGGGACTATCGGTTACAAGACATGGAAGGCCGGCCCATCCTGCGCACTTGTAATTCTAACAATCTTCAATGATATCACATCTGAGCAGTAGACGAATTAAAAAACAAGTGTCATAGCACATTAGAGATTATATTTGTATCAATGTAACTTGGCATCAGCCGAAGCAAAATTCACATATTACAACTTCTACTTCTCTCATATTTTCTATAACGTTTTTAGAATTTTACTAAGTCTTTTTATTTTGGGGCAAAAAATGGTCGCAACCTATTAGTCTAAAGACGAAAAATACGACACTAAGATTACTTAGAACTTACAAATGAAGCAATCAGGATCAAAGAAGATGATCTTGAATGGACATGGTTTACTGCCACTGAAACGTTGTAAGGCACTTCAACTAAGACAACAACCTCCACCTAATTATCTAAGAAATTAAATAGGCAGCCTTCCAAAAAGATGAGTGTCCTAGAAGTTTTAAAAGGTTAAAAGTAACAAATGGGTATGGCTCGAAGACAGAGGCCGTCTGGGAACTCATAAAGATTTCGAAAAAATGAAGTTAACTATTCCACACAAAACGACTGAAGAGCTGGCATCATCAAGGTATGTTAAAACATACGAAGGTGGCTCCTTTCAACAGGACGTCCCAAGGCTATTTTGAGAATGCCTAGATCTCACGTTTGAAGACTACAAATGCCTCAATAACAGCCTACGAGTGAATTTACCAAACGTGGACCAAACACTCTTCGCTTAAAAGTAATGAGCGTCCATAGAGTCCACGTTGTTTGAAGGACCTCTAGAAATAAAAATTCCTAACATCCAAGTTGATATTAACTGAAGTTGATATTGACTAATTATTTTGACTGTTATTCAAAGAAAGACTTCGAAAGAATAATTCCAGACGTCCAAGTTAAGATTAACTAAAGTTGACATTGACTAAGTTACTTAATGAACGTTAGGGAAAGAATAATTTTAGACGCCCAGGTCGATATTAACTAGAGATGCTAATGATTAAGTTATTTGAGGAACATTCGGGAAAGAATAATTTCAGACGCGGAAGATAAAAATCTATGTATTTTGGACGACCAAGTCAATGCAAGGATCCAAATAAGCTATTAGCTAAGCTATTGATGGTCTCCTGGAATTTATGCATCGTTGAATGGATAAGTATGGTACAGCCAAATAAATTTATTTCAGACGATCAATTAGTGGAAGTAGTGACGAGGCTATTTGACACTTAGCAAAACATGTACAAAGAAACACGTCAGGCAAATACAAGATCATGGAGAAAAAATATAACTTCATAAGATTATACAAACGATGGCTTCTTGGCCGAAGTACATAGCAGGAGTAGACGTGTTACAAATATGTTTTCAAGGGCAGAAGAAAGAGAGCAGACGTTTTATAAAAGATGTCACCTTGGCCGAGGAAAAGGTTAAAGGGTTAGCTGATTGCCCATCTTTGCCAAGCAACCAAGGACGGACATTCATAAGATGAAAATGACCCGTCCATAGAAGAAACCCACATGGACGAAGTGGCAACATCTTGGCCTCGTCTACAAGTTGGATAGGCTAGAAGGGATATATATCTACCTATGGAGATTTACAAAGGTGACCATTCAAAACAACAGAGGTTACAAGCAACTCGCTATTTACTTTTAGCCTATAATTGTTTGTTGACCTCATAAAAGGACATAAGATATCAGACTCCTCAGGGAGCTCTTCCTCGTAAGAATCCACAAAATGGGGTACTCCTCCCCCTCTTCAGCATCCGCCATCAGCATGAAGGCTTTCTTTCCCCAGCTGACGTCTTCATCAATGGAGTCATTCATGGGCTGGGAAGCTAGATACCTCTCTACGCAGCTCAGCATCAACCACTAAAGCCTATTTTCGCTCGTCCAGAACCTCAGAACGAGCGGTGTAGACAACAAGCTCTAGCTGAGCCTTTTCCTTGTACAGTTGCTCAATCATGATGAGCAACTGCTTCTTCTCACCCTCCAAGACGATCGACGTCCTCTCCAAGGCTAGTCGAGTCTGCTACAGGACCGTATCCTCGGTAATCTCTTGGATGGCGATGTCCTTAACATATGTCGCCAGATAGACATTCTTCTTATTCTTCGGCCGGAGCTTCTTCATTGCGTCGTCTAAAAAGATAGCACGAGGAAGACACTGCAAAAGACAAACATAAAGTGTTAGTGTTTGAAAAGGATGATTAAAGATGCTAAGAGCACGAGAGAAGAATGATTATTACCTCAACGGCCATCTGGGTTTGAGAACCCACGTGACGGCCTTATCCCCCTTCAGACCCTTCAAGAAGTCGTCAGGGTAGAAGCAGAAGACGTCCTTGATGATCATCTTTCTCTCCTTCGTTCTTAGACTTCTTGGAGAAGGATGGAGTGCACTCTTCAGACAAGCCAGTCCTACTCTCCATTATTGCTTCCTTCTGGGGCTTTAACCCCTATCTGAAAAAGACTATTTGTCAGCCTTGATTGAATCGACGATCGTTAATGGGTTAGATGGACTCACAGATAGCCTAGCAACTCGAACGTTCTAACCACATTGGGCAAATAATACTCACCAAAAGATAAGGGCGTCTGAAGTATGTCAGGGGGAATTTGTCCCATGAGATTAGAGATGGCTCCACTAAGTACGGAACCTTGGGGCTCAGCGTCCGAGGGTAGAGCCTCGACGTCCACAACAGGCTTCAAGGGTATCACAAACAACCAGCTGGCTCATCCAAGCTAAGGGATGACGAGTGGTCGCGCCCACTTGTTGAATAGGGACCACATACAGAGCTTTGAGTGCCTGGGCCTTTGACACCTTCTTTTTGGGCAGAAAGGCCTTTGGTTTCTTTGCCGCCGGATTACCAGCTGTAGCTGCCGGTCTTTTCTTGTTGGCCTGGGGAGTAGGCCCTATGCCTTTAAACTTAGGGGCACTTGCCTACACAAAATCAAAATACAGGTTAGCAAGATATGAACAACTAAGATAATTACATCAAAGGATCACCAGTTGGACGCTCGTAGCTCAAAAAAGGAGGCCGTCTGAAAAGTAAACCTAGACGTCCCACATCAGCCGCTGATGTAATCCCCTGTAATTTTATGAATTTTATAAATATATTTAAAGTATATTTATAACCATTTTCATATTTATTTCATTTACTTATTTATTTGTTGACTATTTTGAAAGTTAAACGATTGTTTAAACGTTTTAAATAATCATTACATTTATTGGCTGAACTTTTCAGTATTAAATATTCTATTAAATATTTTGGGTTGTGTTTAAATGGATTCATTGGGTTGAGGAGCCCAAACCGTTTTACGTAGGGTTGGATGATCAACCTAAGCCCAAACCTAAGCCTAACCTAATTCTCATTAGTAATAGGGAAACCGATAAATACCCCCCGAACCTCAAGTTTGCACACTTTTATTTTCTCTCTTATTCCTCTCCTCAAAACCGGCGCTCACTCCTCTTCCTCTTCTCCCTCGTTTTGTGTGCGCCGACCAACCCATACACACCACACCTCTCTCACTCGTTTTATGGCGAGCCACCCCACACCACTCGCCTCCTTTTCTCTTTGTACGTTGATAGGATTTAGTCGTATCACTTAATCAAAGATAAACCTACAGTCCTCTAACTATGGTAGTCAATGGAAGCAGGATCGAATCCACAGGGAGATAGAGTTTCTAAATTAATATTCAATCAATTAGCTACTTCAGATGAAATTAGGGAAGATTAACTGAACTCATAATTAAGCTAAGGACAACGAATTAAACCGAGGATTTAACTATGGACTAAAAACCTAGGGTATTAGGTCGGTCCACCATGCTTATACCAATCAAATAAGGTCAACTACTATCAAAACCTAAGTCAAGAGTCGAGGGATTAGAGCATGTGTTGAGCTATGGTAAAGACTCAACGCTTATAGTTCAACATACGCCGCATGTTCACTAACGTAATCAGAACTACTAATGTGTCCTAGGCCTCTAGTCGTAAGACGGATCTGTGCAAACAACTATTAACCACAAGCAATCAATGAAATTGGCCACTAACACTAGTCACTAATTAAGAACAAACCATACCACAATCACTCTAATCAAACCCTAGAAAATGATAGGAATCTAAATAACAATAATGGTATAAACATGGCTTCCCTATCTAATACCCTAGAAAGAGAACTACACACTCATAATTGAATGGACAATAACAAAACTAATTTGAAACCCTAATAATTGCATCATGAATGATTAAATACTTAAACTAAGCAACCAAAGTAATTAAAGAGATAAAGAGTAGAGAAGAATACCAATTGACGGAAAACAAGAACTTTTATTGAAATAGAATCCGAGGTTCAATCACCTTTAATCTAATCTAATGTGTTTAATCAAAATAAAGCTAAGCTAAGAACTATTGAAAAACTAGAATAAAAGATGTCTCTAAAATAATGAGGAAAAGGTATTTATAATGCCCCCCAAAGTCTAATTAAAAACGAAATTAAAAAGATAAAAATCGCGTCAATTTGCACGGGACCCGATCGGGCCCATAGTAAGAATTTCTCAATTTCTTTATTGGCAGCCCAGCAACATCAACACAAGAGGTGCACTTTTTGGACCCACCCGATCGGGCAGTGGATCGGGTCCTCAACGCCAACCCTAACAACGATGTCCTTGGCGTCTTATGGCGTAGCAGTAGCTGCAACTGAAGATGGAGCTCCACCCGATCGGGTCGGGCAGCGGCTGCCCGATCGGGTCTGGGCACATCGTTTCTCGCCCGATCGGTTCGGGCAAGGCTTGCCTGATCGGGTCCGCAAATTTTGTACCGGATCATAATATCTTCGCCCGATCTGGCCATTTTTGCCCGATTAGAGTACGGAAAACTCTTTTTTGACTCTTTGGCTCTCAATTCTTCTCGTTTAGAGATTTTGGGACCTCCTAAACTACCCATAAAGCTCGTGAGCCATCCTACGTGCCTCGTAACATCTCGTAAAGCCGTGGTTGCTTCCAAATGGCTCGGAAGTAAGGAGAAAAAACTCACTAAAACCTGCAATTCAACACTAAAACACAAAACCACAACTATATACGATAGGTAGCACAAAATAGCTCCGAAGAGCTCCAATGACGCACAAATTAACTTGTAAAGAAGGGAGAAAACTCTATATAAATACGTGATATCAAACTCCCCCAACCTAAACCTTTGCTTGTCCTCAAGCAAATAGAACATGAACATGGAATAGATTGCCTCACCCCATATATAAAAATCGATCAAAGATCAAAACATTTTCAAGGCTAAGAATCGTTCAAGCAGACAAAATTCAAGTTTGGCTAATCAAATCCATCCACCCACAAATCATCCAAGCAATTTATCAAATTCAAGCATCTACAAGGCATACAAATCCTAAAAGGCTCTCACATGGGTGTCACTCCTCTTTATTTTGTGGTAGGCAAAGATATGCCCGAACACTCGCCAACCCGACCATAAATTTTCTTCTCACTCACACTCTCATGTGTTTAAGAAGATTAAATGAAGCTTATTCTAGTCAAGTCAACTCAATTAGCATAAATACTCTTTAACTTTGATAAACTGACTCGAAATCAATCAAATGACCAATGCAGACACGAGCTCAAGAGGACTTAATAGGGTTGTAATGGGGCTGAGGTGAGAGGTAGGGAATACTTTAAGGCGACGTGGTGGAAAAACCGAGAAAGGGGGAGCATGAATCACTCAAACAAGGCCTAAGATGGCCTAAACAACTCCCAACAACACCATATAACCACGAAAAATAACCCAACTCTCATAAATCAATTAACACTCATAACAATCCCAATTTTCAAGAAATGAAGAGAACTTTTCTTTATGAACGTACGTGAATGAAAGAACTTTGAATTCTTTTGAACTTTTATTTCATTTTTCTTTTCTTTCAATTTTCTAACTTCATTCACGCAACTCTAAATTTGTTTTTTCTTTTTTTTTTCTCACACTCAAACCACAACAAATATACTTTTGATTCCTCAACAACCAAGCCCAACCATGAAACCAATCCCAAACTCAACCCATACAAAAGCTCCCCCAAGCTAGGCTTGGAAATAATATGAAATGAAGGCCATGGGCTCATAATAGGGGTTTAAGTAACATGAAACAAGTTATTAGGCTCAGCGGGGCTAAGGAGGATAAAAGTATATCAAAAATTCACTCTGAAGCTCAAGAATAAGACAAAAGAACGCCTCTATCACATCAAATGCTACAAGTCATCGAATATCAGAGGAGTACGAAGTCAAAGTCAAGATCATTCCACTAAAGAGGAACTAACACACAAAAACAGAATGGATTATAAAATGAATCCAATAGGCTACAAAGAGGCCTCACAGTCTAACCAATTCAAGTATGGAGCACAAGGTAGTGTAATATAATCAAAATTTTCTCGAAATCATAGCAATCAAACTACAAATCATAGCCTCAAGATCTCAAATGCCCAGTTATCCAGAAAACAGAGTCAAATCATTTTCAATAAGAGAAAAATAGGGGCACAGGGAGGCAACTAAACCAGTCATGGGAACCATATTTTTTTTGATTTTTTTCAGTATTTTTTCAAAAGCAGTAAATCTATCCTAGAAAGCAGTAAAAGAGATAGAGAATACAAACAGAACTCCTCCCCCAAGGTGAACTGGGCAGTGTCCTCAATGCCAATAGGTAACAAAGGACGATGCTAAGAGGAAAAACAACGTTAATACCCTCACTCTTGCTCACTAAAAAAAATAAAAAAAAAATAAAAAGAAAAGGAAAAAAGGGGAAAAATAAGAGTTTCCTCTCGCACAGCGCTGGTTTATAAAGGTCCCGTACGACCATAATACCTCCATCTCTCAAATAGGAGGGGCTAAGCAGTGATAGCTACCCTCATCAAACATCTTTCTCCTCCAAATGTTCTTGATAATACCTCCAGACGGTGAGGCAACCTTAGGTGGAATTGAGATCTTCTCCACACCCACCTCATCCAAAACCTCAGCCCTGCAACAAGATTGCTCAAGCATAGGTGCCTTAACAGCATTGGTTAGTTTAAAAATCACTTTATCATCACCAACGGTCAGAGTTAAAGACCCAGACTTAACATCAATAACAACACCAGCAGTACACAAAAACGGTCTACCCAGAATAATGGGAATCTGGGCATCCTCATCCATATCTAATACCACAAAATCAACAAGAATGTATAATTTCCCGACCCTAACAGGAACGTCCTCTAAAACACCTAGAGGGTATTTTATAGAACGATTAGCCATCTGTCAAGTTATTTGTGTGCATTTAAGTGCTCCCATATTCAGTTTCTTATAAACAGATAATGGCATAACAGAAACAGAAGCACCTAAATCACACAAAGCTTTATCAATAAAGATAGGTCCAAGATGGCAAGGTATAGAAAAACTACCAGGATCTTTCAACATTGGTGGGGTTTTATTTTGAATAAAAGCACTACACTCTTCAGTAAGAGCGACACGTTCTACCCCACCAAAGTCTCTTTTCTTTGTTATCATGTCTTTCAGAAATTTGGCATTAACAAGGACTTGGGTAATTAAGTCTGTGAATGGAATCGTTACCTCAAGGTTCTTGACCATAGCCAAGAACTTACCAAACTGCTGATCGACCTTTGATTGTTGCATCCTGTGAGGAAAAGGTAGCCTTGGTGTAAAAGGCGTTTTAGAAACCTTCTCCTTCTTCTTCCCTGTCTGTTCAGCTTCTGCATATAAGTCGACTTCAGACGTCGAACTCTTCCTTTTCCCTTCCTCTACCACCTTCTTCTTCCCCGCAGTTGGGGTAACCTCATCAACGGGCAATGAAGGAGCATCATAAGCAATGCCACTACAAAGAGTGATGGCATTCACATGCTCTCTCTGAATGGGTTGTCGTGGCAATTCCCCTTGACGCCTCTGAGCATTAGTGCTTGCTAATTGTGCAATTTGAGTCTCGAGAAGTTTGATGTGCTTCTCTTGGGCTCTTTGTGCTTCCTCATTAGCTCTTTGCATTGCTAGCATTTGTCGCTCTTGAGCTCTTTACGCCTCCTCATTAGTCTTTTGCATACTCAAAATCTGCTTCATCACTTCAGATATGGGAGGCTCTTGTGGGTTATTGTTTTGTGGAGGTGGAGTGTGGAAATTTTGTGAAGTTTGAAAGTTATTGGGATGTGGATGTTTTGTGGTGGTGGTCTCCGGAAATTTTGTGGGGTTTGATAGTATGAGGGTTTAGGATGGTTTTGTGGAGGTGGAGGTTGATGGTTTTGTGGATTTTTGTAGTTATGTGGAGGGGGGAAATTTGGTTGTCTCTTTTGAAATGTGTTTGCCTGCTCCATCTGATGTTAACTGAACTGACAGTCATGCCCAAAGTGACCCTGAACACCACATACCTCGCAGTAAGATAAGGTAATGGGTGCTACGGCAGACATAGCACTAATACTCTGGGGAGATGCTGCTGAGGAAGAGGAACTGAAGGTGTTAATATGCTGACTCAGCTTCGCTATCTGCGAAGTCAATAATGCAATGGCATCTACCTCCAGTACTTTCCTCGTGAGGCTGCGGGAAGTAAAATGATCATTGGCTGCGAGGTTTGATAGAAACTCATAGCCTACATCCACTTACTTATCCAGAAAAACTTCTCCTGCAGACGAATCAACAATATTCTTCGTCTGAGGCTGCAGACCATTGTAGAATGTCTGCGTCAAGAACCATTTGTCCATGTTGTGGTGTGGACACTCTCTCTGTAAATCTCTAAACCTAGCCCACGCTTCCCGTAATGTTTCATTAGGCTCTTGGGAAAACGTGGCTAGTTTGTTTCTGATTTCTGCTGCCTTTGTAGGTGGATAGTACTCTCTCAGAAACGCAGCAGAAATCTCACTCCATTCTGTTTCTTTCACGTCGTTCAACCATTTATGGGCTCTATCTCTCAATGAGAACACGAACAACATGACCTTTAGTTGATCTGGAGTAACGCCGGCATGTTTGACAGTTCGACAAAGCTGTTGAAACCGCTGCAGATGATTTTCCGGGTCTTCAGTAGGATGCCCACCAAACTGATTTTGCTGAACCATGCTGATGAGTCCAGGCTTAATTTCAAAATTTGCTGCAGCAATGGTGGGTATAGTAGGTCCAGCGGAAAGACCGTTTGGGTTGGGCAACCCATATGACTTCAGTGATTTAGACATAACTGAACTCAAGGTGTCTGATCCAGAGGTGTTCAGCTGAACAGACTAATTTTCTCTCTGAATGTTCTTTCGAATCCGCCTAATTGTCCTAGTAAGATCGGGATCCGCTGGGATGGGGGAACCGTTTTTTGAGACCTGGGCATACAAAAGAAACAAAAAGAAGCAGTAAAACGTACCTCAATTGGAATAATGAAGTTCCAATGAGGTATAGAGAAATAGACCAACTAACCAAATAAAAACATAGAAAACTAGTCGTCTCCCCGGCATCGGCGCTAAAATTTGATAGGATTTAGTCGTATCACCTAATCAAAGATAAACGTACAGTCCTCTAATTATGGTAGTCAATGGAAGCAGGGTCGAATCCATAGGGAGACAAAGTTTCTAAATTAATATTCAATCAATTAGCTACTTCAGATGAAATAAGGGAAGATTAAGTGAACTAATAATTAAGTTAAGGACAACGAATTAAACCGAGGATTTAACTATGGACTAAAAACCTAGGGTATTAGGTCAGTCCACCATGCTTATACCAATCAAATAAGGTCAACTACTATCAAAACCTAAGTCAAGAGTCGAGGAATTAGAGCATGTGCTGAGCTATGGTTAAGACTCAACGCTCATAGTTCAACATACGCCGCATGTTCACTAACGTAATCAGAACTACTAATGTGTCCTAGGCCTCTAGTCGTAAGACGGATCTGTGCAAACAACTATTAACCATAAGCAATCAATGAAATTGGCCACTAACATTTATCACTAGTTAAGAACAAACCATACCACAATCACTCTAATTAAACCCTAGAAATTGATAGGATTCTAAATAACAATCATGGTATAAACATGGCTTCCCTATCTAACACCCTAGAAAGAGAACTACTCACTCATAATTGAATGGACAATAACAAAACTAATTTGAAACCCTAATAATTGCATCATGAATGATTAAATACTTAAACTAAGCAACCAAAGTAATTAAAGAGATAAAGAGTAGAGAAGAATACCAATTGACGGAAAACAAGAAATTTTATTGAAATCGAATCCGAGGTTCAATCACCTTTAATCTAATCTAAAGTGTTTAATCTAAATAAAGCAAAGCTAAGAACTATTGAAAAACTAGAATAAAAGATGTCCCTAAAATAATGAGGAAAAGGTATTTATAATGTCCCCCAAAGTCTAATTAAAAACGAAATTAAAAAGATAAAAATCGCGTCAATTTGCATGGGCTCTCAATTTCTTTTTTGGCAGCCCAGCAGCATCAACACAAGAGGTGCGCTTTTTGGACCCACCCGATCGCTGACCCGATCGGGCAGTGGATCGGGTCCTTAGCGCCAATCCTAACAACGATGTCCTTGGTGTCTTATGCATAGCAGCAGCAGCAACTGAAGATGGAGCTCCACCCGATCGGGTCGGGCAGCGGGTGCCCGATCGGGTCTGGGCACATCGTTTCTCGCCCGATCGGGTCCGCAACGTTTGTACCCGATCATAATATCTTCGTCTGATCGGGCCATTTTTGCCCGATCAGAGTACGGAAAACTCCTTTTTGACTCTTTGGCTCTCAATTCTTCTCGTTTAGAGGTTTTGTGACCTCCTAAACTACCCATAAAGCTCGTGAGCCATCCTACGTGCCTCGTAACATCTCGTAAAGCCGTGGTTGCTTCCAAATGGCTCGAAAGTAAGGAGAAAACTCCCTAAAACCTGCAATTCAACACTAAAACACAAAACCACAACTATATAGGATAGTTAGCACAAAATAATTCCGAAGAGCTCCAATGACACACAAATTAGCTTGTAAATAAGGGAGAAAACTCTATATAAATACGTGATATCATACGTGCGGTAGCAACAGCAGCCACCGTACCACCCTCGCCTCTCTTCGTGGGCGCACAACAGCCAGAACGAAATAGTCGCGCGAGCTGCACACGCGCCAGCCAACGCAGCCACACGCGCCACCCTCGCTTGTGTTTTCTCTTCATTTTTCTGGTTCTTCGTGTTTTTCTTTTGGTTATTTCTTATCTCTTATCCTCTATTTAATGTTTAGTTATAGTTTTAACATTAAAGTTGTGTTTTTTTATGAAAATTTTAATATGTTTTATAAATAAAGTTGAGAACTTTATTGTTGAAGTAATTAAAAATCTGATTTTTATTATTTATGAATTTAATTTATAATTTTAGATTTACTATTTTATATTTAAAGTTAGTTTTAAGTATAAAAGTGATGGTTTTTAAGGTTTTTAAAGCCTAGACTTATAATATTATATTACAGGTTGCTAAAGGTTAAAACTTTAATGTTTTTAAAGTATTTTAAAGGGAGTTTTGAAGCGTTTTAAAATAAATTATATTGTTGTAAATTTATTAGGATATTAATTCATTGTTAGGTTACTATTTTGCTAGGCGAAGAATTTACTTTAGGCGACTTCTAGTGTTTTAAAGTGACCTCTCATTCCGTGTACACAAGGTACGTACATGTCCTTATATGTTAGACTAGTAACATGTCCTAATGATAGGATTATTTATAGTGTCAAGTATTGGTAACCCTTTTTATGGTTCATACGTGGTTTTGATATTGGAATTACATGTTATTGAGCATATTAATTGCCTGTGATATTTATTACATGATTGAATGGATGTTTGATTCAAGCATGTTTGGAAACGGAAGTTTATTTATTAATTCACATGAGGGATTAATAATATTAAATATGTTTATTAGATTATGGTATTATTGTTTCCCTTTATGGATATTTTATTACTTCTCAAAGACCGAGGACTTTGTGGGTAAGTTGGATTATTATTGTTACTATTATTTTACTACTTTGCAAAGACCGAGAGCTTTGTAGTGTATGTATATTTATTGTCGGTGGACATTCGATTGGTGATTTAAGTCATTAACAAATAAATTGTGAATTAATTCTTGGTCACTTGGAATACTTTGATCACATTATTTAATCCTAAGATAAAAGTGGAATATTTGTTGTATCCATGTTATGTGTTGGTTGTGTTGTTACATTCCAACATTGAATAACATATTAATACTTAAAGTGAAAAGAGAATAGCATTATCTTTAGACTTCTGGAGGTCTGAAGTTTTGGACTAGTATGAGTTGGAGTACATGGTGGTAACCCATGGCTTTTCTTGGGGCCGGATTGATCACCGTTCCCTATTTTAATTTTAAAGGTTCCTCGATATCGTTGGTCAAGGGATTACAGAGTCGCGCCTGTAATTTGCCTTATGTATTGAAGGCTGGTTTTGGTTGGATAACTCGATCCATAGACTATTCAATTTATTATGTGAAGTATCATATTGTATGTTTTGTGAAGTCAAGTCTTATCTTATGAGTTAAGTTTTAGAGTATTATTATTGATCATGTTTCGTTGTTTACTAGTATCATATTAGGTTTTGTGTTTTATATTATGTATGTACTCAGCTTTGCTGATTACGTATTTTTGTGTGTCGATCATGGCTTTGCCTATTTATCATGTGATGACCCTTTATTGGTGAGCAGTCTTCAATTGAGTATTTGCCTACAGGTTTGAAGCTATGATGCATAATCACATTTACTCATTTGGGATTTTGGAGGCTGTGATGAGAGATCGCTTTCTCACTTTTATTTCTTCTTACATTTACGTTACTTTTATTAAGTTACTTGATGGATTATTTATTTTAGGTTCTTTAAGTTGGTTTTAAACTACTATCGAGGTTTGGGTGATGGTTAACAATTCTTATGGTTTAAGTATTCAATAAAGTCTTATTTAATGTTTTTCCGCTACAAAACTACGAGTTAGCCGATATGTTATCACACGGGAGATGATGCCTTGATGATTCTCTATTTTAGTTGGGAAAATATATGTATTATAAAGAGAGAATTGTTAGGGTGTTACAAAGTGATCTTGGACCTTAAGGTTTTTATTGGCCTTTTGTGCCAAAACTATTTTTTTAGGCGCCTAGTTATTTTTCAAAATTATTTTAATAAGCTCCTACTTATTCATTTTCATAAATTTATTTCTAAGAATTTGAGGTTTACGTTTACGAAAAGGTTCGATTCATGTTTTTAATCGAAATTTCATTTTCGAGTATTATTTCTATATTTCTATTTTAATTTTTTCCAAAAATGAAGAAAAGAAATGAGATTTTCGAATTTATTTTTATTCTTTTCGGTTTTCTTACGGAATTTCCGAAAAAAATATTAATTCTTTGATTATGTTGTTATGTTTAGTATATTCGGAAATTGGTCCGAAACTTTAATTTTATTTGTCTGAATTTTTAGGTTTTATTTTTTTTCGGTATCATTGAATTTTATTTTATTTTCGAAAATTATAGAGGTTTCGAAAATTACTTTTGTCTTGCTTATTTATTTTATTTAAGTGAGATGGATAGTTTAGGATGGGCATATAGGATAGAAATATCATATGTTCCGCATTTAATTATTGTGTTTGGTTGATTTCCTATCTGCTAATCTGTGCAACTGCCTTATATATGCGAGTCCTTATAGTCAGTTCAACGTTGTTAGTATGTTCAGCTATTCTTGTCTGTTCAGCTATTTTTGTCTATTCAGCTGTTTTTTGTCCGCATACCTATTCAGTCGTTTTAGTCTGAATGTCTAATTTATGTATAATTGACTGAAATTATGAACCATGCTTACGTGTGTAACTACATGTTTTTTTATGATTAGTTGTCTATTTATTTATTTTGTGGCTTTAAATTTATTCGTCTATTTATTTATTTTTGGGTTTGTACACTAAGAGAGCATTGTTCATTGTAGATGTCTTGCTCAACAGTAGATGGACCATTAGGCATGACTGGGAGTGAAGCCGACCGAATGGGAAGTTATGATAATCCCATCATACTTAGTGATGATGAGTCCAACACTGAGTTTGTACTTGAGAGCTACACTAGTTTAGATATTGGATTACGACGTATTATGTGGATAGGTTCTGAGAGTGATGATGAAATGTTACAAGAGTTCGACAGAGCTAGAGGTCAAACCCGTAAGGATATATATGCTGCTTTTATGACCACTTTATTTGATGATGACACTGATAATAAAGATGAGATTGATAATTTTGACGAAGATTCACCTAAACTAGTCAAGAGAATGACTAGAGCTGAAGATCCAAATTATAAATGTGTCATTGAGGATTTGGAAGACTTTGAAGATGAGATTTTCACTCCTGAGAAGTACCTTGAGAATAAGGATAAGAATCATGATCTTAGTCCTTGAGATTTATTTAATGTTATTTATTTCCATTATTTTGTCAAAAAAGGTAGCTACGCTACACTAGTTTTTTTAGTACTGAGGAATTAGTTAGTGAATTCTTGTTATGGATTGAGGAAATATTCATTGTTATTGTTTTTGGAGAAATAAAATATTCTTTTAGTCATAAAAGTTGAGCAATATTTATTTAGTACGCGAATGAGAATTATCTTTATTTTATCTCTCATGGTTGGTTATTTAATTCTTGTTAATTGTCAAACGTGAATGATTATGCAAGTGTTAAAATTGTATGTGCTTGGACGTGTTCCATAAAAATTGTTTGTGCTTGGACGTGTTCCAAATAAATTGTCAGTGCTTGGAGTTTTTCCAAACAAATTATTTGTATTTTGGATTTGTTCCAAGTAAAACTCCGATGAACTTAATTTTTTAGACGATCTTGTATGATATATATTTCTTTCGATGCCTCCGTAGAATGGAAATTAGTTATGAGCCGAACCGAAAAATACACGTACCAATTTCAGGTTACGCAGTAGGATGGCCAACAACGATGTTGCCCTAGCCTCTGCCATTCGTCTTTTGGTAGAGAGACTGACTCAAGAGAGAACCGAACGTCCTAACACCGTCGGAGAGATGTTCGAGAAGCTGACTAAGGTTAAGCGCCTTATTTTAAGGGACAATCTAACACTACATTCTGGAGAGTTGGATTAGAGAATTCGATAAGATATTTGGAGCTGGTAATTGCCTTGCGGCAATGAAAGTGGATCAAGTCGTGATGTATCTGAAGGATGAGGCCAATCTTTGGTAGAAGGAGAATGAGACTAAAATTAGTGCCGAAGCTAATTTCAATCGGGATTCCTTTCCCACTGCCCTTTGAGGAAAGTATTACCCTGCTTTCATGAGGAAGAAAAAGGCCCAAGAAATTCATTAACCTTAGAATGGGGAGTATGTCTAATTCTGAGTACTACATCAAACTCATAGCTTTGTCTAGATTTGCCCCTGAGGTAGTTTCCACTGAAGAGTTGAAGGCTCAGGCTAGGCGTGACAAGAAGAATGCTGGCCTAGGAGACAAGAGGAAAGATTTCCAAGCTGGTGGTAGTCAAGGTAGCTACAAGAGGAACATAATGGAAATGGAAATTTTCAAAACAAGAATGGCCAATGATCTAGTGATGGGGCCAAGTTTGATAGGACTTACCATTGTAAGAGATGTAATAAGAACCACCCTGATAGAGACTGTAAGGGAGATCTGGTTACGTTTAATTATTTCCAGAAGAAGGGACATAGAGAGTTAGAGTGCTTTGCAAAGCGGAAACATGAGCAGAATGCCAATGGAGGCAATGGTCAGGAAGGAACTTGTTTTAACCAAGCTAGCAACTAAGGACCTAAGCCTTCGGGGTACTAAGCCTGTGAATGGAAGAAACAACAACAACCAGAGTAAGGCTCCAGAGAAGCTATTCGTGATGAGTCGTAGTGAAGCTAAAAAGTCCGTTGATGTAGAATCTGGTACTTTTTCTATCAACTTCACTGTAGTTAAAGGATTATCTGATTCTAGAGCGACCTATTATTTTTATTTCGTCGTCTGTTGTTAAGAGTTTAGGTTTGGTAGACCTTAGTCGTTGATTTTCCCATTAGTATTCCTAGTGGAGAAGTTGTGAAGTGTACTAAGATGTTTAGAGACTTACCTTTGAAGATAGGAGGTTGAACTTTTCCCTCTAATCTCATAGAGTTCAATTTGGGAGACCTAGATGTTATTTTTTGGGATGGACTGGTTAAGTGCTTATAAAGCCAAGATAAATTATGAAGCTCAGACGGTAGTTCTGAAGAGTCCTTCAGGGAAGTCGACTTCGTACCGACATTTTGGGAAACCTAAGAGTTTTGGGATTTTCTACCATACAAGCAGAGTAATTGATAAGAAAAGGTTGTAAGTTATTATTGTGTAGTGTGCGAGATGTAAGCAAGGAAGTTGAGTCGAGAATTGAGGATGTACCTATTGTGAATGAGTTCTTAAATGTTCTTCCAAATGAGATTTCTAGAATGCCGCCTAAGAGAGCTCTTGAGTTTACCATAGACTTAGTTCCTGGTACTGCACTGCTACAGAATGGCACCTCCTGAGCTGAATGAATTGAAGACTCAATTGCAAGAATTGTTGGAGAAAGGTTACAACATTAATTAAACCTAGTGCCTCACCTTGGGGAGCACCAGTTTTATTTGTGAAGAAGAAAGATGGCAGCATGAGGTTGTGTATTGATTATCGTGAGTTAAATAATGTGACTATTAAGAACAAGTATCCTTTACCTGGGATAGATGATCTTTTCAATCAGTTCAATGGAGCTACTGTGTTTTCGAAGATTGATTTATATTCGGGGTATAATCAACAAAAAATAGCCGATAAGGATATACCTAAGACTGCTTTTAGGACTAGGTATGGTGATATCATAGTTTTATATAGAGTGTTCCCCATCTTCGTATGAGCTAAATCGTGCGCTAATGAAGCTCTTCGGAGCTATTTTGTACTTATTATCGAATGCTTGTGGTTTTGTTGTTTTTTGTTGAATTGCAGGTTTTAGGGAGTTTTCTCCTTATTTCTGAGCTATTTGGAAAGAACTCCACCTTTATGAGTTTTTACGAGACACGTAGAAGTTGTTATGAGCATTATGGATGAATAAACAAGGTCCCAATACCTCTAAGAAAGGTTGGAAAAACGTGTCTGGGTGGGCAAAGAATGGCCTGATCGGGCTGATGTGAGCGTGCTTCGTACCTGATTGGGCGGGCTTGCCCGACCTGATCAGGTGGACATGCAATGGTGACTGCTGCCTGATGGCATCTGGCAGGCCATAAACCTCATGCCTGCTGTTGTGCGTACTCCAAGAGAAGAAGCGAGTTTGGGATGATTGTTGTTGGCCCAATGGGATCAGACAATGAGGCCTGATCGGGCGCTTTACACGGGCCTACGATTTTGTGTTTTTCCGACTCGTTGTAATGATGCGTTTTAGGAGTTAATATAAATAAGTTATCTTTTTAATTTGTTAGACACTTTTTTTGCAGCTTTCATCAGTTTAGTTTTAAGAGCTTTTTAGAGTAAACACTTTTAGATTAGTTTGGAGCAGATCAAACCACATATTATATTTCGATTTAAGTTATTGCTTTCTGTCATTTGGTCATTTGGTATTGTTCTTCTCTCTTACTTTCTTTATTTAATTTTTGTTTGCTTAGTTTGTTTAAGTCAATAGTTCATGATGCATAGTTTAGATTTTAATAGTTCCTCCGTTTTTTTAAAATGTGACACTTCTTGCACGTAATTCAAGGAAGCAATTTTACAGTGTAAACGAGCAAATTAATCAACGAAATTTTAAGACAAGTAATATAGAATGTCAAACTTGCTTGTGTTAAAATTTCGTCCAAAAATATAGTCGTTTACACTCCTAAATTGCTCTCTTGAAATGTGTTAAAAAATGTCACATTTTAAAAAAAAACGGAGGAAATATTAGCTTTATTATTGTTGTTTCGATTATGAGTGAGTAGTCATATTTCTAAGGTTTTAGGGAGGAAAACAACGTTTATACCATGAATTAATTTTCAATTACTTTTAGTTTCTAGGGCTTGATTAGAGCGATTATGGTATGATTTGTTCTTGATGAGTGATTGATGTTATTCTGTAGTTTCATTGATTGCTTGTGGTTTATAATTGTTTGCACAGATATGTCTTACTTTCAGAGGCCTTAATACACATCAGTAATTCTGAATATGTTAGTGAACATGCGACATATGTTGAATTATTAGCGTTAAGACTTAAATATAGCTTAACAAGTGCTCTAATCCCTCAATTGTTGACCTAGGTATTGATATTTGTTTGATCCTTTTGATTGGTATTAGCATGGTCGACCGAACGAATGCCCTAGACCTTTAATTCATAGTCTATTTCCCATTCTTATATTGGTTTCTTTAGTCTAGTTAGTAGTTCAGCTAATTCTTATCTGATCTTGTCTGAAGTAGCTGTTTGGCTTAATATTAACTTAGAAACTTTGTTTCTGTGCGGATTCGACCCTACTGCCTTGACTACTACTTGTTAGAGGACTTTAGGATTTACTTTTGATTAGGTGATACGACTTTAGCCTGTCATATGGTCACTATGAGTTTATTGTGATGCCATTTGAGTTGACTAATGCACCTGAAATATTTATGGACATGATGAATAGGATTTTCCATGAGTTCTTAGATAAGTTTGTTGTAGTATTCATTAACGATATATTGACCTACTCGAAGAATGAGAAAGAGCATGATGAACATTTGAGAATGGTTTTGAAGGCGCTTAGGAGAAATCAATTGTTTGCCAAGTTCTCTAAGTGTGAGTTCCGTTTGGAGAAAGTAGTATTTGGGTCACTATGTGTCTAAGGAAGGAGTTTCTGTAGATCCTGCGAAGATACAAGCCGTTGGTGAGTGGCCTAGACCTAAGAATGTGTCTGACATTAGAAGTTTTATGGGATTAGCTGGTTATTATAGGAGGTTATTGAAAGATTTCTCGAGGATAGCAAGACCTATGACTACTTTCATGAGGAAGGAGTCGAAGTTTGAATGGAATGAAAGGTTGTATAAAGACCTTAAGGAGATTTATTGGTGGCCGAATATGAAGCGAGAAGTCGTTGAGTTCGTGTCCAAGTGTTTGATTTTCCAGAAAGTGAAGATAGATCACAAGAGACCTATGGGAAAGGTCTAGTCGTTAGAAGTCCGCGGATGGAAGTGGGAATCGATTTTCATGGATTTTGTGACAACATTGCCGAATACTGGCAGTGATACTATTTGGGTGAACGTGGATCGATTGACTAAATCTGTCGTATTTATTCCGATCAAGGAGACATGGAAGAAGGAGAAACTTGCGAAGACCTACATTAAGCACGTAGTGAGACTCCATGGTGTGCCGAAGGATATTATTTCAGATTGTGATTCGAGGTTTCTCTCGAAGTTTTGGCAGAAAGTTCAGCTGAATCTTGGAACTACGCTGAAGATGAGTACTGCTTTTCACCCCGTGACAGATGGTCAGACTGAGAGGACCAATCAGACTATCGAAGACATGTTGAGAGCATGTGCAATCTTTTCCAAGGATGTTGGGAATTAAGACCAATTAGATTTGATTGAGTTTTCATAAAACAATAGTTACCATGCGAGCATAAAGATAGCTTCATTTGAAGCCTTGTATGAGAGTGATAGGCTAAAGTCGTATCACCTATTCAAAGATAAATCCTAGAGTCCTCTAACAATAGTAGTCAAGGAAAGCATGGTCGAGTCCACATGGAAACAAAGTTTCTATGTTAATATTCAACCAAATAACTACTTTAGATGAGATAAAAAATGAGAAACTGAACTAATGATTAAACTAGAGAAAGATGGGAATTAAACTAAGATTTTACTATGGAATAAAATTCTGGAGTATTAGTTTTGGTCCACCATGCTTACAACAATCACAGGGGTTCAACTACTACCAAAACCTACAGGGGTTCAACAATCGAGGCATTAGAGCATGTGATGAGCTATGGTTACGTCTCAACGCTCATAGTTCAACATACGCCGCTTGTTCACTAACGTAATAAGAACTATTGGTGTGTCCTAGGCCTCTGATCATAAGATGGGTCTGTACGAACAATTATTGAACAAAGCAATCAATGAAATTGGCCACTAACATTATTTACTAATCAAGAGCAAACCATACCACAATCGCTCTAATCAAGCCGTAGAAATCAATAACAGTCTAATCAACAATCATGGTATAAACATGGCTTCCCTCTCTAATACGCTAGAAAGGGATCTACTCATAAATGATTAAATTAACAATAAACATGGCTTCCCTCTCCGTGTCTTCTGCCCGATCGGGCAAAGGGCCGCCCAATCGAGTCCGAGGAAGCTCAATTTCACCAACACAATTGATTCATCCACCTGATACCCGATCGGGCGAGGCTGCCCGATGCCATCGGGCCAATGTTCCTCCTCCGATCCTTCAGAATCCCAAAAATAATTAATTAATGCTCCTCCCGATGAGATCGGGCAAGGGTTCCTGATCGGGCTAGAAATCTACTGAAAATGGTTGTGAAGATCGACGCCCAATCGGGCGTGTGTTGCTCGATGCCATCGGACCAATCCTAACATGGGATTCTTCTTAGCTTGGCTTCAGACGACAAGTTCTTCAAGAATTCTTTTTCTTAAGAGGCTTGAATACGAACTCAAGACCTCCTACATGCCTCACAACTTAAACGCTTCAGTGTGGTTGTTAAAATGACAGAAAATATGAAGTTTTTCTTAAAACCTGCAAAACATTATAAAACAACCAAACCACAAATATATCGAAATAGTTAGCATAAATGGCTCCTAAGAGCGTCAATATCGCACATTTTAGCTTGATAATAAAGGAAAAACTCTATATGAAATCATTATATCAAATTTCCCTAAGCTAAACCTTTGCTTGTCCTCAAGCAAGAAATCATGCGAACTAACATATGACTGTCTTACCACAATAAGATAGAAAGAATTTGGCTCAAAAATTCAGTTAGACTCAAGACTAGTCCGGCATGCAAGCATCATCATCAGTCCATCATATCAGACCAACAATCGATTAATGTGCATAACAATCCACAAGGTCTGTTGAGCATCCCACAAATATTAAGATGGTGCTCACATGGAGGTCACTCAACTCTGAATTTTTGTGGCAGGCAAAAGACTTGCGGATCGGTCACCTAACCCGTCCCATAATAACCCTTCCTAACTCACATCACTCGTGTGTTTAGAGGGTTCCATGTAACACTCAACCTATTCAGTCGACTCACATATAGCAAATATTCCACGGGATTAGGACAAAACTTCATATCAATCTAACAAATGGAATGCAACAAGGATCATGAGGTCTTTGCAAGGTTATATCGTGGATTAGGTGAAGGGTGTGGAAAGCTTTGGGAGGTGAGGTGGTATAGCTAACCTAGAGGAGCATAAACATCAAATTTCTAAGAGGTCAATGTGACCTATCAACTCCCTAATTCATCACCCAAAACATAACCAACTCAATAGTACTCTAATAGACCACACTTCCTTTTTCTTTCCTTTTCACTCATTTTCTATTTTCATTATTTGAAAAATTCAAGGAATTCTTTTTTTTTTGGCTCATAAATCATTTTTTTTTTCTATCAAAGTTAATCTATCAAATTTTTGGCACTATGAGCTTTTATAACCAATAAGCTCCACAAATAACATATAGCCAATACCCATAAAAACGCCGAAACTCATCTATAATGAAGCCAAATCACTACTAATGCTCCCCCAAGCTAGGCTTAGGACAATATCATGTAAGGAAAATGGCTTGTAATGTGGGTATGATCATAAACAGGCAAGAAAGGCTCAGACGAGCTGGAGGCGATATAATGTTATATATGTGGCTCTACGACTTAGACACTAAAGAAGAATGCCTCAATCATTTCAAATATGCATGCTTGCTAGATATCAAGAAGTAAAGAACCAATGCCAAGATCAATGCTATAGCGAGGAACTACACACAAAGAAAGAAAGATTGGACGAAAGTAGGCATCCATAGGCTCAAAAACTTACAGTCTAACCAACTAAGTTTCACATTTAGCGCAAATGTCACAAGCATCATGCAGACAAGGGTCATACAAAGTCAGAGATCAAATCAGAACCAATGAATTCTCAATGCCAAGCCATCAAAATTCATGAATCCCAAAACATTACGAAAACATTAATGGGGCATAGGTAGACAATCATATAGCTCAACATGCACTAATCAGCTCAAAAAAAATTCATTTTTTAATTTTTTCAAAGCCATAAAGGATCCTATCAAAGCATTAAATCTATCCTATAAAGTTGTAAATCTATACTAAAAAATAGTAAAAGGGAAGGATTATACATACAGAGGGAGAGATCCTCCCCCAAGATGAACGAGACAATGTCCTCATTGCAACGAGTAAGAGGAAAAAGGGCAAGGGCATTAGTCGTTTCCCATATCAGCATCAAAGTTTCCACCGAAAAAGCTACTAACTGACATATCACCACCCAAACGATCATCAGCATATCCACCCAAACTAGTGCCCAACCCACTAGTACCTGCATCAAAGCCACCACCAAAACCACTAGGACTTGCACCAAAGTCCCCTAAAGAGATAGACTGTCGTGGTGCAGTCTCCTCTTCCTCATCCTACGCCATCCCCTCCAACTCAAAAACAGGCGGGCCATAACTAGGGTTCCACTAGTACCACGAAGGGTGCTTAGCAGACTGCTCAACAAAACGACGCCTGCAAAAATCATCATAAAGATGATATAGAGAGAAGTATTGATCCTCTGCCAAGGTATCAACATGTGAGCCTATAGTATCTACATGTGCATAGAGCGAGTTAATGCGAGTGCCATAGCCCTGAAGCGTGGCGGTGTTCTCATTAACTCGTTCCTCGATGCGCCTCATACCAGCCTCCCTACGACCTAAAGTCGACATCATGGCTGCAAAATCAAAAGAAAGAGGAGGGGGAGGGGGAGAAGATGTAGAGGGCCCCTCGTCAATAATAGGCGTCATACGCCTGTGAAAGGAACGACGAGGGGGTTCCGGAGTCGGGAGAGATAGATCAAAACCCTCAATAGGTAGAAGGTAGTTGTCCTTATTTGGTCTCAAACGGGCTCTAAGGTCAGGTAGTTTAATGGATTTTTAGGACTTTATGCGCCACTGAAACCTTTGATTTGAGAGGCGTTGTAGGACCTTTGGGGTGTCTAGGTAGGTGAGGTCGATGAGGGTAGGGCCTTGGGCAGGTTGAGGGTGGACTCATCAAAACCGACGATTTCCGAGCAAATAAAGTAATCAACCCCCATTCACCATCCGTCTGGGGGTCCAGGTCCCGTCCTCACGATGGGTGGGAATCAAGTTCGAGATACGCTCAAACTGTAGGCGACATTGTGGGCTAGGTTGTAATGGAAGTGATTTCTGGTGCCCTTAGAAATATAGCTGCCAATCGCAATCAATTCATCCCCCCTGACTAGGTGACCCTCATAACATCCTACAAGGTCAGTGCCATGAAGCGGAGCCAAATACTTAAGATGAGGTGGTGGAAATTGGCCCAACGGCATTTCTGAATGTCAAAGGGTTCGGGATCCCCTGTGAGAGCAAGGTAGACATTGGCCATATGAAAGTTCTCAGGTGGGTAGTAATCCCCCCATATAATAAGTCAAAGCACCCCAGCAAATTTCCTAAGGGTCAGGGTGTGGTCTTGGTTTAGCAGTCGAAAATGTACATGGGTAACAGGCCTTGCTCGGGGCTTAGTAAGACTGAAACTGCTGTATAATTCAAACACCAGAGCAGCATAGGTGTTTACATGAACATTATAGAGATTTTCTATACCAACAGACTTCATAAAATCCTTAAAATCATCAGCAAGTCCAAAATCTAGCAATTAATTCTAAATTAAGAAGCGAGTAGGAAGTACCCCACGCTTCTTAAAGCGTAGAAATTTCATTCTGTTCTCATCATCCCGAAAGTTGATGTTAGAAAATTGCTCGTCCCTTGGAACTAGTGGTGGTGGTTGTGGAGGTGGTGGAGTAGCCTCCCTTCTGGATCTGGAGCCTTCACCCCTGAGTAACCGTCTAACTTAGCTTGCCATTCTTAAATGTCAACCTTGCAGCCTCTTGCTCACACAAAAATGGAAGGAGGGACATGGTGAAGTGAAGAGAGTGGAGGGAGTAGAATTTTGTGAGTGGAGGAGGGGGAAAAGGGGATGAAAGAAGAAAAGGAGAGTTTTTATGGAGTTTAGAAGAAAAAAGATGAAGAATGAAGGAAGAAAGATGGAGTTTCAATGGAGGTAGGGGGTTTGGATTGGGTTGGGGAAGATGAATATGAGGACAGAGAGTGGGAGAGATATAAAAGGAGTTGTATGAGAATGAGTGGCAAAGGTGAGTCGTATTCGGTTTATGCGGTACACTGATCCACCGCCCGATCGGGTAAACCCTGCCCGACCAGATTAGGCGAGTGAATTTAACCTCAATAATTGTGCCGCCACCCGATCGGGCAACCGTTCGAGTCCCTTATCTGCATTGGGTGCCAGGGTTTCGCGCCTGATTGGCCGTAGTATGACCGATGCCATCGGACAAAGCTCTTTTATTGTCATCTGAATTTGTGTATCCACCCGATCGGGCCAAGCATCGGGTACATTATTTTTCATCGGGGTGCCAGGGTTTCGCACTCTATCGGGCCAAGCTCTTTTCTGCTTGTTTTCAAGATGGCTGCTGGGCGAAGGAAAAGCTCCCGGTACCCGATCGGGCGAGGTTTACCCAATCTCATAGGGCGAGCTATGATTCAGCAAGTAGCTCGCCTATTTTAAATACTTGGTGCAATGGCAGCTCAAATTTCTCTTCAGTGGGTATATCTGCATATAAAAACACAGGATCTAGATGCTCATGAGTACCCCCACGCTCTTCACACTCCTAAAAACTAGAAATCAAAGAAAAAAAAAACTATCTGAGGAATGCGGGTTGCCTACCGCAAAGCGCTGGTTTATAAAGGTCCCTCACGACCATATTACCTGTTGAGTCAGATGAATCAAGTGGAGAGGGGCTAAAGCGAATCTCCTCCACACCACTAACAAAGGCACCCTCATGGTACATCTTCATCACTGTCCATTTGGCTTGAACTTCTCAGCTTTCTATTTGACAGTGTCTATGATAGTGTCTATGGCATCATGGTACATCATCGAGACTTAAGCTTTCCAAGGAACAGCCTCAACCTGGAATTGAACAATAGAACCTTGTTGCCAACTCTAAACTATCACTTTCCAATCATTTTTTCTTGCAAATTCTTCGTTTGCTCTTTGTATAGCCTGTGGTTCTCATAAGCAAAGAAGTCGTGCTTCACCTGCATCTGTCAAATCAAGGTTACTCTCTTTGACCGCTCACGCAGATAAATAATCCATTTCCACTGGCAAATGGAAAGCTTTTCCATAATCCAGTCGATAAGGGGTGGTCCCGAATGGAGTCTTAAAAGCAGTGCAGAGCGCCTAAAGAGTATCATCAAGTTTAAGGGACCAATCTTTCCTAACTTTTGTGACAACTTTCTCAAGAAACCTCTTAATCTGCCTATTCCACACTTCTACCTGACCACTAGTCTGGGGATGGTAGGCTAGACCAACCTTGTGGTGACTTCATGTTTCTTCAAAAGGGCCTTCAAGGTACTCTTATGGATATGAGAACGTCCATCACTAATGACAACACGAGGGACACCAAAACGGAGGAAATTTATCTTTTTAACATCTTCATCACAACCTTAGAATCATTGGTTGGTGATGTTATAGCTTCTACCCATTTGGTCATATAATCGACATCCACTAAAATATACCTATTCCCACAAGAAGTAGGAAAAGGTGCCATAAAATCAATTCCCACATATCAAAAGTTTCGACTTCTAGAATTCCACGTTATGGCATCTCTTGCCTTTTAGAAATATTATCCGTCCTCTAACAAGCATCCCAAGACAAAAAAAAGGTACGAGCATCTTTAAAAACCGAAGTCCAATAAAAACCACTATGTAAGACTCCAAATCCAGTCGCTAGAGACCCTAAATGGCCACTAGAGGGCATACTATGACAGTGTAGAAAAATCCCTTCCGTTTCCCAGTCAAGAATACAACGACGGAACATTCCGTTAGAGCATTTCTTATAGAAAAAGGGTCCTCCCAAAAGTACATATTAGCATCATGATAAAACTTTTTTCGTTGTTGATATGTAAGGTTGGGAGGATGAGAACCACTAACACAAGAGTTACCAAAATCAGCATAACAAGGAGATTTAGAGGCAACAGAAAACAAGTGATCATTAGGGAAGGAATCATCAATAGGTGAGTCAGAAGACGATTCAAACCTCAACCTAGACAGATGGTCTACGACCACATTCTCCTCACCTTTCTTGTCCTTAATCTCCAAGTCGAACTCTTGGAGCAAAAGAATCCACCTGATCATTCTAGGCTTGGCCCTCCTTCTTGGCCATTAAATACTTCAAAACAGCATGGTCAGTATGTACGATCACTTTCGAACCTATCAGATTGGTCCGAAGCTTGTCTAATGCATAGACTATAGCCAATAATTCTTTCTCTGTCGTAGCATAATTAACAAGGGCTAGATCCAAGGTCTTAATGGCATAATGAATCACATGGAGCAACTTATCTTTCCTCTTAACAAGTACTATCCCTAGAGCGTAGTCACTAGCATTGCACATGATCTCAAAAGGGAGATTCCAATCAGGGGGCTATATAATAGAGGCAGTGATCAATGATGTTTTAATCCTGTCAAAAAGCTCGAAACAAGCATTAGTATAATCAAACGTGGCACCCATAAGCAACAATTGAGTGAGGGGTTTTGCAATTTTTGAAAAATCTTTTATAAACCTACGACAAAACCCCGCATGACCAAGAAAGCTTCTCACTCCTTTGACATTCACTGGAGGGGGAAGTTTATCAATCACCTCAATTTTTTCTCTATCCACTTGGATGCCACGCTCAGAAATCAAGTGACCCAATACAACACCTTCATTCACCATGAAGTGTTTCTCCCAATTGAGCACAAGATTAGCTTCTACACATCTCTTAAGAACTCTAGACAGATTATGCAGGCAAAAATCAAAGTTCCACCCATAAACACTGAAATCATCCATAAAAAACTTCCATGATATTTTCAATGAAATCAGAGAATATGGCCATCATACAGCACTGGAAAGTAGCATGAGCGTTACACAATCTAAATGGCATCCTAGGATATGCGAATGTGCCATAAGGACATGTAAACATAGTCTTTTCCTGATCTTCTGGATGGATGGGGATTTAGAAAAAGCCGGAATATCCATCCTGATAACCGAAAAGGCTATGTTTGGCTAGCCTTTCGAACATTTGATCAATAAAGGGAAGGGAGGAGTGGTCCTTTTGAGTGGCATTGTCAAGTCTGCGATAGTCAATGCACATACGCCACCCTGTGACATTTCTGGTAGGGATTAGATCACCTTTTTCATTTTACAAAAAAGTGGTCCCCCCTTTTTAGGAACTACTTGCACAGGACTGACCCACTTAGAATTAGCAATGGGATACTTGATCCCTCCATCTAATAACTTCATTATTTCCTTCTTCTCTACCTCTTGCATATTAGGGTTCAAACATCTTCGGGGTTGAATGCAAGGGCGGTGATCCTCTTCCTGATTAATACGATGCATACAAAAATCAGGACTAATGCCCTTCAAATCATCAATATTATACCCTATAGCTTTCTTATGCATATAAAGAAATATAAATAAATTTTCTAATTGGCTATCTGTAAGTGCAGTACAGACAATCATAGGACATTCTTCCTTGTCATTAAGAAATGCATACTTCAAATGAGAGGGGAGTGGTTTAAGTTTTACCTTTATTACCTGAGGTGTAGAGGTAAAGCATACATTTTCTAGAACCACATCTTGTCCCTTTTCAGCATTAGGGCCCTCTAAATCAGCAAGGTAGACATCGACTTCAGTATTAATGCCTGATGAATCTTCTTCAGTCAATACTACCTCCAATGGGTCAGCATCATGTATCTGCTGAAATGTCGACATCACAGCTTTTTCTGCCACATCAATCCTGCAACAAGACTCTTCAAGCATAGGAGACTTCATAGCATTGGTTAATTTAAAAGTGACAGTATCATCACCAACACTCAAAGTCAAAGACCTAGACTTGACATCAATAAGAGCACCAGCAGTGCACAAATATGGTCTACCCAATATAATAGGAATTTGGGCATCCTCCTCCATATCCAATACAACAAAATCCACAGGGATGTAATTTCCTACCCTAACAGGGACGTCTTCTAAAACACCTAGAGGGTATTTTGTAGAACGGTCAGCCATCTGCAAAGTAATTTGAGTGCACTTAAGTGCCCCTAAGTTTAGTTTCTTACAGACAGACAATGGCATGACACACACAGATGCACCTAAATCACATAAAGTTTTATCAATAAATAATGCACCTACATGACATGGGATGGAAAACCTAATAGGATCTTTCAATTTAGGTGGAAATTTATTTTGCAAAACAACACTACACTCTTCAGTGAAAGCTACTTTATCTACCCCACCAAAATCTTTCTTTTTAGTTATCATTTCCTTCAAAAACTAGGCATAACCAGGCACTTGTGAAATTAGTTCAGTGAAAGGGAGCGTTACCTCATGTTCTTGACCATTTTACCAAGTTGTTGATCTACTTTGGACTTTTGTATCCTATGAGGGAAAGGTAGACTTGGTGTAAAAGGCGTTTCAGAAACCTTTTCCTTCTTATTCCCTATCTGTTCAGCTTCCTTAGATAGTTCGACCTCAGACGTTGAACTCTTCTCCAAATCCTTCTCTACTACCAACTTCTCCATTCTAGGAGGAGTATCATCATCAATGGACATAGGGGGAGCAACATAAGTAGTGCCACTACGGAGAGTAACAACATTTGCTTGCTCCTTCTGCATAGGCTGCCCTGGCAATTGCACCTTCTGCCTCTGAGCATTATTTCCTACCAGTTGAGCAATCTGAGTCTCGAGAAGTTTGATGTGCTTCTTTCAAGCCTGATTATGCCTGTCTTGGTCTCTTTGTGCCTCCTCATTAGTCTTTCGCATTGCCAACATCAGCTTCATCAATTCAGATGGCTAGGCTCTTGTAGGGCTACATTTGGCGATGATGGAAGATAGTAATTCTGTTGGGGGAGGTCTTTTAAAACCAGGGGGATTTTTAGAATTCCCTTGGTTTTGGTAGTAATTGGGTTTTCTGTGATTTTATGGTGGAGGCTGATAGGAATTTTGCGGTTGTCGGTAGTTGTTTTGTGGACGTGAGGGTTTTGCACATTGAAACAGCGATATGAGAGAAATGGGTTGTCTCTCCAACTAGAATTGTATGTATTGCAGTAGGGGTTATTTATTTGCCTGTTGCATCTGAATCGGACTGAACTGACAGTCGTGGCCAAAGTGACCCTGAATACCACATTTTTCGCAGTAAGATGAGTTAATGGGTGCAACAGCTGACATTGCATTAATGCTCATGGGTGGAGGTGCCGAACTAGAAGGCTTCAATGTGTCGAAGTTCATGTTCAGTTGCGCCACTTGAGATGCAAGGAATGAGATGGCATCAAAATCTAAAACCTTCTTACTTTTTCCTCGATGAGGAGTGACCATTTGCCGCAATACACCTCTTGCAGTCGAATCAATAGTATTGTTTGTCTGGGGTTGTAGACCATTATAGAATGTCTGCGTCAGAAACCACTTGTCCATATTGTGACGTGGAAACTCCCTCTGTAAGTCTATGAATCTAGTGCACGCTTTCCTTAATGTCTCATGCAGCTGTTGGGAAAACGTGGCCAACTTATTCCTGATGTCTACTGTGTTTGTGGGAAGGTAATTCTGTTTGAGGAATACAGTAGAAATCTCCGACCATTCTGTCTTAGTGATGTCACTGAACCACCTCTGATCTTTGTCTCGGAGTGAAAAATAGAACAACATCACTTTCAACTGCTCAGGTGTGACTCCTTGATGTTCAACAGCCCTGCAGAGTTGTTGGAATCTCTGCAGATGATTGGCCGAAGCTCAAGTAGGATGCCCACCAAACTGATTTTTCTCCACCATGTTGATGAGTGCATGCTTGATATCGAAATTATTTGCAGCTATGGTGGGCACTTGTTGACCAGTGGATATGCCTTCAGGATTAGGCACCCCATAAGACTTCAGTGACTTTGCCATTGGTGGTGAAGAAGTCTCTGAATCAGGTTTCTCTTGTTCGAACTCTGTTCTAAGGTCCCGATGTATCGTTTCCGTATCGGGGTCTCCAGGGAATATATGAGCTTTCTTTTTGTATCTGGACATAAAAGAGAAACAACAAGATAACCGTGAGAACGGCCTCAATGGGAACGGGAGCTTCCAATGAGGTAAAAAGAAGTATGCTAATTAATCGAATAAAAACTAGAAAACTAGCCGTCTTTAGGGCAACAACGCCAAAATTTGATACGCTAAAGTCGTATCACCTATTCAAAGATAAATTTGAGAGTCCTCTAACAATAGTAAACAAAGGAAGAAGAGACGAGTCCACAAGGAGACAGAGTTTCTATGTTAATATTTTCAACCAAATAACTACTTGAGATGAGATCAGATATGAGAAACTGAACTAATGATTAAACTAGAGAAAGATGGGAATTAAACTAAGATTTAACTATGGAATAAAAGTCTAGATTATTAGTTCGGTCAACCATGCTTATACCAATCAAGAGTTGAGGGATTTAGAGCATGTGCTGAGCTATGGTTAAGTCTTAACGCTCTAGTTCAACATGCGTCGCTGGTTCACTAATGTAATCAGAACTATTGTTGTGTCATAGGCCTCTAATTGCAAGACGGGTCTGTGTGAACAATTACTAACCACTAGCAATCAATGAAATTGTCTACTAACATTAATTACTAATCAAGAACAAACCACACCACAATTTCTCTAAGCAAGCTCTAGAAATCAATAACAGTCTAATCAACAATTATGGTATAAACATGGCTTCCCTCTCTAATACCCTAGAAAGGGATCTACATAGACAAGATTAAATTAACAATAACTATTCGAATAAGAAACCTTGGCAATTGCAACATGAAATAATCAATAACTAAACTAAAACAATTGAGAAATAATAAGAAAACAATAAGAGATAAGATTACTAATTGACTGAAAGCAATGATAAACTAAGTAAAACTCTCTAAAAGTGTTAAAGATAATAAAATATGATTGTAAAAACAAACAACAAAGCAATTATATTAACCTAAGAAAGCAAGTAAAATAGGATGGAGAATCGAAAAATCGCCCCTCCATGTCTTCTGCCCGATCGGGGAAAGGGTCGCCCGATCGTGTCTGGGGAAACTCAATTTCAGCAACACGATTCATTCGTCCACCCGATGGAATCATTAAAGCTACCTGATCGGGGCCGAAATTGTGACACCCGATCATCGGGCGAGGCTGCCCGATGCCATCGGGCGAATGTTCCTCTTGCGATCCTTCAGAATATCAAAAAAAGCTAAGTAATGCTTCGCCCGATGAGATCGGGCAAGGGTGCTCGATCAGGCAAGAAATCTGCTGAAAATTGCTGAGAAGATCGACGCCCGATCGAGCGTGTGTTGCCCGATGCCATCAGGCCAAGCCTAATCTGGCTTCTTCTGAGCTGAAAATGGCTGAGAAGATCGAACGAGTTCTTCGAGAATTCTTCCTCTTAAGAGGCTCAGATACGAACTCGAGACCTCCTACTTGCCGCACAACTTCTCCTCTATAGTGTGGTGGTTAAAATGACAGAAATAAGGAGTTTTTCCCTAAAACCTGCAAAACATTAAAAAACAACCAAACCACAACAATATCGAATTAATTAACACAAATGGCTCATAAGAGCGTCAATATCGCACATTTTAGCTTGTAAATAAAGGGAGAAACTCTATATGAAATCATTGTATCAGGGAGAAAGTGTAAAAATCCCATTTGTTGAAATGATTTTAGTGAGAACATAGTCCTAGGGACTGAATTTATCGAGGAGACCGTTAAGAATGTAAAGTTAATTCAAGCTAGAATCCAAGCTGCCTAGAATAGGCAGAAGAGTTACGCTGATATGAAAAGGCGTGAAGATGAGTCGCCGTTGGCGATAAAGTGTTTTTTAAAAGTCTCATCGACAAAAGGTGTTATGAGATTTGGTAGAAAGGCAAGTTGAGTGCCAAGTATGTGGGTCCGTATGAGTTTTTCAAACAGTTGGTAAAGTAGCCTACAAATTGGTTTTGCCAATGGAATTCGAGAAGATGCATAATGTATTTTGTTATCCTAGTATGAACACTAGATTAACTACAAGAGGGGGGGTGAGTTGTAGTTAAGGGGATTTTCAAACTTTTTTCACAATATAAATAATTAAAAGCTAAATAACGAAAGAAAGAAAAAACTAGGAACACAAAAAGATTTTTAACAACGTTTACTTCTTAATTCTCTAGGAAGAAACCCTGCCCTTTTTCTTTATAATAGAAATTACAACCTATTGTAAACTCTTCTCTCTCAGTTCGTCTAGGAACTTGACCCTGTCCCCAGTCACCTTGTTGCGCCTGAACTCGTGACTTTCTCACTTAACTTCACTCGAAGTCTTCTCTTTCTCTTTCTCTCGTTCACTCTTGATGACAGAAACTTTAAACTCTAAAATTTCTTTTCTCTCCAATCACTCGAAAATAAATACAATGGTTTAAGCTATTGAAAATAAAAACCGAATGAACTTAAGATATAATATGCGTGTAGAGCAGCAAAGTTCTTCAATTTCTGATTAGGTTTTCTCTTCCTATATATAGAGGATTCTCAGCCCTTTTTATTCTTCATAGAAACGATTATGGGTTCATATGATCAGCCCAATATCCGCTTCTTCAAGATAACATTTGTGCGCAAGAAGATATCTAAAAAAATCTGCAAACCCTAGTTTATCCTTATCTTCATGCAGTTTGTTATGAAGCCGAGTAATAGAGGATTTATTGAGGTTCTGTAATTCTAGGAACAGATTGAGCTCGTCAGATCCTCCTAGATTCTAGGATTGTTGAGCTTATCTTGTTTCCTCGGTTATTGATGCATGATTATCTATATGAACAAAATTTGCACGATGCTAACAAACTAACACAACTAATATCATGGAAATTAATTCTATTCTAATTAAAGTTCCACGACATTAGGATTATCTCATAGCAAACCATTGATAAAAAACCGAGTGATATATAGATCAGGTACATAGAATAATTAAATTTAATAACTTAATTAGGTTAAACTCATAACCATTTCTCCATAAGTTAAATTTAATTATTCCTAAGTATTTGACAAACAAAATAACATTAATAAAAGGCACTAAAAGCCTACAAAAATATTAAGTCTAAAACTATAAAATAAACCCTAAGTAAACCAATAAAAGTCTACACTAAAAAATTCAATATTTGTCATCATCAAAACAGTGAAACCAACAATATTCCCCCTTTTTGATGATGGGAAATAATTTGGCTAAAAATAAAAATAAAGCTAAGAATTATTCTAAGTTTCTGAGGTCTTAACTATGACTAGGAACAATCAACTAATACTAGGACCAGAGATAGAGTAAGATCAGATATGTTACAGGAACTAAGTAAGGCCAGAAACTAATTATTGATTGGTGCCAATATCTTCCCCTTTTTGTCATCATCAAAACTAAGTATAGGCATCCGCAACACTAGTAGAGGCAATAGTCTAAAGTCAATTCAGTAGCTCTAACTTGTTGTACTTATAATATTAGCCATCCTAACATTCCAAGAGTATATACGTCAGGAACTAGCATTCACAAAGCACAAAAACAAGAACAGAGTTCAACAAAAGAGAGATAGAAGAGATATGGAGGGTTAAAAGAGTGAAAAGTAGTGCATAAGTTCGTGTGTCACAGCAGAACACATGAAGAGGCAAAAAATGATGCAATTGTTCATCTAATTATACAACCCAAAAAATTTGAAATTTTAATTGTCTTAAGGGGGGTTGGGATAGGGATCAGGGGAGTTCATGGATGGGAAAAGAGGCAGCAACATAATCGATCTTGGGGAGTTCATCCATCTCTTTCCGTCCTTCCATGGACTCAGTGGAGAGGATCCAAATAATTTTTTATCTGAATTTCACGTAGTCTGCTCAAGCATGCAACCGAGCAATGCTACTGAAGAACAGGTGAAACTAAAAGTGTTTCCTTTCTCCCTGAAGGATATCGCCAAGGATTGGCTCACAATCTTCCGCCAGGTTTTCATATCCACATGGGCAGAAATGAAGCTACGATTCTTAGTGAAATTTTTTCCAACTTCTAAGTCCTCGACTTTGAAGAAGGAGAATAGCAATATTGAGCAGCAATATGATGAGACTCTCTATGAGTATTGGGAGCGATTCAAGAAATTTTGTGCGAGCTGTCTATATCATGGGTACAATGACCAAGAAATCATCCTCTATTTCTATAATGGTCTCACTAATGAGGATGTGTGTATGGTCAATGCTGCTAATGTTGGGCCTATCATCAACAAAACTCCGAGCTTTGATAGTGGAGTTATCAGAAGGCTCTAGGCACTTTGGTAGGTGAGGTGGTCAAAGGAAGAATGTTAGTGCTACGAGTAATAGTGACCCCCAATTGGGAGAGTAAGTGCAAGCTCTCACTTCCTTCGTGAGAGAGCTTAGGGTAAAGGGGAAAGTACAACATGTGAAGACTTGTGGCGTTTGTTCTTGTAACCATCCTACAAATTGTTGCCCCTAATTGCAAGAGGGGCCGAGTGAAGAAGCAAAGGCCATGGGTTTCCAAGGCCAACAAAACAACCAAAGGAGGTATGACCCTTATTCTACCACCTATAATCCGGGTTGGAGGGATAATCCGCGTTTGAGATATGGCAGTGACAACAACAACCAAGCTCAAAATCATGGGCAAGGATCCTCTATGTCTTGTGAGGATATGATACATACTTTGACTAAGAACATGACTGCTACGCAAAGCAACATGGTACAGTTTCAAGAGGAGACTCGAGCTAGCATCAGAACTCTGGAGAATCACATCAGCAAAGTCTCTAGTGCGGTGAGTAGGTTGGAGGCTCGTGATAGTGGGAAATTACCTTCCTAAAATGAGTTGAACCCAAAAGAAGAACGTGACTGGTATCATGGTGGTGGATGAGGCTTTGAAGCAACATGGGGTGAGTCTTGTGATTCTAAACTACAAGCCCCCTCCACCTTTTCCTGCAGCATTACAGTCCGGCATGAGATATGAGAAGAGAAAAGGTCATTATGAGGTCGTGCGGGAGCCCAAGGAAAGTCCCCCTACCCCTTATGTAGTAGAGCAAACCAATGTGTTTGTTGGTTATGTTTCCCATAATTTGCTTCCCCCTAAGCATGATGATTCTGATATGTTTACCATTCCTTGCACAATACATGACACACCCATTCCCCAAGCAATGCTAGATTTAGGAGCGTCTATCAATGTAATTCCCCTCTCCCTTTATGAGTCTTCAAAGCTTGGTCCTTTTATTGCTACTAGTGTCATTGTGCAATTGGCCAACGAATCCACTATCTGCCCGAATGGGAAAGTAGTGGATGGGTTATTCAACGTTGGTAAACTGAAATTCCATACTGACTTCTATGTGTTGGAGATGGAGTCTAATGCTTTTTCCGTTCTCTTAGGGAGACCGTTTATGAAAACCTCAAACACTATGATTGATGTAGGTGTTGGGTCATTGAATGTCGAGTTTGGGGGTCGGGTTGAGTCTTTTGGGCTTTTTGGTTGTAAGAAATATGTGGTGTCTTAACCATCATGCTTTGTTGGTGCTATAGAGTCGGTGTCACATACCCCTTGTGGCACCACTAAAACGAAAAAAGGCTAAGAAAGTGAAAAGTCTTAACAAACCCCCCGATGTACCCCATGATTCTCACTTGTTTTCACTAACATTGGCTGGTCAAGGTGTGGTTTCCTCTGACTTGCAGGTACAAGAGTTCAACAAAGGAGGTGAGTCCTCCCCCGATTGATTTCAGGAGGTAAGTAGTCGAGCTAACGACTCTAAACTAAGCGCTACTCGGGAGGCAACCCGAGCTTCTTTTCTTTCTTTCTTTCCCTTCCACCCTCCATCTTCTCTTTCTTCTTCCATTTTCGGAACTCCACCATCTTTTCTTTTCCATCACAACAAATAATCCATACCCCATTCCTATTCCTTTTCCATTCCCCTTTCCACAAAATTTCAAACACATTGAGCATTTGCATCCTAAGATTTAACTTTTGGGTGTCAATTTCGAACCTCTCCTTCCATTGAGGTTGGGTTCGAACTTATCATTGTTGGTTGGTTGAGGGAGTTGGGTTGTGAGTTAAGTTGATCCTTGGTCGTATCTTTGTTGTTGGAGTTGAGTTTTGGATTCATCATGAGTGGTGGTGTTGAGGGAGTGAGGACTTTGTGAGAGTGGATGTCGTGTATGTCCCCTTTTCCCTTGTTTTTCCTTCTTATACATGTTCTCAGATTGAGGACAATGTCTTGATTAAGTGTGGGGAGGGGGAAATATTCATTGCTTTTGGTGTTTTGTGTGTCTTACGCATTTATTTTTGCTTTGCTTTTGAAAAAAAAAAAATTTCAAAATTTCAAAATGAAAAAATCCAAAAAAAATATGTGAAAACCCGCTGAGTTGGAAACTCTAAAGAGCGACCTATGCAAAAAAGTGGTTATCTAGAGCGGGTGAGATGGTGAGTTCATTATTTTGAAAACAAATAATGTGTGAAGCTAGGATGAAAGTAGAAAGAGCTCCTAGGCAAAATGAGGGATTAAAGAGAGATATTTTGAATCATTTGCCGGAGTTGGTTTCATAAGCAGATGGTGATATAAGGAGTGTTTCGGGTAGGTTTTCATCTTGGTGTTTGAAGTGGAGGCGAACAGGTTAGAACTCATCTACTTTGGAGAAATAAGGAGTAAATGTGGTGATTTGTGCAGATTTGGTGTGAGTTTGAGTCCCTTGAGATCTTTCGGGGCTCGAGTTCACCTTTTTGATTTCATGATTTTTGGTGTGTAATCTTGGTGTTGAGCTTTATTGATTTTTGCTACTAACGTTATTTCAGGTGACCTTTTGGTTCAAGTGTGGGGGTATATTTTTCCCTTGCGTTTGGCCTTAAACGATTCGGAGGAGTAACATCACTTTGTACACTAGGATGGAGTGATAAGGGGAGTAGTTCATTTATGTGTTGCTATGGAAAGGTACTCCCGATGCTCTTAATGATTGATTTTACTCGAGGACGAGTAAAGTTCAAGTGTGGGGGTATTTGATGAGACCATATTAGGCGTGTTTTTAGAGTGATTCGAAGTCTGTTTTGTAGAGGTTTAGGCCTGGAGAAGGGAAGTTGTGTAATTATTTGGCTATGTGTGGTAAATGGATAATTGAGTTGGTTTCGGTGCTTTAGAGGTGGATTAAGGACATTCGGTGATCCTATATTATTTTATGCATTTACAAGTGGACCCCGTCACATGTTCGTTGCCATTTAAAAAGAGTTTATACCCAAGCGTCATGTGTGATGGCGATGCAAATGTAGTGATTGATTGTGGTTGTGTTTTCTAGAGTTCGGATAATGTAAGCATCTCGCAAGCCAAGCACGTAAGTAAGCCAAGCTCGTAAGCAAGCCTAGCACAGCACAACGGAGCAGCCTAAGGAGTCTCTTTAGGCGAGCCACACAGTTTCGTGCACGTCCCGCGCACCAAGCAGCGCCCGGCAAGTATCAACCTTTGAGGCAGTAAGTTGGTGTGACTCGTGCACTTCCAGACGCACCTTGCGTAGTAGGCTTCTCCAGCGTCCCAGCCGCAGAGTAGATCAGGAACCGCGCGCACCCCGCGCGCTTGGCCTGCGCGACTCGCGCATGTGGAGTGATGCGGTGCGGCTGGGCGATTTTTGTCGATCCTCTTAGTTTTTAGGATTTCTTTTCGGAATCTTTTCATTATCATTCATACTTAGAATATATTAGAACGATAATTATAGAGAGAAACACTATTTTCTTCTCTCTAATCCTTGGATGATTTGGATTGTCTTTGAAGAATTATTTAATTACTCTATGCCGGTCGTAGCGTAATTCGCTTCTTAAGAACGGTGATCTAATCTTCGGTTGGTTTTATTGCGAGGTTTCTTGTATGAACAATTGCTTAGTTATAATATTGATATCTATTTGAATTATATGATTTATTGTTTGATTCCTAGGAAGTAATATGGTTTATTTTTTCAAATGATTTATTGCTTGAACATAGAACGTTGCCGATTCGATTGTTCTTTGTGTATGAGTAGCAGACTAGGGTTTAACTTTGAAGTTAATTGTTCTTGTTATTTCCTAGTGAATTCATTATTTCCAAATTGAATAATTACGTTTGTGATTATTGTTTGGCACATAGTTTCCTAAGGCTTTGATGTTCTTTCGAATTGAACCTATATTGTTGATTCGATTAGGTTGTTCCATAGTTCAGTTATTCTATCTGCAGATTCGTGTAGTTTAACTAATCTTTAGAGGGAAGCGGGATTAAATTCTCAATCTAGGTGTGATTAAGATTAGTTGTTCGTATTTAGAAACTAATGATCGATAACTCGAACCGAAGTGACTATTGACCGAACTCAAGACCTTTCTCCATTGTTATTTCCTATAATTTATTATTGCTTTATTAGTTATTAGTTTTGACCTTTTGATCTGAAACTCCCTTTTCGATCTCTTATACACATACTTTAGTACCTAAGTCTCTGTGGTTTGACCCTACTTGCCTCCTACATTATTTGTGTTGGAAAGTCGGATTTATAAATAGTATCTTTGGTAAACGCGTGCGACCACGTCCCACCAGAGACCAACTACTAAGTCCTTACCACTGAGCTTATGAAGTAGCGTAATGCTTGCATGACCACACCTTTATGCCAAAGGAATTGATCGTCTTCTTGTACACTTAAACAAGTCAGATCGTTCTTAGGAACTAGGTTCATGTCAACAACATAAGTATTTACTCTCCTTGTTCCCATCAGTATCTTGGTTCCTGTATTGGCGTCACTCACAACACAACATTCATTAGTAAAGTTCATAATGTTCCCTTTGTCAAAAAATTGAGAAATACTAAGTAAATCATGTTTCAAACCCTCGACTAAAAATACATTATCTATGGAATGTGACAGAGATTTCCCTACCTTACCTATAGCTATAATATTACCTGTAAGTTTATCTCCAAAGGGCACAGTTCCTCCTTTATAGACTGAAAGTGAGAGGAATTTTATTTTGTCACCTTTCATGTGCTTAGAACAACCGCTATCGAGGTACCACAGGTTGTTCCCCTCACTTTAGTCTGCATCCACAGCAACTAGTTAGTGGTAGGAACCTAGTCAGACTTGGGTTCCTCTGTCGAACTTGAGTTCCTCTGTCGAACTTGAGTTCCTCTTAGTTTTTCATTCTTGCTTTACTAAGCGAGTGTTCTTTTCAATATGTTCCTCTCTGGAGGAACAGTCAGATACTAAGTGTCCACTATTCCCACAGTAAGAGCATATTTTATGGCTTGGCATATCCACATATTTCTTCTTTTTGTGTTTCTTTTTATGATTAAACCTAGTCCATTTCTTCCTTCATTTTGATACTTTTGTATCCAACTAAAAGGATCATGAAGTTTGTTCCTCGAAGGTTCCAGTTTTCCTTTAAGTACTAGATTTTCATTTAAAATAGAGTTATGCTAAGACTTCAATTTTTGAAATTTGTATTGGTACTTGTGGAGGAACTAGCTCCTTTATAAACAACTTGTTACAATTCTGCCAATTCCATGTTCAAGAAGTAATTATCAGTTTTAAACTTTTTATATGCTTCTTGAAAACATTGGTTTTGATCTAAAAGTTGAAAGAACCTTTCCTCAATTTCTGAGTTCAATTTTTTAAACCAATTTGAATGTTCTTTGGAAACTACCAAGGCCTTTTCCAATTCTTCTTCTCTTATGGAAGTTGGCTTGTAGTTCTCTAAGCTTTCCGGAAGTAGTTTAATCTGTTGGTTCTTTTAAGTCCAAATAAATCTTCTTCAATAACATTAAATCGTACCTTGTTGCTTAGCAAGTCAACTTCATCATCTGTCGTTGCCATGAATCAGAGATGCGCTGATTCTTCTTTAGGGTGTTCCTACTCCTCGTTACAGTCTGACTCTCCCCAGGCGGCTACCATAGCTTTCCTCATTTTTGTCTTTGAGAAAGGGCTTTGTTTTTCCTTGTCCTTATATTTTCCTTTTCCCTTCTCGTTCTCCCAAAAAGCACATTCCTTTATGAAATGATCAATGCTTTCACATTTATGACAACTCAGTTTTGATGGTTTTCTTGCATTCTTCCCTTTATAGTTCTTGTTGAAGAACTTATTGAATCTCTTTACTATCAATGCCGCTTTCTCATCATCCTCAGTTCCTGAATCATCATCTTCCCCAGTCTTGAGGGCCAGGGCCTTATGTCTACTAGATCAGATTCATGAGCTTCTAAGTGTAGCTCATGGGTCATCAAGGATCCAGCAAGTTGTCAATATTAAAGTTTGGTGAAGTCCTTAGTTTCTTGCAGAGCTGTCACCTTGGCCATTCATTTGTCATCTTTTGGAAGACTCCTTAGAACCTTTCGTACCTGTTCCTCTGGAGTGATAGACTTTCCTAGAGAGTCAAGTTCATTGATGATGTTTGATACTCTGATGAGCATATCATGAACTGGCTCTTTAGGTTTCATTTGAAATAACTCATATCTGTGCATGAGCATGACTATCTTTGATCTTCTGACTTCGCTTGTTCTTTCCTGTATAACTTGAACAAGTTCCTACATCTACTTGGCAGTCTTACATACCATGACTTTATTGTGCTCATGAGGACCAAGACCACAATGAAGAATTTTCTTGGCCATGTTGTTCATCTCCATCTTGTTGAAGTCGTCTTTGTAATATTTTGCGAGCGGTTTAGGAACTAGATAATTTTCAATGACTCTCTAAACTTGATAATTTTCAGCCTTAATAATGATTTCCATACGATTCTTCCAGTATGGATATAGTGATTACCATTAAACATGGGTGGACGTTGGTTGAGTAACCTTCGTCTAGCTTATCTCCCATTGTGTTCTTCATATCTACTAGGAACTGCCTTCTCAATGTTTACTGATTCTGAAGGAACAGGCTCTGCTACCAATTGTTAGCCTGGTATGAACACTAGATTAACTACAAGAGGGGGGTGAATTATAGTTAAGGGGATTTTAATACTTTTTGCGGAATATAAATAATTAAAAGCTAAATAACGAAAGAAAGAAACAAATAGGAACACAAAAGGATTTCTAACAAGGTTTACTTCCTTAATTCTCTAGGAAGAAACCCTGTCCTTTTTTTATAATAGAAATTACAACCTATTGTAAACTCTTCTTTCTCAGTTCCTCTAGGAACTTGACCCTGTCCCCAGTCACCTTGTTCCCTCTGAACTCGTGACTTTCTCACTAACTTCACTCGAAGTCTTCTCTTTCTCCTTTTCTCTTTCACTCTTGATTACATAAACTTTAAACTCTAAAATTTCATCTCTCCCCAATCACTCAAAAATAAGTACAATGGTTTAAGCTATTGAAAATAAAAACCAAATGAAATTAAGATATAATATTCGTGTAGAGCAGCAAAGTTCTTCAAATTCTGATTAGGTTTTTTCTTTATATATATAGAGGATTCTCAACCCTTTTTCTTCTTCATAGAAACGATTATGGGTTCATAAGATCAGCCTAGTATCCGCTTCTTCAAGATAACATTTGTGCGCAAGAAGATCTCTAACAAAATCTGCAAACCCAAGTTTAGCCTTATCTTCATGCAGTTTGTTGTGAAGCCGAGTAATAGAAGATTGATCGAGGTTCCGCAATATCATGGAAATCAATTTTATTTGAATTAAAGTTCCACGACATTAGGATTATCTCAAAGCAAACCATTGATAAAAAAACCGAGTAATATATAAATCAAGTACATAGAATAATTAAATTTAATAACTTAATTAGGTTAAACTCATTACCATTTCTCGATAAGTAAAATTTAATTATTCCTAAGTATTTGACAAAAAAAATAACACTGATTAAAAGCACTAAAAGCCCACGAAAATATTAAGTCTAAAAGCTATGAAATAAACCCTAAGTAAACCGATAAAAGTCTATAGAAAATAATACATTATTTGTCATCATCAAAATAGTGAAACCAACAATATTCCCCCTTTTTGATGATGGCAAATAATTTGGCTAAAAAGAAAAATACAACTAAGAATTATTCTAAGTTTCTGAGTTCTAACTATGACTAGGAAGAGTAAACTAATACTAGGACCAGAGATAAAGTGATATCAGATAAGTTACAGGAACTAAGACAGGCCAGAAACTAATTATTGATTTGTGCCAATATCTTCCCCCTTTTGTCATTATTAAAACTAAGTATAAGCATCTGCATCACTAGTAGAGTCAACAGTTTAAAGTCAGTTCAGTAGCTCTAACATGTTGTACTCATAATATTAGCCATCCTAACATTCCAAGCGTATATACGTCAGGAACAAGCATTCACAAAGCACAAAAACATGAACAGGGTTCAACAAAAAAGAGATAGAAGAGATATGGAGGGTTAAAAGAGTGAAAAGTAGTGCATAAGTTCCTGTGTCACAGCAGGACACATGAAGAGGCAAAAAAATGATGCAATTGTTCAACAAATTATACAACCCAAAAAACTAAAATTTTAATTGTCTTAAGGGGGGTTGGGATAGGGATCAGGGGAGTTCATGTATGGGATCGGAAAAGAGGCAGCAACAGAATTGATCTTGGCTCGTATGTTGGAAGCTCCTTGATTGATGGTTTTGATGAGTTGATCATGCTGCACATCCTGATGAGCAATCCGGGATTCCAACGCCTGCACCCTTGTTCCCAGAACATCAATAGAGTCTGTCCTCTCCTTTAATAGAGCACGGAGGCCAGCAGTAGACAACAATGGGAAGTCAACAACCTGAGATCTAGCTGCTTGAGGAACTGGATCCTCATCTAATTTGATCATCACCCCACTGTCTTGGTTCCTCCTAGGTTCTGCTAGTCTCTGACTCTTGTGAACTGATTGCTTGATCCTAGTTCATAGTTGCTCTCCTCTCTTTTCTTTTCCCAGATTCTTCAATTTCTTTCTCAACCTTCACTATACCTCATCCACATTAAATTCCAGATTTCCCCTTTTGACTCTCAGCTTAATCTAGAGAGTGTGTCTTTTATCAAGTAGTTTTCAGGTTCAAGTTCAAAATAAGGGTGAGAAGGAAGTTTGACTTCGAATTTCTTTAAAATAATGGAAATTAAATTTCCATATCGAATGCGGTTATTGTTTGTAATGCAGTGGGTGAGGTGAGATATGAATAAGGCTGGAAAGTATATGGGAATATTTGTGGCAACGCAGTTAATGAGTGAAAGATCAAGAAGATTAGCATGGGTCCTCTTGGAGGCATAAGGAACCAGGAACTGCCAGACAAAGAGAAAAAGAAATTTGTGAAAGGGCTTTGAGTCTTTTTGATCCATTGCAAGATTAATGGGATTGCCTCTGTAAAATTTCAAGATTTTACTATTGTTAGCTCCCTTTGCATTCAATTTTTCTTTCCCCATAACATATTCTTGGTACCCTTCAGTAGGTACCCCAAACCAATCACTCAGATTTTTCTCATCAAATTTCACTAATTTCCCCCCTACAACACTAATGCAAAGACCGACAACATTTTCAAACTTACTACAAAACTCAGACATTTCTTCCTCAAACAGACCCTCATCAACACAAACAACCTTACTGCATTATTGAAAAATCACAAGGTCCAGAAACTCAGTCCACTTTTCTTTCTTACACCAGCCCATATCAACACAAAATCCAATTAAGAGTTTAGAGCATTTAGACTTCTTACCCCTCTTGATGGGAATGTTGAATGGTTTTTCAGTTTCTTCTTCTTCCTCTTAAGTTTCTTCCACTTTCTTGGAAGTGGTTTCTTTTCCCGTGGATTGTGCTTTGGAAGTCGAAGATTATTGGGCAAAGTGCTCTGTTTCATTTTCACTTCCCTCATACTCTATCAAAGGAGATGACATTTCTTCGGGGAAGGTTGAGGTTTCCGAGCCTTTTCTTTTTGGAGCCATGGAGTTAGGGTTAGTGGGAGGAGAGAGAATCTAAAGAGAAGGTGAATGATTTTCTTTGGTTTGATGGTTTTAAAAATAGTCGAGTGAGTGATGTGATGGGAAGGAAGATGGGTTTTTAATTGGAGGAATCAGGCGTGTGAGAAGAGTGGCAATTAAATGAATGACTTCCCTTAGACAATTAATCATTCAACCTTTAATGAGTAGCATTTAATTTTGTTTGAACCATTGCAATGTATGAATGAATATGGTGAGAATAGAAAGTGGAGAAGTCGAAAGAATAAATAAAAATAAAAGGAAAAGAGAAAAAAAATGATGGAAAGAAAATAAGAAATTTTAAACTTGTGTAATTGATATATTTCATGCTAAGTTATACAAGCACCATGTTTATTTACTCAATGTACTAGTACGGATAATAAGGATAATATTATTTAGACAGCTGTGAGTACTTATCCTTGACTAAAGGATTATGAATAAAGATATTCATGAGGATTGCAGACACACTTAGTAATGAATGTTACATAGGGATCAATGTCATAGGCACTTTCAAACAATTCCGATTATTCCTAGTTCCAAACGAATCTTTTCAAACCTATCCCTGGAGAGTGGTTTGGTCAAGATGTCAGCTATTTGATTTTCAGTAGGACAAAACTCAACTTTGACTAATCATTTTACAACATTGTCCTTAAAGAAATGATGCCTAATGTGAATATGTTTGACCCTAGAATGATGCATTGGATCCTTGGAAATACAAATAGCACTTGAATTTTCACATAAAATAGGAACATATTTGTACTTAATACCAAAATCACGTACCTGTTGCTTAATCCATAGGACTTGAGAATAACAAGCAGCAGCTGCAACATACTCAGCCTATGTTGTTGACAAGGCAACAGTGTTCTGTTTCTTTGAACTCCAAGAAACTAAGCTTGTTCCTAGGAACTGAGCAATTCCATAGGTACTCTTTTCATTTACCAAGTCCCCAGCATAGTCAGCATCAGAGTAACTAACTAGGTGAAAGGTCTCACTTCGAGGGTAGAACAAACAAAGATCATCACGATCTTTCAATTACCTAAGAATCCTCTTGACTGCTGTCAAGTGAGATTCCTTCAGATTTGATTGGAATCTAGCACATAACCCGACACTAAAAGAGATGTCAGGTCTACGGGCAGTTAAATAAAGGAGCCATCCAATCATACCTCTATATAGCTTCTGATCTACTACTTTACCACTTGGATTCTCGTCCAACCTTGTTCCTGTTCCTATAGGTGTGTGGTTGGTCTTTGCTTGTTCCAGTCCATATTTCTTAAGTAGTTCCTTCACATATTTTTGTTGATGGATCATTGTTCCTATTTCAGTTTTCTTGATTTGCAATCCAAGAAAAAAATTCAACTCTCCCATCATGCTCATTTCAAATTCACTACTCATTAGATCAACAAATTTCTTGCACAAAGAATCATTAGTGGCACCAAAAATAATACCATCACATAAATTTGTACTACTAGAATATCTGTTCCTTTAGATCGAAGGAACAGGGTCCAATAAACTTTACCTCTAATGAACTCATGTGAAAGCAAGAATTTTGTGATTCTTTCATACGAAGATCTAGGTGCTTGTTTAGGCCCATAAAGAGCTTTATCTAACTTATAGACTTGGTTTAGGAGATCAGGATTTTGAAATCCTGGAGGTTGTTCCACATAGACGTCTTCCATTAAATATCCATTTAGGAAAGCACATTTGACGTCCATTTGGTACAACCTAAACCCCATAAATGCAGCAAATGCAATCAAAACTCTTATAGCCTCTATCATAGCAACAGGAGCGAAGGTTTCATCGAAATAAATACCTTCTTGCTGATTATATCCTTCCGCAACAAGTCTGGCTTTGTTCCTGACAATTGTACCATGTTCATTAGCTTGTTCCTGAAAACCTATTTCAGCTCAATTACCTTTTTGTGTTTAGGCTTGGTCTCAAGATGCCAGACCTTGTTCCTCTGAAACTCATTCAGTTTCTCTTGCATGGCATTAATCCAGTCAGACTCTAGTAGTGCTTCATTATGATTTCGAGGTTCTGACATGGACAGAAAAGCTTGGAATGCATATAAATTCTTGAGCCGGTTCCTTGTCTAGGTTCCCTTTTCAATGTCACTAATGATTAATTCCAAAGGGTGAGAAATCTGAGTCTTCCAAGGTTTTGTTTCGAACCTTCTTGTTCTCGTTCCTTCAAGTTGAGGTTCATTAGTTCTTTCATTCTATGGATGCAATTCTTCTATCTATGTTCCTACATTTGTCTGTTCCTCCTGAGGATCAGGATCAGGAACAATCATTTCTACTTCAGGAATATGCTTTCTATAGTACCTGCAGATGTTAGTTCCTCATCAAGATTCAATGACTCTTCCGGACGAGTTAATCCAATTTCAAATTTATCATCACAACATTGTTCCTGCAGAGTGTTAATTTCATCGAAGATAACAAGGACACTTTCCTCAACACACATTGTTCTTTTGTCATAGACTCTATATTCTTTACTATTTAAAGCATATCCTATAAAAACATCTTCATCACTTCTAGCATCAAATTTTCCTAGACTATCTTTACCATTGTTATGTACAAAACATTTACATCGAAAGACTCGAAAGTAAGAGATGTAAGGTCTTCTTCCTTTAAGAAGCTCATAGGGAGTTTTCAAGGTGATTGGTCTAAGCATGACCCTACTGATGATGTAGCAAGCCATGTTTACTGCTTCTGCCCAAAAATTCTTTCGAAGGCTACTAGCTATAAGCATTGTTCTAGCTATGTCCTCCAAGGTCCTGTTTTTCTGTTCAACCACACCATTTTTTTGTGGTGTCCTAGGAGTAGAAAAGTTGTGATCTAAACCTTCATTCCTCCAAAAATCATCAAACTTGGAGTTTTCAAACTTCGTGTCATGGTCATATCTCAAGTGTTTCGATTTAAAACCAGTGACCCTTTGAACTTTCTTAGCAAAACTTACGAATTAATCAAATGTTTCATCTTTGCTATGAAGAAAAATGACCCAAGTGTATCTAGAAAAGTCATCAACAATAACCGATGCATATCTCTTACCTGATCTGCTTTGGACACGTACAGGGCCACACAAATCCATGTGTATCAATTCAAGGGGAATTTGTGTACTTACCATTTTCTTTGATTTTGAATGAGGACCTAAATTGCTTTTCTTTTACAGATGTTTCACAAACTCCATGATTGGGTAATTCAATTGTTTGCAGACTAACTACTAAGTCCTTACCACTGAACTTATGAAGTAGTGTAACGCTTTCATGACCACACCTTTTATGCCAAAGGAATTAATCGTCTTCTGGTACCCCTAAAACAAGTCAGATTGTTCCTAGGAACTAGGTTGAGGTCAACAACATAAGTATTTCCTTTCTTTTTCCTGCCAGTATCTTGGTTCTTGTATTGGCGTCACTCACTATATAACATTCATTATTAAAGTTCACAATGTTCCATTCATCAAAATATTAAGAAATACTAAGTAAATTATGTTTCAAACCCTCGACTAAAAATACATTATCTATGGAATGTGATAGAGATTTCCCTACCTTATATATAGCTATAATATTAATTGTAAGGTTATCTCCAAAGATCACAGTTCCTCCTTCATAGACTGAAAGTGAGAGAAATTTTGTTTTGTCTCCTATCATAAGCTTAGAACAACCGCTATCGAGGTACCACAGGTTGTTCCCCCTCACTTTAGTGTACATCCACAACAACTAGTTGGTGGTAGGAGTCCAATGAGACTTGGGTTCCTCTGTCGAACTTGAGTTCCTCTTAATTTTCCACTCTTACTTTACTGAGCGAGTGTTCATTTGAATATGTTCCTATGTGGAGGAACAATCGGATACTAAGTGCCCACTGTTCCCACAGTAAGAGCATACTTTATGGCTTGGCAGATCCACATATTTCTACTTTTTGTTTTTCTTTTTATGATTGAAACCTAGTCCATTTCTTCCTTCATTTTGATACTTTTGTATCCAACTAACAGGATTAGGAAGTCTATTCCTCAGAGATTATAGTTTTCCTTTAAGTACCAGATTTTCATTCAAAATAGAGTTATGCTCAGACATCAATTTTTTAAAATCTGTACTGGTACATATGGAGGAACTAGCTCCTTCAAAAACAACTAGTTTCAATTCTGCCAATTCCATGCTCAAGAAGTAATTATCATTTTTAACCTTTTCATATGCGTCTTAAAAACATTGGTTTTTATTTAAAAGTTCAAAGAACCTTTCCTCAATTTATGAGTTCAAGTTTTTAAACCAAATTGAATGTTCTTTGGAAACTACCAAGGCCTTTTGAATTCTTCTTCTCTTATGGAAGTTGCCTTGTAGTTCTCTAAGGTTTCCAAAAGTAGTTTAATTAGTTGGTTCTTTTTAAGTCCAAATAAATCTTGTTCAATAACATTAAACCATACCTTGCTTCTTGGCAAGTCAACTTTGTCATCTGTCTTTGCCATGAGAAAAAGATGAGCTTTTTTTTCTTCAGGCTGTTCCTGCTCCTGGTCAGAGTCTGACTATCCCCAGGCGGCTACCATAGCTTTCCTCATTTCTGTCGTTGAGAAAGACCTTTGTTGTTCCTTGCCCTTATATTTTCCTTTTCTCTCCTCATTCTCCCAAAGAGGACACTCCTTTATGAAATGATTAGTGCTTCCACATTTATGACAGCTCAGCTTTGATGGTTTTCTTGTATTCTTCCCTTTACAGTTCTTGTTGAAGAACTTCTTGAATCTCTTTACTATCAATTCGCTTCCTCATCATCATCAGTTCCTGATTCATCTTGTTCCTCAGTCTTGAGGGCCAGGGCCTCATGTCTACTAGGATCAGATTCATGAGTGCCTAGGTGTAGCTCATAGGTCATTACGGATCCAGCAAGTTGTTCAATATTAAACTTGATGAAGTCCTTGGTTTCTTGCAGAGTTGTCACCTTGGCCATCCATTTGTCATCTTGTGGCAGAATCCTTAGAACCTTTCGTACCTGTTCCTCTGGAGTGATAGACTTTCCTAGAGAGTCTAGTTCATTGATGATGTTTGAGAATCTGGTGAACATATCATAGACTGGCTCTTTAGGTTTCATTTGAAATACATTATATCTATGCATGAGAATGTCTATCTTTGATCTTTTGACTTCCCTTGTTCTTTCATGTGTAACTTGAAGAAGTTCCCTCATCTTCTTGGCAAACTTGCATCCCATGACTCTATTGTGCTCATGGGAAACACGACCACAATGAAGAATTTTCTTTGCCATGTTGTTCATCTCCCTCTTGTTGAAGTTGTCTTTGTCGTATTTTGCGAGTGGTTTAAAAACTAGCTCGCCTTTCTCAGTCTTCTCATTAACTTCAAAGTCACCTATTTCAATGACCCTCCGAACTTGATAATTTTCAGCCTTAATAAAGATTTCCATACCATTCTTCTAGCATGGATAGTGCTTGCCATTAAACATTGGTGGACTTTGGGTTGAGTAACCTTCGTCTAGATTATCTCCCGTTGTGTTCATATCTACTAGGAACTGCCTTATCAATGTTAATTGATTCTTAAGGAACAGACTCTGATACCAATTGTTAGCCTAGTATGAACACTAGATTAACTACAAGAGGGGGGGGTGAATTGTAGTTAAGGGGATTTTAAAACATTTTTCGGAATATAAATAATTAAAAGCTAAATCACGAAAGAAAGAAACAACTAGGAACACACAGAGATTTTTAACAAGGTTTACTTCCTTAATTCTCTAGGAAGACACCCTGCCCTTTTTCTTTATAATAGCAATTACAACCTATTATAAACTCTTCTCTCTCAATTCCTCTAGGGACTTGACCCTGTTCCCAGTCACCTTGTTGCCCCTGAACTCGTGACTTTCTCACTTAACTTCTCTTGAAGTCTTCTCTTTCTCTTTCTCTCTTTAGCTCTTGATTACAAAAACTTTAAACTCTAAAATTTCTTTTCTCGCCAATCACTTGAAAATAAATACAGTGGTTTAAGTTATTGAAAATAAAAACCGAATGAACTTAACATATAATATGCGTGTAGAGCAGCAAAGTTCTTCAATTTCTAATTAGGTTTTCTCTTCATATACATAGAGGATTCTAAACCCCTTTTCTTCTTCATAGAAACGATTATATATGGGTTCATAAGATCAGCCCAGTATCCGCTTCTTCAAGATAACATTTGTGCGCAAGAAGATCGCTAACAAAATCTACAAACCCTAGTTTAGCCTTATCTTCATGCAGTTTGTTGTGAAGCAGAGTAATAGAATATTGATTGAGGTTTCATAATTCTAGGAACAGATTGCAGCTCGTCAGATCGTCCTAGATTCTAGGATTGTTGAGCTTATCATGTTTCCTCGTTTGTTGCATATGAACAAACTCTGCATAATGCTAACAAACTAACACAACTAATATCATGGAAATTAATTTTATTCAAATTATAGTTCCACGACAATAGGATTATCTCAAAGCAAACCATTGATAAAAAACCTAGTGATATATAGATCAAGTACATAGAATAATTAAATTTAATAACTTAATTAGGTTAAACTCATAACCATTTCTCCATAAGTTAAATTTAATTATTCCTAAGTATTTGACAAACAAAAAAAAACACTGATTAAAAGCACTAAAAGGCTACGAAAATATTAAGTCTAAAACTATGAAATAAACCCTAAGTAAACCAATAAAAGTCTATACTAAAAAATACATTATTTGTCATCATCAAAATAGTGAAACCAACATATTTCATATCTCCCTTTTTTTTTTTTTTTTTGAGGTCAACATATCTCACATCTTAAGAGATATATTCATGATGAGTATCATGTTCTGGAACCCGAAAGAATCTAGATTGATAGTAGCCTCACGTATAAGGAAAGCCTTGTGAAGATCTTGGACAAGAAGGTGCGTAGTACACGCAATAAGTAAGTGATTATCGTGAAAGTAATTTTGGTCTAACCATGAGTCCGAGGAGGAAACATGGGAAGCCGAGGATGATATGAGGAAGAAGTACATTGACTTGTTTGTTGAGGTGAGTTACGAGGGCGTAACTCGTTTTCTTTAAGAGGGGTATAATGCAATAGAATTTCGCGCTTTTCGCCTAATTTATGGTACTTTATGCATTTTATGCTTATTTTGGCAATTTGCACATGTTAGTGCAAATAACGTGTCCATTAGTGGCACATTTGCGTTTGAGTTGGTAAATTGTGCACATGTGTGAGACAAGTATTTCTGAGTTTTCCGTTTTAAAAGTTTAAGTAAGGAATTTTTCAAACGATTTAGTTTTTCGTGCCAAGTTGATGAAACTTCTTTTAAGAGGGATAGTCTGTAATCCCCTGTAATTTTATGAATTTAATAAAATATTTAAAGTATATTTATAATCATTTTCATATTTACTTCATTTAATTATTTAAGTGTTGACTATTTTGAAATTCACAAGATTGTTTCAACGTTTTAAATAATCATTATATTTATTGGGTTGAACTTTTAAGTATTGAATATTTTATTAAATATTTTAGGTTGTATTTATATGGAATTTAATATTGGGTTGAGGAGCCCAAACTGTTTTACTTAAGGTTGGATGATCAACCTAAGCCCAAACCTAGCCTAACCTAATTGCCATAGGTTTTAGGCAAACCTATAAATACCTTCCAAACCCCAAGTTTGCACACTTTTATTTTCTCTCTTTTTCCTCTCCTCAAAACCGGCGCCCACTCCCTCTTCTTTCTTGTTTTGCATGCATCGGCCAACCCACACACACTACCCTCTCTCACTCGTTTTCTGGCGTTGAACTAGTCAATTTCGAACGAGAACCCACCCTCGTGGGTGACTGGCCATATGAGGGTCCAAAGCAGTATATCCTCTTTTCTAAGCTAGAAAGCTAGTTCGCAATAAAGCAGAGGGGTAGCTAGTGGAAAGCTACAAAGCTCACACCACTCGCCTCTTTTTCTCTTCGTACGTGCGGCAGCAGCAGCAGTGACCACACCACCCTTGCCTCTCTTCATGAGCGCACAGCAGCCAGCACGCAACAGCCACACGTGCTGCACATGCGCTAGCCACACGCGTCACCCTCGCGTGTGTTTCCTCTTTGTTTTTCCGGTTTTTCGTGTTTTTCCTTTAGCTATTTCTTATCCCTTATCCTCTATTAAATGTTTATTTATAGTTTTAATTATTAAAATGTGTTTTTTATGAGTTTTACTATCTTTTATAAATAAAGTTGGGAACGTTATTGTTTAAGTAATTCAAAATCTGATTTTTATTATTTATGAATTTAAGTTATAACTTCAGATTTACTATTTTATATTTAAAGTGAATTTTAAGTATAAAAGTGATGATTTTTTATGTTTTTAAAGCCTAGACTTATAGTATTATATTATAGATTGCTAAAGGTTGAAACTTTAATGTTTTTAAAGTATTTTAAAACGAGTTTAGGAGCTTTTTAAAAATAAATTATATTATTGTGAATTAATTAGGATATTAACTCATTGTTATGTTATTATTTTGGTAGGTGGAGAATAACTTTAGGCGACTTCTAGTGTTTATAGTGGCCTCTCATTACGTTTACACAAGGTACATACATGTCCTTATGTGTTAGACTAGTATCATGTCTGAAGGATAGGATTATTTATAGTATCATGTATAGAAAACCCTTTGTATAGTTCATACGTGGTTTTGATATTGTAATTACATGTGGTTGAGCATGTTAATTGCCTATGATAATACTAAACATGTGGTTGAGCACAGTAATTCAAATTAGGGATTAATAATACTAAATATGTTTATTGGATTCTTGGTATTATTGTTCCCTTTATGAATATTTCATTACTTCTCAAAGGCCGATGACTTTGTGGGTAAGTTGGATTATTATTGTTAATATTATTTTACTACTTTGCAAAGACCCAGGGCTTTGTAGGGTATGTATATTTATTGTCTTTGGACATTCGATTGTCGATTTAAGTCAACAAATAAATTGACGATTAATTCTTGGCCAATTGGAATTGTTTGATCGCGTTATTTTATCCTAAGATAAAAGTGGATTATTTGTTGTATCCATGTTATGTGTTGGTTTCTTTGTTAGAGTCCAACATTGAATGACATATTAATACTTAAAGTGAAAAGAGAATAGCATTATCTTTAGAGTTGTGGACGTCTGAAGCTTTTGACTAGTATGAGTTAGAGTACATGGTGGTAGCATGGATTTTCATGGGGCCGGATTGATCACTGTGCCTATTTTATTTTTAAAGTTCCTCGATATCGTTGGTCAAGGGATTAGGGAGTCGCGCCTGTAATTCTTCTTCTGTATGGAAGGCTGGTTTTGGTTGGACAACTCGATCCATAGACTATTCAATTTATTAAATGAATTATCATATTGTATGTTTTGCAAAGTCAAGTCTTATCTTATGAGTTAAGTTTTAGAGTATTATTATTGATCATGTTTTGTTGTTCAGTAGTATCATGTTAGGTTTTGTCTTTTATGTTATTATCTATGTACTCAGCTTTGTTGATTATGTGCCTTTGTATGTCGATCATGGCTGTACTTATTAATCATGTGAGGACCCTTTATTGGCGAGTAGTCTTTAATTCAATATTTGCAAAGTCATATTGATAGCTCAGCCAAGAAGAGGACTCATCACATTTACTCATTTGGGATTTAGGAGGCACTGATGATAGATCGATTTCTCACTTTTATTTCTTCTTACATTTACGTTATTTTTATGGAGTTACTTTATGGATTACTTATTTGGAAAAATTGTTTTAAATAAGCCAACCTATGCATAATCCTGAAATAAGTCAACCTTGTATGTCACTTGAATATAAAAAGTCTAATTGTTTTTTTAACCTACAACAACAGGTAGTAGCCGGTTATTTTTTAAAAAAATTAACCTTCATTTTCGGGCCACCACGTTTCTTCTTCGGCCACCACACAAGTGACACAACCACTGAAACCCCCACCTGAACCTACCCACACCCACCCCAACCATTGAAAACACCACGTGAACCCATCGAAAAAACTATAACTTCCTCCTTCCCCCCGTCCACCCATCCACCTACCATAGACAAACCCACACAAAAAGCCAACCCACCGAAGACGAAGCAACTCAATTTCTGAAATTATCAAAAAAAAATAATATAAAATGCAGGCTTTATCTTTGTCACTTAACCCACTCTGAACTCGGTAAACAGCCACCACCTCCACCACCAAACTCACGTACCAACCGAGTCAACTAACTATCTGCTTCTCATCCTTCGTCCGAAACGACGCACTTTCCGGCACACGCTGCTTGGCAAAGCACATATATACATGCTGCTTTTACTTTTATGTTCATCTCAATCCTTATACTACGCCATGAACTTCCATCTTCAAATCTAAATCTGTTTTTTCCAAATTTGCTTTCTTCTTTTTTCTTGTTATTTACTTGGTAACTAAAATTGCTGGAAAAGCGGTATCTAGATTTGTAATAAAATGAAATGATGCTTCTTGAGACCAGCCAAATTAAAATTCGATCATCTGAGTATCTAACTAGGTGTGTTTTTTCTCTTTCATTGAACTCACCTCTGTCGAGATCTAATACATTCTTTATACCTTTTAATTTTTTTAAATTTCTAATTACAATTTCTTAGTTCAAGATTCAATCTTTTTTCTGGAAATTTCTAATGACGACTTCTTCAATATTTAAACTGGGTATTATCAATATATCTGGGAATTTCTAATTACAATTTTTGGTTGAAGATTCTATCTTGTAACTGGGTCTTATTCAATTTCCAACTGATGGCGATGTAGTGTGGAGAATATTTTATTATGAAAAGCTTCTTTGGGTATGAAAAATCGTTTAACCAATGGGGAGTGAGGAGGGATGGTGGTGAAGAGGAGGAGAGGAAGGAGGAGGAGGAAGAAGAAGGAGAGGTGAGATAAAATGTCGAAGCTTTGTTTAAATGTGGTTTGGGATGGTCAACATTTTTATGGTTTGGGGTGGTCAACATTGCTATTTACAAGTTCAACAGGTAGGTGGTATTCAACTTGTTTAAATTCAAGTGACATACAAGGTTTATTTATTTTGGGATTTCGAAAAGGTTGACTTAATATTAGAATATGGGGCAAAAGTTAACATATTTAAAACAAAATTCCTCTTTATTTTAGGTTCTTTAAGTTGGTTTTGAATAACTTTCGAGGTTTGGATTATGGTTAACAATTATTATGGTTTAAGTATTCAATAATGATTTATTTAATGTTTTTCCGCTGCAAACCTCTGAGTAAGCCGATATATTATCACACGGACGATAATGCATTGATGATTCTCTATTTTAGTTGGGAAAATATATGTTTTATAAAGAGAAAATTATTCGGATGTTACAACTGAATATACAACAAGCAGGACGTTCGTGGCACAAAAAAGAAAAACATATGAATCCACTCAGACGCCCAACTATCCAAAATAAGACATTAAACGTCCAAGGCATGTGAAAGGGAGACGTCCAAATACCATTTGAAAGTCCCACCTAAACAAACTATTCTTGGACGAGCATGGACGTGGGGCCAACACGTATGATATATCATAAATGTCCTCCTCTTTTTGATCAATCCTCGTCCAAACAAAATCCAAGACGTCCAAGAAATAACGAAAAAGAATGACAAGTCAAAGAAGGACATCTAGCTACTCCCTGAACGTTCTCCTTATTTTTGTCATCCTCGTCCCTAGTCTAAGCATGTTGTGATGAGTAATACTCGGATGAGGACGGGCGACCTACAAGATCTAGACGTCCTCCTCAATCGAGTCGCCCTCGTCCAAGATTTATGTTTGGGCTTGCCAAGTTCTAGATGTTTTATTTACAAGACGGTCTAAAATACTTAGAAAATTATCAGGGTTTTTCCTAGCTTACCAAAAGCCGAGTTGCGTTCCTCCAACATCAGCATTTTGACGTACATGCTCAAATCAATCTTCTATCGCTAAGGTCTTGGGAGAGTAGTACGAGCAGCTTCTGCAAAAGTTTGAACACATAAATGTAAACGATGAATAATAGGAGACATACAGGTTAAGTGCCTAAGTGTTTACCTATTCTTCCGCCTTGCCTTAGAACGGCACCGACGAGGAAATTGTCGTCCCAAAAGTAGCTTTTAAGGGGAAGTCAGCGTGCTGGCCCCATGAAAGGCTCATGACCCTCCACGACGTGTTCCTTGGTCACAAAAGTGTTGGCGAAGTGTTCCTCATCATCGTCTTGGAGGTCAAACCAGGAGGCACCCTACCACAGTTCATTACCGCCAAAATGGGGTAGCTTAGTTCCCGGATGATCTCCTCATCAGGGGGCCTTTACAAAAGTAAAATATGCTTTCCAATCATACATCTAGGACGGCTTGTCCAAAGCAGTCAGATAGTCGGATCTGTTGCTAATACTATACCTAGAGTCGTCTAGACACTTGGGGGCCTTGTTCAGATAGTGAAGATGGGTGAATACGGAGAATGTGGGAGTGATCCCACTAAAATTACAAGTAGCAATGAACGAAAAGATGTTCATCCAAGAATTGGGAATCAATTGGATGTGGCCAATCCCATAATATTTAGGCGCCTGTTCACAAAACTCGTGCAAGGGAAAACGAAGTCCGACGTCAAGGGCCAGCCTATGTACATGATAATGGCCGTTAGGGGCCGTAGCTACAATATCCTCCTTACTGGGCACTACGAACTCATAGACCATAAGTATACTAGAATGAAAAAAGGGAAGGTTATTTTGCACCTTATCCAGCCACTTCCTGTTAGCAAGGATAAAGCGAGGGTTAGATGAAGGCCCTAGACGCTCTCACTCTTGGGTAGATGTTTCCCAAGATGACTCTTCCTCCAATTCTTGCAGGTCCTCCTTATTATTACCAGAGATGTCGTCTTCCTACTCTACTTCCTCCTCTTTATTTACTAACCCAGTGGACTCTTCCATCTCAGAACTGGACAGGGACAAAAGCAGTTGTCGCTGGATGCGTGCAATTTGCTTTACTCAAGGCAGATTATCCTACTCAGGTAAATAGTGGAACGTCGGACCCTCGTGGCCAAGCCAAATAAAATTTTGGCAACGAAAACTAGCCAAAATTGGTCTAACTCTAGAAAAAGCCAAAGATGAGGCATCGCTTCTAGGGTCAAGACTTATTCTTCTTCCACCGAGTTTATTAGACGATTGAGAAGAGTACAATTATTTAAAAAAGTAAAAAGAATTCAAAACGAAAGGGAAAAAAGAGGAATACCTGACGAGAGCACTCTAAAAGACTCTTTTTGGACGATCAAGGAGGTTGGACAATAATCTCTCTCCAAAAATTACAGAGCCCTTCTTTCTAGAAATCCACTTTCACTCATAAGTGATAAGTGAAGAAAGGGGAGCGGTATATATAGAGGGGTGAAAAAGCACCCCATGAATGGTGAAAATACGTGGCCACAAGTTACCTCCCCATCTAGACACATGGACCCACCTCTCCTTAACTTTTGATCATGGATATTGAGTTCTTTGGCTAAGTTAAACTGATAAAAGGCCGTTTATCAATAGCCAGAGCAGATAAACCCTCTTTTATTAGCCAATGGTGTAAGGAAAAAATAACCTCTCACCTCTATTGCATGAGGGCCAACCAAAGGTGACATGGGGCCCTATTAGGGGCCGACGGGTGCTAGCCTTAAAAGAATCACAGATGCCCTCCTAGGTTGATGACACGTGGCAAGCCCTTGGTGCTTGACAAAAAAGGAAAAATGCCGTAAGTGAGGGAAGACCAAAAGGCAAAAGATAACCTCCTCTAACCCATGCGTCAATCAATGAGAGGGCAGCCAATCAGAAGACCCTATTTTAGGGCAAAACTAGGAGGCCAAAGCCCTTCTAACTAGTATAAATACCCTTATGTCACATCAGAAAAGGTAACAATTCACACATCCGCATAACTGTTAAATTGTCACATCGGAGCATCTCTCTTTAGATTTTATCTCTCTGGATACTGACTTAAGCATAGGAGGGGGGATCAACCCAAACCCTCCACCATTTCTTTCGTGCAGGTTCGGAGCGAGGATCGAATCATTACCTACACAAGTCTCCTAAATTACCCTTGAAGAACATCAAGCATGGAACAATAGGAAAGATGATGTGTTGGCATCAGTTCGAAGGCTTAAGCGTCTACATAGAAGCATTGTAAAAAAGTGGCACTTTAGCGCTTACGACAATGACGATTACCGATATAAAAATGCTCCCGACAATAATCCAAAAAATTATTTCAAGCAACTATTAGATTTCTAGAATGAAGATATTATTGAAGTAATTGTTATGCTTGTATGTTACCTAATATATCTAGGTCAAATTGACCATTTTTTAAGTTGTGTTTATTTTATTCACGAGCAGGAACAAAGTAAGAAAAATAAAGAAAGCAGTATCAACCAAAAAGATAGGCATACTATGGGCCCCATTAGCTTTGCGTGGAAGGAATATGAATTGGTAAGTTAATTACAGTTGGAATAATCCGCTTCTTTTGTGATCTTGATAGAGCAAGGGGCAACCCTTCTGCTTCACAGTCCTTTTTTAACTATGAATTTTTTTTCAATATTTTTATTCTTATTGATGCAGGATGATGAAAATAATGTTGGAGTAGCAAGGACTGATGATTTTTCGGGAAACATATAGGACACGGTGTACTTGAAGATGATCGAAGAAACAAATAAATGATCTTTTAGAGATTACGTTTAATTTAGGGAGAATATATTATATGACTGAATTTTGGGATCAACTATTTTTTGTTTTGAACACATTAGTTTGCTTTTAATTGATGAATATTATAGATCATTCATTACACTGACCATTGAGTATGTATACTCATTTATATGTATAATATGATTCTAGTTTTCCCTTGTTTACCATGTTTGCAAGTTTTATTAAAAAGTTACTATGGAACATCTATGTTATATATGAAATAAGAAGTGCTACAATATGGAAAGCCAAAAAATGAAAAAAGTGTTACCTAATACGTAACATCTAATAAATTGTTACTATATTTCAAAAGGTGATATAGAAAATGATACAATAGATGAAAAAGTGTTGTATAAAATATTATAAGTAGCACTATAAAAGTGATACATTAGTTCTAGATAAGTGTTAAATTAGAGAATTTTGAGTAACACTTGAAAAGGTAATACATTAGGATTCAAAATTGTGACCATAGAGAATAGTTAACATTGGCAGATGTTTTACTTTTAAAGGTGTTACCTATTGCCTATAGTAAAACTTTTATACTTTTCAGTAACACTTTCAGAGTGTTACCTTAGGCCAACTATGTACTAGTGAGTTTTGGATAATAGTTATTGTTTTGGGATTAATAGTTTTGGTTTTCTGGTTTATATCATAGTTTTGGGTTGCTACTCATGGTTTATTGGTCCACAGTTATGGGTTTTAATTTGTTAGTTAGCATATTTTCATTAAAAGTTATTCTATAAAAATTATTGCACATATTTTGCAATTATAGTTTATTTAAATTGCGCTGCTACACAAATTTTTATTCGTGTGACTAATCACGTCTGACGTTGGTCTTAACATTCAACGGTTTCTTCAGAGACATAGTGTTTTAGCATAGTAGCTTTTTATAACTTTAACTTGTACCTAATTAAACATATAATTGCTCAAAGTTGTGTGTTAGCAACCATGCAAAAAATGAATTGCATAACGACGTGATGTATTTCCTTACTAATGCCTTGTATTTAATATGCTAACTACCAACTTATCTCACAACACTCTTCCACGCTACTTCTACTCCGACCATACCTACTCTTGACCACCACCACCACCACTACCACAACCACCACCATCTTTGTTGCCACCACCACCACATCATCGTCACCACCACCCGACGAAGAATACCATTACCACTAAGTCACGAAATAGCTTCCATAAAGGTGAGCCTTGTGTGGCACAATGCTCGTGAGGTGAGCCTTGTGTGGTTCCGCTTTTAATGGACAATCTTATTTTATTTTTTGAATAATTTTTAAATTCAGTACAGTACATATGTATATTTGTAATATTTAATTAAACTTAATGTTAAAAAAGATAATTAAGTTTAAATGTTTAATTAAATTAATTGTTGTTCACAAATATATAATTTTAAGTTCAATTAAATATTACAAAAACACATATATATTTACTGAATTTAAAAATTACTAAAAAAAAATTGTTCATTAAAAGGTGCACCTTGTGTTGCCCTATGTGGCACAAGGCTCACCTTAAGTTTAGCCTTGTGCCACACGAGGCTCACCACATTTAGGGAAGTTTTTTTCCCGATCATATTTTTTGTGAGTATAAGTTACCGACATTAGAACGTTGGAGACGGGTTCCTCCACCTATGCCAGTCGACAATTCCATTGCTACTTTAGCGATGGTGGTTGACTTCTTCATCACAAGTGCTGGTGGTGGTGGCGGTAATAGGGTGGTGGCAGTGTGATGGTGGTAGCAATGGGGTGGTGGGGACGGTGGGGTGGTGGAGGTGGGTGGTGGTGGTGGTTGTTAAAAATCATATGTGAAGTTGTGGTGCTAGGAGAACTAGAGTGACAAAAGTATGTACAAGGTTATAGGGTTTATAGGAGATTCATATGTGTTGGTCTTATAGAACTTACAAGTTTACTACAAGAGGGGAGGTAAATTGTAGTAAAGACTATTAGAGGCTATTTTTGCGGAATTAATAAAACTTAGAAAGAATTAAAGAGAAGTTAAAACTAAGAACACTAGAAATGCTTTTAAACAAGATCTTATTCCTATATTCTCTAGGAATAAATCTTGCCCTTTTAATTATAATAGTAATTACACTCTATTATAAACAGCAACTCACTCTGTTCCTCTAGGAACTGGTTCCCAATCACCTTGTTCCCCCTGAACACGTGACTTTCTCTCTTGACTTCACTCAAAGTCTTATCTTTCTCTTTCTTCTCTTTCTCTCTTGAATGTAGAAATTTTCTCAAAAAATTTCACTCACCCCAACTCAGATTAATGGAATACAATAATGAATTGTTGAAGATAATAAAAATCGAAATAACTTTCTAAAAGAATTACACAGTTAATGTTGAAAGTCTTCAGAACTAAAATTGAGTTCTTCTCAGATTATATAGCTGTGATATTTCTTCAACGGTCTTCTTCAACTTCTATGTAGTGGACGCATATTTTTAGGCATTCTCTTCCAGTTTCATAGCCGTTATGGATCATGCTTAGACCACGATCGATAACCGTTTGTTGCATAGTTGAACGAGGCTTTAGATCCTCCATGATCTTCTCAACAGCGCTTGAATAGGTCTTCGGCAGTTTGGATTTGACTGTCTTGGGTATGCAGTTTGTTAGACGTGATTGTGCTCCCTAGTATCTAGGACCTTGCTGCTAACAGCCCACTACTTTAGCCATGTGAAACGCGCCTTCTTCTTCAACTTGTTTATTTCCTGTAATCCATTAACAAACTCAACTAACATTATCGAATCCAATATTCCATAATATTAGATAATTAACTCCACACAGAGTAATAAAACCAAATACCCTATTTTTCCTAAACGACTTAATTTTGGTCATTATTAAACCAATTCTCCATAAATTTGTTTTAGGTCAAATAAAATAAATAATTAATAATATTTTGTAAATAACTACGTAAGTAAAACTAATTAAAAACTAATTAAAAACTATTTATTTGTCATCATCAAAATAACGAATACAACAATATTCCCCCTTTTTTATGATGGCAATTAAGTTGGCAAAAAAAAAAAACTAAATCTAAAGTCTAAATCTAAGGTCTAAGTCTAAAGGTAAAGTCTAAATCTAAGTCTAAGTCTAAATCTAAGGTCTAAGTCTAAAGGTACTAACTCAATTAGGACTAAGAAAATGTATTTAGACAGCCAACAAATCTTTTCCCCCTTTTGTTATCATCAAAACTAAGCTATGTCCCTGCAGCACTAGAGAGTCAATAGTCTAGGTATCAATTAAAGTAGCTCAAACATGCATCTCATAATATTAGCCATACAAACACAAGTAAGTACGAGAAGAAATAGCATGTGCCAGCAGAAAAAGATCAGATTGAACATATCACAAGAGCAAGGAAAGAAAAAAGTTCATAATGTTCTATGTCAAAAGAAGACACGCAAAAGAAAAGGAAAGAAAAGAAATTGTTCGACCAAATATTACAGACGCAAAAAAAAAAATCCAGTAAATCAAATGTTTAAAGAGGGGGGAAATTATGGTTTGGTTTTGAAGATGTTGGAGACAACGGAGTCAATTTTGGAGAGCACTGCATCCACCTTGTTCCTGATCCCCGTGTCTGCCTGCTTGATGGCTGCTAAAGTCTCTTGCTGTTGTGAGTCAAGGGTGGAAACTGACTTCTCTAGGACATTGATCCTTGTGTGCATGAGTGTCAGAGACTCCCTAATTTCCCTCAATATTCCATGAAGTCTAGTGGTGGAAATGAGAGGAAAATCCACAGCAGTTGAAGGAACCTGATCCTCATCCAAATTAATCATTTCAGCAGTACCCGGATCCTGTTCCTTAAGAGGCTTACCCCCAACCAGTCTCTGGCTCTTCCTTACAGATCCCCCAGCAGCTTCCTCAAATAATTTTCTCTTTGTCCCTGTCTCAGGCTTAGTCAATGTAGCCTCTCCCTCAAATTCCAATTTCCAACCAACCACCCTTAAACTAAGTCTAGTTAGAGTCTCCTTGGTCAAATAATTTTCAGGCTCAAGGGTGAAAGAAGGGCTGTCAGAGAGTTTGACTTTATTGTTCTTTAAAAATTGTGGTGATCAGATTGCCATATCCCACCTTGGTATTGTGAGATATGTAGTAAGAAAGGTGAGAGAGCATAAGAGCGGGAAAGTTGATCTTGATGTTCTTTGCTAAACAGCATATTATAGAGAGATCCATGAAGTTAGCTTGGGTTCTCTTGGAAGATCGGGGTAAAACAAAATGCCATACAAACTGAAACAAAATCTTGTGAAAGGGAGAGAAGTCTTTTTGGTCAATGGACATAGAGTTAGGATTTCCGTGAAATAATTGAAGGATTTTTTCATTTGAGATGTCATTCATGTTTAATTTCCCTTTCCCTTTAATATATTCCTCGTACCTATCTGAAGGTACATCAAACCACTCGCTCAATTTCTTTTTTGTAAATGTTACCACACACCCATTCACTAAGCTTACACACACTCCCTCTGTTTTATTGAAGTTTTCACAAAATGAACTCATCTCTTCCTCGTACAATCCCTCATCTATACTGACTAAGTTCATCCATTTTTGATACTTTAAAAGACTCAGAAACTCATTCCAGTTTACTTTCTTGCACCATGCAAAATCAACACAGAATCCGATAATAAATTGAGAGGATTTTGATTTCTCACCCCGTTTTGTGGGAATCTGAAGGTCTCTCCCCTGACTACTTTCTTGATCCTCGTCACCTTCCTCAAGCTTGGGAGATGTCGCATCAGTTTCCGAAATGGGTTCTTGAGAATGTGTGGAATCGTCTTTTGGGTTGGAGGATTCTTGGTCACTGTGCTCTTCCATGGAAGGGTTTTTTCGGCTGGGTAGTTTTCTTGAATACCAGAGGTTGACTTTTTAGGTGCCATGGTAGAGAGTAGGAAGGATGAAGAGAGATGGAGGAGAAAGAAGATGAATAGTAAGAGTTGGAGTGGGACAGTGAAAGTGGTCAGTGAAGTGATGTGTTGGATATATAATGTAATGATGAGGCGTGTTTATAATTGAATGTGAAGAGGTGTGAGTTAAGTGGGTAAGGCTTGAGAAAAAGTGTTTCAATTAATGTGTTCCCTCGTTTAAATTTGATAAACTAAATTTAATTTTGAGTTAATAAAAATGGTTGATACAATGAATCAAAGAAATCATAATGATAGGAGGAGAAAGAATAAAAATGTGATAAGAAAAAAAATTGCTCTTGTGTACACGGACCTTTTTAAACTATACAAGCATTTTAACTTACGTACTCTATATACATGCATGGACAATAAGAATAATATTTAAAGACAGATGTGAGTCCTTAGACATGACCCTAGGTGTATGAAATTTAATTCATGAATATTGAAGGACACTCTTAGAAATGACTAGTACATAGGGTTTAAATCATATAGGCCATTTTATATTATTCTGATCATTCCTAGTTCCAAGCGAATCTTTTCAAATCTTTTGCTAGATAATGGGTTGGTAAAAATGTCAGCAATTTGATTTTCTGTAGGGCAAAATTCAACTTTAACTAAACCCTTTTCAACATAGTTTTCAGAAAGTGGTCCCTAATGTGAATGTGCTTGACCCTTGAGTGGTGTACTGGGTCCTTGGAGATGCATATGGCACTGGTATTATCACACAAGATTGGAACACATTTAAACTTAATACCAAAATCACGGAACTGTTGTTTAAACCACAATACCTGGGAACAACATGCAGCAACAGCCACATATTCAGCTTCAGCAGTTGACAAGGCAACTGTATATTGTTTCTTGGATCCCCAAGAAACTAAGCTTGTTCCTAGGAACTAGGCAATTCCAGAGGTACTTTTACAGTTGACCAAATCTCCAACATAGTCAGCATCAGAGTAGCTAACTAAGTCAGATGTATCACTACGAGGATAGAACAAACAGAGATCATCACTTCCTTTCAAATACCTAAGGATCCTCTTGACAGCTATCAAGTGGGATTCCTTTGGATTTTATTGGAACCTACCACATAGACCAACACTGAAGGAAATATCAGGCCTACTTGCAGTTAAGTAAAGAAGAGATCGAATCATACCTCTGTATAAGATCTGATCTATTGATTTACCATTTTTATATTCATCCAACCTTGTTCCTATTCCTATAGGAGTGTGGTTGGTTTTAGCTTGTTCCAGTCCATATTTCTTTAGCAGTTCCTTAACGTATTTTTGCTGATGGATCATTGTTCCTCTTTCAGTTTACTTGATTTGCAAACCAAGAAAGAAGTTCAACTCTCCCATCATGCTCATTTCAAATTCACTGCTCATTAATTCAGCAAAACCCTTGCACAGAGAATCATTAGTAGCACCAAAAATGATATCATCAACATAAATTTGTACTACTAAAATGTCTGTTCCTTTTGATTGAAGGAACAAGGTTCTATCAACTTTGCCTCTAACAAAGTTATGAGCAAGTAAGAATTTACAAAGTGTTTCATACCAATATCTAGGAGCTTGTTTCATCCCATATAAGGCTTTATCTAGCTTATAGACCTGGTTTGGGAGATCAGGATTTTCAAATCCTGGAGGTTGTTCCACATAGACGTCTTCTAATAGATATCCATTTAAAAATGCACATTTAATGTCCATATGGTACAACCTAAATCCCATAAAGATGCAAATGCTATTAAAAGTCTTATGACTTCTATTCTAGCTACTGGAGCAAAGGTTTCATCAAAGTCAATACCTTCTTGTTGGTTGTAACCTTTTGCTACGAGTCTGGCCTTGTTCCTGATTACAGTGCCATGTTCGTCTAGCTTGTTCCTGAAGACCCACTTTAAACCCAATTACCTTCTGATTCTTGGGTTTGGGTTCCAAGTGCCATACCTTGTTCCTCTGAAATTCATTCAATTCCTCTGGCATGGCATTTATCCAGTCAGACTCTAGCATTGCTTCATAGTGATCTCGAGGCTCTATCATAGATAGGAACGCTTGGAAGGCACAAAAGTTTCTAAGTTGAGATCTTGTTTGAGTTCCCTTCTCAATGTCGCTAATGATCAATTCTAGGGGATGTGAGTTCTGGTGCTTCCAAGGTCTTGGTTCAAATCTTCTTGTTCCTGTTCCTTCAACTTGAGGTTCTTCAGTTTGTTCATTCTCTGTGTGCATTTCTTCTGCCTGTATTCCTGCATCAATAGTTCCTTCATTTACTTGTTCCTCGTGAGGAACAGGCTCAGGAACCATTAGTTCATTCTCGGGATTATGTCTCTTAACTGTTCCTACATGAGTCAGTTCCTCCTCAAGATTGTCATTTCTTGAGGATGAGTTAACCCAATTTCAAAATCATTTTCATAACATGGTTCCTGCAGAGAGTCATTTTCATCAAAGATAATATGGACAGTTTCCTCTACGCACATTGTTCTCTTGTTATAAACTCTATATGCCTTACTATTTAAAGCATATCCTATAAAAACAGCTTCATCACTTCTAGCATCAAATTTACCTAAATTATTTTTACCATTGTTGTGAACAAAACATCTACATCCAAAGACTCTAAAATAAGAGATATTTGGTTTTATTCCTTTAAACATTTCATAAGGAGTTTTCTTGGTGATAGGTCTAAGCATGACCATGTTGATGATGTAACATGCGGTGTTCACAGCTTCAGCCCAGAATTATTTGGAAGATTGCTTGATATAAGCATTGTTCTAGCCATATCCTCCAGAGTCCGGTTCTTTCTTTCAACTACACCACTTTGTTGTGGTGTCCTAGGAGAAGAGAAGTTGTGATCTAATCCTTCATTGCTACAAAATTCATCAAACTTGGAGTTTTCAAACTCCGAACCATGGTCAGATCTTAAGTGTTTTAATTTAAAGCCACTAATCCTTTGAAATTTCTTGGCAAACGTTATAAATTCATCAAACGTTTCATCTTTTCTATGTAGGAAGATTACCCATGTAAATCTAGAAAAATCATCAACAATAACTAATACATATCTCTTACCTGATCTGCTCTGGATTCTCACAGGGCCACAAAGATCCATGTGGATCAGCTCAAGTGGACTTTGAGTGCTTACCATTTTCTTGGATTTGAACGAGGATCGGACTTGCTTCCCTCTTACACAAGCTCCACAAAATCCATGGCTTGATCCTTTTGTAGTTGGTAAACCAACTACTAAGTCCTTACCACTTAGTTTATGAAGCAGCGTAAAGCATGCGTGACAACACCTTTTGTGCCAAATATTTTGATCATCTTCTAATACACTAAGACAAGTTAGATTGTTCCTAGGAACAAGGTTCAGGTCAACAACATAAGTGTTTCCTTTTCTTGTTCCTTCTAGTATCTTGGTTCCTGTAATGGTTTCACTTACCACACAACATTCATTAGTAAATTTCACATTGTTTCCTTTGTCACAGAATTGAGAAATGCTAAGTAAATTATGTTTCAAACCCTCGACTAAAAATACATTATTAATGGAATGTGACTGAGATTTCCCAACTTTACCTATACCTACTTTGTTACCTGTCAGGTTGTCTCCAAAAGTCATAGTTCCTCCTTCCTAGACTGAAAGTGAGAGAAATTTTGTTTTGTCTCCTGTCATGTGCTTGGAACAACCGCTGTCGAGGTACCACAAGTTGTTCCCCCTCACTTTAGTCTGCACCTACAGTAATTAGTCAGCGGTAGGAACCCAGTTAGACTTGGGTTCCTCTGTTGAATGTGAGTTCCTCTTAATTTTCCACTCTTGCTTTACTAAGCGAGTGTTCATTTCAAACTATTCCTCTTTGATGGAACAGTCAGACACTAAATGTCCACTATTCCCACAGTAGGAACAGCAACTGTTGCTTGGCAGGTCAACATGTTTTTTTTATGTTTGTTCTTCTTCTTATAATTGAAACCTAGTCCATTGTATCCAACTGACTGGATCAGGAAGCTTGACTCTTGAAGATTGAAATTTCCTCTTCAGTACCATATTTTCATTTTTGCACTGATTCATGCTTAATTTTCAAATTTTCAAAATCGTTATTGGTACTGTCAGAGGAATTGTTCCTTCAGGAACAACTAGTTTCAATTCTGCCAAAGCAATATTCAAGAAGTAGTTATCATTTTTCACTTTTTCATAAGCTTCTTGAAAACCACGGTATTTATCAAAAATATCAAAGAACCGTTCCTCAATATCTGAATTTAATATTTAAACCAGTTTGTGTGTTCCTTGGTAACTTTCAAGGCCTTCTCCATATTCTCCTCTCTTATGCAGATTGCCTTGTAGTTATCAAGGGTTTCTAAAAGTAATTCAGTGTGTTGGTTTTTATTTAATTTTGATAATTCTTCTTCAACAACATTAAAGTTTACTTGTTTGTTGGATACGTCCTCTTCACTATATGATTTTGCCATTAGACACATCTGATCAGTTTCATCCTCAGGTTGATCATGTTCCTCATCAGAATCTGATTCTCCCCAGGCTGCTACCATAGCCTTTCTCATTTAAGTTTTAGAGAAAGGTTTTTGCTGTTCTTTGCCCTTGAATTTGCCTTTTCCTTTCTCGTTTTCCACAAAGGAATTCCTTTATGAAGTGACCTGGACTTCCGCATTTATGGCAGCTCAGCTTTGAGGTTTTCCTTGTGCTCTTCCCTTTATAGTTATTGTTGAAGAACTTTTTGAATTTCTTAACTATCAAGGCAGCTTCCTCTTCATCAGTTTCCGAATCATCTTGTTCTTCAGTCTTGAGAGCCAGGGACTTTGATCTGCTGGAGTCAGGGTCATGAGTTCCTAAGTGCAACTCATATGTCATCAAGGATCCAGCAAGTTGTTCAATGTTGAACTTGGTGAAATCCTTGGTTTCTTGTAGAGTTGTCACCTTGGCCATCCACTTCTCATCTTGTGGAAGACTTCTCTAAACTTTGCGTACTTGTTCCTCTGGAAAAGTAGATTTTTCTAGAGAGTCAAGTTCATTTATGACATTTGAGAATCTTTTCAACATATCATGAACTGGCTCTTTAGGCTTCATTTGAAATAACTCATATCTATGCATGAGCATGTCTATCTTTGATCTCTTGACCTCGCTTGTTCCTTCATGTGTGACTTGAAGGAGTTCCCACATCTGCTTTGCACTCTTGCATCCCCTGACTCTATTGTGTTCTTGAGGACCAAGACCACAATGCAGAATTTTCTTAGCCATGTTGTTCATCTCCATTTTCTCGAAGTCTTTTTTGTCATACTTTGAGAGTGGATTTGTAACTAGCTCGCCTTCTTCATTCTTTTCAGTGACTTCAAAGTCACCTATCTCAAGAACTCCCCAAACTTGGTAGTTTTATGCTTTGATGAATATTTCCATCCTATTCTTCCAATAGGGATAGTGTTTACCATTGAACATTGGAGGATGTTGAGTAGAGTATCCCTCATCTAGCTTTTCTCCAGTTGTATTTATGTTCTCTAGGATCAGCCTCCTCAGTGTTAGCTGTTTCAGGAGGAACAGGCTCTGATACCAATTGTTGGTCTTATAGAACTTACAAGTTTACTACAAGAGGAGGGGGGTGAATTGTAGTAAAGACTATTAGAGGCTTATTTTGCTGAATTAATAAAACTTAGAAAGAATTAAAGAGAAGTAAAAACTAAGAACACTAGAAATGCTTTTAAACAATATCTTATTCCTATATTCTCTAGGAACAAAACTTGCCCTTTCATTTATAATAGTAATTACACTCTATTATAAACAGCAACTCACCTTGTTCCCCCTGAACACGTGACTTTCTCTCTTGACTTCACTCGAAGTCTTCTCTTTCTCTTTCTTCTCTTTCTCTATTGAATGTAGAAATTTTCTCACAAAATTTCACTCACCCCAACTCAGATTAATGGAATACAATAATGAATTGTTGAAGAGAATAAAACGCGAAATAACTTTCAAAAAGAATTACACAGTTAATGTTGAAAATCTTAAGAACTAAAATTGAGTTCTTCTCAAATTATATAGCTGTGATATTTCTTCAACGGTCTTCTTCAACTTCCATGTAGTGGACGCATGTTTTTAGGCATTCTCTTCCACGTTCATAGCTGTTATGGATCATGCTTAGACCACGATCCATAACCGTTTGTTGCACAGTTGAACGAGTCTTTAGATCCTCCATGATCTTCTCAACAGCGCTTGAATAGGTCTTCGGCAGTTTGGATTTGACTGTCTTGGGTATGCAGTTTGTTAGACGTGATTGTGCTCCCTAGAATCTAGGACCTTGCTACTAACAGCCCACTACTTTAGCCTCGTGAAACGCGCCTTCTTCTTCAACTTGTTTATTTCATGTAATCCATGAACAAACTCAACTAACATTATGGAATCCAATATTCCATAATATTAGATAATTAACTCCACACAAAGTAATAAAACCAAATACCCTATTTTTCCTAAACAACTTAATTTTGGTCATTATTAAACCAATTCTCCATAAGTTTATTTTAGGTCTCATAAAATAAATAAATAATAATACTTTGTAAATAACTACGTAAATAAAACTAATTAAAAACTACTCCCTCCGTCCCCCAAAGGATTTCCCATTTGCTTTTTGCACCGTCTCCAATGCACATCTTTGACCGCTTATATCTCCTATTATTTATTAATAAAAATGATAAAATGTTGATATTTTGAATGTACCTATTAATACAAATCTAACAAGATCACCTATGACAATTATTTATATTATATATTAGTTATAATTTATGGTCAAAGTTTACAAAGTTTACAAAGTTTATTTATGGGAAATCTTTTGGGGGACGGAGGGAGTATTTATTTGTTATCATCAAAATAACGAATAGTTATATGTATTTAGGGCGTTACTTAGATTATTTTGGGCCTTATTTAGTATTTTACTTTAAAATAATAGCGGAAATTTTTTATTAGCTTTTTTAAATCATTGATGTAAGTTTTGCCAATCCTCGTGAAATTCAAAATGTTGATATTCATCATACAAACAATTCTAAAACAAACGCTTACAAATAAGTAATCTCGCTCATTGATAGACAAGAATTATTGAAATAAAACAAGATCTTTATCACACAAGCACATACTAACGGTTGTCGAAGTCTTCCATAAACGCATAGCTATGTAGCATTACCATATGCTCTGGGGCCTTGTTTCTCAACCAAACCCAAGAATTCATGTGCTCAACGATATCTATTGCCAAAATAACGTCGCATTCTCGATTGCGGACGACTACGGCGTTTTTTACCACCTGATGTACCAGTACCACTTGATTCAACTGCATTGCAACAGCAGCAGCACACGAGCACGACGAGTAACAGACAGACAATAGAGCTGATGACACTGCCTACCGTCCAAGTCCCTCTCAATTCATGGAGGAAACCATGCTTACAAGATTGACAGTTGAAGCAAAGAGCATTGGGATCATTACTCCATTTGCCACAGTCTGTTTTGTCTTCTGAAAATGTGGCATTAGTTGATGGCCTACTCCAAACACCAGGGCTAGTGTATGTGAAGTTGCACTCCTTGGGTGGCTTGCAGCAACCGTTCTATAGCAAAACGACACAATCAGTGGACATTAAGCGCACGCATCTAATTGAAATTCGGGATAAAAATGATAAAACAAGAAAGCCAGATACGCTTTAAACTTGTTCTGGCAGTGTAATGGAGGATATCCACAATAGTTTTTTTTTCTTTTATTTGTGAAATCAGATATCCTCATATCCAAAATAGTTACCTAAACTTTTTAAGGGCTTGTTAGTCAGATAAGAGTATGAACACAGGACCCAGTTGAAATCGACCCATTTCTTAGGCTCTGGTTCTAGAATTCTAAGACCTATTGGATCTAGATCTTGACCTAGATTTTAAAAATCGAGTATTAGTCTGACAGATACAAACCCAAACTCAACCGAGACTCACCCTACATACCCATTTTCTTTTACCCATAAATATATCTATAATTACTAGATAATGAAGTGGTACCGGAAGGAGACACCATATCATTCCACATCATTATTTATATAAAATTAATAATTTTGTTAATAAGTAATAATTATATCTTAAATAAAAGATTACATTTCTTATCAGAAAATATTATCAATTTGAAATTATAAAATTATTCATAACTTTCATTTCAAATCTTCTAAAATTGTAATTTTTGCATCGTTAGATTCATCTCGAAAAACATTTTGAATCAAGATCCACTTATGATAAAGTTGTTCTAAAATTGCATAAATAATGTGAACTAAATTGAATTAAATTGAACTGAATCGATGTGAAATGATTTGTCTAATTTAATTTAGATCCAATGAGGCTTAAGTAACATGCCCACTATATTATTAGATATTATTTAACACTAATAAAGTTAACTAAGAAAACAATTTTATTTAACATTAAATGCCCACCCGAGTTGGACATGTGAAAAAAGCCATCTAATTCAATTTATATACAATGATAAATTATTAGATAGAAATATAATTCAATCAACTTTAGCTAAAACAAATGTATAAGCATGCTAGAATTTAAATTACGATACAAATTATGTTCAACTGAGTTTGATCCATTCTAAATAATTCGAGTTAGTTGAAAATATTTTATAAAAATGATAACGGACATCATTCGGATTAGAAGCTAGTGAAGTATATTATAACAATACAAAATATAACATTTCAATAATTAGTTTTTTACGCATCCCTTGAGTCAAGTGATCCAAGTCTTTTTTTATCCATTACCAATCACGACTCAAGCCTACCTGCTATGGATATTTTAATTTTGGATGCTTTTGAGAAGTTGTACATATCCGTGAAATGTCTAAATCAAAATTACGGGTTTGCGTTGGGTCAGGCTGAACCCTTTCCAGATCCTACTCCTGTCTATCCTTAGATAAGACCAATAAAATAGGTTATTAGAGAAAGACCTAACAAAAAAAAATTTGACGGAAAATGACAGCTTAAGACCACTTTTACAATTTCTCTAAATGTTACTTCCTCCATTACATATTAGATGGTACTTCCTCCGTTTCGCAATACTCGCAACATTAGAATAGTAACCACTATTCATTTATCAATTTTATGTTATATTTTTTCACAAGTGTATAAGAAAAAATATAGTCAAGTGGGATCTTATTTGATTTGTCTTAATGCATGCTATCATAATATCAACTTTTTATAATTTTTACTTATCAATAATTAAAGATATTAAGGTTTAAAGTATTGCATTGGATAATGTGCAAACAAGAAGCGTTGCGAGTATTGCGAAACGGAGGAAGTATAATTTAATTGACACAACATTTTTGGAGTGTATTTTGACTAACTTATTTTATTGAGAGTAGTTGATATTATTATTTTATTTTATTTTTTGGTGTTTTGTGTGGGGAGGGCAGACAGAGGGACTGCACCGCGTATTATTATTTGTTTCAATGCATAAAATACATGTTGTTGGGGGCCTGGGGCATATCATAGAGGTTTGGGGTGGATGAGTTTATTAAATTAATTATATATAGGACCCATTAATATCAATAAACTTTTTTTATTGTACTCTCATGTCATTCACAAAAGTGTATCAATTAATATGGGACGGTGGATAAAGAAAATATATCATATAATATAGAATGATGGGAGTATAACTTTAAGATTTATAAATTTGAATAGTTGATCATAAAAAATACCTGAATGGAGGTGAACATCTCGGGTTGGGACTGCTTGTAGGTGTCACTCTGGTAGAGATGGTCAACGAACGGTGAACAGACATTGGTATGGTAAATAAGGCACTTTTGAATTTTATGGAAATTGTGGTTGACAAGCCTGTTACGGAGCCAGTAGGTAGGTATGTAGCTCTCTATGTAACTATCATTTCCAGCATCTGTGGCATATATCAGCAAGAAACCAGTGAAGAGTAAGAGCATGAAGGAGATCAGAACCAACGCACAACCAACATAATCAAGCAGTCGAATTATAGTTCTCTTGTCCTTGTGAAGCTCAAGCCCGTCTTCTTCATCGGCTTGTTCATCTGTGGAGGACTCGTCCTTTCCTAACAAGAACCACAGAACAAGCTGAGACAAGGCCAGCAGCAGGAGAAAGATCCCTATGACAAGAAAGGGCATGCTCAGATTCAACACCTTCTTGTTATGGCACCCGGAACTGGGCTGGTGAGACAGCCATGCCCCGGTCCAGATCAAGGGCAGCACCACCAGCACCATCGCAACGAGTTTGATGGTAGTCCAGTTGTGTCTTGATATAATGTTGTACTCCATTTCAGCGTGTCAAAATGGAGGTAGCTAATGTTAGAGAAGATGTGTACTGTTTGTGTACTATGAAAATATGGCTTTGTGGAGTGCAAGTCTTGCCTTAGCTTGCCCCCAATTAGGAAAACAACCCCTTAGAGATGTGACAAAGCTCTCAATAATGCTTTCATGTGTAAACTATTTTGGAACAATGCAATGGAATGAAGGAAGAAATGGGGGGCTTATTTAATGAAGTTGAAGAGCAATTAGTATTCAGTAAGAAGAATAATTAATGTTTTATAAAAGACTTAGATGAAGTCCACTTTTTTTATTACGAGGTCAACTTTTGTACATGAAGTAATTGGTATAAACCAGAAATAACTATAATAACTACAACAAAGAAAATTAAACATATTTTTGTAGAGTTAAAAGGAATTCATGAGGTTAAACATATTATAATACAAGTGGATGAAAGAGATAAGGTTTTGTTGAATATTTTTTCAATGTAAACTAAGGAAAAAGAAGTAATTAGGAGGCCTTACGCAATACATACAAAGACTCCTAAATTATCTTTTCCAATGATGTGGTGTAAAGTAGAACTATTACAATCTTCAATTCAGAAAAAAGAGTTGACTAAGTGTCTATCATTGACAATCCAATCTGCTGTATTGTTGGCTTCTCGATAGATATGCTTGATATTTCAGGAGATGAATCGTTGAGAAAGACTTTGAATGTCTTCTATATAGATATGATTATGTTGAATGTCGTCGTAATTTTGCTTCGTATCGCCCTGTATTTTTTAATTTTCTACACTTAACATATTTATTCCCTTTCCACAAAGTACTACTTGGTCTTGTGGTAAGGACAACATCCTTTCAACCTCAAGGTTGGGGGCACTAAGACACTTTTGAGGGTAGGGATCCCCCTACCCTCCCCTCCCCTCCAACTCTCAAGTGTCTGGCCCATTAGGACACGAGCGGGTCTGGACTTCTTCTACAAAACAAAAAGAAATCTCTTCCCGTTCATTGTCGTTCCCTCCGTTGTCCCACTATTGTACAATTTTTAAATTTTGATAACTTATTTCTTGCTGCAAAATAATCCAACACCAAAAGTACAAATCGTAACTGATAAATCAAAATAAAATCATATAAATCAATGAAAGTGTAAGTGAAAACATAAATAGCCGAGACATTTTGTAACAAAGTCCATATATAAACACTATAAAGTATAGTAGTTTCGACAAAAAGAACGAGAAAAACAAAAAGGAAAAATTGATAGGAATAATCTCAACTATGACCATGCCGCTCAAAATAATCCCAACTATAAGTTATTCTAAAATAATCCAAACTATTAACATTTGCAGCTCCGGCATCATGGCTTCTCTTTTACGAGCATCCATTGTAGTGAATTTAAGATAATAGTTAGGGAAATTTTTTGATGTTTTTAATCTATGGACAAACTTCTGTATTAGAAGCTTTCGTCCTACAATAGGCTCCTATGGTAAGACGCCTATTATAAACGCCCTACCCTAGTTCTAGGTGTAACACCACGATAATTCTCTCTTTATAAAACATATATTTTTCAAACTAAAATAGAGAATTATCAAGGTATTATCGCCCGTGTGAAAACGTATCGGCTTACTCAGAGTTTTACAGCGGAAAAACATTAAATAAAACTTTATTAAAAACCATAATAATTGTCAAATCATAATCCACACCTCGCACGATAATTAAAAACCAACTTAAAACATTTAAAAAGAATAATCCATAAAATAACTTAATAAAAGTAACGTAAAAGTAGGAAGCAATTAAAGTAAGAAAGCGATCTCTCAATACTTCCCAAGTCCGAATTGAGTAATACTGATGATGCATCATATCTTCCAAACCTGTAAGCAAATACTTAATCGAAAACTGCTCACCAATAAAGGGTCATCAAAGGATTAATAGGCACAGCCATGATCGAAACACAAGAAAGCACGTAATAAACAAAGGTAAGTGCATACATAATAAAATAAAACTCGAAACCTAACATGATACTATTGAATAACAAAACGTGATCAATAAAGATACCTCAAGACTTCAACTCGTAAAATAAGACTTGACTTCACAAGACATACAACATGATAATTATTTAGTAAATTGAATAGACACTAGATCGAGTTGTCTAATGAAAACCAGCATTAAAAATAGAAGACGAATTACGGGCGCGACTCCGTAATCCCTTGACCAACGATATCGAAGAACCTTTAAAAATAAAATAGGGTACAATGACCAATCTGACCCCAAGAAAAGCCATGGGCTACCACCATGTACTCCAACTCATATTAGTCCAGAACTTCAGACGTGCACAAGTCTAAAACTATTTCTACTCACTTCCACTTTAAGTATTAATAAGATCGATGTTGGACTCTAAACAGGCAACCAACACATAACATGAATACAAAAATTTCCACTTTTATCTTAGGATTAAATAAGTGATCAAACAATTTCAATTGACCAAGAATTAATCCTCCAATTTATTTGTTGACTTAAATCAACAATCGAATGTCCAATGACAATAAATATACATACCCTACAAAGCCCTCGGTCTTTGCAAAGTAGTAAAATAATAATAACTAATAATAATCCAACTCCCTCACAAAGTCCTCGGCCTTTGAAAAGTAATAAAATATCCATAACCAATAATAGTCCAACTTACTCACCAAGTCCTCGGCCTTTGAGAAGTAATAAAATATCCATTAAGGGAAACAATACCAAACTCCATAATCTAATAATAAAATATTATTAATCCACATCACACGATGGATCAAAATATAAATACTCCCAAACAACATGCTTGAATCAAACATCAATTCAATCATGTAATAAACATAAAGGCAATTAACATGCTCAACAACACGTAATTCCAATTCAATAGCCACGTATGAACCATAAAAGGGTTCCCTATACATTATACTATAAATAATTCTAATCCTTAGGACATGATACTAGTCTAACACATAAGGACATGTACGTACCTTGTGTAGACAAAGTGAGAGGCCACTTTAAAACTTTAGAAGTCGTCTAAAGTAAATTCTCCGCCTACCAAAACAATAACATAATAATGAATTAATATCCTAATAAATTCACGAAAATATAATTTATTTTAAAACGCTTCAAAACTCGTTTTAAAGTACTTTAAAAACATTAAAGTTTTAACCTTTAATATAAAATTATAAGTCTACCCCTTAAAAACCTCAAAAACTATTACTTTCATACTTGAAACTCAATTTAAATAATAAATAGAAAATATGAAATTATAACTTATATTCATAATTAAAATCAGACTTTTAATAAAGTTTCCAACGTTATTTATAAAACATATTAAAACTCACAAAAATCACAACTTTAATATTAAAACTCATAAAAATCATAACTTTAATATTAATACTTTAGTTAAACTTTAAATAGAGGATAAAGGTAAAGAAATAACCAAAAGAGAACAAACGAAAATTAGAAAACACGAAGAGGAAAAGCACGCGGGGAGGCACGTGGCTGGGAAGTTGGCGCGCGGGGAACACACGCGGCTTCTGGCTGTGCCGCTGTTGTGGGAAGGGGCTGCGTGTGGTGTGCGGCTGGTGGTGGCTTCACGCACGGCGAAGGGAAAGAAGGAAGTGAGTATGGTGTGCGGTGGCCGGAGGAACGAGTGAGGTGAGGGAGTGTGGTGGTCCGGCCGATGGCATAAAAAACGAGGGAGAGAGAAGGAGAGGCGGACGAGTGGGAGGAGAGGAAAAAGAGAGAAAACAAATGTGTGCAAACTTGGGGTTTGGGGGGGTATATATAGGTTTGTCTAAAAACCTAAGGTGATTAGGTTTAGGCTTTAGGTTTGTGTTTAAGTTGATCATCCAACTTAAGTTAAAGGTTTCGGCTCCTCAATACAATATTAGAAATATTTTGAAATACAACTCAAAACGTTTAATAAAGTATTCAATACTTAAATTCCAACCCAATAAATATTAATGATCATTTAAAACGTTTAAACAATCATTTGACTTTCAGAATAGGCAACACTTAAATAATTAAATAAAAAAATGATGAAAATAATTATTTATTTTTTTTGAAGGAAAATATTAAAATAATTATAAATATACATTAAATAAATTTATAAAATTAACAAAATTACGGGGCATTACAATCTAGCCCTCTTAAAAGAAGTTTCGTCCCGAAACTTGGTACGAAAAACTAAATCGTTTGGAAAAATCCTTTACTTAAACATTTAAAAACGGAAAACTCCTAATTACTTGTGTCACTCATGTGCACAGTTTACCAACTCAAAGTCAATTGTGTCACTCATGGACACGTTATTTTGCACTAACATGTGCAAATCGCCAAACTAAGCATAGAAATGCATAAGAAATACCATAAAAATAGGCAAAAGCGAAAAATTCTACCGCATTCTACCCCTCTTAAAGAAAATGAGTTACACCCTCGTAACTCACCTCAACAAACAAGTCGGGATACTTCTTCCTCATATCATCCTCGGCTTTCCATGTTGCCTCCTCGGACTCATGGTTAGACCAAAGTACTTTCACGATACTCAAATCCTTATTGCGTGTACTATCCACCTTCTTGTCCAAAATCTTTACAGGTCTTTCCTCATACGTGAGGCTTGTATCAATATGAACTCTTTAGGGTTATAAAACATGATTCTCATCAGGAATATAACTCTTAAGCTGTGAGATATTAAACACATCGTGCATCTTCTCGAATTCCATCGGCAAAGCCAACTTATAAGCTACTTTACCATCTCTTTCCAAAATCTCATACAGACCAACGTACTTGGGACTCAACTTGCCTTTCTTACCAAATCTCGTAAGACCTTCCGTCGGTGAGACTTTTAAACACTTTATCACCAACGAAAAACTCATCTTCACGCCTTTTCAAATCAGCATAACTCTTCTGCTTATCTTGGGCAGCTTGGATTCTAGCTTGGATCAACTTCACATTCTTAACGGTCTCCTCAATGAATTCAGTACCTAGGACTATATTCTCACTAAAGTCATTCCAACAAATAGGATTCCTACACTTTCTTCCATACAACGCCTCAAATGGAGCTATTTTTATGCTTGCATGGTAACTATTGTTGTAAGAAAGCTCAATCAAATCTAATTGGTCTTCTCAACTTCCTTGAAAATCAATCGTACATGCTCTCAACAGGTCCTCCATAGTCTGATTGGTCCTCTCAGTCTGACCATCTAAGATTCTGCTGAACTTTCTGCCAAAACTTCAAGAGAAATCTCGAATCATGATATGAAATAATATCTTTCGGCACACCATGGAGTCTCACGACGTGCTTAATATAAGTGTTTGCAAGTTGCTTCTTCTTCCACGTCTCTTTGATCGGAATAAAGATGGTAGATTTAGTCAATCGATCCACGATCACCTAAATAGTATCATTATTAGTCTTACTCTTCGGCAATGCTGTCATAAAATCCATAGAAATTGAATCCCAATTCCATCTAAGGAGTTATAACGATTGGACCTTTCCCCATAGGTCTCTTGTGATATATCTTCACTTTCTGGAAAATCAAACACCTGGACACGAACTCAGCGACTTCTCACTTCATATTCGTCCACCAGTAATTCTCCTTAAGGTCTTTATACAACTTATCACCACCAGGGTGTACAGAATACGAAGTATTGTGACCTTCCTCAAAAAGTTTCCTCTAAGCTCTTCACACTTCTGTGGTATACACCAGCTTCATTTGAATCTCAGACTTCCATCCTCATGGATTTTAAAATCAACTTCTTTTCCTTGCTTCATCTTCTCCTTAGTCTTGTCAATATGTTCATCTCTAACTTGGCTCTCCAAGATCTCATCAAAAATCGACGATCCTAACGACAAAGGGCTCAATCTTGCTTCCATCTCTCCAGGATTCAAAATCTCAAGGCTAAGCCTTTGCATATCTCCATACAACTCTTCAACGCATTCACGCTATGGCTCGTCTTCCTACTCAAAGCATCGGCGTCTACATTCACCTTCCCTTCATGATACTGGATATCTAAGTCATAATCCTTTATCAGCTCTAACCATCTCCTTTGTCTCATATTGAGATCCTTCTGAGTGAAAATATACTTCAGACTCTTATGGTCGGTGAATATCTTCACGGTCTCTCCATAGAGATAATGTCTCCAAATCTTCACTACAAACACAATAGCAGCTAACTCTAATTCATGGGTAGGGTAATTAGACTCATACGTCTTCAACTGACGCGATGCATACGCAATCACCTTCCCATTCTATTGTAACACACATCCCTGACCATTCATCGAAGCATAACTATATACCTCAAATCCATCATTCCCATCGGGCAGAGTCAAAATAGGTGCAGAGGTTAAAAGATCGTTCAAAATCTAAAAGGCTTCCTCACACTCTCATTCCATTTAAGCTTCGACTTTTTCTTCATTAAAGTAGTCATAGGTCTTGCTATCCTCGAGAAATTTTTCACAAACATTCTATAATAACCAGCTAATCCCAGATAAATTCTTATGTCAGACACATTCTTCGGTCTAGGCCACTCACTAACGGCTTATATCTTCGCAGGATCCACAGAAACTCCTTCCTTAGTCACAAAATAACCCAAAAATGCAACTTTCTCCAAACGGAACTCACACTTAGAGAACTTGGCAAACAATTGATTTCTCCTAAGCGTCTCCAAAACCATTCTCAAATGCTCATCATGCTCTTCTTCATTCTTCAAGTAGATCACAATATTGTCAATGAATACTACTACAAACTTGTCTACTAACTCATGGAAAATCCTATTCATCAAATCCATAAATTTTGCAGGTGCATTGGTCAACCCAAATGGCATCACAGTAAACTCATAGTTATCATATCTTATTCGAAAAGCAGCCTTAGGTATATCCTTATCGACTACCTTCAATTTGTGATACCCTGAACGCAAATGAATCTTCGAGAAAACACTAGCTCCAATCAACTGATCGAAAAGATCGTCTATCCTAAGTAAAGGGTACTTGTTCTTATTAGTCACATTGTTCAACTCACTATAATCAATACACAACCTCATACTACTATCCTTCTTCTTCACAAATAAAACTGGTGATCCCCAAGGTGACGCACTATGTCCAATGTAACCTATCTCCAACAATTCTTGAAATTGAGTCTTCAATTCACTCATCTCAGTACGTACCATCCTGTAAGGTGCTTTTGAAATAGGTGCAGTACCAGCCTACCAGGAACTAAGTCTATGGTAAACTCAACGGTCTCTTAGGAGGCATTCCAGATATATCATTTGGAAACACATCTAAGAACTCATTCACAATAGGTACACCCTCAATTCTCGAATCGACTTCCTTGCTTACATCTCGCACACTAAACAAGAATAACTCACAACCTTTCCTTATCAACTTTTGAGCTTGCATAGCAGAAATGATACCAAAACTCTTAGGTTTCCCAAAACGTCGGTACGAAATCGACTTCCCTAAAAGACTCTTGAAAACTACCTTTTGAGCTTCACAATCTATCTTGGCTTAATAAGAACTTAACCAATTCACAAGAATCACTAGTGGGAATGGACTAGCTTTAGACTTCTATAAACACATAAACTCTATCCTACAACCCAAATACTAAGGAACACTTACCCCAATTCATAAACTCGAATTACTCCTTCCTTAGAAATCCTTCATCTTATCACCCAGGGTAACATTCTTCTTATCACGCCTAGTCTGTAATCCATAATTATGAGTAGCTCGCCCATACACAATATCTAGGGATGTAAAGGTTTCACCTCCTAACCCCTATTGAATTTCCTGAGTCAAATCTCTGAGCATTCGACTCCTCAGTGGCAACTACCTCAGTTGCAAATATAGACAAAGCTATGAACTTGCTAAAGTACTCAGAAATAGACATACTCCCATTCTAAGGTTAATGAACACTTGAGCCTTTTGCTTCCTCATGAAAGAAGGGTAAAACTTTCCTCCAAGAGCAGTGGTAAAGGAATCCCAATTGAAATCGACCTCGGCACTAATCCTAGTCCCTTTTTCCTTCCACCAAAGATCACCCTCATCTTTCAGATACATCACAGCCTGTTCTACCTTCATTGCCGCAGGGAAATTAACAGCTCCAAATATATTGTCGAATTCTCTAATCCAACTCTCCAAGAAAGCAGGGTCAGTCTGTCCCTTAAAATAAGGCGGCTTAACTTTAGCCAGCTTCTTAAATATCTCGACTGCAGTGTCAGGACGTTATGTTCTCTCTTGGGTCAATCTCTCTGCCAAAAGACAAATGGCAGAGGCTAGGGCGACATCGTTGTTGGCCATCCTACTACTTAACCTATGAAAAAACATGCGCCCGATTTCAGGTCACGATTCATAACTAATTTCCATTATACGAAGACATCGAAAAGAAAAATTGATCATACAAGATCGTCTAAAGAAAATAGGTTCATCAGAGTTTTACTTGGAATAAATCCAAAGTACAAAAAATTGATTTGGAACAAGTCCTAGAACCAATAATTTGTTTGGAACACGTCCAAGCGCAAACAATTTATTTGGAATACATCCAGGCACAAACAATTTATTTGGAACACGTCCAAGCTCAAACAATTCACCACTACTTGCAAAAACATTCATGTTTCGCAATCATGCAGGAGTTAAATATCCAATCATGAGAAATAATTCGCGTACTAAATAAATATTGCTCAACTCATATGACCAAACGAATATTTTATTTCTCCCAAAATTATAATAATGAATATTTCCTTAATTCATAACAAGAATTCATTATCTAATTCCTCAATTAAAAAAGTACCAAAATAAATAACTAGTGTAGCTTAGCTACCTTATTCAAAACAAATGCTAAAATAAAGAGAGAAAATGACATCAAAATAAATCTCAAGGACTAGCATCATGATTCATATTCTTATTTTCTTTCTACTTCTCAGGAGTGAATGCTTCGTATTCAAAGTCCTTCATATCCTCAATCACACATTTATAATTTGGCTCTTCAGCTCTAGTCATCCTTTTAATTGGTTTAGGTGAAGGTTCATCAAAGACTGGAGGAGTGCGACTCTGCCATCCTTTTTGTCCTAATTGTTTAGCTTTCAAAGAAGTAAATGGGAAAACCCTAATCTCATCTTCACCATCAGTGTCATCAAATAAGTTAGCCATAAAAGCAGCATAAATATCCTTACGGGTTTGACCTCTAGCTCTGTCCAATTCCCGTAACATCTCATCATCACTCTCAATACCTACTCTCAAGATACGACATAATCCAACCTCTAAACTAGTATAGCTCTCAAGCATATACTCAGTGTCGTCGGACTCGTCATCACTAAGCACGATAGGATTGTAATAACTTCCCACTCGACCGGCTTCACTATCAGTAATACCTAAAGGTCCATCAACTATTGAACAAGACATCTACAAATGAACAATGTTCACTATTAGCGTACATTCCCAAGAATAAATAAATAGAAGAAATATAAAGCCACAAAATAAATAAATCAACAACCAATCATAAAGAAACATGTACTTAACACGTAAGCACGATTCAAAATTCCAAACAATCATACACAACTATACATTCAGACAAAAATGACTGGACATTTGTGCAGACTAAAAATAGTTGAACAGACTAAAAGTAGCTGAACAAACAAAAACAGCTGAACAAACATGAACACTGAACTAACTGAACAGACTCGCAGGCATAAAGCAGATGAATAAATTAGCACATAGGGAATAAACTGAACATAACAATTAAATGAAGACATATGTATTTCTATCCTATATGACCATCCTAAACTATTCATCTCACTCAAATAAAATAAATAAGCAAGACAAAATAATTTTCAAAATCTCAAAATAATTCAAAAATGATCAATAATACCGAAAAATAATTTAAAAAATTTCGGACAAATCGAATGAATATCCGAAAATACAAATGAATGTGTTTTTCGTAGTTGAATTACTCCCTCTTAAATTAGGGTTTTGCCTATAGATTTTTACCATTTACTTGAAAGAGTTTTTCCTATTTTAGGCTTAGTTTAATTAGTTTCTTTATTTATTTTATTTAATTTAAGTATTTATTTAATTAGTTTAGATTCATTTGTTTTAAAAAGATAAGATTAGTTTAAAAAATAAGATTATGATTCTTTAAAGATATGAGTTAGGGGATTGTCCTAATCATATTAGGTTTTCTTATCTTTATCTTGTTAGACTAGGATTATTTTTTATCTTATTTGTTTAGGATTTGGATTAGGATTAGGATTAGGATTAGGATTAGTCATGTCTTCGCTATTTATTTTGTTGTTTTTCATTAATAAAATCAGTTTAGAAGCTTATTATTTTCATGAGTTTATACTTGTGACTTTAGGTTGAATACCTTGCTTGTTAGCATTAAAGAAAGATTGCGATCTATTCTTTTAACCCTTTGAATTGAGATTCAAAGCTACTATTTTTTATATAGTTTACATACAATTGTCCATCCAAAACCCTAAACTACATCTTATTTGGTTCGAAAATCATATCATTAATAAATGGAAATAATTGATTAATTTTTTTTGGAAATTCTAAAGAGAAAAAATAAAAATCAAGAAAAGAAATAGAAATAAAATCGTAAAATCAAGAAAAATTGAAAATTCGAAAACAGAATTTGAAATAAAAAAAATTATAATCAAAATAAGATTCGAAAATAAAATTCCCATCAAAATAAGATTCGAACCTTTTCAAAAACCAACATAGAATTCTTAAAAATAAATTTAAGAAATGAATAAGTAGGAGCTTATTTTTCATAAAATAACTATGAAAATATATAGGCGCCTAAAAATAGTTTCGGCACGAAAGACCAATAAAACCTTAAGCTCTAAGATAACACTTTGTAACACCCCGACAATTATCTCTTTATAAAAAATATATTTTTCAAACTAAAATAGAGAATTATCAAGGCATTATCGTCCGTGTGAAAACGTATCGGCTTACTCAGAGATTTGCTGCGGAAAAACATTCAAAAAAATTTATTAAATACTTAAATCATAATAATTGTCAAATCATAATACAAACCTCGAAGGATAATTCAAAACCAACTTAAAACATTTAAAAATAAAAATCCATAAAACAACTTAATAAAAGTAACGTAAAAGTAGGAAGTAATTAAAGTAAGAAAGCGAGATCTCATCAATGCTTCCCAAGTCCCAAATGAGTAATATTGATGATGCATCATATCTTCCAAACCTGTAGGCAACTACTCAACTGAAAACTACTCACCAATAAAGGTCATCACAGGATCAATAGGCACAACCATGATCGACACACAGAAAAGCACATAATCAGCAAAGATGCGTATATACATAATAAAATAAAACACGAAACATAACATGATACTATTGAATAACAAAACATTATCAATAAAGATACCTCAATACTTCAACTCGTAAGATAAGACTTGACTTCACAAGACATACAACATGATAATGTTTTAGTAAATTGAATAGACAATGGATCGTGTTGTCCAACCAAAACCAGACTTCAAAATAGAAGACGAATTACGGGCGCGACTCCGTAATCCCTTGACCAACGATATTGAGGAGTCTTTAAAAATAAAATAGGGTACGGTGATCAATCCGAACCCCAGAAAAGGCATGGGCTACCACCATGTACTCCAACTCATACTATAAAACTTCAAACGTGCACAAATCTAAAGCTATTATTATTCACTTCCACTTTAAGTATCAATAAGTTATTCAATGTTGGACTCTCAACAGATAACCAAGATATAACATGAATACAACAATTTCCACTTTTATCTTAGGATTAAATAAGTAATCAAACAATTCCAATTGACCAAGAATTAATCCTCCAATTTATTTGTTGACTTAAATCAACAATCGAATGCCCAATGACAATAAATATACATACCCTACAAAGCCCTCGGTGTCTGGAAAGTAGTAAAATAATAATAACCAATAATAATCTAACTTACTCACAAAGTCCTCGGCCTTTGAAAAGTAACACTAGTAGAATAAATGCTATTTGAGGTGTCTAAAAATAGCCTATTTGAGGCGTTTTTAGCATAGCAGCAAACAGGGGGTCGCAAATAGAAGCCCTATTTGAGGCATTTTTTGAAAAAACGCCTCAAATAGGGCCTTATTTACAATAAAAAAGCCCTATTTGAGGCGTTTTTACAAAAAAGCCTCAAATAGGGCCTCATTTAATATATATAAAAAATTACATGATCTTATAGCAAATTTTAATATTGCTCATATAGTAGTCAAGAATATTACTTACTCATAAAAAAAATACATGATCTTATAGAAAACTTTAATATTTCCAAGTATGTGATCTTACAAGTACAACCCACTCCAAATAAAACACCACAACACAAAGTCTGGTCCAATTTTTACTTAGGTCTAATTGTTCATCTCCATCCTGCACATATGTTATGCTTGTAGGAAGAGCAGGTTGATGTAGATACTCGACCCATCCATGTTTAATGGCATCAATACCTAAATCAACTGAAATCACAGTAAAACCCTCAGCTTAAGAATGTCAAACAGTTATAAACTTCTTTAAGTGATTAAGAAGGCTCAATAATATTATCATTATCCTATGTGGTGAACATAGTAGAATATTCAAAGCAGGTTTGCGAACACTTAGCACGGTCAAGAACACCAATGGAAACCTTATTTGTTGACCAAGTAAGAGCAACCTAGATACAAAACACGTGTATAAGTGATATCACGTATTTATATAGAGTTTTCTCCTTTATTTACAAGCTAATTTGTGCGTCATTGGAGCTCTTGGGAGCTATTTTGTGCTAACTATCGTATATAGTTGTGGTTTTGTGTTTTAGCGTTGAATTGCAGGTTTTAGGGAGTTTTCTCCCTATTCCTGAGTCATTTGGAAGCAACCACGGCTTTACGAGATGTTACGAGGCACGTAGGAAGGCTCACGAGTTCTATGGATAGTTTAGGAGGTCCCAAGACCCCTAAACGTGAAGTTTAGAGAGCCAAAGAGTCAAAAAGGAGGTTTCCGTACTCTAATCGGGCAAAAATAGCCCGATCGGGCGAAGTATTTATGATCGGGTATGAAAGTCGCGGACCCGATCGGGCAAGCTATGCCCGAACTGATCGGGCGAGAAGACTTGCACCAGACCTGATCGGGCACCCTCTGCCCGACCCGATCGGGCTGGATGCTCATAGGTCTTGTTATGTTGCTGCTTGCGAGGCGCTTGTGCTGGGCCATAATGCTCCCAGGCCCGATCGGGTGGGCCGCATTTCAATATGCTAGATGTTGGGCTGCTGCGCTGACCACGAGGAATAAAGAGAGGCTCCTGGTATTTGACCCGATCGGGTGGTGTCCTCGGGCCCGATCGGGTGGGCCGCTATTCAGGGCTTATGTGCTGCGTTGTTGCTGCCAGGACCACGAGAAGCAAAAGGTGGCTTTTGGTATTTGACCCGATCGGGTGGGTGCCTCGGGCCCGATCGGGTCTGGCGCCATTCGTCGCGGAATTCGTCTTTTATTTCCTATTTTGTTTAGACTTGGGGGGTATTATAAGTACCTTTCCCCTCATTTTTTTAGGGACATCTTTTATTCATCTTTTTACTGCTTTAGACTAGTGTTACTACTCATTGTTCTTAGTTTAATTCAAACACTTTAGATTAATTTAGAGGTGATCAAACCTATTTCGATTTCAATAAAAGTTCCTGCTTTCCGTCAATTGGTATTCTTTCTTACCCTAATCTCTTTTGTTATTCTTGATTACTTAGTTTATTTATTTAATCGTTCATGATGCAATTGTTAGGGTTTTCAATTAGTTTTGTCGTTGTTAATTCGATTATGAGTGAGTAGTTCTCTTTCTAGGGTGTTAGACAGGAAAGCCAAGTTTATACCATGATTGTGATTTAGATTCCTATTGATTTCTAGGGCTTGATTAGGGTGATTATGATGTGGTTTGTTCTTTATTGAGTAATTAACGTTATTGCGCAGTTTCTTTGGTTGCTTGTGGTTAATAGTGGTTTGCACAGATCCATCTTACGACTAGAGGCCTAGGACACGTCAGTAATTCTGATTACGTTAGTGAACATGCGGCGTATGTTGAACTATGAGCGTTGAGTCTTAACCATAGCTCAACATAGGCTCTAATCCCCCGACTCTTGATTTAGGTTTTGATAGTAGTTGCCCTTGTTTGATTGGTATAAGCATGGTGAACTGACCTAATACCCTAGGTTTTAGTCCATAGTTAAATCCTCGTTTTTCCCGTCTTTCTTAGCTGAATCATTAGTTTAATTAATTCTTCTCTGATTTACTCTGGAGTAGCTGAATTGGTTGAATATTGATTTAGAAACTCTGTCTCCCTGTGGATTCGACCCTGCTTCCACTGACTACCTTAGTTAGAGGACCGTAGGTTTATTTTTGAATAGGCGATACGACTAAAACCTATCAATAAGGAGGGGGCAGAGGTCAGCAGTGGTGGTGGAACCGCCAATAATTATGCAGAAAGCAGAGGGAAGGAATACTAACTAAAAGCGGTAAACCCATATCATAAAACCAACAACAAGTTTCAGACAGGTCACTGGATCATTTTTAGACAAAAGAATACCGAATAGTGATGCTGTTGCAATCTGCAAGTATATATAAAATTATGATAACCGCGAAGATGATCCTGATTTGTGATATGTACTTGAGAGCGGCTGATCGCAAAAAAAAACTAAATGCCAAAGCTTACACGGGTATACAATTACATTAAGGCTGATCACTCAGCTACTTGGAAAGCATGGTTGAGTTACTGAGTGAAAATTAGAGTGCAAAGCTCAATAAGCAAGACAACTTTCTACCTCACAAAGAAGATCAATTTGATTGATGTTGCATTAGCCTATGCAAGTGCAATAGGTCGGTTGGTTCCATCTAGCTGATGAAAACAGAATGTCTGCATCAAAAAATTAAACTCCTAGACTAGAGGAATAAGGAAGCAACAGAAACCATGAAAGAATCTGAAACAACTTTACCAGTACAAGCCAGTCACGCTCCATGGCAACACCCAAAGCTAACCCACATAGCCGCTCAGTTGCACCAGCAAAAAGAAGAATAACAAACCAAGGACAAAGTAGAAGAGATGACACAGAAACAGCCTGAACTTTATGAGCATGGATTATCATTGCTAGATTTTCCACAGACATCAGCTGAGCAGCAACCTGCCATATGCAGTAAATCTTAGAAAAATGAGAAAGAGACGCAAGTTAGCATATTGAATAGAAGTGAATAATTATTTTGATGGAACTTAGGCAAGTATATGCATGTACTCTCGGGAGATGGTCCATGAGTTTTCCAATTAGTGGCCCTCCAAGAATAACTGCAAGATGTCCACAATGAAACACACTTAGAACCATATTGATCTATAAGTTACATGTTAAATGGGTTCCAAAGCCAAAGCCACCTTAGTGAAAAGAACACGCGACAGCAACATAAAGAAGACTTGGATGGACCAGTGCAATAGCAGTAGGCAGAGCAAAATTCCATAAGCAAAAAAAACATATAAAAGTACTATTAAATCAAGCTTCCATACCGTAGCAGGTTGATAAGAACGAAGTGGTCGTATGTTTTAACTTTTAACCCCTTAACACATTTAATACGCACAGTTGAATAACTAATAATACCAAACACTTTCGTGACATAGCACATAAAAATTGATAATACAAGAGTTTACACATGTTTCGATACCATCTACTCTTGGGCATAAAAACATCTTTTACCATACAAGCCAGCAGGATGAGCAGGAGTAGTAGCAAGGGCATTCTGTTCCTCCTCGGATAAAACCTGAACACGGACATTATATACTCAGCAAAAGACCATAAGACAATATAAATGCAAATAAAAATTGTCTTACATAAAACTTACTGGCAATGAAGTCAAAACAATATCTACGTAACTTCTTTCACTCAAAATAGTCAAAGACTCCGCCTCGAGAATGTCATGTTGGAGATGAACAACTGGACCAGAGTAACTAGAATGGTAAGCTCGACAAAGCCTAAAATATTTGTGATTATAGAGGAGACAATTGAGACAACAACCTAAAGAACTCCTAGTTCAAAAGTTGAGTTTACAATAGAATCCAAACTTCGTCCATAGGTAATAGAAAGATCAAGCAATCACCAATTGCAACAAACGCAAAAAAGAACGACATGCATCATTACAAGAACAACGCGATAACGAGAAAAGGAAATATAGGGGAATTCGAGATAACATCATTGAAATTGACAGTCATGCTGCTCTTTCCCTGTCAAACTTAATGAGACTTAAGTTCTACAAAAGCATAACTTACTATAAGCAGAGGCACGTATTGCTTGTAATTTGCGATTATTTTGTATCACAAGTTTTTCTCCCAGTAAAAGCACGTATTGCTTGCAATTTTCATTGTGCACTACGACGTAATCGCCGACAAAAACAGAGGCCACACCATAATAGCCAAGAATATAAATGCAGCTAAGAACAACACAGACTTGATCAGTACTTGATCTCCACGACATACTTCTAAGGTTTGCATTTAAAATCTGTCAGATTGCTAATCTGTGTGAAGGATTAATCTTTAGCAATATGAGCAACAAGTCTGGCAACCTAAGGTTAAACAATAGAATCAAATCTGTCTCACTACCACGACCTTTTCAATTGGATTCAATCGGTACGAGTCCAAAATCCGACTTATAATTACTTCATACCATTTTTATCAATTTTTCCTCATACGCAAATGCGCTACAACCATATACAATTCAGGTAATACCCACATTATCATCTTCAGAAATAAGCACTCGCGAAAACACAAACTAGAGATACATAAACCGCGAAAAATATCAATCTTTAGCAAGCTAACATCAAATAACCCAAATCAAGCACAACGATCTAAACCAAATAGTAAATATAGATTTAGCAACAAAAACATATTAACCCATCTAAAATTCAAATACCAAAGTGCAAGCAATCATGCAAAAAAAGGGAATTTTGCAATAAACAAAACCTTCTTGTCCTCAGAGAGGGGTGCAAAAGGTTGCTTCTTGCCCATGGGAGCAGCAGCAATAGGAGAGATAGAGCTTAGTGCCTTCATTTTTGGTCCACCTCCCTTGTACTCGCCATTGATGAATACATCAGTAGCAAACCCTCCTAAATTATTGAGAGATTATCATAAAATGGTACAAAAAGATTGAATCTTTCAATAAAAAAAAAAACCATAAAACCAATACAATTAGGTCATCTAATGCACTAACTACAAACCCAAATGAAAATCATGAAAAATCCTAACCTAAAATTCTCCTTAACTTGAAAAACCCTAGTTTTTCAGCGGAATGGAATTGAAAAAGGGTGAAATTCCATAAAACCCTCTTTCCAAACAACTAAACACGAACAGTGAGAAATAACTACAAAATTAAATTACAAATTAGAAACAAGAGGAAAGAGAGAGATAAAGGTGAAACCTTAGGATTGAGGGGTGTCCCACGAAGAAATTGTAGGTCAGTTATAAACAAAGAGGTGAATTCATTTTTACTACCATCTTTGCTTAGCGGGGGATCGGAATAAGAGAAGAGGCGGTGGAGGGTAATTGAGTAAGTGAGAGAAGGGTGAGGAGGAAAGCAAACCCCATTTTCGAAACTTTAGCTGAATGAAAATACACAAAAGTAAAGTTGTATTTGATACGTTAAACCTAATAAGCCTCAAATGTATGGTTTGATGCGTTTTTAAATTTTTTCCCTCAAATAAATCCTTGTCTTATTTCTTTTTTAAAATAATAAATTAAGTTTTCCTGCGATTTATTAAAAAAGCCTCATATAGGAGCCTCAAATAAAATGTTTTTCTACTAGTGTAATAAAATATCCATAATCAATAATAGTCCAACTTACTCACCAAGTCCTCGGCCTTTGAGAACTTATAAAATATCCATTAAGGGAAAAAATACCAAACTCTATAATTCAATAATTAAATATTATTAATCCACATCACACGATGATCAATATATAAATAATCCCAAACAACATACTTGAATCAAACATCCATTCAATCATGTAATAAACATAAAGGTGATTAACATGCTCAACAACATCTAATTCCAATTCAATAGCCATGTATGAACCATAAAAGGGTTTCCTATACATGATACTATAAATAATCCTAATCCTTAGGACATGATACTATTCTAACACATAAGGACATGTACGTGCCTTGTGTAGACAAAGTGAGAGGCCCCTTTAAAACTCTAGAAGTCGCCTAAAGTAAATTCTCCGCCTACCAAAACAATAACATAATAATGAATTAATATCATAATTAATTCACAACAATATAATTTATTTTCAAACGCTTCCAAACTCGCTTTAAAATACTTTAAAAATATTAAAGTTTCAACCTTTAACAACCTTTAATATAATACTATAAGTCTAAGCTTTAAAAACGTTAAAAACCATTACTTTCGTACTTGAAACTCAGTTAAAATAATAAATAATAAATCTGAAATTATAACTTATAGTCATAATAAATTAAAATAAGATTTTTAATAATTCAAACAATAAAGTTTCCAACGTTATTTATAAAACATATTAAAACTCATAAAAATCACAACTGTAATATTAAAACTCATAAAAATCATAACTTTGATATTAATACTTTATTTAAACATTAAATAGAGGATAAAGGTTAAGAAATAACCAAAAGAAAAAACACAAAGAGTAAAAGCACGCGGGGAGGCGCGTGGCTTGGCAGTCGACGCGTGGGGAACACGCACAGTTGGTGGCGGCTGCACGCACGGCGAAGGGATATAAGGAAGTGAGTATGGTGCGCAGTGGCCGGAGGAACGAGTGAGGTGATGAGGGAGTGTGGCGGTCCGGCCGACGGCACAAAAAACGAGAGAGAGGCGGACGAGTGAGAGGGGAGGAAAAAGAGAGAAAATAAAAGTGTGCAAACTTGGGGTTTGGGAGGGTATTTATAGGTTTGCCTTAAAACCTAAGGTGAATAAGTTTAGGATTTGGGTTTGGGCTTAAGTTGATCATCCAACCTAAGTTAAATCTTTGGGCTCCTCAACCTAATATTAGAAATCATTTTAAACACAACCCAAAACGTGTAATAAAATATTCAATACTTAAAATCCAACCCAATAAATATTAATGATTATTTAAAACGTTTAAACAATCATTTGACTTTCAAAATAGTCAACACTTGTATAATTAAATGAAATAAATATGAAAATAATTATAAATATTCTTTAACTATATTTATAAAATTCATAAAATTATTGGGGATTACAGCAGGCGCCCAATGATATGCGCCAGAGCCTATGGTGGGGTGTCCTTACAAATATATACCAATATATTTTAAAAAATTGATCAATGGCGATTTATCTCTGGCTATTGTTGACGACGGTCTAACAAGTTCTGATTTTTCAATGAGGATGTCTGGCAAGAACTTAGAAAAGGAGATGCAGGAAAGGGAGTGCAAAGAAGAGGAGAGAGTGTGTGAATGGCAATGGGAATGGAAATTAAAGGGGGAATGGGGGTTAACATTGGATGGGGTCTTAGTGTATTTATGGTGTGTTTGGTAGTCAGTTATAAATGGTGGTAATTGGTATGAACTTGTATGTAAATCATTGAAGAGCAATTCATTGTTCATTCCTGTTGTGACATGGCAAAACACTAGTGGAAAAAATAGCAATATTTGCGGACCTAAAAAGGCTTGTAGCTGCATATTGTGAAATGTAGCCAAATGAGGACTTTGAGGGGGGGATTTATAGGGGGTAAAAAACTCTCCGCCTCCCCAAAAGTCACTCCACATGTGTCGCTTCCCATAACTGACACGTCGCTTATACCTTTTCTGATTGGAGGGAAAATCAGTTAATCCTCAAAATGATATGGTAATCTGAAAAGTTACTCTCAGTAAAAGGGCATTAATAAGTCAAAACCCAGATCAATCCCCTTTTAGGTGCAAATGTTGTGACATGGCAAAAGTAGGACACTTGGACCAATTAAAGGGTGCCACGTGTGCCAATTATCGTATGCCATATGGGGTAAGTGGATGAACGCCATGTGTTGGAGTTCAAGACTGACACGTGGCACAAACAAAAGGGGATTAATGATCTCATCATCTCTGAAAATGAGGCCCATTTATTCTCTAGAGGAGGGAATAATCAGCCCAAGTTCCAATGAAAGGCAACAAATGATTGGTTGAGAATATCAAGGCAATAGAAACACGACAAGTGTCGCTTGTTTATTTCTCAGCCAATCAACTCCCTTAATTGTAGGGTGCTCCTTTTCATTTCCAAACACTATAAATAGTCCCTCTAAATCAGGTAAAAGGTAGAATCTCACTAACACCCTAAACTTACTCTGTCCAAATATAATCAGATTTTCTCTCACTTAGATACTAACTTAAGCATCGCAGGGGGAACCAACTACCAAACCCAGGGTTGGTTTCCTTGTTTTCAGGTCTGGACCCGAAGCTACCAGCATCTCTGCACAAGTCTCAGCAAAGAACTATGCTATCAGAGTTTGAAGAAGAGCTTAACTTTCAGCAACTAACAACATTTGGCGCCGTCTGTGGGCATACATCGAGATGACTGACTGTCATTCGTCCAAATGAGTTCAAAATCAGATTCAGCAGCATGTAGTGGATGATACTACAGGTGATGAGCGTCCAGCAAGGGGAGAGATGGACCTCGTCTGGAGAAAGTAGATGTAGTGTTGGAGGAGAACATGGATCGTCAAGTGACAGATTCTCACCTGTAAAATGTTCTGAACGATTTTCAATCTAAAGTCGCGGCTGTTGTACAAGAACAAATTAAGAGCAATATTTTATTCTTTCTGCATAATGGAAACATGCTACTTAAAATGAGCTTCTTCGTAGCCATTCACAAGTAGACGTGGCGGGACCCAGCCAGCCCTCCCGTTCAGCAAGTAAAGGAAAACGTCCAGTTTAAAGTGAATAGGCGAGGAGGCTGGATTGGAATCTAGTAGTAAGGTCTTAAGATGAGCGTCGCATGGCGACGGATGCAAGCGATTCCCAACAGGCAAAGAGAGCGGCAACCCGTCAAAGGTCGGCCACGAGTTCTACCTCTTATTTGAGGGATCCTCTTTTGGGAGTCCTCTCTCAGACCGAGAGTGGAGGTCCAACGATGTCGCTCCATCGTCTTTAGGAAAAGACTGTGAGTCAGCCAAACGTATATCGCCGAGGGACCCTGGCCCACACTTCATCAAACCCGGTAATTAGAGAATACTGTCATGAGAATATGCCCATTGATAAAAGAATGGGGCCCTTACATATTGATTTGCCAACTCCCTTCTCGGCCAAGATCATGGAAGCCCCTCCATATCTAAAAGTCAAGGTGCCAACGATTGAACCCTTTGATGGTAAAACAGATCCTGATGACCACTTGTCGGCATACAAACACTAGATGTACGTTTAGGCGATGCATGATGCTACCTGGTGCAAGAATTTCCCGACAACCTTGAATGGGGTAGCTTAGAACTTGTTTAATAATCTTCCAGACAACTCGGTGAACAATTTCACCGACCTTAGACTTTTGTTCACCAGCCATTTTGTGGCAAACCTTTAGGAGCAGAAGACCAGCATGCATTTGGGAAAAGTCATCCAAGGACCGAAGGAAGCTTTTCGCTGCTTTGTTAAAAGATTTAGCCTTAAGGCTCTTCAGATAAAAGATTTGAATTCCGGGGTAGCCTTTGATGCCTTCATCAGGGGATTACGCTCGAGGAGCTTTAAGTTCGACTTGGTTAAGAAGAAAGTTACCACTCTATCTGAAGCCTTGAAAGAGGGTGAAGCTTTTATACATGCGACTGAGGTTTGTGCTGAAGCCAAACATCTTGAGTCTAAGAAGCCTGAGGAGTCTGTTCTTATTAAAAAGAACAACCCTAAGAAGGCTGAGACCTAGACGTTGGCATCAATAACGACCTCGTTTAAGAAGGGAAAATGAAAAGAAAGAGAGGGAACAGTGTCAGCTGATCCTATAGAGTTTAACAAAGATCAATACTTCATCCTTTTGGAGATTAAATATCAGCATGATCTCAAGGTTCCAACTAACATGAAGAAGCCTTACTTGAACAGAGACAGAAGCAAGTATTGCCATTTCCATAAAGATTGTGTTCACGAGACAAATGAATGTAAGCATCTGAAAGAAAGCCTTAGAAGAGTTAGCCCACCAGGGAAAGATGAATTCCTACCTCCTTCGGGGAGGAAAGAAATTTCAAAAAAGAAATGTTCAGTTTGGAAAAAGAAAGAGACTGAAAGTAAAGATGAGGATGTAGTATTGGTAATCTAAGGAGGATTTGCCGCCGGAGGACCAACCCACAGGGGGACATAAGAATTACATAAGAATTACTGACGAATAATACCAAAGTTGAGCATTTCCCCAAGGTGGCGGTCAGTGAGAGAGATATAGGAGAGTTAAGGAATCCTTATGATGATCCGCTGGTAGTGGAAATGAAGATTGCCAATTTAAAAGTAAGAAGAAACCCAGATTGACACTGATAGCTCAACTGATATAATAAGTGCCGATTGCTTATCCCCATTGAATTTCGATGAGAACCAATTGCTCACCCTCCACCATCCTATCATTGGGTTTAGGGGAGGAGTTATTCATACAATGGGAACAATATCTTTGCCCGTCCGAGTTGGAGGTAAAGAAAAGTCCATAACCCTCTGTGTCAAGTTCTTAGTAGTAAAGGACCTTACAGCCTACAATGCCATCTTGGGACGCCCAACACTTAAACATGTCAAGACGGTGGTTATTACACACTTGATGCTAATGAAGTTTGAGTGTGACGACGGCCAGATTGGGCCATTGTATGGTGATCAGAGAATAGCCAAGGAGTGCTACATGACTACATCGAGGCCTTCGTCCTGGAAGCTAGAGGAAAAGGATGAGGGGCCAACGAGTAGAATAGAGAAGACAACTGAGATTCTGATCCCAACTTTGTCCACCAGGAAAGGATTAGATAAGTCTTAGACGCAGATTATATCCTCAAGGAAGGCGTCTAGAAACCTTTCGAACGAGAAGAGGAAGTTGGATGTCGTTAAGTAAGAGTCTGTATCCTTGACAGAAATAATGGCCATTATGGGAATGTCGACTGAACGTCTGGAACCAGTAGATGAGCCTATCAGTATCTGCTTGGAAGAAACTAGTTCAGAGAGAACTGTTCAGTTGGGGTAATCTCTCGACCCTGAATTCAAAGAGGCACTAGTAAATTTGATTCGAGAATTTCAAGATGTTTTTGCCTACAAGACAGAAGAGATGCCTGGGATTGACCCGGAGGTGGCAGTTCATCGGCTGAATGTTGATCCATCCAAGAAACCTATTCCTCTAGAAAAAGAGGCACCTTGGTCCAGCCTGAAATCAAGTTGTGGATGAAGAAGTAAAACGGTTAATGGATGCTGGCGTCATATGAGAGACTCATTATCCTGACTGGATAGCAAATATGGTGATGGTGGCGAAGCCTAATGATACATGGAGGATGTGTGTGGACTACACTGATCTGAATAAGGCTTGTCCTAAAGATAGTTTCCTTTTGCCCAAACTAGATCGGCTTGTGAACTCCACGACTGGACATGCTCTACTGAGTTTTATGGATGCTTATTCTGGTTTCCATCAAATTCTGACGTGCCCGCTAATAAAGATAAAACTTTCTTTATCACTGAGAATGGTCTGTACGGATGGCTGATGATGCCTTTTGGGCTTAGAAATCCAACAACTACTTTAAAAGACTCGTCAACATCATTTTCCAACCTCAATTAGGAAGAAATATGAAAGCATACATTGATGACATGATCTTCAAGAATCCTCTTTTGAGTAACCATGTAGACGACTTGAGGGAAACATTTGAAACTCTCAGAATATAAGTTGAGGTTAAATCCCAAATAGTGTGTCTTTGGAGTCTCAACAGGAAAATTCTTGGGGTTCTTGGTAGATCAGAGGGGCATTCAAGCTAATCCAGAAAAAATTTAGGCGATTCTTTATATCAAGTCCCCATGATAGATAAAATAAGTACAACGGCTAACTAGGTGCCTCACCGCATTAGGAAGGTTCTTATCAAAGTCAGGAGATAAATGTCATCACGTTTTTGCTACCATCAAGAAGAAAGCTAGATTTGAGTGGACGACTGAAGCAGAGCAGGCTCTACAGAAAGTGAAAGACCACCTGCGTCAGTTAGCACGCCTACTTAGCCCAGTTGAAAGAGAAAAACTTGTTCTGTATTTAGCCGTTTCACTTGATGTTGTCAGTGCTGTTCTTCTTGCTGAAAGGGAGAGTGTGCAAGTGCCTATGTACTTCGTAAGTCATGTCTTAAAAGATGTAGAAAGTAGATACAACATGATGGAGAAGTTCAGTTTAGCTTTGGTCATGGCTAGCCGAAAGCTACGCCCATATTTCCTTGCCCACAGCATAGTAGTCTACACAGATCAACCTCTCAAGCAAGTTTCACAAAAGATGGAGACAACAGGAAGAATGTTGAAATGGGCGTTAGAACTCAATATGTTCGACATTGTGCTTGAGCCTCGTAAGGCCATAAAGGGACAGGCCTTAGCTGACCTCATTGCTGAGTTAATGCAGCAAGAAGTGGAATAGGTTTCCGACCCTGCTGAAGGTAGGAGTCATTGGACACTGATAGTTGATAGCTCGTCCACCACCAATGGGTGAGGGGCAGGGATTATTGGCCAATATCCTGAAGGAAATAAGTTTGAGTACGCTATGCGCTTTGAGTTCCAAGCCGTCCAACAATGAGGCTGAGTATGAAGCACTCTTAGCAGGGATTAAGATGTGCAAAGCAACCGGAGCTTAGCAAATAGAGGCTAAGTCTGACTCACTTCTAGTAGTCAGCCAGATGAATGGGGAATATGAATGCAAGGAAAGTTCTATGGCTAAGTATGTGAGATTGATCAAAGATGAGACAAAGCAGCTGAAAAAAGTCGACCTGATACAAGTACCCAAATTAGAAAACAACCAGGCCGATGCTCTCTCCAAGCTTGCTAGTTCAGCTGCTTGTGATTCATCTAAAACTGTTTTTTTGGGAAATTAAAGAGAGGAAAAGTATAGAGGAGGAAGAAATTATGTTTCACAGTCGGGGAAAGACATGGATGAAACCTATCATCCACTTTAAAAAGACCGTTCAACTACCAGAAGATCCTATTGAGTCCAAGTACATCAGAGTAAGAGATAATTGGTTTGTGTTATGGGATGAAACTTTGTATAAGAAATCTTTAAAAAGACCCTTCTAAAATGTATTACCCAAGCTGATGGACTGGATGTCTTGAAGGAATTACACGTGCTTCTCATATTTGTGGGCACGCTCTGGCTGAGAAAGCATTGGCCAACTCTCCGGCAAAATGCCATGGATTACGTCAAGAAATGTGTTAACTGTTAAAAGCGCGGAAATCTCTATCAAAGACCTTCAAATATGCTCACCCTAATTCTTTTCCCATTTCCATTTTCAAAATGGGGTATGGATATACTTGGACTATTCCCTTTGGCCGCTAGGCAGAAGAAGTTTGTAATTATTGTTGTGGAGTATTTCAGCGAATCGGTGGAGGCTCAAGCGGTGAGGGGTATTACAATCATATATGTGAAGAGTTTTATATGGAAGCACATCATAACAAGGTTCGGCATGCCCCAGTCTATAGTCTTTGACAATTGTCCATAATTTGAGACACCCAAGCTGAAGGAATGGCTGGCCGAGAGAGATATAAGGGGACACTTTGCTGTTGTAGCACACCCTTAAGCTAATGGACATGTTGAATCATTCAACAAGATACTATCCAATGTCATTAAGCAAAAACTTGACAATGCAAGTGGCTTGTTGGTGGAAGAGCTACAATTGGTCTTGTGGTCGTTAACGACGACAAAAAAGAACTCCACTGGGGAAACACAGTTCATGCTGGTGTATGGAACTGAGGCTGTTTTTCCAATTGAGGTAGAAGAACCTACTCTGAGAGTTCTGCTTTACTCAGACGAAGCAAATTGGACATCAATAAGGATGGCCTTAGATCAGTTGCCTGAAGTTAGGGGCAATGCTCTACTAAGAATGCAGCTCTACAAGCTCCGTGTGGCCCGACAATTCAACAAACGAGTCAGCAGCCGTCCACTGAAGATAGATGATCTTGTGCTTAGAAAGATGGAAGCAGTGGGACGAGCTAAGGAGCAAGGAAAGCTGACGTCTAACTAGGAAGGCCCCTATCTAATTGTGGAAGAGGTTCGATGCGGCACTTATGGGTTGCAAGACATGGAAGGTCGGCCCATTTTGAGGACTTGGAATTCATATAATCTCAAGAATTTTCATATTTATAGTAGTCAGCATGTTATATTAAGTCAAGTGCCACGACACAGAATTGTATACATGTACCCTCGGTCATTCGGCTGAGCAAAAATCATTAATACAATTCCCTTCCTTATTATAAACACTTGGTGTAAATTATATCTACATTTGTTTGTTAATTTTTTTTAACTTTAACCAAATACAAAATCCGTCTTTGTGTAGTCAAGTGATATGATCAAAACAACATCAATTGCTTCAAGACGAAAAGGTGGCTTACTTAGACAATCAGAATAGTGAAAGACTTAGTAAAGGTTTAACTATCATAAATATGTTCGTCCAAAAAATGATAAATCCTAAAAGGATAAAGCCATTTTGAAAAGTACTTTGCTTCCTAAAGGAAGACGACTGAAATGTGAATCAGACTTAGCAAAGTTTGACGCATGTGTCGTCAAAATGCTATTACAACTCATAGACTAACGCTACTTCCTCAAGGAAACTAGCTATACACCTTACCAGACAAAGTATAGTTTGGCACATATAGTCGTCCAAAGGACATCTAACCTAAAGGACAAGCATTTCTTCCTCAAGGAATCCGACCATGATACTTGGGATTTAGAAGAAGACAGATCTTCACAGCAGGTTGTCATGATCTAACAATTAGACCTTCCAATAAGTTCGTCTAGAATCTTTGGCTTGGCTGTTTTCCTTAAGGAAGCAATGTCCGTTTGCAGAATTGCCAACAAGAAGCATATGACGAGTAAGGAATTGAAAGTGCAGCTGAACAAGGTTAAAATAAGTTTTGACCAACAGAACTCTTCGTCTGAAATAGTACCAATTTACAAGAGAGGCTACCTAGTTAACTAAGAGATGAATACTCACTGACAATTGGTTATGGGCCAAAGAACTAAGTGATAACTTGGTAGTGTTTCGGAGCAACTATGTTCGCTGTTTTCCTTCTTGATCCACGATCCAGTCAGATAAATAGTGGCCCAAGAAGTGGGGTAAATACCTGGGTAGCTCCCAAACGAGTTTATTTAAGTTAACCCTTAACCCTTTTCAGGTGGGTTAGGTTGACACTTATCCATAAATATCAAGTTTGCAACATATCCGGTCAAGAAAGGAGATTCTTTTCAAGACGAGTTAAGTTAACACTTAGCAAAAATTATGTGCTTGTGATATATTCGCTCAAAGAGAGTTAAGGACAATTGTACAGATATTGCTTAGACCAAATCTAAGAGAAGTATTGAAACATAGAAATCTACTTCAGACGAGATATTTGAATACTTAGAAATTTTTTCATACAATAAAGCACAAGGCCAGCAAAGTGAAGAAAAGCTATTCATTCAGATGGAAGAAAGTTGTTTGCCAAAAACAACCAAATACAAAGCAGCAGTGTTTGTTATGCTATTACTATGAACTTAGACGAAGTTTTAATGTAATTACAAGGCTTTAAAAGGCAGCCTAAATAAACCAAAAATAAACTAGCCAAAAGTGGACGAGGGTTGTCTGCTGAGTTTCTTCATCATCTCAAACTGGAGTGGATGTCATGTGTGCCCTCCTCACTGTCATACTTCCTGGAGTACTTAGTGTAGTGCAACCCACCTTCTTGGACTTGCACCAGTTCTTATAGAACCGCCTCCTAATTTCCTTACTCAAATGATGAGGAAGGAAAGAAGGAGAATGACAGGATTATACATTAGGGGGAACCATAGCATCAACATGAGGATCTTCCTCATTCAACTCCTCTTCCTCGTCGGTATCCTCAAAGACGAGAGGCTCCTCATTACAAACCTTGGCCTTGTGAGACTCCTCCTGAAATTCAAGTCGGCGTTGAAACCTACTCACCTGATCAGGATCGTCCATTATCTCCATAGCCTTGATTCCCCAGCCCTTGGCCGTCTCCATTGACTCAACAAAGGCTTTGAGGGCATCTTGGAAGTTGACTTTTGCTTCATTCTTCAGTTAAGCTACTTCCGCTTTGAGTCTAGAGATCTCATTGTTTAGCTCAGCCGAGGTAACATTAGAAACTTCCTTCTCCCTTGCCAAGTTGTCCAGCATGGTATTCCTGGCCAGACGCCACTCCTCCTTGTCCTTGAGCAGCTCAGTGATCTTGATCAGTGACTCAAGTTTGGATGAGCGCTTCTCCATGGCCTCCATGTTCTGTCGATGCTGATTCTTGAGGCTCTCACAAGTCACTATGGCCTCATCTCCAGCTGTAGTTGCCTTTTGGACGAAGGCAAAATTTTCCTTGCGTAGGTCCTTCACATAGTTTTCCATGACTATGCTCCAGACGTACACCTGAAATTAAAACAAAAGAAGAAGTTAGAAGAAAACATAAATCAAGAGAAAAGGTTAAGGAATGCTAGATGCAGAAGAAAGGTGATACCTCGGCAGACAGCTGAGACATGTAGCCCACATGTCCAGCCGCGGCTCCCCTCGGCCCCTCGACATAGTCTTTCGGGAAGGCCTCCATGGCATCCTTCTTTATCTTCTTCTTCTCCGCCGAGGAATACTTAGCAAAGGAGGGGATAGCCTCGTCGGGCGAGTCTACGTCCAACGTCTCTACGACTGGAGATTTTCCTCTATCTGAAAAGGATGAACTACTAATTGTACGAACAGGGATGACCACCGCAAGCTTGTTTGACGGACTTATCAATCGTCCACCAACCCGCAGCGTTCGGACCCAATTGGAATAGCATAACTCACCAGAAGAGGGTGACTTCGTCCGAAAAGGGTGGGGCATTTAAACCACCAGCTGACCCACGACCCTAGTATAGGCCGAGGTCTCAGGAAAAACCGCATCCGGCTGTGACAATTCTTCAAGATTCAAACCAGCTGCGTCCAGCTGGCTTTTTAATCAGTAGGAGTGGAATATTCTCCAGCTCCTACTACGGTGGCCGCTGGTGGTAAGATTATCGGGTCTGAAGCCTTTCTCCCCTTTCACCGGTGTGGATAGGTGCCTTACGGACAGATGAGCTCGCCTGACTGACCTTTTTGCTGGAGCAAAAGACTTTGATTTTTTTGGGAAAGAAGGTTTTCCCTTGAAGCGGCCGACCGCTTCCTTGATGAAGTTGGCTTGGCAATAGACGCTTTCGCCGTCGCCGAATTTCTCTGCAAGACACCAACATATAAGTTAGGTTTATACGAAGACATATCATATCCCATGACGAAGGTTACCCCTAGAAGGTACACGGCTAAAGCTCAGCCGATCCTCTCCCTAAGGAATCTTCATCCCAAGTTATCTTTATACACAAACAAAGATCAATCAAAGAACGAGTACTATATAGACCTAAGGTTATTCAATGAAGGAATCCGTCCAAAGCTGGTCGTTTTCCTTCTTTTACTAATATTCGTCCACATAGGCTACCAGACGAAGGCGACAACAGAGCGAAGGTTCCTTAAAGAAGGAATACGTCCTGATCTGGCCGTCTTCCTTCTTTGCCAAGCTTCCTTCATAAAAGCTCAAGGACAAGGATCGTCCAACAAGTAAACCATCAAACACATGACAAGTTTCCTTCTGTGACCAGTCCACAAGAGCCCTCTGCCGAAGAAAACATAGGAAGAAGGTCATCTTTGTACGACGACTTCCTTCCGCAAACAATATTCGATCAAAAAAAAGGAGAAATATATATATATGTATATACTTACCAGCGTCTGTTCACGCTTCTTAGACGAAGCTTTATAATACTCCGCCAAAAGATTGCCACCAAATTGGCTCATATTGTTGACTCCTTTCCAAGACGATGGGAATTCTTTCCTTGCCGGTTCGTTTCACAAAGAAACAAGACTTGGTTAAACAAATTCAGAGTTACTTGACACTGACAATTACTTGGGCAAGACTAGGACAATACCTAAATCTTTGCCCTGCTTTAGTCCAGCGGCAATCAAAAATTTCGCACTAAAAGTCATTTCTTTGAAGGGAATCCGACCCGTTGGTCCCTTCAAAGCAACCTTCTTAGGCTTTGGGCATCCAGACCTCCCAAGCCTAGATTAATGTACTTTGTGGCCGAGAAATGGGCTACTACAACATCATCGTGCCTATTTTCCAACTCCAATATAGGGGCACCCCGTCCTATATTGGAAACTGCTCGGTTTCTGTACATATATAGCGTCTAGCCGTCTCTACGTCCGAAGCTTGGACAAATACAAACTCCGAGTTCTAATTTTTCATTTTTTATGATTTCTCAAAGACCGTCATGAACCCTACCCTATTGCATACACTATACCAAGTCCCCTCTATTGTCTTTTGAAACTGAGAAACATAGTGCATGTGGGTGAAAGCGGCAAGAGACAGAGACAAGCCACGTAGTTCACACGTAGCAATGAAGGTCAGGATATTTAGCCAAGCACTGGGGGCTAGCTGGTTGTGACCTAAACTATAGTGTCTAAGAATATTGAAGATAAAGGGGTGAAAAGGAAATCTAAGGCGCGTCCAAGGCTAACTTATATACAACAAAAATTGGCTGGGAGGGGCATGAAAAATCGTTTCCTCTTTCTTAGGGAGGACGAAATGGAAAACATTCATAGGCATCTCCCTATCTAGACGACTCCCATTTCAATGTCTACACACACATAGGCTGGGTCAGTGAGAGGACCTAGACAGTCCATCAATTCTACAGAGGTAGTGGAAGGATCAGACTCTGCTTCCTCTTCTACTTCCTCATCATCCTCGTCTTAGATTCTTCCAGACCGACCAACTTTATTCTGGTAATCCTCTAAGTCCTCAAGATAACACTCAGCCAAAGTCTCGATCTCTAGTGGTTGGATCTCCTCTACTATATCAGACACCTCCCTCTCTTGACCTCTTCTAGTAGACTCTTCCATCTCAAAACTGGAGGTTGGAGGAACTATTGAACGTCTTAGACGTGACGTTTGCTTGACGCGTGCCAGATTGCCATGCACAGGCAGAGACTGGGTCGTCGGAAATGGTTCATGTGTTTGATTAAAACAATGGTATTGATATTCAGCCGATATGGGCCCAACTCTAGAAAAGCCGAAGATGAAAAAGAATCGGCTCTAGGGTTAGCACACTCCATGGGATGGCTGAGGTTATTGGACGAGGTAAAGGATACCATTTTTATTTTAAAGAAAAGAAAAATTTATATAGAGGAAAAATAAAAGGAGAGAAAAGGAAAATACATGACTAAGAGCTAAACGAAGACGTGAAGGACTTTTTCTTCTCTCCTTCAACAAGTCAAGACGCCCTCAGCAAAGTCAAAGTTCCCAAGGAAAAATCTTTCCTCAAACCAAATAAAAAATATTCCCTTTTTTCTCTCTCTAGAAAAGACCCCTAGAAACAGAAAATAGTTTCTCTCTCTAAAATTTCTCTTTCTAGAAGCAAAAATTCAAAAGTGACAAATGAAGACTTTGAGGGGTGTATTTATAGGGGGGTAAAAAACTCTCCCCCTCCTCAAGTCAGTCCACATGTGTCGCTTCCTAGAAGTGACACGTCACTTATGCCTTTTCTGATTGGAAGGAAAATCAGTTAAACCTCGAAACCGTATGGCATTAATCAGTCAAAATCCAGATCAATCCCCTTTTAGGGGAAAATGTTGTGACCTGGCAAAAGTAGGACATGTAGACCAATTGAAAGGTGCCACGTGTCCCAATTGTCGTATGCCACGTGGGGAAAGGGGTTGAATGCCCCATGTTGGAGTTCAAGACTGATATGTGGCACAAACATAACGGGATGAATGATCTCATCATCTCTGAAAATGAGGCCCATATATTCTCTAGATGAGGGAATAATTGATAAGGTTTTAGTCGTGTCACCTAATCAAAAATAAACCTACGGTCCTCTAACTATGGTAGTCAATGGAAGCAGGGTCGAATCCACAGGAGACAAAGTTTCTAAATTAATATTCAATCAATCAGCTACTTCAGATGAAATCAGGGAAGAATTGACTGAACTAAAGATTAAACTAAAGAAGACGAATTAAATCGAGGAATTAACTATGGACTAAAAACCTAGGTTATTAGGACAGTCCACCATGCTTATACCAATCAAATAGGGTCAACTACTATCAAAACCTAAGTAAAGAGTCGGGGGATTAGAGCATGTGTTGAGCTATGGTTAAGACTCAACGCTCATAGTTCAACATACGCCGCATGTTCACTAACGTAATCAGAACTACTGACGTGTCCTAGGCCTCTAGTCGTAAGACGGATCTGTGCAAACAACTATTAACCCAAGCAATCAATGAAATTGTACACTAACATTAATCACTAATTAAGAACAAACCACATCACAATCACCCTAATCAAGCCCAAGAAATTGATAGAAATCTAAATCACAATCATGGTATAAACATGGCTTCCCTATCTAACACCCTAGAAAGAAAACTACTCACTCATAATCGAATTAATAACGACAAAACTAATATGAAACCCTAATAATTGCATCATGAATAATTGAATAAATAAACTAAGCAATCGAGAATAATAAAAGAGATTAGGGTAAGAAAGAATACCAATTGACAGAAAGCAGGAACTTTTATTGAAATCGGAACAGGTTCAATCACCTTTAAACTAATCTAAGTGTTTAAACTAAGCTACGAACAATGAAGAATAAAACTAGAGTCTAAAGCAGTAAAAGGATGAATAAAATATGTCTCTAAAAAAAGAGGAAAAAAGGTATTTATAATGCCCCTCAAGTCTAATTAAAATAGGAAATAAAAGACGAAGTCCGCGACAAAGAGCGCCAGACCCGATCGGGCCCGAGGCCTCCACCCGATCGGGCCAAATACAAATGAGCCCTCCTTTTGTTTCTCGTGGTCGGCGCAGCAGCCCAGCAATCGAGGGTGAGAACTGCCGCCCACCCGATCGAGCCCGAGCACAGTACCCGATCGGGCCTGGAGGCAAAAATAATGAGAATAGGCAACACCAAAAATTACAACACTATATGAAGTGTTACTTTTGATAGTCTAAGGCAACACCAAATAGGTGTTACCACCAAGTAAATATATTTACACTTCATTGTAAAGCAACGGTAAGAAAACTGTTGTCATAGACTAAATAAGACAACAACTACTTCAGTGTTGCGTAATTTTTATCTATGACAACGATGTTTTTGAAACTGTTGCCTAAAAAGACAACAGAATCAAAATTGATGCTTTATAATGCAACTATAAACTTATGTTGCCAATCTTGGCGACAATTTCACTAATATGCGCAACATAATTTGGGATGTTACCTTATAATATGTTGCAAATAATTCAAGTCAATGTTTTATTAAATTTTCTCATTTACAAAATTTACTAAAAGGTTCTCATATTTGCCACAATAAATTTATTCATAGTATCACCCTAAATTCGCGACTATCCTTCATATTGTAGCAAACAAGTGGTTATGGTTTTTTTAAAAATATAATCTCATTTATAAGTATGAGATTATATTGAGGTAAGAAGAATAATTTTCTGGGATGTCCTCGCACATGGCCCCCACTTAGAGGCCCATTACAAGTCATACACCCCAACCCCCCCCCCAAAAAAAAATCCAAGCATTTGCTTGGAGTAAGAATTGATTCCTAAACTAAATTAGGGAAGATGGAAAGGCTCACCACTTGAGTCAACTTCTATCCTTAACAAGTGGTTATGCTTGAATTAAAAAAGATAGACTTTTTTTCTTCTCGTCGTACGTGCTTCCATTCAAATTAATATATAGATAATTATGATAAAATCTCAATTAATATATATATATATATATATATAAATATATAGGAAGAGGATCCGGTGAAAATTATTTTCACCGTGAAAACCAAGTAAAGGGGTACATAGGACTCATAAAGGGGTACGCGTGCAATCATTAATGACATTTTTGTAAATAGTAACAACTTTGATATTAGTAGCACAACTTTGATGTTAGAAGCACGCGTACCCTCTAATCGTAATATGAACCCTTGTAAATCTCATATGTACCCCCTTTTTCCTACCAGGACTGTCAGTTTTCAGTTTTCTGCTAAAAACCTATACTTTGCTGAAAGCTGAAAATTGACTGTCCTAGTAGGAAAAGGGGGGTATATATGAGATTTACCAGGAGACATATTACGATTAGAGGGTACGCGTGCTTCTAACATCAAAGTTGTGATGCTAATATCAAAGTTGTCAGTATTTATAAAAATGTCATTAATGAATGCACGCTAACCCCTTTATGTCAACTTGTATCCCTTTTACTTGGTTTTCACCATGAAAACAGTTTAAAATGGTACATTTGAGGCATAAATGGGTATGTGTATTTCATTGATGACATTTTTGTAAATACTGACAACTTTGTTTAATTTATATTTTTTTTTACTGAAATTAGTTTTGTTAGACTTAACCTTTTTTTAATAAACGTTTATTAGTCGAAATTAAAATTTAACTTTTTTGCTAGAGTTAACGTGTTTTGCTAACTTATTTGTGCTAAAAATTTAACTTTTTTGCTAGACTCAACGTGTTTTGCTAGACAAAACGCAAATACATTTGCCTGTAGATATGAAATAGAAAAAATATTTTTTAAATGAAAAAGTATAACATATATTAAATATTTCTTATGTTTCACTACACTTCTTTTTTTAAGCTTATTAAGGAAGTGATTTAAGGGTCTAAACGAGTAAATTTTTCGATGAAATTTTAATACAAGCAAGAATGAGACCCTCTATTACTTGTGCTAAAATTTCATCGAAAAATTACTCGTTAAAACCATTAAATCGCTTTTTTGATAAGTGTGAAAAAAGAATATAGTCAATAAAAAACCGAAATATGGTCTACTTACTCTACTAAAAATCAGAGATATTATTAGCCCAAAATATAAAGGAACTATAAAGAAAACCTAAACATCTCCCGCCCTCTTTATGGCAGTTCCCACCAACACACAAGTGTTTGATGCGAAAAAACCACCCCCCACATTCAAACTCCTTCAACTCCCTCAACTCTTTCAACTGATGAACACCTACGTTGCTTGCGTTCTTATTGCCAAAACATCAATTCGTGTTGTTGTGCGACCTCAATTTCTCCTCAAATGCTTGCTATCTAATGGTCATATCCGATCAATCTGAATTGGTAATTTATCTCAAACCTCTGAATTTTTTTCTTCTATCGATTTAATTAGTGGAATAGATTTTGCCCAACTTAGAAATTTTCTTCAATAAGCAATATATCTGATGCTAATAGACTTAATCAGAAAAGCATCACCAAACGAATTGGTGAGTATAATTGGAAAAAGGCATGTATATCTATATTGTGCGCAACATTGATTTGGTCCATATTGGGAAGATTGAATGATTTGTTTTGTGATTGATTAGGTGGCATGTATATCTTTTATATAGCATATTGGGATCTTTGTAGATAGTCAGTTTTGGTTTTGGTTCCTATAAACTTGTAATTCTAGTTCATTAATGCAGGCAAGTAATTAAAAACACTTAAAAATGCACATCCTTTATCTTGTGAGCTGTAGGAGCTTTTGTTGTTTCTGTGTTTTCTGCAACATAACTTATGGTTTAGGTTCTCATTTTAATTCTTGTCATGGTATAAGTAGTTTTTGCAATTGCCTATAAGCAATCTGTCTCCTTTCCTTCCTCCCCCATTTACTAGTCTGGAATAAGGTTTAAAGTTGATTATGGTTAACCAGACTCCACCTATGGGAAGTTTCTTTATAGGTCTTGATGAGTTTCTGTATGCATGAGCCTTTAGGGGTGAGGAATTTAAAATATCTACAAGTAAAAAAAACATTAGATGAAGTTTGTGTAGAAAGCTCGGTAATTGGAGGGGGAAGACCATGGAGCAAAATTATGATCTTACTTCACTGCCCCTCTACTCGATTGCTAAAGATGATTCTCTGCCCAAATTCCTATGAATGCATTTCGATGTATGGGTGTAACATAGATGTACATTAGATTTATTCATGGTGCAACTAATACACAACTTTTGTAATTTGAGACCCAAGAACTGAAAACTAGTAATGATCCCGAATATAAAAAGAGGAACTATAGGATTATGTCATGGTAAATTAGTCAATTTAGCTGTCTAAATAGCTCTTTCTATTTTCACTCCTCATCTAAGTAAATAATGAAAAATTGAAAATATAAATGCTTCTCACGTCAATTTTTATATTCTCCTTCTCGTGTCTATTGAGGTCTGCCACCCCCTCCCCTGTTGATGATGTATTTTCGAGTAATTATTCTCGTAATTATAGTGAAAATTAAAGAGTTGGATTATCCGGTTTTGATGTAGAGACGTAAATTGAAGAAATTTTTTGACTACAAAGCAAATGATTTAAAGTAGGCTTCTGATTCACATTTAAGAGGCAAACGTAAGAGGTGTTCAATGCTCATATTCATTGTTGTTGCATTCTTTTCCTTTCTAACTTGCTTACTATAGTTTATGCTTTTCATTATTTTATAAACATTATATTGCCTCTATTCAGGGGAAGAAATGGGTTTTGGGAACCATTGGAGTTTGTTGAAGAGGCTACAAGTGTCGTTTGAAGAAAAGCATTTCCTAAACTATCAAAATGATGCAAAGAGGATGAAGAACCGACCAAGAAGGGTACCAAAGACAAAGTTTACGACATTGTTAAAACTTTAGCATAGTGAAGGTATGACATTTTTTAAATATTTAGCTGTTTCTACCCTCCTCCCCTATCATTACATATGTCTATTTCTTGTCTTATGAAATGATTATAGATTTAATGGCCTCATTTTTTTAGGGTATTAGTTAAAGATAACAAGCAAATCGTCTAGTGGGAAAGGAGAAGAATATTGTGCATAATGTACGACAAAGGGGTTTTGCTTGGGTCAAAGAAAATTGGGTGAGTATAATTTTTTTTCCCAATTTCACTTTATACCTAACTTACATTTGCAAAGAATATTGTCTTATACTCAATATATGTATATAGAAACAAGCAAGAAACACATGCAAGAAACACAACCAAAGATCTGACACTAGTTGAGTTGTTTATTGAAACTCATAAGAAAAACCGGACAAAGCGTAAGCCTAGGGACCCTAGAAACAAATTAATTTCAAGATCCTAACTTCATGTAAGTATATAATTTTGCACCATGTTATTCTGTACAGGTACTTTTTCTCTCATTTAGGAACTTGGAAAGTAGGCTAAACTTAGACAACCAAATTCACATCTAGCTCAAATGATGTTGAGAGTGTTGTCTCTACTATGTTTTACTATATTTTCCTAGCAATCAGTTACACTTCTTTCCCAAATTCAGTTTAGTTTCTCAACAAACTAAGTTGGAATTAAGTTCGTGTTTCTCATGATATACATTTTTGAAAGATCAGAAAAAATGTTGGGAGTAGTTTTCATATATTCAGACCCCTCTTAAACTTGGATCTTGGCTTCTTCCTGCCCTTGTTGGCCTCCTTTGTAGTTGACGTGTTCATCTTTCCCCTTGTTCAAATATATGTTGTTGCTTTAATATTATGTCATTTCCTTTGATATTGCAGGGATCGAACTATATGGAAGAAGAAAATGTTGAAGATGAGGATGAAGACAAAGACGAAGACTAATTAACTTCATGACACTTTAGCTTATCCATTTAAGACATGATTTTCCTTCTTGTGTTTATTAGATTGTGTTAAACCTTTGTTGTATACTCTTTCCAATATGTTATTTGGATTTATCTTGGATGTTGGGGTTTGGATTGGATTGGAGTTTCGTTGTGAGTATTTATGTTTAAATGAATATTGTTATTTTATGAATTTGAACTAATTTAAAGAAATTTCATTAGGAAACTTGTTGCTGAGTATTAATTGGTGTAAAGTTCCATAATCGATTATGGTCTATTGATGCGATAACAGGGATTTGAAATTTGTATATGACATATTATGGTTACATGACTTCAGATAAGTATGCTTTTAACACCCATGAAAACATATTTTAGTTTGGTAACGATTCATAGTTGTTACTTTTGAGATAATAGGCAACATTTTTTATAATATTATTAATGTGGACAACAATTGGAAACTGTTGCATGTTGTAATGTAAGGCGACAAGTTAAAATTGTTGCCAAAAATCGCAACAGTTTTCGTTTGTTGTCTTAGCAAAATTGTTGCTTTAGGTACATTTTCCCTTGCATTTTGAAAATTGTTGCCTTTGAATCAAATATTGTTGCCAAAAGAATAGACCACAGAGGTAATGCAACGCCTCAATTCTGTTGCCTTAGATTTAAGGCAGCAATATTTTATTTTTGGCAATGGTTTTCGACTATTACCTATGCCTGATTTTGTTGTAGTGCTGGAGGCAAATGAGCCCAGCTCATTCTCCTAGTCCGCAGCATCATAGTGAGAGCTAGCAGCATCCGACCCGATCGGGTCGGGCAGGGGTTGCCCGATCGGGTCTGGGCACATGTGAGCTCGCCCGATCGGATCAGGCATGCCTTGCCCGATCGGGTCCGCAACTTCTCTACCCGATCATAATTCCTTCGCCCGATCGGGCCATTTTTTGCCCGATCAGAGTACGGAAACCTCCTTTTTGACTCTTTGGCTCTCTAATCTTCACGTTTAGGGGTCTTGGGACCTCCTAAATTATCCATAAAGCTCGTGAGCCATCCTACGTGCCCCATAACATCTCGTAAAGCCGTGGTTGCTTCCAAATGGCTCGGGAATAAGGAGAAAACTCCCTAAAACCTGCAATTCAACACTAAAACACAAAACCACAACTATATACGATAGTTAGCACAAAATAGCTCCCAAGAGCTCCAATGACGCACAAATTAGCTTGTAAATAAGGGAGAAAAGTTATATAAATACGTGATATCAATAATCAGCCGTAATTCCAATGAAAGGCAGCAAATTATTGGTGGAGAATATCAAGGCAATAATAGCACGACAAGTGTCGCTTGTTTATTGCTTAGCCAATCAACTCCCTTTATTGTAGGGTGCTCCTTTTCATTTCCAAACACTATAAGTAGTCCGTCAAAATCAGGTAAAGGGTAGAATCTCACCAACTTCCTAAACTTATTCTTTCCAAATATAGTAAGATTTTCTCTCACTCAGATACTGACTTAAGCATCGGAGGGGGAACCAACTACCAAACCCCAGGGTTGGTTTCCTTGTTTGCAAGTTTGGACCGGAAGCTACCAGCATCTGGGCACAAGTCTCAGTAAAGAACTCAGCTATCAGAGTTGGAAGAAGAGCTAAGCTTTCAGCAGTTAACAACAATTCCCATGGTAATGCTTATTTATCCTAAATTAACTTCTTCTTAAATTTTCATTCCCATCTAATACCACCTCATATGTGGTAATGAGGTATAATGAAAATTGCTTCCCCTTTGGAGAAAAACACAAGCTTAGGGTGAGATTGCTTCCCCATGGAGAGAAAACACACGAAATGGGGGTTTGAAATTGCTTCCCCGTAAAGCACTTAAGAGTGCTTCCATTGTAACATTACACTTCAAATTCATTTCCATTACCATCATTTATTAACGACTACCAAACGGACCATTAGGGTTATACCTAGAAAATCTAAGGCATTATTTAGTCATCGAGAATAAGATAAACCATTATTCTGGCATGATCTCACTAAAATTTTCACCCATAAAACAGAACCATGGATTGTCATTGGCGATCTTAATGAATTTCTTCTATTGATTGATAATAAATTTGGCATTCCAGTAAACACATCCCGGTGTCCAAAATTAAGGAACTTTATTGACCAAACTAATTCGTCAGCCGTTCCAGTAAAAAGCTATCTTTATATATGGAAAAGAAAACTTTAAAATTATGCGGTACATGAAAGGCTTGATAGAGAAATAACAAATGATTGGTGGAACACCTTATTTCCATAAAGCTTTATAATAAAGGAAAGATTTACTAGTTTAGATCATGTACCGATCTTATTAAACACAGACATGCATCAGCCTTACTATGCATCCAAATTCAGATTTCAAAATGTTTGGGTGAATAACCCAGAGACTGATAAAATTGTTACAAGTAACTAGAAATAAATAATCTCACGATCAAGATTCTATACAGTTTGCAACAAACTCGGATGCATTAAAACTGACCTTAAAATATGGAGCAAAGAAAAAGTTGAGTACTCTCAAGGGAAACTAGAAGAAAACAATGTCAAGATACAAAATCTAGAAAATCAACTATGGCAATCTCCTAATAATCTTCACATAGAGCAACATCTCTCTCGTCTATTAAAAAAGAGAGAACAAATATTTTCTTTCAAACAAAGATATTAGGACAGATACGCAAAGAAAAATTGGCTTACGAAAGGTGATTGTAACTCCCGATTCTTCAAAATAAAAAACGACTTAGACCAATGGCTCCCTCAACTACCGAATGAAATAGACAATGTATTTTGTAAGGAATCTAAAACCAAACTTTTAATGTCAACAACATACAAAGATAGGGATATTATGATCCCCTAGTGTGACAGGTAGCATAACTAATGCTGACAATAAAGCCTTAATCAAGCCAGTGACAAAGCAAGAAATTTATGATGCTATATTTGATTTAAATCCATACAAGATCCCTGCCTCTGACGGATCTGACTCAAAATTCTATCAAGCCTATTGGCCTAAAACAGAAGGACATGTGTCTAGCAATTCAGAACTTTTTTAAACACTGACAATTCCTAAAGAGTGTCAATCACACTCTACTATGTCTCATTCCAAAAGTGGATAATCCAGAAAGAACTCACCATTTTCAACCGAGTAGGCTATGTCGTACAAAATAATAGCAAAAATACTTGTTACTCGTCTACGACAGTGCTAAGAAAAATCATTAGCCCTTTACAAAGTGCATGTACTTCTAACAGAGTCATCTAACAAATTCTTATTGCACAAGAAAAATGTTAAAAACAGCTTCCACAATTCTAAGAATCAAACAGGTTGGTTTGCCTTAAAGATAGACATTGGAAACACATATGGTCGCATAGTATGGGATTTCCTTGCTAAAACTCTCGAAGTTTTACCATTCCATACCACCTCGATAAACGGGATTTGCTACTACGTCATGTCAGTATCTTATTAGGTGACTGTGAATAATCACATTCTGACATATTGCCGCCTTCTAGAGGTTTAAGGTAAGGAGATCATTGTCTCCATTTCTTTACATTATTTGCATGGAAGCGCTAGCACGACAACTTTCCTATGCATCTACAACAAATATATCAAGAATCGGAAATAAATTAAGCCAAAAGTGGATCTAAATTAGGGTTGTTTTTTGCACACGATTTTCTCTTATTCTGTAAGGCCACACAAGTTGCAATCAACAACCTAAACAGGATTCGACACTTATACTGCCAAAACTCTAGTCAACTAATAAATTACCATAAATCGTCAATTATCTTCTCAAAGCATACGCCAACCTAGAGAAAACTACTTATTGCGGCGAACTTCAATATGAAACCTAAGCTAAGTCTAGGAAGATATCTTGGCAAATATTTCTCTCCCTACAAAAGCACAAAAGAAGCTTTTCAATTTGCTAATCAAAACTGACAAAAATTTGAACAACTAGAGCTCCAACTTTCTCTCTATTGCTGGAAGAACAATATTAATACAAAGCAATCTGGAAACAGGGGCAAAGAGAAAGGGGGCTAGTGGAGGCGGTCGCCCCCCTAAGGTCCAAAAAATTTTATGCATATGTAGAATTAATTCAATGTAGTACAATATCACTTGATAGACTTGACTTAGTTGGTTTTCATCATAAAAAACTAGATGACTCATAGAACTCGAGTTTAATTCTCCATACCAACATTTTTTCTCTTTCATACAATTTCTTTTTCACATTATTATTAGTTTTAGCCCCCTCATCCGAAAATTCCTACCTCCTTCATTGTCTGGAAGCCATTCCCTCCTTTACAATGGCAACAACTAAGATTACCAAGTCCATAACTAAGAAATTAGATGCACTAAACAAAACTTATTTTGGAAAAATCATCCCCACTCAAACGACACCCCCATTATTGCATGGGACAAAATTTGTGCTCTCAAAGCCGTGGCAGGCCTTGGGCTACGAAAAACCTATCATATGAACCAAGCTCTCGTAGCGAAATTAGAATGAAAAATGCTTTCTATCCCATTGATAAGAAGTTTTTAGTGTTTTGTTAAGGCACTTTAAAACACTTTCCAAACAATATTTATATCACCTAACAAGAAACTACTATGGACGTAGTAAGGGCAAGTGAAGGGTCGGTCCACAGGGAAAGAGGGATAAACTAAGGTTTAATGAGTCTAAAACTACCTAAGGAAAATGGTATTTGGGGGTATAAGAAGGATTTATTCAACTATCAACTAATGAATAACTAAAGAATAAGCTCTAGCGATCAAATATGAGACGTAAATATGATAAAGGAAACACTAGATTTCAGGATACCAGTATGAACTCGGGCTAGACAATGATTATCAATGCTATAGTGATTCAAGTTTGATGAATATGGAAGGTTAAGTCTGCCTCTAAATTACTTGAGTCCTCTCTTGAATGATCCTCAACAGTATTCGACTATGCAATAAACCAAATCCTCTCTTGAATGGTCTTAACTCAATTAATTAAAAGATTCTATGAGTGCGAAAAACCCCTAATTAAAGGATCCCCTAATTTCTTACCTAATCCCCTGGCCTACAAAATAGGTCGACACATTGGAATGACAAAGGAATTCAACATTCAATGAATAACAAATACAACACTAAATGCCCTACCATAAATGAGATCAAGATCTATCCTAGGGTGTCAAAACTCCAAGATCAATGGATAAACAACATAATAAACCACAATTACCTTAACAATCCACATTAAGCCCTAATCCATACTACCACCCAAACCCTAGATATGAAACTACTCACTGATCATCGATACTAGGCAATTGAGATTAATAAAAGTAAATATGATTAACAATGAATTGAGAATAAAGTAAAGAGTTGAGAAATAATACTTGACTTAATGAGAGATTCGAACTTCAATAAGAGTAACAATGAGAGAAATTAAGTGTTTTAGAGAGTTTTAGTGTTAAGAACTAAGAGACTAATTGCTAAAAGGTCGACCATTACAAAGTAATTAACTCAACCTATTTATAAATTGGTAAGTATGTTTGGCAGGTGGCTAGCAAGGTTGATCATGTATAAAATGGGTCCATCATATCTATATTAAGGATAGTAATTGGTGGGAATACACAATTCCTTCTAATGCTAGTTGGGTGTGGAAAGGGATTCGTAAAGTGAAAGAAATGTATAGAGCTGGTTATAATGATGGGAAGCAATGTTTGAATGAGGAGAAAAAATACACTACAGATGGGTATAACTGCTCAAGGGATCTTTTGATAGGGTTGTATGGTGTCATTGGGTTTGGAATGGCTTGAATGTCCCCAACCGTGCTTTTTTATCTCATGGTTAATGGCTCTTGGTAAGGTCATAACAAGGGAAAAGTTGGCTGCTGCACGTGTTTGTGATACTATTGATTGTCTGTTGTGTAACCAAGGACAAGACTCTTGTATGCATCTATTTTTCAGATGTGTTTTCAGTTATATAGTTATTTCAAAAGTAATGGCATGGTTGGATAATAGATGCTATGGTGCTGAAAGTGTGTACACTGGATGAAAGAGATGGGGGAGAAGATACAGGAGTAGAAAACAACAACTGGTATGCTATTCTGCTCTGGCTGCTGCTGTTTATCATGTGTGGTTGGCAAGAAATGAGGCCTTTTGGCATGCTGATGTTCCCATGCATGATCAGGGGGTCAAGAGGATAAAGATGGATGTGTGTGGAAGAGCCAAACATGTGTTTGCTGTTAGTATTCTTCCATATGCGATCAAAGAATGGTTACTTGCTTTGGAGGTTGTAAATAATTAGTGATGTAACTTTGAGGTTTGTTGTAGTCTGCTGTTTGTGTTTTTCTGTAGTTTGTGTTGATGTGTGATAGTTGACCCCTTGTTGGGTGTATCTTGGATATTGCTCTTTTTGGTAATATATTTCTTATATTTTACCAAAAAAAATTATTAATTATTTTCAAAATAAAGTCAAAAAATTGGCCAAAAAAGTGGAACTACAAGTCTACACGAGCGTGGACAAAACCCCACGGGGCATCTGGACCTGATTCTCTAGAATTAGTGAGCAGGCAACAACTTTTTTGCATCCGTAAAAATCAAGATCCACGAGCGTGGGAAAAACCCCACGGCTGTGTGGACCTGATCATCTTAAATCAGGCGGCAAGCAGCAAATAAATTGTGTTCGTGGAAAAAGGCGGCCCTTGGCATGGGCAAAACCACACGGGCGGGGCCTACTCAAAATCCTGAAATAGCAATCAGTTGTGTTCTTCTTCTTCCTCCTTCAAGAAGCTACACGGTCGTGTCACATTCCACACGACAATGTAGACCTGACTTCAAGCCCAATGACATCTAAACTCTACAATAAATCCTCCAGTGATCGTAGTGGCTTAAAACACCTGCTAGTTAGCCTAGAATTCATCCAATAACAACCAAATAGAGCGTGAAACAACAATGGATCTCAAACATGATATAAACCATGCAATCCTGGATATAAAGGCTCTAAACTACATGAAATGACACTAAAATGCTCTACAAATAAGCACAATAAAGTGCTTATCAAAATCTCCCAAGCTAGACCAATTGATTGTCCTCAAGCAATGAAAACTAAACACAATGGGAAGAGTTCAATGACTCCTCACAATGATACGTATGCTAAGATAAAGAACACAGATTAAAGACCTTTCAAACAGTATCATCAATAAATACAAAACACTATCAAGCCTCAAGGTTTGTAGCACAAGGAAAAGAAATCAATCTTACCACAAATTGTCCCCTAAGCTTGGCTCAGTCATATAGAGGGTAGCTCTCACTTTGGTCGTGCTCAGAGTCTCTCGTGTGTTTATATGGTTACAATGCTTGCTCAAGTCTCAATTCCGTTGACTAAATCCTACTATAGGCTTTCATATCATCTCACTCTCCATTGCATGAGAAATTAGTAATTTTCAAGAATCATGAGGACTTTATCAAGCTTGTAATGAAGGCTCAGGTAAGGGTGTGGAATCATTTAGGAATTTGATGCTAAATAGGGGAAAGTGTAGCTTTCTAATCCAACACCATCTAAACAAACACGAACCCAAACCTTTTTTAACTTTGATATAACTGATATGTTCATTTTATATACGTTTTTAGCCTCGTTTACGCTCTTGTTTTAGACTCTTTTAGAGCTCCTTAGAGATCTCTATTGTGAGATTTGATGTGTTTGGGTGTGTTTCGAGTTTTCAGCTTACATTTTGCATATTAGTTGTATGAGGCCTTTATCTTGCATTTGGGAACATTACCCAGATTATATGAGCATTTGGAGTACCACGAGACCAAGCCTAGAGCTCTCGGATGAAAAGGTGTAAGATCGGAGTTGAAATGCGCCCTCCCGCCCGCTCGGGCCCGAGAGCACTTATAGAGCCCTTGAAAAATTTCGCCTAAGTTATCTCCGCCGACCACCCTGGCGGCATGCCCGTCCGGGCCATCTTGCTCGCCTGCCCGGGCACTGATTATGAGAGTCATGTGAAGATTATTTGAAGATTGGGCGCGCGGGTGCCTTCGCCTGACCGGTCGGTTTCTAAGAGCACTTAATTTTTCCGTTTCTATTGTTTTTTTCACCTTGTCTATAAATAGTGGATGTTAATTTCGATTATATTATCTTAGTTTTATCTTAGCTTTGTATTAGTTTAGTTTTCTAGACTCTTAGTTTTCTCTCAAGTACTTTTGTTCGAAGATCTTTTGGTTTCAATAAAGTTGATTCCTTTAGCGTAAATCTGGTAATTTTTCTTCCATTACTTTTCATTATTTTGAATACTAGTCTCATAGATCTTAATTATGTCTTCCCTCATTATAATTACTTTCGTTTCCAAAGTCATGTCTGAGTAGTTCCTGTTCTAGGGTTTCTAGGGAGGGAAGTCATGCTTATATTATGATTTTGATTTGAATGTATTAGTATTACTTAGGTTGTGATTAGAGCAATATAGTGTGATTTCTACTTGAATCATGATTTATGTTAGTGGCCAATTTTTTCAATTGCATTTGGGCAACACTAGTATGACCCGATCGTAGGATTATTGGTAGAGGCTTAGAACACACTATTAATCCTGATTATGTGAGCGATCGTACTACATATGTTGGATTATGAGCGTTATGACCGATCGTAGGCTTAACACCTGCTCTATTGCTGGACTATAGACCTAGGTTTTGTTAGTCTTTGAAGCCCTTTGATTGATATATGCATGTTGGATTGAACTAATGCCCTAGACTTTATTATGTGATTTAATCACCGTTTATGTCCCATTCTAATTAGTTTAGTAATAGTTATTTAATCCATCCCTATTTTCCATTTGAACTATCTTTATAGTTAGACATTAACTATGAAAACATGTCTCCCTGTTGATTCGACCCGTACTTGCAAGGCACTACTACCAACAAAAACGATGCACTTGCAGTATACATTTTAAAACCCATCAAGTTTTTAGCACCGTTGCCAAGGAGACGACTACTTTTCTTAGTTTTTGTTTGATTATTTAGTTTACTTCCTTTGCCTCATTGGAACCGCTCGTTCCAATTGAGGCAATTCTCAGTTATCTTGTCGTTTTTCTTGTTATGTCCATGTACAGAAACAAACCCCACATCATTCAAGGAGATCCAGAGACAGGGTTGATTAGCCAGGACATTACAGAGGACTGAGCAAAGGAAGCCATCTTCAGAGACTTTCTCACCACCAATGTTGAAGTCACTGAAGTAATGTGGGGTGCCCAATCTTAACGGCACACCCACAGCTCCACCGATTCCCACCTTTGTTGTAGCGAATTTTGACATCAAACCTGCACTCATCAATATGGTGCAGCAAAATCATTTTGGTGGGCATCCTACTGAAGATCCGACCAATCATTTGCAGAGATTTCAACAACTCTTTAGAACTGTCAAACATTCTGGAGTGACACCTGAGCAACTGAATGTTATTCTATTCGAGTTTTCACTCTGAGACAAGGCTTAGAAGTGGTTCAATGATATCACTGAGATAGAATGGTCGGGGATATCTACTGCGATCCTCAAAGAGTACTACCCTCCGACAAAGACAGCTGATATTAGGAACAAGTTAGCCACGTTTTCCCAAGAGGCAGATGAAACACTGAATGAAGCGTGGAACAAAGTCAGAGATTTGCAGAGGGAGTGTCCACATCACAATAAGGACACGTGGTTTCTGAAGCATACATTATATAATTGTCCGCATCCTCGGACGGATAGTACAATTGACTTGTATGAGTTCCTTGCTCACCTTGATGCCAATGACCACTCCTCATCTAGGAGTCACACTAAGAAGGTTCTTGACATTGACGCCATTTCACTACTTGCCTCTCAAGTTGCACAACAGAACATGAAGTTTGATACACCGAAGTCTTCCATTTCAGCAACACCCCTATGAGCATTGATGCAATGTCAGCCGTTGCACCCATTACCTAATCCTACTACGAGGTATGTGGTGTTCAGCGTCATTTTGGCCACGATTATCAGTTTGGTCATAATGAGATGGAGCAGGCGAACCTTGTGGTAACAATCCCTTTCACTGACCTTGTAATACTCCCTATGATTGTTTTAAAGGATTTAGTTGTTCTACCAAGGTGCATCTTCTTTTCACGGAGCTCATATTGCTAAGATTTTCTCAGTTAAGCGCGCTTGGCTTGGAGTAGTCTTGGGATGGGTGACCTTAGGGAAATTTCTCATGGTGTGAGGATAAAATGCGCCGAAAAGACTTCTATTGGTTTGTGGGGCCAATTAATTGTCCGAGCTGCTTATTAGGTGACTCCCATCGGCCCGTAGGGGTTGGGGTGTTACAAATGGTATCAGAGAAACCGTGCAACCGCGTCTTGGGGCAACCCTAAGGCCGCAAGGCCGAATATTGGGAGTCCTCAAGCTCCTAGTGGGGGAGGATTCTGAGATTGCATTGTCATAAGGAGCTAGCCAGAGGTCGTCAGGCCAAATGTCTAGAGTATTCAGGCGATTAGTTACCCTTACAGGCTGCGGTCGAATATGTGGGGTCCCCGGCGCAACGAAGGCATTGTTGTTCTTAAGTGGGGGTGTGTAATACTCCCCATGTTTGCTTTAAAGGATTTTGTAGTACTACCCATACCAACAAGGTTGATCGTATTTTCTGAGAGCTAATATTGCTAAGATAAACTCATTTAACCGTGCTTGGCTGGTTGTAGTCTTGGGATGGGTGAACACATGGAAAATTTCTCAAGGTGCGCAAGAATGAGGAAAAAATGCGCCGAAAGGACTTGTGTTGGTTTGTAGGGCCAGTTATTGGTCCGAGATGCTTATTTGGTGACTCCCGTCGGCCAATAGGGGTTGGGGTGTTACAAAACTTATATCTAAGTACATGTGTATGCTATATTTTTGAAAGACATGATAACTAAAAATTAAGATTTTGGTGGGGTAGATCGAGTCGCTCTAACTGAAGAGTGTAGTGTTGTTTTGCAAAATCTATCTCCTCCTAAATTGAAAGATCATGGTAGCTTTTCCATCCCATGCCATGTAGGTGTAAAATTTGTAGATAAGGGACTGTTTGATTTATTTGCGTATGTGTATGTCATGCCATTATCTGTGTGTAAGAAGCTGAATATGGAGCACTTAAGTTCACCCAAATTACTTTGTAAATGGTAGATCATTCTATAAAATACCCCTTAGGTGTTTTAGAAAGCGTCCCTGTTAGGGTGAGAAAGTTGTAGATCCATGTTGATTTTGTTGTGCTCGATAGAAGAGGATGCCCAAATTCCTATTATTTTGGGTAGACCATTGTTGTGCACTATTGGTGTTGTTATTGATGTCAAGTCTGGGTCTTTGACTTTAAGTGTTGGTGATGATATTGTGACCTTTAAACTAACTAATGTTGTCCAGTCTCCTATGCTTAAGCAGTCTTTGACAAGCTAAAGTCGTATCATCTAATCAAAAGTAAAAATTCTAAAGTCCCATAACAACAATAGTCAGGGAAGTAGGTCGAATCCACAGGAAGACATGTTTTCTAAGTTAATATTAAGCTAAACAGCAACTTCAGACAAGATCAGACAAGAATCTGTTAAACTACTTATTGGACTAAAGAAGGCAATATAAGAGTGGGGAAATCAACTATGAATTAAAGGTCTATACCATTAGTTCGGTCCTCCTTACTTATACCAATCAAAGGGATCAAACAACTATGAAGACCTAGGTAAATGAGTCGAGCGATTAGAGCAGGTGTTAAGTTATGGTTAAGTCTTGACGCTCATAATTCAACATATGCCGCATCTTCACTAACATAATCAGAATAACTGATGTGTAATTGGGCCTCTAAAAGTATGACGGGTCTGTGCAAATAATTATTAACCACAAGCAATCAATGAAACAGCGCAATAACATTAATTACTCATCAAGAACAAATCAGACCATAATCACTCTAATCAAAACCTAGAAACTAATAGCAATTCAAAATTAATTCATGGTATAAACATGGTTTTCCTCCCTAAAACCCTAGAAAAAGATTATTCACTCATAACTGAATCAACAATAATAAATTTAATATGAAAAGCTAAACTTGCATCAGAACTATTAAATAATCAAACTAAGCCACCCAAGATTAAATAAAGAAATTAAGGGAGAAGAACAATATCGAATGACGGAAAACAATAACTTTAATTGAAATAATCCGAGGTTTAATTTCCTCCAAAAACTAATCTAAATTGTTTTATCTAAATAAAACTCTCTAAACTAATGTTAAGTAATGCTGGAAATCAAAGTAGTCTTAAATAATAAGGCTTAAGTATTTATAATAGCCCCTCAAATCTCATCAAAAAGGAAGTAAAAGATAAAAATCAGGGCTCCGTGTCAACCGCCGATCGGGCCAAGCCAAGTAAAATGTGCCTAGCTTTCCCTTGAAGCGTAGCAGCACCAGTAACGTAAATGCACCCGCCCGATCGGGACGTGCTGAGCCAAGGAGCGAGTCTTCGTTGCACGCTGAAACAGCAGCAACCAAAATCTGTTCACTCGCCCGTTCAAGTCGGGAAACCCCGCCGAAACTTCACAACCTGATCTTAATATAGTCAGCCCGATCGGGTCACGCACTTCCTGACCAAGCTACGTCTTTCCATACTTTGTTAGCTTTTAGCACTCGATCTTCACACTTAGAGTTCTCGAGACCTCGTATTCATCCATAGTGCTCGTAATAACTTCTACGTGCTTAGTAACAACTCGTGAAGCCGTGATTTCCTCAATATGGCCCGGAAAAGGGATAAAACTCCCTAAAACCTGCAATTCATTACAAAAACAACAAAACCACAACTATATAGAGTAATTAGCATAAATTAGCCCCGAAGAGCTCTAATAAGGCACGATTTAGCTCGTAAACAAAGGAGAACACTCTATAAATAATCATTATATCAGTCTTGTTGCAGGACTGATGTTGTAGACATAGCTTTTTTATCTGCGTTCCCACAGATATTGATGTCGACGCCAGCATTCCCTCTGGCGGTAGCACTCACCATGGAAATTTCCTTAGGCAACGATATTGATGTCGACGCCTACATTGCTGATTTGCAGGGTCCTACTGCTGAAAAGGGACAAGAGTATGAGGTTATAGAAAATGTGTACTCTACCTCTTCACCTCAGGTAACAAAGGTAGAACTTAAACCAGTACCCTCCTATTGGAAATATGCATTCAACGGTGATAAGGAAAATGTCATGTGTTTTTTATTACCGAACTCACTAATAGCCAATTGGAAAAATTGCTTACAGTGCTTTGTATGCACAATAAGGCTATAGGGTATAGTATTGACGATCTCAAGGGCATTAGTCCCGATTTTTGTATGCATCATCTTAATCTTGAGGAAAATAGCCGTCTTGCATTCAACCTCAGAGGCATGTGAATCCTAACATGCAAGAGGTGGTGAAGAAAGAAATTGTTAGATTCAAGCATTATTTATCCCATTGGTGATTCTAAGTATGTCAGTCCTCTGCAAGCGGTTCTTAAGAATGTGGGAACCATTGTTGTTAAAAATGATAAGAGTGATTTAATCCCTACCCAGACTTTCACAGGGTGGCGCATGTGCATTGATTATCATAGAATTAATAATGTCACCCTGAAGGACCATTTCCCCCTTCCTTTTATTGATCAGAGGTTGAAAAGGTTAGCTCATTGCCTTTTCTATTATTTGGATGGATATTCTAATTTTTTTCAAATTTCTATCCACCTAAATGATCAGGAAAAGACTACGTTTACATGTCCTTATGGTACCTTCGCATATCGCAGGATTCCATTTGGATTGCTTAATGATCCTACTACTTTTCAGCGTTGTATGATGTCCATATTCTCTTGTTTCATTGAAAATATCATGGAAGTTTCTATGGATGATTTCGGTGTGTATGGGTCTAATTTTGATGTTGAATTGGAAAAAGTGTCACTTTATGGTCAATGAAGGTGTTGTATTGGGTCATTTGATATCTTAGCGTGGCATCCAGGTTGAAAGATGAAAAATCGAGGTGATTGAGAAACTTCCCCCTCCTACGAATGTCAAAGGAGTGAGAATGTTCTTTGGTCATGCAATGTTCTATCGTAAGATTATAAAAGATTTTTCAAAAATTGCGAAACCCCTCACCCAATTGTTGCTTAAGGATGCCACTTTCGTTTCACTGATGCTTGTCTGGAGTCTTTTCATAGGATTAAAAAGGCATTGATTAAAAAGGCGGACCCCTCATTATATAAAAAATGTGTTGATGGGATTTTCCATTGATGTATTCCCGATTGGGAAATTAATGTGGGTTTGAAACACTGTCATTGTATGCCCTCTAGTGGTCATCTAGGTTCCTAATCGATTGGACATTTAGTTTTACATAGTGGTTTCTATTGTCCTACCATTTCCGAGATGCCCGTGCCTTTTTCTTTGTCTTGTTGCATGTCAAAGGTCGGGTAATAGTTCTGAGAGGCAAGAGATGCCACAGAGTGGAATTTTAGAGGTCGAACCTTTTGATGTCTAGGGAATTGATTTTTATGGGTCCTTTCCTACTTTGTGAGGGAATAAGTACATTTTCGTGGCTGTAAACTATGTTATAAAATGGGTGGAATATATTGCATCACCAACCAATGATTCAAAGGTTATGATGAAAATGTTTAAAATGATTATCTTCCCCCGTTTTTGTGTCCCTATAGTTGTTATTAGCGAAGGAGGTTTGAACTTTCACAAGTGCACATTCAAAGTCCTTCTTAAAAAACATGGGGTCACACATAGAGTTGGTCTAGCCTATCATCCCTAAACTAGTGGTCAGGTAGAAGTTTCAAACAGGCAAATAAAAACGATTTTCGAAAAACTGGTCAATAAAACTAGGAAGGATTGGTCATTATAGCTTGATGATACACTTTGCGCGCTCCGCACTGCTTCTCAGACTCCATTGGGGACCCCCCCCCTTTATCGATTGATTTATGGAAAAGCTTGTCAGTTTCCAGTTGAGATAGAGTATTTATCGGCGTGGGCGGTCAACGAGATTAACCTTTATTTGGTAGCTACAGGTGAAGCGCGACTTCTTCAACTAAATGAGTTGGATGAGCTTTGTTTAGAAGCTTGCGAGAATCACAGGTTCTACAGAGAGAAAACAAAAAAGTTGCATTACAAGATGATCCAGAAAAGGGAATCTCATATTGAGCCTATTCCCTGGTAATCTGAAGTCCCGATGGTCTAGTCCATTCGAGGTGATTGATGTCAAGCCACATGGTGATATTCAGATTGTCAACAAGAAAGGTGAGAAGTTCAAAGTGAATGGACAACGTTTGAAGTTGTACCATTAAGGTGCTTTCATTGGTTGGTTAGAGAAAATTCAATTTGAGTCTCCTCTTGCTGATGAGTCTGATTGGGGAGGTGATATGATCGTGCGGGACCTTTATAAAGCATCTCTTTGCGGGAGGCAACATGTATTCCTTCTTCCCTCTTTATTTTGGTTTTATTTTGGGTGAGGGAGAGATGAAAGCAATGACATTTAGCTGATAAGTATTGTGCAGGAGCCATAAAGAAGTGCTAAAGGAATTCAAAAATTGAGAAAAATGAAGTAACGTAGTACCCGTCCGCCCGGCTGGGCGAGGCCGCCCGAGCAGGCGCGAGAGCTATTTTGAGGGTGATGAGAAAAAAAATTGAAGTTAGTCCAACCCACCTACTTAGGCGACGGCTGCCTGAGGGGGCAAAGGCGCCCATGTAGGCGTTTGTTCGTTGTAGTGAGTTCCCATCATGTTAGTTTTTTCTTCTTGGGCGAAGACTGATGAGACCATATTAGGCGTGTTTTTAGAGTATTTTGGAGTTCATTTTGTAAAGGTTTAGGCCATGAGAAGTGGAGTTTCGCTTATCTAAGCCGAAGTGTGGTATGTGGAGAATTGAGATGGTTTCGATACATCAGAGGAGATTTAGGGACATTTGAAGACTTTATATTATTTTAATCATTTACAGATGGACATCCTCCCATGTTCGTGGTTCTTTCGATAAAGGAAGTCAACAAAATTCGTGGTCATTGCAATTCGATTCTCGTTCGTGGATGTTCAATGATGGTTCAGGTTCAAGCTAGTGTGTTTTGTGTGTGTGCTAGCATGTGTTTCGATTGCGAAGTTTGGATTTCGTATGAGGAAGTGTTGATCTCGTAAAGCACCATCCTAGCCACCGCAAGCCTCCGTAAGCAAGCCAATCATCTCCCGCAAGCATTACACGCAAGTAGCCTTGGGGGCAGTAAGTGTGCGCGAGCCACACACTCCCCCCTACACCCCACATATATCCAGCCTAGCATACGCAGTAGCCAACCAAGACAGTGTCCGCGCGCACCCAACACACTCCATGCACGCCCTCGCGCAGCTGACCACCCTAGCAGCAGCTCAACATAGGAGCCCCGCGCACCTAGTGCAAATATGAAGCGTGACTCGCGGATGACGAGTGCTGCAGCGTGAGGGTGGGCGATTTGTCGATCTCGTGCTTATTGGTTTAATTTTATGAGTTTATTAGGTTAATCTTTCATTATTCAGAAATAATCAGAACCCTAATTAGAGAGATAAACCACCCTTTCCCCTCTCTAATCCTTTCATGTTAGTATTGATTATCGAAGAATTCTTGATGAACTCTATGCCGATCGTAGCGCAAATCTACTCTTGAGAACGATGATTTGATCTTTGGTTAGTTTATTATGAGGTTTCTTTTATGAACTGTTTCTTAATTATAATTTTGATTTCTATTTGATTCTATGATTATTGATTTTATTGCTAGGAAGTATAACTAGTTTCTCTTCTCAATTAATCTAGTGCTAGAACTTAGAATGATTGCCGATTCTTTTGTTCTTCGTTCATGAGTAGCAAACTAGGGTTTAACTTAAAATATGATTGTTCTTGTTATTTTCTCGTGAAATCAATATTTCCAAATTGAATAATTGCGCTAGTAATTGTTGTTTGGCTCAGAGATTCCTAGGATTTGATGTGCTTTAGAATTGAACCATAATCGCAAATTCAATTAGGTTGTTCTTGAGTTCAGTTATTCTATCTACAGATTCGGGTAGTTTAACTATTCTTTAGAGGGAAGCGGAATTAAATTCTCAATCTATAAGTGGTTAAGTGTAGTCTTTTATACTTAGAAACCGATGATCGATAAACCGAATCGAAGAGAAAATCAACCGAACTCAAGAGTTTTCTCTATTGATCTTTCCTTATTTTAATATTGTTTTCTTCGATTGTTAGATTACTCTTTTAATCTGAAAACCCCCCTTTCAATCTCTTGTGAACATACTTTGGTACCTATGTCTCTGTGGTTTGACCCTACTTATCTCGTACATTATTTGTGTTGGAAAGTTGGACTTATAGGTATTATCTTTGCTAAATGCGTGCGACCGCGTCCCACCAAAAACAGTCCGATCGTGCTGATTCTCGGAAAACCTCTTTCTCCCATAAAACACCCCTTTTTCTCACTCATTCCTTCCTACCCACACCCAAAATCCGTCCGACTCTCCTTTTCCTTCTCCCTCTAAACTTTCATTAAACCCCAACCTCCATTAAAGCACTCCCCTTCAACCTTCCCTCTGCTTCACCTTTTTCAACTCTTTTCTTCTTCATATTTCCTCCTTTATTCACCAAGTAAGACGTGGCACATAGATGGAGCATCTACTCCAAGGGCTAAACAAAAACCTCAAATTGCACCAGATCCAGCTTTCCCTACTAGATCAGAGATCATGAACAGACCATAAGTTTTGGTAAGCTTAAACATCGCCATGTTATCCCTACTAGATTTATTGGTCTCAATACACTACAATCTCTTGGTTTATACCAAAAAGTATGGACTATTTTTGGAAGACTAGGGCTAGGAGACATGTTTACTGCTTTCCATTTTACATATGCTGATTTAACCCTAGAATTTATGTCCTCCCTTGCTGTCGGGAGGAACGCTCAAACTATATGTTTCCGTCTTTTAGGCAAGGAACTTCAGTTAACTTTGGGACAACTTGCTGGTATTTTTAGTCTGACTGTTACAAGGCAACTGAATAATCCCGCAAACGTAGGCACACCAATTTTTTGGCAAATGATCACAAGGCTGGAATATATGAACTCCCAGCACATCTATGCCAACCAAGTCCACCAGCCTGCTCTTAGGTACCTTTAGAGGTTCCTAACAAAGACCTTTTTCGGACTTCTTGAGGTCGGAACCATACAGACCCAAAAGGTCGATCTTATTGGAGGCTACATTTGCCCCCACTACTAGTATCGACTTTGCGTCCCCTCCATTTTGGTCAAACAAATTAGTCTGAGTGTAAGAAGTTGCCTAAATTCTTTGAGGATGAGACCATTAAGGCCACGCCCATTGTCTTTGGGGGGTTGATCACACGCATTGTCGTTCATTATGGGTTCATATAGAACCTATCTAGCGTCATATGTGGCGTAGAGGAGATCGACTTTGGCTATTTACAAAGGGCGGGGTGGATCACATTTCAGTCAGTGAACCGCTATTGCTGGAACATTAGTATATAAGAGTCTATTTACTTTGTGACATGGCCCACACTCATGTGGAGTTGGGCGTCGGTTCCTACCTTTTTCCCCTTAGGCACAACGAGGTCCGGCAGCAGTTGGCCCACGCACCCACCAGACAACCCCATATTGTTTACCAGCGCCAGCATACCGGTTTCGATGACCCCGCCCCACCAGAATACCCCATATTGTTTACCACTTCCTTCACCCCTCCCAACCCTGTTTTGGCCGCTCTCAAACACCTTGAGGTGGGACAGCAGTCCCTGCTTGTTTGGATGAGCCACTTAGAGTTAGGCCACTCTGATATTGACACCCGCCTCACCTCGTTGGACACTCGCGTTACCTCTCTCGACCTCGATGTGATGAGAGGCTTGCACCCCATGTACTATGACTATTATGGTCGTGGCCTCATGTATGCCACTGTTGAGCAGCCTTCATGGTTTGTACCACCTCCCCCTCCCTCTACTTTTCACGGCTTTAATGACCACTTTATGCACTATGGGGAACCATCGGGCCAAGTTTTTCAGTCTTATTATGCAATTACTTCTAGTGTCGGTGCTACATGAGGAGGAGAGGATTATGGGGAGGATGATGATGATGAGGAGGAGGAGGAGGAGGAGGAGGAGGATGGCGATGATTAGGTTGATTGGGAGGATGATGATTAGTTGCCCCGTTCTGTGTGGGCTATTCCCTACTTAAGCTGCAATGAGGACATTGCCAAATGCAGATAGATTTTGTGAGTACTACCTTCTATCTCTCTTTTATTGCTTTGTCGTATAGAGTAGATAGATTTATTTCTTTGATAGGATAGTTTACTGCTTTGAAAAAAAAATGAGAAAAAATATTGAGTTGATTTATGCATGTTGAGGTTTATGATTGTCTCCCTGTGCCCCATTGATGTATTTAAAATGTTCTAAATTCATGATTTATGATGGTTTGGCATGAGGATTCATCGGTCTTGACTTAATTTCTGACATTTTTATGACCCTTGCTTGCATGATGCTTGTGTCATTTGCGCTGAACGTGGAACTAAGTTGGTTAGACTGTGAGTTTTTGAGCCTTTCGATGCATATCTTCATCCACTATTTCCTTCTTTGTGTCGTAGTTCCTCATAATAGCATTGATCTAGGTATTGGTTTATTACTCCTTGATGTCAGCATGCATGCATATTGAAATGATTGAGGCGTTCTTTTTATTGTTTAAGCCACAGAGTCACTAATAACACCGCCTCTAGCCCTTTTGAGCCTTTCATGACCGCTTGTTTTTATTACCTACATTACAAGACATAGCCTTACATGATATTGTCCTAAGCCTAGCTTGAGGGAGCATTAGTAGTGACTTGATCTTGTGTTAGATGAGTTTTGGTGATTTATGGGATATTGGTTGTGTTTTATTTATGGAGCTTGCTTGAAATAAAAGCTCATAGTTACAAAACTTGAAATTTTGTCATTGGAAAAGGAATGAAATGTGAGCAAAAAGAGATTCATTGAAAACTTCAAACAGTCAAAAAGGAGAATGAGTTGAAAAGAAAAGAAAAAGGAAATGTGGTTTATTTAAGTATTATCGAGTTGTTTATATCTTATGGATAATGATTTACAGAGTTGAACGGTCACATTAACCTCATGTTATGTCTAGTTTATGCTCCTCTAGGATGGCTTTACCACCACTTCTCCCAAAGTTTTTCACACCCTTCACCTAAGGCACGTTACAACCTTGCAAAGACCTCATGATCCTTGTTGCAGTGCATTAGTTGTATTAATATGGAGTTTTGTCCCAATCCCGAAGAGTATTTGCTATATTTCAGTCGACTGAACTAGATTGAGTATCACATGCTACCCTTTAAACCCACGAGCGACGTGATTTGGGAAGGGTCGTTATGGGTTGGGTCAAGTGAGCGATCGGGGACATCCTTTGCCTGTCACAAAAATTGAGAGTTGAATGTCTCCCATGTGAGTGCCCGCTTAGTATTTACGGGATGCGCCGATGCCCTTGTTTGATTGCGATGCATATTGATCGACTGTTGGTTTAATATGATTGACTAACGATGATTCTTGCCTACCGTATTAGTCTTGGATCTAATTGATTATTTTGACCTAAATTCTTTCTATCTGATTGGGGTGACACATTCATATGTTAGTTCGCATGATTTTGTTGCTTGAGGACAAGCCAGAGTTTAGATTCGGGGAATTTGATATCTTCATTTTAGGTAGGACTTGAACCTCGTTTTTCCTCTTATTTTAGACCCTTTTAGAGCTCTTTAGAGCTCTTTATTGTGAGATTTGATGTGTTTGGGTGTGTTTCGTGTTTTTGAGCTTAAATTGTTTAGACTAGGTGTCTAAGGCCTTTATATGGCATTTGGGAACATTACCCATATTACATGAGCATTTAGAGTACCTGAGAGCAAGTCTGAAGCTCTCGGATGAAAAGACGTAAGATTGGAGCTGAAATGTGCCTGCCCTCCCGCTCAGGCAACGCCGCCCTCTCGGACCGAGAGCACTTTTGGAGCCCTTGAATAATTTTGTTTCAGTTATATCTGCCCGACCACCTGGGCGCTGATTACGAGATTCAAGTGAAGATTATTTGAAGACCGCCAGCCCGGGCGCCTTTTCCTGACCGGCAGGTTTCTCAGAGGACTTAATTTTCCTGTTTTTATTGCTTTTTGAACCTTGTCTATAAATAGTGGATGTTTAATCTCGATTAGATTATCTTAGTGTTATCTTAGCTTCGTATTAGTTTAGTTTTCTAGACACTTAGTTTTCTCTCAAGTACTTTTGTTCGAAGATCTTTTGCTTTTAATAAAGTTGATTCCTTTAGCGTAAATCTGGTAATTCTTCTTGCATTGCTTTTCATTATTTTTATTATTGCTTTCATATATCTTAATTATGTCTTCCCTAATTATGGTTGATTTCGTTTCCATAGTCATGTCTGAGTAGTTCCTTTTCTAGGGTTTCTAGGGAGGGAAGCCATACTTAATCGGATATACCTGATTTTCCGTGAAATCTATTTCAGTAGAATGATGTCGATGGCCAATTATGATTTTGATTTGAAGGTATTAGTATTACTTAGGTTGTGATCTGAGTAATATAGTCTAATTGTTCTTGAATCGTGAATTATGTTAGTGGCCAATTTCATGAATTGCATCTTGCAATACTAGTATGACCCGATCGTAGACTTATTGGTAGATGCTTATAATACACTATTAATCCTAATTATGTGACGATCGTACTGCATATGTTGGATTATGAATAATCATAAGCTTAACACCTGCTCTAATTGTTGACTCTAGACCTAGGTTTTGCTAGTCTTCTGAACCCCTATGATTGATATATGCATGGTGGACCAAACTAGTGCCCTAGGCTTTTATTATCTGATTTAATCACCGTTTATTTCCCGTTCACATTAATTTAGTATTAGTTATTTAATTCATCACTAGTTTCCATGTGAAATATCTTTATAGTTAAACATTAATTGCAAAAACCTGTGTCCCTGTGGATTCGACCGTGCTTGCAAGGCTCTTCTAACAGCAGACATTGTGCACTTGCGGTACATTTTAAAACCCATCAACAACCCACTTAACCAACTACTAATACCTCCTTCAATTAGCATCTCCCCGGCAACGGCGCCACTTTGATAAGAGGTTTTTAGCGTGTCGCTAAGGCACTAAAACCCACTTTCCAAACAATATTTATATCACCTAACAAGCGACTACTATGGATGTAGTAACGGCAAGTCCAGGTGGTTTTCTCATGATCATCCAGATGAATTGGGATTTAAAAGAATCGAGAAAACCCATCAAGAAAACAAAAGTGTGAATGACGAGCAAGCCTTTTCAACATTGGACCAATAAAAGGGAGGAAATGGTCCTTTCTGGTGGATTTATTTAACTTTCTGTAATCAATGCAATCTCTCCACCCAGTGACATTTTTAGTAAAAATAGTTTCCCCCTTTTCATTCTCGACAATATTCATGCCTACTTTATTAGGAACCACGTGAATCGGGCTCACCCACTTGCCATCGAAAATAACATAGATGAATCTCGCGTCACGCAATTTCATGATCTCTTTTTTCACAACCTCTTTGAGGTTGGGATTGAGCCTTCTTGGATGATCAATAGAAAAGGCATTACTATTAGTGAGATGAATACAATGCATTGCAAGAGAAGGGTTTATCCCCTTAAGGTCATTAATTGAGTACCTAAACACATCCCTAAATTTTCGTAATATCTCAATCAATTTTTCATATGGGGATGTCATCAAGAGGTGAATTGACAATAACAGGATAAGCATAAGCATCATTAAGGAAAATATACTTAAGGGAGGGGGAAGGGGTTTGAACTCTACTTTGGGAGGAGGCTCATAAATCTCCTCTTTGTCAATGGATGCGGCTAGGACCTCAAACGCCGCCTCATGTGTCTCCTCAACCGTAGTGTTATCGAGAAGCATAGAGAACTATCCCACTTCATCCATGTCTAAACTCAGTGCTTCAGTGAAGAAACATAAAGTTTATCACTAGTGTAAACTTCTCTCTCGAAACCTTCCGTCTCACTGTCCACAATACTAACCCGACAAACCCTCTCAATCATAGGCTTTTTCAATGTCTTAAAGAATTCAAACACAACCTTCTCATTGGCTACCTTAACAGGGATGGTATTATTCCTGCAGTTTATCACGGCACCCAATGTCTTAAGAGCTTCCCTTCCAAGAATGAGCGGAGTCTCAGGATCTTCCTCCATGTCCATCACCACAAAGTCACAAGACACAAAAATATGCCCAACTTGTATTGGAACATCTTCCAACTCTCCATAAGGGACCCATACAATTCGGTCGGCCAATTGTATGGTCCTCCTCGAAGGAAGAAGAGGAAAACAAAGGTGCTTGGCTATGGAAAGTGGCATCAAACTCACATTTGCTCCCAAATCGGCCAATGCACCCTTAGGCTCGAAATCACCTATATTCACCGATAAAGTGAAGCTTCCAGGGTTCCTTTGCTTCTTAGGCATAGCATGTTTCAAGGAGGAACTTAGCGAATTTTTCGTTCAACTTTCTCTCCACCAACCTTTGTGGACATGGAACCAGTGCCATATAGGTCTTGGGTGGAGGAGGTGTTGGCGATGAAGCTTTGTCACCAACTTGCTCATGAGTCTCCGTCGTCTCCTTATCCTCTCTTTCTCCTTCAACATCAACTTCTTTCTCAATATCTTCAACTTGAGTGTCATTCTCAACCACCTCAATCTCACTTTCTTCACTCTCATTGGGCATCTTGGGGCCCTCATAGTTCGTTCCTGGCCTCAAGGGATAGCTTTGGCTTGATGTAAGTGGGGCTTAGGAATGGGTTGGCTTGGAAGTTGATTTATGGGTTTGAGCGGTTTTTCTTGGCCACTTGAGCTATTTGGGTTTCAAGAATTGTTTTTGTGAGATTGGATCACTTGGAACCTTTGCTCATGGCTTTGGAGATCTTAGGTGATGGATTCGAGTTGTTGGAGCATTTGGAGGGAGGTGGGATCGGAGGATGGCTTAGGTTCGGAATTTGGTTTAGGAAATGGAGGATTTAGAGGAGCTTTTTGGAAGTTATATCGTTGGTGAGGAGCTTGATAAAAATTAGAACTTTGAGAGGAGGGCCCACCTTGATTGTAGCTTTAATTGAAGCATTGTTGAGGTTACTTGTAGCCTTGTTGAGGTTGATTATATCCTTGTTGAGGTGGATTCCACCCTTGTGGTGGTGGATTGAAGCATTGATTATAACTTTGTTGAGGTTGTTTCCAATCTCCTTGTTGATTGCTTTGCTACCCTTGGTTATCTTGATAACCCTCTCCTCTATAATTCATTACCGCTACATGCTCCGACTTTGATCCTAAATAAGAAGTGTCGTGGTTTTTACCACCACATATGTTACAAGAAGAAGCATTCACTTGCGAGAAACCTAACGATGCAAGGGTGATCTTAGAGAGCTTCTTGTTGAGTTGATCCATATTTGCTCTCAAAATTTCCACCCTTCTTTGGTTGAGGACCTCCTTCTTCCACCCCATTAGTAGTTCTTTATTACTTCTTCAATGGCGGACTCAAGTTGGTCTTGTGGGATCTTAGAAAGTTGACCGCCCGCTCCAGCATCAAGATTTACACGTGACATAGGGTCAAGACCATCATAGAAAAACCTCATGACTAGATTTTGGTTTAACTCATAGTGAGGGCATGAACGAATCAACTCCCTAAACCGTTTCCAAGCCTCAACAAGTGTCTCATCGCATTCTTGCTTGAACGAGGAGATTTTCCTCCTAATATCTGTGGTTTTCGACTCGAGGAAATACTTTTTCAGAAAAGCTAATATCACTTGTTCCCATGTAGTGAGGCAGTTGGCAAGGAAGCTCTTGAGCCACGACTTTGCCTTTTCGGAAAGAGAAGATCGGAAGAGATGAATCTTGATATAGTCCAGAGATACATCATTCGTTGTTATCATAGCACAAAAAACCTATCAAGATGATCAAGTGGATCCTCATGCAACCCTCCTTAAAATTGCTCTTCTTTCACCATACGTGTGAACTGAGGGTGAATGCTCAAATTGGTAGTAGTTGTGGGGAGTCAAATTCCACCTTGTAGAACATAGGACCCCGGATTTCCGAAATCCCTGAAAAGCTGTACATTATCGTCACCCATGTCTGATTCACTTTCACTTGTTGTACTTGAGATTGGTGAAGCTGGTTCAGAACTCAAGGTCAACCGTTCCAAACCTCCCCGAAGCTTTCGCCAGGTGCAATTGATTTACGGATCTAAAGGCAAGATGGGTGAACCCTGAGCTCTCCTTCTTATGTAAGACAACAAAAACTAAGCAGAGGGTTTGCGAATAACAACACAATCAAAAATAAAATAAAAGAAAAATTACTTAAGCAATACTAAACTCAAGTAAACTTCAATCAATAGCACAATTTTCCCGGCAACGGGGCCGTTTTGATAAGAGGTTTCTAGGCACTTGTAATAACCGGGAAAATATATAACTTAAAAATAATACGAATAATAAAAAGAAAAGTTTACAGAATCGTAAAATATAAGTCTTATATTCTTATATGTGTAATTTTGGTATTTATATGATCACTTGAGGTGATATTGTGTGTTTTTTTAGCTTTGTATATCTATGTGCGATAAAATATGTGAATATGTATTATCTTATTGTTACAAGTGAAAATATCATAATGTAGTATATTAGGTAAGGATTCATAAATATCGATTACTATCTTTTGGGTTCATAAAAGTATCTAGTAGAAATTTTAACCAATTCCAATTTAAACTAAAGTACTCATATCTTGAAAATGGTAAATCCTGTAACCTTTATTTATAGTATTTGAAATCCTTACTAAATATTCTACCTTCGAATAGACAATTACTACTCATTTAATAGATAATTGTAAATATGATTTTTACTTTGGATTAAAATGAGAAAATTATTTTACGTGTCGTAACCAAATTTCTACTAAGTTGAGGTGTGATGACTTTAGGAGTGCAGTGTTTATGTGTTAGCAAATGCATGCATGTTTCCATAAATTAATACATGTCATTTCCATATTCACCAACATATATCCTCAAAATATTTCTCTTTGAAAGAAATATCACAAAATAAACTTCAACCCATATAAAGAGTAATTGGAAAAGGAAAAACCTTAGCTACTAAGGTACATTCTTGAATATCCCTTCTTAATAAAATGTACCTCTGGCACTGTCATGTGAGCAATGTAAATGAGAAACACATTAAGAAGTTACAAAAGGATGGAATTTGACTTCGAGCCATCACATGTGAATCTAGTTTAGTAGAAAAATGAAAAATTCACCCTTCAAAAGACAGGGTGAGGAAGAAAGTGAAAGATCGGGGTCTAATTAACACTAGACCAATGAGTTCCGCTATTATTTTTACCAACAACTTGAGTAGATAACGAGATATGAATATGTCTACTTGATGAGATAGAGGTCTGAATCCTTTGAGAAACTTTGAGAGTTCCATAATGAAGTCCAAAACCACTTTGCTATTATGAAATTACTATCTTTCCCGACTTTATGTAAGAATATTATATCAGTTTCCTTCATAACAACTGAAGGATTTTGTTTCGAAATATAGCATGTTTCTATTTTCCTTAAATATGAATTATGGTAATAATCACAATACTAATGGCCTTTATAAACTAGAATTAGACAAATTAATCTATCATATAAAAAGTAGGAAGTTCAAAATAAAATGACATTAATCTCACATACCTTTGGCATTGTTGTTTGTTTCATATAAATAAATAGCGCATATAGAAGCTTCAAAATATTGGAGTAATAATATCGTTTAGCTTTGAGTCATATCAAATATATGAATCTTGGTGAATGGGAAAAATGACAAACTCTTAAGATGAAGAAGAAGTGAACTATTAGGGCCCTTTCACATATATGTGTATGTACTAATGAGTTTAATTGTTAGAGGTGGTTTTATCTACTTTATTACATTTAATGAAGATTTAAGTAGGTATTTATATATCTACACAAAATAAATTTCAATCCATATAAACAGTAATTGGGAAAGGAAATACCTTAGCTACTAAGGTACATTATGGAATATCCCTTCTTAATAAAATGTACCTCTGGCACTGTCGTGTGAGCAATGTAAATGAGAAACACATTAAGAAGCTCCAAAAGGATGGAATTTGACATCGAGCCATTAGATGTGAATCTAGTTTAGTGGAAACTGGATAACTTCACCCTTCACAAGACAAGGTGAGAGAGAAAGTGAAAGATCGGGGTCTAATTAACACTAGACCAATGAGTTCCACTATTATTTTTACCAACAACTTGAGTAGATAACGATATCTGAATATGTCTACTTGATGAGATAGAGGTCTGAATCCTTTGAGAAACTTCGAGAGTTCCATAATGAAGTCCAAAACCACTTTGCTATTATGAAATTACTATTTTTCCCGACTTTATGTAAGAATATTATATCAGCTTCCTTCTTTTCAACCGAAGGATGTTGTTTCGAAATATAGCATGTTTCTATTTTCCTTAAATATGACTTATGATAATAATCATAATAATAATGGCCTTTATAAACTATAATTAGACAAATTAATCTATCATATAAAAAGTAGGAAGTTCAAAATAAAATGTCATTAATCTCACATACCTTTGGCATTGTTGTTTGTTTCATATAAATAAGTAGCGCATATAGAAGCTTCAAAATGTCAGAGTACTAATATCGTTTGGCTTTGAGTCATATCAAATATATGAATCTTAGTGAATGGGAAATATGACAAACTCTTAAGATGAAAGAACAAGTGAACTATTAGGGCTTTTTCACATATATGTGTATGTACTAATGAGTTTAATTGTTAGAGGTGGTTTTATCTACTTCATTACATTTAATGAAGATTTAAGTAGGTATTGATATATCTACTTAATGAGGTACATGTCTCAATCTTCTGAGAGGCTCAAGACCATAAAGGCACTTCAATCTGATCAAAGTGGCAAGTACTTGAGAAATAAGTTTGATCTTCATCTAAAAATATGTGGGATCATCTCACAGTTTACTCCTGTTAGAACACCGCCATGAAATGACGTGGTTGTAAGTGAAATCAGACCCTTGTGGCCCAATTTATGACTAACATGTGTCATGCATAGGATGTAACGCCTATTACTCCCAGAGAGCAACACATGTCTCCTTATGGGGTTGACACATGTTAGCCTCTGATTAATTTACCAATGATTTGAAAAACTAGCTTGGATGATACAATCCCAAATAAGAGATTGTTCCATTAAACGCACTAGCCATGCTACATGTCAAATGCTTATTAGTTGTCCAATCAAAGGACACTATTTTAGGGGGGAAAAAAGGAGGCCTAAAGAGCTCTAACTTGGTACAAGTACCCTTATGTCACATCAGAACAGGTAAAGCATATTTTCCTATAAATAGCTATTTTCATATCAGAGCTTCTCTCCCTACATTTTATCTCTTTAAGATACTCACTTAGGCATCGAAGGGGAAATCAATCCTAAACTCCTAGGTTGGTTTCCTTCACGCTCCAGTCATTACCTATGTCCCATAAATTACCCATTTACCCTTGAGAAATCTCGAGAATGCAACATTTCCGTGGGGAGACGTACAGTATTGATTGATTGCTAATCATCTAGCATTGCACAAAACCAAAGCATGCAACTAGTGGTACATGATACAATAGAAATGACCGTCCACCCCGAGGACGTGATCATCGACAATCTAAGATGAAGTCGGGGATCGTCTAGTAAGGAAGGCACATCTCTTACATCAAGCAATTTTAGAGGAAAATCGTGATCTTCCGGTGACCACAGCTCACCTAGAGACATTCCTTGATGACTTAAAAAAAGAATGGCGGTGGTCGTCTAAGAACAGATCAAAAGTAACATGATCATCTTCAATATTGAAGGGAAGGAAACAAAGGCACCGTCCAAGGCCCCTCGCCCTGGAATTCACAACATCACATGAAGGTCTTGGACGGCTAGCTCATCCGAAAAACACCTAAAGGATTTTAAAAGGGTTATCAGACGTCCTATTAAGGTGGATGATTTGGTGCTAAGGACGATGGAGGTTGTCGTAAGGGCTAAAGAGCATGTAAAGCTGACCCAAAATTGGGAAGGACAATATCTAGTCGTTGAAGAAGTACAAGATGACACATACTGACTCCAAGACATGGAAGGTGGTCATATTTTATGGACATGTAACTCTGATAATCTCATAAAATACTACATCTAGGCGTATGTATTATTTTATTTCTATAAGCAAACAGCCACGGCACAATAGGGATTAGAATTGTATCAATGTAAGTTTTGCGAAGTATATTTCATCTTGGGGGAAAATAATAGTCGATGCTTATTACCTCTAAGACGACTAAGGATTGGAGATCTATGGACTTGAAAAATAGCAAACACTAGAAAAACTATGACCAAAGAAGACAGTCATCAATGGACATGGTTGAATGTTGGCGAACCCTAATAAGACCCTTCGTCTGAATTTAAAAAAAAACTTCAGTAATTCAACTTAAGAGGAAATCAGACAGACTGCTCTTCTTAGAGGAATTCGTTCAGAAGAAGTTATCCAAAATGATTGCATAGTTAAGACGGACCTGAGTTCATCAAGAATTCCGTCCAAACTTTGAATACTACATAAGCACTTGACGTACATTATAAGTGAGGTTTATGCTCACTAATTAGGGGTAGATTATAGTCATTTAGATGCATTTATGTCATGTAGTATCCCTTTTTATTCTCTTTTGCATTCTTTTTCATGCATTGCATCATTTGAATTAAGTTTTAGGACATTTGCATTTAGGATGGGATTGCATGTAGATTGACTTCATTGCATTTGCATCCCCCATCCCCTTTTTTAACCTTGACCTGGAGGCATAAAGATTAGGAAAGGGGAGCGACTGTGGAGCGAGCACTCCAAGGCTGGAGCGGTCGGTCAACTATATTCGAGGAACGGTCGCTCCAGTGCAACTGGGCACTTTCTTCTATTTTGCTTTTACGACTTTACCTCTATTATCTCGAGGGATTGTAACCCCATACATGTAAATAATACTCTTTTAATTTCTGTTTTGAAAGAAATTTATATTGAAATAAAGAGACTCGAGAGAGAGAAGCTGGACTTTAGAGAGAGAAAGTCAATCTAAGATTGTTGATCGATGATTTGAGATTGCTTATGGAGATTTTTGCTTGATGATCTTTTTCTATTGAGTATTATTCCTTTCCCTCTTATGGATTATCTTAATTCTTCAATTTTTAGTGGATTATAACTTGATTATTGGTCGATTAGTTGATGCTTAGCATCATTAGTATGATTTCACCATTGTTCATGTTCTAATGTTGATTTAAGCTTTCTGTCTCATCTTTCCCTCTTATTGACTTGCTTAATTTATTGGCATGTTTAATTGATTGATCACCATTGAGCATTATTTAGGAATTTAAGGTGAAGAATTGAGAGATGAAGCCTTGAGTTGACCCTAGATAAGTCAATAGGTTGACTTTGACATGAGAATAGGTCTTTGAATTCCTATGACACCTTTTGATTCACTATGAATTGTAGAAATACTTGATTGATTGATTTTACCATGAGAATAGGTAAAATTCGTTAATTAGGTCCTCTTAATTAGCTTGAGAAAGTAATATATTTGAGTGAATTGTGCCTTAATTGACCCTAATGATTTCCCTATGCTTGCCTATTGGTTAACACGTGGTGATTGTTCCCAGTGTTTGTTTTATAATCAATCATTTAGTTTATTAGTTTATTAATTTAGTTCATAGAATCGTAATTGGTAATTAATCTCAAAAACACCAAAAAAATAAACTTAGCTTGCCTTGATTAAGGTTCAATTGGTACTTAACATAGTTCCTCGTGGATACGACCCTTACTTACACTATTCTAGGTTGAGTTTTGTTTATTAATATGACGCGTACAACGAGCGCGTCAGACATGGCTTCAATTAGGAGGCCATATGAAGCTTATGACATACTTTGAAAAGCATGAAAAATAAAAGACATTATGCAGACATGTTCCTATACGGAGGCCATCTAAAGCTTCTAAGTGCACTTTCCAGGACGAAGATGGCTTCGTCGTGCATAGCGTCCGATGACTCAATTTATTCACAAAAGATAAACATTTAAGTTAAGCTATAACTTGGATGACGAGCAAGAACTTTAAAAACCAAAAGCTTTGCAACTGCAAGCAATATGCGTCAAGAAATTTAACTCTCTGTACGAAGATAAGTAAAGAAATGAAGAAGCTATGCACCTTGGAGTATGCTGAGTGTATAGCCCTAGGTAAGGGTTTCTACTGCTTCCGTTGTGAAATGATAAAGAAGAAGAACAAAGCTCTTACATGAGGACCATGGAGCATTCTGGGTGCTCATCTTTAGGTACGAGAATGGACTCCTAGTTTCAAACCATCCAAAGCAAACATCAAAGCCAAACTATTGTGGGTACATCTCCCAGAATTACCTTTAGAGATGCACAATAAAGTAATCCTAAAGAAAGTGGAAGACATGATAGGGAAAATGATAAAAATTGAAACAGATGCAAAACACGAGGAACATAAAAGATATGCTAGCATTTGCATCTTGAGGACGATAACCATATACTACCTAAGAAGGTATGGCTGGGAAAATTACAACAAGAGTTGACTTACTCCATTAAAGATGGGTTTTGCCACAATTGCATGCAGTTTGGCCACCAACCAACAGATTGCAACATGAGGAGACAAGGAAAATCTAAGCCGAATACCGAAAACTCGAATACAAATTGGACAGAGATCCGAAAAAAGACAAATGGGGAGGGGCCAGTAAAAAAGACAAAACAAACTTTGCACATGAAAAGAAAAAGAAAACTAGGTGGACCCAAAAAAAACATCCCATTTCGGTTGATACTAGGGTGGCGACAGCAGAGCTTTGTCACATTAATGAAAGGGCAGTAGAAGAAACTTTTACAATTTCCAATAAGTTTGAGATTTTGTAACAAACAACCTCTAAGGAAGAGTGTCTAGGTGATATCTTGTGCTTCAACCATTGGGGAAGATGCCACTTCTTCCAAGCATGAGAAGTTAGATGCCAGTACAACCCTACTACAATTCCCTCTTCCATGTTTTTAAATTCTGAGAACCCACAACCCAAAACACAAACCAAAAAGCCTAACTATCCTAAAGAAGATAATGTAATAAATTTTAACCCTTTCCCTCCCCACCAGCATCACCAAACCTCGAAATGCCAACACCATCACCACCCTGCACTCCACCCAGAATTCAGAGGGTCAAACTGGAACACCCACTCCTTTTCTCCTGACCGGCACATCTGCTGATACCCGAGATTAATCCAATCTCTGTGCTCTACTTCCTCCCGAAGGAGGAGACCGGCTACTACACAAAGATATCCCTCCAGGAGGTAAAGGAGCTTATGATGGATTCGACAGTGAGAGCCGAAGAAATGAAAAATATGGTGATGTATGCGGACTCAGAAGAACTACTCCCACCTCATATTCCTCAACTTCAAGATTCGGTCCATCTTCCAGAGACCATAAGGATCTTTCTCAAGTGGCTTTTCATGAAAGGGGTCGGAGGAGAAATAGAGAAAATAAACTTACTTCAAAGTTTGGGTCATTGGTTAGACATGGCGACATTGATACCGCATTGGAGGACACAAGTCATGGTGAGATTTTTGGAAGTTTATGTTCAATCTCACAGCAACACCAATGCACTCTTTCTCATACAAGTGCTTCCTCCACTAAAACAATTGGGACTCACGATGAGATGGGGAGAGGGAGAAGGCAGAGAAAGGCCAAGGAAATCGGAAGAGAAACCGGGGACGTGATAGATCCGTAGGAACAAGGCAACGAGGAATTTCTGAGGGAATTCTTAAACACACCAACACTCCCAAAAAAACCAAATGATTCTTTACTGGAATGTTAGAGGCTTTGGACGCCCGTCCTGGAAAGCGAACTTCCATTTGGTCATCACTCAACATAATCCTAACATTTTATACTAACTGAAACTCGTATGAGCCATGAAAAAATCAAAACCCTTATTGAAAACCTGGGTTTTGACTCGTGGTATTTGGTGGAGCCGGAAGGGTTTGCTGGAGGCATCCTACTCATGTGGAAAAATAACATCAAAATCCACATGATCACAAAACGGTCAAGGTGCCTTTGGCGTAATCGAGGTATGCTCATCTAACATAACTTTAATTATTTCTGCCATTTACGCTAGCCCTAAGTTTCATAATAGAAAATTATTGTGGTCAAATCTTTTGGAGTTTGTTGTCAATGTAAAGTGCCCTTGGCTGGTTTTAGGTGATTTTAATGAAGTGGTGAACCAAAGTGAAAAAGTGGGGGGAGGAATATTGTTCAGTCCGATTCAAATTTGTATGTTAGTTCAATGGATAGTTGTAACTTGATGGACTTGAGTTAAAATGGGAATAATTCACTTGGTTTAATATGAGGAAGAAAAACCCTATTTTTGAAAAACTTTATGGGTCTTGGGTCAACACGGAGTGGATTGGTTGTTTTCCTAACTTGAACCTTTGGCATCTTCCAAGAGTGGCCTTAGACCATTGCCCTATCCTTCTTAACCTTGATCATAAAGCAGTAATCTTAGGTTTGAAACCTTTCTGCTTCGAACCTATGTGGTTACCTCAGGAGAGTTTTAAAACACATGTTGATTTGAACTAGAATAAGGGTCATTCTGATATCATTAGAGACACTTAGCAAGCTTAATTGGTCCCTCCAAAACTGGAACAAACATGAGTTTGGGCACTTAGCTGCGAGAAAGGCAACACTAATGGCTGAATTAAAAGGAACACAAAAGAAACTTGAAGCCACCCTAATTCCGTCTTTTACTTGAACCTAGAGAGTGAACTTAGAGATAGTTTGAGAAACTCTTAGATCAGGAAAAACTTCTATGGAAAGCTAAGTGTAGATCGGACTTAGTGCAAAATAGGGAAAGGAATACTAAATTCTTTCACAAAAGTGTCCTAATCAGGAGAAGTAGAGGTAAAATTCTAACCATTAGAAACATGGTAGGGGAGGATCTTGTTGACCCTATGGACATAGCCGAGCACGTAGTAGGATTTTTTAGAGACCTCTACACCACCGACCAAACAACGTGTATTGAGCAAGCAAACCCTTCAAAGAACACTGTCCATGTTGGAGATGTTCCGTCCGTGATGGAAATTAAAATAGCGCTTTTTGATATGAAACCGTTGAGAGCTCTGGTTTCAGATGGTTTTCACCCTATCTTTTTTCAGGAAATGTGGGATATTGTGGGAGAAGACATTAGCCTTAATATTCATAAGTGGTTTATAATGGGTAGGGTTCTCGAAGCCTTGTGTCATGTGCCTATTTGCCTTATCCCAAAGCAGAAGAACCCGGAAACGGTTAGACAACTATGGCCCATTAGCCTTTGTAACCCTTTGTATAAACTTGTCACTAAAATCTTGGTAAATAGACTCAAACCTCTTATACCCAAATGGATTTCCAAAAACCAAAACAATTTCATTAAAGGGAGGGGCACGGAAACAAACATTGTGGTAGCTAGTGAGGTTCTCCACTCTATGAGTAAGGAAAGAGATAAACGAGGGTGGTTTGCTCTTAAGATCGATCTAGAGAAAGCTTATGATAGGATGTAATGGTCCTTCATTCGTGATTGCCTTAGGAGTTAAAACCTTGATACCTCTTCCATGCTCTCATTATGGATTGTGTCACGAAAGCATCATCCTCCATTCCCCTCAATGGAAGGAACACCGATACGTTCACCCATTCTAGAGGGTTGCGCCAAGGTGACCCGATGTCAACCTATTTGTTCAATATTTTCCTTGATTCACTCTCCAATCTTATACTTGAAGCCTGTGAAAGCAAGCTTTGGAATCCTTTCCTCGTAGGGGTTAACAAAGTACCTATTTCTCATCTTCTCTTCGCGGATGATCTCCTTATCTTTGGGCGTGTCGGTGAGACCACATCTTTCACTTTGAGAGAAGTGCTCAACAAATTTTTCTCTAGGTCGCGTCAAAAAATTAATGAGGATAAGAGTAGGCTAGTTTTCTCTAATAACACTAGTTAAAAGTCTAGGAATTTATCCAAGCTACCCTAAATATTTATGAAAACCGGAAAGCTAGAACTCTATTTAGGGTTGCCTCTTTCTCACAAGAGACCTACGAGAACCCAAGTGGAGTTTGTGTTGAAAAAAGTTATGAGTAGATTAGCAAATTAGAAGACTAAGTACCTCTCAAAACAAGGTAGATTTTCCCTCATTTCCTCTACCTTAGCGACGATCCCGGCCTATTGTATGCAAGCAGCTTTCCTTTCCAAAGCCACCCTTGTAGAGCTTGATCGAGTTTGCAACAACTTCTTGTGGGGGAGAAGGAGGGAAAAAACCAACTCCATTTGGTTAATAAAGATGTCACCTTTCTTCCTCAATCTTTGAGGGGGTTGGGGATTAGGAATCAATGCCTCCTGAACCGAGCTTATATGCTAAGCTTGGTTGGAAGCTTGCCCAAGGCTTGTCCACCCTAGCCCAAGAGTGAATTCTTTCTAAAGTATATTCACCCTAACCATGCTACTCATTTTAGAAAAGGCTCTCATACGTGGAATAGTATTGGGAAGGGTTGGGATATACTCCAGAAAAATAGAGCTTGGGTGGTTGGAAATGGAAAGGACATTAATGTGTGGGACGATAATTGGATGGTATAGGCCCACTTAGATCTATGGTGAGTGTCCCTTTGGCCGTCAATGATACTATGTGTAATGTTGTGACTTAACTCAAAATGATATTTGGGACTTCACTAAGTTGTCAATTGACATTCCCCCATCTTTGAAACTCCTTATCAAAAACATGCCTACCCCTTCCGCTTCGAAGGTGGATAGACTCACATCCACACTAGCAATGGATAGACTCACATCCACACTAGCAACTCCTTGCACTTTCTCCCTTAAAGAAGCCTACTACACTACCCTTCCACATTTTCAGACTAGTATACACCCTTCACTCCTTAGTCTTATTGGGAAAGCTGAAACAGCCCCAAATTTTCAATTCTTTTTGTGGCTTGTCCTTGTCGACAGAATCCCTCATAACTACCTCCTGAGCCAAAAAAAATCTGCCAAAATGCTGCTTATCCTACGTGTGGTCACAAAAAAGAGGATGCCATCCATATTCTTAAATGTCGAGATTCTGTTGAGGTTTGGAAAACAATCGACCCTCCGCGAGACTGAGATAAGGGAGAGATGAATGATTGGCTAATGGGAAACCTTACAAACACTGATTTGGTTCGAAACTTACCGTGGAATGTGCTATTTGGCTTTATATGCTTTGAATTATGGAAACGAAGAAATCAGGTCATTTTTAGCAATGAGGAAATTCCAAACCATGCTTCGACAAGTATTAAAGCTTGGTTATCCGCCAATGAACATCACAGAGCGTGCAAGAAGGAAATGGCGAAAGAAAAGACTAGGAACTTCTAGGAGATTCTGACTATTTTCGTGTGGATAATGCACGTCGATGCTGCCCATTACAACTCCGATGATTTCACTAGTAATGCAGGGGTAATTAGGATTACTAGAGGTGAATGGCAGCTGGGTTTCTACAAGTCAAGTTATCATGTGGATGACTTGATGGCAGATCTTCAAATCATCCATCTCGGACTAGAAATTGCAACGCAACTGTGATATTTGTATCTTCTCTGATAGTAATAAGATTGTATTGGACATGCTAAATGAAAGACTTCATGTGACTGAATGCTATAGCAATTTGTTTTGCTTGTGCAGGCAGTTATGGAGTAAGCTGAAGTGTGCTAAAATTCTTCATTGTAGTCGGAAGGAGAATAGTGTTGCGGACCAGCTCACTAAGGAAGGAAGAATGGACAAATCCTTTTGTAATACAACTAGAATTTTCCCAAACCCTCCTAGTTGTATTCTGAACTTCTTCAGACTGGTTGTATCAAACTTTTTAAGTAACAGCATCTACTTTTATTACCAAAAAAAATAGTTGTCTACACCAAGCATGCCTGAACTATTGAGACGAATGACTATGTTATTGTTACATTCGTCGAACTGAGACGTCTGGATGAGGTGTTGAATGCCTAATATATGGTTGTTTTTAGACGATCAAGTATCAATTGCACATGGTACGACTTCGACGAGGAAAAATGTATACTTATCATAATTCATTGAATGTAGTTGCACAAATAACGACGTCAAACAAAGAATTGAACAAAATTCATAAGATACTAGTACTTCATTGATAAAGCTTTAACATTTTACAAAAGGCGGATGCAAGTCCTAGATACATAGCAAAGTATATACATCATACAAAAGGTGGCTTCAGTACCAAAAGTTAAAGCTATGACGTTCTACAAAAGGAGGCTTCTTTGCCGAGGAAGAAGCACAATATACAACTCTGATATCCTTCCTTACCTTAAATCCAAATTGGTTAAGCAAAGAGGGTTACCTATCCGATATCCTTCCTTACCTCGCATCCAAATTGTACAAGATAAGAGGGCACCTAGCTGCCTATGGAGATATGCGAAAGATGGTCAAACGGATGCCAAGAAAAAGAATGACAAGAGGTTGGCTAAGAATATTTTCAAAGGAACATTTTCCACCGACCTTATGAAAGGGAAAATTATATCAAGTTTCCTTGATCATTGTTGAGAACCCTTCCCCCTTTGCTTGTCCTTGTAAGCATCCTCGCAATGAAGGAGGCATCTGATGTAGTGGGGAAGGTCGTTAGGATCAGCCATCAGCTTAAAGGCCTTCTTACCCATTTAACCAGCCTCTACGACATCGCCTACTACATTGGTGCTGCTGTTTATGCTTCGATTTAAGGATGGAAAGTTTCCTCCTCAGTTTAACAACCACAACCTGAGCCTGAACACGCTTAGCAAGAGCTTCAGTACGGCCGGTGAGAGTGAAAGTTCCAACTACTCCCTCTCTTTGCTCAATTTGGCTATTTCGACCAAGATTTTTTTGTTCTCAATCTCCAACTTTGGCCGACGACCACTCTTCAAGAGCCCGTTGAGTTTGATCTTGTAGGAATTTAGCCGCCTCCATCATAATGCGGTGAGGGAAGAATTGCACAAGACGACAATAAAAAAGTGTTAGCATAAAAAACAAAGATAAAAGTGGGTCAAGAGAAGAATCTCAAAAGGAAAAGAGATGTACCACGACAGCCGTTTAGGACATGTATCCCACATGACCGACTTTAGCACCCTTAAGACACTTCAAGAAGTTAACATGGTAGGATTTAAAGAGTTCACTCTTGAATTTCTCCCTATCTATCCTGGACTTCTTGGCAAAGAAAAGGGTGCGCTCCTCAAACGAGCATGCCACGTTTTCAGTTGTTTCCTCCTTCTAGGGCATTTACCCCGATCTGAAAAAGATGAATTGTCACCTTGATAGGATAGACAATCATCAATGGATTGGACTCAGACCGTCCACCAACACGAAGGGTTCTAACAACATTTGGGACTCACTAGAGGACAGTGACGCCTCAAGGACGTCCTGGGGCATTTTCCCCACAAGCCTACACACCACTCCATTAAACATCGAGTCTTAAGGCTCAGCAGCCAAAACAAGTTTTATGGGCGTCATAGACAAATCCATATCACCAACATGTTCATCGATCCCTAGCAGAAGGATGAGAGGTTATTGTGTCCACTTGTTGGACCACGACAAGGCTTGGGACATCTCAGCCTTTAACACCTTCTTCTTGGACATAAAGCCCTTTGGTTTTTTAGCCGATGGCGTATCATCTTTCTCATCAACCACTGGCCTCTTCTTACATGTTTTTAGTATAGGTCACATGCTCTTGGACGTAGGAGCATTCACTTGCATAAGAAAAGGAGTGAGTTAGTTGAAAATTCAGAAAAGATAAGTTCAATTCGTGCAAATATACGTTCTAGACGAGGATGGCTTGGTAAGCCAATGCGTCTAAAGATCAGCCTAAGAAAGACTGACTTGTCCAAAATGATATTCTAGACGATGAGTGTTTATTAACACAAAGCGTCTGAAAACCAGGCTAAGTGAACAAGAACAGCTCATCGAGCATAAAACAAGACGAATCTTGCTTGCTAAAGGAGATCGTCCAAGAATCCTGGACGCCTTCTCATTGCAAGCAATTCTCGTCCAAAATTAAATGCAGATGAGTGTTGTTTGCAGAAGGAGGCAATATAATTCTAGACGCCTTTCCTTTGCAATCAATCCTTGTCCAAAATGAAATCTAGGCGATTGTTGCTTGCTAAAGGAGGTCGTCCAAGAATTCTAGAAGCAATCCCTTTGCAAGCAAACCTCGTCCAAAATGAAATCTAGACGAGTGTTGCTTCTTAAAGGAGGTCGTTCAAGAATTCTGGACACCTTCCCTTTGCAAGAAGTCCTCATCCAAAATGAATTCTGGACGAGTGTTGCTTACTAAGGAAGGCCATTTGGGATGCCTTACCTTTGCAAGCAATCCTCGTCCAGAGGAAAATCAAGACGAGTCTTGCCTTATAAATGAGGTCGTCCAGAACCCTGGATGTCTTGTCTTTGCAAGCCACCTCCTTCAAAATAAGGTTTAATATAAGAGTATGCTTTGCTTGGTTTTGACGTCTGGTCATTCTAAACGCCTTGCCAAAGCAAGAGAATTTCGCGCAACGGGAATTAAAAACGTTAGACAAGCACGAAGACTTACCAGTGTCTCCGACCGCTTATCTAGAGCCGACTTATGAGCCTCCAATATAAGTACATCGTTGCACTTAACTATGTCGATATTTCGTCGATGACGTTTGGAGAGAGCGGCAAGAGAAACTTTCGCAAAAAATAAAGAAAGATGGTTAGCCACAAATGTAACATCCCGGCTTTTCTAACTACACTTTACTTAGAATAAAATAATTGAAAATCATAAATCGGTGGCATTGGAAATACCATCGTGACGGAACTGCTACTCAAAGGTCATAAAACATTAATTAACACTAAACAATAATCTTTAAAGACTAAATAAAAATCTTGAGACAAAAGGAGATGAGGTTCGCACTCTCAACTCAAACAGTATTCAAAACTCACATTATCCAAAATAAAATCCTCAAAATCCAATCATACTTGCAAAATTAACAAAAAGTACCATCAAACAATGAAATATAGTTTCAATTAAACATAATAACACCAATCAAATAAACTTCAAGATTAATAGATGATAAGTCTTTATTTGTGCATATTACAGTCTTTTTAATTCTCATTGCATATGGTTTTAGATCATTTAGGTTAGTGGCTTGCATAATTTTTTTCCCTCTCATTTTGTTCTCCTCTTTTCTTTCTTTCTAATCATTCTTGGTTTACTTGAAGACAAATAAAATGCTAAGCTTCGGGGAGTTTGATAAGTGTGTTTTTAACGCACTTTACGGACCCTTTTTAGCTTTTTTTATCCTCTTTCTCTTCTTTCTTCCCTCTTTCTTCTCCCTTTCCCCTTCTATTTTACTCACTTGCATTGATCATTTTTTATCATAGTGACATTTTGCTAGATTTTCAGTCTTTTTTACCGAATTTATAGTACATTTGCTTTCACCATATTTTGTCATGTTTTAAATATAGGTTGAACTATCAAGGATGACTATGAGTGGTATAGTTGGCAAAGGAAGCAATGAAAATAGAGAACACAATGAGAAATAGTGCGCTTGAACCATGCCCCATGTCCGCTCACGCAAAGGAGCACATAGCCCAATAAAATCTTGTATGGGGAACTTCAAATGGACATAACTGTTAATTCATAAATCGGATGAAGGTACTTCTAGTTGGAGGTGAAATCTCGTTGTGATAGCATTCAAATGATGTATTACATGTCTCAAACAAAGCACCGTAGCAGAAGTTACGACTGTATGAAGTATAAGAAATTATTCACACAGTTTGGAGCAAACATCTAAGATCCTACTTCCAGATTTCTTATCAGTAAATACAGTTTAACCTAGAAATCGACAGGTAAACAACTAAAGAAGTGCAAGGAAGTAAACTAAATCTAAATAAAATTCAACAATTCAAAAACTTCAACTCTTTCGGAAATAATTTCGACACCAAATGCCAACAAAACAAAAATAAAAAAAACTACTAAGATGCTAATAATACCACCAAAAGGCGATTAAACAACTAACTCCTACAAATTTATTGGGTTTAGGCAACTTCAGAAAACGATTTAAGATTCAAATTTAAAAAGTAATTGCAGACAAAGATGGACCACTTACATCAAAAATATCAAACCTTCATGACTCAAAATTGGTGGAAAGTTCTTGGAACTTCATCGTTGCCCTAGATCTACAAAGAGGGAAAAGTAAAGAGAGAAACTCAGAAGAAAACAAAAGCAGTGAACGAAAATGAACTAAAAAAACATACCTGAAAATTGGAAATCATTGAAGATTTGCATAGAGAAAACCAAAAAGGAGAGGCAAGAGTAGGAAGAGTCGAGAGAGAGGACGAGAGCGAACAGATAAGAGGAATTTTCAAGAGAATAGTTCGTAATTGAGAGGTTGAGAAGAGATAACTTTAGGAGGGAGAGAGAGCAGTTGTTGAAGGAGGAGAGAGAAAATTATGAAACAAACAGAGTTACCCCCTAAAAGAGACATGTGAATGAGGGTCGTTGATCTTGATCAAGATCGATGGTCAGAATGCAAAGTTTTTAGTTTTCATCTATACCATTGGTTTTCACCAGATTCTGATCCTATATACTTCCACTATTTCAAAATAAGCGATATATTTCATGTTTTTACGCTTCCCAATGCATTATTTTGTTATCAATAAGTAAAAATTATAAAAAGTTAATGTATAAAATATACACATTGAGACAAATCTAACAAAATCCCACGAAATCCCACATGACTTTATTTTTACTAAAATGTAAATCACCTAAACTAAATTAAAGTCTAAACTAAGAAGAGTAAATACTATGCAAATGTATCACTTATATTGAAACAGAAGAAGTATATAGTTGGAAAAGTTTGACTCTCATGCTTATCGATGTATTGTCAATGCTACGGTTTGATCATTAACAACTATTTATACGTAAAAAAAATTATAATAAATGCATACTTTCAAAATATACGTTTAGACGAATTTAATAAAATCACACGTTAGTTATTCTATTAATTGTAAATGGTTAATGTTGTAACATAAAACAAGAGGATACGTGGCCCAGTCAACGACTGCCACCTGGCCCAATGAGCTGATGACACGTGGCCCATCCCCTCCTTGACACTTGGCAGCGTGTTAAGGGTGAGTTGATGATGTCACCAAAGCTGCATGCAAGAGGCCCAATTATTCCTTAAAAGAAGGAATAATCAGCCCAAGTTCCCTAAAGAGGAAGGATGTGATTGGATAAAAGGCTCAGGACAATCAGACCATGACAAGTGTCACCCTCCCATTGCCTAACAAATCATATCCCTTCATTCTAGGGTGCTCTTTTCTATACATAGATAATATAAATAGTTCCTCAAAATCAGGTAAAAGGGACAACTACTCTCTCTTAAACTTACTCTGTCAAAATTCATACCCAGATTTTATCTATTGAATACTGACTTAAGCATCGGAGAGGGAATCAAACCCAAACCTCCGGTTTGGTTTTCCCCTTTTGCAGGTTCGGGAACGAAGCGATATTTCTGCACAAGCCTCCCAATATTATCAACCCTACACCTGTCCTCCATCAGGACTAATACCGTTACTTTCAGAAGTTTACATAAAACAGTTGAAGTATAACATAATTTATATGTGAATAACATATAAGTCCAATTACTAGGACTAAAAAGATTTATATATCTACCTCTTCCTGTTCTTACTTCTAACGATTAATTAATTTTGGGATTTGCCATATCATTCAACATGTGTGGAGCTTAGGACAACTCCTAGTGTTTCGTAATCAGGATGATCCCTCTAACCTTTTTGGAAAATATGGATATGCTCTTTAACAATACACAAGACTACCTCCTGGAAAATCTTCAGCCCCCAAATATCCGATTTCTTAAATCATGGCTTTTATCTTGAAACTGTAGGCGTACAACTCTAAGCTTTGCCTCAAATCATTATCCATGTTGATTGCTCGAGTTAAGAAACAAAGACTGTATTAGATGAGCAATTCTTCTCAATTGACAACGGAACAACAGAGGGTGAGGGCTAATTTTCTACTGCAAAATTTGCTCTACACAACCAAGGCAATGACTTGTCTATCTATACTCCATGGGCACATCGAAACAGCATTACTAGCATCACATTTCATACTAGCTCCAGGAATTTGGTAAGGTTGCTAAAACATTATGGTGATGGTAACATGGCTGACTATGAAACTCGTACTTACAAGTCTCGCTAACTCATAAGAAAGCAATCAACCGTCTTAACTCGTACTATGCTTATTTCTTTTTCTAGTATGTTGTAATTTTGCCCTCCATAGATAATGTTGAAACAGAAAGAGAGAGAGAAGAGTATTATGTTACAAATCAAAATCGGTGGGTGCAAGCACCACAGCTAAGTTTCTTATACACTGAAAAGATTAGCAAAAGCTCCCACTTGCTCCAACCAACATAATTTTCACAAGCTAATACATCTCCCATCTAAACAATTTTCTCAACCATTGCGACTATAGGGGAAGCTGATTATACTTTCCTTATGAAAAAATTGGTTTTCTCGTGCTAGGAGGCCCAAAATTGTCATCAAAACCTTAGCTTCTGGAATGAGCAGCATCAAAGCCTAGGCAGGTGTGACACAGCTTCTTCATCATATGAGAAAAGCTCTGAAGAAAGTTGATAACCACACCAAATGCTAATGTACAGATCATGCAGGAAGAGCTCAGTCCAATCAACGAAATCCTTAGTTTCAAGGAGCAAGCTCTTGAGGCGGGATACCAGAATTCAATCTCTTGGCCTCTGCTGCTAATATCCCCGAGCTTGGCTAGGGTGATCTTTTCTCCCCCACAATGTGAGGGGGCAAATGCATAAACCACAACAACCACAACTCATGAAAGCCAATCAGTGAGGAATAACATATGGCAAAGCATGAATATCTACTGGCTCCAACCACAAAGCTCTTGCCCATACCTGAGGCGTTTCATCGATCCCAGACGATTTGGCCTCCAGCTTCCTTGTTGAGGAGCTATCACTGTTGAACAGCCAATCTTGGTCATCGAAATCAGACCATTCATCCAATTTAGGTACTGAAAGCACCTGACCGAGATACTTGACATCTGGATGAGGTGGCTTTGCAGGAGTGTTAGATTTCCGTTCTGCTTTAGCAGTTGTTTCTCGAGAAGATTGTGTGCAGGGCTCGGCAACTGTGCCGTTGATTTTGCATTCCGTGCCATCCACTTTAGTTTTCATGAGTGGTCTCTGTGTATCATCATGAGAGACTTTACGTTCCCCTTTAATATTCAAGGGTGGCCTCTGAGTAGCAGGAGCAAATGCAGCAGAATTCTGGCAAGGCTCTAAGCTCCTTCCATTTTCTGTCAACGGATGGGGGGAAGCTGTTGTCCTTGCCATCTTATTAGGCCCAGTGACAAGCTCTGTCGAGATAAACCCAAACATAAGTAGCATTTACATAAGCTACAGAGAAATTTCAAGGATCGTACATACATCATTGGCATGATAAATCATAGTAGTATTGTAGCAAATCACAATTCAACACCATTTCCAATCTTTCACAGGGCAGGGAATAAGATCTAGACTGCAATTGTACTAGGGACAGAGTCCCTTTAATTTTCTTTCATTTTTAACCACCACTTATATCTAATAGAAAATTTATGTATCAAATGAAGCAGTTTCCACAAGCAGTCAAAAACAATGCTGATAAAGAGCTCACCATCATAAATTCCATTGAGTCCAATGTCCTTCCGTTTCCTACTATTCACAGTAGCAGCATGATGATTGTTATCCCTTGTAATGTTATGAAACCCCACACTTTGGACGCCTGAACTATCCTTCATGGTTCCATTCTTTGCAATTGGCTTCAAGTCATTCTCACTGCCATCTTTCATTCTTGTCATTTGTATGTGCATCTCGTCAGTAGTTGTGTTCACTACCTCCTCTTTCTTCTTCTCCTTTTCCCTGTCCTTGATGACGGGTTTCTCTCTGTCCTTTTCCCTGTCCTTGATGACGGGTTTCTCTCTGTCCTTTTCCTTTCTTCTATCTGCTCTTCTACCATCTTCTTTCTCTCTAACCTTTTCCGTACCATCCAATTTCTGCTCAATCTTCTTCTCCACAGGTCTGAGAATTCCTCCAACTCTGTTTTGAACCACACCAACAATATTTGAAACCAGAGGACTCCCACTAGGTCTAGCGTCCCCAATGACACCTCGTCCATCCACCCTTCCATCAAGAACTGGTTTCTCCATGGTCTTCTCCTTTGAATCCAGAAGAGGTCCTGCACCCTTTGAAGCCAACTTGACCACTCCTCCGTCCTTCTTTCTCTCAATGCCAACATTCTTATCAGGCAAATGATTAGTCGTTCTCCTGTCTTCATCCATGCTCTTCCTGCCTGACTCTGGGGTATACTGAAAACTCTTACTGTTCGGAACTTGATTATTCTTGCGAACTGCCAGCCCATTGGGAACGGCAGATAGCCCGCCAATTCTCTTCTCAGCTGAGGAAGCATTTCTGTAATTTTCCCTCTCATTGCTCTTCTCAGAGAGCTTATTAACATGGCTGTCAGCTGACCCCACAAACTTCTTCTCTTCAGAAAACAAGATATCATTTTTCTGTCTTTCTTTATCTCTGTCTTTTTCCTTATCTTTCTTTTTGTCTCTTGATTTCTCCTTTCTGTCTTTCTTTTCCCGTTGTTTTTCATCACTTCTATCTTTCTCACGTTTTTCTTTGCCTTCTTTCTTCTCTTTGTCTTTCTTATCCTTTTTGTGCTTCTTTTCTTTGTGTTTTTCCTGAAAGTGACAACATTGGACAAACTCTAATCAGGACAAATTCATGATAGATAGATCACCACCAAGAAATTAATAAGGAATCCTACGTAAGGCCCAAGGTAACTCAAAGAAAGTAAAACAACCCTCCAGGAGCTCATTCAAAATTTCTTATAGAATGCAGAGTCATTCTTCATCGAACACATCCAAATCACCATCAGTCACCACAATGAATAAACACCCATATCCACACTAACACTGTGCTTGGATAAAAAAGGGGAAGGAAAAGAAGGGAAGGGGAGGGGAGGGAAGGGAGAGGGAGAGGAGGAAAAAAGGATGAGTTTTCCTTCCAAATCTCTCCAATGTTGGAGGGAGGAATTTCTCATAAATTGATCCTTCCATTTCCCTTCCCTCCAAACCCCTCACCTCCTCACTTGTTATCCAAACAATGGATTTTTGCCATCTTCCCTTCCCCTCCCCTCCCTTTCCCTCCTATTTTCTCTATCCAAACAATCTATAAAAGGATTTGAAACCATATACCAGCATTTAAGATTTTGGCAAGAGTGGAGTCATAACAAACAACCATTCATATGGTTTAGACTTCATAAGATTAATAACTTGACAAGAATCATTAGTAACTATTTCAACCCAACTTAAGGTGATCCAGGCCTTCAGAACCCACACTAAATATAAACCATCCATTCACCCTGTCAACACCGCCAAATGGAACCTGCCTCAACAAAAGTTTGAAAAAGAACCAAAACAAGGAGGGATAAAATAAGATAAAGTGCAAACTAAATAAAGGAAGGGAGACACATAGAGCACACAGAAGGCAAGGGTGAACGACTGGGAATAAAGATGGGGAGAATAAAAAAGATGTGGTCTGAAAAGTCCAAACAACATAAGGTCTTACTTAACTTAAAATGCCTACTCCCTGCTTCTAATTGGGATCAAATCTGATAGTACACTATCAGGTTATCCGCATATTCTCTAAAATCCAGCACACTTCTATACCTTAGGCTCATTACTACAACCAAATGGCCAATTTCTCAGGATCAGGTGTTCATCCTAAAATTACGGTATAAAATGCAAACATGTTTGTCACACCTCAAATTCGCTGTACCAATTCTAATTCTCATTGGACAACAAAAACTATAAAGAGGTTTACGCTTACTGCCAGTAGGGACCCAATTTAGCATGAACACAATTAACTTAAAGTCAAATAGTTACAAGGTGTGGGAATTCTATAAGCATGAGCTATTCACTTCCATCTTTCTACTCTCTGCATCTCCAAGTACCAAGGGAAATCAAAATGAGCTTGGAAGACGAGTTTTTTGCCAGATTTTCACACAACTCCAGAAAAACAACCTTTAATGGTGATGAGTTCATGACCTAACATGGTAAAGTCCATAGGTCTAATTTCTTAGTTGGGGCAGTGTCCCTCTTTCACACCAAACTTAACATATGATAAGAATGATAAATCACAGTCACCGGACGATAAAGCAACATCCGGAATGGCACCAGAGAAATGCATCAAGTCACAGCATCTAGAAAAAACAGACAAAATACAGCAATATATAAAATGACAGAAGGAATATTTAAGGTAGGGGACAGTACATAAAGTCTGGAATATATTGGATGGGTAGACTTAAGCGGATAGCTTTAGAAACAATATTGCAATTCGGCAAATAGCAGAACCCTACACATTCCTCGCATCTTTATGGAACATAGAGCCGTATCCATTCCCAAATAAAAAATTTGATGCTTCAATAACTGAACAATACACCTTTCACTTCCTCATTTTCTCTTAATCTCTTCAGGTTTCCATCTTTAAGTAAGAGACTGAGGAAACAGATTCCTATAGGAACCAAAAGCGAATAGTCTTACCCTTCCCCAAGTTCACCAAATAGATTATATCTACCACCTTTGGTTTGAGATAATTTTAAAATTTCGAAAATGAAATACCTCCACAACAGAAGAGTAACCACAGAGCAGAAAAATATACCAGCCAAACTACGTCATACCAGCACTCGGCAGAAGATGTTTATTAATTACAAACCACCTCCCTTTCTAAGGCTGTATTTTCTTCCACTTAACCAGAGTACATGAATGTTAGCTTTAATCCAATAAAAAGTCTCTTCACTAGTGAAGAATGTAAAAAAGAGCTCATAAGAATACTATTTCTCCACCTTCACTTCCACAGCTAGTCCGTCAACAAAGCATATTCACATTTTGCACCATATAACATGTTAGATAAGTTTTAAGAGACTGATGGGACTAGATGACACCTTATAAGGAAACGAACAACCAGAACTCAATTCTGGAAGACAGAAATGGCCTCCTCTGACTATTGCAGTTTTTTTTAAGGCAGTATTTTCCTGAGGTCAACATATTCAACGAAGTCCTTGCATTCACTCACTTGAAGGGAAAATTAAAAGAAACCTAAATTAAAAATGGCAGCATCTTGTTTCTTCTCTGACCAGAAGACTAGCATGGAAAATCTAGCCATTATACTAAAGCCAATGCCACAAACAAAAACAAGTCGTCAACCTTTAAAAAAGAATAGCTAAGGGGTGAACATGAAACATCAGCACCCTCATTTTTCCGTGATAACCAAGTGATGACATATTTCCTCTCTTTCCTAAGTTAGAATCTCATTATTTCAAGCTAACATCTGAACGATACGAATCAAAGTTTTATCAAAACTCAAACTCAGGTATCATCCAAACATATGGTCATAAAATTCAACAAACCCCTGGATATGAACAAAACTTCCATCCACGGGACCTAATATTCACTCTACCCTTATTTATTTTTGTATCATTTTGAGAGAAAGTTTTATCAGACTTGATGTATAAACTTAGCTTATTACTTTGTTTTGTAGGGGTTAGAGTAGGCTGCTCGAAGTTGCAAAGTGATTTTTGTGTCGATGCAAAGACTCGTGTGCCATGCACATGGGTCAATACTTTTCATTTTGCCATATAGCTTGTTTGGTAAGTGCCTAAGTGGTACTAATAGGTGGTAATGATACTAAAACCATGTGTAATCTGGAGAGGAAATTCCTCATTTATTACCATAGTAATGAAAACACATCTCCAAACATGTAAGTTTCTTCATAAAATTTCATCATCATCCATTACCACGTAAAAGGTGGTTTAGATGCGAATGTAAATTTGTACAGAAAATCACATGAGGTGGGGATTTCCCCTCCGAACATAATTATGCCTTACGATTGCAACTTTACGCTATAGTTATGCTATACTATCACAAAAATGAAAAGATACAGTGTAGAGAACAGAGCCATGACCATATATAAAACAAATGAAAAAAGAAAAGGAAGTGTAACTCGTAATTCTGCCTCATTTGTTCTTATTGCACCTATTCCTAGGGTTTTTTCAACCAATGCAGCTAGTGCATCATGTATACGCACACTTTTAGACACTAACATACATTGGAAAACCACTCAAATGGAAGGTAGAGATATTCTGATCCCTCTATATTTTATTGCGTGATGCTGACCCAGATTCTTGTTAACATCTAATGTCTTGGTTGTAAAACAACTATCCATTGATTTATTTATTTTTTCCTTTGGAAGATATAAATACCAAATTATTTGTTCCTGTAACTATTCTTGTGTTTTTTTCTCCTAACCTTTAATCTCCCTTGTCATCACAAAGCCTCTTAGTACATGTAGATTTCGGCAGATTATGGCCCAAATTTGATCACAAATAGACGGGATAAGGATGAAAAAGTGGAGTTTGTTTTTGTTAAGAAAATACCACGAGAAGATAAAGTTATAGAAATAACTACCCTTAAGTTTAGATAACTAATTCTAAATTATTGCTTAATTGAAAACGAAGAGAGTATTACTCGACAAGATAGTCCAAAGCTTCATGGTCATGAGGATAGATCATCAACAGACCTTGGAACAGCTAAAAAGACGTAGCATACAAAGTCATGCATGTCAAATCTACACAACCCACCCATTTTACCCCCCCCCCCCACACACACACACACATCAACCATTCAATAATTTACATCAGAACAAATGCAAAGAAACACAGACACCACTCATCACAATGAAAATTCTTATCACCCCCCATACATCAACCATTCAATAATTTACATCAGAACAGATGCAAAGAAACACAGACACCACTCATCACAATGAAAATTCTTATCATAACATCAACCATTAGGTCTCCTACTGCCACCTTCACCTGATGACCTGATTTACCACTGGAACTTAAAATCTCAATTTGCATCATTTATTTATTCGAAAACATCCTCTCGAAAACCTAAAATGCACTCACTTGGACCCAGCTCTTTCACATTACCATACTCCGTCCTAATTTAACACATGAAACCAAAATTTAAACCACATTGCCAACCAACAAATAGGGAGATTGGTTATCAAATATACTGTTTCCAACAGTAGTATAGCCAGCGTTCATCCATGCATGAGACATAACCTAAGAAATAACATTACAAGTTTTATCCAACAGGACATATAACCATAAACTTGCAGTAAACTTAGAGTTGATCTCCATGGATAAAAATCTAAACAACATTGAACAGGGTGTGACAGTCTACAAACCAGGTAAAAGTGGCTTCATTATCTTTATTAGTCACATATAAAGAAAAAAGAAGGGCCGAAAATGAGGCTGAAATTAAAATCCTACAAGGTATCCAGCCATGAAATACGCTATTATCGCGAAAATTGGCTAATACACCTAGATATCATTAATAAAATTCATCTTTGGTACTGAAACAAGCAAGAGTCAGGATGTCACGCTACTGAATGTCTTGTATCAAGCAAATATATACACCTCCAGGGGATTTACACCTCAACTAATCAATAGAAGGCCTAGAGCCGGAAGTGATCTTAGAAACCAATCATGTTCGAGGATAAGCCTCGGGTGAGACAAATAAGAAGAAATTGCTCCCCTTACACCATTAACCAAAATAATCTTCTTATCATTATTATTGTACCACTAGTTGCAAAAATAATCCTCCAGCGTTGTAACAATTGCAACTGGACCCCCCTCATGTCACATGAAAACATAGTATTTTGTTGACATAATAGGTTGTGTACACATATATCAATGTCAACAGTTATCTTGAAACTACTCTTAGGATGACGATACCGTATTTATAGTCACTATACATCTTGCTTGCAAAGATCACCATGGGAAGAGTAGTAGCTAATGGAACATTTTAAAAAGCAGCTTGTTTTGTCTCAGCAAACGAGCTGTCACAAAGATTCATTACAGCCCCATTACAGTTCCTATATTCAGTTCTTACCCTCAACTACAAACATTTGCATGAAACTATATACATGTAATATGTAACTCTCCAAGACATCTGATTCTGTCATGCCTTTTTGTGTTAATACAAAGTAAATGTTTTGTGGCCATATAGAATACTTGTATTTCACTGAAAGTGTACATGTATAAGTGGTGATCCACTACTAATAAAGTAGAGATAAGAACATGATTGAACCAACAATGCCTATTCTAAATCCAATCATCCACGGAAGTTCTTCATCAATTACAAAGGAACAAAAAAGGTGTATATTTCACACTAAAAGCATGGTATAGATATTGCCACAAGAGATTTTCAGCAGTCAATCAAGAAATAACCAAAGATACTCCAATAAGTTCATTATCCTAGGTCTTATGAAATTCTAAAAATAGAAAGCATAGGAGGACGATAGATCAGTGCTCCAAAATGAGCAGAAGAATTATGCTTCACAGTAAGTTAAGCAAACTCGCTTTCTAGAACCAAGCATCAATAACAACATCTACAAACAACTTCAGATTCTATGTAAGATCTTGTCAAGCCTCTAAACAATAGTTGAGATTTGGCTCCTAGGGACCAAGTTAATCCCTCATACAAAAAAAGAAAAAACACATATGATGTCTTCTAGCCACATTTGCAACCATAAGACTAGTATGTGGATTGACTCAAGGCACTAAGCCATAACCACTTTGTAAATTTAAGGCAGATATGACCTCCAGAGTTTAGGAACAGATATTCTTAAAGTTACTCAATCCCCCAAAAAGTTGGGAGCACTTGAAGAAAGCATAAAATCATGCTTCTATTGCTAGTCACCATAATAACTACTTACGTATATGCAAAACCTATAAACAATCCCTATGTAATTTATTCATGTACCGGAACTCTTGAGAGATAAAAATTTACACTAACTTTGCGGGACGAACGAAGTTTTGTTTCTTCAGAAACCACCAACTTTTAGCTGCATTGTACAACCAAACACCTTTTGTAGCTTAGACTCAAATAGCATTTTTTCTACTAAGATATATATTCATTTTACATTAATTTGATATGTTTGATTTACCGACAAGATTTATCCTTTAATATGATCGTTACAGTGGGATACACCTTTCAATGAGACACATCTGATTAGTCAAGTTCTACCACCTTAGATTTATTCATATCCTTTACAATTGCATGTAAATATATGATATTCTGGTAATAAACAACCTAGTAACCAAAAACATCTAACTGAATCATCGCCGCATTCATGCATCAGATGTCAAATTCTATCAAAGTTCTAAAATGAGATGCAGAACACTCAGGTCTCCCATGAAAATTTAGGAAACATGTCTCACGCCAAAGATAAGAATTAATCAAATCCCAAGTGTAACTACAATAGGTTGTATAACAGACTTGATACAGAAACACAGAGTTTAGCTTCCATACCCAAGCATATTAATCATTCCCAGGGACGGCCAAAATTCATCAAGAAAAAACACAGACCAAGTGGGGTATAGGTGATTCCAATTTTTCAAGTAAGTCCTGTATGTGTACTGCATCGAAATTCCAGATCCCACGAACGTGAGAAGAGTATTAATCGCTTCAAGTGCCATTAGAGGTGACCCCCCACCCCCACCCCACCCCACCCCACCCACACACAACTAGATAAGTAGCAGCAGCAAAAGGTTCCATTCAACACAGAGTTTCACATGAACTTAACTGATCACACTCAAATAAAAGATCAGAGGTTTTAACCTTTTTTAGCAAGTCAGTGTCATCCGCCTTCGTCTTCCTCTCATATCCCGGGGGAGGGAAAGGAAAGCAACGCGACATTGCAAAACTTCCAAGGGCCTCAGGAAACTGTCACCCCTTGCAAACGCAACTGCTTCGACTATTAGTAAGCTATTGCTAGGGCAATGTTCCAAATGGGGACCAAACCAACAACTAAGCTCTTGTCCATGCACCATGTCCCCACATTCATTTCCAGCTTCAAAATTCTTCCATAAACTCAGTCTCAATCACACCAACTCAAAACTCAAAATCCCCACAAACCACTGTGAACACTACCAAAACCAATGCTATATGATCTTAGCACCCCAAATATCCAAACAATCGTCAGCAAATACAACGTTACAAACTAATATGAGTTGACAGCAACAGATATAGATTCTTGAGGTCAAAAAAAGGCGGCTTTTAGAACAATGCTATGATTTTCTATTCTCAAATCAAGAGGTGGGTGTTGGGTCAAAGCTGCCCAAATCAATGGAAATTGAGCATTTATCAAACTAATGCTCTACCACCCAATTCTATAGCTACTACAACAAGCTTCAATTTAAACCCAATCGATTCGATGTCTCGAGAAGTTCGCTGATCCCTTTAAGGCTGAGTCCTATAGCTACAATATTCTTCCATTCCCAGATTGAACAATGCTCATGGTCAATTCAAAAACAACAAGAGCACTAAATCCAGTGAGCTTACAGCTCAAATTCCACAATGACAATGAACTGTATAGCTTCAATCTATCTACCTTCAGTTCAGCCCACTTGTGATTTTGATCAAAAACCCTAAAATCGAAGTCCAAAATTTCCTCCTTTTTATGAAAAAAATCCACCTCCACGCTGATCGGACGGAAACCCTAATTCGGAAATTATTTCAGGAAATTAAAAACAACACTATTAAGTACAAAACAGAAACGAAGACGAAAACGAAACCCTAATTCGAAAAAATTTCTTCCAACAAAAAAAACGGAGTGGGAGGAGGAAATCGAAAAAAAAAAATAAGAATCTCTACAAAAGAAAGAGGAATAAGTCGGAAATATTCAACACTTTGGGGGAAAAAGAAATTTCCAAAAAAAAAAAAAAAGGGGATCGAATCAAAAGGAGTTTCGAAAGGGAATGAATGAGAGAATAAAAATTAGGGCGAAATTAAGTGTGGCATCCTGATAGCATTGATTGATCTTAAAAAGCACAAAGATAGAAGAATTGAAGCAGCCGCCTCTTGGTTTATTTTCTGTTTCTTTCCAAATTCTTGCTCGTTTCTTTTATCGCTCGCTTGAAATTGGTAATGTATAATGTTCTGGATGTGTTAGCGTAGAGAGTTTCGTGCTTCTCTCTCTCTTATTAGAAGAAGTATTATTGTGTGTGTGCGCTGGATGTGTTTGTGTTGGGGGGCCTTGGGGCTGTGAAAGCCTTTTGTGTGTGACACAAAGAAAAGAGAGATTATAGAAACTTGATTGAGTTGAGTCAGATTTACATGGGTCAGGTTTTGAAAACTACCATCTGGGTTGAGGTTGAGTTCACTAGGGGTGTTCTCTTGCTTTCTGAGAAAATAAGTTCAATTTAAAATTCTTAAGGCCTTAGTTTATTTTCAGTTCAACTTATTTTCAGTTCAGTTCGTTTCAGCTCTAATAAACTTAGTTCAGCTCAACTCAGTTCAGTTCAGCTACAATAAGCTCAGTTCAGTTCAGTGTAATTCAGCTTTAATGAGTTCAATTCAGTTCATCTCCAATAAGTTCAGTTCAACTTCATTCATTATTTAACTATTTTGTTTAATATTATTATTATTGTTGCCTAATTGATTTTACTTATTATTATTATTATTAGGAAAATTCTAAATGATGGCCCTTAAGTATCAGGAATTCCCAGTGGCTAGGGGTGAGCAGAAAAGTCGGGTACCCGGTTCCAAACCTAGAACCGGTTGGAACCGCTGGTTCTGGTATTGGAACTGGAACTGCTGTGACTGGGTTTGGGTCCAAATATTAGGAATCGGTTGGAACTGGGTCCACTTGTTGGTAGTGAAACTATAGACCAATACCTACTGGGTACCCGGTTCAATCGGTTCCAAGATTGAATTTTTAATCTATGCTTAAGACTTGAAGGTTTTTAAGCGAACTTGTCAATGAAAGTGTCAAATTACGTTATGTATGATGCTTATTTTTAGCTAATTAAGAAAAATATACCTTTTGAATGCAACTGGGTGGCGGGTACCCGGTATTGGAACCGGTCAAATAGACCAAATAACAATAAGTTTTGCGGGACTTGGCACTCAGTCAAGGAACCGGTCCCGATCTTTCGGTTCCAATTCCAAAAATTAAGAAACCGTCGAACCGGTTCTGGTTCCATTTCTAGTTTCTAAGTACCAAGTTCAACGGTTCCGGTTCCAAGCAAAATGATCGGGTATTGTGGTCACCCCTACCAGTGGCGGAAATTCCAAAAAAAAACTTTTCACTTAGTAACCCTACTTTACAAATTATTCACAAATATAACCTTAATGAAGAATACCCTTATTACTAAAGCATATATTGTTAGTTAACAGTTAAGTCGGTTACTCGCAAATAAAGTGAGGCATTGTAGGTCGTTTTTGCCAATTTTGACCTTAAACAATCCTTAAGGGCTAATACTGACCCACTAAAATCATTCCTTCAAGGCAAAAAACGACACAAAATAAACTCGTTTTACGTGCGAGTAACTACCTTAACTATTAGTTGATATAATATGCTTTATTATTAAACAAATATTCTTTATTAAGGTTATGTTTTGGAATAATTTGTAAAGCAGGTTACTAACGGAAAAGGTTTTTTGGAATTTCCACGATTGAGAATTCGTGAGACCTAAGGGCCACCATTGGGAATTTCCTTTGTTGTTGTTGTTGTTGTTGTTGTTGTTATTATTATTATTATTATTATTATTATTATTATTATTATTATTATTATTATTATTATTATCATTATTATATTTATATTTATATGCTATCATCTGTCTTATATTAGTTCCAATAGTTTGACTTTTACACTATTCATATTTCTTAACTTGACCATGATTTTAACTAATATATAAAATCAAAATTAATAAATAAGATGTTCTTAAATTTGTGTCAATGTATAAATTTGACATTTCAATTTTTCATAATTTTTACTAATTAATAGTTGGGTATATTAATGGTCAAAGTTGTGTATTGACAAGTGTGTCAATCAAATTTTTGTAATTAATGTGGGACTGAGGTAGTATTATTTTGTTATTATATGTTTACTCATTATTATTACTACTCTATGGCTGAGTATGGTTTTGGTTGGTGTCGCGGTTTAAACAAATTTCATGTCAATGTGAGTATTCTAATTTGCAATTGTTGATTTATTTTATCGACTAAATATTCACTATTACATCATACAAATAAGCTACAAAAATCTAGAAGATATTAAAAAGGGAAATTTGTTGAGGTGCCCGCGTGGTAAGGGCTAATTCCTCGGGTGCCCTCTTGATATTCGAGCTACCTAAAATGCCACTAGGGTCACTATTTGTAGCTAAGATGCTCTTACTGCTAACGAACGTTAGGGTTCCGATAAGTTTTTATAATTAAACTTTACATTTCATTTAAAACAAGAAAAAAAAAAACTAAAAACCCGTCACCCCTCTCACTCTCTCTCCTCCCCACACCCACCCTCTCTCCCCCCACCCCGCCCTCCCTTTCAGAACAACATCTCCAATCGTCATTTCATCTTCTTCTACACATTTCCACTCAATCACAAAACTCAAAGCTTCAATCTTCTTCAACAATGGGGGCATACCTCCATCAAAGACAAACACAAACAATCCAAACACAATGGTGGCATCTACATTTCTTCCTCCGAACTCGAGTTCTGCTACAGAGATGATGTCCCAGAAGATGTGACACCCCCAAGTGAAGCCATTTTTGAGAGTTTTTCTTAGAAAAGAGAAAAGAAATTAGTTCGTTGTAGCAAGACCTAGATACCTAGTCAATTACCCTAGTCAAAAGATGAATAACAGGGGATTTTGATTGATTATATTTGGTATAGACTGTATTTTGAGTATGTAGATTATAGTACTAACTAATTCTAGTTTAGAGGGATGAAAAAAAAGGGTAGAATTATGAGATGTAGTAAAACCAGTAAAGGAAAACAACTGAGAAGGATTGAACTAGATAGGTCCTGCGCCTATATGTGGAATTTATCATCAACCCAGAAAGATAGAGTTCACTGAGAATTGGAGACATGAATCTCCAACATTAAAACCCAGATATTCAGAATCAAGGTATTTTTTAAAAGATGACAAATCACACCAATCTCTCAATCTATGCTATGCCAAAAATATCAAATTTAGTAGAAAGAAGGAGATTAAGATTGAGCAAAATAAGGGATCAGAATGATGAACAAGAGTAGCACATACAGAGAAAGAACTAAGGAAGAAGAGAAGAAGGTGGGAAGTAAAACCCCCACCACCACCTGGCGTTCAGTTGTCGGCGCTGGTGGTTGCGCTGGTGGTTGTCGGCGCCCTCTCCGACATGCACAAATCTAGGTCAACTCTTTGGTGGTTGCTTAGTCGAATTTGCTTGTGGGTGCACAAATCTGGTGGTTTTGAGGGATGGAATGTCAAATGTGGTGGTTTTCGGGAGAAGTTGAGGGGTTTTGGCTGAGCTCTGGGTGGGCTCCGGTGGGGAAGGTGTGATTCCGGCGGTGAAGTAACGGTTTGGCGGTTGGGGCGATAGGTGGTGTGAAGCTTTCATTACGAGGTGGCCGTCAGGCTGCGGCGGAGTTGTGGATGCTAGCAGTGATGAAGGTGGGGTAAGGGTGGTGGATGTGGGTGGTGGTTCAGTAGTGGGAGGGGAGGGGAGAGGAGGGGGAGGAGAGACTGTGGGGGTGGGGGTTTAATTATTTTTTCTATATATTTTTTTTTATAGAGAATTTTAAGTTAGGGTTAGGGTTAATTATAAAAAGTTAACGGAAAAGTTAACGTCTGTTAGTAGTAATGACATTTAAGCCACAGATAGTGACCCTAGTGGTATTTTAGCTAGCTCGAATACCAAGAGGTCACACAAGGAATTAGCTCTAACCACGGAGGCACCTCAGGAAATTTCTCTATTAAAAACTTACAAAGTTGCCAATATTACTGTAGTACTATATAAGGTACAAAATCGTCGTTCCGTTGAATATTAAAGATACTTTGGTGGTTTTTGGTGGACTTGTGTGTAGGGGTGAGCAGAAAAGTTGGGTACTCGGTTCCAGACCCAGAACTGGTTGGAACCGACGGTTCCAGAACTGGAACTGGAACTGTCGGGACTGGGTCTGGGTATCAGATATTAGGAACCGGTTAGAAGTGGGTCCAATTCCGGGTAGTGAAATTATATACCCGGTACCCACTGGGTATCCGGTTCAACCGTTTCCAAGAGTGAATTTTTTTTGACATGAGTGCATATGTAACGTATGCTAAGACTTGAAGGTTTTTAAAACTAACTTGTCAATGAAAGTATCAAATTATGTTATGTATGATGCTTATATTTAGCTAAACAAGAAAAATATAGCTTTTGAATGCAATTGGGTAGCGGGTACCCGGTATTGGAACCGGCCAAATTGACCAAATAACAATCACTTTTGTGGGACTGGGTACCCGATCAAGGAACCGGTCCCGGTTGGTTCCGGTTCCAATTCCAAAAATTAAGGAACCGGTCCAACCGGTTCCGGTTCTGGTTCCAAGTTCTGGGTACCCGGTCCAACCGGTTCCGGTACCTTTCCGAACAATATGACCGGGTACCCGGTTGTGCTCACCCCTACTTGTGTGGTTTGGTTTATTAATATTATAAACCAAGCCACCACAAATCGCGGTTTGGTTAGAAGTACACAGCAACCCATGTTTTAAGCTAATTATCATTATAATTGCTAATTATGATTATAATGGTAATATTAAATTTAATTCTTAGACATTAATGTTATTATACCATCATCATCAAGTATTAATATATTAATGCTAATAATAGTAATTACTCATTATAAATTATTATTATTATCAGGCGTTACTATTTTTCAAATTAATTTATCATTATTACTATTATTTATTTGTTTGTTTATATCTATCATTTAATAACATCAAAAATAATATTATCATTATTCATTTAATATTAGGAAAAATTGACTGGAATAATCTCAACTATGACATTTCCGCTCAAAATAATCCCAACTCTGAGTTATTCTAGAATAACTCAAACTATTAGGAGTACCTTTCCAAAATAATCCAAACTTTATTTTTTCTTACTTTCAATGATACATTTGGGACTACTATATATAGAAGAATTAAGAGTTTGGATTATTTTGAGAAGGTACCCCCAATAGTTTGGATTATCCTAGACTAACTCATAGTTGGGATTATTTTGAGCGGAAAGGTCGTAGTTGGGATTATTCCAGTCAATTTTTCCTTTGATATTATTCTAAATATTATTTATTATTACTTAGAATTATAATTAATTTTTATTAATATTCATAATTATTATTATTTACTTATTATTTATATATTGATTACAATTCATTTTGGTTCACTTCAGTTCAGTGCACTTCAGCTCCTGTTCGGCTCCAATTCAGTTCAGCTAGAATTAGACGAATAGAACAGGCCTATTAGGCCCTGTTTGGTGATCAGTGGTTAGCGGATAGCTGAGAGCTGATATATTAACTGGTTTGAGTGGCAGATTAAATTAATTTTGATCAACTATTTGTATTAACTGTGTTTTATAAAAAGTATTTGGTAAGATAAAATGATAGTTGATAGCTGGTTTTTTGTAAAATGACATATAAGGACATGCATTATATTCTAGTATTACTTAAGTGTAACAAATTTATTAGCAATTATTGTCAAGAACCCTTAAATTGATTCAACATTTCTTGGTAATTTTCATAAGACCTTTTAGTCAAATATATATACATATATTGTTTACTCCATATATATTTGTTAAAAAAGATTAAAATCAATTATTAGTACTCCCTCCGTTTGTTTTTAATTGTTACGGTTTGCTTTGGGGGATAACCAAGAAAACTTATGATGTCTATGCAATCATTGTTTGGGGAATAGATAAAGTATGAGGGATAAGGTTGTAAAAGCAAAAAATGTGAGTGATTGGGCATTTAATAGGAAAAGAAAAGGACAAGTGGGATTCCAAAAGTATCGAATATTGGAGTATAAAGATGTGAAAGATTACCAAAAATAGTAAATGTGAAAGTATAACAATTAAAAAGAAATGTTCAAATAAGGAACGTGTAACAATTAAAAACAAACGGAGGTAGTAATAATACAAAGGAATTTTTTTCTTATTTACACAAGGTCATATAACTATAAATAAATAAATATACTAAAAGAGGTCAATAGCTCTAGAAAAATTTATCTAAAAGTACCTTAATTACTCGTTATTATTTATTTTATGTGATATATATATATATATAGCGGTGGGATTCGGTGAGAATACCCTCCTTATGTGAGAACACCTACTTATATTAGAACACCTCAAATTTTAGAACATAAATACATTTATTTAGATATATTACAACTCATGGATCTTATCTTAAATCAACCGAGTTTTAAGCTGCAACTTACCTGGAAATAATCAATCATCATCATCCACTATATGAAATGATCAAAATCATATCACCAGACAGCAACACATCGATAAATTCTTTTTTTTCCAAAATCAATTAAACAGCAAATTTACACCAAAAATCCAAAACTTATCAACGAAAATTAGCTTGAGAAAACTTGTTTATCATCATCATCAACTTCCTTTTCTCTCTCGATTGAAAACCAGCTCAATTGGCCAGCGATTTTGAGGGTGTGAAACTTTCCAAGTTTTGTTGCATGCGTATGTGTATATTCACATGTTCAAGAACATCTTCAGTGGCTTCAAAGTTGAAGGAATGAAGAGGAGAGAGAATTGATGATGAAGCAATGATCGGCGGCAAGGTGGTTATGGTGGTGATGACGTGAGATGGTGGAATTGAAATAGGTAGAAAGATAAATGAATTGAGGAGTGATAGGGTAAAAAAGTTTGATGAAGGTTAAGTACAGAGGAGAAGACAAATTGACGAGGAAATTTAAGTGGTAGGATGATTTAAAATCTTGGCCAAGATTTGTTCTCATATAAATAGGTACTCTCATTTAAGGGAGGTGTTCTCGGTGAAAACCAATCCTTATGCTGAAAACTGAAAACAAGCAATCTTAGCCATTGGATCCACCAGTTACAAGATGGACGACTGAGATTAACCTGCGCCTATTATTTGCATATTCAAACTGTCAGACTTTTTTTTTCTCTCTCTTACTTGCATTCTCTCTCTCTTCTTACTGACTTCTCTGGCGCTCTTCCTTCTCCGTGAATTCTCTCTCTCTGCAAACTAGCGAAGAACTTCGCATTTTTCTGTGCAAATAGATCGATTTTTGTTAGCTAAGGTATGGTTTTACTTCATTTTTTCATTCAAGGTAACTTCAATGTTTGTGTTTTCGTTCAATATTTATGTTTTTCGATCAAATTTTTCGCTTTTTTGTTGTTTTAGGCCAATGATTTTCCTTGAAGATTTTCGCCTTGTTAGAAATTTCATCTTTGATGATATATATACTCGTCTTCATCTTCATTTTTGAGTTTTAGTTCATTTTTTTTTGGTTTTTTTGTTGTTTTATGGTAATGAAATTCCCATTTTTCGCCGTGTTTTTTTTAAGGTTTGAATCTTCTTCTTTGATGTTTGATGTATTTGTCTTAAACTTTCAAGTAATTTTTAAGAATCATAAACCCTAGAAATTAAGCTTGTCTTCATTTTTTCGTACTATATGCTTTTTTGCTTTTGTATTTTGTTGTCGGAAGTTCCTGCATTTTTGTAGTAGATATTCTAGTGTTTATTTAGCAATTTGTTTGTCTTGAATATGTTGTGTTTCAGATAATCTCGTTTTGTTGTGAATTTTTGATGTTTCGATTTCTTTAATTTCTTGAATCTGCTTAAACGATCTACAAATAGTTAGTTTCAAACATAATCTATTTAAGTCTAAATGTACCACTTTATTTCTTAATGTAATACTTTTTTATTTTGAATTATTTAGTATGTCACTTCATTATGTGAGTGAATGGTTGTAGTAGTTAACGCAAGGGAGAGAGAGAGAGAGATCTGACTGAGATTGATTTAGAAATGTAGGATTGATAGGCTCAAGTATCACCTACTCAAAAATAAATCCTAAAGTCCTCTAACAACAATAATTAAGGGAAGTAGGGTCGAATCTACAGGGCGACAGAGTTTCTAAGTCAATATTCAGTCGAATAGCTACTTCAGACAAGATCATACAAGAATTAGCTGAACTACTAATCAAACTAATAAAAGCAATATAGAAGTGGGATTTAAACTATGGATTAAAGGTCTAGGGCATTAGTTCGGTCCACCATGCTTATACCAATCAAAAGGGTCGAATAACTAATAAAATCTAGGTCTAGGTTTGAACAATCGGAGCCAATGTTAAGCCTATGATCAGGTCATAACGCTCTCAATTCAACATATGAAGTAAGATCGCTCACATAATCAGAATCAATAGTGTGTTCTAAGCCTCTAAAAGTAAGCCTACAATCGGGTCATACTCAAGTTGCCAAACATAGTTCATGAAATTGTACACTCACATAAACCATGAAATAAAGAACAAATCACACTACAATTGAACTAATCAAAACCTAGAATTAATAGCAATTCAAATACGAATCATGGTATAAACATGGTTTTCCTCTGTAAAACCCTAGAAATTAAACTACTCAAACATGATTGAATCAAAAATAACAAAACTAATATAAAACCCTAATTTTTGCATCATGAATGAATTAAATAATCAAACTAAGCAAACAAGAAATAAAAGAAGGAATTAAGAGAAAGAATAATACCAATTGACGGAAAGCAGAAACTTTTATTGAAAATAATCAAAGGTTCGATCCCCTTTGAATCTACTCTAAAGTCTTTAATCTATGAAGAGGTTCTAAAACTAATGCTAATGAACAATGAAAATAAAAGTGTCTTACAAAATAAAAGAAGCTAACTATTTATACTAAACTATAAACTAGATAGGAGAAGGGTTACAATTTAGGCCCAAAAAGGGCTAAAACGCAGCCTTCGGGTAGAGGGCCCGATCGGGCTCAAATCCGCCCGATCGGGTGAAAAACTGACGCAACTAGATCAACTTGCGAAGATCGTATCTCCTAAATCAGAAGTCCGATTGGGGCGTGTGACCTATCATTGGAAAACTATTGAAGTCTAGAATCAAATCCAATTGGAATTTCTTGATTTTAAATTTTCTATCAAGAGTTATGATGAAAATAGTGAACGTGTGTCAGTTTTGCCACTTTTTTACTAACTCTTTGCTTCATTCCAACTCAAAATTATCCCAAACGGATGCATAGTGATCCTTTTGCAAGCTACATTCATCTTCAATGATTAATAGGCTTGATTTTATGTAATTATAATCAATTTGCATCAAAATAACCTGAAAATCCTCGAAACACACAAACGGGCAGTAGTAGAGCACAACTTATGTAAATTCATGTCATTATGCACCTAAATGCTCTAAAAGGAGTTCTAAATGCAATCTAAATGGGTCTAAAAACTATATATAAATGTGATACATCAAGGATATGTACCATCAAATGATATTCATATAAGACTACTTGTTACTGTTTTTTGCTTAGGTCAAGACGACGCGTTGTTTTTTTGGAGTAGTTATGTAAGAATAAGCTAGATAATATACCCTATATTAATTTCTTTGTCCTTTTATCTGTATGTCCTAACCTTTTTTCAATGTTGTTCCTTTTGCTTGAAAATTATGCATGATTTTACTAACATACTATTCTTTTAATCCAACAGTATGTACCACTTGAATCCTATATGTAACACTTTTTATTTTGTTTTTTTAGTAATTCTTGACATTAAGTACTTATCACTACTTTCTTTGTCTTGTTTTTTTGCTCTATTTTTCATTTCAAGCATGACATTAGACAATATGAACTTTCTTTTTTTGGGAAAATTGGATCAAACAGCACAAACTATAAGTTTCTTGCACAAAGCAGCACCAACATAAAAAGGTGCACAAAACAACACAAACTTTTTTCTAATCGGTGCAAGAAATGACATAAGTGGATTTTTTTGCCTGAGATTCCCTATTTCTAGCGAATCTTTAGTATTTTAGCTATTTTTATTTTGCTATCTTTTCCCCTTCACTTTAAATAAACTATAGGATCTAAAAATCACCTTATTTCCTCTTTGAAATCGTAAAATTTCCCCAAATTGATTTTGTCTATCAAACCCTAGAATTGGAGGATGAGTGGCAAATGTTCAATAAAGAAATCAAAAGGAATGTCTATAGGGTATAGGTGATAGAAATCAAAAAGCTAAAATACTAAAGATTCACCGGAAATAGGGAATCTCAGGCGAAAAACCCACTTATGTCGTTATCTACACCAATTAGAAAAAGTTCGTGTTGTTTTGTGCACCTTTTTTTGTTGGTGCTGTTTTGTGCAACAAACGTATAGTTTGTGCTGTTTGATCCAAATTTCTCTTTTTTTTAACTCCTTTTCTGTTTTAGTCTATTAGCTTGGATATAAGTCTTTTTGCTCTTTGTTTTTGGTAGATTGAATGATTTATCACTTTTTACTGTAAATGTATCATTTTATATGTAAATGTACCATTTCCATTCTAAATGTACCATACTTTTATTTTGACTTTATATGTTGCAGGTGATTAAGCATGGTTCGTCCCAACAAAAAGACGGTGACTTTTGCAAAAGATGTAAATACATAAAGGTGTTTGTGATGTCCTAGTATGACATAATTTTTGGTAGCTATCATTTCATTTTATTTGATGAATTTACTTTTTTCAAGAGAAGAAACCAATGGTGAGGAAAAAAGATCCTGTAAAGAAGGGACCTGTTAAGAGAAAGCCTTTGAAGTCAAAGAAAGTTTTAAAAAAGAAGGAAGAAATGGTAGATGACAATAAAAAGGAAGATGAAGAAGAAAATGAAGAACTAGCACAAGAAGAAGAAGACACTGGTGATATTTTAGTTAATCATATAGGACCTATTTTTCATTTTTTTTTTGTATATTACTCATGTTGTTTACTTTCAATGCAGTACCTATTTTGAAGATGATTACGTGTGGAAGGAAGAAGATAGAAGTGATCGAAGAAACTATAGAAGATCAAGATGACGAAGAAGAAGAACAAGAACGAGACAAAGAAGACAATGGTAATGATTTAACTAGTTGTATAGGATTTATCTTTTTTTTTATAACTTATGTTATTACTTATGATGCAGTTTGAAGAAGAAGTCGCGTGCAAGAAAGAAGAAAGAAGAGGTGGATAAAAATACAGAAGATAACGGTAATAATAAAACTATTTTTGTTTGTTTTAACTTTAATTTGGTAGCCATTTATTTTGAAATTAGTGGTACATTTATTTTAGAAAGGGGTACATTTTGGAATTTAAGATAGGCTATGTATATATTTGTATAACTTACAAGTTTTATCATTTTCTGCAGCAGGTGAGGAAGCCCCTGTTTCAAAAAAATGAGGAAGAAAAAAAACTTGAATTTAAGGATGATGATGGTCATGAAGAAGACGAAGAAAAAAAAGAACATGAAGAAATAAAAGAAGACGATGAAGAAGAAGATGTTACTATTTTTTTCTTTTTAAAATTAGTATCAACTTTAATTTGGTAGCCATTTATTTGAAATTGGTCGTATAGTTATTTTAAAAAGGGGTACATATTAGAAATTAACATAGGATTTGTAGAAGTATTTGTGTAACTTACAAGTTTTATCATTTTTAAAAGCAGGTGAACAAGCTCGTGTTCCAACTAAATGAGGAAGAAAGAAAAAACTTGACTGGAAGGATGTCAATGCCGAGGAAAAAGGCAAAGAAGAGGACGAACAAGACGAAATTATTTGGATCAACTAAATTATTTTTACTATCTAAATTAGTATCAACTTTAATTTGGTAGCCACTTATTTGAAATTGGTGGTACATTTATTTTAAAAAGGGGTACATTTTAGAATTTAAGATAGATTATGTATATATTTGTGTAACTAACAAGTTTTATCATTTTCTAAAGAAGGTGAGGGAGCCTGTGTTCCAAAGAAACGAGGAAGAAAGAAAAAACTTGACTTGACGGACAACAATGCCGAGGAAGAAGACGAAAAAGAAAGAGAAGAAGAAGGTATTTTTTTTTCCTATATCAATTTATTCTTAGTTTTGTATTGGTTGGAGAATGATTTTTTTAATGTACCTTATTCAGTTCTAAATGTACCCCAATTCTGTTTATATATACAATGCGTTGGTTGATTATTAAAATAAAGTTGTTATATATGGATACTCTAGCAATTCTAGATGTGATCACTTTAGTTTGGTAGACATTTATTTGAAATTTGTGGTACATTTATTTTAAAAAGGGGTACATTTTAGAATTTAAGATAGGCTATGTATATATTTGTGTAACTTACAAGTTTTATCAGTTTTTAAAGCAGGTGAGGAAGCCCGTGTTCCAAAGAAACGAGGAAGAAAGAAAAAAAATTAACTTGAAGCAAAACAATGCCAAGGAAGAAGACAAAGAAGAAAGACAAGAGGACGAAGAAGACGATATTTTTTGACAATTTTTTTTTTCCTAAATCAGTTTATTCTTGGTTTTGTATTTGTTGGAGAATGATTTTTTTTAATTGAAGATGGAGGAGAATGTGACTATGATCCAACTGATGACAATGATGAGAAACCAGAGGCTTCTTTGAAAAGAAGAAAATCTGGCAAAATGGTTGTTGTGGAGGACAACAGTAGGTCGAAGGCATTTGGACGCGTTAGACCACTCCAAATGATGGCCTCCTATTTTGGAAAACCTCGTTTTCTTGAGAGGCAAGTAACTGTTTTCATTTAAATGTACCCTTTTTGATTTTGTATTTGTACTTCTTTTAGGGTTTTAATTTTATAGATTTATTAGCATGTTTATATGTTTTTGCTCACAATGTTTTTAATTGTACTCCAAAGTGATTATTAGCATGTCTATATGTCATAGTAGTTTGCCTTCTATATTTTTTATGTGAACATAATAACAAAATTACCACTTTATTTAAATGAACCCCTTTAGTACTTAAATATACCATTTTTCTTTTACTAGATCAAGTTGGTAGTTTCAAGCAACTATCTTCCAAATTAGCACTTTATTTAAATGAACCTCTTTTTTACTAAAATGTCACTATTTATTTGAACCCCTTTTTTTTTACTAAAATTAGTAAGCTTATTTGTTTGTTGTGTGTACTCTTCTATGTTGATAGGGGTTTTATCTTATATGTACCCTTTCCATTTTGCAGAAATATAGAGACTCATTGTAGGCATAGTGCTGTCTAGGAGCTTACACAAGTTATGAGTCCTATACAGAAAAAAACAAGTTGAAGAAATCAGGTTTTGAGGTTTGCTTTTGCTAAGGTTGAAGCACTTTTATCGTGACTTGGTGCCGTGGTTGGTTTCTCATTTAATCACGACGCTCGCCTTTTATTACCAGAAGTTGATAAAGGTTTTAACATAAAATCCCAGGATATTTATGATGTACCTGAGCTCCTGATTGTAGGTAAAAAAAGTAGTTGAGATTAAGAAAATAGGAGGGGAGTGAATCTTGATGAACCTTTCCTGTCTGAGTTAAGGAATTATTTTGGTGTTAAGGAAAATGAGTCGTTGACTACCGGTGCATTGTTTGAGGCTATTAGAGGTTTGACAGAAGGAGGAGCATATTTCAAACGATTATTTATTCTTTATGTGTGTTCTGTTTTCTCGAGTGCTACTGAAAATGGTCAAGTTGATTTATATTTGGCCAAAGCAGTAGCGGGCTTAGATTATATTCGTCTTTACGATTGGTATAGTTATGTTATAGATAAGATTTGTAAAGCAGTGTGGAAATGTGTTGGAGGTAAAGGCAACATGATCAAGGGCTGTATTTTACTTCTTGAGATAGTGTATTTCCATAGGTTTTTGTTCAAAGGTGAGAGTTCACCTACTGAGACCCCTCTTATCCAACATTGGACTGATGATGTTGTGAATAGGAGGTTGAATGAGGAAAACATGGCTGGTTTCGGGTTGGGTATTATTGATAGGAAGACCTACCTTATATATGAGAAGAGACAGCCTCCGCTAGTAGCACAAACTACCCGTAGCGATCCATAAGTGCTGGCAGTGAAGTTTGGTTTAATTCGGCAGTCAAGCTTGCACAAGCTACCTGTAGCAAGAGAACCATTCAGTTTGTGTTTCTTGAAGGTTTGCTTAGTGATGAATAAATAAAATCAAAGGCTCAAGATGTAAGTATTGTTGCATGTACCCCTTTATTATTGTAAGTACCCTTTTATTGTGATATTTCCTCCGTTTCTAAATAAGTAACACACTTTTTGGTTTCACGTTTGTCAATGCATTATTTTAACCATTAATATCTACAATTATTAAATAGTAAAAATTATAACAAGTTGATATTAAAATAATTCACATTGAATCTAACAAGATCCCACATAACTATGTTTTTCCTAAAATGTAAATCACTAAAGGTAATTAAAGATTAAACATTGAATAGTAAACACTATTCAAATATGTCACTTATTTAGAAACGGAGGAAGTATGTAATGTGTTATTTTCTAATGCTAACACTCTTACTTGTTTACTATATTTTTGTTTTATTAGGATGTGCAAGAAGTTATTCTTTTTCTGAAGCGGGATATGGAGTTTATATCTTCCATTCACATGGATCGGCTTCAAGATATCAAAGAGAAAAAAAAATGAAAGATCACCAGCAGTTACAAACCGAGAAGAGTGAGAAAAATCAGAATGATGCAGACGAAGAAGTGAGCACCTCGGAGTCACCTGTAGTTTCTCAGACTGATAAGTTTTTTTTGATCCAAAGACTCTTTGGAGTGTTGATAAAATCGTCCATAATTTCTATCTTGAAGGACCTATTACAGACGATGCCATCGTTTGAGTTCTTAGATCCTGAAAGTACATATTTTGTTTATTTGTCTTCAATTTTAGTAATAATTTATCATTCCCCTGTGCATGTACCCCCTTTATACTTGTTAGTACCCTTTTTTGTATAATATGTGATGTGATATTGGATACCTGTTTTTTTATTTTTCATATTCTTCAATGTTTTACTCTACTCCTCTATGCATGTACCCTCTTTATGGTTGTCAGTACCCTTTTTTGTATAGTATGTGATATGTTAGTGTTATCTAAATTGTTTATTTTTCTTTAATGTTTTACTCTAATTTGTGTGTAGATCAAAGTCAACCAAAACAATACCAAGAGGTTCTTGATGAAGTATTAAACTCCATTGAAAAAATGGATGTAGTGAGAACATCGGTGATAATAATTTGCAGTCCAGTGGCCCAATGGATGATGATTTAATAGCTTATGAGGAGGAGGTAACTGTCATTGAAGATGTTGTTCTTGCATCGTTGTTGGGATTTGACATGGGAACTCGATATGGCCATCCAAATGCTCAAGTCAATCTCATATCTGAGTTCATGAGCAAGAACCAAGAGAAGATGAAAGCCTTGCCTACGTTCCACCAGGAGGTTATGGACTACTGTCTTTTTGAGGTCCTAGTAGAATACCATAGGAAGGATTTTGGTATTCTTGATGGGTGAGTCTTCTGTTTTTTAAATTTAATTTTTATATTTTTAGCCTTTTTATGATATTTTTAATGATATTCAGTGAGGATTGTTTTTCTTCGGAGGTGAATCAAGTCATTTCTCGAGAAGCTATTTGTACATTATCCCCCTTTTCAAAGATTGCTACATGTATTATCACTGCATGGTCGCTACTGCTTAATGATGATGTGCGAAAAAGTGTAGATGGTGATACAAGATTCTTTTTCGGGATAGATCACTCTGCAAGTTCGATTTTGATATTCATTTCTCCCTTTTTTTATTTATACTTCTCCTAATTATATTTAGTTCCTTTTCTGTTTTCATTTCAGCTGATGATTAATGCAACGGAGGATGATCATTTAAGAAATAAGCGGACAAAGGAGGTTCACAATTCCTTTAAACATTGGTTTTCGACAAATAAGATAGAAGATCAGTTTAGAAAGCTAGTATGGTATATACATTTTTTATTTTCTTAATAGGTCTTTATTTTGTAATTGTGAAACTGTTTCTAACTTCTTTTAATGATAGATTTTTGTTCCTATCATTATTGATGAACATTTCTTCTGTGTTTTTGTTTATTTGAAGATGCAACTAATCCAATACTTGGATAACCTTAGGTACACTCAGAATGAAATAGCAAAGTTTAGCAGTTACGCAATGACAGTGGTATGACTCAATCATCTTGTTATTTTTGGTCAAGCTTTGTTTTTTTTAAAACTGTTGTTTTTTTTTTCCCGTAAAATTTACCCTTTTTTTAGCAAATTGTAGGACTTTATGCTTTCTAGGTGAAGGAGTTGGATGTAATTGTAAAGGATTACGATTTGCAGTGTGGACTAGATATTGCTAGCTTTTCTATTGAAAATATTGAATTTGACTGGCAGTGTAAAGCACCCAACTTAGATTGTGGTGTTTTTATGATGCTGCACATGTTGTTCTTCAAAGGGAAGAAATTTAAATGTGACTTGAAACAAGTAGTTTATATCTAACATTTTAATTATTCCTTTTATTAGTATTATATTATAAATATTTATCATATCTTACTTTTTTTTCCTATTATATTTAGGCTTTAAGAAGGCGTGTATATCGTGCTTTGGTTGTTCTATGATCCTTCTGAGTGGACTCAATGAAGTTCGCGAGCCTCTTCTTGATAGAGTTGAAGATTTTAAGAAGAAGAAAGCTGAAATTCTAAAATCTATCAATAACATTATGAATGATGTACCTTTGAAGAAATTCGCAGAAAAGAAGACACCTAAGAAGAAGTAATGAGGCAATAATACATTTTGTTTAGCTTCTTTTAGAAGTAGCACTATTCACTATCTTGTTTTTCAAAATGGACCCCTTTTATCTTTAAAAGTAGGGTTTTTCCCCTAAATTGTAGGCTTTTTTTGAATGTAATTTTATAGATTAGCTCATTACTTCCTTCCCTATCTTTTTTGTTATGTTTATAGGCTACCTCCCTTGCTTTGGGTGTAGTTGAAGGGCATTGTGCAATTTTGAAGTTTATACTTGTTTACGAATTAGGGTTGAATGAATGAAAGTAACCAAATAGTTTACAAACATAAACTCGATATCGCTTGGTTAATTTGCTAATTGCTTTGAAATTCAAACTTGTCTAGGGTTCGATTACTTCTTTCTAATTTGTTTCTTGAAAATGACTATGCTGTTGTTTTTCAAAATGGACCCCTTTTATCTTTAAAAGTAGGGTTTTTTCAAATCTTTTGTATTTGTAGATAGATGAGTCATTGCCTCCCAAATCTCATCCCTTGTGAGCATACTCAATTTATGTTAGTAGATTTTGCTAATGATGTATGAGGCTATGTGATTTGGAATAACCAACTTATGGATAAGAATGACGTGCCCTTTTTTTTTTTTTGATAAGATGTGTCTTGTAAGAATACCAATCTTTGTTCTTTTTTGATACCTCAACAGCTACACAGGAAGGTTTTGCATGAGGCTCTGGGCTGTCGTTATATTAGATAGGATGCATTTGGTATGCGTTGGTGGTGATATGAACCGTGTCTTATTGTCTATTTGCATGAGTAGAGGAGGAATAGAAAGTAAAAAAAATGTAGATTCTCTAAGTACAAATGTATAACCAAACGCTTGTCAAGGAACATAAAACCCTTTCTTCACCATAATCGATCACTCAGGGTTATTGGGTTTCTTTTAGTTACTTTCACTTTGTTTTTTTTTTGTGTTTTACGAAAGCTCCTTCACCATAATTGATCCCAAATTTCCCCTATAACGCTCCCTATTTAAAATAACTACTAATTGGCTTTGTTTATTTGTGTTTTTCTTTTTTTTTGTGGTAAGATTTATGAATGAGGGGTGTTATGCTGCTTTTTTCAAAATGGACCCATTTTATCTTTAAAAGTAGGGGTTTTTCCCCTAAATTGTAGGCTTTTTGTGTATTTTGTTTTGCAGTGGATGACTATAAATTTGCACAATGCCAAAAGTTTGGATTATTTGTGTGGTGGTTGTTGTGTTAACTAATAACTTTTTTTTTTCTGTTCTTATTTTATTTATAGATGTTGAATCAAGATTGACAAGCTTGAATTAACATCTAATTGAAATATTTTTGGGATGAATGTTTTGAAATGTTTGTAAACAACACATGTAACAAAGTTATTTGTAGATACACTTATTCGAAAATATTGGAAGGTTATGATTTGGGGTTTTTTTTTGTTGGCTTACTAGCAAGGCAAGTCAATTTGGCCGTTGTACAATGTAGGCTTTTGATGTACAAGGTTTGATGTCTATACATTTCGTAGCTAATTGTGATTAGTACTTTAGCACTAGTTTTTTGCTATTTTTTACAGGGTGAATTTTGGTACAATGTTCGCCTTATTGAGGTATTGTACCAACTGAACTACTCCATTTGAAGGAATTTGGTGGAGAAATGCTATAATTTTTGTTTTTGATATGGAATTATCAAAACCCTTTTTTATTTGATATGGTTGTACATGAAATGAGTTAGCTTTTTATGAATTTGTTTTTTTATAAATTTTGTTACATTATGAGATTGATATGATTTTCATATTCAAATCAATGCCAGATAAAATCATTGCAAGTCACAATAAGTCCATAAGTCCCACTTCATCAAACATAATCCAACTTCAAAATTGCATTCAAATTATTTCCCATTGCCTTTTCACTTTATCCCTTCAAGGGCCTCGACTTATGTTCAAAAACATCTCAATTTGTGTGCAATGCACTCTCCTAGCTATCAATCATCATCTAGTAGCCAATTAAACAACTCGCGGTAGAATTTCCTTCGACACGACAACGAGATCACACAATGAGGCACACCGCACACCACACTTGATGCTCAACTACTCAAAACATTCAAGATTCACCAAACAACTATAAAAAAACCGCAATCAAATCCAATTTTAGCAAACAATTACCTCAGACTCAGATGTTCATTGGTAAGCAAAACATATACATTAAACAGGTTAAATGGTACTTAAATAAAATTAGAACTAAAAGGAGAGATTAAATGTACTATCTAAACTCTTTAAACTCGTCCAAAAGTTTATAATTTTATCTAATAATATAAGATCTTGTTTCATATTACAAAAACAAAAAAAAGTAGATAAAAAGATAAAAGTCATTCCGAAAGCATGTGTCTTTAATATTCCTTTTGTGGCTTCCTGAACATCATAGTGCACCCAACCCACGCTTCCGTTGTTCATTCCGTAGTCAAAAATCCACATGAACCACTAAAATTACTTTACACAAAAAAGGTACATATTAGAGAAAAAAAGGTACATTTTCATCAATATTATAAACAAAATAGGAAACCTCCCTTAGATGTTAAGACAATGATTTAAAAAAATGCTAATATTACCTCATTCCACAACCTACATAGTGCACCCAGCCCACACCCCCCTTTTTCATTCTGCAGCCAAAGATCCACATGATCCATTAGAATCACTTTAACCAAAAAAGGTACAGATTAAAGAAAAAAGGGTACATTTTCATCAATATTATAAACAGAATAGGAAAATCTCCCTTAGATGTTCAGACTGTGATTTTAGAAAATGCTAATATTACCTCATTCCACAACCTACACTGTGCACCTAGCCCAAGCCTCCTTTCTTTATTTTGCAGTCAAAGATCCACACGAGGCCTTAAAATTACTTTAACCAAAAAGGTACAAATTAAACAAAAAAGGGTACATTTCCATCAAAATTATAAACAAAATAGGAAAACCGCAATAGATGTTGAGACTATAATTTAAAAAATGCTAATATTACCTCATTCCATGTCCTTTTTTTTATCTGTGGACAATTTCGACTATCGTGAAACAATAGTTGGCCGCACAACTTGCAAAGTTTTTCTCGTTTGTTTTTCTACGTCTCGATGGAAATTTCTTTGTCACTTTTCTTTCCCTTACTAGTTCTTCTCTCTTTGTTTGAAGACCTTTGAGGAGGAAGAATTTCACCAGATACTACATTAGAACCAAATATCATTTCAATGTGTGTTTCCCTAGAGTCTTGTTCATTGCTTGATTTTTAGATTCCATCTCACTTTCCAAAAGGGTTAACTTTTCCAAGAGTAACTCAAGATTATTAGTGTCATTTTCAGCAAGGTTAACACATGAGTATAATTTACACCACACATCTCCCAAAATTTTATGCTTATGAGCTTTCCCTCTACCATCCAAGTCTCCTTGCAAACTGAAAATGGGCTTCTTTACAGCATCTTTAGATCAACGATGGAAAACAAATTGCTTGGGTATTTCTTCCAAAAATTTGCCTTTCATCACAAAAAGTACGTGACGACATAATATACCCATGGATTCAAACATTTTACAGGAGCAAAAACCATCATTAGAAACCATAATGTATGTCACCAGATAAATTTTCTTCCTTGTGTTGTTAAGAATTTCAAACTTCTCTACTGCACCATTTATTTTAACTCTTTGTACTCCACAGTTGAAAACCGCATGTTGGAACTCATGTTGGACTTATCGAACATGTTGAGGGTGTAAACAACAGAGGCATATTTTCTAGGTGAAGTGGGGTTACAAGTCGAGGCATTGAATTCTTAGAGTCACAATTGAGTTTGTCATGAGCATATCTCTGAGCATCCATAGAAGATTTAATCCTAAACCATAACTCAACCAAAAGCAATTTCGCATTTGTAAATTTGGTAAAAAAATTATTTTCAGATTTCGAAATCTGACTGGAGCACAGGATACCACCCATGAAGAGGTCTCAGGAAATAAGAAGGAATCTACATATTTCTTAGACTAAACATATGGAGAAACCATTCATCATTCTCTAAACCAAACTCATGCATTACATTATGCCACTCTTCATCAAATTCTTCGGGCTCAAGATCTCTATTCCAAACAACAACATACAATTTTTTCAAAAACTCTGTATTCATACACATATCAGGCCCTACCTTAGAAGTAACTTTTTTCATTATGTGCCATATACAAAGCCTATGTTGTGTCTAATCAAAACCTTTTCAATCGCTATTTTCATCACAGGATCTTGGTCGATGGTCAGAAAAATTGGCTGACAATTAGCCGTTGCTTTGAGAAAACATTCAAACAACAAAATAAAAGATTCAGTGTCTTCCTTTGCAAGTAATCCCCTACCAAAAGTGACACACTTTACATGGTGATCGACACAAGTAAATGGGGCCAGAACCAAACAGTATGTGTTAATTTCAAAAGTTGTGTCAAACGAAACCATATCACCAAAGAAAGAGTAATTTATTCTACTAACAGCATCGGCCCAAAACGCCCTAGTCAAATGTTTTTTTGCATCTAAATAATAGTCAAAATAAAATCCACCACTGCTATTCTTCATCTTTTCTTTAAACTTTTATCTACATCAACCTCACGAAGGTAAGCTTTGTCATCTCGACTAAAGTTTTTGAAATCCAGTAGTGTTGCACCTACATTCTCATATCCACCTACATGCTCTTTCATCAATCAGAACGATCTACTAGCTCCAATGTTTACCATAGAATTGTTCAATATAAAATTCTTGTGAGATAGAGTTAAGTTTCTAGAATTTGTTAAAAAATGCATGATTTTTGGTGTCGAAAATAAATGACTGTGAGATTCATGTAAAAGATATACCATAAATTTTCCATTACTTCGTCGTGTAAAAACTATCCTAGCATAACAACCAACACGGTTTAAACTCCTTTTCCTACCTTTGAAGCTTGTGGTAACTTTATCCTCATTTTTTTGGCTTTACTCTCACTATCTTATTTGTACCATTGTTTACTACAGTACATGTATTCTAAATAAGCATCACCATTCTTATCTTTTTTTTCGGTACCCAATATCGCGACAAAACCACAAAATCGAGCATAATTTTCGTAAAACTCTATGCAAGCAAATAAATAATCAAAGGGCATACCAACAGTAGGTTTCATCTTCCCGGACAACATGGAATCCATTCTTTTGAACCTCTTGGTGTATAACACGGACGAGGTGCCAAAGCCATCGTTGTTGTCTGATCACTGGCAGCCATGTCAGGTGGTGTTTGTGTTGAAGCACTTGTTATAATAGGAGCAAATGTAGGAGAAGTTGCAGTAATTGAAGATTGAATTTCCTCTTCCATTTTCTAGTTAAACATTGGTTAAAAAAAAGAGCTATTTTGTACACATTAAAAACAGGTACATATATGTAAAAAAAGGGGTACTTTTTGTTGTAAAACTCACGAAATAGAGGAACTTGATAAGGTTTTGAATCTAGAATTTGCAGCGATTGAAGAATGAATTTCCTTTTTTATTTTTTAGTTAAATAATGGTTAAGAAAAAAGAGGTGTTTAGAATGTTTGTACACATATAAAAAAGGTACATATATCCTAAAAAAGGGTACATTTTGTTGTAAAACCCACGAAACAGAGGAACTTGATAAAAAGAGAAACTGTAATGAAAATCTATAATAACAATCTAAAATTTTACTGAATCAAAAACACTGATTAAACCATTTCTCAATTCATCATTTTTGCAACTATATTGGTTACTCTTACCAAAACCGCACACGTTAATTAGAATTTATAGCATTGTAAAATCGATAATTTATAATCCATACCACTACGAAGCTGATAATATATAATCAAACGCTAATCTTAAGTGAAGTACTACATAAATGATAAATCTTATACCAATTGAGAATAATTAGGGTTTATAGGATCAAAAAATCCTCAATCTTAACTTCTAAATGAATTTTCGCAGCAAAACAATAAATTTTACCTTGCAAAGATGCTGGTTATATCTGTTCTTGTTGTTTTTTGACTTTTTGCACTAATTTATCGCTTTTTTGAGTTAAAATCGCTGCTTTTGTCTCTTAATTAGTCTCTGTGATTTCCGCCATTAGAGGTTGGAGCTGAGGAAAAGGCTTGAATGAATATCGCATTTTTTTTTTAGGAATCGCATGTTAGTGAAGGTAGGATGGAGTTTTAATCTCCACTATTAGATGCAGGCGTGCGGTAATCAATGACCCAGATGACCTGTTTTTAGTTTTCAACGTCACCCATTCACCCGCGTCATAAGGGCATTTTGGTCATTTTGCGAGTTAAATGACCTCCCCTCAATCATCTTTCCAGAGCTTCTAGTTTCTCTCTCAATTTATCTGTACTTTCTCTCAACCTTCAACTTTCTCTCTAATTCTCGATTCTCTTTACTCGAAATTGTGTATTCGTTTCTCCGATTGCGATTTTTTTCTCCGATTCTTCGATATTGTTCTTGATTTCTTCATATTTCTCAATATTCATTATTCAATGAGGTAATTTTAATTTTATTTGTTTTTCGTCTTTCATTTTTTTACACACTTTTGTATTGTTTTTGTTTTGGTTGGCGTGAAGCGATCTAGGGTTCTAAGATTTTGTAATTATGTAATTAGGGTTGTGTGATTGTGAGTTTCATCAATTTAGCTTTATCGTCATTTATTTTGGTTGTGTTTTGAATTGCTTTCTTCGACTTAGGATTTTGGTATTACGATTTGGGGTTTTGTTATAAGTACTTATGTTTGTTCTTTTGTTTTCGCTTTATTTTGTTATTTCGTACATTCTCCTTTGTTTGTAATTACTTTTACTTCGTTCTTATTATTTTAATTTTGTTATGTTATTTCACATTTTGACGTTTTTTATTTACTTTTGCTTTGAATCATTTACTTTTCAGGAAGATGACTGAAGGAGTAGAGCATTCTCTCTGTGATGTGGCTGATGTAGATAGTACTGTAAGAATTTTTAAAACACCTGCTCAACCTATGAAACCTAGGATTTTTTATGATTCTAGAGGTTGTAAAGAGTATATTCCAGGTTGTTGTTGATCAAACAAACAAGTGGGAATGAAATTTGATAGTCTTCACGATAAAATTTCTTTTTACTCCAAATATGCTAATGAATGTGGATTTGCAGTCCGTTCTAGTACTACTAAAGTAGACAAGAATATGACTAGTTCTAATGGTGATAAAGGAGTTGTTGTGATGAAATATTTATTATGTAGCAAGGAGGGCTATCTGACAAATAATAAGAAAGATGATAAAGAAGTTGAAGGAGCAGCTTTAAGGAAAAAAACTGTGAAGAGAGTTGGATCTCCTGCTAAGATAATGTTTAAGTATTGTAATGGTGGGAAATATATGGTTTATTTCTTTCATGAGTCTCATTGTCATCCTTTTTAAACACTTATTACCTGACAGCTCAAAAGACATGAACTTGGTTGGAATTTGGTCATAAGAAATTTATTTTTGATAATTCTAAGTTAAATATAGGTGTTGTGATGTCTTATAAGATAATGAAAGAAATTTGTGGTGGTTATAAACATGTTAGGGGCAGTAAAAATGATTTCAAAATTTTTAATAGGGACTTAAAAGTGTACATATCCAATGTTGATGGGGCGATGTTTGTGCAGAATCTTGAACAAAAAGTGACAATAGTAATGGGATTACTATTTTGATTATTGTGTTAATGCAAATAGGCATCGAACAAGAGTTTTTTGGGCTGACCCTATTGGTAGAAGACTTTCATTATTTGGAGATTCTATTTCTTTTGATACTACGTATGACACAAACAAATACTCCTTAGAATTTTATCCTTTTACCGTGTTGACCATCATTAACGATGTGTCACATTTTGTGCAGCCTTGTTGTCTAAAGAAGGTGGGAATCTTTTGTCTAGCTTTTTCAAACATTTGTGAAGTGTATGGGAAAGGAGCCTTCTTGCCTCATTACTAACCAAGATCCAGCAATGTGTATTGCAATAGAGACGACTTTTACCAAAACCAAACATAGATTATGCATGGGACACATTATGAGGAAAGTGCCTGACAAAGTTGGTCCTCAGTTTTGAAATGAAACTGACTTCTTGAAGAAACTTAGTGCAGTTGTGTGGGACAGAGAGATTGGTCCCTAATATTTTAATCAAGGTTGGAATTGTGTTATTAAAGAGTTTGGTTTGCAAGATCATGAATGGTTTGCACACATGTTTAAAATTAAGCATCTTTGGATTCATGCTTAGTCAGAGATTTCTTTATGGGTGGGCTCTTAAGATCTACTTCTAGATGTGAGGGTGAGAATAACTTTTTTTGTAACTTTATCAACCCTCATGTTACTTGTGTTGAGTTTTTTTGTTCTCTATGAAACTGCAATTGATAATCAGAGGCATGAACAAGATGAACTTAATAGACTTAACAAGTCATTCCCTTAATTGTATACTCAGTTATCATTTTGCTTTTATTGTTTATACTCGTGCTATTTTTAATGAGTTCTAAGAGGAATGTAAGGCTGCCTACTATTATTGTGGGGTAGATAGTTGTGATTGCCTTTATGGAGACGGAGTTGAGTATTCTGTTATTGTGGATAAGAAACAGAGAAATTCTTTTGATGTTAGTTTTGATTTATCCACACGTGAGTGTACTATTAGTTGCAAGATGTTTTAGAGTCAAGGTATATTATGTAGACATATACAATTCATTAGAAAGTTAAATCGATACCTGAAATTCCTGCTTGTGATGTTTTAAATCGTTGGACTAAAGATGTTATGAAGAAAGCTTTACTCGTGAATAATCTTCAATTTGTGGATGATGCTTCAAAGTTTGATAAAAAGAAGCAATTACTCTCTGATGCGTGGTCCAAGATTTTCAGTTGTGTTAGGTTATCAGAGAAATATGAGGATGATTTGTCTGATTTTATTAAGACATTATATGTATTTAAGGAAGAAATGTTGAAAAAACAATCCTGATATTGGAACTTCTAAAGAGGTCAAAGAAGCTGATATACAGGTTTTGGTTGGATCAAATGAAGTAGATGTGAACATCTTACCTCTAAATCAATGTCTTAACAACGGTTATGCTAGAAGTTCGAAGCATTTGAAGTCGGCCAAAGAAATAGCCTATGAAGATAAATCCAAAAAAGGAAGAACCTGTAAAGCTTGTGCGACGAAGCAAAAACGAGCAATTTACGCTTTAGTAGCTACCGTTTTACTGGCTCTCGTATTCCCAGGCAGAGTTAGTGAGCCGTTTAATAGGCGACCATTTCACGTGGTTCAGGGGGCACTTGAGTCAGCCGCCGGCGCCCGACTGCTTCTTGACCCGTTCAAAACGCAGGAAAAAGAAATGCCTAAAGTAGGTCCCAACGTCAGTTTAATCCCCTTTCTTCTTCTATTATGTCCTAGATGGGCGAATCTGATTTGACTGCCGAATCGGCTTCTCGGCAATCTGGTGTTTCACATGACCGTAGAAACTGTTTAAACACGTAGTATTTATGGTATTTTACTTTTCTAGCTATTTCATTTACTTTAATTTGTATTTTGTTTACTTTATTTTGTGATTGATTTACTTATCTTTATTTCTGTGCTGGTATCACTATACTTAGAAATTTTAGGATGGATTATTCCTTTTGAAGATTAAGGTTGATTGCACATTGGAGACACGTGTTGTTACACATGACATTAGAAACTGTCCAAACAAGCAGTGTTTTAGGTTTTTTTACTTTTGTAGTTGTTTCATTTACTTTAATTTGTATTTTGTTTACATTATTTTGTGATTGATTTACTTTACTTAATTTCTGTGCAAGTATCACTATAATTAGAAATTTGAGGATGAGTTATTGCTTTTAAAGATCAAGATTGATTGCACATTGAAGAATATATAATTTTTTCTTTATTATATAAACTGGATTACATGTACTACTTAGTTTATTTACTTTTGGCAATTATACCTTTACTCCATAGTACATTTCATTTACTTTATGATATTGTCTTAATTTTTATTTCATATTGATATATTGTCTTAAAAAATTTTAATTATTTGTAAATGGTGATAGAATTTCAATATTTTAAGACTTCGGTAACATGTAATTGAAATAAACACAAACCACCGTTTTACCTAGGAACTCGCCGGAGTTCCGGCGCCGCGTAGGTTTCTGGCGAGTCTCCTTACTTTCTTACTTCTTTTTTTTTTCTCCTTTTTCAGTTAGTGGGTCAATTAGGTTAGTTTCTAGTTGGGTTTTATGCAGCAGCATCTGACGAACCAAAGCAGTAGATCTGCTTTATCGCCTTCGTCAGGAGGTCTCCGGGAGAACGATACCGGGACGGTAAATGTGAGGTCGGGGTTGGGGATTGCTACTTCCTTGCGTTTGGAATTCGATCAGAGCCACTCTTAGATTTGTTTAATGGCCTCATAGTGTGTTCTTAGTTGATCCTCTGTTTTAACTTTCTTTATTAATATTGTTTTAGTTTGCTATGGGTCTTGTGGCTTTATCATCTTCCTTATCTGCTTGGGGTTATTATGCTTGATGGAGTTTTTTTTCCTGGTTGTCTGGTTATTTATCAGTGTTTGGTCTATTTGGTGATGGTCATCTGGTTTTTTCATAGCTCTAAGGTAATGGAGTCTTTCTAGGTTGTTGTTTGGATTTGGAGGATAGTAAATCCTCCTATCACTGTTGGGACTTAGCCAATGTTTTTCGTGTTCGAATCTGTAATGTAGGAGTGGATTGTGTTGAATCTGAATTGATGGAAGATTCAAGATTCAGTAGGATTGATAAAAGTGTCCCTAAAGACAAGAGTACCTCCAAAGGTAGTACTTTAGGACACTATCTGTTGGCAGAAGGAAGAGGGGACCTAGTAATCCAAGATCCTCCTTTTATCTTACATTTGTTTAAGTCTGCTAAGGATAGAATTTCATGGTCCTTTTCCGTCAACTCCATTTTTAGCATTGGGAAGAATGGTGCACAGTTGATAAGGGTCAACTGTGGTGTTAGCTTCGCAATGATGATGGAAATCATTGCTCGAAATTCAATCATCTGAAGGAGGTTGTTCATAGCACTCCAATGCATGTGTGTCTCTCAAAGAGAGAGAGACCCGGCGTACCCGTGAAAATGGGTACCTGGTATGAGTCGCAAGGATATGCGACTCCTTTTCTAGCTAGGAGCATAGAATCCCGTTTTTCATTTATGACTTCAGGTCATCGGGATTGCTCCTTTGGCTAGCATTATGTCTCGGCCATTGTTCATCTGCAGGTTGATCATGCTAATTATATCCTCCCACTCCTCCGATGTTTCGTCAGTTGTCCCAGGGATGTACAAAAAACTATGAAGTGTGCATGGCCTTATGTCCTTTATGGCCAAATGATTCCTCTCCAAGCACCGACAATATTTTAGCTTACTCCAAGCTGCAAGACACCATTAGAACATAGTTTATTGTTTGCTTATGTTTTTTCTTAATTAAGTGGGTTCTAAGAGCTCGTAAAGTAGCCAAGAGAGCAGTTTTCTTTAATTTATTTGTTTTCCTGCTTTCTTAGATTGTAACATTCAGCCAGTGGAGAAAAAGATATATTGTCTTTATGATTTTATTTATGATGTAATATCATGATTCTAATGTACTTCTCTGTATGACACATAATTTCATTTCATGTTCTCTATATTTAACTTCTTTCTTTTACTTTTGGAAAAATTATCGGGAATAAGTCCACCTTTTTGCGGTCTTTTTTTTATAAGTTAAACTTTGAATAATCTTGGAATAAGTTAACATTTTAAGGGTATTTGCTTTTAACAAGTTAAAATCGGTATAAGAACACAAAAATGGTTGGGGATGGAAAGTAGAAGAAGAGAAGGCACACAGAAATAATAAATTAAAATTTAAGAAAAGCCTCACATATTACCGGCTGAATAATTTATAATTCATCTGACTTGTTAAAAGTTTAAGTAATATCAAAGTTAACTTATTCCAGGATTATTAAAAGTTTAACTTATTAAAAGAAGACCGCGAAAAAGTTGACTTATTTTTGACAATTTTTCCTTTACTTTTTGGGTGCTTTCTTTTACTTTAATAATATTTTTTTAACTTTTAATTGAATATATTACATACAAATACTTCATTTTTGAAAATTTATATTTTAATTTACAATTTGTTTTTTTTCAACTTTTTACTTTTGGATTTATTTCATTTACTTTATTAATAATTTTGTTTACGTTTTAATTTCAATTTGATATTCTAGACATAATTCATTTTCTCCTCATTTTCATTTTACTTGTTCAAATGTAATGATAATATATAACTCCATATATGCATTTAACTTCAAAAGTAAGCATCCAAATTTACCTAATACATTTAAGTTCAAGTCAACCTAAGACATATATATTCAAATGTATCTACCTAAATCATCATTCATACAATTTATCTTCCAATCAACCTAAAAATATTCACATTAACCCAAAGTGTTTACATCTTTATCTTCTATTCTTGTTCTTCTCCACCTTCTTAATCAGCATCCTTTTTACCATTTTTTGTTGTTGCTTTAGTGAACTTTTCTTTGTTCTGCTCCCTAAAATCTATGTTATATGTAAAGAGAGCACATGTTTTTCGTCGATAAATTTCATTTCCAATAATACCCTTCCTATCTTACAATAATATCCTACATAGAATTATAGAAAGCATAAAAATAGTAAATAAAAATAATATTGTAAATTGTTTACTCTATAGAAAAAGAAAAAAGGAGAAAAAAAACAAGGATAGAGTTACGTTCAACACAATAGAAAATAAAAGAAAAGAAAAGGGAGGATTAAAATAGCCCACAACTCACTTAAAAATAAAAAAAAATTAACAAAAAATCAAAAAAACCACAACAAACCCACGTAAATAGCCCACAACTCACTTTAAAATAAAAAAATAACAAAAACCACAACAAACCCACGTAGTGTTTGTGATAATTGATAACCACCAATACTATTACAAACATGCTGAATAACTACTCCATTCTACTGAAAATATATAATAAATCCCTTCACAAGTTCTCTTGCTTCCCTTTATTTCTTCATTTTCATTGATCAAAAAGTTTCCAAAAATGTCTGCATCTTATCCACCATTCCTGTACCTACATCCATGTTCACAAAAGTGGAACGTCAAGGCACGAGTTTTCCGATCGCACAACATCGAAAACTTCAACAATGGCCAAAAGATTCGAAAATTGATTTTACTGGATGTTACGGTAAGATTAAACCAATAATCTTTACATAAATTTCTTCAATACTTATGCTTAACACATTTTAATTTTTTCTACAGGGTGATGCCATTCAAGGTATAATATTCGCAAAAGATGTCGATCACTTCATTGACAAATTAGAAGAAGGAAAACTGTACATTTTAAAAGGAGCAAATGTCATTCCCACAGAGAAATGGATGAGACTATAATTCCAAATCAATACCAACTTCACATCACTCAAGAAACCGAAGTCATTGAGATCGATGTTGACAACAACGACCATCCAAAAGAGTACTATAACTTCATTACCTTTCATGGTGTAAAATCTTTCAAACACGCTCAGACTGACTTAATAGGTACGTTACTCATGTCTATTTTTTATTCTATATATACAGTATCATAATAATCATTTTAATTCCGCAAAATATAATTTTACCTAAATAGATAGTAGTTAGTAAGCACCAAAAAATATATATTAATTAATTAGTTAGATAAACATATTAAAAAAAATTCTTTAATTAATGTTGGATTCAACCATTGAAAATAAGTAAGGATGAATTTTCTTCTGCAAAATATAACTCCAATTAGATGTAAATAAAATATTTTTTAACCAAAAATGAGTACGTTGCGTTTATCCGAAAATAAAGTTGTATGCAACTATATCTTATTCTAAATCACAATATTTTTTTTTTGCTTTGGTTAAAAAAAATGAATAAATGAAGAAGCATTAGTTACTTAATTTTCTTTCCCAATATTACACATATCAGTGATTTATTATCACGCTTCATCTTTCAATTTTTTCCTTTCCAAGTTGGCATTAATTACCCATAATTTCCAAATTAAACTCTACAAATCCCTAAATTTAAGCCTCTCAAATCTCCTATTATCAGAAATCTTAGACAAATTCCTCATCTCACGTCAAAAAAAAAAATCCTCATCTCACTCGCAATGAATTTTTTTTGAGTATAAGTAGCTTGCTTTTTTTTTTTCCCCTCATATCTCACAATGCATTAATACCTTCATTATTCTTGGTTTTAAATTTGACAAAGAAAATTTGGGAATTTTCGGATGGCCAAGGAAAAGTCTGATTTCGAATTTTCAGTTGTATTTTGTTGATTTGCTTATCGATATCTGTAATTGGGTAAGTCATATTTAAATTTAACTAAATTTTTTTTATAATAATGTGTAATTATGTTTACAATAATGCGTAAATTTGCAGTTATTTTACAATAATGTGCGATTGTTTTAAATTATTGATTGATAAAATTTGGCCTTGGGGTGTTAGATTAGATAGAGTTATAGAAAATAATAAGAGTTTAAATATCTTTCAATCTAATTTTGTGCGAATTATTAAGAATAATAATGTGGGAATTTTTTTTATAGATAAAAAAATGTGCAAATTTGCTTTTTGAATATTTTCTAACTGATGAATTTGATGATGATAATATTTTTGTTGATTAAAAAAAAGGAGTATAAAATTGTTGGAATTTCCTGATTAAGGATTTTTTTTGGGAATGGAGTATGGCAAACCTTGCATTTTGACAAAAAATAAAATGTCTAATTCAATAAAGTATACGACAAAGCACACATTTTTAATACAGTAATCTTCGACATTTTTAGAGTCTAAAAACTATTTCAATATATTCTCTGTGGGGTATATTCTCTAATCAATAGTATTATAATCTACATTTTTTTCTTATGAAGACATCATTGTGGCGTATATTCTCTAATCAAGGTTAGAAGTGCACGCCATGCGTGCACCATATAAGAATTATATGTAAACCTTGACAAATTTGTGAGAAACAAAATATCAAAAGCTGAACACTTAAAAGAAAAAAATTTAACTTACGCATATATATACAATAACATTCACATACGGTGCTAAACATCCTTGTAATAATAAAGTGAAAGAGTTAGTTTAATTTAATAAAATAAATATGATTATATATCATTGAAAAAAACAATCTTACTTTGTTCTTTTTAATTCCCATTCTTCAAGATTTGCAAGTAGTTTTGTTTGCATTTGATTCTCTTCATTTAGAATTATTTAAAGGAGTGTTTTTATATGATGGTGTTCCAATATTTTAAATTCCTGGAAAAAAAAAAAAAAACCAAAAACTCATAAAACTATAGACAATGCTTTAAGCAGTGCATATATGAAATTAAGAACTTTATGAGCTTATGAAGTTCAGAATGCCAACTTACATCTTTGATGCTTCCCAGTCCTATGAAATTAATATCATCATAAAGCTTCATGTGCAGCATTAGATAGCTTCAAGAGTAATTGTCTTCCCTTGGTTTTTGGAATGAAACTTGTATTATTCTCATGTTGTAGTTCAGCATACCTGTAGCCTTTGAATGCTTTCTTTTCTTGAATATATTTTGAATTTGAACAATCTGCAATCTCAAATATCATTAGATTATATTTATACAGAATTTAAGAAAAATTTATTAATGTTCTTATATTTACCGTCAGTGAAATAAAACTCTTAAATGGCTCCCAATCAATAGTGTCCTCATACTCCGTGCTGTCCAAATAATCAACTATTTCGTTTTTGAAGTTTATGACAGCAAGGAAATAATAACCTTGCTTCTTTAAATGTACAAATATATGCACATCAACATAAATTTCACACATTTACTTGTGTTTAACTTTAAACATATTTTGATTTAATTTAAAATAGTTTCTTTATCTTACAAATCTGTACATCAAACTTATTTACACAGATTTACTTAAAATTTATTTTCTTTAACTTTAAACATTGTCTTCTTTACTATATGAAGGTCTTCTTCAACTTTCACATTCAGTTGTATCCAAGTCCAATGCTTGTGTTTTTGTCCATTTTTCCCATATCTTTTTGAACAGATGTGACTCCCTCTTTCCCTTGTGCTTTCAAACAGACAGACAAAGCTTCCTGCAAAATTTGCCTAGATTAATTTAACATATTTAAAAATTTTGTAGTTTTATATTATAATAATAATAAATTAAAAAATTTAGGAAAAATTGATGAGAATAATCCGACCTTCGGCCGATCTTCCACCAATGGTACCACCTTCATTTAATCTAGCAATAATCCCACCTTTGACACCCATATTCTCTCAATGGTACAGGATGATGACAACCTGTTTGACCGCCAAAATTATCATTGACTTTTTTTAAAAAAAAACTTAAAAAAACCCCCATCCGCTCCCTTTCCTCCATTACTACCACCCCTCCACTACCCTCCCCTTCCCCTGCCACCCTCCCCCTCCCCCATAACACAACTGCCCCACCCCCAAAAACCCTCCCCTCCCGTAAAACTGCTTCCCCACACCTCGGAAACCACCACCTCCCTTCCCCTCCCCAACCTCCTCTCCCACCTCCTCCACAAACCCACCATTTCTCATCCTCCACCAACTCTCTATCCTCTCCAACATCTCCACCACCGTATCTCCTCCTCTCTCCTCTCTCTCCACCGGAACTCGTGCGCGACAACTCCAAAATCGTCATTTATGGACTTACGCTCTCACCTTCTCTGGCGTTGCTGGTTTCGTCATCTTAGTTCTTAATAATTTTCAAGATCAGCTCGTTTTCTATGGGACTCCTTCTGAAGCCCTAGACAAGTTCAATTCTGATCCTTCTCGTAATAAGTTTCTATTAGGTGGTTTGGTTCTTGAAGGTAGTGTTAATCAGCCTGCATCTTCTCCTGAAATGGAGTTCGTCATCACCGATCTTATCTTCAAGGTAGTTTACTTAATTTTTTAAGGGGAAGGGTAAGGGTGGCAGAGGCGGGAAAGGGGCAGGGGAAGGGCGGTAGAGGCAGGGGAGGGGAAGGGTGGCAGAGGCGGGGAAGGGGAAGGGTGGAAGAGGCGGGGAAGGGGAAGGGTGGAAGAGGCGGGAAAGGCGGAGGGGAAGGGTGGCAGAGGCGGGGGTTAGGGAAGGGGAAAGGTGGCAGAGGTGGGTAAGGGGGAGGGGAAGGGTGGCAGAGGCGGGGGGTTGGGGGAGGGGTGGCGGTTGAGGTGAGAGAGATGGGCTGGCAGGGGGTGGGGGTGGGGGGAGTTCTTTTTTTAAAAGTTTTTCTTAAAGTTAATTTATAAATTATACTTAATTAGTGGTTAATTAAGAATTTAGGTCTAAATTATATTTAACTAGCTATTAATCATGTAATTAAGAGAGTTTACCTGTAATTGTAGGTCACCAACAGGTGAGGGACCAATATGAGAATATCAGTGTCAAAGCTGGGATTGTTGCTGGATTAAATGAAGGTGGTACCATTGGTGGAAGACCGGACGAAGGTCGAATTATTCTTATCAATTTTTCCAAAAATTTAACATGAAGTTGAGTCCAAAGTAGAATCTGACCAGCTGATTCTCATCCCTTTCTCTATCTTTTTCATACCAATTGAGGTGATAAGACCATACAGTGATCAGATTACTGGTAACTTTTCATTCATTGAGCAAAGAATTACAATCTTCTCTTGTTAACTCAATTGATTCTCCAAAACAACCTACGACTTCACTGCAGTTTTTTATGATGGAGAATTAGTTGATGTGCAAATAAATATATAGAATTAAATTTCTTAAATAAGTACATACGTCTTATTTGGAAAGTTATCATCATTGATGGCTATATAGTCAATTACTTGATTACTTTGCAAGCTCACGTGTTCCATGAATGTCTTCTTTCAACTCCGAGTCAACATCCTTCACAAGTCTTCTCGCTACTTTGAAATTTGTTATTTTTTCCAGAATTGTATCTCTTTCTCTATTAATATCTGAGAGAACTAGTGCAGCACAGATTTCCGCATGATACACCTATATTCTGTTTGCTAAGTCAAGGTTAGCATCAAATTCTTCTCCACTGAATATTTTGGTGTTTTCCAAGAGAACTTTACATCATTAAAGAAGTAAGATAATATATATTCAACGTTTTCAAGTTTAATTCTCTTCAAGAACTCTGACATTTCCTCCACCTATAACAATTATAAGCAAACTATATGAATAAAAAAATTATAGTATTTTTTTACGGTAAATACCATATCATATACTTTAAACAATTTACCATTTACTTTAATTGTAAAGCCATTTACTTTTGATGAATAATTATTTTGTTTTGGTTAAATAAAGAATCTTACCACAGTGGATGCAACATATGTGAAATTACAGTATTGTTTACTGTAAATACCATATTATATACTTTAAACAACCTATCATTTACTTTAATTGTAAAACCATTTACTTTTGATGAATAATTATTTACTTTTGCTTAAATTAATAATCTTACCCTAGTGGATGCAACATTTTTGTAGTAACTCATATGCTTTTCATCATACTCTCTGTTATCCAAGTATTGTATATTCTCTTTCAAGAAGTTAACCACTACTAAATTGTAATGGTTATCCAAATAGATTGGAACAAAGGCCTGACATTAAAATTTCATTTATAGTCTTCAAATTCAAATTCAGAATGAATACATTATAGTTCAAGAAAATTAACATAATTAGTACCAAAAAGATCCCAAATCAACACCCGTAATTTTCTCTGTTGCATCACAGAGGCACATCCAATCATACAAAGCTTGATTCAACTTAGCCAAGATTAATCTAGGAGAAGGTTCTCTTGTTGAGAAGTATTTGGAGTTTGTTGTTGTGAATCTTGAGATATGAGAGAAATCTCTAGAGGTCTCTGTGTATTAATAAGGAAAAAAGCATGTTATTCATTTAGTTCATATGAATTTACTACGTATTCAACTTACAATTTGATGTAATACTTACATTGTGGTCAATACCAAAGAAAAAACACGATGGATTTGCCATGAATCTTGATTCATTCATAAGAAATGATCAAGCCTGAACAATGTTTGATTTTAACATTTGAGGCAGGGGGACAGATGGAGTCAGGGATACCATGTCATCCCTTGTTATCATAAGAGGACTTTCAAATTTTGGAAACTCTTCATTGTACACACATAAATCTTTATGAAGTAAATGAAATATTGAATAAAGTAGAATGATTATTTATAAAAGTAAAAAACAGGGATTACCTTTTGCATGAGTTATTCTTCACAGAACAATGTTCAACCACTAGTTGATACACTTCTGGCATTTCTTGCATTCTTGATTTCTTGCATATCATCTGCTTTGAAACACAATTAATTTCAGCACCTTTTTCTTCACAATCTATTGAGAACTTTATCTTTGAAGACAACTCCTCCTTAATGTTTGTATACACTCTCTTGGAAACATGTGGTTGTTCATCATCATTTTCCTTCTCTTGATGAAAAGTATCTTACACAAGTGACTGATGTACACTACTATTATCATTTCCACCAACTTTCTCAGTGACATGTGGCTGTTCATCATCATTTTCCTTCTCTTGATGAACATTATCCTTTTCTTAATGTTTATCAACCACATGACTATCAACCAAAGCTGGATTTAGAACTTTATTTTCTTATTCATTATTATCTTATTCATCATCATCATCTTCTCTCATTCTATTTGTATCAACTATAGGAGGATTGCTTTCTTCATTGTTATGAAGAACAATTTGTCAAGTTGAGTAGAAAACAAAAGAGATATCCTTAATCTCATAATAAACTTTAACCACTTCATCAAAAGTTTTTTGTACATTAGAGTCTTCTAAAAGTTTCTGTGTTAGAGAAATGATGGAGATGTACTTAACAATGATGGATTTGTTTCAGCGTTTTTAAGCCTTTGTGTGATGGCATTTAAACGTTCAGCATGCAACATTGAAAAGAGAATTGAATCTCTAGTCAATAGCAATAAATCCTCTTCAACTTCCTGTAAATTATAAAGATTTTATTGTTATTACAATAAATACATTTATATTTATTTTTTAGACTAAATCATTGACTTAATAAACAGAATCATTTACTTTTTATACTGCAAAATTTAGTTTATTTCATCTTGCTGTCATATATATATAAGTATTCACTTTTAAAGGCACATCATTAATTTTGGTGTCTACTGCATTTACTTTTATGCCCATTTTATTCATCTTTATTGAGATCACAAACATACATACATAACACAAAAATGAAGGCACAAATATTCGTACATAAAACCAGAAACATAATACAGTAGCTGAAGAAATGAACATGTTTTTCAGCTTGCATTAATTAAGTTCTAGAAATATAAATAATACTTACATCTCGTGCCATTTCATGTATTTCTTCATTTGACGTTAAATTGCTCGAAATGTTGTATGTAACACATTTTTTCTCCTTATTATCATTAAGATGTTGGTAGGCAGTCGTAAGAACATTAGCCAGAATTGCATGTTGCTTTTCTTTTGTACAAACTGGATAAGTTTTTTTCAGGAGTTCCCCTTCACCAAATGACGCTTTTGCTTCTTTTTCTATTCTCTTTTTCATTTTCTCATTTGTCCAATGCTTGATCAAAGGAAGACCTGTTGGTTCAGGGTGACCTCTAAATGCAAGGCGGTGAAAATAGGAAATCTGAAGGACAAATATGCATCCACTGATTCCCGATCTTGATTCCTTATCTTTGTTATTCTTCAACCTACTGATTGCTTTGCAAAGGTTATCAAGAATAAAGGAACACCAATCCAGTTTATGTATTCCCTGTACATCATTAACATACTTGATTATTTTGTAATCGATTACCCTATTTGCAAAAGGTGCAAGGAAGATGCTGTAGACATACATGACAAAGTACTTCTTGAAATCATCACCTCCTTGTTCTAAGGCCTGTAATTTATTCTCCAGAACGTTAACAATGTAATCATCTTCTGAAGATATATCCAGATCCTTCTTCCACTCACTCTGAATTCTCATATCCTCTAAACTTTGTTTCCTTAATTTTACTGTTAGCTTGTTTCCAATATCATGTGGAAGCCGAAAGATGTCATGCACATCATAGCTGCTCACACAAAACTCCTTCACAATGTCTATTTTGAACATACAACTATCCTCATTGGAATGATGACAAAGACATGGTAGCATCTTTATTTGAACGTAAGTAAGTTGTAGGTCAAGTAAATCTCCAAATCTTATGTTTATCACATCCCTTTTTTGGTCATTAGTGAAATTCGTTATCAAATCTATCATTGTATTGGGTCTGCAGTGTGTCTTCCTGATGATAAGACCACTATCATCTATCTCTCTATCATCAACCACCACAATCTCTTCTATTTCTTTTTCTTTTTTTTCGGTTTAATTTCTTTCTATAGATGTACTTCTATATCTTGTTCTTGTTCTTCAGAAGATGCATCATTCTCTTGATCTCCTGGCTCATAATCATCTTCCTCTTTGTTATGTTTTGGTTTTCTCTTTTTGGTTTTTGTATATTGATATAAACATAATCAGATTAGCTATTTAATTTACATTATGTATTGTTCTAATAGCTTCTTAAATCAAATCATTAACTATTCAAAATAGATGTTTAATAAAAGTAAAAAACATGGCATAATCAAATTATAAAAATAAATATAGTAATCTTTTTAAAATGAACTGAAAATTAGTTAAAGTAAACTAATTATATTTGAGAGTAAATTAAAAATAAAATACTTATAAAATTGAATTTGAGGGTGATAATAATTAATTTACTTTAACCTTTTGATGGTTCAAGTTTCTTTAGCATCTTCTCTATCAATACTTGGTTTTTTGACATCTTTTAGACCACACTGTTAAAATAACGAAATAATAGTAATGAAACTAAAATTCCCATACATATTTAGACAACTATTATATTCTATTGGAAAAATTGCCTAAAATAATGCAATCTTTTGGCGATTCGCAAATAATGATGCGACCTTTCGACTATTCTTGAATAATGCAATCTAAATACCCCATTTATTTTAAATAAGACAAATGACCGGTAACCTGAACCATCGGTAATTTTTTATTTAAAACTTTAAATTATAATTAGTATATTAATATAATAAAATAACATAAAATACCCCCCCCCCAATCCCCCCACCCCAGCCCCCACCCCCACCCCCACCCCAGCCTCGACCTCCCCTACCCCACACCCTTTTACTATTGAATTTTACCACTTACTCTTTTACTTTTATATTCCAAAAGTTTCCATACATGTTTACACAACTACCAATATGCTATTTACTTTACATATATTCTTATTTACTATTACCACTTACTCTTTACTTTTGGTATAGGTTAGAAAACTTGAAATGAAAATTCAAAGAAATTTACTTGCAACTTTATTCTTTGATGATTTCTTCATTTTCATCTGCATGAATTTAAGTTAAGATGAAATATTAGATATATCAAACTTTCGTCTCTTGATTTGAAGATATCTAGAATACTTTTAGTAAACTAGAACAACACAGAAGAAAAAGCAACAGCAACACTAATCTAATTCTAGCAACCTTGCCAATACTAGCCATATTCACAACATTAGCACCTTCTCTTTTGCAACACTAGCATCATTACCACCATCAACCATATTATAAACACTAGCCACATTATCTTGAATATTAGCAGCATCAGCAACATCAGCAGCATTAAAAGCAAGATCATTTAACGTTAACATTAACATTATTAACATTAAATATAACTTTTGCACCATTACTATGAACAATAGCATCATCAACAAAATTACAACAAAATCAGAACAAAACTAGAAGAAAGAAATCAAAACTTTTAAACCTAAATAAACAAAATTAAAACAGAATTACAACAAAACTAGAAGAAAAGTATATCAAAAGAAATTAAAATAGAATTATAGCACATTAAAACTTGAGTGCATGTGCAATCGACAAAATATTAACAAATTTAAAACAAAATTTCAAAAAAAATACGTGAATAAGTTCGATCACTTCGTTTTCGACTTCTTCTACTTCAAGTTCAGCAACTATCTTACTTCTTCTACTTCAATTTCAACAAATTTAACATAAAAAAAGTAAAATAAGTAAGAATTTGGTGAAAAAATAACTCGAAAAATCAAACTAGAGAAATTTAGAATTACACCTAAATTTTCGTCACTTTTGAGAAGAGAGAGAAACTGACGCTCATTTTGATGCGTGTTACATTTAAGTTGTCTGAACAAATCTCAGTCGTCGATTGTGTAGCGCGCCATTTAGATATGACGAATCTAATTAGTTCCTAGTTCCTATTATATGATTGGTTCTCATTACAAGTTATACATATATATATATTCTATTCAGATCTAAATATACAACCCAATAAGCTCAAATATATACCTAAAAATATCATAAAAATAAGAAGCAAAAGTATTTTAAATTTACAATACTTGTTCATTAACTCCATCTACTTGTTTTTAAATTACTGTCAATTATCATACCAAATGGAAATGTTATTGTCCCTTTTTAAAGATGCTTAAGTAGTACATATCAATGGCAAGGGCAACAAAATATCAATTATCACCTTTTATAAACAACATTTCGTAATTACCACCTTGAAGATTTTTTTTATAAATTACCACCTTTTATAAGCAAATTTTAAAAACTCCCACCTGTTAACGTTTCCGTCAAGAAAAGCGTTATGTGGGGCCCACACATAACTAATCTAACAAACTTAAAAAATCCCAATTGAAATCCAATTGAACCCCCCTAACCCTAACATTTTTCAACTCGAATTGAAGAGTAAAAGTGGAAGGAAATTGCAAAGAGAATAAAATTGTGGGCAATTGCATTCAATTGGGAGGAAATCGAAATGAATTATGTGATTTTCACTTCAAAAACGTAAGTGTATATCCAGAATTAGGGGTTTTTTTGCCTAAATTCTGCTGTGATTTTTTAGGGTGAATTTTGGTCCAATTTCTTCTTAAAGTGATTAATTGAGTAAAGTGAAACCCTAATTTTTTGTTGAAACTAAAATGATGCATAATTGATACTATTTCTTGAAAATTTTGGATTATTTTGCAAGATAAACACATGGCAGCTACAAACTAAAATTGAAGGATGTGAAGGATGAGATAAAAAGTATGTAAACACATGAAGGATAAAAATGCAATTGGAAGGAGAAAATTGATGTGTTTGAGACAGGGAAATTAATCAAGTGTCATTGTGAGATCAAAGTATATAAACCGAGATTCGACAAAAAAGAGGGATGATTTGCTCCCCTTAATGCTCCGTCTTTGACAACGAGGAAGGAGACAGAGAGAGTGAGTTATGTGGAGGAGAGAGAAAGATGGGGTAAAAAATCTCTTGCAATGGTGGTAAGTGGAGAAGAAAACAGAGGAAGAGGATGGGCAGTGAGAAATAGAAAGAGGAAATAGAAATGGAGGGAAATAAAACTATGTGGGCTCCACATATCGCTTTTCTTGACGGAAAAACGTTAAGAGGTGGGAGTTTCTAAATATTTACATATAAAAGGTGGTAATTTATAAAAAAAACTTTAAGGTGGCAATTTACAAAATGTTGTTTATAAAAGGTGGTAATTAATTTTTTTTTCCATTCATTAAAGATACTACTCTGAATTCACAACGAATATCAAATCCTTAACGATGCTTTATATAGATATTAGAAGCACAAGGTTTTAATAAGTTCAGTTAAGTTCAAATAAGCAAAAATAAGTTAAAAAGAGTGGATTGTAAATTAGTCCAATGAAGTATAAAATTAGGTTCTAGGAGTAATTGGATCTAATTAAGTATAAAATAAGGTTAAATTAAGAGTTATCAGATTGAATTAGGTCTAATAAGTTTAATTTAGACAAGTACTAATAAAAATAACACATTCTAATAGGATTAGACACATGAATCAAATTAGGATAGTATGGAGTTGAAACTTGATTCTTAATACCTTGTGTTTCGGGTACAAGAAACACAGTAGAATTTGTAGTTTGGGGGAGTCCAAATCCTGCTAGGGTAGTAACCGGTAACAATCGAAGGTCTTCGAATTCCGGGTACTTGCAAAACCGAGCACGGTGAACTACCCCGAGGATGTTCCCGGGATCGTCTCTCCGATGCTTAAGTCAGATCTGATCTCAGAAGGTCAGAGAATAGTACAAGTAAATGCTTTGGTATGCGTGTAAAAACGTGCCTGACTGATCAGATGAAAGTACTATTTATAGGTTGTACTGATGTGATGTCACTTGGTGAAAGTGATTATGTCATGAAGGCCTCTTTGTCAGTGGGTTTGACTGAAAGCCTGTACTTTCTGGCCTAAGAGGTCCGTAAGGGGTAAAATGGTAATTTTACCCCCAAGGGTATTTTAGTCATTTCACCGGTCACGTGGGCCATGACTGGAATGGGCCCAAACATTAGCCACACGCTCTACGTTGTAGTTTCAAAATCATGATGGGACTGCGATGTGGAGCGAAATATTTCGCTTTTGCTTTGAAAACTCGACGTACCCCATGCTGGGTTGACTTAGCAAAAAAATTCGAACGTCCTCAACTTGGGGTTCTAAAAAAATTTGAACGCCCTTAAAACAGAAACGCCCTCAAAAGGTTGAACACCCACAAAACTCGAATGCCCTCAAAAGGTGGAACGCCCTCAACTTGAACGCCCTCAATTGGGGGGTTCTTGAAAAATTCGAATACCCTCAGTTAGGGTGTTCTTAAAAAAATTCGAACACACTCAATTAGGGAGTTCTTAAAAAACTTCGAATGCCCTCAATTAGGGAGTTCTTAAAAAAATTCGAGCGCCCTCATATAGGTGTGTAATCAAAAAACTTCGAGCACCCTCACTTGAGTGTGTAACTAAAAAACCTCGAACGCCCTCACTTGGGTGTGTTACCAAAAAAACTCGAACACCCTCACTTGGGTGTGTAACTAATAAACTTGAACACCCTCACTTGGGTGTGTTACCAAAATAAAAAACTCGAACACCCTCACTTAAGTGTGTAACCAAGAAACTCGAACACCCTCACTTGGGTGTGTAACCAAAAAACTCGAGCACCCTCACTTGGGTGTGTTACAATAAAAACTTGAACACCCTCACTTGGGTGTGTAACTAAAAAACTCGAACCTCCTCACTTGGGTGTGTTACCAAAAAACTCGAACACCCTCACTTGGGTGTGTAACTAAGAAACTCGAACACCCTCACTTGGGTGTGTAACCAAAAAACTCGAATACCCTCACTTGGGTGTGTAACCAAAAACTTGAACACCCTCACTTGGGTGTGTAACTAAAAAACTCGAACACCCTCACTTGGGTGTGTAACTAAAAAACTCGAACACCCTCACTTGGGTTTGTTACTAAAATACTTGAACACCCTCACTTGGGTGTGTTACCAATAACTCGAACACCCTCTTTAGCAGTGGATGTGAAGTCGGCCTGGTGACGGCCAACATGTCTATTTCTATTATAATAATGAACCTCGAATGAATTTAGGGTTAACAAGCCAAGCATTCATTTTGTCGAGGGGTGTGCCTTGTTTTAAAGGGCTTTTTAGGAATTCGAGGTAGCCTGGTTAGGGCTAATTGAGTCTTGTACTCATTTTGCTCGAAGGGTGTGCCTTGTTTGAAGGGCTTTGTATACTTAGAAAATATTTCACAAGTATTTAGTTCAAAGGAGGCCTTTGAAATTGCTCTAGGTAGCTTAGTCAAAGAATCGTTACTTTGAAGAGTTCGAGGTAGCCCGGTGACAGGCTAAAGTCGTATCACCTAATCAAAGATAATCCTAAGTCCCCTAACAATGATAGTCAAGGGAAGTAGGGTGGAATCCACAGAGAGACACAGTTTCTAAGTTAATATTCAGCTAAACAGCTACTTCAGACAAGATCAGATAGAAATCAGCTGAACTACTATTTAGACTAAAGAAAGCAATATAAAGATGGGAATTAAACTATGAATTAAAGGTCTAGGGAATTAGTTCGGTCCATCATGCTTATACCAATCAAAAGGGTCAAACAACTATCAGAATCTAGGTCAAGAACCAATAGATTAGAGCACGTGTCAAGCTATGGTTAAGTCTTGATATCGCGTATTTATATAGACTTTTATCCCTTATTTACAAGCTAATTTGTGCGTCATTGGAGCTCTTGGGAGCTATTTTGTGCTAACTATCGTATATAGTTGTGGTTTTGTGTTCTAGTGTTGTATTGAAGGTTTTAGGGAGTTTTCTCCTTATTCCCGAACCATTTGGAAGCAACCACGGCTTTACGAGATGTTACGAGGCACGTAGGACGGCTCACGAGCTTTATGAGTAGTTTAGGAGGTCCCAAGACCTCTAAACGTGAAGAATTGAGAGCCAAAGAGTCAAAATGGGGCTTTCCGTACTCTGATCGGGCAATAATGGCCCGATCGGGCGCAATATTTATGATCGGGTATGAAAGTCGCGGACCCGATCGGGCAAGGCGTGCCCGATCCAATCGGGCGAGAAGATATGTACCCAGACCCGATCGGGCAACCTCTGCCCGACCCGATCGGGCCGGATGCTGCTAGCTCTCATTATGTTGCTGCGGATTAGGAGAACTTATTGGGCCATTTGCTGAGGACCCGATCACAGACCCGATCACAGACCCGATCGGGTGCTGGATCGGGTCGGACAATTTCTCACCACTTGATGTTACACTGCTGCTACCAAGAGCCCAGGAACAAAATGAGCTAATATGTGTGTGGGCCCGATCGGGTGGTTGTTGGCCCGATCGGGTCCTGTACCCGTCTACGCGTTTTCGTCTTTTGTTTCCTATTTTAATTAGACTTGGAGGGGTATTATAAATACCTTTTCCTCATTATTTTAGAGACATCTTTTTACTGCTTTAGACTCTAGTTTATTTCTCATTGTTCTTAGCCTAGTTTAAACACTTTAGATTAGATTAAAGGTGATTGAACCTATTCGATTTCAATAAAAGTTCCTGCTTTCTGTCAATTGGTATTCTTCTTTACCCTAATCTCTTCTATTATTCTTAATTGCTTAGCTTAAGTATTTAATTATTCATGATGCAATTGTTAGGGTTTCATATTAGATTTATTATTGTTAATTCGATTATGAGTGAGTAGTTCTCTTTCTAGGGTGTTAGACAGGAAAGCCATGTTTATACCATGATTGTGATTTAGATTTCTATCAATTTCTAGGGCTTGATTAGGGTGATTGTGATGTGGTTTGTTTTTATTGAGCAATTAATGTCAGTGTACAATTTCATTGATTGCTTGTGGTTAATAGTTGTTTGCACAGATCCGTCTTACGACTAGAGGCCTAGGACACGTCAGTAGTTCTGATTACGTTAGTGAACATGCGGCGTATGTTGAACTATGAGCGTTGAGTCTTAACCATAGCTCAACACATGCTCTAATCCCCCGACTCTTGACTTAGGTTTTGATATTAGTTGACCCTATTTGATTGGTATAAGCATGGTGGACCGACCTAATACCCTAGGCTTTTATTCCATAGTTAAATCCTTGATTTATTTCCTCTTCTTTAGCTTAGTCTTTAGTTCAGTTAATTCTTCCCTGATTTCATCTGGAGTAGCTGATTGATTGAATATTAATTTAGAAACTCTGTCTCCCTGTGGATTCGACCCTGCTTCCATTGACTACCATAGTTAGAGGACCGTAGGTTTATCTTTGATTAGGTGATACGACTAAACCCTATCAAGTCTCAACGGCGATAATTCAACATATACAGCATGTTCACAAACATAATCAGAATTACTGATGTGTACTAGGCCTCTAAAAGTAAGACGGGTCTGTGCAAACAATTATTAACCTCAAGCAATGAATAAAACTGAGCAATGACATCAATTACTCAATAAGAAAAAATCACACCATTATCAATCTCATCAAGCCCTAGAAACTAATAGCAATTCAAATAATCAAGGTATAAACATGGCTTCCTCACCAAATCCCTAGAAATTAGACTACTCAGATATGATTGAATGAACAATAATAAAATAAAAATAAAACCGTAATCCTAACATCAGGAATCAAATCAATAATTAAACTAAGCAATCAAAAGTAATTAAAGAGATTAAGAGTAGAGAAGAATACCAATTGACGGAAAGCAATAACTTTTATTGAAATCAAATCCAAGGTTCAATCACCCCTTAAACTAATCTAAAGTGTTTAACTAAGAAAGCAAATTAAAATGCTAAAACTAATTGAATGCTAAGAATAAATCTCTCCACTAAAACTAATTAGAACTAAAAATGAATCAATCCCCTAAATAAATCCCACTAACCAACTATTTATACCAAAGCTGCGTGCTGCGTGAATATTTGGGCCCCTTTAATTATAGCACTCTAATTTATTTCCTTACAACAACGCAACAATCATGTCTGCTCGATGGCTTCGGGCCTGCTTCACCCGATAGGGCCACGTGCAACAAGAGCCCAATTTCCCTTCCTCTTTCTGGCGAACAACAGCAGCAGCAAACTTGTGAAATAGTGGGCCTCACCCGATCGTGTAATCAGCGCTCGATTCAATCGGGTGAGTGCAAACAGCCCATTGCTTCTCCTTGGATGCAAGCAGTAGCAACGTCAACATTTTAGTCATAATGTGGGCCTGCCCGATCGGGTTGGGCTTGAGATGCCCAACTCAATTTTCTTCGTTTCTCCACCCGATTGGGTCGGGTGATTTTCGCCCGATCGGGTGTGAAACTTTACCACCCGATCAATAAATCTTTGCCCGATCGGGCCATTTTCGGCCCGATCAGTGTACGGGAAGCTCCTTTTGACTATTTGACTCTCTATTCTACACGTTTAGAGGTCTTGGGACCTCTTAAACCATCCATAAAGCTCATAATCATTCCTATGTGCCCCGTAACAACTCGTAAAGCCGTGGTTGCTTCCAAATAGCTCGGAAATAAGGATAAAACTCCCTAAAGCCTGCAATTCAACACTAAAACACAAAACCACGACTACATACGATAATTAGTATAAAATAGCCCCGAAGAGCTCAAATGACGCACGAAATTAGCTCATAAATAGGGGATAAAATTCTATATAAATACGTGATATCACCCGGTGAGGGAGGGTTGTATTGCTGAAATTTTCTCGAGGTAGCACCGGTACAAGTCAATGGTTTGAAGTCAACATTGTACTCCTCTAAGTCAACTGTGTATTTTGACTAGTATTTATACGTTTAAGTGTACATACGATGTATCACATTAAACCTTCCTTTATTATCTGGCACGAACTCCCATGTTGAATAACTGTTCACATTAGAGAGGTTTTACTGTTCAGGGTAGGTGAGATATAAATGTCTCAACTGTTACCTCATTTATTCACTTTGCAATTTTTCTCTCTAGTTTCTCTTTAAGAAACCTTTGATTTCTTTGCTTGCTGCTATCTGTCTGCGCCAAGAGTTTGAGGAATCTCCTTCGTGCTTTTTGACTAAGGTATGATTTCTCGTTCTTGATTCTTTTCCTTTCTTTAATAAATTCGACGTAAGGGTTATTGTATTATAAATAATGAACCCCGTTATCGAATCAAGTGCCTCTCATGTCCTGCCCCTCCCTTATATTCCATGGGTTGAGACATGGGTAGATGGGGCCCTTGTTGTAACGATAGCTTATTGGACCTCAAACTTGATCTTTTGCTCGACGCTCTTCTTATTGAGGAAGAGGAGTGTGAGTAAAATTTCGAGGGACCCGAAGAGTTTTTAGATCATCCCAATAAAATAACGATAGCCTTCCCTCCTCCTAAGAGGAATTACTTAGATTCTTTCATTTTCCTTGGTGTCGCAAATAATGGAGGCAACAGATGAAGTTACTTCGACATCCGACCAATGCGATCCTTGCCCTTCCCTCAATAAGAGATTGGGAATAAGTGGCCACTAGTCGACGGGGAAGTGGCGAAAGGATCTTCTGAGAGGGTTGTCGTTTTTGTTGAGCCTTTACTCTATTAAGCTGACATACGTGTTTTACCCCTCCCCCCCAAGTCACCGACCTGATAGTGATGCCACCCCCTGGGTGCATTGGTGTATATAAGGCTTTCTTCGAGCTGGGTTTGCGTTTTCCCTTGCACCCGCTCTTTAAAGAGATTTTAGAGGCATACAACATAGCCTTATGTAAACTTATGCCCAACTCGGTAGGAGCGATTGTGGCCTTCCTATGTTGTGTCATATGCTGGGAGTGCGACCCTCGTTGCGCCTTTGGCACAACATGTTCAAACTTAACGAGGTGTCTGAATGCTACAATGGGCCTGGTTGGTACTCCTTCCAAGCTCGACATCTCATTATGGTAAAGGATGGGATAAGGGAGGAGAAATCCTATAAGGTTACAAACGAGATGCCTACCAACCAAGCTCTATTTCGAGGTGAGTTCCTTTTTGTATTTCGAGGGGACAAGCCATGGGATGTGCCTCAAACTTTGTTCGACGATCCTCCCAACTTTGGCATGAACCTCAATGGGCCTGAAATGGACCCTGAAGAGGCCATTGTGGCCATTCATTGTCAGGCTATGGGATATCACGTTGATGGCAAGCCGAAGTACAAGACGGATTATTGGCTGCCCAACTACAAGGATCTGCCGAATGAGCACTTTTTGTAAGCTTTCGGCGTGTCTTCGGCATATGACCAACGTAGGGGTCGATTACTCTTTATTTGCTTCTCCTTTTCCAAGTCTTTTTCTTGTTTCTAACTCATGTCTATTTTTGCAGTGCTTGCTTATAACAATCTCGACGAAGAGATGAAGAAGGATACGTCCAAAGGTGGAATGGCTGCCATGGCCCGATTGTCAATCCAGAAGGGGGAACTTAAAGTTCCCAAAGTTCCAAAGCCACCCGCAGTAAGTTCCATCACCCTACCTTTTTTGTTTGGTTTTGGTTCTGATAATTTCTAACTTGCCTTCTCTTTTTTGTTTATGAAGAAACCAAAACATAAGCCAAAGGAAAAATCAGCTCCTCCTAAGCCTTTTCCTACTCCAATAAAGGGGGGCAGCCCCTCTCTTCGACAAGCCTCTGACAGAGGTCGAAGTCTCCGACAGTGTCGGGTCTAAGAGGAATGCGTCTGCCTCCCCTGAGCTCAACCCCCTTTTTCCTGATCCGAGCTTTCACCTTGGTTCGAGCTCAGGCCCCCTTAATGAGCAGGACATTGACGAACCTCTAGTAAAGAGGACCAAGTCATCCTGGTCACACGATGCTGAGGGCCAATCTGGTGCCGCCAGTATTTATAAAGCCAGTAGGAAGTCTCTTCGAGCTCATTATTAGAGAGTTCGAGAGGCACTGTTGGTGCCGCAGACAAGGAAGATGTCTCAAAGGGGGGAGTAGAGAAGGAGATCGAAGCACTCAACGAGTGCTGGTTACATGTAATCTTTTACTCTATTATGCTTTCGTGCCATTTTATCCCATCTTACTTGTCTTAACATTTGTCTCTGTTCTTGTAGATGACTATTCGAATAGCCTGCCTTACTGAAAAGGAATGTCAGGATTCGAGCAAGCTGGCTGAGGAGCTTACGAAGTGTAAGCAGGAGTTGTTGAAGGCTTCTCGCAAGGCTGTGGATCTTGAGGCGGAGCTTGAGAAGGCCAACAAGCTGAATGCCGATAACCTTGAGGCCTTCAATAACGAGAGGACCAACCTCTTAAATAATAGGGAGGAGGCCTCCAACCAGCTCAAGGCGGTTGAGAAGAGGCTTGATGAATCTGGCCTGATGATCACTCAGCTCGAGGGAAAACTAAAGGCCCACAAAGAAATGCTCGAGCGTAAACTCGATGAATGGGATGATTTGCAATCAAAGTACAACAAGTCCGTCAAGGACCTCAAACATAGAAAAAGAAAGATCATCCGACGGTGGCTGAAGTCGGATGATGGCCTCGTCTTTACGGATCAGAAGGTCATCGAGGGTTACCAGTCTGCTCGCGGTGACATCCATCACTATTTTGAGAAGTCTTTAAAGGACTTGGCCCCTGACTTGGAATTTTTACAAGTCTTGGCCAAGTACAATGAGCACGAACAGGTGCCCTTGATGAATACATCGCCAAGGAGAAGGCGGAGCAAGGTACTGTTGATGCTTCGACCTCTGTCGCTGCGATGGTCGAAGAAGCTGAAGAGGCAGAGGAACCAGCCCTTGCGGACCCGGCGCCAAACAAGGAAGGCGAGGCCGAGACTGCTGGGACTGATGATGTGAGCTCTTCCTCTGATTCCTCGTCTGATGAGGTTGCAATTGACATTGAGTCTTAGAAGCTTTAGGCTTGTATTTTTGAATTCTGTGTAACCAACTTCTCTTTTTTGCTCTATGTAATCAATGTTGTAATTATTTTTGAATGAAATGAAACTCAGCTTATTTTGTCTAAGTTTCGTTGTCTCTTTTTGCTTGATATTTGACCTGCTAGGTCACTTTTTTCGAATAATGTGCTAAGTTAAATAAATTAACCACCTTCCAATTAGGTGAATCGTAAAGTTCGACCACCCTCAAAGTTGGTGTTGTATAAATAACTCGAACACCCTCTTCTTTGGGTGTTTATAACACCCAAACTGAGGTGGTGATTTTTGAAAATTTTGAATAACCTGTTAGGCCAAAAAATCGAATGATCTGCTAGGTCTTTTGGTTCTGTTTGACAATTGTAAGTCTAGTAAATAATCAATAAATATGCTCAAAGGACCGGTAAGGTCGAATTTTACTTATAACTTCTTACAAGCCTGGTTGACCGGCGAGGTCTATTTACAAGTTTTTAGAAGCAATACTAAACTTCGATGTACATCACAAAAATTTAACTCATAACTAGACTGGCGAGGTCGAAGCAGTTCGTTCCTATATTAGCCCCTTAATTTGTTGTGATGTTAAGACATAGAATTTTCTTAGATTGTCCACGTTCCATGGTCGAAATAGGGGGTCACCATCCATGTTCTCGAGTCTGTACGTACCAGGCCGAATTACCTCAGTTACTCGATACGGCCCCTCCCAGTTGGGGCTTTACTTTACCGAGGTCCTGTTTCTTGCCATTAGGTTCAGTTTTTCGAAGTACGAGGTCCCTAACTTTGAACTTCCTTTCTCTGATTCCTCTGTTGAACAACCTAATCATCCTCATTTTCTGAGCAGTGGACTTGAGCAGGGCATTTCCTCTGGTTTCTGGTAGGAGATCGAGTTTGATGCCTTTCTCTTCTTCATTTTGCCCATAATCATAAAAGGTTATCCTCGGTGAGGGGATATCAACTTCGACCGGTAATACGGCTTCACTTCCATAAACCAAGTTAAAGGGTGTCTGACCAGTTGCCTCTTTTACAGTAATTCGAGCGGACCAAAGTATGCCTGGGAGATCTTCGACCCATGATCCTTTCACTCCGTCTAACATCTTCTTTAGGCCTTTGAAGATGACTTTGTTGGCTGCCTCGGCTTGCCCGTTTGTTTGTGGTCGACTAACAGCAGAGAACTTTGTTTTTATGCCAAACCGAGCACAGTATGATTTGGTGGGTCTGAGATGAGTGCTCGAGATATACCAAAACGAGTGATGATATGTTTCCATATGAAGTTTTGTACTTAGTTATCTGAAATGGTGGCTAAGGGTTCTGCTTCAACCCACTTGGTGAAATAGTCGACTGCGACTAGTAAGAACTTCCTTCCACCACATGCGGTTGGGAATGGTCCTAAGATGTCCATACCCCATTGATCAAACGGCAATACGACTTGCATAGTGGTGAGAGGGCTAGCTAATTGTCGATGTATATGGGCATATACTTGGCAATTGTGGCATTTCCTAACCAGACCCTTGGCATCTTGCATCAACGTGGGCTAATAATATCCGGCTCGAAGGGATTTTCCGGCTATAGTTCGAGCTCCTTGATGGCTGCCACACGTTCCTTCATGTATTTCTCGAAGCACTTGATGACCTTCTTCGAGCGTTACACACCTTAGCAGTGGGTGTGTAAACGACTTTTTATATAATAAGTGGTCATGCAATAGGAACCAGTTCGAACAACGCTGAATTCTTTCTGCTTCTTTTTCATCTTCAAGCAACTTTTCTTCTTCGAGGTACTCGCGGATGCTTTTAATCCAATTGTTCGAGCGGTCTATGCTGTGGATGAGTAGTTGATTGTTGATACTTGGCCTATACAGTACTTCCTAGGAGATAGTTCGAGGTTCTAGGCCAGAGGCTGAGCTTGCCATTCGAGATAACGCGTCTGCCTACTGGTTCTCGGACCTTGGGATGTGTTGGATTGTGAACTTGGTGAATTTTTTCTGTCGTTATTTCACCTTACCAAGGTACATCCTCATGCTATCCTCTTTTGCCTCGGACTCTCCATTAACATGACCGACGACTAGCTGTGAGTCGGTTTTAACTTTTATTTCATTAGCCCCATTCGAGAGGCATAGTTTCTGTTTATGCCAAATTTTACACAAGTAAAATCTAGCTAGAGAACTATAACTAGCTAATTAAGATGGATGGGTAATCAAGATGAACAAAGAAAAGAAGAACGAAAGCAAGCGAAAAAGAGAAAGGGACACCATGAATGGTGACGCGAAAACCCCTAGGAATAAGGGTCTAAAAACCGCGGGTGGCTTTGAGTCCACCAATCCACTATATCACAATTACAGCCCTAGTGCCTTATGTATCAATGTCAATCATATGCTAAGAACAATGCTTACTTTTTAGAATGTAAATGTTGAATGTGTAAAGCTTCTCCCTAAATTACATAATCATTGTGCTATATATACTAAGGTAAGTATCCGTTTGAAATAGCTTCCTCAATGGCTTGTAACTGCTCCTATATTCTCGCCCATATCCGTAGTTAATGTCTTTGAATGAGTCTTCATACGTTTTATCTTTACTGCAGTTGGACTTGGTCTTCCTTGATCTTATGCTTTGGCCATAACTAATCCATGACGTGTCAGTGAAGCTGGGACTCCTTAGCTGAGAGATCTAAGCTGGCTTTCCATAGCAAGAGATCCTAACCTGGCCTTCCATAGCTGGAGAGCCCTAGGTGGAAGCTGGTAGCTAGAAGCTGGAACCTGGAAGCTGGTAGCTAGTAGCTGCAAGTTGGAAGCTTAAATCCAGTATTTAGTAGTAGCTAGCAGGAAGCTAATACTCGGAAGCTATAGCTGGAACCTATGATCGTGGAACCTGCGAACTAGCTTAGGCAAATCTGGACATAACAATTTCAATCCAAGCAACAAGGCTTCATATTCAGCTTCATTGTTCTACGCAGCAAAATCGAACTTTATTGCATACTCCATTTTATTTTTGAGAGGGTATATAATCAAGAGCCCGGCTCCACAACCTGCTTTCGAAGAAGTGCCATCTACAAAAAATTGCCATGTCCCGGTTAGGGTGGCGATCTCGGTCTCAGATGGGCATTTAGCGATGAAATCTGCTAGGGCTTGGGCTTTGATCTCTGTTCAAGGTTCAAATTCTAAGCAAAAATCAGATAATTGGTTAGTCCTTATACCTTTCTATTTAATAAAACAACTAGATAAATAGAGCAAAAATCATTAAAAGATATAGCCTAAATCGACTAGTTAAATGGAAAACCCTGTGGTCGCCGGTTTTCATCTGCAAAACATCACCAACTTGCGAAGATCATATCTCACAAACTATAAGTCGTCTTGGGCCGTGTAATATACCATTGGAAATATCTTAAAATTTAGTGTCCAACCCCACTAAAATCACTCAATTATGACCACTGGATAAAGCGTTATTAGCAAAATAGTACACATGACTCGATTTTCATACTTCTTTTAACATATTTCCGCTATGTTTTGGGTTGCAATCTTGATAAGTGAGCTTTTAGCTCACTTTAGATGACCTTTTCTAGCTTATTTTATCTATTTTGTCCCCCTTCTTCACCTTTTCCACTCCCTTTTTGTTTTGATCAAGTTCTCTACCTCTTTTGACAATTTTGGCCATTACACCTCTTTTCGGACATATTTTGCACGTGTTTTCTTTGCATCATGTTTTGCAGGTGAACCTGAGATCGTGTTGTTGGTCGTGATTCTTGAAAGGTGGAAATGGGAACCCTTGTGCCCCTATGCCATGATGATACAAGAAGAAGAGGAGAAGAGGCCCCCTCGTACTTGGAGCGGGCGCTCCCACAGAGAGCGGAGCGGGCGCTCCTTATCGAGCACAGCAATCAGTTTCTGGCAGAAACCCTGGAGCGGGCGCTCCAGGTACAATGGGAGAGGGCGCTCCACTGATTTCCTGGGCCCATTTTGCCCGTTTTTCGCATGTTATTGGGGGAGGTATAAATACCTCTTCCCAACTTTTGGACAGCAACTTTTAGCATATTTTCTTAGTTTCAAAAACCCTAACTTAGTACTTAGAGTGTAGAAGTCATTTATTGCTTTGAGTTGTTGATTTTTGAAGAATTGAAGCTCCATTAATGGTAGTTAATGTTTGTAAGTTGATTCTCTAACTTTCATCTCAATTAAAGTTACTTCTTTTTGTCATCTTTTCCTTTATTCCTCCCTCTTGGTGTGAATCTTCTCTTTTGCAATTATTGTTGTTAGACTTTGTTGATTCTCTTCTTTACCTTAACTTTTGAAATGGAATCTTTGTTTGAAATGCATATTACTATGAATTGTGAGTAGTTCACTTTCTAGGGTTTGGGCCAAAACCCTCATTAAGGCCATGGTTTGTGCTTGAATTTAGTGATTCATGTTTAGGATTGGTTGTTGAACAAATGGGGTGCTTCATTGTATGCTTTTGTGATTCATCACCATAGAAGTTGTTCCCAATCTTTCCAATGAAGGATCAAAAGATGAAGTTGTATGAGATTCCCCTTTGTTTACTTGACTAAATGGCCATGAAAATAGGAAGTTCTAGTCTTGAGTCAGTTATGTCACTTCTTCTTAATCCTTAGGCTAGGGTTAATGCCATGAAAATAGGAATTAACACCTTGTCTAAGAGCTCCTTCTTAGCTCGAAAGAGTAATTAGGGTACTTTAGTTGACCGACTACTCTCTCCCCTATTCAGTGTTTTCCCTTGATGTTCAAGCATGATCCATGGTCACAATGAGTGGTAATGCCCTTGCCCTAGTGCTTTAATCATATATTTATACCCTTGTTAATCACATTTGCATAATTTAACTCTTCTTAGTCGCCTTAGTCTTAATACATACATTTCTTGACCCCCCCTTTGGTTACCCTTAGCTTATTCGACCATAAAAATTCGGTGTTTGACCTTACCTCTCTGTGGATACGACCCTACTTGCCCTTTCTACTTAGCTAGAGAGTTTGAGATAGGATTATCTTTGTTAGGCTCAACGACAGCCTATCAAATTTTGGCGCCGTTGCCGGGGAGGCATAGTGTCACATTGAATAGTCATTGTTGGATGATACTGAGTTCTTTTATTTATTTCGCTTATTTTTATTTTCACCATACCTCTCTCTTATCTTACTAGTCAGTGCTAATGTTCTCTTTAGTTGTGCTTGACTGTGCATGACTAGGAGGAATCAACGATCACCACTCTTTCCAATTGATCACGAGCTTGAGAAAACTTTGGTAGTGTGAAAAGGCTTCTACAAAGTCAACCCGAGTTCCGTGGCCAACCTCAAGTCATTGATCAACCCGAGTTTGCTATCCAATTTTCCACTAATGACTTGGGAGAGACTAGTTAACCAAGTACAATGGGGGACGAAGAGATGCCACCACCTCCGTTGAGACTACTTCGTGATTATGGGCATTCCGAAGCTTTTGAGCTTCGAAGTGGTATCTTGCTTCCCACTACCACGGCCAACAATTTTGAGTTCTCACCTCACCTCATACGCATGATAAAGGCCGACCAATTCGGTGGTGAGAAGAAGGAGTGTCCATACGCTCATTTGGATAACTTCTTGGAGTTGTGTGCCACCGTTAAGCACAACAATGTCACCGCCGAGTTCATCAAGATGCATATGTTTAGCTTCTCGCTCCGGGACAAAGCAAAGTATTGGTTGAAGTCAATTCCAGAATCTTCATTGACAACTTGGGACCAAGTTGCCAAGGCATTTTTGACAAAGTATTGTCCACCGGAGAAGACTTCGGAAATGAGGAGGAAAATTTCCAACTTCTCTCAAGATGAAGATGAAACATTGAGTGAAGCTTGGGAAAGATTCAAAGAGTTGATTCGTACTTGTCCTCATCATGGTTTCAACCAATGGCTCGTTGTGCAAAGCTTCTATGATGGTCTTACGTCGGTTTCTAGAGCAAATTTGGATTCGGGGGCCGGTGGTCAACTCAAAAAGCTTCCCGTTGAGCAAGTTGAAGAAATGATCGAAGAAGTGGCAAAGAATTATGCTTGGGGTGGAGAGAGAAGGAAAAATGGAGCTACAAAAGGAGTGAAGCATGAGTTAGAGAGCATCGATCTTTTGGCTTCAAAGGTAGATCTCTTGGCTAGGAGATTAGAGAAGGCCAATTTTGCATCTTCTAGCTCTTCTACGGCTCAAGTCTTGTCTTGTGAGACTTGCGGTGGAGTCGATCATACTGCTTCATATTGTGTGTCTACTATGGAGAAAGCGGCTATGATGGGAGCTACAAATGACCCTTATTCTCCAACTTACAATCAAGGTTGGAGAAATCACCCAAACTTTGGTTGGAAGCAAAAAATCCACAAAACAATCAAAACACCACTCAAAACTCATTCCAATCCCCTTCTCAACCTCATCAACCACTATTTAGACCTCCGGAATTTCATCAAACACAACCACCTCATCAAAGACCTTCCTAAAACCAACCCCCTCCACAAAAATCTAACCTTGAGTCGATTTTGGAAACATTCATGACACAACAAACAAAGGCTAATGCGGAGAATGATAGGAGGCACCATGAGCTATCTTCTTCACTTCAACAAGTCCAAGCTCACAACAAGATGATCGAGACACAATTGTCTCAACTTGCTCAACAAGTAGGAAGTTCCTCCTCAAATTCATCAAACCAATTACCAGGGCAACCCGAGGTGAATCCGAAAGGGTACATCAAAGCTATCATGTTGAGGTCGGGCACCACTTATGAGGAGCCTAATATGAGTGAAGAGGGCGCCACAAAGCGAGATGAGGGAGTTGAGAAAGATAAAGTGAGAAGCGAGGTGGTTAGTGAAGAGGTTGAGAGAGAGCCACAAAAAGATGAAGAGAGATTGAGTGAGAAAAATAAAGGGGTTGAGCAAGCCCCTATGAAGGTGTACAAGCCTCCAATTCCATTTCCCCACCGAGTCACCGAAAAGAAGTTGAATGAGAAATTTTCAAAATTCTTAGAGGTCATGAAGGGCCTACAAGTTAACATTCCTTTTCTTCATGCCATGTCCCAAATGCCGGCATATGCAAAGTTCTTGAAAGAACTACTATCTAACAAGGCAGGGCTTGAAGAAAGTGCCACGGTATCACTACCAATGGAAGTGAGCGCAATCATTCAAAACAAGCTCCCTAAGAAGCAAAGTGATCCCGGAAGCTTCTTCATTCCGGTGAAGTTAGGAGATTTACAAGCAAAGAATACACTTTGTGACCTTGGGGCGAGTGTGAGTTTAATGCCTCTATCTATGGAAAAAAGGTTAATGTTGGACACTTGAAACCAACTAGGATGTCTATTTTGCTTTCCGATAGGTCCGTGAGACTTCCATTGGGTATGTTGGAGGATGTGCCGGTGCAAATCGGGCGGGTTTTTGTTCCTTGTGATTTCGTGGTGATGGAAATGGAAGAGGATCATGATATGCCTCTTATTCTTGGGAGACCGTTCTTGAAGACCGCCGAGGTGGTCATTGATGTATAGAATGGGCGGTTGACCTTGAATGTGGGTGATGAGAGAATGGAATTCACATTCCCTCAAGTTATGAAGGCCCCCCATGATAGATGAGATATATCAGATCGATACTTTGGAGGAAAAGTTGGATGAGTTTAAAGCCATGCTTTTGGTGAAAGACCCTCTACAAAAGGTGTTGAATGGGGGAGTGATGGAAGAGAATGAGGAAGTTTTGGCTTATGAGAGGCAACTTGAGGAGGCACCAATCCACCACCCTTGCAATGGAGAATTTGAGACAATTAGATCGGTAGCTAAAGAGGAGAGACCTACGCCTCCTCCCAAGGTAGAACTAAAACCTCTTCCTTCTTCCCTCAAATATGCTTTTCTTGGTCCGGATGAAACTTATCCCGTTATTGTCAATGCGTCGCTTGATGACACTTCTCTTACTAAACTACTTGATGTTTTGAGAAAATATCGAAGTGTCATTGGTTACACCATTGATGATATCAAGGGGATAAGCCCTTCATTGTGTATGCATCGTATTCTACTTGATGATGATCATGCTTCTTCGATTGAGCCTCAAAGGAGGCTAAATCCGAACATGAAAGAAGTTGTAAAAAAGGAACTGCTCAAACTCCTTGAAGCGGGCATTATCTACCCTATCTCCGATAGCAAGTGGGTAAGCCCGGTTCAAGTTGTTCCAAAAAAGGGTGGCATGACCGTCATCAAGAATGATAAGGGGAAGACCATCTCTACAAGGTCGGTAACCGGGTGGAGGATGTGTATTGACTATAGAAAATTGAACAAAAGCACCCGGAAAGACCATTTTCCTCACCCCTTTATGGCCAAATTTTAGAGCGGTTAGCTAAGAATAGTCACTTTTGTTTCTTGGATGGGTACTCCGAATTTTTCCAAATCCCGATCCTACCCGAGGACCAAGAGAAGACTACTTTTACATGCCCCTTTGGCACCTTTGCTTATCGAAGGATGCCATTTGGGCTTTGTGACGCACCCTCTATATTTCAACGATGCATGACTTCTATTTTTTCCGATATGCTTGAGTCCTCGATTGAGGTTTTTATGGATGATTTTTCGGTGTGCGGTTCATCTTTTGACACATGTCTTGCAAATCTTGTGAATGTGTTGAAAAGGTGTCAAGAGGTGAACCTTGTCTTGAATTGGGAAAAATGCCACTTCATGGTGGAAGAGTGCATAGTTCTTGGTCATGTCATCTCAAAGCGGGGCATTGAGGTTGATAGGGCCAAAGTTGAAGTGATTGAGCGTCTCCCACCCCCCACAAATGTGAAGGGGGTGAGGAGCTTTCTTGGCCATGCCGGTTTTTACCGCCGCTTTATAAAAGATTTCTCAAAAATTGCCAAGCCTCTCACTCAACTTTTGGCCAAAGATGCCCCATTTGTGTTTACTAATGATTGTTTGCTAGCATTTGATAGCTTGAAAGAAGCATTGATTTTGGCTCCTATCATCCAACCTCCGAATTGGGATCTCCCCCGTTTGAGCTTATGTGTGATGCATCGGATTATGCGGTTGGGGCCGTTCTTGGCCAAAGGAGAGATGGGAAGCTTTATGCTATCTACTTTTCTAGCAAGACTTTGGATGATGCCCAAAAGAATTATGCCACAACCGAGAAGTAGCTCCTTGCTATTGTGCATGCTATGGAGAAGTTTCGGTCTTACTTGGTCGGCTCTAAAGTGATCATCTTCACCGATCACTCGGCCTTGAAGTACCTTTTGAGCAAAAAGGATGACAAGCCTCTCTTGATAAGATGGATTCTTCCCTTGCAAGAGTTTGATATTGAGATCAAGGACAAGAAGGGGGCAGAAAATGTTGTAGCGGATCACCTATCTAGGCTCCCTTTGGTTGATGGTGAACTCGAGTCATTACCCATTGATGACTCATTTCCGGACGACAAGCTCTTTGCCGTTCTCACCACACCGGCTCCTTGGTATGCTGATATTCCCAACTTCATATCTTGTGGCATTCTACCCCCTAATCTCTGAAGTCAACAAAAGAAGCGGTTCCTTTATGAGGCCCGGAGCTATGTTGGGGATGACCCCTTGTTGTACAAGCTAGGCCCCGATGACATTTATAGGAGATGTATTCCGGACAACGAGATTGAGAATGTGATCAAGATGTCTCACTCCTCACCTTGTGGAGGCCATATGAATGCCAACAAAACGGTGGCTAAGATTCTACAATGTGGTTTCTTTTGGCCGACGATGTTCAAAGATGTATGGGGGGTGATCAAGTCTTGTGACCGTTGTCAACGAATGGGGAACATCTCAAAGCGTCACGAAATGCAGCTAAACAACATTTTGGAGTTGGAAATATTTGACGTTTGGGGCATTGACTTCATGGGACCCTTCCCCTCTTCTTGTGGCTAGAAATACATTTTGGTGGCCGTTGACTACGTTTCTAAGTGGGTAGAAGCCATCGCATCTCCGACAAACGACTCCAAAGTTGTCATGAAATTGTTTAAGAAGATCATTTTTCCAAGGTTTGGGGTGCCCCGTGCCGTTATTAGTGATGGAGGATCACATTTTTCCAAAAGATCCTTCCAAGCACTCCTTGCAAAGTATGGTGTGACGCACAAGGTTGCCTTAGCCTATCACCCTCAAACAAGCGGGAAAGTTGAGCTATCAAATAGGGAAATTAAAGCTATTCTTGAAAAGACGGTGGATCGGTCTAGGAAGGATTGGTCTCTAAAGCTAGATGATGCTCTTGGGGCGTATCAGACCGCCTTCAAAACCCCCATTGGAACTACAGCCTATAAGCTTGTTTACGGTAAGTCATGTCATTTGCCGGTGGAACTTGAGCACCGCGCACATTGGTCTATTAAATTTCTTAATTTTTACTTACAAGCTTCGGGGGAGAAGAGGCTTCTTGATCTTCACGCCTTGGAAGAGTTGCGAAGGGATGCATATGAGAGCGCAAGGATTTACAAAGATAAAAGAAGGCTTGGCATGACAAGCACATCATCAAGAGAGAGTTCAAGGTTGGTGATAAGGTCTTGCTCTATAACTCCCTGTTGAGGTTATTCCCGGGCAAGTTAAAGTCGAGGTGGAGCGGACCTTTCACGGTGAAGCAAGTATTCCTGTATGGAGCGGTTGAGATAGGAGGGGAAGGCATTGAATCGTTCAAGGTGAACGGTCAACGATTGAAAGTATACTATGAAGACACCCCCATTGAAGAATCTCATTCCATTCATTTAGATGAATTTGATCTCCTCACCGTCCATAGTTGAGAAAGAGACCCAAAGTCAAGCTAAAGACTCTAAATTAGCGCTTATCGGGAGGCAACCCGAGTATTCAAAAAAAAAGAAATTTGAAAAATGAAAGAGAGAAGAGTGAGAGTTAAGAAAAGATGATGAGTGAGCAATACAAAAAAAAGGGGGGTGATACAAAACAAAAAAAAAGAGTGAAGAAAAAAAGAGAGAATTCAAAAAAAGGGAGGAGCAGCGAGAAGACCTGGAGCGGGCGCTCCTTAACGCAAAACAGAATCAGTAGCTGCTCGAATTTTCGGAGCGGGCGCTCCAGATCCTTAAAGAGCGGGCGCTCCAGATCCTTTGGGAGCGGGCGCTCCAGCCCAGATTTTCGTTTTTTATTTTATTTTTTTTTTCCTTCTTGGCCGGTTTCACCCACACCTTTACCCACCTTTCCTCCCTTCTCTCTCCTCACTTATCATCACCTTCAAACCCCAACTTTTCACATCTTCCCCATCCTTCTTCCCCAACCTCCATTTTTACTACATTCAACCTCTCAAAACACCATCAAAACTCCAACAAAATCTACAACCACCTTCACAAACATTTATCCTCTCTTCCTCCTCTACACACTCATACCATTTTTGTCCACTCAAACTCAAAATTTTCAAAACCTCTAAAACCCTAAGGTTGATTTTTTGGCTCTCAAAGGAAGATTTCAAGGTTCTAGTTGGTGAAAGACAAGTTCAGTAGTTCAAAGCAGAGTTTTACTCCAAATTTCGTCCCCCTTTTAAGAAGGGTGGTAATTTCTTCATCTTCTACTTATCTTCATCTTTATATTTTGATTATTTTGAGTTCGTTGTGCATATGTGTGGATTTTTTGTGGTTTAGCTGGTAGATTTAGGTAGATTTCCTTTGTGTTGAATAAATTGTCATTGTCATCACCTTCATTTTTGGGACTTGCATGTACTTGTTGGCTTGGTTGGGACCTAGAACATCATAGTTGGTTGTGATTGTGGGTTGAGTATCCACTCTATTGTTTAAGACTTAGGAACCATTTGTCTCCTTTCCATCTAATAAGAAATGACACCTAATGTTTTCAAACAATTGGTAAAACGAGCTAAACGCGTCCTAACACCACCCCCGTCACCACCACAAATGGAAGTCCCCCAACTTAAACTTGCAAACAAAGCCCAAAAAGTTCACCATATTTCTCTCTCATCCCGAGGAATTCGTGCCTCCCTATTCTATCACGAGGACACTTGCCGAGCTTTAGGGATTGACCGAGACGTTAGAGGCCTTGCCAAAACCCTTGGTTGGACCGACTTTCTTGGTAAAGCACCCCTGACCCACCCTCGTCTCGTGTTAGAATTCCTATCTACTCTCCAAAAACAAAGAACTTCTGAGGATGGTGCTGACTTTGAAGAGTTCGACTTAACCTTTCGTCTCTTTAATAAAGAGCATAAAATCACCTTGAATCAGTTGAACTCTATTTTTGGTTGGGACCCGACCAATCGCCTGTTCCACCCTCAATACTTAGATCTCCCTAAATATAATGAAGATGAGTGGTGGCAGGAACTCACTGTGATCACCTCTTTCGTCCCCAGCGAGGCCCACGCTAATGCCATCATTAGCCCCGCACTTCGGTACATACACCGTATGCTAGGCTATGTGCTTTTTTCCCTCCAGGACCTAAGCAAGTTAAGTTCCCCCGAACTTAAATTGCTTTATATCATAGCAAAGAGAGCATACTTTCCGCCTATTAATAGTGGCTACATGTTTATGCGGAGATGTCTAGAGATCCGTGATAGTCCCCACCTCACTGGAGAGATTAGATTGGGAGGTATGATCACTCTCTTAGAAGAGGCCCTAGGTTATGGCCCTCAGTGTGCAGTGTTAGAGCCTGTTTCCCCCTATCCCTACCTCGACCTAAACGCACTCAAAGTGCGTCAATTTATCCTTTCCTCATCTAGACGTCATAGGTTTAGCTGGAGGGTGGTTGGCAAGCACTATTGCTACCTCCCCAATGAGACTCGAACAAACATTGAGAGACCAAACCCTTGGTATTTTGATAGTGAGCCCCTAGCCCCCGAAGATGCCAACATTGAGAAAACCCAGGCCGCAAAACGCAAACAACCCCTAGAACCTCATCGTGCCTCGACCTCCTCTGTTCCTAGCACACGCGCGGAGGCTACAACGTCTGACGCTCCCCCCTCCTCCTTTGACTTAGAGTCCATTCAGGCTTCCTTGGTCTCTATTGCTGAGAATCAGCAGGAGATGGTTAGGAGACAGCAGGAGGAGCTAGCTGGCTTCGGCTATTATGCGTGGCGAGTGTATGACTACCACGTGACTCAGAACCATTTTGACCCCTATGTTTACTACCCCTTTCATCCACCACAGGAGGGCCCTGTGCCTGGATGGTACGAGCGTCAGCCCACCTATCCCTACTACCCTCCCCGTCCTGAGGGGATCGATTATAGATTTCCCGGTGGTTCTGACCCTCATTATGACCCGAACATCCTTCCACCACCTATCCCTCACCATTCCCGGACAGCTACTATGCGAATGTTCCGGAGGCAGACCTCACTTGGGGGGATGCACCCCCACCTCCTTATGGGAACTACGGTTCCTCCAGCTACCGACCCCAGCACCCTTCTGATGAGAGTGGGCCTAGTGGTCAGTAGCCGTCCCATCTTGTGTCCGTCCCCTCCCCTACTCTTTTTCTTTATCACTGAGGACACTGCTCATCTTAGCTTGGGGGGAGTTCTTTATCACTTTCACATGTTAGTGAACGGATACATGATCTAGGAGGACTAGGGAGAGGTCACGGATCATTAGTTGGGGTAGTGTGCTTTCATGTCTTATTAGGGTCATTTCTTTGGTTCTTGAGTGCGGTCTAGGGTTAGCATCATCCATTCTGCTTCACACTCTTTCCTTTCATGATCATCCGAGTCTTGGTCTATAATGTTTAGCTTCTTGACTTAGGCTAGTCCAAGTTAGATGCATTGCACTTCAGAGGTGTTTAGACTCGGTCCTTTTTATGAGTGTGATTGCAAATGGTTATGGCTTTGATGTTGGCATGCTTTTATTGTTTTGCTTGATTGAAGATGTTCATGACAAATTGATTTATTGTGGTGATTTTTGCTTGAATACTGACGGTCCATTAGAGAGGTTGTTGCTCCCATCGAAAAATCCAAACTCCCATTCGAAAATCCAAATTTCAAAAAATCCAAACTCCCATTCAAGAATCCCAATTCCCAATTATCCAAATTCCCACAAATCCAAATTTCTTTTTTTCTTTTAGTTCTTTTCTTTTTTTTCTAAAAGCAAAACAAAAAATCCCACAATAGAAGAAAAATATTTTTATTTTTTTCCTTTTAGTAGAGCTTTGTAACTTTCTTTTTTTTTTTTACTTTGGATGAAACTTGTTTTGTAAATATTGGAGTGTGCAATACTTGATTGAATAAAACCGGCTTGTTAAGAATTTGTGAATGATTTAGATGCCTTTGAATAAGCCTAAACTCCTTGCATGGTCGGCTAGTTTTGGAAAAACCCTTGGAACATGTGAGATCTTAGCTTGGGGGATTTGTGGTAAGAAGCAGTCGTCTCCTCCAAATGATTTGAACCCCAAAGCGGCGATACTCTTGTTTGAACCTTGGTGAGATTTCTTTTGGGCCTTCCACATTGGGACCATCATCACATAGGTCCCCAATCTTCCTTGAGCGTAATTTTTCCTCATCAAAGGTGTCTAGATCGAGAACTTGCAAAGTGACTCTCAAATCCGCAATCCAACCACCCTTAGAATATGATTGAGGCGATTTCTTTCATTTTCTTTCTCCTTTTTCCCCCTTTCTTTTCATTTTCGTGTTCATGTAAATAAAACTACAACAAACCTAGCTTCACTTTCCTAACTTCAAAAACAACTCCTCATTCGACCACTCACTAAAACCTTGCTACAAGCTCAATCACCTAATCATAATACCATGTATCCTTGTGTGCTAGTGAAGTGAGTAGTTGTGGAAATCGAGTTGTAATTGAAGACAAATCGAAGTGAATGATTGTGTTGCTAGTACAAAAAAAAACCAAACAAAAAAAAAAGAAAAGAAAAAGCAAAAGACTTCAGAAACAAAGTTCATGGAAACTAGAGTTCAAAATAAAATTTGGATGATATCTTGGCGGAGTATGGTGTGGTCCTTTTAAGTAGTTAAGTGATATGTATCACTTCACTAGCACAAATCTTAAGCACCACAAAGGCCAAATCGCATCCTACTCCCTTACCCACTTTCCTTCCGTCTAACCAACAAAGCCCTCTTGATTCTTACTAGTGGATTGGATCTTTGTCGGAGAAGAGAGTCACATTTCAAACATATGGAGAGGATACCTTGTGATGAGATGATGAGAGACCCTACCTTTCACCTTCATGCTACTTTTACGACACCCTCATGGTCGCCTAATGAAATCGTCGTGTAAGGTCGATATGAGTTTGGGGGGGAGACGCGGTAGATTGGTTGAACCATCTAAGGTCGAGCATTGTTCCATTTGGTTTGCTAGGTCGAAGTTAATACGCTCCACGTTTATCCTTTGGCATCCATTTCATTCACTATTTTTTACCCTATTGACATTGTTTGAATCATGCATATACATCTCCTTGAGCAAGTTTTTCCGAACTTTTCTTTTCTATCACCATTTTTGGATTGCTTAGGGACAAGCAATAGGCAAGCTTGGGGGAGTTTGATAAGTGAGCTTTTAGATGACCTTTTATAGCTTATTTTATTTACTTTTGTCCCTATTTTGTCCCCCTTCTTCACCTTTTCCACTCCCTTTTTGTTTTGATAAAGTTCTCTACCTCTTTTGACAATTTTGGCCATTACACCTCTTTTCGGACATATTTTGCACGTGTTTTCTTTGCATCATGTTTTGCAGGTGATCTTGAGATCGTGTTGTTGGTCGTGATTCTTGAAAGGTGGAAATGGGAACCCTTGTGCCCCTATGCCATGATGATACAAGAAGAAGAGGAGAAGAGGCCCCCTCGTACTTGGAGCGGGCGCTCCCACAGAGAGCGGAGCGGGCGCTCCTTATCGAGCACAGCAATCAGTTTATGGCAGAAACCCTGGAGCGGGCGCTCCAGGTACAATGGGAGCGGGCGCTCCACTGATTTCCTGGGCCCATTTTGCCCGTTTTTCTCATGTTATTGGGGGAGGTATAAATACCTCTTCCCAACTTTTGGACAGCAACTTTTAGCATATTTTCTTAGTTTCAAAATCCTAACTTAGTACTTAGAGTGTAGAAGTCATTTATTTCTTTGAGTTGTTGATTTTTGAAGAATTGAAGCTCCATTAATGGTAGTTAATAATGTATGTATGTTGATTCTCTAACTTTCATTTCAATTAAAGTTACTTCTTTTTGTCATCTTTTCATTTATTCCTCCCTCTTGGTGTGAATCTTCTCTTTTGCAATTATTGTTGTTAGACTTTGTTGATTCTCTTCTTTACATTAACTTTTGAAATGGAATCTTTGTTTGAAATGCATATTACTATAAATTGTGAGTAGTTCACTTTCTAGGGTTTGGGGCAAAACCCTCATTAAGGCCATAGTTTGTGCTTGAATTTAGTGATTCATGTTTAGGATTGATTGTTGAATAAATGGGGTGCTTCATTGTATGCTTTTGTGATTGATCACCATAGAAGTTGTTCCCAATCTTTACAATGAAGGATCGAAAGATGAAGTTGTATGAGATTCCCCTTTGTTTACTTGACTAAATGGCCATGAAAATAGGAAGTTCTAGTCTTGAGTCAATTATGTCACTTCTTCTTAATCCTTAGGCTAGGGTTAATGCCATGAAAATAGGAATTAACACCTTGTCTAAGAGCTCCTTCTTAGCTCGAAAGAGTAATTAGGGTACTTTAGTTGACCGACTACTCTCTCCCCTATTCAATGTTTTCCCTTGATGTTCAAGCATGATCCATGGTCACAATGAGTGGTAATGCCCTTGCCCTAGTGCTTTAATCATATATTTAGACCCTTGTTAATCACATTTGCATAGTTTAACTCTTCTTAGTCGCCTTAGTCTTAATACATACATTTCTTGACCCCCCCTTTGGTTACCCTTAGCTTATTCGACCATAAAAATTCGGTGTTTGACCTTACCTCTCTGTGGATACGACCCTACTTGCCCTTTCTACTTAGCTAGAGAGTTTGAGATATGATTATCTTTGTTAGGCTCGACGACGGCCTATCAAATCTTCGCAAAGATTTCTTGTTATGTCTCATGCGAAGTAGATCATCTCTAAATGTTTTTCATGCTTAAGCTTGTCCAATAATACTCCAATTATGTTCTTTGCAACTGAAAACCATCAAAAGCACCGAAAACACACCTAGGAGTAATATTTTCTCAACTTAAGCAAGCGCATGCAATTATGGACTAAAAATGCAACTAAATGATGCTAAAATACAACCTAAATGCATCATGAAAGACCTATATCAATATGACTCATCAGGCAACTGAAGGGCATTGTATATGTTCGAGATTCGAGATTCTTATCACATTTCTGGATCACATTGCAAGAACCTTATGAGTTATGACACAAAGTTGAAGTTGAAAACTGCTTTTCACTACGCGATAAGTGCATAACTATAACATTTTTTACCATATATTACATCGTTTTTCAAGCATTGTAGAGTAGTGGCGCTATAAAAACATCTACAACGCTTTAAGTTTGGCACTTTATTCTACATCGCATGTAACAACTCGATCTTCCCGAGCTGCTTGCTTAACATCATTAACATCAATTAACGTCCAAATCACAATTACTCAATTACAACTTGCCGCAACTTGTAGCGGAAAGAATCCTTCAACACGAAATCGCTTTAATATAATTCTTAAACAAATACAACATGAACTTGAATTCAGTTCCATAAGTAGCCACAATATCTATACATAACGCAAGCTCCGAAAGTCATCTATCTTCCAATTTATTAGTCTCTTTCAATTATATACTAAACCTGCAAAACCATTAACAAGGAAATTTTCCCCCACCATGACAGTTTCCAAGAACAAAATAAACGAAAGCTGAGAACTCATTGTCCAACTTAAAATTTATTTTAGGTGGCTTTAGATTTCGAAGATAAATTACACATAACTTAAGACACGAGTTTCAAATGTATTATTAAATTAACAAAGCAATAATATTTTTCTCTTTAATAAGCTTTAAGGACATTATGAACGGTCCATAACTTAGAATACATAAACATATTAAGTTAAAATACTTTCTCGAAAGACAAGAGTAATTTATTGACAAACTTGTTATACTTTTACATTCAATATATCTCAAAATATACATCAAGGGTTCGTAACAATTATTAAGTAAATCACCACTTATCCCAAAGTAAAATAGGGGTACATAATTTACTTATTGAAATCTTTTCGAACATAGAATAATACGCTCTACTAATTTGTTATTCAAACTCCCTTAAAAATCACTCCCATGTACTGAACTTCTTAACCCAATCGTAGGTTCGTAGGAGGTATAATCATATAGTTTCATTCATGCACATAAAATTAAACATACTTAAAGTTCCTAGTGATATACTGCTCATATTCCGAAACTCACCAATTCTTAAATAAGAGGCCTTCCTAATTCCAACGCCTATAACCATAGTACAAGTGTCGTCCTTCCAAAATATACGAGGACTAAAAATACTTTTATATAACCACTCCTATTCGATAATCATAAATGTCCTAACGTAATCCAAAACAATTCCTTTGTAGGTCCTTGACATATTTTATCTCCTTACATTCAACATATTTCCAAAACACAGTAAGGGTTCCAAACCGTCACTTAGGAAAAATCTCATTCATCGAAAAGTAACACAAAGGTTTATAATGAGTTATTTAGTCATACTCCGAAATATATAATACTTAAGCAATAGGACTTGTTAATCCAGGATATAGATATAACATGAAAGTCATTATTTCAAAAACATACAAATCTAATATATATATATATATATATATATATATATCTTTACATAATGGTTCAACATGATTTAAAACAAGTCCTTACAGACTTCGACAAATCATACAACGTCTTGAGTTTTTCGCGTAGCTATATAGTTCTTGTTGTTGATTTTGAAATGAATTCTGGAAGAGAATATCTTCGTAAATTCTTATTTATATACAGATCAATTAGTATACTCATATATAATGTATGTCTCAAAGTTATTCCTTTCCAACATAGTCGCAACGGGGACTTAAACACAAAATACATTGAAGGATCCATAAATTTTCCTTCACAACATAATCCAAATCACCAACCTTATAAGTAAGCAAATATCTTTAAACAATATGGGGAAAAGAACACAAAAATAGAGAGGGACACGCCACTGCTCTATACACTTTGGGGTCGTCACCCCACTACGTACTACTTGCAAGACTTTCAGGACATGTCCCACCCAATTCCCACAAAGAGAATATATACACATATATACATACACAGTTCTTTTCCTGGGGTAAATTAGTTCTAAGAACACACCTTTGTTGTTTCTACTTATACACGAATAACTTAAGACATAAAAGTAGGCACCCATGAAATTTCCTTGTCCATAATTGGAGCCCCATAAGCGGTGCAACTGAAATTTGTATATTTTATTAGTAAGGATATATTGCCTAGAATAATGCAAACTTTTGCCCATTTGCAAATAATAACGCAACCTAAAGATTATTCTGGAATAATGCAACCTTTATACCCCATTTATTTTAAATAGGACAAAACCGGACTTAACCTAAAGAATATGTTAAATGAGACACGTTTCGTTTAGTTATTGGTTATCATAAATAATTTTTTGAAATAAAATTATAAACAAAAAGATTAAAAAAAAAAACAAAAAAATACCCCTTCCTTCCTTCCCTCAGCCACATTACTAGAGCCACCCCTCCTCCCTTCCCCCAGCCACGAAACCACCACCGCTGTCACCATCAGGGACACCAACACCACCTTGAAACACTTAGACGCTACCGACGAGCCCAACGCCACAAAGCACACCCCTCCTCTGTCTACGCACGAAACCACCACCACCCACCCACTCCTACCTTCTAGACGAACACTAGTGTAGGACTGGTCATGATTGGCATGTAGGAGGTGCACGTGGTTGGCATCAGGAGTGTCGTTGGTGGTCTGGCTGTTGTTGGAGGTGGTTTTGGGCCGCCGCATGTGGTGGAGATGTGTTGTTGGCTGCGTCAAGAAGAGGGGATGGGGGTGCGGGTAGGGGCTGGAGGTTGGGTTTTCGGCGAGGGGGTTGGATTTCCGGTGAGGGAGGTTGGATTTTCGGCAAGGGTGTGGGGGTGAGGGCTGGAGGTTGGGTTTAGTTTAGGTTTTTTAATATTTTTTTTTTTAAAATTTTATTATTTAGAATTTAAAGTTTTAAATAAAAATGACCAATGGTTCAGGTTACGGTCATTTGTCCTGTTTAAAAAAATAGGGCATTAAGGTTACATTATTCCAGAATAATCTTTAGGTTGCATTATTATATGCGAATCGGCAAAAGGTTGCATTATTCTAGGCACTTTTTCCTATTATTAACTTTAGATATAAACATTTTAACTACTGGAACTAATGTATTCCTTTTTAGGTCAAGGTAAGAGTCTAAGTAACAGAAGGATAGTTCAACTTGATGCAGTTATATAGACTTATTGCCACGTAAGACATACTTAACTATACTTAGGTTCTCCACTCAACAATTTCTAATAACGCGTTTTATAAGGCCACCCTCACCAATAGTAACTTCTCTGATGATATAGTTCAATATTTCCTTTTCCATAGAATTAAGGATCTTAGAACTGATGGCTCTTTAAATTGGATATTCTAGTTCTAAGAGAGGAATGAGGCAAGGAGATCCAATTTCTCCTCATCTCTTTGTTATATGTATGGAGTACTTGTCAAGGATCATGAGGAAGATAGAAGATCACCCTTTGTTCTCATATCATTGAGGATGCAAAAGAAGTAAGCTTAATCATACGGCATTTGATGATGATATTATATTACGCTGTGATGGGAGATTCCCAGGTATTTATTCAATGCTCCAGGCTTTAAGCTCTTCTTAAGCTCTTCAAGACTTCAAATTAGTGAACAGAAATTTGATTTCTGTACAGCTTGGGTGGACTTGGAATTCATACAAAGAATCAAGAGTGTATCAGGCTTTAATCATAGCCAACTCCCTTTTAAATACCTGGGTGTACCTGTGTGTGCTAGAAAGATTTTAGTGGCTGGGGTAATGGTATAATTGAGAAAATGAGTGCAAGAATCAAAGTTTGAATTAGCAGAAACTTGTCTTACATTTCAATGCTCAATCTTATAACTCTCTTCTGCTTAGCCTACTCCAATACTAGGCACAATTTTTTATTAACCCAAGATGTGTGTTGAAGGAAATTGAAAAGGTTTGTAGGGCATTCTTATGGACTAGTCTATAGTATTAGTAAGCGTGGGAACCTAGCTTGGAAGAAGATTTGCACACCAAAGCAAGGAGGAGGTCTAGGAGTGAGACATATCAAGATTTGGAATACGACTACTCTTGCTAAGTATGTATGGGCTATCATAACAAAGCAAGACAATCTTTGGATTAAATGGATGCATTAAGTCTATATTAAAGATGGAGACTATATGAACCACCATTATTGGATTGTTGTTGGTATTGGAAACAGATCTGAAAGGTCAAAGATATGTTGAAGATGATGTATAGGAAGCAGGATGTACAAAATATGGCTCAGTTCAGCATTAAACAAATTTATCAGAAGATGATAGATGATCACACATTCGTCCTTTGGGATAAAGTAATTTGGAACATATTATCTCTCCCATAACACAGAATGATATCTTGGTTAGTGATGCACCAGAGATCGAGAACCTCAGATAACGTTGTTAAAATTGGTGTCTTGGATTCTAACTCTTGTATGCTATGTGAGAATGGCCTAGAATCTCATAATCACATCTTCTTCCAATGTCTATATGCTCTAAAGTATCTTGATATGGTTAAGAATTGGTTGTAACTTCACTCTGTGCATTCTCTTTTTCAAAGACAGATGGTCTTACTATAGAAGAGCAAGAGACCAGGAATACAAAATAAAATCATTGTTGTAATTCTTCTTGGTTTGGTTTATCAATTATGGTGGGCGCGTAGTGAAGCTACATGGAAACATGTGGTTTGGAGATCAGAGATCACCTTTAGCCCTTGTTTGGTATTCATCACACACTGAAAACGGAATGGAAACGGATAAAGGAGCAGAATGGAATCAATAACTGTTACTTCCTCTAGATTTTTGGTATAATTTTGGTAAGAGAATCATTCACTTCACAACTTCTCTGCAACTTCATTTCAATTACCCAAAAAAATCATGACAATAAATACAATATAGAAATCTTAAAAATACAAAAATGAAAAAATTAATGCGGTAAAATCATAATGTTAAATACAAATCGTTGAAGATTTTTACATATCAGAAGCTTTCATTGAGGATCCAATTAATATATTTTTTTAAGAAGAACTTGGAATTGCTAATAATGTAAGGGAGAAAGGGTGATGAAGATGAATATCCACCATTATTGTATATAGCACAGGTTCACGAGTCTTCAATCAAAGCTTAAAGCAACTAGGACAACCATTGTTGGGAGGTTAATAAAGAGAAATTACAGATTTTTGTGAGGAGAAAAATGAAGAATTTAGGGGTTTCATAGGAGAGAGAAAAAGAAAAAAGGAGAGAGATAGAGGGGCGCATATGTTACTGCTGTTTTGGAAGCCATGAATGCTTCACAGAGAAAAAATAAGAAAGCAGGGGAAACGTATTTGTTAATGCTCCTATTTGGGCGGTAACAATATGAGGGATTGGGTTAAAGTTTGGAAACGAATTAGGTTATGGATTTGTCAAACCAAACAACATGTAATGGATTTGGTTTAATGAATCTATTTCTAAGAGCCCAAAATACCATACCAAAAAAGGGCTTAATAGAATGAAAGTTAGTGTACAGTTAAAAGTTAAACTTGTTTTTACTCAAAATATTACAAATAGGGAGAAATATTGGATAAATAGAGTTTTCCATTAATATAGTCTTTTTTCTCTTCTTTTTATTTGGGGGGGGGGGGGAACCTAGTTAGGTAGTCCTAATCTAGAAAGAATATGAGGTTGTAAATGGCTTTTTTGTGTTATATAATACTTCTTACTTAGCAAAAGAAAAAGGATCTTAGTAATCTCAAATCAGAGGTAATCCAATGCAAGGATCCATTTACCCACCCTCTCATAAAACGGGGTGTTAGGAAACTCATCCGCTTTACCAATCAACGAAGGAAGCCCTTATCGTAGAGCAAATCAATTGTTATACTGGAGTGTTAACCATTGTCTTAAAGTTCTTTGACTAATCTTTTGTTTTTAACCATCCTAATTCTTAAAGGTTTCTCTTTTCTAAGACTGAAATATGTATTTGATGTTCCGAAACGAACCCTAGGGGTATCGTCCCATCTCAGTGTCACATGAGTTAAACCATTAAAAAAGAACACAAGTAATCAAGGAATATATAAAAATTCAACATCTAATCACTAATCCACATACGTCGTAACCTTTTTACTCCCCTCTCTCATCCTTCATCGGTGGTTTCATCATTATTTTTATTATTATGAACCCTTTATCCTAGGTCCTACTAAACCTTGGCTCTAATACCAGCTTGTAATGCCCTAACTACCAATGTGGGTGCTAGAAAGATCTTATTTGCTTCATTAAATTATTTTGTAGTGCTTGACTGATAGTCTAGGCACTACTGCCACTCTCGGCCGTGGAACCGAGAACGAAGCAAGGTTTCAACTGTTTTCACTTGATCCTATTCCTATATATAACTCGCGATCATAATTAATTCCAATGTGAATTGGCACAACAAAACCGAATGGCCCAGAGTCCCAAATAACAAAAGTTTCACGTGCATACCACTATATATACCTTTAGTAAGGATATAGTAAAAGGAGGACACACTCAAAAGGTCCACCAATTTTTCTCTCCCCAAACCCACACTTTTCCTCTCTAAGTTGAGTATTGACATAAGAGTGTGAGGCCCATCTCACGAGAGCCCTCGAGTGCTCGGGGTTCATTTGTTGGTCCTCGTTCGTAGCTTCGATTTAGCCCCGCTAACGCTCACCGAAATGAGGTGCTACATTTTTAGACAGAAACAATGAGTACATATATATAACCTAATTAAGATTCACAAACAATAAGATAATTACAAAAATATTATCTTTTATCAAACCCAAACCATCCTTGTGTTTCCTAAAAATGTCGAACAAAATAATCCTAGTCTAGTAGCTAGTGGGTGCATTTCAGTGTTGGAGTGAAGGTAAATATATGAAATAAGGTGGCAACGTAAAAGTTATGACCAGAAGAATGGAATTGAAGGCCTATCTGTTTTGTTTAGTCCACTTTGAATTCAGATTTATACTTGTAGGTTTTTTTAAAGGGGAAATAACAGAGGCAAAACGATATCTTTTTTGAAGGGGACCAGATTGCTTCTCGCATTTTATAGAGGGAAAAGGGGGCAAGTTACCAGTTTAACCTATTTCTAATAAAAAAAAACAACAATTTTACATATGAAAGTTAAGAAAAAATCGAAACTTGGGGGGAACAGAAGCTCACCCCATAAAGTTCCTCCACTGGGGAAAGAAACATTATGGAGAAATAAAACCTGCAAATGTTATTACTCATTTTTCAATAATAAGCTTATGCAACCTGAAGCCATCCTTTTCCAGCCTTTTTAAGAAGTAGTGATTCCCTAAGCCAAGATGAGCCATAAATAGCCACACGAGTGTGATTAGTTCTCCACCATTCCTTAATTGCTCTAAATGAGATCTAGGCGAGCAGCGAGCAGCGAACATCAACATAATGATAAGAGGTTTTTAGTGTGTCATTAAGGCACTAAGAACCGCTTAGCAAACAAAACTTATAAACCTAACGAGCAACTACTAAGAACGTAGTAATGGCAAGTCAAGGGTCGAACCACAAGGAAATCGGGATTGACTATAGTCTACTAAGTCCAAAACTACCTAAGTGAAGGGTTTTTGGGGTTTAAGATTGAATAAGATACCAACTAATCAACTAGCTAATGAATACCAACTAATAATCAAATAGGAGAATTAATATAATAAGGAAAACACTAGAGTTCGGGCTACTCGTATGAACATGGTCTAGACAACGATAATCAACGCTATAGTGATTCACAACGATGACAATACAAGGTTAAATTTCCCTCTAATTTACTTGAGTCCTCTCTCGAATGGTCCTCAAGAGTAATCGATTAATCAACCAACCAAATCCTCTTTCGAATGGTCTTTGGTCCATTGATTAATAAATTCAATGAGATCGAAAAACCCCTAATTAAAGGATCCCCTTAATTCCTACCCAATCCCTTGGTCTAGAAATCAAATCGAAACATGGGAATGACAAAAGGGATTAAAATTCGATTAAGAACAATTGAAACCCTAAGTGCCCTAGCATAAACGTGATCAAGATCTATCCTAGGGTGTCAAAACACCACATTCAATGCATAGACATACAATTGAATCATAAAAAGCATAGACAATCTACATTAAGCCCTTAATTCATACTTTCGCCCAAATCCTAGATAATGAACTACTTACTAATCATGGATTCTAAGCAATTGAGATTAAATAAATTAAACATGATAAACAAAGCAATAGAAATAAAGAAAAGAGATTGAAGGAAAATTACTTGGATTGAATTAAGAATTTGATCTTCAAAGATGGACAATTGAGAAATCTAAGAGTTTAGAGAGAGTTTAGGGCTAAGCAAAATTAATTAGAGTCTAAAGTAAGAGCTAATCCTCGACAAAATAACGCTAAACTATTTATAATGTCCATTAAACTAAGACGGAAAGCGGGGTCGAAGCCCGAAATCAAGTCGACACGGTCGTGTCCAAAACGACACGGCCGTGTAGACCTGTTATACAAAATTCTTCAGCATCGCAAAAGTTACTGCTTCCGTGGAAATAGATCGACACGGCCGTGTCAAAATGGACACGATCGTGTCAAAATGGACACGGTCGTGTAGACCTGAACTTCACAAATAAGTGGGCAAGCAGAACAGGACAGTCTTCATGGAAACAGACCAACACAGTCGTGTTGAAATCAACACGGCCGTGTAGACCTGCTAGTCAGCGGACAGCTCAACTTCAAACGATCATATCTCTCTCGCCTCTTATCGGAATTGGGCTTATGACCAGTCGTTGGAAAGCTATCGAAACGAGCTAACACCTCCCACTAGAATCACCTTAATCCGATTTATGGATCAAACGTTATGTCCATTTGAAGTTCAACAGTCCACAACTAATTTTCCAATGATCATATGACTTCAAAAACCTGCTAGTTAGTCTGAAAATCATCCAAAAACAACTAAACAGATAATGAAGCTACAATATAACTTAAAGGTGACAAAAATCATGCAATGCTAGGCTTAAATGCTCTAAATTACATGTAAGGACACTAGAAATGACCTACAATTAAGCACAATAAAGAGCTTATCACATAAGAAAGCAACTCTACCCAACTCTCCATACATTTCCAAATGCTTTGCAAGGCGGCATGCATCAAACAACACAAAGTTACTTTTATTACCCTTTGCTACACTTGGCGGCACAACTGCTTTTACTTGAAGCACCTTCTTGCAAAAGTTCTTGAAGAACTTATTTTCAACTCTTTTAGAAGGACTTTAGTTTGTTTTTGACAAGTGGCCACCAAATAATTTCTTCAACATGATCCTCTTAGTCTTCCACCAAGGATCTGCAAGCCAGTTAATCTTAATGCTTTTATGATTCATGAACTTCTGAGCTTCAAGAAGAGTGTCTTCAAATCGAACATCAGCCATACCCACCACTGAAGATACCAAATTTGGCTGCCTGAGTAAAATATATGACATGTAATCCGAGAGTGCTCTACTGATATTACGACGTTCAGACGATGCTGCATCATCTTCAGTTGTAGTCCAGTAACAGATATCAGTAGCAAGGTGCCAAATTAAAAGGCTTTCATCAAATTCAACATCTATAGGCCATTGGCTTATGCAATCAGAAATAAGAAGATCATCGTCTTCCAAGACCAAACTACCTCTAGAAGAGTAAACATCCCGGGCTACGCCTAGATCAAAGGCTAGCAGAGCTTTTTTCTTCAGCTCTTCTATGATAAGATCAATAAGTTTCTCATCGACCTCCTGTCTTTCAACATATAAATATCCAAGCAACATATTCCTTATTCGCTTTATGCTAAATATGCACTTGAAGCTGAAGAATGAAGGAGGTTTCCTGAAGCAACGATTTAGCAAATTATACTTGGACCATCTTCTACGACTTGGATGTCTTACTTTCCTTGACAACCTAAGAAAAACAACCATAATCGATTTGATGTACCTTTTGAGCTTGCCATCAAAGGTAATGACTATAATCCACCAATCTGACATTACAAACATAAGACTATAAGAGTACCACATATCTCCAAAGCTATGGCTCCCCCTAGCAAGACAAAGGTAATTTTAACATCAACATTATTGTATTTACTTCTATCTTTCAGCGCGAAGATTAACAGGGATGCAACTACAGAAATGAAGCCGAAAACCCTGGCCAGTACTTGTTTTCTTCGCAACAAACAAAACTTTGTATAAAAAACATCATAGATTAAGTTGAGTTCAATCTCAATGATTCTAAAAGCTTCTTTGACATCTTTAGAGAGGATCAAGTGTCGACTTAGATTTCGACTGTCGAAGCTCAAAAACCCATCTGCTAGAAGGGATCTACAAACGTTATAAAAGCGATAAGCTTCTTTCACAATCTTCTCATCATTTGTCAGTATCTGATCAGCATGTAAGCCATCTATATCATTTAGCTTTTCGGAATCATCTCTACCCTCGAAATAAGTGGGAATATAAGCATCCAATTTAGTGTTATATTCTTCCATTAACCTGGCATAATTCGGTCCAGGTTTAGGTTTAGCAGCTAGAGAGTCCCTGTAAGTGTCTGTGCTTGCGAAATACTGGGCACATGTTCTCTCGAAATATTTGATTAATCCATCGACAAACATCAATACTCAGGTACCCACAAAGTGTTTTCTCGAAAAGATTGGAAAAAACATAGACAGTGATTGTTACCTGAGTAGCCAGCTGAAGAGCGTGTCGATGCCATAGCTCGTTATCCTCCAAAGCTAAAGCAGTGATTGTGTCTGGACCACCAAGATGTAGTAGAAGAAATGGTGTCCAAAACACAAGCAGCTCAATCTTCTCAGGAGAATTACCTTCATTGCTAGAGATTAACCCAATAACAAATACTCCAATTGCATCAGCTGATAAGTATAGTAGCCATATAAGGAAACGGAGAAAGGTACTTGCACTCGATTCGAAAGGGTGCAAGCAATGTTAGAAACGCTTGGATGAACAGACTGAGTATTGTGAAGACACGGACATCCTATGTTTCACATAAACGTTTTACCCTCTCTAAACTTTGGCTTTCCATTATATTTGTGTGGCTATCTAATGGTTCTGCTTTATGTTTGGAAAAGAAACAAGAAGGTATAGGACTAGGTGACATGATATCAGTGAAGTTGCTTCCAGGTTCGTGTGAAGTTTAAGTCAAAGATGGCAACCCCACTTCCAAACTTGTTAAAATCAGCCTAGTAGAAGAGGCCACATGGCTCGCCCTTGAACTAACACGTGTCATTCATGGCATGCATCCCTACATTAGACTAAAATGTGCCACTCTATAAGGGTTGACCCGCATCAACTTCTAATTAGCTAATTAATGATTGAACGAAGATCTAGAGTGATGCAAGCCTAAAATTAGGGGATATTCACTTGATAATTAAGTTATGCCATGTGTCAAACGGACCTTGGCCATCCAATCAACCTATCCAATTTTAGGGTAAAAATAGGTAGCCCAAGGCCCTTTGGATTGGTATAATTACTCTTATATTGTAGGAACGCATAGATGCAATTAGTAGAATTTCAGGAAACCATTTTTCTAACAATTTTAACAAGATTGCATACATAGATTGATATGGGTTTAGATAAAACAACATTTGATTAGTGACTTCAACAGTGTAAGCAGGAATATTATTCCAAAGTATAATCAACAATCTTAACACCTTTAGAGATCTAGGGCTTCAATTGATGTCCTTCTACTTGGTCCACAAACACTGATTAAAACTCCCACGTGTGCTAAAACAGAAGAGGATGAACAATTTCACTCTATTACTTTTAAGAGATGTGGTGTCAAAACACTATTAGAGATCAGGGATTCTTTTTCTCTCCATTATACGGTAAAAGTTACTCTTAACTTCTCCTTGTTATATTTTTCCTTCACCCATATATCATATATATAGGGAGGAATAACCACTCCGAATCCATCTTGAAGTAGAAAACCCTAATTCTCCTTGGATTAGGTTAACTTGAGAAACCCTAATCCTACTAGTTGGCCCGTCCACTATAGGCGCAACTTGGGCTTTTAATTCTCTTTCAATCAGTGTTACAAAGTGTGATCTCATAGCATTAATTATTCTAGCAGTGGGCCCAATCATATTGGCCTACTAATGGATATTTATTCTCTAGTAAGTAAATACGATTACTAAAATAATAAACTTATAATCTCTATAATTATATTCCTATTTATATTTCGTAATTGCAGAAATTGTTGAGGACATATTCCTTCATACATCAAATCAGAAGAGGCAAGCACACTTCCCCAAAAATAGCTATTGTGATATCAGAATTTCTTTCTTTATTTTCTCTCTCTAGATACGGAATTAGGAGCAAGAATCAAGTCAAATCCTTCAGGGTTGGTTTTCTTCGTGCAGTTTCGAGGCAAGGAGTGGGTCATTACCTACAAAAGTCTCCAAAATTACCCTATTATAGTATTACCCTTAAGAAGTCCCAGATTCAATCTCGAAGATATAACATAAGTGGTATATGTTTAGGTTAGCTTTAATTTGCAAGAGTTAAGTTGTTTTTGGTAAGAAAGTATTGCAATTTGTCCTAACGACCTAAACGGACTTTAAACCTAAAAATTTGAACCAATTGACAATAAATTATATTAAACTCCTCGTATATGCATAAAGTAAGTGAAATATGGTTAGTTTATATTTTATTTGCAAGAGTTAAGTTGCTTTTTTTAAATAAAAAAAAAGTACCTCAATTTATCTTTGATATAATTGATATTAAATTCACTTAACCAATCATTACTTGCAAAGTATAGAGTAAACCACAATGTTGGTTTGGCATACCACCCTCAAACTAGTGGTGAAGCCGAGATTTCTTATAGGAAGATAAAGACCATCTTGGTGAAAATGGTAGAGAGAGCCCGAAAATATTGGACTTTGAAGTCTCTGATTCTCTGTGGGCATATCGCACCGCTTTTTAAGAAACCTATTGGCACCACACGTTACAAGCTTGTATATGGATGGCCTTGTTAGCTACCAATTGAGCTAGAGCACCATGCACATAGGGTTATCAAGCACATCAACTTTGATTTGATGAGTGTCCTTAAGAAAAGATGGTTGGATCCTCATGCATTGGAGGAGCTTAGGCAAGAACCTATGGTCTTCAAAGAATTTACAAGACAAGAACAACGACCTTTCATGACAGGCTTATTTTAGTGAGGGAATTTTACAAGGGAGATAAGGTCGTCCTTTTCAACTCCCAATTGAAGCTTATTTTGAGCAAATTTAAGTTTAGATGGAGTGGGCCCTTAGTGGTGGTCAGCGTGCTTCCATATTGTTCGGTGGAGATCAAGAGTGAAACGACGGAGTCCTTTCAAGTTGATGGAAAAAGAGTAAACATATAGGATGAAGAAGAACAAGTCCGGTAAAGTTTTCTCCATTAACCTTGATGAGTTTGTCCCCTCAACTCAAATGGAGTGATATCTTTTCATGGACAAACTAGAGACCTTAAAACGAGTCCTTATTAGGAGGCAACCCAAGTTTCTTACCTTTGTTCTTTATCTTTTTTTATTTTATGTGACACTTGTCTAACCTTGTAAGTATTTTTTTTTTGGTATTTTTGATTCTATGTTTGATACTTGTTGTGTATGAGATGTTATGAGTGTTTGGCATGCACTCATTGAGAAAGGAAGTTTCAAGGTATAGAAGTTAGTTGTTAAAGAAACATATAGAGAGTAAAGGAAAAAATAGTGAGAAAAAAAGGAGAGAATACCGAGAGAGAAAATGATGAAAAAAATGAATGAATAAAATCAAGATATGGTGAAGGAATAAAAAAGGGGGAGTTGTAAAAAGAAATTCTGAGATCAATCAATTACTATTATTTATTCGAGTGATAGGGCAACGTAGGAACTCAAGGAACATTTCTAAACATTAAAGTACATTTCGCAGTTGTGGCCTATCCTTAAGAGAACAGCCAAGTAGAATCTTTCAACAAGATCCTCTCCACTGACATCAAGTAGAAGGTAGAAAATGCCATGGGACTATGGGTAGAAGAGCTGCAGCTAGCTCTCTGGTCTATAAGAATGACAAAAAAGAATTCAATAGGAGAAACCCCATTCATGATCATCTACGGAACTGAATTTGTATTGCCCATAGAAGTAGAAGAGTCGTCTAGAAGGTGACTCTAAGCGAGGGGATGTCTATCTCCACTAGCAAGACGGCTTCGCCGCCCTACACTAAGTAGAAAGGTGTGTTGGCCATGGCCTCTTTAATTGTTGTTCGTGCTGACCAGAGTATACCCGAAAGGTCTTCGACCTAGGTGCCTTTTGCACCATCGAGCATCTTCTTGATCCCTTTCAAGATCACTCTGTTGGCTGCTTCGGCTTTCCCGTTTGTTTGTGGTTGACTGACTGATGAGAACTTAGTGCATATGTCAAAGCGGGTACAATTAGGACTTGGTCGACCCACTATCAAATTGTCGACCGTTGTATGATATCAGAGTTCTCGGGACGCCGAAGCGAGTAATTATAATTTACAAAATAAATTGTGGTAGTTGCCTATCATAGATGGTGCCTAAAGATTCTGCCTCGACCCAATTGGTGAAGTAGTAAATGGCTACGAGTAAGAATTTTTGTCAATCACATGCAGTCCAGAAGGGTCCTAAGATTTCCATACCCCAGTAGTCAAATGACAGCAAATGTTGTATGGAAATTAAATGATTGGCTGTGTGTCAATGTATGTCAGATAAACTTGGCAATAGTTGCACTTCTTGACTAAGAGTGTGGCATCTCCAATTATTGTGGGCTAGTAGTATCCAGCTCGAAGAGCTTTAGCTGCAATTGTCTGGGGTCCCTAATGACTCCCATAGACTCCTTAACTTGTATCTCTCAAAGTATTAAATTTCCTTCTTCAAGGGATGCACACCTCAACAGGGGATGTGTAAATGACTCTTTGTACAAGAGCTCGTCACGTAAGATGAACTAGTGATAGGCTAAAGTCGTATCACATATTCAAAGATAATTCCTACAGTCCTCTAACAATGGTAGTAAAGGGAAGCAGGATCGAATCCGCAGGGAGACAGATTTTCTATGTTAATATTCAACCAACTAACTACTTCAGATGAAAGCATAGAAGATTAACTGAACTACTAATTAAACTACAGAAAGCGAGAATTAAACTGAGATTTATCTACGAAATAAAAGTCTAGAAGACAAAACTAATTCAAAGTAAAGATTCATAATTGACAATAAAATCAATATCCTACACAAACAATCTAAATATAAATAATTAAGAATGAAACAAAAATAGAGAGATTACGGAAATTGAGTCTAAAATACGAACTATATTGAAAACAAAAGCAAAGATCCAAGCTTCAACAATGGAGAGAAAAGCTAGAGTTCTAAAACTAGGGCTTAATAAAATAACAATGAAAATAAGATGTCCCTCCAAATAAACTAAGTGTTGTATTTATACTAATTCTAAAAAGAAAAGAAAAAGGATTAAAAACGGGCGACAAAACGCACGTGATTGAACTAAAAAATTCAATTCGCCCGATGGCTGATATATTGATTTCTTATAGAGTTTATCCCTTTCTTTACAAGCTAAATTGTGTGATATGGACGCTCTTAGGAGCTATTTATGCTAACTATTTCGATATAGTTGTGGTTTGTGTGTTCCATATCGTTTTGCAGGTTTTTAGGGAAAAACTCCCTATTTACTTGATGTTTTGATCACCACATTATAGCGGTAGGTTACGAGGCATATTGGCGGTCTCGAGATGGTATTCGGACCCCGTTGTGAAGAAGAATTATCAAGGACTTGGCGTCTGAAGCCAAGACAGAAGCTAGAAAGAAAGAAGCTTCGCTCGATCAGGTACGAGTAATGTAGGCCAAAACTTCAGATTTTCCGCCCGATCGGACGGCCTTGCCCGATCCCGTCGAGCGGACTTATACTTGGCAAAATTTTGTTATTTTTCTGGGAGCTGAAGAAGACAACCACCCGACGGCATCGGGTGGTCCTGCCCGATCGGGTGCTGGGGTTGCGGCCCCGATCGGGTGACCGTTGCCCGATCTCATCGGGTGCGTACATTTTCCTTGCTGCTGAAAGTATGTTCCCACACCCAATCGGGCGGCCCTTTGCCCGATCGGGCGGACGATAAGGAGGACGCGATTTTGCGTTTTTTCCCACTCTATCTTATTGCTTTCTTAGAAACTATAAATACTTTTTAGGTTGGTTTTATTTGTATCTTTTATTCTATTGAACATTTAGAGAGCTTTTAGTCTAGTTCTTCATAGTTTTCCATTGTAGAAGATATTCGTATACTATTTCAATTCAATTAAAGTTCCCGCTTTCCGTCAATTTGGTAATCATCTTTCTTATTGCTTTATTTTTATCTCTCAATTGCTTTAGTTTAATTATTTATTATTTAATTAGTTCATGATGCAATTCTTAGGGTTTTCAATTAGCTTTGTTATTGTCAATTCAATTATGAGTGAGTAGTTCTCTTTCTAGGGTGTTAGATAGGGAAGCCATGTTTATTCCATGATTGTTATTTAGACTCCTATTGATTCCTAGGGCTTGATTAGAGTGATTGTGGTGTGGTTTGTTCTTAATTAGTGATTAATGTTAGTGGCCAATTTCATTGATTGCTTGTGGTTAATAATTGTTTGCACAGATCCGTCTTACGACTAGATGCCTAGGACACATCAGTAGTTCTGATTACGTTAGTGAACATGCGGCGTATGTTGAACTATGAGCGTTGAGTCTTAACCATAGCTCAACACATGCTCTAATCCCTCGACTCTTGACTTAGGTTTTGATAGTAGTTGACCTTGTTTGATAGGTATAAGCATGGTGGACCGACCTAATACCTTAGGTTTTTATTCCATAGTTAAATCCTCGGTTTAATTCGTCTTCCTTAGCTTAATCATTAGTTTAGTTAACTCTTCCCTGATTTAATCTGAAGTAGTTAGTTGATTGAATATTAATATAGAAACTCTGTCTCCCCGCGGATTCGACCCTGCTTCCATTGACTACCTTAGTTAGAGGACTGTAGGTGTATCTTTGAATAGGTGATACGACTAAATCCTATCAATGGCTTCGGGCAAAACATCCTTCTTCAAATCATGAACTGGCAGCATTCAACAATCCGCCCGATGGGTCCGGGCAAATCAGCCCGATCGGGCGGGTATCACGTCTTCTTCATAATCATCTGGCAAGCACAGCAGGGCAACTGGGCATAGTAGAAAATCCGCCCGATAGCTTCGGGCAAGGTCGCCCGATCGGGCGCTTTGATGATCTTTCAGCAGCAGTATCCGCCCGATGACTTCGGGCTTGGTTGCCCGATCGGGCGTTTTGACGATCTTCGTGGTTCATTGATTTCGCCCGATCGGGCCATTTAGCCGATGGCGTTGGGCGTCATGCTGTTTTCTTCCTTTGGCTCTTTGAGCCAAAACTTCGAATGAAGGATGCCTCTAAGCCTATGAAATGTGTCCTTAGAGCTCCGCGACTCAACATATCTGCTCATAACTCCGCCTATCATAATTTGATGCTCAAAATAGCAGAAAATAGGATGAAAACTCCCTAAAACCTGTTGTTCAATATAAAACACGCAAAGCACAACTAGATAGAGAACTTAGCATAAAATAGCTCCTAAGAGCATAATTTGACGCACAATTTAGCTCAAAAGTAGAGGGAAAAATTATATAAAATAACATGATATCAAATTCCCCCAAGCTAAACCTTTGCTTGCCCTCAAGCAAATGAATCATGACCAATGGAATAAATTGCCTCACCCCAAGAAAATAAAACATTCAAAGCTCAAAGCATTTTCAAGACTAAGAATCATTCAAGCAGGCAAAATTACAAATCAATTGTTAAGATCCATCCAACTACCAATCATCGAAACAAAAATAACAAATGCAACATCTACATGGCATACATATCCTGAAAAGGTGCTCACCAAGGTGTCACTCCTCTCAATTTTGTGGCAGGCAAAGAATATGCTCGAACACTCACCAACCCGACCATAAATATCCCTTCCCACTCACACTCTCATGTGTTCAAGAAGGTCAAATGTCGCTCATCCTAATTAAGTCGACTCAATTAGCAGACATACTCTTTAATTTTGATAAACTGACTCAAAATCAATCCAATCAACATTATAGACACAAGCTCAAAAGGACTTTGTAGGGTTGTAATGGGGCTTAGGTAAGGGTAGGAAATGATTCTAGGAAATGTAGTGGAAAAACCGAGCATGAGGGAGCATAACTAACTCATAACAAGGCCGAAAATGGCCGAAACAACTCCCAACAACACCAAGTAACCACAAGATGCATCCCAACTCTCATGAAACAATGAAAACTCACAACAAACCCAATTTTCAAGCATTGTAGTATAATTTTTCTCTTTGTAGACAACGTGAATGAAGGAATTTTATTGTCTTTCTCTATTTTTTTTCTTTTCTTTTCGAACCAACATTCACGCAACTCAAAACTTGATTTTTCTTTCGTTTTTCACACACTTGAAACCATATATAATACAATTTTATTCCTCAAGCAATGCTCCATGTGACTTCACATCAGTCACCTTAAAAGGTCCAGAGCATCTAGACTTCACTTTGTCAGGAAATAATCTCAACCTTGAATTGAACAGGAGCACTTTATCACCAATCTGAAACTCGCGTTTCTGGATCATTTTGTCATGCAACTTATTCGTTTTCTCTTTGTAGATCCTATGATCCTCATAAGCTTCTAAACGAGGCTCATCCAATTCATTCAGTTGAAGTAGTCGCGCCTCACCTACAGCTACCAATTCAAGGTTAATCTCTTTGACCGCCCACACAGATACATACTCCATTTCAACTGGCAAATGGCAAGTCTTGCCATATACCAATCGATAAGAGGTGGTGCCCAATGGAGTCTTAAAAGAAGTGCAGAGCGCAAAGAGTATCATCAAGTTTTAAACACCAATCATTCCTAGAATTTGTGACAACTTTCTCTAAAATCCTTTTTATTTGCCTATTGGAGACCTCTACCTGACCACTAGTCTGGGGATGATAGGCGAGACCAACTTTTTGTTTGACCCCATGTTTTTTTAGAAGGGATTTGGAGGTGCTTTTGTGAAAATGAGAAACTCCATCGCTAATAACAACTCTAGGGACACCAAAACGGGGGAATATAATCTTTTTAAACAATGTCATCACAACCTTTGAATCATTGGTTAGTGATGCAATAGCTTCCACCCATTTTGTTACGGAGTCGATAGCCACTAAAATGTATTTATTCCCACACGAAGTAGGAAAAGGACCCATAAAATCAATTCCCCAGACATCAAAAGGTTCAACTTCTAGAATTCCACTCTGTGGCATTTCTTGCCTCTTAGATATGTTACCCGACCTTTGACAAGCATCACAAGACAAACAAAAGGCACAGGCATCCCTAAAAATCGTAGGCCAATAAAAACCATTATGTAAAACTCTATGGACAATAGCTTGGGAACCTAGATGACCACTAGAGGGCATACTATGACAATGTTTCAAAACCCCCTCCATCTCCCAATCAGGATTACAACGACGGTACATTCCGTCAGAGCATTGCTTATAGAGAAGGGGATCCTCCTAAAAGTACCTTTTAGCATCATGATAAAACTTTTTTCTTTACTAATAGGTAAGATTGGGAGAATGAGACCCACCAACACAGTATTTTGCAAAATCAGCATATCAAGGGGATCGAGAAGAGACAGCAAACAAATGATCATCAGGAAACGAGTCATCAATAGGAGAATCGAAATCAGACTCAAACCTCAACCTGGAGAGGTAGTCAGCAACTACATTCTATGCACCTTTCTTATCTTTAATCTCAAGATTAAACCCCTGTAACAGCAATATCCATCGAATCATTCTGGGTTTGGCTTCCTTCTTGGCCAACAAATACTTCAATGCTGCATGGTCAGTATGTATAATCACCTTCCAACCTATCAAATAGTCCAAAACTTGTCCAAAGCATAAACTATGGCCAACAATTCCTACTCTGTCGTAGCATAATTAACCTGGGCCGGATCCAAGGTTTTGCTGGCGTAGTATATAGCATGGAGAACTTTATCTTTCCTCTGACCAAGCACTGCCCCAACAGCGTAATCACTAGCATCACACATAATCTCGAAAGGCAAATCCCAATCAGGTGGCTGTATAATAGGGGCAGTGATCAATGTCGTCTTAATCCTGTCAAAAGACTCCAAACAAGCATCAGTGAATACAAATGTGGCATCCTTAAGCAACAATTGAGTAAGGGGTTTCACAATTTTTAAAAAACCTTTTATAAACCTGCGATAAAACCTCGCATGACTAAGGAAACTTCTCACTCCTTTGACATTCATTGGAGGGGGAAGTTTCTCAATCACTTCAATTTTTGCTCTGTCAACCTGAATGCCACGCTCAGAAATCAGATGACCCAACACAACACCTTCATTGACCATAAAATGACATTCTTCCCAATTTAAAACAAGGTTCACTTCAGCACATCTTTTCAATACCTTGGATAAATTATATAGGCAAACATCAAAATCAGACCCATAAACACTAAAATCATCCATAAAAATTTCCATGATATTTTCAATGAAATCAGAGAATATGCCATCATACAGCGCTGAAAGGTGGCATGAGCCTTATACAATCCAAATGGTATTCTACGATATGCAAAATTACCATAAGGACATGTAAAAGTAGTCTTTTCCTGATCATCTGGGTGGATAGGAATTTGGAAAAAGCCAGAATATCCATCCAGATAACAGAAAAGGCTATGCTTAGCTAACCTTTCCAACATCTGATCAATAAAGGGAAAGGGAAAATAGTCCTTCAGGGTGGCATTATTAAGTCTACGATAATCAATGCACATTCGCCACCCTATGACTGTCCGGGTAGGGATCAAATCACCTTTATCATTTTTCACAACAATCGTCCCTTCCTTCGTTGGAACTACTTGCACAGGACTAACCCACTTAGAATCAGCAATAGGATAAATAATGCTTGCATCTAACAATTTCATGATCTCTGTCTTCACTACCTCTTGCATATTAGGATTTAAACACCTTTGAGGTTGAATGCAAGGGCGGTGATTTTCCTCAAGATTTGTACGATGCATACAAAAGCCAGGGCTAATAATGCCCTTGATATCTTCAATACTATACCCTATAGTCTTCTTGTGCATACGAAGCACTGTAAGCAATTGTTCCAATTGGCTACCTGTGAGTTTAGTACTAACAATCACAGGACATTGTTCCTTATCATCCAGAAAAGCATATTTCAAGTGGGAAGGGAGTGGTTTAAGTTCTACCTTTGTTACCTGAGGTGTAGAGGTAGAATAAACATTTTCTATTACCACAAAGTCTTGTCCCTTTTCAGCAGTAGGGCCCTCCAAATCATCAATATAGGCATCGACTTCAGTATCGTCGCCTGATGGGTCTCCCATAGTAAGTGCTACCTCCAAAGGGTCAGCACCAGATATATGCGGAAATGCGGATAAAACAGCTCTGTCTACAACATCAATCCTGCAACAAGATTCCTCAAGCATAGGAGACTTCACAACATTGGTTAGTTTAAATGCCACAGTATCATCACCAACACTTAAAGTCAAAGACCCAGACTTGACATCAATTATACAGCACCTGTAGTACACAAAAATGGTCTGCCCAATATAATAGGAATTTGGGCATCCTCCTCCATATCCAACACAACAAAATCCACAGGGATGTAAAACTTTCCCACCCTAACAGGGACGTCTTCTAAAACATCTAGAGGGTATTTTATAGAACGATCAGCCATCTACAAAGTAATTTGAGTACACTTAAGTGCCCCTATGTTCAGTTTCTTACAGACAGACATTGGCATGACCGATACAGATGCACCTAAATCACATAATGCTTTATTCCATAAATAATGCACCTACATGACATGGGATGGAAAAACTACCAGGATCTTTCAATTTAGGTGGATATTTATTTTGCAAAAAAGCACTACACTCTTCAGTGAGTGCGACTCTATCTACCCCACCAAAATCTTTCTTTTTAGTGATCATTTCCTTCAAAAACTTGGTATAGACAGACACTTGTGAAATTAATTCAGTGAAAGGGACCATTACCTCAAGGTTCTTGACCATAGCCAAGAACTTACCAAGTTGTTGATCTACTTTGGACTTTTGCATCCTACGAGAGAAAGGTAGCCTTGGTGTAAAAGGCGGTTCAGAAACCTTTTCCTTCTTCTTCCCTGTCTGTTCAGCTTCCTCAGATAATTCGACATCAGACGTCGAACTATTCTCCAAATCCTTCTCTACTACCACCTTCTCCTTGATAGGAGCAACATCATCGTCTGTGGGCATAGGAGGAGGAGCATAAGCAGTGCCACTACAGAGTGTAACTGCGTTTGCTTGCTCCTTTGGCATAGGTTGTCCTAGCAATTGTCCCTGCTGCCTCTGAGTATTGTTTCCTACCAATTGTGCAATCTGAGTCTTAAGAAGTTTGATGTGCTTCTCTTGAGCTTTTTGTGCCTCTGCTTGAGCCTGCATATGCTTTTGCGTGTCCTTATTGGTCTTTTGCATGGACAACATCAGCTTCATTAAGTCAAATGTGGTTGGCTCTTGTGGGGCTACTAGTTGTGGTGTTGGCTGGAAATTCTGATGGGTAGGTCGATGATAACCAGGGGGATTTTGAGAATTCCCTTGGTTTTGGTAGTAGTTGCGCTTTGGGTGATTTTGTGAAGGCTGATATGAATTTTGTGGTTGGTTTTGGTAGTTGTTTTGTGGAGGGTGAGGGTTTTGCACATTGTTGTTGCGATATGAGAGAAGTGGGTTGTCTTTCCAACTAGGATTGTATGTGTTGGAGTAGGGGTTATTGGGTTGTCTTTGTTGAAAAGCATTCGCTTGCTCCATCTGATTCTGACCAAACTAACAATCATGGCCAAAGTGACCCTATACCACACACCTCGCAATAAGATGAGGTGATGGGTGCAACTGCTGACATGGCATTGATATTCATAGGCGGAGGTGTCAATCTAGAAGACTTCATTGTTTGCAACTGCTGATTTAGCTGCGTCATCTGAGAGGTAAGTAATGAAATAACGTCAACATCAAGTACCTTCTTAGTTAGACTCCTAGATGATGAATGGTCATTTGCTGCGAGATTGGCTAGGAAGTGATAGCCTCATTAACCGCCTTGTCTAACTCCTCATATAGACGAATCAACTGTGCTCTTCGTCTGGGGCTGCAGACCATGGTAAAAAGTCTTCGTCAGAAACCACTTGTCCATATTGTGATGTGGAAACTCCCTCTGTAGGTCTCTGAATCTCGTCCACGCTTCCCTCAATGTCTCATCTGGCTCTTGGGAAAACATGGCCAACTTGTTCCTAATATCAGCTATTTTGTGGGAGGGTAATACTCTTGAAGCAATGCAGCAGAAATCCCCAACCATTCTGTCTCAGCGATGTCACTGAACCACCTCTGAGCTTTTTCTCTGAGTGAAAACTCGAACAACATAACCTTTAGCTGCTCAGGTGTGACTCATTGATGTTTGACAGCTCTGCAGAGTTGTTGGAATCTCTGCAGATGGTTGGCCGGATCTTCAGTAGGATGCCCACCAAACTGATTTTGCTGCACCATATTGATTAGTGTAGGCTTGATTTCGAAATTATTTTCCGCAATGGTGGGAATTTGTGGACCTGTAGGTATGCCTTTAGGATTATGCACCCCATAAGACTTCAGCGACTTCGCCATAATTAGTGAAGAAATCTCTGAATTAGGTTTCTCTTGTTCGAACTCTGCTCTAAGATCCCGAAGTATTGCTTCCGTATCGGGATCTCCTGGGATTATATGAGTTTTCTTTTTGTACTTGGATATAAAAGAGAAACAAAAACAAAACCGTGAGAATGGCCTTAATTGGAACGGGAGGTTCCAATGAGGCAAAAAGAGGTATGCTAATTAATCAAATAAAAACTAGAAAACTAGTCGTCTCCCCAGCAACGGCGCCAAAATTTGATAGGCTAAAGTCGTATCACCTATTCAAAGATAATTCCTATAGTCCTCTAACAATGGTAGTCAAGGGAAGCAGAGTCGAATCCGCAGGGAGACAGAGTTTCTATGTTAATATTCAACCAACTAACTACTTCAGATGAAATCAGAAAAGATTAACTGAACTAATAATTAAACTAAAGAAAGCGAGAATTAAACTGAGATTTATCTATGAATTAAAAGTTTAGGGCAATAGTTCGGTCCACCATGCTTATACTATTCAAGAAGTTCAAATAACTAATATCACCTAGGTTTAGAGTTCAACGATCAGAGCCAGTGTCAAGCTTATGGTCAGGTCTCAACGCTCGTGATTCAACATATGCAGTATGGTTAGAAATATCATCAGAATCACTAATGTGTTCTAAACCTCTAAAAGTAAGACTGATCTGTACAAACGATTATTAGCTATACATAACTCATGAAATTGGCCACTAACATAAATTATGAATTCACGAACAAATCACATTATAATCGCTCTAATCAAAACCTAGAAAGTATAGCAATTCAAGTAGCAATCATGGCATAAACATGGTTTTCCTCCCTGAAACCCTATAAAAGGGGACTACTCACTCACGGCTATGAAAGACAAAACTAATTCAAAGTAAAGATTCATAATTGACAATGAAAGCAATAATCAAACACAAACAATCTAAATATAAATAAGTAAGAACGAAACGAAAATAGAGAGATTACTGAAATTGAGTCTGAAATACGAACTATTTTGAAAAAAGATCCAAGCATCAACAAGAGAGAAAAACTAAAGTTCTAAAAATAGGGCTTAATGAAATAACAATGAAAATAATATGTCCCTCCAAATAAACTAAGTGTTTTATTTATACTAAGTCTAAAAAGAAAAGAAACAGGATTAAAAACGGGCGACAAAACGCGCGTCATTGAACTAAAAAATCAATTTGCCTGATGGCTTCGGGCGAAACATCCTTCTTCAAATCATGAACTGGTAGCATTCAACAATCCACCCGATGGGTCCGGGCAAATCCGCCCGATCGGGCGGGTCTCACGTCTTCTTCATAATCATCTGACAAGCACAGCAGGGCAACTAGGCATAGTAGAAAATCCGCGTGATAGCATCGGGCAAGGTCGCCCAATCTTCCAGCAGCAGTAATTCTGCCCGATGACTTCGGACTTGGTTGCCCGATCAGGAGTTTTGATGATCTTCATGGTTCATTGATTTCGCCCGATCGGGCCATTCAGCACGATGGCGTCGGGCGCCATGCAGTTTTCTTCCTTTGGCTCTTTGAGCCAAAACTTCGAATGAAGGATGCCTCTAAGCCTATGAAATGTGGCCTGAGAGCTCCGCAACTCAACATATCTGCTCATAACTCTGCCTATCACAAGTTGATGCTCAAAATAGAAGAAAATAGGATGAAAACTCCCTAAAACCTGTTGTTTAATATAAAACACGCAAAACACAACTAGATACGCATAATTTAGGTCAAAAGTAGGGGGAAAACTATATAAAATAACATGATATCAATTAGTCAGCTCGAAATATTTATGAAAAGTGAAATCTCAGTTAGGTTTCTTGAATATGGCTCAGTGGGAGGATTCTGCAGGCTACTCTATTCAAAAACTTTATAAAGCTGATGTTAATTCTACTAATACTCAGGAAGTCAGGTGGTGTAACAGTGTTTGGGATAGATTCAACATTCCCAAACACAAGTTCATTTCTTGGTTGGCTGTTAAATATAGATTACAAGTCAAAGCAAAGCTGAGCAGGTTTGGCATCTATGCAGATGACTTGTGCTTATTCTGTGCTGAAGATTCAGAAAACCATACACACTTATTTTTTAAGTGTCATTACTGCAGGATGATTCTACTTGAGGTGTTTACATGGATTGGCATAGGATGGAAAAATAAGAGTTTAGAGCAATGGATAATTTGGCTTAAAAGAAGTTATCGATGGACAAAGATAAGAAACCTGATTGGGGAAGCTGTTCTATGTGCAACTGTTTATCTGATATGGCAATCAAGGAATATTGTGCTTTGGGAAGAGAAGGTAATACATAGTATACTTGTAATTAAGAATATCAAAAACCTGATTAAGCTTAGAATAGGTTTTTTTGACCATATGAAATATAGTCATGAATTTGTAATAGCCTTTTAATGGCTGATAGTAGTCTCTGATCTACTTTCTCTGATTTGTTCATTGAAAGTAGATATAGGTTGTAAATGGTTATCCATTTTGGTTATGCAATATTACTACTTACCACAAAAAAAACTAGTCAGCTCGACATTATAACCTTTCAGCTTCTTTTTCATTCTCTGTTAGTTTCCCGTGGTCGAGGTAATCAAAGATATATATTTTTCACTCATTCGAGCGATCAAGGTGACATGAGAACACGGATTAATTGATACTTTGTTTATACAAGACCTCCCATGAGGTAGTTTGAGGGGTTAGCCCTGTAGCCGAGCTTGCTAGTCGAGACAATGCTTTTGCTTGCTGATCTTCTTACCTCAGAATCTGCTCGATGGAGAACTTGGTCATTTAACTTGTTGTTGCTTCACCTTGTTCATGTAAATTTTAATATTGTCTTCTTTTGCTTCGAAATCCCCTTGGACATGTCCTACGGCCAGCTGTGAATCAACAGCAAAGTTAAACTTTATTTCAGCAGCCCCATTCGATAGGCATACGTACGAAACAAAGCGAAGGGCCTCATATTCAGCATTGTTCATTGAGGCGTCAAAGTTAGAATATATTGCATACTCTAATTTGTTGTCAATGGGGTCTATAATTAGCAGTCTAGTCCCACAATAAACCAAGAAGGTCCATCAAATGAAAAGTTTACATGGTCTTGTTGGGATGGCTTGTTCTAATTCAGTTCTACACTCGGCTTTGATTGCTCTTCGAGGTTCATATTCCAGACCAAATTCTCACAATTGATTTGCCCATTCTGTGACTCGGTTAGAGCCATTTTTTTCGATTAATTTCCTCAAAGGAATGATGTGAGCACTTGAATAGGATGAGCTTGGAAATATGGTTTCAACTTTCTACTTGTCATTACTAAGGAATAAATCATCTTTTCTGAGGGAGGGTATCTGCCTTTTGCCCCTCGAAAGGCATGGCTGACATAGTACACAGGGTGATGTTGCTTCTCTCTTTTGGCCACCTAAATGGCGCTCAACGTACATTCAGAAACAGTGATGTAGATTTATAGGGTCTCTCCCTACAAGCGTGAGACTAGTTTTCTCAAGGCCGAGAGGTGTTGTTTGAATTCCTGAAATGCTTGTTCGGCTTCAGCCCCATATTCGAAGCCAGGTTGCTTCAAAGTGTTGAAAAAACATGAAAGCTCTTGTCAGCTGATCGAGATAGAATTCGTTTTAGGGGATTTCACATTGTTGATGACTTCGACTTTGTCTGCGTTTGCTTTAATATTCCCCTTTCATGAACCAAAAATCTAAGGCACTTCCCCCCTATGACTCCGAGAACACACTTTTGTGGGTTCAACTTCATGTTGTACCTTGATATATCGATATCTTATAGAGTTTTTCCCTTTCTTTACAAGCTAAATTGTGCTATATTGATGCTCTTAGGAGCTATTTATGCTAACTATTTCGATATAGTTGTGGTTTGTGTGTTCTATATCATTTTGCAGGTTTTAGGGAAAAACTCCCTATTTACTTGATGTTTTGAGCACCACGCTATAGCGGGAAGTTATGAGGCATCTTTGAGGTCTCAAGATGGTATTTGGACCCCATTATGAAGAAGTAAGTGTGCAAAAGACTTGGCGTCTGAAGCCAGGCAAAGCAAGGAAAGAAGAAGACTCGCCCGATCGGGTCTGGCAACAACTGCCCGATCGGGTACGAGTGAAGAAGCTTAAGTTCCCCGCCCGATCGGGCGGCCTTGCCCGATCACATCGGGCGGAGCAATACTTAGCCATTCTTGCTGTTTTTCTGAGAGCTGAAGAAGACATCCACCCGATGGCATCGGGTGGACTTGCCCGATCGGGTGCTGGGCCCCGATCGGGTGGAAGCTGCCCGATCCCATCGGGTGAAGCCTATTTTGTTGCTGCTGGAGACTTGTTCCCAGGCCCGATCGGGTGGATGACACGGGGATGCGATTTTCGTTATTTTCCCCACTCTATCTTATTGTTTTCTTAGGACCTATAAATACTTTTTAGGTTTTTTTATTTGTATCTTTCATATTATTAAACACTTAGAGAGCTCTTAGCCTAGTTTATCGTTGCTTTCGATTGTAGAAGAGATTCAAGTACAATTTCAATTCAATTAAAGTTTCCGCTTTCCGTCAATTTGGTAATCGTCTTGCTTATTGCTTTATTCCTTTATCTCAATTACTTTACTTCAATTGCTTATTTCTCAATTAGTTCATGATGCTATTCTTAGGGTTTTTAATTAGTTTTGTTGTTGTCAATTCGATCATGTCTGAGTAGTTCCCTTTCTAGGGTGTTAGATAAGGAAGCCATATTTATACCATGATTGCTATTTCGACTCCTATTGATTTCTAGGGCTTGATTAGAGTGATTGTGGTGTGGTTTATTCTTAATTAGTGATTAATGTTAGTGGCCAATTTCATTGATTGCTTGTGGTTAATAGTTGTTTGCACAGATCCGTCTTACGACTAGAGGCCTAGGACACATCAGTAGTTCTGATTACGTTAGTGAACATGCGGCGTATGTTGAACTATGAGCGTTGAGTCTGAACCATAGCTCAACACATGCTCTAATCCCTCGACTCTTGACCTAGGTTTCGATAGTTGTTGACCTTGTTTGATTGGTATAAGCATGGTGGACCGACCTAATACCCTAGGCTTTTATTCCATAGTTAAATCCTCGACTTAATTCGTATTATTTAGCTTACTCATTAGTTCAGTTAATTCTCCATATTTTCATCTGAAGTAGTTAGTTAATTGAATATTAATATAGAAATTCTGTCTCCCTGCGGATTCGACCCTGCTACCACTGACTACCTTAGTTAGAGGACCGTAGGTTTATTTTTGATTAGGTGACACGACTAAAACCTATCAAATTTTGGCGCCGTTGCCGGGGAGACGGCTAGTTTTCTAGTTTTTATTCGATTAATTAGCGTACTTCTCTTTGCCTCATTGGAACCTCCCGTTCCAATCGAGGCCATTCTTACGGTTATCTTGTCGTTTTCTCTTATATGTCAAGATATCAAAAGAAAACTCACATTATTCCTGGAGATCCTGACACAGAAGCAATACTTCGGGATCTTAGAGCAGAATTTTACCAAGAGAAGCCAGTTTCAGAGATTTCTACATTACCAATGGCGAAGTCACTGAAATCTTATGGGGTGCCTAATCCTGAAGGCATACCCACAGGTCCACCGATGCCCACTATTGATGCGAACAAATTTGAAATCAAACCTGCACTAATTAATATGGTGCAGCAGAATCCGTTTAGTGGGCATCCTTCTGAAGATCCGGCCAACCATCTGCAGAGATTCCAACAACTCTGCAGGACTGTTAAGCATCAAGGAGTCACACCTGAACAGCTGAAGGTTATGTTATTTGAGTTCTCACTGAGAGACAAGGCTCAGAGATGGTTCAGCGATATCACTGAGACAGAATGGTCGGCGATTTCTGCTGCATTTCTACATGAGTATTACCCTCCCACCAAAACAGCAGAAATCAGGAACAAGTTGGCCACGTTTTTCCAAGAGCCAGATGACACATTGAGGGAAGCGTGGACTAGATTCAGAGACCTACAGAGGGAATGTCCACATCATAATATGGACAAGTGGTTTCTGACGCAGACTTTTTATAATGGTCTGCAGCCTCAGACGAAGAGTACTGTTGATTCGTTTGCAGGAGGGGTCTTTTTAGACAAGGCAGTTGATGAGGGTTATGACTTCCTAGCAAATCTTGCGGCCAATGACCATTCATCATCTAGGAGTTTGACTAAGAACTTGCTTGAAGTTGACGCTATTTCATTGCTTACATCTCAGATGGCGCAACTCACTCAACAGCTAATGAAATCCTCAAGTTCAACACCTCCGCCAATGAGCATCAACGCTATGTCCGCAGTTGCACCCATCACCTCATCTTACTGCGAGGTGTGTGGTATTCAGGGCCATTTCGGCCATGATTGTCAGTTCAGTCAGAATCAGATGGAGCAGGCTAATTCTTTTCAGCAAAGACAACCCAATAACCCCTACTCCAACACATACAATCCTGGTTGGAAAGACAACCCACTTCTTTCCTATAGAAGCAACAATGTTCAAAACCCACAGCCACAAAATTCCTACCATCCCCCACAAAATTCCTATCAACCACAACCCAAAACCAAACTACTACCAAAACCAAGGAAATTCTCATCATCCTCCTGGTTTCCAAAGACCTGCTCATCAGGATTATCAGCCAGCACCACAAAATGCAACCCCACAAGAGCCTAGCAATTCTGAACTGATGAAATTAATATTGTCTATGCAGAAGACACATGAGGAAACACAGAAGTCCCAAGAGAAGCACATAAAACTTCTCGAGACTCAGATTGCTCAGTTGGCAGAGACTAATGCACAGAGGCAGCAGGGACAATTGTCGGGGAAACCTACACATAGGGAGCAAGCAAATGCCGTTACTCTTCGTAGTGGCACTGCTTATGCTGCTCCTCCTATGCCCGTCGATGATGATATTGCCCCTAGCAAGGAAAATGAGGTAGTAGAGAAGGAATTGGAGAAGAATTCGACGTTTGATGTCGAAGTGTCTGAAACAGCAGGCAGAAAAGAAGGAGAAGGAGAAGGTTGCTGATACACCTTTTACACCAAGGTTGCCTTTTCCTCATCGAATGCAAAAGTCCAAGGTGGATCAATAACTTGGTAAGTTCTTGGCTATGGTCAAGAACCTTGAGGTAACAGTTCCTTTCACTGAACTTATTTCTCAAGTGCCTGTCTATGCTAAGTTTTTGAAGGAGATGATCACAAAAAAGAGAGATTTTGGTGGGGTAGATAGAGTCGCACTCACTGAAGAGTGTAGTGCCATTTTGCAAAATAAATCTCCACCTAAATTGAAAGATCCGGGTAGCTTTTCCATCCCTTGTCATGTAGGTGCACTTTTTATTGATAAAGCTTTATGTGATTTAGGTGCATCTGTGTCTGTCATGCCTTTGTCTGTCTGTAATAAACTGAATATGGGAGCACTTAAGTGCACTCAAATTACTTTGCAGATGGCTGACCGTTCTATAAAATACCCTCTAGGTGTTTTAGAAGACGTCCCTGTTAGGGTGGGGAAGTTTTACATTCCTGTGGATTTTGTTGTGTTGGATATGGAGGAGGATGCCCAAATTCCTATTATTTTGGGCAGACCATTTTTGTGCACTGCAGGTGCTGTTATTGATGTCAAGTCAGGATCTTTGACTTTGAGTGTTGGTGATGATACTGTCACTTTTAAACTAACCAATGCTATGAAGTCTCCTATGCTTGAAGAATCTTGTTGTAGGATAGATGTGGTAGACAAAGCTGTGATGTCTGCATTTCAGCAGATACGTGATGCTGACCCGTTGGAGGTAGCACTGACTGAGAGTGACTCATTAGGCATTTATACTGATATTGATGCCTGTCTTGCTGATTTAGAGGGTCATGGAGCTTAACAGAAACAGGAAACTGTGATACTTGAAAGTGTATGCTCCAGTTCTACTCCTCAGGTAACTCAGGTAGAACTTAAACCACTTCCCTCTCATTTGAAGTATGCATTTTTAGATGATAAGGAAGAATGTCCCGTGATTGTCAGTACTAAACTCACAGATAGCCAATTGCAAAGTTTGCTTGCTGTGCTTCGTATCCACAAGAAGGTTATTGGGTATAGTATTGATGATCTAAAGGGCATTAGTCCTGGTTTTTGTATGCATCGTATTAATCTTGAAGAGGATCACCGCCCTTGCATTCAACCTCAGAGACGTTTGAATCCTAACATGCAAGAGGTGGTGAAGAAAGAGATTATGAAACTGTTAGATGCAGGGATCATTTATCCCATTGCTGATTCAAAGTGGGTCAGTCCTGTGCAAGTGGTTCCCAAGAAGGGGGGACCACTTTTGTTGAAAATGAGAAAGGTGATTTAATTCCCACTAGGACTGTGACAGGGTGGCATATGTGCATTGATTATCGTAGACTTAATAATGCCACCCTGAAGGACCATTTTCCCCTCCCTTTTATTGATCAGATGTTGGAAAGGCTAGCCAAACATAGCTATTTCTGTTATCTAGATGGATATTCTGGTTTCTTCCAAATTCCCATCCATCCAGATGACCAGGAAAAGACTACATTTACATGTCCTTATGGCACCTTCGCATATCGTAGGATGCCATTTGGATTGTGTAACGCTCCCACTACTTTCCAACGCTGCATGATGGCCATATTCTCTGATTTTATTGAAAATATCATGGAAGTGTTATGGATGATTTCAGTGTTTATGGTTTTGATTTTGATGTTTGCCTGCATAATTTGTCCAAAGTGCTTAAAAGATGTGTTGAGGCAAACCTCGTGCTTAATTGGGAAAAATGTCACTTCATGCTGAATGAAGGTGTCGTTTTAGGTCACTTGATTTCTGAGCGTGGCATCCAAGTGGATAGAGCAAAGATTGAGGTGATTGAGAAACTTCCCCCTCCAATGAATGTCAAAGGAGTGAGGAGTTTTCTTGGTCATGCGGGGTTTTATCGCAGATTTATCAAAGACTTTTCAAAAATTGCGAAACCCCTCACTCAATTGTTGCTAAAGGGTGCCACGTTCGATTTTACTGATGAGTGTTTGGAGTCTTTTGACAGGATAAAGACAGCTTTGATCACTGCTCCTATTATACAACCTCCAGATTGGGATCTCCCTTTCGAGATCATGTGTAATGCTAGTGATTATGCGATAGGGGCAGTACCTGGTCAGCGGAAGGATAAGCTACTCCATGTGATTCACTATGCTAGCAAAACCTTGGATCCAGCCCAGGTTAATTATGCTACGACAGAGAAGGAGTTGCTAGCCATAGTCTATGCATTGGATAAGTTTCGAACCTATATTATAGGTTCGAAAGTTATAGTATACACTGATCATGCTGCTTTGAAGTACTTGATGGCCAAGGAGGCCAAACCTAGGCTCATCAGATGGATTCTTTTGCTGCAAGAATTCGACTTGGAAATCAAAGATAAGAAGGGTGCCGAGAATATGGTCGCCGACCACCTTTCTAGGTTGAGGTTTGGATCCCCTTCTGACCCTCCTATAGATGACTCTTTTCCTGATGATCATTTGTTTTCTTGTCCTCTAAAACTCCTTGGTATGCTGACTTTGCTAACTTCTGTGTTAGTGGTTCTCATCCTCCCAATCTTACATATCAGTAGCGCAAAAAGTTTTATCATGATGCTAGAATGTATTTTTGGGAGGATCGTTTCCTATATAAGAAGTGCTCCGACGGGATGTTTCGTCGTTGCATTCCTGATTGGGAAATAGAGGGTGTTTTGCTACATTATCATAGTATGCCTTCTAGTGGTCATCTCGGTTCCCAAGCTACTGGTTTTAGAGTCTTACATAGTGGTTTCTATTGGCCTTCGATTTTTAAAGATGCCCGTGCCTTTTGTTTGTCTTGTGATGCTTGTCAAAGGATGGGTAATATTTCAAAAAGGCAAGAGATGCCACAGAGTGGGATTTTAGAGGTCGAACCTTTTGATGTTTGGGGGATTGATTTTATGGGACCCTTTCCTACCTCTTGTGGGAATAGGTATATTCTAGTGGCCGTCGACTATGTAACTAAATGGGTAGAAGCTATAGCATCACCAACCAATGATTCTAAGGTTGTGATGAAGATGTTTAAAAAGACAATCTTTCCCCGCTTTGGTGTCCCCCGTGTTGTAATTAGTGATGGTGGCTCTCACTTTCATAAGAGCACCTTCAAGACCCTTTTGACAAAACATGGAGTCACCCACAAAGTCGGACTTGCCTATCACCCTCAAACTAGTGGCCAAGTAGAAGTGTCTAATAGGCAAATTAAGAGAATCCTTGAAAAAGTGGTCACTAAAGCTAGAAAGGATTGGTCATTGAAACTTGATGATACTCTTTGGGCGATCCGTACTGCTTTTAAGACTCCTTTGGGTACCACACCCTATCGACTGGTTTATGGCAAAGCTTGTCATCTACCAGTTGAGATGGAGTATCTTTCTGCGTGGGCGGTCAAAGAGATTAACCTTGATTTGACAGCTGCAGGTGAAGCACGACTTCTTCAACTCAATGAGTTGGATGAGCTCCGTTTGGATGCTTATGAAAATCACAGGCTCTATAAAGAGCAAACGAAGAAGTTGCATGATAAGATGATAGGGAAAAGAGAATTCAAGGTTGGCGACAAGGTCCTATTGTTCAATTCCAGGTTGAGACTGTTTCCTGGAAAGCTCAAATCTCGATGGTCTGGACCATTCGAGGTGACAGAAGTGAAGGCACATGGTGCCATCGAGGTTGCCAACCACAAAGGAGAGAAGTTTAAGGCAAATGGACAGCGTCTGAAGCTGTACCATGAAGGTGCCTTTGTTGGTTGTGTGGAGGAATCCGTTTTGATTCCTCCCTACTTGATTCATCTACCTAGAGAGGTAATATGGTCGTGCGGGACCTTCATAAACCAGCGCTTTGCAGGAGGCAACCCGTATCTCTTAGTTAGATTTTCTTTTCTTTTGTTTCGTAGTTTGTAGCATGTGAGAGAGCGTGAGGGTACAAATGTGTTCCTAGATCTTGCGTGCTTTTGATATCACGTATTTATATAGAGTTTTCTCCCTTATTTACAAGCTAATTTGTGCGTCATTGGAGCTCTTGGGAGCTATTTTGTGCTAACTTTCGTATGCAGTTGTGGTTTCGTGTTTTAGTATTGAATTGCAGGTTTTATGGAGTTTTCTCCTTATTCCCGAGCCATTTGGAAGCAACCACGGCTTTACGAGATGTTATGAGGCACGTAGGGTGGCTCACGAGCTTTATGGATAGTTTCGGAGGTCCCAAGACCCCTAAACGTGAAGATTAGAGAGCAAAGGAGTCAAAAGGAGTTTTCCGTGCACTGATCGGGCAGAAATAGCCCGATCGGGCGAAGTATTTATGATCGGGTATAAAAGTTGCGGACCCGATCGGGCGATGTTTGCCCGATCGAATGATAGGATTTAGTCGTATCGCCTATTCAAAAATAAACCTACAGACCTCTAACTAGGTAGTCAGTGGAAGCAGGGTCGAATCCACAGGGAGACAGAGTTTCTAAATTAATATTCAACCAATTCAGCTACTCCAGATGAAATCAGATAAGAATTAATTAAACTAAGGAATAGACTACGGAAGACTGAATAAATCGAGGATTAAACTATGGAATAAAAGTCTAGGGTATTAGGTCGGTCCACCATGCTTATACCGATCAAATAGGGTCAACTACTATTAAAACCTAAGTCAAGAGTCGGGGGATTAGAGCCTATGTTGAGCTATGGTTAAGACTCAACGCTCATAGTTCAACATACGCCGCATGTTCACTAACGTAATCAGAACTACTGATGTGTCCTAGGCCTCTAGTCGTAAGACGGATCTGTGAAAACAACTATTAACCACAAGCAATCAATGAAATTGTACACTGACATTAATTACTCAATAAGAACAAACCACATCACAATCACCCTAATCAAGCCCTAGAAATTGATAGAAATCTAAATCACAATCATGGTATAAACATGGCTTTCCTATCTAACACCCTAGAAAGAGAACTACTCACTCATAATTGAATTGACAACAATAAGACTAATATGAAACCCTAAGAATTGCATCATGAACAATTGAATAATTAAACTAAGCAATCAAAGTAATTAAAGAGATAAAGAGTAGAGAAGAGTACCAATTAACGGAAAGCAGGAACTTTTATTGAAATCGAAATAGGTTTGATCACCTCTACATTAATCTAAAGTGTTTGAATTAAACTAAGAGCAATGTAGAATAAAACTAGTCTAAAACCTAATGAAAGATGAATAAAAGATGAATGAAAGATAATGAGGAAAAGGTATTTTTATATACCCCTCAAGTTCACTAAAAACGGAAACAAAAAGTGAAAAAGCGCGATTAAAGCACCAGACCCGATCGGGCCCGAGCACAGTACCCGATCGGGTTCACATACAAATTTTCCCAACTGTACTTCTGGGCTCTGGCAGCAACAGCGCAGCAATAAGGCGAGAAAACGGCCCACCCGATCGGGTCGGGCGGTAGTCACCCGATCGGGTCTGGCGACAAAAAGTGCCAGCAAGCTCGCCTCCTCCGCAGCGTCCCAATAAGACCTAGCAGCACTAGACCCGATGGGATCGGGCGGTAGGTGCCCGATCGGGTCTGGGCACATGTGTTCTCGCCCGATATGATCGGGCATGCCTTGCCCGATCGGGTCCGCAACTTTCGTACCCGATCATAATATTTCGCCCGATCGGGCCATTTCTGCCCGATCAGTGCACGGAAACCTCATTTGACTCTTTGGCTCTCTAATCTTCACGTTTAGGGGTCTTGGGAGCTCCTAAACTATCCATAAAGCTCGTGAGCCATCCTACGTGTCTCGTAACATCTCGTAAAGCCGTGGTTGCTTCCAAAAGGCTCGGGAATAAGGAGAAAACTCCGTAAAACCTGCAATTCAATATAAAACACGAAACCACAACTACATACGATAGTTAGCACAAAATAGCTCCCAAGAGCTCCAATGACGCACAAATTAGCTTGTAAATAAGGGAGAAAACTCTATATAAATACGTGATATCAAACTCCCCCAAGCTAAACCTTTGCTTGTCCTCAAGCAAACAGCACATGAACATGGAATAGATTACCTCACCCCAAAGATAAAAACAAATCAAAGCTCAAAATATTTTCAAGACTAAGAATCGTTCAAGCAGGCATAATTCAAGTTTGGCTCATCAAATCCATCCAACCACCAATCATTCAAGCAATTTATCAAACTCAAGCATCCACAAAGCATACAAGTCCTGAAAAGGCACTCACAAGGGTGTCACTCCTCTCAATTTTGTGGCAGGCAAAGAATGTGCCCGAACACTCACCAACCCGACCATAAGTACCCTTCCCACTCACACTCTCATGTGTTTAAGAAGGTTCAATGACGCTCATCCTAGTCAAGTCGACTCAATTAGCAGAAATACTCTTTAACTTTGACAGACTAACTCGAAATCAATCAAATGAACAATGCAGACATAAGCTCAAGAGGACTTTATAGGGTTGTAATGGGGCTTAGGCGAGAGGTAGGGGATACTTTTGGGTAATGTGGTGGAAAAACCAAGAAAGGGGGAGCATAAATCATTCAAACAAGGCCTAGGATGGCCTACACAACTCCCAACAATCACCATAAAACCATGTAAAGTAACCCAACTCTCATAAATCAATGAAAAGCTCATAACAAACCCAATTTTCTAGCAATGGAGCGAATATTCTTTTATGAACGTACGTGAATGAAAGAACTAGAATTCTTTTGAATTTTCATTTCATTTTTCTGAACTTCATTCACGCAACTCTAAACTTGCTTTTTCTTTTCTCTTTCTCACTCTCAAACCACAGCAAATACACTTTTAAGTTCCTCAAAAACCAAACTAAACCAACAAACCAATCTCAAACTCAACCCATACAAAAGCTCCCCCAAGCTAGGCTTGGAATAATATCAAGTGAAGGCTTTTGGCTCATAATAGGGGTTTAAGTAACACAAAACAAGTCATTAGGCTCAGCGGGGCTAAGGAGGATAAAAGTATATCAAAAACTCACTCTGAAGCTCAATGAATAAGACAAAAGAACGCCTCTGTCACAGCACATGCTACAAGTCATCTAAAATCAGACAAGTACGAAGTCAAAGTCAAGATCAATCCACTAAAGAGGAACTAACACACAAGAATAGACTGGATAATAATATGAATCCAATAGGCTACAAAGAGGCCTCACAGTCTAACCAATTCAGGTATGCAGCATAAAGTGGTCTAATATAATCCAGAAATGCTCGAAATCATAGCAATCAAACATCAAATCATAGCCTCAAGATCACAAATGCCCAGCTATCCAGAAAACAAAGTCAAATCAATTTCAAATAGAGCACAACAAGGGGCACAGGGAGGCAACTAAACCAGTCATGGGAACCATATTTTTTTTCATTTTTTCAGTATTTTCCGAAAGCAGTAAAACTATTCTAGAAAGCAGTAAAAGAGATAGGGAATACAAACAGAACTCCTCCCCCAAGCTAAACTTGGCAGTGTCCTCAATGCCAAAAGGTGATAAGGACTATGCTAAGAGGAAAAACAATGTTAGTACCCTCACTCTCGCTCACAAAAGGAAAAAAAAAAAAAGAAAAGAAAAAGGAAAGAAAAGAAAATATGAGTTGCCTCTCGCACAGCGCTGGTTTATAAAGGTCCCGCACGACCATAATCCTCCCTCTCTCAAATAGGAGGGGGCTTGGCAGTGAGTGCCACCCTCATCAAACATCTTTCTCCTCCAAATGTTCTTGACAATGCCTCCAGACGGTGAGGCAACCTTAGGTGGAATTTGAACCTTCTCCACCCCTACTTCATCTAAAACCTTATCCCTGCAAAAAGATTGTTCAAGCATAGGAGCCTTAACAGCATTGGTTAGTTTAAAAACCACTTTATCATCACCAACACTCAGAGTTAAAGACCCAGACTTAACATCAATGACAGCACCAGCAGTACACAAAAACGGCCTACCCAAGATAATAGGAATCTGGGCATCCTCATCCATATCTAACACCACAAAATCAACAGGAATATAGAATTTCCCTACCCTAACAGGAACGTCCTCTAAAACACCTAGAGGGTATTTTATAGAACGATCCGCCATCTGTAAAGTGATTTGTGTGCATTTAAGGGCTCCCATGTTCAGTTTCTTATAAACAGACAATGGCATAACAGAAACAGAAGCACCTAAATCACACAAAGCCTTATCAATAAAAATAGGTCCAAGATGGCAGGGTATAGAAAAACTACCAGGATCTTTTAACTTTGGTGGGGTTTTATTTTGAATAAAAGCACTACACTCTTCAGTAAGAGCGACACGTTCTACCCCACCAAAGTCTCTTTTCTTAGTGATCATGTCTTTCAGAAATTTGGCATAAACAGGCACTTGGGTAATTAAATCTGTAAATGGAATCGTTACCTCAAGGTTCTTGACCATAGCCAAGAACTTACCAAATTGCTGATCGACCTTAGATTGTTGCATCCTGTGAGGAAAAGGTAGCCTTGGTGTAAAAGGCGTTTCAGAAACCTTCTCCTTTTTCTTCCCTGTCTGTTCAGCTTCTGCAGACAAATCGACTTCAGACGTCGAATTCTTTCTTTTTCCTTCCTCTACCACCCTCTTCTTCCCTGCAGTCGGGGTAACCTCATCAATGGGCACTGGAAGGGCATCATATGCAATGCCACTACGAAGAGTGATGGCATTCACATGTTCTCTCTGAACTGGTTGCCCTGGCAATTGTCCCTGCTGCCTCTGTGCATTAGATTCTGCCAACTGAGCAACTTGAGCCTCGAGAAGTTGGATGTGCTTCTCTTGGGCCCTCCTTGCTTCCTCCTGGGCCCTCCGTGTTTCCTCATTTGCCTTTTGCATAGACAATATCAGTTTCATCAGTTCAGAATTGCTAGGCTCTTGTGGGTTGTTGTTTTGTGGGGGTGGGGTGTGGAAATTTTGTGGAGTTTGGAAGTTATTGGGATGATGGAAGTTTTGTGGTGGTGGTCTTTGGAAATGTTGTGGGGTTTGATGGTATGAGGGTTTAGGGTAGTTTTGTGGAGGTGGAGGTTGATGGTTTTGTGGGTTTTGGTAGTTATGTGAAGGGGGGAAGGTTTGTGGTCTTTGTTGGAAGGCATTGGCCTGCTCCATCTGAAATTGACTGAACTGACAGTCATGCCCAAAGTGACCCTGAACACCACATACCTCGCAGTAAGATGAGGTAATGGGTGCTACTGCAGACATAGCATTGATACTCATGGGTGGAGGTGTCGGACTAGAAGACTTCATTAGCTGCTGAGTTAGTTGCGCCATCTGAGATGTAAGCAATGAAATAGCGTCAACTTCAAGTACCTTCTTAGTCAAACTCCTAGATGATGTATGGTCATTGGCTGCAAGATTTGATATGAATTCATAACCCTCATCAACTGCCTTGTCTAAAAACACTCCTCCTGCAGACGAATCAACAATACACTTCGTCTGAGGCTGCAGACCATTGTAGAATGTCTGCGTCAAGAACCATTTGTCCATATTATGGTGTGGACACTCTCTCTGTAAATCTCTAAACCTAGCCCACGCTTCCCTTAATGTTTCATCAGGCTCTTGGGAAAACGTGGCTAGTTTATTTCTGATTTCTGCTGTTTTAGTAGGTGGGTAATACTCTCTCAGAAATGCAGCAGAAATCTCACTCCACTCGGTTTCTTTCACATCGTTCAACCATTTTTGGGCTCTATCTCTCAGTGAAAACTCGAACAACATGACTTTGAGTTGATCTGGAGTGACGCCGGCATGTTTAACGGTTCGACAAAGTTGTTGAAACCGTTGTAGATGATTTGCCGGATCTTCAGTAGGATGCCCACCAAACTGATTTTGCTGGACCATGCTGATGAGTCCAGGCTTGATTTCGAAATTTGCTGCGGCAATGGTGGGCATAGTAGGTCCAGTGGAGAGACCATCCGGGTTGGGCACCCCATATGACTTCAGTGATTTTGACATAACTGAATTCAAGGTGTCTGTTCCAGAGGTGTTCAGCTGAACAGACTGCTTTTCTTTCTGTTTTATCTTTCGGATCCGCCTGATTGTCCTAGTAAGATCGGGGTCCGCTGGAATTGGGGAACCGTTTCTTTGGGACCTGGGCATACAAAAGAAACAAAAAGCAGCAGTAAAACGTACCTCGATTGAAACAATGAAGTTCCAATGAGGTACAGAGAAGTAGACCAAATAATTAAATAAAAACTTAGAGAACTAGCCGTCTCCCCGGCAACGGCGCCAAAATTTGATAGGATTTAGTCGTATCGCCTATTCAAAAATAAACCTACAGACCTCTAACTAGGTAGTCAGTGGAAGCAGGGTCGAATCCACAGGGAGACAGAGTTTCTAAATTAATATTCAACCAATTCAGCTACTCCAGATGAAATCAGATAAGAATTAATTAAACTAAGGAATAGACTACGGAAGACTGAATAAATCGAGGATTAAACTATGGAATAAAAGTCTAGGGTATTAGGTCGGTCCACCATGCTTATACCGATCAAATAGGGTCAACTACTATTAAAACCTACGTCAAGAGTCGGGGGATTAGAGCCTATGTTGAGCTATGGTCAAGACTCAACGCTCATAGTTCAACATACGCCGCATGTTCACTAACGTAATCAGAACTACTGATGTGTCCTAGGCCTCTAGTCGTAAGACGGATCTGTGCAAACAACTATTAACCACAAGCAATCAATGAAATTGTACACTGACATTAATTACTCAATAAGAACAAACCACATCACAATCACCCTAATCAAGCCCTAGAAATTGATAGAAATCTAAATCACAATCATGGTATAAACATGGCTTTCCTATCTAACACCCTAGAAAGAGAACTACTCACTCATAATTGAATTGACAACAATAAGACTAATATGAAACCCTAAGAATTGCATCATGAACAATTGAATAATTAAACTAAGCAATCAAAGTAATTAAAGAGATAAAGAGTAGAGAAGAGTACCAATTAACGGAAAGCAGGAACTTTTATTGAAATCGAAATAGGTTTAATCACCTCTACATTAATCTAAAGTGTTTGAATTAAACTAAGAGGAATGTAGAATAAAACTAGTCTAAAACCTAATGAAAGATGAATAAAAGATGAATGAAAGATAATGAGGAAAAGGTATTTATAATACCCCTCAAGTTCACTAAAAACGGAAACAAAAAGTGAAAAAGCGCGATTAAAGCACCAGACCCGATCGGGCCCGAGCACAGTACCCGATCGGGTTCACATACAAATTTTCCCAACTTTACTTCTGGGCTCTGGCAGCAACAGCGCAGCAATAAGGCGAGAAAACGGCCCACCCGATCGGGTCGGGCGGTAGTCACCCGATCGGGTCTGGCGACAAAAAGTGCCAGCAAGCTCGCCTCCTCCGCAGCGTCCCAATAAGACCTAGCAGCACTAGACCCGATGGGATCGGGCGGTAGGTGCCCGATCGGGTCTGGGCACATGTGTTCTCGCCCGATATGATCGGGCATGCCTTGCCCGATCGGGTCCGCAACTTTCGTACCCGATCATAATATTTCGCCCGATCGGGCCATTTCTGCCCGATCAGTGCACGGAAACCTCATTTGACTCTTTGGCTCTCTAATCTTCACGTTTAGGGGTCTTGGGACCTCCTAAACTATCCATAAAGCTCGTGACCATCCTACGTGTCTCGTAACATCTCGTAAAGCCGTGGTTGCTTCCAAAAGGCTCGGTAATAAGGAGAAAACTCCGTAAAACCTGCAATTCAATATAAAACACGAAACCACAACTACATACGATAGTTAGCACAAAATAGCTCCCAAGAGCTCCAATGACGCACAAATTAGCTTGTAAATAAGGGAGAAAACTCTATATAAATACGTGATATCATCGAATCGGGCGAGGAAGCATGTCCCCAGACCCGATCGGGTGGCTACCGCCCTACCTGATCGGGTGGAGTGCTGCTTGGTCTCGTTGCGGTGCTACAGGCGAGGGGAACACGCTGGCCCAAGTTGTCGCCAGACCCGATCGGGTGACTACCGCCCGACCCGATCGGGTGGGCCGTTTTCTCACCTTATTGTTGCACTGCTGCTGCCGGAGCCCAGAAGTGAAGTTGGGAGAATTTGTATGTGGACCCGATCGGGTACTGTGCTCGGGCCCGATCGGGTCTGGTGCTTTAATCGCGCTTTCTCACTTTTTGTTTCCGTTTTTAGTGAACTTGAGGGGTATTATAAATACCTTTTCCTCATTATCTTTCATGCATCTTTTATTCATCTTTCATGAGGTTTTAGACTAATTTTATTCTTCATTGTTCTTAGTTTAATTCAAACACTTTAGATTAATTTAGAGGTGATCAAACCTATTTCGATTTCAATAAAAGTTCCTGCTTTCCGTCAATTGGTACTCTTCTCTACTCTTTGTCTCTTTAATCACTTTGATTGCTTAGTTTAATTATTTAATTGTTCATGATGCAATTCTTAGGGTTTCATATTAGTTTTGTTGTTGCCGATTCAATTATGAGTGAGTAGTTCTCTTTCTAGGGTGTTAGATAGGAAAGCCATGTTTATACCATGATTGTGATTTAGATTTCTATCAATTTCTAGGACTTGATTAGGGTGATTGTGATGTGGTTTGTTCTTATTGAGTAATTAATGTCAGTGTACAATTTCATTGATTGCTTGTGGTTAATAGTTGTTTGCACAGATCCGTCTTACGACTAGAGGCCTAGGACACATCAGTAGTTCTGATTACGTTAGTGAACATGCGGCGTATGTTGAACTATGAGCGTTGAGTCTTAACCATAGCTCAACATAGGCTCTAATCCCCCGACTCTTGACGTAGGTTTTAATAGTAGTTGACCCTATTTGATTGGTATAAGCATGGTGGACCGACCTAATACCCTAGACTTTTATTCCATAGTTTAATCCTCGATTTATTCAGTCTTCCATAGTCTATTCCTTAGTTTAATTAATTCCTTCCTGATTTCATCTGGAGTAGCTGAATTGGTTGATTATTGATTTAGAAACTCTGTCTCCCTGTGGATTCGACCCTGCTTCCACTGACTACCTAGTTAGAGGTCCGTAGGTTTATTTTTGATTAGGCGATACGACTAAAGCCTATCAAATTTTGGCGCCGTTGCCGGGGAGACGGCTAGTTCTCTAAGTTTTTATTTAATTATTTGGTCTACTTCTCTGTACTTCATTGGAACTTCATTGTTTCAATCGAGGTACGTTTTACTGCTGCTTTTTGTTTCTTTTGTATGCCCAGGTCCCAAAGAAACGGTTCCCCAATTCCAGCGGACCCCGATCTTACTAGGACAATCAGGCGGATCCGAAAGATAAAGCAGAAAGAAAAGCAGTCTGTTCAGCTGAACACCTCTGGAACAGACACCTTGAATTCAGTTATGTCAAAATCACTGAAGTCATATGGGGTGCCCAACCCGGATGGTCTCTCCACTGGACCTACTATGCCCACCATTGCCGCAGCAAATTTCGAAATCAAGCCTGGACTCATCAGCATGGTCCAGCAAAATCAGTTTGGTGGGCATCCTACTGAAGATCCGGCAAATCATCTACAACGGTTTCAACAACTTTGTCGAACCGTTAAACATGCCGGCGTCACTCCAGATCAACTCAAAGTCATGTTGTTCGAGTTTTCACTGAGAGATAGAGCCGAAAAATGGTTGAACGATGTGAAAGAAACCGAGTGGAGTGAGATTTCTGCTGCATTTCTAAGAGAGTATTACCCACCTACTAAAACAGCAGAAATCAGAAATAAACTAGCCACGTTTTTCCAAGAGCCTGATGAAACATTAAGGGAAGCGTGGGCTAGGTTTAGAGATTTACAGAGAGAGTGTCCACACCATAATATGGACAAATGGTTCTTGACGCAGACATTCTACAATGGTCTGCAGCCTCAGACGAAGTGTATTGTTGATTCGTCTGCAGGAGGAGTGTTTTTAGACAAGGCAGTTGATGAGGGTTATGAATTCATATCAAATCTTGCAGCCAATGACCATTCATCATCTAGGAGTTTGACTAAGAAGGTACTTGAAGGTGACGCAATTTCATTGCTTACATCTCAGATGGCGCAACTAACTCAGCAGCTAATGAAGTCTTCTAGTCCGACACCTCCACCCATGAGTATCAATGCTATGTCTGCAGTAGCACCCATTACCTCATCTTACTGCGAGGTATGTGGTGTTCAGGGTCACTTTGGGCATGACTGTCAGTTCAGTCAATTTCAGATGGAGAAGGCCAATGCCTTCCAACAAAGACCACAAACCTTCCCCCCTTCACATAACTACCAAAACCCACAAAACCATCAACCTCCACCTCCACAAAACTACCCTAAACCTTCATACCATCAAACCCCACAAAATTTCCAAAGACCACCACCACAAAACTTCCATCATCCCAATAACTTCCAAACTCCACAATATTTCCACACCCCACCTCCACAAAACAACCCACAAGAGCCTAGCAATTCTGAACTGATGAAACTGATATTGTCTATGCAAAAGGAAAATGAGGAAACAAGGAGGGCTCAAGAGAAGCACATCCAACTTCTCGAGGCTCAAGTTGCCCAGTTGGCAGAATCTAATGCACAGAGGCAGCAGGGACAATTGCCAGGGCAACCAGTTCAGAGAGAACATGTGAATGCCATCACTCTTCGTAGTGGCATTGCATATGATGCCCCTCTAGTGCCCATTGATGAGGTTACCCCGACTGCAGGGAAGAAGAGGGTGGTAGAGGAAGGAAAAAGAAAGAATTCGACGTCTGAAGTCGATTTGTCTGCAGAAGCTGAACAGACAGGGAAGAAAAAAGAGAAGGTTTCTGAAACGCCTTTTACACCAAGGATACCTTTCCCTCACAGGATGCAACAGTCCAAGGTCGATCAGCAGTTTGGTAAGTTCTTGTTTATGGTCAAGAACCTTGAGGTAACGATTCCATTCACAGACTTAATTACCCAAGTGCCTGTTTATGCCAAATTTCTGAAAGACATGATTACTAAGAAAAGAGACTTTGGTGGGGTAGAACGTGTCGCTCTTACTGAAGAGTGTAGTGCTTTTATTCAAAATAAAACCCCACCAAAGTTAAAAGATCCTGGTAGTTTTTCTATACCCTGCCATCTTGGACCTATTTTTATTGATAAGGCTTTGTGTGATTTAGGTGCTTCTGTTTCTGTTATGCCATTGTCTGTTTATAAGAAACTGAACATGGGAGCCCTTAAATGCACACAAATCACTTTACAGATGGCGGATCGTTCTATAAAATACCCTCTAGGTGTTTTAGAGGATGTTCCTGTAAGGGTAGGGAAATTCTATATTCCTGTTGATTTTTTGGTGTTAGATATGGATGAGGATGCCCAGATTCCTATTATCTTGGGTAGGCCGTTTTTGTGTACTGCTGGTGCTGTCATTGATGTCAAGTCTGGGTCTTTAACTCTGAGTGTTGGTGATGATAAAGTGATTTTTAAACTAACTAATGCTGTTAAGGCTCCTATGCTTGAACAATCTTTTTGCAGGGATAAGGTTTTAGATGAAGTAGGGGTGGAGAAGGTTCCAATTCCACCTAAGGTTGCCTCACCGTCTATAGGCATTGTCAAGAACATTTGGAGGAGAAAGATGTTTGATGAGGGTGGCACTCATTGCCAAGCCCCTCCTATTTGAGAGAGGGAGGATTCTGGTCGTGCGGGACCTTTATAAACCAGCGCTGTGCGAGAGGCAACTCGTATTTTCTTTTCTTTCCCTTTTCCTTTTCTTTTTATTATGCTTCCTTTTTGTGAGCGAGAGTGAGGGTACTAACATTGTTTATCCTCTTAGCATAGTCCTTATCACCTTTTGGCATTGAGGACACTACCAAGTTCAGCTTGGGGGAGGAGTTCTGTTTGTATTCCTTATCTCTTTTACTGCTTTCTAGGATAGATTTACTGCTTTCAAAAATACTGAAAAAAATCAAAAAAATTATGGTTCCCATGACTGGTTTAGTTGCCTCCCTGTGCCCCTTGTTGTGCTCTATTTGAAATTGATTTGACTTTGTTTTCTGGATAGCTGGGCATTTGTGATCTTGAGGCTATGATTTGATGTTTGATTGCTATGATTTCGAGCATTTCTGGATTATATTAGACCACTTTGTGCTGCATACCTGAATTGGTTAGACTGTGAGGCCTCTTTGTAGCCTATTGGATTCATATTATTATCCAGTCTATTCTTGTGTGTTAGTTCCTCTTTAGTGGATTGATCTTGACTTTGACTTCGTACTTGTCTGATTTTAGATGACTTGTAGCATGTGCTGTGATAGAGGCGTTCTTTTGTCTTATTCTTGAGCTTCAGAGTGAGTTTTTGATATACTTTTATCCTCCTTAGCCCCGCTGAGCCTAATGACTTGTTTCGTGTTACTTAAACCCCTATTATGAGCCAAAAGCCTTCACTTGATATTATTCCAAGCCTAGCTTGGGGGAGCTTTTGTATGGGTTGAGTTTGAGATTGGTTTGTTGGTTTAGTTTGGTTTTTGAGGAATTTAAAAGTGTATTTGCTGTGGTTTGAGAGTGAGAAAGAGAAAAGAAAGAAAGCAAGTTTAGAGTTGCGTGAATGAAATTCAGAAAAATGAAAGAAAAATGAAATGAAAATTCAAAAGAATTCTAGTTCTTTCATTCACGTACGTTCATAAAAGAATATTCGCTCCATTGCTAGAAAATTGGGTTTGTTATGAGCTTTTCATTGATTTATGAGAGTTGGGTTACTTTACATGGTTTTATGGTGATTGTTGGGAGTTGTGTAGGCCATCTTAGGCCTTGTTTGAATGATTTATGCTCCCCCTTTCTTGGTTTTTCCACCACATTACCCAAAAGTATCCCCTACCTCTCGCCCAAGCCCCATTAAAACCCTATAAAGTCCTCTTGAGCTTATGTCTGCATTGTTCATTTGATTGATTTCGAGTCAGTTTGTCAAAGTTAAAGAGTATTTCTGCTAATTGAGTCGACTTGACTAGGATGAGCGTCATTGAACCTTCTTAAACACATGAGAGTGTGAGTGGGAAGGGTACTTATGGTCGGGTTGGTGAGTGTTCGGGCACATTCTTTGCCTGCCACAAAATTGAGAGGAGTGACACCCTTGTGAGTGCCTTTTCAGGACTTGTATGCTTTGTGGATGCTTGAATTTGATAAATTGCTTGAATGATTGGTGGTTGGATGGATTTGATTAGCCAAACTTGAATTATGCCTGCTTGAACGATTCTTAGTCTTGAAAATGTTTTGAGCTTTGATTTGTTTCTATCTTTGGGGTGAGGTAATCTATTCCATGTTCATGTGCTGTTTGCTTGAGGACAAGCAAAGGTTTAGCTTGGGGGAGTTTGATATCACGTATTTATATAGAGTTTTCTCCTTTATTTACAAGCTAATTTGTGCGTCATTGGAGCTCTTGGGAGCTATTTTGTGCTAACTTTCGTATGCAGTTGTGGTTTCGTGTTTTAGTATTGAATTGCAGGTTTTATGGAGTTTTCTCCTTATTCCCGAGCCATTTGGAAGCAACCACGGCTTTACGAGATGTTATGAGGCACGTAGGGTGGCTCACGAGCTTTATGGATAGTTTAGGAGGTCCCAAGACCCCTAAACGTGAAGATTAGAGAGCAAAGGAGTCAAAAGGAGTTTTCCGTGCACTGATCGGGCAGAAATAGCCCGATCGGGCGAAGTATTTATGATCCGGTATAAAAGTTGCGGACCCGATCGGGCGATGTTTGCCCGATCGAATCGGGCGAGGAAGCATGTCCCCAGACCCGATCGGGTGGCTACCGCCCGACCTGATCGGGTGGAGTGCTGCTTGGTCTCGTTGCGGTGCTACAGGCGAGGGGAACACGCTGGCCCAAGTTGTCGCCAGACCCGATCGGGTGACTACCGCCCGACCCGATCGGGTGGGCCGTTTTCTCACCTTATTGCTGCACTGCTGCTGCCAGAGCCCAGAAGTGAAGTTGGGAGAATTTGTATGTGGACCCGATCGGGTACTGTGCTCGGGCCCGATCGGGTCTGGTGCTTTAATCGCGCTTTCTCACTTTTTGTTTCCGTTTTTAGTGAACTTGAGGGGTATTATAAATACCTTTTCCTCATTATCTTTCATGCATCTTTTATTCATCTTTCATGAGGTTTTAGACTAATTTTATTCTTCATTGTTCTTAGTTTAATTCAAACACTTTAGATTAATTTAGAGGTGATCAAACCTATTTCGATTTCAATAAAAGTTCCTGCTTTCCGTCAATTGGTACTTTTCTCTACTCTTTGTCTCTTTAATCACTTTGATTGCTTAGTTTAATTATTTAATTGTTCATGATGCAATTCTTAGGGTTTCATATTAGTTTTGTTGTTGCCGATTCAATTATGAGTGAGTAGTTCTCTTTCTAGGGTGTTAGATAGGAAAGCCATGTTTATACCATGATTGTGATTTAGATTTCTATCAATTTCTAGGACTTGATTAGGGTGATTGTGATGTGGTTTGTTCTTATTGAGTAATTAATGTCAGTGTACAATTTCATTGATTGCTTGTGGTTAATAGTTGTTTGCACAGATCCGTCTTACGACTAGAGGCCTAGGACACATCAGTAGTTCTGATTACGTTAGTGAACATGCGGCGTATGTTGAACTATGAGCGTTGAGTCTTAACCATAGCTCAACATAGGCTCTAATCTCCCGACTCTTGACGTAGGTTTTAATAGTAGTTGACCCTATTTGATTGGTATAAGCATGGTGGACCGACCTAATACCCTAGACTTTTATTCCATAGTTTAATCCTCGATTTATTCAGTCTTCCGTAGTCTATTCCTTAGTTTAATTAATTCCTTCCTGATTTCATCTGGAGTAGCTGAATTGGTTGATTATTGATTTAGAAACTCTGTCTCCCTGTGGATTCGACCCTGCTTCCACTGACTACCTAGTTAGAGGTCCGTAGGTTTATTTTTTATTAGGCGATACGACTAAAGCCTATCAGCTTTAATGTGCAGATATGCTATTTGAAGAGAAACTTGAGCCATACTTGCCCCAAACGTGCAAAAAGACGAGCTACTTACTGAGTAGTAGCTCTCCCGATCAGATCGGGTGGCTGATGCCCGATCGGGTGGGCGAGAAATTTCACAGAGGAAGAAAAAGCATATCACCCGATGACATCGGGCAAAGTATGCCCGATCGGGTGCGCAACCCTAGCACCCGATCAAAAATACCTTGCCCGATCGGGTGCTTCATCGGGTGCTTGAGCGAAGTCAAAAAGTCAAAACAGTTGAAAAGGTGATTTCGCCTGATGGCATCGGGCACACTTCGCCCGATCGGGTCCGCAACATCTGCACCCAATCAAAAATTCAATTGCCCGATAAAGCGGTCGATCGGGTGAAGTGATAATTCTGACAGGAAAAAAATTTGAATTCCGCCCGATCGGGCGGCCAAGTACCCGATCGGGCCTGCGACCATAAAACCTCCTTTTACACGGATTACACCCCTTTTCTCACCATTCATTCCTCATCCTTTCAATCAACTCTCTCTCTCTCTCTTCACTCATCTTCAACCTCCAAACCCCTAACCTCCATTAAAACTCTATTTTTCCACCTCAAAACTTCATCCCTTCTCCTCCAAACTTCATAAAAACCCTTCCTTTCCTCCTTTCACCCTCCATCTCACAAAATCTCATTCACCAAAATCATCTTCCCACTCCCATCTCTTCCCACATTCACCTTAAACCCCATCTTTGTGTTACAAGAGGTTACAAGGCTCATTTTCTACCATGGCAAGCAAATTCCGAAGGCTTATTCGAGGTGAAGGCTCGCGATCTAGGAGAGAGGCAACACCACAACCACCACCACCACCACAAGTTCCGCGGGATCCTCAATACCCGGAAATCATTTTCCGGGACGATGAACATCGCGAGAAATTCTTGCGATTTAAAAAACGTGAGGTACTTCCTACCTGATTTCTAGATGTTGAGCTTTTGTCTAAACTTGGTTTAACTGATGATTTTAAGGATTTCATGAACGTTCTAGGCATGGAGATGCTTTATAATGTACATGTTAACACTTATCCTCCTCTAGTCTATGAATTTTTTAGTAGTTTTAGTTTGACAAAGCCCCGGGCCGGTCCGGTCACCCATGTTCACTTTAGTCTTTTAAACCAAGAGCACTCCCTTATCCTTAGGGAATTTGCGAGGGTTCTTAGGTTACAGGTACGGGGTGACTACTACCCACCCGACCACTTTAGGATGGCCGATACTTATGTTATGCTGACAGGGGACCCTACGCCCTTTGACATCCAACACTGTCATTGGGTGAACTTCCATCACCCTATTTTTAGCATTTGGATACGGTTCATGGCCCAGACTCTGTTGGGACGGTTTGAGGGTCACTTGGTCCGGGGGGCCGAGTTAGTTGCTATAGCTAGCTATATTGCTAAAGGATCTAGGGAGCCATTTCAGTACAACTTGGCTCACCATATCGCTATCCAGTTCGAGCGTATCTCGAACTAGCTCCCTAAGCCAAGGGAAGACGGTAGTTGGACCTCTAGGAGGTTAGTTAACGGGGGGTTGATCACATTGTTTGCCCGGCAAATTGCCGGCTTTGACGAGACTCAACGTACCCCCGTCCTAGGCCCTACCCTCATTGACCTCACCTATCTCAACACCCTCAAAGTCCTGAACCGCCTGCCTGACCATAGATTTCAGTGGGTGATTAAGTCCAAAAAATCCCTCATTCTGCCCGACTCTAGGGCCCGACTACGGCCTCGTCAGGCCAACTACCTACTCCCTATAGAGGGAGTCGACCTAGTTGTCCCTGACCCAGAGCCCCCACGCCGTTCTTACCATAGGCGGCATACGCCGATTTTAGACGAGGGCGCCTCCACTTCTGCTCCCCCTCCCCCTCACACGGACTCATTTGACTTTACCTCTATGATGTCGACCCTAGGTCGCATGGAGACGGGGATGGGTAGAATGGAAGGGCTGATCAACGCGAACACCGCCACCCTCGCGGGCTATGGCACTCGCATCGATCAGCTCTATACCAGTATAGACCAGATGGGGGGCGGATGGACACCTTTGCTACGACCAGCACTACGCCCTTTATCCTCTCTATGACGACTATTGTAGGCGTGGCATTATTGAGCAGACTGCTCAGCACCCCTCGTTGTACCATTGGAACCCGAGTTATGGTCAGCCTACTGGTCAGAGCGATGACATGGCAGAGGATGAGGAGGATGAGCCTGCTCGTCACTCAGTCTCTTTAGGAGACTTTGGCCTAGGTCCTAGTGGTTTTGGAGGTGGTTTTGATGCAGGTCCTAGTGGATTTGGTGGTGGGATGAGTGGTCCCTCCGGTGGTGGTTTTACCGATGGTGGTGGTACTTCTAGTGGTGGTTTCTTCAGTGACCCCACTAATGATGATATGGGCGGCTGATGCCCTTGTTCTCTCCTTTCCCTCGTTGCAATGAGGACATTGCCTCGTTCAGCTTGGGGGAGAATCTCTCACTGTGAGTATAGTTTATTGCTTTCTAGTATAGTTTACTGCTTTTTAGTGTAGTTTAAAGCTTTGATAGTTTAGTTTACAGCTTTAAGAAAAATTGGAAATTTTGAAAAAAAAAAAATATGTTTGATCATGAGTGGTTTGATTGCCTCCCTGTGCCCCTTGTTTTGCTTTATTGAGAATGATTTGACTTTTTTTCTGGATAGCTGGGCATTTGTGATTATGAGGCTTTGATTTGATGTTCGACTACTTTGATTTCGAGCAATTTCTGACTATGATATACTACTTTGTGCTGCATACCTGATTTGGTTAGACTGTGAGGCCTTTTTCTAGCCTATTGGATTCATACTTTTATCCAGTCTATATTTTTGGTGTGTTAGTTCCTCTCTAGCGGATCGATCTTGACTTTGACTTCGTACTCATTTGATGTTTGGTGACTTGTTACACTTGCTATGATAGAGGCGTTCTTTTGACTTATTCTTGAGCCCCAAAGTTAGTTTTTGATACATTTTTATCCTCCTTAGCCCCGCTGAGCCTAATGACCTTGTTTCATGTTACTTAAACTCTTATTATAAGCCCATGGCCTTTGTTTCGATATTATTCCCAAGCCTAGGTTGGGGGAGCTTTGTGTATAGGTTGAGAGTGAAGTTGGTTTCATGGTTTGGTTTGATTGTTGAGGAATCAAAAGTGTATTTGTTGTGGCTTGATTATTAGAAAAAGAAAAGAAAAGGCAAAATTAGAGTTGCGTGAATGAAGTTCAAAAAAATGAGAAAACAATGAAATAAAAGTTCAAAAGAATTCAAAGTTCTTTCATTCACGCACGTTCATAAATAAAGTTTCATGTCATTGCCTAAAACTTGGGTTTGTTGTGCGTATTCATTGAATTTGGAGAGTTGGTTTATTTTTCATGGTTTTATGGTGTTGATTGGGAGTTGCTTAGGCCATCTAAGGCCTTGTTTGAGTTTTCATGCTCCCCCTTTCTTGGTTTTTCCACCACATTACCCAAAAGTATCCCCTACCTCTTACCTAAGCCCCATTACAACCCGGAAAAGTCCTCTTGAGCTTGTGCCTACAATGTCTACTAGATTGATTTTGGTCATTTTGTCAAAGTTAAAGAGTACGTCTTCTAGTTGAGTCGACTTGATTAGGATGAGCGACATTTTACCTTCTTAAACACATGAGAGTGTGAGTGGGAAGGGACATTTATGGTCGGGTCGGTGAGTGTTCGGGCACATTCTTTGCCTGCCACAAAATTGAGAGGAGTGACAACCTTTGTGAGCACCTTTTCAGGATTTGTATGCCTAGTAGTCACTTGAACTTGATGAATTGCTTGGATGATTGGTGGTTGGAAGGATTTGATTTGCCGAACTTGAATTATGCCTGCTTGAACGATTCTTAGTCTTGAAAATGTTTTTTGAGCTTGAATTGTTTTATTTATGGGGTGAGGCAATCTATTCCACGATCATGCTCTATTTGCTTGAGGACAAGCAAAGGTTTAGCTTGGGGGAATTTGATATATCGATATCTTATAGAGTTTTTCCCTTTCTTTACAAGCTAAATTGTGCTATATTGATGCTCTTAGGAGCTATTTATGCTAACTATTTCGATATAGTTGTGGTTTGTGTGTTCTATATCATTTTGCAGGTTTTAGGAAAAAACTCCCTATTTACTTGATGTTTTGAGCACCACGCTATAGAGGGAAGTTATGAGGCATCTTTGAGGTCTCAAGATGGTATTTGGACCCCATTATGAAGAAGTAAGTGTGCAAAAGACTTGGCGTCTGAAGCCAAGCAAAGCAAGGGAAGAAGAAGACTCGCCCGATCGGATCGGGCAACAACTGCCCGATCGGGTACGAGTGAAGAAGCTGAAGTTCAGGTTTCCCGCCCGATCGGGCGGCCTTGCCCGATCACATCGGGCGGAGCAATACTTAGCCATTCTTGCTGTTTTTTCGAGAGCTGAAGAAGACATCCACCCGATGGCATCGGGTGGACTTGCCCGATCGGGTGCTGGGCCCCGATCGGGTGGAAGCTGCCCGATCCCATCGGGTGAAGCCTATTTTGTTGCTGCTGGAGACTTGTTCCCAGGCCCGATCGGACGGCCTTTTGCCCGATCGGGTGGATGACACGGGGATGCGATTTTCGTTATTTTCCCCACTCTATCTTATTGTTTTCTTAGGACCTATAAATACTTTTTAGGTTTTTTTATTTGTATCTTTCATATTATTAAACACTTAGAGAGCTCTTAGCCTAGTTTATTGTTGCTTTCGATTGTAGAAGAGATTCAAGTACAATTTCAATTCAATTAAAGTTTCCGCTTTCCGTCAATTTGGTAATCGTCTTGCTTATTGCTTTATTCCTTTATCTCAATTACTTTAGTTCAATTGCTTATTTCTCAATTAGTTCATGATGCAATTCTTAGGGTTTTTAATTAGTTTTGTTGTTTAATTCGATCATGTCTGAGTAGTTCTCTTTCTAGGGTGTTAGAAACTCTGTCTCCCTGCAAATTCGACCCTGCTACCACTGACTACCTTAGTTAGAGGACCGTAGGTTTATTTTTGATTAGGTGACACGACTAAAACCTATCATACCTCCTTAACCTTATCAACACTTTGGTAAGTCCTAAGGTGTTGTGAGACCATATACTTCGACATTTCTACCCAGCTAACTTTCAAACATTTTGTTAACAAGTCTGTGATAAGCAGAGAGATCTTGTGTTAAGTCCTAAATAAAAATTGAAACATTCTACTCGCTTCAGGTCAAAGAAAAAAGTACAAACATACCTTGTTACCTGATTGGTAACGTATTTTTTAGCCCGAAGGGGCTTATAACAAAACAATAGACGCCCAAGCTTGTGATGAAGGTCGTATGCACCTGATCTTCCTCGACTAGGGAAACGTGGTGATATCTGGCATTTGCATCCACAAAAATGATGGACAACTGTCGATTCAACAAGCTTTTCTATCATGGGTATCTGGAAGTTGTCTTTTTCGCAAACTTTGTTCAAATCACTGAAGTCGACGCACATTCTCTAGGATTCGTTCGGCTTCCTTATTAGTCAAAGTCAATTATTGAAGATAAGCCTATAATAGTTAGTTAATTCGCGAATTAAACGCGAATAATATGCCGTACACGTTTTTAAAAAATAGAAAAAAAACGTCATAGCCTTATTAAACGGAAAAAAAAGGCACTTAAACATTTTAAACGAAGAAAACGTTTAAAACACGTTTTTATGCAAAAAAAAAACGTTTTAAACCCTTTTCTATCCTGCTTCACCCTCTCAGTCAGTAAGTCGCAGCTACTCAGCTGCTCAACCCTTCACCTTCATCGGCATCTTTGACCATTGGTGCCATTCACCATCGGTGCGGATATGGCCGACAGAAGACACCGCCGACACCGCCGATGGAACAAATTTCCACACCTCACTATAAGTTCGTTTTTTTGTTTTGCTTTCTTGAATGTAAAATTGTCAAATTAGAGTGAACAAAACTCTGATTATAAAGGCCAAAATGAAATTGTTAAAGTAGGCCGCAATCAAGAAGTTGAACCAGAAGGTGAAGTCTTTAAGAATTTGATGTTGAGAGTATGATACAGAAGCAAGAAACAAATATTTCAGGGAGAGGGTTTTTAGGGAAATCGTTGTGTATGGCCACATCAACATATTTAACTGGTTTAAGAGTTCTACATGAAGTGAATTTGATTTTCTTATGTTCTCACTTCTACCATTTTCCTGTTGTTCGCTCTATTTAGTTGGAATGAATTCAATCTTTATTTTCTTTATTTATGATGCATATATATGTACTTGTATTTTCCAAATAAAACATAATATAAGTACAAATGCATAAAAATAATAGTCGAATCTTCGACCGAATTTTTCAAATTAAAACCGTTTTAAACGTATATACATAAGTATCTGAATTATAAAATTCAACGTTTTTTGGTCAAATATTTAACCATACTTTTCAAAATTTTGTCATCTTAAACGCGCCGAATTAAACTCCTCGTCCCGTTTTTAACTAACTAAGGCCTATATGCCTTATCCTTGAAGCATTTGGGTTCAAGCTTAATTCAAACTCATCCTTTGTGTCCATGCTAAGATGGGTTGAAGATCCAGTCCAAGAATGGCGTCCAAGTTGAGTCCATTAGCAGTCTTAAATATTTTTATTAAGTCATTTTTATCAGCAAAATAATAGGTTAGAAATTCCCTTAAGTATTTCGGGTATTAAGAAGTTATTAGAAAGTATTGAGTCCTTGTAATCCAAGTAGACGAGTTCCATGCTAGGTGGCTTGAGCTGTATATTCCTTTAGCTTGTGTTCACACTAGTAGAAGTCTAGAGAGATCAAGGTTGATTATTTCGGCTTTAGTTAGGGGAATTGATTCTTTATTTTCTCCTTTATCCTCTCCTAGAATCTAGGGATCATGATGCAAGTTTCTAGGTTGTCATTTACTAAAATTAATTTGCTGATTTTCGGCCTTGTTGATTGGAGAGCAAGTTTATTTTCTTGTCATGAGTAATATAAATTCATTCATGCCACATTACTAGATTATAAGTTATTTGAGTAAAAACTTTGTTTAATGAATTTGATTGTTCTTACAATTATTTTAGGCCACTAATAATAATTTAGGAGTGTTTTATTCTTACTTCTACCTAGATTTAGGAGTATTTTAAGTGAGATTAAGAGTTAATTAGACTTTCAAGGGTGTTCGTTTAATTAACATATCCAGTTACTTGACATTAAACTTTTGAACTAAGACAACATTTTAGGTTCCTTTTCTTCGATTACATTGGTTGTGCCGTTTTGGACATTGCAATCATAACACTTAGAACCTGGTTGTGAACAGTCCAATTAGGAAACATCTTTGAGCGCCACTGCTTCATCTTCTTCGACTGGCTGAGGTCGATTAAGGTTGGTTGGATTCTCATTGTACAAGAGGTCGAGAGGGGTGGGTGATTTTGTCAGTTCATCATCGTCTCTCTTCCTCTTATTAGAGACATTTTCAGTAGCTTATTCACCTTTGTTTCTAAGGCTATTCAGCTAACATTCTCTTACTAATTGCTGATGGCCATGAGGCTGACCGACTGTTCCTTTGTCGGCTTCAAACAGAAGCAAGAGTTGGTAAGTAGAGATGGTTTCCATAATCTTGTTCAATGTAGGTTGATCAATGATTATGTTGTAAGCTAAGGGAGTTCAATGTTGACTACCAAGAAGTTCACCGGGAGGCCTCTCCCTTTGCCTTTCTCCCCAAATCTACTAAGGGCCTGTTTGGTTCAAAATATTGGAATGGTATGGATTGGGATCTCATACTAGGGTGGAATGGATTGAAAACCCCATACCAACATTAAACTATTTGGTTCAATTTTGGAATGGATTCTACCTCCATTTCAATCGTTTGCTTCATTTTTGCAATGGGTTCTAACTATTTATTTTCTCGTAAATTATTTAGTAGTATATTAATTATAATCATTTTTCTTAAGATGAGCACATTTTTTAAAACTATTTTTTAATAACAAATATTGATTATAAAATTTTAAAAAAGAAAAACTCAAACCCTCCCCCTCTACCAACTGACCATCGAAATCCTCCTTCGCAAACCACCATTGTCTGTCGTTGATGACTTCCATTTGGGTCCTTTTCAAATCACCATGGTCTGTCGTCGTCGGCTTTCCGGCTTTGTATGTCCTTCGCAAACCGCTCCCACCGGACTCCTCCTTAGCAAACGACTTCGACCCAGCCTTACTTCTTCTTTCCTGCTTTGTCTTTCATCGACGTCAACGGCCTCATGGTTGTTGTCACCGGCCGTTGATAATGAAAACCCATGATAATCTTTCATCAGTTCGACGGCTACCCAACCCTTCTTCTTTTCGAGGTTAGGCTGAAATCTTCTCGACAGGGAAGGGGTGATGTAACAGCCCGGATTTACCGACCAACTTAATTAGAGCTAAACACAGCGGAAAGCTTAATCCGGACTATTACCATCACACTCATCGTCCTAAAACGACGAGTATGGAACTCTAAAAACCTGAACTTTTTAAAACTTTAACTATAAAACATTAACACTAAATGAAGTTATCTAAATGATCTGAATGGTGTTAATTAAATAATAAAAGTCTACAGAAAATTCGGCAGAGCTCCGTTTGAAATATGAACCGCCTAAAATTTAACTTAGGACTCGCGTCCAAATTATAAACCTGTATAACATTTTAATATATTTCCAGCAACTATTTCCAGCTTCTACTTTACAAGTTCCTATTTTAAAACTTTTTACAACATAACTAATAACTACGTTGTTACAAAATCGATCGTCCTCGCCTCAATACATATAAGGATAATTGCAATAAGAATTCCTGCATCAAAGCCTCATAACTTCACTGCTTCCACCTGAAACTAATTACGGGCTGCCACCCACCCAAGTGACAGGCCACAGAAATGACAAAACAAAACATTTGACTCACATCAGCAACGCGCTGAGTACTAAACCCGTAAAACAAATAAAACATGCTTTGGTGGCTTTTGTTCAAAACACTCGTCACATATATTCAATGCAATTCACATAAACTCCATATATACTTCAAATCACTTACTCAACAATCCTTACAACAATATACAACTCTTATTGAAATCGTAGTTCATAAGAAAAGGTAATAGCGATATAATATTCATTTGAAAACTCGGCTTATTTTCAAAACATTTAAGTTTCTTACAAGAAACATTCATTTTCATTTCTTATCTCGTTGTGAACGCGAGTGGAGAGGGGTACAACGTACCGGCTGTCTCCAAACTGTTGAGGGTCGTCACCCCACCTTTTATGTTCTGCTTGCAAGACTTAACTGGACATGTCCTTCAACGTCAGGATTTCGCCCCTCCTGATTGGGTAACAGCTAGGGAATACCCGCCCTAACCCGGATGCATGTTCACAACCTCATTTCACCATTCTTATTTATATTATAAATATTCAACATAGTATGTGGCGACTCATTCACCTTATTTCACATATCACATATCACCTTGTAACACATTCTCATAAATATCACACTTTAATATTCGTAAATCAAGTGATATATAAAGTAATCGATTTGAAAATCATTTCAAATAATTATAAAGATATTATCAACATGGCTGATATCCCACAAGACCTCTATGGCTAATTCCTTTTCCAATAACGTCTCCAATCGAATCACTTCACCGACCTCAACATAGTCATTTACTAATCAGTCGTAAACTCAACCTCCATAAGTTACCTTAATAACCTCAACTCCTCTTATTATAACTCCCTACTAGTGTATACCTCAGTAATGGAACAGAACGATACTCATTCTATATTAGAGTCACTCGGACAAGCTAGCCCTAAATGTCTTCCTTTTATTAGATTCTTTTGTGAATCTCCCAAATCAACAACAATTGAACATAACAACTAATTCTCCAATCACAACTAGGACATTTACGTAGCTTGACTAATCTCTAAGAAGGTTCTGCTAATCTTAAAACATAGACTTGATAAGATCGGGGATGATTCAGTTTAGTATATTAACTCTTAATTCATATAACCGTCATTAACTTTGCGACCTCTATGTCTTGTTATTATTAACAACCAACAACAACTAGGATTAATGTCCTTATATTCCCGATATATAGCCAATTATATAGATTAATATTTCAATTTAAGACTCTAAGTTGGGAACCCTTATGTTAATATAAATTATTAATTCAATTCTAAGATTCAATTCTAGGTGGTTCATGAAATGATTATTCTTAGCCAAGTTAGATTTTATTCCATACGTTTAACTCTGAAGATTATTCCAAACTGATCTCAATACTAATAACGTATATAAGTTAATTTAAAACTCTAAATGAGACTATTCAGTACTCTTGGATACTATTCAATTGACACATAGGTCATCCTCGTTCTTAAACCAAAACCACAACTAATGACACTTATACAATATATTTAATTTAACGAGAACTCTCAGAGCTTATATTCAATTTATATTTATAACTTGCTACTAACTAATGGATATCTTTAGACTTGGACTTAAGTTTCTTAATTACACTGAACTAACTAACTCCGTTCTTTTAGGCCAAGACTAGTTGATTTAATTCTATAAACCGATTCAAATTACTTTCCAAATTAATAGTGATCCGATCCCTTACTCAATTTCTTATTATTAAAATTACTTAACTCAATTCATAAATGAACTTAGGCTAATTCACTAATTGATTCATAAAGATTATGAAATTATTGAACTCTTTAAGTATACTGCCTCCTATTTCAATCCATCCCTTTTTGTTGCTGATTAAGTTTTAGATTAGATATCGATAGTGAATTAACATTTACTAATTTAGTATATTCCAAAAGCTTACTTATAAAGAAAAATCAAGAATACTTCCTATTAATTCCATGCTTCCTGCACACGTACTATCAACCTTAAAATCCTTCACACTCACAATTCTCACACTCGATGATTATTTAATCCCTATTTGAATTTAACCCAAAACAAATATTCGGCATATACCATCATTTCACACTCCAAGGTTTTAAACATACCTCGAGCAATCACTCAACGCTAATGAACTTCAATCGAGTCATAGCTATTCAACAAATAACAAAGTTCATATTCAATCTTAGTCCCTTATTTCAGAAATCAATACTAATTCGGAATCTAACCTCAAGATGGTATCAAAGATAGATAAAATCTAATTGGAAACTCTAACTAAAGAAGGCTATCACAACAATAAAACAACGAGGCAGGAACAACAACAACAGCATCAGACTTCAAACAACAATGACAACATCCAAGTATCTCAGTTTATATCAACTCACTAATATAATCTTAAATCAGTAACTAAACAATCGAAATTCATTTCTAACTTATAACCGAACAAAATTAGATTAAACATCAACTAATCTAACAATAGGTTTAAAACTGAATTGATGTTCTATAATCAAAAGTAGTAGTTTAGTACCTCAGTTAGGGTTTCAAAGTGAGCAAGAACGGTAGTGGAGGTGGGGGTTTACGCACGCGGGTGCCACGCATCTCCCCCAAATTACTCCAAGAACCCTTCTTTTTAGGTAAATTCGCTGAAATTGGTTGAGGGTTTGGGTGTTTTGGAATTTGCTCTACCTAATTCCCTCTCTATTCGCCGAAAAATCGGCCGGAAATGGCCTGTGTTTCGCGGTCGTGGCTGCTGCTCACACGTTTCTCCCTCTTTCTTTCCTCGACGGCTCGTGTTGGTGGTTGCGGCGCTGGCTTGCCGGAGTCGGCCTCCTTCCGGTCGTCTTCTTCCTTCCTCGCCGCTCTTCTCCTCTCTCTCTCTCTCTCTTCCTCTTCCCCTGTTTCTCTCGTCCTTCCTGGTTCTGTTTCCTCTTTGCCGTGGAAACAGACCCCCCCTTCCCTTATTGTTTTCCTTTTTTTTTTAATTGTTGAGTCACTCATCTTCACTCCCTCACTCACACATAACCCCCTTCCCTTCTCTCTAAATGACACGCCCCCCTCACCCTTATTTCTTTTTTTTTTTTGTTTTATATTCTAACTTCATTAAATAAAATACCCCCTTCTCTAATATATTTATTTTTACACATATATAAATATAATTAATTTATCTGTTTGAAATATAAATCTCATTAAAACTAATATTCAAGCCCATTTCTTATATTAATAGTAATTCAAATAAAATAATTAAATATAATTACGTCAATAAATATAGTACGACTTCTTAATAATAATATATAAAAACAAATATAAATTTTCATTTAAAACACAAGGATTTCAGAAATTAATTAAAATAATATTATAATTAACAATTAATAAAGGTGCTCCTAAAACAGAGCTATTACAGGTGATAAGTGGGCGGTTGTGTGGGGAAGGGGGTGGCGGGAGGGGGGTAGTGTGGGGAAGGAGTGGTGTCGTGGTGGGAGTGGATCCTCTAGTTTTTAGGGTTTGATACCAAGTTGGAATGGAGTCTCAATTTAGGGATGGGGGTAAGTTTCTGATTCCAATGGATTGAGTGGAGTTAGATACCCATGGGTGTCACATTCAAAAGAAAAATAAGCTAACACAACACTTGGGTGGCTTCTAATCCATACTATTCCATTCCAAGTTGGTGAACCAAACACCTCCTAAGTAGCTTGATCACTCCAAGAGGGTGAATAGACTGCACCCCGAAGCCAACCAAGGGTTGGTCACTTACTTGAATATCTTCCTTTTCATACTTCAGCTTCAAGATAGGGACGTGCACAAAAATTAAATCCGAAAAATTCGATCCAAAAATCCGACTATCCGATCAAGAATTTCGGATATCCAATTCGGTTTTTCAAAATTCGTATATTTCGGATCGGATATCGGATTTTTAGCCGGATAATCAGATCGGATCCGGATAGGTGTTTTGGAAATTCAAATAATCTGAAAATCCGGTTTTTTAAAAAAATGTATTTTTTATATTGGCCCAATGTAACGCCTCGACTACTAAGCATCTTTATTAGGTTAATCAATCAAGTATTAGCAGCGGAACATCCTAGTTAGTCAGTGTGTTACTGTCGCACTTCCCATTGGGAAAATACAAGGCAACATAATATCATAAAACCAAATCATAACATTACTTAAAATTTAGACAGAATCATAATTAACTAACTGGTCTTAACCACTGTCTTCAGGATTAACATTCGTAAGTTAAAGTTACATAACCGTAATATTAACTAAATTAAATAGTGGATATTTCCTCACAGCTACGTCATTCCTTCATCCCCATCGGTACCTAAAACAAAAAAACAAAACGTCATGAGCCGAGGCTCAGTAACATACTACCCTAACATCGTAAATTCATTTCAATTCATTGTATTTGTAAAACATGGGAATAGAAATAACGTAAATCAGTTTGAAAACAAATAATTGATACCAAAATAATTCATCCAGAAGTATCATGTGGTATCATCTTCATTATCAGAGTTATTCACATATGACATTCATTTTGGTAACTTGGCGAGTATAACAGAACATAAGCCACGGAGAACATAAAGTACTCCAACAGAAGGTGGCGTGCCACGGGAGATTATATCCCCAACGGAAGGTGGCATAATAATAACAGAATATGGATGTCACGGGAGATTATTATCCCCCAACAGAAGGCGACGGGGCCGCCAGAATGGAATGTGCACGACCAACATAACAGAATACTGCCAAGAACCATCTTTCACTTTTCTTTATCATGTTTCATATCTTATTATGATCATACTTCAACAAACCATTTGCAGAAAACATTTATAACACCATTTGCATAATAACGTTTCATATCCCACAATTCATAAATAACATCATTAAAACAAAACATTATCATAAAACATAATTGAAAGGGGATTGCGGGTGTTAGCAGTAGACGTTACCTCGGTCCTTGCTTAGTAATCTTGAGAGCCGGGGAGGCTTGTAATATCCCTTCCTTTTTAATCTAGCCAACGTATTAATATATTAGAGTCTTTCTTAGTTAATTCTGTAAATCGTTATTTGAGGGTTCTACTTAAGTTTGTTATATTGATTAACGTCGTTACAATTAGTTTGTTATAACGTCCTTCGTAAACATGTCGTAGTTTATTATAACTCGATTTATTCTAAACCTTATATATTTCATTATTATTTAGAAACTATACTTAAGATTTCATATTAATATCGATTATTAGATTAAGTAATTGCATAACATTAAAACAATAGTATTAAGGAAATGTAACTAAATATTGTAACAAAGTTAGCATAATTATATATTAAAAAACAAAAATGAATTCTAAATGCATATTCAATAATATTCAAAATATAAACTAATGTTTTTGCATAAACCACAGTTATAAAACATAAATGAAACAAAGCATATTAAATTTAGTTAATTAAGTCTATACTGTTAGTTTTGTGTTAGATTAGCAATGTCATGTTAGTAGTCCAATGGTCCAACTGTCCAGAAGTCCAATAATCCAAAGATCAAAAGTCCAAAAGTGCAAAGTTCAGCAGTCCAATAGTCCAAAGATCAAAAGTCCAACGTTCAAGGTCAAAGGTCCAAGATTACGGTGCATACGAAATCGTCATAAGGAATAGGTAACGTTTGATCATTTTAACTTCTTATTAAAATTAGAAATTTAAGTGACATTACTAAATCAACTCGAAATTTTACATTATCACTTAAAATGTTCCAATTATTATATTATGTTAGCCATATTAGTTTTCCAAAATTATATTAATCCCTTTCTAAGATTTATGTTAGTGTTACAATTATAATGAATATTAATTATTAATTTTCATTTAAGCATAAAAACTAGCTTAAGTATGATTAAGTTAGTTTTACTGTAAATAGTGAGTTTAAAAGCATAATAATTACCATTAAAATCAAATATGGATAATCAAGGTAATTCATTAACTATAATAACTTAGATGAGTGATAAGTAATATGTTAACTACGCCCAAATATTAATCTACTTGACTTAGTTCACATAATAAGGAAGATCAGACATTTGGGAGGCAAGAAGAACAACTCACCTTGTTCCTGTTTGGCCACGGAAAGAAGCAAAGAGAGGGAGTGAGGCCTGGCTGCGGTTGTGGCGGTGTTCCAGCAGCAGGGGTAGTTGGGCTGGAGGCGTGACGACACGCGGTGGCTGGGGCTGCGCTCAGCAGCGAACAGAGGCGAGGGGCGAAAGGGAGAGACCGAGAAGGAGAAAGGCTGCAGGGGAATTGTAGGATCGCGTTTGGGTCAGCGGTGGCTTCTGGGTGTCTTCGCAGGCGGGGTGGTGGTGATTGGTGGTGTTGGCATGGGCTGCAGTCGGGATAGGGATAGCGAGGGACTGAAGGAAACAGAGGAGGAAGAAGATTGATGTTTGGGAAGCAGAGGAAGAGAAAGCAGAAAGTAGTGAAGCAATTGCTTGGGTTATGGAAGAGGTCTAGTCTGGTATTTATAGACCCATTGTCATGGCAGATTTCCAGATTTTTCTTCAATGTGCTTCTTGGTCAATAGGTTCATTAATGGGGAAGATATGTATAATCTATGGTTTTTTATTTTGTCAGGTTAAGAGGGGATTTGATGAGAAAAGTAGCTGGCTACAACCTAGGCCGGAGCATCTAGGACTCCATTAATGGAGTCAGGCGCAAGTAGGAAAAAGGGAGGGAAGAAGATGAGTGAAATAAAAAGTCAAAATTGAAGGTCAAAATTGAAGACTAAGTTGGTTTGGTCAAGTTGTAAAGATTTTCTAATTTATTTTCCCCTTTTTTAAGCATTATTATTAGCATATTGTCATTATTATTACTAATAATCTTAAATCCTTAAATTAACTAACTTGGTTGCTTAATTTACTAGTACCAAGTAGTATAGCTTTTATGATTAAAAGTAGTGTTTTTATTTCATTAAGAATTTAATTGAGATAATTTGATTAACTATTTATTACGATTATTATGAAGGTAGTTTAACTTGAGTTGTCACATTTTTAAATTCATCGTAATAATTTAGGTAAATAAAAATAATGATTTAGGACGCATTTAATTTAATTAATTAACTTAGGTTCGGGATATTACACCCAAACCCCAAATTCAAGCCCAAATATATGATTCAACATAGTTTTATTTATGTTTCACACTCTTACTCAGTTACACGTTATTTCCCTTCGTTCTCTTGCTCACCGCCTCACTGTTTCACACAACCAGGAGCCTGCCACCGGCGCTACAGAGCTCAGTTAGGGATATTATGATATTTCCCATATAATTTAATGATTGTTGTGGGAGTAGGGTTTGAATTTTGATGGGGTGGGATTATGCGTTGGAAAATGGGTTTGGGGGATGAAATAGTTAGCAATTGTTGGTCCAAGTAGGGAAGGAAGGAATAAATATTTGGAGGATATAGTATAATCAATGAAGGAGGAACTTATGTTGGAAACTAAGAACAAGCAGGAACTTTTTCATTCCATAAAGGTGGCAAAAACATTCATTTTTTATTATTGAATTCAAAGGGAAAACACATGTCATTATAAATCCGGATTACCCGGAAATCTGATCCGAAAATTGGAATATCTAAAAGTTTGGATATCCAGATTATCCGGACCGGATTCGGATCGAATTTTATGTTATCCGAAAATTTGGATCGCATTTTATGTTATCCGAAAATTCAGATCGCATTTTTTGTTATCCGAAAATTTGGATTTTCGGATCAGATTCGGAATCCGGTATTGCACACCCCTACTTCTGGAGGCATTCCCATGTGATTATACCATCTGACCTCCCATTGTCTATCAGGACTCGACCGACACGATGGTAGGCAACTTTTAATTCGATGACAAGTGGGTCATCATATGGGGTTTTAATGTGCCTTGAGCTTTCACCAAACACCATGGTGGGTGGGTGTGTCTGGCTTGCTTACTATTTCAGCGTTTTTCACATGTTAAAGGTGTTTCTTCCTAGAGATGGCAATGGGGCGAATATGGACCGGATCCCGTTGGATCCAGATCCGTTTCCCCTGAGACAGATCCAGATCCGACCCGGATCCATCGGTTCTCGAAAATAAGGACCCAGATCTAACGGGTCCACGGATCTTTGACGGATCTTGAATGGATCATCTCTTTTATTGTTTAAAAAAAGTTTATGTATACTTTTTAGATAATTATTTGTACTTTTTACACGAAAAATAAATATACATAATTTTTGCGGGGGTAAAGCAACATATTTACCATATTTTTAATCGTTATATGAATGTTTGGGAGTAACGACTTTATTATAATTGTTAGCTATTTATTGTGTAGTGGTTCACTTAATATTCATTCTCAAAGTTATATATTACATAATAAGATTATTACATTATTATCTTAATTACATACTATTTATCGGTATATTTTTTAAAAATGAATTTTTAAACGGATCTACTGGCCGGATTTGGATCTCGAGTGCAAGATCTAGATCCAGATCCGTTTGCAAAACAAGGACCCGGATCCAAATCCAGATCCGCCGGAACCAAAAGATGAAGATCTAGATTCTATTATACGGATCTGGATCCACGGATCTGGACCGGGTCCAAGATCCATTGCCATCTCTAGTTCTTCCTTGATCATCTAGTTAGGCCTCCTAAAGTGAAGTCACCCGCAATTACGCCAACGTACCCTTCAGTATAGTCAGTCATAGATTAAGCGTCTTTTTCAACTCTCTGCAGTCGTTAGTCGTGTGATCATTGATATATCGATATCTTATAGAGTTTTTCCCTTTCTTTACAAGCTAAATTGTGCTATATTGATGCTCTTAGGAGCTATTTATGCTAACTATTTCGATATAGTTGTGGTTTGTGTGTTCTATATCATTTTGCAGGTTTTAGGGAAAAACTCCCTATTTACTTGATGTTTTGAGCACCACGCTATAGCGGGAAGTTATGAGGCATCTTTGAGGTCTCGAGATGGTATTTGGACCCCATTATGAAGAAGTAAGTGAGCAAAGACTTGGCGTCTGAAGCCAAGCAAAGCAAGGCAAGAAGAAGACTCGCCCGATCGGGTCGGGCAACAACTGCCCGATCGGGTACGAGTGCAGAATTTGGAGTAAAGGTTTCCCGCCCGATCGGGCGGACTTGCCCGATGGGATCGGGCGGAGCAATACTTAGCCGTTTTTGCTGTTTTTCTGAGAGCTGAAGATGACATCCACCCGATGGCATCGGGTGGACTTGCCCGATCGGGTGCTGGAGTTGCGGCCCCGATCGGGTGGAATCTGCCCGATCCAATCGGGTGAATCCTATTTTGTTGCTGCTGAAGACTTGTTCCCAGGCCCGATCGGGCGGCCTATTGCCCGATCGGGTGGAGGATACGGGGATGCGATTTTCGTTATTTTTCCCCCTCTATCTTATTGTTTTCTGAAGACTTATAAATACTTTTAGGTTATAATTATTTTGTATCTTTCATATTCTTAAACACTTAGAGAACTCTTAGCCTAGTTTATCATTGCTTTGGATTATAGAAGAGATTCAAGTACAATTTCAATTCAATTAAAGTTTCCGCTTTCCGTCAATTTGGTAATCGTCTTGCTTATTGCTTTATTCCTTTATCTCAATTACTTTAGTTCAATTGCTTATTTCTCAATTAGTTCATGATGCAATTCTTAGGGTTTTCAATTAGTTTTGTTGTTGTCAATTCGATCATGTCTGAGTAGTTCTCTTTCTAGGGTGTTAGATAGGGAAGCCATGTTTATACCATGATTGCTATTTAGACTCCTATTGATTTCTAGGGCTTGATTAGAGTGATTGTGGTGTGGTTTGTTCTTAATTAGTGATTAATGTTAGTGGCCAATTTCATTGATTGCTTGTGGTTAATAGTTGTTTGCACAGATCCGTCTTACGACTAGAGGCCTAGGACACATCAGTAGTTCTGATTACGTTAGTGAACATGCGGCGTATGTTGAACTATGAGCGTTGAGTCTTAACCATAGCTCAACAGAGGCTCTAATCCCCCGACTCTTGACTTAGGTTTTAATAGTAGTTGACCCTACTTGATTGGTATAAGCATGGTGGACCGACCTAATACCCTAGGCTTTTATTCCATAGTTAAATCCTCGACTTAATTCGTATTATTTAGCTTACTCATTAGCTCCTTTAATTCTCCATATTTTCATCTGAAGTAGTTGGTTAATTGACTATTAATATAGAAACTCTGTCTCCCTGCGGATTCGACCCTGCTACCACTGACTACCTTAGTTAGAGGACTGTAGGAATTATCTTTGAATAGGTGATACGACTAAAACCTATCAAATTTTGGCGCCGTTGCCGGGGAGACGGCTAGTTTTCTAGTTTTTATTCGATTAATTAGCGTACTTCTCTTTGCCTCATTGGAACCTCCCGTTCCAATCGAGGCCGTTCTTACGGTTATCTTGTCGTTTTCTCTTATATGTCCAGGTATCGAAAGAAAACTCACATTATTCCTGGAGATCCTGACACAGAAGCAATACTTCGGGATCTTAGAGCAGAATTTGACCAAGAGAAGCCAGTTTCAGAGATTTCTACATTACCAATGGCGAAGTCACTGAAATCTTATGGGGTGCCTAATCCTGAAGGCATACCCACAGGTCCACCGATGCCCACTATTGCTGCAAACAATTTTGAAATCAAACCTGCACTAATTAATATGGTGCAACAGAATCAGTTTAGTGGGCATCCTTCTGAAGATCCGGCCAACCATCTGCAGAGATTCCAACAACTCTGCAGGACTGTTAAACATCAAGGAGTCACACCTGAGCAGCTGAAGGTTATGTTATTTGAGTTCTCACTCAGAGACAAGGCTCAGAGGTGGTTCAGCGATATCACCGAAACAGAATGGTCGGCGATTTCTGCTGCATTTCTACACGAGTATTACCCTCCCACAAAAACAGCAGAAATCAGGAACAAGTTGGCTACGTTTTCCCAAGAGCCAGATGAGACATTAAGGGAAGCGTGGACTAGATTCAGAGACCTACAGAGGGAATGTCCACATCATAATATGGACAAGTGGTTTCTGACGCAGACTTTTTATAATGGTCTGCAGCCTCAGACGAAGAGTACTGTTGATTCGTCTGCAGGAGGAGTCTTTTTAGACAAGGCAGTTGATGAGGGTTATGACTTCCTAGCAAATCTTGCAGCCAATGACCATTCATCATCTAGGAGTGTGACTAAGAAGGTACTTGAAGTTGATGCTATTTCAATGCTTACATCTCAGATGGCGCAACTCACTCAGCAGCTAATGAAATCCTCTAGTTCAACACCTCCGCCTATGAGCATCAACGCTATGTCAGCAGTTGCACCCATCACCTCATCTTACTGCGAGGTGTGTGGTATTCAGGGCCATTTCGGCCATGATTGTCAGTTCAGTCAGAATCAGATGGAGCAGGCTAATGCTTTTCAGCAAAGACAACCCAATAACCCCTACTCCAACACATACAATCCTGGTTGGAAAGACAACCCACTTCTTTCCTATAGAAGCAACAATGTTCAAAACCCACAGCCACAAAATTCCTACCATCCCCCACAAAATTCCTATCAACCTCCACACCACAACCCAAAACCCAACTACTACCAAAACCAAGGAAATTCTCATCATCCTCCTGGTTTCCAAAGACCTGCTCATCAGAATTATCAGCCAGCACCACAAAATGCAACCCCACAAGAGCCTAGCAATTCTGAACTGATGAAATTAATATTTTCTATGCAGAAGACACATGAGGAAACACAGAAGTCCCAAGAGAAGCACATAAAACTTCTCGAAACTCAGATTGCTCAGTTGGCAGAGACTAATGCACAGAGGCAGCAGGGACAATTGCCGGGGCAACCTACACATAGGGAGCAAGCAAATGCCGTTACTCTTCGTAGTGGCACTGCTTATGCTGCTCCTCCTATGCCCGTCGATGATGATATTGCCCCTAGCAAGGAGAAGGAGGTAGTAGAGAAGGAATTGGAGAAGAATTCGACGTCTGATGTCGAAGTGTCTGAAACAGCTGAACAGGCAGAAAAGAAGAAGGAGAAGGAGAAGGTTGCTGATACACCTTTTACACCAAGGTTGCCTTTTCCTCATCGAATGCAAAAGTCCAAGGTGGATCAACAACTTGGTAAGTTCTTGGCTATGGTCAAGAACCTTGAGGTAACAGTTCCTTTCACTGAACTTATTTCTCAAGTGCCTGTCTATGCTAAGTTTTTGAAGGAGATGATCACAAAAAAAGAGATTTTGGTGGGGTAGATAGAGTCGCACTCACTGAAGAGTGTAGTGCCATTTTGCAAAATAAATCTCCACCTAAATTGAAAGATCCGGGTAGCTTTTCCATCCCTTGTCATGTAGGTGCACTTTTTATTGATAAAGCTTTATGTGATTTAGGTGCATCTGTGTCTGTCATGCCTTTGTCTGTCTGTAATAAACTGAATATGGGAGCACTTAAGTGCACTCAAATTACTTTGCAGATGGCTGACCGTTCTATAAAATACCCTCTAGGTGTTTTAGAAGACGTCCCTGTTAGGGTGGGAAAGTTTTACATTCCTGTGGATTTTGTTGTATTAGATATGGAGGAGGATGCCCAAATTCCTATTATTTTGGGCAGACCATTTTTGTGTACTGCAGGTGCTGTTATTGATGTCAAGTCAGGATCTTTGACTTTAAGTGTTGGTGATGATACTGTCACTTTTAAACTAACCAATGCTATAAAGTCTCCTATGCTTGAAGAATCTTGTTGCAGGATAGATGTGGTAGACAAAGCTGTGATGTCTGCATTTCAGCAGATACGTGATGCTGACCCATTGGAGGTAGTATTAACTGAGAGTGACTCCTTAGGCATTGATACTGATGTTGATGCCTGTCTTGCTGATTTAGAGGGTCATGGAGCTGAACAGAAACAGGAAACTGTGATACTTGAAAGTGTATGCTCCAGTTCTACTCCTCAGGTAACTAAGGTAGAACTTAAACCACTTCCCTCTCATTTGAAGTATGCATTTTTAGATGATAAGGAAGCATGTCCCGTGATTGTCAGTACTAAACTCACAGATAGCCAATTGCAAAGTTTGCTTGCTGTGCTTCGTATCCATAAGAAGGCTATTGGGTATAGTATTGATGATCTAAAGGGCATTAGTCCTGATTTTTGTATGCATCGTATTAATCTTGAAGAGGATCACCGCCCTTGCATTCAACCTCAGAGACGTTTGAATCCTAACATGCAAGAGGTGGTGAAGAAAGAGATCATGAAACTGTTAGATGCAGGGATCATTTATCCCATTGCTGATTCGAAATGGGTCAGTCCTGTGCAAGTGGTTCCCAAGAAGGGGGGACCACTGTTGTTGAAAATGAGAAAGGTGATTTAATTCCCACTAGGACTGTGACAGGGTGGCGTATGTGTATTGATTATCGTAGACTTAATAATGCCACCCTGAAGGACCATTTCCCCCCCTTTTATTGATCAGATGTTGGAAAGGCTAGCCAAACATAGCTATTTCTGTTATCTAGATGGATATTCTGGTTTTTTCCAAATTCCCATCCATCCAGATGATCAGGAAAAGACTACGTTTACATGTCCTTATGGCACCTTCGCATATCGTAGGATGCCATTTGGATTGTGTAACGCTCCCGCTACTTTCCAACGCTGCATGATGGCCATATTCTCTGATTTTATTGAAAATATCATGGAAGTGTTTATGGATGATTTCAGTGTTTATGGTTCTGACTTTGATGTTTGCCTGCATAATTTGTCCAAAGTACTTAAAAGATGTATTGAGGCAAACCTCGTGCTTAATTGGGAAAAATGTCACTTCATGGTGAATGAAGGTGTCGTTTTAGGTCACTTGATTTCTGAGCGTGGCATCCAAGTGGATAGAGCAAAGATTGAGGTGATTGAGAAACTTCCCCCTCCAATGAATGTCAAAGGAGTGAGGAGTTTTCTTGGTCATGCGGGGTTTTATCGCAGATTTATCAAAGACTTTTCAAAAATTGCGAAACCCCTCACTCAATTGTTGCTAAAGGGTGCCACATTCGATTTTACTGATGAGTGTTTGGAGTCTTTTGACAGGATAAAGACAGCTTTGATCACTGCTCCTATTATACAACCTCCAGATTGGGATCTCCCTTTCGAGATCATGTGTGATGCTAGTGATTATGCGATAGGGGCAGTACTTGGTCAGCGGAAGGATAAGCTACTCCATGTGATTCACTATGCTAGCAAAACCTTGGATCCAGCCCAGGTTAATTATGCTACGACAGAGAAGGAGTTGCTAGCCATAGTCTATGCATTGGATAAGTTTCGAACCTATCTTATAGGTTCGAAGGTTATAGTACACACTGATCATGCTGCTTTGAAGTACTTAATGGCTAAGAAGGAGGCCAAACCTAGGCTCATCAGATGGATTCTTTTGCTGCAAGAATTCGACTTGGAAATCAAAGATAAGAAGGGCGCTGAGAATGTGGTCGCCGACCACCTTTCTAGGTTGAGGTTTGGATCCCCTTCTGACCCTCCTATAGATGATTCTTTTCCTGATGATCATTTGTTTTCTGTGTCCTCTAAAACTCCTTGGTATGCTGATTTTGCTAACTTCTGTGTTAGTGGTTTTCATCCTCCCAATCTTACATATCAGCAGCGCAAAAAGTTTTATCATGATGCTAGAATGTATTTTTGGGAGGATCCCTTCCTATATAAGAAGTGCTCCGACGGGATGTTTCGTCGTTGCATTCCTGATTGGGAAATAGAGGGGGTTTTGCTACATTGTCATAGTATGCCTTCTAGTGGTCATCTCGGTTCCCAAGCTACTGGTTTTAGAGTCTTACATAGTGGTTTCTATTGGGCTTCGATTTTCAAAGATGCCCGTGCCTTTTGTTTGTCTTGTGATGCTTGTCAAAGGACGGGTAATATTTCAAAAAGGCAAGAGATGCCACAGAGTGGGATTTTAGAGGTCGAACCTTTTGATGTTTGGGGGATTGATTTTATGGGACCCTTTCCTACCTCTTGTGGGAATAGGTATATTCTAGTGGCCGTCGACTATGTGACTAAATGGGTAGAAGCTATAGCATCACCAACCAATGATTCTAAGGTTGTGATGAAGATGTTTAAAAAGACAATCTTTCCCCGCTTTGGTGTCCCCCGTGTTGTAATTAGTGATGGTGGCTCTCACTTTCATAAGAGCACCTTCAAGACCCTATTGACAAAACATGGAGTCACCCACAAAGTCGGACTTGCCTATCACCCTCAAACCAGTGGCCAAGTAGAAGTATCTAATAGGCAAATTAAGAGAATCCTTGAAAAAGTGGTCACTAAAGCTAGAAAGGATTGGTCATTGAAACTTGATGATACTCTTTGGGCGCTCCGCACTGCTTTTAAGACTCCTTTGGGTACCACACCCTATCGACTGGTTTATGGCAAGGCTTGTCACTTACCAGTTGAGATGGAGTATCTTTCCGCGTGGGCGGTCAAAGAGATTAACCTTGATTTGACAGCTGCAGGTGAAGCACGACTTCTTCAACTCAATGAGTTGGATGAGCTCCGTTTGGATGCTTATGAAAATCACAGGCTCTATAAAGAGCAAACGAAGAAGTTGCATGATAAGATGATAGGAAAGAGAGAATTCAAGGTTGGCGACAAGGTCCTATTGTTCAATTCCAGGTTGAGACTGTTTCCTGGAAAGCTCAAATCTCGATGGTCTGGACCATTCGAGGTGACAGAAGTGAAGGCACATGGTGCCATCGAGGTTGCCAACCACAAAGGAGAGAAGTTTAAGGCAAATGGACAGCGTCTGAAGCTGTACCATGAAGGTGCCTTTGTTGGTTGTGTGGAGGAAATCCGCTTTGATTCCTCCCCACTTGATTCATCTACCTAGAGAGGTAATATGGTCGTGCGGGACCTTCATAAACCAGCGCTTTGCGGGAGGCAACCCGTATCTCTTAGTTAGATCTTCTTTTCTCTTGTTTCGTAGTTTGTAGCATGTGAGAGAGCGTGAGAGTACTAATGTGTTCCTAGATCTTGTGTGCTTTGATGTGCAGATATGCTAATTGAAGAGAAACTTGAGCCATACTTGCCCCAAATTTGCAAAAAAAGGCGAGCTACTTACTGAACAGTAGCTCGCCCGATCAGATCGGGTGGAAGATGCCCGATCGGGTGAGCGGAAATTAACATAGAGGAAGAAAAGAAAGTACGCCCGATGTTATCGGGCAAAGTGTGCCCGATCGGGTGCGCAACCCCAGCACCCGATCAAAAATACCTCGCCCGATCGGGTGGAAGATCGGGTGGATGCACAAAGTTCAAAGAAAAAAATCTGGGAAAAAGGTATTCCGCCCGACTCCATCGGGCAACATTCGCCCGATCGGGCGCGAGACTTTAGCACCCGATGAGAAAATAGGCACCCGATCGGGTGGGGGATCGGGCGAAGTGAAAATTCTGAGAAAATTTTTTTTTTTGAATTCCGCCCGATCGGGCGACCAAGTACCCGATCGGGCCTGCGACCATTAAACCTCCTTTTACACGGATTTCCCCTCTTTTCTCACCATTCACTCATCATCCTCCCAATCAATTCTCTCTCTCTCTTCACTCATCTTCAACCCCCAAACCCTTAACCTCCATTAAAACCAAACTCTTCTACCTCAAATCTCCATCCTTTCTCAACCAAACTTCATAAAATCCCCTCCTTTCCTCCTTTCACCCTCCATCTCACAAAATCTCATTCACCAAAATCATCTTCCCTCTCCCATCTCTTCCCACACTCACCTTAAAACCCCATCTTTGTGTTACAAGAGGCTACAAGGCTCATTTTCTACCATGACAAGCAAATTCCGAAGGCTTATTCGAGGTGAAAGCTCGCGATCTAGGCGAGAGGCAACACCACAACCACCACCACCACCACAAGTTCCACGGGATCCTCAATACCCGGAAATCATTTTCCGGGATGATGAACATCGCGAGAAATTCTTGCGATTTAAAAAGCGTGAGGTACTTCCTACCCGATTTCTAGATGTTGAGCTTTTGTCTAAACTTGGTTTAACTGATGATTTTAAGGAATTCATGAAAGCTCTAGGCATGGAGGCGCTTTATAATGTACATGTTAACACTTATTCTCCTCTAGTCTATGAATTTTTTAGTAGTTTCAGTTTGACAAAGCCACGGGCCGGTCCGGTCACCCATGTCCACTTTAGACTTCTAAACCAAGAACACTCCCTTAGCCTTAGGGAATTTGCGGGGGTTCTTAGGTTACAAGTACGGGGTGACTACTACCCACCCGACCACTTTAGGATGGCCGATACTTATGTTATGCTGACAGGGGACCCTACGCCCTTTGACATCCAGCACTGTCATTGGGCGAACTTCCATCACCCTATTTTTAGCATTTGGATACGGTTCATGGCCCAGACTCTGTTGGGACGGTTTGAGGGTCACTTGGTCCGGGGGGCCGAGCTAGTTGCTATAGCTAGCTATATTGCTAAAGGCTCTAGGGAGCCATTTCAGTACAACTTGGCTCACCATATCGCTATTCAGTTCGAGCGTATCTCGAACTCGCTCCCTAAGCCAAGGGAAGACGGTAGTTGGACCTCTAGGAGGTTAGTTAACGGGGGGTTGATCACATTGTTTGCCCGGCAAATTGCCGGCTTTGACGAGACTCAGCGTACCCCCGTCCTAGGCCCTACCCTCATTGACCTCACCTATCTCAACACCCTCAAAGTCCTGTACCGCCTGCCTGACCACAGATTTCAGTGGGTGATTAAGTCCAAAAAATCCCTCATTCTGCCCGACTCTAGGGCCCGACTACGGCCTCGTCAGGCAAACTACCTACTCCCTATAGAGGGAGTCGACCTAGTTGTCCCTGAGCCAGAGCCCCCTCGCCGTTCTTACCATAGGCGGCATACGCCGATTTTAGACGAGGGCGCCTCCACTTCTGCTCCCCCTCCCCCTCACACGGACTCATTTGACTTTACCTCTATGATGTCGACCTTAGGTCGCATGGAGACGGGGATGGGTAGAATGGAAGAGCTGATCAACGCGAACACCGCCACCCTCGCGGGCTATGGCACTCGCATCGATCAGCTCTATACCCGTATAGACCAGATGGGGGGGAGGATGGACACCTTGGCTAACGACCAGAACTACGCCCTTTATCCTCTCTATGACGACTATTGTAGGCGTGGCATTATTGAGCAGACTGCCCAGCACCCCTCGTGGTACCATTGGAACCCGAGTTATGGCCCGCCTACCGGCCAGAGCGATGACATGGCAGAGGATGAGGAGGATGAGCCTGCTCGTCAGTCAGTCTCTTTAGGAGACTTTGGCCTAGGTCCTAGTGGTTTTGGAGGTGATTTTGATGCAGGTCCTAGTGGCTTTGGTGGTGGGATGAGTGGTCCCTCCGGTGGTGGTTTTACCGATGGTGGTGGTACTTCTAGTGGTGGTTTCTTCAGTGACCCCACTAATGATGATATGGGCGGCTGATGCCCTTGTTCTCTCCTCTCCCTCGTTGCAATGAGGACATTGCCTCGTTCAGCTTGGGGGAGAATCTCTCACTGTGAGTATAGTTTATTGCTTTCTAGTATAGTTTACTGCTTTTTAGAGTAGTTTAAAGCTTTGATAGTTTAGTTTACAGCTTTAAGAAAAATTAAAAAATTTGAAAAAAATATGTTTGATCATGAGTGGTTTGATTGCCTCCCTGTGCCCCTTGTTGTGCTTTATTGAGAATGATTTGATTTTGTTTTCTGGATAGCTGGGCATTTGTGATTATGAGGCTTTGATTTGATATTCGACTACTTTGATTTCGAGCAATTTCTGACTATGATTTACTACTTTGTGCTGCATACCTGATTTGGTTTAGACTGTGAGGCCTTTTTCTAGCCTATTGGATTCATACTTTTATCCAGTCTACATTTTTGGTGTGTTAGTTCCTCTCTAGCGGATCGATCTTGACTTTGACTTCGTACTCATTTGATGTTTGGTGACTTGTTACACTTGCTATGATAGAGGCGTTCTTTTGACTTATTCTTGAGCCCCAGAGTTAGTTTTTGATACATTTTTATCCCCCTTAGCCCCGCTGAGCCTAATGACCTTGTTTCATGTTACTTAAACCCTTATTATAAGCCCATGGCCTTTGTTTCGATTTTATTCCCAAGCCTAGCTTGGGGGAGCTTTGTGTATGGGTTGAGAGTGAAGTTGGTTTCATGGTTTAGTTTGATTGTTGAGGAATCAAAAGTGTATTTGTTGTGGCTTGATTATTAGAAAAAGGAATGAAAAGGCAAAATTAGAGTTACGTGAATGAAGTTCAAAAAAAATAAAAATAAAAATAAAAATGAAAGAAAAGTTCAAAAGAATTCAAAGTTCTTTCATTCACGCACGTTCATAAATAAAGCTTCATGTCATTGCCTAAAACTTGGGTTTGTTGTGCGTATTCATTGAATTTGGAGGATTGGTTTATTTTTCATGGTTTTATGGTGTTGATTGGGAGTTGCTTAGGCCATCTAAGGCCTTGTTTGATTATTCATGCTCCCCCTTTCTTGGTTTTTCCACCACATTACCCAAAAATATCCCCTACCTCTTACCTAAGCCCCATTACAACCCAGAAAAGTCCTCTTGAGCTTGTGCCTACAATGTCTACTAGATTGATTTTGGTCAGTTTGTCAAAGTTAAAGAGTACGTCTGCTAGTTGAGTCGACTTGATTAGGATGAGCGACATTTTTACCTTCTTAAACACATGAGAGTGTGAGTGGGAAGGGACATTTATGGTCGGGTCGGTGAGTGTTCGGGCACATTCTTTGCCTGCCACAAAATTGAGAGGAGTGACACCCTTTGTGAGCACCTTTTCAGGATTTGTATGCCTAGTAGTCACTTGAACTTGATGAATTGCTTGGATGATTGGTGGTTGGAAGGATTTGATTTGCCGAACTTGAATTATGCCTGCTTGAACGATTCTTAGTTTTGAAAATGCTTTTTGAGCTTGAATTGTTTTATTTATGGGGTGAGGCAATCTATTCCACGATCATGCTCTATTTGCTTGAGGACAAGCAAAGGTTTAGCTTGGGGGAATTTGATATATCGATATCTTATAGAGTTTTTCCCTTTCTTTACAAGCTAAATTGTGCTATATTGATGCTCTTAGGAGCTATTTATGCTAACTATTTCGATATAGTTGTGGTTTGTGTGTTCTATATCATTTTGCAGGTTTTAGGGAAAAACTCCCTATTTACTTGATGTTTTGAGCACCACGCTATAGCGGGAAGTTATGAGGCATCTTTGAGGTCTCGAGATGGTATTTGGACCCCATTATGAAGAAGTAAGTGAGCAAAGACTTGGCGTCTGAAGCCAAGCAAAGCAAGGCAAGAAGAAGACTCGCCCGATCGGGTCGGGCAACAACTGCCCGATCGGGTACGAGTGCAGAATTTGGAGTAAAGGTTTCCCGCCCGATCGGGCGGACTTGCCCGATGGGATCGGGCGGAGCAATACTTAGCCGTTTTTGCTGTTTTTCTGAGAGCTGAAGATGACATCCACCCGATGGCATCGGGTGGACTTGCCCGATCGGGTGCTGGAGTTGCGGCCCCGATCGGGTGGAATCTGCCCGATCCAATCGGGTGAATCCTATTTTGTTGCTGCTGAAGACTTGTTCCCAGGCCCGATCGGGCGGCCTATTGCCCGATCGGGTGGAGGATACGGGGATGCGATTTTCGTTATTTTTCCCCCTCTATCTTATTGTTTTCTGAAGACTTATAAATACTTTTAGGTTATAATTATTTTGTATCTTTCATATTCTTAAACACTTAGAGAACTCTTAGCCTAGTTTATCATTGCTTTGGATTATAGAAGAGATTCAAGTACAATTTCAATTCAATTAAAGTTTCCGCTTTCCGTCAATTTGGTAATCGTCTTGCTTATTGCTTTATTCCTTTATCTCAATTACTTTAGTTCAATTGCTTATTTCTCAATTAGTTCATGATGCAATTCTTAGGGTTTTCAATTAGTTTTGTTGTTGTCAATTCGATCATGTCTGAGTAGTTCTCTTTCTAGGGTGTTAGATAGGGAAGCCATGTTTATACCATGATTGCTATTTAGACTCCTATTGATTTCTAGGGCTTGATTAGAGTGATTGTGGTGTGGTTTGTTCTTAATTAGTGATTAATGTTAGTGGCCAATTTCATTGATTGCTTGTGGTTAATAGTTGTTTGCACAGATCCGTCTTACGACTAGAGGCCTAGGACACATCAGTAGTTCTGATTACGTTAGTGAACATGCGGCGTATGTTGAACTATGAGCGTTGAGTCTTAACGATAGCTCAACATAGGCTCTAATCCCCCGACTCTTGACTTAGGTTTTAATAGTAGTTGACCCTATTTGATTGGTATAAGCATGGTGGACCGACCTAATACCCTAGACTTTTATTCCATAGTTTAATCCTCGATTTATTCAGTCTTCCGTAGTCTATTCATTAGTTTAATTATTTTCTTCCCTGATTTCATCTGGAGTAGCTGAATTGGTTGAATATTGATTTAGAAACTCTGTCTCCCTGTGGATTCGACCCTGCTTCCACTGACTACCTAGTTAGAGGTCCGTAGGTTTATTTTTGATTAGGTGACACGACTAAAACCTATCAGTACCATCGAGTGTATGATTGATAGGTTTTAGTCGTATCACCTATTCAAAGATAATTCCTACAGTCCTCTAACTAAGGTAGTCAGTGGTAGCAGGGTCGAATCCGCAGGGAGACAGAGTTTCTATATTAATAGTCAATTAACCAACTACTTCAGATGAAAATATGGAGAATTAAAGGAGCTAATGAGTAAGCTAAATAATACGAATTAAGTCGAGGATTTAACTATGGAATAAAAGCCTAGGGTATTAGGTCGGTCCACCATGCTTATACCAATCAAGTAGGGTCAACTACTATTAAAACCTAAGTCAAGAGTCGGGGGATTAGAGCCTCTGTTGAGCTATGGTTAAGACTCAACGCTCATAGTTCAACATACGCCGCATGTTCACTAACGTAATCAGAACTACTGATGTGTCCTAGGCCTCTAGTCGTAAGACGGATCTGTGCAAACGATTATTAACCACAAGCAATCAATGAAATTGTACAATGACATTAATTGCTCAATAAGAACAAACCACATCACAATCACCCTGATCAAGCCCTAGAAATTGATAGAAATCTAAATCACAATCATGGTATAAACATGGCTTTCCTATCTAACACCCTAGAAAGAGAACTACTCACTCATAATCGAATCGGCAACAACAAAACTAATATGAAACCCTAAGAATTGCATCATGAACAATTAAACAATTAAACTAAGCAATCAAAGTAATTAAAGAGATAAAGAGTAGAGAAGAGTACCAATTAACGGAAAGCAGGAACTTTTATTGAAATCGAAATAGGTTTGATCACCTCTAAATTAATCTAAAGTGTTTGAATTAAACTAAGAGCAATGTAGAATAAAACTAGTCTAAAACCTAATGAAAGATGAATAAAAGATGAATGAAAGATAGATGAGGAAAAAGGTATTTATAATACCCCTCAAGTTCACTAAAAACGGAAACAAAAAGTGAAAAAGCGCGATTAAAGCACCACACCCGATCGGGCCCGAGCACAGTACCCGATCGGGTCCACATACAAATTTCCCAACTTCACTTCTGGGCTCTGGCAGCAGCAGTGCAGCAATAAGGCGAGAAAAACGGCCCACCCGATCGGGTCGGGCGGTAGTCACCCGATCGGGTCTGGCGACAACTTGGGCAAGCGTGTAGCCCTCGCCCGTAGCACCGCAACGAGACCAAGCAGCACTCCACCCGATCTGGTCGGGCGGTAGTCACCCGATCGGGTCTGGGGACATGCTTCTTCGCCCGATTCGATCGGGCAAACATCGCCCGATCGGGTCCGCAACTTTCATACCTGATCATAAATACTTCGCCCGATCGGGCCATTTCTACCCGATCAGTGCACGGAAAACCCCTTTTGACTCCTTTGCTCTCTAATCTTCACTTTTAGGGATCTTGGGACCTCCTAAACTATCCATAAAGCTCGTGAGCCATCCTACGTGCCTCATAACATCTCGTAAAGCCGTGGTTCCTTCCAAATGGCTCGGGAATAAGGAGAAAACTCCATAAAACCTGCAATTCAATACTAAAACACGAAACCACAACTACATACGATAGTTAGCATAAAATAGCTCCCAAGAGCTCCAATGACGCACAAATTAGCTTGTAAATAAGGGAGAAAACTCTATATAAATACGTGATATCAAACTCCCCCAAGCTAAACCTTTGCTTGTCCTCAAGCAAACAGCACATGAACATGGAATAGATTGCCTCACCCCATAGATAAAAACAATCAAAGCTCAAAACATTTTCAAGACTAAGAATCGTTCAAACAGGCATAATTCAAGTTTGGCTAATCAAATCCATCCAACTACCAATCATTCAAGCAATTTATCAAACTCAAGCACCCACAAAGCATACAAGTCCTGAAAAGGCACTCACAAGGGTGTCACTCCTCTCAATTTTGTGGCAGGCAAAGAATGTGCCCGAACACTCACCAACCCGACCATAAGTACCCTTCCCACTCACACTCTCATGTGTTTAAGAAGGTTCGATGACGCTCATCCTAGTCAAGTCGACTCAATTAGCAGAAATACTCTTTAACTTTGACAAACTAACTCGAAATCAATCAAATGAACAATGCAGACATAAGCTCAAGAGGACTTTATAGGGTTGTAATGGGGCTTAGGCGAGAGGTAGGGGATACTTTTGGGTAATGTGGTGGAAAAACCAAGAAAGGGGGAGCATAAATCATTCAAACAAGGCCTAGGATGGCCTACACAACTCCCAACAATCACCATAAAACCATGTAAAGTAATCTAACTCTCATACATCAATGAAAAGCGCATAACAAACCCAATTTTCTAGCAATGGAGCGAATATTCCTTTATGAACGTACGTGAATGAAAGAACTAGAATTCTTTTGAATTTCCATTTCATTTTTCTTTCATTTTTCTGAACTTCATTCACGCAACTCTAAACTTGCTTTCTTTCTTTTCTCTTTCTCACTCTCAAACCATAGCAAATACACTTTTAAACTCCTCAAAAACCAAACTAAACCAACAAACCAATCTCAAACTCAACCCATACAAAAGCTCCCCCAAGCTAGGCTTGGAATAATATCAAGTGAAGGCTTTTGGCTCGTAATAGGGGTTTAAGTAAAACGAAACAAGTCATTAGGCTCAGCGGGGCTAAGGAGGATAAAAGTATATCAAAAATTCACTCTGAGGCTCAAGAATCAGACAAAAGAACGCCTCTATCACAGCACATGCTACAAGTCATCTAAAATCAGACAAGTACGAAGTCAAAGTCAAGATCAATCCACTAAAGAGGAACTAACACACAAGAATAGACTGGATAATAAAATGAATCCAATAGGCTACAAAGAGGCCTCACAGTCTAACCAATTCAGGTATGCAGCATAAAGTGGTCTAATATAATCCAAAAATGCTCGAAATCATAGCAATCAAACATCAAATCATAGCCTCAAGATCACAAATGCCCAGCTATCCAGAAAACAAAGTCAAATCAATTTCAAATAGAGCACAGCAAGGGGCACAGGGAGGCAACTAAACCAGTCATGGGAACCATATTTTTTTTTGATTTTTTTCAGTATTTTTGAAAGTAGTAAATCTATCCTAGAAAGCAGTAAAAGAGATAGGGAATACAAACAGAACTCCTCCCCCAAGCTGAACTTGGCAGTGTCCTCAATGCCAAAAGATGATAAGGACTATGCTAAGAGGAAAAAAAATGTTAGTACCCTCACTCTCGCTCACAAAAAGGAAGCAAAATAAAAAGAAAAGGAAAAGGGAAAGAAAAGAAAATACGAGTTGCCTCTCGCACAGCGCTGGTTTATAAAGGTCCCGCACGACCATAATCCTCCCTTTCTCAAATAGGAGGGGCTTGGCAATGAGTGCCACCCTCATCAAACATCTTTCTCCTCCAAATGTTCTTGACAATGCCTCCAGACGGTGAGGCAACCTTAGGTGGAATTGGAAACTTCTCCACCCCTACTTCATCCAGAACCTCATCCCTGCAAGAAGATTGTTCAAGCATAGGAGCCTTAACAACATTGGTTAGTTTAAAAATCACTTTATCATCACCAACACTCAGAGTTAAAGACCCAGACTTGACATCAATGACAGCACCAGCAGTACACAAAAACGGCCTACCCAAGATAATAGGAATCTGGGCATCCTCATCCATATCTAATACCACAAAATCAACAGGGATATAGAATTTCCCAACCCTAACAGGAACATCCTCTAAAACACCTAGAGGGTATTTTATAGAACGATCCGCCATCTGTAAAGTGATTTGTGTGCATTTAAGGGCTCCCATGTTCAGTTTCTTATAAACAGGCAATGGCATAACAGAAACAGAAGCACCTAAATCACACAAAGCCTTATCAATAAAAATAGGTCCAAGATGGCAGGGTATAGAAAAACTACCAGGATCTTTTAACTTTGGTGGGGTTTTATTTTGAATAAAAGCACTACACTCTTCAGTAAGAGCGACACGTTCTACCCCACCAAAGTCTCTTTTCTTGGTGATCATGTCTTTCAGAAATTTGGCATAAACAGGCACTTGGGTAATTAAATCTGTAAATGGAATCGTTACCTCAAGGTTCTTGACCATAGCCAAGAACTTACCAAATTGCTGATCGACCTTAGATTGTTGCATCCTGTGAGGAAAAGGTAGCCTTGGTGTAAAAGGCGTTTCAGAAACCTTCTCCTTTTTCTTCCCTGTCTGTTCAGCTTCTGCAGACAAATCGACTTCAGACGTCGAATTCTTTCTTTTTCCTTCCTCTACCACCCTCTTCTTCCCTGCAGTCGGGGTAAGTTCATCAATGGGCACTGGAGGGGCATCATATGCAATGCCACTACGAAGAGTGATGGCATTCACATGTTCTCTCTGAACTGGTTGCCCTGGCAATTGTCCCTGCTGCCTCTGTGCATTAGATTCTGCCAACTGAGCAACTTGAGCCTCGAGAAGTTGGATGTGCTTCTCTTGGGCCCTCCTTACTTCCTCCTGGGTCCTCCGTGTTTCCTCATTTGCCTTTTGCATAGACAATATCAGTTTCATCAGTTCAGAATTGCTAGGCTCTTGTGGGTTGTTGTTTTGTGGGGGTGGGGTGTGGAGTTTGGAAGTTATTGGGATGATGGAAGTTTTGTGGTGGTGGTCGTTGGAAATGTTGTGGGGTTTGATGGTATGAGGGTTTAGGATAGTTTTGTGGAGGTGGAGGTTGATGGTTTTGTGGGTTTTGGTAGTTATGTGAAGGGGGGAAGGTTTGTGGTCTTTGTTGGAAAGCATTGGCCTACTCCATCTGAAATTGACTGAACTGACAGTCATGCCCAAAGTGACCCTGAACACCACATACCTCGCAGTAAGATGAGGTAATGGGTGCTACTGCAGACATAACATTGATACTCATGGGTGGGGGTGTCGGACTAGAAGACTTCATTAGCTGCTGAGTTAGTTGCGCCATCTGAGATGTAAGCAATGAAATAGCGTCAACTTCAAGTACCTTCTTAGTCAAATCCTAGATGATGAATGGTCATTGGCTGCAAGATTTGATATGAATTCATAACCCTCATCAACTGCCTTGTCTAAAAACACTCCTCCTGCAGACGAATCAACAATACACTTCGTCTGAGGCTGCAGACCATTGTAGAATGTCTGCGTCAAGAACCATTTGTCCATATTATGGTGTGGACACTCTCTCTGTAAATCTCTAAACCTAGCCCACGCTTCCCTTAATGTTTCATCAGGCTCTTGGGAAAACGTGGCTAGTTTATTTCTGATTTCTGCTGTTTTAGTGGGTGGGTAATACTCTCTCAGAAATGCAGCAGAAATCTCACTCCACTCAGTTTCTTTCACATCGTTCAACCATTTTTGGGCTCTATCTCTCAGTGAAAACTCGAACAACATGACTTTAAGTTGATCTGGAGTGACACCGGCATGTTTAACGGTTCGACAAAGTTGTTGAAACCGTTGCAGATGATTTGCCGGATCTTCAGTGGGATGCCCACCAAACTGATTTTGCTGGACCATGCTGATGAGTCCAGGCTTAATCTCAAAGTTGTTAGCGGCGATGGTGGGCATTGGTGGTCCAGTAGAAAGACCATCCGGGTTGGGCACCCCATATGACTTTAGTGATTTTGATATAACTGAATTCAAGGTGTCAGTTCCAGAGGTGTTCAGCTGAACAGACTGCTTGTCTTTCTGCTTTATCTTTCGGATCCGCCTAATTGTCCTATCAAGATCAGGGTCCGCTGGAATGGGGGAACCGTTTCTTTGGGACCTGGGCATACAAAAGAAACAAAAAGCAGCAGTAAAGGGTACCTCGATTGAAACAATGAAGTTCCAATGAGGCACAGAGAAGTAGACCAAATAATTAAATAAAAACTTAGAGAACTAGCCGTCTCCCCGGCAACGGCGCCAAAATTTGATAGGTTTTAGTCGTGTCACCTAATCAAAAATAAACCTACGGACCTCTAACTAGGTAGTCAGTGGAAGCAGGGTCGAATCCACAGGGAGACAGAGTTTCTAAATCAATATTCAACCAATTCAGCTACTCCAGATGAAATCAGGGAAGAAAATAATTAAACTAATGAATAGACTACGGAAGACTGAATAAATCGAGGATTAAACTATGGAATAAAAGTCTAGGGTATTAGGTCGGTCCACCATGCTTATACCAATCAAATAGGGTCAACTACTATTAAAACCTAAGTCAAGAGTCGGGGGATTAGAGCCTATGTTGAGCTATCGTTAAGACTCAACGCTCATAGTTCAACATACGCCGCATGTTCACTAACGTAATCAGAACTACTGATGTGTCCTAGGCCTCTAGTCGTAAGACGGATCTGTGCAAACGATTATTAACCACAAGCAATCAATGAAATTGTACAATGACATTAATTGCTCAATAAGAACAAACCACATCACAATCACCCTGATCAAGCCCTAGAAATTGATAGAAATCTAAATCACAATCATGGTATAAACATGGCTTTCCTATCTAACACCCTAGAAAGAGAACTACTCACTCATAATCGAATCGGCAACAACAAAACTAATATGAAACCCTAAGAATTGCATCATGAACAATTAAACAATTAAACTAAGCAATCAAAGTAATTAAAGAGATAAAGAGTAGAGAAGAGTACCAATTAACGGAAAGCAGGAACTTTTATTGAAATCGAAATAGGTTTGATCACCTCTAAATTAATCTAAAGTGTTTGAATTAAACTAAGAGCAATGTAGAATAAAACTAGTCTAAAACCTAATGAAAGATGAATAAAAGATGAATGAAAGATAGATGAGGAAAAAGGTATTTATAATACCCCTCAAGTTCACTAAAAACGGAAACAAAAAGTGAAAAAGCGCGATTAAAGCACCACACCCGATCGGGCCCGAGCACAGTACCCGATCGGGTCCACATACAAATTTCCCAACTTCACTTCTGGGCTCTGGCAGCAGCAGTGCAGCAATAAGGCGAGAAAAACGGCCCACCCGATCGGGTCGGGCGGTAGTCACCCGATCGGGTCTGGCGACAACTTGGGCAAGCGTGTAGCCCTCGCCCGTAGCACCGCAACGAGACCAAGCAGCACTCCACCCGATCTGGTCGGGCGGTAGTCACCCGATCGGGTCTGGGGACATGCTTCTTCGCCCGATTCGATCGGGCAAACATCGCCCGATCGGGTCCGCAACTTTCATACCCGATCATAAATACTTCGCCCGATCGGGCCATTTCTACCAGATCAGTGCACGGAAAACCCCTTTTGACTCCTTTGCTCTCTAATCTTCACTTTTAGGGATCTTGGGACCTCCTAAACTATCCATAAAGCTCGTGAGCCATCCTACGTGCCTCATAACATCTCGTAAAGCCGTGGTTCCTTCCAAATGGCTCGGGAATAAGGAGAAAACTCCATAAAACCTGCAATTCAATACTAAAACACGAAACCACAACTACATACGATAGTTAGCACAAAATAGCTCCCAAGAGCTCCAATGACGCACAAATTAGCTTGTAAATAAGGGAGAAAACTCTATATAAATACGTGATATCAGGTACTGATACCATAGCTTCTTATCTCTCTTGTAAGTTGACATTTTGATAGGTATAGGTTTTAGAAGTACGGAATGCTCTTTCAAATCAAGGTATATCTCTCGGCGATTGACATTGAACCTTGGATCATTCCCACCATCCGAGGATTTGTGTCTCTTCAACCTGCCTGATTGGCTATCCTTGAAGGTCCTCGATTCGACCTTCCTCTTGCATAGGCTAGCGTAAAGGTTTCTTTTATAGCTAGCTCCTAATGAAATTTTACCAGGATGCAACCTACTCATGAGTGTTGTGACAGCTTGTAACACCCCGACAATTCTCTCTTCATAAAACATATATTTTCCCAACGAAAATAGAAAATTATCAAGGCATTATCGCCCGTGTGAAAACGTATCGGCTTACTCAGACTATTGCCGCGGAAAAACATTAAATATACTTTATTAAATACTTAGGACATAATAATTGTCGAATCATTATCCAAACCTCAAAAGGTAATTCAAAACCAACTTAAAGCATTTAAAATAATAAATAATCCATAATTCAACTTAGTAAAATTAACGTAAAAGTAAGAAGTAGTAGAAGTAATAAAACAATCTCTCATCAACGCTTCCCAAGTCCCAAATGAGTAATTGAGACGATGCATCATGCCTTCCAAACCTGTAGGCAAATACTCAATTGGAAATTGCTCGCCAATAAAGGGTTATCACAGGATCAATAGGCACAGCCATGATCGACACACAGAAAAGCACGTAATCAACAAAGCTGAGTACATACATAAATAAAACAGAATGCGAAACCTAATCATGATACTACTAAGCAATAGAATATGATCAATAAATGTGCTTCAAGACTTCAACTCGTAAAATAAGACTTGACTCCACAAGACATACAACATGATAATCATTTAGTAAAATGAACAAACAATGGATCGAGTTGTCCTACCAAAACCAGTCTTCAAAATGAAAGACCGGGTTACGGGCGCGACTTCGTAACCCCTTGACCAACGATATCGAGGAACCTTTAGAAATAAAAAATAAGGTACGGTGATCAATCCGACCCCAAGAAAAGCCATGTGCTACCACCATGTACTCCAACTCATACTAGTCCAGAACTTCAGACGTGCACAAGTCCAAAGCTATTTCTATTCACTTCCACTTTATGTATTAGTAAGTTATACAATGTTGGACTCCAAACACACAACCAACACATAACATGAATACAACAAATATTCCTCTTTTATCTTAGGATTAAATAAGTGATCAAACAATTCCAAATGACCAAGAATTAATCCTCCAAATTTATTTGTTGACTTAAATCAACAATCGAATGTTCAATGACAATAAATATACATACCCTACAAAGCCCTCGGTCTTTGCAAAGTAGTAAAATAATAATAACCGATAATAATCCAACTTACTCACAAAGTCCTCGGCCTTTCAGAAGTAATAAAATATCCATTAAGGGAAACAATACCAAAATCTATAATCCAATAATAAAATATATTAATCTGATCAAAAATATAGATACTTCCAAACAACATGCTTGAATCAAACATTCATTCAACCATGTAATAAAACATAGAGGCAAATAACACGTAATTCCAATTCAATAGCCACGTATGAACCATAAAAGGGTTCCCTATATATGATACTATAAATAATCCTAATCCTTAGGACATGATACTAGTCTAACACATAAGGATATGTACGTACCTTGTGTAGACAAAGTGAGAGGCCACTTTACAGCTCTAGAAATCGCCTAAAGTAAATTCTTCGCCTACCAAAACAATAATACAACAATGAATTAATATCCTAATTAATTCACAGCAATATAATATATTTTGAAACGCTTCAAAACTCGTTTCAAAATACTTTAAAGAATTAAAGTTCCAACCTTTAACAACCTTTAATATAATACTTATAAATCTAGGCTTTAAAATCTCAAAAATCATTTATTTCATAATTAAAACTCACTTTATACAATAAATAGTAAATCTGAAATTTTAATTTATATTCACAATAAATAAAAATCAGATTTTTAATAATTCGAATAATAAAGTTTTCAAATTTGTTTATTAAACATATTAAACACATAAAAATCACAACTTTAATATTAAAACCATAATTAAACATAAATAGAGAATAAGGGTTAAGAAATAACCAAAAAAAAAACCACGAAAAATCAGAAAACACGAAGAGGAAAATGCGCGATGGCGCGTGGGACAGCAGGAGCGATGGCGCATAAAGCTCACGCGCTGCTCGTTGCTGTGGCTGGGCCCGACAAACGAGCGAAGGGGAGTGAGTGAGGGTGAGTGCGTGGCCGTGGCTGCAGAGAACGCAAGGAGGAAAGAGGGGGCGAGTGGTCTGGGTGTTAGCTCACCGGAAAACACGAACGAAGGGGGGAGTGAGTGGCCGGATGGCACACAAAACAAGAAGAGCAAAGAGAGGGGGTAGGGGCGCCGGTTTTGAAGAGAGAAAAAGGGAGAAAATAAAGTGTGCAACTTGGGCTTTAGGGGGGTATTTATAGGTTTTGCCTAAAACCTAGGTTGAATAGGTTTAGGCTTGGTTTTGGGCTTCAGTTGAACATCAAACTTTAATTAAATGGTTTGGGCTCCTCAACCCAACATTAAAAAATATTTTAAACACGACCTACAACCTTTAATAAATATTCAATACTTAAAATCCAACCCAATAAATATTAATGACTATTTAAAACATTTAAACAACCATTTGACTTTCAAAATAGTCAACACGTAATTAATTAAATGAAATAGATATGAAAATTATTATAAATATATTTTAAATATATTTATAAAATTCATAAAATTACGGGGGAGTACACAGCTACACCATCTTCTAGATTAGATATCTTCAAGGATACTTCATTGTATCTTTTGTGATAATTACTCAAGCTTTCCGCTTTCTGTTAAACAACAGACATTAGATGCAAATTGGTCTTCTTTTCGCTCTTGGTGGAGATGAAGTTAAGAAGAAAAGAGCTTCGAGTACTGGGAAGCTCGTGATGATACGTTTTAGGAGGCTAGTAAACCAACTTACTGTGAAGCCCTTCAATATTGTAGGAAAGTACCAACACCATGTAAACTCGCGGAAGGTAGGAACACTCATCCGTGCCTTATAGGTGGCTCGATGATCAGTTGAATCTGAGACACCAAAATAGTTCTCGATCAAAGGATTATCGATTTTACCCGGGTTAGGGGTCTCCATTATGTGACAATTGAATGGAGATAAATGAGGCACTACCGAACCTCCTAGATATCCCGACTCAGCCACTTCCTCATTTACTCTGACATGGTGTACAATGTCTTGTCGAGTTAGTCAGTGAGGCTGCTTGTTGACCATGCCAGAGTGTCGAGAGGCCTCTTGGTATATGGAGCCTTCTATGTGGGATTTTTCCTTTCTTTTGCTGGATTATTCGCCTGGCCTTGAAGTAATTGTTTCTCATGTGCAATCTAGTATGATGGCTTGAGCATCCTCTTTCTAGAGTGACATGATGGACTTCCCTTTGGATGTTGCTCTACCAGGTTTAAAGGGATCAACTACCTGCTCGGTGAGAGCTCGCTTCCTGGGAGCCCGCTTCTATGGGGAAGTAGGTTAAGTGTTCTTAAGTCCTTCTATCAATTGTCTCATCACCGTGGTGATGTGAACATTCATGCGATGCTCGACTTGTTGTAAGTTTGTATAGATTACTGGTGGTGCTAGAGGTTTTTCAATGGCAACGTCAAAGTACTTCCTTCTACTGGAATGTTGGGATCTTCATCCTCCACGACGACTTCATCCCTATTTTGATGCTAATGGGTCTCATTAGTCTCCAAAGGGACTCTACGTGGTGGTCCTCATGCTGCATTACCTCGTGTCATGGTATTTGATGTAGCTGTTATGTTACATCCCCACAGATAGCGCCAATATTTCGTATCTAAGAAAACACAGTAGAAATTTGTAATTCAAGAAACCCAAAGTCCAACTCGAGGGTATCAAAATTACGATTTGAGGTGTGTGCGTGAAGTCCTGCAAAAAGAGAAGGGGTGATCTACCTCAAGGGTTGTATCTAGGAACGTTCCTTCGATGATTAAGTCATATCGGAGTTGATTTAGAAGTTGCCAAAAATAGTACTTTCCGCTAGGTATTAGTTTGTGTGTTAATATCGTACCTGATTGATCACGTCCTAGTACTATCTATAGGGAAGCACAAGGGCAAAATAATCATTTCATACCTCTAAGGGTATTTTCGTCATTTCCAAGGATGAAGGTGGGGCAAGACTAGTCGAGGCCCAAACAATTATAGTACTAAGATTTTGCATCATCCATCATTGCATTTCCCAAAAAGTGTAGTGTAAGAAACCATTGCACTGGATTGACCACATCATTCGTATACCGCCTTTTGACTAACTCTTCATCTAATAAGAACATGAGTTGGTGTTCTGGTGTTCGGGCGTTTGAAAGCCATTATCATGAGGTATATCATTTAGGCTCTAACTCTTGATAGACAACCTTAGATAGTGAACAGAAGCATTAATATGATCTATGTTTCTATTTTGAGTTCATAAGGCCAATAGGGTAGCGCAATAAGCCTATATGACTCTCTTCCTTTTGCTTTTCACGAACCATATAATTCAACAATGAAATATATAATCGCTAGGCTATACTAAATTTAGATATTACAATCCCAAAACTTATAGAAAAACTTTGCACTCTAAAACCCCAATACGTTTGGGACAATCCTTAACCAATTTATTTACACTACTTCAAACTAGGATACTCTCATACTTCCGACATTGTTCCCTTTTCACAAACTTGCAAATTATATAGAAAAGACAAAAAGAAACAAACATAAATTTAATCAAAATTAAGCAATTCCAACTTCATCCTGAAAAAGCATCATAGTTTTATTTCAAAAAATTAGTTTTATGTACTTGGATATATATGTTTATTTTTTGTATAAATATTGATTGAATCAAGTAGAACAAAAGGATACCTAGAGGCACATAAAAATCTAATGTAACTCACCATTAGTAGTTATGTCATACTCAAATTAATTTATTTTAATTAAAAAAGGAAAATGGAGTGCTAGTGGCTCAAGATCGACTAGTCTTAGTAACCACCTACTTCAACTTTAAATCAACGCCCAAATAATGAATAATGGACAACAATGTTTCATAGAATGTCCTAGTATGCACATCGCTTAATAATAGCCTATTGATCTCCACAAACGCGCTTTACTAGGTCCACTATTATGAGGAAATCGAAAACAAAATAAAGACAGAATGATAAAAAGTTCAGAACCTATTGATACTCTAATGATCAAACGCCATTAGGTACATTACTTTATAGGGCAACTTGTTCATTGCATATGGAGGATCCAAAGACATAGATTTCATCCTTAGATGGCCATTATGACATCCATTTCTTATTCGTTCATCAATAATAGAAGCCCTTCAACGATCATTACCCTAACTAGAGGCCTACTACAAAGTGGATCCATATCACCATACCTCTTTATTGACGATCCCTCTAGACAACTTAGACTTGTAGTTGAAAAGATATTTCTTCACAGCATTCGAGCAAGTAGGAAGGGCCTTGAGATTACCCATTTGTCTTTGTAGTGTAAGTCCTCTCTTTGCTATAGCTAATCACCCGAAATGCAAAGTCAATGTTGACATCCTCGGCAGATAGGAAGCATATGGTCAAAAATAAACTCCAAAAGTCAAAACGCTCTTTCAGTTGGGGCGACAATATAGATAAACAAAATGATCTTCGTACCATCCTCAAAATAAATGTTGTCTCGAGCCATGTGAAATATTTAGGCTTTCCTAAGGTGATCGGAATGTTCAAGAAGGATATTTTATCTTCTCCCAAAGAGAAAACATGGAAGAAGATTCACTCTTGTGAAGTGAAGCTTTTATCTGGAGATGCGAAAGACATGTTGCTAATGGGGATGGTCCAAGCAATTCCAAACATACATTATAGGTGTCTAAAGCCTTCTTGTGGCTCTTGTCAAAGGAGTCCACTTAACCATGGCGAGACTTTGATGGGGCTTGTCTAAAAAAGAATTAGAAAAATTGGGAGTTTCTTCGTCAATCTAATTGTCCTGCCGATCTTGGCTTCCAAGCCCTTTTGGGCTTCAATGAAGCTATCCTCGGGAAGTTAATATGGAGGTTTTTACGGTACAAATATATATTCTTGCTCAAGAACCCAAAGCCAAGTATTACTCTCACAACTCTTTCTTAGATGCTCCCCTTGGTCCTGATAGGTTGTAGTCGTGTCACCTAATCAAAAATAAACTTACAGACCTCTAACTAAGGTAGTCAGTGGAAGCAGGGTCGAATCCACAGGGAGACAGAGTTTCTAAATCAATATTCAACCAATTCAGCTACTCCAGATGAAATCAGGAAGGAATTAATTAAACTAAAGAATAGACTACAGAAGACGGAATAAATCGAGGATTAAACTATGGAATAAAAACCTAGAGTATTAGGTCGGTCCACCATGCTTATACCAATCAAACAAGGTCAACAACTATCAAAACCTAAGTCAAGAGTCGGGGGATTAGAGCCTATGTTGAGTTATGGTTAAGACTCAACGCTCATAGTTCAACATACGCCGCATGTTCACTAACGTAATCAGAACTACTGACGTGTCCTAGGCCTCTAGTCGTAAGACGGATCTGTGCAAACAACTATTAACCACAAGCAACCAACGAAACTGCGCAATAACGTTAATTACTCAATAAAGAACAAATCACATCACAATCACCCTAATCAAACCCTAGAAATCGATAAGAGTCTAAATCACAATCATGGTATAAACATGGCTTTCCTATCTAACACCCTAGAAAGAGACTACTCAGACATGATCGAATTAATAACGACAAAACTAATATGAAACCCTAACAATTGCATCATGAACAATTAAATAAATAAACTAAGCAATCAAAGTAATTAAAGAGATAAAGAGTAAGGAAGAGTACCAATTGACGGAAAGCAGGAACTTTTATTGAAATCGAAATAGGTTTGATCACCTCTAAATTAATCTAAAGTGTTTGAATTGAACTAAGAACAATGAAGAATAAAACTAGTCTAAAGCTAATCAAAGATGAATAAAAAGATGTCTCTAAATAATGAGGAAAAAGGTATTTATAATACCCCTCAAGTCTAAATAAAACGGAAATTAAAAAGTTAAAGTCCGCGTAAAAGGGTGTCAGACCCGATCGGGTCCGAGCACATTACCCGATTGGGTGCCCAGCAACTTCACATTTTCTCGTCTTGGCTGTGATATAGCAGCAGCGCAGCAGCAATAGGTGAACTTGAGGCCCACCCGATCGGGCCTTGGTCAGCCACCCGATCGGGCCAGGCGACAAAGTGGCCTAGTGAAAGCGCCTCTTCCGCAGCTTCACAACGAGAGCTATGAGCAGCCCACCCGATCGGGTCGGGTGGTGAACACCCGATCGGGCCTGGTGCATGTGTGCTCGCCCGATGCTATCGGGCAAGACTTGCCCGATCGGGTCCGTGACTTTCATACCCGATCATAAATACTTCGCCCGATCGGGCTATTTCTGCCCGATCAGTGCACGGAAACCTCCTTTGACTCCTTGGCTCTCTAATCTTCACGTTTAGGGGTCTTGGGACCTCCTAAACTATCCATAAAGCTCGTGAGCCATCCTACGTGCCTCGTAACATCTCGTAAAGCCGTGGTTGCTTCCAAAAGGCTCGGGAATAAGGAGAAAACTCCATAAAACCTGCAATTCAATACTAAAACACGAAACCACAACTACATACGATAGTTAGCACAAAATAGCTCCCAAGAGCTCCAATGACGCACAAATTAGCTTGTAAATAAGGGAGAAAATTCTATATAAATACGTGATATCAAGTCCATAATCAAGTTTTAATGGTGCAACATGTGAAGTGTGACGGCACTAGTGAAATAAGTCCTATTATGGAAGATGGATGTTGAAAATAAGATCAAAATATGGTCGTTGCTAGATGAAGAGGGGCGTGTTGCCAACTTATAGAGAGATACATATGTGTCTTATGAAATCGTTGGGGAGTTGATTGATACAGGAAAGCAAATTATGGAACTTAGAAGCAATCTCTTACATTTCGAATGAACTGGGCAAGAACTAGATTTTAGCGAATCACGTACAAGAAAGGATTCCTTGGGATGACTACTTGTGTGCGTGGTTGAAAGATGGGGCCTATGATTAGGAACAAAAAAAAAATTGATGTTAGATGAATCAAGTGGTTCTAGATCAATATCCAGAATGCAAATGCTTCCCCTAATGTTATCATAATGAGATTCTATTTTGAATCAAAAAGCTCGCTTAAATTCAAATTGTAAAATCGAATCGTAGAACCATAAGATTCTCAAAACATTCATAATAATCAAAATATCATACTTGAGTATCAATAAAACCTTCTATATTATAAGTTAAAACAAATAAAAATTATAGGTATTTACCCTATAAATAAGCAACAGTCATTGACATTATTTATTTTTCATATCTTTGTTTGCTTTAATATGTGAAGGCCTTTCTAGATAAAAGTAAATACTAGAATCGTTCAAAATAGTATATACAATTGTACTTAGTGCACTCATACGTTTCCCACCCATGCTTTGGTGAAGCACTAACATCTCATTGAGCAAAATTGTGCCCTGTTGTGCGGAAACGAGCTCAAAATATATATGATGGCATTCTGTAAGGAGGTGCGTAGTTTTCAGAGAAATTGGATTTGGGTGGGGGCGTTGGAAGTACAAAATTTTGAGGGGTTGCGAGATATACTTAATTTTTGGCATGAGAATCTAAACCAAATAAGGTTAGATGGCCTTGTACCTTTTGTGGTTCCTTTGCTTCCATCGAATTAACTTAAATTTTAAAGGTACACAAAATCCTTGTGACGCATTCCTTAATGGTTTTTGTAGAGTAATGTAGGACTATGACTTATGGAGTGCTTGGATTTATGGTAGCTTTTACATTTATCCCCCAATGGGCAGTAGTAAATGTTGGTGCCTGGGCCCAGTAATGATGGCCAAGATAAATGTCGATGTTTGTCATTGTTTCGTGATAGATAAGGCTTAATGTAGTGGCATGAGACCCTTATGAAAACATTATAGATGGCAAGTGAAGGCACAATGGTCACCTTTGGTTGCAAATTTTAAAACGACTGATGTAAGATTATGGTGAATCATGCGCTCAAAGATCTCGTTCTTGAATAGGATAATCTCACATATTGATCAAGAAGATGAAGAGTGGCAAATTTATGCTAGCTAAAGCAGGTAGTGTTATGGAAGATCTTGATTTTATTTGTAATATATTTCATGATTTAGTTTGGTCTCATGTCAAGAGAGTTGAGAATAGTGTTGTCTGTAATCTCGCTAAGTTAGTATCATTGATGGTCGAACAATGTTGGGTAAATCATGATTTTCTTTGTGATTTTCCCATATGTTCTTAGAGACTCTGTTTCTTGATTACTTTCCCTTTCCTCTCTTCTTACCAAACACCTCCTAAGTGACAACGTCTCAAGATAAGAATCTTTCTCTGCCAAGTAGTCATTTTTTAATGAAATTTGTGACATTTGAGTTAAACAAACCAATATAAACTTTAGAGTCAATGAACAAAAACACTATTGGTTGGAGTGATATTCATTGCTTTGTGTCATGAGGCTATGTCAGCGCAACGATTAGGAAGTAAACAATCTTGTTCCAATAACCTTTTTTTACTTTAAATTGGGTCTCATGGAATAAAAAAAACTCACAAATAAATCATTAAAGGTTTCAGCTTCAAGCTCTAAACCTAAAATAATATCTATAAAACATTATTACTAATAATAAAGTTCCGTGTAATCGGTCATTGCAAACTCATCATATATTTATTTCAAACTGAAATTGGGCAAATAGTGATTTACAAAAATTTATTCCAAGGGAACAAATATCCATTCATGTAAGGTGCAATGATGAAATGGTAGACTCAATGAACGAAGTGAGATCGAGTTTATTTTATTATAATTATTTGGCCCTCAAAATATCGTAATATCTCTATTTTTTTTAAAGGTTTCATAGGGTTCAAGTGAGGTCACTTAATCAACTTATGACACTCAAAATCGATCATCGGGCACACCACGAAGAGTGTTAAAATATATTTATAGGTGTTTACAAATCAACTTCGTACTCTCTCATACCAACTTATTGATTTATGTACTGATTATGTCTTTTTGGTTAAACAATTTGCTTTAAAATTCAATGTCAAATTTTTAAAAAATCATCAAAGGGGATTTTTAATACTTAATTTTAAAAAATGCATAGGATTTATCTTTTAATGTAAGTGTGACTCGGACCCACGGTTGGCTGGAATTCTCCCATTCGATTAGTAGGAAGAGGTGCATAGTCCATAAAAAGTGCATATAGGAAGAACAAGGTGAAGCTCATATCTCTTGGTAAGCGCTCTAGAAGAGGGAATAGGCCTATATGTGATAGGAAATAGGCTTATAACGAGAAGATCCCAAATGCCCTCATTAATAAGATTAAGGAATAACCTATTTTCTCTCTAATATCCATGGGGCAGGGACTAGTCCTTCTTGTTGTCACCCTACCTTACTAGATTTACTGTAATCCTCTTCTCCTTGAATCAGGTTCTCCATACCTAATGATAATCGACCAAAAAAACCTACAACCACTAGCATCAACACATGGAACAACATATGATTTTACTTTATTAACATATACAAGAATAGATATTTGGTGGTTTATAGTTTTTAGTGGTAAGAAAAAAATGAATATTAGGCGATCCTACTCTAAAGGGAAACCCTCTAATGCGAATTTTTGAGAGTTTAGAAACATACGGCTTAAAACTCTTTTGTGTAACATTACTAACATGTTAAATAATCGTCCTAAAAATTCGTGCATATTTTTTTATATATAGTGGTATTACAGTCTATTAATTTACTCAAAGATGTACATTGCATCTTTTAGATAGAGATTGCGTGAACTTCATATGAAGACAAATAATCGTGTTTTTAAGACATTTTATTTTTCTTATCAAGTTTCACTTTTATGAACATATTTGTTATACCACACCCTTCTCAGAGAAGGGGGAGACGAAGTCACTGTTCGTCAAACAAAATAAATGAACTTCAATAATGATCTCTTCTTATAAAAAAAAGAAAGTAAAATTGTGTTAACTTCACATTCTAGATGTACTGCAATTTCTTCAGAACTCTTATTTTTTAACTCTTCAGCACGCATGGCTTGCATATAAAGCTAGTTAACATATATGGCTAATAAGCACTGGTAGAATTAACAGAAAGAAATGATAACTTCTTTTCTAATAACGTCCACATTGAGCAAATCTAGGTATCCTACCCGGTGTTATACGACTCGCAATTTAATTACTAACCACGGTTGTTGAACTAGCACTTAAATTAGTTATGGTAGTATTCATCGGTGTCGATGTTAATATGAGAGTGCCAGCTTCAGCTTTCCCAATATTCTTAAATTTTGCAATAGTTGTACCTAATCATAGAAAGACTCATCTACCAGTTTGACGAACTGACACTTATTAAAGTATCGACACCATCGTCAAGTAACCGTTCCCTGTAGAATCGTTGAATTGTATACGTCCTAACCAAATTTGAAAACAAAATATTCAGATGCAATATTATGTACTGTAATTTTCAAAGTAGCGCATATATAGGTAGACAAAATTCAATATGCCCTATTAACAAAAACATCACAATTTTAATTTCATATATGGATTTACCTTCTTGAGACAAAAACCCTTCAACTTAGGTACTACAATATTAGGTTCCTCTCCATCCTTTTATCAACTTTAGCGCAATTTTTGTAAAAATACGAAAATTGTCAAAATAATAAAGCAAGTAATATTTATTTGGTGTTTTTTAAATTCTATTTTTGGGTGTCCACACTCTCTTCACTTATATACTTTCTCTGTTTCTTTTTAATTGCAACAATTGCCAAAAATGGAAATACCAAATTAATTGCAACAAATGTTTTCTTTCCTTTTTTATAAGTCATTTCTTTCTATCTCTCTATTTATCACATGCCCCACTTTCTCTCTCCATCCCTTTCACACTCACACCAAAATTTTGCCTAAGAGTCCACCCAATTGAATTTGTTGCAATTAAAAAGAAACGGAGAAAGTAATAAAGATTTCCTATCTCCATAATACCTTCACCACAAAAAAGAACCCCGAACCTCCTTTATGCCCCCTCTTCATGAGTATAAAACCATCTTTATAATAAATAAAACATCAATATATTTCAAGAAACGTAAATAGAGATGCTCATGAGAAACAAAAGTCATGAAAAAGAGAGGTATAACTTTACACTAAAATTAGACTAACTTAAACCCATTACTTGATTTTAAAAGGTGCTTAATTCTCTTTTTTCAATTGATCTTGAATTATTATCTAATTTTAAATTACAATTAGGTGATTTCTCTTGTAAGACCAACTTCTTGAGATGCATGAGTCTCAAACTTAAGTGATCAGCCATAGCTTAAAGAAATGGCCAAAGACAATTGTTGGAGGAAAACCCATATGGCTTAATGGGTCACCGAGACCCATAAACAAAATTACACTAAAAACCCACATTCAAGCCTTACATGTGTCCCCAAAACTCCTGCCCTAAAATCAAACCCGAAAATGTGTAACCCAAACTACTTGGACCTAACATAAATAATACAGTAAAAAGAAGAAAATGTAAAAGGGCAAAAAATCACATGAAAGTACGCGCGTCCAAGTCAAAAATCTTAAAACCCCTTTGTGATATTTTTGTGAGACTATAAAATGGGTGAAGATATTTTTAACAAAATGTCATTTTAAGGTTTTGCAAAGCTTAAACCCTAGCCGCTCCTAAACCTCAATCTCTTTCTCTCATTCTCTTCAGGTATTTTCCCTCTTCACTTCTAGCTTTTTGTCGTTCCTTTCTCATTTGTATTTTTCGATCTTGCTTCATTATTGTATTGTTGTTGAATTTCATCCTAGGATTAATTCGTTTGTTTATGTACTCATTTTCTTATTTGTAAAGTTTTACTGTTGATGTTAGGATTGAAAGATGGATGTTTTTTGTTGGGGGTTTATTTCTCAACAATTACAGAGGAAAAAAGGATTGTTTAGTATAACTGCTATATCATTTGAGAGTGATTTATTTGAAATCTTCATAATTAAGATTTATGGCTATGTTATTTAGCATTTTTAAGTTTCGAGTTTTCGAAGTTAAGGTTTATGTCTATGAAAGATTATCTTTTGTGAGCAACGTTTATGTATTACTCAAGTTACGGGTTTGGATTAGGATTTAAATTGGATCTTTTTTAAGTGCTCGTTGTGTTGATAGATGAAAACATGCGAAATGAAACTTCTGAGGAAGCTGAAAGTATTGGATCTGTTGGGTTATTAAAATACTTCATTGCGTAGCTGAACTTCGCATACGGAGGAAGTTTTATGTTCAAAGGGTGATCTTTTTCCTAGCAAATGAAACTACTGTTTTAGGGATTTGCGTCCTATGTTCATTACATGACCATATAGTGTTGACTTGGTTGAACATAACGAGTCATTTCTAGGATGTTATTTCTTCCTTGTAGTTGGAATTCCCGATGGTGCAAATTTTTTTTTGATTTGGACATGAGAGGTTAATGGTGAAGTAAGTAGTTTGTGAAGTAGATATTACTAGGATATTTTCCGTTTTTCCGTCATTCATTCATTTTGTACAAATTTCACCTTTCATGTGTTTAATGTCAACAAAAGTTTCCCTTAGAAGTTTGTTAGATGAATGTTTCACTAAAAGCCCTATTTTAATCTCTGTCAAATTTGTTGGGTGATTAAAAGCTGTTTGGGACTCATCTCTTTCCCTAATTCTTGGAAAGGATTGGGTTTATCTCTCTGGGCTGTAATAGCTGTAGATTACATTTTTCGTAAGTACGGGATGGAACATGCTTTGTTTGTCAATTTAGGATATCCAGAAGATAAAGAGTGCTGTTCTGTTAGTATATTCTTACTTGCTCTAGGGGGGGTGGTCTGTAGTTGGAGCAATATTCTTTTTGTTGATGAGAGTAAGTTACTACGTAGAAACCCAGAGTGATCTCGGATGTATCCTGGATGCTAATAACGATTTCTTGTTTTGCCGAAGTTGACCCTGAAAGCAAAGTTGACATTTGATGTCATTGCTTAGCTGGTGTGTCATGGACTGATTGTCTACCTTTCGTGTGCCTTTTCACTTGCCCTAAAAGTGATTTACTGTGAAATATTTGAGCATAACATATGAGTATCAGAGAAGTGGCTTGCCTTTTCTTTTATGACGACTTGTTGCAGAATAGGCATGGAAGTTGGTCTTTTTTAGTTTTTTGAGTCTCATCTCTTACCTAAAAAGGTTTTACTGTGAAGCATTTTAGCTTAGCATATGTCCATATGAAAATATACGTCACAAACTTCCTTGCTGTGGTTAGAACAAAGAGTTGAAACATTGTTAATGATGATTGTGTTTTGATGTTTTGTGCAGATTCTTGGGGAGAAATGGCACTCTTTAACAGGATTGGCAGCATGCTTAGTCAGAGTATGTCGCAAAATTCTGCCACAACTGCGATGAATGCTATTCGCTGCATGTCTACTAAGCTCTTTGTTGGAGGTATAGCTGTATGAATATCTGAGAAACCATTTTGACAATCTATCAAAATTATATATCCTAATTATTCTTTGCTCTACGTCAGGTCTTTCATTTGGAACTGATGATGGCTCATTAAAAGATGCCTTTTCCAGTTTTGGTGAAGTGGTAGAGGGTGAGTAGTAAGATAAAATGTTGCAGCCTATTTGTCAACTAGTTTGGGTATCTCTTGTTAAAGCGAATTTCCAGAAACTTCGCTAACTTCTGCAGTGTAGCTGTACTTCACTAGTTTAGCTAACTTTCAGTCTTTTGATCCACAGCTAGGGTTATTAATGACAGAACCACAGGAAGGTCTAGAGGATTCGGCTTTGTCAACTTCTCAGATGAAGAATCTGCAAATAGTGCAATGTCTGCCATGGATGGCCAGGTGATCTTGAGAACTCACCAGTCTGTTTAATATATTGTCTTACTAATATTGTCAAAAAGACTTCATAGGGTATGTAAAACTCATGCTTTTTCAAATCTACAGGAACTACATGGTCGTTCCATCCGCGTAAGTGTTGCAAACGACAGGCCACAAGCTCCACGCGGCGGCGGGGGATATGGTGGCGGTGGATACGGTGGTGGCGGTGGGGGATATGGCAGCGGTGGATACGGTGGCGGCGGTGGTGGATATGGTGGCGGTGGCTCCCGTGGTGGAGGTGGCTACCAAAGAAATGCAAACGAAGATTTCTAATAATGTTAATTGCAATTGTTCATGTTCATAGCAAGTGGCTGTAGGGAACTAATGCGATTTAGGCTCGTTTATTTGCTTCTATTTTGATGGATGTTCACTAGGCTACTAGTTTGTGATTTGGCAAATTATTTACTACTTCTATGTTTCTTGAATACGATGGGGAAAGTATTGATTTTGCAATACCTGACTGATTTCTGCAAACACCACCGAATCTGTTTTCTTGTTTGGTTCAATGGGTGTGATAAGCTAGTGATACAAACATATTTTGAGCAGATTAATTTTTTTTTTCTTTGTTTTTTATTTTGAAAAGAAAAGGAAACTAGGTGATGAAGAACATCACCTACACCATCCAACAGGATGGGTATATACAACATAACATAACATAGGCTATAAAGAAGAAAAAAGGTGTACAAGAAAACCAAGCAAATGTTTTGTCAAGGCCACGTGACATTACCCCAGGCCCAACCAAAGAAACCTTCTCGTAACCCTTCACGGGGGGCAAGACAAACACCACCAGGAAGAAAAACTCCCCAATCTTCTACTAGATTCAACAACTAGAAACTCTGGACAATGAAAAACGCGACCCTGAACTAGGCTCCATGGAAATGGAGACAAGCACCAGAGCCAAAGAGGAGTCGAATCAAAATAGAATGGACTACCTATGGTGTTTAGAAAGGAGGAAGAAACCAAGCACTCATGGGTGCCCAACCCGGGCCCAAAAGGGAGCGATCCAAAGCATAGACTTTAATAAAACGAACCCAGCAGGACCTAAAGCAGCACACTTCACCAGATCAGGAAACTAGAGCCAAAGCCCGAACCCAACGAACTGGCTGACCCAACCCGAAACCCGCACCTTCACACCATGTACCAAAAAACCAGATTACTTGATTTTACTCTTTTAAAATCAGAAGTCTTGTAGTCTTGTTTCAGCTAACTCAAATATTCGTCCTCTCTACCTTCATTGATAATAAATAATTGTTCAAATGTCATAAAAAACAATAATATTGTGGATGTTAATGTCTCTATTCATTGATGAGTAAAAGTTATAAAAAATTAACATTTTTATATATGTATTCCCATAATCAAATAATATTGTACATGGTTATTTTTCCTCCATTTGTAAAGGGTGATATAGCTTTCATTTTGAAGTATTTCAAAATAGATGATCTTTGGTTCTTCCTTCTTTCCGTAGTTTTGGTGGATGGGATTAGTATTTTGCCCTTACTTTTTAGTTATAAGCATAGTTAGTGTTACTTAACAAATTTAATTAAATCAATTTAATTCTACTCCCAATATTAATGATTCTTACTAAAATCTAAGTATCCAACATTTATATTCTATTGATTTAGCAGAATTGAATCAAATTCAACCACCCACATTAAGGGTTTCTCAGTTCTTCATCTCCTCCTTTTGTTTCACTCTTTCACTCTCCATCTTCGTTCCTCTCTCTTCCCTTTGCCAGATCTACTCTCTTCACTGTTTCGATCTAATCAAATTCAACCCTTATTTGATGCTAACTTTAAGACAAACTACGAAGACGAGGCTATGTTCATTTATAACGTTATTCAGTCAATAGAATGTTGATCTCCATGACCTCAAAGGTTATTCGAAAGTGGTGGTGGTGCAAAGAAGGTCATGAGTCTTTATGCATGTCGTATTTTTGGCAAAGTTCTGGAGAGTACAAAGGAGAAGAGTGTGATTTTTTCGAGTGAAGATGATTTTTTGTTTGACGACAGTGAATATGAAGGGGTTGGGGTAATTGCTTTGTCAAGTAATGAGGAGGAAGAAAAATTAAAGTGAATGGTGAAGAAAAAGAGTAATTGCAAGATGAAATAAAAAGAGAAACTGAAAGAGGAAGATAAAAAGAGAACCCTAGATCTGTTTGTCAGATTGTTTGTGCCCTTCGTGTTCCTGGTGTTGCTGATTTTGCTGCTTGGAGTAAAAAGGCTAGTCAATTGCTTCTTCTGTTGAGCGCGGATCGAATCATTACCTAAACATGTCGCAACAATCACCCTTTTACCCTTGAAAAAAATCAAGCACACAACAGTTTCATTTTTCGAAACCTTCTAGCCAATCTCCTCATTCAAGAAGAACTGGAAGAAACCTTGTTCTAAAGAAGTCAAAATAAGTTGAATAAAAATTATTTCGGAAAAGAATTAAAAATAACGTTTTTCTTAATCTTTTAATAGAATTTTGTCTATTTTTATTGATGAGATATACTCAATATGGCAATTTATTATATACACCTTAGAGTACATAGAGTTGCGTACTCTTAATGGCATTTTGTGCAAGTGTAATCAGCAATATGGACATACACATACTTATTTAGGTAACTTATACTCAATTTGGCTAACTCATACTAGAGGTGGCATCTGGGCCGGGCCAGCTCAGCCTGCCCCGCCCAGCCTGTCTCGGGGGCTTCATGGGTCAGGCCTGCTCAAACCTGCACCTAGCCCAGCTCAACCGCCAAAGTAAGAAATCTGCACCGGGCTCGCAAACCGCAACCAAACTCGAGTGAAACCGCCCATCCAGCCCACCCGTAACCATTCGCGAACCCGCAGAGCCCACCACCCCGCCCACCTAGACCCACCACCCAGCCCGCACCACCCTGACCGCACAACCAGCCTGCCATTAACCCGCATAACCCACACAAACTGCCCAACTCATTACCTCTAAACCAACCCAAACCCACCACCCACCCAACCTGCCCAGACCAGGCCGCCAAACCACGCACAGGCATCCAGACCCCGCCATTTAGGCCTCAAACGGCTCAAAGACAGCAACAAACACCACCACGTCACGCCAGACCGCGATTTTGATGAATCAGATCTGACTCATCTGAGAGACTGAGACGATGCAACAAACACCACCACAGGCGTTCACTTTGCATCTGAGGTTTCTGAGTTGCGTGAGTGCAATGGATGGCAACAATCTTCAATAAATTAAAATTAAAATCTTTCACATAATCCAAATTCCAAGCGGCTGAGTATTGAAATTTGAGCATCATGAGTCATGAGATATAGAATTGAGTTATCGTGTTCAATGTGTTGCAAATGAGATACAGAGATAGTGATACAATATTAATGGGCTTTACTTTTACAGAACGCATGATGCCAATTGCCACCTCCATTCAACAATAATAATAAAAACTGTGACTGAAATCATAAATCCATCATTCAAAAAAAAATAGAAGTGGCTACAATGTTGTTAATTGAAATTGCCAAAAAAAAGTTAAAAAGCTTTTACTCACTGAAATTAGATACAAGCAGCTTCACCATTATTTTCTTATCTTTGCTTTGCAATTTGCAGTGCTTCATACCTCAAACAGTGAAAGTAAACAGACAGAGTAGCAACAACAGTGTTTTGAGAATTTGCTTGTGTTTCTATTCCTGATTTTCCCCCAATTTTCTTCTATAAATAGCACCCCAAACTCATGCTTTCAACTCACACCATTTTTATCTTCTCTCAATCTTCCATCTTTTCTCTAACTCTTGTTGTTTCTCTTGTTCTTACTCTTTCTGTCAGGGATCTTGCTTATGGACGAGCTGGGAGTCTGAAGTCTCAAGTTTGATAAGTCTAAGTTTTTAAACTTAAAGTTTTTTTTTTGCTTATTAAAAAAAAGTTGGTCGTATTTGGATAATTTCATTTCCCACTTTCGTTACACTTAATTGGTTATTGGTTTCATTTACATTTAAATTCCAAAAAAAAACATTTAACCAAAAAAATGGATCCGAGAAGAAACGTTGAAGGTGGTTCATTTGACATTAACACCAAAATCTCGATGCATTTGCCCAAAACATTAGTGTTTCAATATTTGAGGATGCACATGTTCAAAATCTTGGGAATCTGGGATATAATATGTCCCCAGTACTAAGAACCACTCATCAATCATCAAACTCAACATTGATGCCACCCCGATCACCATCTTATCCACAACAGAGTGTTCTGATGTCCAATGATGGTAATACGAATGGATATATTTGTCTCAAAATTTAATTAGTGTTAAGTTATTTATTTCAAATCCGAAACGCCAATAGTATTTATTAAGTAATCATATATTCATTATACTAAAGCATTATTTAATATTTTTTTGAAATACGTACATCAAAATATTAGTACTTTTTAACTTATTTATCAATGTAATTAATAATCTAAATATGTATTTGTCATTAATTTTCAATATTTAGTGTTGAAATTCATTAGCTAACATGATGTGAGTAAGTTTAAAATATTATATGTTTGTATTTATTCATATTTTATTCAATGTTAGTAACTTTGACGATAACTAAATTAATAATCAAATAGTAGCTTAAAGTTTAAAAAGAGTTACTAACTAAATTTATAACTAACTATAATTATACATCATTAACCATCATTGCTACATGTCATATAACCATCATTAATATGTAATAAACTACATAATATGACGTGATTAAGATTTAAGAGTAAGTAATACTCGAATATTAGTTTGTAACTAAATACAATAGCTAATTATAAGTCTGAATGATATGATGTGATTAAATATTTTTTAAATAATATGATGTGATTAAGAGTAACTAATACTCAAATAGTAACAGACGTTAAATATTTTTTAAATAGTATGATGTGATTAAGAGTAACTAATACTCAAATACTAACTAAAATTATATATTATTTAAATAATATGATGTGACTAAGAGTAACTAATACTCAAATAGTAACTAAAATTAAACATTGTTTAAATAATATGATGTGATTAAGAGTAACTAATACTCAAATAGTAACTAAAATTACATATTGTTTAAAACGAAATATATAACTAATTTGTTAGTATGTAATAAAAGGTGCGCTAAGTTTTCATTTTGTTAATTTAGGTTTTTTAAACTCGTAATCTCATAGTAAATTTAAGATTTTGTAATAAACTAATACAATTTACTTTTGAGTAGAAGAAGAAACTTCCCAGAAGAGTGGTCCAGGAGAGACTTCTTGGGTCTCAACATTTTATGAAAGAGTGGTTGTTGCCGGCCAATTCATAGAAGTCAGGGGACCAATAAGATACAATTGTCTTTGTCTGCCATGCAAAATCTCGAACGCCCCTCAGCCGACAAAGTACAAATGGAAACAGGGGGAGGGTACAGGAACGTTGGGTCGTCATCTCATAAAAGTACACCAAATGACCCCCGATAATACACAAGGACAAGGCAGTGGAAAAGGCGTTTAAGGTCAGTTATATGGGTATTTTTCTAGCCCAGCCGGTGGAGGTAAGCCTTTCTTTTACAATACAGACAAAATGATATATGGTTTTGCTAATTTTATTATCGCCGAACAATTACCCTTTAGTCATGACGATAATATGAATTACGAAGAGTTCAATAGCACTTATCTACAACCGGCTTTTAGGCGTATTCCACAAAATACGCTTAAAAGCTGGACGAGTCAACTTTATTATGCTTATCGTGCTTCTCTTATTGAAATGTTTCATATTCAGCTTCCAAGAGTTATCCTAACATGTGACACGTGAACCTCTTCTTGTTACGAGCCTTTTATCAGGATACTTGCACATTGGGTTGATGATGACTGGTTTTTACAAAAGCGCATCATTTGTTTCGAGGCTATGCTTGAGAGGCATAGCTATTACAATTTTAAAACTCGTATTTTAAACTGCTTGAAAACTTTTCTTTTTACTCGAAAAACTTTTGCTTTGTCTCTTTATAGTGCAACCTCTAACACGAAAGCCATAGACTTTTCGAAACAGTACCCGAGTTGCCCCTACTTTTAGGCGGTGAATTACTTCATGTTCGTTGTTGTGCCCATATCCTTAACCTTTGTGTCCAAGTGGGTATGATCGAGTTAAAACCATTTTTTGACCATACTAGAACCGTTACTAGATGGATTAGAGTAACTAGGACGGTTAAGAGACAATATATGGCCTTAGGCAAAGAGAGAGGACTGAAGAAGCGTCAATGGAGTATTGACACTCCAACCCGATGGAATTCCACTTTCAAGTTATGAAACCAAGCTATTGTTTACCTTGAGGTTCTCACTATTCTCTACAATGAGGCACAGACAGACCCTAATTGTTTGATTACCGATGACCAATATAGCGTTGCTATTCTTATTCGTGATGTTTTGAAAAGTTTTGATCATGCTACTAATACATCTTTTCTTTGGTTTATCAACCCAATGTTCATTTAATCATTACCGAGTACATCAAGATTGTTCATGCTATTGACATTATTTTCGATGTTCCTGCTTTTTTGCAGTATGAAGGGGAAAAGGTACAAATATTTCTATGAATTTCCTGTGATTTACGGGTTGGCTGCACTACTTGAACCAACTGTTAAGCTGGAAGGCTTGAAGAGATTGTTGAACTTTTTTATTACAGTTGTTTGGGTATTACATATGATGTTGATTTGTATATTCAAACTTGTGCAAGTGTTTTAGAAAAACTATTTTATTTCTATGCTTCCATATTGAATCCAAAGGGATGCTATGGTGGTGATACCGGCAAGTCATCAAAAGGTAGGTTTGATCCTTTCATTTCCAAGATTTAGAAGAGATCCAAAAATGAGACTGCTACATCATCCTCATATTTGCAACTAAACGAGCATTATTCTTATCAATTCGAGACTGATGAGAACTTTGAAATACTGCGATGGTGGAAACAACATTGAGCAACAATTTTCAATACTGTCAAGGATTGCCCGAGATATACTTGCAGTCCCTGCCTCAACAATTGCTTCCGAATCACCGTTTAGTGCCGGTATAAGATTTCAAGGTGAAAAAAGATTTCGACTCTTCCCAAATGCATCGAAATTTGTGTTTGCAAGAAGGATTGGGATCAAGCTGAAAAGAGAACACAAGGTCGGCAACAAGATGATGATGATGAAAATGATCCATGGATGATTCAGAATCTGGATCGAATAGGGGAGAAGTTTCCAGTGAGACGGGCCCGAGTAGGAATGGAAAACTTCCAATGGAAGAATAGGAAGAAGAAGACGAAAATTATTTAAAAAGATAGCACACAACCCAAAAAAAGATCATTTGCAATCTATGAATTCATCTAGAAATCAAGGTACGCAAAGAACTACGTGGGCTTTGATTCCTTTGCGATACGTAGGCAACTTATTCTTGAAAATTTAGTTTAATATAAAATTAAATTAAAGTTTTCAAATTACTAGCTCAAGCCCCCCACACTCTATATTAGTAAATATGATTTATATATCTCTTTTACTGCTTCTTAGAATAGTTTTATTGCTTTCAAAAAATGAAAAAAAAATCAAAACAAATATTAAGCTGAATTATACGTGTTGAGCTATATGATTGTCTCCCTGTGCCTCATTGATGTTTTTGAAAGGTTTTGGATTCATGATTATTTATGATGGTTTGGCATGAGGATTCATCGGTTTTGATTTGATTTTCGATATTTTATGACCCTTGCTTGCATGATACTTGTGACATTAGCGCTGAAAGTGGAATTTAAGTTGGTTAGACTGTGAGTTTTGAGCCTTTGGATGCCTATCTTCATCCAGTCTTTCCTTCTTTGTGTGATATTTTCTCATTATAGCATTGCTCTTGGTATTGGTTCATTACTCCTTGATGTCTAGCATGCCTGCATATTAAAATGATTGAGGCGTTCTTTTTTATTGTCTGAGCCAAAGAGCCACTAATAAAACATTGTACCGCCTCTAGCCCATCTGAGCCTTTCATGACGTTTGTGCTTTATTTGTGGAGCTTGCTTGATACAAAAGCTCATAGTTACAAAATTTTGAAAATTTTGTCATTGAAAAAAGAATGTAAAGTGAGCAAAAAGAATTCATTGAAAACTTCAAATAATCAAAAAGAGAATGAGTTCAATAGAAAATAAAAAGGAAATATGGTTTGTTAGAGTACACTCTATGTGTACCACCACATCTCCCGAAGTTTTCCACATCCTTCACGTAAGTCGCGTACCTTGCAAAGACCTCATAATCCTTTTTGCATTGCTTTTGTTAGATTGATGTGGAGTTTTTTTCCTAATTCCGTAGAGTATTTGCTATATTTGAGTCGATTAAACTAGGTTGAGTGTTGCATAATACCCTCTAAAACACGAGTGAAGTGAGTTGGGAGGGTTCATTATGGGTGGGTCAGGTGAGCGATCGGGCACATCTTTTGCCTGCCACAAAAATTGAGAGTTGAGTGTCTCCCATGTGAGTACCGTCTTAGTATTTTTGGGATGCGCAAATGACCCTGTTTGATTGCTATGCATACTGATTGATTGTTGGTCTGGTATGATGGACTGACGATGAGCTTGCCTACCGGACTAGTCTTGGATCTAATTGAATATTTTTGACCTAAATTTTTTCTATCTGATTGGGGTGAGACAGTCATATGTTAGATCGCATGATTTTGTTGCTTGAGGAAAAGCAAGAGTTTAGCTTGGGGGAGTTTGATGTGTTCATTTTATATAGGCTTTTTGGCCTCGTTTCCCCTTTTATTTTATACTCTTTTAGAGCTCTTTAGAGCTCTTTATTTTGAAATTTGATATGCTTTGGTATATTTCGTGTTTTTGAGCTTTGCTTGTGCAGATTAGGCGTCTGAGGCCTTTATCTGGCATTTGGGAGTATTACTCAGATTACATGGCATTTGGAGTACCCCGAGAGCAATTCTGGAGCTCTCGGGATGAAAAGACGTAAGATTGGAGCTAAAGAGCGCTCGCCCGCCCGGTCGGACGAGGTCGCCCGCTCGGGTAATCATATTTCGAGCTTTATTGAAGAATGTCTATGTCATCTCCGCCCGCCTGCCCGGGCGCTGATTACTAGAGCTATGTGAAGAAGTTTTAAAGACCGCCTACCCGGGCGCCATCGCCCGACTGGCTGGGTGGTTTCTCGGGAGGACTTATTTTCGGTTTTTATTTGCTTTTTGAGCATTGTCTATAAATACTAGAAGGTTAATTTCGATTAGTTATCATAGTTGTTATCTTAGTTTCGTATTGGCTTAGTTATAGACTCCTAGTTTTCTCTGAAGCTTATTTGATTCGAACATCTTCTGCTTTCAATAAAGTTGATTCCTTTCGCATAAATTTGGTATTTCTTCTTCCATTCCTTTTTATTATTATGTCTATTCTAATTATGATTTCTTTCGTTTCCATAGTCATGTCTGAATAGTTCCTTTTCTAGGGATACTAGTAAGGGAAGTCATGCTTATATTATGATTTGAATGCATTGGTATTACATAAAATTAATCACTAATCAAAATTATTTAAGAATACATTGGTCAATGTTCAATACTAATTATAATCTTATTTTTATTTCTAGATTAAGATTATAAATAAACGACATTACTAGAAAAGAGATGATATTAAATAATTACATCATTACGATATTATAAAAATTAATCATTATTCGTATTATTAACAAACTGAAATTTATGACACCAAATATTTCATATTTGCAATCAACGTATTTCACAATTATATCTAATTGAATTATACAAAATTACAAATGCAAATTCATATTTATAAACATATAATTCATATTACATCAAACTTACAAACTATTTCAACACAACCAATCCACCCACTAAGTCCATCCAGACCAACCCAACCCAACCCATGCAACCAGCCCAGCCCACACAACCCATTAACCAACCCACCCAGTCTATCAACCAACCCACCCAGCCCACCCAACCCATTAATCAACCCAACCCACCCACTAGCCCACCCAGCCCGCCAAAACCCATTCCAGGCCCGCGTAAACCGGTTGTGGCTCGCCTTTCTAACCCAGCCCTCCAACCTATCCAGCCCGCCTAATTTCCCATCCCGCGCCTGTTCACAAAGACTCAATCCACGCCGCCTCGAACCCGGCCCACCCATTTCTCACCACTAACTCATACTAATTTAGGTAACTTAGACTCATTTCGATAATTGACTCATACTCATTTAGCTGAATCATACTCATTTAGCTGACTAGTACTCATTTAGCTGACTCATACTCATACTATAACTTATATTCATGTGGATGCCTCATACTCATTTCGTTAACTCATAGTCATTTGGTTGACTCATACTCATTTCGTTAACTTATACTCATTTGGTTGACTCGTACTCTTTTTAAAAACTAATATGCATTTTGGCTAACTTATACTCATTTTAACTTATATATAATGGTGTACGTATAGTTATGAAAATGTATAATGTACAAATTCATTTAATGTTGATTCTTTAATATCGTTAAATTATCAATCCGGATGTGATTACATCATCCTAAATCTAACGTGAAATTGTTCGTCTAGTAATTACTAACCTAACATGATGAAGTATTATCAAAAGAACTGCTGATGATCATATAATAATTAATAACGCACTCCCCACTTTCATTCCGCACCTTAATAAAAATTAAAATTTTGAATTGGAATCGACATTAATTTGTGTCGGTGATCTAATAAGACAAGCTTACCTTGAAATATTGGCCAAACGCATCTACCAAGTGGCCATCAAAAGTGTGGCTAACAGCTTATCCTGACTGACTATTTAGTCCACTACCAAGTACCAATCACTCGTAAAGTTGCTCATTGTGTTTACCAATCAAAGTTGAAACTTTTAGAAGGGCCAAAATATCAGGCAAACGAATATATAAAGAAGGGCTTTGTTGATTTGAACTGGAATAAACTGAACTGGAAATGAAATATTCTAAATTGAATAAAATGTTCTGAACTAAAATGTTCTGAAATGTAATGTTCTGAACTAAAATGTTCTGAAATGAAATGTTCTGGACTGAACTGAACTAACCTCTAATTGTGAGACAAAAGCATATGAGGTAAACTGAACTTAATCGAACTGAACTAAAATTAATAAAGCTGAACTAAAGTGAAAGGTTTTTCAATTAATCCAGTCAAAAAGAACAGAGCCGTTTTCAGCTCTTGAAATTAGCTAAATCACGCTCTGTTATTTTAGATTGAATTAATTATAAATAATTTTAGTTCAATTCAATCCTCTGTTATTTTCAATTGAATGTACATCATTATAGGTTGTGTGCATTCACAAGTAGACAGATGTGCCGACTATGATCAACCCAAATTTAGAGTACGAAATTTGTAGTCTCATCTTCGGTTGAGGGGTCCGACAAAAGATGTAATTGGTTTTCGGTGTATTGTTAATCGAGCAAGCTGGATATATGCAGTTCAAGAAATCAAAAGAAAAAGGCAAGGAAATAATTCAGGGAGGAAAATTGGCAATAAGTTAGGGCCTGTTCTCCCCAACTTATTTTTAGTTCAGTTCAGTTCAGCTCCATTCTTTTATAAACATTTTGTTAAATATTATTATTATGTTTATTAATTACTCTTATTATTATTATTATTATTATTTATTTTTATATCATTATTATTAAGTTTTATTATTATTATATCTATATATATATATTTTTTTATTATAGCTTTACTCATTATTATTACTATTATCATTAGGGAGGAACATGGTTTAGGTCAAAAGCATAAACCAATCAAATCGCGTCAAAACGGTTTATGATGTAATTTTGCAAGGTCTGATCCAATCATTATTTTATTACTAAGTATTATTATATTATTAAATATAATTATTAAAATGGTAATATTAATTTACTTCTTAGATATTATTGTTATTATATAATCATCATCAAGTATTAATATATTAATACAAAGTCTATAAAATTATTATTATTAATTATCATTATAATCATTAATTATTATTATTATTATTATTAATTTATGATTATTAATATTATTTATTTATAACTATCATTTAAAAATATCCAAAATACCATTATTATTATTCATTATTAAACATTATTACTTATCATTATAATTTTTATTTAATATTCATATTATTATTGTTTAAATATTATTTATACATTTATTAAATTAAATTCAATTTAATTCAATTTAATTTAATTCAATTCAATTTAATTCAATTCAATTCAATTCAGTTAAGTTAAGTTAAGTTCAGTTCAGTTAAGTTCAGTCCAGTTCAGTTCAGCTCCAATCAGTTCAGTTCAGTTATGTTCAGTTGAATTATGCCGAAGAGAACAGGCCCTTAGTGGCAATGATATCGACAATAAGCAATTTGCTATTATAAACTAATTGTGGGAATCTCGCAAATCTCTCCAAAAACAGTTACCAAACAAACCGGGTCATAAAAAGAAATACAAATCTACAACAAGACCACATGTTTGTCTAGTACTAAAGCATTTTAACTCTTAGCAAAGAAGAGTTAAAGAGTAGGATTAAAAAATACGATAATGAGGCAATGAACTCACTTTTTCTATGTGGAACATACACGATTTTATGAATACAAGCAAACTTGGCTAATAAATTAATCAAGCAAAGACTACATAAACTCGATGTGGAACATAACTTTGAGCCTTCATTTTCAACACGCACTGAGAGAAAAAAAGTTGTTGATAAAAGAAAATAACGAGAGGTCGAATATCCTAGAAACTAGAGATTAGATGAGGTTGTCTGGTCAGTAAAAATATAGGAAGTTGGACTTCCTTGGAAATTCACTTTTGCCACAAAAAAAGGAAAGTGACTAACCTAAGGATCTCAAAAAGCAGAACTATCTATAGGAAGTCATTCCTCCTATGAATCAAACAATTTTTATCTCTTCCTATGAAATGAAACTTCAAGGAAAAAACAATCTCGTAGTAAGTGCTACTTCTTATGTTCAATCAAACAATACCAAATAATAAATGAATGAGATTATGTCGTGTTTCCATATCGAATTAGGTAACTCCAATATTTTCTATAAATATTATGTGATTTCACCTTCTACTTGATCAACCGCGAAACTTTTTTTCTAAAGTTGTCAAGGTGGTGTTCAAGACATGAAATCAATTTTTATTTACACTTGCACAGAAGGATTGAATCTCAAGAATAAGTTCCGTCAGTAATATGATCAGACACAATTTACACTTCCAAATGATTAACGAGTAAAAGAATAAATCGGATATATAATAAAAGCTGTAGCCAATATTGTACTTTATGATCAGTATAAGAATTATATCACTAAAAATTTCCAGCAAATAAGCTCAGAACTTTAAAAACAAAAGGGTAAGGGACTTTGATGTCATAGTGATTCTTTCATTTCTGTTACAATTCCAAATTGACTTTGACATTCAAATCACATATATTGGTTTTCATCTGCTCCACTTTTGAAGCAGATCATCCCCCACCAAGATCTCCTGGGCTTTACAATTTTTTTTGGATCCAAATTCCATTATTCACCTCTCCATGATCTACACTTATCATTCTTTCTCCCTCCTTTTTTTATCTGTCACCAAACTTTTTCCTATAAAATAATAATTATATAATATGAACACTTAAAAGTTTCTATATCTATAGTACAACATCATTCATCCCCCAAGAAAAAGGAAACAAAAAATGTAATAAAAAATCTAAAAGAAAAAATGAGAGAGGTACCCATGTTCTTGGTAATGAGCTAGTATTGAAGTATATTAACCATGATATTGGTGATTATTTTTTTCCAAATAATCATTTAGCATCGGAGGTGGTTTCCTTTTTTACTGTTGATTGGACCCCGTAATATCCAACATACCACTTAACGAACTTCCTAAGCCCAGTAGCCAAATCCGTAGTGGGCTTGTATGCGAAATCTTTATGGGCCAAGGTAACATTAGCATGGGTGTAGGGGACATCTCCATTTCTTGGCATTGTGACCACATGTTTCTTAGCCTTCACATTCAACAATCCTTCCAAGATAGAAACTAGCCTTGCAACTGGCACCGGGCTCGTATTACCCAAGTTATAAACCCTCAATTGGGCTGGACCTCGCTTCCTGCCGCCACTCCCGGTACTCTTTTCAGCCGTGTCAAGCGCCCCGAGACAGCCCTTTACGATGTCATCAATATACGTAAAGTCACGTTGCACCTCCTTCCCATCATGGGTCTTGTAGATACTAAAGGGCTTTCCTTGCAAAATGTCCTTAGTAAAAAAGAAGTAGGCCATATCGGGTCGACCCCACGGGCCGTAAACTGTAAAGAACCTTAGCCCAGTAAGGGAAAGCCCATAGATGTGATTGTAAGTGTGGGCTATTTCCTCCCCGGCCTTTTTAGTGGCAGCATAGAGGCTGGCGGGCTGGTCAGTCCGATCCGATTCCGAGAAGGGATTATCTTTGTTGAGCCCGTAAACAGAACTCGACGAAGCCCAAACGATGGCGGGTTGAGGATCGGCAGCCTTGGTAACCTCTAAGAGGTTAACAAAGCCCGCAATGTTAGATTGAACATAAGATTGTGGGTTTTGCATAGCATAACGAACCCCAGCTTGAGCAGCAAGGTGGAGCACATGGGTGAATGGGACTATGTCAAACAACTTGATCAACATCGGGCTGTCATTTAGATCTGCTTCCACTATGAAGATTTGATGCCTGTATAAAATAACCAGCACACAATTAATAAATACTTCATTAATAATAAAATATTTAAAAATTAAAAGAGTAACATGAATTTCTTCTACTAAATTAGCTGGCTTGCGTACTACTAAATACTGTAATTAATTAATAGTATGAATTTACAAGTTTCAGTTCGTATTAATGCGTTGAATTTGCATAGTAATACAATTTTTATTTTTGTCAAAAAAAAAAGAAACTTAAAGTGTGTTCTTTTCGGTATAAAATAGAACTGAACTTATTTAAGAGTAAAAATATTGTCCAAAACTACCTTTAAAGTACAAATCAATCATCAAATAGCTTCTACAAAAGTTAATGATTAGTACAACCCGACTTGTATACTTCCTCCGTTTTTATTTAAATGTGACACTTTAAATTTATGAACTCTTAGACAATTTTTGGGAAGGAAAGAGATAGAGAGAAAAAATAAGGGAACCTATGTGAAAGGAGAGAAATAGAGAGAGTTTATTGACCAAAAAAAAGTGTCACATTAAATTTAAAACTTCCTAAAATAGAAAGTGTCACATTAAAAAAACGGAGGAAATATAAGCATTAGATTTAAAATTTATACTAAAATTACACATTAAATAGAAGTATTACCAAACAAATGACAGCTCATTTTCTCTATTACATTTTTTTAATATAACTCATATTAGAACACTTGAAAATTCCTCCTCCAAACAAAGGAAATACGAAAACTGCCAAAATTTTGATTATTATAATTATTTTTAATAACTTAAAAGTTAAGATCTTTGATTCATAAAAGTAGAAATATAATTTCAATTATTACAAAACGGGAATAAAATATCATTATTATAGAAAAAAAAAAATCATATATTCTTATAATGGGTAATAATTAAAAGTAGGCCAAAAAAGGAGAATAAAGCATAAAAACAAAAGTCAAAAGTAGAAAAAAAGAAAAGAAAAATACCTAGACAGTAATTTTTGCCTGGCCCTTTTAAGAGAGGGGTCATAATAGCTGTTAAAGTTATCAAGTCCAAGAACACCATCACCCCTTTTCTTAAGCGCAAGTGAGCAATGACTGCCGACAAAACCAGCAGCACCAGTCACGAGAACTGCGAACCCATTTGGACGTCGTGGTGTGGATGATTGGCGCACTTGTTTCTCCCAAGCGGCGCCTGACCCGTAAAAGCCCGAAGTAAAGAAGCGGGAAGTGGTGTGGATTGATGATGATGCATTTTGCGCATCGCCTGCGATTGGGTAGTTTAATGTGAAGAAGAATACGAGGAGGAGGGCTACCAAGAGTGTTGCGCGGAATAGGAGTTTTGATGAGGCGGCTAATAGTTTTGTGTGGTTCACTCGGCGAAGGTAGCTGTTGTACCTCTCTAGCTTTGTGCTCTTGCTAAGGTCGGATGATAATGCCATAATGTTTGTGAATTTGTTATGGAAAAATGAATTAATGAGAAAAAGGGCTCAAGATTTGATGAGGGAATGGTGAGTCATTGAGGCTAAGAGTGAATGAGAGGGAGGGTTGAGGAATATAAAGGAGAGATATGAGGGGAGAGAAATGTTAATTATTAAAGTAATAATAAATAAGTGAATAGGAATGGAAATAAATAAAAGAGAGGAGAGATAAATAAGAAAGAGAGAGGGGGGGGGGGGGGAAGGGACCACTATAAATGCAAAAAAAACTAAAATTGGGTGGGTGCTTTTATGCTTTTAATTGGGTTCTTTTACTTTCAATTTGATAAGAGGTATAGAAACTATAGCTTGTAGATTTATATAGATGGAAAAAGGATATAAAAAAAGCTTTAAGAAGAAAAGGGGGTGTTTGAACGTTGATTGATTTAAGTAGGAGTAGTTTGTTAACTTGGGAGAGTTTATGTAGGAGAGTAACACTTAACTAACTCTATGAATAATTAAATTGTTCCTATAAATATAAGAAGGCTCTTCTAAAATGGGGTTAGAAAAGAAGATATTTCCCAGTTTATTGTTAAGTTGAGAATATCTCATATTTTGGATATTTACTTAGGCTCGGCCGCTCGGGTGTAGAAAGTTGGTTTGTGATATGAAAATAATTTATCTAATTGTACTTTATGGTGTTCAAATAGGTTTGGATGTGGGAGGATTGATTAGTGATTTTTTTAAGTTTGAAGTTTCAAGTGACAATGTTGTTCACTCGGTATCTTGCGGGAAGTCAAAATCAATAAGGAGGATTTGAGTAAAACAATCAAGAGTAACTAAATTTTAAATTTCGTGAAGGAAAATTTTAGTTATGCCAAAATGGAAAGATGTCAAAAACGTAAGACGAGTGCATGTCTATAAAGAGCATCTACAATGGTTAAGCTAAATTGTTTATTGCTGACTTTGGCATGTCATTTTTTACAGCTACATAATTTTTGAGCTACAACTTTCTCAATGGTGAGCTAGACCACATGTAGCTAAAATACTCTCATATGCCAAAAATATCTAACCATATTTCTTTTACTTAAATGCAAAAGAATAAATTTATTTTTAAAATAGTCATGTTTCCTTTTTTAATTGTTTCAAGCTAGTAGCTTAGAGCATCTACAATGATTGTGTATAAGGATTAACTTGCAAATATAATAATACTCCAAGCTAATAGCTGACCATTGGACATTGTAGCTTATTTGAGCTAGGTAGCCAAAACAAGCTACAAGCTCAATTGAGATCAAAGAGGAAAGAGCAATAAATGCTCATGATTTAAATAATAAAAATTGATGTTGGTAGGAAACATTTAACTACATACATTGTTGCTTACCAATGGAGAAAACGATAATATAGCTAGAACTTGTGAGGTGGCATTGCTAGCAACATAGAAAATAGCTAGACCAATGTAGATGCTCTTATTCTAGCTACCTAGCTCACTTGAGCTATAATGTCCAATGGTAAGCTAGTTGTTTGAATTTTTACATAATTTGCAAGCTAGTCCTTTTTTAACACCACTGTGGATGCTCTAAGTTATTGTAGCAAGTAACTACAAGCATTTATTTAAGAAGTATTTCATCCGTTTCTCAATACTTGCAACATTATCATAATGACTATTATTCATCTATCAATCTTGTATAATATTTTATCGGAAGTGTATAAGAAAATATATAGTCAAATGGGGTCTTATTTGATTCATCTTAATACATACTTTCATAATGTCGGCTTTTTATAATTTTTTACTCATCAATGATTAGATATATTAAGGTTCAAATTGTATTGAATAACGTGTAGGCAAGAAAAGTTGTGAGTATTGTGAAACGAAGGAAGTGCGTGACAAGTAACAAAAGGAGTGCATTTTTTATTATGATTAACTAACATGTAAGAAGGATTGCGCATAGTAATCGCATTGGTCAAGTCTTGGAAGCAAAATTAATGTCGGAAAATGACTTTGTAGTCTGATCTCGCGAAAAAAAATTTATTTAAAAATATTAAATGTCGAAAAAAATTTAACAATTGTTTCTGCAAATTGTCCTAAACTTTGATGTATAATAGGAGTAAGTTTATCATGATCGTATTCCATGCCAAATATAATTTGTAATTACCTTCGAATCATGCTAGTGTTAGTGGCAAAAGACCCAAAAGCGCCTTGCCAGCTACACCAAACCGTGTTACAAAATCTTCCTACCACGTGAAGAACACGTGTTCTCATTGAAAATTTTCCCCTTCTTTCACACTTCTGATTTTCAACTACTTTTACAATTTTTATCATACTATTTTGTTTACTCAAAAGCTCTTGAATGTACTATGAACATAATACACCCGAGGTTATTTTGGCTCAAAAAGTCTTGGGTGTACTATGAGCATGGTACCCCCTGATATATGATGCATAATCTCTAGGTTTTATATCCGTGTAAAACGCACGGGATATTTTTGTTCATTTGATATGTTTACAGAATTATATCTATAATTTAATAAATAATGGTTACGTTCGAAGTAAAAAAAAATTATGATATTACATTAAAATTAGATAAAAAATTAATGAAATATAATTACGTAAAAATTGTTACCCAATATTTAGATATATTAAATAAATTATTTTCTTTAAAAAGATTCTCATTATTTTATACAATATACTGTTTTTCAAAATTTATTTAAAAATAATAAAATATTTTAATATAGTATCCTTCCAAACTACTTCATCCGTTTCTTTTTAAGTGCAACATATTAACTTTGACACTATTCATCCATTATAATTTGACCGACTTTTATGATTTAGGAAAAATTTTCAAGAATAAGTGAACCTTTTCGCGGTCTTCTTTTAATAAGTTAAACTTTAGATAATCCTGAAATAAGTTAACTTTGATATTACTTAAACTTTTAACAAGTCAAATAACATAAATTATTCAACCGGTAATACGTGAGGCTTTTCTTAAATTTTAATTTATCATTTCTGTGTTCCTTCTCTTCTTCTACTTTCTATCCCCGACTATTTCTGTGTTTTTAAACCGGTTTTGACTTGTTAAAAGCAAATACCCTTAAAGGTTATTTTATTCCAGGATTATTCAAAGTTTAACTTATTAAAAGAAGACCGCGAAAAGGTTGACTTATTTCCGATAAATTTTCATGTGATTTATGCATAAAGAAAAATATAGTCTTACTGAATCTCGTTTCATTCGTCTCAATGTGTACTTTTTAATTATCTTATTATCAAAAATTTTACAAAAAAATGGTTCAAAATGTAACTCGACAAGTGTGCAAAGTGAAATTTGGCACCTAATAAGAAATATAGGAAGTATTTCACATATGGTAGGTCGACCCACCTAATTATCGCTCATCGCTTTTACTTTTGGTCTCCTACACTTTACCTTTTTACCTTTTTCCTTACTTTTAGTCTCATTCTTCCTATTTTTCAATTTATTTATCCGTGAGAAAAGCAAATATACTTGGAGTATTTTATTAGTATCGTCCTATGTCCTTTCTCATATTCTAATTTTTTTGAGTTTTTCAAAAAAATCCAAATTTCAGATAATAGACTACCTTCGTTTTATTATAAACTTCTCATTTCTCCTCATATGGTTGTTCAAATAAAATTTTTATTTCCCCGATTAGATGGGGTCAATAATAGATATGATCAATTTTCGAGGTTCCTAAAATACTTTTAAAAGACAATATAAATCACAGTTTATTATGTAAATAATCATAAGGGAATCACCACCAATTTCTTTATTAATATGTGTGCATTGGAGAAATGTGAAATTTAATATAGGAGAACAAGAACATTTTATAAGAATACATCCGTGTTTTCCCATATTATATGTTTTCAAACGATGGTTAAAAGAAATATGATTTTCATATAATATGTTTTATTAGTATCTTCTCATATTGTGTCATATTATCTTTCTGTAATTCATTTTTTTATTTTTTTTGTTTAAGAAAATAATCCAATTATCATAGTTAATAGGAAAAATTGGATTAAACAATACAAATTATACGATTGTTTCACAACACAGCATCGACAAAAAACGTGCACAAAACAACACGAACTCATTCTAATTAGTGCAGAAAGCGACATCAGTGGTTTTTTTGCCCGAGTTTCCCTATTTCCGGCGAATCTTTAGTATTTTAGCTCTTTTATATTATGCTATTTTTTCCCCTCCACTTTAAAAAAACTACTATATCTAAAAATCACCTTATCTCCCTCTTTGAAACCCTAAAATTTCTCACAAAATTGAATTTTGTCTATCAAACCCTAGAATATGAGGATGAGTGACCAAGGTTCAAGGAAGAAATAAAAAGGAATGTCTACTGTGTAGGGGTAATAGAAATAAAAAACTAAAATACTAAAGATTAACCGAAAATAGGGAATCTCAGACGAAAAAACCACTTATGTCTTTTCCTGCTCCAATTAGAAAAATTCCGTGTTGATTTGTGCACCTCTTTTGTTTGCACTGTTCTGTGCAACAAGCGTTTAGTTTGTACTGTTTAGTCTCCTAGTTACTAATGATTTATTATTAATATTTCCTGTTGTAACATATCAAAAAGAGGACATGTGGCCCAGTCAAAGACTGCCACGTGGCCGAATAAATTGGTGACACATGGGTCATCCTCCCAATGACACTTGGCGGCATTAAAGAGGGTGAATTGTGACCTCACCAAACTGAATAAAGAGGCCCATTTATTCCTTAAAAGAAGGAATAATCAGCCCAAATTCCCATAAGAGGAAGAGAATGATTGCTTACGAGGCTCAAGGCAATGAAAATGTGCCAAGTGTCGCCTTTTCATTGCCCAACCAATCACATCCTTCTATTTTAGGGTGCCTCGTTCCATGCACAAACACTATAAATAGTTCCTCAAAATCAGGTAAAAGGGGGATCTAACCTACTCTCAAACTTACTCTGTCAAAATACATACTCAAATTTTATCTCTCTAGAATACTGACTTAAGCATCGGAGAGGGAATCAAAAGCCAAACCTCTAGGTTGGTTCCCCTTTTTGCAGGTTCGGAGACGAAGCTACATCTCTACACAAGCCTCCCAAATTCATCAACCCTACTTCTGTCCATCATCAGGAGACACTTCGTTTACGAAAAGCTTGTAAACAACATTTGGCGCCGTCTGTGGGGAGGCGTGGAGATGACAGATTGCAATTCGTCCAACCGAGGACAAAGGTTGAGTCCTTATGTACAAGTCAATGACACAGTCGATGATGAACGTCCACCCAGAGGACGAGACGGACCTCATCAAAACGATCCAGTCGGGGCAGTTTTAGAGCCCAATCCTGCTCTTCCAGTCACTGCGGCTCGTTTGGAGAATGCGCTAAACGAGTTCCAAACCAAGATATCCCAAGTCGTCCAGGAGTAGATTAAGAACAATATGTTGTTCTTCAGGGTAGGCCCTCAGCCTGACTCTAGGCCTACACCTAGAAGAGGAGTCTCCCAGGAGAATGTAGCTGGACCCAGTGGGGTTCGACGACCAGAGGAAGCCCGAAGGTTGTCTAAGGGAAGGCAGACTGCTTGTATTGAACAACCTCGTCGTCTTGACTGGAATTTGGTGGTCACCAACCCGGTGAACAGACCAGTGGACGGTCGTCGGATGGAGACTGACGCTCGTGAGTACTTGCAGGCGAAAAAGGTATCAGCCCAACAAAGGTCAGCCACGGGATCGACGCCTTACTTGCAGGATCCCACTCTGACTATCAGGAGTCGCACTATGGAGCAAGGAAGAACCCCGTCCATTCATGAGCCTCGCCAAGAGAGGATGGTGATTCAGCCCAATGTATACAGAAGGACCTCTCAGCAGAATGTTTATAGGCGAGGGTTTCAGGAGGTCAGTTCGTCCAACCCAGTTCTCAGATAATGCAGGCGGAATGAAGTACCAGTCGACAACCGTTTCAGGGAGCTCCGCATAGATTGGCCAACGCCTTTCTCAGCCAGAATCATGGAAGCCCCTCCTTACCCAAAGTTAAGCTACCTACCATTGATCCATTTGATGGCACAACCGATCTAGATGATCATCTTTCAGCATACAAACATAAGATGTATGTCCAGGCTGTGGACGATGCTACATGGTGTAAGAACTTCTCAGCTACCTTGAAAGGGGTTGCTCAGAAGTGGTTTAACAATTTACTAGCAAATTCCATCAACAATTTTACTGGGTTGAGTTACTCATTTAATAGTCATTTTGTAGCCAATCGGCAGGAACAGAAAACCAGTATTCATTTGGGGAAGATTGTCCAAGCCCCAAAAGAGTCTTTGAGAAGTTTTGTGAAGAGATTTAACCTTGAAGCGCTCCAGATCCACATTTGAATGCTGGTGTAGCATTTGATGCATTCATTCGGGGCCTTCGTCCTGGAAGCTTTAAGTTCGACCTAGTCAAGAAAAAAGTAAGCACCTTGGCTGAAGCTCTCAGAGAGGCTGAAGCCTTCATACATGCTACGGAGGTATGTGCTGAAGCTAAACACTCAGAGTCTAAGAAGCCTGAGGAGCCTGTTCAAAAACCTAAGAACAATCCTAAGAAGGCTGAGACCTGAGTAGTATCTTCAGGCACAACCCCGTCAAGAAGAGAGAAAAGAAAGGAAAGGGCTATGTCAGCCGAGCCGATTAAGTTTAATAAGGATCAATACTCTATCCTTATGGAAATCAAGGATCAGCATGAACTTAAAGCCCCAGCAGAGATGAAGACGCCTTACAAGAATCGAGACAGAAGCAAGTATTATCACTTCCACAAAGATTGTGGGCATGAAACCAATGAGTGTAAACATTTGAAGAGAGCATTGGAGCATCTTGCAAAGCAGGGAAAGATGAACCAGTATGTGTCTCGCGAAGGACGTTTTCAAAAGAAAGACTTTCGGCAAAGTAAGAAGAAGGAAAGTGCCAGCACTGATGAAGATGTAGTCTTGGTTATATTCGACGAATTTGCAGCCGGGGAACCAACAAGAATTATGTTAGAGAGCTCGGCCAGGTGTTTCTAACAGGAAAAACTAAGGTGGACCCATTCCCCTTGGTGACGGTGAGTGAGGGTGATCGTGGTAAGATCAGAACCCCTCATAATGATCCTCTCGTTGTAGAGATGAAGATAGCGAACTTGAAACTACGAAGGATCCTTATAGACACTGGCAGCTCGACTGACATCATTAGTGTTGATTGCTTGTCATGACTCAAATTTTATGAAAGAGACCTCCTTCCAGTCCATCATCCAATCATATGATTCAGAGGAGGAATCATTCATCCAGTGGGGACGGTGTCGTTTCCCGTCAGAGTTGGAGAGAAGGATCGAAGTAGGACAATGTTCATAAAATTCTTGGTTGTCAAAGATCTGACTACATATGATGTAATTCTGGGACGTCCCACTCTCAACAATATTAAGGCAGTCATTGTCACTCATCTGATGTTGATGAAGTTCGAGTGCGACGATGGTCAGGTTAGTACAATCTATGGAGATCAGTGGGCTGCCAGAGAGTGCTACCTTACTACCTTAAAGCCCTCGTCTTGGAAGATGAATGAAGCCGAGCCCATGGAAGTAGACGAGCCCAAAGAGGCTGGGGCAGAGAAAGTGGGGACGTCCAGGATGAAAGAAGAAAAATTTCAGACGTACGTTGCTTCCACAAGGAAGCCGTCAGAGGATAAAGATGAGCTATATGTTACTTTCGAAAGGAAAACGACAAGAGAACTTCCCAGTAAGAAAAGGAAGTTTGCTCAGGTGAAGGAAGAACCAAGGTCTTCAGCCGAGGTGATGACGATCGCAAGCCTGACCCTCGATCGTCCTAAGCCTGCTGAAGCTCCCTTAAGCATTTGTTTAGATGATTCTCGTCCAGAGAGGACTTTGCAGAGAGGAGCAGCTTTAAAGCCTGAGTTACAGGAAGCTATTATCTCATTGTTGAAAGAATATCAAGATGTTTTTGCCTATGGGGCAGATGAAATACCAGGGATTGACCCAGAGGTGACTGGTCATCGGCTGAACGTCGATCCGTCTAATAAGCCTATCAGACAGAAAAAGAGACATTTGGGATCCATCAGGAATCAAGCTGTTGATGAAGAGGTCAGGAAACTACTAGAGGCAGGCTTCATCAAGGATCCCCATTACCCAGATTGGGTTGCAAACGTGGTAATGGTTCCTAAGCCGAACGAAACTTGGAGGATGTGTGTTGACTACACTGACCTGAACCAAGCTTGCCCAAAGGATAGTTTTCCTTTGCCCAAGCTAGATCGTCTGGTAGACTCGACGGCTGGGCATGCGCTGGTGAGCTTTATGGATGCTTATTCAGGGTTTTATCAGATCCCTATGCTGCCTGAGGATCAGGATAAGACCTCATTGATTACTGAAAAGGGGTTGTATGGCTGGCTTATGATGCCTTTCGGTTTGAGAAATGCTCCAGCAACTTTTCAGAGGCTTATCAACCAGATTTTCTCACCTCAATTGGGTCGCAATTTGGAAGCTTACATTGATGATATAATCGTCAAGAGTCAAGAGGACAAGGATCATGTTGAAGATCTACGTGAAACTTTTGAAACCTTGCGCAAATATAAACTAAGGCTTAACCCAAAGAAGTGTGTTTTTGGGGTCTCGGCTGGCAAGTTTCTGGGATTTTTGGTAGATCAGCGTGGGATAGAGGCAAATCCTGAAAATATTCAAGCTACACTTGATATGAAACCTCCAACAAAGATAAAGGAAGTACATCGGCTTACTGGCTGTCTTGCAGCTGTGGGACAATTTTTGTCCAAATCGGGTATAAGTGTCATCATTTCTTTGCAACTATAAAGAAGAAAGCAAAATTTCAATGGACACCTGAAGCAGACGAGGCTTTACATGACATCAAGAAGCATTTACAGCAGCTCCCTCGTCTGATAAGTCCAGTTGTTGGAGAAAATTTGTATGCCTATCTGGCTGTTTCTCCTAAAGCAGTCAGTGCAGTGCTGTTAGTCGAGAGAGATGCTATACAAATCCATGTATACTTCGTGAGTCAAGTGCTCAAAGACGCCGAAGGTAGATATACTACAGTTGAGAAGTTTGGTTTGGCCTTAGTGGTGGCTAGCCGAAAGTTAAGGCCTTATTTCCTGGCTCATAGTATTGTCGTATATACTGACCAGCCGCTAAAGCAAGTCTTACAGAAGCTAGAAGCGGCTGGGAGGATGCTCAAATGGGCCAATGAATTGAATATGTTCGACATCACTTTTGAGCCAAGGAAAGGGATCATCTATCCCACATAGTGTCCCATTTTGTGTCCCATTTTCTATTATTTTGTCCCATAACTTAGATAAAATAATTTTTTTGTTTATTTTGTACATTCTTCCTATTAGTAAAGCCTCCTAAAACATAAAAAATAAAAAAACTAACTTCACTTAGTAAAATAAAGGGCAAAAACGATTTATTTCCTTTTCGCTCTTTATTCTAATGAGCGAATATTATTTTCTATATATTTGTTTTTGAGGAGGCTTTACTAGTTGGGAGAATGTATAAAATAAACAAAAAATTATTTTATCTAAGTTATGGGACAAAATAATAGAAAATGGGACACCAAATGGGACACTATCTGGGATAGATGATCCGGACTCGCGATTAAGGGGCAGGCTTTGGCAGGTTTTATAGCAGAACTAACCCGACCAGTATTTGATCCAGTAAAAGACCCTTCCGAGGGCAGTCAAAGTTGGAAGCTGATGGTGGATGGCTTATCCACTCCCCAGGGTAGTGGGGCAGGCCTTGTATGTCAGTCACCTGAAGGTGACAGGTATGAATACGCCTTGTGGTTTAAATTCCCAGCCTCCAATAACGAAGCCGAATATAAAGCCTTGCTGGCTAGAATTCGGATATGCCGAGCAGCTGGAGCTAGGGAATTGGAGGCAAGATCAGACTCTCTTCTGGTAGTCAGCCAGGTTAACGGGGACTACGAATGCAAGGAAGCCTCCATGGCCAAGTATGTTCAGCTGGTGAAAGAAGAGATCAAGCAGCTAGACCGGTTCACCTTGGTACAGGTGCCTAGGTCTGAGCTGATGCTCTATCAAAACTAGCTAGTTCAACTTTAGGTGACGCTCCAAGAACTGTATTCTGGGAAGTACAAGAGAAGAAGAGCATTGACCAGGAGGAAGTGATGTTTTTAAGTAGAGAAAACAATTGGATGGATCCTATACTTCACTATAAGAAGACCGGCCAGTTACCAGAAGACCCGACAGAAAAATATGTTAAAGCTCGTGATAAGTGGTTCGAAATTTGGGATGAAACATTGTATAAGAAATCATACGATCGTCCGCTGTTGAAGTGTATTACTAGAGAAGACGGCCTGGAGGTACTTAAGGAGTTACATGAGGGCTCTTGCGCCTCACACATAGGTGGCCAAGCACTGGCTAAGAAGGCGCTTAGGACTGGAAATTTCTCACCGACACTGAATGCGGACGCCATGGACTACGCAAGGAAATGTGATAGCTGCCAGAAGCATGTCCATCTCTTCAAAAGACCGTCCAACTTCCTGACCCCTGTCCTGACCCCCTTGCCATTTGCTAAATGGGGAATGGATATTCTAGGTCCTTTCCCTATGGTGGCCGGCCAGAAAAAATTCGTGATTTTGGCTGTGGATTACTTCTTGAAGTGGGTTGAAGCTGAAGCAGTTAGGGGTATAAAGACAAATGACGTAAAAAGGTTCATCTGGAAAAACATCATAACGAGATTTGGGATGCCCCAGTCGATAGTGTTTGACAATGGACCCCAGTTTGAGACCCCTAAGCTGAAAGATTGGCTCACAGAGAGGGATATTAAATCCCACTTTGCTTCAGTTGCCCATCCACAGACGAATGGCCAGGTAGAGGCTTTCAACAAGATCATATCATAAGGCATCAAGAAGAAGTTGGAGAATGCCAAGGTTTTCTGGGTGGAAGAGCTTCAGCTGGTTCTCTGGTCCATCAAGACAACTGCAAAGAATTCAACAGGGAAACTCCCTTCATGCTAGTTTATGGAACATAGGCTGTCCTCCCTATCGAAATTGAAGAACCTACCCTCCGCGTCATGTTGTATTCAGAAGAGACCAACCGGGCAGCTATGCGTCTGGCATTAGACCAGCTGCCAGAGGTCCGTGGTAATGCCCTTTTAAGGATGGAGTTGTATAAGTTACGGATGGCTAGGGAATTCAACAAACGGGTAACCAGACGACCTCTCAAAATAGGGGAGCTGGTTCTATGAAAGATGGATGCTGTAAGACGAGCAAAGGAACTTGGCAAACTAACCTCGAAGTGGGAAGGTCCTTATCTGGTGGTCGAAGAAGTTCGTAGCAGTACGTTTAAGCTACAAGATTTGGAAGGATGCCCAATACCACGAACCTGGAACTCTGATAATCTGGAGAAGTACTATGTTTAATCAAGTACAAAGTTTTTTTTTACAAGTTGTAAATGAAGTGCTATGACACAGAAAATCTTTTAGAAATGTATTACATGTACCTTAGCCTAGGCTAAGCAAACTTCATATCAATACATATTCTAAATTCTGGTCTATGGTTCAACTTGCTAGATTATATATGGGATAACTATTAGCCTATAACTTGTTCTTCTAAACGCTCAGTAAGGGGCATTTTTATTATCCAAAGCCATCTTGGGGCATTTTACCATTGATGGACGAAAGATGGTTATTAGATAATAAACCATAGAGGACCATTATGTAAGACATACATTGCTTCCTAAAGGAAAACGTCTGCAAAAATCATCACAAAATTTGTCCAAGACTTATAAGATGAATAAAGACTCCTTGATTAAAGGTTCCACTACTACAAAAACACTCTACGGAGTCGCCTCTAAACAGGCTATCGTGTCGCCTCAAAGGCGACTCCGTTGCTGGGGACACAATAGGTCGACACCTATCGTGTCGCCTAGAAAGTGACGCAATAGCTAACCTATCGCGTCACCTCTTAGGTAGCACACGACACGGTAGATCATTTTCACCATATAAAGGTCGACTTTATGCGTCGCCTACTATCTAACGAGGGACACGTATAATAAGCTAACGTGTCACCTCTAATGTAACAGGCGACACAATAGGTGTTTAAAACAAAAAAAACCAATTATATTATGCATCGCCTCTTTCAAAACAGGCGACACAATAGGGTATGTGAAAGCGAAATTTCAAGACTATGGTGTCCCTAGGGGACGCGCTAGCAAGAGGTTTTTTTAACACTAATTCAAATTTTTTTACAATTATAATTATGAAATTTCCATATAAATTAGAAATTGAAGACTATAAATAAATAAAAGTATTAAATGCTCTTTTATTTCATAAGATTCAATGAGTTTTAAATTTACATCTTCTGTAACAAAAAGATTTACATCTTGAATCTATAGACAAAAGTAAAGGAAAAGCCTTCTAATAACATTTTAAGTTGTAACAGGTTAATGATTAGCACATTGATGACATTATCAACTGCCATATCTGCAATGCCATCTTCATTCTCCCAATCCACAAGCTCTTGATCCTCAATTTTCCTTGACCTAAGACTCTCAATTTTCGAACTATCTGAACCTACAAGCATGAATCAACGTAGTTTAAGTCGCCATTTAAACCTACAGACTAATAAAGAAAAATAAGTGGGCATACAAAAACGTAAGCTTACCACATGAAAAAAGGTTGAATTTAGAAATCGGCACCACACTAGCGGACACTTGATGACCATATCTAGATCGGGACCAACGATAATGATTAGCTGGAGTCCAAAAATCAAGTATTCCGAACTTTCAACCTTATCTGCCCTCCGATCAGTCTCCTTGGTACCAATGAACTGATAAATTTGGACAAGGAGTTAACAAAATGAATTAAAAGTAGCAATAAAATGCCTAATTCTTTTAAAAGAAGACCTAATTCATAATACCTTCACACCCTATGCTAAGGCCATAAAAATTAGAATTCTCAAGCACGAAGGACAGTGAGTTAGTCAGTGACCATATAGAATCATCAAGTCCAGACTGACTTAAAACCTCCTTGACAGCAGCTGGAGCATCAAAAATTTGATCAAGCCTAGCATTCCAAGCTTACGCAACTGCCAAAAAATAGATCAACAATACCCTGCAGAAACTCTAATGCAGATAGAAAAGCCCTCACAACAAACACCCCTAGATATTTGAGGAGAATCATCTCTGCTCTGTTGATCATTTTACACATAATTTAGAATTGGGACATCAAATGATTTTATGTTTTTCACCAGAAAGTGGCCAGGATCTTGAGTGATGAATGACTAGAATGTAAAAATAAGAAAAAATAGTCAAGATGGTTCTAATTAATTGGCCAAGATAAAAGGGGACAGGAATACCAACAAAGCTTGAGTACACTACTGTTTCTCTAACAGCTAGGAGCAGGTCGAATGACTACTTATACCCAAGAAGTACTAATCTGAGAAGCAATCGCAGCACACAAGTACGAAATCGAAAAAGAAGTTAATCATGCCTATGATAAACTGACATATCGACAATGCAGCAATACATAGGACCACATGAACCTCAAAAGATAAATCAAGCATAGACAGGCTATTAAAGAAATGTGATTACCATCAAAGAGTTGAGAAATGCCAAAACAAGTTTCTCATTAGAAGTTAAAATCTTTTCTGCTTCTTCAGTAGTGGCAATATTGCAGCCAGTCTTCTTCTTAATTCATGTCACTATAGAGATAATAAGTAAAAGTATCAAACTAAATCAGCAAAGTGGTTTGCTGATTTGGATGTGTTACTTGGTGTGTTGGCCATTATAAAGCTTATGAACTCCATTAATGAAGAAGAAAAGAGTAGGAAATCCTTGAACATCAGAGTGGTGAGCGAGTTCATTTTCTTTAGTAGCATCAATTTTAGAAAGAATGACATCATCTACTCCATGAGATTTGAGTTGCGTGGCAGCAGCAGCAGCTTACTCATGAGCCAGTTGTTGACAATGGCCACACCAAGGCGCTTAGAATTCAACCAACACATACTTTGTTCCCTTCAATTACACACAAGAAAGATGAACAAGGAAATAACGGTGCAGATGACAAAAACGGTCTTACCAAATGCAACACTCTAAATCCTCCTCCCATTATGCTATTTCAGTTACTCAACTAGATTCTTATAACCTGTCAAAACGATTAACATACCCAAAATAATAATTATCCTAACATTCTTCCGGTTTTTATTACGATCTAACTATGCCAATAAAATCAATCCATATAACAAAATCTCGCGCATCGATAGATTCTCTATTCAAATCTTATCTATATCTTTTTGCATCTGGGGAGAAGTCGTAATTAGTTGGTGTACAGTTTCAATAAAAAAAAGACCTAAAACAACTCTAAATCCCTAATTTGTTACTCAAATTGTTGATTCATGCAACCTTTTTGATTAAATCTATAAATGAATACAGAAAACCTAATGGTTAAAAAAGATTTGATCGTTGAAATAGAAATAGCAAATTGAAAAAAACACATAAAGTCACAGATCTAGAGATTAGCAACCTTAGTTAAATTTATTAAAACATAAACTAGAGAATAAATTGAGGACGAACAAATTAAAGAGAAAAGTAAAACAACGCAATGTACAGGGAGAAACTCACCAGATCTTGACGCAAACGAGATAGATTGAGTGATTGTTTACAAATTGATTTTATTGAACAAGCTTTATCACAAGAGCCTTCTCTTATGGTTGATGTTTAGGGTTTACAGCAGTGAGTGGGGGTGAGAGAAAACTGATGGACGACTACAATTAGAATGTAGTGTTACGTTTTTTTGTTAATTTGTTTCATTTTCAATGCCTGCCTCCTATAGTGTCGGTTGGGAAGAAGAAGGGACGCAAAATCTTACGCGACGCCTATTAGCGAATAGGCGACATAATAGCTTCACTCTAGCGTGTCGCTTGAAAATTAATATTAGACGCATAAACCTATTGTGTCGCCTATTAATGAGAAGGCGACATAAAAAGTAATTTTTAATTTTTTCTTTGCATCTTAATAGACCTATTGTGTCGCCTGTTTTGAAACAGGTGATTCTAAAAGCTATCGTGTTGCACGTTTAAAATAGGCGACTCTAAAGAGGCGACTCCGTAGGGTGTTTTTGTAGTAGTGTTCTTACTTTAACAAAAGGCAACTTGTACATCGTCTAAATCCAAGTTCACTAAAAACTTCGAAAAATAGACGAACACTGCTTCCTAAAAGGAAGCCAGCCAGAGAGGCGTATTTCCTTAGTAAAGGAAATCCCTGTCATATAACACCTAAAATTAATCAAAGGTGTTATTTCCTAAAGGAAACCGACCAAAATGAGAAGCCTTAGTAAAGAAGGTCTCATCATTCAGAAAAGGTGTGGACTAGACACTAACCTTCATACGATGCCTTCGTCTAGGTATAGACAAACAGCCATCCTAAGAAAGGGGGCATACAGTACCAGTCCGACAGGGAAAGAATTACCCTTAGACGCCTTCAACATTACTTTGGTATTGAACCAATAGTTAGTTCAAGATGGAAAACGTCCAAAGAATAATCCTTAGACGTCTTCCTTTGAACTTTACTTTGGTATTTAACCAATAGTTAGTTTAAGAAGGAAAACGTCCAAAGATTAATCCTTCGCTTAGACGTCTTCCTTTGAACTTTACTTTGGTATTTAACCAATAGTTAGTTAAAGAAGGAAAACATCCGAAGAGTAATCCTTAGACGTCTTCCTTTGAACCTTACTTTGGTATTTAACCAATAGTTAGTTCAAGAAGGAAAACTTCCAAAGAGTAATCCTTAGACGTCTTCCTTTGAACCTTACTTTGGTATTTAACCAATAGTTAGTTCAACAAGGAAAACGTCTAAAGAATAAACCTTAGACGCCTTCCTTTAAACATTATTCGTCCAGAAGTTAGACTACAGCTTCTTAACTGCATGTCCGTCTGAGCAGCCGTTATCACATTAAAACGAACATTGCTTCCTCAAGGAAGCCGTCAGAAAATATTCATAATGTGAAGGTCGTCTTGACACAACAGGGAACATACTCGTCTAGAGGTTTATGTATTGGCCGTCTTCCTCCGTGGGGCAACGATCGTTCATAAATGGCCAAGAAAAGGCAGGACGAGTGTCATTGCCAAAAGGAGAGTATCTATCTTAGTCCAACGGGTAGGGAAAAGACTCGTCCACGGTTTGTCTTGGCCGCATTCCTTCATGGGACAACGGTTGTTTAGACAATTTGTCAAGCCAAGACGAGTTTCTTTGACTCCTTTTGGATGAATAAGTTGATTACTTAGCAAAATTTACATGTTGGAGTTTCCTCGTCTGAGCAGCTGTTATCCGTCTAATGGATGTGACCCAAGACGAGTTAAGCTGGTCATTGATTCCTTTTGGACGAGTAAGTTGATTACTTAGCAGAAAATGGCATGCTTGGTGCTTCCTCGTCCAAAGAGTATGTTTTCCGTCCAAAAGATCTGATCAAAGACGACTTAGGTTGATCTTTGATCCCTCCTTAGACGAAGAAAGAGTATACTTAGAAAAAAATTCTTTGCATGTTGTCTAGAACATTTTCGTCCAAAAAGTGATTCAAGATGAGCAAGGTGGAAATAGGCAATCACATCGAACTACTTTTAAGAGAAATTACTCGAATAAACATTGGACAAGAAAGTTGAAAGAAAGCTACTCATTTGGGCTACTCATTCAAACGGACGAAAGTTGGTGCCAAAATCCACAAAAATACAACACTACCGAGTGTCTTTGCTACTACAACAAAACCAAACGACAAAAAAAAAATCTCCTAAAGTGATTACAAAGCATTGGGATTTAAGTAAAATATCCATGACGAACAACAAAAATACTTAGTCCAAATTACAGCAAGAGGAGCGTCCTGATCTGGTTGTGGGCCAAAACTTGATAACAGTTGCATACTTCTTTAACTTGTCAAGCAGAGCCTGAATATCTTTCCTGCCCTCCTTACTAAGTACTTGGTGCAAGCCCTTCTTAGACTTGCACCAGTTCCTATAGAACCGCCCCCTGACTTCCTCACTCAAATGAGTAGCCCAAATGAGAAGAGAAGGAAGCAGGAGGACCGTTGATTTAGACATTGGGAGGAGGAAGAGGAACATCCTCCTCCATGGCGACATCATCTTGAGGCTCTTCGTCCTCCAACTCCTCGTCCTCGTCTGTCTCCTCGAAAACAGGAGGATATTCGTTACGAACCCCGGCCTTGTGACACTCATCCTGAAATTCAAGCCGGCGTTGAAACCGGCTCACTTGGTCAGGATCAGACATCATCTCCATGGCTTTAATCCCCCAACCGTTGGCCGTTTCCAAGGAGGCAGAGAAGGCTTTGACGGCCTCCTGGAAGTCCAGCTGAGCTTGTTTCTTCAGCCGAGCAACCTCTGTTGTAAGTTTAGAAATTTTGGCCTTAAGCTCGGCTAAGGTAGCAGCAGCATCATCCTTCTCCTTCTTCAGGTCGTCCTTCCCCTTCTTCAGGTCGTCCAAGAGAACATCCCGAGCCAGGAGCCACTCTTCCTTCTCCTTCAGCAGGGCAATGATCTTCTGTAGATGAAGCTTGTTGGACGACTCCAGATCAGCCGACCCCTTCTCCAAGGCCTCTAGACTCTACTTGTGATAGACATTCATCTCCTCAACAATAACTATGGCATGGTCTCCAGCCTTAGTTACCTTCTAAACAGAGGCAGAGTTCTCCTTACGAAGAACACTTACATACCCCTCCAAGGCCATGCTCCGGGCGAATGCCTGAACAAAAGAGAAATTTATTAAGTTAGCAAGCTATGTTATAAGAAGTTTAACTCAATAATAATGAATTTAAGAAGCTAAGAGAAGGAGGTACCTCGGCCAGGAGTTGAGACAAGTAGCCCAAGTGTCCAGCCGTGGCTACCCTCAGACTGTCGACGTACTCATGAGGGAAGGCGTCATAGACTTCCCTCTTTATTTTCTTCCTCTCGACCGAGGAGTACTTGGCAAATGAGGGGATGGCCTCGTCGGGCTCGAAAGCCGAGTCATCCACGGCTGGAGCTTTTCCCTTATCTGAAAAAGACGAAGCATCTGTTCGGCGAATAGGGAGTGCAAGCTTGTTGGACGGACTCATCGATCGTCCACCAACCCGCAGCGTTCTGACCCAGTTGGAATAGTATAACTCACCAGACGAGGCCGACTTCTTCCTGAAGGGATGAGGCATTTGCCCCACCAGCTGAGCTACTGCCCTTGAGTAAGCCGAGGTACCAGGATTGACCGCGTCCGGATTTGACAGCTCTTCAAAATTCAAACCAGCTACGTCCAGCTGGCTTTCCAAATCGATGGGAGCAGACGAACCTCTAGCTCCCATTGTAACAGCCGGCAGCGGCATGACCACCGGATCAGTAGGCTTTCTCCCCTTGTCGCCGAAGGGGATAGGTGCCTTACGGACAGACGAACTCGTCTGCCCAACCTCTTTGACGGAGCAAAGGACTTTGGTTTTTTGATGGGTGAAGCTTGATCCCCTGAAGCAGCTGGCCGCTTCTTCGACGAAGTCGGCTTGGCAATAGCCGCCCTTGCCGACGGTGAATTTTTTTGCACAAGAAAAATAACCAAGTCAGGTCTAAAAAACTTGGATCACTACCGAAGATGGTTCTAAGAAGGTAACCGTCTATGGCCTGACGTTTTCCTTCAAGGAAACACCCTCGGTCAGAAAAATGTCAAGGACGAAGAAATAAAAAGACCAAAATTTGTTCAGAAAAGGAAACCGTCTATGGCCTGTCGTTTTCCTTCAAGGAACCACCCTCGTTCAAAAATATGTCAAGGACGAAGATATAAACATACCAAAGGTTGTTCAGTAAAGGAAACCGTCTGTGGCCTGACGATTTCCTTCAAGGAACGCGGTCAAAAATGGGACAAAGTACAAGACGAATATAAACCCAAGGCTTCTCCTAGAGGAAGCCCGTTTTGGACATTCGTCCTTTATCCAGACGCCTTCCTTCACAAAGAGGCCTTAGTTTTATGGTTGAACAGACGGAGATGATTTAAAAAGAGGTCCGTCTTACAAAAAAAAAACTTATCAGAGTTTCCTCTCGTTTCTTATGTGGAGCCTTTGAATGCTCCGCCCACTAGTCGCCACCGAACTTACTCATGTTTAACTTCCCCTTTCCAAGAGGCTGGAATCCTTCTTCTTGCCGGCTCTGTACAAAGAAATTATTTGGTTAAGTTCAGAATCGAAAATACATTGACAGGCAAGTTGGGCAAGACTGGGACATTACCTGGATCTTCGCCCTCCTTCAGTCCAGAGGCAACCAAAAATCTTTCATCAAAAACATCTCCTTGAAGGGAACCCAACCAGTCGGTCCCTTCAAAGCTATCTTTTTTGGCTTTGGGCGTCCTGCTTCCCCATGCCTAGGGTGAATGTACTCCGTGGCCGTAAAGTGAGCTACCACGACATTATCATACTTGTTCTTTAATTCTAGTATTGGGGCATCTCGTCCTGTATTGGTTACAGCTCGGTTGTGGTACCTATAGGGCTCAGCTGTCTCTGCGTCTAGTGCTTGGACGAACAAAAACTCCGATTTCCAGTTATGCATCTTTGACGGTTTCCCAAAAATAGTCAAGAACCCGGCTCTATTACAGATAGGGATGTTCATAAAAACCCGACCCGCATTACCCGACCCGACGACCCGCTGACCCGGGAGTAAATAAGCGAGTAATTTTGTGATTTTTTAATTTTTAATAGGCCGGGTACCCAACCTGTGAAATTAAAAAATATACGGGCCGGGTAATGGGCCGCACAAAATAAATTGACGGGTACCCGCTGACACACTTCCCTTATTTAAATTAGCTTTTGGTGCTTGTTACAGAGTTAGGGTACTTATTCTTAGTTAAGATGGAACGCAGCCTCCCAGGAAATTTCATACAGCAGCGCTTTAGGTTGTCAACCGGCTAAGCAGCAAGGCAGCCACGACACACGCGTCATGCATTCACGCCTCAATAGCTGGTGTTTTTGTTGCAGAGTATGCTATGAATAATGAGGGAAAGTCTACATTAAATGTTCTATAATGATACAGGAAGTTTTTTTGTAGTCCTATTGTAAAAGTAGAAACAGGATGAGGTGTAATGATACAGAAGTAGGAAGTTTTCACTTAATTAGAATGTGAAAGTTAACATATAGAAGCAAATTAAGGAAATAATGAGGTAAATTTTTTGTTGCTAAGTAACACTTAACATCATGTAGTATATAATTTCAATAGCTGCTCAGTGCAAATTGTAGTGGCTTTCACACTTTTAACAATGGCTTTGATATCCAAAAAAAACATGCAGTGGCTTTTAGAATATGCAAGCACTGTCTTTAAACCGGGTATTGGGTACCTGGTTACCCGACCCGAGAAATTAGGGTACCCGCATCTCAAGTACCCGTTTTTTTTAGGCCGGGGCACGGGCCGTCTAAATAACTACCCGCAAAACCGGGTACCCGCACTTCCGGGTACCCGAAAAGCCGGGTACCCTGTTATGAACACCCCTAATTACAGACGCTGTACCAGGTCCCGTCTATTGTCTTTTGAAGTTGACAGACATAGTGTATGTGGTGTGGGTAAAGGCGTTAAGGGACAGGACTAGGCCACATAGCTCACAAGTGGCAATGAAAGTTAAAATATTCAGCCAAGCATTGGGGGCCAGCTGATTGTGACCTATGTTATAGTGTCTAAGGATTTCATGAATGAAGGGGTGAAAGGGAAATCTAAGTCCAGCTTATATACAGCAAATTGGTTGGGTGCCGCATGAAAAATTATGTCGTTCTTTTTAGGAATGACGGATCTGAATCCAAACATATGCATCTCTCTATCTAGATGACTCGCATTCGGCCTATACCTTTCCAACCAGTCTACATCCACACATACATATGCTGGGTCAGACAGAGGAACCAGACGTTCCCGAAGTTCAGCAGAAGTAGCAGAAGGCTCTGATCCTTCTTCCTCGTCCTCATCCTCCTCATCGTCTGAAATCCTTCCAGACGGTCCGGCTTTACCATGGTCATCAGAAGCCTCAAAGTCATACTCGGCTAAAGGGTCAATCTCTAATGGTTGGATTTCTTCCACTCTATCACTTTTCTCTCTCTCAGGAATTCTTCCAGTTGATTCTTCCATCTCAGAAATGGAGGAAGGGAGAATTAGTGAACGTCTCAGACGCGCCGTTTGCTTGACCCGCGCCAGATTACCCTGTACAGGCGAGACTGCGTCGTCGGAAATGGGTCGAACGTTCTTATTAAATAAAAGAAGTATTCAGCCGAAATGAGCCCAACTCTAGAGACATTTGAGGATGAAAAAAAGTCCGCTCTAGGGTTAGCATCCTCCATGGGTTGGCCGGGGTTATTGGATGAGGTAAACGATACCATTTTATTTCAAAAAGAATAAAAGAATAAAAGAATAAAAGAAGAAAAGTAAAAGGAGAAAGGGGAGATACTTGACTAAAGATCTGGACGGACTCTCTTCGCCTTTTCTACAAGTCACGCCGCTCTTAGCAATGGTCAAGGTCAAAATCCCCAAAGTCAAACTTTCTCCAGCATATAAAGAAAGGAATGCTCTTTCTTCTCAAAGCTTCTCTCTCTAAAAAATTCTCTCTCTAGAAATTTCACAAAAATGGGAGTGAAAAAATGAAGTGGGGGGAGGGGTATTTATAGGGGGGTAAAAACCTTCCCTCTTCCCAAACAGTGCCATTACACGTGTCAGCACCGTATGGTGTGCACGTCACTTCACTTTCTTCTGATTGGAGGAAAAGTCAGTTAAACTCCTAAACAGTACGATATATATCAAAAGTTACTCTCAGTAAAAGGGCTTTAATCAGGCAAGACCCAGATCAAACCCCTTTCAGGGGCAAATGTTGTAACATATCAAAAGAGGACACGTGGCCCAGTCAAAGACTGCCACGTGGCCCAATAAATTGGTGACACATGGGTCATCCTCCCAATGACACTTGGCGACATTAAAGAGGATGACTTGTGACCTCACCAAACTGAATAAAGAGGCCCATTTATTCCTTAAAAGAAGGAATAATCAGCCCAAATTCCCATAAGAGGAAGAGAATGATTGGTTAAGAGGCTCAAGGCAATGAAACTGTGCCAAGTGTCGCCTTTTCATTGCCCAACCAATCACATCCTTCTATTTTAGGGTGCCTCTTTCCATGCACAAACACTATAAATAGTTCCTCAAAACAGGTAAAAGAGGATCTCACCTACTCTCAAACTTACTCTGTCAAAATACATACTCATGTTTTATCTCTCTAGATACTGATTTAAGCATCGGAGAGGGAATCAAAACCCAAACAGGTTCGGAGACGAAGCTACATCTCTACACAAGCCCCCCAAATTCATCAACCCTACTTTTGTCCATCATCAGGAGACACTTCGTTTACGAAAAGTTTAAACAACATTTCCCATATTCTTTCCTATATTATGTTTTCCAAATTTATCTTACAAATATTCGACTTTTAATATATATTTTTATTAGTGTCTTCCCATATTCTTTCCCATATTTACATGGGTCAACATTTTGCTTTAAAATAAACTGATTTTCATGTATAATTTGAAAATTCTAACTTTGATGGAATATTAGTTGATTTATATGACTGCCAAATGAGAGAAGATCCTTAACTTGTATTAAAGTTTATTTGCCATATTATTTTTTTTTGAAATTTTGCCAAAAATTTAAATTTTTTATATAATATAATTTATTAGTATCTCCCTTTTCATATACTTCTTGTTTTTTTTTAATTTTTTTTTGACTTTGGTATGATAAATTTATGGAGAAATTGGATCAAACAGCACAAACTATACGTTTGTTGCACAAAACAGCACCAACAAAAAAAGGAGCACAAAGCAACACAAACTTTTTCCAATTGGTGCAGAAAATGACATAAGTGGATTTTTCGCCTGATATTCCCTATTTCCGGTGAATCTTTAGTGTTTTAGCCTTTTGAATTCCATTACCCATACATTGTAGACATTCCTTTTGATTTCTACCTTGAACAATTGCCACTCATTCTCCAATTATAGGGTTTAATAGCCAAAATAAATTTGGGGGAAATTTTAGGGTCTCAAAGTGGAAATAAGGTGATCCTTAGATCTAGTAGCTTATTTAAAGTGGAGGAGAAAAGATTGCAAAATAAAAAAAAGCTAAAATAGTAAAGATTCGCCGAAAATAGGGAATCTCATGCAAAAAAATCAACTTATGTTGTTTTCTGCACCGATTAGAAAAGTTCGTGTTGTTTTGTGCACCTTTTTTTGTTGGTGCTGTTTTGCACAACAAACGTATAGTTTGTGCTGTTTGATCCAATTTTTCCTAAATTTATTAGCATCTTGATAATTTTCGATATTCTTTTCCAACACAGCATAGAAGTAAGACTTATAAACCAAAACAGTGGACCTTCACATGTTGAGGCACATGTCTAGTGCTAAATGTTATTAACCGATCTTAAATATAATTAATCAATAAGATTATTGTGGTAAGAATATCATTTTCAATGATCTTAAACCATCTCCTTCCTCACTTTAGCTCTCCTTAAAGTCATTCTACAATATTTTCTTAAATTTTTTTCTTAAAAATGATGTTTATATAAATTCATTGGCTATTCTTTTATTAATTTTTGTTTTGTAATTTTTTTAATATAGTTGTTCAAAATATAGTATTTTTCCATTGTTTTGGATTGGAAAATATATTATCTTACAATATCTTCCTTAAATTGTTTAATGCATATAATTATAACACGTATTGTTTAGAGGCTCGACATGTGACCCATTTTTAAAAGGTTGGTTGACACGTGGATACTATGATTTTTTTATTAACAAGTAGAGATAGATTATTAATAAGTATAGATACTAATTTGTGCCCCTGATGATGAACCGGATCGGGTCCATTTTTATGTTTACTTGAGTTAATATAATATTTAATAGATCTTTACTTTTTCAAATTTTAATAGTTAGAAAATTAGACACATAATTTAAGAATTAATTAATTTAAAAGGGACATGAAAGATTGTAGTGGAGGATACCTCTTCACTTTTTACCAAATCTTGATCAAGGTAAAATGAATTATTAATTGCAATTTGAGAACAAAAAGAGATATTACTTTGTGGTAGTGCCTAGTGCCAATGACATTCCAAATAAGAGGTCGTGTGTTCAAAACATATTACTTGCATTTTGGAAACATTTATAAAAAAAATTATCATATACAATGGTAATGCTGATATGGGATAATGACACATAGCAAGCTGAAAACCTAGTTTTTTAGGCTCGAGTGATGCTCCCGATTCTTGTATACATGTTACAATTTAGTAAACTGATACAACTAGTATTATATGGTGTGGACGTACGTAAGTGAAAAATAGAAAGATCATTTTATTCAAAATGCATTGAAATATCGTAGTTTAAGGGCATCTTCTCGTGGGCTAAAACAATTGAACTGAGTTGAAATCCACGAAATGAAGTTGAATTGAATTGAAATCAACTGAATTCAATCAAAAGTAATTATGTAAAAGTGATTAAAGTTAAGAAATTAATAATTAATAAAATAAATAATAATATCAATGATATTGTATTAATAAAAACTAATAAATAATTAGCTAATAATAATTGCTAATATTAAGAAAACAAATAATCAAAAAATATTAACAAAAGAAACAATGATAAGTAGCAATGATAATGACTACTTATGAAATTGATGATCAAAGTTATTGTTCGACAATATTTACATTTTTACACCTGCGTAAGGCCATGCTCTTTTATGCACCAAACTTATAGTTGGTATTATTACGGACAATTTTGCCTAAAAAAAGATCTAATTTATAATTTATTTGTTATTATCGTTGGTGTTATGTTTTTTGAATTTTGCTTTACAAAAACTGATACTTATTAGTGTCTTTTCATAATCTTTCCAAAATCCTATTTTTCAAAAGAAAAAAACCCTTAAAAATCTGATTTTCATCTAATAAATTTTAGTAGTATTTTTCAATATTCTTTTCCACATTGTGTTATTCAAAATTTTGCATTAAAGAGAATTTTATTTACAAAATTTTGGCATTTTGTCATTTTTATAACTATCATTTTTATGGGTGCAGTTTGCTCTTACCTTTTTTTTGTTATTATTATGACCAGATGTGTCATTTTTGTTTTATGTATCATTTTTATCGCATTTTCGATCATTTTCACAATTATCATCTATCCATTTTATGTCATTTGTACTACAACTATCGTTTTAACGCATTTTAGGTCATTTTTACAAGGATCACACGATAAGGGGAGGCTGCAACATAAGGGGAGGCCACACGAAATCTCTCCCCTATATATATACACACTTAAAAACCTGCTCATTTGAACTTCTTTTGCGGGGGCTTCACTGGCTTGGAATTATATTTGTTCAATTGAGATTATATTGAACTAAAACTATATATATAAGCTAATTAAATTTATATTTACCGAATTTTGATGATTTGTCTTTGTGACCACCGATTTATACTAAACTAATTTTTTTTGGCAAATAAGTAGATATATATAGCACAAGGTGAATTAAATACCCCAAACCCAAGAAATACAAAGGCAAAACTAAGGAGCCCCCCACCTTCTAGGAAGGGTTTGGGCCCTCAGCAAGCCTAACACAATAAAACCAAAAGTGGTCTCATCTTAGGAGTACACCTAACAACAATTCTAAAAATAATATCCCTATACAACTGATAGCTAGATTTAGTAGAACTATTAAAAACATTATCATTTCTATACAACCAGATGCTATAGAAAGTTTCAACAAATGCCATAAAATACAACATAGCTCTAGCATTCTTCCTTTTACTCAGCTTCACAGCCTGCTCCAACTCAGCATCAAAAGGCAGGATAGGCCTGCTGACACCCATCATCAGCAGCACCCTAGTCCATATTCCAGCAGTCACAACACAGTTGAAAAAAAGATGGGCATGAGATTCATCAAAATTGCCACACAGTTTGCAAATAGGTCACAGGAGACATTCCACTTGGTAAGCCTATCAGTGGTTGCTAATCTGCCATAGATTGTCAACCAAACAATGAAAACACTCCTTGGAGCAGCCATGGTATTACAGATTAGCTTCCTCCAAGAAACCTTCATATGATCACCAATCAGCAGCTTATACATCTTGCTGAGACTAAACCCCTTAGGGGTTTGTAATTTGCTCCAACCGCCCAAACTCTGCACCATCTCTCTACATTGAAGGATTTTTTCAAAATTCCAAGAGCAAGCAAGAGGGATATGCATAGTATCAAGACACCCTCTCTTCACATAGTAGCTATCAAGCCATCTCACCCAAAGCTTGTCTTTTTTAAACGAGATAGCCCATAAGAGCTTAGTTATGATAGTCTTATTCCAAGCACAAGTATCCCTAAGATTCAGACCACCATAGGCCTTAGGAAGACAAAGAGTTTCCTAAGCAACAGGATATTTAGAAGATTTCTTAGCATCACCTATCCACAGAAAGGTTCTACAACAAGCATGAATCTCTTTCAAGATTTTCTTTGGCAAAACAAAAATCTAACACCAATAAGTCTGCATACTAGCCAGATAGATTTCACAAGCTGAAGCCTCCAAGCATAACTTAGAAATTTAGAATTCCAAGTTTTATCCCTAGCTAGCATATGCTCAATGAGAGGTCTACATTGAGAGTAATTAAGCTTTTTAGTAGTCAAAGGAACCCCAAGATATCTGAAAGGGAAGGAACCTTGTGGAACACCAATTAATCCACTTAAAAAGCTACTCACATTCTCCCTAATACCCCCAAAATAGATGTTGATTATGTCCATATTAGCTTCTAAGCCAGAAGCTTTAGAGAATTTCTCAAAAGCTTGAAAAAAAGCCTAATAGAAGTTTCATCTGTCCTAGCAAAGATTAATAAATCATCTGCAAACATATGATGTGTAATCCCAACTCTTTTACATTTAGGGTGAAAATGTAAAGAAGGGTTAGAGGCCAAAGCTTTCATACATCTAGCCATATATTCCATACCAATGGCAAACAAGAAAGGAGATATGGGATCACCTTGCCTAACGCCTTTCCTCGCTTGAAAAGGACTACAAGGCTTACCATTGATAAGGATAGAATAAGAAACTGAAGTGACACAAGCCATAATCCAAGTAATAAATTTGTTAGGGAAACCTAGCTTAACAAGAATAGTATGAAGGAAAGACCACTCAATAGAATCTTAAGCTTTTTTGAGGTCGACTTTAATGACACACCTAGGGGAGATGTGAGATCTAGTATAACCTTTAATAAGCTCATAAGATATCAAGATATTATCAGCAATGTGTCTACCAGGAATAAACCCAGATTCAAACTCATTCACAACCTCAGCTACACATTTTTGGAGCCTATTAGTGAGAATTTTCCGTATAATTTTATAAAAGAAGATTGCAACATGCAATAGGTCTAAAATGGGAAGCTTTTGAGGGGCTAGGAATTTTTAGGGACAAGAGTAATGGAAGTGATGTTTACCTGACTAGGTATCTCACAAGTTTCAAAGAAAAACAGGACAACATTGCAAACATCCGGTTTTATAACAGGCCAAGCCTTTTTGAAAAAAACTCCATTATATCCATCCACACCTAGAGCTTTGGAGTCATCAATGGAATGTAGCGCATTATAAATCTCCTCTTTAGATACAGGGGCTGCCAAAGTAACACAAGACTCAAAAGATATCTTAGCACCAGCTCTAATAATCTCAACATCCACAGCAGGTAGAGAAGTAGCAGCAGACCCCAGCAAAGAACATAGAAGCTGAGAATGGCTTCTTTTATTCTGTCATGGTGAGTAATAATCTCACCATTATTATCAAACAACATATAGATTCTATGTCTTACCCTTCTCTCCTTCATAGATGTGAAGAAACATTTGGAACAAGAATCCCCAAGCTTAAGCCAATGAAGCCTAGTTCTGTTTGAGAGCTTTTTCTTCAACAGAGAGCCACTTCTTTAACTTATCAACAGCTGCAGATTCTCTAATGTGAAGGCCATCATTGGAGGAAAAAGACTGCAATTCAGACTGTATACTCTAACGATCTTGTCTAGCAGCTTCTATTCTATCGCTAATCCCAGAAAAATCCTGAGTATGAAGAAGCTTTAAACATGAATTAAGTTTCTTGAGTCTAAACCAAACCTGTTCAAGCAAATTTCCCCTACCACCATGCCAGTTATCTTGAACAACACTGAGAAACTGCTCATGCTCAACCAAATGATTGAAACGTTTGAAAGGTCTACCACCCCCATAATCCTCAGAAACACACTCAATGACTAAAGGAGTATGGTCAGAGATAGAATATTGTTGAGGTAGCAACACTCAATATGCCCATAGCTAAGCATCCATCTATCATTACCAAAGCATCTATTTATTCTACTAGAAACTCTTAGATCACCAATACCTTTGTTAGACTAAGAGTAATAGTGTCCAGAGTTTTAAGTTCAGCTAGATGCCAATTTGTCACCAAATCATCAAAATCCTCAGTTTCATACAAACTGACAAGGTCTCCATTCAATCTATCATGAACATAAATAACAACATTAAAGTCACCAACAATCAACCAAGGAGAAGAGATATGCTTTGCAAGAGAGCTCAACTCAGTCCATAGACTTCTCCTGTCACTAACAGTATGCAGGCCATACACACAAGAGATCAAAGCAAAAAGACTACCCTGATGATACAGTTCCAAATGCATAACTTGCTCTGAAGAGGAGACAAGCTTGATATCTAGCAAACGATGCTTCCAGCCAATCCATATTCTCCCCCTAATAGAGTGGTTATAGTTGCATTCCCACTTCTAAGAATTCCAAAACTTCTTCACAACTTTCTCTTTATTGTGGTTTTTAACTCTAGTTTCCAACAATGAAACAAGGTTGACATTTTGAGCCTTGAGAAGGTTCCTCACGTTAATGAGTTTAGCAGGGTCATTGAGAGCATACCTTAATCATGACATGTAGAGGTCAGTACCATCCCCTATCCCCTCATCTACAACCTCATAAGTAGGAGTAAGCAAGCAGTAAGCATTTTGCATAGGAGTGGGATACATAGCTGCTTTACCCTTATCTCTAGTTTTCTTTGTAACCACCTTCCATCTTTCAGCTTGTGAAGAGATTGCTCTTAAAGTTTAAGCAGTAGGTGTGATCAACTGAGAATCTGGCTTATCTCCAAGTGGTGTATGCATATGAACACTTCCAATCATCAAACCCTTAGGGAGAGCCTCATTGTCAGGATCTGCCTGCTGTTTGTCTGCTTTGCTGCTAGTAGGATCAAGAATAGTCTAATGAATTTTCAGTAGGTTTCTTGCTCACATTAGTAGTAGCCTGACCTTTCTCACAATTATAACCAACTCTATTGCATTTCTTGCAGAAGGATGGTTTCCAATCATAAAGCACTCTCTGCTTAAAAATACACCCAAAAGGATCCTCAATGTGAATATAGTCCAACAAAAGATGTGTAACATCAATTTCTACAAGAATCCTAGCAAAGGAAACTCTAATTTGATGAGTAGTACACTCATCAGCAAATAATGAAGTTCTAACCCTGCTAATTTTGCTAAGAGCCTCCTTACCCCAACAATTCAAAGGCAAGTAACCTAATCCAGAGAGGAATAACCTTCAAAACTTCCTCATGAAAATTGAATTGAGGAGCCCAAGGTTTAACAATCATAGGTTTTCCATTGAACATGTGAGGTCCAACAAACAGAACTTCATTTTTGTCCTCAACAGATTGAAAATGGACAACAAAATAACCCTAATCATGAAAGAACAGTTGTGGTTTAGCTACATTATTCCATTCAGCAGCAATATATCTTCTAAGAGCAGCTAAAGTAGGAGAAATACCAACAACATACAGGATCATAACATTTTCCCATTTCTTAGTTAATTGTTCAATTTCAATCAGCTTAAGTTTTGCCATAGACTAACCTAGTTTTGAAATAGGCGTCACAAAATGCAGATATTGACCCTTTTAAGCCAGTTTAGAGCTATCAAACAAAGCATTCCACCCTACATTCTCCTTACTAGATTCGTTTTCAAGATTCAATCGTCGATTAACAGAAGAGTTTTGATCAGGCTTACCCATTTTTACACAGTTTTTACTGTTCCATTAGGGTGAGCTTGGAATCCCTCGCTATGCTTCGATTGAACTGAACCAGACGCTTGATTTGTGTTCTCAGATTATTCCGCATTTTTCCCATCAGCTTTGACCTTCTTCTTCCTAGACATTGTTGAAGATGGCGCACGATAGCAGCTCACGCGTAACGTACACCTAGGTCGCCATGTCTAGAGAGAAAAGCTAATTGCTTCTAGCTTTAGTAGAACCCTAAACTAAACTAAACTAATTTTTTTAATGAAACTTATTTTTGCTCAATTGAACTTCTTTTCCTTAGTTGAACATTATTTACTTAATATTATTATTTAAGGTAAACTGAACAACATCTAACAAACAAAAAATTTCTTATTTCTTGTTTATGATTCTAAACTATTATTAAATTAACATCAAAAATATTTCTACCTTTTGTTTGGGCACACATCCCATTTATGTACACAAGTCCTAAAATACAATTAACGGAATAACATTATGTCTTTGAAGAAACTATACATATAAATATACAATATACTTTTGTAATTAAAAAACACAACATGTCTCAAATAATTTGTGACTAGCCGGAGTTACTAAGAAACAATTAAAGATATTGTAATACCTTAATAATATAATAAATTACTAATAATTAAATCGATTCTTTAAATCACCTATTATTATACACCTTGTAGGTTTAACCTGTATGTAATTTTTTTTCAATTTAACTAAAGTATATATGTAAGACCGGTGTCTTTCACTACCAATATAAGTTTATTCAGTCAAAATAGGTGGGTTTACAATCAAAATGAGTGGTAATTCCAGTCAAAATTGGTGATTTTGGACCAAAAATAACCTATTTTTGGCCGGTAAACCACTCATTGATAGTGAAAGCTATGAGCGATGCATGTATGAGGTAATAAAATTTAACAAAAATTAAATAAAAATTTAAAGCAACTAACATCTGTATAATAAGTAGTTCTTGACAAAAAAAGACTAAATAAATTATGCATTAACAAGTGTTTGAATCAAATTAGTTTTCGTAGTTAAATTGGGACGACAATATTCATTAGAGTTTTATACCCAACACTTCTTTAAAGATATACTAGAAAAGTTTACTGTGAATATAACTTTATATATTTCAAGGATATGAATAATTATTTTTAAATATTGTAAATTTTCAAGTAATTATATAGCTTCCCCGTTTGGCCAAACAATCAAGTTTTGAAAAAGAAATTAAAATAGGGTAATTTTTTTTTATTTTCTGCTCCCACCCCCAATCACACCCATCACCAAAACCACCACCCCTTCCCCCCTTCCTACCCCATTCCCAAACCCCTCCCCACCACCCCTCCCCTGATTCCATCAGCCACGCACCCTGAAACCGCCTCCCCTGCTTCCCCCTCCCCTTCATCTTCCTCCCTGACCACCACAAACGTCACCCTAAACCTAACCACCACCAAAATCTTCACCCTAAACTATAACCACTGCCAAGATTATGACCTTAACCACCCACATTTGAAAGTTTTCGAAGGTTTTTGATCTTGGTGGTGCTGGATTGGATATTCGAAGTGAGGGAAAGAGGGAGGTTTTGTGATGGTGGCTGGCGAGGTAGGCGGCAGCGAAAGAGAAAGAAAGAGTGATAACGAGAGAGAAAGATTAGTGGGGCGATAGGAAGGAAAAGAGTGGTTCTGCGGTGGTGGTTGTTGGGTGGGGTTGTGGTGGTGGGTAGCCGCAGCGAGCCAGCGAGAGAGAGAAAGTGGGGCGATAGAGTGGGAGAATGTGAGTGATGGTTGTTGATTGATGATGCGGTACGGTTGTGGTTGTCGGGTGGGTAGTAGGGAAGGGGAGAGGAGGAGGGTGGTGGCTGGGGCGGTGGGTGGTGGCGACTGGCGAGAGGAGGGGTGGTGGCTGCTTCCTGCTGCAGATGGCGTGAAGCAGGTTTTAGGTGGGGGTAAAAGGGAGGGTAATTTAAAAATAAAATAAAATAATTTGTAAACCTCCACTTAAAACATGACACGTTTTATATTTACCTGTTAAACAGGTTCTCTTCAGGTCACGGTGTGTTTGTGGCGCACCTCCCTAATTGTTTGGATTATACAGGAGTAAATCATAATTGAGATTATTCTTGGCGGAACGGCCATAGTTTGGATTATTCCAGTCAATTTTTCCTATATTAATCACCAAGGAGCAAACCAAACAATAAAAGTACATCAGCTTAAACAGAACATCATGAAAACCTTGCAAGCAAGGTTAACAGCCAATCACAACAGCAAGCAATCCAAAACTAAATGAATTACATAGATTTAAGAACAATATCTGTGACATAGAGATCATAGTTGGATGTTGCATCTATTTTGCACTCTCCAAAAGCTTCATTTTGATCAATCTCCCAAGAACTTCAGGTCTTCATACTTTTGCTTTCAAACAACTTCATACCTAGCCCTCCATATATGATAGGCAAGAGAAGTTAACACCAAAACAAAGATTTTCCTCATGTTCTTGCTTCTGTGCCTCCTAAACCATCTCTTCCAAGATTGATGGATCATATCTTCATTATGATATCTAATATGCAGCCAAGCCATCTGAGACTTTGCACTCTTGACTGAAAACACATCTGAAAAATAAGTGTGAGGAGCTTGGCTTTCTAGTCCATAAAGGGGACAAATATCATCATAACAACAATCAAATCTTTGCAGTTTATATTTTGTTTCCATCTTTTCCAAGGCAATCAACCAAGAGATGAAGACATGAAGACATCATGGACTTTGCACACTCTTGACTGAAAGCACATCCGAAAAATAAGTGTGAGGAGCTTTCATTTTCTAGTCCATAAAGGGGACTTATATCATCACAACAACCAAATCTTTGCAGTTTATCTTTTGTTTTCATCTTATCCATGGCAATCAACCAAGAGACGAAGGCCTGCTTTGAAATGTTGGTCCTATTCCAAACCAAGTATGTCCAAGGCACCTTAGTACTTGGAGCATTAAGGCATTTGTAGGCCGATTTAATGGTGTAGATAGGACCCTGTAACCTTATATCTGTAGGATTATAGGTACTATAAGCGGAATTTCATGAATCTAATTCATAAGCACCTAAAACAGGATCTCATGCACATCTAATTAAGGATCATATAATAATTAATTACCAACCTCTTGATGCGTGATTTTAACTGGTATGGCGGGATTGAATACTTCAAAGTATAGCCAACGATCTTGGAGAAAGAATCCCAAACGTGATTCTTCTACTTAGTCCACCAATTTGGATCAACACTCCACCAATGCTAGTTGGAAGGAAGAAAGAGTTCTTCTTTTATGGAGTAATGTCAGTTGAGAGAGAGAAATAGCCGGATAAAAAAATGAGAGATACTGTATCTTATTTTCTGACTGCATGACCTTTATATAGGAATAATTAGGTCAAATAATCTCCTCTCATCTCCCTCTTGGGGCCGACTACCCTATAGCCTTTATGGGCTATGGGTTTCTCTTTTGTTGATCCAAATATTATGTGTGACCTTGTAGGATCCATTTAATTGGGCTTCGGGTTTATTATTTACTAACCCAAAGGTCTATAGCGTTCTCTAGCAAGACGTAAAGACGACCCAATTAAACGAATTATTATCTCCATAATACGATCCATATTATAATTAGTAATTGCATTAGAGTCGAGGACACCATTCCTTCAATCTCCCACTTGTCCGAGACGAGTGTGCAATATTCAAATTCCTAAAGTCTCTTAGTGTCTAATTTGATAGTATGATCACATCTCTTATGTTATCCATACTAATCTTCAAATTATTCCTTGAAATCCGAGTTCGAATTGCTAAACAAATGATTATCTTATAATCCATTTGAGCACGGCCATGCATTTTCAATTCTCACTCTTCAAGAGGCCAAGACACCCATCCTATATTATATAGGAGGACCTTTTCATTCTTATATATGACAACCAAAACTCCCACTCAACTTTTAGCACAACCCGAATGCTGCCTTTATAGTCCCCTTTTACGGCATGACGTTTGACAGCATCAAAGTTATACCAATCATTAAGCTAAGTAGTGTTCCACTCATGTCTTAGGAATCCACTAATATAATTATGAAGTTATTCAAACTTCTAAGTAGGTCAGTTCGATCATGTATCAAATATACATATCCATATGATTGACTAAACATCTCTATGTTCCTATAGCCCATGAAACAGTGCTATCAATCAATCTTATATGCTAATCCTTTAATAAGTCATTTATGTCCAATTTAATGACTTGGATTAGGAACATGAATATTCTATGAATTCAGTTCACTTATGGTGTTTCATTCATCAAATCACATATTTGACAAAACCATTGAATTCAAGAATATTTTGGACATTTTATTTAATACTAAACCAAAATTAAATAAGATAAAACTTTATTTCTCATAAACATAAAATAGCAAAACCATGTCTTTACATTGTAAAGAGTTTCTTCAAACACAATACAATCTAAATCCATTCTAACATGTGCTTCAAGCCTATAGCCCTAGCATGACTTTCATGCTTGGGTTGAGGTAGAGGTTTAGTAAGCGGATCAGCCACATTCTCATCCGTGAGAACTTTGCAGATTTTAACATCCTTTCTGTCAACTATATCGCGAATAAGGTGATAACCTTTTACAACCAACTCATTTTCTCCTCCATAGACTAAGAACATGCCTTTAGTTCTTCTCAAGTACTTAAGGATGCTCTTAGCTGCAGTCCAGTGTGCTTCACCTGGATTTGCTTGGAATCTGCTACACATGCTCAAGGCGTATGCAACATCTGGTCGAGTACTTATCATGGCATATATGATAGATCCTATAGCCGAGGCATAAGGTATGTCATTCATTTGCTTCAACTCATCAGGCTAAGTAGGGCACTGACTCTTACTAAGCGATATGCCATGTGACATGGGAACTAATCCTCTCTTCGAGTTTTCCATGTTGAACCTTGCAAGAACTTTATCAATATAAGTTTCTTGACTTAGTCCAATCATGCTTCGAGATCTATCATTATGGATTTTCATTCCCAATATGTACTCAGCCTCTCCAAGGTCCTTCATAGAGAAACAACTTTTCAACCATTCCTTGACTGACTCAAGCATTGGTATGTCATTTCCCATGAGTAGTATGTCATCTACATACAGAACCAAGAACACTAAGCTACTCCCACTAAATTTCTTGTAGACACAAGATTCTTCTTCGCTTTTGAGAAAACCACACTGTTTGATTGCCTCATCAAGTCGAAGATTCCAGCTCCGAGATGCTTGCTTCAATCCATAAATGGATCTCTGAAGCTTGCAAACCTTGTTAGGATTTTCTGGATCCTCAAAACCCTCAGGTTGTGTCATATACACATCCTCATTCAAGAACCCATTCAAGAATGCGGTTTTGACATCCATCTGCCAAATTTCGTAATCGTAATATGCAGAAATCGATAAAAGTATCCGAATTGATTTAAGCATTGCTATTGGAGAAAAGGTCTCGTCATAGTCTATACCATGAACTTGTCTGAATCCTTTTGCAACCAGTCTTGCTTTATAGAGATAGACATTTCCATCTTTGTCTATTTTTAATTTGAACACCCACTTGCATCCAATAGGTGTAACCCCATCAGGCAAGTCGACTAGGGTCCAAACTTTATTCTCAGACATGGAGTCTAATTCGGATTTCATGGCCTCAAGCCATTTCTCAGAGTCTGGGCTCGTCAAAGCTTGTTTGTAGGTAGTAGGCTCTGAATTCTCCAAAATCATTATTTCAGAGTTTTCAGTTAACAGGAAATCAACCAACCTTTTGTTTGGAATCCTGGGTCTACTTGACCTACGCGGGGCCTGCGCATCAATAGAAATGTTCTCTTCAACATCTTGAAGATTTTCGCTTGAATTAGATTTAAGTGGGACGGTAGTAGGTTCACGCTTTGAATACGTCAACTCCTGAACTTGACTTTCGTCTTGTCGGGCCGTCTCTGACATGGTGTGAACCACGTCCAGTTGTTGCTCATTTCGAATTTCTTCGAGAACTATTTTACTCCCACTTGTCTTTCTGGAAATAAATTCCTTTTCAAGAAAGACACCATCACGAGCAACAAATACCTTGTTCTCTTGACGGTTATAGAAGTAATAACCCCTTGTCTCTTTTGGGTATCCCACAAAGAGACATTTATCTGATTTGGGTGCAAGTTTGTCTAATCGTAAACGCTTTACATAGACCTCACAACCCCAGATTTTAAGAAAAGATAAGTTTGGAACCTTTCCATTCCACATCTCATATGGATTTTTTTCTACAGCCTTTGACGGGCTCCTATTTAGTGTGTGTGCGGTTGTTTCGAGAGCATATCCCCAAAAAGAAATCGGAATATCAGCAAGACTCATCATTGATCGAACCATATCTAATAGAGTTCGATTCCTCCTTTCAGAGACACCATTTAATTGTGGAGTTCCTGGTGGAGTCAATTGTGAAAGTATTCCACAATCTTTCAAATGATCATCGAATTCTTGGCTCAAATATTCGCCACCACGATCAGATCGCAATGCCTTTATTGTCTTACCAAGTTGATTTTGTACTTCATTTTGGAATTCTTTGAACTTTTCAAATGATTCCGACTTATGTTTCATTAAATAGACATACCCATATCTACTTAAATCGTCAGTAAAGGTGATGAACTACACAAACCCTCCCCTAGCTTTTGTGCTCATAGGCCCACAAACATTTGTATGTATGAGGCCCAAGAGATCACTAGCCTTTTCACCCTTTCTAGTAAACGGTGATTTAGTCATTTTCCCCAACAAGCATGACTCACATACATCGAATGATTCAAAATCAAATGATGGAAGGATTCCATCCTGTTGTAACTTTTGGATGCGCTTTTGGTTTATATGACCCATTCGGCAATGCAAAATGTAAGTTAGGTTTGAATCATTCGATTTTTGTTTCTTGCTATCTATGTTATAGACCTGTACTGACCTATGTAATACATATAAGCCATTAATCAATTTTGCGCTAGCATAGAACATATTATTGTAGGAAATGGAACAACACTTGTTCTTTATTTCAAAACAAAAACCTTCATCATCCAAAACGGAAACAGAAATAATGTTCTTAGTAATTGATGGATTGATATGATTTTGGGCTCAAAGATTGTTACTTTAGAGGGTTTTAGAGTGAGTGAGAGTTATAGGACTTAAAGGAACGATTTTTATGTGATATTTAGTTAAAGAGAGTGATGGTTGTGTAGTTTAGAGAGTAACAAATAGGGATAGTAACCTTTGAATCTCGGTTCAAAGGGGTAGAAGATCGATCTCAGTCTTTCTTCAATGCTAAACAAGCAAGGTACTCAACCTTAAATCATAAGTACAAACTCATGAAATTTTAATACTTCAAAATCTGATTTTATTAATGCTAATCGGTCCTATATATATACTAGGCTAATCCTAGCACAATTAGGAATCCAAAAACCTATCTAGAAAGCATTTAAAACTAATCCCTAGAATTTAGGAAAAGATATCCTAAAGATAAGGAAGATAATCTAATAAGATAGGATAAAGATTTTCGGCTCTCCTATCTTATTTCACACGCCTAGATCAACCTTATCCCGTAGCTAATCTAATCTTGTCTTTAAGGGATTACAACTCAACTAGACTTAAACATAACCGAAATTACATCACATATATTCGGCCATATAACTGAAAATAATATGCTGAATAAAAGTCTAAATTAAATTAACTAAAGTCTAAAATAATTTAATCTAAGACTCTATAGACTAAGCCAAAAATAGGAAAAACCCTTTCAAGTGAAAGGTAAAAACCTATAGGCAAAACTATACTATGGAAATACATCATGGAACAAAATAACAATTATTTAGTTCTATAATCAATCCAGACGGTAAATGTAGACTATAACTTCTAATGGCAAGTGCAGCAACTCTTGCTCCATTTCCAACGCGAAGCTCTACCTCACCCTTTGCTAGCCTTCTACTTCTTCTTAGTCCTTGAACATCGTTAACAATGTGAGAACCACAGCCGGTATCTAATACCCATAAAGAAGTAGAAGTCAAATTGATTTCTATAACATAAATACTTGAGGTGGAAGCCCCCGGCTTCTTTTCCTCCAAGTATTTGGGGCAGTTTCTCTTCCAGTGACCTATCTTTTCACAATGGAAGTACTTGCTTTCCACGGTTGCTTTTGGCTTAGCGGTCGGCTTAGGTTTTTCAGGAGCAACGACAACTTTCTAGCCTTTGTCCTTCTTGCCTGCCCATTTCTTCTTAAAACCCTTTCCCTTTTGAACCATCAAAACTTATTTCTTTGGTTCTTTAGGAAGATTCCACTCAGCATTGACTAGAAACCCATGCAACTCTTGCAAGGTCTTTTCAGACTCATTCATGTTGAAAGCCATCCTGAACTGATGGAAGTTGTCAGGCAATGAATGGAGAATGATGTTAGTAGCCAACTATTCCCTACAAGGGAAACCAAGTCGTTCCATGTTTTCAAAAAGGCCCAGCAATTTGAAAACATGTGGGCCAACAGCTTGACCCGGCTTCAAGTAACATTCTAAGATCTCCTTATTAGTCTCATACCTCTCAGTTCGGGCCTGTTTCTGAAACATGGCCTTCAGCTCTTGCATAATGGTGTAGGCATTCTTGGTTTCGAACCTCTTTTGGAGGTCTGGCTCCATGGATGCCACCATTAGACAAGTGATTGGCATAGACTTTTCATTAGCCTGTTTAGCACGACGTTTTTCGGCTTTAGTAGATTCATCAGTTATTACTGGAAGTGGGTTTTGTATGACATCCTCTCTACCCTCCGACCTCAGAACGAGTCTTAGGGTCCTTTCCCAATTAAGAAAATTTTCTCCATTCAACCTATCCTTCTTAAGGAAAGGGCGAATGTTGAAAACAGAGTTGTTGTTGTTGTTATTCATAGTACTTCTAGACAGAAAAAATAAAAGGCAAAGTTCAATTTATGTTTATGAAACAACCTTAAAATATGCAATGTGAAACAACCTTAAAACATGCAATGGTTTCTATGTTTGACACTTCATTCAATTTTAATGTCCCAATTTGAATAAGTGAGTACAAGATCCTATCAACATGCAACGCTAAGCAGACGGAGGCCTTATCTTAAAGTTACATTCTCAAGGTAAGTAAACTCTTTACTAATTATAACACTTTATAATTCTTGTTTAGATAAGAAAACATCACATTCTTAACTATCTCTTGCTTCAAAATCCAAAACGCTTTTGATGATTTTGTTGAGGACAACCAAACTAAGTATGCAAAATTCGCAATTTCACCTTATCTCCCAAAATTAATGACAATACCCTGCGGAGGCATGACCTATTATCATTAGTTTGGAAAAGCTAACCTCAATATTTATGGGACGTAAGTAAATTATGTTTTTATTAATCAGTGAACTCTTCAATATTAATAACCAACATACTATAAACTTATAAGTCTTGTAAAATAATACTGCCAAGTTGATATATCTCCCAGGTAAGGAAGTTACCCACGACGTTGGGGAGAGCCTTCCTAATCCTAGACAGAGTTCATCATCTTAACATAAAATTTTACTAATTACAACAATTGTAATTCTTAGTTGATAGGTAATTGCCAAGGTGATTATAGCTCCCAGGTAAGGAAGTTACCCACGACGTTGGGGAGAGCCTTCCTAATCCTAGACAGAGCTTATCACCTCACATACACCCGTCAACTTTGCTTAAAGTCCAAAACCATTTTGATTATTTATTGGCTCATACTAGTCATCTTACTAGTTATTATAGCAATTACATCAAATATATAAAATTGCCATAGAATAAAACCATATATTATAAATGCCAATAATCAAAAAATCAAAATGAATTTCCATATAATATCACATATTATAAACTCAAAATAATATCACATATTATCAATGCAATAATCAAAATATCACATATAAATTGCCAAATAAATAAAATATCAAATATTCTTAATTAAAGCAAGAAGATAAAACATTTAAGCTAGTAAATCTAACTAACTAAAAGATATTATCTTTTCCAACTAATTTTAATTAGATTAAAGAATCAGATTATGGATTTATCTTATGACCTAGTCAAAATAAAAGATAATTGGAATTGCTTAATATTCTCAAACAAATCATATTTGTTTGATTTTTAATAATCAAAAGATATTAATTAAAAGATTTTTATGATTTTTCGGTTATTAAAATCATATTTTAATCACCAAAAGATTTTAATCATTAAATCTCATAAAATTTTTCGGTTATTAAAATCATATTTCAATAACCAAAAGATATAACTTTAAAATCATCAAACATTTTCGTTTATTAATATCATATTTCAATAACCAAAAGATATAATTTTAAAATCATAAATAGATTTTCTTGATTAAAAGAAAAGAAAAAAAAAACTTTTTATAATTAAAACCAAAACCGTGGCTAACACCCACGCCTAGTAGCAGCCACGGTGCTGCAGCCATTGCAAGCAGCGAAGCCAGCCCGCGGCAGCAACAAAAGCGGCTCCCTCGCAAAAAGACGCCGGCCACCGTGACGCAACCTCTTGTAGCCACGAAACCAGCCGGAAGGAAGTCGCAACTACCCAGAAATTTTCGAACTATTATCGGATTTTCTGGGTAATTTTTCGATTAATTCGAACATTGCTGGGTGAATTTGAGCATAAAATGCATCATATATGCTTTTAAATCCTTCAATTTGAACGTTTCAAATAAATTGGAATGTTAAATCTCTATTTAACACCCAATTAAATTGATTTAGGGAAAAATTTAGGGTTTTGATTGTTTCTAATCAAACTCTTTGATTACAAAACGAAAACAACAATCAAATACATGATTTTGCAATTCGAATCTAAACAAAACAATGCCCTAAATCAATTTTACAAAATCTGTGATCAAATTGACGAATTTGATCCACAAAATTCGATCAAACCTAATGTCCAACATTAGGGTTCGAATTTCTTGAATTTTCGGCCAAAAAATAAAATAATTAATATTAAGCAATTAAATCTCATTTAATTAATTCCGATTATTCAATCCATAATTCAATTTCTCCCCTTAATCAAATTAATATTAGTCATAAATGCATCAAAATAATCATATTATAATGACCAAAGGAATATATGCAAGAGGCTACTCTGATACCACTGTAGGATTATAGGTACTATAAGCGGAATTTCATGAATCTAATTCATAAGCACCTAAAACAGGATCTCATGCACATATAATTAAGGATCATATAATAATTAATTACCAACCTCTTGATGCGTGATTTTAACTGGTATGGCGGGATTGAATACTTCAAAGTATAGCCAACGATCTTGGAGAAAGAATCCCAAACGTGATTCCTCTACTTAGTCCACCAATTTGGATCAACACTCCACCAATGCTAGTTGGAAGGAAGAAAGCGTTCTTTTATGGAGTAATGTCAGTTGAGAGAGAGAAAGAGCAGGAGAAAAAAATGAGAGATACTGTATCTTATTTTCTGACTGCATGACCTTTATATAGGAATAATTAGGTCAAATAATCTCCTTTCATCTCCCTCTTGGGCCGACTACCCTATAGCCTTTATGGGCTATGGGTTTCTCTTTTGTTGATCCAAATATTATGTGTGACCTTGTAGGATCCATTTAAGTGGGCTTCGGGTTTATTATTTACTAACCCAAAGGTCTATAGCGTTCTCTAGCAAGACGTAAAGACGACCCAATTAAATGAATTATTATCTCCATAATACGATCCATATTATATTTAGTAATTGCATTAGAGTCGAGGACACAATTCCTACAATATCCTCATAAAAACCAGGCCAACAACCAATTCATCTCTAATCAAATAGATGCATGTCCAACCCCAATCATCGTACCTTTTAGGCTGATATACCCACCATGTTTAACTTTTGATGTAAATAGAATGCACCCATTTGACCCGCAAAATAATCAGATTTTCGAGCAATGCGCAAATACACTTACCAAAAGCAGCAATGTTCCACTCGGAGATATTCATAATACCTAATACACCATAATCCTTAGGGGCATGTTCTCTTTGGCATAATTCAGTTGAACTGAATTGAATAGAATTGAACTTAACTGAACTGAACTAATTGAAACTGAACTGAACTGAACTGAACTGTTTGGAGCTGAACTGAACGGAACTGAACTGAATTGAATTGATTTGAATTAAATTGAAGTGGATTGAGTTGAACTAAACTGAATTGAATTGAATTAAATTGAATTTAGGAAATATATAAATAATATTTAAACAATAATAATATGAATTATTAAATAATATTAATAATGATAAGTAATAATAATAATAGTATTTTGGATATTTTTAAATGATATTTATAAATAAATAGAATTAATATTAATATTAATAAAAATAATGATTAATGATTATAATGATAATTAATAACAATTATTTTATAGTCTTTGTATTATATATTAATTCTTGATGATGATTATATAATAACAATAATATATAGGAAGTAAATTAATATTACTATTGTAATAATTAGATTTAATATAATAATATTTAGTACTACTAAAATAATGATTGGGTCCGACCGTGCAAAATTGCATCATAAAACGTTTGGATGCGATTTGATTGATTAATGCTTTTGACCTAAACCATATTCCTCCCTAATGATAATCATAATAGTAATAATAATGAGTAAATCTATTATAAATAAAATAATATATAGATATAATAGTGTTTCGGGTCACAAGAAACACAGTGAATTTGTAATTCGGGGAAGTCCAATTTCCAGCTAGGGTAGTAACCAAATAAGTCCAAGGTCTTCGAATCCCGGCACCTGCAAAACCGAGCACCGTGAACTACCCCGGAGATGTTCCCGGGATCGGCTCTCCGATGCTTAAGTCAGATCTGATCTCAGAAATCAGAGAGAATAGTACTAGTAAATGCTCTGCAATATCTGGAAAACGTACCTGAATGATTAGATGAGAGTATTATTTGTAGGTGGTGTTGAGGTGACGTCATCTGGTGCAGATGTGGTGTCATAAAAGCCTTTTGGTCTGTGGGCTTGACTGAAGGCCTGTACTTTCTAGCCTGAAAGGTCCTTAGGGGTGAAATGGTAATTTTGCCCCCTAAGGGTATTTTAGTCATTTCACCGGTTAGGTGGGCCATGACCGGATGGGGCCCAAACATTAGCCCCACGCTCTATGTCGTAGTATTAGATCATGACGAAACTGCGATGTGGAGCGGAATAATCTGCTTTGGTTGCTTTTAAAAATTCGACGTGCCCCAAGGTGGGATTACTCTTGCAAAATTCGAGCGCCCTCATCCTAAGGAGGTGAGAATTCGAACGCCCTCATCCCAAGGGGCTAATTGAGAATTCGAGCGTCCTCATCCTGAGGAGGCTAATTGAGAATTCGAGCGTCCTCATCCTGAGGAGGCCAATTGAGGATTCGAGCGTCCTCATCCTGAGGAGGCTAATTGAGAATTCGAGCGTCCTCATCCTGAGGAGGCCAATTGAGAATTCGAACGCCCTCATCCTGAGGAGGCCAATTGAGAATTCGAACGCCCTCATCCTGAGGAGGCCAATTGATAATTCGAACGCCCTCATCCTGAGGAGGCCAATTGAGAATTCGAACGCCCTCATCCTGAGGAGGCCAATTGAGAATTCGAGCGTCCTCATCCTGAGGAGGCCAATTGAGAATTCGAGCGTCCTCATCCTGAGGAGGCTAATTGAGAATTCGAGCGTCCTCATCCTGAGGAGGCTAATTGAGAATTCGAACGCCCTCCACTGGAGGGGTTCCAAGAGAATTCGAACGCCCTCCTAGGAGAATAGTTCATAAAATTCGAGCGTCTTCCTAGGAGGTGCTTTTAAAGAGAATTCGAACGCCCTCCTAGGAGAATAGCTCATAGTTATTCGAGCGTCCTCCTAAGAGATGTTTAAGGAGAATTCGAATGCCCTCCCAGGAGAATGACTCATAGATTTTGAGCGTCCTCCGAGGAGGTGTTTTAAGGAGAATTCGAACGCCCTCCCAGGAGAATAGCTCATAGAATTCGAGCGTCCTCCTAGGAGGCGTTTTAAGGGCTTTAGATACTTGATGTTTTTCTTTAGATACTTGATGTTTTTCATTATAAATTTCTAGATCCCTTTTTGGAAGGGTTGGTCATAGAATCCGAGAACCCACTCAGAGGAAGAACTTATAGAATTAGAGCACCCTCATTTCAGAGGTTTAATGAGGATTCGAACGCCCTCCTAGGAGGATTCACTCATAGAATTCGAGCGCCCTCCTAAAAGAGAGGTTTCTAAAATTCGAACGCCCTCATATTAGAGAGGTTTATAAAATTCGAACACCCTCCTATTGAGAGGTTCAAATGAAAACTCGAACGCCCTCATATTAGAGAGGCTTCTAAAATTCGAACACCCTCCTATTAAGATGTTCAAATGAAAACTCGAACGCCCTCCCAGAAGAGGTGTTCGATACAGAATTATAAACACCATTGGTTGTTTATGTAACAGAAATCGAACGCCTTATTTGGAGTGGTTCCATGAAAGACAAAATTTGAACGCCCTCTTATAGGGTTTTCGATAAATAATTATAAACATCCACCATTGGATGATCTTGAATTCTTCGAGGTACCTGGTTAGGGCTAATTGAGTCCAATACTCAATTTTGATAATTCGAAAGGGCCTGGTAAGGGCTAATTAAGTCCAATACTCAATTGGATGATTTTGAGGTGGCCTGGTAAGGGCTAGCTGAGCTCAATACTCATTTACTCGAAAGGGGATGCCTTATGAAGGGCTTGGCATACTTAGAAGTATTTCTAATTATGGATTCAAAGAACATCCTTGAATCTACTCGAGGTAACTCAGTCAAAGGGTTTATCCTTTTGAAGAGTTCGAGGTAGCCCCGGTGAGGGAAGTGTTGTACAACTAACTTTCTTCAAGGTAACCCTGGTGAGGGAATTGTTGTACAACTAACTTTCTTCGAGGTAGGCCCGGTGAGGGTCAATGTTAACAGTCAACTTTGTGGGTAGTCAACCATATTTGACCGTTTTTACACGTTTGAATCGTATAAATACTGTATTGAAACAAACCTCCCTCTACCCTCTGACACGAACTCCCATGTTGGTTTACTGTTCACATTAGAGAGGTTACTGTTCAAGGTAGGTGAGTTATAAATATCTCACCTCTTTCCTCATTTATTCACTTTGCAATTTCTCTCTCTACTTTCTCTCTCTAATTTTCTCTCCCTTTTTAAGAAGCCTTTTGCTTCCTGTGTGCTGCTCAGAGTGCGTCAAGAGAGCGAGGAATCTCCTTCGTGTAATTCGACAAAGGTATGATTTCTCATACTTGACTCTTTTCCTTGCTTTTAATAAATTCGATAGGGGTCTCTGTAATATAAATAATGAACCCTGTTTTCGAACTAAGTGCCTCATATGCCTTGCCCCTTCCTTATATGCCTTGGGTAGAAACAAGGGTAGATGGGGCTCCTGTTGTATCAATAGCTTATTGGGTCCCAAATTCTGATATTTTGCTCGATGCCATTCCTATTGAGGAAGAGGAGTGTGACGAGGATTTCGAGGGGCCTGAGGAATTTTTAGATCATCCTAATACAGTAACAATAGCCTTCCCTCCTTCTAAGAGGAGTTACTTAAATTCTTTTATTTCCCTTGGTGTAGTGCAAATAATGGAGACGACGGATGAGGGGACTTCGACATCCGACTATATCGAGCCCTGTCCTTCCCCCAACATGAGATTGGGAATAAGTGGCCACTGGTTAACGGGTAAGTGGCGAAAGGATCTTCAGGGAGGGCTGTCGTTTTTGTCGACCCTGTACCATATAAAGCTGCCCTATGTTATGTATCCCCCACAAGTCACGGACTTGGTGGTATCACCACCTCCCGGATTCATCGGTGTATATAAATCATATTTCGAACTGGGTTTGCGCTTTCCCTTGCACCCACTTTTTAAGGAGATTTTAGAGGCATACAAAATAGCCTTATGTCAACTTATGCCTAACTCGGTTGGGACAATAGTTGCATTTTTGTGCATCTGTCGCATGCTTGAAGTGCGACCGTCCTTGCGCCTTTGGCGCAATATGTTCCTGATACAAGAAGTCTCCGAGCTTCGCCATGGGCCTTGTTGGTACTCTTTTCAGGCCAGACATCTCATAATGATGAAGAATGGCCTTAGAGATGAGAAATCATACAAGGTCACAACAGAGATGCCAAACAACCACGCCCTTTTTCGAGGGGAGTTTCTCTTCATCTTCCGAGGGGATCAGCCGTGGGACATACCTGTAACTCTGTCCGATAGTCCTCCTAACTTTGGCATGAATCTTAATGTGCCTGAAATGGAAGCCAAAGAGGCTATTGTGGCCATTCATTGTCAAGCCACGTCGTTTCATGTCGATGGGAAGCATAAATACAAGACTGATCACTGGCTGCCTAATGATAAGGACTTAGCCAACGAGCACTTCCTGTCAGCTTTCGGCGTGTCCCCGGCATATGACCAATGTAGGGGTCTATCACTTATCTATTTCTTCTGTTTGTGATATCAACCTTGTTTTTGACTTTATTTCTCTACTTTTGTAGTACTTGCTTACAATAATCTCGACGAGGAGATGAAGAAGAACACTGCTAAGAGTGGTATGGCAGCCATGGCCAGGCTGTCGCTGAACTCGGGGGAACTCAAAGTTCCCAAACATCCTGCTGTAAGTTCGAACACCCTTTTGTTGGATTTTGGTTTTATCTGCTTCTTCTAACTTTTCTTTTCTTTGACAGAATCCAAAACATAAACCAAAGGCGAAATCGGTAACACCGAAGCCTTTACCTGCTCCTCCTGCAACTCTGCCTGACCCCCCTCCTCCAGCGGTCGAGGCTCCTAAGGGTTTTAAAAGGAAGGCCCGCACCTCTCCCTCTGTTGATCCGTTAATACGGGATCTTAGTTTTCACCTGGGTGTGGGTTCAAGTCCTCTGGCTGAGGAGGAGAATGAAGAGCCCCTGGTCAAGAAGACCAAAACTTCTTAGCTTGACGACGTCAACGGTCAGTCCGGCGCCGTAAGCATCGAGAATGCCAGCCGAAAGGCTCTTCGAGCTCGTTACCAACGAGTTCGAGAGGCATTGTTGGTGCCCGGGGATAAGGAGGATATCTCTAAGCTGAGTGCAGCGAAGGAGATCGAGGCGCTCAATGAGTGCTGGTTACAAGTGAGCCTTTTTGTTTTCTCTTATTGTCCATATCCCATTTCTGTAACTTAACTTAACTTTTTCTTTGTTTGTTGTTGCAAATGTCTATCCGAATGGCCTGCCTTACTGAAAAGGAAGGTCGTGATTCGGGTAAGCTGGCCGAGGAGCTTGATAAGTGCAAACAGGAGCTGTTGGAGGCTTCTCGAAAGCTCTACTCTCTCGAGGCTGAACTTGACGCTACCAAGAGGTTGAATGCTCACAACCTCGAGGCTTTTAACATTGAGAGGACGAGTCTGATGATCAACAAAGATGAGCTGTCCAAACAGCTTATATCTGCTGAGAAGAAGCTCGATGCCTCACGCAAAGAGGTTGCTGACCTCGAGGGACAGCTGAGGGGCCACAAGGAGCTGCTTCATCGGGTTCAAGCTCAGCGAGATGACTTGCAGCAGCAATATGATAAGTCCGTCAAGGACTTAAAGCAGAAGAGGGACAAGTACATCCGCCGCTGGAAGCGATCGCAGGAGGGTAAGAACTTCGCTGACCAGAAAATGGTCGAGGGCTTTCAATCTGCTAGAGGCAAAATCCAGGGTTTTTCGACCAGACTCTGAAAGACTTGGCTCCGAGACTGGATTTCCAACAAGTTTTGGCCAAGTATGAAGAGTATGAGCAGAAGGCTCTGGATGCCTATATGGAAAAGGAGAAGGCAAAGGGTTAACGAGGAGCTGATGAAGCTTCCTTCTCTGTCCCTGAGGAGGTCGCTGAGGCTGCTGAAGATGAAGCCCCTGCCAACCTTTCTCCTGTAAGGGAAAGCGAAGTTCAAGCCGGTGAAGCTTCTTCTGAGGCTGTCGAGGAGCCCGAGGGGGGTGAAGCCGAAGATGTGAGCTCTTCATCCGAGTCCTCATCTGAGGAGGAGGATGTTGATATTGAAGCCCCTTGACATTTGTAATTCCAGCACTTGTATTTTGCTTTTTGTAACTTAGTTACTCTCCTTTTTATTCTGTTCAAGTTTGTAATTTTCTTTTAATGGAATGAAAAGAGAACTTTTTGATCATCTTGTCTAATGCTTTTTGCATCTCTTTTCGACCTACTAGGTCTTTTTAGTATGACAAAATTCGAGCACCTTTAAGGAGGGTTTATTTACATTCGAAGGCCATCCTTTAGAGGAGTCGCATTAATTCATGAAATTCGAGACCGGTGAGGTCATGAATACATTTTGAACCTGTTAGGTATTAAAAATTCGAACATGATTCATAAATAATATTGATGACAAATTCGAAAGACTGGTGAGGTCATATTTCATTCATAATCTTAACAAGTCTGTTTGGACCGGTAAGGTCTACAAGTTTAAGATCATTACAAGTATTCCGATGCATATTACAACGACTTAATCTTTAACAAGACCGGCGAGGTCGAAGTAGTACAAGAACTATCTATCTTGCTGTCATAGTAGCCCCTTAAGTTCTTGTGGTTGGCTTTAAACGTAGAACTTCCTCATGTTGTCGATATTCCAGGGACGGAACAGAGGGTCACCATCCATGTTCTCGAGTCTGTATGTGCCAGGATGAATAACCTCTGTTACTCGATATGGTCCTTCCCAGTTTGGACTTAGCTTGCCAAGGTCCATCTTTTTTCCTGTTGCTTCAATCTTTCGAAGGACTAGGTCTCCAACCTCGAACTTGCTTTCCTTGACCCCACGATTGTATAGCCTGGTCATTATAGCCTTCTGAGCTATTGACTTGAGCAGTGCATTTCCTCTTGTCTCTGGCAGGAGGTCGAGGTTGACACTTTTTTCTTCTTCGTTTTGCCCTTAGTCAAAGAATTTTATCCTTGGTGAGGGGATATCTACTTCAACTGGCAGTACAACTTCACTTCCGTAAACCAAGTTAAAAGGCGTGTGACCAGTGGCTTCTTTTACCGTGGTTCGAGCTGACCATAGTATTCCTGGTAAGTCTTTAACCTATGACCCTTTCGCTCCATCTAACATCTTCATCAACCCTTTGAGGATGACTTTGTTGGCTGCCTCGGCCTGCCCGTTGGTTTGCAGTCGACTAACAGCAGAAAATTTTGTTTGTATGTCAAATCGAGCACAGTAAGCTTTGGTAGGACCACTGTTGAATTGTCGACCGTTGTCTGATATGAGTGCTCAAGGTATGCCAAAACGAGTGATTATGTTTTTCCAGATGAAATCTTGCACCTTGTTATCTGTGATGGTGGCTAAGGGTTCAGCTTCGATCCATTTGGTGAAGTAGTCAACAGCTACAAGTAGGAATTTCCTTCCACTAGATTCTACTGGGAAAGGCCCGAGGATGTCCATCCCCCACGGTCGAATGGTAGTACAGCTTGCATTGTAGTGAGAGGAGAGGCTGATTGTCGATGTACATGGGTATACACTTGACAATTATGACATTTTTTGACCATGTCCTTGGCATCTTTCATTACTGTTGGCCAATAATACCCTGCTCGAAGAGCTTTACCAGCTATAGTTCGAGCCCCCTGATGACTCCCACAGGTGCCCTCATGTATCTCTCGAAGTATATGCTGGCCTTCTTCCAGCGTCACACATCTTAGAAGGGGATGTGTGAAGGACTTTTTGTATAGCAGGTGGTCGTGCAACAAAAACCAACTTGCACGGCGTTGCACTATTTCTGCTTCTTTTTCATCTTCTGGTAATTTGCCTTCTTCGAAGTAGAGGCAGACACTTTGCATCCAATTGTTCGAGCGGTCTATGCTGCAAATGAGGAGTTGGCTGTTGATACTTGGTTTATATAACACCTCCCAAGAAATGGTTCGAGGTTCCAACCCAGATGCTGAACTGGCCATTCGAGACAAAGCATCTGCCTGCTGGTTCTCGGACCGTGGGATGTGTTGTATTGAGAACTTGGTGAACTTTTGTTGTTGTTCCTTTACCTTGTCTAGATACATCCTCATACTGTCTTCTTTTGCTTCGAACTCTCCTTTGACATGACCCACGACCAGCTGTGAGTCTGTCTTGACGGTTATTTCATTAGCCCCATTCGAGAGACATAGTTTTAACCCTAGCAGAAGGGCTTCGTACTCAGCTTCGTTGTTTGAAGCAGCGAAGTCAAATTTTATTGCATACTCCATTTTATTTTCGAGAGGGTCTATTATCAATAGACCTGCTCCGCAACCTGCTTTTTGATGAAGAGCCATCGACATAGAGTTGCCATGTCCCGGTTAGGGTGGCAGTCTCGACTTCTGTTGGGCACTCAGCAATGAAATCGGCTAAGGCTTGTGCTTTAATTGCTCTTCTAGGTTCGAACTCTAGACCAAAGTCTGACAATTGATTAGCCCATTCCACAACTCAACTAGAGCCATTTTTACTTTCAATTAGCTTTCTGAGTGGCTGACTAGTGAATACTTTGATTGGATGAGCTTGAAAATATGGCTTCAATTTTCGACTGGCCATCACCAGGGCATATATCATTTTCTCTGACGGGGGGTATCTACTTTCAGCCCCTCGAAAGGCATGACTAACAAAATATACCGGGTGTTGTAGCCTGTCTCTTTCAGCAACGAGCACAGCGCTTAGAGCGGTTTCAGATACCGCGAGATAAATGAATAATGTCTCTCCCGGCAAGGGTGAGACAAGCTTCGATAATGAAGCCAAGTGGTTTTTCAATTGTTGAAAGGCTTTATCTGCTTCACAGTCCCATTCGAAGCATGGTTTCTTTAGTGTATTGAAGAAGTGTAAGCTCTTGTCAGCTGATCTTGATAGAAACCTTCCTAGTGCAGCCATACACCCTGTGAGCCTCTGAACCTCTTTCACGGCTCGAGGAGACTTCATGTTGATGATGGCTTTTATCTTGTCAGGATTAGCTTCGATGCCCCTTTCATCCACCAAGAATCCCAGGCATTTCCCTCCTCGAACGCCAAAGACGCACTTCTTAGGATTCAATTTCATGTTGTAAGATAGTAGGGTAGTTAAAGTTTCCCGCAAATCTTGGACATGATCCTCGACTAGCTTGCTCTTGAGTATCATGTCGTCAACATAGACTTCAACATTGCGCCCCAACTGCTTCTCGAACATTTTGTTTACAAGCCTCTGATATGTAGCCCCTGCGTTCTTAAGTCCGAACGACATGACAACGAAGCAATAAATCCCGGAACTTGTAATGAATGCGGTATGCACCTGGTCTTCCTCGGCGAGGGGAATTTGGTGGTAACCAGCATTCGCGTCCATGAAGCTAAAAAGTGCATGTCCTGCTGTGGAGTCGACTAGCTTGTCGATCTTAGGGAGGGGGGAATCATGTTTGGGACATGCTTTGTTAAGATCGGTGAAATCGACGCACATGCGCCATGATCCGTTGGGCTTTTGAACTAGTACTACGTTCGACAGCCATTCTGTGTATTGACATTCTTTTATCATTCCAGCACTTAGCGGCTTTTTCACCTCTTCAGCTGCTGCTTTGTTCCTTTCAGCGCCCTGGTGCCTTAACTTCTGTGTGATGGGCCTGAATTCCGACTTGATGTTCAGCTGATGTTTAGTGACCGAGGGGTCTATCCTTGGCATCTCATCAGCCGAAAATGCGAACACCTCTTGATACTCTTGGAGGAGATCAACTATTTCTTTTCGAACGACCTGGTTAAGGTCCTTTCTAATTTGAACTGTCCGGTTAGGATCAAGTCCGAGTTGTATTTCTTCATCTTCATCGACCGGCTGAGGTCGATTATAGTTGATTGGATTCTCGTTGTAGAACAAATCCAATGGTGGGGGTGAAGTTTTGTCAGCTTCTTTTTCCTCTCTTTTCCTTTTTCCTTAGCTCGATTCGACGGGCTTGCTTCTTCTCAAGCTATTGACATAACATTCTCGAGCCGACTTTTGGTCCCCATGCAACCTTCCAACTGTCCCATCATCTGCTTCGACCAGCAACAGGAGCTGGTAGGTTGAGATTGCAGCTTTTATCCTGTTCAGTGTAGGCCTCCCTATGATGATGTTATAGGGGAGGTCGGTGTCAACAACTAAGAAATTGATTGGAAGGCATCGTCCTTTTCCCTTGTCACCAAACCGGCTAGGTAAATTGATGACTCCAAGGGGTGAACGGATTGCCCTCCGAATCCGACCAAAGGTTGGTCAATGGCCTTGATATCCTTCTTTTCGTATTTGAGCTTTTGCAGACATTCCCAGGTAATGATGTCTGCCGAGCTCCCACTGTCAATCAACACTCGACCAACCCTGTGGTTGGCCACTTTTAGTTCGATGACCAGGGGGTCATCATGGGGGGTTTGTATCTCCTTCGAACTTTCTCCGAACACCATGGTGGGAGTGTCCGGCCTTTTCATTCTTTCGTCATCTTTTAGATGGTACAGGTGATTCTTCCTAGCGTTGTCGGTTAGGCCTCCTAAAGCGAAGCCCCCTGCTATGACACCTACATAGCCTTCGGTTTCATCGCTCCTAGCTTGTTTCTCCTTTCCCTTATCTCTTCTCCGATCACCCTGAGGTTCCTTAAGATACCTGTTCAATTTTCCTTCATCAGCCAACTTGTCGAGAGCTTTCTTCAATTCCCTACAGTCCTTGGTCGTGTGACCACAGTCTTTATGGTACTCGCACCACAGCTTTTTGTCTCTGCGATAACTCGACGTTTTGATGGGGTTAGGTAGAGGCAACACAAATTTCTCCTTTATGTATAAGTATATTTCTCTCCGGTTAACATTGAAATGAGGGTCATGACCTCCGTCGGACGGTCGATGTCTCTTTAGCCTGTCTGTCATGTCTTTCTGATTCGAGGCCTCACTTCTTCTTTTGTTACCTCCCTCTTTATGAACATTCTTACAGATGTCTGACGCCTGGATATACTTCTGTGCTTGCCTCATGGCATCAGCCAGGGTGAGGGTTTCCCTCATGGCGAGCTCGAACTTGAAGCGTCCAGGATGAAGGCCGTTCATCAAAGCCGTAACAGCAACTCCGTCTTGGAGGTCGGAGACCTTGAGGGATTCTTCGTTGAAACGCTTGATGTAGCAGCTCAAACTTTCCCCTTTCTGCTGGGAAACTGACATCAGGTGTACACTAGTCTTTTTGTGATGTTTTGCTGCTATGAAGTGCTGAGAGAAGAGAGCTTCGAGAGCCGAGAAGCTGGTAATGATGTCGTTTGGTAAGCTTGTGAACCAATTGAGGGCCAAGCCTTTGAGGGTGGTCGGGAAATATCTGCACCACGTCGCCTCACAAAATGTCTGCACGCTCATTTGAGCTTTGTATGCTGCTAGGTGGTCAGAAGGATTAGTGATCCCTGAGTAGTGCTCTATCAAAGGAATCTTGACTTTGCCCGGGTTAGGGGTCTCCATGATGTGTTGGCTGAATGGTGATTTATGTGGCACTGCCTAACCCACTCGAAAGCCGGATTCTGCCACCTCCTCGGGCTCCTCGAGCTGGGGTAGGTTTGCTATTCTCAGAGTGTGATGGCTAGTCACGGGATGAGATTGTCCTGTGGTTCGTGTGGCTACTGAGTACCTCGAATTTCCCCATTGGGATTGTTCTCTTATCTTTTCGATGATTTCTCGGGCGTCGAAGTTCTTACCCCTCATTTGTTTCTGCTGTATGATATGCCGAGCATCATCCTTGCTTGGTGACATGATATATTTCCCTTTCGAAGCGGCAGGTACTTTGTTCGAGGGGTCGCCAACAACATGCTCGGTTAGGGCACGTTTTGGCTGAGCTGCCCTTCGATGAGCCTGCGGCTGATCAAAGATTGTCCCTCGGTCAGGGGGAGTTGTCTGTTGAGTCTACATCACTGAAACGAGCTGTTGCATGACAGTAGTCATGTGTCTTTCCATACGGAGTTCGAGCTGTCGAAGATCCGAGTAAGTCACTGCTGGTGGTGGTGCTTCGATAGCTCTGCCAGCCTGGCTTCCAGTTTCTGGGACGTCAGTCTCGTCCTCCACGATAGCACCTCCTTGGTTCAACAGGGTAGTCTGAGCGTTCTCAGAAGCAGTCTTTCGAGAAGAAGTATCGCGATTACTGTAATACCCCGAATTTTCAAAGCTTATTTTATTATTTATTAAAGTTTAATATTATTTATTTACTGATAATTCAACTTTATTTGATAATAATGTTTATAAAAAAAAATAAAGATGATTTCATTTAGTTTTTGAATTATTTAACGATTTTATTGAAATGATTTATTTAGTTTTGAATTATGTAATGATTTATTTAAATTATTTTATTGAAATGTATTTACAAAACTAAATATTCATTTTCATTAATTCTAATTAATGTAATTATTATTGAATTTGAAGTACTCATTTAGTTTGTGGGCATACTTATAAGTCCATCAATATTAGTCATCCCATTTGAGCCCAAGCAATACATTACCAAGTCTAAAGTCCAATTACAGTTTAGCCATCTAAACACACACATAAAAATAAGGGGAAAAGCCAAATAAACAAAATAAAAAAATAAAAAAAAAAATAAAAAAAATGAAGCAGCATCACTCATCTCCTTCCTGGCTTCCTTCCTCCCCTCTTCACGCTGACTGAAACAGCAAGCAAAAAAAAAAAAATCAACAACTCTTTGTCAGATGAGTTGAAACTCATCCACAACCTCAAATTTTCTGATCAAGATCAACTCTATAGTCAAAGAAATCTCAAACACCATACCTCACCATACTCACCATTAATGGAGCTTGACTCCAAAGCTCAAAATCTGACCAAATTGTTCTATAAATACCAACCCAAACCCATTCAATTGCTCAAGCAAACCACACTTTCAAGGTTTGTTTCAACTTCTCCCTCTCCTCTTTCAATTTCTGATTTTTGTGTTGAAAAATAAAATTAAAAATTAAAACTTTAACCACCTCTGCTTCTCTAAGACTCGCCGGAATCCGCCACCTGAACCGCCCCAAAACCCACTCCGACCACCATGCCCTGCACCCCCTTCGCCACTCTTCCTCGCCGAACCCACGACCCGAAACAGCAGATCCCTGCTCGCTGCTTGTTTCACCCGCAACCACCACACACTACGCCAGCCCCTGCTTCCCATTTGCTGCGCCTGAAACCGGCCGCCTGAACCCGAGCCACACCGCAACCATCACCCTCCCTTCTTCCTCCTTCGCATGCCCCCTCTGTTCCCCCTTTTCCTCTGTTTTCCTTCCTTTTGTAGACTGATTCAAAGAATCAGTATTGTCTCCCTCCCCTTATATTCTTTTTTTAAAATAAAAAGTTTTCTAAATAAAAATTTATTTTGTCTAAGTTAAATGTTTTGATATAAAATGGTTTAGCTTTGTCTTTATATACACTTGAAATGCTTTATTAAATATATATTTTGTTTGAATGTTATAATTTTGAACTATTAATGATGTTTGAAATAATTAAGAAAACTTTTCAAGGTTATTTGAATTATTGGAGTTCGTTTATTTTATAAATCAAAAAGGGGTTATTTAAGTAACTAACTTAGATCTCGTTAATCTCGTTGTAGACTCCGAGTGCGTAGACGAGGATTATCAGGAGCTTTGATCTGTTCGTGAATCTAACTTTTAGGCACGCGTCACGAGGTAATTTCCGATGTCCATCTAAACATAGATCCCGTAGTATAAAAATAATTTAATTACGTAACTATGTGATTAGAAATGTGAATTATGATTATGAAAATTATTATGAATTATAACTATTGACTTAAATGCGGATTATGATTAGTAAAATGACTGATGACTATGGACCATGGACTATGGACGATTTGTTATTTTAACGTTATTGATAAATAATCTAATATTTTATTCTCGACATTTGTTTAAATAAAGATTAATTGTTGATGTTGTTATCATTATTATTATTTATTATGATATTATTATTATTATTATTATTATTATTATTATTATTATTATCGTTATTATTATCGTTATTAAAAGTTGAAAATGAAAATTGATAATGGATTGGTTATAAATTGGAAAATGATGGATTACTAAATTTACAAGTGATGGTTTTTGTATATGAATGAATATGGGCTTTCTGGGTAAGCCGCGAATAAATTGAGTTATGAATATTGGAATGAATACATTCACACTTGGTTAAATAAGATATTGTATATGTGTATATGATTTAAGTGATGACTTTCATAAAAGATATTAATCACTTAAAGTGGAATATCGGAGAGAAATGATGAACAGGTTGCCCTGTATGGGAGGTTCAGCGGCCACCTACAGGTTTCTTTGTTACTATGCTGATTTTTCTGTTATTTGTCTTCCTTCTATCTTGATGTGTTTCCAAGTTACAAGGGGTGTGCACACTAGGGACTCTGTTTTTGGCCATTATAATATTTGCAGGTAGTTACTGGGGATTGACCCCGGCCTACACCCTTGAAGTAAGTAGTTACTGGGGATTGACCCCGGCTTACTGGCGTTCTCTTTCCTCTCCCTAAATAAACGGATAATACTGAATTATTGAATTAATTGAAATTATGTGATCATTAATCTTATATACATATGTATGCACTTATGTGATTATTAATTGTATTTATATATGTATATGTGCTATGCTATCGACTCTATTAAACTATTATTTTCACAAAGTATTTTCAACTTAAGTATTTTACGGGATGGAGTTGGAATTACTCAGTTTTTCTGATTTTTGGGAGCTTGTCTCTCTTGTTTCTTTTCAATGTATTTGTGCAGGTGGGTGACCGACTGGGGGAAACAAAGAGAGAACTTTTAGAGTTGTCATCCACTTAGTCTTAATTAAGTTTCCGCTGAGACTCTGAGACGTTATATTAATTAGTGTTTTATTGAACAATTTAGTTGTTGTAAAACTTAATTTAATTTGAATTTAGTGTGATGTTACCTATTAGCCTTGCATTTATTTCCAAGGAGATAAGTGCGGCGGTAGCACGTCATCCGAGTCGAACCCTCGTGGATTTCCCCCCAACGAGTTTTATTAAATCAAAAAGGGTTCGATTTGGGCGGGGTGTTACAATTACCTTGTCCTCGTGTCATGGTGTTCGACAATGTAGCTGTTATGTAAGTATCCCCACTGACGGCGCCAACTGTTTCGGGTCACAAGAAACACAGTGAATTTGTAATTCGGGGAAGTCCAATTTCCAGCTAGGGTAGTAACCAAATAAGTCCAAGGTCTTCGAATCCCGACACCTGTAAAACCGAGCACCGTGAACTACCCCGGGAATGTTCCCGGGAGCGGCTCTCCGATGCTTAAGTCAGATCTGTTCTCAGAAATCAGAGAGAATAGTACTAGTAAATGCTCTGCAATATCTGGAAAAACGTACCTGAATGATCAGATGAGAGTACTATTTATAGGTGGTGTTGAGGTGACGACATCTGGTGAAGATGTGGTGTCATAAAAGCCTTTTTGTCAGTTTGCATGACTGAAGGCCTGTATTTTCTAGCCTGAAAGGTCCTTAGGGGTAAAATGATAATTTTGCCATCTAAGGGTATTTTAGTCATTTCATCGGTTAGGTGGGCCATGACTGGAAGGGGCCCAAACAAATAGTAATACTTTATAATAATGATATAATAAATAAATAATAATAAGAGTAATTAGTAAAATAAATTAGACCAACATAATAATAATATTTAACAAAATGGTTATAAAAGAATGGAGCTAAACTGAACTGAATTGATTGGAGCTGAACTGAACTGAACTGAAAATAAGGTAGGGAGAACAGGCCCTAGGTCGACATAAACAATCCCAAGAAACTGGAGGGTTCCTATTGAGAATGATTTTTCCAGACCATAAAAAAGCTCTAAAATTTTGAATGAGTCTTTACACCACTTTTCTAGGGAGAATGAAGATTTTGAGAGGAATGACCTGTTCTCTTCAGCTTATTTTCAGTTCTTCTCTAATAAGTTCAGTTCAGCTCAGTTCAGTTTATCTCACATAAATTCAGTTCAGTTCAGTTCAATTTAGTTCATCAGTTAGCTCTATTAATTATTTAACCATTTTATTTAATAATATTATTATTGGTCTAATTTAGTTTACTTATTATTATTATTATTATTATTATTATTATTATTATTATTATTATTATTATTATTATTATTGTTATTATTGTAATAATTATTAATTATTATTTTTATATTTTTATCATATCTTTACTTATTAATACTATTATTACTATTATTATTATAGTTGAGCATGGTTTGAATTAGTGCGCGGTTTAACCAAATTTCATGTCAATATGAGTATTCTAATTTACAATTATATTTTATTTTACCGACTAGATATTCACTATTACATCATACAATAAGTTACAAAAGGCTAGAAGATGTTAAAAAATTACAAAGTTGCCAATAATGCTGGAGTATCATTTAAGGTACAACATCGTTGTTACGTTGATTATGAAAGATACTTTGGCGGTTTTTGGTGGGGTTTGGTTATAAATATTATAGACCAACCCACCACAAATTGTGGTTTGGTTAGAACCACACTTCAACGCATATTTTAAGCTAATTATTATTATATTTTCTAATTATTATTATAATGTTAATATTAATTTACTTCTTAAACATTATTGTTATTATACCATCATCATCAAGTATTAATATATTAATAATAGTAATTAATCATTATTAATTATTATGAATATCAGTAATTATTATTTTAAAAATTAATTTGTCATTGGTACTATAATTTATAATTATCATTTAATAACATCCAAAATAACATTATCATTATTCATTTTATATTATTCTTATTTATTAATTATTATTATTTAGAATTATAATTACTTATTATTTAATTTTAATAATAATTACTATTTACCTATTATTTATATATTTATTACAATTTAATTCAATTCAAGTTCAGTTCAGTTCAGTTTAGTCTACTAGTTCAATTCAGCTCCAATAAGTTCAGTTCAATTCAGTTAAGTTCAGCTCCAATAAATTCAGTTCAGTTCAGCTCCAATAAAAGTTCAGTTCAATTCAATTCAATTCAGCTCCAATAACTTCTGTACAATTTAACTAGAATTAGTCAAAGAGAACAGGCCCTAATAGACATGCAAGCTAAGGAGCACAAAGTTAAGTAAGGCATTCTTGCAGCATAGGATAAATTCCTAGAAGACTAACTCATGATTTTATTGTGCAATTTATCACATAAAGCATCACAATCTGCAACTGAGATCTTTTTGGAAGTAATAGGAACTCCCAGATACTTGAAAGGAAATGAGCCTTTTAATTATAATGTTAAATTCATTCAGTGACTAGTTTAATCTATTTAGTTACAACTTTAATTAATTCGGTAAGTTTGATGTTTTTTTTAAAAAAAAATTATTTGCTGTAGTTCGAGATTAAAAGTGAAATAAAGAAATGAGAAGAGAATATATGGACGATTAGGTTGGCAAAAAATTCTCTAGGAATTGTGTTGGGTTATAGTGATATGGAATGAGCTTGTTAGTTCAATATGGACTTACATTGATCTAATTTTATGTTAAAATAAGATTTTCTTTTTTTTAATAGTTTGTAATAATTAAATTGCTGGGAGTCCAAGACCTTCACAGGATAGAGCATAAGCACTATTGATTTGTTATGATTAATTAGCTTGGCAACTAAGTTTAGCTTTAGCAAAAGTTAATACCATATAACTAAAGAATGTAAAAAAGTAGTATGATAAAGTGAGATAGGAATCATATGGTTTCTAAAAGTTTAGTAATTAAGAAGCTAGAAGAGAAGGAAAAAAAGCCCCTAATTTTAAATTTCATGTTAGGTTAAAATTTTGTCCATAATCATATCACGGAGTACCTTTTAATGATGAAAACACAGGGACAGAGTAAAGAGTTTGAGGATTAATTTAATACTATTCACCAAAGATGAAAAAAAGCCAAAAAAGGAAAATAAAGTTGAAATTCTTAGAAACAAAAAGGTACGCTTGAAGAATAAAACTCGTGGCAAAGTTCATGTTACTTGCAGACGTGCATTAGTAAGTCAGTAGATAACTACTAATCATAGTAATAATAAGGTAGTAGATAGATGCTAAATATAGTATTAGTATGCTCTTGACTATAAAGTTAAATAAATAAGAAAGATAGTATATGTAATATTATTATATACTACTATAAAACTATCTAGCAACTCTTTGTAATCGTTGGCCAAGATTAGGTCAAACACTGTTGTTCAAAAATTTCCTTTTAGGCTCAAGGTTGTTTAGTTTCTATTTTCTAAGGTGAGGCTTATTAGTTATTACTGTATCACTGATGAGATTGCCGGTGAAAATTAGCTTTATATTGTTATTTTTCTAGTTCTAGTAATGAATTTTAATTGATAATTTTTCAGTTTGTCACCCATTTACGTAAGTGTGTGAAGAAAGACTTGTTTAATGTTTATGGTTGTTTGAATTCACAATCCAAACGAAAATGGACGTATTAGGAACAAATAATAAATTGATTGAGCTACAACCACCTATACGAAACACAGTACACCTCCAACGTGTAATCTAAAATATTTTTAAACAGAAGTCCTACTACAACTAACTTGTAAATATTTCTTCCGTTTTTTTTACTTGCATCATTTCCCATTTTGGAAATTGTATATTATTTGCATCATTTCCTTTTAGGGAAATACCTCCTCTACTTTTCGCCAATCACATGGGTCCCCTTTTTTCCCTCTCTCTATCTCTCTCATTTACTTAATACTTGTGCACATGCTTAATGATGCAAGTATAAAAAAATGGAGGAAGTATATAATCTAGCAGTCATATCTTATATTTGCCACAAGAAAAATTCACATTAACATTATGTACAGAGTTTAACAAGTAGTAACCCTAATGCTTATTCATATAATTAAATTAAAAAACCCCAATAGTTAATTATGGATTTGTTTGTGGGAAAATGTATGCTATATATATATATATATATATATATATATATATATATATATATATATATATATATTCCTATTAATTTTGAAAATAAAGTAAAACCCCAATAGTAATATAAGTAGCTAGTGGGCCTATGTGGTTATAATAAGTTCAGAATATGAAAAGTTAGTTTTTGTCACCTCTTCCTTTCATGGAAGGTGCAGGTTTGCAGTATGGACACAGGGAAGGGGCTGTTCAACATGCTTCACGCAGCTTCCTGGTAGTTCGTAACATGCTTATTTAGTACCTTTCAATTTCTCATACATTGACTCCATTTAATTCCTTCGTTTTTAATGTAAACGCTGGAATGTTTTTTTCTTTTTTCTTTTTTTTTTGCCCTTCCTGGTAGTTCTGTTTTAATCTGTTTATTTTGCGCTTCTAATGACTTTTATGATGAATACATGTCATTTACCCATTTTTCAATTTTTGGCCATTTTTTTTAGCCTAGAGCATTTATTAGAAGCACGCTAATAATTATATAAACCCTCTAAGAAGTAGTTTGGTTATTGCTATTTTAATTTGACTTCAAGAAACAGAATCAATTACCAATTCTCATTCAAAATTTATTATCATTACTTAGTGGTAATGGATCTCCCCAATTTGTTACCTTACTCTCCCCTCTAGTAACAAAAAGTATTATTACTTTTCCATTTCTATTTAATGAGTTGAACCAAAAGCTCTATAAAGGTAACCATTTTTGTTACCATTATATTCTTCTCCTCTACTTATTTCCATTCTCAAACTTGAACCAAACGACCCATACATCCATAATTACTTTCTGACTCCATATTATGTGATATGTACACTCTTCTTAAGATAACCTCAATTTTCCCCTCTCCTATCTACATAGCTAATGCATTGTTAGTGAGCAAGTCGGATTCTATGTCTTCTCTTTTCATTTTCTTTGTTGTTAATTGCTTTCGTTTTAAGATAATTGAATTACCTTACTAAGAATTAGTCTATAGTAAGTTTATCAAATTCTTAAGATACTTTAAAATGCTATGCGAGATTATTACTAAATTTAATTACGTTGAAGTGAACTTATCTAAGCTCGCAACTCCACTAGTTTTAACAAATTGAGTTATACGTCATCTTGAGATCTTCCTGCTCAACCGTAATTGAGTAATTGTGACAAAAACGGCCTTTGCCACACACTCCCCTCCTTCACTCTTCATCTTGAATATAACATTATTATATTGCAATAAATGTACCAGGTATGGTACCTGCAAGTTGAAAACCCATCAATTAAAAACAAACAAAGCCTTGACATGTGAAATTTGTGATGACATCTGTATATATGCAACTAGTGTAGCTAGATGTTGATATTGTTCATGCACCCACATTTGAAGAGTGAATTAATCGTCCTTTTGGCCCAGACAACTCAAATCTAAGTGTAGTGAGGGTATTTTTGCCAGGTTCAAGAGGAAAAGTTGTTTGGTAAAGTACGGTTTAGATTAAGATATATCAAATACTTATCTTAAATTCTTAAGTAACGTTATACATAAGCCACGTCCCCACCAAATTTATGAAAGATTATTGCTGGGGACTAGGGAGACCCATCAAAAGTGAAAAGATCAATATACCCCTGTATTATTCGGTAAGCAGACTTTTAAGTCAAAGCCAGCCTCAGGAGGCTGACTTTTAGGGAAAATATCGGGTAACTTTCTGGAGAGATTGTACACATACGTTGGGGTGTATGTGTCATTACAAAATGTATACCTTGTGTATGTGTTACTATTAAAATGTATATTGTTACTAATTTTTTTACAAATTAACAGTCGTTTGAACTTGTTTTGTTTAATGTGATTTGAATTTACATAATACATAGACGATTGAAATACTATATTTCAAATTGAATTTTATTACATGGTAGGAATGAAAATATAACATTATTTTTCTATAAACAACTTAAATAAGGAAAAAGTGACAGGAAAAATCCGACCTTTACCCGGTGTTCCATCACTGGTACCACCTTTAGATAATCCAGCAATAATCCCACCTTTTATCAACATCTGCTCATAATGGGCCGTCACTTGTTGGTGACCTACATTTGTGGTAATCTTTCCTAATTACGTGATTAACAACTAATTAAGTATATTTTAAACCTAAATTCTTAATTAAAGTCATAATTCAAATTTATGAAAAAAATAACTTTAAAAAGAAAACCTCCCAGCCACCCCCCCCCCCTGAAAAAACCCCACCTTCCCCCCACCCCTGTCATCCCGCGAAGATCTACAGTGGTGGACTGGTAGTTGTTGCAGCTAGATGGAAGCACAAGAAAATGAAGTTGAGAATCCAGCAGAAGTTGAAAAAGGAAAGGGAAAAGCGAAGTTGAGCCATTGATGACTCCATAAATGGAGCTTCAAGAGCTTTCAATGGCGAGGTTAAGGAGACGAGGAAGAAGAAGGGGCCTGCTTTCAGAGCCATTTTGCTAGTTGTGGGATGTTTTCGGTGGTTGTGGGGGTATTTTCGGTGGTTGTGGGTTGGCTTACAATGGCTATGAGGTGTTTCGATGGTTGTGAGATGGTTGTAAGGGTGTTTTAGTTGGCTGTGCAGTGGTTTTCGGTTTTTATGTGGTGTTTTCGGCTGGTGGTGGTGGCAACGGTGGAAACTGGTGGTTGAGATCGTGGGTGGGTGGTGAGTTAATGGTGGTGGAAAGGGTGGGTAGCGGCATGGTTGGGTTAGTGCGATTTGGGACAGAACCCAAACCAATGCACACAAAAAGGGTTTGAGGTTTTCCCGAACCAACCCAAACCACACTTTGGGCCAAACCAACTTAAACCGCGCCACATAAAACGGTTCGGTACAATGCGGTTTGCGATTTTTCCCTATTTTTATATCAAAACATTTTTTCAATTTATAATTGTTGTTTTAGCTATGAAAACATATAAATGAGCTACAAAAAGCTAGATTATCAAAATAAATTATGAAATCGCTAAAAAATGTTAAACTACTAAAGACACGAGATTGTTGTTACGTTGAATACATATATGATACATGTCGTAACTAAATAAATTAATACATAATCATGTATTTAGCGGTTTACGGAGTGATTTAGGTTTGAAAAACAGCAAACAAACCCCTAACCGCAAAGCGCGATTTAGCCAAAAGTACGACCGAACTCATTTTTTTGAGCCATAAATCAAACAAAACCGCACCAAAACGGTTCGGTTGCGGTTTGGTGCAGTTCGGCCTAAGTTCTGCTCATCCGTAGGGGTGGGTGGTGGGTTAATGGTGGCGGCAGGGGTGGGGGTGGGGGGTGGCTGGGAGGTAAGAAAGGGCGGGGGGTTATGTTTTGATAAAGTTTTTTTTAAAAAGTCGAAGATTATCTTTATATCTAAACAAGTTACAGGTCATGACGACCCAATATGAGTAGATGGACCCCAAGGTGGGATTATTAATGGATTATGTAAAGGTGGTACCAGTGGCGGAAGACCGGGCAAAGGTCAGTTTTTTTAATCAATTTTTCCATTAAATAATTAAAAACGATAGGAAAATTAACTAAAATTAATAGTAGAAAAATGGTGAAGATGAATAAGATGAAGCTAATATATGAATAATCTGAAGAAAAAATTAAAGTTATTTTTTTATAGTTTCAAACAAATGATTCATACCAATCTAAACAAATAAAACTACATAAAACAGATCTTTTAAACAAACGTAAAGAACAAATTATTAAAAACAAAATTATCTGTCAGAACATTGTAAATTTGTAATTTTTTTAGTAACAATATATACATTTTAGTAGTTATACATACACGAGGTATACATTTTAGTAGTAACATACATCCAGTATATGTGTGCCCATATACACCCACTGTATATGTAGCCTTTCTACGAACGTCCTGAACAATACCATATCAACCTCTTTACTCAATCAACTAACTTTTCCATTTAGCTATAGTGATTTCATAATTTAATATAATCAAGTATATTGGAACTTTCTCCCTTTTGACTCAAACATCATAACGGTCGTTACTAGGTACACCACCGGGTCAATTTTCTTTGTTTTGCAGGACTGACTAAACTCGACTCGGGCAATCATTTTTGCCAACAATTATTTGATCCAACCCAATTCATATAAATTCTACTAAGTTTCTTTTAGGAAAAATTAATGAGAATAATCCGAACTATTGATCATCTTCCATATTTACCCACCTTCATTAATTCCCATAAAATCCCAACTATTACTCACCCTTCCCAAAACAATCTCACTTGACTTGCAACCTACTAAGAGCATCTACAATGGTTGTGCATAAGGACTAGCTTGCAAATATAAAAATACTCCAAGCTAGTAGTTGACCATTGGACATAGTAGCTTATTTGAGCTAGGTAGCCAAAACAAGCTACTAGCTCAATTGAGATCAAAGAGGAAAGAGCAATAAATGCTCATGATTTAAATAATAAAAATTGATGTTAGTAGGGAACATTTAGCTATATACATTGTTGCTTACCAATGGAGGAAATGGTAATATAGCTAGAACTTGTGAGGTGGCATTGCTAGTAACATAGAAAGTAGCTAGACCATTGTAGATGCTCTAATCTGGTCTACATAGCCACGTGTCATAAATTTGTTGGCCAAAAATATATAAAAAATAGAATAAAAATAAAAAACCATCCTACCCCTTCCGCCCTTTCCCCAGCCACAACCCACTCCCCCTCCTTCTCCCCAGCAGTCCCCTCCACAATTCGCACAATCTCCACAAATTTGCACCACCTCCATCAACTCTCGTCCCATATCCACCACCACGAACCATCACCGGGATCTTCTATCTCGATTTCGGGGGACGGTGGCTCGAATTCGGAGCTAAGTGGCTCGATTTGGCTTGGGGTGGCTCAAATTCTGGGGTTAGTGGTTAAGTAAAGGTGGTGGTGGGTCGATGTTTCGTTGGGGTAGCTCGATTTCGGTTGGTGGTGGCTTGATTCTTCGCTAAGGTGGTGTGGTGGCTCGATTTTTTGCTAGGGAGGTGATGCTGGCTCAATATTTTGCTGAGGCTTTGGTGGTGGCTATATTTAAGGCGTTGGTAGTTCGATTTAGGGGGGGTGGCTCGATTTTAGGTTAGAGTGATGTTGAGGTGACTGGTAGGGCAGGGGGTGGATTCCGGTGGTAGGGCATGGGGTGGCTAGGGTGGAAGGGCAAGTTTTGGGTGTTTGCAGGGGAAGAGGGTGGGCGAGGCCAATAGTCGGGTGGTTGGGGTGGGAAAGGATGGGTGGCTGGGGTGAGGGTTGGGGATTTATTTTACTTTTTTTTTTCGTTTTTTTGTTAAACCAATAGAATTGTGCCATATGTTATCTTTTACCTGTGTAACAGGTTATAAATTAAGTGGGACTGTATTGGGAAGGGTGATTAAGATTTTTATGAAAATTATTAAAGGTGGGATTAAATATAATTTAAGGCTCTGACTCGTCACCACTTTCTTCCTCCCTACGTTTTCACTTCTAACAATGAAAGAGGACTATTAGTTTAGATTATTCTCATTAAGTTTTCCTTTTTCTTATCCGAAATAATCATGATGCGTTTTTCTTTGTATTCACTTACTAATATTAGTACGGGGTGATGCCCCGAGGTTTTTAGTCAAATATAGTTAGTGTGATTTTGCGCGAAATTAGCATAAAAAAAATCATCTCATTTATACAACTTATTTCTTAATTTTCATTCATATGTCATCATTGTTTGATAAAAACGTCAATGATAGTATGATGGAGTGACGGTTGGAAGTATTTCATCCATATTTGAGGTTGCGGATTTAAATCTTCACATTGACAATTTGTTATATATGAAAATGATGTTTGATAAGATGCTATTAGAAGAAGTAGGGAAATAACCTGAGGCACCCCCTAGGATTAGAACCAATTCTCGGGTGCGCCTCTTGTTTTCGACTTAGCTCAAATGACACTTGAGTCACTAATTGTGGATTAAATGCCCTTACTAGTAATGGAAGTTAAGTTTTCTGTTAAGTTTCTATAGTTTTTTAAAAAATAAAAAAATTTAAAAAATAAACCACCTCTCCCACTCTCTCTCCTCCCCCTCCCCCTACTCTGCGACCACCCACACTCTCAGCCACCACCTTCACCCACACTCTGCACCGCCGTCAAACCTCCACCACTCCACCAAAATGCCCCCAGCCGCCTCCACCTTCCCACTAAACGACCCAGCCACCTTCACCACCAATCGACTTCACCATCCCACGATACCACCTACACCCCCGCCCCCCCAAAAAAAAACCATCGAACCACCCTAAATGAACAAAAACCACCTAAATCAACCACCCCACCAAAATTGACCACTCGAAATCGTCGGATAAGCGGACGGGGTTTAAATGTTTGGGGTTTGAATGGTTGGAGTTTGAGTGGTGCTGGTGGCAGAGTAGTGGATGAGAGAGTGTGGGAGGGGAGGGGAGGGTGGGGGGAGGAGGTCAGGAGAGAGAGTGGGTGGAGTGGGGTGGGGGGCGGGGGAGGAGAAAGATACACGTGAGGTTGGGTTATAATTTTTTTCTTCTGTTTTTAATTAAAAATAGAGAAACTTAACGGAAAACTTAACTTCCTTGAATAGTAAGGGCATTTAAGCTACAAAATAGCGACTTTAGTGGTATTTGAGCTAGGTCGAAAACCAGAGGGGTACCCAAGGAATTAGCTCTAACCCTAGGGGTACCTCATAAAATTTCCCAAAGTACTATGATAATACGTGACACATTACAACTTTTACCAACGTTTTTCATGTATATGTAGATAGATAGATATTCAATTTAGTATAAAATATGATGATAATGACATATTTTGTTGATATGTAGATCTAAGTTGGTTTTTTCTCATGGGCTCGAAATTTCTCTTGGCATGTCGGCTGATGTTGTCATGTTGCATCCTACGAAGGGAACTACATGCTATTAGCATGCCCATGTATTGTATATCCAATCCTGAATTCCTAAGTACTAACAAATTGAAATACTTTTTTATAGGGCGCTTGCTCGCTAAATTGTGTTGTGGTGAGTAGTTGTGGGACGGATGAACTAATGCGAAAGCATAACTAAAATTTTATTTAGAAAATTGGTCAGTTTAACACCAATTATAGGTTGGGTGCCATAATTAGCACAATTTAAACCGAGTGCTGAAGACAACATTAACTAATGCTTGAGGTGCAAGGAATAACATAAAAGATCGAATTCGAATAATCACGTAAAGACATGCTTGGGGTGCTACAGTTAGGGATGCATTCCAGGTAGCTTAAATGATAATTTGATGTGGATTTTTAGGTGCTTAAGTGAATAAGAGTGTTTGGGAAGCACCTTAAATTAAATTTGAGGTGGTTATAATTACTTAAATTGAGAAAATCATAGTTTTAATGTTTCAAATCAATCACCTGAAATCTTGAAAATTTAATTCTTTTTTCCCTCTACCCAACCCCTTAAATCTTGCAACAGCTCTGTTACTGCTGCCATAACCTCACGCATAGCTACTACTATTAAAAAACTCGCGTATTAGTATTACAAAAGCTAATGATAATGAAGTGTGAAATTGCATTTACCACTTATAAGAATTTGGTAGCATATTTTAACATCATTTCATTGATATGGTTTTCACTTCTAAAAGCTATTTGGCTTTTTCTAATGATTTTGCTAATGCAATGGTGAAAATGGATAATATTTGTCCACTTAAGTGTGATAAGATGGATATATTAGAAATAATTGTATGGTTGATAATTAATTAGTTTGGTCTTAATACAATGTACATGACGTAAGTGGCGGAGACAGGAGTTCAAGGGTGAGGGAGCGAATGTCGTCAATGTCATACATATATTGGAAAAACAGTTTAACTTATGAAAAGCTATTTAAATCCAACAAACTTATGAGAAGTCATCAATAACTACATAACCATAAACAAAAACTAAAATCTAAAATGTCACATCATCCTATGCTTTATTATTTTAAAATTTGAAAAACGATCGTCGTTCTTTCATCACTGCAAATTCATCTATTATTGAATGCAAATCAAGCTTTCGAGCAATTTCCTTCTCAGTTTACACAATCAAAGAATTTTTCAAATAGTCATCTGCCATGCTGTTATGCAGTGTGGTTTTTATGAACTTCATAGATACCGGAAGAGTCAAAATCAATCGAATCAATCTGTCAAGAAGAAAAAACACTGTCGCTTTTCCAGATTTAGCTAACCATTGACAAAGTTCTGAAATAGAATGCAGATTTTGTAACTCAAGATGATCATCTTTTTCAAGTTCAAATAATTGTAACTGATATTTTAGATGGATCATTTCTCGATTAGTGAAATCCTTTGGATAAAATTCCTTCACAAGCTTGCAAATATTTTCAATGTTGAATTGCTGAAAGTTACCCTTAGGATCCAAAGCTGAACTAAGAGCAAGAAGTTCAATAAAATCATCATTGAAATGAAGGTTTAACCCTTGTAGTTGGGAATCTAGAGTAGCTGTAAAAACATGTATCTACTCGATAATAATGTCCATTTGTTACTCGATCCTTTGGTTATTAAAATCTACCTCGACCAGAAGTATAATGAGCTTCCATATCTGGTAATTCAATTTAATGATTTTCGCAAAAAGCGTTAATGTTTTCAAATAATGGATCCCATCCACCTTCTCTAAAACTTTGAATGAGGATCTTTGTTTTTGAAACCAAGTGCATATCATTAAGTATATCTTGTGATTTTCTTTGTAAAGCCTGGCAAAGATCATCAGTCATCTCTAGTATTTTCACCATGGTATGTAAAACAACGACGAAGTCAAATGATGTCATTTCATCATAAGCTTTGTCCGCCTCTCCTCTTTGAGTACCTTTCCCATCTTTTCTAATGAGGTGCAAAACAAAACATGTACCCTTATACAACTCCATCAAAATCCTAAGAGAACTCAAACGGGAACTCCAACGAGCATCCCTAGCTCGCTTCACTATCCCGAATTGATTCAATTATCTTCCTGTTTCGAGTTCATCAAGTTCCATCAATCTTTCTAATTCAGCTACATGTGCACCTTGTAACTGATCATGTATTTTTGGAGAAAAAGTGACAATATCGACAATCATTGGAAGTTTATAGAAAAATTGATAAATAGGAATAACTTCCTTTGACGCTGCTACTAAAGCTAATTGGAGTCTGTGAGCTGAACAATGCACATAATAAGCATATTTGCGATCATTTAAAATTAGACCTTCCAGGCTATTCCACTCTCCTTTCATATTACTTGCCCCACCATACCCTTGTCCTCGAACATTTTGAATAGTTAAAGTATATTAGAGAGACATTCTTCAATATCATTTTTCTAAGTTAGAGCATTAGTCTATGAAACATGGACTAAATCAATAACACGTTCTTGTACATAACCGTCCTTGTCAAGAAATCTCAAAACAATGGCCATCTGCTCTTTTTTAGATATATCTTTTGATTCATCAACAATTATGAAAAACTTATGATCACCAATCTCCTAACGAACATCTCGAAATCTATTAGCATAAATGGATAAAATCTCTTTTTGTATTTGAGGAGAAGTGTATGAAGCATTTTGAGGAGCATTTTCCAGTATAACATCGTTCACCTCTTTACTGTACTAGGAAATAGCTTTCAAAAATTCAAGAAAGTTGCCCCTATTATCAGAATCTACACTTTCATCATGGCCTTTCAGTGGACAATGTTGAAACGTTAACCACCGAACAACAAAGATAGAAACTCCCAGTCGCTTATGAATTTTCATTATTTCCTCAGGAGATTGTTTTTCAATTGCCTTGTCAATATGTTGCTATGGGTTCAAAAGGTCATTCGACCTTTTAACATTTTTGTGAGATGAGTTTGGAGCATCCTTCCCACCATGGGTTAAAAGGAACAATTTTCTCCATCATTCACCTTCTTCCATGAACTAAAACCTTTGATTGTAAATGCATTTTGCCCCGCACGCCCACTTGGAAAATTAACTAGAAAACAATGAAGACAATAGGCAACATGTGTGGTGGGGGAATATTCCAACCAATCCTTAAATTGTTTATACCATGAACTCTGAAATCGACGTCGTTTTTCATCCAAACGAAATTAATTCCACGATTTATGTTGGTATGGACCGTCATTAAGATAAGCTAAACGAATGTTCGTATGCTGATCTGGTGGATAATCCCAAATTGATTTTCTTTTCCCTAGATCACGCTCTAAAAATGATATGCTAGATGATGGTTCGGTTCGAGGAATTTTTGTCATGGGTTCTTCTTCTTCAATAGTTGGATCACCACTAGGTGTAAGATTAGCTTGTTAAACATTTGGGATTGTAGTTTCAATTTGAAGTTCAGTTGTTTGAGTAGAATTATTTGGTCTAGTTGAGACATTAGCACAATACTATCATGATTTCTTTTCTTGAAAAAATATGATATTTTCTTTTTACCCCTTAACGTGAAAATTTTTGTTTCATGTATCAAATTAAAATATTTCTTGATACTAAATATCAAACATACATAGATGCATATTAATAAAAACAGTAATTGATGAGACCATATTAGGCGTGTTTTTAGAGTGTTTCGGAGTTCGTTTTGTAGAGGTTCAGACCTTGAGAAGCGGATTATCAGAGATGTTAGCCTAAGTGTGGTACATAGAGATTTGGAGTTTTTGATTCTTAGAGGTGAATTAAGGATATTTGAAGACTATATGCTTTTCTAACCATGCACATGTGTCCTTGTTCGCGATTTTGGTTCGATGAGATTCCATGTCAGGAGAGTTGATGTTCATAGCACGCATAATCGAAAAGTTACGATGCAAAGATATATTGCGAGTTTGGTGGTGTCACAAGCTTATAAGCAAGCATCACTCGCCAAGCAATAAGCATCACTCGCATAGCTGCTCGCAAGCATTGCAACCCAAACAAGCGTCCAGCTAAGCACGCACAGCCAGAGCTGCTATACGCGACTCGCGCGCATCATGGGCGCACCTTGCGCACTTTGAGATTCTCACCAGCGGCACATCAACACGCACAACAACATTCCCAGTCAGTAACTATGCGCGACTTGCACATTCATTCGCGCAACAGACGAATTCCCAGGAGCACACAATAGCCTTCGTGCACACCTCGTGCGCTTGTGGTGCGCACCTCGCCTAAGTCCGGGGATGTGCACGTGAAGGCGATACTTGTCGAATTTTTCTTAGTTAATGTGTTTTTAATTAGTGTCCTTCTTAGTTTTTCATTATCAGCTATTAGTTTAGAACCCTAATTAGAGAAGAAAACTACCTGACGCCTTCTCTATTCCTTTCATGGTTTTGATTATTATTAAAGATTGGATTAAAGCTATGACGATAGTAGCTTGAATTCACTCTTGAGAACGGTTATTGGATCTGTGATTCAATTATTATGTGGTTTATTCTATGAACAATATATTTTGATTATTGTTTGTTTGCCAGGAAATACAACTAGTCTTTCATTCAATTAATCTATTGCTAGAACCTAGAGTAATTGCCGATTATCTTATTCTTTGTTCATAAGTAGAAATCTTGGGTTTAATTTAGAATTCGATTGTTCTTGTTAATCACTAGAGAAATCATAATTTCCGAGTTGAATAATTTGTTCTAGCAATTGTTGTTTGGCTTATTGATTCCTAGGGTTTGATGTTCTTTAGATTGAACTATAATTGCATATTAATTAGGTTGTTCTTTAGTTCAGGTTATTCTATATGCAGATTCAGGTATTTTAACTATTCTGTAGAGGGAAGAGGGATTTAGTTCTCAATCTATGAGTGATTAATAGTAATTGTTCATACTAGAAATCGATGATCGATAAACTGAATCAAAATGAAAATCAACTGGAATCAAGACTCTTCTCCATTGATATTTCCACTTTTTGATATTATTTTCTTAGTTTATTAGATCATCTCTTTTAATCTGAAAGCCCCCCTTTCAATCTCTTGTGAACATACTTTAGTACCCAAGTCTTTGTGGATTTGACCCTACTTACCATTTACATTAGTTTGTATTGGAAAGTTGATCGTGCTCCACCAGTAACAATTTAAAGATCATATTGACATGTATGAAAACTAAAATAAGCATACCCATATATAAACACTTTAACGCAATTCTACAAGAAGTGTAAAGTAAAAATTACAAAGTAAAATTAACATACCTGAAAAAGTGAAAATTAATTGATCGAGTATAGAAATTTTGGTATTGCCGTTGTCAGTTAGAAAATTTTGTCTATTCCTCGTCAGTTTTCAATTGGAATTTTGGAGTTTTTTCAACCACTTTAGATGTATTTGTACTTTGGAACTAACTCCTAGAGGGAGGACACTGTCTGCCGTCAGTTATAGAGTTTTTAACTCCTACAATTAGTCTAGTATTAGGATTTAGGCTATAAGGCATTAGCTATTACCTATTAGCTGTATACAATAAGCATACCTATAGGGTATAGGGATATAGGCTACGAGCTTTTTTTTCTGGTAACTCAGAGAATATTGCACAAGTTTGAAAATATTACACCTATTTCTCTAGGAAAAGACATACCCTCTCAAGAGAACAAACTCTATAACTCAGTCGACAGGCTTTACCAAGTGTCTATCCATAACTTATCAGAAGTATTATACTTCCTATGATAAAAAAAAGCTAATCTAGCTTTCACTAAGCTTTTAATATCTTTAATTACATTGTCACTATGTAACACTTTCTCTTCCCGCAAAACTGTGATCCTAACTCTCCAAATCATATAAATTGTTGCTCCATTCACGGCCTTCACCACATGCTTCTTGATTTTAGAAGCTTTACAACTTATTCTGAGCCAAGCTGTCCACTGCATCAAAGATCTTTCCTTCCATATCAACCCAATCCATCTCAGAACACTAAACAAAACCTGTTTGTTGTAGGAGCATCTGAAAAACAAATGTGCATGATCCTCTGTCACCTCACCACAGATTAAACATAGATTATCATTACAAACTCCAACTTTATAAAATTTAGATTTAGTCTGTATTTCTCCTTAATAGCAAGCCAAGAGATAAATTTGTGTTTACGGATGATAAACCTATCCCAAATTGCACCACACCACTTGACTTTAGAGGATCCAAGTACAGAAGTTGCTTTGTACATTTTCTGAATAGAAAACCAGTATCAGCAGTCCATTGAGCCATATTCAAACCAGCCAATTGTGTCTTCACCTTACAAATATACTTAATTGTTGAGCTAGCAGTAACAGGAGCTTGAAATCCCACCAAGAACTCTCCTCAATATATACTCCATGCATCCATTTAACCCACAGATTATCCTTCATGCCACCAATGTGCCAGAGAATCTTGCTTATAGCAATTTGATTCCATAGCCTCAAGTTCCTGATTCCCCAAACCTCCATACTTCCCGTGCATACATCATCCTAATTAACATAACCTCCTCTACAAGAATTACTCTTGCCATGCCATAAGTAGTTCTTGCAGATATCATTGACTTTCTTAACAACAACACTAGGCAATAAGAATATTTGAGACCAATAACAGCAGATGCTCAACTACGGGCATTGTTTCCTTGTCTTCTAGTGTAAAAGATAAACTTCCTACTTTTATGTAGAGGGTAAGACGTGTGTGCAGTGCGCCAGCTTTTAATATTTTAATTTTTTTAACTTGCAAAAAAAATTTACAATCCTTATGGGGGTTGTCGCCCCCCCGCCTCTACATGGAGTTGTGAAGTGTGTCAAAATTTTTGTTGTGATTGATATAACTGTATTACCTTTCCTTATAGCCATGTAGCGAAGATAATGACTAAAATATATTTTTTAGATATCTAAAAGTGAAATATAAATAGTACTGGCTCATATCCTCCGCTTTCCAAATTAAATCTATTTGTTTGTCACGTAGAAATTTGATTTAATTTACTAATAATAATTGACATATTTTCAATGCCTAACTTGATGTTCTAAATTTAAGTACTCCTACATTGCTTTCTTAATGCATTTAGTAATAGATAAATTATTTTAATGTATATAATCTAAACTTGTGATATTGTTTAGATTATTATAAACATAAATATAATCTAGTTAATTATTTTTACACTATTTGTTATACAAAGGCAAGTTAGAATCTTAATGACAGGATTTCATTAGATAATTACGTATATAAATTATGTTGAAATATTTAATAATAATTATTTTAGCAGCTTAAATAGTTTGTTTTACCAAACATGTAATGTTATAAGGTACCTTATCAGTTTCAACACCTTAACAGTTTCAACTACCATCTTAATCAGTTTCAGGTAACTGATCAATTTTAGCACCTTTTCCGCAGTTTTGCCAAACATAACTGTGCTATGCTTTTGAAATGTTTATACTATGCCCTGCACTTTATGCAATAGTTCTTGCTATTTTATGCACCCAACTTATAGTTGGTGTTGTTGTAGCCAAATTTTGCCTTTTTTTAGGAGAACAAATTATTTTTCAATTTTTTTAAGAGGGTCAAACTAACAGGTTAACCTATTTTTAAATAGAAAAATCATCATTTTTATATTAACTACTCATTAGTAGTTTGAAACTTGGGGGTGATTGAGGGTTTCGTGCAGTGGGCCTATGAAGGTTTAACTGAGACTCATGGGAAGTTTCCTATTGTGTGCATAAATGACGACGATAAAATGTGATATATGACATGTGTTTTTGTTGCTAGAGGCCTCTTATCGATCTTATATGAGCTTTTGGTCACAATTCAAAATTCAACAGGTGTGGTGATGCTACGAATAACCTATATTGAAGGCATAATTTCATCTACATCATTATAGTGAGAATAATGTTACTTGATATTTGGTATATGATCCATGGTTGATCAAAGTTAAGCGATTGATCTTTATGAGTTTGATACGAGGAATAAGTAAAATTTTGTTGAAAGAAGAGGTATGAAGAAGCATTGGCTAAGTAGAGCACTCTACAACGGTCGTGGATAGTGGCTAGGAAGCCGCTGGGAGCAACTCGCACATAATGCTTGTATTGGGTTGTTTTGTACACCCACTAGTAGCAGTCAAAACTTCTTCAAAACAGCGCGCAACGACGAGACTTAGTTCTCGTGAATTATTTATTTTCTTAAGCCCACAAACCCGAAAGTTTTTAACCTAGCATATATATACATTGTTATTAGGTTATTAACCATCAACCACGACCACAACAAAGAGAGAGGCAATCATATTAAGGGCGACATAAGAGAAGTTCTAAAGAGTGAAATTTGTCAAGAGAATTCTTGCCTATTGTAATATGTAATCTTCTCGCATTTATAGTAAAAGAGTATCCCTTCACCAGAGGATGAAGCTATCGCTTTAACCGTGCATCTCGTTAAATTCTTGTGTTATTTGTTCATTATTTGTTTGATTGATTGATTGTTGTGCAATTTGTTTAATTAAATGTATCCGTTATAAAAACTAGTATCAAGAGCTAATAGATTAACATCAAGGTCGACCGATTTTGAGACATGGCATCAACGAGCATGAAGATCGAAAAAGTTGACGAAGGGTCTAGATATTGTCACCTGTCAGGCCTAGGGTGTTCAGATTAAATTGTAACAGCGTAACTATATAGTTTAACCGCGATACCGGTCTTATGGTACGGTTAAATTATCATACCATTAAGACAAAGTGGTTATTTTAACAGGTTGGTTGTTAACCATTACGATTATGGTTATAAGTTTTCACTACCGTTTATATTTATGTATATGTTAGAAATATTATACAAATATATACAACTTAATAACTTACTTGATAATTGATTATTAGTTTTTACACTGTCATACAATTACTTGTAACGATCTCGCAATCTCATCTTTCTCTTTTCTCACGTTCTTTATTAAAATTCTAATATTAGACGATATTTTAAGCGTTCTAAAGTTATTATTTATATTCGATTAATGCTTAGGACTATTTCTTGATTTATCGCATGTTGGAGGTATTGGAACAATTCAACGATTTATTGTCGTCAGTAAACGATGGTATAATTCCTATTTGTTAAATTGTGTTCAAGCTATTTTCAGTTTAAAAATAAACTCTTATAGGTTATATGGTTAACCACCAACCGTAGAGTTTATTTATGGTTAACCATTGCGGTTAACAGCTACGTAATAGTAGGTTATGGTTACTAAAATATCGTAAGCTTTATGAAGGTTAATCAACCCTTTAAGTTAAATGGGACAGTTAAACGACCGCGATCACCCCTGGGAGTGAGCCCTTTCCTTTATAGTTTCCAAATCGACCTTTGTAGGACCAGTCGAACTACCCTCTTTCGTCATTGTGAAATCCTTGATCAAGGGTTTCTAGATACCCTGTTGTTTCAGCAAAGCTCTCATCTTTATCTGCCATGAAAAAAATGCCCAAGAATAAATTGTTGATGAAGCAATGATTGTTTGACCTACGCATGAGAAAAGTTAAGTTCCTTAAGGATGATCTCGATTGATTGAATTCAATTTTACACGATTTATGTGATACTATTAAGATTGAGGGATGAGGATACTGCTTAGATATTATTGGTTTCACTTTCTAGTACATGATAATTTTGCAGAGTCTTTGTGGTTAGAAAGGAGATTGTGTCCCTAAAGAATGTAAGGTCGGCACCTTACACCAGAGAGTTACGCTAGAAGGCAACTGATGATACGGGGGGTCACGATTATTCTGCAAATTTTCTAGAAAACGTTGAGAAAAATAAGGGTTATTTGAGTAATCATAGGAAAAAAATTAAATCTAAGTCGAAGGGCCCTAAAAGTACTGACCTTTGTCATCATTGTAAGGAATCGGGTCATATGAAGAGCGAATGCCTTGAGAAGGGTGGTTCAACTTCTTGTGCACAACAAAAGAAGAGTGATTACGACTCTGAGGAAGATATAACTCTAATAGTCCATGAGGAAAAGCGCTCAGAGGCTAAGTGGGTTCTTGATAGTGGATGTATTTCGCATATGTGTCCAAACATGAAGGTATTTATAACCTTTAGCTTACGCAAGATTAGTGTTACCTCAGAGTAGGTTCTGTGAAGTTTTGGATGCATCATTTGCGATTTATAAACCTTAAAGGCCTGATACATATTCCATACCTTAAGAGAAATCTAATATCTATAGCGGTGTTAAAGCGAAAGGGTTTTTAATTCTAAGGAGGCGGTGGAACTTTGCATGTAGTGAAGGGTCTTTGAGAGTTTCTTCATGTGAGATTTCAGATGTGGTTAACTTGTATGATTTGCAGGGAACAACATTGGAAAGAGAGACATCATTGTATCAATATAATCTAGTATGTGTCAGGAATCAGTCTATGCTTAAAGGCTTTGAGGATTATGAGTTGAAGCTATAATCTGGGTTAGAGTGAGGATCTTGAGTGTAAGGTGGATTTTGTGGGAGCTTCTATACAGGTTGAGAGGTCAGAGTGAATGGGGATTAGTTCAACAACCATGTTGAAGAGTACTACCTGGGTTGAGGATGAGAGTATCAACAGTGAGGTGAAGTTCGTAAGAACTACACGACTAGCCATTGTTAAGAGTCCTCAAAAAGAGCAACAAAGGGTATTTGAGTTGCGAAATAGTATGAGAAGGTGCAGTTTATTGGTACTTGTGTGCCAGTGTATAGTTATGAAGTATTGAGCGACAATTCATTGCTATGGAGTGTTGGCTCGAGAAGCGATTCCATGGGAAGTCACCAAGAAGTAGATATATTGAAACTCCAATAGGAGTTATCTGCATTCCAGTGATGACATGGGTGTTGGAGTGTTGTGATGAGAGAATTAATAAACTTTGATGGGAGTTATCCTCTCTAAGGGTGGTTTGATGGGTACTTAGACGTAACTACAATGCTTTGAATGAAAGCACAATGGCTCTTGTATGAGCAACTAAAGATTATTAGCTTGTCTTTAATAAGGTGGATCTAGTAGTATTTGCGGTTCAGTGAAGGCAGATTGATTTTCGATGGGTGATAGACTATGTTTTAAGTGAAGGCAAAAAAGGGTCTCATAGGTTGTTAGATAGACTCATTCCTAATGAGTGGTTACTAATCTTGGTGTGATTGAAGAGACTCAGATGAAGACAAACGGAAGGAGGATATTATATTCAAAGAGAAGTGTTTTTGGTAGATGCAAATCAAGGTGGAGTTGATCTTTGGTATTTGATCCATGGTTGATCGAAGTTATAAGATTGGTTTTTATGAGTTTCATGGAAGGAATAAGAAAATTTTTTGTTGAAGGAAGGGGTGTGGAGAAGCATTAGCTAAGTTAAGTACTCGATAAAAGCCGTTTGAAGCGGCTCGTGCATAATGCTTTTGGGCTATTTCCCACACCCATTGGTGGCGACTCTGATTTGCTAGTAGCGGCCAACACATCCTCAAAGCAAAGGAAAACAACGAGACCTAGTTTGCATAGACATAAATCTTTCCTTAAGCCCATAAAACTACACATTGTGATTAGGCTATTTAATTACCATCACGACCACCACAAAGAGAGAGGGAGAGAGAGAGTAGAGAATATCTAAAGAGTGAGTCAGAGAAGTATTCAAGAGAATTTTTTCCTATTGTAATCTGTAATTTTCTCGTTTTTATAGCAAAAGAGTATCACTATGTCGGAGGGCGTAGCAAGAGCATTGATAGTGAACCTTATTCAATTCTAGTGTTCTTTGTTTATTGTTTACTTGATTGTTGCGCAATTTATTTGATTAAACACTTCCATTATAATAGTTATATATTATGACTCTTTATTCAACAAAAGAAATCTTCCCACCTTATTTCCTTGGAATGGAGTATTCCACTCTAGTAAAAAGACTAAATAATGATTAAGATTCAAAGAAAAAAATTTCTCTCATAAGTCTCCTTAAAGTTGCCTCGTGGCCTCCGAATTAACATGCGACTGATAAGCACTTTATTGTGCTTATTAATAGAGCATTTTTAGTGCCATTGCATGTAGTTTAGAGCATATAGATATAGAATTGCATGGTTTATGTCACCTATGAGCTCCATTGTTGTTTGACGATCTGTTTAGGTGTTTTTGGATGTTTTCCAAACTAACTAGCAGGTTTTGAAAGCCATCTGATTACTAGAAGATTTGATGCGGGGTTCTGATGCAAATGGGCTTGAAGATAGGTGTACACGATCGTGTGGAATGTGACACCACTGTGTAGTCTCTTGAAGGAGAAAGCAGAAAACTTGCTGATTCGGCATTTTGAAGAGCCCACGGCCGTGGGGTTTTGCCAATGACCGTGGGTAGTGATTTCTACGGATACAACAATATTGTTGCTTGGTGACTGATTTAGGAAAATCAGGAGCCCATAGACTGTGGGTCCTACCTTTTACAGGTGCAGGAAAAGTTGTTGTTTCCTGACTGATTCTAGAGAATCAGGTCTACACGGCCGTGGGGTTTTGCCCACGACCGTCTGGACCTATAGCTCGTGTTTTGGCCGATTTTTCTGACTTTATTTAGGCAACTATTATAAATAGGTTAAGTTAATTATTTTTTAATTGTTGAATCTTTAGAGCATACTCTCTAGTTTTAACTCTAGTTTTCTCTTAAACACTTAGTTTCTTCCATTGTAACTTTTATTAAAGATCGATTCTCCATTAATCAGAGAATATTTCTCAACTTTTTATTTTATTCTCAATTCATTGTTAATCATGTTTAGTTTTATTAATATTATTTTCTTAGAACCCTTGATTAGTGAGAAGTTCATTATCTAGGGGTTGGGTGAAAGTATGAATTAAGGGCTTAATTATCATGTTCATGTAATTGTATTTTCTATTGATTATTCTGCATTGATCTTGGTGTTTTGAGACCCTATGATAGATCTTGGTGTTTTGAGACCCTATGATAGATCTTGATCACGTTTATAATAGGGTATTTAGATTTCAATTCCTCTTAATTGAATGTTGAATTTTTTGTCATCCCCTTGAATCAACTTAATTAATAGACCATGATATTGGATAGAAATTAAGAGGATCCTTCAATTAGGGTTTTTCATGCTTATTGAATCTATTAATCAATTGATTAGAGGCCATTAGAGAGAGGATCTAGTTGATTGATTAATTAATTACTCTCGACGGCCATTCGATAGAGGACTCAAGTAATTTAGAGGAGAAGTTAACTTTGCATGATATTCTCCTTTGAACTGTAATTACACTAGTTGTTGGTGCCTAGCCCCGATTCATACTAGTAGCTTGAACTCTAGTGTCGTCTATATTGAAATTAGCATTTCATATTTAATTTAGTTTTGATTAGTTAGTTGTTAGTTATTACGATTCGACTCTTTAACCAAAATAATCCTTCAATTAGGTGGTGTTTAGGCTTCTATTGATCACAATTTCCCTGCAAATCGACCCTTGACTTACCTTTATTACATTCTTAGTAACTGATCGTTAGGTTTAGAAAAAATATTGTTTGGAAAGAGATCTTTAGTACCTTAACGACACACTAAAATCCTCTTATCAAAATGGCATCGTTGCTGGGGAATTGAATGGTTTTGGTATGAGTGGTCTCCCTCTTAGTCATACCCCTTGTGAGAGCATGTTATTATAGTCTTCTAGAATGACATCATTTCAGTCTTATCTGCTTGTTGTGTGATACTCTTCCTTGAAGTTTGTTCTCTAGAACTTGCATTGATTCTCCTTGAAGTTGCATTGGCCTGTTTAATTCTTGAATATGATTGAGGTCCTCGTTATCTATATGAACTACATTGCCAAATGCCATCCACACTGTGTTGTCGTCTGTTGTATTCGTTATTTTGATGATGACAAATAAATAGTTTTTAACTTAGTTTTAATTAGGTTTTATTTATGTAGTTATTTACATAGTATTATTAATTATTTATTTTATTAGACCTAAAATAAACTTATGGAGAATTGGTTTGATAATAACCAAAATTAAGTTGTTTAGGAATTGGAATTTGAGGAAGAGGCTACAGTGACTAAGCCTGAGGCAGGGAGAAAGAGAAAATTATTTGAGGAAGCTGTTGGGGTATCTGTCAGCAAGAGCCAGAGACTGGCTGGGGGTAAGTCTCTTAAGGACCAGGATCCGGGTCATGCTGACACGATCAATCTGGATGAGGATCTGGTTCCTTCAACTGCTATGGATTTTCCTCTCATATCTACCCCTGGACTTCATGGAATTCTGAGGGAAATTAGGGAGTCTCTGACACTCATGCACACAAGGATCAATGTCCTGGAGAAGTCAGTTTCCACCCTTGATACACAGCAGCAGGAGACATTAGCCGCCATCAAGCAGGCAGACACGGGGATCAGGTTCAAGGTGGATGTTGTGATCTCCAAGATTGACACCGTTGTCTCCAACATCTTCAAACGCCCCAAACCATAATTTTCTCCCTCTCTTTAAACAATTGATTTATTGGATAATTTTTGGGTTTGTAATATTTGGTTGAACATTTTTTTTCTTTCCTTTTTGCGTGTCTTCTTTTGACACAGATCATTCTGAACTTTTCTTTCCTTGCTCTTGTGATATGCTCAATCTGATCCTTTTTGCTTGCACATGCTTTTTCTTTTCGTACTTGCTTGTGTTTGGATGGCTAATATTATGAGATGCTTGTTTGAGCTACTTTAATTGATGCCTAGACTGTTGACTCTTTAGTGCTGCAGAGACATAGCTTAGTTTTGATGATAACAAATAAATAGTTTTTAACTTAGTTTTAATTAGTTTTTATTTATGTAGTTATTTACATAGTATTATTAATTATTTATTTATTAGACCTAAAATAAACTTATGGAGAATTGGTTTAATAATAACCAAAATTAAGTTGTTTAGGAAAATAGAATATTTAGTTATATTACTTTGTGTAGAATTAATATTCTAATATTATGGAATATTGGATTCCATACTATTAGTTGAGTTTGTTAGTGGTTTACAGGAAATTGAGACGTTGAAGAGCTGGCGATTTTGCGTGGCTAAATTGATGGGTTGAGGTCCTAGATTCTAGGGGCCATGATCTCAGCTAACAAACCGTGCATCTAATATAAATCCTAAACTGCCAAAGACAAGTCAAGAGCTGTTGAGAAGATCATGGAAGACTCGAAGACTCGTTCAAACTGTGCAAACACACGGTTATGGATCGTGGCCTTAACATGATCCATAACGGCTATGGAGGTGGAAGATAATGCCTTAAAACTTGCGTCCACTACAAGGAAGCTGAAGAAGACCGTTGAAGATATATCACAGCTATATAAACTGAGAAGAACTCAATTTTAGTTCTTAAGACTTTTCTACATTAACTGTGTAAATCTTTAGAAAGTTATTTCGGTTTTATTCGCTTCAACAATTTATTGTATTCCATTAATATGAGTTGGGGTGAGTGAAATTTTGTGAGAAAATTTCTACATTCAAGAGAGAAAGAGAAGAAAGATAAAGAGAAGACTTCGAGTGAAGTCTAGAGAGAAAGTAACGTGTTCAGGGGGAACAAGGTGACTGGGAACCAGTTCCTAGAGGAACAGAGTGAGTTGCTGTTTATTATAGGGTGTAAGTTACTATTATAAATAAAAGGGCAAGATTTATTCCTAGAGAATATAGGAATAAGATCTTGTTTAAAAGCATTTCTAGTGTTCTTAGTTTTAACTTCTCTTTAATTCTTTTAGACTTATTAATTCAACAAAAAAAGCCCATAATAGTCTTTACTACAATTCACCCCCCCTCTTGTAGTAAACTTAGAAGTTCTATAGGACCGACAATTGGTATCAGAGCCTGTTCCTCCTGAAACAGCTAACACTGAGGAGGCTGATCCAAGAGAACATGAATACAACTGGAGAAAAGCTAGATGAGGGATAGTCTACTCAACGTCCTCCAATGTTCAATGGTAAACACTATCCCTATTGGAAGAATAGGATGGAAATATTCATTAAGGCAGAAAACTATCAAGTCTGGAGAGTTATTGAGATAGGTGACTTTGAAGTCACTAAAAAGAATGAAGAAGGCGAGCTAGTTACAAAACCACTCTCAAAGTATGACAAAGAAGACTTTGAGAAAATGGAGATGAACAACATGGCCAAGAAGATTATGCATTGTGGTCCTCGTCCTCATGAACACAATAGAGTCATGGGATGCAAGAGTGCAAAGCAGATGTGGGAACTCCTTCAAGTTACACGTGAAGGAACAAGCGAGGTCAAGAGATCAAAAATAGACATGCTCATGCATAGATATGAGTTATTTCAAATGAAACCTAAAGAGCCAGTTCATGATATGCTCTCAAGATTCTCAAATATCATAAATGAACTTGACTCTCTAGGAAATTCTATTTCTCCAGAGGAACAAGTACGCAAAGTATTGAGAAATCTTCCACAAGACAAGAAGTGGATGGCTAAGGTGACAGCTCTACAAGAAACCAAGGATTTCACCAAGTTTAACATAGAACAACTTGCTGGATCCTTGATGACACATGAGTTGCACTTAGGAACTCAAGAACCTCACTCCAGCAGATCAAAATCCCTGGCTCTCAAGACTGAAGAACAAGATGATACAGAAACTGATGAAGAGGAAGCTGCCTTGATAGTTAAGAAATTCAAAAAGTTCTTCAACAAGAACTATAAAGGGAAGAGCACAAGGAAAACCTCAAAGCTAAGCTGCCATAAATGCGGAAGTCCAGATCACTTCATAAAGGAATGTCCTTTATGGGAAAACGAGAAAGGAAAAAGCAGATTCAAGAGCAAAGAACAAAAACCTTTCTCTAAAACTGAAATGAGAAAGGCAATGGTAGCAGCCTGGCTAAATCAGATTCTGATGAGGAACAGGAACAGCCTGAGGATGAAACTGCTCAGCTGTGTCTAATGGCAAAATCAGATAGTGAAGAGGACGTATCCAACAAACAGGTAAACTTTAATGTTGTTGAAGAAGAATTATCAAAATTAAATAAGAACCAACTCACTGAATTACTTTTAGAAACCCTTTGATAACTACAAGGCAATCTGTATAAGAGAGGAGAATATGGAGAAGGCCTTGAAAGTTACCAAGGAACACACAAATTGGTTTAAAAAATTAAATTCAGATATTGAGGAACGGTTCTTTGATATTTTTGATAAATACCGTGGATATCAAGAAGCTTATGAAAAACTGAAAGATGATAACTACTTCTTGAATATTGCTTTGGCAGAATTGAAACTAGTTGTTCCTGAAGGAACCAGTTCCTCTGACAATACTAGTAAAGAATTTGAAAATTTGAAAATTGAGCATAAATCAGTGCTAAATGAAAATATGGTACTGAAGAGGAAACTGGAATCTTCAAGAGTCAAGCTTCCTGATCCAGTTAGTTGGATACAAAAATATAAAAATGAAGGAAGGAATAGACTAGGTTTCAATTATAAGAAGAGGAACAAACATAAAAAATATGTTGACCTGCCAAGCAACAGAATCTGTTCCTACTGTGGGAATAGTGGACACTTAGTGTCTGACTGTTCCACCAAAGAGGAACAGATCGAAATGAACACTCGCTTAGTGAAGAAAGAGTGGAAAATTGAGAGGAACGCACACTCAACATAGGAACCCAAGTCTAACTGGTTCCTAACACTGACTAATTATTGTAGGTGCAAACTAAAGTGAGGGGGAACAACATGTGGTACCTCGATAGCGGTTGTTCCAAGCACATGACAGGAGATAAAACCAAATTTCTCTCACTTTCAGTCTACGAAGGAGGAACTGTGACCTTTGGAGACAACCTAACAGGTAACATAGTAGGTATAGGTAAAGTTGGGAAATTTCAGTCACATTCTATAAATAACGTATTTTTAGTCGGGGGTTTGAAACATAATTTTCTTAGCATCTCTCAGTTCTGTGACAAAGGAAACAATGTGAAATTTACTAATGAATGTTGTGTGGTTAGTGGCACCATTACAGGAACCAAGATACTAGAAGGAACAAGAAAGAGAAACACTTATGTTGTTGACCTAAACCTTGTTCCTAGGAACAATCTAACTTGTCTTAGTGTACTAGAAGATGACCAAAACCTTTGGCATAAAAGGTGTGGTCATGCAAGCTTCACACTGCTTCATAAACTAAATGGTAAAGACTTGGTAGTTGGTTTGCCAACTATAAAAGGAACAAGCCATATTGTGGAGCTTGTGTAAGAGGGAAGCAAGTCAGATCCTCGTTCAAATCCAAGAAAATGGTAAGCACTCAAAGTCCACTTGAGCTGATCCACATGGATCTTTGTGGCCCGGTGAGAATCCAAAGCATATCACGTAAGAGATATGTATTAGTTATTGTTGATGATTTTTCTAGATTTACGTGGGTAATCTTCCTTCATAGAAAGGATGAAACGTTTGATGAATTTATAACGTTTGCTAAGAAAGTTCAAAGGATAAGTTGTTTTAAATTGAAACACCTAAGATCTGACCATGGTACGGAGTTTGAAAACTCCAAGTTTGATGATTTTTGCAGTAATGAAGGATTAGACCACAACTTCTCTGCTCCAAGGACACCACAACAGAATGGTGTAGTTAAAAGAAAGAACCGGACTCTGGAGGATATGGCTAGAGCAATGCTTATATCAAGCAATCTTCCAAAGAATTTTTGGGCTGAAGCTGTGAACACTGCATGTTACATCATCAACAGGGTCATGCTAAGACCCATCACCAAGAAAACTCCTTATGAACTGTTCAAAGGAAGAAAACCAAATATCTCTTACTTTACAATCTTTGGATGTAGATGTTTTGTACACAACAATGGTAAAAACAATTTAGGTAAATTTGATGCTAGAAGTGATGAAACTGTTTTTATAGGATATGCTTTAAATAGTAAAGCATACAGAGTTTATAATAAGAGAACAATGTGCGTAGAGGAAAGTGTCCATATTATCTTTGATGAAACTAACTCACTGCAAGAACCATGTTATGAAAATGATTTTGAAATTGGGTTAACTCATCCTTAAGAGACTGACAATCTTGAGGAGGAACTGACTCCTGCAAGAACAGTTAAGAAACACATTTCTGAAAATGATCTAACGGTTCCTGAGCCTGTTCTTTTACGAGGAACAGGTAAATGAAGGAACAATAGATGCAGGAATACAGGCAGAAGAAACTCACACAGAATATGAACAGGAACAAACTGAAAAACCTCAAGTTGAAGGAACAGGATCAAGAAGATTTGAACCAAGATCTTGGAGGCACCAAAAGTCACATCCCCTAGAGCTGATGATTAGCGACATTGTGAAGGGAACTCAAACAAGATCTCAACATAGAAAATTTTGTGCCTTTCAAGCGTTCCTATTTATGATATTACCTCGAGACCACAATGAAGCAATGCTAGAGTCTGACTAGATAAATGCCATGCAATAGGAACTAAATGAATTTCAGAGGAACAAGGTATGGCACTTGGAGACCAAACCCAGGAATCAGAAGGTAATTGGGTTAAAGTGGGTCTTCAGGAACAAGCTAGATGAACATGGCATTGTGATCAGAAACAAGGCTAGACTCGTAGCAAAAGGCTAAAACCAACAAGAAGGTGTTGACTTTGATGAAACCTTTGCTCCAATAGCTAGAATAGAAGCAATAAGAATTTTAGTATCATTTGCAGCTTTCATGGGATTTAGGTTGTACCAGATGGACGTTAAATGTGCATTTCTAAATGGATATCTATTGGAAGACGTCTATGTGGAACAACCTCCAGGATTTGAAAATCCTGATCTCCCAAACCAGGTCTATAAGCTAGATAAAGCCTTATATGGGCTGAAACAAGCTCCTAGATCTTGGTATGAAAGACTTTCTAAATTCTTACTTGCTCGTAATTTTGTTAGAGGTAAAGTTGATAGAACCTTGTTCCTTCAATCAAAAGGAACAGACATTTTAGTAGTACAAATTTATGTTGATGATATTATTTTTGGTGCTACTAATGATTCTCTGTGCAAGGGTTTTGCCGATTTAATGAGCAGTGAATTTGAAATGAGCATGATGGGAGAGTTGAACTTCTTTCTTGGTTTGCAAATCAAGCAAACTGAAAGAGGAACAATCATCCATCATCAAAAATACGTTAAGGAACTACTAAAGAAATATGGACTGGAACAAGCTAAAACCAACCACACTCCTATAGGAACAAGAACAAGGTTGGATGAAGATCAAAATGGTAAATCAGTACATCAGAAATTATACAGAGGTTTGATTGGATCTCTTCTTTATTTAACTGCAAGTAGGCCTGATATTTCCTTCAGTGTTGGTCTATGTGCTAGGTTCCAATCAAATCCAAAGGAATCCCACTTGATAGCTGTCAAGAGGATCCTTAGGTATTTGAAAGGAAGTGATGATCTCTGTTTGTTCTATCCTCGTAGTGATACATTTGACCTAGTTAGCTACTCTGATGCTGACTATGCTGGAGATTTGGTCAATCGTAAAAGTACCTCAGGAATTTCCCAGTTCCTAGGCACAAGCTTAGTTTCTTAGGGATCCAAGAAACAACATACAGTTGCCTTGTCAACTGCTGAAGCTGAATATGTGGCTGCTGCTGCATGTTGTTCCCAAGTCTTATGGATCAAGCAACAGGTACGTGATTTTGGTATTAAGTTTAAATGTGTTCCAATCTTTTATGATAATACCAATGACATATGCATATCCAAGGATCCAGTACACCACTCAAGGGTCAAGCACATTCACATCAGACACCACTTCTTGAAAGACTATGTTGAAAAGGGCTTAGTCAAAGTTGAATTTTTCCCTACAGAAAATCAAATTGCTGACATTTTTACCAAACCATTATCTAGGGACAGATTTCAAAAGATTCGCTTGGAACTAGGAATGATCAGAATTGTATAAAATGGCCTATAAAATTTGAACCCTATGTACTAGTCATTTCTAAGAGTGTCCTGCAATCTTCATGAATTAAATTTCATACACCTAGGGTCATGTATAAGGACTCACATTTGTCTTTAAATATTATCCTTATTGTCCATGCACATATATAGAGTACGTAAATTAAATTGCTTGTATAGTTTAAAAAGGGTCCGTGTACACAAGAGTAATTTTTCTTCTTCCATATTCTCTCTCTCCTCCTATCATTATGATTTCTCTGATTCATTGTATCAATCAATTTATTTACTCAAAATCAAATTCAGTTTATCTAATTTAAAGAGGGAAAACATTAAATGAAACACATTTACCCAAGCCTTACCCAGTCAAATCACACCTCTTCACCTTCAACTCAATACGCCTCATCGTCACAATAAAAACCCAACACTTCACTTCACTGACCACTTTTACTGACCCACTCCATCTTTTACTGTTCATCTTCTCTCTCCTTCATCTCTCTTCATTCTTCATTCTCTCTCTATCTCTCCCATGGCACCCAAAAAGGCAACCTCTGAACTTCAAGAAAATTACCCAGCCGAAAAAACACCCTCCATGGACGAGCAAAGTGACTAAGAATCTTCTAATCCAAAAGACGATTCCACACATTCTCAAGAACCCATTTCTGACACTGAAGCGACATCTCCCAAGCCTGAGGACGATGACGAGGATCAAGAAAGCAGTCAGGGGAGAGACCTTCAGATTCCCACAAAAAGGGGTAATAAATCAAAATCCTCTCAATTTATTGTCGGATTCTGTGTTGATCTTGCATGGTGCAAGAAAGTAAAATGGAATGAAATTCTGAGTTTATTAAAGTTTCAAAAATGGATGAAGTTAGTCAGTGTAGATGAGGGATTATATGAGGAAGAGATGAGTTCCTTATGTGAGAACTTCAATAAAACAGAGGGAGTGTGTGTAAGCTTAGTGAATGGGTGTGTGGTCACATTTACAGAAAAGAAATTGAGTGAGGGGTTTGAAGTACCTTCAGATGGGTACCAGGAGTATGTTAAAGGGAAAGGAAAATTAAACATCAATGGCATCTCAAATGAAAAAATTCTTCAGTTTTTTCAAGGAAACCCTAACTCTATGTCCATTGACCAAAAAGATCTCTCTCCCTTTCACAAACTTTTCTTTCGGTTTGTTTGGCGTTTTGTTTTACCCCGATCTTCCAAGAGAACCCAAGCTAATCTAATGGACCTCTCTATAATGTACTGTTTAGCAAAGAATATCAAGATAAACTTTCCCGCTCTTATGCTCTCTCACCTTTCCTACTGCATATCCCATAATACCAAAGTGGGATATGGCAATCTGATCACCACAATTCTAAAGAAAAATAAAGTCAAACTGTCTGACAGCCCTTCTTTCACCCTTGAGCCTGAAAATTATTTGACCAAGGAGACGCTGACAAGACTTAGTTTGAGGGTGGTTTGTGGGAAATTGGAATTTGAGGGAGAGGCTACAGTGACTAAGCCTGAGGCAGGGACATAGAGAAAATTATTTGAGGAAGCTGTTGGGGGATCTGTCAGGAAGAGCCAGAGACTGGCTGGGGGTAAGTCTCTTAAGGACCAGGATCCGGGTCATGCTGAAACGATCAATCTGGATGAGGATCAGGTTCCTTCAACTGCTATGGAATTTCCTCTCATATCTACCACTGGACTTCATGGAATTCTGAGGGAAATTAGGGAGTCTCTGACACTCATGCACACAAGGATCAATGTCCTAGAGAAGTCAGTTTCCACCCTTGATACACAGCAGCAGGAGACTTTAGCCGCCATCAAGCAGGCAGACACGGGGATCAGGTTCAAGGTGGATGTTGTGATCTCCAAGATTGACACCGTTGTCTCCAACATCTTCAAACGCCCCAAACCATAATTTCCCCCCTCTCTTTAAACAATTGATTTACTGGATATTTTTTGGGTTTGTAATATTTGGTTGAACATTTTTTTTCTTTCCTTTTTGCGTGTCTTCTTTTGACACAGATCATTCTGAACTTTTCTTTCCTTGCTCTTGTGATATGCTCAATCTGATCCTTTTTGCTTGCACATGCTTTTTCTTTTCGTACTTGCTTGTGTTTGGATGGCTAATATTATGAGATGCTTGTTTGAGCTACTTTAATTGATGCCTAGACTGTTGACTCTTTAGTGCTGCAGAGACATAGCTTAGTTTTGATGATAACAAATAAATAGTTTTTAACTTAGTTTTAATTAGTTTTTATTTATGTAGTTATTTACATAGTATTATTAATTATTTATTTTATTAGACCTAAAACAAACTTATGGAGAATTGGTTTAATAATAACCAAAATTAAGTTGTTTAGGAAAATAGAATATTTAGTTATATTACTTTGTGTAGAATTAATATTCTAATATTATGGAATATTGGATTCCATACTATTAGTTGAGTTTGTTAGTGGTTTACAGGAAAATGAGACGTTGAAGAGCTGGCGATTTTGCGTGGCTAAATTGATGGGTTGAGGTCCTATATTCTAGGGGCCATGATCTCAGCTAACAAACCGCGCATTTAATATAAATCCTAAACTGCCAAAGACAAGTCAAGAGCTGTTGAGAAGATCATGGAAGACTCGAAGACTCGTTCAAACTGTGCAAACACACGGTTATGGATCGTGGCCTTAACATGATACATAACGGCAATGAAGGTGGAAGGTAATGCCTAAAAACTTGCGTCCACTACAAGGAAGCTGAAGAAGACCGTTGAAGATTTATCACAGCTATATAAGCTGAGAAGAACTCAATTTTAGTTCTTAAGACTTTCTACATTAACTGTTTAAATCTTTAGAAAGTTATTTCGGTTTTATTCTCTTCAACAATTTATTGTATTCCATTAATCTGAGTTGGGGTGAGTGAAATTTTGTGAGAAAATTTCTTCATTCAAGAGAGAAAGAGAAGAAAGAGAAAGAGAAGACTTCGAGTGAAGTCTAGAGAGAAAGTCACGTGTTCAGGGGGAACAAGGTGACTGGGAACCAGTTCCTAGAGGAACAGAGTGAGTTGCTGTTTATAATAGGGTGTAAGTTACTATTATAAATAAAAGGGCAATATTTATTCCTAGAGAATATAGGAATAAGATCTTGTTTAAAAGCATTTCTAGTATTCTTAGTTTTAACTTCTCTTTAATTCTTTTAGACTTATTAATTCCGCAAAAATAGCCCCTAATAGTCTTTACTACAATTCACCCCCGCCTCTTGTAGTAAACTTCGAAGTTCTATAGGACCAACATCGTCCTTTGTCACCATCGTGAACCTGAGCCTGTTTTCTTGTTTAACCGCATCTTTAGCCTATTACCGATTTCCTAACCTAGGGGATTGTGAAGCTACCTTGATGAGGGTAATGTGTTATGTTCAGTGCTTTGATAGTTATTTGGTGTTTGTTGTATGGTATGTGTTTTGGCTAGAACTCACGTTCTGTGATGAGTTCACCTCCTCCCTGTTACTTGTTATGTCTCTCTCTTCCTAATTAGTTATTGTAAAAAAATCTAGAAAAATGGGAAAAATCAAACTTCCCTATCAAAAAAAATATCGTGACTTTTTTTTAGTTTTTATTTTGGATTTAACCTTCCTTCGAAGTGCTAGCAAAAGCTTCATTAGCTCCACCAGATGATTGAGCTTCTCCTTTCTTCTTTGTCCACATTAATGGAGTTGGTGCACGATAGAAAATGACCTTGTCGTGCACCACCAGAGAAAATTAGTGAGTAAGTTGATGCCAGATATATATGTTCGAGTATCTTTAACATTTTTACTAGAAAGTTTCTTAACTGATTGTCATTTCCCTCCTATATATCCTTCCTTGTTTATTTCATTTGGGTACTGCATAAATTCATTAGGATGTATTATTTTTGTTGAGTCATTCTAATCTGTTCAGCTGTTTTAAGTCTATTTAGCTGTTTTTAGTTGGCGTGCCTGATGATCAGTCATTTCTAGTCTGAATTTGTTCGACTTTAGTTTTCTAAATAGTTGGATAATGCTTACTTGTTTACATACATGTTCAATGCTTTTCTTCCTGATTAGTTGATTCGGGAGTTTGACCATGCTGAGGACAAACCCGAAAGGACATCTATGTCGCTACTATGAGAGTTATGTTGGATAATGATAGTGATAGTGATGTAGAGTGAGGATTATGAAGAACCTTAACCTAAAAGAACTAAGAGATGGGCTAGGGCTGAAGAGTCAAATTATCATTGTATTATTGAGGACATTAAAGATTTCAAGGATGAAATTTTTACTCTAGAGAAGTAGAAGGAAGATAAGGATAGGAATGATGATGTTACGCCATAGAGTATTTATTTATTTTATTTTGAGATTAGTTTTGTTGATTAAGTAGCTAAGCTACACTAATTATTGTATTTTATTTTATTTTTTTAGTATATTATTTTGGAGGAATAAGTTAGTAAGTTCTCCTTTTGGATTGGAGAAATATTATTGTTGTTATTTTTGAGGAATAAAATAAGCATTTAGTTATTCAAGTTGAGAAATAATTTATTTTAGTACGCGAATGGGAAATATTTTACTTATTTATTTATTCATCATGAATGGTTATTTGATCCTTGTGTGGTTATTAATGAGAATAATTATGCAAGTGACTAAATGATAGTCTTTTCTTAGTATATAGTGACAGACTTAGCACTATTGTAATCCCATTGAAATTTAGTTTCTAGAGGCGATCTTGTATGATCAAATAAATGTGATGCATTCGTAGTAATGGCAAGTAGTTGTGAATCGAAACCTGAATTAGACGTACGCTAAATTTCAGGTCACACGGTAGAATGGCCAACAACGACGTCGCCTTAGCATCTAATATTCACCTTTTGGCTGAGAGATTAACTCAGGAGAGAACCCAACATCCTGATACTGCAGGAGAGATATTCGAGCAGCTGGCTAAGATAAAGTCGTCATACTTTAAGGGACAAGCTAACCTTACGTTTCGAGAGAACTGTATTAGCGAATTTGACAAGATATTTAAGGCTGTGAATTGTCCTGAAGTGATGAAAGTAGGTCAGAACGTGATGTATATGAAAGATGAGGCCGGTTTATGGTGGAAAGAAAACGGTACTAGGATTACTGCCAAAGTAGGTTTTGATTGGGATGCCTTCATGAGGAAGCAAAAGGCCTAAGAGTTTATAAACCTTAGGAATGGGAATATGTCTATTTCTGAATACTATAGTAAGTTTATAACTTTGTCTATATTTGCACCTAAAGTAGTTGCGACTGAGGAGTCGAAAGCTCAGAGGTTCGAGAAAGGATTGACTAAGGAGATCCACTTGGGATTACTGGACAATTTTTATGAAAGAGTTGCCTATATATATGGTTTGCAACCAAAGTTTGATAAGAAGAATGTTGCTCTAGTAGATAAGAGAAAGGATTTCCATGGTGGTAAAAGTCAAGGGAATTTTAAGAGAAATATGAACGGGAATGGAAGTTTCCAGAGTAAAAATGACCAAGGATCTAATGATGGGGCCCAGTTCGAGAGGAGTTATAATTGCATGAGGTGTAAAAAGAATCACGTAGAAATTGCAAGGGAGAGTTGGTTACTTGTCATTACTGCCATAAGAAGGTATAAAGGGAATTTGATTACTTCACCAAGAAGAAGCGGGAACATAATAGAAACAGGAATGACAGTCAAGTAAGATCTGGGTTTAACCAAGGGACCAACCAAGGACCAAAGCCTATGGGATCGCAAAATTGTCAAGGAAGCTACGCGAAGACGGCTAATGGGAACAACCTCAAGAACAACAACCAGAGCAAGCTCAGGGGAAGCTGTTCATGATGAGTATAATGAAGCTGAAAAGTCAGTTGATATAAAATGTGGTACTTTTTCTATTAACTTCGTTGTAGTTAAAGCGTTATTTGATTCTTGAGCAACCTATTCTTTTATTTCTTCGTATGTTGTAAAGTGTTTAGGGTTGGTAGACTTTGAATTCATTGACTTACAAATAAGTAGTTATCAAAGATGTTATAAGGTGTACCAAGATGTTTAAAGACTAACACTATAAGAAAAATCATTTTTCGCAACAAAGTTTCGCAATGACTTCATTGTTGTAGCTAAAAAATGAGCTTTAGAAATGATAATATCGTTGATAAAATTAATGACAGGCTAAAGTCGTATCACCTAATCAAAGATAAATTCTAAGTCCTCTAACAATAATAGTCAACGGAAGTAGGGTCGAATCCACAAAGAGACAGAGTTTCTAAGTTAATATCTAGCTAAACAGCTACTTTAGATAAGATCAGATAGAATTCAACTGAACTACTAATTAAACACTAGAAAGCAGAATAAAGATGGGAATTAAACTATGAATTAAAGGTCTAGGGTATTAGTTCGGTCCACCATGCTTATACCAATCAAAAGGATCAAACAACTATCAGAACCTAGGTCAAGAATCGAGAGATTAGAGCACGTGTTAAGCTATGGTTAAGACTCAACGCTCATAACTCAACATACGCCGCATGTTCACTAACGTAATCAGAATTACTAATGTGTACTAGGCCTCTAAAAGTAGGACGGATCTGAGCAAACAATTATTAACCTCAAGCAATCAATGAAACTGCGCAATAACATTAATTCACTTAATAAGAACAAATCACATCATAACCAATCTAATCAAACCCTAGAAACTAATAGCAATACAAAGTAATCAAGGTATAAACATGGCTTTCCTCCCTAAATCCCTAGAAATTAGACTACTCAAACATAATCGAATGAACAATAACAAAATAAATATAAAACCCTAACAATTGCATCATGATTGAATGAAATATTAAACTTAAGAAATCAAGAAATAATTAAAGAGATTAAGGACAAGAATAGTACCAATTGACGAAAAGCAATAACCTTTATTGAAATAAATCTGAGGTTCAATCTCCTCTTGAATTAATCTAAGTGTTTAAACTAATAAAAGCTCTCTACAACTAAACTAATGAACAATGCTCGTGATGACTTGTACGTGCCTCGTAACTACTCGTAAAGTCATGGTTGCTTCCAAATAGCTCAAAAATAAGGAGAAAACTCCCTAAAACCTGCAATTTAACATTAAAACACTAAACCACGACATATACGATAATTAGTATAAAATATCTCCGAAGAGCTCCAATCACGCACGATTTAGCTCCTAAATAAGGGGAAAAACTCTATAAATACATGATATCAAACTCCCCTAAGCTAAACTTTTGCTTGTACTCAAGCAAATAGAACATAAACATGGAATAAATTGCCTCACCCCATAGATAAAACAATCAAAGATCAAAAACGTTTCCAAGACAAAGAATCGTTCAAGCAAGCAAAATTCAAGCTCAGCTATTCAAAAGCATCCAACTACTAATCATCCAAGCAAACCATCAAACTTAACTCATCCACATGGCATACAAATCCTGAAAAGGTTCTCTCAGAGGTGTCACTCCTCTCAATTTTCTGGCAGGCAAAGAATATGTCCGAACACTCACCAACCCAACCATAGATGACCTTCCCACTCACTCTCATGTGTTTAGAAGGTTAAATGACGCTCATCCTAGCCAAGTTGACTCAATTAGCAGACATACTCTTTAACTTTGACAAACTGACTCAAACACGAGCTCAAGAGGACTTTTTAGGGTTGTGATGGGGCTTAGGCAAGGGTAGGGAATATTTCTAGGAAATGTAGTGGAGAAACCGAGAATGGAGGAGCAAAAATCACTCAAACAAGGCCGAAGATGGCCGACACAACTCCCAACAACACCATATAATCACAAAACACATCCCAACTGTTATGAAACGATGAAAACTCACAACAAACCCAATTTTCAAGCAATGCAACACATTTTTCTTTATAAACAACGTGAATTAAGGAACTTTGAACTCTTTTGAACTTTTATTTCTTTTTCTTTCATTTTACGATCCAATCCTTCACGAAATCTAACTTGGCTTTTTCTTTCTATTTCTTACACTTAAACCACATCAAATAAATTTTAATTCCCAAAAAATAAACCAAACCATAAAACATAACTCAACCCAACAAACGTCCCCCCAAACTAGGCATGGAAATAGATTTTAAATAAAGGACATGGGCTCATAATAAGGGTTTTAGTAACACGAAACAGGTCATTAGGCTCAGGGGAGCTTAGGAGGATAAAAGTATATCAAAACTTCACTCTAAGGCTCAAGAATCAGAAAAAAGAACGCCTCTATCGTAGCAAATGCTACAAGTCATCAAATATCAGACAAATACGAAGTCAAAGTCAAAATCAATCCACTAAAGAGTAACTAACACACAAAAACAGACTGGATGATCATATGAATCCAATACTACAAAGAGGCCTCACAATCTAACCAATTCAGGCATGCAACTCAAAGTAGTGTATAATAATCAAAATTCGCTCGAAATCATAGCAATCAAACATCAAATCATAGCCTCAAGATCACAAATGGCCAGCTATCCAGAAAACAAAGTCAAATCATTTTCAATAAGAGCACAACAAGGGCCACTGGGAGGCAATCTAAACCAGTCATGGGAACCATTTTTTTTTTATTTTTTCAGCATATTTTCGAAAGCAATAAATCTATCCTAAAAAGCAGTAAAAGAGATAGAATACAAACAGAAATCCTCCCCAACCTGAACTTGGCAGTGTCCTCAATGCCAAAAGGTGAACAAAAGGACGATGCTGAGAGGGAAAAACAACGTTAGTGTTCTCTCACTCTCTCTCACTCTAAAAAAAGAAATAAAAATAAAAAGACAAAGAAAAAGAATAAGGGGAAATTATGAGTTGTCTCTCGCAAAGCGTTGTTTTATAAAGGTCCCGCACGACCATAATACCTTCATGTCTCAAATTGGAGGGTCTTGGTAGTGAGTGGCACCCTCATCAAACATCTTCCTTCTCCAAATGTTCTTGATCATACCTCCAGACTGTGAGGCAACCTTAGGTGCATTTTGAACCATCTTTACACCTACCTCATCCAAAATATTAGCCCTGCAACAAGATTGTTCAAGTATAGGTGCCTTAACATCATTAGTTAGTTTAAAAATCACTTTATCATCACCAACACTCAGAGTTTACCCAGGCTTAACATCAATTACATCACCAGCAGTACACAAAAACGGTCTACCCAGAATAATGGGAATCTGGGTATCCTCATCCATATCAAGCACCACAAAATCAACAGGGATATAGAATTTCCCGACCCTAATAGGAACGTCCTCTAAAACACGTAGGGGGTATTTTATAGAACGATCAGTCATCTGTAAAGTGATTTGTGTGCATTTAAGTGCTCCCATATTCAGTTTCTTATACACAAATAAAGGCATAACAGAAACAGAAGCACCTAAATCACACAAAGCTTTGTCAATAAAAACAGGTTCAAGATGGCAGGGTATAGAAAAACTACAGGATCTTTCAGCTTAGATGAGGTTTTATTCTGTATACAAGCACTATACTCTGCAATAAGAGCGACACATTCTACTCCACAAAAGTCTCTTTTCTAGTGATCATGTCTTTCAGGAATTTGGCATACACAGGGACTTAAGTAATCAAATCAGTGAATGGAATCGTTACCTCAAGGTTCTTCACCATAGCCAAGAACTTACCAAATTGTTGATCGACCTTTTATTTCTCCATCCTATGAGGAAAAGGTAGCCTTGGTGTAAAAGGCGCTTTAGAAACTTTCTCCTTTTTCTTCCCTGTTTGTTCATCTTCCTCAGATAATTCGACCTCAGACGTCGAACTCTTCCCTTTTCCTTTCTCTACCGCCTCTTTCCCCTTAGTCGAGGTAACATCATCAGTGGGCAATGGAGGAGCGTCATAAGCAATGCCACGACGAAGAGTAATGGCATTCACTTGCTCCCTCTGAGTGGGTTGCCCAGGCAATTGTCCCTACTGCCTCTAAGCATTGTTTCCTACTAATTGGGCAATCTGAGTCTCAAGAAGTTTGATGTACTTCTCTTAAGCCAGATTATGCCTCTCTTGAGCTCTTTGAGCCTCCTCATTGGTTTCCTGCATGGCCAGCATCAGCTTCATCAATTCAGACGTAGTAGGCTCTTGTGGGGATATTTGTGAAGGTGGGGTTTGAAAATTTTTTGGGGTGATGGAAGTTATTAGGGTGATGGAAGTTTTGTGGTGGTGGTCTCTGAAAACCATGGGTTTTGGTAGAATGATGATTTGGGGTGGTTTTGTGGTGGTGGTTCAAAGTTTTGTGGATTTTGGTAATTATGTGAAGGGGAAATGTTGTGGTCTCTATTGGAAGGCATTTGCCTGCTCCATCTGATGTTGACGGAACTAACAATCGTGCCCAAAATGACCCTGAACACCACATACCTCGCAATAAGATGAGGTAATGGGTTCAGTGGCAGACATAGCATTAATGATCAAATGAGGGGGTGTCGAGGTAGAGGATCTCAAGGTGTCAAACTTCATGTTCAGTTTCGCCACTTGTGAGGTCAATAATGCAAGGGCGTCTACCTCCAATACCTTCTTTATAAGGCTTCGGGAAGTGGAATGACCATTGGCTGCAAGGTTTGACAAGAAATCATAGCCTACATCTACTTCCTTATCTAGAAAAATTGTTTGCGTTTGTGTAAAATGTGTAAACTGGCTGCAAGGTTCAACAATACGCCTCGTCTGAGGCTGTAGGCCATTGTAAAATATTTGCGTCAAGAACCATTTGTCCATGTAGTGATGTGGACACTCTCTCTACAAGTCTCTGAACTTAGCCCACGCTTCCCCAAGTGTTTCATCAGGCTCTTGGGAGAACGTGGCTAGCTTGTTTCTGATTTCTATTGTTTTTGTAGGTGGATACTTTTTCAAGAACACAACAGAAATTTCCGAGCATTCAGACACTTTGATGCCGTTGCACCAATTCTGAGCTCTGTCTCGGAGTGAAAACTTGAATAGCATGACCTTCAATTGCTCAGGTGTGACTCCTTGATGCTTTACAGTTCTGCAGAGTTGTTAAAATCTGTGCAAATGATTGGCCGGATCTTCAGTGGGATGCCCACCAATCTGATTTTACTGAACCATGTTGATGACTCCAGGCTTAATCTCGAAGTTATTAACGGTGATGATGGGCATTGGTGGGCCAGTGGAAATGTCGTCAGGAACTCAGGATTAGGTACCCCATATGAATTCAACGATTTGGCCATAGCTGAACTCGAAATGTCTGCTTCAGAGATGTTCACCTGAACAGACTACTTTTCTTTCTGAATTTTCTTTCGAAGTTGCCTGATTATCTTTGTAAGATTGGGATCCGCTGGTATGGGGGAACCATTTCTTTGAGACCTGGTCATACAAAAGAAACAATAAGAAGCAGTAAAACGTACCTCAATTGGAACAATGAAGTTCCAATGAGGCACAGTGAAATAGACCAAATAACCAAATAAAAACTTAGAAAACTAGTCGTCTCCCAGGCAACGGCGCCAAAATTTAACAGGATAAATTTGTATCACCTAATCAAAGATAAATCCTAAGTCCTCTAACAATGATAGTCAAGGGAAGTAGGATCGAATCCACAGATAGACAAAGTTTCTAAGTTAAAATCCAGCTAAATAACTACTTCAGACAAGAACTGAACTACTAATTAAACACTAGAAAGCAGAATAAAGATGGGAATTAGTTCGGTCCACCATGCTTATACCAATCAAAAGGATCAAACAACTATCAGAACCTAGGTCAAGAATCGAGAGATTAGAGCACATGTTAAGCTATGGTTAAGAAGACTCAACGCTCATAACTCAACATACGCCACATGTTCACTAACATAATTACAATTACTTATGTGTACTAGGCTTCTAAAAGTAAGACGGATCTATGCAAACAATTATTAACCACAAGCAATCAAGGAAACTGCGCAATAAGATTAATTACTCAACAAGAACAAATCACACCATAACCAATCTAATCAAGCCCTAGAAACTAATAGCAATTCAAATGTAATTCATGGTATAAACATGGCTTTCCTCCCTAAATCCCTAGAAATAAGACTACTCACTCATAATCTAATCGACAATAATAAAACTAATATGAAACCCTAACAATTGTGTCATGAATGAATGAAATATTAAACTTAAGCAATCAATAAATAATTAAAGAAATAGTACCAATTGACGGAAAGCAATAACCTTTATTGAAATAATTCCAAGGTTCAATCTCCTATTGAATTAATTTAAGTGTTTAAACTAATAAAAGCTCTCTAAAAATAAACTAATGAACAATGCTCGGGATGACTTGTTCGTGCCTTGTAACAACTCGTAAAGTCATGGTTGTTTCCAAATAGCTCGGAAATAAGGAGAAAACTCCCTAAAACCTGCAATTTAACATTAAAACACAAAACCACGACTATATACGACAATTAGTATAAAATAGCTCCAAAGAGCTCCAATGACTCATGATTTGGCTCATAAATAAGGGGGGAAACTCTATATAATACATGATATCAATTAACATTTCATTTTTCTCCACAACATTCTACTACGCGCGCTTTGACAAATTTTGGATCACCTTATAACAACAACACAACACTTTATAACAGTTACCTATGAAGATAGGAGAGTGTCTATTTCCTTCCAATCTCATAGAATTTGATACGGGAGGCCTAGACATTATTTTGGGAATGATATAGTTAGGTTCCTATAAAGCAAAGATAGATTGTGAAGCTCAAAAGGTGGTTTTGAAGAGTCCTTTAAGAAAATCCATTTCATACCGACGTTTTGGGAATCCTAAGAGTTTGGGATCAACTCTGCAACGCCAGCAATGAAGTTGAGACTAGAGTGGAGGATGTACCGATTATGAACGAGTCCTTAGATGTGTTTCCGAGTGAAATTTCTGGTATGCCGCCTAAAAGAGCCGTTAAGTTTACTATAGACTTAGTTCTTGGTATTGCACCTATTTCTAAGGCACCGTACAAAATGGCACCTCCTGAGATGAACGAGTTGAAGACTCGGTTACAAGAATTGTTAGAAAAGGGCAATATTAGGCCTAGTGCGTCACCTTAGGGAGCACCAGTGCTATTTGGAAAGAAGAAAGATGGAAGTATGAGGTTGTCCAATGATTACCATGACTTGAACAATGTATCAATTAAGAATAAGTATCCTTTGCCTAGGATAATGACCTTTTCGATAAGTTGAATGGAGAAAGTGTGTCTTCAGAGATTGATTTGCGTTCAGGGTATCATCAATTGAAGGTAGGCGATAAAGACATACCTAATACTGCTTTTAGGACGAGATATGATCACTATGAGTATACTATGATATCGTTTGGGTTCACCAATGCACCGGTAATATTTATGGACTGGATGAAAAGGATTTTCCATGAGCTTTTGGATAAGTTTGTTGGGGTATTTATCAATGATATTTTAATCTACTCAAAGAATAAGGAAGAATATGATGAGCATTTGAGGATGATTTTGGAGACGCTTAGGAGAAATTCTATGCAAAGTTCACTAAGTGCGAGTTTTGTTTGGAGAAGGTAGAATTTTTGGGTCATTATATGTATCTAAGGAAGGAGTTTCTATGAATCCTACGAAGATAAAAGTTATTAGTGCGTGGCCTAGACCAAAGAACGTGTCTGATATAAGATGTTTTATGGGATTAGCTGGTTATTATAGGAGATTTTTGAAAGATTTCTCGAAGATAGCAAGACCTATGACTAGCTTGATGAAGAAAGAATCGAAGTTTGAGTGGAATGAGAATTCTGAGGAAGCATTTCAGATTTTGAAGGATTGTTTAACATGTGCACCTGTTTGAAACTCTGCCTGATCGAAACGATGGATTCGAGGTGTTTAGTGATGCTTCGAAGAATGATTTGGGATGTGTTCTATAGAGGAATGAGAAAGTGATGGTAAGTGCATCGCGTCAATTGAAGTCATATGAGTCTAATTATCCTACCAACGATCTAGAGTTAGCTGCAATTGTGTTTGCGCCAAAAAATTGGAGACATTATTGATATGGAGTGACTTGTAAGATCTTCACTTATCATAAGAGTCTGAAGTATATTTTCTCTCTCAATATGAGTTATATATTTGGTATCATGAGAGGAAGGCGAACGTTGTCGCCAATGCCTTGAGTAGGAAGTTGAGTCATAGCGTGAATGCGTTGGTAGTTCTTAATGAACTGTGTCGAGATATGCTAACGCTTAGCTTTGAAATTTGAATCCTAGAGAGTTAGAAGCAAGATTGAGTGCTTTATCGTTGGGATCGTCGATCCTTGACGAGATCATAGAGAGTCAAGTTGGAGACGAGCACCTAGACATGATTAAGGAGAAAATGAAACAAGGAAAGGAAGTTGATTTTAAGATCCATGATGATGGAAGTATGTGATTTAAGGGAAGGTGTTGTATACCACAGAAGTGTGAAGAGATTAAGAGGAAGCTTATGGAGGAAGGGCACAATACATCATATTTGATATATCACATTTGTATATAGCTTTTAGATGCAGTTGGATTGCATTTATAACTCCTTTTAGAGCATTTTGGTGCATAATGACCTGAATTACATAAGTTGTGCTCTACTACTCCCTGTTTGTGTGTTTTGATGATTTTCAAGTTATTTTGATACAAATTGGTTATGATCATCAAGGCTCTAGCCTATTAATCATTTAGGATGAAGGTAGCTTGCACAAGAATCACAATGCATCCGTTTGGGATAATTTGGAGTTGGAGTGAAGAAAATAGTTAGTGAAAGAAGTGCCAAAACTAACACACGTTCACTACTTTCATCATTAATTTTAATAGAAAATTGACAATCAAGAAATGCCAGTTGGTTTGGAATCTAGACTTCAATAGCTTTCTAACAATAGGTCACACGCCCCAATTGGACTTCTGATTTGAGAGATATGGCTTTTGCAAGTTGACCCAGTTTCGTAAGTCTTCCGCCCATCCGCTCGGGCGAGTCCGCCCGATCGGGCGCGAGAGCTCTTTTTCTCCCTTTTCTAGATTTTTCTAAGTTTTGTCAGCCCGGGCACCTGAGGGGGCTTTTTTCGCCCGAGCGGATCTTCAGGAGAGCATTTTTATCCGTTTTTTATATCTATATGAACATCACTTTTAGCTTATATTAGTTTCATTAAACTCTTAGTTTTCGCTCTAAATCTAATTTACATACTTTGGGGATTATTTTAAGTTTAATTCAAGTTCTTGTCTTTTCTTTCATTTGGTAATTGTTTCTTCTATTATTCTTTATTACTTTCAAGTGTTTGCTCTCTTTATTACTAGATGCTTCAAAGTATGAATCTTTCAATAGTTACTTCCTCCGTTTTTTTATAATTGATACACTATCTAAAAAAGGATGTTTGGAAATAAGTGATACACTTTACAAAGTTTCTTAGTTTGGTAAAATTTTGCTTGTAAAATGACATATATATCCTTACTTAAATATTTAACCACACTTTTAATTCACCATTAAATGGAGGTGGGGACCATACCCACTAACTAAATAAAGTGGGGTGGGGACCACACCCACTAATTATACCATTAAAAATACCTAAACACACTTACAATCTTTTGCCTCAAAAACCGTAAAAGCAACAATGTATCACTTGAAAAAACGGAGGAAGTATTACTTTTGTTACTTTAGCCATGGGTGAGTAGATTTTTATTCTAGGGTTTTAGGAGGGAGCCATGTTTATACCTTGATATTAATTGAATGTCTCTGTAGTACTTAGAGTGTGATTAGAGCAATATAGTGTGATGCAGTCCTATTGTGTGGTTTATGTTATTGTGTAGTTTCATAAATAACGTCTGGCAATATTAGTTTGACACGATCGTAGGCTTACTTTTAGTGGCTTAGAACACACTAATAATTCTGATTATTTGAGCGATAGTATTACATTTAACGTTATGACCCGATCCTAGACTTAACACCTGCTCAATTCTCGACCTAGGTATTTTTAGTCATTTGAATCTTTTTAATTGGTATAAGCATGGTGGACCAAACTAATGCCCTAATCTTTTAATTCATATTTAAATCACATTTTAATATTGCTTTCATTAGTTTAATTAATAGTTCAGCTGATTTCGTCTGAAGTAGATTTTTAATTGAATATTGACTCTGAAAACTTGTCTCCTTGTGGATTCTACCCGTATTTGCAAGGCTCTGCTAACAACAGACACCGTGCACTTGCAGTATATATTTTAAAACATATCGGTATTCTGTACATCCTGGTGGTGATAAGTTGTACAAGGAGCTTAAGGAAATTTATTGATGGTTGAATATGAAGCGAGAAGTTGCTGAGTTCATGTCGAAGTGTCTGACTGTCCGAAAGTTAAGATAGACCATAATATACCAATGGGAAAGGTCCAATCGTTAGAAGTCCCTGGATGGAAGTAGGATTTGATATCAATGATTTTGTGTCTGCGCTGCCAAAGACAAAAAGTGGCAACGACACTATTATAACAACAGCATAAGTAAAATTCGAAGATTTTTAGGGAAAGAGCTTCACTCCTAGCCTCGTCCGACATCTCACTCTAATGTCCTAGGATTTACCAGAGAGGGTGGGTTAGTTCAGGTGCTGCGCGGTTGCGTTAGAAAGCGGTTTGGTTAATCGTATGACAAAATTTGTCATGTTCATTCCTATCAAACAGACATGGAAGAAGAAGCAACTTGCCAAGACATACGTCAAGCACGTAGTGAGACTTCATGGACATTATTTCTGATCGTGATTCGAGATTTCACTCGAAATTTTGGCAAAAAGTCCAGTTAAATTGGGAACAACGTTGAAGATGAGTATTGCGTTTCACCCTGCGATGGATGGTTAGAGTGGAAGGACCAACCAGACTGTAGAAGATATGTTGAGAGCGTGTGCAATCAATTTTCAAGGAAGTTGGGAAGCCCACTTGGATTTGCAGATCTAATTTAATAATATAATTGGTAGGGTTTTTATATAATAATAGTTACCATGAGAGCATCAAGATGGCTCCATTTGAGGCATTGTATGGGAGGAAGTGTAGCTCCATTCATTATTTAACCATTTCATTAATATTATAATTATGGTAGATCTAATTTATTATTTATTACTATTATTTTTTTATTTACAATAATCATCTAATGATAACTAAAATGTTATTATCATTATTCATTAATTATCATTATAAATTATTAATTGTCATTACTTATCATTATAACAATTGTTTAAATATTTATTATTGTTTAATTGTTTTTTTATTAATTATAATTTGATTCAATTATTTTTTTTATCTGTAATTCAATGCAATATAGGTACATTCACTTCAGTTGCAGTGTAGTTTAGTTCAATTCAAATGTTTTCAGCCGAGGAGAATAGACCTTTAATAAAATCTTGAAAATTATCATTTTGGGTACCTCTGGTTTGACAAAAAAATCATTTTGGGTACACCAAGTTTTCAATAATATCAATTTGGGTACCTCGGGTTTGACAATATGCTCAATATAGGTACCTCTACAGTAACGGTGTTAACTTACCTTTAAGTGTGACTCACTTTTAAAGATAATCAATGGTCCTAATCTATTTCAAAGATCTAATAGTTGTTATTATTTTCTTAAAAAAAGTGGGAAATCTAATACTACTCATTGATATAGATTTAGAGGTGGGTCTAGACATGTCAAAATCCGACCTGAAATCCGACTCAAAACCGACCCAAAAATAATGGGGGGTTTTGAACACAAGTTTTTGGCCCAAACCCGATTGTATCCGAACTCGAAAAAAATTGTTTTTTACCCGACCGATCGGAAAATTATTATATTTATAGGAATAATATGAAATTATGGGAATTTTATTGCTAAAAATACCTTCAACTAGAGTATTTGGTTCTAAAAATGAATTTTGTTAAATGTAGATGTAATTTTTATGTTTGAATTCAGCTATATTTATTATAACTTACTATTTCTAACGTATGTATATTTTGTCACATATATGACCCAAAAACTAAACGAAAGATAGAGCAAATTCAAATCCCTAAACCTGTTAGGTCAACCCGAAACCGAACATGCGGGTCTTAAACAAGGTTTATTCGACCGAACCCGGAAATATTTTATTCTGACCAACCCATTTAACAGGTTTAAGTTGGTCACTCTTATGGTAAGCTAACATCGTTAGTTTGGAGCTAACTAAATTAAACATATTGACAAATCTTAGGTACCCAAATTGATAGAAAGATTGGGTATCCAAAATGCTATTTTGTCAAAATTCAGGTACCCAAAATGGTAAATTTTCTAAAATCTAAATCATCTAGAAAATACGACCAAATTTCTAAGCATTATCTTGTGCATTAGCACGGATATATGGGAGTTTGGCAATTGGATGGTGGCTATTGGCTGGTGGCTTAATATGCTGGCTGGTCTAACCAGCTGCTTTTAGTGGCTTGTTTGACCGACTGTATAATTATCGGTTGTTAAAAAAAATATTTCGTAAAAGTGACTAGTATTGTTGGCTGTTTAGTATAAAATGGAAGCAAAAGCCATAAGTCAACCAAAAAAGGCGGTAAAAGCAACTTCTGATTTTTGGCTGAAAAGCCGATTTTTTAAACACTGTAAAAGTCAGTTACCAAACACTTTTTTTTGGCTACTTAAACAAATCAAAAGTCAAAAATCAGAAGCTAATGAAAAAGTCACCTAAAAACCACTTGTCAAATACCCATAATCTAATACTACCTCTGTTCCATATGTATTGCAACATAGGGAGTTTTACGCCTCCCAACGCACTACTTTAAACGATAATATCTCTAATTTTATTTAAATAAAAATTATAAATAGTTGATCTTAATTAAGCATATATCGAGACGAATCTAACAAGATTCCATGGCTATATTTATCCTTGTGTATCTCTATTATATAAGTGAAGAGGTGGAGGTGGACACCAAAAAGAAAAAAAAGAAAAATAAATCAATGAGTTTATTAAGTAATTAAGCTTTATTCCAAATTTAACCATCAGATTTTGAATAAAAGATGTTCAAAACTTCTAACTAAAATATCTAAAAATCTACAAAGTAAAAACAATTAAAAAAGATATCAACGATTATTTTTTCTTGAGATCTATAGATAGACACCCACTTTGCTACATTTTAATATACTTTTGAAATTTTTTATTTTGAAATACATGAGTAATTGATTGTTCGTGAGTGAAGGCACATTTGATCAAATTGATCTTGATAAAATACTTTAGCATGAGTGAGAAACATGATAAAGTATTTTCAAGTACTTTTGAATTTTTTCTCATTTGGACAATGAGCAAAAAATACCTTACTAGGTACTATATAACAAAGATGGTAGTTGATGGTGGGGAGTAAAGGATGTTTTCAAAGATAAATGAGCCAAAATGAATTTAGCTTGAAAATAAAATATGTTGTGTACCTTCACATTTTATCGTGTTACAGTAGTCAAACACACATCGTATGCAAATAAAATTAGGATTTTTTGTTCAAAACCACCTAAATTTTTCACGTTTTTAGAAACTCCCACCTTAGTGAATTTTTCTTTTAAAATTTCCACCTATCATTCCCAATTTTATTAGAAACTCCCATCGCTTAATGATTTTTGTTAAATTCCGGTAACAACCCGTTAAGTGGGCCCCACATATGCATTTTATTATTAGTTTACGCTGAAATTGAATTCAATCCATCAATTTAAGGGCAAATCCTCAACATATTTAGAGCAAATTTGAAACGAATTACAACAATTTGGAAATAGTTGCAACTATTTTAAGTTCTATTTTGTTAACAAAATGTATATGTGGGACCCACTTAACGGTTTGTTAATGAAATTTGATAAAAAAAACCATTAAGTGGTGGAAGTTTTTAATAAAATTGTAAATGGTAAGTGGATTTTGAAAAAAAAAATCATTAAGGTGGGATATTCTAAAAACATGAAAAGTTTAGTTGGTAAGATGCTACTATCCATAAAATTATCTACTGTAGATTATGAAATTTCATGATAAAATTATTGTCGCACGCATCACGTGCATAGAAATCTAGTAAATCACAAAAGAAGGTCAAACGATAGCGTATGAATAGTGCAAATTGTTAAAGGTTGCAATAAATATAGAACGGAGGTAATAATAAATAAATGGAAAGAATCTTTAACACGTTTGGCGCCGCTACTACCCATTCCAATTTCCATACCCCAGATACGCGCAACCTATTTAAGGGACTACGCGGGCATAGGAAATATCAAGGTATAATTGACGTAAAGGAGCATTGAAAAATGAGGGAAAATGAAGCTTTCCGTCGGTCCAATTAAGAGGACATGATAATTTTAAGAAATGGAAAGGGTTGAAGGGAAACTCCCTAATTTAGGAATCCTTCCTACTATTTAGCTGAGAAGTCGGTTTCCCATCACATGAATTATATCAGACAAAGGGACAGGTGAGATCGTTAAGTAATTGGTTAATTTGATTATGGAAACTAATTATATTATTTAATGCTCGTGTCAGTCATGTGTTTCAGCTATAAGTCCTACTCCATTACTCATATAAGATGGTCTATTTTGGACTTCTTTGTACTTCCATATGATCAGTACTAACTTTTCACAGGTAAAAACCATCCAATTCGTGAATTATTCAGAGTTGTATCAATCATTCACTATGTAACATGGAAAAAAAAATTCGTAAGCTTGACCATTCAGGAGAGACGAAGGTACAATATAAGGTTATTTAGCATCACTTACAATATAGATTTTGAAAAGTTACAAATTAAATTTTAGCTACTCTCTTCATCCCACAAAATTCTTGCCCACTTCTTGAATTTATGTGAGGTATAAAATAATAAAGTGGGAAAAACTTTATGGAACAAAGGAGTATTATTTAATATCATCATTAGGGGTGTTCATTTCGGATTATCCGATCCGATCCGATCCGAAATTTCGGATATCCGAAATTTTCGGATCGGGACAAGTGCGATCCGAATCCGATCCGAAAATTTCGGATATCCGAAATTTCGGATCGGATACCCGGATTATCCGATCCGATTTTTATGGGGGAAAAAAGTTTAAAATCAAATTTATTTAATGAAAAATTTTACGGATATTTCGGATATTTCGGATCGGATCGGATAATTATCCGAAAAATATCCGATTTTTTAAACATTTTTCGGATAATTCGGATTTTTCGGATATCCGAAAAAGCCAAAAGGGTGATCCGAATCCGATCCGAATTATCCGAAACACTATGATTCATCATTGATTTTTATAGAATAAATGAATAAGCAATATAGTATGTTGGTGTGGCGGTTGGAACACCTTCTTTCATACTTGAGGTTGCGGGTTCGAATCTTCATGTCAACAATTTTTTAAATATATGAGAATAAAGCGAATAGAATGTCATTTGAAAAGGAATAAGTATATATATATAAATGGCAAAATCAAGCACACATTTTGGTTGTAATAAATCATTGATTAAAAAAATACAGATTTATTGGAAGAAAGGGAAAAAAAAAAGTTTTTATAAGAATTCCTTTTGAGAAAACCGGCCCAACCCATGGTGTCATTGCCCTTTGATGGCAATTTTCATGAAAGTGGTGGCTGATAAATTAAGATTGTTTTCTTATGGTATACATTCCAAAAAAATTCAACATTTTTTTGAGTATTTGAAAGAAAATGAACTTAATAGTTTTCCAAAATGATTTCTATAGCTTTCAAATAATTTTATTCCGCTCAAAATATGTGGTCAGTAAATGGAACATTCGTTTCACATATGATAACCAAAACAGTTTTCAAATCCCATTATTCCATTGCAGGATAAAAAACTCTCCACAAGTTGGATGGTTGTCTCTACCCCCTGGCTACGTCAAGCGAAATATGGATGGCTCTTCAGTACAGTCATCCTCAGCAGCCGGCATAATTCTTACAAACTCCCAAAGCATCACATTTGCCGCAACTTCTTTCAAATTAGGTCAAACCTCTCCACTCTTTGCTGAAGCCACTTAAGAAACGGCCTTATCCAAGCCAGGGATATGAAAATCAAGAATCGTATTATAGAAAGAGATAATATAGTGCTCATCAACAGTGTGAAAGGCCTTTATTGCACATTGTGGGTTATTAGCACACTTGTAGCTACCTTCTACAAGATACTTTGTAATATCGACTCTTTTATAATCCCTCACATTTTCGTATAAGCAAATCAGGTGGCTGATCTCCTCTTCAAGCAGGATCGTCATATCAACCAAAATAGCTTCACAATTTAGATGTCCAGCAGGAGCCATACTTCTTAAACCTATTGCTTTACATAACTTAGGGTACACCTTTGAGAGAAGGGTACCTTGAGTTTTTCCTTGTATCTTCAAAAAAAAAGTTATCTTATGGTATACTACATTAGAACTATTTTTCCCCTATCTTATCCAATGGTTTTGGGCTTAGTTTAGTCCAATTTAATTCAATGTAATTCACTTCAATTACTTCAGTTTAATTAATTTTTTTCAACATTTCTAGTTTATTTATTCAGTCGCTTTTTAAGAGTGTTCAAAACTCGACCCGGACCGAAGAATTGGACTGGACAAGAACGGTTTGCATCAACATCAGACCAATAGTTAGGTCTGACCTTTAGTTCTCCTTTTCTAGAAATTTGGGGTGCAGTCTGGTCCGGTCTAACAGTTTTTTTGTAGATTTATATTATTCATTTTTATTAAAAATAGTTATTTGGATAACTCAAAAAAATTTCAGACCGGTCTTAGGTCGTCATATTTAAGAAAACTGGGTTTCGGTCCAATCTGATCCACGATCGGAATTTTCTCGATACGACTTAAGTCTCAACATTCATCAAATTCCAATCTTTGGTTCGACCCTACGCCGATGAATACCTCTAGTTTCCTCTCTTACTTCCAGTCAAACTCAATTTAGGATCTATTAATATCGGGATAATGAACAACTGAACATAAAAGAATAGGGAAATATAAGAGTAAAAGTATTGCCCAGTGATGACCTGAATTGAACTAAGTAACTTAATTGAACTGAAAATAAGTTTGGGTGAACAAGCCCTTTGTCGTCTAAAAGAGCATGGCCTAAAAATTTGCTATCTAACATGTTCCGGTGGACTGAATAGATTTGAATTAGATTTATTTTATTAAACTGAATTTATTTTTATTTAACTAAAAGTACGTTCATTTAGGTAGTTAAAAAACTAACTAAATTGAATTGAATTTAACTTGATTGAAGTGACATAAATTTCACTAAAACTTGATTTTTAAAAGTTAAGGCCCAAATAGATAGCCTAATGTATCAGTTTCCGTGTAACATATGCTCGCTTTTAATTTACGAGTATGGATAGATGATATGAATATGGCTCTATGAAAGCGATATTCAAGTGTACTCCAATGCAAAGGAACCTAGATATTAAAAAGTCCGAATTTTTATGTGTTTTTGTGGCTAAAGTTTGTATCTTTATGTGTTTATGGGATATGGAAATTAAATCAATCACTCCTGAAAGATTTAATTAACTTTCAATCTCACTTAAACCACTCCTGGAATTAAGTAGATTAATCACTCAATAATTAACACTCCTGAAAATTATTAAATGGCACGAATTTAATTGACAAACAATTAAGCTCGAAAAATGACTCAAAGTTCTTAACATTTTCTGCCTGAAAAATGGCGTACATAGCTCCTTATTTATACTAGTACACTCTAGTATGATAAGGAACCCTAATTCTATCTAAAAAGCTAGATAAAACTAAATCCCTAAAATGAAAGGAAAGATAAGCAAGGATAAGCACCTAATGAAAATGATAGGCATTCGGCCTTATCACTTTCCACACGCCTCCTTATCAATCCTAATCCCAATAGGATTTGGAAACCTACTAGAATCTACATAACCAACCGAAATTCGGCCCTAATGTAGTTTTTATTACATGAATAAAAATGACTCAACAAAAGCAAAGAGAATACTCTATAAATGGCTATGGACGCCCCATATTAGCCATTTCAAGCTAGTTCTTCTTCCCAAGCTAACATAGTCACAAAAGATCCATTGGCCTTGAGCTTGAATCCAAAGGTCTCAAGAACCAAGCAAATAGGCTCATCTCCAATGGTTGACTTTGGCTCTTGACTCATGTCATTCTCCCCCTCTTCAAAAGAATTTGTCCTCAAATTTTCATCATCATAGTAAGGACTAAGATCTCCAACGTTGAAGGTAGCACTCACACCTCCATACTCACTTGGAAGATCAATCTTGTAGGCACTTTCTCCAATCACCTCAAGCACCTCAAAGGGAACATCAGCTCTAGGCATGAGCTTATTCTTCCTCTTGCTTGGGAACCTCTCCTTTCTCAAATGAATCCTCACAAGATCGCCACCTTTGAACTTTGGTTGCCTTCTATGCTTGTTTGCTCTCTCCTTGTATTGAGTGTTCATCTTCTCTATTCTTGCCTTGACTTGCTCACACGTTTTTTTGAAGGTTTCGAACCTCTTCTTTGCATCAACATGAATTTCAGATTTGGTTAGTACAATAAAATCAATAGGAAGGAAAGGATTGATACCATAAACCACCTCAAATGGAGATTGAGAGGTAGTGGTTGAATGAGCTCGATTATAAGCAAATTCAGCATGGGCTAGCTTCATATCCCAATCCTTTTGTGTTTTACTCACCAAACCACGCAATAAAGCTCCAAGAGTTCTATTAGTTACTTCAGTTTGGCCATCAGTTTGAGGATGATGACTAGTACTGAAAAGTAACTTGGTTCCAACCATCTTCCACTAGCTCCTCCAAAAGTGACTTATGAACTTGGAATCACGATCACTAACAATACTTCTAGGGATGCCATGTAAGCGAATGATCTCCCTAAAGTACAAATCAGCAACATGTAAAGCATCATCAGTTTTATGCATAGGTACAAAGTGAGCCATCTTAGAGAAACGATCTACCACCACCATGATAGCATCTTTTCCCCTTTGAGTTCTAGGCAACCCTACTATGAAATCCATACTCACACTATCCCAAGGAGCATTAGGGACTGGTAATGGAGTGTATAGGCCTTTATGGAAGGTACTCTTGGCCCTTTGACAAGTAGCACACCTACTAACCACCATATGAACATCTTTCACCATGCTAGGCCAATAGAAACTCTCACTCAATGTGTCTAGGGTCTTTTGAATGCCAAAATGGCCAGCCACGCCACCACTATGGACTTCCCTCACCAACAACTCCCTCACGCCACTCTTAGGAACACAAAGCCTGTTCCCCTTAAACAGAAATCCTTCTTGCACTACATACATGCCATTAGGGTTATTAAAAGAATTACAAAAGTCTTCATCTTTTACATACAATTCTTTCAAATGATCAAACCCTAAAATACGAGCATCAACCATGGTTAAGAGATAGGAACGCCTAGAAAGAGCATTAGCAACAACATTACTCTTTCCTTCTTTATACTTAGAAGAAAAAGTAAAAGATTGTAGGAATTCAACCCACTTGGCGTGCCTATAATTGAGTTTTTGTTGCCCATGGATGTGTTTGAGTGCCTCATGATCTGAATGAAGTATAAAAGGCTTTGGCCTTAAATAATGAGACCAATGATCCAAGGCCCTTACAATAGCATAAAACTCACGATCATAATTGGAGTAATTGAGCTTGGCGCCACTCAATTTCTCACTAAAGAATGCAATAGGCCTCTTCTCTTGGATCAAAACAGCACCTACGCCAATCCCACTTGCATCACACTCTACCTCGAACAATTTGTGAAAATCTGGCAAGGCTAGGATAGGGGCGTTGCAAATGAGCCTCTTCACCTCTTCAAATGATCTTTGAGCTTGAGAGTTCCAAGAAAACTCTCCCTTCTTCATCAACTCTGTGATTGGAGCCATAACTGTTGAGAAGTTTCGAATGAACCTCCTATAGAAGGAAGCTAGGCCATGAAAACTTCTACACTCATGAGCATTGCTTGGCGCCAACCATGTGGAAATAGCTTTGACTTTCTCTGGATCAACATGTACTCCATCCCTAGAAACAATATAGCCAAGAAAAGCAATACTAGGTACAAGAAAGTCACATTTTTCCATCTTGCCATACAGTTTTTGTTCTCTCAATTTTTCAAACAACAGTCTTAAATGAGCCAAATGAGATTCAATACTAGTACTATATACAAGAATATCATCTAGATAGACAACAATAAACTTGTTAATAAAGGGACGTAGTACCTCATTCATAAGCCTCATAAAAGAACTAGGAGCATTGCAAAGACCAAAAGGCATCACCATCCACTCATATAGACCTTGTTTGGTCTTAAAAGCGGTTTTCCACTCATCTCCTTCCCTAATTCTCATTTGGTGATATCCACTCCTTAGGTCTATCTTTGAAAACACCAAAGCTCCATGTAACTCATCAAGCATGTCCTCCAATCTAGGCATAGGAAAGCGATACTTGATGGTGATGTTGTTGACGGCCCTACTATCAATGCACATCCTCCATGTACCATCCTTCTTAGGGACAAGAAGGGCAGGAAAGGCGCATGGACTCATGCTTTCTTTCACATAGCCTCGTTCAATCAACTCTTCAATCTGTCTTTGTAGCTCCTTATAAGCCATAGGATCGCATCTATATGCTGGTTTGTTAGGCAAAGGTGCGCCTGGCACTAGATCAATAGCATGCTCAATCCCTCTCAAAGGTGGTAACCCTTGAGGCAACTCTTTGGGAAATACATCCCCAAACTCCTCTAACAAAGCTGCAAGGTTAGGATCCTTCATAGAAACATCATTAGTTAAAGTACATTTAACAAATAAAGCATAACCATGACCTTCTATTTCAACCTCCTTTTCGAACTCCTTGGGTGAAAGGAACAAACTTTGCTTGCTTTCATCCCTCTTTTTTGGCGCAATAGTGTTAGGAGACAAGGGCATAAGTCGAATCATTTTGGACCCCATCAAAATAGAATACACGTTGGTCTCCCCCTCATGAATAACCTTTCGATCAAATTGCCAAGGTCTTCCAAGAAGAATATGACAAGCACTCATAGGAAGAACATCACCCCACAACTCATCTTTGTAGCTACCAATCGAAAAAGAAACAAGGGCTTGTTTCTTAACCATCAAACCAGTCTTATCATCTAACCAACTCAACTTGTAAGGACAAGGATGATCTCTAACCAACAAATTCAACTTAGAGACCACATTAGATGCCACCACATTAGTGCAAGATCCACTATCAATAATCACATTGCAAGAGAAATCACCAACTCTACATCTAGTATGAAAAAGATTTTCTCTTTGCTCATGATTAGGTGAATGGTCAACATGTAACGTCCTCCTAATAACTCCAATCATCCTAGAGTCATCTTCAGCATAGGCATCTTCACCCTCATTCTCCTCACTCTCATGGTCACTCTCCACCACATAGTCATACATCCTCTCTTCCTCCTCCATGGCTACGTATTGTCTCATGGTTAGGGCTTTTCTAGTGGGACAATTTGCAGCAATATGACCCCTCCCTTGACACTTAAAACACTTCCTAATATCATCGTACTTCTCTCTAGAAACCACCAATTTAGGGCGCTCCCCCTTTTGTTCCCCCTTAGAAGGAATTTCATTTTTTTCAAAGGTTTTGGAAGAAGATGGATAATTAGGGTTAGGGTTAAAGCTTTTGAAAGTGGTGTTTTTCCCCCCATAGGTTCTCTTATCCTCAAGTTCATGTCTCTCAAACTTCAAAGCCAATTGACACACTTCATCAAAGGTACTATAGTTGGCAATATCAATCTTTCTAGCAATAGATTTATGAAGACCTCCAATAAACCTAGCAATTTTTTCTTGCTCAACCTCTTCATTCCCACATAGCAAGCATAAATTATCAAATTCCAGAGTATAATTATTCACACTCATAGAATTTTGAGTTAAATCACGCTTTTTCATGTATTGCCTTTGAATGAAATCACTTGGAATAAATCTCTCTTTCAACTTCTTTTTAAGCTTCTCCCAACTTTTAAGCTTAGGTTTTCCAAGTTTTGCCCTTTTTGCTTTTAGACCTTCTAACCAAATTCCAGCATATTTAGTTAGTCTAATAGTGGCAATTTTAAACTTTTTATCATCATCAAATCCCCTATAGTCACACACCTTCTCAAGTTGCCTAATCCACTCAAGCAAATCTTCAGGATTTGCATTGCCATCAAAATCATCCAATTTTATTCCCCTATCATCATCATAAGTGGATTTAACTTTTTGGACAACCTCATGATCAGATTCATAATCAACATGATTAGGGTCGTTTCTCCTTTTAAACATATCATGCAAGGTTAATTGGGCGGTTTCCAACCTCCTAGCCCTAGCTCTGTCCTCCTCAACACCAATAAGTAAATCATGCATCATTTTTTCAAGTTTCTCCACACTAGACATGATTTAAAGCTTAAAACAATCAACAAATAAGCCACACAAATACACAAAGTCACGCCAACAAGAGCAGTAGCCAACCAACCACACAAGCCCAAACAATGATCAATAACTAGAATTAACTAGTTTAGAATGCTTACCAAGAAAGTCGGACACTTTCTTTCCTCACCCTCCTGGAAAACTGATACCAATTGATATGAATATGGCTCTATGAAAGCGATAATCAAGTGTACTCCAATGCAAAGGAACCTAGATATTAAAAAGTCCGAATTTTTATGTGTTTTTGTGGCTAAAGTTTGTATCTTTATGTGTTTATGGGATATGGAAATTAAATCAATCACTCCTGAAAGATTTAATTAACTTTCAATCTCACTTAAACCACTCCTGGAATTAAGTAGATTAATCACTCAATAATTAACACTAATGGCACGAATTTAATTTACAAACAATTAAGCTCGAAAAATGACTCAAAGTTCTTAACATTTTCTGCCTCAAAAATGGCGTACATAGCTCCTTATTTATACTAGTACACTCTAGTATGATAAGGAACCCTAATTCTATCTAAAAAGCAAGATAAAACTAAATCCCTAAAATGAAGGGAAAGATAAGCAAGGATAAGCACCTAAGGAAAATGATAGGCATTCGGCCTTATCACTTTCCACACGCCTCCTTATCAATCCTAATCCCAATAGGATTTGGAAACCTACTAGAATCTACATAACCAACCGAAATTTCGGCCCTAATGTAGTTTTTATTACATGAATAAAAATGACTCAACAAAAGCAAATAGAATACTCTATAAATGGCTATGGACGCCCCATATTAGCCATTTCAAGCTAGTTCTTCTTCCCAAGCTAACATAGTCACAAAAGATCCATTGGCCTTGAGCTTGAATCCAAAGGTCTCAAGAACCAAGCAAATAGGCTCATCTCCAATGGTTGACTTTGGCTCTTGACTCATGTCAATAGACGTCTCACATGGTGCCTCATTTGGTATTCCATTGGCTCATATTTTGTCTCGTAGCTTAAAAAATAATGTTTTTACTTATTTTGTATGTACTCCCTAGTAGTAAATCATTCTCAAAAACAAAAAAAAAAAAATAGACTTCACTTAGTAAAACAAAGAGCGAAAAGGAAATAAATCGTTTTCGTCATTTATTTTACTAAGTGAAGTTTATTTTTTATTTTTAGGAGGATTTACTAATAGGGAGCGTGTAGAATACAGAACAAAAAATTTATATAATTTATAGGACAAAATAATAGCAAATAGGACACCAGGTGGGAAACCATATGAGACAGGTGATCTGGACTATTTTCAAGAGGAGTGAAACAAGTAATAAAAAATCAAGGTGTTAAGTTGTGACTGAAGGCCAGGTGCCAATTACAAAAACGTTTTTTTAACCGGTACACTTTCTCTTTGTGGTATTTCACCTCTTGCTTGTTTTTAGTCCAAAGATAAAATTTTTAATGATAGTTAGATGTGTTTGCCAATTTTCACAACAATAGCTCATTACACGGCCGAATTAACCGCATTTTATATGTTTCGATGTCCATCAATTATAAAACGATGGAACTACCACTACTTATTCTACCTTGATGAGATTTTAACCCTACATTTTAGATTTTTAGGGTATATAAGTAAAACTATATATATCAAAAGTTCTAAAACGTCCTCCTCTATTCCACAATGTTTTACTGAGAGAGATAATGAAGATGGATGGATTCGCTATCAACTTATACCATAAAGACAATTTTCTAAGGTTTTATAGAAGACACTAGTTTTTGTGACCCGTGCAAAAATGCACGGGAAAGTAAAGTGGGCCAAATATATTATTAATGAGTCAAGTAAATAATATCAATATTATTAATATTATCTTCTTTAAAGTTATTAAGAATTAATATATTATCGATTTTGGAAAATACAAACAACGCAACTTAATTTAAATTTGAAAAGATTGTATCAGTGTCCCCATTAATTAAATAATAAGAAATACAATTCATTTCATTTCATTTCATTTACGAAAATATAAACAAAGGTTAAGGTTAATGAATTGGAAGCAAAGTTTCATAATTTGAAACCTGGTAACACAAACTCTAACAAAATAAGGATGGGTAAGAGTTAAAAAGCTCGATTTTGATTTCATGAAATAATATCTTAAAAATGAAATCTATTTAATGAAGTTTTCTATGATGAAAGAAGGTGAATTATCGTAATCAATTTGTTATATACATTTAGCTAATAAAATTAATGTGAAAAAGGCGAAAATAACGTAAACTAAGTTATCATTTAACTTAAACGGATTGGCTTATAATATCTTATAGATACATTAGTTATTAATCTTAATCGGTTTTACATCTTAAAAAGCTCATAAGAGTCATAACCCCACATACATTAGAAGTTTAGTTTTTTAAACTAGGCCCAAAAGCAAACAAAAACCGTGGGCTATCTACATTGAAACGTGTGAGGCTTTTCTTCTTCCTCCCTCACTCATCTCCCTCCCCAATTTTCACTAAACTCCATTAATGAACTTCCTTCATTTGGGCAAGATTTGGTTTGAAGGCTTCAAGATACATCGAATTACTTTATAATTTTCTTCATCTCCTTCAAGTCCTTCATCTCTCATATTCAATTGTTGAAAAATGAGTTGCAAAAACGGTGTCCATCACATTTCCAGAATCGAATTCAAGAGTTTACGTCATTTTAAAGGTAATAGCTTTCTCTCTCATTCAATTTCTTTCATCATCTAAATATGTGATTCCATTGTTAAAAATGAACAGAAATAATCGAAAATTGAACTAATATGCGCCTCAATCGTGATTTAATATCATTGTTGAAAAATAAACAGAATTTTAAAAAAATGAGACTCCATTACTGTCACTGTTGGACTTGGAGCGAGACCAAGGATGGTGTTGTTCTTGCTGGTCACTGTTGAACAGATATGCGTATTGATTATGGTCACTGATGAACGCGGGCCTGTATATGCATATCTGTTTTGTAATTTTGGTTTCCAGGAAAATGTGTTTGGCTGTTTAGCCTGTGTTTGAAATCACTCCAAGTTATTTTATTTTCAATCACCACTCTTCTCATGTTAAATTATCTATAATCTTAAAGTAAACACATTTTCTGAATATTATTAAACAAATAATCAATATAAATTCCATGGATTGGGTTTCCAATTTGTTTATCTATAGATTTTTCTCTGTCAATCATATATGCTTAAATGTGAATGCATTAATGCAAATCCCCAACGTAATAAAATTAACTATGTCATATATGCTTACTTTAAGATTGATACACTCACGAACACCGTCTATTTGTTTTATATCGAGGTCATTCTTGGAGAGGAGGTGGCTGCATCAAAACTTACTTTTCTTCATAATAGTTGAGTAAGCTAAGTTTTGCTTAGGACTGCATTGCAAGTTGGCTTGAGAAAAGAGAGGTCTATACTTACAGGATACAGGGTCACCATTGTTACTCTTAAGCGGTTTGTTCAGACCATATTAAATGTAGTTTCCCCTTGTTCTTCATAATTTATTAGTGTGCTGCTCATCATGTATATGATTTTTAGATTATTCGCGTGCATCTTAATTGACAATAGAACCCAATAAATATGTAATGGTAGAAAGGAATATCTATGTCAAAAAATGAGGAGATCTAGACTCCATTAATAATAAATCATATTGTTGTTCTTCTGTGTTTTTTTTTTTTTGTTAATAACTTATTTAAATCATCTCATTTGTCTTAGGTGGTAGGGAAGCTAACTATGTTATCCAATCGACAATGTGCAATATGACATGCTTTAATGTAAGATTCATGTAACAAACCTTCCATTTATATTAAGTTAAATTCCGGATAAAACATATACTTGTTTAAATTAAGTTGCATTTAACTAAAATTATTTACTTACACTTGCCCTTTCTTATTGATCAATCATGGAAACAAATAACACAAATGTATGTCTGCCAACAACGGGTGCTCTTTTGATACACATATATGGAAGGAAGAGTGTCGCTCCAACAAAGGTATGTGATGTCCTTCGCCTACAATGTAAACATCCCGTTTTTTTTAAATGCTAAACAAAGCAAACGATGTGCAATAAAATAAAACCAATGAAGATGTTGTATGAAATACTTGACTCTACTTTATACTATGACTTGTTTACATCCTTAAAATTTGTGCTGTTGTTTTGTCCATAATACAAATCTTGTATTATTATAATGGAATTTTGCTGGTACTTCCTTGAGTATAATATGTATGGCTTCAATAATGGATTTCACGTTTCATATACTAAAATAGCACTCTTAAAACAAAACTAAAATGATAATAGATTTCAAGCTTAGTAATAGGTAATATTATACTAAAAAATGCAAGCAAATGAACCCTTTTTATAACAAATAATAACTTTAATAATTAAATTCAATAGTCTTAAAACGAATTGGATAGGAGACAACGAAAACAAACTAATTATGAATACTTGATATTTAAAGTATTACCTCAACGAAACGAAATATTTTGGAAGATCTCCTTGTATACGACATTAGTTGTGGTACTAGCAACGCCGTTACATTTCTTACTAATCAGAAACTTTAGTCCTTTTTGCTTGTAACTCTTGAAATGGCGACATATAGTTGTCCATGGCTAAATACCGGTCTAGGCAAGTACAAACCAACACGTGCAAGAGATTGTCCTCGACTCTTATTTATAGTCATTGCAAAACACACTACTAATGAAAACTGTCTTCTTTGGAACTTGATTGAAAATTTAGTTCCATCAGATGGTGTTAGTGTCATTCGAGGAATGAAAACTTTAACTCCAACACCACTTCCTGAAATTACAGTAGCCTCAACTACACGACTTCCAAGATGATTGATAACTAACCTAGTGCCATTACACAACCCACAAGATTGATCGATATTCCTTAGCAACATCACAGGTGTCCCAACCTTCAATCTCAAACTATGATTAGGTAGACTGGAACACTTTATGGTTTTGAGGAATTCAATTGAGTATATTTTATGAATGCCCAAGTTTCCTTCTTTGCTAATAGAGTCAGAACTTCAATATACTTTATCTTCCCTAGGTAGTTGTGCTAAAACATGATCATTAACTGTTTCCACTATATCATGTGTGGGCGCAAGATTAGTTGAATTGGCTATTAGTTTTCTTTTGTTTTTCTATGAAGATATATCTAGAATACTCAAGAAACACATTACGTTTATTTTTTAGGAACCATGACAATCTCTAAATCTATATCTATACCTTATAAAAAAGAGGAAAACTTCAAAGAATGGTCAATAATTTGGTAGTAATTCCCATATTGTCCTTTAATGTTTTTTTTCAACCTTATAAAATAACTTAAGTTGTGTTACAATTAATCTATACCTATACCTATTATAGAAAAGAGGAAAAGGTCAAAGAATGGTGAATATTTTGTAGTAATTTTAATAATTTTCATATTACCCTTTAGTATTTTTTTTGCAACCTTCTCTATTATTAATAAAACAACTTAAGTTATGTTACAATTAAGGTTATTATGAGTCTATTGGGTCCGTTCTTTTTAACTTATTTTCGGTCCCGATAAGTTTAGATAATGTTTAAATAAGGTCTAATAAGGTTATGATTACCTATTATAAAAAAGAGGAAAAGTTCAAAGAATGGTCAATATTTGTAGTAATTATAAGAATTCCCATATTGCCCTTTAATGTTTTTTTTTCAACCTTCTAAAATAACTTAAGTTATGTTACAATTAGCTATACCTATTATAAAAAGTAGGAAAAGGTCAAAGAATGGTGAATATTTTGTAGTAATTTTAATAATTCTCATATTACCCTATAATGTTTTTCTTGCAAACTTCTCCATTATTGATAAAACAACTTAAGTTATGTTACAATTAAGGTTATTATGAGTCTTTAAGGCCCGTTCTTTTTAACTTATTTTCAGTCCTGATAAGTTTAGATAATGTTTAAAGAAGGTCGAATAAGGTCTAATAAGGTTTTATCAAATAAGTTCAGATAATGTCTAATAAGGTCTAATAAGGTCCAATAAAGTCGAATAAGATTTAATCTAATAGGTTCAATAAGATAAGTTTAAATAAGTAAAAATAAGTTGAAAATAACAGAATCTTATATATTAATAACGTGTCATATAGATTGATGTTGGCAATCGAGATTTATGTTAGGAATTTTCATTGTATGAAATAGCCTAATTTTAAGGTTATCTTGTAATAACATTCCTCACAATTTGTTTTTAAAATTAATAAACAATAAAAGGACAAAAGGACAATTAAAGTGAATGGTAAAGATAAGTTTTGTAATACATGTGTTTGATGTGTCATGTGCAGGTCCATGTGTTTAAGATGTAAATACGAGCTCTCCCCACATCTCATTAAGGGAATGTTTGGTTGGGCGGACAACGTTTTTCCAATCTTCCTTTGTTTTGGTTTATATAAGGGGTAGAAATTTGCTACGAATGAACAAAATTTCTTTTCCATTGTACCATTTTCCTCTAACTTTCTATTTAAGGAAGCAAATAAAGAAAAACTAAACTACAAACTTTTCCTTGGAAAATAAATTTTCATGGAAAACCATTTTATGTCAAAATGTTTCGTAGAGCTTATAGATAGTCAAACTTTATTTGGTTGCACATACATTGCTTGTTATGAAGTATAAAATTAGCCTATTTATATCTAAGCTAAATGCTCAACGGAATTTGTTAGAGATATATTAGTATCCTAAAGATATGATAAACAAAAAATAATATTATATCCTAACTACTAATATATCCTAAAGATTTTTATCATATCTTTAGTATCCTAATATAACTCTAACATAACTACTTAAAGTCGGAGTTTTTGATGTAGATATTTCTTATTGTTTTATAACCTCATGAACAACAATGACAAATTTATACCAATAATGTGCTGAAGCACGTACCTGGGATCTAGTATTATAGAAATATTATGAAATATTTCATTGCTTTGATTGGCCACTTCAATAATTTTATAGATAAAAATTAAACACATAAGCAAGATAGTTAAAAAATATAGTAACCACATAAGCAAGAAAATGAATATTAGATCCCTTCAGTTTTTCTATGTTCTTCCAACTTCTAATTTAAGGTATCTTGTTGGATTCACGATGTGCATTTTTATAATATCAATTTTATAACTTTTAAACATAGGTAAATAAAGATATTAATGGTCAAGGTATTTATTGGAAACTACATAAAATGTAAGTGTATAAAACTTAGAAGACAGTAGGAGTAGTAGAACAACAATTTTGGAAAGAAGCTTTTTGATAAGTGGAAAACATATACTACTATATAACCATACTATCAAAAATTCAAGTTAATTACATTATAATAAGTACACTTAGGGTCCGTTCTTTTTGTCTGAACCTTTTTTATCTGATCTGATCTGAATATTTCTGATCTAATCTGATCGGAACTTTTTTGATCTGATCTAAATTTTTTTTATCTGATCTGAAATTTTCTGATCTGATCTGATTTGAACTTATCATGATTGTTTTTTGTTCTTATTATTATCTGATCTGATCTGAACTTTTCTGATCTGATCTGATTTTTTCAGTTCTGATCTAATTTGAACTTTTCTGATTTGATCTGATCATTTCTGAAATAAACAAGTGCTTAAATAAGTTGAAAAGAACATAGCCTTAATCTGAGACTAGAACAAATAAACTTGCTTATTTTTTAGATTAATTTTATAAACTTAAACTTTTTTGAAAAAACAAATTTATAGTGCCATTTTGAATAAACAATATTTAATTTCTAAAAAGAATAAAAAGTTGATATTGGCCCTAGGTTCGAAAATTGAACTATAATTTTATTGAACATAGATCAATTTTGCACTCAATAAATGGTTGTGTGGGATCCTTTGGTTTGTTTTTTCCGGGAAGCATAATTTCGTACCGATTAGAACAAAAACTGAGACTTATTACGTACTGTCTGAGATATGAATGCCATGACAAATTGTGGATAGTAAAGGCCTCCTCATGAAATGTCACATTCTATATGCAACATCAAATAATTTGATGTGCCATTTCTACTTACTATATATCTCTGTGTGCCCACACAACTGATAAGATAACATTTGCATTGGATGTGGGAAATGAAGGTAAAAGTTTAGTATATATAAACAAGTGGCAATGTTTTTGGCATAATAATCAGTACCTTTTACCCTTGTACTGCTGAAAATAAAAGTATCCCTAATCATACCTAGACCCGCCAAACTGTATTTGATCAGTATCGTCACCCTTGTACTGCTGAAAATAAAAGTATTCCAAATCGAATGACCTGATCCATAACCCAAATCAGACCCGAAATCAATGACCCAAATATCTTAATCCGAAACTTGAAATGAATCATTCTGAAGCGAACCCAATTTGAAGCAACCTTGACCCACAAATGACTCAATACCCGTAATAATCGGATCCGAATAGGCCAAAAATCTATTCTTACAAGGAACCCAAACCAATCCAATCGGATATCGACCCGAACTTATATTATTTTTATTCTGTATCTCTATTATATAAGTGAAGAGGTGGGGGTGGACACCAAAAAGAAAAAAAAGAGAAAATAAATAAAATAAATTAATGAGTTTATTAAGTAATTAAATTTTATTTCCAAATTTAGCTATTAGATTTTTAATAAAAGATGTTCAAAACTTCAAACTAATATATCAAAAAACCTACAAAGTAAAAACAATTAAAAAAAATATCAACGATTATATTTTCTTGAGATCTATAGATAGACACCCACTTTGCTATACTTTTATATACTTTTAAAAATTTTTATTTTGAAATACATGAGTAATTGATTGTTCATGAGTGAAGACACATTTGATTAAATTGATCCTGATAAAGTATTTTAGCATGAGTGAGAAATATGATAAAGTATTTTCAAGTATTTTTGAATTTTTTCTTATTTGGACAATGAGTAAAAAATACCTTACCGGGTACTATATAACAAAAGTTGTAGTTGATGATGGGGAGTAAGAGATGTTTTCAAAGAAAAATGAGCCAAAATGAATTTAGGTTGAAAATAACATATGTTGTGTACCTTCATATTTTATCATGTTATAGTAGCCAAAACACACATCGTATGCAAATAGAATTAGGATTTTTTTGTTCAAAACCACCTAAATTTTTCACGTTTTTAGAAACTCCCACCTTAATGAAATTTTCTTTTAAATTTCCACCTATGATTCCCAATTTTATTAGAAACTCCCACCACTTAATGTTTTTTGTTAAATTTCGTTAACAAAACCATGAAGTGGGCCCCATATATGCACTTTATTATTAGTTTATGCTAAAATTAAAGTCAATTTGATCAATTTAAGGGCAAATCCTCAACAAATTTAGAGCAAATTTGGAACGAATTACAACTATTTGGAAAGAATTGCAACTATTTCAAGTTCCATTTTGTTAACAAAATGTATATGTGGGACCCACTTAACTGTTTTTTGTTAATGAAATTTGGCAAAAACCGTTAAGTGGTAGGAGTTTTTAATAAAATTGTAAATGGTAGGTGGAATTTTTAAAAAAAATCATTAAAGTGGGAGTTTCTAAAAACATGAAAAGTTTAAGTGTTAAGATGCGACTATCCATAAAATTATCTACTGTAGATTATTAAATTTTATAATAAAATTATTGTCGCACGTATCGCGTGCATAGAAATCTAGTATTTCTATATAGAAACATAGAAAAGCTTCTAGTATGTTATTGTCTTTAATTATGTTATTTCCTTAGCAACTACGTATAATGATTTTACTATTTTTTTTTTATTTATGGTATGTATTGTAATAACTCTGTTGTTTGAGTTGTACTATATTGACTTTTGGCACTATTTATTTTCTTCACTTTAGTCCGTGCATTATATACGATAAAAAATATATATTTAAGTAGGGTCTTGTTAGATTCTTCTCTGTAAGTTGTTTCATTAGCTACACTTTGTGTAAGTTCTACTTATACATAATTATAGATATTAGTGCTTAAAGATGGGAATTGATAAATACAACTAAGAAAGTATATACCCAGATTATAATTTGTCAGTATTTTAATTTTAATTTATAGTTATTATTACAATACAAATGTTCTAACCATTAGTATTACTACTCTTATAAATAATGATGTCATCGAGCTTAATATGACCCAGTAAAATTTCGACGTTGATCCGACCTAACTCGAAAATACTCGATTTGTAACATATTTGAAAAGATCCATTCAAATTATAATCACCCGATTCGATGTTGATCCGATAGGCAGGCCCGAAACCCAACTCGATCCAATTAGCGTCATAACCATCTGATTAGACCTGAAATCCGAGCCCCGACCCAAAATGAACCCGAATCTAGCACCCAGATGATCCGATATCAACCCGATTCGAAGCCAAATCGAATGACCCATTTGTTAGGTTTCATACCATTTCCATAGAATCGTCAGCGATTTTTTTGTTGATCTTGGAAAAAATCTCAAAACTCAATTAGCAATCTTATTCAGTAAACTTTTTGTTTGGCAATATAAGCTTGATTAATTGTTCTATGACGAAAGGTTGACGCATTTGTATCTGCATCGCAACTAAAGCATTAATATGTTTGCGGTTTTGCAAAGGATAAGGGTATGTTCTAATCTTCTAATCTGATATGAACTTTTCTGATCTGGTCTAAACTTTTCTGATCTTATCTAATCTGAACTTTTCTGACCTGATCTAATCTGATTTGAACTTATTATATTTGTTTGGATTTTTTGTCAAAAACCACCTTTTATAATACACATTGTAGGTTTAACTACCTTTTCTAATTTTTTTAAAATTTAACTACCTCTTAAAATTGAAACAGTAGGTTTCACTACCAAAACCACTTTTAGGCCAAATTTTTTTATGACGATTTTACCCTTCAGTGGTTTTCCGTCATGTTCTTCATTTTCCCCCAATTTTCATTCGATTTTCTGATTCAATCCAACCCTAGTTCATCAATTTGGGTGAAATTTAAAGATTCTTTTCAATTAGACATGTAATTGGCCCATAATTCATGAATCAAATGCCCAAATTTTCTTACGGACGTTTTTTCTTTTCAATCCCTAATTTGGTTTCACAAAAATAACCCCGGCCACCACTAGCATGTTCGCCGCCCAATCAGCTTCCGCCATCGCACTGACGACCGGCAGTCCCAACACGCCGTCGCATCAACCACGCGCCTCTCTGGCAGCGCTACCGCAGGTGCACCACCCAGACCTAGCAGTGACTTTGTCACTGACGGAATCTACTATGTTTGGTTGTAGTTTTCGCTCTCGCAGGCGGAATCTGGTATGTTTGGTGGTGGTTACTCTCTTGCCGGCGGAATCTGGGCTACCCACTGTGGTTGCCGGAGTTATTTTGGTGAAATCAACTAGGGTTTGCAAAAAAAACCTTCCAATTGAAAATTTGATCATTTGATTCATGAATTATCGCCCAATTACATGTTCAATTGAAAAGAATATTCAAATTTCCCCCAAATTGATGAATTCAGGTTGGATTGAACAAGAAATCGAATGAAAATTGGGGGGGGGATGAAGAAAATGACGGAAAACCACTAAAATTTGACCGGAAAGTGATTTTGGTAGTGACATCTAATTGGTTTTAATTATAAGAGGTAGTTAAAGTAAAAGAAAATTGAAAAAGGTAGTTAAATCTACAATGTGTATGATAAAATGTGGTTTTTGACAAAATTTCCTATTTGTTTTTTGTTCATATTATTTTCTGATCTGATCTGAACTTTTCGAATCTGATCTGATTTTTTTATCTGATCTGATCTGAACTTTTCTGATCTGATCTGATTTTTTTTGATCAGATGTGATTTGATCTAATTTTTTGTGATCTGATCTAATCATTTCTGAAATAAGCAATAGAGTGCTTAAATAAGTTGAAAAGAACATAGCCTAAATCGATAATTTTGTTAGCAGTTTAGTAGTCGAAACCTCTAGAGCGTGTTTGGTATCAGTTTTTGTTCTATCATACTAAAAGTTATATGATGTAAGTGGTATGATAAATTATAAGTATTTTATATTAATTCTATCGATCTTGAAAGTTGGCAACAAGAAACAAAAATTACTTTTTCTAATTTCTATATTTTGAATTTAAATTTTAAATATAACAAAATTGAAAACACAAAAACGATTATAAACAAACCCAAATAAATGATTTTTATTTTTAACTATAGGTGCATCTTTAGTTTATTGAGTAGTATTTATAAGACGCGTATTTGAGAACGAGATTTCTTAAAGAAGGAGGACTTACAAGAACATAATGTGAGACTTCAACAATGGTAAAAAGGCACCAATAATTGTCAACAAGCAAGGTTGTTGCATAAGGTCTGACCATCCAAAAGTATCTTGGAAGATTGTCCGTAATGGTTATGGGTCTTTGTGATTAGGGGTGATAACGAGTCAAGTCGGGTCAAGTTTTACATACCTTGACTCGACTCATTAAGATCTCGATTCGAGCTCGATTCAAGTCAGTCACAATTGAATCGAGCATCGATCGAGTTTTGACCAACTTGAATGAGTTTCGAGTTGAATTTCGAGTTCATATCGAGTTATTAGCGAGTTTTTCAATCGGCTTTACACCCATAAGATAGATTGTATTAAAAAATGAATATTTTAACCCTTTATTATGTCATACGAGTTTCAAGCGAGTCTTCGAGTCAAGTTTTGTGCATCTCGACACGGTCTCATTAACGCCTCGCATTGAACTCAAGTTCGATCCTAGCTAACCTGAGTCGAGCGTTGATCGGGTTTGACTGAGTGCAGCTCGAGTAGCGCACGAGCTATCTTACTCGAATAGCACCCGTACTTGTAATAAGGTAACCTAGATAATTATGAACTTAAATAAGAATGCAAAAATAGTGAGATGTAGCAATAATGAAAGCAATAAATGTGAGGCAACTTCAATAAAAAATAATTATTTGATCAATCCTCTAAACTTTTAGGGAACAAAAGATGACATTGGAATTGAGAGAAAAGGAGAAGATTCTAGAACATACTAGGTCTATACTTAACTATACTAGATAAGATTTCGAGATACACATCATGTTGAGTTGTGTATTTTCTTCAATGGTAGAGGCCTCCATTCGTAGATGCTTTGAGGACGTTTTTCTTGGATGGTTGACCACCTTCTCTACTATCCATTTCGTGCTCTTAAACTTAAGACACTTTCATTTCTACAGTTAAATTTCTTATGATGGTGGAATAATTCCAATGTGCATATGGGAAGTTGTTGAGACTCCATCCTGCCCGTGTTCTCTTTGTATCCATCGTCTCCACTTCTTTCTCAAATCTGACTTTTTGTTAAGTTGAGATTCTTAAATCTCGTAGCCTTCTACCTTCATTAATGTGGGCCTTGGATTTTCAATATGTAATAGAAGAAAGCTAATAGCTTTGAAACTCTCACGTAGTTGTGAGTGAATCAATTTCCTTCATTTTCCAATATTTTTGTGAACTTATTAATATTGGGTTAGAGCTTTAGCTAGTATCCTTATAGACCGAGATTATATGGTAGTAATTACACTCCCATCTAGAATCATCTATCGATAAGATGTATAAAATAATTCATGCACTCCAAAAGATAAAAGCCCCAAACAAGAGCAGAAGTGTGTTGCTAATAACATTAGATCAGTCGATGTACTTTCGAAATAGTATGTTGCTTAAACACAACTACACAAGAGATGGACTTAAATTTGCTCTTAGCGGATGTCACATTCAATATGAATGCATGATGTAAAAGCACTTTGGCTATTAGATTGATGCTCTTTTGTCAATGGAACTTTCTGCTCACCCCAAAAAAAAAAGAAAAAAAAAGTGTCGGCAATAATTTGTGATAGGCATCAAAAGCGTATATTATGTTGCTATTGTTATAGAAGACTACCCTATGGCCTAAAGGTTGTTGTTTCTTAACAGCATCAACAATGTTATCAATCTATAATCTTAATTTCAATAGGAAGAGACTAGTTGTATATAGGAATGACAATGCTTTATAAACTCTAATTTAAATTTGTTTTGTATTTTTTGTAGAATTTGGATATATGAAATTTTGGATCCAACAAATTTCTATTGAGTCTGGATCTTTTTTAGATTCAAACTAATCCGTGGATCCTTTTATTTTCGGACCCTGGTCGAATTAGGATTCATGTAGGTTGCATGGATCTAGTCTTGCTCCAATCTATTGTCATGCTTACCTATACGATTTAAGATTTTTTTTTTTTTGAAATTTTCTCTTAATGTTACTGTTTTACAAAAAAAAAAACACTGCTACCCTCTTTTTTTTTTAAACATAATTCTCTCAATACCATCCACTTCAACACAACCAACGCATTTGCTAAATGAAATAACGAAGGATTAAGAAAGAGTATGTTACTTGAAATATCGAACTCGATTGATTTCTCGCTACATGAAGTAACGAGATATCCACTCGCTTGGTTTAGCGAGAATGATTGGAGCTTGAACGAGTATTGGAATAATTGGCTAACCTTTTTAGTTTGCCTGGCACTATTATATATATAGAGTTATGAAAATCTATCTTTACAAACCTACTAAGAGTCTAATTACCAAATTACCCTAATACACCCCCTCAGTCTTTACGGGGAGGAAGCACGGATAGATTGGAACGATGTTTACAAAATAATTCAGAAGAAAGACCCTTAGTAAAAATATCAGCAACCTGCAACTGTGTCGGAACGTGCTTGACCTAAAGTCCACCTTTAGCAACCATCTCACGAACAAAATGATAATCAACATCAATGTGCTTACTACGATCATGATGAACAGGATTGGCATTAAGATACATAGCAGAAACATTGTCACAATAGAGAATGGTAGGCCGTCGATGCAAAAACCCTAAACCAGCCAACAATTGACGTATCCAAATTGTTTCGGCCGCAGTGTAGGCAACAGCACGATACTCAGCTTAAGTGGAAGACTTCAGAACAGTAGGTTGCTTCTTAGAGCGTCAGGAGATCAAATTCTTCCCTAGGAAGACAACATAACCACTAATAGAACGCCGAGTGTCAGGACACCCGGCCCAATCAGCCTCAGAATAGGCAACAGTCACTGTAGGAGAGCCAGTACTATGAAGAAACAGCTTATAATCAGAAGTTCCCTGCAGATACCTGAAAATTCTTTTCACAGCATGAAGGTGAGTAGTACGAAGCGCATGCATAGATTGAGAAATCGAATTAACAGCATAGCCAATATCAGGACGAGTCATAGTCAAATATTGTAATGCACCAACCATACTACGATAATCTGTGGAATCAGCAAGAAGTTCACCATCTGAGAGAGAAAGAGTGACACGAGAGACAACAGGAGTACGTACGGGTTTGACAGTATGAAGATGAAATTTCTGAAGGAGATCAACTACATATTTGTTTTGAGTCAACATCAAACCCTGAGGAGTACGTAAAACCTGAATGCCTAAGAAATAATGCAAATCACCCAAATCCTTCATAGCAAACTGTGAAGAGAGAACACTGATAAATTTCTGAAGCAAAGAGGAACTACTACCTGTAAGCACAATATCATCAACATATAGCAAGAGAATGATAATATGACCCCTGTGTTTGAGAGTGAACATGGAGGTGTCACAACTGCTGCACTTGAAACCAATAGAGAGTAGAAAGTTGCTGAAACGAGAGAACCAAGCTCGAGGAGCTTGCTTCAAACCATAAATGGATTTTCGTAACCAACAAACATGATGTGGTTGAGAAGGATGTTCAAAACAGGAGGCTGACACATATAGACTTCCTCATTGAGGAAACCATGAAGGAAAGCATTTTTTACATCGAGTTGACGAATAGGGCATTTAAAAGTAGCAGCAAGAGTTAAAACTAAGCGAACCGTAGTAGGTTTAATGACAGGACTAAAGGTTTCAAAGTAGTCAATACCTGTCTGCTGATGATTACCAAAAATAACAAGTCTGGCCTTACAGAACCGTCAGAATTATATTTAATCTTATACACCCACTTACAACCAAGAGCGTTTCTATTTGTTGTTGCAAGGCACAAGTTCTCATGTATCATTCTTAATTAATGCTTCATATTCATCACGCATGGCTTGTTGCCAGCGAGAATCTTTAGACTCTTGTTTAAAATTAAACGGTTCAGACTCAACAACATCAGTTTTTAAATCCAATAGATTCCTAGTAGAAATGATTCAAGTCTTTTAAACGAGTAGTCATGGTATGAACATTAGTAGGATCGACACACTAAGACGACTTTCTAGGACGCCTAAGGGGAGGGACAATGCTAGACGGGGAAGACACAAGAGGAAGATCAAGTGGAGGGGTGAAAGGCGAAGAAGGGAGAATAGGGAGAGGGTCGGCAGACCCCGCAGGCGCAGGCGAGGCCTGCGTCTGGCAGCAATTGCCAAAGGAAGGGGGGAAATGGCTGCGGGCGCGGGGGAAATGTGCACGCTAGAGCTGGCAGTAGCTCGTATACCCGCGGGCGCGTGTGAACCCTGCGGGCTGGCAGCAAGATGATGGGAATCATCACTAGCTGCTGCGAGCTGTTGCGGGGCTGACATCCCTACGGCACGCGTGCATCCAGCGGGCAGGCAGGGGGTTGCTGCATGTGCTCCCGTGACGCGGCGGGCTCGGGGGAGGGACTTGGTCTCGAGGACACATTCGAAGACATCATTGGGTCACTAGACAAAGGAAGACTCGGAAACCAAACTAAGGGGTCAAGAGACTCATCCATAGACGAACCAATGGGTGTGCTAGACACAAGAGAACGATAAGGAAATCTACGTTCACTAAACAACACATGACAACTTGTATAAACTTTGCCAGAAACAGGATCAAGACATCGATAACCCTTATAATTTGATGCATAGCCAAGGAAAACACATTGAATTACTTAGCCTATAATTTATTGATTTTAGGATCTAAAAACAACGGAAAACAGGCACACCCAAAACATTTCAACAACTCATAGGAGGGGGGACGGTGAAAAAGCTTAGCAAACGAGGATGAACCCTGCAATACCGAACTGGGAAGACGGTTTATCGTATAAACCGCCGTATAACACACATCAACCCAATATCGAGTTGGCAACTCAGATTGAATAAGCATAGTACGTGCCATCTCGATAATGGTTCGATGTTTCCTTTCTGTAATACCATTCTGCGCTTGAGTCCGAGCACAAGACTTTCGAAAATAAATTCTCTATTCACAGAAATGTTGTAGTAAAGGAGTGTTATTAAACTCACGTCCACCATCACTTTGGAAAAATTTAATTTTGGAATTAAATAAATTCTCAAAAAGTTTCTAAAAAGTTAAGAAGGTTGAATAGACATCAGATTTCAGTTTAAGTGGATATAGCCATAAAAAACGCGAATAATCATCAACAAAAACCACATAATACTGAAAAAAATTGATTCGATTTAACTGGCGATTGCCAAAGATCACTATATATCAAATATAAGGGATATGGGGCACGATGAGTCACATACTCAAAGGGCAAACGATGTATCTTTCCTACTTGCAATGAACACAATTGTCATGAAACTTAGAATTACATGAAATCAAGTTATGTGAACGAAAACTGCCTAAAACTCTAGCAGAAGGATGACCAAGGGGAGCATGCCAAACATCTCCAGACTCCTTGGTGGCAATGAGGGCAGGGACAGACGACTCTGGACAGACTCGGGAAGACTCTGAACAAACTCGGGAAGACGACTCTGACTCTAGAATGTGAGGCTGAAGAGGGTAGACACCATTCCTACTGATTCCCCGCAACAGAACCGCCCCTGTGGTCTTGTCCTTAACACAAACAGACTCGTCAAAACAGACTATGCAAGAATTATCATGACATAACTTTTGAACAGACATCAGATTATGTTTTAACTAGGGAACATGACACACCTTCGTGAGGCGAAGGGGGCGACTAGGGGAAGACAAAGTTAAATTTCCAAGTTTATTAATGGGAAGTTTCGTGCCATCACCAACAACAATAGAACTCGAACTAGTGTAAGGAAGAACATTAGATAGCTTACCATCCTGTGAGGTCATGTGAGATGCGGCTCCAGAATCTGGATACCAAACAGAGTCATTCGTTTCACCACCAACAGACAGTGCAGCTAGGGCACGTGTGACACCATCAGGAGAAGAAGGCACAAAGCTGTGATTGAAACGTTGAGGACAATAGGCTGCTTGGTGACCTGGATACAAACAAAGACCACAAGTATCTGAAGAAGGAGTGTTGGCTAAATTGTCGTTAGATGGATTACTTCCTGCTGAAGACAAATCATTAGCAATATAATTGGCACAAGAATAATTAACATAAGAAACATCATGAAAATTACCCATACCATTAGTGCAGCCTGCATTGCCACGACCACCCTGTCCTCCATTGCCGCGTCCTCCATTGTTGCCACGACCACCCTTGTTACGATCATTGTTCTGATTCTTGTTTCTACCACCCCCTTGACCTTTAGAATTCGAACCACCCGAAGAAGACGGTTGTGAACCTGAAGAGCCAGATTGAACAGCTACTAAAGCCTGATGGGTAGGAGAGGTCTCATCATATGCACGCTTAGCCTTAATGCGTTGCTCATGCTGAAGTAGCTTGGGGCGAAGATCATCAAACGTCAAGGACGATTGAAATTGTAACAAAGTAGTGACAAGAGCATCATAATCACGATCTTGATCCAATGCAGTCAAGGTATACTGAACAAGATCATACTGAGAGACAGGACACTGAATAGCAGCTAAAGAGTCAACAATAATCTTAATTTCACGCAGAAAAACCTCCATAGTCTGTTGTTCAGGATTTTTCATATGACTTAATCTACCTTTCAGTTCCATAGACCTAGCCATACTATCATGTAAAAATCTAGATATCAAACGATTCCAAATTTCAATAAAAGTATGTAACTCATGTACATCAAGCATAACATCACGGGACAATGTAGCATACAACCACAATTTAATTTGTTGATCTAGACGTAAATACTCGTAGAATTGCGGATTAGGTGCAGAATTGCCAAGATGATCAACACAAGTAGAAGAAGGTATAGAAACAGTACCATCAACAATACCAAGTAACTGATGAGTTAATAGGAAACATGTAACCTGAGTTTTCCATACGAGAAAATCTTCTGGAGTCGTTAACTTTATGGTCACAAAACGTGTGATGTCGTGATTGTTAAATTGATGTGCAAGCAATGGCGGAGGAGGACCAAGAGGCGACTGCGTATGCGGAAAGGACGCATAAGAACTTGACGGAGCCCCAAAATCGGGTGGAAAACGAGGAGGTGCACTCGTCGAAGGCGATCCACCAAGAAGGGGGCTGTGTTGGGCCAGCAATGAGGGTTGGGCCTGCGCCTGGGGATAAGCGGTGGACTGCTGGTGCAGCCAGGACGCGCCACCAAGTCCCGTGGCTGCAGTGAGGCTGCCAAAGGAGAGGCGGGGCTGCACAGGAATCTGTGGCTGCGTTGAAGAGGCAGCCATGGTTGCGGTTGATAGCAGCGACGCAACACGCGGGTTGTGTACCGGCGTGGCGGGCTGCTTTGGCCGGCGGGAGAGTCTGACGGAGCAGAGGTGCCGGCGGTGGCCATGAGGTGGTGTTTAAAAAAACGAAACGTGAAGCTAGGTTTAGAGTTAGGGTTAGAGATGAGCGGAAGAGAGAGAAAAAAAATTCTAAACCTAAGCTCTTGATACCATGAACGAGTATTGGAATATTTGGCTAACCTGTTTAGGTTGCCTGACGCTGTTATATATATAGAGTTATGAAAATCTATCTTTACAAGCTTACTAAGAGTCTAATTACTATATTACCCTAATAGAGCTTTTCTTTAAAAGAATGAGTTTTATCATTGAAGGCTCATATCTCACAAATTGATTTAACGGGAATGTCTGGAGCCTTTTCTTAATATGCCATAATTACACTGGTAAACCTGTCACTCCTACCCATTTCAACACCATAACTCCAAATAATTTCAATACACTACTCCATTTCCAACTCTGACAAACAATATCCAACTCCACAAACCAACTCAAGGACCATAAAATCAAACAACGAATAAAATTTCAATACAACCCAACACATCTAATGTTCCCTTTTTTCTTCAGCAATGTGGCTCATAAATTAGGAATGGACTTCTCTATCTCTATAATGACATCAAAAGAGGGACGGATTGTAGTGGATCGTCGACGACAAGTAAGATGTTGAACTAGAGATGAAGAGATTGTAACAGAGGGAGGGGTCGAGGAGGTGGTTAAGGATTAGGTGTTTGGGGCAGTGAGTAGCCTAATAGTACATGGTCGAGGAATAGGGCGTGGGCGTTGGGCCCGGAGGACGGTAAGGTGCTCGAGCCACACTTGATGAGAACGTCGAGTTGTTGAAGAGGAAGACGATGCAATCACTACTGACGAAACTCTTGATGTCATAGGCTAAGCTTGTGCTACATCTGTGAAAGAATAGTTGAATTCCAGCCCATAATACATGCCTGACGCAGATCTTTGGCAAGCTACACAGCTAGCTATACAAAACTGATGTGCCAACTCAAGCGGCATATCGCAAGCATTGCAATTCCAACTAACATATATGCAAATAAACTCCCCATCACTCATAAATAGTAGCATTTTGTCAAATAAATATCAAAGCCTCAATTCTCATTCATGTTCACAATATCATGTATTAGCATTTTGTTAAATTGATCTCAAAGTCAAATTAAACTCCCCAAATCACTTGCAATTAGCATTTGTCAAATTAAAAGTCTCAATTCTAGTTCGAAAGCATACTTATCTCTAGAAAAAATTCCTTAATCTATATCAACAATATAGGCTTCTCCGTCGAAAGACAAAGAGGAAGGTGTGGGGGGGTGGGCTATCCATATCTTGCTAGGTGAAGTATCAAGATTAAATGCTTCGCCACTTTGTTTAGCGAACTCATTTTGAATATCGCGCTACTTTAATTGGCGAGATATGTTCATAATTCGGTGTTTTGTTTAGCGTTGACACGCTAACGTAGACGGTATGAAGGAAATTATTTTGAAATAAGCCGTACCGGGGATAGGGAGAGAAAATTTTGAGTGAATTACGAATGAAATTCTGGTGATGTGGGCTATCCATATCTTGCTAGGTGAAGTATCAAGATTAAATGCTTCGCCACTTTGTTTAGCGAACTCATTTTGAATATCGCGCTACTTTAATTGGCGAGATATGTTCATAATTCGGTGTTTTGTTTAGCGTTGACACGCTAACGTAGACGGTATGAAGGAAATTATTTTGAAATAAGCCGTACCGGGGATAGGGAGAGAAAATTTTGAGTGAATTACGAATGAAATTCTGGTGATGTGGGCTATCCATATCTTGCTAGGTGAAGTATCAAGATTAAATGCTTCGCCACTTTGTTTAGCGAACTCATTTTGAATATCGCGCTACTTTAATTGGCGAGATATGTTCATAATTCGGTGTTTTGTTTAGCGTTGACACGCTAACGTAGACGGTATGAAGGAAATTATTTTGAAATAAGCCGTACCGGGGATAGGGAGAGAAAATTTTGAGTGAATTACGAATGAAATTCTGGTGATGTGGGCTATCCATATCTTGCTAGGTGAAGTATCAAGATTAAATGCTTCGCCACTTTGTTTAGCGAACTCATTTTGAATATCGCGCTACTTTAATTGGCGAGATATGTTCATAATTCGGTGTTTTGTTTAGCGTTGACACGCTAACGTAGACGGTATGAAGGAAATTATTTTGAAATAAGCCGTACCGGGGAATTTTGTTTGTAAAACTACATTATCTAAGGAAAAATTTCCTCTTTATCTTGGTGGTCACTAATAGAATATGTGACTTCGTTTTCTTCGATCAAGAATTTTATGCTCCTGCAAAACTTGATTATCTATATATATATTAAAAAGCGTAAGCATAGATCGCAATCCGCCACGTGTCACTCTCCCTTCTTTTCAACAATATTTAATCAACGTTATTCTCATAAAAAAGGTGCAAATTGTTCATGATAAGCTTCGATCCCGCGACCTCGAGTATGGAAGATAAATGCGTTAACCATTGCGCCACTACATTATTGTTGGTTATTTTATCAATAGTAATAATGATATTATATGTTTTCAATGAATAATAATAATGAAGTTACAATATTTAAATAGTAATTACGAATAAAACTACTGATTTGTCTTAAATTAGTAAAGTATAATACAGATAAATCTCAGATCATCGCCTGGGCCTAAATACTAGTTTATGTTAAAAACCCTCAAAATCCAAGTCATCTGTAAATCCCACAACTTATTCTAAGATTTCTGGGAATCCAACTCTCCAGTTTGCACTATCCTCATCAGGGTACCATCTAGTCAACGTCTCACTATTAAATGTTATTAGAGAACCAAACAACCTAATTATAACATAAAATTAGACTAAACCCACAATATCCTAAAAAGTTCATTCCATTTCACAGTAAGCTAGCATTATTTCGAGATTTCTCGTACCGCTTAGCCGTCTTGTCCGTTATCAGCAGGTAAAAAGCTACACCTTAGTGTACGTACATTTACGTAAACACAAAATATCTTAGCCAGATGAGTATAAATTAGCCAAATAAGTATGAATTTTTCAAATAAAAAAGGAGCCAAATGAGTAAGAGTTTTGCAAATGAGTGTTGAGCCAAATGAGTATGAATTTTCCAAATAAGTTTAAATTATCCTGATGAGTATTAATTTTGCAAACAAGTATGAATTTTCCAAACAAGTATAAACTTTACAAATGAGTATGAGTTACCTAAATGACTATCAAGTCAAATGAATATGAGTTTTCCCGATGAGTATAAGTATGAAACCAAATAAATATGAGGTAACTCATTCATATGAAGTCAAATGAGCATAAACTAGCTAAATGAGTATGTGTTACCAAAATAAGTTACCTTAGTGAATAGCAAATCATTCATATATTTAGTAACAATTTTTAAATGCATAAGATTTAGAAATTACAAATCAATCAAACTTTAAATTTTTGTTTTTTCACATAAGGGATATCAGGAAAAACATGTAATCATATTTTTGCTCACTCCTCTTCTAGTACAATTTGTGTCTGTAAAACGGTTAATCATCAAATTAGTAAAGCAAATTTGTAGGCGAGTTTCCATCCCCATGGTCCCCCATCAAAGCTGCCAAACAAACCATCGCAAACGATCTATGGTCTATATTTGCATATATGCAGTACAACATATACAACTAATACAAGGCCTTTATTATTAGTAGTAATAACTAGTAGTCCGAAACAACGACATTCGTACAATCGTACTCTTGCTTGTATAACTATCAGTTCTTTTATATTTTGTACTTTTGTACTGCTTATTAAAATCCCTCCCAAATTTGCCAAAATAAGTAAGCAAATAGTAAAACATATCCTCGAACAAACAGCTCTTCCACCTCCAAATCACAAAAAAAAAGTGCACAATTTCACAGAAGATGAGACTTTACAGAGTGTTAGCTTAGATATTTGTCATATTCTTCAGCTCAAAGATAAAAAGTGGCCAAAAGTTCTTGTCCATAATCACATGGGATACAGCCCCACATCTCTATGGTATTCTCCAGAGGAGAGAGAAAAATGGTATGGAGGTGGAGACCATTGAAATCGCATTACCATCAAAGAAAGGGAAATGGGGGCCCACCCACATGCAAGTGGCGATCAAAGTTGCCAATTCTTCACTCACTTTCAAAGAGTGAGATGGAAAGAAAGGGATATTAATTAAGGAGATGTTCATGTTATGGGGCTCCTTATGACAGCACAGTAATATAACATGGTGGATTATCTTAGGATTCAGGGGGTGAGAACCCAGATTCAGAAACTTTATAATCTCCATAAGATCCATCAATAGCACAATCAATTTCAGATTACAGATACATGGAATGAAACGGTTTTTCCGAGAAACAGGACCGCTCCCAGTCCCCCACAATGTCCAGATGAAGGGGGAAAAGAAGAAATTGCATGATCAACTAATATAATGTTATTAACAAGCTGTTTTTTGAGTTAATAATCATAAATACTATAATGCTGATAAATATGATAATTATGTAGGAATTCAAACCTTCTAGCCTTAAGTTTGTTAGGAATTTTATTCCTGCTGCTGGTAAGCTTTTCCTGTAGGTTGGATTCATCACTTCCCGTCCTAATCAGACAACCAAGGCCAGTACACATGAGCTGAATAATAGCTAAATTTGAAGAAAATATATAGCTGATAAAGATAGGATACTGATACAAACCTACTGAACTATGGACCATAAAAAAAAATTGATTGAAGTAGGGAAGTGTACAACAGTAGAACAAACTATGAGAACAAAAATAAAGTTAGTGATATCAAAGTTGTAAATTTATCTAAACCACTAATACAAATGAAACAAGAACTTCTTATGATGTCGGCGGGGAAGGTTCCCGTAGAAATATTATTGATCTTCATTCTTTCTAGTGGTTTAGGTATCCAAAATTCCAAATTCAACATCACTAAGTCTATATGTGTAAGCATAATATATAGTTTAGTCTTTTTCATTGTACGTACTTCCTTTGTTCAACCCGATTTTCTTATGGCCCGTAATACAGTCTACTTTTATCATTCAAAAGATATAAGGAGCAAAAACCTGGTTGTGGCATTTTGATTCAGTTTCTACGGAAAACATTCACATGCCCAAACAATTGTCCGTGGGCAGTCAAGGCTCTCAAGTCTCAATCCCAGAAGCTTTTTAAGGTCTTAGTTGTCGTTCTGATTCTCCGGTAAATCTGCGAAACTCTTCAGCACCTAGAGTAGGAAAAAAGCAGAATAGTAAGATCATCTAGAAGTGCCAAACATTAAAAAAAGTGATTGTGATTTACCTCATAGAGGTACCAAGAAGCGAATGCATCTGTTGCTGCATACTGTAACTGTGGCTTTGAAAGGAAATCAGCTTCCCAGTTTCCTAGTCGAATTTTGTTAGGCTTCAAGAGCTGCATACAAATGTTCGATTAAATCTGCAATTGGTAAATTTCTATGTATTGGTAATCTTAACTTTCACAAAAGCATATATCACAGCCAAAGTAATCAAGAAAAAGGTTAAGCTATTGAATATTGCAAACGAAATCTAGGTTGCACAGAAACAGATGCAAAAACAAAACAGATAACGAGAGTACATACGCAGAAAAAGTGGAAAACCCTATCTTGGAAATTAAGGACAGGAAAGAAAACATAAAAATTATAATCATTTGTTAATAAATTACTATAAAATAATTTAGAAAGCGCTTATTTTCCTCTTCACTATTTTTTATGAAGATAAAACGATGTTCTTGACTTTCTTTTCTCTTCTTCTTCACTTACCTTACCGATTTAATTAGAAAAGGTTTATTTTATGTGGGGATTTTAGCTGTAGAAGATGTCTAAGTACCAATAGCAAAATTAACTTAGAAGTGACAATGAACATCAAAAAGGACATGTCATTTGGAGTGTCCCGCCACGTGTTGAAGTGTGTCCGACCTCTGTTGGTGTTCAATAAGGGCCGGATACCAGACACGCCGCTCACTTGAAGTTTTGGTGCAAACTTGGTTGGAACATATGGAAAAAAATTCGCAGCACTCAAAAGACAAGAGTTGTTCTCGGTGACAACAAAATTTATTGTAGAATCAAGAACCTCACAAACACATATTTTCCCTTAACACTTCATCAAATGCTTCAATACTCAAATGGATAACTAGATGCTGGTCATAGCACAGAAACAGCATAATCTTACATTTAGGCTTCACAGTGAGACTTAAACTAGGACACTAAAGGTAGACCGGAATATAGCTTTCAAAGCAAATAAAGCTGAGATTGCAAATTCTCCGTATACCTATACCTAGAGCTAAACTATCAGAAGAGCTTTGAGTGAAAACAGCCCTTTCTCGATCTAATGTTTTCGAGCCATATAATTCATCATCACATCTGCGAAAAATGTAATTTATTATTGTTGTTTCTTAATGATCCTTCATGAATCAACGCAAGACAAAAGAAACAGGCTTCATTGAGATCTCTATTCAAGGGCTTAAAGACGGAAGAAACAACGCACCTAATTTGGCTAACAGTAAAATCCCTTGTGATTGTAAGTTAAAGAGCTTTTCCAAACAGTACATCTCGCATAAAACCAACCTTGACGATATGGATTTGAATGCTACTTTGACTCAAGATGAGCCTATTGTATTATTAATGGAAGCCATGGGATTTAGTTTAAGTTCCAATCAAGCTTTTGTAACTTAATTGACTTGGGTTGAGGAAGATGTTCAAGTCAAGTAGTTGAGTCTATAATGAAGAGTTTGCTTACAGGTTTTTACCTTTTCACTTGAAAAAGGTTTTTCTTGTTTTAGGCTACATTCTGTTATTTAAATATTGTCATTTAATTATTGTTAAGTCAATAGTCAAAGTAGAGAAGTCAAGAGTCAACAATATTGATCAAGATGGCAAATTACAGAAGAAAGAAGAAAGTGAACACAAGAGAAGAAAAGTCAACGTATGTAGCGCCTACAAGGGAGTCAACAAGGGTACAACCTTGGACAAAGTTTCTTCCTACATTTAAGGAAGGGTGTTGAAGAAGATAAGAACACGCAAGCGTGTGACTTGGCGTGCAAGGCAAGTTTTTAGGCGCATAGGGTTAGTATTTACTTGGATAAGGTTTTGTAACAAACTTTCCTATTTTCAAAGGAGTTTGTTCGCATAAGATAAGGCTAATGTGTGGTTTTATCCCTTATTATTTTCGGCCAACAAGCGGTTTTGTTTTCCTTTTCCTACTAGGGTAAGTGAAGGACTTGTCCTATCTACCTTAGAGTTTGTTTACTATATAAGGGGCCATATGAATATATGTCAATAAAGTTAAGTATTATTGAGTGTAAACACAACTAGTTTTCTAAAGAGTTTTAAATTCATTGTGTGAGATTAAAATCCAACATTTAAAAATTCTCGGGAGTGTTTATTATAAAGAGTGCAATTTACTAACGTTCATGAGTGTTCTTAGTAGAATTGTGAGTTATTTGTCATTTCCAGAGTGTTCATGCAAATATCATATCTTGTTACTTGTTACTTGGAATTTTCGGACTTAGTGACATTTATTAGGATCTTTGCTTTGGTTCTTTGGATTGTTTTCTCTACTTGGGAAGGCAAACGCTTCCCTTGATGTTTGTTGAGCTTACGAAATGAGGGAAGAGATTCGACGACTCAAGAACAGCACTACAAAAATTGTTAAAATCAGTGATCCATCAAAAAAGCTACAAAATGGAAAAAGACAATGACCACCTATTATGATCCCCCAGTTGGCAGGGGAGTCACAGCAAAGCCCAAAGGAACAATGTCGATGAGAAATTTATGCATACAAAGATGCAAGTTCATCTCCCAAGTTTATGCTACCTTTTATCCTTAAGAAGAAAGTTACAAAAAACCCAGAAGATGTGAAACTATTAAACTAACCTGCATAAACATAGTTCTGGTGAATGTAGAGTAAATAAAAAAAATAAAGCATTTTAGAAATGGAAGTTAAAGAATCGGCTTAAAGAGAAGATAGATGTCAAAATAATATAAAACATCAGGGGAGGCAATAATCAATAATCCGTAAAAACTAAAGGTACCCATTAATTACTTGTTTGCAAGTAAATGTTTCAACCAGAGAAGACAGACTCCACTGCTTAGGGACTCCACCAAGCTTTTGATTGGCCAGAGTGGATAGATCTTCCACAGATTGAATAGACACATTATGATCATGGAAGACTTTAACAGCATCATTGTAAATACCGACTCCAACCTGCGAATAAAACGATGAATTTATTAGTAAAGAAGAGGATCGTGGGAGAGTTAGATTCCAAAGCTCAACATAGGCAGCACAGGACTGTTAAATTCAAAACCTTGATCAATGTAGAATCTTCAAGAAGAGATTGCAGGATGCCAGGGATTCCAGAATGAATAATATGCAATACATAACAATGAGTCATATTCCCACATATTTGCATGACTGCAGCTTTTCCCTGTGGATTACCTGTAACGTTCAATTCTAGTGAATAGGAAGCAAAGGCTCAAAAACACTTTGATATTAAGCATCTACATCCATACAAGCCAGTGAGCAAAGAGTCCAATCAAATTCTATTGAAACAGCTCAAAAACCTTCTACCTCCCTTAGAACCACAAAATGCAGCCAACCAGCAATCATACAAAAATAGGAGGATGAGAGTGATTCATAAAAGTGACATACATTTATAGATTTCTTTTTTTCTTTCTTTTTCTTGTTTTTGAGAGAAGCCCCAGGGAAGATATATCAAATCTTAAGAAAGTAGGGTTCAACAGAACAAGAAGGAAAATTATCAAGCAACATACGTCTACCTAATTCCCATGGTTAGAAAAGAGCCAACTCATGAGCTGCGCTACTCTAATATTTTCCGACAAGCAAACGACCCGACGACATTATTAAAGATACTAGCTATTTGCATAGTATCAGCTATGATTAGATGAAACGAGCTGCATCCATCCGCTTTGTTCTTCAGAGCATTTATTGCCTCCTGGCAATCACCTTCCACAACAGCACTACGGACATCAAGCTCTGCTCACACTCAAGCCCCGTCAGCACCACCTTTGCCTGGCACACCTGTGCTGTGGGCTCCAACACCACTCCAGCCTGCACTGCTACACACCATTTTCAAGACCCATCATTGTCCCGAAGCGCCAGCACAAAACCAGTCCCATCGCCGAAAAGCACAACATCATCTACGTTAAGCTTCACAAGCTTAGACAGTGTGTATCACACGCACCCAGCTGCTGCTGCTGCCCAATTCCTTCCTGCCTGGGCTCAGTTTCTTGCTGCAGCTCTCCGCAAAGATTATCAATATACTCCACAAGTTGCGCTAGGTTGCAGATGTCACCTTCCAAAGTCAACCGAATCGGGGCACCCTATAACGCCAACACGTCAGAATCAATGGGCACATTTACGCCTCATCAGCATGTCCATGCTAAGAGTCAATCTCCCCCTCCTTCATTTACACAAACTCACGAAGGAAGAAACAACAGAAGCAATACTAAAGGCCAGAAATGAAAGAATGACAGCAAGGAATAATTGTGAGTCACTAGAAGTAAGGGGTAATTATGTAATAGCCTAAATAGTTAGTTACCAACTTCCTGGAGGTAATCTTTTGTAATAAGTCGAAGGGGGAATGGGAGAAAGAGATCAGAGAAGAATATTGTAAGCTCATGCTCATTAGGAGAGGCCTAACCTCTCGAAAGCTAGGATTGTATTAGTTGGTCATTCGGATCTTCAATACAAAATTGGTGTGTGGGTGTATTTCATTTCTTAGCAGTCCACATTGGGCTCCTAACCTATCCAAAAAAAAATCACCTGACTGGACACCCCTCAGGCCCCCTTTGAGCCCAAAAACATCCCACTCTCTCACGTTCGTGGACGCTCCACAAGAGCATGAAATGTTGACTCCACTTCAACGCCACACGCGCAACCACACAACCGATCACGTCTCAGAAAGTGAGTTGAAGGAAAGGAAAAATAATGAGAGCACAAAAGAGAGGGATAATACCCTTAAATAGCACTCACAATTTCACAACAACGTCAAGAGAGGAAGACATACAAAAGAAGATCAGACGAAACATTCAGAGATAAAATTTCTCCCTCATAAAAGCTCTTTAAACTCAGTCATCTTGAAATACTAAATTACAGCTTCTGAACCAGGAATCAACTCAGAACTAAGGATCATGTTCATCCAGACAACTTCTCGATAGAAAGGACTTAACGAAAATATAGACAGACAGTGCCTTTCATCAGCAAGTAGCTTTTAATAATTATTATTTCATACGTATATAAGAAAAGAAAAAATTATTGAAAAAAGTAATATGGCATCAGATTAGTGATTAGCTTAAGTAATGCTCCCGCTGCGCCTTTCTTCGGCCAATTGTCAAATACCTCCAATACCATGTGGGATCTTGTCAGAGTCATTTCAATGTGTATTTCAAAATATCAATTTTTTATAACTTTTACAAATATGTAATTAAAGATATTAATGGTTAAAGTATGCATTGGAAAATAAGAAAAAGAAATCAGGAAGATAAAAGAGGAATAGAACATATACTTAGTAGGTTTCAAAATTTGTCACGTAATGCATTCACTAATTACAATTTTTTCCACACGACTCTAAATCAAGGTAAAATCTTGACCACCAAGTAGAATTAGTAATTAAAAACGCAATTTTAAAATAAAACCAGCAGGAAAGGAATTAAGGCAAACTTGAGTTGATATTTTTATATCTTTTTATATATTCATTCTTACTCAAGCTCACATGTCTCACAATGTGGAAAAAACATAATCCATTATAAAGATGAAGAAAGCAATTGAATGAAACCAAAATCAAATGCATCTAAGTTAAAAAAAAAAAATTGTAATTTTGGATGATTCAATGTGGTTCAATGCCTTCAAATGTTAAAAGAAGACCTACTTTTCCCTTTCCTTTTCACTTCGTGTAAACGTCAACAAGGGTGCATTCAACTCTACTAAAATAAGCTCATGTGAACTTATTAATCGTAATAGGACGTGATGAGGCCAATTTTACCTTATATTTACACCAAATTGCAACTATCAACCTGATTAGACTAGACCTACCCTGAAACTTTTTTATTGCCCTTTTATTTAGGTGTAACTTGACTCGGCATAAAAGAATAGGGCTACGCCTCTAAGGCGCAAGCCACGAGGTGCAAAAGGAAGTTGCCTATATGGCTTGAAGCCATACGGTATTGTTGAAGCAAAGCTTAGGCATAGGCGCAAAAGGTTCACCTTTGGGGTTCCTAATTCACAGTAGAGCAAAATAAGTCATGAATCTATGGTTCTTCTTGATTTTATTTTTTGAAAACTAGGATATATTTTATAGGATACAATATAATTGAAGCAGTAATATGGAAAAATTAGTGATACTTAACACTTCTTAACAAAATACATGATTATGGGTAATTCAATGATGCAAGTCAAGGCTCAAAGTCAACTATATGCTACTTACAACACACATCTTTTCTCATACAAATCTTCCTTGTTTATAACTCTTCTCTTCTTGCAAACCTCACGAAATATAAACAATCCTCTCAAAATTAGAGAAAGCACATGAACACAAAAATAGAACGCACACAAAAGACAAAAATAATATGAACACTTCATATTTTAGCATGGTCTCACCAATTGTATAGTACTCCCCCTGTGGCTTTTCGTTTTGTTTATTTGGGACATTCAAGTCAAAGTTGAAGAATTTCTACCATTTTTACTAAGCTATAAAGAAAAAAAAACATGTCATATTCATTTAATTTGTATAAATGTGTAGTTTAAGAATATATGTGCATTTATGGTGAAAATATGTGCATTTGGAGACTATGCAAAAGCAAATAGGTAGATAGAAACGATATAGAGGGAGTACCTTTTATCTTTACGATTGGACCTGCCATCTCCTTTCACATCTATTTTTCCATTAAAATAATGGTATAGTAACACCACTTTCTCGGTTTCTCCCATCGGATTTACTTTTCTATTAATATTAACAATAAATAAGTCAACTACAACTTATCTCCTAAACTTTGTGCAAAGTGCTCTCAAATTATTATGGGAGTGGGGAGTGCTAAATCTAATCACGCAAACTGCGGATAATGCTAGTCTAAAATACTAAAGAATTCTAGTAATTAGGTTCCATTATTGTACCTATATATATGTATCTAGAGAGAGGCCCTATATATTGTCCCCTTGGGGGGAAATTTAGCATCATATGATCATAATTTATATGCAATATGTAAGGTTCATGAACCTCTCCCCGAGTCTCGAGAAAATTGGATCAAAACCAAAGGTTGTCATTGAAATTATATTCAGGTTTGAAAGAACTCTCAAAAAGGATTATTTGACTCGAGGGTGTAGGGATTATCATCATGACTATGCTTGAAGGCTTGTGGGGAAAATCTAGGATTCGGAAAAAGCACCGCCAAAACCCTTTATTCACAAATAGTGCAAAGCGGTCATTGATAAGGTTGACATGTAGGCAAGCTTGGAATGAATTCATGTTTAAACACATGGGCCGTGAATAAAGTTACTTATTAGCATATAAACTTATGCATTAGCCTAAAGTGATCCCGAGGAAACTTTTACAACGGTTCTTATTTCTTACAAGCATTGAGCAACATCCTAGATCCGCCAACTCTAAAGCTAACCACTCACACCAACTAGGTGCTCAAGAAACACTAAAAGATCAATGTCTAAGGAGTTTACGACGTGAAATATGTAAGCAAATATTTGGACCCATTTATCATGAATTTAGAAACTACGGCATCCCAATTTTGGACTAGGTAACACCATGTGTGTGATAGTGTCTTTAAAAAGAGGAGAGAGATTTTTCATTCCTCAGCACTTTAGCAGGAAAGACAAGGCCATGAGGGGGGATTGAGTGGAATAGAACTGACTGGCTCGGAGAGTTCTATAAACCTTTGATTTTTTCTATATATGTCGGGCCTGAGCTCCCTAGAACAATATGCTAATGGGCAGGTTTAATGGGCCTCCTACCCTCCTCCGACGTGATAATTTATAAGGACAAAAGGTGAGAGTTGGAGCTGAAGATGCGTAAATGAAATCATAACTCTTGTGAAGTGTGAACCTCTAATACTTGATGATTCGCGTAGAGCACATAAGCAAACAAGCAAGAAGCCAAAAAGAAGGACATTAAACTTGGTAAGCTTGCAAAAGCAACATTAAATGATGATGTTTTTTTTAATTAACCTCGAACAAAGCTGGGTTTCCACTCAATGTCCAGTCCAAGTACAGCCTTGCCTGTTTCAAGTTTTCTTGCCTCCAACATTTTCAAAATTTGCAATGTAGCTTCCTCTATCTCCTCTTTCGTCCGGGAATACACAATGCGGCCCCCAAAATTCATTGCAGGATACTTCATTGCCACATTCCCTAGCAAGCAAGCTTACAGAAATTCAATCTATTGCAAACCTCAATTCCTAAATTGCTAACAAAGCCATTTAATTTTTCAAGATATAATCACATTTATAAATATGAAATTATATTAACCTAAGAAGAAACCTTTGCTCAAGAGGGGGAGAAAATGGGGATCCCACTTTGCAAGATTCAGAATCAATGTCAAACTACTAGGTCAATTCATGATCCTCACTTGACCCCATATAAAGATTTCGGTTTTTGAAAATAAAATTAACCATTGAACCCCGACAAAAATTTAATAATTACGGTTTGACACCACTAAATAATTATTCGAAGATCCGCCACTGTGACAATGCCATTAAATTACCTTGGCGGAAAGTCCGTTTTCCAGAGCAAGGGGTTAGAGAGAAAGATCCTGAAGTTTGAGGTGAACCCAGTTGGGCATTAGAGCAGAAAATAGAACCGGGTAAACGACGGCGGGTTTTGGGCCGGGCATGGGTTTCGTCGTCGTTAGAAGATGAATTGGCACGTGGGGTTTTGATCGAGGAAGACGAAGAAGGTGAAGAATTTACAGAAAATGATGAAGCTGCTGCTTCAAAAGCTGCTTCAATGGCTTCTAGCTCCTCGTTAGAAAAGGGTTTATCCCAATCATCAACACTTGTTTGAAACTGAATTGCTGCCGTCGATGTAGTAACCGCTGTTTCTGTAGTTACATTCGATGGAAAATGGGATTTCTCAGAAGAATTTCTCATCTTTGGAGGACTTTCTGACCTTCTTTTCAAATTTGGAGTTCCAGAATTGGAGTTCTTTTTTTTTTTTTGAACCGTCCGCCAAAAGCAATTCTACCTTGAGGGCCGCCCAGTTCCTATTGGTATATTTATAAATTTAGGTATTACTCCCTTCGTCCCCAAAGAATTTTCCATTTCTTTTGGGCACAAAGTTTAAGCAGTGATGTTAATATGGGGCCTAGTTTTTATTTTAAAATGGAAAAATAAGGTAATGGGTATTTTTTAGAATTGTTTATTAAGAGACAGTATGGGGTCAAATACTTTTTGTAAGGAAAATAATATTATAGTAGGTGGGCCATATCCAAATAAGGAAATGGGAAATGTAAATGGGACAAACATAAATGAAAAAATGGGAAATCCTTTAGGGGATGGAGGGAGTATATACTATGGATAATATAGTATATTTATATAAACTTTAAGGTATATTTTCTAAATAAATTTAGAATTTAATAAAATTGTAGTTTATTTAGAAAATGTAGTATATGTTTTTAGACATTGTAGTATATTACTATCTGATACACATCTATCAGATAGGAACTAAGCATTTCCCATTCTACTTTAGACCACTAGTAATGCTAAGGCTCACGATTCCCTTCCAAATCTTCTCTTTCCTACTCTCTTTTTGCTACATCAGATTCCACTAATCTTTTTATTTACTTTTCAATATTTCAAATACCTTCCTCCAATCCTAATACTCCAACGGGACGTTTGGTATGTGGGAATGGGAGTTTGGGGATTAAAGGGTGAGAGTGAGATTGAGAATTGGTAGGTGGGATAAGGACAAACTAATCGATATCCCTTGTTTGGTATAAGTTGGGAATAAGGTAGGATTAAATGATAATTGTACGTAGATACCCTTACTAACTCTCAACCCCTTTCTTTTCATTAAGGGTAAAAGAGTCATTCTCTTACAAAATTTAATCTCCCTCCCTAATATCTGCCCCCTAGGTATTATTTTGGTGGGATTAGAGGAGGTTTAATCTCATTCTCAATCTCATTTGAATATAGCTATCCCCCCAAACAAACATGGGAATACTACCCATGGGGATATAAATTCTCAATCCCACCCTTTAATCCCCTTAAACAAAGAGCCCCAAATACTCTATTCATGTGTACCTCATCTATTTTTCTCTCTCTTACTCATAATTTAACCATATATTTACATTTTGTTTTACTCATGTTAATTTATGATGAACAACATTAATTTAATTATATAATAATTACTATATATTAATTGTCGTTGTGTCGATAATTAGGATTATTATGATCGGCAATTATGAAATATAACAATTACAAAGAAGAGCTTTTAGAATTATTAGAGCAAATGGGATGATAATTAAAGATAATGGGAAGAATATAAATTTTCAAGTGGATAGAATATACTTAAAATTGGGCTCTATTTATAAAGAAAAAAAATTAATAACATTGGTGTAATTTTATTTGGGAAAATTGCCTAGAATAATGTAACCTTTTGGCGATTCGCAAATAATAATGCAACCTAAAGATTATTCTGGAATAATGCAACTTTTATACCCCATTTATTTTAAACAGGACAAAACCGGTTATGACTTGAAGAATAGGTAAAATGGACACTTGTCGCATAATAATTGGCTCTTATAAACAATTTTAAAAAGTAAAATAATAACAAAATAACAAAATAAAATAAAAAAAATCAAACCCACCCCTTCCCCCACCGTCAGCCCTCTCTCTCCTCCCCATCCACATCCCACCACTTCATTTTCCTAGGCACAAACCACCAGAGCCACCGCCGACCTCACCCCACCCCATTTTCGCCGGCGAGGCTGGTCTGAGCACCGAGGAGGAGAGAAGACATCGTTCGTGGTGGCGCAGCGAAGGCGGGGGGAGGGGGTTTCGTGGTGGGGAGATAAGTGTGGCGTTTCACAGAAGGCGCGGGGGGGAGGTCGTCTGGTGGTGGGGAGGTGTTTGTGGCGTTTCAGGCGACGACGAGAATTGAAAGAAAGAGAAGGGGAGGTCGCCGGTGATGGGGAGGTGAGTGTGGCGTTTCAGGCGACGACGAGGATTGAAAGAAAGAGAAGGCGGGGGGGAGGTCGTCCGGTGGTGGGGAGGTGGGGAGGTGAGTGTGGCGTTTCAGACAAAGGGGGTTTTGTCCGGTGTGGGGAGGTGGGGGAGGGTGGGGCTGGGGTTGGGGTGGGTGGGGGAGATTGGGGCTGGTGGGGCTGGGGTGGGGGTGGGGAGGGTGGGCTGGGGTTGGGGAGATTGGGGCTGGGGTGGGGTGGGGGGTGGGGAGGGGTGGGCTGGGGTTAGGGGGGTTTTATTTTTTATATTTTTTTATTAATATATTAATTAAAATTTAAAGTCTTAAATAAAAAATTACTTAGGGTTCAGGTTACAGGTCATTTGTCCTGTTTAAAATAAATGGGGTATAAAGGTTGCATTATTCCAGAATAATCTTTAGGTTGCATTATTATTTCCGAATCGCCAAAAGGTTGCATTATTCTAGGCAATTTTTCCATTTTATTTTTATTTTATTTTTTTGAAAAGGCAAAACTCATAAATTTGCATTTTACAATTTGTAATGTTGTTACAAATTGTGACACAACAAATCTCTGTTGTCTAGCAGCACACGAAATTTCATGTCATCTATCAACTGGCAAGAGCTGCTGGTTGATGGCTTTTGCTTTTTTTCAATTTAAATGTTGGGGTACGTGTAGAGCAACAACAAAATGGAGGAGTCTCTTTTTATTGACCTCCAATTAATTTGGGACCTTTCCACAATGCATTGGGAGGGTACTTGGCTCCAAATTGGGTAATTTGGACCCCAATAATTTACCCATTGCTGGTGCTCTTAGTTTCGATTTTGAGAGTATCTCATAGATCACACGGGAAATGCCAAAGCAATATTGATTATTTGTACTGTAGCTATATATCAGCCAAGAAAAGAAAGAAGGATGCATGACCAAGAGGACCCACTCAACAGTGGAATTAGTAGATAATATAGGAACACATAATGACAGTATATCTACATTGTAAAGTAGTATATACTCAAAATATAGTAGTCTAAAATTATCAATACAAGTTGATTATTATATGCTGTGAAGTAATACCTACTTCATCTGCAATAACAAGGTAGTATTATATGGTAATAGGTAGTATACATCTTATCAAAGGCAGTATTATCTACTTAAAAGGTAGTATAACACAATGTATCTGTTTGTTATCAATTATAAATAGTTTTATTTGGCAATTTACCATAAGAGTTGTACTTTTGCTTTTATTTACAAAAAATTTCATTGATATATAATCGAAATATAAGAATTTGTTTGCGGATTAGCTAACCAAAATCGACTTAGATAAAGTTCCACCACTAAGTTGATTAAGGGTTCCTAAGATCACCACTTAACTTCGCTAAGAGTTAAGATAGCAAAGGCTTTCAATTAATCACGATTATTAATCGAAATTAAGATAGAATAATCATTCAAATTTGGATAAAAGTCATGTAATTTTCATTAAGATCAAATTTCTTATTTATACATGTCCTTATGTCCTATTTTCGGAATTGAAACAAGAAACTAATAAAACTAAATTAACATCCACTCTTCCCACTATCTAAGATCATGGGATCATGTCCTAAGTAGTGTGGAAGTGGCTTTATGCGTGTAGAATGTCGTTGGAAGCTTCAAAGAGGCGTCCTCCATGTCTTCTTCAACTTCCCTTGAAAAGGGGAGACTTATTCAAAGTTTGTTGAGGGCTTGATGTACTTGGCTCCTTTCCTTGGAGTGTGCTTGGAGTGGACGGCTAGGAACAAGGAGAAGGTTGTAACAACCTCTCCAACTTCAGCCATGCTCTCGAAATGCACGCCACACACACACATGCACGCCTAGATTGTAGGAGTTTATTATAGACTCATTCCAACATGTCTAGGTTCATTGTAGAGCCATGTCTAGGTTCATTCTTGCTCTTCCACGCCTCTCCCTTGATTTTAGCCTTGATCACACGTCCCTAGGTTGTTAATTACATCCTATTTGACTCTCTAATTAACGATAAAAGAAATTACAACTCAATTACTTAGTTTACATAGTCATTTTCGGACTTTAGGGAAATAAAAGAAACTAATACTAACCTAGTTAATCTAACATGATATTAAATTCACTAAGAGTACATACGACCTTACTAGGACTCTAATAAAGCAAATAAAGATAGTAACTTAGCTAAAATTAATTAACTAAGCTAAGAACACTTTCAAAGGACTCAATGGACTTAAGGGAATTCAGAATATCCCTTAGAATGGAAGCAACCATGTTCTTAGCTTGAGGATCAATGAAAATAATAGATTGATCTCCATCATCCTCCCCTTCTTTGGAAGGGTTTGACCTGAAACTTGGTAACTCTTCTTCATCATCATAAAATGGATTCAAATCAGCAACATTGGATGTAGCTAAAACGCCATAATCTCCTGGTAACTCAATCTTGTAAGCATTGTTGTTGACCTTCACAAGAACTTTGAAAGGACCATCAGATCTTGGACTAAGTTTGGACTTTCTCTTAGAAGGGAAACGTTCCTTCCTAAGATGAATCTACACCATGTCGCCTTCTTTGAACTGAACATCTCTCTTCTTCTTGTCTATTCTCTCTTTTGTTTTCTCATTGGCTTTGGCAATATTCTCTCTCACGTACACATGTAGCTTTGGATCGCTATGACTCATGTTTCCGCTTCATGGCTATATTTTGTGGGGGGTAGGAAAAGGGGCTAAGTCTATAGGGGTGTAAGGGTTTTGACCATAGACAACAAAGAATGGACTAAGACCAGTAGTCTTGCTAGGAACTCGGTTATAGGCGAACTCAACATGAGGTAACATCTCCTCCTATTGTTTAGGGCTTTTGTGGCTAGGGCACAAAGTAAGGTGCCTAGGGTTCTATTGGTGACCTTTGTTTGACCGTCGGTTTGAGGGTGGCTAGAGGTACTAAATTTGAGCTTAGTTCCCATCTTCTTCCAAAGTGTAAGCCAAAAGTGACTTAGGAACTTAGGATCACGATCACTAACCATAGACTTTGGAACTCCATGAAAACGAACAATGTCCCTGAAATACAAGTTAGCACAAAAAACAACATCATTAGTAGTATCGCATGCCACAAAGTGTGCCATTTTAGAAAACCTATCAACCACCACCATGATTAAATCTTTTTGGCATTGGGTTCTAGGTAGTCCAGTGATTATATCCAAACTTACCTCCTCCCATGGTGCTTGAGGAACAGGAAGGGGCATGAACAACCCTTGAGATAACAAATAGCCCTTAGTTTTTTCACAAACTAAGCACCTTTTGATCAGAATTTGAAGATTTGTTGTGAGGATGGAGGGAAGAATTGCTTGATCAAGAGAAAGTTAGGAGAAGATGATTAGGGGACAGTCAGGGAGGACAAAAAAGACTTTAAACAGAGGTTAGTGATAAGATGGAAAATTTTGAGGAGGCGTGTAGGAGGTGCACAATTGGAAAGAGAAGTTCTTAGTAGAAAAACCCAAACAAGAAGAGAATTTTGATGCTAGGAATTCTCGAAGTGGATCTAGAAACTTCGAGTCACAGAAGGGGTGGAAATGGATGGAGGGTTAAGAAACTGTATCTACCTCTTTTTGACGGAAACATCCATGGATCATTCGAGTGAAATACTTTCTCCATTGCGATCAGAGTATCAATTAAACGAGGACGATAAACTGGAGGCAGCTGTAGTGGTGTTCGATGGAGACACTCTCTACTTGTACGAGTGGGAGAACCGCCGACACCCAATAAGCCGATGGGAGGAACTTAGGGAGGAAATTTAGGTCTACGGCCACCGGTTCCTTACACGAGCGGAGGGGATGGTGCTGTGGTGGAGTATACACACAAAAAAAAATTGGAGTTGTTTGCACCCTTGGACGTAGCACCCGAAGAAATACACTAGAGCCAATTTGTCAAAATGAATAAGGGATGAAGTCTGGGGTTTTGGGCTAGTGATGTGGATCATGCAATATATCTAGCCCCTAAACTAAGAAACCGGCTAAAGATATGCGGTAGCATAAGTGGGCGTTGTTAATTTTAACCAACAGCTCCTATACTTATAAACAACCTGTAAACCACACAAATAACGCAAACACTAGCCACACCAATTTCACAACAAACAACCCAAAGACATAACACCCAAACCCAGCAAGCTCCCTTTCAATCCACAACCTCAAACCAACCCGAAGCCTATTTCACCCCGTCCACATTCAAATCAAGTGGAGTTATATGGAGACTTAGTGAAGTTGAATTACAACAAAAAAGAGAGAAGGGGACTATGTTTCAAGTATGATGATTTGTGGAGTTTCAATCATAAGTGCCCGGGAAAGAAGTTGGGTGTACTTCTCAATATTGAAGATAAATAATAGGTAAAAGAGTTGCAAAGCAATTTGAAGCAGCCCTTAGAGATTGAATATGAGCATGATATTTTACTAAATTTACTCATGGGGCTTAGTAGTCTGAACTTCGAAGACTCTTATTATGGAAGGAAATGCTATGATACTCATAGTGATATTTATGATTGATTCGGGGCCAACTCACAATTTCATATCTACTAAGTTTGTACACAAATTAGCAATTCCTACTACTCCCATGAAGACATATGAAGTGTCCTGAGTACTTGTAGAAGGAGACAAAGGGTGCTCTTGGAATTCTCTTACAGTAGTGGAGATACCACTTCCTTTGGGAAACTCTAAACTTTTTAGCATGAGCACTAATCGGAAGACACGGATTTCAAGCCGGAGTTACTTTGGTAGGAGAGAACTGTAAACTGGCCCTTCTAAGCTTCATAAGTTACTCAAGTATTTCACTTGCCCCAAGGTTTACCTTTAATAGAAATCATGAACATTTTGTCGCTCCCAAACATGGAGAAAACTTGTTAGTGTAAGGCCAAAAAGGTTCACACAGTTCCAAAAAGGTTCACACAGTTCCAAAAAGATGAAATTGAGAGGCTCATTAAGGATGAGCTCTTAGATGGATTTATCCAAGTTTCTTCTAGTGCCTATGGGGGGTCTTGGGGATTTTGTGTAGACTAACTAGTTTTGAATAAAGCTACTACACTACCTAAATTCCCACCCTTATCATTGAAAAAATGTTAGATAAGTTGCATGGAGCAACCATATTCTCTAAATTGGACCTCGAATTTGGATATCATCACAATAGAATGAGGAAAGCGGACATACCAAAATCAACCTTTAGAACACATGAAGGCCACTATTAGTTTTTATTGATGCCCTTTTGCTCACAAATGCCCCATCTACCTTAAAGAATTAAGGTATTCTAAGCGTCTTGTAGAAGTCTATATTTGGTTTTTTAAATGACATTCTTATTTAGTGTAAGACTCTTACATCTAGAAAATGATATTACGCAAATCAGGAACAAGTTGCTTATTTGGTGGATGTAAGTGGATCAAACCAAGATCTAATCAATTAATACTTGGTCAATTAGAGTTGAGAGGGTTTTAGATCTAAAAGATTATCTAAGCATACTAACCATAGCCCATCCCTTCACCGAGCAACTCAAGAAACACAACTTTGTGTGGGTGGGGGCACACAATACAATGGCTTCTTGGAGCTCTAGCTTTTAATAGTAAAGTTCTAACTTTTAAGTCTATGGTTGATAGCCTTGGATAAACTTGTTTGACCTTTTAACAAAGGCTTCCAACCTAAAACTTGCTCCGCCCATTCCTTCTTAAGTTGGTAAGATATTTCTATGGACTTCATGGAAGGGCTCCCTAAATCTGGTTATGACACTCTTGGTGGTGGTAGACCCACTCTCCAAATGTAGCCCCTTCATACTTCTCAAATACCTTTTCACTTCTAGTGGTGCGACATGTGTTTTTCTGAAAGAGGTGGTTAAGTTGCATGGTTCCTTGTTACCACCATCGTATGAGCAGCTTTTGGAGAGAGTTATTATAGGAGTGCAACTTATCACCCTGAAACAACAAGAGCGTAGAAGGATATTTGAGGTGCTTCATCAATGGCCAATCTAGATCTTAGGGTCTTGGGCTTAGTGGATTCCCAATTCCTCAGGCACATACATTTCCTCACATGCTTCTACCAAGTGCACACGATTCAAACCTCTCTATAGGAGAGACAACAACCCCCCACCAACACCAACCTTAGGACATATCAACAATCACTACTGTTGTGGCATCTTTGGAATTAGGGATGTGGTGTTGGATGATTTGAAGTTTCATATCCTTAAGGCTATAAAGATGCAAAATGATGGGCAGTTGGATGTCGGAGAGTTTGTTTATCTTAAACTCATGCAATGCCTGGCTAAGAAACCCATTGGAATGTTGGCTGCCAAGTTCTATAGGCCCTATGAGATACTTTAGAAGATTGGTGATGTAACCTATACAAGTTAGTAGTGCCAATTTCACACTCTTAGTTGAAGAAGGCCATTCGTCATCTTGTGGTACAACCTTCTCTCCCACCTGAACTCGCCTTGGAAGTTTCTTCACAAGAGGTGATCAAGTCCCCAAAGGCAACACAAAACTGAGGTTCTCATACAGAATTTGACACTGCAATAAGTCATTTGATTTGGGGGATAGTCACTCCTCAATTCCAAATTTCCATTCTTTCACCTTGAGTTTGGGTGAGGGGGGGGGGTATGCAACGAAATGGGCTAGACCTCCCATAGTGATGACCTATGCTAGAAGGAAGAAGCAGACACCATTGAGCAACAAACTTGAAGAAGAAGAAAGGGCAGAATAGTCTCTATCCGTTTTATGCTTCATTCCTTTTTGTAGTCAATCCTATTCCTGTAAAGTTAGTTACTAACTGAAAGTTGTTAGCTAGTGGGAATGGTGAAGGAACCTTTTAGATTGGAATATATAGTCAACTAGTGGCAATCTGGAGGGTTTTTGGAAAAGTATTAGGAGAAATATATTTCGGAGAGTTCCTCATCCTCTCGAATGCTTGGGGAGTTGTAATTGACTAGGTCTTCCTGATTTGATTAATACAACTTAGTATCTAATGGCCCTAATCTGTGAATTTGCTTAGCTATTAGGCAAACTTACTTGGATTTCTAGCAGCCGACACATTGTGATTGTATATTTGCATCTACATTGCATATAAGTTATGTTTTGTTTTAGAAAATGATGACGCATTAGTGGTGTTATTGAAGATTGCGGACTTTTGGAAAGAGGCTTTCTTACTGAGTTCATTGCATCACCCAAATGTAGTTTCCTTTTATGGGATAGTACGTGATGGCCCTAATGGAACATTAGCAACAGTTATTGAATTCATGATTAATGGGTGATTGAAACAATACTTGCAAAAGAAGGACAGGTATTGAAACTGATATATTTTGATTATTAATAGTGAACATTTTGAACCGGTTGTTTTGGATTATGAGGACTGTATTTATTTAATATTTGCACTCTATTTTTTGGGCGGGGAAGAAGAAATATTGATGATTTTCTTTGACTATTTGTAAAGTAATCTTAGTAAGAAACTTCAATTTCTCTGAGCAGAACAATTGACCGGCGTAAGAGACTCATCATAGCTATGGATGCAGCTTTTGGAATGGAGTATTTGCATGGGAAGAACATTGTCCATTTTGATTTAAAATGTGAAAATCTTCTCGTCAACATGAGGGATCCTCATCGACCAGTGTGTAAGGTATGTTGTTTCTTGTGTATCGTAATATAATATGTTGTTTTTTTCACTCTTAACTAGGTTTTTAGAGAGAATATACCACTAAACCCGTCTGTTTTACAGTTTTACCTGTTATGTGCGGTCAGGTAACTCTTCTTCTGTAGTTGTTTTGTTGCATTGCCTCAATTAGTCAGATGAATATATATCGTGTCATTAGAATTTTGTTTATATCTAGATACTTCTTTCATGTCCTTTACTATCTCGTTAATACCTTTTTGGGTTAATAGTACATGATCAAATGTAGAGATTGTGTATAATTGATGTCATCCACAAGTACTTGATAAAACACACAGATGCGGAAATAAAAGAAATATAGTGTTTGAAAATTACTACTTGCGAATGGTAAAAGCTTTTTGGAAATCATTGCATTGTCTTGTATTTCTGGTGATGGGTTAATCCCTAAACTAAGGAGAGCCTACTTTACCAGCCTGCTGAATAGGTAGGGAAGTTGTTTTCTGGTCTAGTAGAGTCTGCTTACATCTTAACAAAAAAAAATCTAAGATAGAAATTAACTGTATGGCTATGTAATTGTAAGTGAGCAATCCAATCATCAATGAAGTTAAAGAGAAAGAAGTTGACTATCTCGTTGAACTTGTAATACTTATTATCATAATTTTTGTACAAATATCATCCCACTGAATTAATAAATTTGACTGGAGATTTTATCAGCCGATTCCTTTGTGCTGTGCTGTGTGATTGAGAATCAAGACATTAATCATTTTATAAAATCTCAGGAAGCATATCATGTGGAAGATATTGTCTAGCTTGGGACGTGTGCAAATTCATATACTACCTCTTTAACATAAAAAATGCAACGATTTGACATTAAGTGTGAGTAGAAAATGTCTAACGTTGCATTTTTTATGTTACGAAGGTATTATTTATTTGCACTTCTTAACGCAAATTGATGTCCAATAATCCTATTGCATATTGCAGCTTGCTCCTCATGCATAATGCAATGTCCATTGGATTTGAAATATTTAATTCAAACCCAGTTGTGCAAGAACAAAAGTTATCTTTCTTTTCATGTTTTTGATGTTTAAGATGGTAAGGGTGTAGTGGACATGATTATATAGCAATGTTTACATGTTGTGTTATGGGAAGTGTTCTAATAGGGGTTCTCTCATAACTATATGGGATAGAGTTGTATTCTTGTCTTTGTCTGGGTCCATGTTTCTATGGATTTTTTATGGTTTTTCTGGTCTTCCTTAAAAATCTAAGTTTCAACTTTATTACATTCTTTTTGTATTGATGTATTAGTGCCATTTGAGGGATCGTTGTTCTCCCCTATTGTAAATTGCTCTCTTGAAGTCTTGTAAATAAGTCTTTTGGTATGAAGCAAGTCAAAATCAATTAAATTAGGCATTAGTGGGCGAAAGCGGTGGACTTATCTGGGCTTTTCCAGCGCTAATAATCTGAATCATCTCTAGTAGTCAGGGAATGACTGAGAATGTATCGCATTAATTCTCTGTATTTGATCAAGAGTCAAGAGACAGTTAAGACTGTTTTGATATGTTCTTCTAAGAGTAACATTGACCTGTTTTGCCTTTTCATTCTAGATTGGTGATCTGGGCTTGTCAAAGGTGAAGCAACATACTTTGGTGTCAGGGGGCGTCCGTGGGACTTTACCCTGGATGGCGCCTGAGCTGCTTAGTGGAAAGAGTAGCATGGTTACGGAGAAGGTAAATCTAGTGTATTATTCATTTAATGTTCCTCCCATTGATATTAACCTTTTACTTATGTGCTGTAGATTGATGTTTACTCATTTGGAATCGTAATGTGGGAGTTGCTCACTGGGGAGGAACCTTATTCAGATATGCATTGCGCTTCTATAATCGGTATGTAAATCTTGTCGAAACTCTATACTTCACTAGTTCAACTGTTTTTTGTTTGGTTCTTTTGATTTGGAATTTGAGGACTCTATAGCTTATCTACATTCTGATGTGAGTCCAAATGAAAAAGAGCATGGTGCCTTTGGTACGAACATGATAAGTTTCTTTTGCAACATAAATTGTAATGCTGAGCTATGTAAACCACATATTTAACAAGTCTGCATGATGCAATGCCACTGAGCCACACACACACAAAGATCTAATCTGATTTAAATATTCCTTCAGTTTGGTAGAACACAAAGCTCATGAAGGCTGCAAGTAAGCTTGTGCCTAGATTTAGATTAACCAAATAAGCTGAACAACCGGCTCACTTCTGCTGCTTGATTGGTAGGATCAGAATTCCTCTTTTAGAATGCAGGATTGACAAATGACCTCTTTTTTTGGAAAAATTTAGTGTGCAAAACCCAAGTTTCTGTCAGCAACTGCAAAACAAAATCTTTGTCTTTGGGCTCATTATATGGTCAGCCCGACCTTTCGGGGAAAAGACCAAATTAATCCTGGAATAACATACAGCTGGGGGCTGCCCTCCTAGGTCGATCGAAACTTAATTAATGGGGATCCCCCCCCCCCACTATATACACGCATCAATACTGTCATTAGTGCAAGGTATTCACTCACCTAAAAAGCTAGAGCATCTCTTTCAACATTCATCGCACTTTCTCTCACTAAAAAGCTAATGGCCTCAGTTAAGCATCGGAGGGGATTTCTCGGGCCCTGTGCTACGCTTCTCTCTGTTTTGCAGGATCTACTGTCCGGCAAGCACATCAACGTTCTTAGATGGTCATTGCTACGTCTTCCCATCTGAAACTGTTCTCGAGTTTCTAGGGCAGAAACACTTGGCTTTGTACCTGGACTGTTTTTTGGACAGAGATCTCACTTCTTTTAGTAGTTAAGATGGATATACTTCGTATTGAGGCCACTAGCTGGTTTTTTGGGGCAGTTCTAACTGAGCTAAAAGAAAAGGGCCAACTATGCAAAGTGTGAAAAAACAAGAGGAGCAGACCAGTGAAATCGGGCTAAAATCATACTAATCCAAGAGGGATATCTCGTTACAAACCAACTATGATTGTTGACGCAATACTAGTACAACAAATCGAAGCCAAAATTTAACTTGAGAAAATACAAATAGATTGGTGGTGGTAGTGGGGGGGGGGGGGGGTGTATAAGTAATCAAGACAACTGTGAAAGGCATACTTGTACAAACAAACACTATCTCCTCCCAGCAATTTTCATTAAAGGAGAGATTACTCCCTGTATCTCCAGCAATGATTGTTGTATCCGCAACTCCTCCTGAATAGTTCGCTTCAAAGTCCTTATATGAGCCTTGAGGCTATCTGAAGCTCGAATATCCTCATCTCGCATTTGGATAACTTTGTTGGCAAATGGAATCAGTAAACCTGCATACCTTGGAAGAGTAGTACATTTCTGCAAGAACAACATTAACAGCTCAAGCTCCTGAATGTCCAAATTCGACACACACCTGAACAATTTCTTCCTTGCTACCAATTCTTCAATCACAGCAACCACATTTGCGGAATTCTTCTTCTGAAGTACAGCTACAAGAGCATCTTTGTGCCTGAACTTCTTCAATAGTTTATCATGCTCACCTAACTTAACCTTCTTGGGTCTTAAAATCAAAAAATCCCCTCCCCTAGGTTTCTCACTTTGTCCTCGATGAAAATACCTATAGTAAGACGGCTTCAACACCCTATTTCGTGGCTCCTCCCTATACCGAATACTGCTCAAAAGGTCTTCATCATTACGCTCTTCTTCCACTTTCTCTTTCTTTCTCTTTGCCATGTAAATAATCCCATTCGAACTCCCAATAACTCGTGTAGAACAATCAGGAGAGAACCCTACAGATACCAACGGAGCAGGGAACCTCATTGAGAAAGTAATTTTCATCTTAGAGTAATCAAACACCTTCAAATACCCATCTAAAGAAACACTCATAAGTCGATAATGATCAGATTCTTCCCCAATATCCCTCCCAACTTTACCTACACAAAGCGCGGTCACAGTCTTATTATGACTTTCCATAGAATACACACATTTCCCACCTCCAATCACATCCCAAATCTTAACAACATTCCCTCCAGCAGTAGCAATCAACCCACCAGACGGCAAAAAGGCGACATCTTCGACAGGCTTGCCATGATTAATCACCATACTAGATGAACCTGACCCTGAATTACTACAACCCCTAACATCCCAAACCCTAACAGTATGATCATAAGACCCAGTAACAAACACATTATCATCAACAGGAGAAACAGACCCAGTTCTAACATAATCTTTATGACCCAAAAAATCAAACAAAGAGGTTTCAGTAGCAACATCCCAGTATTTAACAACAGAATCATCAGCACCAGAAAACAAATGCAAATTATCAAAAGTTGGAAATTGAACAAACCTAACAGGACGAGAATGACCCTTTAATAAACGAAGTTGATTTCGAGTTTTGGACTCAAAAACATGGATGTTACCAGATTGTGAACCTGCTGCAATAAGTTTACCATCAGAACGAAAAGAAGCGGAAAAGGAGAGATCTTTGAATGAGTTAATGGTGGAAACTGGTTCAGTAGGGGAAAAGGGGTGATGTGGGTTATAGAAAGAGAGTGAAGTTCCATGTGTAGCACCAAAAATGTGAGGAGATTTAGGGGAGAAATCAATGGAGGTTATTGAATAGATTAAGCCTGAGATTTCTTTGGTTTTGAATGATTTCCAGTATTTGGATTCTGGGGAAGTTTGATTTGAGTTTCTTGAGGTGGGTTTTAGACGAGGTTTGGTAGGGAAGCTTTGAAGCTCTGTCATGGTTATGGCTATGGCGGATGAAGAGACAGATAGAGGAACGAGAAGAAGAGAGGAAGCAGAGGTTTTAGAAATGTTTGTAGGGTTTTGCTGATGGGCCGCAAGGATTTCCCTATATTTACATTTTTATTTTTAGTAACAAATTATCGTAAACCATCTATTAAGTGCATTTTTTCGAAAAAAAAACAAACAGATTCTAAGCATCTTTTTCAAAAGTCAAAATTGTCAATAACTACCTAATAAATATCACTTTGCAGAAACAACTACCTGATATAAAATTTTTCTTATACAACTACCTAACTTAATAATTCCGTCAACATAACACTACCAAAGACGTTAAATTTTGAAAATTTCGTCACATGGGGCCCACCTTTTCTTATTTCCCTCTACATTGACTGCCCAAACCCTCCCTTTTCTTATAAAACCTCAAAAACCTTTATGAAAACTTCATAAAAAAACTCCATTGAAGATTGCTTATGAAGGTTTATAATTGACTAAGGTAAGTTTACCTTTCCCTTCATTCATCTTTTCATATTAGGGTTCATTAAAAAATGGTTTTGACAGAATTTCATTTACATTGGTGAGTTATATCAGATTTTTATTTGATTTACATTGAAATTAGGGTTTTCTATAAATTGGGGGTTTCTCAATTATGATGTATTTCTGAATTTTGGGATAATTAATTTCTAATTTGTTGTATACAGAGAATGGGTAGCACATCAACAGTTCTGTCAAATCGAGTTCTTCCCAAAATTTGCAAATGTAAGATTGGTGTGGCAACTTTGACATCATGGACCAGTGATAATCCAGGGAGGAGATTTATAACTTGCAAGTTTTATGATCGCATTAGAAAGATTAGGCATGGATGTGATGTCTGGGAGTGAGTTGATGAACATCAAGAAGAATGGCTAAGGGTTCTTATTAATCAATTGTTGTTGGAAAAGAAGCTGCTTGCTAGTGATGTTGAAGTTCTGAAAGCTAAGGTTCATAAGCTGGAACGACATAGGATGAAGCTTGCTAAGGAGAATGAGAGAATGGTGAAGAAATTGAAGGCAGCTAGGGAGAACAGAGGAAATGAGGGCGGAAGGATTTACATTTTGTATAGATTTATTTGCTTTGTTTTTTGTAATTTGGTATGGATTATGATGAACAAGTTTGATGCATAAGATCTAGGAGATTAGGTAGGGTGTTATCAACTTTTGTAAACCTCTAATGGTTATTTTGCTGTTGTTGTAATGGTTTATTGAAATCAATGAAAAGGTTTGAACTTGTTGTGAATTAGCATATTTTGTGTAAATAACTGACTGTGAATTAGCATTAGGATCATGAGGCTTCAATTGTAAAAAGATTATCTAACATTGATATCATTAGATCTGCCCAATCTAAAAACATTCATTATAGTAGTTTAATTTGCTCTAATAGTAGAGCATAACAAACAACAACCTGACCAAATGTTCTTACTCTAACAAAAGCCCAAAACAAATTGTCACTAACCAATACATAAACACTAGGAACAACTGAAATATTTTTTTACACAAACCAAATTAAACTTGCCAAGCAGGCTTTTTAGCAGGCCCCTTGACATTTTTTTCTTTTTCTCTTTTAGGCTTCTTCACTGGCTTCTTGTTGGCAGCAACTTGTGAACATTGTGCTTCTTGTACTTTCTCTTTACTTGGCTGCTTCTTCCATTTTTGTTGTCCAGCATGCACTTGATTAGAAGCTTGGCTGCTTTGTGTTCAAGGTGGGAGGGTGTTTGTGTTTGGTTGTACTGGGCTACTTGGGCCACCAGATTCTTCCATTCCCATCGGGTTACTAATGCATTCAGCCTCATAATCCTAAAACAATACCAAAACCTATCAAATACTTTCTAGTGTTCATTAACATAACACAGTACAAAAAAAATTTAAAATTAAACCTTACCTTTCTTGTTACTCTGGCCTCCTTCTACCCCTTTGAGCAACTGTCCAAGGATCACTTTTAAAGGGTCTACCTCCCTCTGATTTTTCCTTTGGTGGAGCTGGAGGGTTGCTGCACTTGGTCCTATAATGCCCAGACCACAATTTCCACACTGGTTCTGTCTCTTATCCCTATTCACATATTTGCTTTCTTTGTCTTGTTTCTCATCTGCTTCTTTTTTTCTTTTCTTCAAAGAAGGTCTGCCTGGCATCTTCCTAATTGGTGGAGGTAATGGATGAGGGGATTCAGTGGCTTCCCATTGCTTCATTCCAGGCATTGGTTTAATGTATGGACCATAGGCTAGCATATACTTCTCTTTGCTGTAAAAGGGGTCTACATAGTCCTCTGGTTTCCCCCTAATTCTCATAATGCAAGCATATGCATGTATGCATGGAATTCCTGTCATATCCCACTTGTAACATGAACAAGTTCTATCTCTTAAGTTCACTACAAACCTATCATATTGATAATCAACTTCCCACTCCCCCACTCTTGAAGGCACCATCACACATTGCTTAGCCTCCTCTTTAACCTAACTGAAAACCTTTTCAACAAAAGGCATAAACCTTCCATTATAGCTTTGAACCCCATCCCATTCTCTGTATTTCTCTTCATCACATACCTTCTTATCCATTCAAGGCATGTGATGATTGGTTTGTCCCTTGCTTCCCTAATTACTTAGTTAAAAGTCTCACAGAGGTTATTAAGCAACAAATTGGACTTGGACCTAGTTAAAAAGGCATGTCTAGCCCAATATTTGGGGGGAATGTCAGCTAGATATTTGAATGCATCTTTGGACAAGAACTTGATAGCCTCCATTTCAGCTATGAAAGTAAACTAACAACAGCCAACAAACACACAACCAACAAGCAACAAGATATCCTCATCAGACCCACTTATATAGAAAACAGAAAAAACAAAACAGCGAAGGAACATGTACACTAATGGCAAAAAGTCTCACCCTTGAACTTGTCCTAGCTGCTCTCCAAAACGATTCCTTGAATGCTGTACCAGAAAATTGTAGTTTGAAGTTTGCCCAAATGTGTCTCACACAAAATCTAACCTCAGCATTTGGGCAAACAGTTGCAACAGCATCAATTAATCCCTATAAACAACAAGTTTCAAAAAAATGTAAGCATAATATATAAAGCAATAACAGTAGGCTTTAAATACATATATTGAAGGCTAAATGCTCACCTTTTGTCTGTCAGACATCACAGTCAAGCCCTCTCCCTTATGGAATCCAATGTCATTTGTTAGAAGTTCCAAAAACCATCTCCAACTGTGCTTATCTTCAACCTCCACAACTGCCCATGCAATTGGAAATATGTTGTTGTTGCCATCCTTAGCAACTGCTGCTAAGATCATTCCAGGGTATGCTCCCTTGAGATGACACCTATCAATGCCTATTAGAGGTCTGCAACCCTCTCTAAACCCTTGCTTACAAGCAGCCATACACACATACATTCTTTGAAAAGTTGGAGGTGGATTTTGTGCTCCAGTCACTGAAACAATGGCTGCTGATCCAGGGTTGTATTTTAGGATTGCACAAGCATAATCATATACCCTCTTGTACTGATCAGATGCATCACCATATATGCTTAGCTTTGCCCTAGCCCTAGCAAACCAAGCTCTATGGTACCCAATTGTCACCCCCGTGTCAGTAAAAACCTTGTGAATGAATTTTTTCAGCCTCTCACCTTGGCCATCCCTGAAGTAATTTATATACTTCTCTTCCAGCTATTCAGAGGAGACCTTACTATTTGCATCAACATGACCACAAGTATGTTCAAGGTCTATACTCTTTATTTGCATTGTCATCTCTCTTGGCAAACTCACTGCATAAACCTTAAACATACACTTTTGTTCATCATCACACACACACTTCACAATCTTCCCATGTTGCTTGTCCCATGGGCAACTACACTTATATCTACAATGAGCTGTCAGTCTTTTAGAGGAATTCGGAAGCAAATAGTAGTCATAGGTGTTCTCAATAACATGAAATCTAAGTGCCTTTATCAGTACATACACATCCCTGAACTTCAGCCCCTTAGTCAAATTGATTCTCTTCTTGAAATCAACTTCTGTGTTGAATGTAGGGTATGGATCCACTTCCTCATCAGACCCTTGTAAACTCCTAAGCTCATCAGAATCATACTCATGCTCCTCAATTAGGTCAATGTTCAAGTCTTCCTCAACAGTCTCAGCCCCACTAGCAACCTTCTCCTTAGATTCTTCTGTTTCTAGAGCAGCTTGCCTTCTTGTCCTAACACCACCTACTACAGCATCAACTTCCTTAGTAATTTCACCCCTATATCAGTGAACACCTCCCCAACATTCTCATCCTCTTCTTCAGGATCAAAATGGACATCTAAATCAGAGAACTCACTATCACTAGAGCCCTCCCCTTCCTCATCTGACAAAGTTTTCTTTTTTGGTTTAGGTTTGACAACTTTTTTTTTGGAACTGATTTTGGCTGACTTTTTGCTAATTTTCCCTTGCTTGCAACAGTTTTCACTCTAGGTGTGCTTCTTTTGAGAGGGGAAGAAGAACATGAAGCAGGTTGTTTGGGGGGAGTCAATGCTAAGGCAACAGTTGAGGATGAGGGATTAGATGAATGGATTTGTTTTAGACAAGAAGCTGTGATGATGGCAGATGAACCAGTTACAGAGGAAGGGAATATTGCTGCTGATTTTGGTTTATTGGCCTCAGAATTAAATTGGGCTTTGGTTATGGGCAAAACATCCTCATCAGTTTTAGGTGGGCTACTTGAATGAAGCCTACTGGATTTTCTTATAGGGCTTAAACCTTTCTCAGACTTTGGCTTTTTCAACTTTGGTTTATTGGTTGGTATAGTGATGGTTAGGCTGTTTGTTAGTGGTACTAAGCCTGCCTTCTAGTTGGAGCCCAACTTACATATTTGCTCCTAGTTATTGGCCCTGTAAAGACAATGGGCTCCTCCACAACCCACACAGTTACCCTATTCCATCTATCTGCACCATCAACCATCAAATTTATTTCACTCTCCCCTTCAATCTTCACTCTTCCATCAGTCAATTTTTTACCCTTCAATACAAACCATACACTGAAATTGGGCAATGGTAGGTTTGCTTAATTCATGTGCTTCACTATTTCTTCTCTTAAGTTATTAATGGTTATGTTGGCAGTCCAATAATGGAGTTTCATTCCCTGAAAAGGATACCTCTTCAAACCATCAACCACCGTAGGTCCATACTGAATTTCCCCATTTATTTCTACAAATTTGCCCCCAAACCACATACACATATCAACATAAACAGGAGGTACCCTAGAAATTTAAGATATTCAATCAATTTCAGCATCTTAATATTCAGTACAAGACAAAAATTTTAAAAACTCAAATACACAGTTTACAGAGCAATTACAAACCCTAGAATTATTTTAATCAAAACATGGCCCATTTAACATTACACTACAAAGCATAAACTAATTGTATATGTTTCTGGGTTACTCAGTAAACTAGGGTTTATCAATTAACTATTAAATTGCAAAGTTCAACTCAATTATACAATTACCACAAATATTTACACTAACAGTAAGAGTAAAGTAACAGTGATATACCTTTCAACACCTTCAATTGATGCGTTATTTGCACTTTGCCCCTTCTTTCTTCCCATTTATACTTCTTTTTGGACCACAAAGCTATTTCCCCAAAAGAATGTTGCTGACAACGACAGAGGGAAGCTTTTTCTGAAAGATGGTGATTGATGATGTTAGAGTTACAGAAGTTTGGTGAGACTTCAAGAGGATGAGTGAGAAAAGGGAGATTTACAGTTGGGTAATTGAAGAGGATGAATGTCATAAGGCAAGGAACAGTTGGGAAATGAAAATACGTTGTGAGAGGGTAGTTTGGGCAGTCAATGTAGAGGGAAATAAGAAAAGGTGGGCCCCATGTGACGGAATTTTCAAAATTTAACGTCTTTGGTAGTGTTATGTTGACGGAATTATTAAGTTAGGTAGTTGTATAAGAAAATTTTTATATTAGGTAGTTGTTTCTGAAAATTGATATTTATTATGTAGTTGTTGACAATTTTGGCTTTTCAAAACAATCTCTTACTAAAACACTAGGTTTCAGATTCGTGCAAAATGCACGGGAAGTTTTTGTTCATTTAGTGTGTTTATATTCGTATTATAGTGGATGATTGCTTTGTTAGATGACAAAATAAATGAAGATAATAAAATGATAATTTTCATATAATCAAATGCTAATTGACGAATAAGTAATGAAAATTATCATCTCGTGTTGAGAATTATTTAAAACTGGCTTACGACCCGTGCATTGTATGATTATGACGACTTATATTTTATGTATAATATAGTTAATATTACTTTTATTATTTTCTTAGAATTGACACTACAACAAAAACATATACTTCCTCCGATTTTTAGTTGTGACATTTTTTATTTCACAGACCCTTAGACAATATTTTGAGAGAAAAGAGATAGAGAAAGACATAAGGCGACTCATGTTATAGAGAGAGATAGAGAGAAAGATTTGCCCAAAAGGAAAGTCTCACAACTAATGTGAAACTTCCTCATAGGCCTACAGAGGAAGAATTTTGCTTAAAGTAAATTAATCAATTTAACAAACTTTTTAGTGTTTAAAAATAACTCATATTCACTTTAAGCTCATATAAATTTTAAATATATACCTTGTGAACACATTGATTAAGATGGCGCAAAGAGTTTTGACATCTATATGGAAATAATATGTAATTTATATACATAATTTTTGTCATTTATATAGAAACAATAAGTAAAACTTAAATTATTCTTCATATTATGTTTGATAATTTAAAAATTCAAGCTGAAAAGTATGTAATATGTTGTCATTGTTATAACACATATGGAGCATTAAGACTATAAGTTGTCAACATTATTTAAAAATTTTGACCTTGAAACAAAAAGTGTGAATGGACTTTTAATCAAGAAATGATGTTCCCCAATGATTAGCATTAGACTCGTGCATTTTGCACATATGTTCACAAAATTATAAAATGGTTGCATTCAAAGTCAGAAAGATTGAATATAATAAAATTTATAAATAAAACATTATCTATTTTGATAAATGAATAATTTAATATTATTTACATAAATGTTAATCTAGTTATTCAAGGACAATAATCTAGTGGCTTTGTCAGTATTGACATGAAGTACTTTGCAAAACGAACTACAAATAATAGAGTTTTGTTTGATGAACCTTATTCAACTACATGAACCCCAATTTTTTCAACCCTAATTTTTTTATTAACCTTATTCAACTACATGAAGCCTATTTTTTTCTTGTAAAATCAAACAAAAATGAACTACAATTATCTTCAATTGGCAAAGAAACTGAGCTTGTTCTCTTTGTCTAATTTTAGCTGAACTAAACTGAACTTAGGAGCTGAACTGAACTAAACTGAATTGAATTGAACTGAACTTAATTGAATTGTAATAAATATATAAATAATAAGTAAATAGTAATTATTATGAATATTAAATAATAATTAATTATAATTCTAAGTAATAAAAAGTAATTTAGAATAAATAATTTAGAATAATATTAAATGAATAATGATAAAATTAGTTTTGATATTATTAAATGATAGTTATAAATAATAGTAATAATGACAAATTAATTTTAAAAATAACAATTACTGATATTAATAATAATTAATAATGAGTCTTTACTATTATTAGTATTAATATATTAATACTTGATGATGATGATGATATAATAACAATAAGAAGTAAATTGATATTACCATCATAATAATAATTAGTAATTTTAATAATAATTAAATTAAAATATGGGTTGGTGTGTACTTCTAACCAAACCAAAATAGGTGGTGGATTGATCTATAATATTTATAAACCATACCCCACTACACACCACCAAAATATCTTTAATATTCAACGTAATGCCGATGTTGTACCTTAAATAGTACTCCAGTATTATTAGCAACTTTGTAGTTTTTAAATATCTTATAGCTTTTTGTAACTTATTTGTATGATGTAATAATGAATATCCAGTCGGTAAAATAAAACAACAATTGCAAATTAGAATACTCGTATTGACATAAAATTTGGTTAAACCGTGCACCAATCCAAATCATGCTCAGCCAAGTAATAATAATAATAATGAGTAAAGATATGATAACAAAAAATATATAAACATAATAATTATTAATAATAATAATAATGAGTAAAGATATGATAACAAAAAATATATAAACATAATAATTAATAATAATAATAATAATGAGTAAAATAAATTAGACCAATAATAATAATAATAATAATATTAAATAAAATGGTTAAATAATGAATGGAGCTGAACTGAACTGAACTGAACTGAACTTAACTTATTAGAGCTGAAGTGAATTGAACTGAACGGGACTTATTAGAGCTTAACTGAACTGAACTGAAAATAAGTTGAACAGAAAAGGCCCATTGGGGAGAAATGCAACCCTAATCGAAGATGATTTAATCTGAATTGAAAAATTGAATAACAAGAGGCAAGAAATTTGGTCAATTGAGAGGAGGAAGTGATAGATTATAATAGGGGAAATAGGAAGGAAAAATCTGAATGGAAGGAGGAAAGCGTAATAAGTGGGCCCCACTTCACTGATTTGTTAACGGAGTTGGCAAACATCCGTTAAGTGGTGGTACTTTGCAAGAAAACTTGTTTTAATAGGTAGTTGTTTTGAACGAAATGCTTATAAGGTGGTTTTTTTTCCGAAAAAGTTCACTTATTAGGTCTTATTTTTATTCTACTTTTTGTACATAAAGAGCTATAAAAATGCAACAATTTCAATTCACTTTTTTATGACACAATACTTGTATACGACGTGACTGTCCGATAATGATGATTAATTTTAAAATTTCGCTGCTACTATATAAAACAAGCTCGTTATGTTAGGACTTAGAGTGCGACTCCAAGAAAATAAATAAATTTACAAGTATTTCTCACCGCTAAAGCGACATTATGTTCTTCCCTGATCCTCACACCTCGAGGAAAGGACCGTGTGGGGTTAGCTCACATTTCCTCACTTCGATTGGGGACAAGTCGCCTATAGTGGTGACTTCGAGTCTAGAAGAAAAGGTGGGTGAACCAAAATGAACTTAACTTAACTTAAATTTCACGAATAAATTATATTATTAATAATAATCGATATAATTATACTTAGTAGTAGTAGTAATGGTGGTGGTGGTGGTGGTGGTGGTGGTGGTAGTGGTGGTGGTAGTAGTAGTAGTAGTGGTAGTAGTAGTAGTGGTAGTGGTAGTGGTAGTAGTAGTAGTGGTAGAGGTAGTGGTAGTAGTGGTAGTGGTAGTGGTAGTGGTAGTGGTAGTGGTAGTGGTAGTGGTAGTAGTAGTAGTGGTGGTGGTAGTAGTGGTAGTAGTGGTAGTAGTGGTAGTAGTGGTAGTGGTAGTGGTAGTGGTAGTAGTGGTAGTAGTGGTAGTGGTAGTAGTGGTAGTAGTGGTAGTGGTAGTAGTGGTAGTAGTGGTAGTAGTGGTAGTGGTAGTAGTGGTAGTAGTGGTGGTAGTGGTAGCAGTGGTAGTAGCAGTAGTGGTAGCATTGGTAGTGGTAGTAGCAGTAGCAGTAGCAGTAGCACTAGTAGTAGTAGTAATATTCTCTCTCTGTTTTTTTCTAATATGGTCATTTTTTCATTTAGGGATGTTTTTTTTATTAATAGGGACATTAGACACTTTTACCTTATATGGCAGGTTGGCCCACCTCATTAATGCACCTATTTCTTACTTTTACTCTTCTTCTCTCTACCTTTTTGTACTTTTTCCTTTACTTTTTCACTTCTTCTCTCCTACTTTTTTACTTTTTTTTTTGGTCCAAGTGCAAACCCCAGTGTCCCTATTAAAAAAAATGAAGGGAGTAATAATAATAACAATAATAATATACTCCCTCGTCTCAATTTGATGTTCCCATTTGGAATATGGGGAAATCAATGCAAATTGAAGTGGATGAGAATCTTTTTTTATTTTATACTACCTTCGTTCTAAGTTTATTGCAACATAGGGGGTTGGCACATTTATTAAGAAGAGCAAAAAAGTGGGCCATCTTCCTCACTTGCATCATGTGATTAATAAGTAATGAAAAGAGAGAAAGGTTGTACATGTGATCTTTTTGGTGATTAAAAGAGAAAGGTTGCTATTAATATGAAATTGTCAAATAAGTTAAATGTTGCAATACACTTGGAACGAAGGAAGTATTGTATAAAGTGTACTTTAGTACAAAAAGTAGGAGAGAGAAAGAAAAGTGGGTGATTGGGAATAAATGTTGCCATGTGTAATGCAAAAAGTAAAAAAGTGTAGTAAATAATTGATTGTTAAAGGGTAAGATGGGGAAATAAATATTCTTAAAATGAAAAAGATTCAAAGTGGGAAAAACTTTATGAAATATCCCAAAAAGGAAATTGGGAACATCAAATTGAGACGGAGGGAGTAACTTATAATATTAATATAAATAATAATAATGATAATAATTATTATATTATGATGACTAATAGTAATTTCAGAGATTGTAATAACTTTAAAATTAATAGGTATTATCTCCATCCCATATTAATCGCAACAATAGCTTGTATACATAGTTGTAGGAAGTTAATAGAGTAGGGTGTAAATTATATTAATTTATTGTAAAAATAGATTTGATAGAAAGTGATGTGGTGCTTTTAGGAAGTTAATAGAGTTGGGAGTAATATTTTAATGTTTTTCACATAAATCAGCGAATGAGTGGAGTATATTAGTTGGGTGAGATATAATAAAATATTGGTGAGTCCATGCCTAAAATAGAAGTATTGCAATTAATATGGGACAACCATATATGGAAAGTGTTGCAACTAATATGGGACGGATGAAGTATTATTTATACCAAATAAAAAAGATTTTTTTGAGAGAAAAACATATTGTGTAGAATGAAGAAAATGTTGAAGGATGTGTTGATATTGGTTATGTTCATTTCATTTTATTTAAGCACGTTGGTGCTTATTTAAAAAATGATCATCTCAGATCAGAAAACTTTAGATTAGATAAGACTAGACTAGAAAATTTTAGATCAGATTAGAGTTACGTTGATCAGATCTGAGCATATCACATCTGATAAGTATATAAGAAGAATAATTCAGACTAGATCAGAAAAGTTCAGATGAGATTAAATAAGAAAAGTTCATATTAGGGCAGAAAATTACAGATTGGATCAAATGAAAATAACAAACCCATTGTCATGTTTGATGACAATCCAAAAGTTTCCATATTGGAAAGAAGAAAAACATTAGCTAAAATATTTTAGAAATATATGAAACCGATTGGTACACGTCAAGCTGGCCGTGAAAATGTTAATGATGGCCGTGAAGATGATTATGATGGTCGTGAATATATTAATGATGATCATGTAAATGATAATGAATAGGTTGGGAGATTATATAGAAGAAGAATTAGGAAACTAAAAGTAGAAGATGATTTTTTATTTAAAAGAATGTCATTACTAGAATTAATACTAATATTATATTATTTTGAGCCAAATTGCAAAAGCAACAACAGCAACAACAACAACAACAAAATAATAATGAATATGATCGTGTAAAGTAAAGCAATAGTAATAAAAATATCAATAAGAATAATTAAATGGCTATAATAATAATGTCTGATCTGGTCTGAATTTTTCTTTCTGATTTGATCTGATCTGAACTTTTCTAATATTATCATTTTACTAAATTTGCAGTTATTCTTTCAATGAAACAATAATGTGCAGCATGGATCGGTATCTTCTATCAGTTTTGGTACCTTTAGACTTATAACATAGAATGCAACCTTATTACATAAGATAGACCCATGGTTTAGGAATTGATCTAGTTGCATTTAAGTCGTGTTTCTTTACCTAAATAACACTAAATTTTTGTCTGAATGCGTACTAGATATAGAATATGTATGATATATTCTAGTAAATGATCTAAGGAAATTAGAAGTCTTACTTATATTAAATATAAAAAAATCTTACTCATCCATTATTGTTTATGATTTATAGAGATAGAAATCAACATAACCAGGGTTTTGAAACCCATATCCTTTCCACCGCTTCTCCATCAAAAATACAATCTCCTTCCATGGCTCCCTTTCCTTGGTAATTAAGGAAATCAAACTTCTTTGGCTCAAAAATTTAGGAAAGTGTTGTAATAGTTGAATAATTTGGGCCACTAAATAAGTAGAAGTGTCTCACAAACTTGTTAATATGAGCGTCAAAAATTACGAAAGGGACGTCCAAAGTTGGGCCACAAAAGAAATTATATGTGAACTTAATTAAGTACCCAATTTGGGCGACAGAAAATCAAAACGTAATGCCCAAACTTTGGGTGACGGCGATAGGGTGACACTTCTTGCATCGGTTTAGTTTCCGTCGCCAAAACCTTGTGCGTTTTGTTGCCTAAGGACCTTTTTCTTGTAGTGCACACTTTGTTTTTTGCTGCCGAAGTTGTTCGATTTGTGGGTCGCTCCCAAGTCCCGACAACCACCATATGCCAAATGCTTCTACGAGGCACTTTGTTGTAGTGGATTTGCAACTTGGCTGGAAAGATGTGATCCAAGGGACCAAGGCTTGTATTACTTGTTGAGAAGAAAGATGACCTTTTCAGATATGACAAAATCCATGTCGTTAGTCATCTCCGACAACTAGGGGTGTTCAAGAAAATCTGACTCGCTTGACCCGATCCGTTGACCCGGGTAATATAAATCGAGTAGTTTTCATTTTTTCTGAATATTTCGGGCCGGGTACCCGACCCGGTAAAATTATTGTAAAATGGGGCAGGTCACGGGCCGCAATGTTATCACTAAAGGGTACTCATCGACCCGCTTCTCACTTTTTTCTTCCAAAGACCGCTTCACTTTATTAGTTCTTGGCTTTCTCTTTCATTTTGTTGGCACTTGATTTCACAACATAGCCTCTCATTCTCGTACTCTTCTTTCATCTTTGTTCCTAGCTTTCTCTTCTATTAACTATTAAGCTTCTGATTTTTGTTTAAAAGTAATCAATTGGGTATTTGGTTTTTTAATAATCATTTTAATTCATACTTATTGACTTCTAATGAACACTATAAGAGGGGGATGAATTACAAGTAGTTTAAAATACAAGGCTAAGCCAACTGTTTTTAAGTTCCAAGATTGCTTAAACCTATTGTTTCAAACTAAAACTAACACAAGCACTTACAAACCAACAAAATCCACCCCAACTGTGGATGCTTCTTAACTAAAAAAAAAAACTAAATATCAGAAAGCTTCTTAATCTTTGACTTGACTGGAAGTTTGTCTCTGCTTGCTGGTGGTGGTTTGTTGTTGATTTTCTTCAAAGCTGTTGTTGGTTGTGAATGGTTAAGTGTGACTGCTGAAGTTTGTGTGAATGTTGATGTAGAAGCTTCTCCTGAAGTAGCAGCTGAATCATGTGCCTGTCAATCAGTTCAATGAGCAAAATGTTAGTTTCAGTATTCAATATGCTTGCACAAAATGTAAATAGGATTTCAAAAGGCCTACCTTTTTTGTCATTCTTGAAAGGTTTTTAAGCCTTTGATTTTTCATCCAATCCTTTGTAGTTGGTGGCCTCCCTCCTTTTTCCTTTTTTTGTTCTTTGGCAGGCTGTGGATTTTTACAAGTCTTCATATTATGTCCTTGTTTTCCACATCTACTACAAGTGATAGTTTTTGACCTCTTTAGATGTTGTGCTGCATCAACCTCTCCTTGTTCCTTCTTCCTCTTATGGAGCTTAGGCCTCCCAGGCATTCTTCTTATCACTGGAGGTAAAGGAGCAGGCATATTTGACTTATCCCAATGATTAACACCTGGCATAGGATGGATTGGATTCTCATAAGCCCTAATGTATGTATCTCTACTATAGATTTCATGAACATACTCAAAAGGGATCCTCTCTTTGCTCCATGATGCTTCTGTAAGCATGTAAGCATGGTATACCAGTGAGATCCCACTGGTAACAGGTGCAAGTCCTCCTAAAAAGATCAACTACACAAGTGTCACCTTTGTATGCAACCTCATAAATTCCTCTCCTTGAGATTTGCACAATACATTTTCTGGCTTCTTCATTCAACCCTTCAAAAGTCTTTCCAATGTATGGCATGCACTTCTCTTGATAGCCCTGAACACCCTCCCACTTATCAAAATTTCTCTTCATTACATATCTCCTTAACCATTCCATTTGTGTGAGGATTGGTTTGTCTCTTGCATCTCTTATCACTGCATTGAAAGTCTCACACATGTTGTTTAACAACATGTTAGACTTACAAGAAGTGGAGAATGCATGCCTTGACCAATGCATAGTAGCAATATTGTCCAAATAACAATATGCCTCTTCAGATATGAACCTGATACTCTCCATTGCCACATCAAAGTCATGCTACAAAACAGAAATAAGAATGCCTCAACAGCAACCATGGCATTTGAATATCAACAACAATATGAAAAAAGGCAATACTCTCCAATTCCAGCACAACAGTTAACCAAATACTGAAATACATTAAGGAGGAAACCAAACCTGTGTTGTTGCTCTTGCAGCATCCCAAAACAGTTGCTTGAATGTTGTTCCACTGAATTTGAGCTTGAAATTAGCCCAAATGTGTCTAACACAATACCTCTTTTCTGCCTTTGGGACAACAGTTTCAAAAGCTTCTAACAACCCCTATTTTGACAGAAACATTATGCACTCTAGTTAGCAATTGATGTGTATTTAAGATAAACTGAAACTGAAACTGATGTGCCACATACCTTTTGTCTATCTGACATGAAAGTTAAGCCAAACCCTTGTTGATCACCACCTAAATCCCTCATGAGTAAGTCAAGAAACCAGCACTAAGTTGGTGTGTTTTTAACTTCAACAACAGCCCATGCAAATGGGTAAATGTTGTTATTTCCATCCTTCCCAACTGCAACCAAGATCTGTCCTGGGTATTGTCCCTTCAAATGGCACCCATCCACCTCAATAATTGGCCTACACCCTCTTTTAAAACCAAGCTTACAAGCCTCTATACATACATACATTCTGAGAAAAATAGGTGGTTCAGGCCTACCCAAACCATCAACAGTCACCATGGCACTTGAACCTGGGTTATATTTCCTGATTGCATTAGCAGAGTCCCATACCCTACAATGTTGTTCAGCAGCATTCCCATACATAATAAACTTAACCCTTGATCTAGCTAACCAAGCTTTTGAGTAAGAAATCTCAACTCCTAAATCCAGAAAAACTCTCCTCTTAAAAGCTTGTAACTTCCACATTGGATCTGACCTCCATTCCTCTAAATACCTCTCAGCAAGATACTCACTACTCAGTTTAGAATTAATAATCATTCCCCTTACAAGTATGCTTACTAGAAAATGACCTAATCTGCCAACAGTCTTGTCCCTTTAGCTTCCTAGCATGCAACCTAAAACAGCAAATCAACTTCGTATGCTCCTTTTTACATGAACATTTCACTCTACACTTAACAGTGTCCTACTCACAATCACATTTAAACTTGCAGTATGCACTGATTCTATTCTTGTCATTATGCAAAAAGTAGTAGTCATACCTGTTTTCAATGGCATGCCACTTTAGAGCCTTTCTTAATGTATATGCATCCCAAAACTTCAGGCCTACCATCAACTGTATGCCCTTTTTAAAGTCAACATCAGGATTGAAGATGGTTGCTAAATCTGGTTCTTCATCTGAACTTGCTAGGCTTCTAAGCTCATCAGATTCTCCTTCAATCTCCTCTTGAATTCTCACCTCATCCCTCTCAAGTTCTTTATCAAGCTTAGCCCCACTACTTTCACCCTCATCATGTTTTCTTTTCTGTCTATACAAACTAGAAGCTTCAATATCCTTCAATATATTTTCAGATATTTGTGTAGGCTGTGTTTGAAGAAAGAAGTCAGCATCCTCCACCTCTTCTCTCCTTCCACCCATTCTACATCAACATCACTACATCCAGAGCTAGAGGACTCTGTATCCAAACCAACATCATCATCCTAATCAAGTTGTGTAATAACCGGAAAAATATATATACCTTGAAAATAAAACTAAAAATAATAATAAATAATTACGGAATCACGAAATGTATGTCTTATATTCCTATATATGTAATTTTGGTACTTATATGGCCACTTTAGGTGATATTATGTGTTTTCTTGGCTTTGTACATTTATGTGGGACAAAATATATAAATATTTATTATCTTTTTGTAACAAGTGAAAATACCATAGTGTAGTATATTAGGTAAGGATTAATAAAAATATCAATTACCATCCTATGGGTTCATAAAAGTATCTAGTAGAATTTTTAATAAGTTCCACTTTTAACTAAAGTACTCATATCTTTAAAATGGTAAATCTTATAACCTTTATTTTATAGTTTTTGGAATTCTTATTAATCGTTCTACTTAGAGCTAGACAATTACTACCCATTTAATAGATATTTACAAATACGATTTTACCGGAGATCAAATGAACAAAATTACTTTTGACGTGTTAGAGACTAAAGCCATGCGTTAGTTAATTAGAGGAACCAAATTTCTATTTTGTCACTACTGCATGTATGTGGTGAATTAATATTGGACAAAGCAATATTATGTCTTGCATAGAAAAAGTTCTGTTAAGGAAAATGCAACAAGTATGTTTAATAAGAAGCCTTATTGGTCTATACTTAAACTTATTAGGTTGTAGGGGGGGAATAGGCATGTAACTCTGGCAAACATGCATATGTTTGATAAATTACATAGATAAGTATTACACAAGTAGGTAGCCGTAAAAAAAAACTCTAGTATAAATAGTGAATCCATTTATTCCAAATGAAAAGCATAACCAAACATAAAAACAAGAGAGGCAGTAAGTATATGATCTAAGTGCTAGTTTCTGTTAAGTCACGTACCAACATTGATAAGGTACATTCTTGAATTTCCTTCTTAGTGTTGTTTTGTTAAAATGTTTTAGTTATACTAATAAACTTAGACAATGTTTTAGTGTTGAAAATTGAGTTTTCATACTAATTTGGTATAATGGTTTTGATGGTAAAGGTACATTGCTATTTGTTAATAATGAGCTAATATTAAAGCTTATGGTATAACTATGTTATGTTTTTTTTTCTCTACCATACGTAATAATAATAATGTTATACGAAGTTGTTATTATAAGATGAAAGGTATATGGCAGAGAAAGGATACTTGTATATTATTCGGAGTGACGTACGTCAATGAGGAGGTGTGCACACGGATTTGTCAGGAGGGGCTAAAAGCCCGGAAATAAAATAAGAAAGAAATAGAAGATTATGATTATAACCAGGGAAACCTGAGGTGGGCTTTAAGCCCGGGTTATTTCTCTTGCCTAACCGGAAGTCATAAATAAATCTGATGAATTGAAATGTTACGATATTATTTTTAAAGTGTTTAATAATTGTTGTTACGTGATATTGGGAATGTACTGGACCCTTTTGGGTTGACTTTTTATTAAATGTTTTGTTTTCAGGTACAGGAGACGGGGAGGGCCAAGAGTGAGGTTTATAAAATGATAGGAATATATATGATATAAGTTACCAGTACTGTTATCATAAGTTTTATTATGTCATTAGTGTGTTTTACTTTCGCCTGGTATTTCTATTTTAGGAATACGGCAGTAATGTCCTGTAAACATTATAATATCATTTCAAATAAACATGATGTAATATTTTGGTTCGATCCTGGTACTGGCATGTGCTATTCAAAGCTATTAAAATTTCAGGGCGTTACAGTTTGGTATCCGAGCCACGTTAACAAATATGTTAAAATATATACAATAATAATAAAATAATTGTTAGAAACCCACATGAGAGAAAGGGATATTGGGATATTTATTGTTTATTGCTTATTTTTATTTTTATAAATACAGGTGATGATGTTATATTTACCATTTGTTTATTTATTTTAGAATGGCAGGAAACATAAGTCCCCACATGTTAGCAATGGATTCTGGTTGTAGTGTTATGGAACATATCCACCGTCTAGAAAGGTTTTTCGACGAATTTAACGCACAGTACCCGGAACTTGGAATGACCACACCGTATCTAGCTTATGTTTTGATCCAAACACTCCCCACGAGCTTTCCGTGGATAACTTTCAAAACTAAATATTCTGATTTAATGGTCAACGGGGCACCCAACTGGGAGAAATATGTACGATTTGGATTAGGTCGACCAAGATGGACCCCGAGTTTTACCGAGCTTGCTGGAGAACTTCTAGCTTATGAAAGAGATCACATGGTCTTCCTGTCAGATGATGAATCTGTTTCGTCAACCAAAATAAATTTGAACGAGGAACCGAAAGAGGAACCAAGTGCTAGTAACAACAAGTAGAATGTTCTGGAGTTAGAGATGGCTCTTTTGTCAAGTGTTAACCCTTTTGTTGTATATATGTTAACACTATGTAGAATATAGTGAGTATGATGCATGCTTACTGTTAGCCTATCTGATGTTTTAACTTACCTAGTGTTTTAGATCTTTTGGTTTGTATAAGATATATCAAGTCATATATATATATATATATATACATATATATATATATATATGTATATATATGTATATATATGTTTGGTTATTATAATTCTGTTCTGCTTAATTATAATGAGATTTTAACCCTAATCTTTTATGCGTTATTTAGGATAATGCAATCCCCAAATACCCAATCTACTCAAGAAAACCAGCCAGTTCAAAATCCTGATAATGGAAACTCAAACAATGATAATAGAGAAGGAAATGTTACGGAAGTCACGACACTTCTATTTGAAATGCTCAAAAACAACAACAAAAACAACGAGGAAGAAGAAAGTGCAAGGTATTTTAGAAGAATGGCTAGTTACAACCCCAAGACCTATGATGGAAAGTCTGACCCTGTAGAATTTGAGGATTGGATAAAAAGTATTGATAAACTTTTCGATGCGATAAACTGTCCTGAAAAGTGGAAGGTAGGATTTGCTGTTTATTATCTAGTCGGGCAGGCAGATCTTTGGTGGGAAACCGTGAAAGAAAGGAGGAAGGAGAAGGACTTTGGATGGACCCAACTGAAAGATCTTATGAGAGCGAAATTTTATCCATCAGCTTTGAAAAGACAGAAAGAAGAAGAGTTTAATCAGCTAGAGCAAGGTAATTTGTCTGTTATGGAGTATGCTGCAAAATTTATGGAATTATCTCGATTTGCACCACATCTTGTTTCCAGTGAGGAGTTAAGAATGAATAAGTTTGAAAGAGGTCTCACTTGGGAACTTCGTGACCGACTTTCGACCCATAGTTGCCATAGTTATCAAGAGATGTATGATAAGGCAGCAAATGCTGAAAGAATAATCAAAGAGAGAGAGGCTGAAGATACAGTTCATAAAAGAAAGTGGGAAGGAACTCATGCAATGAATAGGAATTTTCAGAAAAAGCCAAATGTTGGTAATGTCAAACCCTTTACACCTCCAAGCCGCTATCAAGGACCCCCTTGTGCAAAATGTGGTTACACCAACCACTCAACTGAAAAATGTAGGTTTGTCAATAATCGCTGCTACTCTTGTGGAAGTCCAAATCATTTGAAGAGGAATTGTCCTTTGGAAAGAGGTAGAAATACAAAATTAGCTACAGTCAATCCTTATACCTCAAAACCTGTTCTTAAGCCCCAAGGTGGACCTATCCAACGTCAAAATCCAACCCATGGTCGTGTGTTTTTGATGAATCCACAAGAGATTGGAAGTTCAAGTGATGTGGTTACGGGTAACATTTCTCTAAACTCTTTCCCAATACATGTTTTATTTGATACCGGAGCATCACATTCATTTATATCACCTTCCATGTCTAGAGATTTGCATCTGGTCCCTGATGAGACAAACTTAGAATTTTGCATTAGCCTCCCTACTGGAAATATAGTTCCCTGTCAAACTATATATAAAAATTGTCCTTTGAACATAGGGGGAAGCATGTTTGATGCTGATCTAATTCAATTTGACCTTAAGGGATTCGATGTTATTTTAGGGATGGATTGGATGAATAAACATCGTGTCATAGTAGACTGTCAAAAACAAATCGTAACCTTAATAAATTCTGAAGGAAATGAAGTGATTTTTCGAAATAATGAAAGAAAATCTGAATCTAGAATCATTTCTTTTCTTCAAGCACAAAAGATGTTAAAACAAGGTTGTGAAGGGTACCTTTGTGATGTTCTTAAAACTGAAAAATCTGAACCTAAAATCTCTGACATTCCCGTTGTTAAAAATTTCCAAGATGTCTTTCCCGATGAAGTTGTAGATATGCCTCCACAAAGAGAAATTGATTTCACTATTGAGTTAGTACCTGGAGTTGTACCTATCTCAAAAGCACCATATAGGATGGCACCTGCAGAATTAAAGGAACTAAAGATACAACTAGAGGAATTATTGGAAAAAGGATATATTAGACCAAGTGTGTCACCATGGGGAGCACCTGTTCTATTTGTAAAGAAAAAAGATGGAACTTTAAGGTTATGCATAGATTATAGGGAGCTTAACAAGATAACCATCAAGAATAAATATCCTTTGCCTCGTATAGATGACCTTTTTGATCAATTGCAGGGTGCATCAGTGTTCTCAAAGATAGACCTACGATCTGGATACCATCAATTAAGAATCAGACCTTCAGATGTTCCAAAAACTGCTTTTAGGACCAGATACGGACTTTATGAATTTTTGGTTATGCCTTTTGGTCTTACTAATGCCCCAGCTGTTTTTATGGATCTCATGAATCGAGTTTTTAAACCTTATTTAGATCATTTTGTTATTGTTTTTATCGATGATATTCTAGTATATTCCAAAAATAAGAAGGATCATGAGGAACACTTGAGTATAATCTTAGAGACTCTGAGAAAGAACCAATTGTATGCGAAATTTAAAAAGTGTGAATTTTGGTTAGATAAAATATCATTCCTAGGGCATGTGGTATCTAGAGATGGAGTGCAAGTCGATTCTCAAAAAATTGAAGCAATCACTAATTGGCCTCGACCCACAAATGTTTCAGAAGTACGAAGCTTTTTAGGATTAGCAGGCTACTACCGTCGATTCGTGGAAAACTTTTCCCGAATAGCTCAACCTATCACAAACCTTATAAGAAAAACTACAAAATTTGAATGGAATGATAAGTGTGATACTGCATTCCAAGAACTAAAATTTCGTCTTACCACAGCTCCAATCCTTACTCTTCCTAGTGGTACAGAAGGTTTAGAAATATATAGTGATGCCTCCAAACAAGGGTTGGGGTGTGTATTGATGCAACATGGGAAAGTGATAGCTTATGCATCCCGTCAGTTGAAACCTCATGAACATAATTATCCTACCCATGACCTTGAACTTGCCGCAATTGTATTCGCATTGAAAATTTGGAGACATTATCTATATGGAGCTAAATGTAAAATTTACACCGATCACAAAAGCCTTAAATATATATTCACTCAAAAAGAGATTAACATGAGACAAAGAAGGTGGTTAGAATTCATAAAGGATTACGAATTAGATATTCAATATCACCCTGGAAAAGCCAATGTAGTGGCTGATGCTCTTAGCCGGAAAAACTATGTTACCCTTAATCTACTTAGCACTCAATCTATTATCCAAAGAGAAATCCAAAAATTAGAAATTGAGTTGATTATAGGTGGTTTGGAAGGATCTTTAGCAGCTCTAGAAATCAAACTAACCTTGAGTGAAAAAATTAAGGAACTACAAAATACAGACCCCCAGTTAGAGAAGATTCGTGAAAGGGTGGTGCTTGGGAAGGAAACTGGTTTTGTAATACAAGAAGACGGGTCACTTCATTTTCAAGGAAGATTATGTGTACCAGATCAAGCAGATTTAAAAAGAAAAATCATGAATGAAGCACATAATACTCATTATTCAATACACCCAGGAGGAAACAAGATGTATAGAGATTTGCGGAGTATGTTTTGGTGGAGCAACATGAAACGAGAAATTGCAGAATTCGTAGCCAAATGTCTAACTTGCCAGCAAGTGAAAATAGAACATCAGCGCCCTTCGGGACTTTTGCAGCCTTTAGATATACCTACTTGGAAATGGGAATCAATAGCAATGGATTTTGTTACAGGATTGCCAACAACCCCTCAAGGGAGGAATTCCATATGGGTAATAGTAGATCGGCTTACAAAAAGTGAACATTTCCTAGCAGTTCATAATACTTGGGATCTTGAAAGGTTAGCAAAGAAATATGTTGATGAAATTATTAGGCTTCATGGAGTACCCAGTTCTATTGTATCTGATAGAGACTCTCGATTTGTATCTAAGTTTGGTGAAAGCTACAGAATGCTTTGGGTACACAGTTAAATATTAGCACAGCTTTTCATCCAGCCACAGATGGTCAAACCGAGAGAACTATACAAACTCTAGAAGACTTGTTGCGAGCATGTGTGTTAGAATTCAAGGGTTCTTGGGAAAAGTATTTACCATTAATAGAGTTTTCCTATAATAATAGTTACCATGCTAGCATTGATATGGCCCCGTATGAAGCTCTATATGGTCGCAAGTGTAGAACCCCTTTATGTTGGAGTGACATAGATGAAACAAAAATAGTTGGGCCTGAAATGATACAAGAGACAGCTGACAAGGTCCGAACCATTCAGGAAAAAATGAAAACTGCACAGAGTCGCCAGAAAAGTTACGCTGACCTTAGAAGAAGACATATAGAATTCTCAGTTGGTGAGTCGGTATTTTTGAAGGTTTCACCTACCAGAGGAGTAGTGAGGTTTGGAAAAGCAAGAAAACTTCGTCCAAGGTACATTGGACCATTTGAGATTATTGAGAGAATTGGGAATGTAGCTTATCGTCTAGCACTTCCTAATGAATATTCTCGAATTCATGATGTGTTTCATGTTTCTCTTTTACGTCGTTATATACCAGACCCATCCCATGTCATTAATATCCCCTCTGTACGAATTGAAGAAGATTTGACCTATGAAGAGCAACCTGTTCAAATTTTAGATCATAAAGACAAAGTTCTTCGCAACAAAGTTATCCCTTTAGTAAAGGTATTATGGTCCAACCACATTGAAACAGAAGCAACGTGGGAGGTTGAACAGGAGATGCGAGATAAGTACCCACACTTATTTTAAGGTAATTTTCAGTTTCGAGGACGAAACTTCTTTAAGAAGGGAAGGATGTAATAACCGGGAAAATATATATACCTTGAAAATAAAACTAAAAATAATAATAAATAATTACGGAATCACGAAATGTATGTCTTATATTCCTATATATGTAATTTTGGTACTTATATGGCCACTTTAGGTGATATTATGTGTTTTCTTGGCTTTGTACATTTATGTGGGACAAAATATATAAATATGTATTATCTTTTTGTAACAAGTGAAAATACCATAGTGTAGTATATTAGGTAAGGATTAATAAAAATATCAATTACCATCCTATGGGTTCATAAAAGTATCTAGTAGAATTTTTAATAAGTTCCACTTTTAACTAAAGTACTCATATCTTTAAAATGGTAAATCTTATAACCTTTATTTTATAGTTTTTGGAATTTTCATTAATCGTTCTACTTAGAGCTAGACAATTACTACCCATTTAATAGATATTTACAAATACGATTTTACCGGAGATCAAATGAACAAAATTACTTTTGACGTGTTAGAGACTAAAGCCATGTGTTAGTTAATTAGAGGAACCAAATTTCTATTTTGTCACTACTGCATGTATGTGGTGAATTAATATTGGACAAAGCAATATTATGTCTTGCATAGAAAAAGTTCTGTTAAGGAAAATGCAACAAGTATGTTTAATAAGAAGCCTTATTGGTCTATACTTAAACTTATTAGGTTATAGGGGGGAATAGGCATGTAACTCTGGCAAACATGCATATGTTTGATAAATTACATAGATAAGTATTACACAAGTAGGTAGCCGTAAAAAAAAACTCTAGTATAAATAGTGAATCCATTTATTCCAAATGAAAAGCATAACCAAACATAAAAACAAGAGAGGCAGTAAGTATATGATCTAAGTGCTAGTTTCTGTTAAGTCACGTACCAACATTGATAAGGTACATTCTTGAATTTCCTTCTTAGTGTTGTTTTGTTAAAATGTTTTAGTTATACTAATAAACTTAGACAATGTTTTAGTGTTGAAAATTGAGTTTTCATACTAATTTGGTATAATGGTTTTGATGGTAAAGGTACATTGCTATTTGTTAATAATGAGCTAATATTAAAGCTTATGGTATAACTATGTTATGTTTTTTTTTCTCTACCATACGTAATAATAATAATGTTATACGAAGTTGTTATTATAAGATGAAAGGTATATGGCAGAGAAAGGATACTTGTATATTATTCGGAGTGACGTACGTCAATGAGGAGGTGTGCACACGGATTTGTCAGGAGGGGCTAAAAGCCCGGAAATAAAATAAGAAAGAAATAGAAGATTATGATTATAACCAGGGAAACCTGAGGTGGGCTTTAAGCCCGGGTTATTTCTCTTGCCTAACCGGAAGTCATAAATAAATCTGATGAATTGAAATGTTACGATATTATTTTTAAAGTGTTTAATAATTGTTGTTACGTGATATTGGGAATGTACTGGACCCTTTTGGGTTGACTTTTTATTAAATGTTTTGTTTTCAGGTACAGGAGACGGGGAGGGCCAAGAGTGAGGTTTATAAAATGATAGGAATATATATGATATAAGTTACCAGTATTGTTATCATAAGTTTTATTATGTCAATAGTGTGTTTTACTTTCGCCTGGTATTTCTATTTTAGGAATACGGCAGTAATGTCCTGTAAACATTATAATATCATTTCAAATAAACATGATGTAATATTTTGGTTCGATCCTGGTACTGGCATGTGCTATTCAAAGCTATTAAAATTTCAGGGCGTTACAAGTTGTCTCTTGGTTTTTGACTTCAATTTTGCTTTTTCCTTCAATTTCCCCTTAGTACATGGTTTCTTGGCAATATGTTTAACCCTAGGTGTATTTCTATTGGATTTAGGTGGTGAAGGGTGTTTGTTTTCCTTATGATAGGTTAGTGGTGATGAAGGATTATTGGACAAATGAGGCTGAGCAGGAATGTTAGGCTGTAGTGTAGATAGGGTCTTAACTCCCTCTCAAATTCATCCCTACTTATCACAAACCCATCATCAAACTGAGTTTTAGATGAGGAAGGCATAGTTTTAGAAGAGGGGATAGATTTAGGGTTTTGTGACAACTCAAGTTTCACCTTGTATAAAGGATGGATAGGTTTGGCAATACTCTCTTGTGTGAGGGGCTGGTTTTGAGAGTTAAGTTGTGGATTCTTTGACCTAGTATTTGGCCCTTCACCAGCCTCACAATAAAGATCCAACACCCCATACTTATCAACAGAATCAAGCCATTTTTTTATTGCTTTGGCATCCACAATTTCTCTTTTACCACACCCCCAAGTTTTACCCTTCTCCCTATACCAAAACTTTAATGCAGCTGGGGGATTTCTATTGTGACACTCATAGGCATCATAGCTTATTTCTCTAAGCTTCCTCACAGTCAACTCTACCACACTATTTTTAGATTTTAGATATATTATCCCTCCTTCATATTGCACCACTTTTCTTCCTCTCTGATTTTTTTTCCACAAACTGACCCCCCACATTAACCCTCATATCAACAAAATCCATTCTGTAAACAAATGAAAAGCACAGTATTCAACAATCACAAAAACACAATTCATTAAACTTAAATTAAACCCATAAGCAGCATTTTTAAATCCACTCAATTACATAATCAGTACCAATTTAAATTAACCTAATTCATTGAATATCCTTTTTATTCAAAACCCTAGATTTCACCCCCTTTAAACAGTAAGCATAAATAATTGGGATTAGTTTATAAAAGAAATTAAAGTGAATATTAAATTAAACATCATCAACAATACCAATTTACCTTAATGAAGCAATTTACAGCAACCCTTTCACTTTTACAGTTGCTTTCTTCACCAATTCTGGGCCCCACAAAGTTGATGAGTATGAGAGAGAGGGAGCAGCAATGAATTTCCTCTGCAAAGCCTGATGAGGATGACAAGAAAGGAAGAATCTTAATGAAAGGGGAGTGATGAAGGAGAAGAAAAGCTTTTAGGTTGCTTGTTTCTAAATTTCGAAGTCACAGAGGAGGGAAAATGAAAGGAAAGAGGGAGTTAATTGGTTTGTGGACCCCACAAACGGATAGAGGGGTGCTGTTAAGAGGTGGGAAGTTTTAAAGAATATGCAACTTCATGGTGGTAATTTTAAAATAAAAAGTAAAAGGTGGAAACTTTTAATAACTTGAAAACAAAAGGTGGTAATTTTCAAAAAAAATCCAAACTAAAACACAGCTTAAGAAGCTCGATAAAGTAAAATGACAAAAGGAAACTTTAATCAAGTGTAACAAACTATAGATATTAAAACATTCAGACGGAAATTGATTAAATTCTTACACCTTTTCTAAAATTTACTATACATGAGTAACATGACCACCAACTCAGGCAAAATTACTCAAAGTTCAATCATCTATTTGTAATTCAAGCGGATAAATCATAATTACCAAAATGACAAATAAAATAACAGTATCCACAGATCCAAAATTACAAATTATAAATTGCTAGAAAACATAAAGAAAGGAAGGAATTTACCAGAGAGCCTGAAGACATGTAATGTCGGTGACGGAGAAGCGGCGAGAGAAGCAATTTTGGTTGAAATTTCATTTTTTTCTTTGGGAACTTAAAAATTCAGACCCGAAGTTGAATAAATGAGCCTCATAAGAAGAGCTGGCATTAGCGTAAACCTCGGCCGCGGCTAGGATGCTGCTGTCAGTGTTTGAAATACGGAGTTGAGTAGGGATTTCGTGGAAGCAAGCACCAATAGAGGACTGAGAAACCATGGTTGTATGGGAGAAGAAGCCGTAGAGAGAAAACTGGATCTAACTTTTTGAGCGACGAAGTGAGGAAGGGTTTGTCGGGGGGAAACAAATTGAAATTATCGCGGGCTCTCCTTTTTGGGCTGGGCAAGGGCCATTTGAGGCGTAAAGCTATAGACGCCTCAAATGAGAGGTATGAGGCGTTTTGACGGAGAAACGCCTCCAATAACTATTCATATTAAATACAAAGAAGAAATTAATTATTGCTTTTGCTTTATTTAACTAATGAGAGCCGCAAATCAATGCTTTTCCACTAGTGATGATATTAGAATCAATATACTTGACTATTTCAATATTTTCTTGTTAAGTCTAAGGTATTGTCGTTGTTAAAATTTTATTTGGAATAAATTGAGATACGTGAATATTTTAGTGATAATTATACTCCGGTGATGGAAGATCCGTTATCAATTAAAGTGAACTTAAGGAGATCGTCAAAGGAACTTGACTTAATAAAGGTAATTAGGATTGTTTTGTCTGAGCGATATCAATACAGAATGGTGGATTGTTTTAATCCTAAGGTATATATTATAGTAATGTTATAACTAGAGGTTTCTCGGTAAGTATCGTGGTTGTTAAGGTGAATTGCAACTATTAAGCTTAGCTCTTAATAAGTGTTGTGGTGGTTACGGTGAATAACAATGACTAGGATTGCGAGTGAATGGAAAATATTTATGTTGAGGTTATTATACTTATTTCAGTAATTACTCGAAGGTGTTGATTGGAAAAGATATTAGTTATGAAAATCTTGTGAGCTAAGGATCAAGTTAAAGGTATTAGTTATTGGAGTAACCATGCATGCTAAGCATAACTTTCATATTTGTGTGAAATGATTTTCAAATTGACTAATTCATATGAAGCTTGATTTCAAATGTTAAATCGTTATATTTATGGGAAAGTGTTTTACGAGAAGTAAAGTTTTATTTGTGAAATAAGGGTTATATGTATATATATGTATATATATATATATATATATATATATATATATATATATATATATATATATATATATATATATATATATATATATATATATATGATTTAAATTGTGAAGCGAGGCGTGAACATGCACCCGAGTTAGGGCGGGTATCCCTAATTGGACCCAACCAGGAGGGGCGAAATTCTGGCGGAGAAGGACATGTCCAGGTTAAGTCTTGCAAGCAGAACATAAAAGGTGGGGTGACGACCCTCAACAGTTTGGACACAGCTGGTACTGAGTACCCCTCGCCACTCGCGTTCATGCCAAATAATTTGATTTTATGAAACTTAAAGTAACTGAGTTGAATGTGACTACTTGCTATTATGACTATGTGTTATCAATTAGTTTTCAAAATACACCTAAACTTGTATTTTCTATTATACAGTGTGTACTCAGCTTTGTTGATTGATTTGTCATTTTTGTGGCCTGTCACTTAGTGGCTGGCAGAGTCTAATTTTGATGCACGATGATGTTAGAAGCCATAATCAAGTTAAGAGGAAAGTTCTGATTCAGATTGTATATTGTGGATTAAAGTTCTGAGATTTAAGTTTGTACATCGAGGAGTTTGTTTAGAGTTAGTTATGATATGATTCCTTTGCTTTATTATTGAGATCGAATGACTTTGTAATTGAAGTATTGTATAAAGGATATTGTTTTGTGGGCCCATAACCCACACGTTCAGGATCGTGTTTTTAAGGTTGTTTCCGCTACAAGTTTCATCTTAATTATGATTGATGTTTGAGATTTCTAAACGTGATTAAGCTAGTAGCTAGGGAGGCTGGGCTGTTGCAATAATAAAAACGCTTTTGAATCATAAACTTGAAAACCTTTACTACTAGACAACGTCCGGTACAAATTAATGCTTCAAACGTCATAAAACTAATAATTTATGGGTAATGTTATACTTATCCAGGGCCATATATAAGTATTTAATGTATTACTTAAAATGGTGTTAAATTTGGAATTTATCAACAAATCACGCCTAAATATATGTTATTCATGTTCAATATTTCCTTTTTTAGGTTCTTAAACATAGCCCTTAGGCTATGTATATCATTTTCCATGATTTATTAATCAAAATACTGCAGTAATTTAATTAAGAGATAATAAAATAAAAATATATATATTTTTTAAATTATGTGTGGTTCAAAAACCACACTGAACCACACAACGATAACAATAAAAACCCTAACAGAAACCGCCTAAACCAACCGGCCAACCACCATGAGCACCACCCACCACAACCATTGAAACAACAGTGGGTAGCGTGGCTGTAACGCCCCGAGTTCTAACCGTTTTTATTAGGCTAATTAATCTGAGATTAGCAGCGGAAGATCTAACCTTAAGCCTAGTTAGTCGGTGCGTTACTGTCGTACTTTCCTCTTGAAAAATACAAGGCAACATACTTTCATAAAACTATATCATATCATTACTTAAAATCAGAGTTGACATAGTAAGCATGATTAACTTAGTGAACTTGACTACTATCTTAAAGTTTAGCAATCCATAAGTTGATGTTACATACCCGTCATACTGACTAAGTTAAATAATGAATAATGTTGACAACTACGCCATTCCTTCATCTCGGGATAGTACCTAAAACAGCAGTAACATATTACCCTAACATCGTAAATTCATTTCAATTCATTTTATTTGCAAACAGGGAGAGGAGAATAGTAAAACATCATAAACCTTTCAGAAATCCACTTAGTAGTCGTAAGGTCAAACAATATTAACACATGCAGCTTAAAATATAATATAATAACTTGAATTTCATAGTTTTCATATATCTTTTTAACTTTGTAGTTTTGATAGTCCTCAAGGAGCACTCTCCCTTGTTGGATGTACTACTCATTCATAACGTCGTTGTACTCCTCAAGGAGCACTCTCCCTTGTTGGACGTGCACATTCATAAACTTGGTATCCCTCAAGGAGCACTCTCCCTTGTTGGTATTCATAAACTTCGTGTTCCTCAAGGAGCACTCCCCTTTGTTGGACATTTTCGGATTCCTCAAAGAGCACTCTCCTTTGTTGGACATTTTCGGATTCCTCAAAGAGCACTATCCTTTGTTGGTGTATTGTAATTTCGTATTCCTCAAAAAATTCATCTTAAACATTGTAAGCAATGAACACACTCATAGTCACCAATAAACATCCTTTTTCATCTACTTACTTAATCATAAGCATTTATGAAAGTATTTGGGTTTGTCCCACAAGACAAGTAAAGATCATCGCACAAACATATTATTTACAAATCATTTTCGTCAAATATCTTATATCCCGCAATCCATATGAAATCACATTTGCATAAACATATACGTAATTCAACATAAAACATAGTTATAAAGGGCTTGCGGGTGTTAGCACTAGACGTTACCTCGTTCCTTGCTTAGTAATCTTGAGAACCCGGGGAGGCTTGTAATACCCTTTCCTTTTTAGTCTAGCCAAGTATTAAGGTATTAGAGTCCTTCTTGTTAACTCTTTAAACCATTATTTAAAGGTTTTGTTTGAGTTGATTATACAAGCTTATAGTTATAAAATTAGCGTTGTTATTATCATTCTTCCATCATAAAGTTCTTCATTCTTATTACAAGTTTCATGCTTAATAACTTGATTTACTTTCAACTATTTTATAACTTATAAACTAAAAGTTGTTAACATTAGTAGAGGTTCATATTAATATTGAAATGAAACATAAACTTATATTCATAAAAATTATTCAATTAAGTCATTGACGATATTAAAAGAAATATAATTAAACCAAGGTAACTTATAACGTTAAAATTACTTTGGTTTAATTATATTTCTTTTAATATCGTCAATAAGGACATTAATGCTACTTAGAATTAGTGAAAAATTTAAATAAAGCATAATCATAAATAAATAAAGGATTGTAAATAAAGCTTAATTATAAATAAATAAATAAATAAAGCATAATTATAAATGAATATAAATAAAGCGTAATTATAAATAAATATAAAGGTGAGTTCTAAATAACATTTTTAATAATGTTAGAAATATACATCAATAAATTGGCATAAATAAATCATTAGCTTAATATAAACAATTATAAAAGTTAAATGGGCAAAACATAATAAATTTAGTCATTTCTCTTTTTAAACTTTTAGTCTTATGTTAGAACGTTATGTCATGTTAGTAGTCCAAGTGTCCAAAGTTAGTAGGAATCGGTCATATAATTGTCCATCACGAAACCTCAAATTCATTTGTCATAGGCCTCCATAAAGTTAGCTCCCATTAATATAATATATAAGAGTTATAACATTATTAGTGAAATTAATATAGCATTTTCATTAACTTTACAATCCATAATTAATAAGTGGTTATTGATAGTTCAAGAATTATGTTAGTCATAATATAGTAAGCATACATTATAAGTATAATAGTTAGAACTTATAAATAAAATTAGAACCCATTAATAAGTATTAACAATTTAATTAACAACATATTGACATTTTAGAGTTTAAGATTATTAGCATTTTAATATTTAAGAAGTTCAGATTTAGAATCAAATTATATATACCATTGAATTAGAAAGTTAGAGGCATATGACATACCGCTTGGCAAAACTTAAGGAAAACAGAGGAAAGGGAACAATAGGCTGAAGTGGAGCAGCTGGTGGCCGACAGCAGTGACGAACGGCGCTCCGGTGGCTGGGGAACGGCAGCAGCGACAGCAGCCACTACTAGTGGTCGCGCAGCAGGCTGCGAACGCAGCATCGAAGGGGGGGCAGGGGAGCAGCGAGTGAAGGAGAGAAGGAGAAGGGCGGTGCGTGGGACGGCGAGAGTTGGTGTTGCCGGAGTGGTGGTCCGGTGGTGAGGGAAAATGAGAGGAGAAGAGAAGAGAGGAAGAAGAGTTGTGGATGGAGATTTTCGATGAAGTAAGTGTTATTAATAGACAAATGTGTGTGAAACAAGGCTTATTAAAATCAGAAAATGGAAGTAATTAGTGCTTTGTGTAAGGTGTGTGCAGCAAAATCTGATTTGGTTGAGCAATTTGGAGTTCACCATGTGAGGGTGGAAGAAGAGAGGAGGAAGAAGAAGTTATTTTAATATTTTATTTTCTTTTCCTTTTATTTTCTAATTTCCTAAAATAGCAAGTTACTCTTCTCTGCTAGTAGTACTCCTTTTTCTATTTGTACTTCAATTTATCTTCATGAGCATAGTTTTATAATTTTATACTTCTCAAATTTTTAAGAAATCAATTAAAGTCTTCATTTGTATTTAATTAAAGGAATGCAATATACATATATTTATATTTTTATTCTCATTTCCCTTTAGTCCCTAATTGGGCTCTTTACCTAATTTAGCCACATATACGTTTCAAGGATTATTACATTATAAATAATTGACGTGTTTTAAAGTATTGCTATTAAGTTGCAAAAATTTTCAATTTAGAATGCTTTTCAGGCTAGTAATATTATTTAATAAGCTTCAAAAACTCGGGGTATTAATGTAATACCCCAAATTTTAATCTAGCATAATTAATTATTAAGTAAGATTAATAGTTTAAACGTGTCTTAAATTCTTTTTCCAAAACACGTGGAGTAAAATAGATTTCGTCTTATCTTTATTATGGTCTAATATCCTAAAACTTAAACTTGTTTAATACAAAAATGAAATCCCATTAACTTTGGCCTTCATCCTTCCAAAGTTCTTCCTCCCTCCACGTGAAGACATCAGGAACATGATAAGGATTTTTATTTTGCAAACCTACAACAACTACCTACTTCTCTGATCAAAATCTACAACATATCTACCCAAGTCAAAAGAAGATCTCTCCCATGAATTCTCAAAATCTTCCTATACTAATTATCTTTGACTATGAACAAGAAATAACTCTCCAGAATGCTCTATAGGCTTCTATAAATAGCATTCACACTCCATTGATGTTCAAGCAAAAACCCACTTCCAAGATTTCCAACAATTAAATTTGGTCTTGTAATTCCATCTTCCTTCTCTAGCTCATCTCCTTGAGTTCTTTCCCCTGGTTTGGTCCTTCCGTGGACACATCAAACAACCTCCACCTAAAATTACTTAAGACTCCATTGCTTCCTCCAACAATTGTGCAACCATGAATGACCCACTCCTATCTTCTCTCTCCTCTCCTCTGATCTGACCTGCAACTGCGGTCCGACGCTCCACCAGACCACCACCACGTTGCTTACGGTGCTCTGTCGTCGAGATTGTTGCACCGTAAATACTACCGGAAGCCATGGATACTAGCGTGTTGCTGCAGCTCCTCATATGGCTTTATTCCTAGTTGTCTAACATCACTTGTCTGGTTCTCAACTCCTTCCTTCCATGTGAATAAAACCAAGTCATATATTGACTTTTCCAAGGTACTTAACTTACACTTACCATCTGACATAGCTCTTATTTTCTTTAGCTATTGAGATTGTTAGTTTATTATTAAACCAAACCATGAATATATGAATTCTTAGTAATTTTGATGCTCACAAAGCTTTTAAAATTCCAACCCAGTGAACATACGTGGACTTCTCAATCTTTAAAAGAATTAGGTACTTCATGGGAAAAGTTATTAGTTAAAGTTTTACTAACACCTATGGACAAAATCCTAAATTAGTAGGAAAGCTTCCCATAATAAACTATACATAAGGTTGTTTTAACTATTGTTTAATAGTAATGTTATATTAATTATTTTCTTCTTATATATGGAGAATTAAACAAAGAGAATTTATGACGGTCGTGATGCGTATTCAAGAAATGCCGATATTTAAAAGGCCTAATGTGGATAGCGAATGAGGTAACTTCTATGTCAAGCATTGTGTGTATGCCCGTATATGCTATATGCTTGCTTGTATGTGTACATGAAAATGTGATGTTATGTGTGAGTATATGACGTTATGTAGAATGTTGTGAGTTATGTGTATGTATGAGATAATAAGGTTGATGTGATCATGGCTATTTCATAGTTATGATTCTATGTATGCCTAATTTTATATGCTTATATGAAAATGGGTATTGTTCGGAAATATAAGTTATATATGAAAGTATTACAATTAAGATACTCTAATGAAAAGTGGAAAGAGAACGGTCTCCCTGGCTTGGAGTTATGAACTGAACTGGTGAATGGGCAAGTTATGGGTGGAGGAAATGTTTCTGCTCTATGAATGGACCGAGATGGTCGAATGTTAACGAAAGATGATGAAAGTTCTGTCTGTCCCGTCCAAAGCTCGTACTTGCCAACGATCTAAGCTCATGTGAATGGTTCTTGCCAGGAGATTATGTTCAAAGTAAAACTAATGACTTCTGAAAAGTATTTCCGAGCAATTACCATAATGATGTGATATGTGTCTGTGTGTGTAAAACGTTTTCGAAACAAAATCGTTTTTACGGGCTGGAGTAGAGTTACGAGTTTTCCACTCATTTTGGAAATTTTTCTATGTCTTTCTTGTTTCTCTATTTTTATGAATATAATCAGGTATTTGGAAGATGGCTCAAGTTGAACGAAGGGAAAGGATGCAATGGAAGTGGATTAGTGTGTTTCGAGATTTATTAGAGAATACACTTATGGGCTATTACCTTTGTGATTTTAGGAATTGTATGTATTACTCTTAAGTGCAAATTTAAGGTCATTATATTATTTGTGGGCCCATAACCCACAGGTTTAAGTCCAGTTTTCGCTCCAGTTTGTTAATTAATTAAGCTAATTATGTTTAATTAGGTTAATTAAGGACCACTAATTTCGGGGCTTTACAATTAAAGTGGCACTCGCCGCTGTCTAGACGCTACCCAGCCACCACGATGGCCGAAAAACGCACGGAAAGGCGAGGGAAGAGGGGAAAACGAGGGAGAAAAAGAGAAAGAAAAAGGAAGAAAAATAAACCCTTCGCGTCACTTTGATGATTGACTGATCCTCCTACAAAATCAATTATAAAAACTATATTAGAAACTTGAATCTATGGACCAATTGAATGAAGAAGAAAACTAGGGTTTTGAGAGCGAAGAGAAAAAACCCAATTACTCCTTGTGAAAAGTGGCTTGTAATCAAACTTAGCTTGTACTCTCTAACCATGGCGATTTAAGTGTACGATAACGTGACTCTGTTATCGTGCGCCTCTTTTGTAATGGCTAGAAAGAAGAGGTCTCAAGCTTAGGGAAACGCTGGAGAATGTTCAGAGAGTATTGCTCAGAAGAACGGTAACTCAATTGGAATATAAGGAGGCTATCAGAGTACAATCCAATGGAACAGTGTCGAACGGAGAAGGCTGATAAGTCTCATCCTACTTCTGCTTCTAAGAGATTGAATCTTGAGGAAGTCTCTGATTATCTGGGATGGAATAATTTGTTTGATAATGCTAAACTAGCTTGTAAAGGCCAACTCCTTCATGTTGTTAGTCCGAGTGATAATCTTGGTAAAACAATAGCTAAACTTAAGCAATATGAGATTAAACCATTAACTAAGAAGTGGGGAAATGCCATGATTTTGTATGTTGTTGGATTCAATCCCACTTTAGCTGCTCTTAGACGATTTATTTCGACTGAATAGAATAATGTCTCTGCGCCAAAAAAATTTTATCATGATGAGGGATATTTTGTTGCTCAATTTCAATCTCTTAAGGATAAAAATGAGATATTATTTGCTGGTCCTCATCTTCTCAATGGTAAGCCTATTATTGTTAAGACTTGGTCTCCACAGTTTAATTTTCATGAGGAGGTTATGAAAGTAATTCCTCTTTGGGTTAAACTTCCTAACCTGCCTTTGAATTGTTGGGGTGAACAAGCATTGAGTAGAATTGGAAGTATGATTGGCACTCCATTATATGCTGATAAATGTACTACACATCAACTTAGGGTTTCTTTTTCCAGAATTTTAGTAGAAGTTGATGTTACTCAGCCTCTCATTGAGCATGTGAATATTGAGGATCCCTATGGTGTTGTATTTCAACAAAGAGTGTTGTATGATTGGAGGCCTACCTATCGTAAGAAGTGCAATTTAGTAGGACATAACTATGATAACACTCAGGTTAAAGCTAAAAAGCCTACTTAACAATGGGTGTAGAAAGCTATCCCTGAGCCTGCTGCTCCAGTTACAGCTCCTGAAACTCTGAACTCAGGAGGTGATGCTCTTCAGTTTGGTGCTATTCAGCTGAACACTCCTGTTGTAGAGAAACCTGATCAGCAATTGTTTACTCCTGCTTCAGAAACATCTAAAGCAAGCTCTTCTCAGGCTGAAAAATGGAAAATTGTTACTAAGAGGACAAGAGATAAGGGGAAAGCTCCAATGTGCCCAACTCCAATGCAGAACACTTATTGTTTGCTTTCTCCCACTTGTGAAGAGGATGATGAGGTGACTGGTGAGAGAGCTGATTTATACCTCACATGATTAAGTTCTGCTTTGGAACATCAGGGGGCTCAATAACCCTGTGAAAATCATTGAGGTTAATCTTTTCGGAGGAAGCAGCATATTAACCTAGTTGACCTGCTAGAAACCAGAGATAAGAAGCATAATACTGCTAAAATTATGAAGAAATTTGGCTCTTGCTGGAATTGGGATTGTAACTATGATTTCTCAAATAGAGGCATAATTTGGTTAGGGTGGCAGCCTCACTCTATGGATATTAGAGAGATTAGTAAATCAGAGCAACTTATTCATCTTGAGGTGTTTCACCAGGGTGCTCTTTTTTCTCTCATTACTTGTGTTTATGGACTTCATATAATAGGTGATAAGAAGACTTTGTGGAATGAGTTGAGTAGTTTGGCAGCCTCTATTCACTCTCCTTGGCTGATAATGGGAGATTTTAATGCTGTGTTGTCAGTTAATGATAGAATCAATGGCGCTCCTATTACTACTTATGAAACAGAAGATTTTGATGCTTTCATTACTAATTTTCATATAGCTGAGATCAAAAGCTCTGGCATTTCTACTCTTGGTCTAGTAAAGGATTAGGAGAGCACAGGGTGGCTAGTAGAATTGATAGATGCTTGGGACATAATATCTGGATGTTGCAGCATGGGCACATTGAGGTGTGCTATTGTAATAACTCTAAATCTGATCACACCCCTCTTATTGTAGAATGTGTGTCAGAAGATATTGGAGGTGGCAGACCTTTTAAGTTTTTCAATCATCTAGCTGATCATGTTGATTTCTTGAAAACTGTGCAAGAGCACTGGAAGGGAGGTAGTAGGGGCAAGCTACTTCAGCAAATCTGGTTTAAGCTTAAAAAGCTTAAAACTTCTCTATAAGCTCTTCACTCAAAAGAGTTTGCAGGTGTTATTGATAGAATAGAAGCTGCTAGACATGAGTTACAAGGCATCCAATCTGATTTCTAAGTTTCTCCTAGCCGTCCTATTCTTCATCTTAAGGAAATTGAGGCCATTATGGATTTGAAGAAGTGGCTAGCAGTTGAGGAAAAAGCTCTTAAGCAGAAACCTAGGATCCAATGGTTGAAGTTAGGGGATTCTAGTTCTAAATTCTTCTTTTCTACTATGAAAGAGAGAAGGAGTAGAAATAGAATCTCCATGCTGTTGGATGATCAAAATGAAACCATTACACATCCTGATAAGATTCAAGAAACCATCTTGAATTTTTACATAGCTCTTTTGGTTACTGCTGCTCTTTCTTTGCCTGCTATTGAGACTGCTATTGTCAGGGGTGGTGCTAGAGTGTCTCTTAGCTCATGTGCTGCTCTTATTGCTACTGTTACAGTTGATGAAATTCAGGTTGCTTTGTTCTCTATTGATGACTCTAAAGCTCCTGGGGTGGATGTTATAATGTTGTATTCTTCAAAAAAGCATGGCCTATCATAAAAGGAGATGTTTGTGATGCTATTCTTCAGTTTTTTGACACTCGTGATTTTCCATATCAGGTAAATATCACCTCTATCACTCTTGTCCCTAAGCTTTCTAATTCCTCTAAAGAAGCTCATTTTAGGCCTATTGCTTGCTGTAACTTGCTCTATAATATCATAGGGAAAATCCTTACTAATAGGCTTCAAAAATGTGTTGCTGAGGTAGTGAGTGAGTTTCAAACAGGGTTTATCCCAGGGAGACACATAGCAGACAATATTCTCTTATCTACTGAGCTTATTAAAGGGTACACTAGATCTCACATTTCTCCTAGGTGTGTGAAAGTGGACCTTAAGAAAGCTTATGATTCCATTGAATGGCCTTTTCTTCACATGATGCTAGTTGAGCTTGGTTTTCCTGATAAATTTATTTGGTGGATTAGGGCCTGTGTTACTACTGTTTCTTATTCCATTCTCATAAATGTTAAGCCTTGTTCTCCTTTTAAAGCTAAGAAGGGTCTAACACAAGGTGATCCTCTTTTCCTTTTCTTGTTTGCTATTGGTATGGAGTATTTAACTAGATGTATGAAAGCAATGTCTTCCCGTCCTCAGTTTCTTTTCCAACCAAAATGCAAAAGAGTTGGGATAACACATCTTATGTTTACTGATGATCTACTTATGTTCACTAGAGCTGATGAGCCTTCTATTAATTGTGTTTTCAAGCTTTTGAGAAATTCTCTAAAGCTTCAGGTTTGGAGGCTAATGTTGAAAAAAGTAATATCTATTTTGGAGGTATTGGCACTGAGGATAAAGTTAGACTGAGTGAAATTATTAGTGTCCCTCAAGGTTATTTCCCATTTAGATACCTTAGGGTTCCTCTTTCTACAAAAAAACTCAACTTTAAAGCCTCTCATTGAGCATATGCTAGCTAGGGTTAAATCTTGAAATTCAAAGTTTCTCAGTTATGCTGGAAGGTTGCAGCTTGTGAAATCTGTTCTTGCCAGTATGCAGTCTTTTTGGTGTCAGATTTTCATATTACCAAAGAAGCTCTTGAAAGAGATTAACCCTTGCTGCAGAACATTCTTATAGACAGGTTCCGCTCAAAAGTTTTCTAAAGCTCCAGTTGCTTGGGATACTTTATGTCTTTCTAAATCTGTTGGTAGCCTGAATCTCAGGGATAAGTGTGTTTGGAATAAAGCTGTTGTCACTAAGCTTTTGTGGGCCCTCTCCTACAAAAAAGACAAATTATGGGTGAGATGGGTTGATAGTTATTATGTTAAAAGAGGTTGTCTTGATACCAAGCTCATCCCTCTTACTAGCTCTTAGAACTTCAAGAAGATTCTTCAAGGTAGAGAGATGGTGCAGAGTCTAGGAGGTTGGATCAAGTTGGTTAATAGTAAGGGCTTTAGCATTAATGAGTCTCATGAGTATCTCTTCTTTGAGTGTTCCTTTTCTTCTGAGATATGGTTGCAGGCGTTGAGGAAGCTGGGGGTTTGCAGAGTTGTGCTTCCTTTTGCTGCTGAGCTGCATATTGCTGTTACTATGAGCAAGAGAAAGTCTGCTCACTCTAGGTTGTATGCTGTTGCATTTGTGGAGGCAGTGTATTGTGTATGGAGGTGTAGGAATAGCAAAATCTTTAAGAGTTCTTCAAAAACTGTACGCCAATTGTATAGTGAAGTGTTATGTCCTATAAATTTACATAGCTATATATGCAGGTCAAATGATTGTTGCAGCTAGGATTCTCCAGCTATGGAAGGTCAGCTTAGATTCTCCAGCTATGGAAAGCCAGCTTAGATCTCTCAGCTAAGGAGTCTCAGCTTCACTGACACATCACAGATTAGTTATAGCCAAAGCCTAAGATCACGCAAGACCAAGTCCAACTGCAGTAAAGATAAAACGTATGAAGACTCATTCAAAGCCATTAACTACGAACATGAGCGAGAATATAGGAGCAGTTACAAGCCGTTGAGGAAGCTATTTCAAATGAATACTTATCTTAGTATATATAGCACAATGATTATGTAATATAGATACACAAGCTCTACGTATTTAGCGCATTACATTCTAAAATCAAGCATTGTTCTTAGCATACGATTTACATTGATACGTAAGAATCTAGGGCTGTAACTGTGATTATAGTGGATTCGTGGACTCAAAGCCACCCGCGGTTTTTGCCTTATTCCTGGGGTTTTCCGCGTCACCATCTCTGGCGTCCTTCTTTCTTTTTCTTTGCTTTCTTTGTTCTTCATAGCTGCATCCACATCTAGCTACTTTGCCGCCTTCTAGTTGTAGTTCCCAGCTTAGTTTTGTCCTGTGCGAAATTTGGCATAAACAGTTTGATGCCCACCGTGGGGCCTATAGCTAGATATCATATCTAAATTTCTGTCATCCATTTCTTTTCCAAACACTTAACTCAAATGGCTGACCTTACTCCTGAACAAATGAAAGCCGCTCTCGAATCCCTCCAAGAGGCTCAATCTGAATCCAATAGAGTCATTGAAAGCCTGAAAAAGGAGCTACAATCGAGTAACACCAGAAAGTCCTCACGACGACACCGCAACGTATCTCCTTGTGTATTGCAGCTGACTGATTTTGAGGCCAGTGACGACGAGGAAGCTGAGGAAGTGCCACATAACCTTGACCTTGAAGAGGCGGATCCAACAGCTAGTAAGCTAGCTCTCCTTGAATCCCAGAACAGAAAGATGATGCAGATGCTAGCTAAGATGCCAGGAGCGCCTACGCCTGTAGCTGAGGAGACCCCTGATGGTTACACCAAGTCTCCATTTAACGAAGAGATAGCTAGGGCCATGATTCCAAAGAAGCTGCACCTGGCCCCGTTTGGCAAGCTGTACGATGGAACCACAGATCCATGTGACCACGTGAACCAATAAAAGCAGAAGATGTGGACCCTACCTATCCCAGAGAATCTCCTTGAAGCTACAATATGCAAATCCTTTGGAGCTACCCCAGGTGGCCCTGCCTTACGGTGGCTCATCACCCTCAGGGCTGGTACTATCCATAATTTCTCTATTCTCATTAACAAGTTTTATCAGCAGTTTGCTAGCAGCAGGGTGCTGGAGAAACATACTGGCGACCTGTACCGCATTATCCAAAAGTCAGGAGAAGCTGTGCGCCAATACCTGGATAGATTCAACAGGGAAATGATTTCTGTCAAGAACCTGGATATCCCAACAGCCATCGAGGCATTCCGAAGAGGTTTGACCCCTAAGTCCCGCTTATATTAAGAACTAACCAGGTATCCATGTAGCACCTTTGAAGAGGTTAGGACTAGAGTTATGACTCAAATTCGCGTCGAAGAAGATGACGCGTCCAGGTATGGAGGAGAACCTAGCTATGACAGGAAAGTTTCAAACAACAACAATAACAACAACAGGAGGAATGACTGGCGCCACCAGCCATACCAAAAACGTGATCAAGCCAGCAGCGTAGCTAGAGAAGCTCCTCGCAGGTCCAATAATGTCGATTTTCCTCCTTTATCCTCCTATTGCTTTAACGTTGATGCAGGAGGTGTAGTGAACGCTTTGGAAAAGCTAGGCTCAGCTGCTAGGTGGCCCAAGAAGACTAACAAACCTGACGGCCAGAAAGATACTACCCAATGGTGCAGCTACTATGGCGACCATGGTCATCGAACTGAAGATTGCAAGGCCCTCAGGAAGGAGGTTGTCTGGCTACTAAAGAAGGGCTACCTAGAGCATCTCAAGGGAAAGAAGGGGCAGAAAGACGAGCCCAGCAAGGACAATGACAGCAAGCCAGCTGGGCCCCCACTTGATCCAGCCCACGATAAGGTAGTCATCTCTAGAGGTTCAGAAATTTGTGGACTAACCTATTCTGCAGCTAAGCGATTCGCTAGAGAAGGCTCCAAAGCAGCACCTATACAGCACAGGAGCAAGGAGGAGTGAGAGCTATGAAGCATGACCATCAGCTTCGAAGATGAAGAAGAAGCTGAGGAAGAAGATCACCATGATGGGCTAGTCATATCCCTCACCATAAACAACTGCTTGATCAAGAGAGTGTTGGTGGAAAATGGTAGCTCCGCCAACATCATATTCAAAAACGCTATCCAAAGCATGGGCTTGCGCGACGAGGACATCATCAAAAAGTCCACTGTCTTGTACGGATTCAGTAGGGAGCCTGCCCTGACCATTGGCGAAATCACTCTCCCCACCTATGCCAAAGGAGTCAACTTACAAACCAGGTTTAGTGTTGTAGATTGTCGTTCAGCTTACAATGTTATTATGGGTACACCTTGGATTCACAGGATGCAAGCTGTGCCCTCTACCTATCATCAAACTATCAAGTTCCCCACTAAATGGGGAGTTCAAGAGATCAAAGGAGACCGGAAGATAGCTAGGGAATGTTACAGCATATCCCTCAAACCTAAGAAGGAGATCTAGCAATTACAGGCTTACAACAACATCCAGCACCTAGCAGACCTGACGAACAAGATATTGAAGAGGTGGTGTTAGATCCTGCCAAGCTAGAGCAAACAGTGCAGATTGGTGCATCACTACCACCAGAAGAAAAAGCCAGGATCATTGAATTTCTCAAGAACAACATGTCCTGCTTTGCATGGACACATGAAGACATGGTTGGAATTGATCCTGAAATTTGCACTCACAAGCTGAATGTAGATCCAAACTCCAAACCCATCAAGCAAAAGAGAAGGAAGTTTGCACCTGAACGCAACCATCATAAACGAAGAAGTAGAAAAGCTGCTGCAAGCAGGTAAGATTAGAGAATTCAAATATCCTGACTGGCTAGCTAACGTGGTTGTGGTAGGAAAGAAGAACGGCAAATGGCGAGTCTGCATAGACTTCACGGATCTGAACAAGGATTGCCCTAAGGATCCGTTCCCTCTACCTCACATAGACGCCTTGGTCGACGCTACAGCAGGACACGAGAGACTTACATTCCTAGATGCTTATTCCGGATACAACCAGATTCTGATGGACCCAGAAGACCAAGAAAAGACAGCTTTCATGACGGAAAGAGGTACTTATTGCTATAAGGTTATGCCCTTTGGTCTCAAAAATGCAGGTGCCACCTACCAGCGCCTGGTCAACAAGATGTTTGAAAAGCAGCTAAGGGACACGATGGAGGTCTACATTGATGATATGCTGGTGAAGTCCAAGCAAGCTGGAGATCATGTGTCACACTTGCAAGTTACCTTTGATATGTTGAAGAAATACAACATGAAGCTCAACCCAACAAAATGCTCATTTGGGGTCCCAGCTGGTAAGTTCCTAGGCTACATAGTCACACAGAGAGGAATTGAAGCTAGCTCAGATCAGATCAGAGCACTCATCAACATCCAATCACAAAAAAACCTAAAGGAAGTTCAAAAGTTGACAAGAAGGGTTGCTGCACTAAACCGTTTCATCTCCAGATCATCAGATAAGTCCCACCTTTTCTATCATGTACTTAAGAAAAATAAGGGTTTTGATTGGACTGCAGAGCATGAAGCTGCCTTAAAGCAGCTAAAGGCTTACCTGGCTACTCCACCTATACTTTCCAAGCCAAAGCAAGGAGAAACCTTGCAGCTTTACTTAGCTGTGAGCAACACGGCTCTTAGTGCGGTACTAGCTAGGGACACTGACAGCCAACAACTGCTAGTATACTACATCCGTAAGTCCTTGCTTGATGTTGAAACCAGGTACACATCTTTAGAGAAACTGGTACTAGCTTTATATACAGCTTCTAGGAAGCTTAGACATTATTTCGAAGCTTACCCTGTATGTGTTATGACTAACTATCCAATAAAAGCTATGCTACGCAAACCAGAATATACTGGCAGAATGAGCAAATGGGTTGTGTCCCTAGGTGCTTATGACATCAGGTAACAACCCAGGACAGCTATAAAATCACAAGCCCTAGCTGATTTTGTGGCTGACTTCAGTCCTAACCTAGCTGCTGCAGCAGATGAAGAGGTAAGGCACATCAACCAGATAACACCTACAGGTAGCTGGAAGTTGTTTGTTGATGGATCCTCCAATTTTAGAGGAGCTGGCCTAGGTATAGTCCTAAAGTAGCCACAAGGGGACATGATAATACGTTCTATTTGCTGTGATTTTAAAGCCACTAACAATGAAGCCGAGTATGAGGCCTTAATTGCAGGAATGACTGTGTCTCATGACCTAGGAGAAGCCAAGTTACAGGTATACAGTGACTCCCTGCTGATTGTGAGCCAAGTAAAAGGCGAATACGCAGCTAAGGACTCGAAGATGTCCCTCTACCTTGAGCTGGCCAAAACCAAGACGTTGCTATTCCAAGAGTTTACCATACAACAGATACCAAGAGATCAGAACACCAAAGCTGATGCACTAGCTAACCTAGGATCAGCATTAAGAAAATGCAACTTCAGCAACATCCCCATCGCTCACCTAGCTGAGCCAGCTATCAGCAAAGAGGTAAACAGCATACTTGGTATCGATAACGTTGAAGGTACCGATAGCTGGACGAAACCATTTCTAGATTACTTGGAAAGAGACGTATTGCAAGACGATAAACTGGAAGCTAGGAAGCTGCGTATGAAAGCCAGCAGGTACCAGGTAATATCTGGAGTCTTATTCAAACATGAAGCTAAGCAAGACATGCTGCAGAGGTGCCTAGAGAAGGAACAATAGGAAGCTACCCTCAAGGAGTTCCATGAAGGAGAATGTGGCTCACACGCAGCAGGAAGGAGCTTGTCTAATAAAATCCTATCCTATGGATACTATTGGCCAACATTGCGTAAGGATGCCAAAAGGTATGTAGCTAAATGTGATAGTTGCCAAAAGCATGCAGGTATGGTACATAAGCCTTATGAGCTATTACACCCTACCTTGACCCCTGGCCATTCATAAGGTGAGGCATGGACATAGTAGGGAAGCTACCAGTTGCACCAGGCCAAAAAGTGTTCATGTTAGCTTTGACCGACTACTTTTCCAAATGGATTGAAGCAGGGGCATTCCAACAGGTAAGAGATAAAGAGGTGATTGCTTTTATACATACTAACATTATTTGCAGGTTTGGAGTACCTAGCAAAATTGTATGCGACAATGGATCGCAATTCATAAGTGATAAAACGCGGCAGTTTTATCACGAATGGAACATCAACCTAGTTACCTCAACACCCAGGTATCCACAAGCTAACGGACAAGCTGAATCCAGAAACAAGGTTATCATCAATGGCATCAAGAGGAGGTTGGAAGCTAAAAAAGGTAAGTGGGCAGAAGAGCTACCTAGAGTCCTCTGGGCCAACAGGACAACACCTAGAGGAGCAACAGGACAAACCCCCTTCTCGCTAGTCTATGGCTGCGAAGCTGTGCTACCAGCTGAAGTAGTTGTACCAACCACCAGGTATGGGCTCTTAACCCCTGAAAATAATGATTCTGAATTATCTTATGACCTAGATACCATCGAAGAACTACTAGACAGCGCACTAGTTAGAATGACCGCCCATCAGCAGATTGTGGCCCGCAGCTTCAACAAAAATGTGAAAGCCAAGGTGTTTAAGAAAGGAGACTTGGTGCTAGGGAAGGTCTTCCAAAACACCCAGGAACTATATGCAGGTAAGTTGGGGGTTAGCTGAGAAGGGCCCTACCTAATAGAGCAGGTAGTAGGTAAAGGGGCATATCGCCTAGCTACAACAGAAGGAAAAGATGTTCCTAGAAGCTGGAATGCATCACATCTAAAGCTGTACCATTTCTAGGAATCCAGGTTACCTTTCCTATTCAGTATCTTCTTCTTTTTGTTCGTTTTTAACCTATACTAACTTAAGCATCGGAGAGCCGTTGGTTTCTCCAACGGCTATCTCAGGTACAAGCTGAAAATCAAATTCTCAGCTACAACAGCTCAAAGCTCACCTGATTTCTAAGACCAAGGCAATTACACCAGGTAGGAAATATTGCTAAACAGGTCAAAAACGCCAGGTTTGGCTCTCTCCTGCCTTGTTTTGTCTATCTATAAGGTTTTCTTAAAACCCTCACTGACTTAGGCATCGGAGAGCCGTTGGCTATGCCAACGGCTGTCTTGGCATAGTTAACATATGCAGGTACCACAAGAATAGCTACAGATTGGGGCAACTCCCAGTTCTCCAGAGCTATCTAAAGGCGCAAGTACACTTAGACATCTTGGAAAGTAGCTATCAGCAATACTTGATAGCTGGACTACCAAGACCGCACCAGCTAAGGGTTATACACCAAGGTATCTAGGCCCACAACACAAGACATTGGCTTCAAAAAATGCCAGGTAACATACGAAACAACTAGTTTCTCACACTAAAGTTCTAAACACATATGCATATATGTACCAAAAGCCAACATGTTCTAAACATTCAAAGGACACACCAGCCCCTTGACTGGTGGTAAATAACATTCTTGAATAATAAAAATTGTTTGATGAAAGCAAAAGACTAAACGTTTAAAGAGTTAGCTAGCTACAATCCTAGCTAGCAACCTGATCAGCTGTCAGTGCTGGTTCTGGTGCCTCAGATGCTGGAGGGACTGGGACAGAGTCGCTGGATGGCTCAGCTGTGGCAGGGGCATCAGCATGGACTTTAGCTGAAGAATCAGTTGTAGAAGCCTCTTGTCTAGGAGTGTTAAGATCCAAAGCTAAAGCCATGAGATCTGCTATGCTTCCCATAGTAGCTAGGAAGGCATCAGTATACTTGTGCAGATCTTTGTTTTCCACAGTTTCAAAAAGCATCAAGTAGGCCAGCTTTGCTGGCTCGAAAATCTGAATTTCCGCCATCTTGTCCAGATGATGTCCCTTCTGATACGCCAGCTGAGCACTCAGAACTTCCTTTTACCCTATGACGTCCGCCAGCTTCATGGCAGCCACCCTAGCCTCTTCCTTGGCAGCAGCTATCTCAGCTTCTGCTAAAGATGTGAAAAGCTTCTTAGCCTCTCTCTCCTTCTCTAGAAGCATGGTCTCAGCTTTTCGCTGCTCCTCAGCGTGGGCTTTCTCCTTTTTCGCCTTGTTCAGCTCTTCCTTTAAGCTAACAACTTCAGCTTTGGAAACCTTGAGCTGGGCAGTAACTGAGGCAGCTGCTCTCAAGCTGGAGCGTGCCGCTAGACAGTTTTGTAGGACCTAACATAGAATACTAAGATGTAAAAAAAACAGTAAAAGCTGAAAAGTAGTTAGAGTTGAAGCATAGTAAAACTCTACCTGGAGATAATGCTGGACCGCATGATTGACCGTCACCTCAGGGTCTTGCAACCTAAGGCGCTTGGCTGCGGCAGGGAAAAAAACTTGTCTGCATGCGGCCAGATGCTATTGTTCACCCCATCCTCAGATAGGAATTCCGCAGGCATAAACAAGTTTATCATTGATGAGCTGAGAGTAGGTGGGTCTGAGTCCAGCTTAACTTGAGGAGGAGGCATGGTAGGAACTGTTGTTGTAGTCTTGAGAGGCGTAGCAGGCTTGGATTGGGTAGAAGTAGTAGGTGCTTCCATTTTCTTTCTCTTCAGCCGAGCCACAGCTTCGACTTGGGATAGGGTACTACCTTTAGCTACACAAATGTCAGAGTATAAGAACTTGTACACTTTTACTAAAAACTCGTTAATAACTAGCAAGAGGGTTACTTTACCTGAAGACATAGAGTTGTTTCTTAAAGTAGCAGGAGTGTGGGAGATGACAGGAATGGCCCTCAAAGGAAGAGTGTAGGTCCTCTTTGATGAAGAAATGCTAAGAAAAACTTTTGCCCTCTCATCCCTATCTTCAAGACTTTCAACAGTCTCAACGGCACCTATAAAAGAACAAGGGTAAGAATTACAGTTAATAAATGTTCAAAAAAATAGGAGGAATATAGTAAAAATACCTCCAGCAGGCCAGTCAGAGGGAAGGTAGGCCCCAACTTCGCCAAGGGAATCCTTGGCAACAAAGAAAAAGAGAGTCTTCCAATAAGACTCAGAAGCACCAGCCCCTTCTACAGGACTTGGATACTTAGGTTTTTGTTTCAAGGTCACCTTCTTAGGGTTTATGATTTTTAGGCTGTAGGTGGTTAGAAGGTCTTCTAGGGCGAAAGGAGGGCTCCAATCCCTAGTGGCTGATTCTATAGTATAGCAAATCTTCCAGAATCCTAGCATAAGCTGGCCAGGGGAGAAGTTCAAAACTTCTATAAACGAACGAATCAAAGGCGTAAACTCAACAGTATACCCTAACAGGAAGGGGTATTCGTAGAAGCAGATATGGTTATCTGTGGTTCTTTCTGGTCTATCTAGTTCGTCTGGCACTATAAATTTTGTGCTCTCAGGAAAACCTCCCCTAATTCTGATATTTTCGATGTCTTCCCATGTGATACTAGACGCAACATCATCCTTTGCTTTTTCCATAAGTGTGGTTTTTGGATAAAACTCTTTTTTTCTAGCTGATTGCTTGATAGGCATAAAGAGAAGTGAAGGGAAGAAGGGAGAAGACGAACTTACCAAAGAAGAAAGAAGAGTTAACAGAGAGAATCTTTTCAAAATCTTTTTGATTTAGAACCGTTCTAACATAAACGGCTGGATATTTATTACTTCGCTTAAATATGCCAAAGTTATGATTAAACTCAATCTTTAAAGATAAGCGTACATCATTTATCTCTATAAAAGTGGTTTATCTTTCGGGTTTCCATCTTTAATGCACGTACCGACGTTATCTTGAAATTATATCTTTAATCATGAGAAATATCATTATGATAACTTGCAGCTTTACTACACAGGGCAAGAAGTGCAAGCTACAAGTTAGGGTCAATTGTTATGTCCTAAAAATTTACATAGCTATATATGCAGGTCAAATGATTGTTGCAGCTATGATTCTCTAGCTAGGGGTCTCCAACTATGGAAGGCCAGCTTAGATTCTCCAGTTATGGAAAGCCAGCTTAGATCTCTCAGCTAAGGAGTCTCAGCTTCACTGACACATCACGGATTAATTATGGCCAAAGCCTAAGATCACGCAAGACCAAGTCCAACTACAGTAAATATAAAACGTATGAAGACTCATTCAAAGCCATTAACTAAGGACATGAGCGAGAATATAGGAGCAGTTACGAGCCGTTGAGGAAGCTATTTCAAACGGATACTTATCTTAGTATATATAGCACAATGATTATGTAATTTAGATACACAAGCTCTACGTATTCAACGTTTTACATTCTAAAAGCAAGCATTGTTCTTAGCATACGATTTACGCTGATACGTAAGACACTAGGGCTGTAACTGTGATTATAGTGGATTGGTGGACTCAAAGACACCCGCGGTTTTTCCCTTATTCTTAGGGTTTTCCGCGTCACCATCTCTGGCGTCCTTCTTTTTTTTTCTTTGCTTTCTTTGTTCTTCATAGCTGCATCCACATCTAGCTACTTTGCCACCTTCTAGTTGTAGTTCCCAGCTTAGTTTTGTCCTGTGCGAAATTTGGCATAAACATGAAGTACTCTTTACGATAGCTGCTAGGTGTTATCCTAGTATGAGGTCAATGTTGATTCAGTAGTCTAGCTTATTTCTGGGGCCAAATCCTTCCTAGAAGGTGTGGGTCTCTTTAGCAGGTTGTTTGTTGGTGGGGTGTTTAAGTCCCCTTTGTTATAATATTCTTTACTTGCAGAAAAAAAAGTGGCTTGTAAATGATGGAGGAAACCCTAACTCCTCCTTTTATAGTGGAAAAATATTACTTTTTGGTTAAAATAAAGCAATAAAAAAGAAAAAAAAAGGTAGAAAGAAAAAGAGTAAAAGTAAGAAAGAGGTGCATTAATGAGGTGGACCAACCTACAATATAAGGAAAAAATGTCTAATGTCCCTATTAATTAAAAAAACCTCCCTAAATAGCAAAATGTCTCCATTAAAAAATACAAAGAGAGTAACATTTTTCCACTTTGGCTCTAGATTAGTATTTATAGTTAATTTGAGTATAATGTTAGTTGTCGCGAATGAAGAACAATCAAAGTTAGACCGTCAATGATAAAAGTTTGCAAGGCTCAAGACTGTTCATCCATCAATTCATTTGAGGTTATGGGTATAAGGTATGGCTTACATGACATGGTCAAATTTACAACTTAATGCCTACCACTAGAATTTACTCCATAAGACTAAATGATCCATTGCAAATAAGTTCTTCTCAAATTTGTTTAAACATTAGTTTATAAAAGTCATTTATCTTTGATAAAAAAAAAGGGTCAACGACTCTTATGCCAATATATATTAATGGTTCCTTTGTCATTATGTACATCTTTTGTCATTATAAATATCCATTGTGTCATTATTGCTTCCATTTGTGTCACTATAATGAACTTTCTGTCATTATTGCTTCCGTTTATGTCATTGTAAATTTATTTTGTCTCGTTCTAACTTCCTTTTTTTGTCATTATAAGTTAATTTTGTGTCATTATAATTTTACTATATCATAAGTTTATTTACTTTAATTATAAATTTATTTTATTTAATTTTATTATAAGTTTATTTTGTGTTAGTATAAATTATATACCATTCTTCCAACATTTAAAAACATTATAATATATCTTTATGTCATTATAAGTGGGTTATTCTATGTCATTGTAATATACATTTATGTCATTATAAGTGCAATACATGACATTATATACGATGGTTTGGTAAGAATGTTATTGTAGACCGATTTGCGCCATTCAATATTTATTGTTGTGCACGTTTTCGGTGAATAATTACACTCTTAATAACCCCTTGTTGGAGTATATTTAATTTGCCAGCAATCTTCTAGTTGGGTAATTACATGCAATTTATTTATTTTTGTATACCATCTAATCAATATTTACAATGGCAAAGGCTTTCTTATCACCGTTATTACTTCTTTACTTTCATTTCACATTCTTCATTTTATAACAAGCTACATGAATTGCAAATCTTTGTAGTTACTCCTCTGCAACAAGTTAACACACCCAAAAAAATAGTAAGATAGAGCGCAACAAGTTTGAAAATGGGGAATTCACTCCAGAAACCTCTTCCATGGTCAAATCTTCCAAGGAAAATAATCAAAACGGTTTCGGATCACTGGCCTCAAAACTCCACAACAAATCCACAAATTAAAGCATGTTTGCAAGAAAATGGAGGATCTGTTTCCATCCCGGTGAATATAAAGCAAGAGAAACTTGGGAGCTACCACTATTATTAAGAAATGGGTTGCTTGAACTCCCTACATTCAATCATACATGGCTTTGGATAAACAAAGGAGGTAACTAAACAAATAGAGCTTACTTGAAGAATCGAAGGGTGGTTGGAATGATAAAAGGGAATGTGAATGTGAATGGGAAGAGGAGGAGTAAGGAAAAATGTATGCAGGAAGAGGAAGAGAATGTTTCCTCCATTTTCTACTAACACTTCTAACTTTTGATGATTTGTTGTCAAATTTGTAGGTGTTTAATTTGAAAATCTTTTGGATGATTTCGTATGGAATATTGGACCACAAGGTTGTCTTTGATGTGTGTTGCTCATTTTGTTCGTAGTGTGTTGCTGGTTTCAGATCTAGATAGATGTTGTTGTTTAAAAGAGAAGAAGTGAAATGTAATTATAGATGAATGGTGAGGCAGTATAGCAAGTAGACACTACGCAATATGCACATATATTGAGGCTATATGATGGGTTGTGGTTTCTTTATTTTGTTCGGTGGTAGGTTGCAATTTCGACGAGGGAGTAGTACAGTGGAACCCCACTCAACTTCATAAATAATTGTATAATGTTCTATCAGTAGGTGTTACCTACCCACTGGAGAAATATAGTGTAGCAATATAATAGTAGTATGTAGGTGTTTGGAGGCTTAGAATTACTTCATTTAATCTTTGCTATCTTCTCATTGAATCACACGATAACTTCCTTACAACTTCTCATCTTTCTCGGCACTCTTCTGAACAATTTAACACACCCAGAAAAATATTAAGAGTGAGTGCAAATATGTCCAAGTGTTGAAGTGTTTATACACATGCTGGAGTTTCAAAGATACGATAGAGGTACTTGACGTGGAATAAAGATTCTAAAGAAAAAAATGTTTGTCGCTTGTACTAATACTATGACAATACCAATTTTGATGTTTCATATTAAAATTACTTGTTTGTTTAGAGTCCGACTAACATATCCCTTGTCTTTTAATTTTCTCTTTTTTTTCTTGTTCGAAGATTTTTTAGCAATCATAATTAGTCATGTTTGCAATCTTCAGTGCTGGTATATTTATAGATTTTATGAGACATGTGATTTAACATAATTGTTTTAACAACATTGCTCATAATGTAGATGAAACTATTAGTTTAAATTAGCAAAATTACACACCAAAGTTGCGCAAGAAGTTAACACACCAAATATAAAATTAAGATTGATTGCAAACATGTCCAAGTGTTGAAGTGTCCATACTCATGCTAAAGATCCGACACGGGCACTTGACATGGAATAAAGATTTTAAGTAAAATAGCCTTTGTCGCTTGTACTAATACTATCACAACAAAAAAAATTATGTTCCCTATTAAAATTACTTGTTTGTTTAGAGTTTGATTTACATACCCTTTGTATATGAATTCTCTTTGTTTTCTTATTCAGAGAGTTGTTGGCAATAATTCAGAGTTCAATAATCCATGTTCGCCAATCTTAAGAACTGGTACATTTATATATTTTATGAGACATTTGATTCGACGGAATTCTTTTAATAAACATTGCTCATAATGTTGACGAAACGATTAGTATAAATTAGCAAAATTACACACCAAAGTTGTGCTTACCCATCACCAAGTTCTTCCAGCCTCTTTTGACGCAATTCCATATGTTCTAGAAAGGTTAAAGCGTCAATAGAACAGTCCTCTTAAATAAAAATGTGCGAAGTTATATAACATTTTTTTCACTTTGGCTCTAGATAAGTATCTATAAATAATTTATATATAATCTTAGTTGCCGCAAAGAATAATCAAAGTTAGATCGTCAACGATAAAAGTTTGCAAGGCTCAAGATTATTCAGCAATCATTTCAGTTGAGTTTGTGACTCTAAGGTACTTCTTACATGACATGATCAACTTTACGACTTAATGTCTGTCACTAGAATGTACTCCATAAGACTGAATGATCCACTGTAAATATAGGATATTCTCAAATTTGTTTGAACATTATTATTATTAAAATATAATTTTTCTTTGATAAAAAAAGTATTCAAAAGCTTTAATGCCAATATATATTAATGGTTCCTCTGTCATTATTTACATCTTATGTCATTATAAGTGTCCTTTGTGTCATTATAATGAAATTTGAGTCATTATTGTTTCAATTTGTATCATTATTAATTTACTTTATGTGGTTGTTGCTTCCTTTTGTTTTATTATGAGTTCACTTTGTGTTATTATAATTTTATCGTGTCATAAGTTTATTTACTTTTATTATAAGTTTACTTTGTATCTGTATAGATTTTATATCGTTCTTCAAGCATATACAAAAATTATACTATACATTTATGTCATTATAAGTGAGTTCTATGTCATTACAACACACAATTATGTCATTATAAGTGCAATGCATGCCATTATATACTATTATTTGGTAAGAGTGTAACGGTAGACCAATGTAGACCAATTTGTCCCAGACACTATTTATTGTTGTTTCGGTTGTGGTAAATAATTGCACTCTTACCAAAGCATCGATGGAGTATATTTAATTCGCAACTAACCACCTAACTAGGTTATTAAATGCAATTTTTTTGCATACCATCTAATCTACATTCAAAATGACAATGAATTTCTCATCACCATTGTTACTACTTACTTCCATTTCACCTTGATCACTTAATACGAATCATCTAACACAATAAGCTAGAAAATGGTGATTTCACGCCAGAAACCTCTCACATGATCAAATCTTTCAAGAAAATCATCAAAAAAGTATCCGAACACCTCTAAACTCCACAACAAATCCTCAAATTCAAGCATGTTTGCAAGAAATGGAGGAAACTCGATGTTTCTATCCTTGTAACATAAGGCAAGAGAACCTTGAGAGCCACCAGTGCTAGTAACAAATGGGTTACTTGAACTCCCTGTATTCAATCATCCATGGATTTGGATAAACAGAAGAGGTGATCAAATGAATGGAGCTTTTTTGAAGAATTAAAGGGTAGTTGGAATTATGAACGGGAATGTAAATGGAAATGGGAAGAGGAAGAGTAAAGAGAAACATGTTTCTAGGAAGAGGAAGAGAATGTTTCCTCCATTTCTGCAAACACTTTTACATTTGATGATTTTTGTCGAGTTTGTAGGCGTTTTGAAAGCTTTTCAATGATTTCGCATGGAACATTATTGGACAATGAGGTGTGTTGTTGACAAAGTGTAGCTCATTTTGTTCGTAGTATGTTGCTGGTCTCAGAGATGGATCAGATGTTGTTGTTTGAAGGAGAAGAAAGTGGAATGGAGTTATAGTAATGATGATGATCATAAGTTTTTGAATGTTTTTTATATGATGATGAATGATGAGGCAGTATGGGAAGTAGAAACTACGCAATATGCACATATATTAAGGCTATATGATCATTGATAGTTTCTTAATTGTTTGGTGGTAAGCTGCAACTTCGACTAGGGAATAGTAATAGTGGAACCCCACTCAACTTAATAAATAATTCTATAATGTTCTATTAGTAGGCGTTACCTACCCACTGGACAGGTATAGTGTATCAATAGGACAATAATATTAAGGTGTTTGGAGTCCTAGAATCACTTACTTTTATTTTTGCTATCTTTTCATTGAATTCTACAACAATTTCTTTGCAACTTCTCATCTTTTTCGTAACTCCTTTGCAACAAGTTAACACACCCAAAAAAATTAAGATTGTGTTCACACTCATGTACTGGACGTGGAATCAAGATTCTAATTAAGTAAAATTGTCTTTCTCGCTTGTACTAATACTATTACAACACAAATTTTGATGTTCCCTATTAAAATTACTTATTTGTTTAGAGTTTGATTAACATACCCTTTGTCTCTTAATTCTTTCTTTTTTCGTATTCAGAGATTTGTTGGCAATAAATCAAAGTTCAATTAGCTATGTTCGCAATCTACAAAGCTGGTACGTTTAAATATTTTATAAGACATTTGATTTGACTAAATTATTTTGATAAGCATTTCTCATAATCTTGACGAAACAATTAGTATAAATTAGCAAAATTAATAAACACCAAATGTGTGCTTACTCATCACCAAGTTCCTACAGCCTCCGTTGACACAATTTCGTCAGTTCTAGAAAGGTTATGGTGTTACAAGGAAAAAAGGGTTAAGGCAACGGCAAAAAAGTGTTACAATATATAGAAAAAATGTTGCTAGAAGCCTATGGCAACGGTTGGGAAACTGTTGCAGGAAGTCTCGTTGCCTTAAATTTAAGGCAATAGTTTTAAGACTTATTGCAACATATTAGTTAAACTGTTGCAATAATTTTCTATTGCAACGTTTTTCAATTGCAACAGACATCCAGCTAGTGCAACAATTTTACATCATCGTATGAAATGCTATTTATTTATTTAGCAACACTCTCTTGAAACATTAGGCAACAATTGACAAATTAGTCAACTTGTTCTACTATTTGTTGCAACGATTTATTTTAATCTAATGCAACGCCATTTGAGAAGCTAATGCTACAATTTTATCCATTAAAGGCACCAACCTTTTGTGAAGCAAAGTTCACTATATAAAACAATTCCTGAATAGCTCACATGTAATCTTTTAAAGCACCCAAAACTTGATGTCTAGTACAATAATCTAGAAAGAATAAAATTTGACAATAGAATTTTATTTCAAAATAAAAATATGTACGTTAATATGTCCTCGAAGTAGTACATCATAAGTGTAATGTATGTGACATACATCCATCCACGCTTAATCCATCTACCTAAAATCATTGTTGTTAACCCTTGAGTTTTGAAGATGACTTAACCATAAAAGACATATTGTATTTAACTCATGATATTGCTAGGTAATTCATTCTCGAGCAAAGAGAATACCTGATCGAAGATTAAATTGGAGAGTTAATCAAAGATTGAAGTGAAGATGTTCGAATTATGAAGTTTCAAACTTAGAGTGAAGATTAGAATACATTAGGATGTATTTAATATCTTCTTGTTAAGGTCGAGTAATTACTCAATCTAGTTGGTGTTGAATTCTCAAACGGAACTTAGTTTTGTTCCCATGACAGGAACAGTCACTGGCACTATTAGGAACAAGGTTAAGGAACAGACTTAGAAACGACTTTAGGAACAGCTAACATTTCCTACGTAGTGCGCCTATTATCAGTTATGCGCCTAAGTAGTTTGTTAGAGAGTCCTAGGTTAGTTTTGACTAGATCCATAATATTAGGAAGTTGGTTATTAGTTTGTTAGGAAATGATTTAAATTGATTTTCTTATTTAATTAGGATAATCTCAAAATTTTTTAAATCTTATCTTTTATATTTTATTTAAATCTAAAGATTTTATTTACAAAACTTAATCTGATTTTCGGATATGAAAAAGATTTTCTTTTTAAATTTAATTATGATTTTCGGTTATGTTTAAGATATTTATAAAAAGATATTTTCCTAAAAACTAATTAATTTACTCCCCAAGAAAACTAATATCACGTTCTATTTACTGCTACACGTTTACTGTGAAGTGGTGAGTGGGCTTGATTGTTTTCTTTCCCAAGCTTTAATTTATTTTAATTAGTTTAATTATGCTCCAAGTTTTTAAGTCACGTTCAACATTACTGCTTCTCTTCCTTAAGCTAAGTAGTGGGTTAGTGGTTAATTATTTCTCAAGAAATATTTAATAAAAACTAATTAATAAATAAGTAATGGACATCATGGATTAGTGGACATAAGTTATGGTCTTGCCTAAGTACTTTATAAATAGGCACCTAATACCTTCGAGTCAAGTGTGTCTAACTTAGCCGAATATTCTTAGTTGTCTTAAAGACTCATTGTCGTTCCTAAGAGCATTCATACTTACTTTATTCGAGTTTACACTCTTCCATTGTTTTACACATTGTAATTTTGGGTAAGGGTTTGAGTGAACTCTTGTAAGTGTGAGAAGCTTTGAGTGAAGCGTGAGAAAGATAAAGAGAGGAACTTCGAGGGAAGTTCGAGAGGAACAACAGCTGTGGAAACTGTTGTTGGGAACTTGAGTTTAGGAACTCAAGTTGTGGCCCGAGAGAAAAGTAATAGGTTTGTAAACATAGTCGTTTGGCCTATTATAGTGGAAAGTTTAGAGTCAAAATCTCTTGTGTTCGAGGTCGTTTCTTCCTATTGGGCCTAGGAAGTTTTTCCTCGCTAAAACTCTCGTGTTCCCTAGCTAGCTTTTTTTTCCGCAAAAAGTATAGCATATTCTCTCACTATAAGTCACCCCCCCTCTTATAGTGCTCATATTTATAACAATTGTTACCAAAATGCTTATGATACATGTCCTATAATCCTAAGAGTATATAAAGTAACTAAAGCAATACTCATATAATGTTCATTCTTGATACATTAGGGGAACTCCTTGTGCGGAGGGGCTCCTAATGTTATCCTTTTCCTAGTTTTTCTTATCTTTCAAAAAAAAAATATAATGTTCATTCTTAAAATAAAATAAAAAAATTATTCATTCCGTCAAATAACCATGTGAAGCGACTCCTCATAGTTTTATTTGTACAATCCTACAAACCAGATTTAAACTCATTATAAGATATCATACAAGCTCAAAATGTAATAGAAAACAAGAGTATATCAAAATATTTTATAACCTATTATTTTAGTGGCTTTAATAAACAAATATTTCAAACAAAGATAAGATCTTAGGCCATAGTTTATATCGTTTCAACCATAAGTCATAGAGATAAAGACAAAATATATAAAGTGGAAACAACAAGCAAGGATGAAATGTTGAAAACTCAAAAGCAATAGGCCAAGATAACAATTCATTAAATAACTGATGCTAGAATGAATATCACAATAATCTAGCAACAACCCAAAAGGCTAAAACCAAATTCAAAGAATATAAGGTTAGTTTTCATAAACAAAATATCGATGATCAGATCACAAATTTCAAACATACATATCAAAGTACACAACTGTATAGCCCAAATAAAAGACTTGAAGAAACATAGATATAGTGGAAAGTAAACTTACCCCTGTGAAAGCCATAGTTGCTTTGTTTTGCAATAAGAATAAGAGGGGATGACAATGCAAATGTGGAACATTAGGTGGATGAGAAATAGAGAGAGATCAGAGAAGAAAATGAAGAGAAACGTAGAGCAAAAAGTAGGCACCTAAGAAAAGATAAAAGAGAGTGTGGTGGTATATGGTAATGGTATGAGGGGCAGGAATTTGATTGAAAGACTAGAGAATATGACTATTTCAGATGGGGACCACTCGAACTAAGAGAACAGAGAAGCTGGATGATGTGAATGAAGGTGAAGTGTTGCTAATTTAGAGTGAAACCCACAAGTGAGTTCATATTGTAAATAGAGAGGAGAATGATTAACATATAAGCTTCGTGGAGTACTCGAGCTATTGGGGACAGTTCATTGAAGTTTTTTTTTTATTCTTGATGCTCGTTGACTTGAGTCACTTGACCTTAGTTGCACTATTAATTACTAAGCTCTACGTAATTACAAAGTGATCTCCCAACGAAGAGATGTAAGATCACACTTCATCAGTAAACACACAAGGTTTCCCTCAATCTAACTGCATTGATTAAAAGTACAATGTGTCCATAACAAGTGTAAAAAGGGTTTAAAAAAGAAAACTATTGTAGGTTTGCATGTAATCTGAAGTTAAACAAATAGGTAAAGTACATGTGAGCTATTAACTCCATTTTTCTAACTAACAGCCTCAAAACCAGTCCAGGAAAGCTTTAAACAAACTCATTATCCCTGCATAAGAAGTAAACCCATGGAAACCAACCTAGGAACATTTTAAAGCTGCACAAATAATCCTCCTCATCACCTGAAACCGAAAAAACTGACTCGGCTAAACCTATACTTAGCCTGTTTGCAAATAGACAGAACAAACAAAAAGTTTTTAGCTTACACTAATGGATACAACTGATAAAACTCTTATGAATAGAAAGTAGATCCAAAGTTCCACAATAAAGTCAAGCATGACTACAACAAAGGACATTGAACAACATTTCCATGCCACACATGCAACCATCTGCTAGTAATCATGCCAAATTTAAATGCTATATATTAAAGTTACTAAATAAAAGTTCTAAAACCTAATATATCATCCATTCTAGGGGATGGGGCATCATAAAATCAAACATATTGCATTTTTTCCCTATGTCCCTTTTGTTGTTTTCACTAATTTTATTTTGAATGAAAGTTACAAATGAGAGTAAGAGGCTTCCTTCTCCGAAGAATAGACATACGCTTAGGACAAACTAAATATTTTTCAAAACCAAAATAGGTAATGTAAGTGGTTTGGTATTGTCTGCATCATGTCAATGTCCATGGTAAACTGGAAATTCATGTGTTTTCTCAAAATTTGTGATTTATTCATAATTAACATGGAAATAGAGAACGAAAAATTGTGAAGAAAATAATATGCTTGTGCTAATGTTAGGGGATTGTTTTTTAAATACACATAATTTCATTACTGTTACCAAACCAATCGCTTAATGGAGAATGAGTTTTTTACGAAGAGGCTTAGGATGTGGGGTTCCAAGAGATTGTCATCTATGAGAAGTTTGTTCTAGTTCTCCAAGAGAATCTTTATACCCCATTAAGCCAAGCTAAGCCACTGCTTGTCACTTCCAAATATTGTAAGCAGGTTTACTGTCAGTTGTGAGTATGCATAGCAAGTTTAATACCCAAGTGGTTTTTACCTCTAAGAGTGACCCTAGCCTCTACAGAAGGATAAACGTGCATGTATCCGATACTACACTAGTATCAGTCTTTGGATTTGTTATATTCAAAATGCATGAAGATACACACTCTAATGACATATAAATGAAAACGTAGTAGTCAACGAATTTTTTCCTTGATCAATCGAGAGTATACACCAACATCACTGGTATGACAAAGTTCAGAAAAAGATCACCCGCTTAATCAAAACTTTCAAAATTGCTAGGATTTTGACATTTTTTATAAACTATTTTTTTTATTAAGTGACCTATTATTAAATTTAAACCTATGAGAAAAAAATAAAGTTCCATTGACGTGAGTGAGTTAGAAAATGTGTCTCGTCCAATCTCGAATGCCACTCGTTGCCTACAAATGAAGGGACCGTGCAACATTAGTTAAAAGAGTCGAAGTAAAGCACACTGAAAATCCCTTGATTGAACTAACAGACTAATATCCCTAATCTTCAGTTCGGTTTTCTTGTTGAGGATAACGAAAAGAAAAACTCTAGACTTGTAGGTGAGCACAAGAAATGTCCCCTGTGCAATTGTGTTTAGTGTATTAATGGATGTTTAAGTTGTAATCCTTCGAAGTATCATAGATCTTTGTTCTTTTGAGATAATTTTTTCTAACCTTTTCATAAATGGGAGACTAAGAAATTGGGTCACAGGCGTCAGGTAGGATATGTGCGTCTATGTGTCTGCCCAAGTCAGCTCAATACAAAACAAAAAACTATGCTTGATGGACAACATACATATGTAACCTCTACTTCATTTTCTCATCTTAACACAAACACTAATAAGAAGGCCTCCCAACATATGTGAAAACTCCAATTAATGAAAGTTGTATGCCCATAATTGGTAACTGGATGTATTGTTTTCTGCATTTCAGATTTTTTGTGGCTACTTATGTAGAGCTTCACAAACTCAAATTGTAACTGGATCTGGGAAAGGGGAAATAGCACTCGCTGGAAGGGACGACTATAACCCCAACTCCTGTTCCGACAACACTAGGCGATTCATAACTTACTGAACTGGACATATGGCCGGGCAGGACGGCAAATAAGGGGCAATCTTTCGATTTCGACGAATCTGCACGCCCGTTCAATTTCCGAAAGGAAATTAAATGAGGGCGGGAACAGCGGCTTAAGCCATTAGGTGTAGTCGCTTTCCAAGTGCCCATCAGCGCCTGACCTTGAGATGTGGATCATCCCATCTTTTTTCTTTCTTTTTGAATCTGTCGCCTTCGTTAATCACACTAAAGTAGAGCACCCAACTATGGCAAGGCCTCCTTAAGGGATTGGTGCTGGTCTTGCAGTTTTCAATAAGCCTACAAGGCTTGTCGAAATACAGATTAATCAACAGACCTCTATCGTATCGACGAATTAGAAGAGATGTCAACCGCCGGTGCTCTCAAAAAGCTCAATCCTCGAACGCTCCTCCTTCTTTCGGGTAAAGGTTAGAGTGATGAAGGGAAGGTTTTACTTGCTTACAAGAGGCGCAAACAAAAACGAAAGAGTCCTACTTTGAGATATCAAGGCCTGAGGCTTCGAAGTACAATACAACCCCTTCCCCTTCTCAAATTAAACTTCCTCTTTAACAGCAGCAAAGAGATCGAGGGTGTGTGCATAAGACTTGCTTTCCCTTGGTTTAAAAGTTTGCACCCACCAAATGCAAGTAGATAGTATTAAAACAACAAGAGGTTGGATGATTAAGATATATTTATGCACACTTATTATATGTTTAATTATTATGAGGGTGTCTATAGAGCTATAGGGAAGACCATCAGTGTTTGTCTTGGGGTTAATTAGCCAACTAATTCTGATCCTTTTATTTCTGCTATTGAGGTGGTTATGTTGGAGAGTTCGATTTATAATTCCAATGATTTGGAAAGTTTTGTTTTAGCTTGATTTCAAGGAATAATTTTGGGTATAAGAGACCAATTACAAGTTGAGTATTTGCCTCTTTTCGTGTAATTGAAGATGTTCATTGCATCTAATTATAGTCTTTCTAAGAGCTACTTCATGAATAATGTTGTAAGTATCGTTGTGAAACCGCATTGTCAGTAATTATCAAATTAAGGATCAATTGGCAATATTTTCCCTATTATCACATAGGTAAAAGCTATGTAAACTTAATCTCACCCACCCAGTTCAGCATGAACTTCGCCAAAACCTAAAACAATGACGGATAGATGTCTAAAGATAATAAAAACATGCCATAGTATCCAGCCATGAACTCAATAGAACATTTGAAAAGGAAGTCCCGGTCTCCTGAGCACAAATTCTTACTATATCCCCAAAAGATTTCAACTTGATTAACTAAAAAGACCCAACAAAACTACAAGGCAATAATCTACAAGCAGGGTAGAGCATTGGAACAGTAAATTCAATTAAAAAAAGAGAAAATTGACTACTTACTTGACAGACCAGCGAAACAATACACCAAAACTGCTCATGATATTTTCATAAATCACATATTCCAAATTTCACAAATTTACCAGAATTTCACGAACTTGAATCATTAAATAATTGATAGATCGATTCGCAAACTTAAAATAAAACCCAAATTAATAATGTTACATCGATTGATGCTATACCTTTTCTAATCACAGACCCACATATTTAATCACAAATTCACAACTGTAAAAATAATAGAGAAAACATGAAGGAAATTGGAAATTATAAAAGAACTAACCTTTGGCCTTTCTAAGAGTCAGTCAGCTTCGCTACTTGAAGAGATTAATTGATTTGAATTCACCGCCAGAAGAACATGCCTCAACTGCTATAAAATTGTTAGTTCGCAAATTGGCATCGAAAGGATTAGTATTGTAAATTAATGCACTACCATAGAAGCCGAATTGCAGAAGAAAAGAGATATTATGGAAGAAAAGAAGTTCTTCAGTTATGGAAGATCTGGAGGAGAGATTATAGGTGTGTAGTTAGAGGAGTCGAAGTGTCTAACTGGGGTAAAAAAAAGGCGGAAAAAAAGAAATAAAGGGTGGGAATTATATGGCGCTAGATCAAATTTTTTGAAAACGTTGCCTTTTATTTTTTTTTCTTTCTGAAATAGTGAAACAAAGTGTTGCTAAAGAAAACTATGTTAACAATTGTTGAATGTCAAAAAAGGCTATTAATTAATTAAACGTTGCGACAGATTGCTTTTGACAACACTATTCCAACCGTTGTTAAAGGGCATTGCCAAAAGCTTTTTTTCCTTGTAGTAAGAGAATTGTCCTGTTAGATAATAAGGTGTGAGGGTATATAACCTTTTTTCACTATGACTCTAGATTAGTATTTATTGTTAGTTCATGTATAATCTGAGTTGCCGCTAAGAACAATCGAAATTAGACCATCAATGATTAAAGTTTAGAAGGCTCAAGATTGATTGACCATCAAATCATTTGAGATTGTGGCTGTAAAGTACTGCTTATATGACATGATTAACTTTACAACCTTGTGCCTACCACTAGAATGTGCTTCATAAGACCAATTTATCCACTATAAGTAATATTTTCTTAAATTTATTTGAATATTATTATTAAAAAAAATTATTTATCTTTGATAAAAAAAATGTTCGACACCTGTGTTGCCAATACATATTAATGGTTGCTTTGTCATTATTAATATTCTACGTCATTATCAATGTCATATGTGCCATTATTTCTTCTGTTTGTGTCATTATAATGTACTTTATGTCATTATTGCATTCCTTTTGTTTATGTCATTGTAAATTTACTTTGAGTCTTTGTTGCTTCCTTTTGTGTCATTATAAGTTCACTTTGTTTCGTTATAATTTTACTTTGTCATAAGTTTATTTACTTGTATTATAAGTTTATTTTGTGTTTGTATAGATTTTATATCATTTTTCCAGCATGTAAAATCATTATAATATACATTTATGCCATTATAAGTAAGTTCTATGTTATTATAAAATATATTTATGTCATTATAAGTCATTGTTAGTGTAATACATGTCATTAAATACGATGATTTTGTAAGTGTAACGGTTAACATGCCATTATAAGGGAATGTCAATGGGAATGGGAAGAGTAAAGGGAAACATGTTTGTAAGAAGAGGAAGAGAATGTTTCCTCCATAAACTGCAAACACTTCTAAAATTGATGATTTGTTGTCGAGTATGTAGGTGTTTGGAAATCTTTTGGATGATTTCGCATGGAAGATTGGACCACGAGGTGTGTCGTTGACGAGTGTTGCTTAACTTTCTTCGTGGTGTGTTGCTGATTTCAGAGATGGATGTTGTTGTTTGAAGAAGAAGAAAGTGAATTGGAGTTATAATTAAGATGATGATCTTATCATAAGTTCTTGAATGTTGTAAATAGGATGATCAATGATAAGGCAATATAGAACGTAGACACTATGTAATATGCACATATATCGAGGTTATATGAACAGTGGTGGTTTCTTTATTGTTCGGTGATAGGTTGTAATTTCGACTAGGCAGTAGTAATAATGGAACTCCACTCATCTAAATAAATAATTTTATAATATTCTATTAGTAGGTGTTACTTACCCACTAGATAGGTATAGTGTAGCAATAGGATAGTAATATTAAGGTGTTTGGGGCCTAGAATTACTTCATTTAATTTTTATTATCTTCTCATTGAATCCTACGATAACTTCCTTACAACACTATGCCAAATCATAAAAAAGACAGCGCTTATTAACGACGCTTTTGCAAAAGCACTGTTAAAACCATAAAACTACAACGCTTTAGCGCAAGAATTGTAAAATGTATGTTGTAACAACGCTACATTAAAAGTGCTGTTAAAAAAATGCTAAACTCCCAACGTTGTTTTAATTATTTTTTATTTTTTTATAAAGTTTGGACGCCTAGAAGGAGGGTTGCCTAATCAATATCGGATATATGAATATATCAATCGCCTCACTTTTTTGGCAGTATATTTCATGAAACTGGCAGTACATTTCATATGTATGGCAGTATATTCTAATATGTATGGTAGTACATTTTTTAACGAAAAATCAAATGCCAAATACAAACTATATAGTTATATAGCTGTGAAAATATCGATTGTTATATACTACGTTTCTTAATAAATGTACTGCCATTTTTATGTAATGTACTGCCATTTTTATGAAATATACTGCCAAAAAAGTGAGCCGATGGATATATGCATATATCCGATATTGATTAGGCATTCCTCCGCCTAGAAGAGACTCAACCCTTCCTCTCCCAATAAGAGACCCTTCCTTGTTGTCCCTCTTCCTTTTCCGCCTTAATCTCAAATCAATTTACTAAAGTCCTTTTGATGCATAAATTGTTTTCGGCACTTACTTCAGTCCTTTTGATGCAATGGAGGTGTGAAAAATGCCGCAAAGCGAGTCTTATTTATGCTCTTTCTTCTCATTACTAGAGATAATCTGGTTCGTCAATTTGATTTTTTGATCACTTGCGAAAGTTATTGCTCCCATTATAAGGATTAGTTGCACAATTGGACGATACTGATGTAGATCTAACAAGATTTAAATGTCGAGGGATAAATTGGGCATATATTTCTCAATTTGTTTGAATCTAAAGCTTTTTCAAGAAGAATCCAACTTCAATAGTGATGGCTCTTGGTTTTGTAGACTTAATTTGTATATTGTTCGTTTTGATACGTCTCGAAAACGGTTGAATAACGGAAATATGGATAATTTAATGTTAGAGCAGAATATTCTAGAATCAACACCCTAGTTGATTTTGAATTGAGGTTGGGGAGAACATTGGCTTTCTGCCACTACCGCCATTTAACTCTCATTGTCAATCTTCTTGCCCATGCCAAGGTTTTAATCAAATTCTTCTTTTCGTTATGTAACTGGTTTAATTATTTTTAGTAATTAGTTAGCTTTTGTTATGCTATATTTCTTTCTTGAGATTGTGTAAGTATACTTCGTATTGCTAGCTTGCCGGTTTGCCGCTTTTTGACAGTTGTGTTTTCAAAATTTTCATTGAGTTGGTGGTTGTTCCATTGTTAGGTTAAGTGTGATAATGATTTGGAGAAGCTTGATTTGAGGTTTGTGATGGACTGTGGTGTGGAGGTTAAGTTTATGGATGGGTTTATAGACATTGTCTTGGAAGCGGTTCTTATGCGTTTAGGAAGAGGGGAGTTAGGTGGGCTGTTTGAAGGTGTGGTTGAGGGAGGGTGATCAGGAGGTATAGGCGACGGTATAAGGGGGTTAACATGGATCTTTATGAGAATATCGGGAAGGGAGACAAGGAGCAGGGGGATTTGGGATCGTCGTTGTTCAGGATAGTGGTGTTGGTCATGGTGTACGTGTGCCTAGCAAGGGAAGAAAGAAAGAAAATTTTGCCCAGAGGAGAAGTGGCTTAGATAAGAACTGTTGTGATACCATGACAATGATTAGAAAAAGCTTGATTTCTTAGTAACTCTTGAGCAAATATATATACGCACACGCTGTACTTTAGCATTTAAAGTAGCTAGGAGATTACAACTAAACTAAAAGATAGACTAGAATAATAACTAATTCCAAGAGAAAAGATAAAAGATAAATACAAACCTATCACAAAACATATTGACAAAACTAACCTATAGCTAGTTATGCACATCATTGATATCATGGATTCATATAGAGTTTTTCCCCTTAATTATGAGCTAAATCGTGCGTCAATGGAGCTCTTCGGAGCTATTTTATACTAATTATCGTATATAGTCGTGGTTTTGTGTTTTCGTGATGAATGCCAGGTTTTAGGGAGTTTTATCACTTTTTCCGAGCCATATTGAAGGAACCACGGCTTTACGAGTTGCTACGACGCACGCAGAAGTGGTTATGAGCATTATAGATGGTTTACGAGGTCCGGAGACCTCTAAACGTAAAGATTGAGTGCCAAAAGCCAAAGAAGGAGCCAAAGGCATGTTTTGGCCGGGCAGCGTTCAAGGAGAAAAAAAGAGATTGAGCCGCATTTTTGTATCAGCCCGATCGGGCAACTTTGCCCCGATTCTATCAGGTGGGCCCAAAGTCTCACAAGTTGCTGCTACTGCGTACAAAGGAAGGAAGAGAAAGTTGGGCTGAAATATGGATGGGCCCAATCGGGCAGGTGAGGCCCGATGGCATCGGGCGAAGCCCAATCAAAGGTAGTTGCTGCTGCTGCGTTTTGCTGAAGGATTCCAAGCCCAGCTTGGCTGGGTCAGCCCGATTGGCTCGGGCATACATGGCCCCATCGAGCTGTGGGGCCTGACTGCCGAATTATCTTTTATTCATTTCTTTTTTGTTTTATTTTAGGGAATTTTTAGAGGTTTTTATAAATAGCTAAACTCATTTATTTTAGGGGGACCTTATTTCCAGCTTTCATTAGTTTAGTTTTAATTGCTTTCTTAGAGATTAAACACTTTAGATTAGTTCCAACGGCGATTGAACCTTGGATTATTTTCAATAAACGTTATTGCTTTCCGTCAATTGGTACTATTTTTTACTCTTAATTTCTCTATTTAATTCTCAATTGCTTAGTTTTGATTATCTAATTAATTCATGATGCAACGTTTAGGTTTTTATATTAGATCTTAATTGTTAATTCAATTATGAGTTAGTAGTTTTAAATCTAGGGATTAAGGGAGGAAAACCATGTTTATATCATGATTCATATTTAAATTGTTATTAGTTTCTAGGTTTTGATTAGATTGATTATGGTGTGATATGTTCTTGATGAGTAAATAATGTTATTGCACAGTTTCATTGATTGCTTGTGGTTAATAATTGTTTGCACAAATCCGTCTTACTTTTAGAGGCCTAGTTTACATCAAATTTCTGATTATGTTAGTGACCATGCGGCATATGTTGAATTATGAGGGTTAAGTCTTAACCATAGCTTAACACGTGCTCTAATCTCTCGACTCTTGACCTAAGTATTGATAGTTGTTGATCCTTTTGATTGGTATAAGCATGGTGGACCGAAATAGTATCCTAGACCTTTAATTCATAGTTTAAATCTCTCTTTTATATTGTTTTCTTTAGTCTAAATCGTAGTTCAACTGATTCTTGTCTGATTCTGTCTGAAGTAGCTGTTTAGCTGAATATTAACTTAGAAACTCTGTCTCTCTGTGAATTCGGCTCTACTTCCCTTGTCTATTGCTATTAGAGGAATTTAGGATTTATCTTTGATTAGGTGATACGACTTTAGCTTGTCAATCATGATAGAAGATTATCATAGATAATCATAGCAGTGGATGTGGTCAACTATTATCCTTAACAAAGTGCATCTTCGTCACCGATATACATCGGAAGTATATTAATGCATCATAATTATAGTTTTCTATGCATCACAATTAATATGTCACAAGTATGAACTTGAGATCAACTCTAGATTTCTAGACATGAAAACTAACACAAATATAGTATCTTATTCATGGTTACAAATGTCTCAAGGAAGGTCTTGTGAAGCAATTAGAGTTAGCATAAGATCATTGGCTTTGATTAACCTTCTTGCTGTATTGGATTGTCCTGATGAAATTAACGAATTTTAAATTATTAACTGGTATTTAGGCTCAGGCGATGCTCTGGGATATATGTATTATACTTTATTACTTTAATACAATTAAAATTTGGTGCAGAAAGATGTATGAAATTAACGAATTTTAATTTATTAACTAGTATTTTCTCTTATTCTTTGCAGATTTGGTCCTAGGTAGGTGTATCTGAACCTCATAGTAAGCGTTTTAACATGTTGGCTGGTTAAGAAATTGTGCTTTTGTGGACTTGAAGGACGGAGTTTCTACTTCACAGGCCCAATTCCAACTAAATGGGTACACATCTTAGTTAAAAGTTATGTTTCTATGCTATTTTCTTGAAATCCTCTAGTTATTGTACTTAACAGTGTTCCAAATAGTCTAGTTGTCATGACTACATAATCTCTTTAAATCAAGTGATCTTAGCATTAAGAAGCTTCAATGTCGTGTGGTTTAGGTTACGATTTCTTGGTAAAGTTTTGTTTGTGGAGAAATCAATTAAGCCTTGTGAGGTAAATAAGCCTTTTGGGTGAACCTGAGGTAAATAAGCCTTTTGGGTGAACCTGAGGTAAATAAGCACCACATCATTTATTCATTAGACAAGGTAAGGCTCTTTTATTTTTGTCTCTTTCTTGCGATTCAGCATGAGGGTAGATGTTGAAGTTATTGAGCATGTTATTGAGCACTTGTATACCAAGTCTTACCCAAAAACTCACTGTCCTAAATATCTATTTATTGAGCATGTTATCTGATTCTAGTAGATTGTAAAATACATTCTTTCGATTGTCACTAACTATAACTTCTTTATTACAGGTCACAAATCCTGGGATTAATTGGAGAAGGAAGAATTAAATTGGTTGATTTTCCAAATCAGCTAACGATCATTGTGGCATTTCAAGCGTTTTGTGTGTCATGGTTTTGGATAGGGTTAGGTCAGAAAATTTGAGCTTGGTCAAGCTTCGTCAATTTGGAAGTTTTGACAACTGGAATTTGGGATTGCTTTTGACTACTTTGCTAAGAATTTTGTTGAGTTTCAGTTCGTGTGTCAATGGTTCCTGACAAGAGTAATGGAAGTATTGGAGTTTTGCTCTTAGATTTGCTTGTTCTCACGTGAGGAAGAGAGGTTGGAAGAAGAAGATTAGTGAAATCAAATTTCCTGATTTATGATTTCTTCATTTGTTTTTTTTCCTTTTTTTGCTTGGCAATTTATTTGGGTATGGTATTTGGACATTTGACTTGGTACTTAAATGATTGGGCTTCAACATGGTCTAGTTTATGGATAATTATGATCAAACAAGATAGAAATTTCAAAAACAATGGTCAATAAATAAATTATTTAATAGAATGAAAGTGAATAACCAAAATATTTAAATAAAATCCATTTCAATTTAAATCATTTTAATAAATTCATTTATTAAATAATTCGAGATTGAATAAAATCGTTTTTAATAAACATACTATTAATAAAATGAAGTTATTGGTAAATGTATTTCAGTGAAAATAATATTATAAATAATTTTTGAGAATTCGGGGTATTACACAAAATAAGCGACACACATTTTAACTTGACCATCGTAAATTTTCTTATGCTCCTTGTTCTTTTTCTTATAGTTTGCATTCTTTGTTCTTTTAATATAGTAGAGAGCACCTTACTAGCAGTGCAAATTCCATTGTGCACACGCATGCACGAAGCGCATCGCTCGCTCAACGCAATGTACATTAGTTCATTTTCAATTAACACGACAAAAATTAAAAAGTTTCCTTTCTCTAAATCTCATCAATGAACACGAAATGAACATTAATTCATTTTCAGTGAACGTGGGAAAATGGGGCTAGTTTTTTTCCTCTCTCCTTCATGATCTGTTTCTTCAATTCGGAATTCAGACATTTTAAATTCACTTGGCCAAATTTCTTCCCTCTCATCCATTTCTCTCTACCATTGTCTCTCTAAATTATTTTAATTACAATTAACTTTAACATAAGTATGTTCTTTTATACTACCTACGTTCCTTAATAAATGGAACTGAGAGAAAGTGGGGGGAAAACTGATATATCGATATCTTATAGAGTTTTTCCCTTTCTTTACAAGCTAAATTGTGCTATATTGATGCTCTTAGGAGCTATTTATGCTAACTATTTCGATATAGTTGTGGTTTGTGTGTTCTATATCATTTTGCAGGTTTTAGGGAAAAACTCCCTATTTACTTGATGTTTTGAGCACCACGCTATAGCGGGAAGTTATGAGGCATCTTTGAGGTCTCAAGATGGTATTTGGACCCCATTATGAAGAAGTAAGTGTGCAAAGACTTGGGGTCTGAAGCCAAGCAAAGCAAGGCAAGAAGAAGACTCGCCCGATCGGGTCGGGCAACAACTGCCCGATCGGGTACGAGTGAAGAATCTGAAGTCAAGGTTTCCCGCCCGATCGGGCGGCCTTGCCCGATGTGATCGGGCGGATCAATACTTAGCCATTTTTGCTGTTTTTCTGTGAGCTGAAGAAGACTTCCACCCGATGGCATCGGGTGGACTTGCCCGATCGGGTGCTGAGGTTGCGGCCCCGATCGGGTGGAATCTGCCCGATCCAATCGGGTGAACCCTATTTTGTTGCTGCTGAAGACTTGTTCCCAGGCCCGATCGGGCGGCCTTTCGCCCGATCGGGTGGAAGACACGGGGATGCGATTTTCGTTATTTTTCCCCCTCTATCTTATTGTTTTCCTAAGACTTATAAATACTTTTAGGTTATTTTTATTTTGTATCTTTCATATTCTTAAACACTTAGAGAGCTCTTAGGCTAGTTCATCATTGCTTTGGATTGTAGAAGAGATTCAAGTACAATTTCAATTCAATTAAAGTTTCCGCTTTCCGTCAATTTGGTAATCGTCTTGCTTATTGCTTTATTCCTTTATCTCAATTACTTTAGTTCAATTGCTTATTTCTCAATTAGTTCATGATGCAATTCTTAGGGTTTCATATTAGTTTTGTTGTTGCCGATTCGATTATGAGTGAGTAGTTCTCTTTCTAGGGTGTTAGATAGGGAAGCCATGTTTATACCATGATTGATATTGAGACTCCTATTGATTTCTAGGGCTTGATTAGAGTGATTGTGGTGTGGTTTGTTCTTAATTAGTGATTAATGTTAGTGGCCAATTTCATTGATTGCTTGTGGTTAATAGTTGTTTGCACAGATCCGTCTTACGACTAGAGGCCTAGGACACATGAGTAGTTCTGATTACGTTAGTGAACATGCGGCGTATGTTGAACTATGAGCGTTGAGTCTTAACCATAGCTCAACACAGGCTCTAATCCTCCGACTCTTGACTTAGGTTTTAATAGTAGTTGACCCTACTTGATTGGTATAAGCATGGTGGACCGACCTAATACCCTAGGCTTTTATTCCATAGTTAAATCCTCGACTTAATTCGTATTATTTAGCTTACTCATTAGCTCAGTTAATTCTCCATATTTCCATCTGAAGTAGTTAGTTAATTGGATATTAATATAGAAACTCTGTCTCCCTGCGGATTCGACCCTGCTACCACTGACTACCTTAGTTAGAGGACCGTAGGTTTATTTTTGATTAGGTGATACGACTAAAACCTATCAAATTTTGGCGCCGTTGCCGGGGAGACGGCTAGTTTTCTAGTTTTTATTCGATTAATTAGTGTACTTCTCTTTGCCTCATTGGAACCTCCCGTTCCAATCGAGGCCGTTCTTACGGTTATCTTGTCGTTTTCTCTTATATGTCCAGGTATCGAAAGAAAACTCACATTATTCCTGGAGATCCTGACACAGAAGCAATACTTCGGGATCTTAGAGCAGAATTTGACCAAGAGAAGCCAGTTTCAGAGATTTCTACATTACCAATGGCGAAGTCACTGAAATCTTATGGGGTGCCTAATCCTGAAGGCATACCCACAGGTCCACCGATGCCCACTATTGCTGCAAACAATTTTGAAATCAAACCTGCACTAATTAATATGGTGCAGCAGAATCAGTTTAGTGGGCATCCTTCTGAAGATCCGGCCAACCATCTGCAGAGATTCCAACAACTCTACAGGACTGTTAAACATCAAGGAGTCACACCTGAGCAGCTGAAGGTTATGTTATTTGAGTTCTCACTCAGAGACAAGGCTCAGAGGTGGTTCAGCGATATCACTGAGACAGAATGGTCGGCGATTTCTGCTGCATTTCTACATGAGTATTACCCTCCCACAAAAACAGCAGAAATCAGGAACAAGTTGGCTACGTTTTCCCAAGAGCCAGATGAGACATTAAGGGAAGCGTGGACTAGATTCAGAGACCTACAGAGGGAATGTCCACATCATAATATGGACAAGTGGTTTCTGACGCAGACTTTTTATAATGGTCTGCAGCCTCAGACGAAGAGTACTGTTGATTCGTCTGCAGGAGGAGTCTTTTTAGACAAGGCAGTTGATGAGGGTTATGACTTCCTAGCAAATCTTGCAGCCAATGACCATTCATCATCTAGGAGTGTGACTAAGAAGGTACTTGAAGTTGATGCTATTTCAATGCTTACATCTCAGATGGCGCAACTCACTCAGCAACTAATGAAGTCCTCTAGTTCAACACCTCCGCCTATGAGCATCAACGCTATGTCAGCAGTTGCACCCATCACCTCATCTTACTGCGAGGTGTGTGGTATTCAGGGCCATTTCGGCCATGATTGTCAGTTCAGTCAGAATCAGATGGAGCAGGCTAATGCTTTTCAGCGAAGACAACCCAATAACCCCTACTCCAACACATACAATCCTGGTTGGAAAGACAACCCACTTCTTTCCTATAGAAGCAACAATGTTCAAAACCCACAGCCACAAAATTCCTACCATCCCCCACAAAATTCCTATCAACCTCCACACCACAACCCAAAACCCAACTACTACCAAAACCAAGGAAATTCTCATCATCCTCCTGGTTTCCAAAGACCTGCTCATCAGAATTATCAGCCAGCACCACAAAATGCAACCCCACAAGAGCCTAGCAATTCTGAACTGATGAAATTAATATTGTCTATGCAGAAGACACATGAGGAAACACAGAAGTCCCAAGAGAAGCACATAAAACTTCTCGAAACTCAGATTGCTCAGTTGGCCGAGACTAATGCACAGAGGCAGCAGGGACAATTGCCGGGGCAACCTACACATAGGGAGCAAGCAAATGCCGTTACTCTTCGTAGTGGCACTGCTTATGCTCCTCCTCCTATGCCCGTCGATGATGATATTGCCCCTAGCAAGGAGAAGGAGGTAGTAGAGAAGGAATTGGAGAAGAATTCGACGTCTGATGTCGAAGTGTCTGAAATAGCTGAACAGGCATAAAAGAAGAAGGAGAAGGAGAAGGTTGCTGATACACCTTTTACACCAAGGTTGCCTTTTCCTCATCGAATGCAAAAGTCCAAGGTGGATCAACAACTTGGTAAGTTCTTGGCTATGGTCAAGAACCTTGAGGTAACAGTTCCTTTCACTGAACTTATTTCTCAAGTGCCTGTCTATGCTAAGTTTTTGAAGGAGATGATCACAAAAAAGAGAGATTTTGGTGGGGTAGATAGAGTCGCACTCACTGAAGAGTGTAGTGCCATTTTGCAAAATAAATCTCCACCTAAATTGAAAGATCCGGGTAGCTTTTCCATCCCTTGTCATGTAGGTGCACTTTTTATTGATAAAGCTTTATGTGATTTAGGTGCATCTGTGTCTGTCATGCCTTTGTCTGTCTGTAATAAACTGAATATGGGAGCACTTAAGTGTACTCAAATTACTTTGCAGATGGCTGACCGTTCTATAAAATACCCTCTAGGTGTTTTAGAAGACGTCCCTGTTAGGGTGGGGAAGTTTTACATTCCTGTGGATTTTGTTGTGTTGGATATGGAGGAGGATGCCCAAATTCCTATTATTTTGGGCAGACCATTTTTGTGCACTGCAGGTGCTGTTATTGATGTCAAGTCAGGATCTTTGACTTTGAGTGTTGGTGATGATACTGTCACTTTTAAACTAACCAATGCTATAAAGTCTCCTATGCTTGAAGAATCTTGTTGCAGGATAGATGTGGTAGACAAAGCTGTGATGTCTGCATTTCAGCAGATACGTGATGCTGACCCATTGGAGGTAGTATTGACTGAGAGTGACTCCTTAGGCATTGATACTGATGTTGATGCCTGTCTTGCTGATTTAGAGGGTCATGGAGCTGAACAGAAACAGCCAACTGTGATACTTGAAAGTGTATGCTCCAGTTCTACTCCTCAGGTGACTAAGGTAGAACTCAAACCACTTCCCTCTCATTTGAAGTATGCGTTTTTAGATGATAAGGAAGAATGTCCTGTGATTGTCAGTACTAAACTCACAGATAGCCAATTGCAAAGCTTGCTTGCTGTGCTTCGTATCCATAAGAAGGCTATTGGGTATAGTATTGATGATCTAAAGGGCATTAGTCCTGATTTTTGTATGCATCGTATTAATCTTGAAGAGGATCACCGCCCTTGCATTCAACCTCAGAGACGTTTGAATCCTAACATGCAAGAGGTGGTAAAGAAAGAGATCATGAAACTGTTAGATGCAGGGATCATTTATCCCATTGCTGATTCGAAATGGGTCAGTCCTGTGCAAGTGGTTCCCAAGAAGGGGGGGACCACTGTTGTTGAAAATGAGAAAGGTGATTTAATTCCCACTAGGACTGTGACAGGGTGGCGTATGTGCATTGATTATCGTAGACTTAATAATGCCACCCTGAAGGACCATTTCCCCCTCCCTTTTATTGATCAGATGTTGGAAAGGCTAGCCAAATATAGCTATTTCTGTTATCTAGATGGATATTCTGGTTTTTTCCAAATTCCCATCCATCCAGATGATCAGGAAAAGACTACGTTTACATGTCCTTATGGCACCTTCGCATATCGTAGGATGCCATTTGGATTGTGTAACGCTCCCGCTACTTTCCAACGCTGCATGATGGCCATATTCTCTGATTTTATTGAAAATATCATGGAAGTGTTTATGGATGATTTCAGTGTTTATGGTTCTGACTTTGATGTTTGCCTGCATAATTTGTCCAAAGTGCTTAAAAGATGTGTTGAGGCAAACCTCGTGCTTAATTGGGAAAAATGTCACTTCATGGTGAATGAAGGTGTCGTTTTAGGTCACTTGATTTTTGAGCGTGGCATCCAAGTGGATAGAGCAAAGATTGAGGTGATTGAGAAACTTCCCCCTCCAATGAATGTCAAAGGAGTTAGGAGTTTTCTTGGTCATACGGGATTTTATCGCAGATTTATCAAAGACTTTTCAAAAATTGCGAAACCCATCACTCAATTGTTGCTAAAGGGTGCCACATTCGATTTTACTGATGAGTGTTTGGAGTCTTTTGACAGGATAAAGACAGCTTTGATCACTGCCCCTATTATACAACCTCCAGATTGGGATCTCCCTTTCGAGATCATGTGTGATGCTAGTGATTATGCGATAGGGGCAGTACTTGGTCAGCGGAAGGATAAGCTACTCCATGTGATTCACTATGCTAGCAAAACCTTGGATCCAGCCCAGGTTAATTATGCTACGACAGAGAAGGAGTTGCTAGCCATAGTCTATGCATTGGATAAGTTTCGAACCTATCTTATAGGTTCGAAGGTTATAGTACACACTGATCATGCTGCTTTGAAGTACTTAATGGCTAAGAAGGAGGCCAAACCTAGGCTCATCAGGTGGATTCTTTTGCTGCAAGAATTCGACTTGGAAATCAAAGATAAGAAGGGCGCTGAGAATGTGGTCGCCGACCACCTTTCTAGGTTGAGGTTTGGATCCCCTTCTGACCCTCCTATAGATGACTCTTTTCCTGATGATCATTTGTTTTCTGTGTCCTCTAAAACTCCTTGGTATGCTGATTTTGCTAACTTCTGTGTTAGTGGTTCTCATCCTCCCAATTTTACATATCAGCAGCGCAAAAAGTTTTATCATGATGCTAGAATGTATTTTTGGGAGGATCCCTTCCTATATAAGAAGTGCTCCGACGGGATGTTTCGTCGTTGCGTTCCTGATTGGGAAATAGAGGGGGTTTTGCTACATTGTCATAGTATGCCTTCTAGTGGTCATCTCGGTTCCCAAGCTACTGGTTTTAGAGTCTTACATAGTGGTTTCTATTGGCCTTCAATTTTCAAAGATGCCCGTGCCTTTTGTTTGTCTTGTGATGCTTGTCAAAGGACGGGTAATATTTCAAAAAGGCAAGAGATGCCACAGAGTGGGATTTTAGAGGTCGAACCTTTTGATGTTTGGGGGATTGATTTTATGGGACCCTTTCCTACCTCTTGTGGGAATAGGTATATTCTAGTGGCCGTCGACTATGTGACTAAATGGGTAGAAGCTATAGCATCACCAACCAATGATTCTAAGGTTGTGATGAAGATGTTTAAAAAGATAATCTTTCCCCGTTTTGGTGTCCCCCGTGTTGTAATTAGTGATGGTGGCTCTCACTTTCATAAGAGCACCTTCAAGACCCTATTGACAAAACATGGAGTCACCCACAAAGTCGGACTTGCCTATCACCCTCAAACCAGTGGCCAAGTAGAAGTATCTAATAGGCAAATTAAGAGAATCCTTGAAAAAGTGGTCACTAAAGCTAGAAAGGATTGGTCATTGAAACTTGATGATACTCTTTGGGCGCTCCGCACTGCTTTTAAGACTCCTTTGGGTACCACACCCTATCGACTGGTTTATGGCAAGGCTTGTCACTTACCAGTTGAGATGGAGTATCTTTCCGCGTGGGCGGTCAAAGAGATTAACCTTGATTTGACAGCTGCAGGTGAAGCACGACTTCTTCAACTCAATGAGTTGGATGAGCTCCGTTTGGATGCTTATGAAAATCACAGGCTCTATAAAGAGCAAACGAAGAAGTTGCATGATAAGATGATAGGAAAGAGAGAATTCAAGGTTGGCGACAAGGTCCTATTGTTCAATTCCAGGTTGAGACTGTTTCCTGGAAAGCTCAAATCTCGATGGTATGGACCATTCGAGGTGACAGAAGTGAAGGCACATGGTGCCATCGAGGTTGCCAACCACAAAGGAGAGAAGTTTAAGGCAAATGGACAGCGTCTGAAGCTGTACCATGAAGGTGCCTTTGTTGGTTGTGTGGAGGAAATCCGCTTTGATTCCTCCCCACTTGATTCATCTACCTAGAGAGGTAATATGGTCGTGCGGGACCTTCATAAACCAGCGCTTTGCGGGAGGCAACCCGTATCTCTTAGTTAGATCTTCTTTTCTCTTGTTTCATAGTTTGTAGCATGTGAGAGAGCGGTAGAGTACTAATGTGTTCCTAGATCTTGTGTGCTTTGATGTGCAGATATGCTAATTGAAGAGAAACTTGAGCCATACTTGCCCCAAATTTGCAAAAAAGCGAGCTACTTACTGAACAGTAGCTCGCCCGATCAGATCGGGTGGAAGATGCCCGATCGGGTGAGCGGAAATTAACATAGAGGAAGAAAAGAAAGTACGCCCGATGTCATCGGGCAAAGTGTGCCCGATCGGGTGCGCAACCCCAGCACCCGATCAAAAATACCTCGCCCGATCGGGTGGCAGGTCGGGTGGATGCACAAAGTTCAAAGAAAAAAATCTGGGAAAAAGGTATTCCGCCCGACTCCATCGGGCAACATTCGCCCGATCGGGCGCGAGACTTTAGCACCCCATGAGAAAATAGGCACCCGATCGGGTGGTAGATCGGGCGAAGTGAAAATTCTGAGAAAATTTTTTTTTGAATTCCGCCCGATCGGGCGACCAAGTACCCGATCGGGCCTGCGACCATCAAACCTCCTTTTACACGGATTTCCCCACTTTTCTCACCATTCACTCATCATCCTTCCAATCAATTCTCTCTCTCTCTCTTCACTCATCTTCAACCTCCAAACCCCTAACCTCCATTAAAACCAAACTCTTCTACCTCAAATTTCCATCCTTTCACAACCAAACTTCATAAAACCCCCTCCTTTCCTCCTTTCACCCTCCATCTCACAAAATCTCATTCACCAAAATCATCTTCCCTCTCACATCTCTTCCCACACTCACCTTAAAACCCCATCTTTGTGTTACAAGAGGCTACAAGGCTCATTTTCTACCATGGCAAGCAAATTCCGAAGGCTTATTCGAGGGGAAAGCTCGCGATCTAGGCGAGAGGCAACACCACAACCACCACCACCACCACAAGTTCTACGGGATCCTCAATACCCGGAAATCATTTTCCGGGATGATGAACATCGCGAGAAATTCTTGCGATTTAAAAAGCGTGAGGTACTTCCTACCCGATTTCTAGATGTTGAGCTTTTGTCTAAACTTGGTTTAACTGATGATTTTAAGGACTTCATGAAAGTTCTAGGCATGGAGGCGCTTTATAATGTACATGTTAACACTTATTCTCCTCTAGTCTATGAATTTTTTAGTAGTTTCAGTTTGACAAAGCCCCGGGCCGGCCCGGTCACCCATGTCCACTTTAGACTTCTAAACCAAGAACACTCCCTTAGCCTTAGGGAATTTGCGGGGGTTCTTAGGTTACAGGTACGGGGTGACTACTACCCACCCGACCACTTTAGGATGGCCGATACTTATGTTATGCTGACAGGGGACCCTACGCCCTTTGACATCCAGCACTGTCATTGGGCGAACTTCCATCACCCTATTTTTAGTATTTGGATACGGTTCATGGCCCAGACTCTGTTGGGACGGTTTGAGGGTCACTTGGTCCGGGGGGCCGAGCTAGTTGCTATAGCTAGCTATATTGCTAAAGGCTCTAGGGAGCCATTTCAGTACAACTTGGCTCACCATATCGCTATTCAGTTCGAGCGTATCTCGAACTCGCTCCCTAAGCCAAGGGAAGACGGTAGTTGGACCTCTAGGAGGTTAGTTAACGGGGGGTTGATCACATTGTTTGCCCGGCAAATTGTCGGCTTTGACGAGACTCAGCGTACCCCCGTCCTAGGCCCTACCCTCATTGACCTCACCTATCTCAACACCCTCAAAGTCCTGTACCGCCTGCCTGACCATAGATTTCAGTGGGTGATTAAGTCCAAAAAATCCCTCATTCTGCCCGACTCTAGGGCCCGACTACGGCCTCGTCAGGCAAACTACCTACTCCCTATAGAGGGAGTCGACCTAGTTGTCCCTGAGCCAGAGCCCCCTCGCCGTTCTTACCATAGGCGGCATACGCCGATTTTAGACGAGGGCGCCTCCACTTCTGCTCCCCCTCCCCCTCACACGGACTCATTTGACTTTACCTCTATGATGTCGACCCTAGGTCGCATGGAGACGGGGATGGGTAGAATGGAAGGGCTGATCAACGCGAACACTGCCACCCTCGCGGGCTATGGCACTCGCATCGATCAGCTCTATACCCGTATAGACCAGATGGGGGGGAGGATGGACACCTTGGCTAACGACCAGAACTACGCCCTTTATCCTCTCTATGACGACTATTGTAGGCGTGGCATTATTGAGCAGACTGCCCAGCACCCCTCGTGGTACCATTGGAACCCGAGTTATGGCCCGCCTACCGGCCAGAGCGATGACATGGCAGAGGATGAGGAGGATGAGCCTGCTCGTCAGTCAGTCTCTTTAGGAGACTTTGGCCTAGGTCCTAGTGGTTTTGGAGGTGATTTTGATGCAGGTCCTAGTGGATTTGGTGGTGGGATGAGTGGTCCCTCCGGTGGTGGTTTTACCGATGGTGGTGGTACTTCTAGTGGTGGTTTCTTCAGTGACCCCACTAATGATGATATGGGCGGCTGATGCCCTTGTTCTCTCCTCTCCCTCGTTGCAATGAGGACATTGCCTCGTTCAGCTTGGGGGAGAATCTCTCACTGTGAGTATAGTTTATTGCTTTCTAGTATAGTTTACTGCTTTTTAGAGTAGTTTAAAGCTTTGATAGTTTAGTTTACAGCTTTAAGAAAAATTGAAAAATTTGAAAAAAAATATGTCTGATCATGAGTGGCTTGATTGCCTCCCTGTGCCCCTTGTTGTGCTTTATTGAGAATGATTTGACTTTGTTTTCTGGATAGCTGGGCATTTGTGATTATGAAGCTTTGATTTGATTTTCGACTACTTTGATTTCGAGCAATTTCTGACTATGATTTACTACTTTGTGCTGCATACCTGATTTGATTTAGACTGTGAGGCCTTTTTCTAGCCTATTGGATTCATACTTTTATCCAGTCTATATTTTTGGTGTGTTAGTTCCTCTCTAGCGGATCGATCTTGACTTTGACTTCGTACTCATTTGATGTTTGGTGACTTGTTACACTTGCTATGATAGAGGCGTTCTTTTGACTTATTCTTGAGCCCCAGAGTTAGTTTTTGATACATTTTTATCCTCCTTAGCCCCGCTGAGCCTAATGACCTTATTTCATGTTACTTAAACCCTTATTATAAGCCCATGGCCTTTGTTTCGATTTTATTCCCAAGCCTAGCTTGGGGGAGCTTTGTGTATGGGTTGAGAGTGAAGTTGGTTTCATGGTTTGGTTTGATTGTTGAGGAATCAAAAGTGTATTTGTTGTGGCTTGATTATTAGAAAAAGAAAAAAAAAAAGGCAAAATTAGAGTTGCGTGAATGAAGTTCAAAAAAAATAAAAATGAAATAAAAGTTCAAAAGAATTCAAAGTTCTTTCATTCACGCACGTTCATAAATAAAGTTTCATGTCATTGCCTAAAACTTGGGTTTGTTGTGCGTATTCATTGAATTTGGAGGATTGGTTTATTTTTCATGGTTTTATGGTGTTGATTGGGAGTTGCTTAGGCCATCTAAGGCCTTGTTTGAGTATTCATGCTCCCCCTTTCTTGGTTTTTTCCACCACATTACCCAAAAATATCCCCTACCTCTTACCTAAGCCCCATTACAACCCGGAAAAGTCCTCTTGAGCTTGTGCCTACAATGTCTACTAGATTGATTTTGGTCAGTTTGTCAAAGTTAAAGAGTACGTCTGCTAGTTGAGTCGACTTGATTAGGATGAGCGACATTTTTACCTTCTTAAACACATGAGAGTATGAGTGGGAAGGGACATTTATGGTCGGGTCGGTGAGTGTTCGGGCACATTCTTTGCTTGCCACAAAATTGAGAGGAGTGACACCCTTTGTGAGCACCTTTTCAGGATTTGTATGCCTAGTAGTCACTTGAACTTGATGAATTGCTTGGATGATTGGTGGTTGGAAGGATTTGATTTGCCGAACTTGAATTATGCCTGCTTGAACGATTCTTAGTTTTGAAAATGTTTTTTTTTGAGCTTGAATTGTTTTATTTATGGGGTGAGGCAATCTATTCCACGATCATGCTCTATTTGCTTGAGGACAAGCAAAGGTTTAGCTTGGGGGAATTTGATATATCGATATCTTATAGAGTATTTCCCTTTCTTTACAAGCTAAATTGTGCTATATTGATGCTCGTAGGAGCTATTTATGCTAACTATTTCGATATAGTTGTGGTTTGTGTGTTCTATATCATTTTGCAGGTTTTAGGAAAAAACTCCCTATTTACTTGATGTTTTGAGCACCACGCTATAGCGGGAAGTTATGAGGCATCTTTGAGGTCTCAAGATGGTATTTGGACCCCATTATGAAGAAGTAAGTGTGCAAAGACTTGGCGTCTGAAGCCAAGCAAAGCAAGGCAAGAAGAAGACTCGCCCGATCGGGTCGGGCAACAACTGCCCGATCGGGTACGAGTGAAGAATCTGAAGTCAAGGTTTCCCGCCCGATCGGGCGGCCTTGCCCGATGTGATCGGGCGGATCAATACTTAGCCATTTTTGCTGTTTTTCTGTGAGCTGAAGAAGACTTCCACCCGATGGCATCGGGTGGACTTGCCCGATCGGGTGCTGAGGTTGCGGCCCCGATCGGGTGGAATCTGCCCGATCCAATCGGGTGAACCCTATTTTGTTGCTGCTGAAGACTTGTTCCCAGGCCCGATCGGGCGGCCTTTCGCCCGATCGGGTGGAAGACACGGGGATGCGATTTTCGTTATTTTTCCCCCTCTATCTTATTGTTTTCCTAAGACTTATAAATACTTTTAGGTTATTTTTATTTTGTATCTTTCATATTCTTAAACACTTAGAGAGCTCTTAGGCTAGTTCATCATTGCTTTGGATTGTAGAAGAGATTCAAGTACAATTTCAATTCAATTAAAGTTTCCGCTTTCCGTCAATTTGGTAATCGTCTTGCTTATTGCTTTATTCCTTTATCTCAATTACTTTAGTTCAATTGCTTATTTCTCAATTAGTTCATGATGCAATTCTTAGGGTTTCATATTAGTTTTGTTGTTGCCGATTCGATTATGAGTGAGTAGTTCTCTTTCTAGGGTGTTAGATAGGGAAGCCATGTTTATACCATGATTGATATTGAGACTCCTATTGATTTCTAGGGCTTGATTAGAGTGATTGTGGTGTGGTTTGTTCTTAATTAGTGATTAATGTTAGTGGCCAATTTCATTGATTGCTTGTGGTTAATAGTTGTTTGCACAGATCCGTCTTACGACTAGAGGCCTAGGACACATGAGTAGTTCTGATTACGTTAGTGAACATGCGGCGTATGTTGAACTATGAGCGTTGAGTCTTAACCATAGCTCAACACAGGCTCTAATCCTCCGACTCTTGACTTAGGTTTTAATAGTAGTTGACCCTACTTGATTGGTATAAGCATGGTGGACCGACCTAATACCCTAGGCTTTTATTCCATAGTTAAATCCTCGACTTAATTCGTATTATTTAGCTTACTCATTAGCTCAGTTAATTCTCCATATTTCCATCTGAAGTAGTTAGTTAATTGGATATTAATATAGAAACTCTGTCTCCCTGCGGATTCGACCCTGCTACCACTGACTACCTTAGTTAGAGGACCGTAGGTTTATTTTTGATTAGGTGATACGACTAAAATCTATCAAAAACCAAGGTATCTAGAGAGATAAAGAGAGGGACTACATTTGAAGAAAACAAGGAGTAATTTAATTTTCGATTTAACATTAATTAACCACATTGCCCAGTTGGCCACCCTCCACCCACAACCCCCCATCACAAACTCCTCATTACCAGCACCTATCCAACCACCCTGCACACACCATTTCAACCATCCCCGCCAAAACTAGCTACCGGACAATCGCCCAAAAACCACCAACTTTTCCCCTTGTTCCTCCACTCTTCCCCCTCTCTCCTCCCCTTTCCTTTATCCCTTCGCAAACCATCGTCAGCACCACCATCATTGCCATTAAAATTTTCTGCAAGGAAGCTCAAATAGGAAAGTAAAATCACAAAATTTAGAAGACGAAAAAATTCTCCTATTACTATTCTTAATTGTATAATTTCAGTGTCACCTTCATTAATTATTTTCTCCATTTTCTTCCGCTTTTCGCGAATTTCCACGATTAATAATAGATCAATGATGTTAAATTTCTAGGGCTTTTGCAATACAATTGAAATTTATGATTTGGGTTTGGGAGAAATTTTTGGTACCACCATTAAGCACGACTTTGTGACATTCGTAGTGTCGCTTTCTGTTGGTGGTTTCTTCATCGGAAGATTTGATCTAGGTGGTAGCCTTGGTCAATGATCTAATAAGAGTAAAAAGAGGTTGAAAAAATGGTCGGAGAAAGGGAAGTCGAAATATGGAAGGACAGTGAGGGGGATAGATTAGGATGAGTGATAGAGAGAGAAAGAAGGGTGCTGGGTTGGGGGTGGCTGGGTGGGTGGTGATTCAACAGTGGTTGAGGTTAGACGAGGATAGAGAGGGTGGAGGAGGTGTTAATTGGTTTAATTAATAAGTATATTAGATTATGTTAAAAGGAAAATAAAGTAATTAGGTAATGTTTAATTTTGGTTGAGTAAGGGTAGTTTTGTAATTTTGTCTATTAAAATATTTCATTTAAAGAAATGTGTAACTTGTTGTGACATTTCTAAATTCGGAAAGTGTGTCACTTATTGTGGAATAGAGGAAGTATAATGTTAATGTCCATTATGGTTATTCAAAACATTCATTTATTGACTAAATTAACATTATAAGATTTCAAATTAACAATATTTAATAGAATAATCTAATGGATTTAAATTTCAACCAAAGCTAGAAAAAATACAAATTAATCAGATGAACATATATATGCACATAACTATAAACCAACATACCTAATATTATCAGAGAAAAATGAACATTCATTTAAATAGAATAAACATCACCAAAGATTATCAAAATAGTACTTCATAACAAAATATATCATTAATATAATATATGTTGAATTATTTGCGAAAAACTGCCGTGTAAATAATCCCTTTTGTTAATTATAGCCATCATCTTTTTTCTTGTGAATTACTGCCATAAAAAACTAACATCTAAGTAACTTGCTGCCATTTTTACTAATTACACTACTAATTCATAGTTTGACCGGTCAAATCATGTTTAATATTTATAAATCTTTTTTATTCAATTTTACAATATTTTAAAAATATATGTTTTTCATATATGACATGGTAATGGACACGTATTTCGAGACGATATTTAATCGCGTTTTTCAGACTAAAGACGACGTTTTTTCAGAAAATAGACACCGCTGTGAATCCTTTATGGGTACGAATTTCGAGAATCCCTATGAAACGAGTACCAATAAGCCAGATTTTCAGACACGTACTTCGAGATGATTTTTCGGACAGTACATGACATTTTTCGAAAACGGACACCGTCGTAGGTCCTATATGGGCACAAATTTCGAAAATCCTTACAAAACGAGTACCAACAAGACGGGTTTTCGGGCACGTAGTTTGAGACGGATTTTTCTGACTGAAAACGATGTTTTTTCGAAAAACGGACATCGTCGTAAGTCCTATATGGACAAGAAAAACTCGATAACACATTATTTTTTCCTTTGTTCTTTAAACTCTCCTTCCCACATATCAAACGTGGCCTTATTGGCTTACTGCGTAGGACCTTGGTGCACGAAAACGGATTACACTTTTTGCACATCCCTTTGCGCGCCCATTACAGAAAGGCGAAACTCCTGCCCCTTTCTCCTCCACCGTTCTGCGTCTGTCACAAGACTCACAACACAATTCAAAAAACTGTAAGGAAATTTAAAAAAAGAAAAACCTCCCACAAAACCCTTTTCTTCATCTTTTATTCTTCCGCCGGCAAAAATAATAATTATTCGGCTTAATTTTACTACTAGTTCAAAACAAGTACTCCAAACTCTTTCAATTTTGCAGCACAAAAAGAAAAAAAGGAAAAAAAGAAAAGAAATGAGTACAGTTGACAAGATGCTGATCAAAGGAATTCGGAGCTTCGACCCGGAAAACAAAAACGTCGTCACTTTTTTTAAGCCCTTAACCTTAATTGTTGGCTCTAATGGTGCTGGAAAAACTGTATTCTTCTCCTTCCCTTTTCCTTTTTCCCTTTTTTGTTGTGTTGTTGTTGTTGTTGTTGTTGCGGTTGCAGTTCGAGTTCATCTTACTGTTCGCTACTTTATGCTAGTTGCTAACTTGGAATAGTATGTAATTGTGAAATGCAATATGCTAAATGTAAAGTATGCAAACATTATATAGTATGATGACGAACATGCTTGATATACTTGCGAGTGTAGCATTTTTTTTCTTATTTAAATGTTAGGTATAGAATTAGTGATTTTTTAATATGTTTTGCAATTTTGTGAGTAGACGATCATTGAGTGCTTGAAGCTATCGTGCACCGGAGAGTTGCCTCCAAATGCTAGGTCTGGCCAGAGCTTCATTCATGATCCCAAGGTTCTTATTCTCAATAAAAAGCATAACTAATTTTCCTTTCCATTTATATGGGAGTTAATATGTTGAGGGTTTCTGTTTTGTTGCTTTTGAATGGTAGGTGGCTGGGGAAACTGAGACAAAAGCGCAAATTAAGCTTCGTTTCAAGACAGCCGCAGGGAAAGACGTCGTGTGTATAAGGTCCTTTCAGTTAACCCAAAAGGCGTCAAAGATGGAATATAAAGCTATTGAAAGTGTGCTTCAGACTATAAATCCAAATACTGGGGAGGTGGTACACTTTTATTATTTATGGTTTTCTGATTTGTTTTATGTTGCAATCATAGAAAATAACTGTTGCTACTTGCTATTACTATTCTTATTTATGTTTTAGTGGTTATTTCAAGGGTATTTCTCGAAGACCCCCCGGAATCTTTGCAGTTCTAGGTGTGATCATTTTTGGGTTCTAGGTTTGATAACTTGCTTGAAATGTCCTCTTGCATGTGCTTTTGCCAAGGTTTCGAGTGAAGGTGTATTGTTTACTATATCTATGCTGCTAGGCAGATTGTTCCATTGTGGTCTTTTCCTTTTCCTCTTTTATGGGATGGGGAGACTTGTGTATGGTTTATTGACGGGATATCACGATATGGAGGACTTGATGTGACTACTATTAGACCTCCATCCTGCATAGGACTTTTTGCACAACGTATTCCTAACCACCTTTGAGCTGATGTTTGGTTTCCATAATGCCAAGGTTTGCTGTTAGGAAGCTACATCTAGGCATTATAATACTGTACCGTCGATTGTCCTTGCATTATGGGTAAATTGGATTTAGGTGCTGGCTTCCTTTTCTACTTTGTTGTGCTTAAGTCTCCTTCATCAATGTGTATCTTCTGGAGGATGAAGCCCTTATTTTTTTTTCCTTGTGCTGTCATTGGTCACACAAAGCATTTACTAGAACAGTAGAACCTTTGAAATACAGGGGTTGTCCTCAGGTGTCAACAATTACCGCTGGACTTGGGAAGGTTACTTGACTACTGAGTGAGTGATAGAGAAGACAAGAGACAATATAAGTTTTTGTGTGAACTGCTAAGGATTTGCATATAGATATGTATAAATGTTTTCTGTTCGATTAGTTTATAAGGGTCCGAAAACATTGGACCGTTACCGTTCCCGTTTAAACCAAGACGAAGACCAAAACCCATACCCTACCCTTATCCCTACAGTCAATAACTTTAAAACAGGGCATGGGCCAAGTAGAACCGTGTCTGGGAACTTTGCCATCCCTACCCGTAATTGATTATAACTCGTTTTATTTTATTTTTTTGAATTTTGAATATCGTTTGCAAACTTTCTGCTGATGGTCGTGTGGTGCTTATCAGTCATCACTACATTGAAAATTTTCTCTAATTTTATATTTACTGCAATGTACTTATCTGATCGCAGCTCGAATAAAATAATTTTGTCCAAAATTATCTTTTGTTATTCACGATCTGAATATTGTGCTATGATATCATTCTTTTGGCCTGCTACTTCTGCAACATATACTTAACATTTAGATATGATGAGAATGACCAAATAATATTATCAAGTTTTTGATGTATTCAAAATATCTAACAATGTAACTACGTTATACACCAACCTTGAACTTATGCGGCAATGTTATAACCTTGGCAGGATCTATATTGGTGTTGTTAAGTTTGACATTCCTTAATTGGTGATTCTTGGCCCCTACTGTTTCTCTCGTAAGTCCTATCACATGGACTAACCTTTTTATTTCTTTCTACCTCGCTTCTCTTTCTTCATAAGCTTTCAAAAAGCCATGATAAGCTTATAATGAAAGGGACGGAGTATTCTTTTTTTTTTAATAAAAAATGTCTTGCTCTATTAGGGAGTTTTGAAACTTCAAAAAAAAATCAAAGATCACGCTTTACTATCAGATCCAAGTACCTGTAAAATGCTTTGAATTTTTTCTTCTCATCTAATTGCCGATAACCTTTTTTCTGGGCTGAGTGTCTATCACGTTCACGTAGCAGCCATTGCATTACAGTGCATTTATATGAATTGGGTTGCACTTGTTTTTCAGTTTAGTGTCCTACAAACCAGCTTTGTTGGTGCTGTCAGCTGCTGATTATCTTATTCAGTTCATAATTTGTTCTCTATGTTAAAAAGCTTCAGATTCTATAGCTTTTATTCTTACATGATCAGTGCTTGAGCTCATATGTATATAATTATAATTCTATGCATTTTATGTCGAAAAAGGAAACATTTGACGATTGAAGGTCTCCCGCTGACGCAATATTTTCTTCTTGTCTCTTAGAAAGTTTGTCTCAGTTATAGATGTGCTGATATGGATCGAGAAATCCCCGCGCTGATGGGTGTTTCTAAGGCTATTCTGGAAAATGTGATATTTGTGCATCAAGATGAGGCTAACTGGCCATTGCAAGATTCCTCCACTCTAAAGAAGAAATTTGATGACATTTTCTCTGCAACCCGGTAAGGCTAGAGATATTGTGGATTGTGAATATTGTTCTGATGTGAGTTATAGAGCAGAAAGATTGTATCTTCTAATCTATTTTAAGATAAGGTGAGACATGCCTCAACTTTGAGTGAAGTGTATATTGTTTATTCATTGCCATTTTCACTAACCGATCTTCATATTTGTTTTAACTTGCCTTTTTCACTTCACCTTATTTTTAGTTTTTACTAAACCGAACTTATTTTTACTCAACAAGAACGTATTTGTAGTCAACAGTATTTATACATAAGATAACTTAAGAATGCCCGTTTTAAGGTTTTGAGAACGAGGGGCAGGTAGCGCGTTACACTTATTGATTTAAACAAGGTTCTATGGTTGACCCATGACTGTGATGACTCCAACCCGGGTAATGGATCCTCCTCCTCGCTTCATCAATTTTCCAAGCTTGTAGGAGGCACACAATGGTCTCATCCAAACTCAATTCCATCCTACCTACCAACTTACAAGTAATTACATTATTATACGTTTGTGGTAGCAATACCAAGAGTAGAATTCCTTTGTCTTCACTTTTGAAAGTTTCCTCCAACTTTGCCAAACGGGTGCAAGCTTACAAAAATAGAAGTAATTACATTATTACTCCCTCCGTCCTATAATAGTCTGAACACTTTCCTTCTATTTTTTCCCAAATTAATTTGAACACTTCCATTTTTGGCATGGTCCCACTACTATTATATTATTTCTTTTACACCGCGTTGACCTCACACTTTTACCTTTATCACTAAAAGTTACCCAACTTTCTCTCTCCTCTAATAAAAAATACCTCACCAACTCTTATCACATCTACTTTTACCCGTATCACTAATAAAATAACATTTGATTACCACACTACAACTTATCGCCTTAAACTACATGTCCTAATAAGTGTTTAGATCTTTCTGGGACGGAGGGAGTACGACTTTTCAATTTCTCCCACAACTCCTTTAGCTTTCTCACAAGAAAATCATACTTATTCTCCGAAGCAAGCGATAACCGGATTATTGATGTCGCACGCCGCTTCAAGTCTTCCCACTTCGAAGCGTTGACCTCGTATCCTCTAAGGTAGTATATCCTGAATGATTTCCCTTTCAGTATCTAGGAGTGAGTGCCAATCTGTTGGCCTCGTTGTGGTTGAATGTGAGCAACTGGTAGACAAAATGTGTGCTAGAATCAAGATTTGGGGTACTAGACACAAGTCTTTTGCAGCAAGGCTAACTATGGTAAATTCTGGTATCATGATTTTACAGGTTTACTGGTTTGTTTTCTGGGCTCAAATGATGTTTCTCCCAACTAGGGCTATGACAAGATAAATGCCGTTCCTTGTTTGGCAAAACTATATTTGGGCCTGATTATATATCTTGGGATAAAGTTTATAGGGTAAAGAAGGAAGGTGGCCTAGTTATCAGGGACGCTCATCTTTGGAACAATGGTCCTATAGGTAAACATGTCTTGCTATAGGTAAGCATGTGGGGGCTTGAGCTCAAATAAGGAGAATTTGTGGGTGAAATGGGCGATGCTTTATGTCTTAAATGTAACAATTGGTATGAATATCAACCCTCCTTTGATGTGAATTGGTATTTGAGACAGATTTGTGTGGTGAAAGAGCAGATAAAAGGTGTGGTGGATCAAAGTAAGTTTGGCTTAGACCCTTACAAATCAGCAAAGTGTATGATCTTCTATCCCAAAATGTGGATGGACTTCAGTGTTGTGGCAAAAAAGAGGAGTGTATCAGTACCATTTCATAGCTTCGCTGGCTTTTCAGGGGAGGCTGCAAACTAGGGACTGAATTTTCAGGATTGGAGTTGCCAATCAACACCTCTGCTTGATATGTGGGGATGTTGCTGAATCTTATCAATACGTTAATTCCAAGTGCAGCTACGGTCAAAAACTTTGGAAGAAGTTGCAGAGCTGGAAAGGCTCTAATCTGTTTTTACATAAATTGGAAAAGCTGTGAGAAGGAGAAGGCTGAAAAGAGCTGTGAGAAGGTAGAAAGGGGTTTCCATTAGAAGCATGCTCAAAACAACAGTTTTAGCCTTAATATACAGTATATAAATTTCGATATATCTCTTTTTGGGAGAATAAAGTGCCGTGTATTTCTTTTGTTTGTCAAAGCATTAGATTTGATGTAAAGCATAGGAGGTTAGAACATAGAGGAATTGAACCAATTCATAGGGTCTGGCTTGAAAGATTACAATGTTGATGAATAGTAAGACAATGCTGCTTGCAACCTGTTTTTGTTTCTTGTTTCTTGTTTCTTGAGTCCCTTCTGTTCCGGGGTTCTCGAAAATAATTTGCAGAACTTTTGGTGACTCTTATGTTATACAAATTTCATACAATGAATATATACTTGCTTACTTACCCAAAAAAAAAAAAGATTTTAGGATCCAAATACTTCTTCGTTTTTTTTTACTCGCACCATTTCTATCTTTCGCACTATTCACACATGTCCACTTAAATCAATATTGTGACTTATATGTAAGAAAAAATATAGTCATGTGGGATTTTGTTAGATTCGTCTCAATGTATAGATTATTAAAATCTAATTTGCATAATTTTTTATTGTGTATAATTAGAGATATTTAACATCTAAATTGTGCATTGGGTTGCGTAAACTGGTTCAATGGTGCGAGTATTAAAAAACGGTGGAAGTATTATCCTATCTAAAGAAATAATATTATCCTAAACTTAGGCAAATAGTATCATACTCCTACTAGAACTATAAATAAGGCTACAAGATGAAAACAAGATGGGAAAGATAAAATTGCAAGCTTCTACGACTCGCGTGCTAGGGCCAATAGTTTGCTTTTCAGGGTGAACTTGAACTTTGAACCAAGTTCCTGTCTATGCCTACACCATCAGTAGAGCCCGGACGGGCTAGCCTGCCCGGGCCAATACACAGCCCGCACTCGTCTCACCAATCTTGGATCCTCTTGTCTTCGTTTATTTTTCTTCACATACTTTATTAGCTGAGTCCCCCAACGTTTTCCGGAGCCCGTTAATTATGTTGAACTCGTTGGTCTTGCAAACCCAACATTGCTAGCTCAAAATTTTTTATTTTAATCGACAAATATTGGACGTTTTATACTTCCTCCTTGTCTTTTTGAATGTGACACTTTTGGGTGGCATATACTCCTAGGCAAAATTTCACTAAGTGTTATTAGGAGTAACTAGTAACTAATTAGGGGGAGAGGGACCATTAATTAAACCACACCCCACCACCAACGCAACCAGCCACCGAAGGCCACCACCGGCGAGACCACCACCACAATCGGCGAGACCATCAGCACAAAACCTAAACGTCCTCCTTAACAACCCAGAACCATTCCACCACCGTAGAACCCTAACAACCCAGAACCACCAATCCCCAAAGTACCACCAAAGAAAGTCGAAGATCGATAAAGAACCACCAACGCAAAAACCGATCAAAGAAGATCGAAGATATGAGTCGAACTCATATTTGGAGAGATAGAGAGAGCACGAGAGTTGTGCTTGTTGGTGGTGGCAGAAATTGAAGGTGGAAGGGTCGATGTTGGTGGTGGTGGCGGAAATCGAACATTTTCTTCCTCGTTACCACCAATCAAAGCTTCTTGTGCCTCGTTTTTTCCGAAAGCTTGATTCTCTTCTTGGTGTCCTAGCTGTTGATATTCCACCATTGAAGCACAACTGAACAGCAACAGAATTTGGACATCTGGGTGAATGTAGAAGAGGAGAAGGAAGGAGATCGGCGAGGATAGCGACGGTTGCTCGGTCTGGGGTGGTTTCTGCAGTTGGTGTTGGTAGTGTTGGTGGTTGGTTGGTTGATTTGGGTATTAATGGTGGTGGAGGCAGTGGGTGTTGATGGTGGTGGAGACTATGGGTGGAGTGGGTAATGGTGAGCTTTGTTTTTATGAGGATGGTTTGTAAGTTAGTGTGTTGGAGATTAATGATTAATTTGTTTAAGATTTTTGTCAGATTAGTTCATGTTAAGTTAGGTTTAATTTTTAAGTAAAGGTAAATTGGTACATTTACACTTACAAAGTTACTATATAAGGAAAGAAAAAAAGTGTCACAATATAAAACAAACACAACCTAAAAGGAAAGTGTCACATTTAAATAAATGGAGGAAGTATATATTTTGGATTCGAGATTTTTCAGTTTCACAAAAAATTCAATATACTTTATTATATATATTATGAGAACCGATCCTAGTACTTTGGTCGGTTTCCACACTTGACAAAAAAAATGGAGCGTGTCATTCAATTTATTGGTCCGCTACTGGACGTACCTTAGCTTTTTTCCTAGGTATCTAGCCTAATATTCACAATGCTCCACTAGTTGAGGGTCAATGTATTCCAGGTCAACCAACTAAGCTGACTTGTGAGGTACAACAATTATTAGGAAATAATCGAGTTTTGAACCTATTTGTACTGAATTAAAAATTCTGTACTAATTTCCTACTGTTTTTCATCTTTGTAGTTACTGAACATTGTTATATTTATAGTGAAACGAACTTATTTGTGTTGACGGGAACTTAATTTTAGTGAAGAATTTTCTGACATGACTAGCCTATGACCTTGTTTGATTAAGGCTTTCTGCTAGGTCTAGGCCTGAGTTTAAGCCTGTCCAGACATAGTGCACTTGTAAAGATGATAGGAATTATTGCATAGGAAAAAGGAAACGTCATGAGGGGATGGCTCACAGTAGACTTACAATTTACTACTATTCCTATGTTATAATCTAGTAATTGCTAAGAATGCAATCTTTCTATGAACATGGACGACATAGTTATGTGAAATGATATTGTTCATTGCTTATTGGCTACTTGACTTGATTTTCATTGTGCATTGCATCCTGAGACGATAGTTAGAATGAGTTCTTTCTATGTGCTTGGACCAGGTACACTAAGGCATTGGAGGTCATCAAGAAGCTCCATAAGGAGCAAGCCCAAGAAATCAAGACATACAAGCTAAAGCTAGAGCATTTGCAAACACTGAAAGATTCTGCTTATAAGGTTTTCATCTTTGTTCAGTGTCTTAGACAATTCTACTTATAAGGTTTTTCGTCACTTGCATTTATCATCCTATGTATAGCTCTGATCTTTAATGTGGATTTCATTATTGTCTCTAAATCCTAAATACTTGGAGTAGCTAGTCTTATCTTTCTATAAATGTTCATGACTAGTATGAAAAACATACCAACTGCATTAGAACTTTTGGGGCACTTGTTCAAAATTTTTCTTCAAGGTAAATTTGGAAGTTGCTCTTTGATGTGGGTGATACAATTAAGCACCTAGGACATATATATAAATAGTTTTAGAATCTCATCTAGGTGGACGAAGGGGGCGGGAATAATAGGGATATGCGGAGAAGCTTAGTTTGAAATAGCGATCCCAAGGTCCACCTAGGCGAGCGGTGAGTTAGGGTGCTGGGAAAAATGTATCTTAAAAGATGGGCACAACAATCTACAACAGGGGACAGATGCGCACGCCTCCAATATCCTTCGACAAGGCACGGGGTCAGCGCTTGCCCGCTTTTTGTATAGATGTGTCCGAAAGAGGAGATTTTAGCTGAATTCAAAGAGGAAGATTGATACTTTTTCAAATTAAATGTTACCTAAGCTTTAATATTCACATTTAGCAAAAGCTCATTATTAATGGCATGAAATATCTTCAACTTAGACTGCAAATCAAAATCCCCAAATTGGGAGAAACTCCTAATTTGCAAAATGAGGTTGTAGCATGGTTGGAAAATGCGGTAACGGTCACAGGTCATAGTATTGGAGTTGATACCGTTGCCCTACGGCTAAGTATGGACCGTGACCACAAGATATCACTTGAATAGGCCTACGGTAGTATCGGTTCGGCTGATATGATACGAGACGGCCTTGTTTTGACACCATGGGCTGTGGTTCGATGTTGGTGGTCATCGACTTACCAACTATGCCAGAAATTGCGGACGAGCATCTCCTGGTTATGTCTGGTGGCACCAGAATACCAGATCTGCCGGTTGTTTCCGGTGAAGAGTTTTCTGGTGAGTCAAATTTATCTCTCTTTGACTCTGTTTCTACTCTCTACCGCTCTCTTTCTTTGATCTCTCTCTTCGTTGTCCCCTTCTATTACGAGTCCGGGCCATCTGTCCCATATGGTGTCCCATTTGCTATTATTTTGTCCGTAATTTAAATAAAAAAATTTAATTACTTATTTTCTACGTGCTCCCTAGTAGTGAATCCTCCTCAAAAACAAAAAAACAAGAAAATAAACATCACTAATCGTTTTCGTCATTTATTCTACTAAGTGAAGTTTTTTTTAATTCTTTGTTTTTGAGGAGGATTTACTAATAGGGCTCTCGTAGAATTCACAAAAAATTATTTTAAGTTACTGGACAAATTAATAGCAAATGGGACACCAAATGGGATGACATGTGGGATGGATGATTTAGACTCGTTTTGGTTACCTCTTTTATTCTTCTTGCTTCCTTTGCGATCGGGATTCCGGAACTTGTTCTTTCACTCTTTCTCCTCTTCGACCTCTACAGTGAGGTGTTTAGAAGTCACTGTTTGTTCTTTGCAATTAATTTTCTCTCATTGTTTACTAACCATACCTGACTATTAACTAACTGTATTCGTCTGACTCTTTGCCGGAGGATAGGGAGAGAAAGTTTGAAGGTGAGATGAAAGAGAGAGATTACACAGTAACTGAATGTGGAAATTAGGGTACTCCACTCCCCTTGATGCCTCTATGAATTTTTAGGGTATGTTTTTTGTGTATTGTTTTAAATGTAAAGAATTGTTTAAAATTTAAAGCATATAATAGCGCTTAGTTGCTGAGTCTTTTTTCTCTCTGTTTTTTAATTTTTTTAGAGAAGCTAAGTGTTTGCTATTTTTTTCTTGGGGTTAATTTGCTTTTTTTAAAGTCAAATAGTTCAGTCTTAAGATTAATTAGTTTAATAGAGTGTATTTGCTTCTGGTTGGCGTTTGGTCCTCTGTCTTATAGTCTTTCTTTTTCTTTTCGGTGCTCTAGTGGGGGCTAATTCTAGGAAGATTGCCTTTTTGGATTTGGTGGTTATCTTTAAGACGTTAGATGGTTAGAAATATATTTTCGCTATTTCGGGGTTTGACATCATCCACAAGCCCCAAATATATGGAGGTGTGCTTGATGGGGATTTAGTGTATAGGATTAGTTCTTTGGTGGGTGAAATGGCTTCAGAGATTTCGGTAGAAGCTAAAACCTCTTTGTATCATGTTCAAGTGTCGGGGTGTGTGGAGCACTCTTGTCTTCTGGTGGAAAGGGTGCTACTTGTACGCACAAGTAGGTCCGAGACAAAGAAGGCGGAATGATTGTTGAAAGGCTTAAACACGAGCGTAATATCAAATTTAAGGTTTGGTTAAACATCAACAACCAAATACTAAAGCAAGGAACACAATATTTACTTTGTCAATCATTATGCTATAACAACGAAGCCTTATTCCCAAAACGTTTTGGGGTCGGCTAACATGAATCGTCATCTGAAACCGTTGAAAAAGGAGATGGCATCGACAAGTGTGACAAAAAGTTATAAACACAAAGAAAAACACACTAAAGATAAATAAATAAGGTAGTTACATCCCCTACTCCACGTGAATACTATTCCTTCACCCATTTCTATGAAATCTATCCAACACTATGCTCTCATCGATCCTAAGTAAACTCATGTCACTTTCAATTACCTTCATCCAAGTCGTCTTTGGTCTTCTCGTGCCCCTTACAATTTGATTACTCCTCGAGTCTTCTAAGTCTTCTCATCGGCCCATCACTTGCTCTGCTTTTTACACGGACGAACCATGTTCACCACTTATCTCTAATCTTTTTTCTATAGATGCAAGTCATGCAACTCTATCTTTTCCCGAATCACCTTATTTCTTAATTGGTCTTTCCTTGTGTGGCCACACATCCACCGTAACATACGCATTTCCGTCACATTCATCTTGTAAACACGACATTGTTTCACTGCCCAACAATGTGTGCCATATAACACAACACGCCTAATTGTCGTGCGGTAGAATTTTCCCTTCGACGAGGAATTTCGGAATCACAAAGAAACCTGTGAGCCACGTCTCCATCGAGTTCCATCCTTTTGGAAAATAGATCCAAGGTAACGGAAGACGTTCAATTTTTGAACCACTTAAACCTAGCACAAGAAATAGCTGAAGCATACAATGAGGCTTAAATGAACTATTAGTTGTTTTAATACCGAAACTAGTAGACGATGCCCCAAACTTTTTGTACCTCATAATATATTAATGTTAAAGATAAATGTGAAAATATCATCAAAAAATAAACATTTGGATATCAAAAGTTGCAACATAACTATTGATTTTCTTCCATATATCATCATTTATTTTGACAAAATTAACAAAATTGTTGTAGTGGAGCCATGGAGGGATGGTTGAAGCTTTCTCTTCCCAAACTTGAGGTTGCGGGTTCAAACCTTATTGACTACTTTTTTTAATATTGAGAATGATGTGGATAGATTGCTTTTGGAAGAGGGATGATTACACGTGGGCGATTGCACCTCTTGCCTACGCTATTTTATAAATATATAGATAGCATCAAGGATATGTATGAGGGGGCAACTACGAGTGTGCGGACTACGTGGGGAGGACATAAGAGTTCCCTATTAGGATCGGAGTGCATCAAGGTTCTGCACTTAGTCCCTTTCTCTTTGCTCTAGTCATGGACGAACTAACGAGGTCAATTCAAGATGATATACCGTGGTGTATGATGTTTGCGGATGATATTGTGTTGACTGATGAGACAAAGGAAGGTGTTGAGAGCATGGTTCGAAAATACGGATACGGTTTCGGAAACGGAAACGGTTCGGGTTTCGGGGTAACGGAACGGATACGTTTGTCGCGGTCCTTGTCGCGGTTTTCAGAATTTTTTTAGTGTCTTTCTATGTTTCTTAAGTAACTTATATAAAATTATTATTATCATTATTATTATTGAAAAGAAGTAGATACTAAAACTACTGATTTTATTAGATTAGAGAGGCATCTGTACCGAGTATTACAACATAGTGAGACATTGTACTTGATAGTGGGAAAAAAAAAAGAAAAATAGGAAGTAGGTCATGTGATAGCGGAGAACTACAAATAAAAAGATAAAAGAAAGGGATGAGAGATGTGAGGGTGCAGCGAAGTAAAAGAAACAAGTAAAAGAAAAAGAGGGCCCACTTCCCACTTTCCAATTAGACATATCTCCCCTCCACTACTGAATAACAATAAAATAGGATAAAATATTCACACCTAAAAAAAAAACATCACCCACCCACCCACCCACCTGTCAGTATTCATTTAATATTTCACACTTCCTACTCCTCCTTCCTGATGAAAAAGAAGCTCTAAACATGGCGGCATGGCCATGGCTTCCTCTCTTCTTCTTTCTATCTTTATTCTCTGCTATTTAAATCGGAGAAAACGCGTCTTACAACGGAGAATGCGGGCGATACTTCTTTGTACCGGTCGGAACGGGCGAATCGGGCAAAATAACGCCCTTTTATAAATCACCGTTCTGTACCGGTCAATCTCGGTTCGCCAAAGTTTGAAATCCGTTTCAACTCGGGCGAACCGAGTTGACTCGGCCGTTATTTTGCACCATTGTTGAGAGTAAGTTGGAATTGTGGAGGCATACATTAGAAGCCCGTGATTTTAGATTGAGCCGAAGTAAGACGGAGTATATAGAGTGCAAGTTCAGTGGGGTTACAAGCAGCGAGGCAGGGGCGGTCACTTTGGATAGCAAAGTGGTTCAAGGATCGAACGTCTTCCGTTACCTAGGATCCATTCTCCAAAAGGATGGAGAACTGGATGGAGACGTGGCTCATAGAATTAACGCGGGTTGGTTAAAATAGAAAAGCGCCACCGGGTTCCTTTGTGATTTCGACATTCCCCAAGGATTGAAGGGGAAGTTCTACCGTACGACAATTAGGCCTGCTTTGTTATATGGCACCTAATGTTGGGCGGTGAAACAATGCTACGCTCATAAGATGAACGTGGCGGAGATGCGTATGTTGCGGTGGATGTGTGGCCATACAAGGAAGGACCGATTAAGAAACGAAGTGATTCAGAAAAAAGTTGGAGTTGCATCCATTGAAGAAAAGATGAGGGAGAATCGGTTAAGATGGTTTGGTCATGTGAAAAAGAGATAAGGTGATGCACCGGTTAGAAGAATTGAAGAGTGGAGGATTAATCAAATTGTAAGGGGTAGGAAAAGACCTAAGATGACTTGGATGAAGGTAATTGAAAGTGATATGAGGTTACTTGGGATGGAGGAGAGCATGGCGTTGGATAGAAGTGGGTGGAGGGGCAGTATTTATGTGGAGGAAAGGGTGTGATTACGGCTTTTATTTGTTTTTCTCAATTGTGTTGGTATTAAAACCTTTTGCTGGAAACCTTTTTTAAAACTTTTTGGTGTAAACCTTATTTTCAAAAAAAATTCTTCAAAATTCTTAAAACTTAAACCCTTTTAAAAACTTTTTATCACTCTTGTCGATGCCATCTCCTCTATTAACGGTTTCGGTTGACGATTCATGTTAGCCGACCCAAATCACTTTGGGAATAAGGTTTAGTTGTTGTTGTTATAGATAGCATTAGCATAGGAATGCACTTAAACCTGGCACCATGTTATGCTCAAGGGTCAACACATACAAAACACCAACAATCATATCTAAAGGGCCTATAACAACATGAATGTAAACCAAGTATAAAACTACGTATAAAACGCATTGTGAAAGTATATTATTGCCCTTTTCTCTCTAAAGAGAACGGGCGCTAACCCCACGGGGTCGTTCCCTCAGTGAACGTCTCTTTCGTAGTTTCTCAGGGTAGAGAAAATCTTTTAGAAGGGACAGATTAAATGAGTGCAATCCCGTTTATTGCAAGATAGTTCATCTGCACTTGTTTGTGATCGGAACTTTTCCCTTTTGATCCAGAAAATAATAAAAGGTTAGTGTTTGGTTTAAGGGAGTGAAAGAATATTTTGTGTTAGTCAAAGGTGGTTGTTTTGCGGGTGTGTTTGTTACACAAAAACTATTGCTGTTTTCTGTCTGTTTTTGGCGTAAAGGTGAACTGATCTGTGTTTTATCTTCTGGGAATCGTTTATAAAGCAAGTGATGGGACTTTTTGGTACTTATTATTTGGCCGATGCCGCTTGTAAGGGGTTTTTATTGGGTAATGTTGATATGGTGAATGAATGGTTTTATAGAGAAATCCCTCTAGGTAATGGGAACTTTTTAATGGTGATGATGGATGAATGTGGGCAAGTATATATGGTAGGATGGTGAATGGTGAATGGTGAATTGATGATGCGTGGCATGAAAATATGGTGTGAAGCTGGGGTTAGATTAGGATCATCATCAATGCCGGCACCAATGCATCCTTTATTTTATCTTTTTATCTTTGTTTCCTTTCTTGATTTTGTTTTCTTGTTAACATTTGATCTTCTTGTTTTTTCTTTCTAGGATTCACACGTGAATCATTAGACTTTAGGAGTCTTTCATGTTTTTGTTTTACCTTTTCTTCTTTTCCAATTCTTTTCGTTGTTGCCATTATGTGTTGATTGGACCATTGACCGTGATTAAAAAGGGTGATAACGGCCTTCGGCCATCATTGTTGTAAGCCTAATTAGCCTAACTAATTTGCAACCAAGTGGGTCACATATAATTTAAACTCAAAAGGTGAGTTTAAATTACTCCTTTTAATATTATATTTTTTGCATTTTTGAACTTTTAATGATTATAATGGGCCATTTTTTGGCATATTAATTGCAAACTCACGGTCTTAGAAAAGGCCAATGGTGGCCATTTTTTGGAAATTCCCAATGGTGACCCTTAGGTCTTACGAAATCCCAGTGGTGAAAATTCCAAAAAAACTTTCTCGTTGGTAGCCCTACTTTACTAATCATTCCCAAACATAACCTTAGTAAAGATATTCCATTAGTTAATAGTTAAGGCGGTCACTCGGACCTAAAACGAGGCGTTTTGGGTTGTTTTTTGCCAATTTCGACTTCAAAATCAACCCTTAGATTATGTTTAGGGGGTCAGTTTTAGCCCTTAAGTGTCGATTTGATGTCGAAATTGGCAATGTAAGACCCAAATGCCTCGTTTTACGTGCGAGTGACAACCTTAACTCTTAACTAATGGAATATGGTTTATTATTAATGGAATATTCTTCATAAATTGTTTGGGAATAATTTGTAAGACAGGGCTACAAACGGGAATATTTTTTTGGAATTTCCACCACTGAGAATCCCATGACTTAAGGGCCACCATTGGAAATTTCCCTATTATATTTTTTGCATTTTGGAACTTTTTAATGATTATAACGGGCCATTTTTTGGAATATTAATTGCAAACTCACGTTCTTAGAAAAAGTCAGTCTATATGTCATCATTGGGCCCCACGTCCGGACAAGGGACAAATGTAGGCGTCTATAATTACAAAGAAAGAAAAGGCGGAGCTTAACACTATGACACGGTGATTAGAAGCAGGTGCAGTCTCCAGAAGTATTGCTAGGATGCAGTAGCAGGGGTTGACATTCGCTACAGGAGCCCCTAGAATTTCGTTTCTATGGTTCCCTCCTTTTATTTCCTTGGTAAGTTGAAATATTTTTTGGCAATTGGGGGTCATTTGCTTCTTGAGAACATTGGGGGAGGACACTTTTATCCTTTCCCCTTGGCGGTATTGCTTGTCCACTATTCCTATTTTTACTCTTCTGAGGGAAATTAGTGGTTCTGTTTCTTAGAACTTTCAATCTAGGAAGGATGGCTTTGATTGGTAGGAATATGAGCTTGATAAGCTGCTGATGGCCTCGAGCAATTCCCATAGCAGATTCCTCAGGTAGGTGGCATGTATAGGTAGCAGATTTTAGTGGACTGCTTTCTTTAATGCGATCCAAGCACAAAGCCTTTTCCTAATTCCACTCTCATTTGGAAGGCTAATTTCCTGAAACGTGTGTGTCAAAGCTTTGTGTGAGCGGCTTCTTTGGAGAAACTCAAACCCGGTAGTAAGCTTGCAGTTATGGAGATCCAACTAGGCTTTGTACACCAAGGATGTGTTCTCTGCCTAGCTAGTGGGAACTGGGAAGTCATTTTGTCTCTTGTTTCTGCATCCCAAGGTGGCTCTTATATAAACCAGCTTCTCAGTGTGGTAGGGCTGTAGGAGTTGGCTGAGCATTTTTGAATATTCTTATGTGGGCTGCAGGAGAAAGGAGGGGTGGTAGGTGTTGTGGTATTCAACATTTGTTTGCTGTCAGTGTGTGTGCTTTATCTGTGGAGGGAAACAAGTTTTTATTTTATAAATTGGTGTCTATTATTATTTGCATGTGGGGGCAAGTTGTGTTTTAGTTTTCCTGATGGTCACATGCTCAATGGGCTCTCCTGAATTTGCCTTTCAGATGCAGCGAAATATATCAATTTCGTTTGTTAGGGTTTGTGCTATTTAACTTACCCTTATCTTTTTATATGAACTTCTCTTAGTTTTATAGATTTTTATGAACTTCTCTGAACCTTTTTTTTGTTCTGAACTTTTTAGAAGTTCTTTTTATTTTTTTTCTGAATTTTTATGAAGTTACCCAACATTTCTTAATTTTTCTGAATTTTTCTTAGTTGTCAAAATAATTAAATTTAGTTTAAGTGAACAAAGCCTTTGATGAAAGACTACTGGTTGGCAGACTGGTCATATATGAATTTTGTTTAGTATTTGTTTCTCGTTTTAGAGAAGTATTCTCTAAAAATAATTTAGGTTGTCTCCGGAGGTCTAGACCCTGAGACGTAAGCTGCCGTCCTCAGTTTTCTCACTATCGAGAATATGATTCTAGGGGTTAGTTTAATCCCTAACCTGACAATAATCTTCCATCATCTTCCCAATCTTTGTTGCACCTCTGTCTGGGGATCCAAAAAACTCACATTTGTATAATGATAAATGGAAAGCAAGACTGACGAGCAACAATCTCACAGAAGTCCCAATGCTAACAAAGCATCCATAGAAAGAAATTTTCATGATCTCATCAGCATATTCCTAGACTGAAATTGTGCTCCATTTCCTAAATGCAGCTCTTCCTTCTCTTGCTGTTAGCTTTAGCAGTTCTGGATTTTTTTATTAGTATCCTTCGTAATCAGTAAATCCTCAATAGGTCTCCTTTGACTTTTTGCGACGACTAATCCTCGGACGACACAGCCGCGCTTTTCTGGTGGAACTGATCTAGCTCTGCAATTTTGTTAGGACTTTCCTTGACTTTATTTAAGCTTCTTTCAAGAACTGCAACTGGTTTATGAAATAGAGTTCAGGAGAGCATCAACGCGTAAGCTAAACCCCATGAGGATCCACAACCAGGGACAAAGGCTCTATCCTTGTAAAGTTATCACTAGATGCTCTTAATAGTGGAGTATTCAACCTGTTTCTGCTATGGCTTTGGATTGTGACTGCTCAGAGAAGGTCTTAAGAGATCATTTTTGACCTGGCTTCTGAACTCCCTTAAAGTCCAGCTGATGGTTTTGACTAAACTTCTTTCTATCTCTAACTTTTTAAAGCAGCTCCATAGTTGAGTAAGCTTGCTAGCTACTGGAGTGACTCAAACATCTTTTTATGGTTTATATGAACTATATTTGAGGGAAAATTTGTGACCACTCCTCGTGGCCTGTAGAGCTGAAATCTAATACCCATGTCCTAAAACAGCTTTGGAAGTCTCTTCGCTCACCCCTGTAGAGGGCTCAAGGTTGTGAAGTTTACCTCCTCAACCAACTCTCTCAGTTTCAAGGCAGTTCCACCATTGACTCCCTAGTGACTCACTTTTTGTACTGGTCAGGTTCCCATTGTAACAGGCAATTTTATGACTTAGTTGCTGTTTATTAAGACATTTCTGGTTAATGTAATTTTCGTAGATATGTATGAGTGCCTCTGGCGCAGTGCATATACTTAGCATCTACTCGGACTAGAAAAATTACCACATGCAGCCAATATCTCCTGAACCTTTCTATCCATTCTACCATGTAAGCAGTCACCCATCTTTACTAGCGCTTGCTTCGCCTTAACTCCTCCTTGCTTCATGCTGGTGATGCTGAAAGTCACCACCATTAGACGCGAGTAGGCGGTTGTCATATAAGTTGGTGATACATTGTACAGGTTCTGAAAGCTGCATGTGGGAGAGGGGAAGGATCAGGGAAGGCTGAGATCAATCAATAAAAGGAAGGGGTTGGGTCTTTATTTATACCTAGGTCTCCTTTTCCACACTAAATAATGGTAGGGATGAGCAATTGAGCATAATGGTGCAGTTTAAGGCCCAAGTCTCCATCAGTCATGGAGGCTTAGGGGGTGAGAACGTTATGTTTAGTTTGTGGTTCCTAGATATCCCAGCAGCATTTACCGTGACTATGTCTGCTTGGCGAACCCAAATTCTTGCTTCATATTCATGTTTACTGTTTAGCTGTTTCTTTGGCAACTGCAGACCCAGGAGGCAGTTCAACTGTTCCTGTTCAATATTGAATTCCCTTCATCCCGATTTCACCCTCCTAGTCTCCTTATATGACCATTTTGATGCTGCAATTTCAGCTAGTGACTTGTATGATTGTATCGACTTCCTCTGCTTTATTGTTGGTGATATAGATATTTTATTATTTTATGTGGAAGCATTAATAGTGTGGTTTTGATCATTCTTTGACAGCTCCGAGAAAGCATCGCTCATGATCAGGAAAAAACAAAATCCTTGGAAGTTCAAATGCAAAATTTGAAAAAGGAAACCGAAGAGATTGAAGCTAAGAAAGTTCAGACTGAAACCAAGCAAAAGGATTTGCGTGACTTACAGGATCAGATAACCGAAAAGCGTGCCACAAGAAGTGCTTCATTCAAAGCTCAGGAACAAATGTATATTAAAGAAGAAATTATTGGTCTGTGATCCGCTATAATAAGATAAATTGGGATTGCTTATGGATTCATTCCCATGTTATTTGGGTCCCAACATTTCATGTTTGTGCTAATTGTTTTAAGAAATGCCTCTTAAGTCCTATGTGAAGATTAATAATCCGTGTTGAGGTGTTTTATTTCATACTATTGTATTTACAGACACTGATGAAGAACTGAAGGAGTGGCAAGAAAAGTTTGATTACAAAATTCGTCAGCAGGATTATCTAATTAGCACGCTGGAAAGAGAAGGAGCTGACCTAGAAGAAAAAAGCAAAAGCCTTGGAAATACAATAACCCAGTATACTATGGATATTAGGGAGCTTCAGAGTGAAGCAGATGTAAGTCTCCCCTTTTAACAGAAGGTACATTTTTAGTATATATTCTTTTAGAATCTTTAGCAAATTTGCGTGTTAACATCTATACCCGTCATATGATCCTTTTTTGTTCGAGGCATTGGTGGGCGCAGGTTGTTAAGCTATCCACTTCCAAGTACTTTGCTTGATCAAGTCTCAAGGGGGAATATAAATTCATTGTTTTTGGCTTGAGATAGGGGGCCACGATAAGTCCGATCTCTCTTCCCCGCAACCTCAAAGAAAAAAATAAGCATGAATGCGTATACTCTTGCTTCAATTGAGTTATTTTTAGAACTTTATAGCCAGAGACGGGAGACACTTCGCTATTAGAAATATTAAAATTATAATGTTATAATTCCTGATAACAATGAGTATAAAGAGAGATTGAGAGGGAAGAGGAATTGCTTTCTATGATTTGGAGGGCAGGTTTGTTTCTCTGAAGTCTAGGCCAGTTTGAGAGGCAGATGTCTATTAGTTTAAGGGTCATGATGTCTGCTGAAAAAATCTCATTACAGAACAAGATGGACAGTTAAAAGGGTTCATCAATATTCCACAACCTTGAGGGTTAGACTCTTTACAAACTATGGACTTGTACTTTTTGCCAAAACACTGGTAACCTTGTGAATTTTCCTTTGCATATTTAAATATTCTGTATGTTGCTTCTTCACAATTTTATTTACTATGTTTGAACTTTTCTGTTCTTTTGGTTTCAGGCTCATGCTTCATTGAAGAGGGATAGAGACTCCATGATCCAAAAGCTCTTTTCTAAGCATAATCTAGGATCCCTTGCAAATGGTCCTTTTAGTGATGAAACAGCTATGAGCTGCACAAGTCTTTTAAATACGAGGATACTGGAGTTGGATAAGGATTTACAGGAGAACAAGGTCAAATTTACCTTTTATATTATTTCACAAAAAATCTTTGAGCTTCCTGATTCTTGGATGTACAAAAGCATAGATGGCCTGATATGTATCCTTATCAAATTCAAATTTATATACAAGAAATTTAAATTTATGCACAACCCTGCTTAGACATTTAAGGTCAATATTGGAAATTTTTGTCCTCTAATATATTAGAAATTAAACTACGGGGCTGTTTGGATGGGGGGTTACAAGAAAGAGAAAGGGAATGGAAACTCATGTTTCCCTTACCTATTGTTTGGTTGATGTATTTTTGCTTTCCCTTAATCCCTTTTTCAGTTTAGGTTTACCCCAAATCCTTCTACATTGATTCTCCCACACCTCCTAAGGTTTTGAATTCCCCTGTACACCATAACTACCGTTGACTAACATTGACGACCACCTCTACTCCCCACCACGATCCCAAACACCACCAAAACTGAACCTAGTCGTGACACTTCCCTTCCCCACCACCTCAACCTCCACCACTCACCTCATCTCCACCACCACACCTCTTCCGCAATACCGCAACCTCCACTACTACCCTTCCCCGCCACCGAAACTACCGTCACTTCCCCAACCCACCACTGAACCTGAATACACAACCACTAACCTTCAAACCACCAAAACCTCTACCCCTTTCCCCACCGAACCGCCATCACTTCCTATTCCTGCCGCCGAAGCCACCACCACTCGAGAGCCTCGACTAATCCCTTTCCCACCTACCCTCCAGATCTGGAAAAGGAGGCCATAACCCGTGACAGTGCTGAGAGAGAGAGAGAGAAAGAGAGAGAGAGACCCTTTCCTTTGTAATTTAACCTAACGTGGGGGAATCAGGTGGTTTGCTTTCCTTTCCTTACCTTGCCCTTACTTGATTCCTTTCCCTTTCCTCTTTTCTAACCAAACGACCCCTAATTTATATCATTATTGACTGCTTTTTACAAACGTACCCGCCTAAATCTAATTTTCTATAATGTCTACTTGCATACAATAAGAGAAATTTATGGTCAAAGTTCAATCTCGGAGAGCGTAAAAAGCAATGTGACCATAAAAAGAACAAAATTTTTTTCGTCGTTGGAACTGATGGAGGGAGTTAAGGAGGGAAAAATTACTTGGGGGAAGGGGGGTTTTTATTACACTGATAGTGGAGAATTTTACACTCTCTTAACTTTCAAGTTTCAAACCTTTCCTAACCTCTCTTTCTACCTGTTATCTCAATGCAAGTGAATCAGCTCATCTGAATGATGTTTGTGCTTTTGTCTATATAACTCCTCACCATTTTAACAACCTCTTTCAGTTCTTATAAAATCAACCTAAAATAGCTTTTTTGCAGAAATCAAATGAAGCTGAAATTAACACAGCATGGGACTCCTATAAGGATGCTGATAGCCATCTGAAGGATCTTGAAGCTAAAAGACGAGCCAAAGAGGACATGAAGGTCTTAGCTTTTCATAGGCAATTGTAAACTTCATTCATGTCCACAGAGGTTTACATCTTATGTGTGTCTGGACTCTGGACTTTTGTTTACAGAATAGAATTTTAAAAGACATTAAAGTCAAAGAGAGTGATCGCGAGTCATATGAAGCTCAGATCTCTGATCTTGATCTCTCCATCTTAGATGAAAGAGAAAGGAAAGCGGTATTATATCAGCTTAGTGTCTTTTTTCTATTATGGTTTCCCCTTCTTGGCTGTTACTCTTCTAACCATTATGCTTGGTAATATATTTGCTGCAGCGTCTCGACGTGCAGAGGAAGACAAATCAACTCGTTGAAAAAGATTTCGAATCAATTATAAACCAAAAGCAAATTGAAGTGCTTAACTTAAACACGAAGATCAAATCTTTGAATCGGGAAAGAGATATCTTGGCTGGTGATTCGGAGAATAGAGTAAAATTTGCAATAAAGAAATCAGAGTTAGAAAATCACAAGAAAAAATTAAAAAAAATGTCAGTTTTCATGCTATGGAGGGTTTCAAGTCTTGCAACTTTTTTGCATTTACTGAGGCCAATCTTATTTAACTTCAGTGCTGCATAAAATTACCTGCAAACTGACATTTTTTTTGTTGTTTCTAGAGTGGAAGAGCACAAGGATAAGATTAGAGGAGTGCTAAAAGGGAGGCTCCCGCCAGAAAAGGACCTGAAAAGTGAAATTGTTAAACTTTCAAGGTTATTTTCAAGCTTTTGAAGTTTTACTTTAGTCTTTCACTTGTTTTTCTTTTTCGGTTTTCCTTTGCATGACCTAGGTGACGCTGGAAATGTTTTATTCCTAATCCTTCACGAGGGATTACATCACATTAAAGTTGTATTTATCAGGAAAAATATGACTTGGAATCTGATGAACATTCTAAAACATAATCTATGTGGTACATGTAAATGGATTAACAAATGTGTACTAACACTTACTCTATTAGAGCAAAAGACCGCCATATCGTTCTCCTAAATGTCCAAAACACCCCCTACTGTCCCCACGAGAGCACAACACGGTTATGAAATGGTAAAAGCTCCTTATTTCATGCTTATTGTAACTACTAAAGATAAAAGAATACATCCTTTTCACCATGTGTTAATAAGCATACATCTCTAACGTGCAAGTTTAGAGGTTTTGAAGCGCGCAACCCACGAGAGAAAACACTTGGTATTAGCAAGCACAAAGCTTCAGTGAATCAGAATGTGTTTATTGGAGAACCCTAGGTTTGTGTATACAGGTAGAGTTGTCTTGGTTCTTACTCCAATAAAACAAGAAATAGAATTAACCTAGGAAAATAAAAGCCGAATAAGTACCTAGAGGATTAATTAAAGAACTAGAAGGAAAAAAGAAACAAAGAAATTAGAAGTTCGAAGGTCGAGGTGGAAGTCACCACCTGAAAACTCTTCACCACCATCGACCATTGCCACAAGCTATCTCGTCGGCAAAGCATCGACAATCATGGCTCGAAAATGTGGTAATGGTCACGGTGTTGCGATTCCTACAGCGGTAAGTATTGGCCGCGACCCTGAGCTATCGCTTAAATGGACTATATTTTTCCACCTTTATAATGCAGGTATTTCGAAAGAATTGATAACCTTTATAATACGGCAGATACGATACGATACGATACTAGGTTACTCTAGGTTACTGCATCTCATTCTGGCCGTTATTACTTCATGTCTCTCATTATACTTGCAAGCTTTATTCCCTATTGCTGCTGCTGCTATTTGTGTTATCTTTCATACGGAAGACCAAGCTATAACAACTTGGTATCAGAGCCTCTTTCTTTGCGAAACGAACGGCGTCAACACAAGGGCAGCGCATGGATACGTTAGAGCTCCAGGTGAACGAGCTCAGAGAACAATCAGTGGAAAATGAGGCGACCAACCTCCGGCAGCTCATCCAATTGGAAGTGGCTGACCAGGTTAAAACCGTACTGGAAGAATCGAACAAGAAGCTGCATGAAGAATTCCACAAGGTGGTGTCCCAAATCTCCGACGAGCATGCTGCAGGAAGATAACATCTTTAGGGAAGGGACTGAAATGCCCCCACCTGGTTTCGAAACACCGCAAAGGTGGCAACTTTGGTGGTAACTTTGGTGGAGGTTTCGGAAAAACAAAAAGCTGGATATGCCTACCTTCGATGGGAAAAATCCGGACGGTTGGATTCTCAGGGCTGAAAGGTTTTTTAGCTTTTACCCTCTAACAGAGGAGGAAAAGATGGAGGCGGCGATTGTGGCGTTCGACGGCGAGGTTGTATCTTGGTTTCAGTGGGAGAATCGGTCGCTGGGACGAGCTATGGTTCCTTTTGCTACGACACTTTCGATCGGAGTAGGCCGGGTTGCTCCACGAACAGTGGCCGGCGTTGGTGCAAACCGGAACCGTCACTGATTACCGGCGGAGCTTCATTGAGCTCATAGCACCTTTGGAAAATGTGCGAGAACCTATTGCTTTGGGTAAGTTCCTGAATGGACTCAAAAGAGAGATACGGGCCGAAGTGAGATTGCATGGGCCAAGGAGCTTGGAGCAAGCTATGGATATGGCTGTGAAAGTTAAGGAGAAAGCTAAATACATTCAGCCCAACAGAACTTATGGAGGTAAGAGTTTTGCTACACCCTCTTTTAATTTGGGCCTGCTCACCCCAAATTATTTTAATAATCCAACACCATTACAACTTAACCAACCCAAAACACCACTACCCATTCACAGTTCCCAAACCGGAGTCTCTTCAAACAGGAGCCCAACCTCTACATCCCAAACACACGACTACTTAATCCTAGAAACCCTGGAGAGAGGCGACTCTCCAAGCAGGAACTTCAATACCGGTGGGAGAACGTGTTGCAGTGGCGGAAGTGGCGGAACCAGATAATAAATTCTGGGGTGCACAATTAAACTGGTACATAATAGAGACATATCCAAAAAAACGGATGTATATGGTACTACCTCCATTTCACAAACATTGTTAAATCTTATAGTTTGACGCTATTCACGAATCTCGCTTTTTCTATCGTTTTTAATTTATATAGTATAATGAATTATAAGAATATATAATGATAATAAATAATGTTAACATAAGGAAGTATTATATGATATGCGAAAGTTCGATCAATAAAAAAATTTATATGCGAAAATACTAAATACAAAAGTTAATAACAAAAAAGTCACAAAAAAAAGGAATGAGAAAGAGAAAGGAAATAACAATTTACTAGAACAATAAAAAAGAATGAAAGTAGTAGAAACTAGTCAAAGAAACTTAAAAAAAGAAGGAATATTATTAAAACTTAAAAGAAACAAAATTGATGACAAGAAGTTGCAAAGAATTGAGATAGGCCCCCTATCACAGCCACATACACTAGGAGGAGGAAGGGCAACTAAGGGAGAGCACCTAACTGATTTTCTCTCTTAACAGAAACAAGGGCAAGGCAGTCTTTTATGATTTAAATGCTTTTCTTTTCTTTTCTTTGCCAGTTAGTTGTAACTAACAGATTCTCTTCTCTCTTGGAGGGAATCTCTTAGAGCTATAAATAAGGTTGTAAGCTCATTGAGCAAAGGAGGAAATTATTGAGTAATGAATGAAATTGGAGAGTTCCTCATTCTCTCGAATTAGTGAGGAGTATTTTGGTTGATTATTTCCATTTTCATCCAAAATCACTAACTATCTCTGACTGGAACCTGAGTTCATAGTAGAAGACTAAACTCATGACCTCCCTACACCTCTATTAACTTTATTATAACTTCACCAACTATTGTATCATCTTTTTATGACTAAAATAAGAGAATTTAATATTAGTATACTATGTAATTTTATGACTCAAATCCGATTTCTTTTAAAAAATGGGGGGGGGGCGTGCACCCCCGTAGTTCCGCCGTCTGACGGGTTGTGCTTCCGGTGGGAGGCAAACCATAAGTGTCTAAGTCGAGAGCTGAGTATGATGCTAGCGGAGGGAAAACGCCGAGGAGAAAGAGGATGAGGGGGATATCGAGGCGGAGGAGGAACATGAAGGTCCACCCATTGACGCCGTAGAAGTGTCATTATGTTCCGTGGTTGGTTTAACCAACCTAAAGACAATGAAAATGGAAGGGAGAATTAAGGGAAAAAGCATGGTAGTGATGGTTGATCCAGGAGCAACTCATAATTTTATCTCCACCTCTACCGTGAAACAAATGGGGCTAGCGGTGGTGGGGAATCAGAGTTTCGGCGTGTCCCTCGAGAATGGTGCGAAGGTGAGAGGGGAAGGTCGATGTGAAGGTATCACCTTAGAACTTCAAGGAGTGACAATAACGGAAGATTTTCTTCCACTTGAGCTTAGTAATCCAGATGTTCTTCTTGGGATCCAATGGTTGGAGGAGACGTTAGCAGGGAAAAAAAATGCGGTAACGGACGCGTTCGCGGAAACGGTCGCGTTGTCGCGGGAACGGGTTGTAACGGGGCTAATGTAACAGATCGCGGCTGTCGCGATGTGAATTTTTTAGGAAAATTCACATAAGCTAGATTTCAAGCTTGTTTTTGCATTTTAATAGTTCAAGTAGTATTTTTATAGCATGTTAGGGTAAAACTAATATATTTACACTATATTTAATTTATTTGGTGTTTAAAAATTGAAATAATTAATTATATTGAATCTTATTGAAGTAAAACTAAAACTAAGAACAAGTTTAGAACATAATAAATAAAAGCATAATTAATCATATTCAGATTGGAGAAAAAATAGTTGAAAAAATGGTGTTAGTATGGTACCTTGAGGCTTGAGGTAGGGAGCATCATCTAATGAAACTGAGTGAAATTAAGTGGGGTTTTTTTTTGGTGAATTGGTGGCGCCACAAATTGAAGTGGAGTGTGTGAAGTGAAGTGAAGTTGGGGCCATTTTATGGAGTTGGCGGCAAAGCAATTTAATTCAGTGAAGTTAAGTGGGGTTTTTTTGTTGAATTGGTGTCGCCACATGAAATTAGGCAAATATTGGATATAGATTATGGTGCATATTGGATAGACAAATGAAATTAGGCAAATATTGGATAGACATAGATTATGGCGCATTGGCTGTGATATGTTACAAACAAAAATGAAATGGTGAATTTATTTGTGGTGAAATAAATGGGTATGGCTAATAACTTGGATATAGATTAGTATTATAGTTTGATTTTAATTTCAATTTTAAAGTGAAGTTTAATACACATGTTATTATGTTGTATTTATTGGAAATGTTTTTCTATAATATTTAGCTAATATATTACCTCTATATTGTAGTTGAATAAAAATTTAAAATTTCGTAAAGCTTAAAGCATTTAATTAAAAAAAAAAAAATTCCAATGCAATTTTTTTATATTACATGCAAATCTTACAAAATTCACCACCAAAATGAATGACGATGGGGTTCTTCATTATTGTCGTCATTTCTTGTTGGTTCACCAAAAATATATGACCCCGCATTATCCATTCCGTAATTAGTAGAGTGGTCATATGTCACAGGTCCATAGTTGATAGTACCGTGATTGATAATTTGGAGATGATCGCGATGATGAAACTCCTCCCCACCTTGAGAGTAATTAGGCATGTTCCAATTCCATGCATCTGCCCAAGTTTGGTGAGGCTCTTGAGGATTTGATTCATAGTATGGATATGGATACGTTGGTTGCTGAATTTGTGCTCCTTCTATCCAATTTCCCCAATTTGGTGCCGGAAATGTTTGTTGGGAATTATCATAGCTAACACTGTTGCTTGAACCACTAGAATGAAGCATACCTAGTTCCAAATTGCGGTCTCGTCTTTCGGATGATTGACGAGTCATTTGTTCCTTACCAGGTCGTTGGCGCCTCACAAATGTCTGAGTAGGTTCCCGATGGCCAATAGTCGTATCATGCTCATGTTGGTAACCATAATGTTGTTGACTCTGGCCATACGATTGTTCCGGTGAACGACCTTCTCGCAAAATAGTGTCCTCATATCCATCTCCACCATCGTCATCACTGGGAGGACTTAATGCAGATGTACCTTCAGTGTTAGACTGGTTCACACTCACACTATATCGAAATGGAGGAGATGCACCAAATTCAGTGTTAGGATCATCATCCTCAATAGTTATTCGATTATCAATAGCTTCATCAAAGTTTAACCAATCCAAATCATCTCCATCAAAAACGAGTGGCTCTCTCTCTTCAACCCATGCATTCAATGGATTATCTTCAAAAATATAATCCAAGTTAATGGGGTTGAAATTTTTATCAATTTCCTTATTGCTCAATCTTGTTGCATGTCGTATTTTGAACCTCAAGTTGTAACGTAGATAGACAATCATATGTAGCCTCTTATATTGCAATCTATTCCTTGCCTTGGTATGAACGAGGCTCCACATACTCCAATTTCTTTCACAATTTGAGGCAGACGTTGTTTGACTCAACACTCGAACGGCAATCCGTCGGAGCTCAGGAACACATTCTCCAAAACTCAACCACCATTCCACTACATTAATACAAATTGTTAGCACTACATTAATATTTACTATTAGATGATATATAAATATCGTACATATATATCAGAAAAGGGAAACTACCTGGGTTCATGCGCATTACTGCCTCTTGCGCCATACCATTACCAAAACCCTCTAACTTGTCCTTGTAGATGTATAGCTGCATGTATAAATATAGTAGTTTAATATTCTATAGATTGTGAAGAGGTAACAACAAAAGGTAAGACAATTACCTGATTGAGAGCTTTAATTGCCTTTTCCATGTTTGGCTCTAGCTTCTGAATGACCCTCTTCACCCCCGAATTTACCTCGTCGTCTCTATCAATTTTGTCATTAGAATAACAAAATTGAGGATTGAAGAAATAACCTTCACATTATAAAACAAGATAAGTTTGGAAGTTTACACATTATTAACATATTCGTGTACTAAAGAACGTTGACTTACCCGCCGCATGAAGTTCGTGATGTAATTGGAAGTTCCATCTTTCATCAATGATCTTCCAGTAAGCATTATAGTACCTATGATCCTTCTTGATAGCCAACTTAGCTCGTTCCATGGCTTCATAAATGAAACCCATTGTTGGCTTTTCATCACCATCAACAAGCCTTAGAACTTTTAGTAGTGGCTTCATGATTTTTAAAATGTCATCACATTTATTCCAAAACATAACAGCCAATTCCGTGTTTGCAAGGAGAAGCTCACGTACTTTTATGGCATTTGCATCAGTTGATTGTCCCCATCTAGAGCTTAACCATTCTTCGGACTCATACATATCCCGAAGAGCAGTCTTATGGTAAACAATGCTCTCCAATGACACAAAATGTGTAGCAAATCGAGTAATCCCAGGCCGTAATATCTCCCGCCCATTTGTAAACTTCTTCATGTAATGGACAACCCAAGTCGAGTTGTACATGAAACTAGATATCATCTTGGCTTGGGTTAACACATCCTTAATGGAGGTCTTTTTTGCGATGTCCTCCAATATAAGATCTATGCAATGAGCTGAACATGCTGTCCAATACAGGTTTGGGAAGACTTCCATTAATTTCTTACCACCAGCCTTCATAGCAGCCTCGTTGTCCGTCACCACCTGTACAACTCGGTCTACTCCCACCTCTTCTACTACTTTTTTCATCAAGCCAAAGTAGTAGTTTGCAGTTCTTGAACGGACATCCGTAGCATCAACAGATTTGTGAAACACCGTGCCACGGTTTGAATAAACGAGGAAGTTAATAATGTGCATTTTTGTTGGACCAGTCCATCCATCACACATTACAGTGACTCCCCTCTCATCCCATATGTTAGAGAAAGAAGCTATGTAGTCCTTCATTAGCCTACATTCCTTCGGGAGCCATACCTCTGCTAGCTCATATGTGCTTGGAGCCTTAACATGATCACCTGCTTCACGTATAGCTTTCATCATGGGGTTCGTATATGCAGAATTAACCACCGAAAAGGGTTGGTTGGTATCAATAATCCAATTACCAAATGCTCTTAAAACCTTTTTTGACTGCTTTTTTAGCCAGCTAGTACTCAACTTCGATTGTTTTTTTCTCTTTTCATCCTTTTCCAAATCAATTTCCACCGCTCTTAAACGACTTGCGGGAGTTGATGCTGCTTCGAACGTGCCCCCTCTTCCATCTCTATTGCCTCTATAACCGACTTCTCTGACCGTAGATGATCGAAACATGTGAGGTGGTCGACTACTACCACCACCATCGTAGTAACTACCACTTCTCACTCTGTTCATCTCACGATCTTGTTCAAATTGTTGTTGCATTCTACTATGATGCCTTCCTATTTCCATTTCAGGATCATCTTCTTCATCGTCGTCTCTATAAATATTTCTCATTATCTCATCCTCAACCTCGGATGTTCTCCTCTCTTTATCCTTTCTATCCTTCTTGTATTCTTGTAGTAGGGCATTCATTTCTTGTTGTACAATAGCCGAAACTCTTTCACACGGAGCAACATTGCCCCTTTTATGAGCCAAATGTTCTTTTAGTCGTGTAATCCCCCCTTTTATTACTTTTCCGCAAAAGTTACATTTTAATGTTCTTCCATCTTCATTAACTTTCGTACAAAATCGCCAACCAACATCTCTATCTTCTGATTTTGATCGTGTCATTTTGCAATTGAACCTGGAAAACTAAAATTCAATTTTATACATTTCTTTTATTAATATTTTGGATTTTAAATGTATTTATTATTTTGAACTTTTCAATACATATATTTTTAATAATATATTATGCATGTTATATCGTTAGTTAATACCAAGTAATTATACAAGTGGTCATTTTTTTTCTTTTACAAGTTTAATACATAGTTAATAGGATGTATTATATCAAGGCATAAGCATAATTTAAGATTATTATACATGAATTAATTATTATACAAAGTTAATTGCTATAACTTTTTCCATCTATATACAATTAAAGGTAATAGATTTTATATACATGTTTTTTTTTTAAAAAAATACATAAAAAATTTATTTCAACCATGCTTCTCATCTAACCAAAACAAGTTATTAGCATAACAAGTATTACATTTAATAAATGGTCTAAACAATAAAATACTTGCATATAAAATAAAACATTTTACTTTAATTAGTTCAATCAATATTTACTACAAAATTATGACTTCATTCAACACATATATAAATAAAGCTATACTCATAAATCAATTAACCTTTTATAAAATGTACATATTAACTAACCCCACTAAGGCACTAACCCATATTACAATTATACCACTAACAAAAATTAAATTAAATTAAATTACAGATTCACCAAAAACATTAACAAAAATTAAAGTTCATCATAATCAAATACTTCCATTTGACATAAATAACACAATAAACACACTAACCTCCTAATGACTAAACCCCCCTCACCACGTGACACAGCATATTCCCAACTCAAACTCAGCATTTCCCAACTCAAATTCACATTCTTGCTCTGCTTTGCTTTCTTCATTTCTCTCTCATGGGTATCCTCTTCAACTCTTCATCCTCCCTCTCATCAGTATGTGACTCGAAACAGAATCAACCAAAAATTTTCTTACAAAGCTCAATTATATAGCAACGAAAACAAGATCAGGGTAATACAACACAATATCAAGCACCCAAACACACATCTATGGAAGAAAGCAATTAAAAGGTACGTTTTTTTGATTTAAAATTATGAACTACATACCTTGAATTTTCGAAAATGATTTCTGGGCAATTTCAAGTGGAATTCGAACCTTCTCTTACTTACTTAGTTCTTAAATCTGAGTTTTTTTTGTGTGTTCTATTTCTTGCCAATCTAGGGTTTTTATAAAAAACGATTTTGTTTGCTTGTGTTTGGTTTGATTTCATTTTCTGTGATGCTCATGATTTTCTTATCTTCCTTTTTTGAAGAATCTAATCTTTTGTAGAGAATCTCTGCAATTTTTGTTGTTTTCTTCACTTTCTTCACCTTTCTCTGCCTTTGTCTGATAATAGCGGAAAATTCACGTTTTGTAACGGAATTTAACGCCCGTTATCCGTTACGTAACGGGTGTCACGGCGATTTCGGTGTGATTTTTAAATCGGCGTTACGGTAAGGGTTTTAACGGTTCGGCCTCTCACAAACCCGTTACAAATCGCCCGTTCCGCTTCATAACGCCCGTTTTTTTTTTCCTGGACGTTAGTCACGTTACCACCAATTGGAAATTACAATCCATGAGCTTCGAAGTGGCCGGCCCAACGAGTTAAACTAACAGGTGATCCGTCCCTTACCTGGACACAAATATCGTTGAAAGCGATGTTCAAGGCCCTTAAACATGAAGGGGGAGGAGTAATGATAGAATTGTGCCAATTGGAAGAAAAGGAGGTGATAAATGGGGAGGAAGAGCAGCAACCCCCTTCCTTTTTATCCCCACTTCTTCAACAATACCAAGGGGTGTTCGAGATGCCTTCTAGACTGCCAGCCCCACGTGACAAGGAGCATGCGATGTTGCTCAAAGAGGGCAGCAACGCGGTTAGTGTTCGACCATACCGCTACCATCAAGTGCAAAAAGATGAGATCGAGAAGTTAATCGGGAAATGTTGAGTGACAGCATAATCCAACCTTCTAATAGCCCCTTCTCTAGCCCCGTGCTTTTGGTGAAGAAAAAGGATGGGTCTTGGCGTGTTTGCGTCGATTATAGGGCGCTAAACAAAGAGACCGTGACCGATAAATACCCCATCCCCGTGATTGATGAACTTTTGGATGAACTCTTCGGGTTGGTCGTGTATTCCAAGCTCGACCTCAAGTTGGGTTATCACCAAATTCGAGTCAATGCTGCCGATGTTCTGAAAACTGCATTCCGTACTCATGAGGGCCACTATGAATTCTTGGTCATGCCCTTCGGACTCGCCAATGCTCCGGCTACATTCCAATCGCCCATGAATGAGGTATTCCAACCCTATCTCCGTAAATTTGTTTTGGTGTTTTTTTGGCGAGATTCTTGTATAGCCCAGATGAAAATTCCCATAAGCAACACCTTGCGATGGTGTTAAAGACATTAGCAAAGCATCAACTCTATGCCAACTTTATAGAAATGTGCTTTTGGGCAAAGGGAGGTCGCTTATTTGGGCCATATCATTTCGGCCTAGGGGGTTGCAGTGCATTGTGAGAAAATTCGAGCTATGGTTGATTGGCGGATTCCTCCGAATATTCGGAAATTAGGAGGGTTCCTTGGATTGACCGGTATTACCGAAAATTTGTGGTTGGGTACGGATACATTGCTTCCCCCCTCACATATCAGCTAAGAAAAGACTGTTTTGGGTGGCATTCGTAGGCTGATAAAGCATTCATTCAATTGAAATCAACCATGACTAGTGTTCCGGTACTTCCCCTGCCCAATTTCTCACAAGAGTTCGTGATAGAAGCCGATGCTTCAGGTACGGTTTAGGGGCGGTTTTGATGCAATCACATCAGCCCATTGCATACTATAGCCACGCATTGGGGGTTCGGGCTCGAATGAAACCATCTATGAGAAGGAGCTTATGGCCATTGGTTGGAGTGTTCAAGTGGCGCCATTACTTGTTGGGTTGGCGTTTTGTGGTGAGAACGGATCAACAAAGTCTCAATTTTTTTGTTCGAATACCAACGATGGGTTTCGAAACTCATAGGATTTAATTTCGTGATCCAATACAAGCCGGGCACCGCCAATAAGGTCGCTGATGCATTATCAAGGCGTGATGGGCCTCAAGGGGAATGTAATATGATGATTACGTCTGTCGGTGTGGATTGGGCTGCCATACACCCATACATGCTCGTTTTGGCTCAAGATGTCCAAAATGGTACTCGCACTAACATTGGGTTCAATGTGGAACATGGTGGACTGCTTTATAAGGGGCGAGTAGTGCTCCCCCCCCATCTTCGAGCATCATCCAAGAGATCTTGTAAGTCTACCACGACGGGCCTTTTGGGGGGCATTTCGGGGAGCTCAAAACATATCTCCGCATTGCTCAAAGAGTGGTATTGTTCGTACGGAATGAGAAATACCATCACTAACTACGTTCGTGCTTGTCCTACGTGCCAACAGTAAAAACAATCAACTCAACACCCAGCGGAACTCCTACAACCACTACCCATTCCCACTCAAGTGTGGGAAGATATATCCATGGATTTTGTGGAAGGGCTGCCTAAATCTCAAGGGGTTGATACGGTATTGGTAGTGGTTGATCGTTTCACAAAATATGCACACTTCATTAGCCTCAAACATCCATTCACCGCAGTCACAGTTGCTGCCTAGTTTATCAAGGAAATAGTGCGGCTTTACGGGTTTCCAGCCACCATAGTCTCGGATAGGGACAAAGTGTTCATGAGCCATTTTTGGAAGGAGTTGTTTCGCTTGCAAGGGACAAATCTCAAACGAAGCACGACCTATCACCCCAAGCCGTTGCCAAACGGAAATTGTGAACAAGGCTATGGAGACCTATTTTGCGTTGCTTCGCAATTGGGCAGCCCCGACAATGGGCAATATGGCTACCTTGGGCTGAGTATCGGTACAACACCTCCACTCATACTCCCACCCACTTGACACCATTCAAGGCCTTGTATGGGCGTGATCCTCCTCCGCTGGTGCGCATAGGACCGGGGCATACCACCGTGGGTTCATTGGAAGCACATCTACAAGAGCGGGATGCAATCCTTGAAGACCACCGAGTCCAACTTCTTCGAGCACCTCAAAAGATGAAATTCATGGCAGAAGCGTTAAGAGCTCCAAGTGGAAGAAGATTCTTATGCCTACTTAAAGTTACAACCTTATCGGCAACGCTCATTGGCCAACCGACCCTTTGCTAAGCTTTCTCCTCGCTACTATGGGCCTTGCAAGGTGCGCATAGGGCCGTAGCTTACAAGCTTGATCTTCCCACTTACTCGAAAATCCACCCGGTTTTCCACATTTCCCAACTTAAGGCTGCCTTGGGTCCCATCTCCACCCCACAAGAGCCTCAGCTGAATTCTGATATGGAAATTGAAGCCACTCCGAAACATCCGCACCACCCACCATCTCAAGGAACCACCACTTAAGTACTGATTAAGTGGCAAGGTCTGCCAGAATTCGAAACCACCTGGGAAGATGCCAATTCCATCAAGAACCTCTTTCCTTCCTTCTATCTTGTGGACAAGATGGTTCTTCGGGAGGGGGGTAATGTCATGCGCCAAGAAATGCCACCTATTCTCTTCACTTATGCTCGCAGAAGGAGGGGTAAGGTGGGAAATATTTAGGGAATGTGCTGGCCCAATTAAAGGAAAGGAATAAGAATTGTTATTGCTATAAATAGAGGGAATTACTCTAGCAAAAGGCATGTGAGTATTTAATAGTATTATTGTAGTGTAGCTAAGGAGTGCCCCACTACTCAAAAGTGGAGAGATTGTACTGTGACATTTGGCTATTTAAGTATACCCCACCTTTCCTCATCTTATTTGTCTTATTCCCTGTTATTGCTTTGCTGTGATTGAGCACTGAATTTTAGGTTACAGCATCTCATTCTAGCCGTTATTACTTCATCTCTCTCATTATACTCGCAAGCTTTATTCCCTATTGCTGCTGCTGCTATTTGTGTTATCTCTCATAGGGAAGACCAAGCTATAACACTAGATTCTTCACTTGATGAAATATTCTCAATACTTAGTGAGACACAAACCATCTTCACTCAGGAAGAGTGTAATGGACTCCCTGTGTTTTGAATGCTGCATGGCAGATGTTTAGAGGAGCCTCATATCTTAGTAGCCAGGCCTGACATCAAGGGTTAGGATGAGGTCTTACTCGTATTGATACCTTGGTAGATAGAAAGTATCACTACTGCTTACATGTCGAGGCTCATGAACTCCAACAAATTCGATCTCAGGTCTTTTGCATCTGGGAAGCAAGATGGAGCTGGAAGTGATCTGATTGCTGTCAATTCATTGACAGGGGGGGGGGAGGTTTAGAGTGTGGTAGAGCAGGGTTGATGATTAATGTTCAAAATCAGTTGCTTCAAAGATTGAAAAATCAAGAGTCAGTTACATGCTTTGCTTCCTGATTTGTCAAATTTATTGGTTCGGGTTTAAGGTTTAATTGAACAATATTCTATTGTGTTTGCAATTAATTAAGGGGTTTGACTCGGTTTAGTCAACTTGCTAATGGTTAGCATAAATCTGAGGAGAATTGATGATTTGAGGGTTGAATTGGTGTCTATGGATGAGTTCATTGTGTAAACAAGATTCTGAGGTGGACAGCTGTGTAAAATTGTTGGATGAACTCCCACCATCTTCACTTAGTTCATGAAAGAAATTCATATCTCTCAGGTCTTATCTATGAGCAAAAGAACTGATTAGTGAAATTTCTTGAAGCCTAGTCCTAGTTATATAAGGAATTTGAATAACAATTGAATTATCAATTTGTGGATTTGAAAAGCTCAAAGTTCGAAACTTGCAATCAATTGAAATAGCATTAAGTTTTATCTTTTTCCCTTTTTGTTTGAGACCCAGTGGTCTCATCCAGGTTTGAGGAAGAGGATGGACGGTGGGGCGAGTTTGATGTCCAAGGCTAGGCTTTGGCTCTGTTAGGATGTTAAAGTTTCCTAGAGGAAAGACTCCAAGGAGCGGATTAGGTTCTAGGGATGTCAGAGAAAGAAATGCTATTCTTAGAGAGAGATTGTCTTGGTCAATCAGGAACTTTGTGATGGGGCTCAATAATAAGTGATAAGAGGGTGGCACTCAAGGATGACTGACAGAGGGTGGTTTTGAGGGAGGAAAAAAGTTGGTAATAGAAGATTCTTGTTAAGCAAGGGTAAGACTTTAAGAGAATGAATTTGGGTATGTTGAAGGCTTGAAGCTATTGATTGAGAAATTTTGCAAATTTATACTTTGTCAAGGGGTCGGTGTGAGGGTGAAATGCGGAAGCTTACCGAATTTTCCTGCTTCCTAGATGCTTGTTCTTCTGTTATTTATCTTTCCGATTCAGATTTCTGGACTTTTTTCTTTGGTGATTGTTCTGGTAGCTCTTTTCATAAACACTTGCGTGAGTTACCTCATCGGCTCATCCACCATCCTTTTAACTGTATCTAGATTTATTCTGACATAAAAGGTGTTAGAAAAAAGTTGATGCTCTTGAGCCTTGTGTGGATAGCTTGTATGGAAATGCTAAACTAAATCATAATTCACAACTAAAAAAGTGTATCTTTTGATGCATGAATTTTGTGCTTAGTGAGGGGCGATCTCCTATTATGTTTTTGTTGGTTGGATGTGCTCTTTTTGAGCAGATTGCTTCATATTTGGGAATGCAGGGAAGAAAATCGTGGATGCCTTCGCCTTCGCGGTACCGTTTGCGATGACGCGGAAGTGACTTGTAATGGTCAAATATTACAGATCGCTGTTGGCGAGGCGTGAATTTTTGTAAAATTGACAATGCAAGATTTTTAACTTCAAATTTGCATTTTTTATGTTTTATAAGTATTCTTATAACCTAATATTACCACATGCCATACTTATGGTAAATAAAAAGTTACCTAAAACACGAGATCCGTATCCTATTATAAATATAAATAGATACTAAATCATATAAATTGTCCAACTTGAAAATCTATGTCCCCTTCCACTTTTTTGGCCCATCCTGATAAAGTAACGGATGTAACGGGTAACCAAACGTTGTAACGTGGCGAGTTACCATTACGTAGGAGATAATGCGGCGAGATGGATGTGAATTTCATCGCGGCGTTATGTAATGGCATTTCGTGTCACGACAAGTTCAAAATACGTTACATAACATAATGTTTGAGTTTTGTTTCCATGGGTGGGGGGGCATGGGTTTCGTTGAAATCTGTTTGTATTAGTGCATCATATATGTCAGCATTTAGATAATTAAGATTTCGGAGAGTTCATCATGGTGTTCATACGTGACAGCTTACTGGTTTTGTGTCTAGTTAGGAGCAATATTACTTTTTGACGTGGTCATGTGATGTTTTGTGGGGCAAAGTACTCTATCCTTGCTTCTTTGGTACTAATCTGTCCGAGTTTTTGTAGCGCAATGTTTGGATGATGTATAGGATTACTTTGATTGACGATCTTTTGATTCTTTCATTGGCCGTTAAGCTGAAGAGTACTCCTAAATTTTTCACTCCAATAAAGATTTTCATCTAACCTGTAGCCTGTAGCTTGACCTTTGATTCTTTTCGGTTCCATGTGCAGCTCTACAAGCACCGAGCTTAATGACCTTAGCCTCAAGTCCCGTGAAGCTGAAAAGGAAGTTGACAGGTTACACTTGAAGATCCAGGAAGTCAGTAATAATTTAAACAAACTTCGGAAAGATATGGACGGTAAGTTTGATTTCAATTTCATTGGGAAGCTAATGTTGTAGAGGCTTACACTTGAACTCCCGCCATCGCCGTATATGTGAAACAGCAGTCTTTGCGCAAAGATTCAGGATGGCTTTAATAATTGAAGCCATCTGATTTTCTTAGATGAATTTCCCTAAAATCCCTTTTATCAACTTTAAAGAAGTAAATACTGCTTTTAATCCAATTTAAGTTTTTTTTGCTTTTCTTCTTAGGGCTATTCTCACTTGTTAAGAATTTGATTTAACTTGGTTGAGATTGCATTTGTATGCAAAGAGCCGTTTAATATAGTGATGATATTGTAAAATGTCCTATGGGATATGGTTGTTATATTAGTATCACAGACTAACATTTGATGCTGCGTTAGTCTTTGGATTGACTTATATCTGATATCAAAAGTCTGGCTAAAATGTATAGTTGATTTCAAGTTCACGACTCACGTGTTTGAAAATGGACAATGTTGGAAAAGCAAGCTTTCCTAGTCATCTGTTTGCTGTTGGTCATCAAATTAGGGACGTCACAAATTCGAAACACACCGAATAGAATGGTTAGGTTGTAACATCTGTCATAAGCTGTTTTCTTTCCTATGCATCGAACTTATAGTTGTTGGGTCTACCATTTCAATGCTGATGTTTTACTGGCAGTTATTGTCTTTAGTTGGTATATCAATATCCATTATTAGTCCTCTTTGTTCATTGCATTTAAAATTCTATAATTGCAATGTTAATTTAGCAGCCTTTGCTGTAAGTACCTTTATAAATACTGTTATATATTGAAGTACAAATTTGAAACATTTTTGGCACATATGATAATTCCCCTTCCTCCTTTTGGAAATTGTCAATCTTTTGGCTAATACTTGTAACTTGAAAGTCATGCTGAGCCATGGCTTCAGAGGTTTTAATTGTGCTTGAAAAGCTGGCTTTCCCTCTCTCATGTGGTAACCTTCTCTTCTTGAAGGATGTTTGTATGTGAGAAGCATAATCGAATTATAGCTGTGAAGAGAAACAAATATGATCAAGTTCTGGTTAATTTTGTGAAGCTTTTACTGCTATTCCCACCATTGTGAGTCTGCGACTGTTCTTCTTATGAACCAATTATCATGCTCTCTTTTGTTTAATTTTCAGCTAGGAAGAGGCTCATTGAATCAACACTTCAATCTCTAGATCACCAGTTTTTTGATGTTGATTCCTATCTTCGAGCCTTGGATAAGGCCAAAGAGAAAAGAGATAACCTGAAAAGGTTGGTACGATTATGCTCGCTAGAAGCAGGTGTGCCATTTTTTTATGTACTAACTGTTCTGGTTAACTCGATACAGTAAATATAGCATGGCAGATGGAATGTGTAAAATGTTTGAACCTTTTCTCCGGGTTGCTCGAGCCGATCATATGTGTCCTGTCTGTGAACGCCCTTTTTCAGCTGAAGAGGAGGATGAATTTGTCCAGAAGGTAGGCAATAGTCTACCCGAATGTTGAAGTAGCTATAATACTATGCATTTGTGGCCAATAGTCATTCAAAGTTACTCTCTTTAATCATTTAGGTAAGATTGCATACATTTCGCCCCTTGCCTCATTGTAAGCCGTAGCCTCATGAGGCACTCTGGGTAATTATTGGGGTAATGATATGTTATGCTATGGTCTGAGGCCTACTTTACTGAGTCGTCTTTTTTTTTTCCTTTTTTGTTACTGGAGCTTGTGAGGGTAGTGATCTCTATTATGTTTTTTTTATTATCTTTACAAGATGTCCTTTCTGTTTATGTACAGCAAAGAGCATTAGTTACTGATTCTACAGAGCGTATGAAAGCAGTGGCCACAGAATCTGTAAATGTTGATTCCATATTTAAGCAGTTGGACAACCTCCGCATGGTGTATGAAGAGTATGTCAAAACTAGCGAGGAGACAATACCTCAAACAGAGGCGAAATTAGCTGAATTAAATGATGAATTGGATCCAAAGACACAGGCCCTTGATGATGTAATTTTCTGGGCTGGTTTTTTCTCTATTCCTGAAATAATGCTAGTCCTGTTTTATAGATCTATCCACATCATTTTTCTGCTAAAGGAATCTGACTAGTTCGCTCTTATCTCACTTGAAATATTTCATTGTATGTTGCCTGCGAGGTGGTGATATCTGAGTAAAGAGGCAGATAAACTAAATTGGCACTTTGCACAATCTTATATATGTTCTTTCATTCAGCCTCTTGACACATCTTTGATATTTCTTATTGCTGTTGGCTTCAAGTTTCATTTATTTTGAAACATTAAGTTCTGAAGGTCTATCTTTGCCTTTTTACAACTTCAATGTTTGAGAGGGTTTCTCTACATCTCACATTTAGATTTTAACATTATATCTTTTTTCTTGTAGATATTAGGTATAGTTGCCCAAGTACAGGCTGACAAGGATTCAATTGAGTCCTTGGTGCCACATGTGGAGACAGCGAACAGGCATTTCCTTGAAATACAGTCCATACAAAAGCAAGTGGATGAGTTGGAGGGCAAGCTTGATTATCGAGGGACAGTTGCTAGATCTGTGGAGGAAATTAAGTCAGAGCTTGATGATCTGCAAAACACTAAGTATACAGCTTTCTATCTCTCTCTTCTTTTTTTAATATGGTAGGGCATGCTACGTATCTCTTCTCTTTTGAGATAAGAGATCCTGTGAGTATCTGCGGACTCAGATTTGTTGTTAATATCATAGAAACTTCTGCTTTTATCTCTGAACATGATATGCATTTCTTCTCTTCTGAGATAGAAACCCTGGGACTAGGAGCATGAGGTAAGCGATGGCTTTAATTTCAGACTTTATATTGATGTTTGAAGACGTGTACTCTGTGCTAGCTTATTGCTCAGAGATTGTATGTGTTTATTGCCTTTATTATATATCAATATGAGCTTTGCCCCCTCAATTGAGTGTGCAAAGTAAACTCTTCACATTCAAGGTTTACAAGTACCCTCTTTTCCCTTTTGCTTTCTCTTGTATAATGTTTAATCTAATTTATGTGATTGGACAAGTGACAATCAATGTATTGCATTCTCACTGCAAGACACTGGGAATGATAGCTTTACTCATATAATACGCGGTACGCCACTTTCCTGGAATTTCTCTCATGTTTATATGGCTTTTTTCTGTGTGCTATCCAGGGATAATATCCAAAATGATATCGAGAAGTTAAGAGAGGACCAGGGTTGCATGTTGGAAGATTTAAATAAGGCTAATTTACGGATGTATACAAGTAGGGAGGAGAAACTGAAAACTGCTTCTGTACTAGATAATCTTAAAAAGGTGGAGGATGAGCTTGAACATTTGATGGAGGAGAGTAATCGAATTGAGCTTGAGGATAAGGTAAGCAATAGAATCATGGTTCTGGTAATTATAGCATTGCCTTGGCATATATGCATGCCTGATGTGCATCACTCTTAATTATCTATAATAATTATTGCTCCATCCCAAAATGCTGCTACTCCTGAATTATGTTTTTGGGGGGAGAAGAAAGGGGTGAGGGCGGTTCTTAACAGGTTGTTTCGGGGAAGGCATAAAATAATGTTACTGTTTTTGCAGAAATGGTTATTTATTTTCTGAGCCTGAGTTATGAGGTGTTTTGATTCGTAGTTTTTACACTTTTGTCAATTCCCAGGAAGTTTTATCTATGTTCGTTCCAAGACATCTGAAACTGCAGCTAGCCAGGAGGACACTCTTTGATTAATGTCATGCCTATTAGGATTGACACCTGTATGTGTCAAGTTATAAAATGACATGTTTAGCGAAAAGCAATACTCGCTCCTTTTTTCTTTATTATGACTTCATTATCTATAGATCTTTCCCCCCTATTTTCTGTGGATTATCTGCCGAGTTAGTTTGATTAGAGTTTTTACTAGTTCCTAGTTCCATGATTAGTTCCCAGTTCCCACTACCCTGTGCCTCAGCCATCCAAGATTAAATACCAGAGAATGAAGATGCCACTTCTCATTGGAAAGTTGCAAAGATACTCAAGACAGGTTATCTGATATGATTTTGGGCTCAAAGATTGTTATTTTAGAGGGTTTTAGAGTGAGTGAGAGTTATATGACTTAAAGGAACGATTTTTATGTGATATTTAGCTAAAGAGAGTGATGTTTGTGTAGTTTAGAGAGTAACAAATAGGGATAGTAACCTTTGAATCTCGGTTCAAAGGGGTAGAAGATCGATCTCAGTCTTTCTTCAATGCTAAACAAGCAAGGTACTCAACCTTAAATCATAAGCAAGACTCATGAAATTTTAATAACTCAAAATCTGATTTTATTAATGAGAGACAGACGCCTATATATACTAGGCTACTCCTAGTACGATAAGGAAACCAAAATTCTATCTAGAAAGCATTTAAAACTAATCCTAATCCTAAACAAATAAGATAAAAAATAATCCTAGTCTAACAAGATAAAGATAAGAAAACCTAATATGATTAGGACAATCCCCCTAACTCATATCTTTAAAGAATCTTAATCTTATCTTTTAAACTAATCTTATCTTTTTAAAATAAACTAATCTAAATTAATTAAAGAAGTCCTTAAATTAAATAAAATAAATAAGGAAACTAATTAAACTAAGCCTAAAATAGGAAAAACCCTTTCAAGTAAAAGGTAAAAACCTATAGGCAAAATCCTAATTCAAGAGGGAGTAATTTAACTACGGAAAACACATCATTATCCCAATTGATTTTATCCAACACAAATGGATCCAAATCCAGAAATATGTATAGATAATCTTGAACTCTAAAACGTTCAACAAGTTGCTAACACCATGAATGATGCATATTATAATGCTTTATAGAAGAATCATAACCTAACAATCATATGCTGAAGAAACCTCACTATCTAAACAAGTAGACAAGGTTGCCTAATGCAAGCGAATGACAATGACACTTATAGAACGAGAAAAGTTAGTGTTTCAAAGAAATTGTGGGACTAAATAAGTAGTTACTAGTTCGGATGATTTTTCCATTTGTTTCTTTCAGAAAGCGACAGTGTTATCTTCCTATTGAACCATGTTGCTCTTTGAGATTTCAACATTCTGAAATTAAATGGAAAAATCAAGACTAATGATTCCTACAAAACCTTCATCTAACTTTTACCATTTTCATAAGTATTTGCTTTTACGCATATTTTCAAACATTTAATCTAATAGTAGATCAAATCCATTGGACTTGATGATTTTAGGGATTCTATATTCTGTGAAATGCCACTACTTTTTCTCTTTAAATGCAGAATTTGGTTTATCCAGCATAAAATTTTAATTGATATAGCAGAGTATTTGTTCTATTTTTGATTAATTTGCAACAGATGGGATTGTGTATGTTCAACTTGACTTTTATGTTTGAGATAAATAATGGGTATGTTGATGACAAAAGGTACCGCTTGTCGAATTGATAAAGCATAGTATCTGTTCTGTTTTTGGTCAAATTTCAACAGTTGGGATTGTGTATGTTCAATTTGCCTAATTATCTGGGACGCGTCATAATGATTCTATATTCTGTGAAAAATGCCCTCCTTTTCTCTTTCTTGCATACTGGGGGAAATTACAAAATTAGGGGCAAAAAATCGCATACAAGACACACGATAGTCAACATTAGAATACACAATCAACCCACCGGAATCTGACCGAAATGGTACTTTGTCACAGCATCCTCTGATAAGGTAGACTCGGCAAAAAGCTAATTTTATAAGGTAGTTACTAGCAACTTGTCCTTCGTTATTCCAAATTTCGCAATTAGTACTATTTTTGATATTATTATTATATTATTATCATTATTTTTTAACTGTAGATTTAATGGCATAAAAGCTGAGTAATTTGATTTCATCTTTGAATATAATTCTGATGAGTTGATGTCAGATACTTCTAATATTTTCAGCAACTTGCGGAGGAAATTAATCCTTTAGCTAGGGAAGTAGCGAAACTGTCAAGCGAGTACAGCGCTCTTAAAAGAAGACTTGATCTCGAATTTGAGCAGCATGCTCAACTAAGAAGAAGTCAACGGCAGGAAGTTGAAGAGCTCCTCAAACTCAACTCCAAGATAAAAGAGTACGGAGCTCTATCCTTCTTTGACATTTCTTGTCATTTTTTGTACTCTCTCCATGTAGGAGATCTTCTTGACACTTTCCGGGCAGGTATGATGAGATTAAAAAGGCAGAGAGCTTAAAGGAACTCAAAGCAAGAAAGTCACAAACAGTATCTCAGCTTCAGAATGGTGATCAAAGGAGGAAGAATATTTCTGATGAACTGAAAAGCGCCATGGAAACCAAGCAGACAGAAGAGTTACTGAGACGTAATATTGATGACAATATTCGTTATAGAGAAGCAAAAGCTAGAGTAGCTGAGCTGACTAGTGAGCTTGAGGTGCTGGAGAAGAGACTAGTAGAAGTTGGTAGTGTTACGATGATCGAGTCTGAGCTATCGAAGTTAAATCAAGAAAGAGACAGGCTTCTGTCAGAGGTACTCTAAATTTTGCTGTCAGTTTTACAGATAACACGGATATCATTGTCTCTCTTGATTGTTATGATAAAGTTTTCTTATTTCCCGCTATCGTGGATTCTTAGTAGAGTCAGATGCTACATTCTTAAATCTTAATTACAGTGGCGGCATGGGTTTGGTATCGACCTGTCTGGGCTTGAATGTGTCTTTCTATCAGCATCCAGTCATATCTGGTTTTGTCACATGCTTTAATCAGATTGCATGCTACAATCTTTTTTATTAAATGATTTTTGGTGATGCTTTGGCAATACAAATAGCTACGCGGCCTTCTACTCAGTCATCTATGGTGGATGTGATCCTACTTTTCTATCCTGAGTATGAAGCACAGAAAAATATTATGATAATCTAGCCTTTAGGGCCCTTCTACTTCTCTGTTACTTGGCTGTATGTGAAAAAAGTAACTTCAGTGTCATTTACCTGCCACTCCCTCTGAATTATAGGAATATGTAGTACTGCTTCAACATACTACCTCTGTTTTTTATTTGTTCATTTGTTGCGAAGCTGCCTTTGACACTTGTGAAAGCTCATATTTTAACATTAATATCTTTAATTATATGTAGTAGATGCGATTATAAATTGATATCCTCCAACAATATATATACTTCCTCGTTACCTATAAGTGGGTGACAATACTATTTGCATGTCATGGCAAGAGGAGAAGGTACTGTTGTCTGGGGTAAAGTAAAGAATGTGGAGGAGAGAGGTAGTGATGCGCCAGTAAAGTAGAAAAGTCGGTAACGACTATTGTTTCTACGGAAAAAGAGAGGGGAAGATGAGATAAAGGGTAGTTGGAGTAATATAATAAATCATTGCTAGTTGGGTGAAAGAGAAAGTGTAACCAATTCAAACCTCTAAGTTTATGCGGTTTATCCTTAAGTACAAAAGGAAACAGGATAAGCTTAGAGGTAGGTGAAAGGGAATGGGGTTGGCCTCGCCTCTCCCTTGGAAATAGCTCCACACGGATCCGGTCTCGCCGGATGAAGCCCCTCCGCTGGCGTCGGAGCGCGGGAACAAGGAACGAGGGAAAGGGAGGTTGCCCTGCCCTGCCCAATTTCTCACGAAGCCCGGATAAAGCATTCATTCAATTGAAATCAACCATGACTAGTGTTCCGGTACTTGCCCTGCCCAATTTCTCACGAAGCCATATAGGCTCCCCTTCACCGACGCTGGGTTTTCCCCAGATCACAGAGGTTGATTCCTCCGACGCCAGCCGAGGGGCTCCATCCGGGGAGACCGGATCTGTGTGGAGCTATTTACAAGGGAGAGGCGGGGCCAACCCCATTCCCTTTCACCTACCTCTAAGCTTATCCTGTTTCCTTATGTGTGGTCTACTTAATGGAAAGATGGGTACATTTTTTTTTTCTATAACGTGTAAGAAATTTGCAGTCTGAATAGTGTAAAGTCAAAGTGTCACAACTAATAAAAGAAAGGAGGAAGTCTATCTAATTCATTCGTCTGCATTTAATCCTACCTTTGTTTAGCACTTTGTCTGTTCATTTAGTCATCTTTCTTATCTTTAAATCGTTTATGGTTGGAATCTGTAAAAATGTGTGACATATCTTTTCTTATGCCTCTAAATGGAAATATTTATTCCTTGTTGGTGCTGGTTAGCCATAGAAAGCTGTGGAGTATCAAACAAATTAACTTTTGTAGTTTATATAGTCGAATAGGTTTCTTGGAACCATGGCAGTGTATGAAGATAACATTAAGAAAAATAAGAATGATCTCAAACAGCCACAATACAAGGATATAGACAAACGCCACTTCGACCAACTAATCCAGCTCAAGGTACCTTCTACACGGCTTTTGCTTTATAAGTTGAGCTACTTAAATTACGTTATTGAATGGTGTCTATTTCTGACAGACTACAGAGATGGCAAACAAAGACCTTGATAGATACTATAATGCTCTTGACAAGTAAGCACTTCTGCGTACAGTTCATTTTCATCTGGAAGTATGTGTTTGTTTCCTGCTCTAGAAATATATTTGTACTTACAACTGCTTTATCGAATGTTTTTTTTCTTCTTTTTTTCCTACTTAGACGTTGTTACCGTATACCATATTCATGTTTCCTGGGATACAGCCTTATCGTTTGTCTCAAACTTTGCTTCTTTTCTAACAAGGACATCATCTTATATTACTATCCAACTTATAGCTGTATCATTTATTTTTTCAGGGTATATTATCACCTTGTAGCAAATTATGAATTTTTTCGATTTTGTGTATAAGATGCCAAAAGAATTGTGATTGCATCTCCTGTTATTTTGGTGCTTTCTACTGGCTTTCTGTGCTTGTTGCTAGTGTTGATCGTATCTTCTTACAGTGGATTTACCTTACTTCAGGGCACTGATGCGTTTTCACACTATGAAAATGGAAGAAATAAATAAAATTATTCGGGAGCTCTGGCAGCAAACATACAGAGGTCAAGACATTGATTACATATACATACATTCTGATTCCGAAGGTGCTGGAACTAGATCTTACAGTTATAAGGTAATAGCATATTCTTGTGATAGTTTGATGCCTCAGAGAGGTCCTAATCCAGGGTGATTTTCTTGATGTTGCTACAATTTCTGCTTAGGTCCTCATGCAGACGGGCGACGCCGAACTGGAAATGCGAGGAAGGTGCAGTGCTGGCCAGAAGGTGAGGCAGTCGAATAAAAGCTTGCATGTCCATACTCCATAGATCCCAGTACTTCTATTTTTTTTTTTTTGTGCTATATTTGACATTTTAATTCCACGAATTTCCGTCTTTAGGTTCTTGCTTCGCTTATTATCAGGCTGGCCTTAGCAGAAACTTTCTGCCTCAATTGTGGAATTCTAGCACTTGATGAGCCAACAACAAACTTGGATGGCCCAAATTCTGAGAGTTTGGCTGCTGCTCTTCTTAGGTATGCCAACTTATAGATGTCAGGGTCATGTCTGTTATCACTGCTTTCATTATATTCTATACTTCTTACTTTTTTCCCTTCATCTTCAGAATCATGGAGGATAGGAAAGGCCAGGAAAATTTTCAGCTGATTGTCATTACTCATGATGAGCGCTTTGCTCAACTAATTGGTCAACGGCAGCATGCAGAAAAATACTACCGGGTTTACAAAGATGAGCAGTAAGGGCCTTCTTATTCCTCCTGGCTACTTTATGCTACTTCCCCTATTATGCGATGGGTGCCTTGACTCTTATGACTAGTATATAGGGTTTTCCCAAAAGAGTTTCATAGCTTTACAGTTTGGCACACATATGTATATATTTCAAGTAGGTAGTGACTATCTTCTGATAGGATCATATGAGTTGAACTAGAGTTTATAGCTCAGTGGTTGGAGCAAGCAACCCCGATTCCCGTGGTCAGGTCCAAGGCCCATCCGACCATCTATACCATACATATTATTATATATGTCTAATTCAAGGTTAATTTGCAAATTTTTTTAACAAGTCAGACTCGTCATGAAAAATTTAATACAGAGTAGCTTTTAATACGGATTGAATGTTGCTATAACACTAAAAACTGCCTTTACTCCTAGCGTCAATGGCAATTATTTGGTCTACTAATATAGCTTCTTCAGTTTAATTGCATTGCTAATATGAGAATAATTTAGCAAAATTTCCTTTTTTCTATTTAGTCAGATGCAGGTTCCTTGTTTGAATTTACCCTATCATAGTTTCTCCACATGTAGTAGATTACTTGTGTTTTTCTTTTCCTGTTAAAACAATTTCTTTGGTTTCTATCATGTTTCGATGGAAATTTAATATGGATTTGTGTCCCATATCGTTTCTTGCAGTCAACATAGCATAATTACTGCTCAGGAGATCTTTGATTGAACTTCCTCAAGGTGGTTGTCATCTTCACTTCACTGTTCTTCTACTCGCCTGTGCTGAATTATATTGCTCAGGTTGGGTTGTACAGATAATCGGAAAATGAGAGGAATGTGTGTTACGCGTGCATTGAAAATGAGTTCTTCCAATGAAACATCATTTTGTAAGATCTGTTTGGCTGTCATTGTACAGTGGTTAATTTGAAGCTACTCTCGCTAACGTGAATTGATCCCTTTTTACTATTTCTTGTACCTGAGAAGTCTGATTACTTGAGAAATTAACATGAGGGAAAATTTGATCTCGACTTTAACCAGTTTTCTGTAAGGTTTTTAGATGTTTGGTTGACATGAGAATTAGATTCTATTATAATTTCTTGTCGATTGTAATATACACTCCATTGTTTTAATGGAAAATAGTTTTCATAGAAAATCACTCAAGGAAAACAATATTCAATGAAAAAAGGTAAATGAAGTAAAAGAGAAGGGAAGATGGGATGAGAGAATAAAGAGATGTGAGGAGTAAAGAAGAAAATGTGGCATATCTTTTTTACTAAATGAAATTGGTGTTCCTCTTTTGAGATCATTTTCCATCTTTAAGAAAATTGTTTTCCACTCCTTATCAAAACAACGGAAAATGGAAAGGGGAGGAAAATGATTTTCCACTAAAACAAAGGCTCTGCTTCCTTTGTTTCTAAATAAATGGAATATAGAGAAAGTGGGGCATTCTAAGGTAGTTAGAGAGAGAAACTTGACGATCACAATCAAGATAATAAAGGATGCTTTAATTAAAATAAAACAAGTTGGTAGTATTGCTTGATTACATAATAATCAACATCACCACCCACCCAGTCTGTCAGTCCCCAACACCACCATCACCTACGTCACCACTAGCACCTCACCGGAAAAAATGCACAACCATCAAATACCTCCTTTACGGCCACCTCAAGCCAACCCATCTCAAACCAAAACCAATCAAAACCACCAAAAGGCACCTGAAATCACCAAGAAACATGAATGAAACCACAACTTTCCGAAAAACCTTAAAATATCTAAAACCAATTGATAACCGGCCAACAACCACCGAGAATCACCCCCACAACAACCTCAAGCCAACCCACCTCGAAACCAACCACCCAAAAATTGTCGGAAACCACCCAGAAGAATCTGAAAATTCTTGAATTTGCGTGTAGAATTGAAGCTCCACGTGTAGTGAGTTCGTCTTCTCCAAGTCCCGTGTAGATTTTCTCCGCCATCCCCTCTTCCTTCAAACCACCACACCTAACAACTAGAAAAACAAGAGGTTAGTGAGGCCAAGAAGGAGGCACCGAAAAAAATTGGGGGAGAGAGGAAGAGGCGCCGGGAAAGTAAGAGGTTAATGAGTAGGGATGGCAACGGGTGAGTTTTGGATAGGGTGGACCATCACCCGGTTAGACTAATTCTCATCCATCCGTCACCCGGTAAAACTATCACCCGTAGTCCATCCATCCACCACCCGCGGGTAAACCAGGTGGACATGGTGATCATCCATTTAAGATAATTAAATGAGAAAAGTTAAATCAAACTTGCAAAATGACAATGTAGACATTAATTTCATGTTAAATTAAGATAAGTTATGTTTATGGAAATATGTCGATAATAATCAAAAGGGAAAAAATTATATTAATGTAAATAAAATGATAGACATTTAAAAAATGATAGAAATGGGTGATGGAGCGGGTGATAAACGGGTGATGGTCGGGTGATGGATGAAACTTTTTCGCCCTAATTCCATCCATCACTCGTCGCTCATTCACCCGCCAACCGTCCATCATTTATTTAACTCGATTTTTCACCCTTTTTATTTTTCGGGTGGAGCGGGTGATGGATCATACATTGAATATTACCATCTCTATTAGTGAGGAGAAAGAGGCGCCAGAAAGAAGGATGATGGAGAGAGAGATGCACCGGAAAAAATGGTTCTGGAAAAGGAGGATGTTGGAGAGAGAAAGAGAGAGGGGGGGGGTGGTATGCGATGGAGTGGGTGGTGGTTGAGCCTTTGAGTGGTGGGTTGGGGTTGAATGAGGAGGCAGAGGGTGGGGTGGAGAGTTAAGTGGGGGTTGGGGGTTAATTAGTAAGAGTGGTTAGGGAAGAAATAAAATCATTAAGTATATTTAATTTGGTTGAGTAAGGATAATTTTGTCATTTTGTTATTCAAAACTTTCCATTTTGAGTTTGGTGTCACTTATTGTGACATTTCCATATTAGGGAAGTGTGTCATTTATTTAGAAACGGAGGAAGTATATTACAAAACTCCATGATGTACCAAAAGTTTGTTGTTCACGTGACAATTTGCAAATTGTACTCCCTCGCTTGATTTTAATTGTTATGATTTAATTTGGGGGATAACAAAGAAAATTTGTGAAATCTATGCAATGATTGTTTGGGGAATAGATAAAGTTGTTTGGAGAATAGTTAAAGTATAAGAGATAATGTTATAAAAGTAAAAAGTATGGGTTAGTTGGGTGTTTAATATAAAAATAAAAGGACAAGTGGGCCCAAAAGTATGGGAAAAAGAAATATAGAGATGTGAAAGTTTACCAAATATAGTAAAAGTGAAAGTGTAACAATTAAAAAGAAACCTTCTAAAATGAAAAGTGTAAGTTACAAAATGTAACAATTAAAATCAAACGGAGGGAGTAACAATTGTCACTTACTAGGGTGGGACTTGATAAGATAATTCCTATTTTTAATAGGCACTCCATAGGAATTTGCACTCCTCTATTTTATTAATTTTTAGGCAATTAAATAACTAACACAAAATCAATTCATGGGAACTTTAGTTGCCGATGAAAAGTGAAGTACTATTATTATTGTAATCTCCGGTGTACCACTGTGCTAGATACACCTGGATAAAATTAACCACAGTTGATTTTAATTGCACTAATGTAGATATAACACTGCTTGACTCTCTCTCAATAAAATTTGAATAAGAACAGAGCTTTCCTCTCTCGTTGGGAAACCAACCCTCTATTTCTCTCAAGTGTACCAGCGAAGCCTTCATACTGAGTGCTTGTCGGGAGCCCCGCAGCCACGCAGCTCGCCTCCGACGGTCAGCGACCTTCCTTCCAAATTGTTTTTCTGCTCTTTGGTCGGACTTTGGGCCTCGAGTTCAGGCGAAGACTTCGCTGCATCTCCGTTTCGGCGAAGCGGTGGTATCAATCAACCCTTTCACATCTCAACGGTTCTTTGCCATCTAGTTGGGTAATTTCTTGGCTTCAATTGTTAGTGTTACACTAGATTATTAGTTTAGTTGTTTATCCTTGAGTGTTGATTTGGGTCGTTTTCCGTCTCCGAGTAATTAATGTTTCAGTTTTTTAGTGGCCTTTAGTTAGTCTGTTTTCTATTTCTGCTTCATATGGGTGATATGGCGATGAACTCCAGTTTAGGTCATCATTTGAGTAATTTAGCTGAGGATAATTGTCATTCCCCCTCTTACTAAGACTACAGAATGTTCTTGTAAATTATGACAAATACCTCCATGTGATGGATTTGTTTAAGAAGGTTTGCGGTCCTCCTGATCTAATTCCTTATGTCAAATGCCTTAAAGAAGAAGGTAATTCTCTCTTTAAGGCCCATGATTTCACAAGAGCTTTTCAGACATATGAGTGTACAATCAAATTATTGTCTGTCTCTCTTCCAGCTCTATGTGATGATAACTACCGGTGTGATGAATTTCCATGTTATAGGGAATTAGCAATTTCCCTTCACTTAAATTTAGCGCTTTGTGCTTTGAAGTCAAATAATTTTAGTGGAGTAACTCTCTTCCACTCGCTGGGGGAAGTTGATGAGAACAGTGTCAAAGCTTTGTTTAGAAGGGCTTTAGCTTTAATTTAGACAGGGATGTTCAAACAGGCGCATGAGGATCTGCAGAAAGCCCGGGTATTGGAACCCAATAATAAAGAAGTAGCTAGGGAAGTTGTTAGCCTTGAGAAAGTTTTGTGTGGCGGAAAAGGGAAAATCAAGAACACACCTGCCCCTTCGGTGGTGGGGTCTCAAGTTCAAAAGCATGTGGAGTTCCAGGCTGCAAGTTCTCGTTTAGAGGCTAAGGAGGTGGTAGAGCTTGTTGGCCAACCACATATTTTCGACAAAGTGACGAATGGACAAGCAGTGGGAATAGAGTATGGAGCCATCGTTCCCTTAAATCACGACATTAATCAAATCGAAGTTGAAAAGGAGCAACGCTTCATTTAGGTTGCCCACCCACAAACATCCCTTTCAAGAGAAAAGTAACTTTGTAATAAGAGAAGGTCTTCGATGAGCATGTAATTTTCTAGTGCCAGTGTAGAGCATCTACGAGCGGGGAGGCATTGCAATTATAGCATTCCCGATCAATGTCTTTTTGGAAGGTTCGTAACTTCATTCCTCCAAACCAAATCTTCGCGGAGACTCCCCGCAATGGTTCATTGAGGGAAGCAGAAGTCTCCAAGTGTGACAAACGCTCGAGCGTTCACAAGCTTAACGTGACTCTAGTGAGGATATGGTCGTCACAAAGGTGGATCAAGCACAACCCGACACCAATGTAGTGCCGGCACACGACATGGATATACATATTTCTATAGTTGGGGATCTTCTATGTCCCCAAGATAATACAAAGAAGAGTCTTATTCCACATGTTGATTTAGCACGTGAAAAAGGACTTCAACAAAACCAAGGTGCTCAACCTCGTAGTTGTGATTCAACACCTCTCCTCGACGACAAACAGTTAAGTGCAGTGGCAGTCATCACAAGGTAACATCAAGGAATAGGATTTCAGGTTCCGATGAGTATCATCTCATAATGAAGTGAAAAAGTGAGGTTTCCCCCACGTTATGTCCCCTTCTTGAGCTAGTTCGTTAAATTTTAAATGTTATAGTAATTTGTCTAGTGTCGGGGGACCCTATTTGTGCTCTAGCTTATCCAGCTAGACAAGTTCCTTTGTTTGTTTGTTGTTTGTTTATTTGCTTGTTGCTTGTAAGCTTGTCAAAAAAAAACTGCTTGACTCAATTGGTCTTGGAAATTGACAAAAAAAAAGAAATTGGCCACCTGCTGGTCTCAGCTTCAACTTATTCACTAAGCAAAGTGTTTTTTTTTTAAATTTTGGTTTTCCCCCAACAACTCTTAGCCTTTTACTTTTTTTTCCTTCCTCATTTTTTTATGATACTCGTTATAGCGCGGTACATATACTAATTAGAAAAATTGAGGGGTAATTTATTAGTAATTAGGTCTAAAAAAGTCCTTTATGGAAGTTATTTCTTCTTGTATTGGGTAGGCATTAATGTATTGTTAATCACAACATGCTATTCTAAATTGTTGTGAATCGATAATCATGTAGCAACAAGCTAGCTAAATTTATACAACTTTAAAGTAGTGCATGTTTATCAAAAAGGTCCTTATGTCATCCAATATCTTTATTTCTCAAGACAAAGAACCTATTGCAAAGGCAAATATCAATGTAGCTTATATATATCAATTGGGTTAGAAATTATTAGCCGAAAAGAGTTCTTAGAAGGCTTAAAAGTGCTTCTAGGCAATATCATCGTTTTCCACTGAAAACTATGTTAAGACACCACTAAAAGCTTTGTTCCTAGAAAATCTAATGGTTGGGCCAACTTGCATCAAAAAGTGGGTGGCGCGAAGCTGATCCTAGACAATTCTGAAGGTATCCTAATCATGTTGTCCATTTAGATGTTTTTTGAAGTTTAAAAATAATCTTAGAACCGTAACGCCTCTATATCACAAGAGGGGTAAACTAATACATAACTAATCATTAATAAAAGCGACTCTAGTAAAATTTTGCTTGAGTTTCCTTTGTAAAATGGCAGACCACAATATAGGGCACAATGAAAAACATGTTAAGTATCAATATATATTTCCAAAATTTAAAATTGTACGTTATTTGCAGAAGCAACCAATATCAGAGCATGGCTAAAAAACTCAATCCCATCTATATGATCTAATCTATACTTCAATACATACATTACAAAACTTGAAAATAAATAAACTAATAAATGTTACATGTCAAATTCCTTTAACAAAGGAAGACGTTCTAAGTGTCGTCGTACTCACTCACATCAACAATCACCTGTTTATAGTCATTCACTGCTCCCGTAATAGGTGAATCTCAATATAGGTTGCCACAGGTCCACCAAAGAAATATTATAGTAGACATCAACACAAAGCAATACGTTAGCAATGCTAAGATACCAACATTTCGCCTTACTCAAAAAAGCCTTCGAAGTCATAGAGTTAGTAAGAAAATGAAATCGAAGCCAAGACACCAATCAAGAAACCATTTGTTTGATAGTAGCCTCTAACCGCTAATGAAGACTCATTATTTATAGGATAACCCAACAATTACAAAGAGACGATATGTAGGTTCATTTCCCTCTTGCTATAATGTAACAATTCTTCCTTATCTTGTATGAACACCTATTTATTAGCTTGTGCAGCATGTAAACCTTTTATTAAACTCTTCTCATACTAAGTAGAAAATACTTCTTGCCGAAATACACAAGTATCAAACAATTAGCACATCCTTGAGTAAAGTCTTATTACATATATTCTACAATAAATCCAACAATATACCCTTAAAAGACATTAGAAAACAATGACTTTTCATAAACTTACTTAGCTTTACAATCAAGGAACTCGTGTTCAAATCCTTATTATTCCGACAGTTGAAAAGTATAAGCGAGATAAATTAATAAAGTTGAAAGTGAATTTTCAAATCCTATAACTCAAAAAGTTATGGCTTAGAACAAATATAATTTCCTTCCGCAAAACCTCATGAATCATTTAGAAATCTAACTTGCAATAGTTCAGTGTAGAATGACTAAAACACTATAGAACTTTCAGTTGGAATCAAAGCTTCTGTGAAAGTCAGGAAGAGTTAATATAGAAATCACTTTTGAGCTTGAAAGCAATTTCTTACTTCAAAATCAACTTTTATAGCAAGCTCCAATTCTAACAATCAATATTGATATAACCATGCTCGAAACTCTCATTAAAACATCATATTAAAATATGAAAATCTAATTAATTCATCATACCAACCTAGCAATTAGTACAGCAACAACAACTACAACAGTTTATGTGCAACATTCTCACCCCAAAATTCATAGGTTCTGGACAACATTTACTGTGGAGGCCATAACTTAAGTTCTAGGAATACCCATAAGACGTCGTTTGAACCATTACAAAGTTGAATTATAGAACATCGAATTAAGTGGTCATGGAGCCAAAATGGATGACGTTTGACCTTTCTAGGACCCTGCGTTTGCCAATACAAGCAGCCACGAGAATAGCTTTCATGATTGTAATTAACAAGGATAGCAGACAACGACAAGAACAACAACAACGAGCACCACCATAGCAAACAACGACAATAACAAGGATAGCAGCGACAACAACCTTACAACTCAACTATAATCCAACCACAACAACAACAACAACAACAACAACAACAACAACAAAACCCCGACAACATAACAACGCAATAACAACAATCAAGTATCACAAATAGGTTCCTAATTCAATTGGACCCTACTTAAAAAAATAACAAAGGAGAAGTGTGGCACCTTTATAAATCAGGCAAAAGGAGCAACAACACTTGTGGATGAACGAAAAGTGCCACCTCAGATGAGTAGGGCAGCTCTTACAGATGGACAACAACTTGAGATGGAGAAAGAGGGCTGAGAACGAAGGAGAGGCAGCCCCCCCCCCCTCGAAAGTGCAGCAAAACAAGGGAATCAAAAGGACCAGAGCTACAAATCTCAGGTTCACCTGAAGATCACAAAATAAACAAAACTCATGAAACCAACCCAAAGAAAACTATATACATCCCTTTAGAATAGCATGACAAGTACTTATAGTTGTTAGCTTGTCAATTGTGCTACCAATTTGCATAATATAAGCCTGAAATAGATTTTACCCCCAAATTTTTTAGCTTAGGCTAAGTGCATCATTCCACGCATCATTCCACCTAAAGAGACAATTGAAAATAACATGCAGCATTTCAAGTTCCTCAACGGCATTTTCCTCATGAATCGATATTCCACTTGCTCGACTTGTTCTTGATACCTTTGATTGAATAGCAGGAGAGGCAGGAAACTAGTTTGAGGCGCAAGTGATAAGTGGACTTTAAGTTCACTTATTTGCATCTTAGTTTAGATCATTTAGATGCATATTAGGCCATATAGTTCCCTTTTCTTCCCCTTTTTCATCCTTTCTCATATTCTCATACTTAGCATTTAATTTTAGTTCATTTACATGTAGTTAGGTTGCATTTAGATCATTTCATTTGCATGTGCATTCCCCCTCTCCCATCTAATATTTTCTTGGAGTGTTTTAAACCTAGATTAGCAAGGAAGAGCCTCCAAAAAAGGGAGCGGACGCTCCTGAGGAGACGGAGCGGGCGCTCCGTGTGTGAAGAAGCAAAGAGAAGTTGGCAGTAGCTTGGAGTGGCCGTGGAGTGTTCCACGAGCGGGTGCTCCAAGCTACTGCCAACTTCTCTTTGCTTCTTCACACACGGAGCGCCCGCTCGTCTCCTCAGGAGCGTCCGCTCCCTTTTTTGGAGGCTCTTCCTTGCTAATCTAGGCTCTTCCAAGCATGGAGCGGGCGCTCCGTCGCCCAGATTTGCTATTTCGGTTTTGTATCGGTCGATTTCGGTTTTGTATCAGTTTTTTTAGACGATTTCGGTTTTGTGTTTTATGGTTTTGCCCTTAATACTTTGGGTTATAAAAACCCATTTGTAATAATTATTGAAAATGCTTTTAATTTTTCTGAACTTTAATTAGATTTAATTAGAGAGAGTTTTAGAGACAGAAGTAGAAGATAGAGAGATAAACTAGATCTAGAAGTTGAGAATTGAAGTTTTGAAGCTATTTCAATGGATATTATCATTTGATTTTCATCCTTATTTGAGTATTTCTTCTTACTCTTCTCTTTAGTTGATTTCATACTTGTTTTATTTTGGTTTAGCATTTGATTAGTAGTGATTAGTTGATGATTAGCTTATTTAGTATGATTTTCACCATTGTTGGATCACATATGTTGATTGAAGCTTTTTATTTTACCTTTTTTATGGCTAGTGAGTAGTCTACTAGCTAGGGGAAGGGGATGACCTAGTTGATCATTAGTTGGCCTTAAAAGTCAAGCTTGGGGGTTAGACTTAAGTGAGATTAGGTTGTCTAGCTTGTTTAATTGCCTTGTTTAATTGATTGATCACCATTTGAACTTGATTTGGAGATCAAAAGTGAAGGATTGAGAGATGAAGCTTTTGATTGACCTTGGGCAAGTCAATAGGTTGACTTCACCATGAGAATAGGTGATTGACTTCCTAGGACCTTAATTGAATCGCTATGAGTTGTGGAAATACTTGGTTGATTGATTTTACCATAAGAATCGGTAAAATTGGTTGATTAAGTCCTCCTAATTAGCTCGAGAGAGTAATTAGGAAACATTTAAGTGACTTAGTCCCTTAGTTGACCCTAATGAATCCCCTTAGGCTTGACAAATAGGTTAGCTAATGGTTAACTAGTGATTCCCCTATCCCTAGTGTCTTCCTATTATAGTTTAAACCCAATCATTTACTTTAATCATTAGCTAATTTGTTTACTATTTCTTAGTTAATCATTAATCTCAAAAACCCCCAAATATAGACTTAGCTTGCTAAATCGCTTTCAAACCTTGATTAATCCTTGCTTCCTCGTGGATTCGACCCTTTATTACCCTATATTAGGCTAAGTTAGGTTAATAATTTGGCACGTGCAACGACCGTATCAGCAAGAGATGCTGACAAGTGAGGAATTACGCGTTATTTTTCTTGACAGGTAAAGATCTCCCATATCTTCCTCATTATCGAGAAGTTGTTTGAGTTCATCTCTGAGGCTCTGACCTAGAATCCAATCAACTGGAAGGTGAATAAAATTAGTAAAGAAATTTCCTAATAATTACCTGACAACAAAACCACAAGTTATTAAGGTTGCATCCTCCTCACCCTCAAAAGTTTCAAGAAGATTAAGTTCTGACAATGTTAAATAAGCTCCAATAAGTTATGATCTAAGCTTCAAAAGTTTCAAGAAAAGTCAATAAGTTCAATCTAACTGACTTCACCTAAATTCAAGTGAAGACAACACATCCTAACTTTGAAATAATGGGAAAAAAGCCTCATCTAGGATCAAGCAAGGGTTTATTAAAAATGATGGAATCATATCTTCCCAAAGAGAATTGTAAAGCACCGCCTTTTGAACCCGGTTTGTCAACCTTGTCATTACACTCTTCAGCTTACGCATTCTATCCAGATTACGGTTGTCAATCTGTCATCATTTTTACCAAGTTTACAGTATTAAAGCCAGGGAAGAAAATCCAACACATCATTTAGAAATTAGCAATAGTACCCCAAAGAATTTATAATTAAACTTATCGTGGATGCAAATCATCAAACAGAAAATATAAATTTGCTGTGAAATTGCATTATGGAAAATTTAGTACTAAACTTACCTTAGAAGTAAGCTCATCTAAAGCAGGATAATCAGCAGTTTCCAACTCCGTTGTATGAGCATCAAGATAGCTACAAATTGCTTCTCGCATTACTTCTAATGCCCGGAATTTGAATGGGAAATCTACGTTCAACATGTGTTTTACTCATAAGTAATCAAAAAGTTAACTTATCAAAATGTAGAACAATTTTCGTCACGAATAATCAAGTTAATTGTCATTTTATCCTAAATCAGTATGATACACTTTCAATTCATGTAGCAGCAAAAAAGCTTATTTTTTTCTTTTTTTGAGGTGAGAGTCAATTACCAACAGCTTGCTCTTCCTCCTCTCCTAACCCTTATAAAAGAGAACCTGGAGCAGCCAACCTTCTCTGCAACTCCTCAACCACTGGAATCAGATATTCAGATTCTTATCAATTGAATCCCAAAGCCATAGCTAACCCCAATAACAAAAATAATCCCATTCTATATGACAATCAAAAAAAGTAGAAAGGAAATAAAAATCTTGATCACTATTCACTAATACAATAATAGCCTTTTTTCTTTCTAGTGAAACCAAGGATTTTGACCGCCAAAAGCCATTAAAGGTTAGGGATTATAGATAAGACTCGTATTTCAAATAATTAAAAAAGGTATCAAGAAATTAAACCATCCAATAACCATTAATTCTCGAATCTAGATTATAGAGCAATATGCCAAACTAATCTGAAAACGCAATTGAGAACAATAACCATTAATTAGGTCGTACTTCCTCCGTTTCGCAATACTCGCAACATAAGAATAGTAGCCACTATTCATGAACCAATCTTATGTTATATTTTTTTACAAGTGTATAAGAAAAAACATAGTCAAGTGGGGTCTTATTTGATTCGTCTTAATGCATACTATCATAATATCAACTTTTTATAATTTATACTTATCAATAATTAGAGATATTAAGGGTCAAATTGGATAGTGTGCAAACAAGAAACGTTGCGAATATTGCGAAACGGAGGAAGTATAAGTTTTGAACTTAGAAAATCTAGCAAAAAATGAAATGAGAAAAAACTAACCTTTATTTAGAGAAAATGAGAGAATTTTAGCAAACAGTTAATTGAGAACCCTAAATTGATGTGTGTGAGAGGCTGAGTACAATTTCGTGTTTAGCCATGTACCAAGATCCATATCTAATAAATTTGAATTTGCTCTTTCCATAACAATGATGACTTCAATTAACAAGAATCGTGTAAACAATTTTGAAAAATGCGGAAATTAAATTCAAATTTATAACGAATATGCAAACTTCAAAGAAAAATAAATGGCTAAGGGGAGCAATAACCTATTGAAATTGGTGCTGGAAATGTCTCGGGTTCGATTCCAGGGGAATTCTGATCAACACCGGAAATGCCAGTGAGTTCTTCAACGGCAGAGGGAGTAAAGCCGTCGCGAAAGATGGTGGAGATGAGTGGGGCGGACTCGTATCAGAAGCCGAGGCGATTAGCGAGGACTTCAATGCTGGAAGGACGGTGAGGAGAAGGAGCAGCTGAACCTGAGTTGTTTGGTGGAGAAAGAGAAGAGAGAAGAACCAACTGAACATGTGGATGTAGAAGGGGCAGAATAGGCAATCTAAGTAAAAGGGCAAATGGCAACTTCTCACTTTTAAAAGAGTAGAGATTTATTTTGTTATAGATTTCCAATCCTTATTTGGACATCTTTTCTATCTTGTTGTATTCTTTTTTCCCTACTTTTTCTTTTTAGAAAAAAATTTCCATCATTTTCTTTGAAAAAATTGACAGGTTAAATCCCACATTTGACCCTCATATTCTCCCACTGGTACCACCTTTAATTAATCCAGCTATAATCCTAAAACCTGTTAAACTAGTTTAAAAAAATGTTTACTGCTACCCCCGTCCCATATTAGTTGCAACAGTTTGACTGGCACACTTGCTAATACACAACCTTGGCTTTTAATATATCTAACTATCAATTAGTAAAAAATATTAAAAAATATTATGTCAAATTTATATATTAAGTCAAATCTAAAAACATCTTATTTACTAACATTTGGTTCAATATGTCAATTAAAAATCATAGTCAAAGTAAGACATATGAATAGTGTAAAAGTCAAACTGTTGCAACTAATATGGAACAGAGGTTGTAGTTATTTTCCCCCCCCCAAATTCACTTTGCCCTTTCATCTTCTGTGATACTTGATAGGCTAAAGTCATATCACCTAATCAAAAATAATCCTAAAGTCCTCTAACAAACAGTAGTCAGGGAAGTAAGGTTGAATTCACAGGGAGACAGGTTTTCGTGGTTAAAGTTCAACTATAAAGATACTTCAGATGGAGAATAAGGATGAATTAATTAACTAATACTAGACTAATGAGAATGACAACTAAATGAAGATTGAATCAGATAATAAAAACCTATGGCACTAGTTCGGTCCACCATGCATATATCAATCAAAGGGGTTCAAAAGACTAACAAAACCTAGGTATAGAGGAGCAATTAGAGCAGGTGTTAAGCCTACGATCCGGTCAGAACACTCATAATCCAACATATGCAGTACGTTCGCTAACATAATCATGATTAATAGTGTGTTCTAATCCTCTACCAATAAGCCTACGATCGGGTCAAATTATCATTTGCCAGACGCAATTCATGAAATTGGCCACTAACACAAATCACGCATGAAGAATAAATCACACTATATCGCTCTAATAACAACCTAAGCAATGCTAAACATTCAATTCAAATCGTAATATAAGCATGGCTTCCTTCCCTAGAAACCCCAGAAAAGGGACTAATCAGACATGCCTATGGAAATTAAGGCAATCATACTTAGAGAAGACATAATTAAGATCTAATGAAAGTAATAATCAATATAACTAACAAAAAATGAAGAACAACTATGGGATCTATGCAAATGGAAGAAACTTTATTGAAAGCAATGATGTTAGAACAAAATAACTATAGAGAAAAAACTAAGAGTTTGAACTAAGCTGAATTACAGAAGATCCAATAATCGAAATTAAGGTTATAATATTTATAGGCAAAGCTCGAAATAAGAAAAAGTGGAAAAAAGATCCTCCGAGAAACCGCCCGGGCGGGTAGGCGAACTCCCAAATAACATCATAAAGCTCCTTGTAATGAGCGCCCGGACGGGCTTGCGAAATGGCCCGGTCGGGCGGTCTTGGCCCGGGTGGCGGGGCGGTGCAGACTTAGCCATTTTTCTCCTTTGTTCCAAAATACGCTCTCGGCCCCGGTCGGGCGGTCATGGCCGGGTCGTCAGGCATACATTATGAAGCTCTTTTCTTTGGTCTTTTCATTCCGAGAGCTCCAGAATCGTTCTCGGGGTACTCCGCATCCTTATGTATTTTGGGCAATGCTTCGTTCTAGATGACGGGAAAATGCATTAGACACCTAATCTGCACAAATTAAGTCAAAGGTACGAAACATACCCAAACATATCAAATCTCACAATAAAGATCTCTAAGGAGCTCTAAAAGAGTACAAAACATGAGGGAAAAAGAGGCTAAGAGCCTATATAAAATGAGCACATCAAATTCCCCCAAGCTAAACTCTTGCTTGTCCTCAAGCAACTAAAACATGAACATGGAATAGAATTGCCTCACCCCATAGATAAAACATTCAAAGCTCAAAAAATTTCAAGACTAAGAATCGTTCAAGCAAGCAGAATTCAAGCTCATCTATTCAAATCCATCCAACTACCAATCATCCAAGCAAAACATCAAATGCAACTATCTACATGGCATGCAAATCCCGAAAAGGTGCTCACCGAGGTGTCACTCCTCTCAATTTTTTGTAGTAGACAATGAAGATGCCCGAACACTCACAGACCCGACTATAAATGCCCCTTCCCACTCACACCCTCATGCATTTAAGAAGGTTCAATGTCGCTCATCCTAATCAAGTCGACTCAATTAACAGACATACTCTTTAACTTTGACAAAATGACTCGAAATCAATCCAATAAAAAATGTAAACACGAGCTCAAGAGGACTTTATAGGGTTGTAATAGGGCTTAGGCAAAGGGTAGGGTTACTAGGAAATGTGGTGGAAAACCATGAATGGGGAGGCAAAAGTCATTCAAAACTAGGCCGAATGTGGGCGAAATATCTCCCAACAACACCATATAACCACATAACCCATCCCAACTCTTACGAAACAATAAAACTCACAACAAACCCAACTTTCAAGCAATGTAGCACATTTTTCTTTATAAACAACGTGTATGAAGGAACTTTGAACCCTTTTCATCTTTTATTTCTTTTTCTTTCATTTTTCGAACCAAATATTCACGCGACTCAAACTTTGTTTTTTTATTTTCTTTCCTCAAACTTAAGCCACAAAATTACACTTTCATTCCCCAATACCAAGCCAAACCATAAAACCAATCTCAAACTCAACCCACAAAAAGGCTCCCCCAAGCTAGGCTTGGGAATAATATCGAAATAAACGCCATGGCTAATAGGGTTCAGTAACACAAAAAGGTTATTAGGCTCATCGGGGCTAAGGAGAATAAAAGTATATCAAAAATTCACTCTGAGGCTCAAGAATCAGACAAAAGAACACCTCTATCACGGCAAATGCTACAAGTCATCGAAGATCAAACAAGTACGAAGTCAAAGTCAAGATCAATCAACTATAACACATAAAAACAGATTGGATAATAGGCTAGAGTAGGCCTCATAGTCTAACCAATTCAGGCATGCAGCACAATGCAGTGTATGTTAATCAAAATTCGCTCGAAATCATAGCAATAAAACATCAAATCATAGCCTCAAAGTCAAAAGCCCAAGTATCCAGAAAACAAAGCCAAATCATTTTCAATCAAAGCACAACAAGGGGCACATGGAGGCAACTAAACCAATCATGTGAATCATAATTTTTTGATTTTTTTCCGAATTTTTGAAAGCAATAAATCTATCGTAAAAAGCAGTAAAAGAGATATAGAATATAAACAGAAATCCTCCCCCAAGCTGAACTTGGCAGTGTCCTCACTGCCAAAATGTGAACGATAGGACGAAGCTTAGAGGAAAAAAAAACGTTAGTGTCCCTCACTCTCTCTCACTAACAAAAAGTAAACAGAAAAAAAAAGTAAGGGGAAATTACGGGTTGCCTCCCGCACAATGCTGGTTTATAAAGGTCTCGCACAACCATACTACCTCCATATCTAAGATCGGAGGGTCTTGGCAATGAGTGCCACCCTCTTCAAACATCTTCCTTCTCCAAATATTCTTGCTCTTACCTTCAGAATGTGATTCAACCTTAGGTGCTTCATGATAATGCACCTTTTCCTCAACCACGTTTACTTTACCCTTCTCATCAGTAGGTGTCTCTAAATAGTCAATGCAGGCACTGACTTTGACATCGATGTCTGGGGAGGCATCCATAGTCAATGCAATCTCCAAAGGGTCAAAATAGAGCATCTGCGAAAGTGCATATACAACCACCTTATTTATAATGCCAATCCTGTAACAAGATTGCTCAAGCATGGGTGCCTCAACAACATAAGTTAGTTTATAAGAAACCTTATCATCACCAACACTCAGAGTTAGAGACTCATCCTTAACATTAATGATAGCACCAGCAGTACATAAAAATGGTCTACCCAGAATAGTGGGAATCTGGGCATCCTCCTCCATATCGAGTATTACAAAATCAACAGGAATATAGCATTTCCAACCCTAAGAGGAACGTCCTGTAAAACACCCAAAGGGTACTTTATAGAATGATCAACCATCTGTAAAGTGATTTGTGTGCATTTAAGTGCTCCCATATTCAATTTTTATAAACAGAAAGTGGAATAACAGAAACAGAAGCACCTAAATCACACAAAGCTTTATCAATAAAAATAGGTCCAAGATGGCAGGGAATAGAAAAACTACCAGGATCTTTCATCTTAGGTGGGGTTTTATTCTCTAAAATATCACTAGCCTCTGCAGTTAGAGCAACACATTCTACTTCACCAAAGTCTCTCTTCTTAGTGATCAGACTTAGCCATTTTTCTCCTTTGTTCCAAATTACGCCTTCAGCCCCGGTCGAACGGTCATGCTCGGGTGGTCGGGCATACATTACGAAGTTCTTTTCTTTGGTCTTTTCATCCCAAGAGCTCCAGAATCGCTCTCGGGGTACTCCGAATCCTTATGTATTTTGGGCAATGCTTCTAAATGACGGGAGAAGGCATCAGACACCTAATCTGCACAAATTAATTCAAAGGCACGAAACATACCCAACCATATTAAATCTCACAATAAAGAGATCTAAGGAGCTCTAAAAGAGTATAAAACAAGAGGGGAAGAGGCTAAAAGCCTATATAAAATGACCATATCAATACTCTTCTTCTCCCAAAAACGCGAGACTCAATTGTTGCCCAAGCTTCTCTTCCACAAATTTATGTGCAATTGTTCAACCAACCTCTATTGTTGTTGTTGTTCATCAAGTTCTTGGAATTCAAAGTGCCCAGGAAACCACCAATCAACCTCCACCCCGTCCCTGTTGAATAGAGCATCATACGGTTTTAGACTCTAGATGAAAGTATAGAGAGAATATACGAATTCAAGTTCTAAATTAAAATTTTCATCTAAATTTCTTAATCTAGAATTCAATTCTTACTACATGACAAAATCAGAGTAACATCATCTGAATTCACTTTACATAAATTAAATCAGAGTGTTAATTTTCATATTCATAGCAAAATCCAATTCACATCATCAGTTTGAAAAATTACAATCAGTAGAACAAAGCATTAAAAAATATTTCGAAAAAAGGAAAATTAATACTCCGTATACGTACAAACACAAATGAGGTGAATAAAAAGGGAAAAAAAATAAGAGACCAATGTATCTTAAAATGAGCAAATACATATTTTCCACTATGTTAAGAAAAAGACCAAATTGAGTAATATAAGTAAATGAGCGATATTTTTTTCAAATGAGTAAAAGATTCACAAATATAATGTGAAACCAAATAAATGAGCAATATAAGTTTCAAGTGAGCACTTATATAATTGTTTATTGATAAATATAGCACTAAAAAGAGCAATATATTTTCCTAGTGGAAGAGTATTTTTTATATGTTCATTTTACATAGGTTTTTAGCCCCATTTCCCCACGCTATTCTGATTCATTTGGAGCTCTTTGGAGCTCATTATTGTGAGATATGATATGTTTGGGCATGTTTTATATTTCTTGAGCTTTATTTGTACAGATTAGGTTTTTCATACCTTTATTTGGCCTTTGGAATCATTGCCCAGTTCAAGAGAGTCTTTGGGCTACCCCGAGAGCGATTCCAGAGCTCTTGGTACGAAAAGCGTAGGAAAGTGCCTAAGGAATGGTCGCCCAGTCAACAGGGCGAAGTCGGTCGCCCGGGCGAGTAAGCACTTTTGGCAAAATTGAAGAAAAGACTAAGTTAAGTCGGCCTGGTCGCCCTGGTGAGATCCACCCGATCAGAGAAGGCGCCAGACATGGCGAAGATGCCTGGTTGATCGAGCGCTTGTGTGAATAAATTCTGCCGAAGAAAATTTATTCTGTTTGGTCTGGCAATGTTCGCCCGGTTGCCCGGGGGGTTTCTCGCGAAAGCTATTTTTACCCTTTTTAGCTAGGTTTGAACTTTGTTTAAAAATAGTTTGTAATTTTCAATTAAATATGACTTTTTTTTAGCTTATCTTAGTTTTCTCTCTAGTTTTAGTGTTCGAACATTCTAATGTTCTCAATAAAGTTGGATCATTTTAGCGTGAATCTAGTAATTCTATTTCTGTTGTTCTTCATTGCTTTGATTATTGTTAATCTTTATTGCTTTCACAGACTTTAATCATGTGTTCTTAAATAGTAATTGCTTTCTGTTCTATAGTCATCATTGAGTAGTTTTCCTTTCTAGGGCTCTATGGAAGCCATGTTTATACTAAGATTATGATTTGAATGTCTATTTAGTATTTAAGTTGTAATTAGGCAATATAGTGTGATTCGTTCCCAGTCTGTGATTTATGTTATTGCCCAGTTTCATGATTTGCATTTGGCAAAATTAGTTCCTACAAATCAGTCTTACTTTTAGAGGCCTAGATTACACTATTAATTCTGATTATGTGAGCGATCCTAATGCATATATGTTGAATTATGAGTATTATGACCTGACCTTAGACTTAACAACTGCTCTAATTGTTCAACTCTAGACCTAGGTATTATTAGTTATTTTGAACCCCCGCTTGATTGGTATAAGCCTAGTCAGCCGAAATAATGCCCTAGGCTTTTTGATAATACTAGACTCTATCTCACTACATTCTGTGTTATTTACACGGGTTGCGAAGATTTGAAAAGATATTCAAAATCGAAACTTGGTTCCAATGACTTCTATGCACTACTAACCCAGGGGTCCGCTACTCACAGTTCACCTGACTGCCCCTTGCCGCCTTCCCCTACCTTTTTGGAGCCCGAGAAAGCGGTGGTGAAAGAAATAAAGCAAGCGAGGAAAGCGAAAAGGAATTGATAGAGTTTTCGCGGTCTTTTATCCTAACAATGGTAAGCGGATAGGCTAACTAAAGCATCAGTAAGACCACACCAATATTGTAACCCTCCAAACAATCTTTCTCCAGTTGCTAGCTAGCTTCTTCATAAACGTTCGAGCACCTTTCGAGGGCTTTCCCACTTGTTTTGGGGAAGGTTACATTTAGGATCGTTATTTTCATTCAACTATTGAAGATTTCTGTTAAAAAAGCCTACCTGAAGCCTTGACCACTCTAACCAATTCCTTTAGCTAACATAACGTAAAGAGTATCTTTTCCAACGAGGTCCGGTAGAAAAGTTCTTTCTGAATCGAGTAAAAGAACTTGGGATCGTCGGGCGAGCAGCGACTCGATCACCTATTTTGGTGGCCGCCCAGAGTTATGTTGGACATGCTGATGCAAAGGGGTTTCGGTTTTTGCTTTTTTTGGGGCGCCGATTAAAAGGAACGCCCTCATTTAATTTCCTTTCGGAAATTTAGCGGGCTTATTCTAGTTCGCGTCATTAGGTAGGGCAGGCAGGTCTTTAGGCTTTCCCGCCTGCCTGATTCAATCGGTTGGAGTATGTTCAGTTCACCGGTCCCCGTCTTGTGTAATAGCCCGTAATTTAAAGTACTTTTATAATTTATTAATAATTTATTGGAAGGATTTTATTATATTATAAGAGTTGATTTGTATAATTAACTTTATAGTGTAATTTATTTTATGAGGAAAGAATTTTTATTAAAGTCATATTATATTTATAAATACAATATGGACCTAGTTTTGGGTTTTAAAATAAAAAATGGGCCTTTAGATTTGATGACATGTTTTAAAAGAAAGGTTTGGGATTACTGGGCGTGTAGTCTTTTTATTAGAGAAAAGGGTTTTAAAACGAGCCTTTTATCAAGCCCATTAGGGTTTATAGATTTGTCTATAGATAGAGAATGGGGAAGAAGGGATTCAGTTTAGTCGTCATATTTTCAAAACGCGAAGTAAGTTCTCTCCCTCTTCTCCATCTTTTCTAGGGTTTATAGTTATGTTTTTATGATTCATTGTTTATGGTTGTTCATGAGAATTATGTATTTAGATTTATACATGTTTATTATATGAATTTTTTGTCAATTACAACCATGTAAAATACCCCTTTTGTTAATTATAGCCATCATCTTTTTTTCTTGTGAATTACGGCCATGAAAGACTAATATCTAAGTAAGTTGTTGCCATTTTCACTAATTACACCACTAATCCATAGTTTGACCGGTCAAATCATGTTTAATATTTTATAAATATTTTTTTTATTTAATTTTATAATATTTTAAAAATATATGTTTTTCATATATGACATGCTACTGAGCACGTATTTCGAGACAATAGTTAATCGCGTTTTTCGGAATGAAGACGACGTCTTTTCGAAAAACGGACACCGTCAGGCACCCTTTATGGGCACGAATTTCGAAAATTCCTACAAAACGAATACCAATAAGTTAGGTTTTCGAGCACGTACTTCGAGACGAGTTTTTTGGACTGAAGACGACATTTTTACGAAAAACGGACACCGTCGGGCACCCTTCATGGGCACGAATTTCGAGAATCCCGACGAAACGAGTACCAATCAGCCGGATTTTCGAGCACGTACTTCGAGATGAGTTTTTCGAACTGAAGACGACGTTTTTGTGAAAAAGAACACCGTCATGCACCCTTTATGGGCACGAATTTCGAGAATCCCTACGAAACGAGTACCAATAAGCTAGATTTTCGAGCACGTTCTTCGAGACAAGTTTTCGGACTGAACACAACGTATTTTCTTCGAAAAAGGGACAGCATCGCGCACCCTTTTGTGGGTACGAATTTCGACAATCCCTATGAAACGAGTACTTACAGGCTGGGTTTTCGAGCACGTACTTCGAGACGGGTTTTTCGTGTCCATATAAGACGTACGACGGTATCCGTTTTTCGAAAAAAACTTTGTGGTCAGTCAGAAAAATCCTTGTCGAATTACGTGCCCGAAAATTCGATTTGTTGGTACTCGTTTCATAGGGATTCTCAAAATTCGTGTCCACAAAAGGGTGCACGGCGGTGCTCTTTTTGGAAAAAAAACGTCGTGTTCAGTCTGAAAAATTCATCTCGAAGTACGTGCTCGAAAATCCGGCCTATAGGTACTCGTTTTGTAGGGATTCTCGAAATTCGTGCCCGACAGTGTTCATTTTTCGAAAAAACGTCGTCTTCAGTCCGAAAAATGCGATTAAATGTTATCTCAAAATACGTGCCCATTAGCATGTCATATGTGAAAAACATATATTTTTAAAATACTATAAAATTGAATTAAAAAAAATTACTTCCTCCGTTTTTTATTAGTTGTGACACTTTTAATTTCACGGACTCCTAGACAAATTTTGGAGAGGAAAGAGATAGAGAGAAAGAAAGAAGGGGACCCATGTGATAGGAGAGAGATCGAGAGAAAGATTTGCCCAAAAAAGAAAGTGTCACAATTAATTCCAAACTTCCTTATATAGAAGGTGTCACATTTAATAAAAAACGGAGGAAGTATAAAATATTAAACATGATTTGACTGGTCAAACTATGGAGTAGTGGTGTAATTAGTGAAAATGGCAATGACTTACTTAGATATTAGTCTTTCATGGCCGTAATTCACAAGAAAAAAAGATGATGACTATAATTAACAAAAGGGATATTTTACATGGCTATAATTGGCAAAATATTCTTATTATATAGTTTAAAATTAGTTTCCGGGATTTGTGCAAAAAAAAAATCAAAACTTTAAATTAATTTAAGTTTTTGGGTTTTAGGGTTTAGGGGGGAAGGGCAGAGAGGCTGCCGGTAGGACGCACTTGGGTGTTGGATAATATGGATTTTGTTTAGAGAACATATGTTTGGTTCTCGTACTTAGTATTTAAAATGGTTTAAGGTTTGAATAAGTTTATTTACCGTTGCGATTGACTTTAAGTTTTGGTTGACTTTTAAGTTGACTTGACTTTTAAAGATGTTGACTCTTTAAGTTTGACTTATACCAAACGTCTACTTTATTCTGGTTTGACTTTGAGGAAGTCTGCTCTCAACTAAAACCACGATCTTGACTTCGGGACCACTCAGTATCGCTATTGTTTTCAGTTTTTTGGTTTTTGTATTTGAAAGTCATATGATATCTCTTGTACAATAAATCAAAAATTAGTCAAACTTATTGAAAATATGATAATTTTGAAAACTGACAAATAAAAAGTAAAAACCACCTTTTGTGGTTTCCTGTTTTTTGTTTTCAAAAAAACTGACAAGTGAAAACAAATAACGATAACGAACGGCCCCTAAAGTGTTTGGTTTTGGTTTAAACGGATATCCGGAATTTTATTAATGTTTACTAAAGTTTAATTAAGTGTTTTGAGGTAGTGGTTCGAAAGGAAGAGTAACTATCCTTTTTCTTCCGACGTAACACCTTAGGTTTTGTCCTTGAGGAAAAGTCGGGGTGTTACATCTTGCTACCTACTTTTAATACCTGATAAATCCTCGTCTTGATCCTGCTCTCATTAGTTTAATAATAGTTAATTAATTCCTTCCTATTTTCGTCTGAAGTAGCTTTATAGTTGTACTGTACATTAACTGTAAAAACATGTCTCCCTGTGGATTCAACCCGTACCTGCACGGCTATGCTAACAACAGACACAACGCACTTGCGGTATTACATTTAAAACACATCACATTTTTGGCGCCGTTGCTGGGGAGACGATTTGTTTTCTAGTTTTTAAGGGACATTTCCCTTCCCCTTCATATCTTACCAATTGCCGAAAACCGTTGAAAATTCTCCGAGCTCAAGAATTTATTCAATGTCTTGACTCCTTGAACGCTTTCTTAAGCTCAACTAGTGTGTGGCCCCCGACAATGTCCGGGGTTTTCTTTTTTTAATTGAGTTAGAATAATATTCCTCATAGATTTAATTTTTTTTAATATTAAAATTTTGATGGTATAGTTAAAGAATCAGATAAACAAATTGAAAGGAACATGAAAAATTGTAATGAATGAGAATAAATCAAGGTAAAACGAATTCTTAATTACAAGATGACAACAAAAAAGGATGTGGCTTGGTGGTAGAGCCTATGACATTACAACTTATAGGTCGCGTGTTCAAAACCCATTAGTTACATTTTGTGTATTGCAAATTATCACGTACAATGGTGACGCTGACATAGAGCGACACGTGGCAGACTGTAACCCTTGCTTACGCGTTTTTAATAGGAAAAATTGCCTAGAATGATGCAACCTTTTGGCGATTCGCAAATAACAATGCAACCTAAAGATTATTCTGGAATAATGCAACCTTAATACCCCATTTATTTTAAATAGGAAAAATTACCGGTTAACTGAACAATTCGTAATTTTTATTTAAAACTTTAAATTTTAATTAATATATTAACAAAAACTAAAAAAATAAAAGATAAAATCCCCCCACCCCCACAACCACCCACCCACCCCCTGCTCCAGTTCCAGCTCCAACCCCAACCCCCACCCCTGCTGCTCTCAGCCCCCGTGCTGCTCTCAGGCCCAACCCCCACCTCCCCCTATCCTCCTCGTCGTTGCGCCACCACCAGGCTAAACCCCCTCCCCCCGCCTTCGCTTCCCCTCCCCTCCTCGTGGCCGCGCCACCACAAACTCCTCCCTCCCCCATTTTGTTAAAACACTTGAATGTGGTGGTTTTCGGCAGGGGTGAGGCGTTTTCGAGGGAGGTTGGTGATTTTCGGTTGCGGCTGGCTCGCTTGGGCGGGGCTTGGGTGTTTCTCACGGGGGGGTCGTCGTTTTCGAAGTGATTCATCCACTGATTACTGCAAATGGGTCATTACCATCTTTATCTAATCTCTCTTTTCTTCAAAAAATTTACTTAGATTTTAACAACTTTACTTCAATTCCTGCTAATTCTTTTTCTGGGTTATCTTCACTTCAAACTCTTTCTCTTTCTTTTAATGAAAATCTTTCTCCTTGGCCTTTTCCTTCTGAATTGATTGATTCCACTAGTTTGGCTACTATTTATGCTAGTAATACTAATATTCAAGGTCCAATTCCTGATATTTTTGATACTTTTCCTGGTTTGCAAGACTTAAGATTGAGTTATAATGATTTGAATGGTTCATTGCCTCAGTCTTTTAATGGGTCTAGCATTAAGAATTTGTGGGTTAATAATCAACGATCGGGTCTTTCGGGTTCGATTGATGTTGTTTCAGTGTATGAATCAGTTAAGTCGGTATGGCTTTATGCTAATAAGTTTACTGGTCCAATTCTTGATTTATCTGCTTGTACTGAAATATTTATCTGGTTGTTGGGGGCCGGAAAATGGGGTGGGGTGGCAGTGGTTGTGGGTGGCTGGCTGGGGGCGGGTCGTGATTCTGGATGTGGGGGTTAGGGGAGGCTGGGTGGGAATTTTTTTATGTTTTATGTTTTTATTTTTAATTTATTAGAACTAATTATAAGCCGACACGTGTTCCACTTAACCTATTCTTCAGGTTAGAATTGATTTTATCCGGTTTTGATTTGTTTAAAATAAATGGGGTATAAATGTTGCATTATTCTAGAATAATCTTTAGGTTGCATTATTATTTGCGAACGGGCAAAAGGTTGCATTATTCTAGGCAATTTTTCCGTTTTAATATATATATAGATGGTGTTCCCAATATATATAAAAACTAGTTTTTAAGCCCGTGCAAAAATACACGAGATTTTTTTGGGTTTATATAATTTTTAAAATTAAACTACATAATAAAATTATTTTATGTGAACAATTTTACGGATGCATTATTATCATATACTCCCTCCGTATATTTTAATATGTACAATTTTCCTTTGCGCGCAGACCAAGGTATAAGTGTAAAAGTAAGAGAGGAGGATAATAAAAGTAAGGAAAAAATGAAAAAGCTAGAGAAAAGAAAACAAAAAATAGGAGAGAAGTGTAATTAGGTGGATCAATCTTTCATTTATGGAAAAGATAGAAGTGTACCAATTAAAAAAACACCCCAAAATAGAAAAATGTACATTATTGAAAAAATGTATAAAAAAGGTAACAAATTAGGGTAGATTGATGACAATTAAGATTCTATAATATTTAAATATTTTTTTTACCATAGTTAAGGACGAGAATAACTAAATCTAAGGCAATAAATCAATATAAATTTTGGATTATAATAGGGTTTAAAATTTTGGTAAGTTTCTTAATTAATTTACGAAATAAAAAAAACAACAAATTCTCCTTTTAAAAAACAATTCGGATCTATTTTGGAGACACTTTTAATACCCACTGGATGGGCAATAAAATCAATTCTTTCCTCTTGACAGTCAATGAGCAATCGTTTGACAAATCTAATATTTGTGACGTACTTTGCACCTGTTTATAACAATAAAATAGTATACTAAGTAATTGAATAGCAAGGGTAAATTAATATGGCATTTAATACAATCTATAGAACCAATCCGATATTAGTAAATTGAACTTTTTTTTTGGTAAGAAGAAGTCGCCAAGACTCCGCTCGGATCCTATTGGGCCAGGCACTTGAGAGTAGGGGGGAGGGTAAGGAAAATCCTTACCCGCAAAGTGCCCCTAGTGGGGATTGAACCCCCAACCTTGAGGTTGGAAGGGTACACTCCTTTCCACTAGACCAAGTACTACTTGGTAGTAAAGTGAACTTGCTTATAAACAAAGAATTAATCATATAAAACGTATATGTATAAAACAAACTTTCATATATATAATGCGTATATATCGAATAAAATAAGTCATCGAAACATGTGACAATAGAATCATAACACATCATTTTCCTTAACTTCCAAAAAAAATTATATTACGAACATAATTATGTAATATTAACGGTAGGAAACTCGATTTAAAAAAAGCAATCAATCTTAAAAATATGAGAAGACAATTTTTGATAATGTCCCTTATTTTTAAAACATAACAATTAAATTTTAGTTTGGAAATGTTTATTAAAATCGAAGTGCATTAAACTTTTAAGTATTGACTTAATTTAGGTGACTATAGTATAGTCATATTAGACTAATCATATGATAAAAGCATCAATCAATTATATAAAATTTTTAGTCTGACGCAAACACTCATATATATAATACATATATAGCTAAACCTAATTATATGTGTATAAGTATATACAGATTTCATACATGTAAACAATAGTTTTTTTTTGTTAATAAGTAGAGCATGCATCTAATCTATATAATATATTATACATCTATATAATAAATTACATCCAACACCAAGCTTGGCTTGGCCTAGTGGTTAAGGATTTGATCCCATGACTTCCCACTAGGGGCATTTGGGGGTGGGGATTCCCTTACCATCTCCCTAATCTGATCAGGGGTCCACCACATTACCTTCCAAAAAAAAATTATATTACATCCAACAATTTACACTATACAAAGGTTTGGCAAAACTCTTCCAAACTTTTTTCTTATTAACTGTCTTGATATTAGAATGGCCTAAATACCTTGTCCAACAGTTATTACTACATTTTAAATGTAAACGATGTTTGTATAGCCACATCTGTATAATATATTACATATAACAGTTTAACAGTGTTAGGTATATTAGAATGTTCGTATTAGGTGACTATACAGTATACAAAGGTCGTATTGAAGTAAACACTTTTAAGTAAACACTTTTAAGTTGATCTTATGTTTGCTTAACTTAAGAAAAATCAAAGTGCTTTAAATTTTTAAGCATCATTTATTTTAGGTGACTATACAAAGGTCATATTAAACAAATCATATTATCTAGATGCATCAATCATATAAAAAATTTATATTTGACACAAATACTCATTTATATAATACACTAAGGTCATATTAATACCTTTATATTAGAAAAAAAAATATGAAAACCGAACAAAAGTTTTTTGTTGGCCGACTATCCATGTCCAATTCGCTTAACAAATCGACATATTAAAAATACCAAGTTACTAACCATTGTCGTTGTATAATATTTTGCAACCTTGGAGAATTATATGAGTTCTTTCAAAGAATGTCTATCAACCATATAGCTATATAAAACTTCAGCATAATGACCTTCTAAAAGACAATCCATCCAAGTATACCTTCCAACAACAAAAAAACAAGATTGCATTAGCTGATGAAGGTACAGTTTGTTACTTGTTCTTGGATGGTTTCTCAAGATCAGTGATACATTTTTAATGCCATTTGTTGCTTGTTCTTGTCGAAATTATACTTGGATGGTTTCTTAGGATCAGTGATACATTTTTACTTATTATTTACATTTAAAATTAACCTATATATGAAGTAATTTAAAAAATTATAAGTTAGGAGACAAACTTACTCAAAGTCTATAATTGCAAAATTTATAATCAAGTAGCGAGGATATGGGTTGTATTTTTTTCACAGTGTACGACAATACTCTTCCAAACACATCTGAAAAAAATTCATAAGCGTCAGACTACGTAGTTAACCTTCTAAATAATGCATTTTGAAATGGCAATCTATATATTTAAATACAGTAAAAATATTACCTAGTAAATAAGATTTCTCGAAATCACTTAAAAGCATTGGGGGATATGAATAGAAAAATAATCCATAATAAGGCAAATCCCCAGATTCAATAATTTCAATTATGGTGGACTGGTTCAAGATGATTATGTAAGACATTGTAGTTGGTTTGGCAAGACCATCTTGCTCACGAATGGTGAAGTTTTAATGCACTTAATTTGCCCTTCTTTGAGCAAAAGACCTATTGTACCAATTAGGTACTTAGGTAAAGTGGCTCCAATCACTATAAAAAAACTGTATTTTGAATTCCGTAGCAAACATCAAAAATCCGTTTCAAACTGTGTTTTTGCTACGGAGATATTCCATAGAAAAACTGGGCGTAGCAAACTGAATTTTGCAATGTATGAAAAAGATTCGTAGCAATACGGTTTTGTTTCCGTAGCAAACTTTTTTGCTACGAATTTTCTATCTACCCCCATCCAGACCCACTCTCCCCCATAAATCCCATCAAAATGCTCTTAGTAGGAATCGAAAGCGAGACAAAACTGTGGAAAGTGGAGTAGTTCCCAACTGAGCTATACATGATGCACATACTCGTTGTTGGCTTATATTCTTTATATTTCTTCTTAATATTACACCTTCAATCGTATACCATAGCAAATTTTGCTACGGAATCGTATTCCGTTGCAAAATTTGCAACGGTTTTCAAAACGTAGCAAATTTGGCAACGGAGATAATTTTTTGTAGCAAATTTTGCTACGGAATTGAAAACTGTATCAACTTTTGCAACGGAACAGTTCCGTTGCAAAGTTTGAAACGGAATACAATTCCGTTGTCAAATTTCCTACGGATTTCTATCAACCACAAAAAATGCGTAGCAAAAACTCTTTTTTTTTTGGTAGTGAATCTTTTTTTTTGAAGGGAATCTTGTCTCCTACAATAGAAAAGGACTAAAATTATAAATCAAACTATAAACGAAAATATTTAAATACATCCACTCGAATTTGTTAACAATACATATCGAAAGAGACGTTACATTTTCATCAATATAAATCATTTCAGTGGTACTAATTTCAACTAAATTCGATAGCAATTGATTTTCCCATAATCTAATTATCCTCACTAAAATAGCAGATGATGTAGATTCAAGCGTCAAAGAGTTGACTCGGACAATTTGTGGACTCATGATCGATTTTTGTTCAACAACCGATTTAAGAGAAAATAAAATTAGAATGGGTGTTTAAGACAATATTGTGTTAACGGTGTGGTGTCTAAGGAAAATTTTTGTGCATTTATATGATAATAAATTCACGTAAACCATATAGGGATAATTTGGCAATTATGCTAAAAGGAATTAAAAATATATTCCAGCAATTATTGCTTCCTTAATTAAGCAAGAAGATTTTTTATTGTATATGTGGTTTGCTACATTTTTAGCGAGAAGATTTGCCAACTCATAATATTAAAAATTTGTTTCCTTAACTTAAGCAAAATTTTCTTTTATCTGTTGGCAATTATTTGTTATGTATGTTGACTTATCCCAGATGCGAGAACTACGAAATAGAGCTTGGGAGGAAATGGAAACCTATAGTAACAGAGCCTCAAGACAGGACAAGGGTAATCAGGTTTATACATAGAGCGAACCGGATCACCCACCAGGTTTTAACTTAGCCAACATAGGCCAAAGGATTTTAGGATCACCAGAAGCCATTATAGAAACAGATGGTTCCTGGGACAAAAAGACTAAAGCGGCAGGGATGGCTTGGGTTCTGAAAGGCCAACACCCTCCTACACACCCAGGAGAGAATAACGAGTGCATCATAGGAGGAGAAGCTTATGGGACGGCCACTTCGGCTCTACATTCAGAGGCCAAAGCGTGTCTCCAAGCAATTGAATGGGCAATCAGTCAACAACTACACCAAGTCCAATTCCAAACTGACTCGACAAAGCTGGTAAACCTTCTACGTACAAAAGCTCCACCAACAATAACGATAAAATGGACCCTGAAAGCAATCCATTTGAAAGCAAAAGACTTTAACTGGTGTAGCATCTTGAAGGTGCAGCGTCAGGAAGTTCATCAAGCCCACAGGATAGCTAATGTTTGTCGCCATAATTTAATTGATTTTCATTCTTAGTACTAGTTTACAGTTTAGCAGGTGTCAAAAAAAAAAAAGAATAATCCCAATTTCTATGCTTTTATATACCGAAATTTAAGAACCTCTTCAACATAATTTAGGCATATGCAACGTAATTAAAGGAAAAAGTTGATTAAGCGAGATTTTATTTAATTTGATATAATCTCATAGTCTGAAATTAAAGAGATTTGTTTCCTTAACTTAAGCAAGATTTTTTTTTATCTTTTGGCAATTATTTGTTATGGAAAATAATAATCCCTATTTCTATGCGATTATATACCGAACTTTAAAAACTTCTTCAACATAATTTAGGCATATGCAACGTATTTAAAGGGAAAGGTTTTTTGAGCGAGAATTTATTTTATTTGATATAATCCCTGATTTCAGGCTAGTTTAACCGAAATTAAAGAGATTCTTTAGCCTTATTTTAGGCACATCCTAGTTTAATTCTCCTTAATTAAAGGGACATCCATATTGATTAAAAAGAAATGATGTGAAGATGCTACGTGGCTCTTAGATGGCTAGAATTCACGAATTGCTTTCAAAACATCCTGCTTACGACACGTGTCCAAATTCATTTTGTTTTAGTGTATTATATAGATGTTGAACACCATTTTAAACTAAACATCTTTGTCAAAAATGTTTTCTTATCACAAATGAATCATCCCAGTCCCAAGCCTACTTGAACACCGTAAAGAGGATCATTTTAAACTGAATATCATAATAAAAAAAAATATCACGAACCACAACCAACCATCTCACAACCGAACCTACTTGAACACCATAAATAAATTGAACATCATTATGAATTTTTTTTCCTTTTTTGACACCATTTTAAGAAAGCGTTCTGACTCCTTCAATATATTTATTTTTGTATGATTAACACCTTTTCTTTTTTAGGGATGTATGATTAACATATTAAGGGAGGCTTTGCTCTTTGTCAATTATTGACATCAGAGAGTATGTATTATACACCTTGTTGTACCATGAGCATAGTACATCCAAGTCTATTTGAGCAACAAAAATAGTCTTAGGGGTACCATGCCCATGATATAGCTAGCCCTATCTATTTGAGCTAAAAAAAGTATTGGGTGTACCATGCTCATAGTTCACACAGGTGTATAATAAAAATTGATTAATGAGTTTTACTCGGTATTGTTTTTGAGAATTTATATAAAATATAATTGATAGGATTTAGTCGTATCACCTAATCAAAGATAAACCTACATTCCTCTAACTATGGTAGTCAATGGAAGCAGGGTCGAATCCACAGGGAGACAGAGTTTCTAAATTAATATTCAATCAATCAGCTACTTCAGATGAAATCAGAGAAGAATTAACTGAACTAAAGATTAAACTAAGGAAGACAAATTAAATCGAGGAATTGACTATGGACTAAAAACCTAGGGTATTAGGTCGGTCCACCATGCTTATACCAAATCAAATAGGGTCAACTACTATCAAAACCTAAGTCAAGAGTCGGGGGATTAGAGCATGTGTTGAGCTACGGTTAAGACTCAACGCTCATAGTTCAACATACGCCACATGTTCCCTAACGTAATCAGAACTACTGATGTGTCCTAGGCCTCTAGTCGTAAGACGGATCTGTGCAAACAACTATTAACCACAAGCAATCAATGAAATTGTACACTGACATTAATTACTCAATACGAACAAACCACATCACATTCACCCTAATCAAGCCCTAGAAATTGATAGAAATCTAAATCACAATCATGGTATAAACATGGCTTTCCTATCTAACACCCTAGAAAGAGAACTACTCACTCATAATCGAATTAACGATAACAAATCTAATATGAAACCCTAATAATTGTATCATGAATGATTAAATACTTAAACTAAGCAATTAAGAATAATAAAAGAGATTAGAGTAGAGAATAATACCAATTGACGGAAAGCAAGAACTTTTATTGAAATCGAATAGGTTCAATCACCTTTAACCTAATCTAAAGTGTTTAAACTAGGCTAAGAACTAGGAGAAATAAAACTAGAGTTTAAAGCTGTAAAAAGGATGTCTCTAGAATAATGAGGAAAAGGTATATATAATACCCCCAAAGTCTAACTAATTTCGGAATTAAAAGACGAAAAAATGCGTTTGCGGGCAAGGGACCTGATCGGGCCAAAGGCCACCCGATCGGGCCCATAGTAAGCTTTTTCAACTCTTGTGTTTTTCTTGATCTGCACGCACTCAGCAGCAAAGGCGAGAAATGGGCTTCCACCCGATCACAGGCCCGATCGGGTGGTGGATCGGGTGCAAGGAGGGGAGGCCCAGCTGGATTCCTCATACAGCGCACAAACAGCAGCACTCAAATGAAGTTAAGGCCTGCCCGATCGGGTGGGCTTGGCCCGATCGGGTGGCGAGCTTCCAAGCCCAGCCTGGATTCTTCATACGCACAGCAACATCAAACGACACTTGGGCCAGCCACCCGATCGGGTCGGGCAGCGGGTGCCTGATCGAGTCTGGGCACTTGTCTTCTCGCCCGATCTGGTCGGGCAATGCTTGCCCGATCGGGTCCGCAACTTTTGTATCCGATCAATATATCTTCGCCCGATCGGGCCATTTTTGCCCGATCAGAGCACGAAAAACTCCTTTTTGACTCTTTGGCTCTCAATTCTTCACGTTTAGAGGTCTTGGGACCTCCTAAACCACCCATAAAGCTCGTGAGCCATCCTATGTGCCTCGTAACATCTCGTAAAGCCGTTGTTGCTCCCATATAGCTCGGAAACAAGGAGAAAACTCCCTAAAACCTGCAATTCAACACTAAAACACATAACCACAACTATATACGATAGTTAGCATAAAATAGCTCCCAAGAGCTCCAATGACTCGCAAATTAGCTTGTAAATAAGGGAGAAAACTCTATATAAATACGTGATATCAATAATGTTAACAACATTAATCACTAGATTAACTGCTGCTCATGACAGGTCTAAAATATGTCCTCTTGTTCTTTGTAAATACTACATATTTCTTTTTGACAATATTCATAAACGTTTTTTTGGAGCAAACAATATTTATACAATAGGTCGATGGTGCACACAGAAGCATGAAGAGGAAGCTGCGCACGGGTCTTCAATGAACATCACCCGATGAACATGAACAATTACCCAATGAACATCAGTTGGACAACACCCAATGAACATCACCCAATGAACAGACTCCAAAATTGATTTGCCATGTTTTCACAATTTTTTAAAAATTTGAAAACATTACCCAATGAACATCAGTTTAAGTCAAAAGAACACTAAGTTCACACGCAAAAAACAATAATTAGTTCTCCAATGAACAAGACTCCAAAATTGATTTGACATGAAAATTTTCAAATTTTTGAAAATTTGAAAACGTCAACCAATGAACATCAGTTTATATTAAAAAAAACACTAAGTTCATTCAAATGAACATATAATTAAATCAAAAGAACATTTCCAATTCTTAAATATGATTCAAACTTTTAAAATTTTGAAATATATAACCATAAAGCAATGTACATTAAGTTCAGTTAAAAGAACGTCTACATTTCACATAAAAGAACATCAAATCAAATTAAAAACACATTTGGGCTACGGTTCCCCATCAATTCTATGTTCGACTTTGGTTGCCGCCACAACTTCCATCCCCAAAAACCATATTTTGATTGCGCTCAACTATATCAACTGTACTTGAACTGGCGTGCTTAATACATAAGGAGTTAAGGACTAGTAGAGGCAGTAGAGGTCCTTCACCATGAAGATTGTATGCTTTCCTTTTCACTCAACAATGAAAGATTGGGCGGGGTCGGTTAATTGTGTGATGACCTTTTTCCCTCAGGCAAGCTCTCTCCCTTGTCTTCTAGAAAGAAGAAGTCTGCTGTCAGATGTTATGAAAGTAAGGCGATCCCCGAAAGCGAAGAAATGAAATCAAAACGCTGGGCACATGCTTTTCAGTACTGATTCGTATGGAATTAACACGATTCGGCTACCAAATTCTTGGTGGAGGTGGAAAGGTTCGCGTATTTGCGATCTCATCCTCGCTGACGCAGGCTTGTCTTTAGCCTTTCCATATAATTACTAAGACCACCCGGAACTCATGAGAGCTTACGAGCTTGGGGTAGGCTTGTGATGAGACCTACCTGTGTTTCGGGTTTTTATACGGGGTTGCACTCAATAGTCAATCAATTCGTTTTTCCGTAGATTGATGTTTTGTATCTGCCAAAAAAGGAATTTCGCCTAAAGCACACAAGGAAAAGAATGGCATCCCGGGAAAATGGCTGAATCCGACTCTGAGATGATTTGGAATGCGATGGCAGAGAGTCCGTAGTACCCGAAGCACTGGAGTGATGGGAGTAAAAAGATCCCCCCGGGGGATGACCTTGAAAATAGGTGATTCGCCCTCATTTGATTTCCTTTCGGAAATTGAACGGGCGTTGGCCCACCTAAACCGACCAAGAAAACGGCTTTAGTGACTAATTTTTAAATATGATTTAAATTTTTGAATTTCGAAATATATAACCTTAAAGCAATGAACATCAAATTTAGTTACAAGAACATTTATTTGAACATCAAATCAAATCAAAAAAAACATTTTTACAATTTTTGAAAATTTGAAAATTTTCATGTCAAATTTAAAAATCGAACTGATGTTTTTTTGATTTAACTTATTGTTCTTTTTGTGTAAATTTAGTGTTATTTTAACATAAACTAATGTTCATTGGGTGACGTTTTCAAATTTTTAAAAATGTGAAAACATGTCAAATTAATTTTGGAGTCTATTTATTGGGTAATGTCCAACAGATATTCATTGGGTGATATTCATTGGGTGATATTCATTAAATAATATTCATTATTGATCTGTGAGCAACTTGCTCTTCGTGATTCCGGGTGCATCATAGAATTTGCCATATTTATAAATGTGACTTAGCAAGGGAGTAATTGACCAAAAAAAAGAGGATGAAGAAGTGAACACACTATTTAAAATAGTTATAAAACAATGGTGGAAAGAGGAGAGATTACATTTTTTATTCTTCATGTAAATGTGACAGAAGCAACTCTGCGGACTACTTGAATTCTATTCCGCAGAGGTAAAATAAAGAGAAAATCATTAATCACACCCGCTAGGATGCATATAATTTCCACAACCATCTCCTTTGGAGCAAATCCCCTAACTTCCCATGACAAAAAAAAAAAAGATGCACAATTCTTTCAGTGAGACGAGAAAACATGTGAGGCTTCGTTCATAGAGAAACTGCGATAATCCAACATTCTGGCATAAAAAGATTTAGTCCTTGTACTTCAACTCAGACTTCAAGAAGCCAGGCATGTCATATGAAGATGAAAACTTCTCGACGTCAGCCTTAAGTTCTTCAATGTCTTTGTTGTTCACCAAACCTTTGTTGAAGTCCTTAAGGAGCTTACCATGCTCCTTTTGGATACTCAAAGTGATGGTCACCGCCCTATGGAGGAACTCGCCTATCTGCTCAAAATCCTTCTCCACCAACCCTCTTGAAGTCATTGCAGGAGCACCTGTCAAAAACAATTTTATTTCACCCATCAATATCTAGCTGGAGCGAGACTAACCGGAAATTTAAGAACCGATGATGAGGGATTCCAATCTCTGAGTTTGGACATTCTCTCAATCTTGGGGATATGTTACTTGGACTCTACAATTTGACACAAATCCCCTGAGTTGAAATGTGGACATCCAATATGGATGTGAACACTTCAACGCTCCATTTTAGGACAAAATCATAGAAATTTTCCATAATTTAACCAAGTCGGATGCTAGGGCACATACTCTAGTCTGACATAAGTGAGTCCAAGTAACAGATTATAAGTCAAAGTCGGGAGTATTTTCAAATATACTATATCTCAGTCAAAAGATGCAGCCGGGTAGAATGACCATGGACACATGGTATATGCTTACCTAACAGATAATAATTTCATAACGTGGTAGGAAAACCTAAGACAATCTTAGCCAGAAAAAAGATTAAATGTATTGCATTTGCACCATGACTCTTTTTTGCTACTCAAGTCAAATGATCCATTACTAGATAAATGTTACACTCAATTTTTAAACTTTATATTGCAACCAGTAATAAAATCTTGGAAGAAAATCCATACCAATGCGTACACCTCCAGGAGCCAAAGCACTGCTGTCGCCAAACACAGCGTTCTTGTTAACAGTGATGTTGCAAAGATCGCAAAGCTTCTCCACCTTGTTTCCTGCCAAAACGTATGCAACAAGATCAATGCTTCAAAACTCTACTTAATGTTCTAAACCAGCATGTTAGACAAAGAAGCAACTCAAAATTACACGCTAATTTTCTTACCTGTCAATCCAAGAGGACGAAGATCCCAGAGAACAAGGTGATTCTCAGTTCCGCCAGTAACAATGCTGTATCCTTTGCTCATCAGATAGTTACCAATAGCAACAGCGTTTGCCCTAACTTGCTTGGCATATACCTTGAACCCAGGAGACATGGCTTGCTTCAGGGCAACAGCCAAAGCACCGATTTGGTGATTGTGAGGACCGCCCTGAAGAGACGGGAAAACAGCAAAGTTGATCCGGTCCTCAAAGTCATACACGGCATCCTCAGGTTGGCCTTTCTTTGGTGGTTTTGGGCCTTTACGGTAGAAAATCATACCAGCCCTTGGACCCCTAAGACTCTTGTGAGTAGTGGTGGTGACAATGTCACAGTATTCAAAGGGACTTGCAGCTTCCTGCAATCAATACAGCAACGGAAACTGTCAGAATTCAGCTGCCTAAAGTATTACTTTTATAGTACCAATCACCAAGCATTCCAAATCTCTCTTAACAAATAAATCATCAATATTAACATCTTAATACACAGAAGTATCAATGAAGCATTCCATATAACACTGTAATGAACAAAGCTTCCTACACACAAACATCAATCACCTAGACCCACGGCTACAAATGCTTAAAACTTACACAACGACATGCTAACCAGGAGCGAAAATCAAACAAATTAGACCCTCTACTCTTCTTTCTCACTCTACACTTTGCACCATACCCCCGGGCGTATGGTGCACCCTCTCAGATTCTCCATCCATGTGGCTCATATGATGTAAGAAAACGTAAGAGGGTGCACCATATACTCGTATGCATGGTGATTGGTGAATGCTCTCTACTTATGCTAATATCATTCCCTCAATGAGACACTTTTAAGAATAAAAAAAGTATACAAAATACAAGATTGCATCTTCATGATAACCCAAAAAAAAACCACTGATATTACAGATCCAAGAAACTCATTCATCAAACAAAAACAACAAATCATAACCAACAGGTAGATCTACAATCCACAATTTAGATAAACCTCATGCAAAACCGACAGAGACCCAGATCTAAAAATCGAATCTTTTCACGAACCCAGATCAAACATAATCAAAATAGAATTATTTCTATTTAAAAAAATCAGACAAGATAAAGATGAAAGGAAAAAAGAATAAAAAACCTGAGCAGCAACAAGGCCACTGATATGAGCCATATCACAGAGCAAAAGAGCACCACACTTATCAGCAATAGCTCTAAAACGAGCATAATCCCAATCCCTAGGGTAAGCACTACCACCACAAATAATCATCTTAGGTCTAAAATCCAAAGCTTTCTCCTCAAGCTTATCATAATCAATATACCCAGTTTGAAAATTAACCTTATAAGGCAAACTCTCAAAGTAAATAGAGGTAGCAGAAATCTTTTTACCACCAGAAGTGTAATAGCCATGAGTTAAATGACCACCAGAAGGGAGATCAAGACCCATAATCCTATCATGTGGGTTTAAAACAGCAGTATAAGCAGCAAAATTAGCAGGGCTACCAGAATAAGGTTGAACATTAACACCCCATCTTTCAGGGTCAAGACGGTAACATTGAAGTGCCCTTGATCTACAAAGGTTTTCAATAACATCAATGTGTTCATTACCACCATAATAACGGTTTCCAGGCATACCCTCTGAGTATTTGTTGGTGAGTGCACTACCTAAGGCTTGAATGACTGCAAATGATGTGAAGTTTTCAGATGCGATGAGTTCAATGCCTGTGCATTGACGACGCTTCTCTTTCTCGATGAGATCGTGGATTTCTGGGTCGATCTCTTCAAGAGAAGTGTTTCCCCATGCGTTTACGGGATCCATGGCGGAAACAGGAGGAAGATGGTTTGCAGAGGAAGAGAAAGATGGGAGAGAAGAAGGGATGCGCACAAGGTGTTTGATGAAATGCGGATGAGATTTTAAGGAGGAAATTGATGGGGGTGGAATTACTCTTATGTCCTTGTGGGATAGTGAGATTTGGTGCATCATTTTTTTATTAAAAATAAATTTAAATTGGGTTGTTGTTGTTGATCCTTGTTGACTGTTGTTTGGTGGGGAGAGGGAGGTGGAAGATGGAGAGAGAGTGAAGGTGAAGGAGGAGGTGATTTTGGATCTGAGATAAATGAATGGGTGATGTGTGATGTCAAGTGTCGACACAATACCTTTTTTTTTAATTTCTTGTTTTTTGGAATAAAATTATGTTTCTTTGGGCCCTTTTGTGCTTTGTGGAGTTTCCTTGCCCACAACTTTTAAAAGTTTTGGGTCGGGTTAAATTTCAACAAGTCTATTTAAATCTTCTTTTTAACTACTAATACTCCCTTCGCGCAAATTCTATTATACACACGTCTAGGGATGGCAAAATGGGCGGGCGGGTGCGGGACCCCCTCCCCCATACCCATACCCACCTAAATTTTCATACCCACCACCTACTCACCACCCATGGTGGGTAAATATCTCATACTCACGCCTGCCCACGTGGGTATGACCCCAAAACCATCCCCACCTCCACCACCCACCTGGGTTTACCCGCCCCATACCCGCCTGTTACTCGCCCGTTACCTGCGAACATTTAATTCATTTTATGCTTTTTAGCAAGCCAATTTCAGCTAAAAGCCCAAAATCATCAACCCAAAAAGTTCCTGCCATCATCTATAATGAAAAGGCAGTAAGTGAGTAAGGCAATAAAGCAGTAAGGGAGTAATTAGTAATTACAAATCATTAAATTGTAATTTGTATAGCTTTAATTTTAAAAAAAAATTAAAATGATGGGTGGGTTTTGGACTTTTGGATTATATGGTAAAAATAAAATTTCTAAAAATTAAAATAGGTGGGTATTGGGCGGGCGGATGCGGGGCGATTTTACTCTCATACCCACCACCTACCCACTACCCATGGCGGGTAGAGTTTTTCATACCCATACCCACCCACCACCCACTAAACCTATACCCATCCCCGCCCCAACTGGGACGGATGCGGTGCGAAACCCACCAAATTTTACCCGCCTGCCATCCCTACACACGCCATCACTATGCGCATGGTGCGCTCGAATGAACCTTTAGTTCATTCGCAATGAACACCACAGAACTAGAGTTTTTTTTTTCCTTTGTAATTCTCATTAATGAACATCATTTTATATGCAATGAACATCGACAAATGACCCCAGATTTTTTTTTCTCTCCTCTATATTTTGAATTCATTTGCCCAACATTTTCCCGCTTCTTTTCTCAACCATCTATTTTCTCCTTAAAAATGTTCATTTTAGATGTTCAAGATGTTCATTTATTCATATCAAATGTTCATTGTAAAATCAAATAAAATTTCAATTAAAAGTTAAAAAAGTAATATATTTTTTGTAAATCAACTTATTTTCGAATAAGTGATATGCAATGTTTGAACAATTTTTTGTACATAATCCCAATGTTCATTGCTTTGAACTAGATGCTCAGTTTTTGATAACCAATGTTCATTGTAATCAAACTAAAAAAAGTATTAATCACATTTCATTAACACATGTCTTTTTTAAACATAATCCCCATGTTTATTATGGGTATGATAGATGTTCATTTATCTACAAACAATGTTCATTGAAAGAATAACGTTAACAAATAATGTTTCCCAATAAACGTAGACATATTTTTTAAAAATATAATAGTAATCTTCATTATGGGTTCTCAAGTTGTTCGTTTATTTACATCCAATGTTCATTGTACAATATAATTAACAAGGGAAATGAGGTAATTTTTAAATGAACACCTGGTTGGCCACAATGAACTGTGTTATGAAAAAAAACGAACATATGGTTATTTACATTTTGAAACCATTTCATTTGAACATGTCAACATAATACTTATGTTTTAAACATAATAACCATAAATTAATGAATTACATAAAAACACTTAGTTTCCTATTTTTCAAGAATGACGCTTCTCTTCTCTTCGACTTCTTCATCATCACCAATGCGCGTCTTCTTCATCAACACAAATGGTGCTTCTTCTTCATCTTTTTGTTTCCTATTTTTCAAGAAAATAAACATAAATTAGTGAATTACATAAAAACACTTAGTTTAAAATTTAAAAAAAATAGTAAAAATAAAAAAAATAATGAAAGGGTAAATAAGAACAGACCAATTAGAATGTTCATCGAAAAAACTGTCATAGGTTCATCCTAAAACAGATACAGGTTCATCCCAAAAAACTAAAAGGTTAATCCAAAAAAATGAAAAGGTTCATTCTAAAACTGACATAGGTCTATTGATTTTTTAAAAAATAACAAAAAAGTTACCCAAAAAATCACTAAAAAATTACCTAAAATTACGTGAAATTACCTAAAACAAAAACAGAAGTTCATCAATTTTAAAAAGCAAAAGGTTTTCAAAAACTTACCAAAACAAAAATGTCAAAGGTTCAAAAATACCAAAAATTTTCAAAAAAAAAGACTTTTATTTCTTCTAAAAAATACCAAAATTACCAGCAAAAACAATGATTTTTAAGAAAAGCAAAAAAATAGAAGAGGTTCATCTGGGAAAAAATGAGGTTCATCCTAAAAACAAGAATGTTCATCGAAAAAGCATTTTTAGTTAAAAAAAATGAATAATGAACCAAAAATTAGCATAAATTACCAAATAAAAAATGAACATAAATTAACACAATGAACATAAATTAACATAAATATACTTCATTGCTCATTACCCAAATCAACATAAATTACCAAAAAAAAAAAACCAAAAATTCACACAATGAACAATGAACCAAAAACTAACAATGAACAATGAAACAAAAATTAGCGAAATGGACAATGAACCAAAAATTTACACAACGAATAATGAACCAAAATTAACATAATGAGCAATGAAAAATATATACAAAAGCAATGAATAATATACACAAAATTACCTAAAAACGAAAGTTTATTTTCAAAAAGCTGACATAGGTTCATCCTGAAAAACTATAAGGTTCATCCTAAAACTAACATAGGCTCATTAATTTTTAAAAAATAACCAAAAAATTACCAAAAATTACGGAAAAACTAACAAAAATTACCAAAAAAAAGATTCCCAAAATAATAATAAAAAAATTGCCAAAAATTACCAAAACAAACATTACCCAAAAAAATACCAAAAAAACAAAAGTTTAGTCTTCAAAATCGTCATAGGGTTCATCGATTTTTGTCTTGAAAAAACTGTTGTCATGACTAAGATTCATCGAAAAAACTAGAAGGTTCATTTTTAGTTTTTGAAAATAAGAAGGTTCATTTTAGTATTAGGAGGTCCATTTTAGGAGGAACTTTTTAGTTTTTGAACTCGGTTCATCCTAAAAACTAAAAGGTTCATCCTAAAATTGAACTCGGTTCATCCAAAAAAAAGGTTCATCCTAAAAATGTTTATAAATGAACAAAAAAAACAATAATTTTTATTAAAAACCTTACTTGGAGCCTTCATCTTTTTCAATTGCATGTGTCTTGACTTCTTCATCATCTTTACTAATGGCGGATCTTCTTCATCCCTTCGTTTCCTAATTTTGAAGAAAATAAACATAAATCAACATTTAATTTAACAAAAAATGTTTAAAATAAAAAAATTGAAGCAAGAACGCAACCAAAATGGCTTTTTGTGAGGTGAAATACCGAAAAAATGGTGAATTGGAGGATGAGAAAATGGTGTTTGAAGGTGAGAAAAAATGGTGATTGAAGGTGAGGAGAAAATGGGATGAAGTTGAGGAGAAAATGGGATGAAGGTGAGGAGCTTTTAGAGAGAGAGAGAGAATGGGAGGAGAGAGATTGAAGGAGGAGAGAGAAAGTCAGTTTTGAGTGAAGAGGGAAATAATGAAAGAGAGGAGGTTTATTGGGAAGGTGAAAATGTTTTGGTTATTTAAATAAACTGACAGAGGAGAGAGAAGGTGTGTTTTCCGTGTTCATCAGAAATGAACTGAAGGTTCATTACAAATGAACTGAAGGTTTGGTTATTTTTAAAAAACAAAACTGATTTCCGTGTTATTAGAAAGAACTGAAGGTTCATTTGAGCGCATCATGCTCATGGTGGTGGCGTGTGCATCATATACTTATTGCTGCCTTCGGTTCTAAAAGATTGTTATATTTGTATTTTTACGGTTATTAATGTAAAACTTTAATCGTTTTTATCTCTCATTACATATTGTAAAAATTATAAAACTTAGATATTAATATCTATTATATAAGTGAAGAGGTGGGGGTGGACACCAAAAAGAAAAAAAGGAAAAATAAATAAAAGAAATTAATGAGTTTATTAAGTAATTAAGTTTTATTTCCAAATTTAGCCATCAGATTTTGAATAAAAGATGTTCAAAACTTCTAACTAAAATATCTAAAAACCTACAAAGTAAAAAAAATTAAAAAATATCAACGATTATATTTTCTTGAGATCTATAGATAGACATCACTTTGCTATACTTTTATATACTTTTGAATTTTTTTTATTTTGAATACATGAGTAATTGATCTATTATATAAGTGAAGAGGTGGGGGTGGACACCAAAAAGAAAAAAAGAAAAATAAATAAAATAAATTATTGAGTTTATTAAGTAATTAAGTTTTATTTCCAAATTTAGCCATCAGATTTTGAATAAAAGATGTTCAAAACTTCTAACTAAAATATCTAAAAACCTACAAAGTAAAAAAAAATTTAAAAAATATCAACGATTATATTTTCTTGAGATCTATAGATAGACATCCACTTTGCTATATTTTTATATACTTTTGAAATTTTTTATTTTGAAATACATGAGTAATTGATCTCTATTATATAAGTGAAGAGGTGAGGTGGACACCAAAAATAAGAAAAGAAAGAAAGATTTTTATTAAATGAAGAAAGTTAATGCTCCTATCATTAACTTAGGGCCTGTTCTGTTCAGCTTATTTTCAGTTCAGTTCAGTTCAGTTCAGTTCAGCTCTAATAAGTTCAGTTCAGCTCTAATAAGTTCAGTTCAGTTCAGTTCAGTTCAGTTCAGCTCCAATAAGTTCAGTTCAGTTCAGTTTAGTTCAGTTCAGCTCCAATAAGTTCAGTTCAGTTCAGTTCAGCTCCAATAAGTTCAGTTCAGTTCAGCTCCATTCATTATTTAACCATTTTGTTTAATATATTATTATTGGTCTAATTTATTTTACTTTTTATTATGGTTATTATTATTATTATTATTATTATTTTTATATATTATTATTATTTTTATATATTATTATTATTTTTATATATTATTTTGTTATTATATATTTACTCATTATTATTATGACTGAGCAAGGTTTGGGTTGGTGTGCGATTTAACCAAATTTCATATCAATATGAGTATTCTAATTTGCAATTACTGTTTTATTTTACCGACTAAATATTCACTATTACATTATACAAGTAAACTACAAAAAATTAGAAGATATAAAAAAATTACAAAGTTGCTAATAATACTGCAGTACTATTTATAGTACAACATTGTCGTTGCGTTGCTTATTAAATATACTTTGGCGGTTTGTGGTGGGGTTTGGCGTATCTCTATCATAGATCAACCCACCACAAATCGCGGTTTGGTTAAAATGAAGCACACATCAACCCATGTTTTAAGCTAATTATTATAATGGTAATATTAATTTACTTCTTACACGTTATTGTTATTATATCATCATCATCATCATCATCATCATCAAGTATTAATATATTAATACTAATAATAGTAATTACTCATTATTAATTATTATTATTATTTTCAGTAATTATTATTTATAAATTAATTTATCATTATTATTATTATTTATTTATTTATGATATCATTTAATAACATTAAAAATAATACTATTATTATTCATTTGATATTATTCTAAATTATTAGTTTAACTATTAGTACTTAGAATTATTATTACTTATTATTGAATATTCATAATAATTATTATTTACTTATTATTTATATATTTGTTACAATTTAATTCAACAATTCAGTTCAGTTCAGTTCAGCTCCAATAAGTTCAGTTCAGTTCAGTTTAGCTCTAATAAGTTCAGTTCAGCTCTAATAAATTCAGTTCAGTTCAGTTCAGCTCTAATAAGTTCAGTTCAGTTCAGTTCAGTTCAGTTCAGCTCCAATAAGTTCAGTTCAGTTCAGTTCAGTTCAGCTAGAATTAGCCGAAGAGAACAGGCCCTTAGTAAGATAAGTTTTTTTTACATCTTTTATTTTTAATTGTAGCCATTTATTTCAAATTAATTTCTTTTGGGTGATAAATCATCCAACTTTTTTTTTATAATTGTTTATTTATTTCATTTTCACTCTCTTACTCCTTCTCCCTCTCACCCGACATATTCCATTAATTATTTTGGTAGATTTTTTTTCTCTTTTTCGGCATTTTAATTTCAGATCATAATTGATAATCTATTCTCTAAATTTATTACTCATTTGTTAATGTATTTTTATATTATTTCACTCTGTAAAGTCTTTGGAGGTTACAGTTATACCCCTCGAAAAAATAAAATAACTAAAATTTAACGATTATTTGTTTAAAACAAGAAGAAAAAAAATACACTTCACTAGAGAAATTTACTTTTTACGGTTGTCAATGAAAAGTTATAAAAGTTTATATCTCTAATTGTGTATTTGTAAAAATTATAAAACCTAGATATTAATATATTATATATCAAGAGGAATGTAACAAGATCCCACATGATGATATTTTTTCTTATGTATAAGTCATAAACGATGGTCAAAGTGACATATGTGAATAGTGTAAAATGTTAAAACGTATCAATTATTAGAAATGGAGGTAGTATATTAGAGACACGACATGTGTAAAATAGAGGAATTATTTTGTTGTAAAAATAGATATATCTAGTTAAAATAATTTAAATTACATATAGTTGGAACTTTCAATGAGAGTCGTATCGATTATACGATTACAGTTTTATTATGGAAAATCCAACCTATAAAAGGACTCGCCTCTCGTGGAGGTCTGTAAAAAAATCTAATCATAATTACCTTAATGCTCTGTTTGAGAATGGACATTTCATTTGAAATTCTAGAATTGAGTGAAATGAAGTGTTTGGGTAGTTGTGGAATCTGGAAATAGAATTGGATCAATTTCGCCCATGTGTTAGAACATGCCAAAGGTTAGAATTCTGAAATACCTTCTAAACCATTGTCGTTCATTTGCAATTATTCTCTTTCTCTCACTTGCTCATAATTTGACGCCTCATGCCTCTTCTTCCCTAACTCACTCCCCCCCCCTAATTTCTAGGGATTTTCCCTCCTACTCTACACTTTTCTCCATAACTTGTCGTGTTGAAGCTCGGTTCTTTCTCTTCATTCTTGACCAGGCGCCATATCCGTGTCTCTCATATATTATTTTAGATCTCATCAAACTTAAGTATAATCTTCACAACGTAAATATAAATTATGCGAGATTAGCCTTCCGGTTGTCTTACAACAACAACACGTAGACATCTTTAGATAAACATAGATTATATGTTGGAGGAGGGTTGTCGAAGAATCTTATAGAGTGCCGCTGACGAGATAGTGAAGTATCTTGTACTTTCTCTTGCGAGACTTGTATAATGCTTCTTCCGCCATTGTTATTAAACCTCGGATGTATTATGAGAAGAGAGAGACGGCGATGGGTAAGATGGGGAAACGGTGGAGGTGGAAGAGAGCAAGAGCATAATACTAATTTTCAAAATTTATGTGAACTGGACTTCGATTTAGAAGGTTGCTAAGGGACCGTTCAGTATCATTGTGGTTTTCTGTTTTTTGGTTTTTTAATTTTCAAAGTCATATGATATATGTCCTATAGTGAATTCAAAATAGTCAAATTTATTGGGAACATGATGATTCTGAAAAGTGACAACTAAAAAGTGAAAACCACTTTTTCTGGTTTTATGTTTTTAGTTTTCAAAAAAACTGAATCTGAAAACAAAATTGATAACGAACAGGCTCTAAGTGAAAACGAAATCCCAGCCACTTCCTAAACAACATATTAAATTTGGAAATATGGATCTAATATTCCTAACTTTTACCAAACAATGGAATTGCATTTGAAAGTTAAGATTTCAATTTCTAGATTTGAAATCATGGAATAGAATGAATTCCATGTTCTCAAACGCTGCCTAAAGTTTATTCGATTCAAGTTGTCCAATATCTGAAAATTTAGTTATGTAAGTATCGATGCAATTGATAATAGTAAATTTATATTATTTTTCACAACTCGCTAAAATTCCTTAGCAAACCTATTGTTTTTACCCATCAATTATAGCCATCTCAAAGTATTTTTCAGCACCAAATATAAAAAATTTAGTTTAGTAATTAATGGTAGAATTTTCATTAAAAATATATTTAGAATATGTTTCACCAATACTCTAAATCTGCAATTCTCAAATTTGTGATCGTTCTAAGTTATTCTCATGATGGTAGTATTACAAATCAATAAACATTTTGAAAAACATTCGATATTTCAATTACAATCATGGTGTAGTAATTCTTGGGTTCATTTTGTACTATTATCTTATTCATCTATTTGCAATGCTAACAATGTTTGTATTTTTTTTATATATACAATGTAGCTAACTTTAGTGATAGTAAAAATGAATACACATAGTTAGTAATAGTAATTCTAAGGAATTCGCTAGCTTTTATTTTTAATAAAATTATATATCTAGTTGTTGAAGAAAAAAACTAATTTCTTGCAGATAGTAGGATTACATGTTTTAGTAAAAAAGTACATTATTTATGGATTTTGTTTGATGTATTTATATTCATTATTTTGCCATAAAATTGAGTTTTCTCTTTTGTCTTGTTGTCTTTATTGAGAGAAAATGGGTTAATTAACTCGTGATATGTGATTAGATGGCTTCCAAATTTCCATAAAAAACGATACACATAAGCTCACAATTTTAATGTCTTAACTCATATCAAATATTATTATTGCCACCGGAAAGTCAATTTTAAAACCTGAACTAACAAACTTTATATTTTATAAGACCTAAAAAAAACTATCCACTCATGATCTCTTGGTGTGGTCTATGTGAAAAGACTAATGCAAGTAGTTTAGTCGAAGAACGATCCTATAATAATTATAAGACTTAAAATGACATGGCAATAAGATATGGTCAGTGACTTAATATATGTACAAATGATATAACTATTCTTTAGTTTTGAAGTAGGTTCTGAAATTTAAGTGTGCTAAGATGATGAGATAGAATTATAGGTAAAAGCAAGTCATTAGCATAATAGTTTCCATTAGACTAAGATGAGTTGTTCACATGGCAACTTGTAAGATCTAATATTGTGGCATATTAATTGGTCATATTGGGAAAGATTGATCTGAAACTATGATAAGCATGTAATATATATAGTTGATTAAAGGAAATTAGAGTGAAAGAAGAGATTTTATAGAACGAAGAACATATAAGAATGAAGAATTTATGAGAAGAAGAATGGAACTCTTGTTTTTGTAATGGTGCATACTCTGAATTCATATTAGAAGAGCTTTAGAAAGAAAAAAATAACACAAAGTCTTGTATGCGGCCCACCACACCAATAACTAACGTTGTGACGGGTCTATTTATTAACCATATAAACTTTTTCACTCTCCAAACTCACCAAAAACTGTCAGTAACCCCTTCCCACTCAGTAACCCCCCTCCAAAATAGCGAGTGACCCACGTCCAAAAAGCGAGTAATCCCCCTCCTCAAAGAGTTAGTAACCTCTAAAATAGTAAGTAATCTCCCAAACATTTAGTAAACCACTTAAAACAATTAGTAACCCACTTAAAACAATTAGTAACCCCCTAAAATAGTTAGTAACCCCCCTAAATAGTCAATGACCCCCAAAACACTTGGTAACCCACTAAAATAGTTGGTAACCCCCTTTAAAATAGTCATTGTGTATGCGCCGCACGGATTAACAATCTTGCGGCAAGCCGCACAAAAGACTTGTTCAAAAGATAATAGTGAATTTATTGAATAATGTAATGTGCAACATATGAGATGCGCAGAGAAGAGATAAAAAAACTACTGAAGAATTTGGTAGTTTAGATGAGAAACGACTGATTATTATAGGATATAATTGGGATGTAATCACGCGATATACATATAATAAAGGAAAAATTGTCAAGAATAAGTCAACCTTTGCGTTGACCGCTTTTAACAAGTCTACCTTAATTTATTCCATTAACAAGTCAACCTTGTAACCACTTTTCTTTTAACAAGTTATTTAACCGGTGACCTGATAAACCTGTAAACCCACTTCTTAATTCCCCACTTTCTTTTGACTTCTTGATTTTTGAAGAATTCTAATATATATTAAATGAACTTCAGAAAAATAAAAAAATTAAACCCACCCCACCCCCACTCCCACCCACTGCCACCCCACCCCCTACCCACTGCCACCCCACCCCCTACCCACTGCCGTCCCTCCTTCCTATTCTGCCATAACTACCTTCCACCCCCACTCCACATATGTCACTCTTCTATTGAATATTTAAATTTATATTTATATTTAACATAACAAAAAAACAAAAAGAACCTCACACCACAGGAGAAGTGAGCAGGAGGTAGTCTGAGAAAGAGTGAGACAGGACAGTGGAGAGGGAAGGGAAGGGAAGGCGGATTGGCGGATGCAGCAGGCTCGGAGAGGGTCCGGCGTAGGCGGCTTCCTCTTCCACTGCTTCTTCTTCAGATACGTCTCGCTCTCCTTTCGCTAATCTGGTTAGCTATAGCTAGATATTTGCAAAATATCAAATTCAACCAACACTAAGAAAACAAAACACCGATTATTAATCAAATTGCACCATTAGTACATCAAAAATTAGACCTTCCATGTCAAATAGTGAATTTAGAATTGAAAGTTAATGTCATTGATTGTCCACTAAATCCAGTTAAAATGTCATGAATCAATTGCGGCAATTAAGAACGTGATTCTGATGATACTGTGAAATTGGTATCATTAGAAGAGATTGAAATAGATATTTATATGGAGAAAGCGAATTGGAGTAAGATATTGGGGGTGAATCGTCCATGAATGAGAAGGGGAAATTGTTGGGACTTAAGCTGCTCTCGACAAGCTCGTCGGCGCTAGTGATGATGCTAGTTAGAGATTCGAATTGTCAGTGGAAACATTCAAACCTAAATGTCTGCTTTCTTGATCTTACACTTTGCATAAACCTTGATTCATCTATTTCTTGCTTCAAATTTATCGCATTTCGGTCCGTTGATTGTGTTTTCTGTCTTTATTTTGGTATTTGCTACAAGAATTTACGAATACTTTGATTTTGGGAATTGATGGATTTTTGAAGGAAGAGGTTGAGCGAGAAATTAGGGAGAGGAGAGAGATGGGGATTGATGGCAGTTGATTTTGGGTGGATGATGAGAGAGAGACAGGGTGGAAGGCGGTGGTGCAGGGGGTCTGATATATGATGGGGGGAGGAAGGAGAGGGGAGGAAGGTTAGTTTTTTTTTTTGTTTTTAAATATAAATTAATTTTTTTAAATATCTAATAAAATAGTGACACGTGTCACTTTAACCTGTTAAGTAGGTTAATAAAAGATAATAGCCGGTTTTGACTTGTTAAAAGAAAAGTGGTTACAAGGTTAACTTGTTAATGGAATAAATTAAGGTAGACTTGTTAAAAGCGGTCAACGCAAAGGTTGACTTATTCCTGACAATTTTTCCTATAATAAATTATTAACATACTTGGGAAAGGACACAAAATTGTTAACCTCCTATTCCCAACAGTATAAAACGGAATCAAATCATATATTATTTGTTAACAAATCAGTTATTAAACATAATATTTTTTCTATAGAAAACTAAATAATGAAGGAAAAATGGAAAATAATAATCCCACATTTGGGCGGTCTTTTCAAAATAATCTCACATTCATTTAATTTCAAGATAATTCCACCTTTGACATACGTCTGCTCAAAATGGGTCTTTTTGACAAATAAAGGTCCATTTTGAGTAGACGTATGACAAAAGTGGGATTGTTTTGAGAAGACGTATGCCAAAGGTGGGATTATTCTGAAATTAAGTGAATGTGGGATTATTTTTATAAGACCGTCCAAAGGTGGGATTATTATTTTCCATTTTTCCAATAATGAATGGCCTTCACAATTGGATGTGCCACATGTGTGCAAATTAATGTTGTGATGACATTTGACATGCCATGTCGGTGAAATGGTTGTGGATTCGACAAATGAGCTAAACAATTTTAGTTTCATATATTAGTATAGATAGATGCTTTTGGATTATTTACTTGGATGTGGTTGAGCATCTTAGGTCAAGTTTGGATCAAATTCTCGAATTAGCTATAATATATCTTTAAAGTTATTATTGTAGCTCGATCTCACTTTATTCTTGGAAGGCAAATTGCTGATAATATCATTCTTGCCTCTGAAATTTATCACAAGCTACTCTAGAAAGAATATTTCTTACATGTCCTTAATTAAGATTGATCTAAGGAAATTATGTGGATCCGGGATGAATCCAACTTTAAGTCCTTTACAACCTTCACACAATTATGATTCACTAAGGGTTCCAAATCAATTTTAGGCCTTCACTCACCTTAAACTTGAAATAAGGGGATAGTATTGAAATAAGGGGATAGTATTGAAATTAAATAAGTAATCTTCACTCACTAATTGTAATAACCTCACTTAGAATTAGATTTCACTCGCCTAACACTAAGGTTCTTGTATTTAGATTCACTCCCTAAAATAATAAAAAGTTTGAAAAGTATGTCCAAATTCACAAACACAAGAAGTCCGAAATTCGTAATTCAATTCACTTGATTTTTATCAATGCTTGAAAGCTTGATTAATTAGCTTAGAAAAGAATTCTAATGGCGAAAATTGTCTTACAAAACGTAGAAAATAAATCCTTAATTCTAGCCACAAAATCAGGATAGATGGAATAATGAAAGATCTCCAAATCCCTACATGTTCATAGTTGAATCTTCACCCCTTGAAAACTCCTTGCTTGCCGCCTAATTTAGCTGATTTTAGGAGAGATTTGCAAGAACTTTTTCCTAAGTACACCTCATTATAGTTCGTTACAACTCAATTACTTGGAGTATAAGGAAACTCTAATTAAACTTCTATAGGATCCGAAACTTTTAAGAATTTTCAGCCCTCACGTGATTATTGCAAATAATTGAAATTCAACTAATTAACTTTAGCTACTTTACTATTTTGAACATTTAAAACTCGCAACTTAAAGAGTTAAAGATAAAACTATGACCTTATTACCTAATAAGGGACTAATGTACGATCAAATTACATTACTTCCCAAGAAAATGCAAAGTACCATCTTTGTAGTAGCACCAAGTTGCTTGATGGCCAAGTAACCATAAACAAGTTCGAGAACACATTCGCACACACACCGAAAAGCATATGATTTCTTAGAATGACATTTTCTTGAAAACATGATGTTTGAATTGAGGTTCCCCAGAAAATTTGTCATCAATTGGGTGATGTGTTGTGTTCAAACTATTAACAATACTATTCTAGTAAATGGTGAAACTACCCCGTCCTTTTTCAGCAAAAAAAGGTCTGACATAAGATGACCCAATTTTCTCATTTCTTAGCATTTCCACTCATGTATTTTTTGGTCATGAAACATGAGTGATGACTTAAAAAAAAAAACATGGCTCCCACTCATGCTCTAAAAAATTACATCCCATGTATTATTGATCATCAACCAAGAAAAAATACATGGGATGATTTAAATCATCAAAAAATACATAAGCGTGGGCCCCACAGCAGTGCATAAAAAACTAATTTTTTTGGCTGACTTCAGATCAAAACGGCGCGTTTTGATCAGGACAGCTGAGACCCAGATCAAAACGCACCGTTTTGATCTGAAGTCAGCCAAAAGAAATTGAAGTATGTCAGCTGGCGCGTCAGGCAAGGAAGCAATTGCACAAGGACACATGGCACTCCACTGCAACTTCCTGCCATATTCACAACGGCTAGAAGCTTTCAATTGAAATTTTGTAACCAATTTTTAATAAAATCTAAAAAGTGAAAAAAAAAAAAAAAATTCACCAACGGTCTTCTTTTTTTGTGCTCTATAAATTGACATCCATTTTGATGTATTTTGACACACTTGAAAATTTTCATTTTCTCTCTTTAAATCTAAAAATTAGAGTAATTGGGTGCAATTTATACAAAAATTGTGAGATTTTCATCATATAGATTGAGGAAAAAAATATTATACAAAAAAAAAAATTAATGATACGAAGTTTAAACTATACGAAATTAATGATTCGATTATTTTTATAAGAATATTCAAGAATGAATGAATTAATTAAACGAATTTAATTAAAAAATTAATTACATGAATATAATTAAAAATTTAATTGAACGAATTTAATTAAAAATTTAATTGAACGGATTTAATTAAAAATTTAATAAAACAAAATTAATTTTTCGTAAAAATATTTCATCACACAATATAATGTCTTTATATATAAATTCAATATTACATTATATAAATGTATGGAAGATAAGAGAGAGAAAGTTGGTGGGGTATGATAAAAAAATAAGAGAGAGAGGGATGTATAATTTTTTGTATGTCTTGAGTGGGAAGCATTTTATGTTTATGTCATGAATGATGATATTTTTTATAAAGAAGAGAGAGAGAAAATGGTAGAGAGAGAGGGATGACAAGTATTTTTATGTCATGAGTGAGAATGGTCTTATTGCCATTGGATGAAATATATGTCTAGATGCCTCAAAGAAGCTTCATTCAAATCTTGGTTTGCATTACCACCCAAGATGCAAGAACGTGCAATCTAGCCAATCTCCTGTTTGCTGATAGGCTGATACATCCTCACTTAATCTCCTAATGCAAGCTTTCACTGAATTTTCTCAAGCCTCTAGGTTGCAAGCAAACCTTGACGCAAGCACTGTGTATTTCTATGGTATACATGATGATTTAAAGGATGAGTTATGTACTAGGGTGGTTATGGTGATGGGCTCTCTTCCTTTCAGATACTTAGGAGTCCCACTATCTCCTAAGACGCTTTCCTATGGTGGTTGTAAGCCTTTGGCTGAGAAATTTTTGGCTAAGTCATGGGCTTTAAATTTTGTTTCATATGTTGGTAGAACTCTTTGGATTAATTAAGTTCACTCTTCCTAGTATGCAAAACTTTTGGTGTCAACTCTTTATTCTATTTAATAAGATTCTTAAGGAAGTCGAACAATTCTGTAGAATCTTTCTATGATATGGGGACGTTGATCCATCTAAAAGAGCTCAGGTTTCTTATGGACGCCTTTGTAAACCCAGGATAGTAGGGGGTTTGAATGTGATAAATGTCGTATATTGTAACAAAGTGCGGTCAATAAGGTCTTATGGGATATTCCTTCTACAACAACAACAACTAAGCCTATTCCCAAAGTGATTTGGGGTCGGCTAACATGAATCGTCAACTGAAACCGTGGCCAAAGGAGATAGCATCGACAAGAGTGATAAAAAGTTTTGAAAGGGTTTAAGTTTTAAGAATTTTTTAAAAGAAAGTTTTTGAAAACAAGGTTTACACCAAAAAGTTTTGAAATAGGTTTTCAAAAGGTTTTAATACCAACACAATTGAGAAAAACAAATAAATGCAGTAATCACATCCCTTCCTCCACATGGATACTGCCCCTCCACCCACTTCTATCCAACGTCATGCTCTCCTCAATCCCAAGTAGCCTCATATCACTTTCAATTACCTTCATCCAAGTCATCTTAGGTCTTCCCCTACCCCTTACAATTTGGTTACTCCTCCACTCTTCAATTATTCTCACCGGTGTATCACCTGATCTCTTTTTCACATGACCGAACCATCTTAACCGATTCTCCCTCATCTTTTCTTCAATGGATGCAACTCCAACTTTTTCCCGAATCACCTCATTTCTTAATCGGTCCTTCCTTGTGTGGCCACACATCCACCGCAGCATATGCATCTCCGCCACGTTGATCTTATGAACGTGGCATTGTTTCACCGCCCAACATTCGGTGCCATATAACAAAGCAGGCCTAATTGCCGTACGGTAGAACTTTCCCTTCAATCTTTGGGGAATGCCAGAATCATAAAGGACCCCGGTGGCGCTTTTTCACTTTAACCAACACGCGTTAATTCTATGAGCCACGTCTCCATCTAGTTCTCCATCCTTTTGGAGAATGGATCCAAGGTAACGGAAGACGTACGATCCTTGGACCACTTTGCTATCCAAAGTGACCGCCCCTGCCTCGTTGCTTGTAACCCCACTGAACTTGCACTCCATATACTTCGTCTTACTTCTGCTCAATCTAAAACCACGGGCTTCTAATGTATCCCTCCACAATTCCAACTTACTCTCAACACCTTCCTTTGTCTCATCAATCAACACAATATCATCCGCAAACGTCATACACCGTGGTATATCATCTTGAATTGACCTCGTTAGTTCGTCCATCACTACAGCAAAGAAAAAGGGGCTAAGTGCAAAACCTTGATGCACTCCGATCGTAATAGGAAACTCTTTTGTCCTCCCCACCGTAGTCCGCACACTCGTAGTTGCTCCCTCATACATATCCTTGATGATATCTATATATTTTTGTGGGACACCTTTCTTTGCCAACGCCCACCAAAGTATTTCTCTTGGTACTCTATCATATGCCTTCTCCAAATCAATGAAAACCATATGTAGATCCTTCTTCCTATCCTGGTAATGTTCCATTGCCTGTCTCGTGAGGTGGATGGCCTCTATAGTCGATCTTCCTGGCATAAATCCAAATTGGTTCTCCGATATCTTCACACGTTTTTTAAGTCTTTGCTCAATCACTCGTTCCCAGAGTTTCATCGTATGACTCATTAGTTTAATTCCTCGGTAATTGTTACAATCTTGTACATCGCCTTTGTTCTTATACAAAGGAATCAAAGTACTCTTCCTCCACTCGAATGGCATTTTGTTGTGTCTCCAAATCATGTTGAAGAATGTTGTCAGTCATTCGATTCCTCTCCCCCCTAAATGGGATATTCCTTCTAAAGCTGACAAATTATAAGTGCAATGAATACATGCCTACTACAATGGAGGGGAAAATATCAACATTGCCACTCACAAAACTAGCTAGTCAAGAAGATTTTCAAGTGTCAAGTTTATTTTGACCAATGTGGATGGTGGAAATATTTGATGTATAGTAGAGGGACTTTTCTAGCGACACATAGCTCGCACATGAAGAATTCCTCTGAACAACAATTGGGTTAACTTGGATCACTAATGCATTTGTTTGTAGCTAGCTTTTGTTCCTTGTGAATGAACTCATATGATTGTATTCCGGTTTAGTGATTACTATCATCAATTTTATTTAGAAAAAGAAAACATAAAATAACAATGATACATATCACTCTTTCACTAAACAAATTTCGGTCAAAAATATTTTTATTTTTATATTTTCCTCCCTTATACTATACTAGCCATATATGCACGCGCTGTGTGCCTCGTGCTAGTACGTAAGGATTTGGGAGAAACTACATTGTAATTTCTCCAGTGATGTGTATACATGTTTTTCACACTTTTTAAAAAATAATCATTAAGTTTTAGTTATTTTGTTTTTTAGAGGGTGTAATTGTAATCTCAAAAGAGATAAAATAGTGAAATAATTTAAATACATAAAAAAGGAATAATAAATATTAGAGAGTAGATTAGCAATAGTGATTTGAAAACAAAATGCCAAAAAAGACAAAAATCTTACAAAAGATCAATGGAAGATGTCATTAGCATCATCACTCATGAATAACATCTCTCTCCCTCTCCCTCTACCACGTCTCACACATCCTAAAATACTTTATAATGTTTCCTGATCAATTTGATCAAATGCACCTTCACTCATGAGCAATCAATTACTCATGTATTTGAAAATTAAAAAAATTCAAAAGTATATTTATAGATCTCAAGAAAATATATCCATTGATATTTTTTTAAAATTGGTTTCAATTTGTAGATTTTTAGATGTTTTAGTTTGAAGTTTTAAGCATTTTGTGCTTAAAATCTAATAATTACTTAATAACTTCATGAGTTATTTTATTTGTTTTTTTTTTTTGGTAAATGAAAAATTATATAGATCACCAAAACAAACTTTTTACACTTACTCAAGGAGGAAGACAACCCTTCTAGGAAGGCTCCCTATACAACAAAGAGTAATCAAATACATTTCAGCTCATCTACCCAACTTTGTATCTCAGTGTAGGCCTTGAAATTATAAACTATATTAATCCTAGTCCTAATTACAAATTTAATTAAAGACATTGAACTAGGAACACTTGGAATACAATTACTCCAAAGAGCTTTATTCCTTGCTGTCCATATAGTGTAGATCACAACAACAACCACAACAAACACCGCTTTCCTTCTAGCTTGTGACAATCCACCTCTTCTACTTATCCAGCTAACACACTCATACGTACTTCTCCATCTCCTGCTGATCATAACCCAGCCCAGACTTTCATCCCAGATCTTTCTACTGAACTCACAAGGAAACAATAGCAAGTCCATATTCTCAGCGTGATTACCACAAATGTTGTTGGAGATTTTCTTTGTTTTTTGGTTCTTAATTTTGGTGCCCACCCATTCTTCCCTTATAATATAGAGATTTCATAAAGATATGATCTCATATCAATAAAATGCTATTTGTTACAATATCTTCAAAAACATGACTAACCATTAAAAAAATGAAAAAAGAACTAAAAATAGGAAAAATATTACTCTTAGTTACAACCATGAACCTATATGTTCTATTTTTTAATGAAACTACGAAAATATTATGTACAACTATTTTTAACAATATTTCGAGTATGGCTCAAGCAAAAGACTAGTATATTATATGATGTTGGTTTGATTTTGATTTTGATTTTGATTGAGATCAAAGTCATTTTTCAGGTTTATGTGTATTCACAACTCTTTTATGAGTCAAGATCAAAGTCATTTTTCAGGTTTATGTGTATTCACAACTCTTTTATGAGTTTTTGGAGATATCACTGTTTCTTGATCAAGTTTTTTTCCAAGTACTTTATATTTTAACCTAATCAAGTAGCCACGATTAAACGGATCTAATGTGTATGAACTTTTTTTCCAACGTATAGAGAACACACTATAACTATAACATTTTTTTAATGGTGATCTCTAGTACACACCTTAAACAATTGATATGTATACATTTTTCGAATTTTACTCCCTCTGTTTCCCAAAGAATTTTCCATTTAATTTGGGCACAAAGTTTAAGGAGGTTGGTTGGTATGGGGCCTGATATCATGTATTTATATAGAGTTTTTCCCCTTATTTATGAGTTAAATCGTGCGTCATTGGAGCTCTTCGGAGCTATCATGTGCTAATTACTCTATATAGTTGTGGTTTTGTTGTTTTATATTGAATTTCAGGTTTTAGAGAGTTTACTCCTTATTTCCGAGCTATTTGAGAGCAACCGCACCTTTATGAGTAGTTACGAGGCACCTTCGAGTCATTACGAGCATGTTTGCTTGCTTTAGGAGGTTCCCGAGGCTTTAGACTTGATCACCGAGGTCAAACCGCAAGCAAAGCTAAAGAAACAAGTTAATGGAGTTGACCCATGTTCTGATCGGGCAGAATATGGCCCGATCGGGCGAAGATGTATTGCATCGGGTGGTGAGGTTTCGTACCCGATCGGGTCAATCAGGCGAACCCAATTGTTTGTTTGCTGCTGTTTGTAAGCCAAGAAGGAGAGCTGGGCTTGATGTTGGCTCAGCCCGAAGAGATCTGGCAAGTTGAGCCCGATCGGGCGAGGCCACCTTTTGCTGCGTTCAAGAAGAGGAAGAGCTGGGTCGTTCGCATTAGCCCGATCCAATCAGGCATCATTGGCCCGTTCGGGCGAGAAGCCCAAAGTGTTTTAGGCTGTTGCTGCTGAATCTGGGCCAGAGAGGAGTTGATGGGTTGGTTTGGTTGACTTGGCCCGATCGGGCGGCGAGCACGCGGAGCCGAAATTCTATCTTTTTAATTACGTTTTAATTAGTTTGAGGTGCTATTATATATAGCCAAACTCAATTATTTTAGAGACATATGTTATTTTAGTTTTCATTAGTTTAAGAGCTTTTCATTAGATTAAACACTTAGATTAGTTCCAAAGGTGATTGAACCTTGGATTTATTTCAATAAAGGTTATTGCTTTCCGTCAATTGGTACTATTCTTCTCTCTTAATCTCTTTAGTTATTTCTTAATTGCTTAGTTTGATTATTGAATTGTTTCATGATGAAAGGATTAGGGTTTTATATTAGTTTTGTTATTGTTGATTCAATTATGAGTGAATAGTCTTATTTCTAGGGATTTAGGGAGGAAAACCATGTCTATACCATGAATTACTTTTGAATTGCTATTAGTTTCTAGGGATTGATTAGATTGGTTATGGTGTGATTTGTTCTAAACGAGTAATTAATGTTATTGCGCAGTTTCATTGATTATTTGTGGTTAATAATTGTTTGCACAGATCCGTCTTACTTTTAGAGGCCTAGTACACATCAGTAATTCTGATTATGTTAGTGGCCATGCGACATATGTTGAATTATGAGCGTTAAGACTTAACCACAGCTTAACACGTGCTCTAATTCTCGACTCTTAACCTAGGTTTTGATAGTGTTTGAATCCTTTTGATTGGTATAAGCATGGTGGACCAAACTAATACCTTAGACCTTTAATTCATAACTTAAATCCCAATTTTTATATTGCTTTCTTTAGTCTAAATACTAGTTCAGCTAATTTATGTCCGATCTTGTCTGAAGTAGCTGTTTGGCTGAATATTAACTTAGAAACTCTGTCTCTATGTGGATTTGACCCTACTTCCCTTGACTAATGTTGTTAGAGGACTTAGATTTATCTTTGATTAGGTGATACGACTTTAGCCTATCATAGCCTAAATTTTCAAAAGCAAGATAGTGAATACTTTTTTAGAATTGTTTATGAAGAGAGAGTGTGAGTCAAGTACTTTATGTAGGGAAAATAATATTGTAATTGATGGGTAATATCTATCCAAATAAGAAAATGAGCAATGTAATTAGGACAAACAAAAATAGAAAAATGGAAAATCCTTTAAGACTGGGTGATCGATGGTTACAACATGAAGTTGGAGTGCAAAGTAGCTTACCATCCTTTCAAACCTCAAGTCTTGAAAGGCAAGATATACTAATTAGACATGAGTTTCTTCCACTGAAAAACAATAGAAATATTTAGGGTAATAATCCCACTTTTTTGTTGGTCTTCTCAAAATAACTCATCTTTTAAAAATCCAATAATAATTCACTTTGGCCCACGTCTTCTCAAACTAGGTCATTACTCGGGATTGCAATATATCTTGGACCGGTTCAGATCCGTGGATTCAAATGCGTTTTACAGGATTTGGGTCTTTACTTTGAAAATATATCTGGATCTTTCTCTTGAGATCCAGATAGACCCGCAAATCCCTTTTTCAATTTTATCAAAAATGCAATGTAAAATAGTATATATATGTAAATAAGATCATAATGTAATATTTTTATTGTATAATGTATAACTTTGAAAAAGAATATTATGTAAACTACTAAACTATAAGTAACTTACCTATATAATATAGTCATCACTCCCAAACATTCATATCGCGATTAAAAATATGGATTTTTTTTTGTTTTATCCATACCAAAATTATTTATTTGTATCTTTTGTGCAAAAAGTAATATAATTGTCTAATAAGTATACATTATTTCAATTTAAAGAACAGAGTGAATCTGTTTTGGATCAGTTTTGGATCCGCAAATCTGGATCTTAGGTCCTTGTTTTTTTTATAACCAACGAGTTTGGATTTTATATGGATTTTTCTTTGAAAAAGGACCTAGATCTAACATAATCGGGTCCAGATCCGCTCCATTGGTATTTTTAGTCCTTACTTTTTAGTAACCTGCAATGGCCACCCTAATTGTGTGATTAAGAACTAATTAACATGTTTAATACTAAACTAGTATTTAGGCCCCAACGATGCTCGGAGATTTTTGTTCATTAAATTTAATAGTAGTGAAAATAACTGATGTATAATTGTTGTGAAAAATTATCCAAAAAAAATCATCTCATTTACAATATGCATTCTAAATATTTACAACATAACTTTTGGTTTCTGTTCATACATCATCATTGATTTTGATAGGATAAGCACTAATAACATGTTGGAGTGGTGGTTGGAAACTCCTTATTGTATACTCAAGGTCACGGGTTCGAATCTTCACATTGACATATTTTTGCATTTCAAAAATATACAATTAACTCTTGGTTTCTATTCATATATCATTATTGATTTTAATAGAAGAAACACTAATAACATATTGGAGTGGTGGTTGGAACTCCTTATTGCATACGCAAGGTTACGGGTTCGAATCTACACATTAACATATTTTTTTATTATATGAGAATGAAGTGGTAGATTGTCATTCAAAGAGGGATGGTGACACGTGGCGGATTGCAATCATTGCTTACGCTTTTTAATATATATAGATTCTTCACCACGCATCTAAATTGATCATAAGTTCACTATATATATGTATTTCTATGCCCCACCCCCCTCGGCCAGCCCCCCACAATAGTCAGCCATACCTAAAGTTGGGATTCTTGGGAGATTATTAAAGGGCGGGACTAGTTTGAGTACATTGGTCAAAGGTTGAAAAACAAATTATAGGGCTTCAACCATTGAGTTAGACGTTTGGTTGAGTTGATCCTCTCACAAGGTGTCAGATATAGCATGGCTTGTAAGGTCTAATAATAATAATAATGTTTGTTTTTCAACCATAAAAGTAATTAAGTTGAGTATTTATTTTGGAAACCATAAAAGTAATTTAAGAATAATGTTTGAATTTAATTTCTTGGTTTGGAATCCTAGATTTTCTGCAGAATTAAGTGTAAGACCATAAGGGGCATCCTTGTGAAGTTATGAATTATTGAAATATATATTATATTTACAGCTTTGTTTGAGAATAAGATCTACGGTGGTGTAGTTGTAGTCTCACTGAAGAACATGCTACCACCTAGGTCGATTTAAGGGTAAACCTTGGCTATGTTATCGTACAAAGGGTAAGAAGTATTAAGTCGGACACTATTTAGGAGTATGACTATTCTTAGATACAAGTAGTTAGGAACGTAACTCGTTGATTGTTCGAGGTTGCGATCTCGCATATTCATATATATAGGAAGTGGGTTACGATCCTCTAACATTCATTCTCTCTTAGTTATTAAATTCATTACTTTTATAGTATTTCTTATTGTGGAACTTTATTTTTAAGTTCTTCCTTGTTAAGCATGTTGTATATGTTTGAATGATTGTTACTTGACTATTAAACTTTTTGACTCTTATATGGATCTTGATTGAGCAAGGAGAACTGTTAGTTGCTACCCATTGAGTGTGGATTGTTGTTTATTACCGTACTGGTTGGGATAGTGAGTCTAAGAAGTGTTTGCTAGGAAGTAGCTCGTCCTTGTGTTAGTTGATCAACACCGTGGGTCGGTTCTTTTCAACTAATATTTGCTAATCTGAACTTATCTAAACTTATTAGACCTTATTAGACCTTATTGAGCCTTATTCGACTTTATTAGACCTAATTCGACCTTATTCTATTGTATTAAACCTTATTAGACCTTATTCGAATTTATTATTATTATTATTATTACCATTATAATTATTATCATTCTTATCTTTACTACAATAATAATTATTAATTCTAGGAAAAATTGCCTAGAATAATGCAACCTTTTAGCGGTTCGCAGATAATAATGCAACCTAAAGATTATTCTGGAATAATGCAACCTTTATACCCCATTTATTTTAAATAGGACAAATGACCGGCAACCTGAACCATTGGTAATTTTATTTAAAACTTTAAATTTTAAATAATAAAATTAAATAAACTTTTAAAAAAACCCTAAAACCCACACATAACCCATTCCCCCTCCCCTCCACCCCCTGCACCCCCACCGTAAACCCACCCCCTGCACCCCCACCGTAAACCCACCCCCTGCAACCCACCGTAATCCCACCCCCTGCAACCCACCGTAATCCACCCCTGCACCCCACCGTAAACCCCCCTCCCCTCCACCCCCTGCACCCCACCGTAACCCCACCCACCCCGCACCCCACCGTAACCCACCCTCCCCTCCACCCCACCGTAACCCACCCCTCCCCTCCACCCCACTGTAACCCACCCCTCCCCCACCCCAAGTAAACCTTAATCTCAGCACCTCCCTTGTTTTCCGGCCACCTCACTTGTTTTCCGGCGTCCCTTCTCCCCTCTCCCCTCTTCCCCGCTGCTATCCCCTCTCCCCTTGTTTTCAACTGGCCGCATTTCAGGTGGAGTTATGGTGGGATTTCAGGGTTTGTGGGTTTGTTGGGGGTGGTGGCAGCGTCGGTGGGTGGGGTTTACGGTGGGGTGCAGGGGGTGGAAAAGGGGAGGGGTGGGTGGGTGGGGTTTACGGTGGGGTGCAGGGGGTGGAAAGGGAGGGTGGGTTTACGGTGGGGGTGCAGAGGGTGGAGGAGAGGGGGTTTTACGGTGGGGTGCAAGGGGGTGGAGGGGAGGGTGGGTTTAACAGGGGATGGAGGGGGGGGTGGGTATGAATTTTTTTAAAAAAATTTTGTTTTTGTTTTTTTGTTTTTATTTTTTTTTAAAAATTGTTTTTGGGAGCCAATTATTATTCGACAAGTGTCCCATTTTACCCATTCTTCAAGTCATAACCGGTTTTGTCCTATTTAAAATAAATGGGGTATAAAGGTTGCATTATTCCAGAATAATCTTTAGGTTGCATTATTATCTGCGAATCGCTAAAAGGTTGCATTATTCTAGGCAATTTTTCCTTAATTCTGTTTTCTTATTTTCTTTTTAATTTTTATTATCATTAATACTACTATTATTATTATTATTATTATATTATGATTATTATTATTCAAATTATTATATTATTACTATTATATTAATTGTTTGTTTACATTGATGTATAAGTCATTATTTGTTGTTATTGTTATTATTATTAATAATTTTCTACGATGGCAACTTAAAAGATGCATAACGATTGATTCAAGAACAACCACCAACTATAATATTTTAATGTTCATAGAAATATGTTACAAACGACAATCCATAAAAATCGATATCCCTTATTCATATAGACGAATAAAATTCTCAAGCATACAACAAGCAACGATGATAGCCAAATAATAATAATAATAATAATAAATATTAGATAATAAGTAATAATAAGTAATAATAATAATAATGATAATAATAATGTTGTCAAAATAATAATAGTAGTAGTAGTAGTAGTAGTAGTAGTAGTAGTAATAATAATAATAATAATAATAATAATAATAATAATAATAATGGTGTAATATAAAAATATAAGAACCTTACTAGACCTTATTCGACCTTCTTTGACCTTCTTTGACCTTCTTTGACCTTCTTTGACCTTCTTCGACCTTATTAGACTTTATTCGACCTTATTCGACCTTATTCGACCTTATTCGACCTTATTTAAACTTATCTGAACTTATCTGAACTATAAAGACTGAAAATAAGTTGAAAAGAACGGACCCTATAAGGGTAACACTAGGTCATATAGCCTCATAGGGATGAAGTAATGACTTTTGGTTGTCTCATGATGATGTTTGCCTCTTAGATAATTTCAAATATTAGATTTGGTTTTGGCATTCTGAGGTCATGGGTTCTCCTATGTATGTTGCTCTTTGGAATGATTTTAACTCTTGGATTTTATTTTATGTTTGAAAAGTTTTAATTTTAATTCTTACGATGACATTTCAGTCTTTGTGGTATTTCTGTTTTTTTTTTAATGTTTTTCTTTCTCTTATCTTATGTTGCCAAATGAGTGAAAGGAAGGAATGTTACAACTTGTTGTACAAATATTGTAGGAACCATAAGCCTAAAGAGGAAACGTAGTAAGTAGATTAAGACATTAATTTGTAATAGGAAAAATTGATAAGAAAAATCTGACCTTTGCTCGGTCTTCCCCTATTAGTCTCACCTTTTGATAATCCAGAAATAATCCCACCTTTAGTATGCATTTCCTCATATTCGGCCAAAATCTGTTGGTGATGACCTACTGTCTTAGAGAAACTCTCCCAATTATATGTAATTAACAACTAATTAAGCATATTTTAAGCCTAAATTCTTAATTAAAATCTTAATCCTAATTAAAAGATTATTAATCCTTTTAAAAAAGAAAAAAATCGCCCTTACACCTACAAGTCACCCCAACCCAACCCCAACCACCATCGCCCAACCTCCCCCTTGAAAACCACCACCGCCAGCCACTATGTTGATTTCTTTCAACCTCTCAACCTCTAGTAGTTCTCTGCATCTTCCTCAGCTTCAAATCTCCAATACTTATACACAACACACAATTGATCAGCAAATAATCAAACTATCAAACAAAATGTGACATTAGTTGATTAACTAAACTTAATTAACAGTGACCGCAAGTTCATTTGAATATTGATCATCAAAGAGAGAGGAAACTTCATAATTACAAGAGTTCGAGTTCATAGTTAGAAACCGTCGATGATCAATATCCATTTATCCGCACTTTGACGGTTGAAATTCCCATTATCTTTCTCCTATTCTCTTAAGTGCCTAATCTATTTATCCGGTTCGAATGGATCCATGCAGAACTCTGACCCGATACGACAAATGTTCATACCAACCAAAAAAAGTAGGAAAACCTGTAAAGTAACCCTTGTACGGTTGTACTTGGTTTTAAAAACGTACCATAGCTAGGTCATGAAATATGCATAGATTCTAATACTATGAAAACGTAATGCCATTCAGAAATGCTACCAAACAAAGGTTGGTGCACACAGGGCCGGCCCTGAGGCGGGGCAGGCGGGGCGCCCGCCCAGGGCCCAAGGGAGGAAGTCTCGTGTTTAATGTTGTTTTACAGTTAAGGTTGTATGCGTGCATCCGTAAAGAAAAGTGGACATGTAGTCCAGTGGCAGGGGTTGCCGTGCATTCTCATTCTAAGGCACCTTAGGGGTGAGGTTCGAATCCCACTAAACCTCCACAACACCCATTTATCTCTTAAATTTTTCTCTTTTCCCAATTCTTTCTTAATTTTTCTCTTTTCCCAATTCTTTCTTAAGTTTTCTTTTTTCCCATTCTTTCTTAATTTTTCTTTTTGTCCCATTCTTTCTTATTTCTATTTCCCATTTTTTCTCCATTTTAACAATTGACCCTTATCTTATATTTTTTTTATTTCTTTCTTAATTAAATCATGAGTAAAGGGCAAATCATATTAGATTATTATAATTAGTTAATCATACAATATTACTTTATGTTACTAACATTTCATATACAAATGATATGGATATTAGTATCATTGAATTACCATTTGTTTAGACCATTAGAATAATAATCATCATCTACCATTTTTTTATCACTAATATTTATTTATATATTAATTAATTAATATTTTTTTACTACGTCATTATTAGTGTTTCAATTTTCTAAAATGTTGAAGGAAACTAACCCGTAATTTTTAAATATATATATGACCTTTTAAGTGCCCTTATTATTTGCCTATAGGCCTTCGAAACCTCGTAAACACCCCTCATAAAAGTGACCATATACCCTATATTTGTATGATAAGTTAGGGGCCCATTTTTTAGTTTTGCCCCGGGCCCTAAAAAAGTCAGGAACGGCTCTGGGTGCACAATAGGGAATGAAGAAGTAACGTTGGAATAGTAGGTAACTAGGTACTATTATTATTAAAATGATTAGTGTGATTGTGCCACATTGCCCATTGCCACATTGCCCATTGTAGATTCCATGTGGACTTCTGGATTCGTGGAGTCGTGGTAGGTGAAACCGTGAAATGGTTGGGGAGTATATATATATATTTTTTTATCTTGATAATGCTACTTGGGATTTGGGAGTTGGTAATGCGCTTTTTTGTCAATCTCTATAGTATTTATAAAGATTAAATACCTACCAATTTGACCCTAACTGAATTCATTTAGCACAAAAAATGGATACTTTTAACGAAGTAAATACTGAGATTGATGGGATATCGATTAAGCGCCGCCTTTGATTTTTCCAAAATGTGAGGTTTCGTATCGCATAATTATTCCTTCAGCTTGTCTAATAAAGGATCTCCTAATTATAATATTAAAATTGGACAAATTTAAGCTCAAGAAAATTAAATAGGTTAATAGACCACCCACTCTCTCCTTTCCAGAATGACGAGGGGGTTGTTAAACGACGCCCGTAAAGATACAAAAAACGCCCACACTCATAATTAAAAAGACTAATATGCCCTAATTAAATTTAAACACTAATATGACTTAATTTAAATTAAACTCTTCAAACCACCACCCTAACCTAACAAATAATTGTGCACCACCCAACACCGCCCAGCTGTCCTTTTCCGTCATGAATTCGCCGGCGCTGTTCTACATGGCCGCCAAAAAATTATGGAACCAGCAAACCGGTCCTAAGAACCGGTTCTGCCATGATAGAACCGGTTCTGGGGAACGGTTCTACCATGGCAGAACCGGTTCTCGGGATCGGTTCTACATGGCAGAATCGGTTCTTAAGACTGGTTTTGCCATGGTAGAATCGGTTCTATGGACCGGTTCCATAGGTATCATGGAACCAGTTCCCGGAACCGGTTCGCTGGTTCGATAAAAAAAAATTTGCGTCCATGATGAATAGCGCCAGTGAATTTGTGACGGAAAGGATGGATGGGAGGTTTTGGGTGGCTGTCGTGGGGTAAGTGGCTGAGCGACATGAGGAGGAGAGGGTATAGGTGGTGTTCAGCGACATCAGCAGATGTTTAGACCCGATTTTGGGTTGCCATCATGGGGTGGGTGGTTGTCGTGGGGTGGAGGAGAGGTCTGGTGTCTGGGTGGTGCTGGGCGACATGAGAAGTTCATAACTTAACCAGGAGAGGGAAAGGGAAAAAGATGGAATTGAGTTATTTTTTTAAAAGGGTATATTGGTATTTTTTTATATTAATTGTGGGCGTTATTTGTATTTTTGCGGGCGTGATTTAGCTCTTCACTTTTATTATTGCTGCGCCAATTTACTTTCTTTTGACACCAGTTTCATTTCTTTTGGCATTAGTTTACTCTCTTTTGGCACGAGTTTAATTTATTTTATGGCCATTTTAATTCTTTTCGCACCAGTTAAATTTCTTTTGGCACCACTGAAAATGAGGAAGATCGCGTGTTGGATGAGAATAGGAGATGACTGTTGGGTTAAAATTCTTTGGCCGTTATAAATTTATTTGGCATGGGCTGCCTAATTTTAACATTAACATTAGGCAACCTTTTTGAATAATTTGTGTTCCTCTTTTAAGGAAGTAAGGGCACGTTCTTTAACTTGAATGGATCTCATTGAATTAATCAATTGAAATTGATTGGATAAATCTAATATGAACTTAATTCAAATTTTCAACTCCGCATGACTCTAATTAAACTGGACGTGATTCATTACACTTGAACTGAAATGAATTTTCATGATTTAGACCAAAAGGACAAGGCCTGAGCCTATTCTATTGGGCATACCTTTTTCAAATGTTCAGTTAATTTCACGATTGTTTCTTCAGTTTAAACTCATAAATTCAGTTTAGGTTTGGTCTATTCATTTCAAATCAATTCATTTAGCTCAAATCAATTGAGTTCGAATTCATGTTGCACATATAATATATATAAGAATTTTTTGACAAAAACTACCATGTAAAATACTCCTTTTGTTAATTATAGCCATCATCTTTTTTTCTTATAAATTACTGTCATCAAAGACTAATATCCATAGTATTTCGAGACAATATTTAATCGCGTTTTTTGGATATTAGTCTTTCATGGAAGTAATTTATAAGAAAGAAGATGATGGCTATAATTAACAAAATGGGTATTTTACATGGCAGTTTTTGGATAAAAATTCTTTTTTTTTTAATAAATTTGAATAAATTTGTAATTAAGAATTTAGGTTTAGAATATACTTAATTAGCTGTTAATCACGTAATTAGGTAAGATTACGCGCGATTATAGGTCACCAACAGGTGACGACCATGATAAGCAAATGTGGGTAAAAGGTAGGCTTATTGCCGGATCATCTAAAGGTGGTACATGAGGTGGAAAACCAGGCAAAGGACCAATATTCCTGTCAATTTTAATTTATTTAAAAAAATATATAACCCTACATTGAACAAAAAAAAACCAAGATCCCCTCCCACTATAATTAAACGTACTTTGACCTTTGCCTTTAATAAAATGTGATTGAGGTAAATTAACCGCTTTTATTAATTATAATTTATAATTCTTGGTAGACAAGTTAACAATTCTTTGATTATAACCTATCTTTTAGCTTCAAAACCCAAAATTGTTTTGATAGTTTTATTAAGTTGAACCAAACATTAACATGTAATTTTCGTAAACCTACCCTATTATCCCATGAATAGTGAACAACACCCTGTTTTGGCATAACCTATTACTCACATTTTAAGGCTTTATAGGTGTTGTTTGGAAAAACAATTAAACTCAGTATTGCCTTCGGGGACTTAAGTTTATTATATTGGTTAACTTAAAAGCGAACGCATCGCATAAATTACCACACATAAATTTAAGAGAGCATAGAATAAAACTAAACACATAAGCAATCAAATATAAACTTAAACGTGATCCTAGTATGACCCCTAATCCTTCAATATCTAATCTTTATGAATCCTCCCTTGAGAATACTCGGATCCTCCATGGAACTTCAATCTTGATCATTATCTAAGCTATTCTAAGCAACTAATTTAACTTAAAAAAATGATGCGTAAATTGTATTTTAATTACAAAAATACATAACGATACGCAAATCTTATTTTCTATCCTTATTTACCAGTCACAATCATGCAAATATAATATGAAACATACTATAATATACATCCAATCAAAATTATAATATCGATTATATAAATCAAATTTATTTGCTCCGCTAACAATTAATAAGTAAATAACAAACCTTTTTCATAATAATAAAAACTTAACAAATTTAAGTTATCAATTATTTAGGAAATATATATATTAATCACATTAATAACTTTTCCAAAATTAGTAACTTAACATCTTTAAGAAAGACTAATAAGTAGCCTTTTATTATTTCTAATTATATTACAAATTTAAATATGGAACTAATCAATGGCTATTGGATTATATAGATAATTTTTTTTGAAAAAAATAGTTGTGGGCCTACGGCTGAGGCCAAGCCATAGCCCATAAGGAGACTACACTCAGCCTACTCCACGACAAAAAACCTAGGTAGACTACTCAACCCGACGGTCACCAACCCAGAGCAGCAATTGTGTGTGCTCACGCAACTCAGGAAGTTCCTTATGGCAGGAACCAAACCCTTCCACGAAGCTGTTCATGAACAACAGCTGATATCACGTATTTATATAGAGTTTTCTCCCTCATTTATGAGCTAATTCATGCGTCATTTGAGCTCTTCGAAGTTAGTTTATTCTAATTATCGTATATAGTCGTGGTTTTGTGTTTTAGTGTTGAATTGCAGGCTTTAGGGAATTTTCTCCTTAATTTTGAGCTATTTGGAAGCAACCACGACTTTGCGACTTATTATGAGACACGTAGAAGTCATCAAGAGCCTTATAGACGGTTTACGAGGCCCGAAGACCTCTAAACGTGAAGAATTGTGAGTCAAAGAGCCAAAAGGAGCTACCCCGTATCCTGATCGGGCAAAATATGGCCCGATCGGGCGAAGATTTATGCATCGGGTGGTGGAGTTATGGGCCTGATCGGGCGAGGCTCATTTTTTGGAATATTGCTGCTTTGGGCGAGAAAATAGGAAACTTGGGCCAAGGACATCAGCCCGATGCTATCGGGCAACAGCCACCCGATCGGGCAAGAAGCCCACACTTGATTTGCTGCTGTTGTTGGGCGTGCGTCAAGAGGAAGAAATCTGGGCATCTTTATGGCCCAGCCCGATCGAGCGTTGAAGACCTGATCCAATCGGGTGGGCAGCATGTTGGGCTTCATTCATGCTGCTGTTCTGCTGCGTCCAAGAAGAATTCTACTTGGCATTTGGACATAGGCCCGAGCGGGTGCAGCTTACCTATCCAGTCGGGTGGCCCAAGTTCACTGAATTATGTTGCTGCTGATGCGTGAAAAGGAAGGAAAGACGTGGGCCAATTATTGTACCAACCCGATCGGGTGACCCTTTGCCCGATCGGGTACCGGGCACGCGGATCCGAATTTCTATCTTTTACAACTGTTTTATAATTAGTTTGAGGGGATATTATAAATAGCTAAACTTCATTATTTTAGAGAGATCTTTTTTATTCAATTATTTTCCTTTCTTCATTAGTTTAGTTTTTTAGAGAGTTTTATTAGTTTAAACACTTAGATTAGTTCAAGAGGTGATTGAACCTCAGATTTATTTCAATAAAGTTTATTACTTTCCGTCAATTGGTACTATTCTGCTCCCTTAATCTCTTTAATTATTTCTTGATTGCTTGGTTTAATTACTAATTCATTCATGACGCAATTGTTAGGGTTTCATATTAGATTCTTCGTTGTTCATTTGATTATGTCTGAGTAGTCTAATTTCTAGGGATTTAGGGAGGAAAGCCATGTTTATACCTTGATTAATTTGAATTGCTATTAGTTTCTAGGGTTTCATAAGAGTTGTTATGGTGTGATTTGTTCTTATTGAGTAATTAATGTTATTGCGCAGTTTCATTAATTGCTTGAGGTTAATAATTGTTTGCGCCGATAGGTGGCCTAAATTTTCCGGCGAGCAAGGGAAGGTCAGTGGTCGTTTTGGCATCGTTATTCTGTCCACGGTGGGGGTTGCGGTACAGCCGCAAGCAACAGCGAATGGGGGCAGAGGATGAGAGCAGGGGAGGAGGTGTGTTGGTGGTTGAAGGTGAATAAAGGTGGACGGCAGTGGTGGTGAAATTCCGGGAAGATTGTGGGTGGTGTTTTCCGGCGAGTTAAGTTGACGGAAAAGCTTAACTAAGGCCTTCAATGGCAGAAAATTGTTAGAACATTAAGAGGTGGGAGAAAGCTATAAACTTTGTGGTCGGGTTTGTACACCTATTTATAGAAGAAGAGTAGTAGGTGTTCAATTTGATCTTGTCCTCCAATGGATAAGCATGAAATGGAGAAGATGAGGATGAGTTTAATGGTGTTTAATTTGGTTTGTCTGATTTTCTCATTCTTATCTGAAGTTGCAGCCTTTCTTTGAGGCTATCAACTTGCCTCTTGAGGCTCCAATGGTGAAGAAGAAATGAAGCAGGAGGTGGAAGAAGATCGGTTTCTTTTCTTTTTCTTTTTCTTTTTTCTGATTTTTCTTTTGGGTTGGTTAGGGATTTTGAATTGGGCTTTAAAATATGGTTTGGGCTCTAACAAATGAAATGGCTCTAAGGTTGCTAAATACCCATAAGTTAATAAAAGGCAATTTAAACTCCTTCAATAATATTAATAAACTATATCGTTGAAATAACTTTAAAATTTCATCAATATTTATTTTTAAAGTAACAAGCTCATATTTGAGTTAATAATGTTAATTATTTAATAATAAAATAAGATTAAAAATCAGGGTATTACATTCAGTAAGTGTATGGATAGATGTTGTCTGTGAGATGTTGTGATGACTGGACCATTTTTTACCTGGTCTAATAAACAATAGGAGGATGATTATGTTGCTACCAAGATAGATAGTGCTTATGAATGATGGTTGGGAGGAATGTTTTCCTTTCACTGAGGCTGCATTCTTACCAGAAGGTAGCTATGATCACTGCCCATGTATTGTGAGGATGCATAAAGAGATTTCTAAAAGCTCTAAACCTTTTAGATTCTTTAATATGTGGTGTGATACTGACAATTTTCAGAGTGTAGTTGAGGAGAATTAAGGGAGTGTATTAAAATGGTACTCCTATGTTTCAGTTAGTTTCAAAACTGAAAGTTTGAAAAGGCCTTTCAGAGCTCTTAATAGGCATGGATTTGCTGATGTTGAAAGTGCTGCTGAAGCTGCTATGGCCGAGCTGTGTGCTATCCAATTGAAACTTAAGAGAGGTGAAGTTACTACTATAGAGGAGTTGGCAGCTAGAGGGGATTACAATAGGTTGAATAAAGCTAGATTGAGTTTTCTTGCTCAAAAGGCTAAATCACACTGTTTGGGCGAGGGTGATTGCAATTCCTCTATTTTTCATGCACAATTGAGAAAGAGAAGGCTGCAGAATAGGATTTTTCATATTGAAAGCATGCATGGTGCTATTGTTCATGGTGAGTCTGCTATTGTTGATGCCTTTGTGGAGTATTACCAGAACTTTCTTGGTAAGGAAGTTGTTATAAATATGAAAATCAAGGTTAGTGTGATTAAATTGGTTTGAGTTCAGAGTCGAAAGATTTATTATGTATGAGTTTTCAAAAGGAGGAGGTGAAAGGTGCTTTGTTTGATATTAGTAGCAACAAATCTCCTGGTCCAGATGGCTTTACTAGTTTATTTTTTAAACAAGCTTGGCATATTGTGGGAGATGATGTTACTAAAGCTGTTTTAGATATTTTCAATCTGGTAAACTGTTGAAAAACATTAATTGTACAACACTTACCTTAATCCCTAAAATAGAACATCCTACAACTGTTAAGCACTTTAGGACTATAGCTTATTGCAATGTTGTTTATAAGATCATATCAAAACTGTTATGTAATAGGCTCAAACTGGTATTACCACGTCTGATTAATGAAGCTCAGAGTGCTTTTGTGAGTGGTAGGGTGATTATTCAAAATATCTTGATTTGTCAAGATATATTGAGAGGGTATAATAGGAAAAATTTGCATTCTAGATGTATTATAAAGGTGGATCTTCAGAAAGCTTCTGATTCCATTGGTTGGGGTTCCATATATGATATGTTTGTTGGTTTTGGCTTTCCTGCTCAGTTTACAGGATGGGTGATAGAGTGTATTACTTCCCCTAGCTACTCTCTGTGTGTGAATGGTGGAATTCATGGGTTCTTCAAAGGGGCATATGGAATCAAACAAGGGGATGCTATTTATCCTCTTATCTTTGTGATTGGTATGGAGTACTTGTCAAGATTACTCAAGAAGATTGCTAGTAGGGATGAATTTCAAGTTCATTACAGATGCGAAAAGCCATAAGTAAACCATTTGATCTTTGCTGATGATTTGATGCTATTCTGCAAAGGTAATTTGAATTCAGTGATGCTTCTTATTCAGTCATTGAAATATTTTGGTGAGGTTTCTGGTTTGGTTGCTAATCCTGATAAAACTGCTATTTACTTTGGTAATGTTGATGAGGGGATTCAACAGGAAATAATTGATATTTCTAGGTTTAGGAGGGGTATACAGCCTGTGAAATATTTGGGGATCCCTCTGAGTTTCAAGAGAAGTAATAAAAATGATTGTGAAGTTTTAATTGATAAAATGCTGATAAGGATTAGATGTTGGAGTTCTAGACATCTATCCTATGCTGGAAGGATTATATTAGTGAATGTTGCGCTAATGAGCCTTCACTCATATTGGGCTCAGATGGTTTAATTCCAATTTGCAAAGAGTCACACAAATCTGTCGAGCTTTCCTTTGGGAAGGTAAGGTTGATTTATCTAAACCTCCTATGGTTGCTTGGGATTGGGTTTGCAAACCTAAAAGTCAGGGAGGTTTAGGGGTAAGAAATTGTGTGAATTGGAATATTGCTACACTTGGGAAATATGTTTGGTTTGTTGCTAACAGGCCTGAAATGATGTGGGTGAAATGGTTTCATCATGTGTATTTGAAGAATAAGAGTTGGTGGGATTATAAGCCACCAAAGGATGTTGGTTGGAGTTGGAAGCAATTTTTTTAGGAAAAATTGAACTTTCCCACCTTTATAAAGCAAGAATTTCAAAACTCCCACCTTTTTTTTTAAACTCCCACCTTAAAACTACCAAACGTTTTAAAACTCCCACCCGTTAACGGAATCCGTCAAAAAATCCGTTCATACACCATTCCATCTCCCTTTTCTTCCCCCCTTCTTCTAATCTACTCTTCAACTCCCCTTCAATCTAATTTAGCACCCTTCTTTTCCTTTAACCAAAACCTAATTAAAATAAAAACAACCCATCTTATTCATACACCAAATCCAAGAAAAAAATTCCCCATTAGTTCTCTCTTTTGACTTTAATTGTGAGAATAAAATTCTGGATTGGAGACTAAAAATATGATGTACGAGAAGCAACAAGCTAGATTTGATGGGAGGAGGAATCACTTGATTAATGGTACATTTGCAATTGCAATGACATTTTTTTTTCAACCTCAATTGTAAAATCTGAAAATAAACATCCATAACAATTGTAATAGCATTTTATTTTTCAATTAATCAATTCTCAAAAAAAATAACCCTAATGTGTAAATTCAAAAAAACAACAAAGATTGAATATTTATGCATAATTAGGGTTTAATTTTCATAAACAAACCTGTAATTCTAAAGTCTATTCAAAAGTAATTAAAGAGACCTTAACAAACCCTAAATCTGCAAACATTAAGATTCTCAACAATTACTACAAATAACCTTAACGAATTGTAGTGAAATCTCTGAAAAGTGGTGCACAATCACCAACTTACAAAAACCCTAACTTCAATTGCAATTTCTCCCTTCAATTTCTACCTTCAATAACTTAACAAATGAAGAAAAACCCCCAATTCGTGTCCTTCAACTTTATATTAACAACCTATGACAAAAGTGGGCCCCACAACACACGTTCATTAACGGATTCTGTTAACAGGTGGGATCTTTAAAACGTTTTGTGCTTTAAAGGTGGGAGTTTAAAAAAAAAACAAAGGTGGGAGTTTTGAAAATCTTGTTTTAAAAAGGTGGAAAAGTTCAATTTTTCTATTTTTTATGTGAAAGAGTAGTTGAAGGATGGTATTCTGTCTCAATGGAAAAATAACTATTCAATTAAGGGTGGTTACAAATGGCTACAACATGAGAGCACCAATGTTCCTTGGAAGAGTTGGGTTTGGAATAGGTATAATGTACCAAAGCATTCTATTGTTGCTTGGATGGTGGCTTTGGGAAAATTGAGAACCAAAGATCATCTTTACCGGATTGGTGTAGCTAATGATAATCTTTGTGTGTTGTGTGGGCTACATGAGGAGACCATTGAACATTGCTTTTTCAAGTGCTTATTCAGTCAACAATGTTATTTGAAGATATGCAATTGCCTGGAAATCAAAGCTTATCCCTAGGTTCAGATTGATAAATGTTGGAGGAAATGGTTGCGAAAATACAAAGCAAGAGGAAGAGGGCATTTTTATAGCTGCTCTGGCTGCTCTTGTATATCATATTTGGCAAGCCAGGAATTTAGCTTTATGGGAGAAGAATATTGAGAGGCCTGATGTTATAGCAAATTCTATTATGAATATTGTGTGTAATAGAGGTAGGCAACTTGTGAATGAAAAATGGAGTTACGAGGAAGTCGATTGGCTTCAGAGGATTGTTGCCATGAGCTAGGGTACTGAGCTTGTGATTGCTGATTGTTAGCTTATGATTTTCCTTCTGATTATGTTCCTCTTTTTAGTTGGTTATTATCAGGTGTATGGTGATAGGATGGTGTATTTATGTGCTGTTGTGATCAGTTCATGGTGATGCTGTTGGTGTTTCCTTTTTGTTCCTGTGTGCTAACAAGTGTTGCTGATGTTCTTCTTTAGGTCTTATGTTCTTCTTGATGTTGTTCTTCTTGAGGTCTGCTGCTATTTGGTTGTGGTATAATTGTTGTTGTTCTTCTTGAGGTCTGAGTTCTCAAACAGTTTGTGTTGCTGCTGATTTCTTTGCTGCTGCAGTACTGCTATTCGCAGCTCTCCTGCTTATATTGTAATCAGCTAGCATATGTAGGATACTAGGTTGTTGTAGGTGTTGTTTGGCTGTGGCTGTTATATGGACTGAGTTTGTTCTCAGTTTAGATTAGACTGCTGTTGTTTGTTTGCTGTTTGGCAACAACTAGTGTAGGTTGTTTCTTACTAGGTAAATTGTTTTAATGATAATCTTACTTTTTACCAAAAAAAAGAAAAGGGTATTACCAGCCTCCCCGGTTCTAAGGAATACAAAGCAAGGAATGAGGTAACATAAATTCCTAAAACCCGCAACCCCTTAATAACTATGTTTTATGTCGGTTTACATATATGTTATGCAAATGTGCTTTCATATGGATTACGGGATATAAAATGTTTGACGCAAATGATTTGTTAATAATATGTTTGCGTGATGGTCTTTACTTGTCTTGTGGGACAAACTCAAATGTTTTCATAAATAATTATGATTAAGTAAGTTGACACAAAAGGATGTTTATTGGTGACTATGAGTCTGCTCATTGCTTACAATGTTTAAGATGGATTTTCTGAGTTTCTATAGAGTACGGTTATATATATGAAATGAAAATGATCAATAACGAAAGTATATATATATATATATATATATATATATATATATATATATATATATATATCAAACAAAGGGGAGTGCTCCTTGAGGAAAACGAAATTGTAAATATATGTCCAACAAAGGAGATTGCTCCTTGAGGAATACGAAAATTACAATGTACCAACAAGGAGAGTGCCCCTTGAGGGATAATGAAGTTACAATATACCAACAAAGGAGAGTGCTCCTTGAGAAATCCAAAAATGTCCAACAAAGGAGAGTGCTCCTTGAGGGAAACGAAGTTTATGAATACCAACAAGGGAGAGTGCTCCTTGACGGATACCAAGTTTATAAATGTGTACATCAAACAAGGGAGAGTACTCCTTGAGGTGTACAACGACATTATGAATGGGTAGTACATCCAACAAGGGAGAGTGCTCTTTGAAGGGTACTACAATGTTAAAAATTGTGATGGATCCAACAAGGGAGAGTGCTACTTGAGGATTATCAAAACTACCAAGTTAAAAAGATAAATGGAAACTATGAAATTCAAGTTATTATATCATATTTTAAACTGCATGTGGTAATGTTGTTTTACCTTATGTCTACCAAGTGGATTTCTCAAAGGTTTATGACGTTTTACTATTCTCCTCTCCCTGTTTGCAAATAAAATAAATTGAAATGAATTTACGACGTTAGGGTAGTATGGCCTCGGCTCATGACTTTTTGCTTTTGTGTTTTAGGTACTCTCTCGGGATGAAGGAATGTCGTAGTTGTGAGGCATTATTTACTATTTGACTTAGTTAGTACGATGGCTATGTAACATCAACTTATGGATTGCTAAACTCTAAGTTAGTATTTAAGTTCACTAGTTAATCATGCTTATGTCAACTCTGATTTTCAAGTAATGGTATGATACAATTTTATGAAATTATGTTGCCTTGTATTTTCGAAGCGGAAAGTACGGCAGTAACACATCGACTAACTTGACTTAAGGTCAGATATTCCGCTGCTAATTTCAGTTTAATTAGCCTAATCTCTATTATATAAGTGAAGAGGTGGGGGTGGACACCAAAAAGAAAAAAAGGAGAAATAATATTTAAAAAAAACCTCCAAAATCAAAGCATAACGGAAAAGAGGGGAAATGAAAGATATTCTTTAGATTCACACGTTCAAAACATAATTAATCCCATGGAAATAGCAAGGGAAGACCAAAATAGGCTGTCAATTAAGCCTTGATTGCAGTTATTTCTTTCTATATGTTCACTCCTCTCTCCCAGTACAATTTGTTATGGATTTTCAGAAGAAAAAAAGTTTGTCATTATCTCTCAACTTCTCCTAATTCAAAGCTACAACTATCTATCAACTTCTACACATTAGTGCTACATCAAAAAAGGTCGAGATCAATGGAGGAAGAGCAAAAAAAAGAGGAAAAAAATAGGTTAATTTATGATGAAAATGTTGAATTGTATATATCCTGTAGCTTTTAATTCCTATATTTTGCATCAGTGTTATTAAGTCATGCATTTAATTTACGAATCACCATTTGAAAAATTGGACTTTGGGAGGTATGTGTTTAATTCATTTTTGGCTTTGTTTAAATCTGATAATCTGACCTTTGGTTTTGTTTGATTTGAATTTTTGGCAATTTGATAATCACCAACACGATTAGTTTTACCACCACCACCACCATTCCCTATTGTTGCCGCTATTACCGCCACTGTTATCATTCAACCAAATGTCATCACCTAATTATTACTTAATTGGTTCAACTTATTTCTTCTAAAACTACTGGGACGTTTCAATATTGGTGTTGTAGTACTGCTTTGCTCTCCATGTTTGATTTGTTATATGTCCATCTGATTCCTACACATCATTAGGCTTTGCAAACTGAGCTATGCTTAGTAGGTTTTCAACAGAAAATCATGTTATACTTTTGAGTTTTATGATAATTTTTTTCCTGTCTTTCACTCTTTCTTAACTTTTAATGCAATAAAAGGTTAAATATATAGATATCCTATAATATACAATTTTCCTAAAATTAATTCAATTGGTGAAGAATAGCAGGCTCGAAAAGTCGAAAGTGAGTAGCTTCTAAAATCCACATTATCAACTTTTTTCAAAGAAAAAATCCCTAATTTAATGGCACAATTCCATGATTAACTTTTACAAACATTTTAAAAATTATATAATGTTACATGCATTTTTCAATTTTTTTATTTAAAAAGAAAGTAAACTACAACGGACAATACAAACTTTTGTTTTTTTCTATAACAACCTTCTTTTTCTTCTCTTATATCTTTCATAAATTTCTTTCTCTCCTCCCTTTCAATAACATATACCTAACTAAACATTACTCCATTATATATATATTTTGCATGCATCGCGTGCATATAAGGCTAGGAATAATGGTTAGAAGTCGGGGCGTAGATTCAATAGGATCGGGTCGCGACCCAGTTCACGGTCCCCTTCCAGCCAGCCCACGCACCGTCCAGTTTCTATTTTATTTGCTCCAGCTGCGCAATGTATAAAATTCACGTTCTTTATCTCTATTTTGGCAAGGAAAACCGTAAGGGGATGGAACCTTTCCTTCCTCCTCTTTTCCTCTTTTCCTCTCCAATTTCCATTTTATGTTAGTTTTCTTTGTTTTGACTGTAGCATGGTTCGAACTTGAGGAAGATTAACATGGAGCTTAGAAAATTATTGTGAGATTTTCTTCCCTAGTAATCATCTTTATTTATTGGTGATTCCTATTATTTTATTTCATGGTTGTTGCATAATTAGGTTAGGAATATTACTAGTTTGATTATGTAATTAATTTATCGCTGGATTTAAGAATACAAATAGATTGTTTTGTTCTTTTATTAAACGCAGCCACGAAGAGTTAATTTAAAGGCCGATCTTCTTTATTATACCTTTTAGAGTTAATTTAAAAGTTGATCTTCTTTATTATCTCTTTTTTAAATCTCTATTAAAGATTAAACCAATTGCATTATTAAGTCTATTGATTCTCTATGTTTATTGCTTCTTTTTGGTTGAACTTGGTGATTTTCGTTCTGGTTTATCCATTAGTTTGGTTTAATATCCACGATGATCGTACTCTTTAACAATGATTATGGAGAATTAGAGGTGAGTTCTCCACAATGATAAACAAGGAGTTAATTAGGGTTGAGGTTAATGATTAATAACTAAATCGAAGTTATTGTTAATCTGGCCCAAGATCTTTCCATTTTACATTTCTCATTTTAGTTAGTTAATATAGTATATTAGAATTCCTTTTTCAGTTACTTATTACTTCGGTGACTCAACTGCACTGATTACATAACTTGACCCAATTCCTAGTGGATTCAACCTTACCTCCCTAATGCATTCATTGGTCATAGAGAGTGAGAGAAATGTTATCGTTGGTTAGGTGCATACTATTAGAGCATGCTAGTGCCCAATCCCAATGGGACTTGGAGGATGTGCGTAGAGTAAACTTAACTCAACATGGCATATCCAAAGGATACTTTCCTGCTGCCTAAATTGGATAGATTGGTTGCTTCAATAGTCGGCCATTCTTCGCTGATTTTCATGGACGCCTGTTATAGATTCCACCAGCTTCCAATGAATGAAGAAAAGTAGCGGAAGACATCAATTGTCACAGATACGAGGCTAAATGGCTGTCTCAAAATGCCCATTAAGAAATGCCCCCAACCAGTTCCAAAAGAACATGGGGAAGAATGTGTTCGTATATATTGACCACATGATTAGGGGTGTTAATGAGTCGAGCCTGCCCGCGAACTATTCAAACTCGGCTTGGTCAAAGCTCGGCTCGGTGGGGCTCGGCTCGAGTTTTAATGAGACGATACATGAGCCAGACTAAGCTCGGCTCGAAAAGCTCGTGAGTGGCTCGAATTAATTTTATATCTTAAATTTACCAAAGTGTTCACTATTCTCTTAGAGCTAAAGTCCCACATTGGTTAAGAAAACAAGCACCAACCTTATTTTCTTTATAGATAGCTACTACTCCTTTATTACCTCAACTAGAGCTTGATTTTGTACCTCCTTGGTTGGTATACAAAATTTATACTTAATTTCCTTCACAAAAGGAATAAAGTATATTTTAAAGTATTTGATTATTTAATAATTAATTATTTAAATGCACTTATAGTTTTATTGCTACAAGGCTGGAAGTATTCTTTAATACATGAAGTCTCACACTGAAATTTTAGTAAAGTTAAGAAGGAAACAAAATTATAAAAACATATGTCGGGTGATTCTTTTTCTTTAACAAAACATTGAGTCCTACATTGAAATTTTAGCGGTGCTAAGAGGGAAACCAAGTTATATAAACATACGTAAGATGAGATAAACGAAACATGGAGACTCACATCAAAGTATGGAGTCCCACATCGAAATCTTAGCAATGCTAAGAGGGAAACCAAGCTATAACATGGATTAGATGAGTTTGTTTTTCTTCATCAAACTATGGAGTCCCACATCAAAATCTTAGCAATTCTAAGAGGGAAACCAAGTTATAAAACCATATGATGGGTGTAACACCCCGAATTTCTCTGAAATTTTCGCTCGTTAATTATTATTATATTAGATGCTAAATCATATTTTTGCTAATATATTCTCGGTAACTACTTATATTTTATACCTACATTTTATTTCGAAAATATTTATATATTTATATATATGTATGATGTGAATAAAGTGTAGCATTGTTTAGTAAACGTGCAATGCTCGTACTTGCGTCAATTATTTTAAACTGGCAATGTAGCGCTCTTCTACGTGCGAAATGTATAATGTGATAGCTTGGTAAGTACGTATTTATATTACGTTAATAATTATAATCTTTAGTTATAAAAGTATGAACCTATATATATTTATTTTGAGTGAATATATTATTTTTGAAGCGTACTTTGTACTAGCACTTTACACACATTTTGTTTGCCTAACATTGAGGGTCCGAAAATTCTGATTACTATGGAAATATATGGGTTGCACAACTTTTAAGTTCTTTTGTAACGTTAACGAAGCCAAGGGACAACCCCCTTCAATTGCCCTCTTTAATCCCCCTCATCATGGCCATCAACACCACCCTTAATCACTATCTCCTCACTCACCTTTGCTAAAAATAAAAGAGAGGAAGAGTTTCTTTTGCTTCCTTCACAAATTCTTACACCTAAAATCAGACTTGTTAGTGGGTTTCAAGCTATTTTTGCACCGGTTTTCAAGCATCGCTTAAGTTCGTTATTTTTGTGTTCATAGGAAGCGAAGGTGGTGATAATCCGCACGGTGTTTAGGCTACAATCGAAGCATTTTACTGCACTCCTCTCGAAGAATAAGGTAACTAGCGTTATTCTAGCACGATAGGGAATCGATTATGAACTTAGGTTGTTAGAATCACGTTAGAGAACTTAGAATCATGCTAGGTGGAACTTAGGTGATTGTTTGCTTGTAGATTAACTTAGTATCATGATTAGGATGATTGTTTTGGTTGTACTTTTCATGTTTTGAACGTGTTTACGTGACCGTATCTTTGATTCTCGCTAGTTGGTTTTTGTCAAGGTTGATGTTGGTTTGTTGTGATGGCTTTGGGTGTAGTATGATTGTGAGTTATGTGTGGGAATTGATGAATTGTTGGAGTATGATGTTTAGTCTCATGCTAGTAGTGTAGTTGTTTTGATTGTGGACATTGAGAGGCTTGGTTTTGGTTGTCTATGTTTGATCGTATGCATTTTGGTCTAGGCGAAGGCATACGTGCACAACCCGCAAGCCACGAGCAGTAGCAGCTCGGGACCCACGACGCCTAGGTCGCACCTCGCGACGAGGGTCTGCCCTCCGATGTATGTTAAGCATGTTAAAGTATGTTTGGGTTGGTTTTGAGTTACTTGTTAAGGGTATGTGCCCTACTTTGTTGGGTAGTTTTGTTGTCATTTGGTTTGATGAATGTTGAGGTGTATACTTTGAGTTGTCGACGTCGAAATGCTCGGGGGAGGATAACACTGCCCTTAGCATCTCTTCGCCAAGAGTAATGAACGGGGAATATTGTGACTTAGTCATAATTGACTTCATACCCAAACTCAGATGACGTTTTTGTGTTATATACCTTAACATGTGCAGTGGGACGTCTTATGATTTTGAATTGCTTGTATACCTTATCGTGTATACACCTTGAATGTTGTTTGAATCCTTTGTGTACGTTAACGCGTACACTCATGTTGGTTATTTGGATTTCATGTATACCTTGTTGTGTATACCCATGTTTGATGTTGTTTGGATTCCTTGGTATACCTTGTCGTGTATACATTATTTCTTTATGTTTGATTGACCCTATGGACGGCATGGTCCTAGGAATTTGGTTTGATTATCCTAAGGGTGGTATGGTCCTAGGAATTTGTAACTTAACCTTGGGAGGTATGGTCTAATGGTTCACTCACGGGTGGCATGATCCCTTGGGATTTACTATTCGGAAGGGCGACATGGTCCCCGAATATGCAATGTAGGCCTTGGGCAGCATGGTCCAATGAGTCTACTCACAGGCGGTATGGTCTGTTGTTTCTGATTTTGATGGTATGATTGATGTGCTTGTTTTATGGTTTGATTTGGTTATTGGCGTTGAGCTTTCTTTCTATGCATGATTATTGCTTATGACTTGTTGTATCATGTTTTGCACGTTGTAAGTATGCTTTCTTTGCGGTGTATGTCTTTAGCATTGCTTCTAATTTCTTTGAGTGTATTATTCTGGGCTGGGAGAACTGCTAATTACTCCCCATTGATTGTGGAAGTTGTTGATTTATTATGCAGATGATGATGCTGTTTAGGATCGTTATAGTTTGGACCGGGATTGTGCGGTTTGACCTTGTGAGCAAGGAGGTTGTGCTAGTCATTGTGGACGAGCACTTTGAGTCAGGAATTAGGGCTAGTTACTTAGTGGGTCTTAATAAGTTTTTCCTATGTTTTGTCGTTTGTTTGAACCATGGATTTTCACTCACTGTCTTTGGATTTGGATCACTTTACTTTAAGATCTTTTGGAGGTTTATTAGTTGTTTTGGAACTTTGGTTTGGAATGAGGGTATAGGACCTCATTTCCACTTATATATGATATTTGGAAGTTAATTACTATTTTGAAGGATTATTGTTATTTATAGTTTAAATCCTTGTAGCATATCCGTCTTAGTGGTATTTCTTCTACCACTAGTTGTCTTTATTTTCATTTAACTTGTCTCTTTTCTTCATTGTTTCGGACGGGATGTTACAATGGGTGAGTGAATAAGCTCACCTTACTTGGTATATACAGTTGGGCCAACCGCCTAAGTGGATATTTAGTTATTGACTTGGGCCTCTACGATTGGGCCTAAGTGCCTAGACAAAATTAAGACACGAGCCATGAGCCTCAGCTCAATTATGACATCACGAGCTCGAGCCGAGCTCAAATATCAAGGCTCAATGAGCCACGAGCTCGAGCTGAGCCGTGAGTAGAGTCTCACGAGCTCGAGTCAAGCTTAAATATCGAGGCTCGACGAGCCACGAGCTCGAGCCTAGCCGCGAGTAGAGTCTCGCAAGCTCGAGCCGAGCCTGTCAATATTCGGGCTCGGCTCAGCTCATTAACACCCCTACACATGATAGTTAAGAGGCTGGCAAGAGCAAGATCATATAATCTACTTGAGAGAGACATTTGAAACTTTAAGTTACTACAAACTACAACCGAACTAAAGAAGTGTGCATTTGGAGTGGCAGCTGACAAGTTACTAAGGTTCACGGTGGACCAAAGAGGGTAGATCAAGTTGTTCTTAACATGAAATCTCCCAGCAAGATCAAGGAAGTACGCCGTTAACAAGGTGTTAGGCAGAATTATAACTGTTTTTCCCAAGTCTAGTGACAAATGCCATCATTTTTTTGCAACGATCAAGAAGAAAGCAAGGCTTGAATGGACGGAAGAGGCTGAAGAAGCCTTCGTCAAGTAAACAGATTACCTTCGGTAGCTTCCAAGATTTATCAGTCCAGCTGAGGGAGAGAAGTTATTTGTTTACTTAGTTGTCTCTCCTCATGTTGTCAGCGCTATTTTGCTGGCTGACAGGGAAGCTGGCCAAGCCCCTGTTTATTTTGTAAGCCACGTCTTAAAGGATGTTGCACTCTAGTATCCAACTATTTATAAATATAGCCTAGCCATTATGGCTAGTTGGAAGCTTCAACCTTATTTTTTGGCACTCTTTATCTTGTTGTATTCAAATCATCCACTAAAGCAAATTCGTCAAAAGTTAGCAACGGCTGGTAGAATGTTGAAATGGGTCGTTGAGCTTAACATGTTGGATATGACCTTTGAGCCAATGAAGGCTATAAAAGGTAAAGCCCTAGCCGATTTCTTCGTTGAGCTCACTTGTCCAGATGACCTGGATCTAGAACGTCTAAATCCAGCCAATGGTAGAAAGTATTGGACTCTGATTATTAATGGAAGACAGTGCAGCAAACATCATTTTCGAAACACCAGAGGGAGACAAGTTTGAATATGCTTTAATTTTCCAGTTCTCACCATCCAATGATGAGGCTGAATACGAAGCTCTGCTGGCTTTGAGATGTGCGAGGCGGCTAGAGCCTTAGAAATAGAAGCAAAATCAGACTCTTTGCTAGTCGTTGGTTAGATTAAAGGCGAGTATGAATGTAAGGAACCAACAATGAGGAAGTATGTTCAAATCACCAGAGAGGAAATCAAACCCCTTAGACGCTTCGCATTCAAACAAGTTCCCATATCGAAAGATAATCAAGCTGGCACACTTTCCAAGTTGGCTAGTTCAACAACTTGTAATACCTCAAGGACTGTGGTTCGATTTTCCAGGTGCTCGTCCAGAAAGCGTTGAAAGAGAAGAAGTGTTATTTCAAGTCAAGGGTCGTCCTTAATGTAACCCATTTTAAAGTTTAAAGCCACACGTGCATTACCTAGTGATCCCTTAGAAGAGAAGTATATCAAGGCAAAAAACAAGTGGTTTTAGCTGTGGAATGGAGGATTGTACAAGATTTCTTTTAAGAAGTCATGCACCTTGTGGATATAATGTGTGACAAAAGGATGAAGGTGTAGAAATCCTGAAAAATCTTCACGAATGTGCCTCTCACATTGGAGGACATGGTTGGGGGAAAAAGCACCATGAACTGGGTATTACTAGCAGATCCAGAAGAAAAATGAAAGTGCTAATTAGGAGGTGTGATAGCTCTTGGAAGTACAATAATCTTCATCAAAGTCCAACCAATTTGTTTACACTAGTGTTATATTGCCTACCGTTCTCAAAGAATGGGCCATGGACATTCTCGGTCTATTTATTTCAAAAGGGGGGGCTAGAAGAAATTTTTCATTGTTGTTATTGACTACTTCACCCAAATGGCTTGAGGCGGAGGTTGTTAGAGGAATCACAATAATAGATGTGAAAATCTTGATATGAAAGAATGTGATTGCCCGTTTTACCATGCCTCTATCCATCATATTTGACAATGGCCCACAGTTTGCAACACCCATGCTCAAAATTTGGCTAGCTGAATGTGACATGAGAGGGCACTTTGCAGTCATGGCTCATCCCGAAGCCAATGGTCGATTATAATATTTAAATAAGGTTATTTCAAACCGCATAAAGAAAAAAATTGGAAAATGCTAAGGGGCTATGGGTAGAGGAGTACAACTGGTGCTTTGGTCTATAAGGACAACTACAAAAAAACTCAACAGGGAAACCCCACATGCATGTCCACAGTAGAGAAGTTGTTTAAGCGATAGAAGTAGAAGAGCCACCTCTCATAATTATGCTTTATGAGGAGAATGTCAATTGGGCGGCCATGAGTACTGCTCTAAACTAGCTGCTTGAAGTAAGAAGCAATGCCTTACTTAGAATGCATTTATATAAGCTTCGTATGGCAAGGGATTTCTACAGAAGGGTTATCAAGCATTCAATCAAGGTTGGTGAGTTTGGTGACTTGTTACTAAGGAAGATGGAGACGGTCGGTAGGGCCAAAGAGCATGGAAAGTTAACCCCTAATTAGGAAGGGCCATACTTGGTCGCCAAAGAAGTAAGAGATGACACTTACCGACTCTAAGATATGGAAAACCGTCCTATATTGAGAACATGGAACTCTGACAACGTAAAAAAATATTAAATTTAAGTTTCTATAATTTAGAACTAATATTTTAGAACAAATGCTTTGGCACAATAGAGATTATTTCCATGTAACTTGGTTGGCAGCCAAGATAATTCCACATAATACAAATTCGACTTTTCTCTATCTTGAAAACTCATCAAAAAAAATTCTAATTAACTCAATTTTGGGGCAAATAATGGTCCTCAACTAACATCCTTAAAGACGGCTAATGGTTTAAAGTCAAATCACTTAGAAAATTCACGACCTAAAAAGGTGGTCGTTAGTGGACTTGGTTAAGTGTTGTCAAAACCTAGTAATGCTCTTTTTCTAAATAAAACTTCCAAACACTAACGGGCTTGCTTGAACAGAGTTCATACAAACTTTGCTTCAAGAACTAAGTCATCCAAAGACCTATCTAAATCATAAAATAGATTACAAGGTTGGCGATCTATGCTTTAAAAAAAAAGTCGCCCAAAAGCCTAATAACCATAAAAAAGGATAGAAGGTTGACGAACAACACTTGAATTAGAATAAAAGAAACAATTCTAGTTGCCTTTATTAATGAATAATCTATTTACCTTCCTTCCACAATCTACAATTGTCTGGGCCAGTCTTAGATGAAGATTGTTATTTTTACAAAATCCTGGACGCCTTCAGTCTGCAAGCAATGATCGCCTGGGTTAGTCTTAGACGGACAAAGGTAAGACGCCTAGCTTATGTAAGCGATGATGGCCTAGAACACTCGTAGATGACCAAAGGTTCTCTATGCAAAATAACCAAGATTAATTACAGGTTACATATGCAAAACAACTAAGATTAAGCACATGTTATCTATGCAGAACGACTTAGTTAATCATTTAGCATAATGATATTGTCAGACAAGGACAAATTAGTTGACTAGATTGTCTAGTTTAAGACAAAGATAAGAAGGGCATCTAGATCCTAACTCGGTAAAGTTACTAGTAAAGACAATTTGGCTTTGGTAAGACTAGTAGAACAAAGTTGTCTAGATCCATAGATGGTTCGTGGTATACATAACCAAATATTATGATATACTTGGTATTGCGATCTACAAGATGATTTGGACGCCTCGTTTAATTCTTGAAATGAGCTAAGTAAATTACTTAAAACAACAGGATATGAGGTCGTCTGGGGGCTCAATTTGCCTACACTTACTAATAAGGTTGTCTAAGGATCGAAGTCATAAACTTGGTATTTTGCACTAAGTTGATCACAAGAATTAACATTCTAGACGGGAGAAATGTTATTGAGAAATATGTTTATCCATTACCAACATGTCATTATTAGCCAAGTTAGATTGTACAATATAGACGACAATCAATATGTACTTGGAAAAATTAGATTGCAGCTAATGGCATCTAAGATGAGCGTTAATACAAGAAACAATCATGAAGACAAAGCATTTAAAAAAGTACTTCATTGAATATTTAGGAGTTTATACAAAATAATGCCATCTAGCCGAACTGTTTAAGAGAAGAAAAAGAGAGAACAAGAATGGATGATACTAGTTTTGCTCGTCTTCGTCCTAAGGTGCATCCTCGTCCTAAGGCTCATCCTCATCATTAGTGTCAACCCAATCGGGGTGTTTTTTGCAAACAACTTGGCCTTGTAATATAAGCCACTTCACATTGATAAAGACTTTTAATATAGCAGGGAAGCTTAGCGGAGTCAGTATCAACTTGAAGGCTCTAATACCCCATTCCACAGTTGCCTCAATGGAATCAGCGAGGGATTTAGTAGCTTCCTTATGATGTTGCTTGTACTGAAGAGGATGGAGTGCTCCTTCCTTAGTTTAGCCGCTATAATCAGCATCATGTCACACTTGGCAAGGGCATCAACACAAGCTGTGCTAGGAGAAACTTCAAGTTGGTCCTTTTCCTTGTAGAACTTTATCTTGATCAAGTACTCTTCATTATTTCTCTCAAGCTTAGTCGCCCTCTACTCAAATGCCAAATGAGTTTAGTTGTTCACAATCTTGGCCTTCTCTATCTCATGTATGACGTATATCCCGACACTAGTCACCTTAAGGACCATCCTCTTATTCTCCCTTCTTAAGTCTCTTATGACCTCCTCGGCCATGAATCACCGAGGAAAAGCTACATCAAACAACAAAGGGAACTTAGTAAGTAATAAAGCATTACTAAAAAGAAAAATGTCAGAATAAAGGAAAAATGGATAAGAAAAAACATGTACCTGAACAACCATCTAGGACATAAGGCCCATATGAACAACCTTTGCCCCTCTATCCCCTTCACAAAGTCATCAAGGTCGGACTTAAAAAGGTCGTGCTCAAACCTTCCATTGTCCGCCCTGGAATTCTTTGAGAAGACGAGGGTAGACTCCTTAGATGAGTCCGCAATATCTTCAGTTGCAGCCTTTACATGGGATCCATTACCACTATTTGTAAAGTCGAAGTATCAACTCTTTTAATCGCAAACACGACAGACAACGGGTTAAACAACCTCATGGATCTCCACTAACTCAAAAAGTCCTAACCACGTTGGGGGGATAAGACTCACCAGACGACAGCAACACTTCAAGAATGATAACATGCATTTGACCCCTCAGCAGAGAGACGTGACCACTAAACACCGAGCCTTAGGGCTCCGCGGCCAAATAGATGGGCTTAGCAGCAAGGAGAGCCTCCATGGACAATAGACGTCCCTAGCTCATGAGCATGCTAGTCCAGAGGGATAGAATGAGAATCATTTGACCCTAATTAGTGTAAACGGAGGACTATCAAACCTTAGGAAACCTCTACGCCTAGACTCCTTCTTCTTGAGCATAAAGAGCTTAAACTTCTTGCCCGACGACTATTCCGCAACCTACTCAGTTTCCACTGGCCGCCAACATGGGTCCTACTTCCTTTGAAGTAGGAGCACGCGCTAGAAGGACAAGAAAACAAAATTAGTCATTTACAAGTGAAGCAATAGATTTAGACTAGTAGGGCTTGCTCAACAAAGACAACTAAACTTAGACGAACAAGGCTCTCTAAGAAAGGTCAGCCAGAAGTCTAGCCGCCTTGTCTATACAAGTCCATCCTGTTCAATAAACTTTGAAGAACAAGGCTTGTAAAGCAAGGCCGGCCAAAAATCTAACTGCCTTGCCTTTGTAAGACCAGTTCGTCCTATAAACTCAGGCGAACATTGCTTAGTAAGTAAGGCCGGCCAGAAATCCAATCGCCTTGCGTTTATAAGTCGAACACATCCAATAAACTTATACAAACATAGCTTGCTAAGAAAGGACGACTAGAAATCAAGTCGTTTTACCTTTGCAAGTCTATCTCGGTCAATAAACTTAGATGAACATGCATAGCTAAAAAGGCTGGCAAGAAATCCAGTTGCCTTGCCTTTTTTAAGTCCAGCCCATCCAATAAACTTAGAAGAACATGGCTTTCTAAGCAAGGTTGGCCCAACCGCTTTGCAGCTGTAAGACCAGTTCGTCCGAAAAACTTAGACGAACATAGCTTGCTAAGCACGGCTGACAAAAATTCATGCCCTTTCAAGACCAATTTGTTCAAAAAATGAAAGAAGGAACATTGACTCAGCCACTTGCAAAAAAGGCTTACTAGGGTCTCAGCCCATTTCTCCAAGGTCGGCTTCCTAGCCTCGACCACGAGAAGTTTCTTGTATCTCTTCATATTGATCTTTTCCTTGTTTTCTTTGGAAAGACAAGCGACGCCTACTTACAAGACAAAAATAACAAGTATTAGTATTAGAAAGAGTTTGGACGACAAAAGAATCTTTGTAATAATTATTACCTCTATCTCTGCCCTGCCGTAACCCGACATCGACGAGAAAACTGTCATTGTAAAACTAACTTTTGAAGGGGAGCCAACAGGCCAACCCCTTTAGAGGATCTAGGCCCTTGACTATATATTTTATTAAATTAAATTACTCGACGATGGTGTCATAGTTTGAGTCTTCGAGCTAAGGTCCAGTATGGGATCTCCCCCTTCCACAATTCATTCCTCACCCGACTGGGGCATCTTAGATCATGGATGATCCCTTCACTTGGAGTGCACAGATAGATAAGCTCTGCCTTCCAATCATACATTTTGGACAACTTGTCCCAAGCTGTCAAATAACCTGCTCAGCTGCAGATGTTATACCAAGCACCGTCGACAAAGTTGAGTATGTTGGTCAAATAGTGAAGGTGGGTGAAAGCGGCCAAAGAAACCCTCAACTCACCAAAATGGCGAACGTATACGACCGACCAGACATTCATCTAAGCGTTAGGATCCAGCTTTATGACCCAAATTGTAATGACGAAGCACTTGTTCTATGAACTTGTACAAAGGGAATCTTAGACCACAAAATCTTAGACCAGAGTCCAACGCCAACTTATATACGAAAAAATGGCACTGAGGGGCATTGGCAATGGTACTCTTCTCGCCGGATATGAAAAACTCATACCCCGACCGAAATAGGCTCAACTCTAGAATTAATCGAAAAACAAAGACTATCGATTCCAGGGTTAAGATTAACTATCACACGACCGAAATTATTTGACAACTAGGAAGAATTCATTTTTTTTTTAATAAACCAAGAATGAAATGAAAAAATGTGAGAGCATATATGACAGGTTAAGTTGGACGACTATCTGGCGAGCACATGTTGGACGAACGTATTCTCTCTCAAGAAACAAAAAATGCATATCTCTCTCTCTCTCTAGAATGATTTTTTTCATAAATGAGTAGATGAGAGGAGGTACACCATGTACACAGGTAAAAAAATCCTCCAAATTTAACACCAACGCCACGTGTCAACCTTTTACAGGAGCATGTGACCCAAAACTTGTATAGTTTATCTAATCAACTGGAAAATTAATACTTGTAAAAGGAAATTAATCAATGTCAGGCAGCAATAAAATGCCCTTTTAAGGGAAAATATTATAAGCTAAAATCACCTTATTGAATAATGCTAAGTGGCAAGCCCACCAGCAGAAACATGTCAACCATTGAGAGTGAGACACATATCTTTCTTCAAATGACTGTCACATGTCAACACCAAATTGGTAAGAATTCTAAATCACCTTTGGATAAACACGCCTAAGTTTTAGTCTAAATCAAACTGAGAAAAGCCTAAAACCCAAAAGATTGACAACATCTAATTTTCCTAAAAATTAGTGCCTACCACATGTCAAAAAGTATTGGGTAGCCAATCAGAAGACCCTATTTTAGGACAGAATCAGGAAGTAAAATGCCTCCTCACTAGTATAAATAGTCGTAGGTCACATTAGAAAAGGGAAAAAATTATTAACTAGTACCTTTTATATAGGTGAATTTGTGAACTAGTACCATATACTTCCTCTATTTCTCGATACTTGTACCATTAGCATAGTAACACTATTCATCTACTAATCTTATGCCATATTTTCTCACAAGTGTATATGGAAAATTATGGCGAAGTGAGGTCTTATTTGATTCATCTTAATGCATACTTTCGTTATATCAACTTTTTTTATAATTTTTCCTATCAATAATTCGAGATATTAAGGTTCAAAGTATTGCATTGGATAACATGTAGGCAAGAAATGTTGCAAGTATTGCGAAATGAAGGAAGTAAATTTATTTGTCAAATAGTACCTTAAGTTGTACAAAACTCTTATAAACAGTACGTTAGTCCAAAACTCCGGCCAATTTAGTCTATTTTCTGGTTGTTGACCATTGTCTTCCCTCGTTTTTTGGAGTGTGTATTGCAAACATATAGAAGGAAAGTGAAATTTCACCCTCACTCCCTCTATTAACATACTTTTTACTTTATAAGGTTATCCTCTCCACGTTGAAGCTCTGCTCTCTTGTTCCGATTGTCAACAAGAATTAGGGCTCTCCTATTTTCTAAGGTAATTAATCTAATTCTTTTATTTCCTTTACTCTTTAATTTTCTAGGGCTCTTTTGTTTTCTAATGTCATATCAAAATCGGGGGAAATTTAGGGCATATTATCAAAATTCTGATGCCAAGATAATTGTTTGTAAACAACAATGTCTACTTCTAGATCCACATCTTCATCTCATAAACATCCAAAAAAATTAACAGTAATCGGTTAATTTGGGCATAAAGATAAATTAACAACCATTTTAAGGTAAGATTTTTCCTTCTTTAATTACATCACATGTTTCAGTCTTATTTGAGGTCAGATGTCTAATTAGTTGAATATACAGATCCAAAAGTACAAAACTTTGATTGCAAAGTGGAAAAAAAAGTACATGCAAGATTCCCTATGGTCCACAATTGTGACAGCAAAGCAACGAGCTAAGAGAGAGGAGGAGAGAAAGTTCCAGGTTAGCAGAGTGGAGTTATTGAAGGGTTGGCAGAGTGGAGTTACTGAAGAGAGAAAGAGGATGAATGAAGACGGAGATGGGAAAGTGAAAGATGAAAAGGTAAAAAGGGAACGATGAAAGGACAGGTTTGCAATACACGCTCCAAAAAAACAAGCGAATACAATGGTCAACAATAGGAAAATTGACTAAAGTGGCGGGAGTTTTGGACTAAAGTATTGGTTTTTAAGAGTTTTTGTACAACTTAAGGTATTATTTGACAAAATAAACTTATATGGTACTTGTTCACAAATTCACCTATATGAAAGGTATTAGTTAACAATTATTCCTAGGAAAGGTGCACAAATTTCTAGAATTAGTACACTGCAAATAGAATATCTCTCTCTACTTTATCTCTCTAAAAGCTTAGAATGAAGGATCAACCCTAATGTTCAACGGTTTGTTTTGTGGGCAACTTCGGGTCATTACATACACAAGTCTCCCATAAATTACCATTGTACCTTCAATAAGTCCGAGATCCATTTTCATTTCTATAGTAGAATCATTAATTAATTATCACAAAAATACTTATCAATATTTTTGTAAGGTACATACTTAAAGTAAGTATATAATTTCTGTAAAGGGGATAATCAGGTTGCTTTTGATTATAAAGGGGATAAATTTATGTACATTTTTTAACAACAAAATTTTGATAATTTTTGGCAATGTTAACTAACGATGTAAAGTAGAGAGTCTCGTTAAACTACAGATAGGATTGTCATGTTAAAAAATATATTTTATTTTTAAAAAAAAAGTTATTAGAGTTGTTGATAAATAATTGATATAGAGTCTTATTAAACTACAGATATTTTTATAATGTATAAACTAATCATAACTTTAGTTATACAATAAAAAATTATATATTTAATACCTTTGTACTCAGCGCGAAATAAACTTTGAGATAAGGTCCATTATAATATACTTATTATCTTATTATTACGTAAGGGGTACTCATTACTAAATCTCCTATTTCATGAATAGTTGAAAATATACTCATAACTCTACATAAAAGATGGTACCGAATCGAGTCATAAATGCTAAAAAGTCTAAGAAGTTGAATGAGGGCCTATTCTCCCAAACTTATTTTCAAATCATTTTAGTTCCACAATACTTTTACTCGCACATTTTCAATATTCGTTTTAGTTTTAGTTTTTTTCCAGCTCAATTCAATTGTTTTTAGCCGAAGAGAACATGTCCTAACTCCTTTCTAATATTTGAAGAAAAAACTTAGGGCCTTTTATCCCCAACTTATTTTCAGTTCAGTTTAACATTAAACAATACTTTTACCCTCACAGTTATGTGTTCATTTAATTTCAGTTAAGTTAATTGCAGTTCAACTTAGTTGTTTTTAGCCCAAGAGAACGACTCGATACTTTGCACACTATATCCAATGCAATACTTTGAACCTCAATATCTCTAATTATTGATAAGAAAAATTTATAAAAAGTTGATATTATGATAGTTTGCATTAAGACGAATCAAATAACACCCCACTTGACTATATTTTTTCTTATACACTTGTGAAAAAATATAACATAAGGTTTATAGATGAATAGTAGTTACTATGCTAATGTTGCGAGTATTGCGAAACGGAGGAAGTGTTAGTTTTCATTTAAACTTACCTAAACTTATCAAAACTTATTCAAACCTTATTTGTATGATGGTTGAAACCTTACAAGTGCTCTCTAGAACTATTTGAACTATGTAGTAATATTTTGAACCTAACTAAAGTTACTTTTTTGATAAAGACTAATAATAAGTTGAAAATAAAGGGCATACGGATTTATATATAAAAATTGAGTTAAAAATCTTATCTATTTTTTCCGATAATTACAAACTAGAGGATAAAAATATATAAAAAGATAAAGATTAACAAAGGTCCCGTGAATATGAAAATACAATAAATAATGGTATATTTCGTTAAATTATGTTTTCATATGTAATTTTGTAAATAAAAAAAATATACAGATACACAATTCAAGTTATATACGTTTACCTTTTTATATACTTTTAACTTTTGCAATGATATACTATGTTATATTTTACTCCCTACATTTTTTTAATAAGAATTTTTTGTCATGCGGGCCAAGAAAAAAGTGAAAAAGGTAGAGAAAAAATGGTAAAAGTAAGGAAAAAGTGAAAAAGATAGATAGAAGTTAAAAGTATGAGAGAAATGGGATAATTAGGCGGACCAACCTACTAGTTATCGAAAAAGGTAGAATTGTTCCAATTAAAAGAAACACCTCTAAATGAAAAAATATTCCTATTAAAAAACAAAGAGAGTAATATTCAAGTCTTCTCATTTTAACAGTTTAAGGCTGCTTACTCTATCTTATTTTAATATTGTATCATTATCTCTCGTCATATTTATTTTTTCATATAAATAACATATCATAATCAAACACCAACTTATATCCAACATATTTTGTGGATATATTATTAGAGAACAAAGTGATAATATTTTAGATATTATAGTTGATCCGTGCATCACACAGGCTTATAACTAGTTGAGTAAAAATAAAGTTGAGTCCCTACTTCCTTAGATTATTAAATGTTGGGGTATTCAAAACATATCTTAACTCATAAATGTAGGAATATAGATTTACTTAGTGAAATTTTAAGTATCATATACGTAACATCATTCTTAAGAATAAATTGTGTAAACTAATATAAATCAAAATAAAGTATGGAATTACACCTTTAATGAGTGATTTTCACGTAGTTAAGCCCTTTTAGTCTAGATCCTTTTGAGAACGTCAAGTGTCGTTCCTCTAGTATTGGTCCACGAGTAATGGATGGATCACCATGTATACTAGTACGGAAGAGATGAACAAGTTTCAGTCTCTTTCTTTTTATGATGAATGGGGCCAAAAATAGGGAGGAGATGGATAAGAAGCTCCCAAAAATCAGATTTTGGAGAGAAAAGATGATTAACTCAAGTGTATCTCTCCTTTGCCATCTTTATATCACTTATATAGTGAAGTTACAAAAGGAAATGCTTGTGGCTTCATCAGGGTCATAATGCCACACTTTATGAAGATTTATTAGTCGTAAAATGTCATATATTATGAGGCTAATAACCACAAAAATTACAACTTTATAACCAAGATGTGGCATGATGAAGCTTTATAAGGCTAATAACCTCATGAGTTATAAACTCCTCCATCCATCAATATTTCCGGCTGACTCGTTTCTTAAACGGGTTTGGGTAATATCCAACCAATTGTTACTACGTGTGACCTCATAATTACCAATATATATTAGTAGGTGGCCCAATATAATTAGTCCAACAAACCGTAATTACCTTCTAACAAAACGTTACGATCACCTAATATTATTAGATATTTCATCATTATAAATTGTCTATATAATTTAGATTATTACACTTAATCGAAGGACAAAATCTTTCAATATACCCATCATCTTTTAAGTTTATACTTCTGTATTTACTATTTAGTTTTCACCGGGGATCTTTAATAATTCTTGGTACAAGATTTACAGAACTGAAACTTTGATCATTGGGATTATATCAACAACATATTAGATGACATTAATGATTCTGATTATATTAACTTACAACATAGTCAAAGTTAATAGCTCCATTTAAAATGAATGCTAAGCTTTTTTAAAACGAAAATTTCTTAATGCATTAAATGCACACTGCACAGACTAGGTCATGACTCTGTTTATTGGTGAATGAAATCAGATCTAGGTCACCTCACCACTCTTAAATCTGTGATTCAGATTTCAGATTATACTCAATTATTGATAATAGTATGATTTTGTATATGAAATATAAAAAACAAAAGCAAAAAGAAAAGAGGAAAATAGTATACTCTGCGACTAGTAAACGTGAGGCAATCAAGTGTGTAGCCTCACTCCTTTTCTCATGGTCCCAGACCCCTTTTGTGTTTGTTTACTCCATACTCCATCACACACCTGTTAGTTGTCCAAAATAATAAAATCAAAAACGAAAAAACAATAACTGAAAAAACAAAAAATAAAAAGACACCTGGTCATCCCTCATTCCCTTGTAGTAATGGGCCACCGACATCATTTCATTACCCTTTCACTTTTTTTTGGAAGGAGAGCTCGTGTATTAAGAAGCGGCCAAAGTATCCATGAGTACATAGGGATTATCTCAGCGGGGCAGTGATTTTACCACACCTGTTCTAACCCAAAAGGCACGAGCTTAGCAAGGTGATGAGCAACAAAATTCCCATCCCTTTTAACATGTAAGAAACTAACAGAATTGAAAGCCGAACATAATGAAATAATATCATCAAGAATAGTGCCGAGATCCGAGAGATAGCGCGCCTCCTTCGAGAGTCTTGAGATCAAGGTCTGGCAATCAATTTCGAGCATTACATGATTTAGCTTGTATTTCAATCCGAGTCGTACAGCCATCAAAAGGGCTTTTCCTTCCGCCACCACTGGTGTCCGGTGGGCAAGCATCCTCCTCGTAGCAGAGAACATGTCCAGCCACTCGTGGTTACGGGCCACAACTCCGAGCCCCACCCACCCATCTGTACACAGGGACGCATCTACATTCAGCTTGAGCACGCCGCACGGGGGAGGCTGCCAGGTCTTAGCTCCATTATCCATCCTCCTGGCATGCGAGGAATAGATGCGTAAGGTGTAGCTTTGCTGTTCATCCATGTACCTGCCAACTCTACTTACAATAACCTCATTTGGTGTTTGTTTGCCTTCAAAAACTTTATTGTTGCGTTCCCCCCATATGCACCACGCCAGGAAGCATCCTTTTGTCATCAACTTGTTGTCAAGGGTACCCCAGAACTCCATCATGTCACACATATAAGCAGATTCTCATGCCAAAAGGGGAAGGCAGCCACACAACTCCCATAATACGTGGGCTTTACGGCACTCGAACAGTGCATGTCGAGCTGTTTCGCCACATTCTTCACACCAGGGACACATCCATTCCGCTATAATATGACGATCAAACAGGAGCTTTCTCACGGGTAGAGAGTTGGTGCATAGCCTCCAAAGAAAATGCTTGACTTTAGGAAAAACATCAAGACCCCAAATGAAGATCCAAGCTTTGTGGAAACAATCCAAGTCACAGCCTTTACCCAACATATATGCTGATTTGACCGTGTAAACACCGTCATTCGAGAGGCCCCAAGTCCGCCTATCACTGTGCTGCCGCGAGCTGAGTGGGATACCCAAGATGCACTTCATATCCCTCTCGTTGAAATTAGCTTCCAACAGCCCCATACGCCCCTCCCCCTTTACATGATCAATGAGATCACTCACTCTATCTAAACCATCTTGCTTTGTGCTAGTGATCATTTTCCCTTCCACATCAATTACCCAAGTGTCCGCCCAAATGTCAATGGTATTTCCGTTTCCCACACGCCATATAAGGCCCTCTTTCACAAGCGACTTCGAACTCCAAATGCTCCTCCAAGAGTAACTACATGAATAGCCAAGAGACGCTTCCAATATCGAACAATGAGGGTAATATTTGGCCTTTAACACACGTGCAACCAAGGAATCTTCGTGGTGTAAAAGGCGCCAAATTTGCTTCCCAAGTAAAGCTTCATTGAAGACCGAGAGATCTTTGAAACCTAGACCTCCTAAACATTTGGGAGCACTCATCTTGCTCCAAGTCTTCCAATGCATACGCCTTTTTTGTTCATCTTCTCCCCACCAAAACCGTGCCATAACACTATGTAACTTCGCAATCACACTCGCGGGAAAAAGATATACACTCATAAGGTAAGTGGGAATGGCTTGGATCACAGCTTTCAGAAGGATTTCTTTCCCAGCTCTTGATAAAAAAAATTTCCTTCCATCCACGCAGCTTTTTCCAGACACAATCTTTTAGTGCTCTACAAATTGCTTTTTTTTATCTCCCGACCACTGAAGGAATGCCAAGGTATTTGACATGAGATTCGACCTGCTTCATCTGCAATATCTCAAGGAGCTCTTCTCTGCGACAAGTATTAACTCCTTTGCTAAAAGAAACCTCTGATTTGTCATAGTTAATTTTTTGCCCGGATGCTGCTTCATATTTGTTGAGAATATCAACTATAGTGGTGCATTCCTTACTAAAGGCTCTAGCAAAAAGTAAATTGTCATCTGCAAAAAGAAGGTGAGATATAGCTGGACCAAGGCGAGAAGCCCTAATCCCATGGATCTGATTCTCACGGACTTTTCTCTGAATCATCAAAGAAAAAGCATTAGCAACCATGATAAAAAGATACGGGGATAAAGGGTCCCCTTGTCGAAGACCTCTCTCCGGAGAAACCTGACCACAAATTCTTTCATTCAGATAGAAAGAAAAAGTGACCGTTGACACACAATCCATGATTAAATTCACCCATCTCCCATCAAACCCCATAGTGAGAAGTAATTTCCTCAAAAAGCCCCACTCAACTCTATCATAGGCCTTGCTCATATCCAGTTTCAACGCTATGCTACCTCTTCGACCTTTAGATCTCTTTTTCATAGTATGAAAATTTTCAAGCGCGATCAAAGCATTGTCAGTAATCAAACGGCCCGGCACAAAGGCACTTTGATTTTCTGAGATGATACTTGGCAAGAGATTTTTAAGGCGAAGGACCAGGGACTTAGTAGCCAATTTATACACCACATTACAGAGGCTAATAGGGCGAAATTCAGACATAACCAACGAGGACTGGTTTTTGGGAATCAAAGCAATATTAGTATTATTTACATGGCTAGGGGAAATAATACCATGTAGGATGCTACTAACAAAAGCAAAAAATCATCACCAATAATATGCCAGAAGCGTTGATAAAAAATAGCATGCATACCATCCGGTCCTGGCGCTTTGCAAGGGTGCATTTGCAAGAGAGCTTCATGAATCTCCGCTTTTGTAAAAGGCTTAAGCAACATCTCATTCATCTCTGCCGTGACTAAAGGAGGAACACACGAAAGAACCTCATCAATATTGTCATTGCTGGGCTTCGAAGAGGTGAAGAGCTGCTGGTAAAAGCTCGTGATGATGTTTTCAAGGTCGCACTCTTCCGTTTTCCACGTGCCATGCTCGTCATTTAGGCCCTTTATATGATTGCGTTGTTTCCGTTGACTAGCCATATGGTGAAAATATTTCGTGTTCCTGTCAACGTCCTTCACCTCAGACACCCGAGATCAGATATACCAATAAGCCTCTTGCTTTTGCTGCAAGTCAGCCAGCACACTCTCCAAACGAGCACAATCTGCAAACCCCTCATCGCAAATACCCAAACCCTGTGCCTTTTTAACTGCTTTTCGGCTGCCTCAATTTTGCCACTTAAATTATCGAAATGATTCTTTCTCCACTTCCCCAACTCACCCGCTACATGACTCACACGGCCAGCAAAGAACGAACCAGCGGACGACTCCCAAGCGTCCTTCACAACCCCTTCACAGGATCCATCTAAGAGCCAAGCAGACTCAAAGCGAAAATTTCTCCCTTTCCCCTTTCTACCATGACTCTTTTTCACTTCACATTTTAACACAATTGCGGCATGGTCAGACTTGGCACGTACTAAGTGATCAACAAAGCCTGCTGGGTAAAGATTAAACAAAGAAGGGGAAGCAACAAACCTATCCAACCTTTCTCGAATACGGGTGGTGACCGTATTTCCTCTCTCCCAAGTGTACCAGTTGCCTTCATATTGAACATCTCGAAGGTTACACTCTTCCAAAGCATCTCTAAAATTTTCAATCTCCCTTCTTTCACAATCTACTCCTCCTTCTTTCTCTTCGTAAGAAAGAATCTCATTAAAATCACCCCCTATCACAATAGGGATGCTAATATTAGTGCATAGCTGGCGGATTAAGGACCAAGTTCAATGCTTATTTCCCGAATCCGGCCACCCATAAATACCCACAAAACACTAAACCCCTTTTGTCCCATGCACGTCCCCGCAAATATGTCTTTGTGAGAAAGAGACCAGCTCAAAATGAATCTTTTCATCCCTCCAAAAAAGACCCAGACCCCCAGACCTCCCTTCACTAGACACACCTAACGCACAAGAGAAACCCAAACGCTCCTTCAAACCTTCAAAAGCAACATAGTTTCACATAAAAATAAAAAATCAATGGCATTAACTACTCCACCGGCAGAGTTGATGAACTTTCCGAGGGTTGCCAATCCCTCGGCGGTTCCAACATAAGAGATTCATGGCTCTCGGCGGGGTTGGGCTACCTCGCCAACCTCCACCGTTATAAAAGGTTTGGAGCGTTTGTTTGCTCCCAATCCCTCCTCTTCTACCTCCATGTCAGTCACTTCAAGATTTCTTTTACTAAGCACACCTTCAGAGTGACCCTCTTCCCCACTCACCCCTTTACGCGCTGCTCGTTTCCATTTCTTCCCTTGGCTTTCTTTATGATTGTTACACCCTATCACAAAGCTTGTTTCAAAAGGTAGGGCTGAGTACGAGTTAATATGTGGGGTTAGCTCATTGTCAAAAGTATTTGGGCTCATAACAATTTCGTCCGTAGTGTTCCGTGCAATCGCCTCCTCCTCACAGATCACACCCTTCGAAGCAATATTCACCTGCTCCTCTAGAGTTTCAATGGGTGCTACAGGTAAAGTAACCGAATCATGTGTATTGCTTTGTGGCTCTTTCTTGCTAACAAAAAGAGTTTTCCTTATCGCCTTCAATAAAGCCCAATCCTCCATCTCCTTTGTCCTCATCTTCATGGGAGAGGCACGCAGCCAAGTCCCCCCACCCCGTTCCTTGCTTCAAATCATCATCATCTACTTTCGTGCAATCCCTCTCTGCATGCCCTATAATGCCGCACGCGAAATAGAAGAAGGGAAGTCTCCCATATTTAAATTCCACTGAGATTATGTTCCCACTACGATCTTTAATGCGCTGAAATCGTCGAAGGGGTTTCGACACGTCCATCATCACTCGAACTCACCAGAACCATCTTGTTCTTAAGATGTCGTCCTCAACCTCTAATACCTCTCCTAAACCTGCCACCGCCCGCTTCACATCACTATCCGACCTGCAGTTTAGGGGCAATTTCAAAACCCTAACCCGTAAAGGGAAATGGGTTAGGGTTATATTTTCCGGTTGCTCGCCTCCCTCTACACGCTTTAACAACAGAAGGTGGTTATCAAAACACCAAGGACATCCACGCATCACCTTCTCCATATCTTTCCAATGTAGAAACTGAAAACCGAACAGATTAGGGCCTAAACTGGTAACGATTAAATGGTCCTTTAAACTCCATGCCCTAGACATGGTTTGTTTGAACGCTTCGACATTGAAATTCCGCGCCATCAGCAATTTTCCTTCCAAGAAAAGAGAAATCTTTTCTTTGGATTTAGGGTCCTCTAACCCCTCCAATTCAATCACGTCCCCATCATCTTCGTGAAGATTAAGGTTCGAATATCGAAGAGAAATTTCGTCAGCCATTGGGATCTACCCAAAGGAAAAATAGGCAGTCGTGTAGAGAAACTCACAGAAAGAGAGGAAACTCTACCTCAAGAGAGAAAGGAGAAAAAAAAACGTATATAAAAACGTATTTTTTATTACCCTTTCACTTCAATACTACGGAAACGCTACTAAAGTTAGCGCCTTATTTGATCATAGACGATTTGACATATATTAGAGGTTTAGAGGTGGCAATTTGATTAATCGATTTAGTTTAGGTTGGATTCATACCTTTCGATTGATTTTAATTTAGTTGACTTTGGTTAATTTTCTACGTTAAATTTCGTTATAATTTTTGGGGTTTCATTTCAATTAACTGCTGCTAATTCAGTTCTTTTTTCAGTTTGATTCAGTTACGGTTGTTTATCTGGTGTGACACATATAGTTTCAGTTAAAAACGATTCATTATTCAACCAGCCCATATCGGTTCAACATTTATTTACGGATTTAATTCTGTTAATTTCGGTTTTGTATAAAAATTCGCAGCGGTTTGAATGAAATCAATACCGGTTAAGTATTGTATGTCCTTTTAAAATTTTCACTTTAGAAAAAATCATTTATTGTTTCAAACCGTATGTCTTTCAAGTGTTTTCATTTTTGTTGGTCTTGTCGTTCATTCGAAGTTGTTGAAATGCAACCCAGAGTGAACCCTTTCTGTCCCTTAAGAAACATGTATAATAAAGTGCGATTAAAAATTATTCTATTTACCACGAAAGATGAACGGTTACAAAGTTAATTAATAACTAATAGGTATGTTATTATCAAAAATATATTAAGATTGACGGCTAATATAGTAAAATAACCAATCATCGTGCAATAGTGTATTAGAGCAATGCAATAGATTAATAAGTTAAATCAATGCGTTAATTTAAGTAAGAGATATTATTATCACATTCGTTGTTGTCGTTATTACGAGTTTAACATAGATAACAATAACAATAATAAAATTAATAGTAATGCATTAAACGTATACATTAGTTAAAATCAATGTAATAGACCAATCAATATAGTAGATCAATGATTTTGATAGTTACTACTGGTGTATGACGCCTAGAATAAGTGTGTTATGGGATCTCGGGCTGGGGAGTGAGAAAGTCTCGTCCCTGAATGGCGACGTGGTTATGTTGTTGTCCATAACTAATGCAATCCTTTGGATTAGGAAGCACTATGGAAAGTAGAGTGTCCATGTACCACTGATCTCCCTCCTCACATCTCTATATCCGGTTAAGGTGGTTAGATAGGCATAGTCTAGAAGGTTGCGGCTAGGGACAACATGGTATTGGGTCTCATGAAACCCGGGAATTTTCCAGGCAAATAGTGTAATCAACCAGCCATTTACAATGGCTTGGCAGGTGAAAGTGTTGTTAGCTTGACGCTTGGGCGAAGTATACGAGAAGCGCTCAATTTTCAATGCAACATGGTGGGGAATATTATAATGAAATGCATTGTCAATACCCCTCAACATGTATCTCCCAATAAAAAACAACTCATGTCTTCACAGCAATTGACCCTCAAATTGCCCAAATAAGGTCTAGGCCATAAAATACACTAATATCTTGAAGATAGGGCTTTGATTGTACTTAGCATAACAATGCAATAGGCTAGAGGGTCCATGGCCTCTAATGGCATAATAAATAATATGATGATGGTAGTTTGCAAGAGTCCCCTATAATATCAGGTGGTAGTAATGGGGAAGGAGCTTGTGCACTAAATCTGGAACTGGAACCCCTACAATCTTTTGAAACTCGACATCTTGCTAAAATTCGAGGCCTTGAAGCTTTTCACTCAATTTTAATGGAGGAAAGGAGGATGGAGAAGGAGATGGTGAATAAAAGTGGTGTAAAATGGTGAGAAAAGGAAAAGGAAGAAGGTTTGTGAAGCTTTAATGGAGGTTGAAGGTTGAAGTTGGTTAGAATTGAGGAGCAAGATAAAGGTGGGAGGCTAGGGTTTCATTAGAGGATGAGTTTAGAGAGAGAAGGTATATGTGAGGATGAAGAAGTGAAATTAATAATGAATAAAAAGCTTTAATGCCCCCGATAAAACACACATCGTTAGGCTTCGCCAATCCAATCCAAAATACACAGCAGAAGAGAATGTTGACCCTACAAGTGCAGCTGAAGCACCACTGTAAACCCTAAAACCCCTTTAGATTGGAAAGTCTTAACAATGGCGTCGAGGGTATTCGCGTAAATTTGCCTAGCCCCTTTTGTCTGAAGCTTAGTCTTGACGGTTTCAAGTGGGTAAAGAAAAACTTAGGTGAAAGCTCCGGCTGATCCTTTGGCACACGCTCCGATGAAGGCACATTCAAAGACTGAGAGATTTTTTAGTATGGAGTTTAAATTGGATTTAGCGAAAATTGAGAAGTGGATAATGTTGGTGGTGGTGTTTTTGTTGATGGGTTTTGGAGTTTGACTTCCATGGACATGGAGGTTAAGAGGAAATGAGGAAGAGAGACATTAATGGTGGATTTTGGAGGTTTGGAGAGATAAGGACATCATTTAGATGAGGGAGTGTGTTGGATTTACAGAGGAGAATATTTGAGTTGTGTTGGATTTTGTGGGTTTTAAGAAATGAGATGAGGAAGAAGATGATAATGGTGGCAGAGAGATAAAAAAGTGAAGGGAGGGAAAATAAGGTTGGAGGGAAAATCACATACTTCCTCCGTTTTGATATAAGTCATACAGTTTCTAAAAATGGGTGTTTTCAAATAAGTGATACACTTTTGGTTTTTTCCTTCTTTGGTAGGTTTTAATGTGTTATTTTACAATTTTACCCTTATTAAAACTACTAAACCATGTTTAAATGATCTTGATAAAAATTAATTAGGAAAAATTGATAGGAATAATCTCACCTTTGGCTGGTCTTCCATCACTGGTACCACCTTCAATTAATCCAGCTATAATCCCACCTTTGTCATCAATATTCCCTCATTGGTCCCTTACCTGTTGGTGACCTACAATCATGGGTAATCCTCTTAATTACGTAATTAAAAGCTAATTAAATATATTTTAAACTTAAATTTTTAATTAAAGTTTTAAATCTAATTCAATTAAAAAAAATTAAAAAAAAAAACCACCCTCTCCCCTTCCCCTGCCACCCCCTCCCCTCCCCCTCCCCTTCCCCTGCCACCCTCTCCCCTCCCCTTCCCTGCCACCGTCCCCTTCCCCTTCCCCCGCCACCGTCCCCTTCCTCTGCCACCCTCCCTCTCCCCTGCTACCTCCCGTCCCCTTCATCTTCCTCCTAACCACCGCCAAAATAAGGGGAAGATCAGAGTGATGAGGTTGTCGTGCTCGCTGGCAGCAAGAGAAGACGGTGGTTTCCCATCGTCGGTCGCCGGCAAGAGAAGACGGCGGTTTCCGTGCTCGCTAGCGGCAATGGCGGTTGCCGTGGATTTTCAAATATGAAGGGAAAGATTTACCATTTCTCTCTTCGAAGCAAGTAAAGACGACCACCATATAAATCGCCACCGGTCGCCAGTGGGGAAGGGGAAAGGATAGTTGTGGGGTGGCAGGGGAAGGGGAGGGGATGGGGGTGGGTGGCATGACAGCAGTGGGGAAGGGGAGGGGATGGGTTGGGTTTCTCTTTTTTTTTAAGTGTTTTTTAAAAAGTCAACGGCATTTTTGCTGGTCAAACAAGTTGCCATCATCTTGTACCAATGAGAGAATATTGATGTCAAAGGTGGGATTATAGCTGGATTAATTGAAGGTGGTACCAATGGTGGAAGACCGGTCAAAGGTGGGATTATTCTTATCAATTTTTCCAATTAATTATTACTAACTTAATATTCTCTTTCTCAACTTACCACCTTCCCCCACCGCACTCCACCACCTGACCACCATAACCACCCAAACTCCATTACCCCTAAAACTAAAACCTTTAGAACCACCACTCAGCCACCCACCAAAACAAAACCCTAGCCATCCTCCCCTCAACCTACCACCAAAACAAAACCCTAGCCACCCTCCCTTCAACCTACCACCAAATGAAAACCCTAGCCATCGGAAGGACGACGACGAGAAGTAAAAGACCTAGGGCTTTGAGAAATAAACTGATTAGGGTAAGGAAGAGCAGAAATATAGGGCTTCAAGCAAGAAGAAGGAGAAATCGAGCAAGAAGAAGGAGAAATCGAAGGTGTTTTCACTCCGAGGTGTTTTCGAAGGGCTGGTGTGGGTTGTTTTTGGCGGTTGTGGAGTTGTTTTCGAAGGTGTCTGGTGGTTTTAAGGGAGGATTGGTGGTTTTCAGCGGGGTGTAGGTGGTTTGTGAGGGAGGGTGGTGGTTTTCGGCCAGATCTGAGTGGTTTTTGAGGGAGGGTTGGTGTTTTGTAGGTTGTGATTATTAATTTAATTATATACATCATCCCTCACTTTTCATTGTTTAATTACACTTAAGAAATTTTGCCTCAAAATACGTTAAAGTGACAATGTATCACTTATATCAAAACGGAGGAAGTATATTAAGAAGATGGAAATGGGTTGTTTGGAGGGAAAATGAATGATATAACTGATGTGGGCCCCACCACCAACGGAGTTTGGCAAAATCTGTTAAGTAGTGGGAGTTGATAAAGGTTTTGAAAAGTTTAGGTGGAAATTTAGGGGAAAAAATCATAAAGGTGGGAGTTTCTAAATAAGTGAAAAGTTAAGGTAGTTTTGTGCAAATTTTCCTATCTAATATATAATCCATAATTTGCATCAACAGTAAATAATTATCAAACGTTAACTATTTAAGAATGAAGAAAACAATAAAACTAATGAGTATAGAATAAACCGAACGAAAGGAAAAACTGAACTTTGATATAAAAAAAATATTTTGAGGCAAAATTTCTCCTTCTTCTTGAGAATGAACTAAAGTGTTCATGAATATTAAAAGCTCTGAAAATATGTACAATAAATAAAAAATAAGATACTTTGAAAGAAAACACTTGCCTATCTATACTAAACATAAAAAGCCATAAGATATCCCAGAAATATATCTGGATTAGGCTTCCAGACCATTCACCCGAGCGGCCATCGGACACCCCATCTTTTTGTTCTTCAAATAACAATCACCATCCTTCGTAATGCTGACCGATCAGATCAGGCCACTTCATCTGATCGGGCATTTTCAGTGACTTTACAACAGAGCATCAGTTACCCGATCGAGCCTACAACAAAATTAAAATAATCTAATACAGGGCCGACCGATCGAGCTAGGTCTTCCCGACGGAATCGTGCCAGGAACAATTTTCTTCTTTCTTGGATTCAGACGCCAAGTCCTAAACTCTTATTTTTTTCCTAGGACCTTGAGAAACTGCCTTGGCCCCTCGAGACTCTTCAAGTACCACATAACATCTCTCATTAGTTGTAGTAGTCATAAATAGCATAAAAAGGGGAAATAATTCCCTAAAACCTACAAATCATCATAACACACAAAAACTCACACCTATATGGCAATAGTCAGCACGAATGGCTACTAAGAGCACAATATATATAAGGGGATAAACTCTTTATAAAACCATAATATCACTTGGGGTAGCTTGAATTCTGGACTGAATCGAATTCACATGCTAAACAGTCTCTTCGAAATGGTGACATTAATGGTAGCATGGTAACTCTTGTTGTACGAAAACTCGTTAAGATATATATGATCTTCCCAACTTCCTTGAAAATTAAGAGCACAAACTCTCAACATATCTTCCATCGACTTATTGGTCCTTTTAGTATGTCCATCCATCTTAGGAAGAGAGCAATACTCATCTTCAACGTTGTCCTAAATTCAACAATGCTTTTGTCAAAACATTCACAGAAACCTCGAATCATAATCAGAAATAATATAGAAGGCACATCATGTAACCTTACCCCATTCTTGATATAAGTCTTGCCCAATATCTCTTTCCATATCTCCTTGATTTGAATAAACATTGTAGACTTAGTGAAAAGATCGACAATATTCCAAATCACATCATTGCCATTCTTAGACTTTGGCAAACCAATCATAAAATCCATAGATATTGAATCCCATTTCTTCTTAGGGTAGTTCCAACGATTGGACCATTCTCATAGGTCTCTTATGATTAATCTTGACCTTTTTGGCAAGTCATACATCTCGAAACACTCTGTAACTTCTCGCTTTGTTTGGCCACCAATAGACCGAATTGATATCCTTATACAACTTGTCACCTCCAAGGTGCGCCGAATACAATGTATTATGTTGTTCCTTCTTAAACTTACACTTCAACTCTTCAAACTTTTTCGGTTTGCGACACTTTCCCTTATAACATAAACTCTAATCCTCGTGGATCTTGAAGTCTGTTTCCATTCCTTACTCAGTATTTTCCTTAATCTTCTCAAGCATATCATCACAACTTTGAATATCCTATATGTCGCCAAACACTGAAGGTTTTAGTGGACGAGAGCTTAGTCTTGCTTCGATCTCTATATGCTTCAGAATCTCGGGTTTTACTCTCTTAATATCACCATACAACTCATCGGGCACTATCAATACGCATTCATGCTATGATTTGACTTTCTACTCAAAGCATCGTTAATAATATTTGTCTTTCCTTCATGGTACTAAATATCTAGGTCATAGACCTTAAGCAATTCCAACCATCTCGTTTGTCTCATATTTAGATCCTTTTGTGTAAAAATGTACTTTAAATTTTGTGATCAGCAAGATCTTACACGTCACCCCGTATAGATAATGCCATCTTCAATGCAAACACCATAGCGACAAGCTCTAAGTCATGGGCAGGATAATTCGCTTCATAAGGTTTTAATTGGCTCAATGCATATTCTACTAACTTCCCATTTTGCTGCAATACCCACCCCAAACATTCTTTGAAGCATCACTAAACACCTGAGATGCTTCACTTAACTTGCATCGCATCGGAGGTGTTCAGGTTAGACACTCCTTAAGTGTAATACCCTGTATTTTTAAAGGACTTTTATTATTTAACAATTTTATATTGGAGGATTTTATTATATTATAAGTTTATTTATATAATTAACTTTATAATATAATTTAATTTTATGAAGAAAGGATTTTATTAAAGTCATGTTATATAGATAAATATAATATGGACCTAGTTTTGGGCTTTTAAAATAATAAAAGGGCCTTTGGATTTGATGGCATATTTTAAAGGAAAATTTGTCAGGAATAAGTCAAACTTTGCGTTGACCGCTTTTAACAAGTCTACCTTAATATATTCTATTAACAAGCCAACCTTGTATACTCTCCGCTTTTAACAAGTTTTTTTACAGGTTACCTGTTATTAACTTGTTAGTTTAGGTCACCTGTCCACGTGACTTATTTTAATTAATTTAAAATAATTAATTATTTTTATTTTATTTCTCTCTTCCCACCCTTTTATTTTTCTTTCCCTCTCCTTCGTTCTCTACCCCTCACTCATTCTCTCTAACAATGAGAATCTCTCTCATTTTTCTGTCTCTCTCTCTCCTGTCCTCTCCTCTATCAATCTGCTTTCACTTTTCCCTTCACTCTTCTCCTCTCTTCTATTTCAATATGTTTTAGACAACTCAGACATGTCAAAACCCAATTCGTCTTTATTCGAGTTAATAACCTCCAACAACAAAGATTCCAATAATGTAGTAGAACCCCAATTGCACAATATTCTAATAATGGAGACATAAGTTTCGAGATTATGTCGAAATCCGGTTTCTTTAACATTGCAAAAGAATGAAAAAACTTGTTTTAGGTCAGTTGTAAAAGTATTGAGGATTTGAATGACCCTATTGGTGTCTAATTGATGCAAATGATCCTCTAAATCACTACAACTAGTACTAGTACTATTGGGTATTGGTAGTTCATTAGAACTTGAATCAGGGATCCATGAACTCAATTGGGCAGCTGCAAAAGCGAATTTTTGACGAATATTGAAGTCAGATAAAGGCGAATATTGTTGGAATTATTGATGCTGATTTTAGAGAGTTTGCGATGGAGTAACCGGATCATGTAATGGAGCTATTTACCTGCGGATTTGACATCGGCGTTTGAAGTGGTGGAATTAAGGTTTTGGAAAGTGGTGGAGGAGGAAGAAGTGGAGAAATCTTCGTCGGATGAGGAGGATGGGTGGTGTTGGGAGGTAGGAATGGTGGTTCTTGTGGTGTTATGGTGGTTGGCAAATGGGGGTCACAGTAATTCTGAGTGTTTGGGAACCTATCTCCTTTCTTTTTTTCTTAGTTTGGTAACAATTACAGAGTTATTTAATTGTAATGGGGATGGTTGGGACTTGTGGTGATTTTACTTGGGCAATTTCTGAATTGGTTGTGGGCATTTATAGAGTGAGTAGAACAATTTAGAAACTTTGTCCATGAAAGGGGTTGAAGTTGAATCACAATTTTTATCTTATTGTATTTTTTGTTCATCCATATTTTGAGAATTTAGGTTGAAGATTTTTGTCAAGAGTTGGTAATTTCCTGGAAGATTTATAGGGAGGGAGATGATGTTTTGGAGAAATTATGATCACTCATCCAATTTTTTGATGAGCTGCGTTGTCCATGTTTTATGGAGGTTGAAGAATTGTGATGGAGAAGAAGATTTCTTCCTCCTTCTGTACCTGCTGTGTACTACGACTACTCATTATTATTATTTCTTCTTTTTTTAAATTCTTTTATCTCTTTGTTGTTTTATAGTAATTAGTAGGTAGTTACTTTATTTTTCTATTTACTTTCTTTTTTGTTTTTTATTTTTTGAAATATATATTTTAAAATTTTAAAACGTTCAATAATAAAGTGACATGTGTCACTTTAAACTGTTCAAAAGGTTAATTAAAGGTGATAGCCAATTTTGACTTGTTAAAAGCGGAGAGTATACAAGGTTGACTTGTTAATAGAATAATTGAAGATAGACTTGTTAAAAGCGGTCAACGCAAAGGTTGACTTATTCCTGGCAAATTTTCCTATTTTAAAAGGAAGATTTGGGCTTTATGGGCTCGTAGTCTTTTAATTAGTGGAAAAAGGTTTTAAAAGGCCCGATTTTCATGAAGCCTATCAGGGTTTATTGGTTGGACTATAAAATAAAGAGGGAGAGAGAGAAATCATTATTGTCGTCATCTTTTCAAAACCCTAAGTAAGCTCTCTCTCACTTCTCCATCTTTACTAGAGTTTTAATTATGTTTTCGTGATTGGTTAGTTTATAATTATTCATGAAAATCATGTTTATAGATTTGTACATATTTATTATATAGTATAAAATTAGTTTCGGGAATTTTGTAAAAGAAAAATTGAATCTTTAAACTAAGGAAAATTTGTGAAAAACCATTATAAACTTTACACGTTTTATAAAAAAACCACCAATCACTTTTTTTTGAACTTAACTACTATAACTTTGCAATATTTTGTGAAGCACCACCTTTTAACAGGGAAAATTTGCAAAAAACCACTACAAACTTTACACTTGTTGCAAAAAACCACCAATTACTTTTTTAAAAAAAAATTGAACTACTATAACTTGCAAAATTTTGTAAAACACCACCTTTTTGACAGAAACCGCAATCCTTTTTCACCACCAAATGCAAAACTTAAAATTTTTTGTTCGAAGCTGGTGCTTCACAAAATTTTATAAAGTTATACTAGTTAAATTCAGAAAAAAGGGAAAAATTAACACGAATAATCTCAACTATTGCCCATCTTCTCTAATTAATCTCACCTTTAGAAATTCCCAAAATAATCCCAACTATCTAGCATATCTTCCCAAAACAGTCTCGCTTGACTTGGAACCTACTACACTAATCCAAATGGCCACGTGTCATAATTTGATTGGCCTAAACTTTTTTTTAAAAAAATTCCTCTCCTTCTACCCCACCCCACCTATTCCTTCCTGCCTCCCACGTTGCTTACAATCAACCCACCCCCCTCCCATGTTTTCCCACAACTTCCAAATGACCCCACCCACCCCTCCCTGCTTCTCAACTGCCGCCGCCACCACCACCACCAACAGTCCACCACCACCGAACTCTCCTCGACCTCTTTCATCTACCGCCACGTTCTTCTTTCTCTCTGAATTCACCCCAAGCCACATCTCTCTTCGATCTCCTTCTTCCTCTTTTCCCTCGTCAATCCGTCCAAACCCCCGGAAAAAGCTACCCAAATTCCCGAAAAAACTTCTTTAATCCACAAACCAAGCCCCCATCGGTTGTTTTCGGGGGTTACAAGGGGGGTTTCAAAAATTATGTTTGTTTTTGGAGTGGTTAAGAAGGTTTTTACGGAGTGGGGAGGTTTTTCCAGGGTGGCGGGGCTGGTTTCAGGGTGGGGAGAGGGAGATCGGGGTGGGGGAGGAAGATTGGCTAGTTTCAAAGGTTTTTAAGTGGTTGTGGCGGTGGGGCTAGTGTGGTTGTGGCGGTGGGGTTGGTGTAGTTGTGGCGGTGGGGCTGGTGTAGCTGTGGTGGTGGGTGTGGGATGGGGTGGGTGGGTTTTTCCTTAGTTTTTCGGTTTTTTATTTAATTTTGGTGATTTAAAATAAAATAATAAGTTGACCAATTATAATGCGCCATGTGGCATTATTAACCTATTTAACAAGTTGCCATTTTACCTAGGACTAATAAAGGAAGATATGCTAGATAGTTGGGATTATTTTGGGAATTAGTAAAGGTGGAATTCATTAGGAAAGATGGGTAATAGTTGAGATTATTCTTGTTAATTTTCCCAACAAAAAATTGGTGGTTATTTTTAAAAAGTGTATACTTTGTAGTAATTGTTCACAAATTTTCCTTAAATTAATTAAAGAATTCGAGTGTGAAAGTTTGAGTGGGAGCACGACGGATGTTTGGTGGCCGGAGAGGGTGTTTGGTGGCCGGAGCACGGCTGCAGACAGGAGACGCATAGTTGCTCGTGGCCGTCGAGCAACCGCAGCCGTTGTTGCCCGACATTTTTTTGAAATTATATTTTTATTTTATTTTTGGGAAATAAATTTACAGATTATATTTATTTTCCTAAACTTATTTGATTTGGGTAATTTATAAGGATTCTTGCCTAATAGTGATTATTTTATGATCATACTTAAATTATTAATAACATATGATAATCTAAATCTAATTTAGGGTTTTATGAGGGTTTAGGGTTTCATATTTTGTATTTTTATATTTTTTATATTGCTCTAATTTAATTAAAGTTTAACTCTTTAGCTATTTTTATAGCTTTTGATTGAGAATTTAATGGTGGATCGTTTTATGAATTTGAGGGTTCTTTCGAGGGAGTTTTAAAGAGTTTTAACATATTTTATTACAAGTGTTTAAGTATTTTTAAGAATTCTAAATTAGTTGTTTAATTGTTTCCAATGAGCTCAATTCATTAGAGAACGTTAAGCAAAAATTTAGCTTCTTGAGTGAAAGTGTTTGCGTGGAAAGGTACATGACATAGTGATTGACATCTATTTGACTAGATGAGATTGTTTGAATATGAGAACCTATGATAAAGTTCATGAGAACTTTGTATGATTAGAATTGTGAATGAACACATGAAAGCATGATGTATGTCTTTCTATGTTATGAATTATTGGAATGATTGGAATAGAATGATTGGATTGGAATGTTGGAATGAGGTTTCAAAACTATGAAAATATTTTATGAATTATTAACTAGACCATGGGGCTTGTAGCTGAAAAGACAGTGACCCTATAGGATGGATCCCCTACTTGTAACTAGGCTGAGGGGTGAACCACTTATGGTTACCGAGCTCGGAGATGTGCACACATTATGTTGGGTACAACTAGCCCCAAGCTAGCTCTGTATTCCATGTATTCATGGGTGAGGAGATTTGAGTCGGCCAACCCAACATATCTCGTCCTTATAGTCATGAATGCTTAACTGGAGGATTACGATCCTAATTAGGTTTGGATATGGAATTGGATTTGGATATGGCACAGGATTTGGTTATGGAAATGATTTTTGGATATTGAGTTTGATTAGATTTAGATTATGGTTGATTGATTCATGATGCATACTTATGTGTTATGTGAATGACTAGCTCTATATTATGTACTTAGCGGTTGCTTATCCGTATTTCGTTCTTTTCTTGTCTTGATCATTGCTTCTTTCTACGATGGTCCTGTGGTGATGCATTTGGAATCCATCCATATTGCTGAGCAGTTAGGACATCTTATAGTCGGTTGCTATATAGGTGATCGTTCGAGGAGTCTATCATTCATTGGGGGGAACGAGAAGAGCGTAATGGAGCTTTCTTACGTTGATTTCACTTTAGTTCATTTGCATTTGGATATTTGGTTATTTTTGGATTTGGTTTAGAGGACATATGTTTATTTCTAATATTTAGTACTTAAATTGGTTTGAGGATTTGATTAAGTTTTATTTTAACTGCTATTGACTTACGGCTTGATTGAATTTGAGAAACAATTGACTTATTCCTGGTTTGACTTTAAGGAAGTTTGGTTTCAACTAAAACCACGATCCTATTATTTAAAGTGTTTGGTTTTGTTAAACGGATATCCGGAACTTCATTAATGTTTATTAAGAGTTTTGAGGTAGTGGTTCGATGGGAAAAATAACTATCCTTATTCTTCTGCCGTAACACCTTAGGTTTTTTTCCTTGTGGAATAGTCGGGGTGATACATTAAGGGTTTGAAACGCTTCCTCATACTTCTCATTCCACTCAAACTTCAATGCTTTCTGCATCAAAGGCCTCACTATCTTTAAAAATCTCTACAAATCTCATTTGATAGCTAACTAATAACCCTAGAATAATTTCTTATATCAATCAAACTCTTTGGTGTATTCCATTCACTTGCATCTCTAATCTTAGTTTGGATCCAATGAAACACCTTCCTTGGATATATAACGCCCTAAAATCACAATTATTAAGGCTAAATTTACCCTTAGAGAAATTTAGCATAAGTTGCTCAACTGAATCTCTAAATGACCCTCAAATGCTCAACATGTGCTTCCTCATTCTTCGAATATACTAAAATGTCGTCAATTAATACAATCACAAACTTATCAAGATACTCATGAAACACTCGATTCTTTAAATCCATAAAGACTGCAAGCGTATTTGTTAATCCAAACGGCACCAATGTAAACTCATAATGATCACTAACGAGTGCTAAAGGCGAATTTTGGTTTATCCTTGTTCGTAAATTTCAATTGATGATAACCTGAACGTAGATCAATCTTGGACAACACACTTGCTCCGTTTGATTACTCAACCAAATCCTCGATCATCGGTAGTGGGTACCTGTTCTTTGTTATCACATTCTTCAACTATCTATAGTCAATACTTATCCTCACACTATCATCCTTTTTCTTTATAAAATACATGTTGATTCACTACGTCTAATATAGACTTTTCTCCAATATTTGTTGCAATTGAATTCTTCAACTCACTCATCTCTGTAGGTGCCATTTTATAAGGTGCCTTAGAAAGAGGTTTGATTTTTGGGCAATAGGAGTAAACTCACTTAGATGGCAACTCGGAATTCTCATTTGGATATACATGTAAGAGCTCATACACAGTAAGCATATCCTCAATGCTTTCGTTGCTAGCCTTACTCTCATCTTGAACAAATCAAAAGTACAACGGATATCCCATGTTCATGAATTTTCCAAGTTCAAAAGCAAATGATCCCAAAATTAGACTTCTCAAAACGTGTTAAGAATCATTTTGTTGACCCTATGTTTTGAAGATGACTAAATTAACAAAATACATACTAGCTATTATTTTATGTGTGTTGAGTTTATATTTTTACAAGGTTACTCGTTGAAGAACAAAAATAATACTCAAGTCAAGATTAAAGTGAAGAGACTTAATCAAGATTGAGTGAAGATATTCCTACAATGAAAAATCAAACATGAAATGAATAGTAGTATACATTAGAGCGTATAATATGTCTTCATGTATTGATCGAAAAAAGGTTATTAAGACTAAGTGTTATGAATTCTCAAAGGAAATGGGTTGTTTTCCTAAGTTGGGAACTGAACTTGGCACATGATCTTAGGAACATAGTATGGAAAATCACCTAAAAATGAGTCTATAGGAACACATAAGTAAATATGATTATTGAACATATAATACAGTGTTTTAAATATGTCGGTAGTTAGTTATCTTAGTATGTTAGATCTACGTCCTACAATTAAGATATTAGCTGGAAAGGATTTTGAAATAGATGTTTGGTTCTTCAAACTAAGGAGAAGATTTTGTCAAATATGTGTTTAGAGAAAGAAAAGTATGTTATTTAACTTAGAATAAAATTTCCAATTTTAATTAGAAAATTAATAAATTAAAAAAACGAGTAAACGTTCACAAATAATCACATTTACTTATTTTCCAAGCATTCTAAACCACGTTCTATTACACGTTAAACTAATTAGTGGAGTTAGTGGGTTCTTGGTTCCCAAGTAATTAGAAACATGAAAATATGCAATTAGCAGTCTAATTAATAGAAAATTACTTAAGGAGTATTCAGTTCTTAATTAATTATAAGCAGATCTATCAAATCCAAGTTCATTGTATGTCTGACTAAGCTAAAATATATTAAGAGTCTAAAGTATCAATGCCTTGTTCCCAACAGAATTCATACTAACAACTTTGTTTTCATTCTTCCAATTGCAGTCGACCACACTAACCGAAGAACAGAGCGGGAGGGTGTGGAATGCTACTCATGGGAATGAGAAGCACTAAGTTCGAAACCTGGCATCAATGCTAACAAGTTATTGATTATTCAATTTATTTTCTCTTTTTGTATTCTACTTTACCACGTTGCATAATTAATTCACTTTCTTTTTGTTTAGTTTCCTTAAGTTTTCTATTTCTTTCATTCAGTTTGACAATTTTCCTTTCTTTCTTTCTTTCTAGTTGATTCTTCATTCTTTTTAGGTTTTAAAACTTTATTTTAGGTTTTCTATTTAATTTTTCTTTTTTCCTTTTTCTTTTCTATACTCTTGTTATCCACTTGTCAATTTCATTATAAATACACATGTTCTTTTCATATATAAATAAAAAATTTATTGTAATCACAAATAATTCTTCTATTGAATTTCAATTTTGATGTACTCACTTTCTAAAAATTTATATGTAAGATATTATTTCATAATATTTTTATGCTTTATCTAATCAAATTTTAGTCGTTAGGGCCTGATAATAAAGTGTAGCACTTCTTCAGGTCACCGGTAATTTGTCTCATTTAAAATAAATGGGGTATAAAGGTTGCCTTATTCCAGAATAATCGAAAGGCTGTTTTATTATTTGCGAATCGTCAAAAGGTTACTGTTTTAAGTAAACTTGAAGAATACGGTATTTGTCCTGATGATGGACAGGTGTAGGGTTGAAATTGGGAGGCTTGTGCTGAGATGTTGCTTCGTTTCCGAACCTGCAAAAAAGGGGAAAACCAAACCGGAGGTTTGGGTTTGATTCCCTCTCCGATGCTTAAGTCAGTATTCAATAGATAATAGTTGGGTATGAATTTTGACAGAGTAAGTTTAAGAGAGAGTTGTTGTGTACCTTTTACCTGATTATGAGGGACTATTTATAGTATCTATGTATAGAAAAGAGCACCCTAGGATGAAGGAATGTGATTGGTTAGGCAATGGGAGAGCGACACTTGTCATGGTCTGATTGTCCTGAGCCTTTTATCCAATCACCTTCTTCCTCTTTAGGGAATTTGGGCTGATTATTCCCTCTTTTAGGGAATAGTTGGGCCTCTTGTTTGCAGAATTGATGATATCATTAGCTCCAAATAACATGCTGCCAAGTGTGGATGAGGGGGTGAGCCACGTGTCACCAATTCACTGGGCCACGTGTCCTCTTTAAATATGTTACAACATTTGCCCCTAAAAGGGAAGGTATCTGAATCCAATACTGATATATTTCCTTTTATCAGTAGTAATAATTCTAGTTTTACTGAAGTAAGTCCAATTGTACTGAAAAAAAGGACCAATCAAACGATATGGGATGCTGACGTGCCCCTCTCACAAGGTGACACGTGTAATATTACCGTGGGAGGTGAAAAGTCTTTTTACCCTCCTATAAATATCCCCCCTCCTCTTCATTTCCCCACTTTCTGTTTTCAGAAAATTGAGAGCATTCTAGAGAGAGAGAGAGATTTTTAGAGAGCAGCACAGATCGTCCGAAGAGCCGCTTTTGTTCAACGTTCATCTGTCTTCAGCCTACCTGTCAAAGCTCGTCAGGTATCTTTCCTCCTTCCATTCTTTTATTTATTCATTTATTCTTTATAAATAAATGGAATCCTCATCCTCGTCCAACACCCTTGGCCGTCCGAGAGAGTGTCTAGGCCCTAGAAATAAACTCCAAACATCCTCGAGTTCTTCTAGAGTTGGACCTTTTTTAGGCGGTCCCTTTGTGTATTTTTATGCCCATCAACCTTGTCCGACGTCCCAGTCTCTGCCTGTGCAGGGTATTCTGGCGCGCGTCAAGCAAACTGCTCGTTTAAGACGCCAGCTAATCCTTCCAACCTCTAGCTCAGAAATGGAGGAATCAACTGGTCGAGGCCCACAAAAGGGCCCTACTGAGATTCCAGAACGATCTCCCTATGGGGATGATATACAGCTAGGTGAACAAAGTCGACCCTATTCTGACCCAGAACCGTCCGTGGCAGGGCCGTCTGGACTTCAGGAAGAGAACCCTCTTTTATATGATGATGATGAGGATGAGGAGCTTGTTGATGAGGTGGAGCTTGATGACGAAGCCCAAGGGGATGATGCAGAGGAAGCTGAGGAGGACGAGGGAGATAGTGAGGACGAGGGAAGTGCTTCACCCACTCCATCTGAAATTCGCCGAACCCTAGGAGACTTAGCAGACCCTGGGACCATAAAGATAGATAGGGCTTGGCTAAAGAAGCTTGGAACTGACCCCTATCATTTATGGGCAGCTATTCCCATAACAGATTATGAGTTTGTCATTCCTTCTAAGGGGCAAACCGTTCTTGACGCCAAATACGGCCAATTTCCTGTTTATAAACTGGCCTTAGATTGTGGTCTTAGGTTTCCCCTTCACCCTTTCATAGAGGAGATACTGCGTCATTATAACCTCGGCCAAAGTCAACTGGCTCCCAATGCATGGCACAACGTCCTGACCTTTATAGCTACTTGTGAGCTTAAAGGTTATCCCCTTTCTTTAGCCGCCTTCACTCACATGCACTATTTATCAAAGATGCCTAAGACGGTGGATGGCTCTTGGTTTAGTATATGTAATCGGACTGGCTTCATGACGGCTTGGGGTAAGTCGTCAAAGATGCATGGCTGGAAGTCTCACTTCCTCTATCTCCGGGCCCCCGACGAGGAAACAGCCAAACGTTATAGGTACCGTAGTCGTGCGGTTACCCATACTGGACGTGGAGCTCCCCTCCTGGGCCTGGAGAATAAGTATGACGACATGGAGGTTGCCCACTTCAAGGTGGTGGAGTATAAAAAGGAGGATCGTCCAACCATCAAAGGCCCTGCCGGCTGGATACCCTTCAAGGAGAGATTTTATAGTAACAAATTTTTAGTGGCCGCTGGACTTTGGTTAGGCGAGGATAAAGGTAATCCAATTTTTATAATTCTCCTCTGTTCCATCATTATGTCCTTGTCTCACTTTGTTTTTATTGTTTGTTTTCCAGAGGAAGCCAGATCATTGTTGACTCGCTCTCAGAGAGGCGAAATGGATCCAGCTCGCTTTGCCCATAAGCTGCGCATGGAGGCGGCCAAGAAGCCTGCCGAGAAACGGGGCACCACCCTGGTAAGACAGCCACTTCTAATTCTTTTCAAACTTTCAACCCAATATTACTTATAAAAGGAGGGCGTCCGGGTATTCAATCATTGGACGTTTTTCTTTATTGAACAAATTGTCTAGACAAATTGTTCTGAAAAGGAAGGCGTCCAGTTATTCAATCTATAGACGTTTTCCTTTGAAGAAATGGTTTATCAACTATGAGAAGGAAGGCGTCCAGGTAGTAAATCCTTGGACGTTTTCCTTTGAAGAATTTTTACACCAATCAATTCTAATGAGAAGGAAGGCGTCCAGGTAGTAAATCTTTGGACGTTTTCCTTCTTTGAAGAAACTGTTCGTCAACTCTTTTGAAAAGGAAGGCGTCCAGGTAGTAAATCCTTGGACGTTTTCCTTCTTTGAAGTTGTTCATTAATTAATTCTTATGAGAAGGAAGGCGTCAAGGTAGTAAATCCTAGGACGTTTTCCTTCTTTGAAGAAGCTGTTCGTAAAATCTTTTGAGAAGGAAGGCGTCCAGGTAGTAAATCCTTGGACGTTTTCCTTCGTTGAAGAAATTGTTAGTCAACTCTTATGAGAAGGAAGGCGTCCTGGTAGTAAATCCTTGGACGTTTTTCTTCTTTGAAGAAATTGCTCAACCCTTATGAGAAGGAAGGCGTCCAGGTAGTAAATCTTTGGACGTTTTCCTTCTTTGAAGAAACTGTTCAACTCTTTTGAGAAGGAAGGCGTCCAGGTAGTAAATCTTTGGACGTTTTCCTTCTTTGAAGAGACTGTTCAACTCTTTTGAGAAGGAAGGCGTCCAGGTAGTAAATCTTTGGACGTTTTCCTTCTTTGAAGAGACTGTTCGTCAACTCTTATGAGAAGGAAGGCGTCTAGATAGTAAATCTTTGGACGTTTTCCTTCTTTGAAGAAATTGTTTGTCAACTCTTATGAGAAGGAGGGCGTCCAAGTAGTAAACTCTTGGACGTGGTCCTTTATGGATCAGTTTGGATCGTTGTGCCCGTTGTTCAATAATCAGGAGAACGTCCAAGCTTTCTAGCCTAGGACGTCTTCCTTGATGAATCACTGGGTCTTAAGGAATCTGAATACATGTCATTCAATTATATTTCGGACGGTTTCCTTCTGCAAGCAATGTGTACTAATAATAATTTTTTTTTTTTTTTTTTTTTTTTTAGTCAAAAGCCCCCACTGCCAAGGCTGCAGACAAAGCTTCGTCTAAGCCTGTCAGTACGGTGCCCGCAGCCAAGAAAAGAGCTGCATCTACTCCTGCCGAAGAGAAATCTCCGGCAAAGAAGAGCAAGAGTACTTTCAAGAAGAAAAGTACAACTTCTAGTATGTCGCAGGCTTTGAAAGCTGTTCCTGTTAGCCAGCTGATTACCAGAGCACCTCGTCCTTCTGACGGAGGTAAGATTAAGGGAGTGGAAGTCTCCTCCACCCCTTTTGTTTCAAACGAGGGGGAAATTCTCCCCTTGGATGATTTATCTATTCAGCCGGACGCGGCTGGTATGCTTGACGTTGTTGAAGTGGGGGACCCGGACGCGGCAACCCCCCAAGTCTCGGCTTACAGTGGAGCTGCAGCTCGGCTGGAAAGTCAGATGCCCCCGGCCTACCGTGGTAGGTCTTTGTCTTCTGGTGAGTCTTATTCTCCAAACGTGGTCAGAACACTGAGAATTGGGGGACGATCACAGAGCCCGTCCAACCCACAAACACTTATTCTTCCTATCCGTATGTCTAATCCTCCACTCGTTACAGATAAGGGAAAAGGGCCAATGGCTGAGGGTCCTGAGGACGAGGATTATCCTGATGAGCCTTTCCCCTCCTTTGCCAAGTACTCAAAAATGGAAAGGGAACAGGTAAAGCGTGAAGTTTTTGACGCTTTCCCTGAACCTTATGTCAAGGGCTTGAGAGGAGCTGCTGCCGGCCATGTGGGTTACATAACCCAGCTGACTGCTGAGGTGAGTGCCACCTACTATCTTTTTATATACTTAACATATCTTGTTTATTATCCCACCATCTAACTTTTCACTTTTTTAGGCTTTTGCCCGTTCTCTGATGGCCGAGGATTATATCAGGGACCTCCGTAAAGAGAATAGGAGGCTCGTCCGTCAGGTAACTGATGCCGGGGACAAGTCCATTTTGGAGCTGGCAACCCTGAACTTGGAGCATGCTCAAACTGTAAGAGCCATGGAAAAGCAGGCGGCTGATATGGATAATATGAATAAGCGCCTTATGATGAGCCTGGGTAGCTTGCAAACCGAGGTGGATCGGCTGAGAAGTCGGCTTGACTCAGCAACTCAGCCCATCGAGGAGGAAAAGAGGTCTGCTCTCATTACCGCCGCCCTATTCCATCAGGCCATTGTGGGGCTTACAGCTGAGGTGGCTCGTCAAAAGCACTTGAGGGAACGTGACTTTGAGGAGGCCGTCAAAAGCTTTTCTGACGCTGAAAACCAGGCTAAGGAATGGGCCCTCAAAGCCTTCGACATGCTAGCTGACTCCGAAGAGGTGCCCCGATTTGAGAGAAGACTTCTGTTCCAGGAGGAATGCTCCAAGGCTCGGCTGCTCAATGAGAAACCCCCAGTATTTATTGATTCTGACGGGGAGGAATACATAGAACCTAATGCCACAGCTGATGCAAACTTGGAAATGCCTGCGGACACAGAGAAAGATATGGAAGGTACTCCTGACGAGTAACTGGTGCAAGCCTAAGAAGAAGGCTTTCACCAAGTACTCTAAGAAGTATGACAGTGAAGAGGGTAGGAAAGATATTCAGGCTCAGCTTGACAAGTTGAAGAAGTATGCAACTGTCATTAGAGTCTTGGCCCACAACCAGATCAGGATGCTCCTCTTGCTGTCAATTGTTGCTTTGTAATTGTCTTAGTATTTTTGTAGATCAGCTATACTTGGTTTTAGACCGGGATGACGATCTTGTAAACTTTTTGAGCTTTAGCAGTCCAAGCACGTCCAGAAGCAGCTTGTTAGTTCTATGCTTGATTGATAAACCTGTAAACCTGCTTTGTACTTTTGCAGTCCAACTCGTCCAGAAGTAGTTAATATACAATTGTTTATAACTCTCTTTTCTGGTCCCTTCTCTAATTTCTTACTGCTTAGTTAAAGAATGACCAAGTTAATGAATCAGGAATGTTGTCAACATGATGAGGAAGACATCCAAGAATGGTATTCAGTAACCAAATATTGGTTAAATACCAAGTCATGTTCAAGGGAATACGTCCAAGGATCCAGACGTCTTGGACGTTTTCCTTCATGAACCAACTATTGGTTAAAATCCAAGTTATGTTCGAGGGTGGACGTCCGAGGATTAATCAATGACGTATTCCTTTTTGAACTAACCTTGTTTTGCATCCTTGTAAGATTTAAAGACGTCCGAGGATTGTTCTTTCCTTGCTGGACGAGGTACTGTATGCCCCCCTTCATAGGATGCCTCTTGGTCTATTCCTAGACGAAGAAATCGTAGGAAGGAAGTCTAGTCCATCCTTTGTGTAAGTAACGAGACCTTCTTTACTAAGACGTCTCATTTTGGGCCGGTTTCTTTTAAGAAATAATACCTTTGTGTAATATTAGGTATTATGACGGAGCTTTCCTTTACTAAGGGAAGACGTCTCTCTAGCCGGCTTCCTTTAGGAAGCGGTGTTCGTCTATCTTTCAAGTTTCTATGAACTTGGTTTTAAACGATTGCTTCTGGTTAAAGAACTTTTAATCAAGAAGTCTTTGTTCATCAGTTATATCTTGAACAGATTATGATGATTTTTGCAGACGTCTTCCTTTAGGAAGTAATATCTGTCTTGCATAATGGACCTTTATGGTTTATTATCTAGTAACCATCTTTCGTCCACCTATGGAAAAATGCCCCAAGATGGCTGTGGATAATAAAATGCCCCTTAATGACAATGTGACTGGACGTTACTAACTAATCAAATAAGCCATACATAAAGGAGCAGTTCAGACTACAGACCAGAATTTAGAATGTATTAATGTGAAGTTTGCTTAGCCTAAGCTAAGATACATAGAATACATTGCTAAATGATTTTTCTGTGCCGTAGCACTTCGTTTGTAAAATGTAAAAACCTACAAACTTCCTTAGACATAGTATTTTTTCAGATTATCGGAATTCCAAGTTCTTGGTATGGGTCGTCCATCTAAGTCTTGAAGCTTAAAAGTGCCGCTGCGAACCTCTTCAACCACCAAATACGGACCTTCCCAGTTCGGGGTTAGCTTACCGAGTTCCTTGGCACGTCCAACTGCCTCCATTTTACGAAGAACCAGATCCCCTATTTTTAGCGGTCGTCTGGTTACCCGTTTGTTGAATTCCTTAGCCATGCGTAGCTTGTACAATTCCATCCTCAGAAGAGCATTACCTCGGACTTCAGGCAATTTGTCCAATGCCAAGCGCATCGCCGCCCAATTAGTCTCTTCTGAGTATAACATGACGCGTAGGGTGGGTTCTTCAATCTCAATGGGTAGGACAGCTTCTGTTCCATAGACCAGCATGAAAGGCGTCTCCCCTGTTGAATTCTTGGCCGTTGTTCTGATGGACCAAAGGACCAGTTGGAGTTCTTCCACCCAAAACCCTTTGGCGTTCTCTAACTTCTTCTTTATACCTTCCGAAATAATCTTATTGAAAGCTTCTACCTGGCCGTTTGCTTGTGGATGTGCAACAGAAGCAAAGTGGGACTTAATCTCCCTTTCTGATAGCCAATCTTTCAGTTTAGGAGTCTCAAACTGTGGGCCGTTGTCGAACACAATCGACTGGGGCATCCCAAATCGTGTTATGACGTTCTTCCAGATGAACCTTTTTACATCCTTCGTCTTTATACCCCTAACGGCCTCAGCCTCTACCCACTTGGAAAAATAGTCCACAGCCACAATAACAAATTTTCTCTGTCCGGCCACCATGGGAAAAGGGCCTAGGATGTCCATCCCCCACTTGGCGAATGGCAAAGGAGTTAGAATTGGTGTTAGAAAATTTGATGGCCTTTTAAAGAGATGACCATGCTTCTGACAGCTATCACATTTTTTTGCATATGCCACGGCATCAGCGTTCAACGTTGGCCAGAAATAGCCAGTTCTTCGTGCCTTTTCAGCCAAGGCTTGGCCGCCAATGTGTGATGCACAAATCCCCTCGTGCAAATCCTTCAATACCTCAAGACCATCTTCCCTGGTAATACATTTCAACAGAGGACGATCATACGATTTCTTGTACAATGTCTCGTCCCAAACTTCGAACCATTTGTCACGAGCCTTAACATATTTTGCTTCTGCCGGGTCTTCTGGTAATTGGCCAGTCTTTTTGTAATGAAGAATAGGCTCCATCCAGTTGTTTCCTCGGCTTAAAAACATCACCTCTTCCTGATCAATACTTTTCTTTTCTTGAACCTCCCAGAAAACAGTTCTTGGGGTGTCGCCCAAAGCAGAACTTGCAAGTTTAGACAAAGCATCAGCCTGATGATTCTCAGACCTAGGTATTTGTACCAAGGTGAATTCATCTAGTTGCTTAATTTCTTCTTTTACCAGCTGGACATACTTAATCATGGAGGCCTCTTTGCATTCATACTCTCCATTAACCTGGCTGACTACCAGAAGAGAATCTGACTTTGCCTCTAATTTTCTTGCTCCTGCTGCTCGGCAAATACGGATCCCGGCCAGTAAGGCCTCATATTCAGCCTCATTATTAGACGCCGGAAATTTAAAACGTACAGCATATTCATACTTGTCTCCCTCAGGAGACCGACAAACCAGGCCTGCCCCACTTCCTTGTGTGGTGGACGAGCCATCTACCATTAATTTCCAATACTGACTGCCCTCAGAGGGATCTTCCACCGGATCCAACAATGGACGGGTTAGTTCAGCAATGAAATCTGCCAAAGCTTGTCCCTTAATCGCCTTCCTTGGTTCGAACGTGATGTCAAACATTTTCAGTTCATTCGCCCACTTCAACATCCTTCCTGCCGCCTCTAGCTTCTGTAAAACTTGCTTAAGCGGCTGATCAGTGTACACAACTATACTGTGAGCCAGGAAATAGGGCCTTAGCTTTCGGCTAGCAACTACTAAAGCCAGGCCAAATTTCTCTACAACTGTGTATCTAGTTTCAGCATCCTTGAGTACTTGACTCACAAAGTAAATAGGTGTTTGTATAGCATCTCTCTCGGCTAGCAGTACTGCACTGACTGCTTCAGGGGAAACAGCCAGGTAAACATACAACTTCTCCCCAAGCACCGGACTTATCAGACGGGGGAGCTGTTGTAAATGCTTCTTGATCTCAACTAAGGCTTCATCTGCTTCAGGGGTCCACTGAAACTTTGCGGACTTCTTTATCGTTGCAAAAAAATGATGGCATTTATCACCTGATTTGGACAAAAATCGTCCTACTGCCGCTAAGCAACCAGTCAGCCGTTGAACTTCCTTCACCTTGGTCGGAGGCTTCATGTCGAGTATGGCTTGGATTTTTTCTGGATTTGCTTCTATCCCTCGTTGATCTACCAGGAATCCAAGGAACTTGCCAGCGGAAACTCCAAAGACGCACTTCTTTGGATTGAGCCTTAGTTTATACTTGCGCAATGTCTCAAAAGTTTCGCGCAGGTCTCCGACATGATCTGTTTGTTCTTGGCTTTTGACGATCATGTCGTCAATGTATGCCTCTAAATTTCGTCCCAACTGAGGCGAAAAGATCTCATTGATAAGCCTCTGGAAAGTCGCCGGGGCGTTCCTCAGACCAAATGGCATCATCAACCATCCATACAATCCTTTCTCTGTTATGAACGAAGTCTTGTCCTGGTCCTCCGGCATCATGGGAATCTGATGGAACCCAGAGTAGGCGTCCATGAAGCTCAGTAAGGCATGACCAGCTGTCGAATCAACCAGCCGATCCAGCTTCGGAAGCGGAAAACTGTCTTTGGGGCAAGCCTGGTTCAGGTCCGTATAATCGACACACATCCTCCAAGTCCCATTTGGCTTGGGGACCATAACCACGTTTGATACCCAATCTGGGTAGTGAGTCTCCCTGATGAAGCCGGCTTCTAGTAGTTTCTTGACCTCTTCGTCTACAGCCTGATTCCTAACAGGTCCCAAATGCCTCTTCTTCTGCCTGACCGGTTTTCTGGCTGGATCAACATTTAGCCGATGAACGGCCACTTTGGGATCAATACCCGGCATCTCTTTTGCCCCATAGGCAAAAATATCTTGAAATTGTTTTAACAGTGCTATGATAGCTTCTTGTAACTCGGGCTTCAAACCTGCCCCAATCTGCAAAGTCCTTTCCGGGCGAGACTCGTCTAAGCAAATGCTTAAAGGGACCTCAGCAGGCTTCGGGCGATCCAATGTCAAACTTGCGATCGTCATCAGCTCGGCTGAAGGCCTTGGCTCTTCTTTTACTTGAGTGAATTTTCTCTTCTTGCTGGGCAAATCTCTTGCCGTTTTCCCTTCAGGGGTATCTTGTAGTTCACCTTTTTCTCTAGCTGGCTTCCTTGCGGAAGCAGCGTTGGTTTGAAACTTCTCTTCTCGCACTCTGGCCGGTCCTACCATCTCTGCCCCCATCTCTTTGGGTTCATCTAAATCCATAGGCTCGACTTCATTCAATTTCCAGGACGAAGGTTTTAGGGTTGTAAGATAACATTCCCTAGCGGCCCTCTGATCTCCATAAATTGTGCTTACTTGGCCGTCGTCACACTCGAACTTCATCAGCATGAGATGGGTGACGATGACAGCCTTAATATTATTAAGGGTAGGACGTCCCAAAATGACGTTGTAAGCTGTCAAATCCTTGACAACCAAAAACTTTATGAACATAGTTCTGCTCTTTTCCTTCTCTCCGACTCGGACGGGCAACGACACCGTGCCGACCGGATGTATGATTCCACCTCCAAATCCTATAATAGGATGATGGACTGGAAGAAGATCTTTCTCATCAAACTTCAATCTTGACAGACAATCAGCGCTAATAATGTCAGTCGAGCTGCCAGTGTCGATAAGGATCCTTCGCACTCTTAGATTGGCAATCTTCATCTCTACGACCAAGGGGTCATCATGGGGAGTCCTTATCTGCCCACGGTCTCCTTCGCTCACCGTCACCATGGGGAACGGGTCTACTTTGGATTTCCCCGTCAGCAACACTTGGCCAAGCTCTCTCACATAATTTTTGTGACCTCTCAAGGTTGGTCCTCCGGCCGCAAACCCGCCGGATATCACCAAAACCACGTCTTCGTCTGTACTGGAGCTTTCCTTCTTTTTCTGCCGATAATCCTTCTTCTGAAAACGGCCCTCACGGGAGACGTATTGATTCATCTTTCCTTGCTTTGCCAGGTTTTCCAAAGCTCTCTTCAGGTGTTTGCATTCATTTGTCTCATGTCCACAATCCTTGTGGAAGTGGCAGTACTTACTCTTATCTCTGTTCTTGTAAGGTGTTTTCATTTCGGCCGGAGCCTTGAGTTCATGCTGATCCTTGATTTCCATAAGGATTGAATACTGATCTTTATTGAACTCAATGGGCTCAGCCGAGACAGTCCTTTCTTTCCTCTTCTCTCTTCTCGACGGGGCCGTGCTTGAAGACACTACCCAGGTCTCAGCCTTCTTAGGATTGTTCTTAGTTTTTTGAACAGGTTCCTCGGGCTTCTTGGACTCTGAGTGCTTGGCTTCAGCACACACCTCCGTTGCATGTATAAAAGCCTCGGCTTCCCTTAAAGCTTCAGCCAAGGTACTCACTTTCTTCTTGACTAAATCAAACTTGAAACTTCCTGGACGCAGTCCTCGAATAAATGCATCGAAGGCTACACCAGCATTTAAGTCATGGATTTGAAGGGCTTCAAGATTGAACCTCTTTACAAAACTTCTCAGGGATTCCTTTGGGGCTTGGATGATCTTCCCCAAATGAATACTAGTCTTTTGTTCCTGCCTATTGGCGACAAAGTGGCTAGTGAATGAATAACTTAACTCGGTGAAGTTGTTGATAGAATTGGCCGGTAGGTTGTTAAACCACTTCTGAGCGACTCCTTTCAGAGTTGCTGGGAAGTTCTTACACCATGTAGCGTCGTCTACTGCCTGGACGTACATTTGATGTTTGTAAGCAGAAAGATGATCATCTGGATCAGTAGTGCCATCGAACGGATCAATGGTTGGTAATTTGACCTTAGCACATGGAAGAGTTTGCATAATTCTGGCTGAGAAAGGCGTAGGCCAATCTATGCGCAGCTCCCTAAAACGTTCATCAACTGGGGCTGTATTTATCCGACATTCCCTTAAGACTGGGTTCGATGAACTGACCTCTTGGGACCCTCGCCTATACACATTCTGCTGAGACGTCCTTCTGTAAACATTAGGCTGAACCACCGTTCGATCCTGACGAGGCTCGTAAATAGACGGAGTCCTTCCATGCTCCAGAGTGTGACTCCGAATCCTCAGACTGGGGTCTTGCAAGTACGGCGTTGATCCGGTAGCCGACCTCTGTTGAGCCGCTACCCTCTTAGCATGCAGGTATTCTCGAGCGTCTGTCTCCATTCTTCGACCATCCACTGGTCTGTTGACTGGGTTGGTGACCACCAGATTCCAGTCTAAACGACGTGGTTGCTCACTACGAACAGGATGCCTTCCTCTAGACGTTCTTCTAGCTTCTCCTGGTCGTCTGGCCCCGCTTGGTCCAGCCACATTCTCCTGAGAAGCTCCTCTCCTAGGAGCAGGCCTAGGATCCGGCTGGGATCCTACTCGGAAGAATAGCATGTTGTTCTTGATCTGATCTTGGACAACTTGGGCCATCCTGGCTTGAAACTCATTTAGGGCATTTTCCAAATGAGCAGCCGTGACCGGGAGAGCAGGGTTGGGCTCCAACACTGCCCCAATGGGATCATTCTATCGCTGACCGTCACGTCCCCTAGGCGGACGTTCATCATCAACGGTATCATTAACTTGAACATAAGGAGTCATCCTTTGTCCTCGGTTGGACGAATTGCAATCAGTCATCTCGCGCCTCCCCACAGACGGCGCCAAATGTTTTAAGTAAACTTGAAGAATACGGTATTTGTCCTGATGATGGACAGGTGTAGGGTTGAAATTGGGAGGCTTGTGCTGAGATGTTGCTTCGTTTCCGAACCTGCAAAAAAGGGGAAAACCAAACCGGAGGTTTGGGTTTGATTCCCTCTCCGATGCTTAAGTCAGTATTCAATAGATAATAGTTGGGTATGAATTTTGACAGAGTAAGTTTAAGAGAGAGTTGTTGTGTACCTTTTACCTGATTATGAGGGACTATTTATAGTATCTATGTATAGAAAAGAGCACCCTAGGATGAAGGAATGTGATTGGTTAGGCAATGGGAGAGCGACACTTGTCATGGTCTGATTGTCCTGAGCCTTTTATCCAATCACCTTCTTCCTCTTTAGGGAATTTGGGCTGATTATTCCCTCTTTTAGGGAATAGTTGGGCCTCTTGTTTGCAGAATTGATGATATCATTAGCTCCAAATAACATGCTGCCAAGTGTGGATGAGGGGGTGAGCCACGTGTCACCAATTCACTGGGCCACGTGTCCTCTTTAAATATGTTACAACATTTACATTATTAGAAATAATTTTTCCTATATAATATAAATAAATTACAATGACATATTACCTTTTTTATATTGATATACATCCACACCAAATAACATTTTTGATGTCCCAAATGGTAACATATGAAAAAATCGATCATAATCTGAACCTAAAAGCTAGTTACTACAATATCTTTTTATATTAATATATTTTCACACCAAATAACATTTTTCGTTGTAGGTTGTACGATGACTTTCTCATGTATGTGGGATATTTTACTATGTTGGGGAGACCATGCACCGTACACCCGGGTGTACCGTGCGCACGGTACACTGGGGGCATAACTGTAATTTTCGTAAACTTCAACTGTAATGTTTAAGTTATAAGTGCGGAAACTTGACAATGATGGACGCCTAGCTCAATGGTTGGAGGAGTGTTTTCACGGTAGATGAAGCACATGATCGATCCTGCTTGAGCCCAAAACTTTCTTTCTTTTTTCCGTGATAATCATCTTCAACACATGGAAACAACATTGTTCATCCCCAAACCCAGAAACCCAAATTTTTTTACCAAAAAAAATTCCGACACAAAATCCCTTAATTCGAGCAAATCAAATTGATTTTCGCAAAATTAAACAGCAAATTAAGAAATTCGTTGCTAATTTAAGGTGAAAAGTTGAAGATTTGAACTCAACAATGGCAGGAAATAAGGGTTTAGAATAAAAAATATCAGAACATATAGCAGTCGCTCATTTCTTAAATGAGCATGTTTATTTTACCTCACTCAAGATCACAATGTTTACTGATCTTCCTATGTAAAAAAAATTGGTCATTTCATTTGATCAAATACATGAGCAGATTTATTTTACCTCACTCAAGATCAGAATCTTTATTGATCTCCTGTACAAATAGATTGCTCATTTGATCAAATGAGTAAAATAAAACTGCTCAATTGTGATCAGAATGTTTACTGATCTTGTTGTGCAAAAACGATTGCTCATTTGATCAAATGAGTAAAATGAAACTACTCATTTGATCAAATGAGTAAACTGAAACTACTCATTTGATCAAATGAGTAAAATAAAGCTGCTCATTTTATTAATGAGCATATTTATTTTACCTGACTTGAGATCAGAATTTTTGCAGATCTTCCATTGCAAATAAAATTTTTCATTTCATCAAATGAGTAAAATAAAAATGCTCATTTTGTAAATGAGCAAATTTATTTAAATGAGCAGATTCATTTCAATTCATGAGCAAAAAAAGTTGAATTTTTCCTCTTGAGTAGAATCAAAAGAACATTTCCTCAAAGTCAAACCTTTAGTGTTCATCAGCTGCTCATAATATCATAAATGAAAATTTTTCTACTTGGGAAAATAAAATTCCTAACTACACAAGAAAATAAACTAAAAAAAAAATCTTCAAGGGAACTAAAATGTTTTCTTATTTACAAGAGCTACGAAAAGACATCACTATGAGTTGTACGATTACAAACTTGTATCGTGATCTGTTCAACAATATCATCACACATGACTATACTACTAAATTGTTTAAATGATTACAAACTTGTATCGTTAGCGTATTGTTCAAAAGTTACAAAATCTGATTTCAAAAGCTACCACTATCATTGAGAAAATGTCATCAAATATGACTATACTACTTCAGCTTCATACATCCAAGCACATTTGTCTTCACTTCATTCATCTCGCTGCTCAAAATTTTCACACAATATTTCTTTTGAAGTCTATTAAAGAGTTTAACCTGCAAAATAAAAACATCATTTTAGAACAAGTTCTTTAATGATAATGTTCACAATGTAAATTCATTATACTTATTAGGATACCTACATCATTTTTCCTTAGGTCACATTCAAATTTAGAACCCATAAATGCCTCCATATGCCTCATCACATATATCCCACAGTTAGAATGATCATCAGTTGACTTCCAATCCAAACTCACGTTCTTAATTCTGGTTCCTGACATCATAGAAAATATAGGGTTGTAGGATTTGGTGGTGCAGCATCCTGGTTTGCAAGTCATTCAGCATAATTCTAAATTTTCTATTAACAAAATGTACCAAGCTTGTGTTAAACATAGAATTGTTCAATGGGTATTTTCTAGTGCAATAATATAGAAAGCCTAAAATTGCATTAATCTCATAGCTCTGCAGAATAGGCTTCCAAACCAGGGGACTCTTTAGTTGTACAATGTGATCCTCAATGATGACTGTGCAACAAGAAGTTTGAAAGTAATTGGGATCTAATTGTTTTACTATGATTTTACTGCTAGTATTGCAGGAATTGGTTTCCCATTAATGTGGCTCTAGACTCATCTATGCAAATGAGCAAATAAAACCATAATTCAAATGAACAGATATACAAATGGGACTAGTCTCATCTAAGTCTTACATTCATACAGATGAGCAAATAAAACCAGAATTCAAATGAACATATATACAAATGAGCAAAATACTCAAATGCATGATAAACATATCATATCAAAATGTAAATCAAAAACAAAAAAATATATTTAAAAAAAAACTGAAAATCAAACTAAACATGAACGCAAACCCTAGATTTATTGAAAATGACAATTCTATAACTAACAACTAAATATTCCAAATATCGCTGAAATCTAGAAAAAAAAAACTATAATTGTACCTTTCCATGTTGCAATTATCAGAGAAATAATTCACCCCGTAATTATGCTTTCGAAACAAAAATCGAATACTGAGTCGAAAATTAAAGAGGAAGGAACTTGATTTTCGCTCATTGAACTAAAAACGCAAAAAAAAAATGTAATGAGAAGAATAATTAAGCATAAAAATGCAAAAATTGAGTAAAAATTAAAAAAAGGAAGAGAAACTAACCTCTGCAACAATGGTGTCTTCAGTAACCGAAGGAACAGAGGATAGAGAAATGAAATTTGAATATGCGAAAATAGAAAGGGGGGAAAAAAGTTGGTGCGTGGAAGATAGCAATTGTACAACAAAATGACGAAATTACCCCTGGGTGTACCATGAGCATGTTACACTTGGGTGTATGATAATAGTTGTATTATGTTGGGTCATGTCTAGGGGGTAAAACTGGTCTGAGCTGGCTCGTAGAGTCCTCGAGATCGGCTCAAGCACGGTCAATTTTGAGTCAAGCTGAGCTCGAGCCGAGCATTATATATTTGAGCTCGAGCCCAACTCTGATCTGCTCGTTTAAGCTCGGCTTGACTTTTTTTTATTAAAAAATGTTGTTATTCTTAAATTTTGAACTTTAACTAGATGAGTAACATTATAGGTTGCTGAATATTAAGTGACGTGAAAGACCTCATTTGCATTAAATTTATCTCTATTGAATTATAGTGTATTTTTTTTGCCAAAATATTAACCAATAACTGGGAAAAAGATACTCGAGTCCAGCCGAGCTCGAACACAAAGTTTTGCAATTGATCCGAGGTTGAGTCTTGAGTTGGACATCACGTACGTCAAGCTCGAGCTCAATTAAATTGCCACCGAACCAACTCGAGCCTGGTCGAGCTCGAGCTGTGGGCTCAGCTCGTTTACCCCCTAGAGGTGACATGTTTCAGATAGACGCACACAGAGCCACAGACCGATGCTATCTTCATGGTTATCTCACCCCCAAAAAGCAAATAGGGAAAAAATCTAAAAAAATGAACTCATCCATTACGAATACCTACCATAAAGTTGGTGACTGAAAAATAAAGATCTTGATTCGTGGATGTTGTAGTATTACATTCATACAGTGGAGCCCAGAGGACATCATTTTTGAAAATTTTGGTATTATTCTTGTTATACGAAAAGTATTAGCTAAAATAAAACTCTTGGTGGTGATTGGTGAGAGGGACTTATCACTTTGGAAGGAAGCAAGGCATGCAAGGAAGAGTAAAAAACCAATGAACAACGTTATAGAAACAGGGTTTATGAAATTAAGCTATGAACACAATCAAAATCCATTGTTCTCCTTTGTTCTCCTTGCCCCTACACGCCTACAACAATGAAAAAACGGCCCAATCTAAAAGCAACTAGTACTTTTTTTATGTTACTACTAATAAATAGGGCGGGTTAATAAATCGGGTTGGGTCAGGTTCGTGTTCAGGTCAGACAGGTAAGCATTAAATGGGTTGGAAATGTTCAACCTAAACCTAACTCATTTATTAAACAGGTCGAAAAGTTCAACCTTAACCCAACTCTTTTAATAAACAGGTCATCCACTTAACCAATTTCATATTTAATTTCGATTATTTAATTTTTTATCTTAATTAATTCCGAGTATAATTTAAAATAATTAAACATACATTTCAAATACATTTTTATTTTTCCCTAAAAATATGTTAATTATGATTCATCTTTAGACTTTGTTTTTATCTTTATTGACCAAGTTTAGTATTTATTAAATTTATTTTTTGGGATTATTTTATATAAATGGGTCAAATCAGGTTATATTCAGCTTGCAAATTTTAACCTTAACCCTATTCATTTAAATAACATATTAGGTTGGGCCAACCCAATTAGATAAGCAGGTCGAAAAACTTAATCCAAACCCACTTATATCAAGTCGGGTTCAGATCTGGTTAGCAGGTCGGATCAAATTTTGTCAGCCCTACTAATAAACAGCAACCTTAGTGACACTTGTCATATTCTCTTATACTTGTCCTTTATCCTTTTTATGATACTACTCTCATATGCATTCGATATGTACCCTTAATATAAATTACTAAAATACCCTTCTTGCTATAATTAATAAATTTTCCTTTTTTAATAAAAATACTAATTTTTAAATAGCTTTAATACTTCAAAAATGATAAAACTATTTAATTAAATAACTCAAAAAAATGGGGATTACAGTTTGCCCCCCTTAAAATAAGTTTCGTCTTGATACTTAAACAAAACCTCCTTTTTCAAACCTTTAACTTTGAAAAGTCGTGAGCATTATGGCGTAATATAGGATAATACGCTACTATGTAAAACAAATAGCCAAAGAATACGCTACTAAATAAAACTTTTGCCTTGTATGCTTCTTGAAATTTTTTCCTTGAAAGCTCTAAAAATCATGCAATAATGCAACAACTTCTTACTAATTTCTAGCGTCTTTCTTATGTCATCTTCGGTCTCCCGGTAGCCTCCTGAGTATGCTGGTTAGACCAAAAAACCTTGACTATCTTTATATTCATATTTCTTGTACTCCTTCCCTTAGAGTCCAAGATCTTCACTGGTCTTCAAATGAAAGAGTCTCATCTACTTCTATAACCTCGGGTTCTAATACGTGAGACTTATCTAGCATATATCTCTTTGGTTGGGAAACATGAAACACATTATGCATCTTTCTCAAGTTATTTGGCAAATCTAGACGATAAGTCAATCTTCCAATTTTGATGATGTTATAAGGACCTATAAACTTTGGGCTAAGCTTTCCTTTTTGCCGAAAATGCATCACCCCCATCATAAGTCACACCTTGAGTAACATTTTCTCGTCCACTTGATATCCACTATCTCTTCTATTCTGATCAGCATACGCCTTTTGACGATCCTGGGCCGCCCTCATCTTCTCTCGAATATATATCACTTGATTCACATTATCCTCAATCATCTACAATCCCAAAGTAACCACCTCACTAATATCATTCCCATAGAATGGACTGCGATATTTTCTTCCATATAAAGCCTCGAAAGGAGCCATCTTAATGCTCGAATGGTAGCTATTCTTGTACGAGAATTCTATCAAAGCCAACGTATCATCCCATGTCTTAGGGTAATCTAAAGCACACATTCTCAACATATCTTCAAGAGTCTCAATGGTTCTCTCGGATTGACCATCAGTTACTGGATGAATAGTCGTACTCTTAAGCACGACGGTCCCAAAAGCCTTATGTAAAGCTTCCCAAAATGAGATAAGAATCTCGAATCTCTATCTGACACAATAGTGGATGAAACTCCATGATGCCTCACCACTTGGTCCACATATACTTTACCAAACTTCTTCATCGACCAGTATTCTCTCGTAGGCACAAACTTTGCTGTCTACGATCACCCAAACCTTGTTGCTGTCTTGGGAAGACCGACAACAAAATTCATTGCTATGTCATCCCACTTCCACTCGGGAACTGGTAATGGTTGAATCGTCCCCTGAGGTCTCTTGTATTCAGCTACTTCTCTCTTCATATGGTTCCACCACAACATCATCTTCAAATCCTTATATAACTTATCCCCTCCAGTGTGGATAGAATAAGTCGTGATATGCCCTTTTGAAGCATTTTCCCTCTCAGATAAAGAAGACAAATCCGAAAATCCAAAGCAAAGGACCTAAAAGAAGCATCCAAGTCCGAAAATTTTAATGTAACAAAGAACGAGATATTTTATTTGTGAAGAACACTCCTGAACTCACAAATAAAACACAACTCTATTAAGAACAATCCTGAACATTAATAAGTTCCACTTTCAATAATTAACACTCCTGAAAAATCATTAAAAGGTTGTTTTTAAACTCTCAAAGAATTTAAAACTCTAGGTAAACAAAAGTTTTCTGAATAATGCATCATAATTTTAATTGATCTCGTGGCATATTTATTGTACATCAATATAACCAAACAAAAACCAAAAATGCATAGGAAAAGACTAGATAGGCACCCATCCCTCTCCTTCTCCAAATCTAGTTGAATTTTATAAATGCTTGTAGAATTAGGAAAGCTTCTTGTAAATCTTATCTTTTAGAAACCAACCTTATCTTATCTTCCACGTAGATGTTAGGCGCCATTCTATTGTTGACTTTCTTCCTTTGTGTTGACTTTTCCTTCTTTTCATATTGTCATCTTGATCAATAACTTTGACTCTAAACTAAACTATTTGACTCAACAATATTTAAATGACAGAAAATGGCCTAAAACAAGAAAAACCCTTTTCAAATGAAAAGGTAAAAACTTGTAGGCAAACTCTACACTATAGACTCAACTATTTACATAACTTGAATATCCTCCCTAACCCAAGACAATAAAGTTACAAAAGTTTATTTGGATTTAAATTAAATCCTATGGCTTCCATAATAAAAAATAACAAATTCATCTTGAGTTAAAGGAACATTCACATCCATATCAAGCTTCTTTCATCACTTTCTCTTTCAAGTCAGTGCAACTCGACGATATAAACCACCTTCCATTTAATCGGATACTTCCATCCTCATACATACTAAACTTCGTCCTTTGTCTTCTTCTCTTCTATCAATTTCCTTCTCTTCTCCATCTCCTCATTCTCTTCTCGAGCCTTTAAAAACTCTTCATTCAGTGTTGATTGGATTGAAATGGCATCAAAGCATGCTTCCACTGCACCACTTCCAACAACTTCTATGTTGAGCCTTCTAAACTTCTGAAACAACTTGTTTGGCTATACCAAAGTACTCAAACTATGGCTAGCTTTGCGACTTAGAGCATCTGCGACTACATTCGCCTTTCCTTCACTATATGATCTCGATATCATAATCATTCACCAATTCTAACCACAACCTCTGCCTCATATTCAAATCTTTATGAGTGTAAAAGTACATCAAACTCTTATGAGCAGTATACAACTTCTCCTTCACTCCATACAAGTAGTGTCACCAAATCTTCAAAGCAAACACTATTGCAGCTAGTTCTAGATCATGAGTTGGGTAATTCACTTCATATGGTTTCAATTGCCTAGAAGCATAGGCTATAACCTTTCTATTTTGCTTCAAAACACATGTCAACCCATCCTTCAATATGTCCCTATATACTTCCAACTCGGCATTCTCTTCTGGAAATGTCAAAAATCGGAGCTTTAGTCAACAACTCCTTAAGCTTCTTAAAGGCTTTCTCACACTCTTCAATCTATATGAACTTCATTTTCTTCTTCATACGACTAGCCATTGGCTTAGCTATCCTCGAGAAATCATTCACAAAACATTTATAGTACCCAGCAAGACCCAAGAAAATACTTATGTCGGTGACATTTCTAGGTGTAGATCGTTCATTGATAACTTTTATCTTTGCCGGATCCATAGAAATTCCATCCTTCGACACACTGTAATCAAGAAACGCCACTTCCTCCATCCAAAATTCACACTTTGAGAACTTTGTGTACAACTGATGCTCCCTAAGTGTAGACAACACTAACCTTAGGTGCTCCTCATGGTCATCTTTATTCCTCGAGTAAGGATATCATCAATGAAAACCATAACAAATTTATCCAAATATTCTCAAAACACTCTATTCATTAAGTCCATAAATATTAATGGTGCATTGGTTAACCAAAAAGGCATCACAGTGAACCCATAAGGACCATACCTTATCCTAAAGGCAGTCTTTGATATGTCTTTCTCTACAATCTGCAACTGGTGATACCCTAACCTCAAATTATTTTTTTAAAATATCAAAGCTCCTTTTAACTAATCAAACAAATCATCAATCCTTAGAAATGGGTACTTATTCTTGATAGTCACCTTATTTAGATCCTTATAATCCATACATAACCTCAAGCTCACATCCTTCTTCTTTACGAACAAAATAGGTGCTCCCCACGAAAAGTAGCTAGGTCTAATCTACCCTTTCTCGAGTAACTCCTCTAGTTGCTTATTCATTTCCTTCATCTCTGCTTTAGCCATTCTATATGGTGCTTTGGATATAGGTGCAGTTTTAGGATCTAAGTGTATGGTGAATTTTAACTCTCCTTGAGGTGGCATTCCAGGTATGTCTTCAGGGAAAACGTTTGGGAACTCATTATTACATCCACATGCTCTACTTTAAACTTTTCTTCTTCCACCCTTTGCACACTACACAAGTATAATGGTGCTCCCTTACTCTCTTGCTTCACCAAACTCATAGTTGAAATGATCTTGATTCTATTTCCTTCAGCTTTTCCTTTAAAACTGACCTTATTTCCACTCTTATTCCTCAATCTCACCTTTTGTTCTCTAATAAGAATCTCGACTTTATATTTCTTAAGCCAATTCATTCCCAAAATGACCTATAAATCCTCTAAAGGAAACTCTATATTAGGAACTTGTATCCATGGAGGAATTGAATGAAGAAGAAAACTAGGAATTGAGAGAGAAGAGAGAAAAGAGAAACCCTAATTACTACTTGTGAAAAGGTGGCTAGTAAATGATGGAGGAAACCTTATCTCCTCCTTTTATAGTGGAAAAAGACCGATTTTGGTAAAAAGACTAAAATACCCTTAATAATAACAATTACCAAAATACTCTTCGTGCTGAAATTACTAGAATACCCTTTTTCCAGAAAATAATAATTTTTAAATAGGTTTAATACTTGAAAAATTAGTAATACTATTTCATTAATAACTCAAAAATATAGGGGATTACAAAAAGAATAGAAGTTATCATGGATAGTTTAATAAACCGCCCACTATAACATTAGCCTCTAATTGACATCATGGCCCATAAACCAATTTATTCTATCTTTTTGAACACTTGAAGTAACCTCCACATGAGATAATTATACCACTTTCCTTTGCCTATTCAAAAAACATATCCCATTTCCAAGAAACACTTGAAAGATAAAAATTAGTAGTAATGGATGCCCCCTTAAGTTGATGGCATGAAACTACACAAATTTTTACTCTTCCAATGGAAATATATATACGGAAATATCCTTATAAATGCATCATGCATTTGATTCATACTAAAAATTACGAATATAATGTAGAATTGGAGCAACAATGGTTGTGGATCCCATAAGTCTTTGATAAAAGCAATAATACTTGCCATTTCCGGCGCCTAAGGAGGTTGTCCTTTATGCGTATATATAATTAAGAGATCCTGACTAACGTAGGTATAACTACAAATGGCTAAATAGTAGTGCAAAAATAATATATAAATAGGTAGCATTAATAGACATAAACAATTACCTTTAGAAATTAGATACTTGTTGACTTATGCATCAATTTCAATCTTACTCAAACTTTTATGAGAGAAAATGTAACATAGCCAATCGTAAAGAAAGAAGAAAGAGAGAAATATTGTCATCTTTCTTACACTCAATGAAAGAAACCACTAGAGCATACTAATTTTTAGCTATGCTGACTATGCAATGCTAAGAGCTAAAAACTTAGATTCGGAGAGAAATGTTATTGTGTGTTGTTGGTGGTGATGAAGTAATCCCTTTATAGACGGTTTTGAAGATAATTTTCAGTTGTCATCACCATTGCACGATATTTTGGTCTTTAGAGTTCATCCACATCCAGTAGTTAGTGGGTCCTTTCCTTGTTCAATGCACTAGGTATACGTACCTCTCTAAGTAATAATCTCACAGTTAGGAGCTACCAATAAACTTCTAACGTCCTTTTAATTGAGCTCCTTTCAACAATAAATTAAAATAATATAATTTAATGGTCCATAAATATAAATTTCCAAAATAACACTAATTTTAAATGATGACAACAACAGTAGCAACCCGACATGGTGGTCGTGCATCTGGCGAATGTGGCGAATGCCGGCTACAACTGTGATGGGCGATGGCAAACAACAGCGGGTGGCGGCGGGACCGACACGACAACCGCTTGGTCCTTCCCCTTTCACGCGCTCGATACTCACACACAAGTGCACAAATTAAAAATCGAAACTTTATTTTCGTAACCCAACAAAATTGATATTAAAATAATGAAAAATTAACGAGAATAGTCCCAATACTGCCCTTCTTCCACAATTAATCCCACCTTTAGTAATTCTCAAAATAATCTCAAGTATCTAGGGTATCTTCCCATATTAATCCTAGATGAAACGGTAACCTGTTAAACAAGATAATAATGCTATGTGGCACATTATGATTGGTCAGTTTATTAATTTATTTTTAAATCATCAATTTTTAAAAAATTAAGAAAAATTAAAAAATAAACAAACCCACCCCCACCCCCACTGCCATATCCACTGCGCCCACCACCAGCTTTACACCACCACTACCGTCCCTAGCCGCAAACCACCGTCAAAACGACCGATCTCCCTCACCCCACCCCAAAAACAACCCTTATTCTCGGAGAAGTTCTCACAACCACGAAAAATACCACCCATTTCCCAGTAACACTCACCCTAATTCCCAAAAAACACCTTTTGAAGTTGGAATGAGGCGAGGAAAAAACAGCCACTACTGCTCTCTTCCCACCTTATATAATTTCTCCCATCGCCCCACATATTTTAATTTTTCACACTCTCCAGCATACATAGTAGAGCACATAGATTGTGATAAAGAGCTTTAATTTCTATCAAAAAAATGTTGCTAAAAGTTACTCACCCATTCATTCACTTCACCCACCCACAATCATCATCCTAAACAGAAACAAGAAGAATTCAACAGGAAAAAACAAGATCGGTTGTGGTGGTGGCTATGAGGAAGAGGAGTGGTGGTGGTTGTGAGGTAAAGATGTGGCAAGCAGGGAGGGGGTGTGGGCTGAAGGCTTGGGAAGGAGGGAGGGAGGGGTGGGGTAGAAGGAGAGAAAAAAAAGTAAACATGGTCCAGGCCAATAGAAATATGACACGTGGCCTTTTAAATTTATTTAACAGGTAGCAAATCAAGTGAGACCGTTTTGAAAAGAGTAGATAATAGGTGGGATTAATTTGGTAATTATTAAAGGTGGAATTAATTATGAAAGATGGGCAATAGTTGGGATTATTCTCGTTAATTTTCCCTTAAAATAACCCTAATTATAAATGAATCCAAATGTATGATTTTTATAATCTCTAATAAGAATTGTTATTACAGATCTAAATTCAAAGCTTTATGAAGTATGGAGAAAAGGAGATAAACTTACTAGACTATATGTGGAAAAAGATGGCACATGTTCCCTCGCTTTTCTCCATTTCCTATTTAAACGAAGCTCTAATAGGCTCATTAAAAGACTAGGCTTTGCTTTCTAAAACCCTTTTCAAACTCTTTCAAAATGCAATCAAACCCATTAGGCCTATAGTCCATTTTAGAACTACGACATCAAATCTAAAAGCCGTTTTTGTACTAAAATCTCAAACAACTTTCATAATATATGAAAATATGTAAGGTTTTTTCAAGTTATCCCTGGAGCTTTTTGATATACTAAGCTATGCCCATGGTTATACATAATTCTCATTTGCATCCCTATTTTATTACTTATTAATCATAAGTAACCTTTGACATTTCATAGTTATGACAACGAATGTTAATCATAAATGATGTTAGTAATTATTTGAATTGGACATAGAAAAAGGAAAAAAAGAAAGAGGAAAATCATAAATGGTACTCCCTCCATCCCAGAAAGGTGTATACACTTGATCGGGCACGTAGTTTTAGATGATAAGTTATTGTTTGGTTATCAATTGTATCTTATTAAAAAGGTAGATATGATAGGAGTTAGTGGGGTATTATTTTATTTGGATGTGAGAGAGTAGTAGGTCATGGTTGAAAAGTCAAAAGAATAAAGTAGTGGTGGGTAGGGGTGTTCATTTCGGATTATCCGATCCGATCCGAAATTTTCGGATCGGGAGAAGTGCGATCCGAATCCGATCCGAAAATTTCGGATACCCATTTTTTCGGATTGGATAATCGGATTATCCGATCCGATTTTTATGGGGGAAAAAAGTTTAAAATCAAATTTATTTAATGGAAAATTTTACGGATATTTCGGATCGGGTCGGATATTTCGGATCGGATAATTATCCGAAAAATCCAATTTTTTAAACATTTTTCGGATAATTCGGATTTTTCGGATATCCGAAAAAGCCAAAAGGGTGATCCGAATCCGATCCGAATTATCCGAAACATCATATTTCGGATCGGATCAACCAGATTGCGGATCGGATCGGATATTTGTGAACACCCCTAGTGGTGGGTCATGTCCAAAAATAAAAGTGTATAGAGTTTTCTGGGACAGATGAAAAAGGAAAGTGTATAGAGCTTTCTGGGACGGAGGGAGTACTACTTAGATGAGTATTCTCCCATATAATTAAGATATTTCAACACCATTTATGATTTTCCTGTTTCTTTTTTTCCATTTTTTACTTCAAAATTCAATAATTACTAACATCATTTATGATTAACCTAACGTTCGTCACTAATATGACTTTATGATTAACAAGGATTAAAATAGGAGTACAACTGAGAAATATGTATAACCTTGGGCATATCTTAGAATATCAAAAGCTCATTCTAACTTAGAAAAACCCAAATATATAATATGATTCAATACCACCATTCCATAAAATAATTTATATTATAAAGTTAATTATATAAATCAACTTCTATAATATAACTAGATCATGTAAATATTATATAACTAGATACTTTGTATAACAAAATATCCTTTAAAATACGGGGTATTACAAGCCACGTGAAAAGTTGTTATTAAATGTGTCACATGTCATTCTCATAAACCCCTTCTAAAATTGAGTATATATATTTGTTTTATTTCTTTTCTAAAATATAAGGAATTTATTCATCAATGATTTTATCTCTTTCCCCAAGCATCGGTGTTTTGATTTTGTTTTTTATTTCTTTTTTTTCTAAAATAGAGCAAGAACATGTATTTGAATGATGGTTTTTCAATTTCTACAATAAAATTGTAATCACTACAGTCAGTTAAATCTCAACTCTCTTCAAACTAATATTTTCCTTTGATTTGGTTGATCTAAACCATTTACAAAAAAGAAAATAAAAAAATCCAATACACAGTTTCTTCCATGTTTGGTATCTAAAAACTTCTTGTAACTCGTCTCTATTTTCTCTTTTATTCTCTAACAACCTTTCATTTTTATTTTATTGTTCATTTTTTTAAGCATCAAAGACTTCAAAACAAGAATGATGACGAAATTATATCAGTGAAGATCAATTATTCATAAGTTTATTTTGTATAGATTTATAGTGAACATTGGACCAACCATATAAATAGTAGATATAACCACCCTAAGAGTTTGTAATCGATCACGACAAATTCTTTTAGGGAAATTTCCCCAGGTCCCCTTGGGGTTTATACAAATAACTAATCAGGTTTTAGACTTAACCAAAGTTCCACATGGGTTAGTATAAATGGCTAAAATGTCATTAGTACTAACGGAATAGTAGCACATGTTAGTGTGTTAGGTTAGCTAAACTAAAAACGTGTTAAATAAGTTTTTTAAACATTAATTTTGTTCAATTAATCCATTAATACAAAATTCAAACCATTCTAACCACCCAACAACCTTAAAATCACCCTCAATTCCTACCCAACAACCTGCATAAAAGCTCCATTCAAATACCTCAGCCACCCTCCCCTCCCCCTCTGCCACCACTCTACCGCCCTCGCACCACCGGAAAAGCCTCCAACCCCTTAAAAACAATCCCAGTCCGTCGCCAATGACCCACCCACCTTGAAAATGCCCTTCCCTTGGCTGGAACACTGACTTTGGTAGTCGAAATCCCCCTCCCCTCGAACGAAAATTAACCCCTTTCCCCTTAAAACCCCCTCCCCTCGAAAACTTCTACCTATCCACCGAAAGAAAAACCAGATTTAAGTGGTTTTCGGTGGGTTGGGGGGAGTTTTCGAGAGAAAGGAGGCTTTTCGTGGGGGAAGGGGTTCGTCGGGGATAATTTGGGTATTGTCTGGGTGGGGTGTCAACACTGGCGGATTGGAAGTTTATTCAGGTAGTGGGGGGCTCTTGCTGTTGGGGGGTGGCAGAGGTAGTGAGGGATTGGATGGAATGGATGATTTGGGTTGTTTTGTTTTTAATTTATTTGTTAATTTTCTATAATTTTCTTTCTTTTTTTTTCAATTACAACTAAGAAAATTAAAGCCAAATGTAAACAAATTTACTTAACGAAATACCTTACATCTGTTAGTAGTAATGACATTTTGGCCATTTATACTAACCCCGACGCATTTGGGCTAAGTCTAAAGCGTGGGTAGCAAATTTGGTTATTTGCCCGAACCCCGGGGTACCTGGGAAAATTTCCCATTCTTTTAAGGATGCTTTTGGATGATGTGCATGTGGGTGTTCGAGCATGAGTAAATAATTTTGAACAAATGAGAATTATGAATAAATGATGATAATATGCACGAGATCTTCGTTGAAACACCCGGTTTTAGAAGCCAAAATTATTCAATATTTTAGATGTTCTAACGTTAACGTAATTAATGGATAAGATGAATCCATCAAACAGAGGGTTGAAATTTAAATACGAATGGTGGCTACAATATTGAAATTTAGATAATTATGCTAGCTATGTTGTAGTCATGGTAGAACTACTCATATATTTTGAGGAATACTGATTGTACACTCCATTTTTACAGATTATATAAATTGATGTGATAATTATTCCATTTTGAAAATATTTTCAGAATTGATTTAATAATTAATAAAAAATATACTATTATTTAAAAATAAACGAAAATAAATGTGAAAATATCTTTTTCGGCCCAATAAAAACTTATGTTGTCATAAAGTTAATTTGACCAATAAAAATTTAGTTAAACTTTATTAACTTACCCAAAGCCATGTACATGTGTTTATTAGTGTCATTTTTAAGAAAATATTAAAATCAATACTAATTATTGCAAATAAGTTATAACTCATAACCCTATAACACACGAGTCGTAAGCCAACTTCTAACAATTCTTAATACAAGATCATAAATATTGTAATCATAAGCTAAAGCTTTACAACATTAACTAATATTGTTCATATGGAGTTACCATTTTGAAGAAATTGTCAATATGATTTAAAATTAATAGCATCATGTTAAATCACGTTAAATCATTTCTTCCTTATTTAAAAGTCAGTTCACTTCTTTTGTTTCAAGGTCAAAAAATTTTTTTAAGAAATTTATCTTAATACTCCATATATGTGAATAATATGACAATATATTACATATTTTTAAGGATAATATCTAAATTTTCAAAAAGTATTATGGAAATTTTAAATTTTTTAGTGATTTTATATAAATGACAAAATTCATATTCTTTACATAACATATTGTTTCTATATAGATGAGTTGGATCTTTCAATCAACTTAACCAATGCGCTCATGAATTGGATCCAAATTTGTAGGAGTTTACAAGTGAGTATAGATAAATTTAAGCACTAAAAAGTTAGTTAAAATAAATAATCTATCCTAAGCAATGTATTTGTTTTTATTGTAGTATCTATATTAAAATAATCTACCTCCTTTTTTAATATGTACATTTGTTTTTGCGCGCGGACTAAGAAAAAAGTGCAAAAGTAAGAGAGAATAATAGTAAAAGTTAGGGAAAAGTGAAAAAGGTAGAGAAAAAGAAAGAAAAAGTAGGAGAGAAGTGTAATAATTAGGTTGGCCAACCTTCCATTTATGGAAAAAGATAGAAAGATACCAATTTTAAAAATAAACACCCCAAAATGAAAAAATGTGCATATTAAAAGACGGAGGGAGTGTTAACTATTATAAATAGATAATAAGTGATAATGGTGAAGTTAATACACGAGTCATAGGTCATTTTTAAATAACTCTCATACAAGATCATCAATTAATAAAATTACCAAATAATATGTTTTTCTTCAAGTTAATTTTTTGATAAATAGGATATGAGAAAGCCTGTGGGAAGAAAAATAAAAGAAAAGATTGTAAAAGAAAATTTTTCCAAAAAAACCTTTAAAAATTTGTTTTGCATTAAAAAACCACAACTCAGTTTTTTTTTTTTTGGACGGAGAAACCTTTCTCATTTTCAGGCATTGACTCTTATTTTTTTTGATAAACAGGATATTGTATTATTTTTTTGATAAATAGGATATTGTATTGTTTTTTAATAAATAGGATATTGTATTAAATAAAAAATTCCAAAATAAACCTTTTAAAAGCTCATTTTTGAATAAAAACCTTTTCACTTTTGTTTTGCAATAAAAAACCGCAACTCAGTTTTTATGCAAGAAGAAACCTTTCTCATTTTCCGGCATTGAACCCTATTTTTTGCGGCATTTTGAAAAAAATAAATGGAAAAACCCTAATATGACGTGGTAGTAGGGGTTGTTAGTTGTTGAGTTCAGACTTTTTAGGGATTTTTCCATTTAATTTCATTTAGTTTTCAAAAAATATCAAAAAAATAGGGGAAACGTCAGGAAAATGGAAAATGCCAAATAATAAGAAAGATTACTTCTTGCAAAAATAATTGTGTTGGTGTTTTTTATTACCAATAAATTTTAAAAGGTTTTTACGCAAAATTAAACATTGAAAAGGTTTTATTTTGAAGGTCTTTTCTAATGGAACCTGGGAAAAGTATGAGAAAGATTTTAATAAAATTATCAATATAAAATTTAAATCATTTTTAACATAAATATCTTCTCATATACATTAATAAATTATTAAGATTAAGGTCAAATTATGTTCAAAACATTTCCTAACAAGTTTAAGATTTTTTTACAAAAAATAGTCAATGGGGCAATTTAAACTATAATTTATGCATTAAATATTTTTTATTTAATTACACGTGTCATATTTCCCTTTTTCATTTATCCTATTAGGTAATTTAACTTTTCTAGTTTTATTATACTACCTCTGTCCCATATTAGTTACAACATTTTCCATATATGATTGTCCCATATTAATTGTAACACTCCTATTTTAGGTATGAATTCACCAATATTTTATTATATATCACTCAATTAATACACCCCACTCATTCATTGATTTATGTGAAAACATTAAAATATTACTCCCCTACTCTATTAACTTCCTAAAAGCACCACATCACTTTCAACTTTTATAATAAATTAATATAACCTACATCCTACTCTATTAACTTCTTAAAACTATGCCTACAAGCTATTGTTGCGATTAATATGGAACGGAGGGAGTATTATATTACATTAGTATATATGCCTTATTATTCTGTAAAAACTTTTATGTAAATAGTATTTTATTATTTATTCATCTATTAATACACCATAACAAACGCAAAATATCAGTATGTACTGTACAATTTATTATCTTCTTTCAGGCTTCTTATAAAACCATTGTTCGTTAAAATATAAACATAAATACACTGAATAAACAAGAATAATGTCATGCATTTCATACGGGTCTAAAACCTAGGACTCTTATAGTATATTTTGTTTATTTTTATGTCTTCTACAATTTGATTTGTTTCTAATTGTGGAAGTAATATCAATCTGTGACACATGTGGCGGTGTGATAGACCAAGTAAGCAATATATGAGTTTGGGATATTTCCTGAGGTACCCCCGTGGTTAGGGCTAATTCCTCGGGTACCCCTCTCGTTTTCGAGCTAGCTGAGATGCCACCAGAGTCAGTGTTTGCTGCTTAAATGCCATTAATGGTAACGTCGTTAGTTTTTCTGTTAACTTTTGTTAGTTAAAGTTACTTTTCATTTAAACTAAGGGGAAAAAAACTTAATTAAAACCCCACCCCTACCACTCTCTCTCCTCTCCACACTCACCCAGCCACTCTCTCTCCTCCCCACACTCACCCAGCCACCATCTCCCCCCTACCCTCCCACTCTCTCTCCTCTCCTCCCCTCCCCAAACCCACGACTCACCCCCTGCCCAGCCTTCCTCTACCCTCACCCCCAACCCACCATGAAACCGCCAGCCCTCAACCTCCCTCACCCTCACCCCCAGCCCACCCCTCCCCCTACCCTAAAACCAACCTCAACCTCCCCCCTGCCACCTCGTCGTCGAACCCAATGCCAAAACCACCTCAAATCATCGTTGAACCACCGTCAACGAAGCCACCCACCTAAATCGCGACCACCAAACGAAACCACCACCACCTAAATTCGATTTGCAACCACCATCAACGAAGCCACCCACAAGGGTCGACGGCGGTGGTGTCTGCGGAGAGAGAGTGGTAGGGTGGGGGGTTTTACTTTAGGCAGTGGGAGGGGAAGGAGAGGAGGGAGAATGGGAGGGGCGGTGGCGGTGGTTTGGGTGGGGCGGCAGATTCAGGGAAGGAGGAAGGGGAGGTGCGGGGGTGGGGGTGGGGGTGGGGGTGAGAGGTTGGTTGGGGTTGGGGGGGTCGTGGGTTTGGGGGGGAGGACTGAGGAGAGAGGGTGGGTGGGGGATTGGGGGGGGAGAGAGAGAGGGGAGGGTTTTGGGTTTTAATTTTAGTTTTTCTTTTTTTTCTCTTTTTTTTTATAATGAAAATTGAAATAAAATTGTGAAAGTTAACAGAAAAACTAACGGCGTTACCATTAATGGCATTTAAGCAGCAAACACTGACTCTGGTGGCATCTCAGCTAGCTCAAAAACGAGGAGGGTACCCGAGGAATTAGTCCTAACCCCGGGGTACCTCAGGAAATATCCCTATGAGTTTTCTTATGCTGCCTAGTTTCATTAATTTTAGAAAATTAATCTTTCTTCACAACATTGGACTTTTAATCATTATTGAGCATCAACAATTAGAAATTCCCGTTAATTTTTTCATGTGTAATTGTCATGAACTTAAGGTACATAATTAACCTTCATCCATTAGAATTTATAATTTCAACATTTATTAAGTCGTAAGCATCATTTACATTTATTAAAGGTAAATGATATATGTAGTCGTTGGGCTATGAATAAGAAATTAAAAGAAGATATATTCAGTATAAACATTAAGAACAATGAATGACGCTTGACTTTGACATATTAACTCAATATTATTTTATTAAATGCATTTAATACTTATTTATACATCCTTACGTATAACATAATTTTTTGTTGAAAAGTGATGTTACCTTTTCTTTGAAATCTGAAACTCGTGCATTGAGCGAGTAAAGAAGCAGTTCCGTCTAAAAACAAAAGGATAGCCCAACATGTTCTATAGTTTTTTTAGTATTGTATTGATTTTATACATGTTGGCGTGTTTGACAATTGGTTGTTAACTTTGTTACTTGGTTGATTCAGGTTGTTGTTCAAATGAATGTTTAGTAAATTAGTTGTGGTGTTGATGCAAAATGGAAGTTAAAAAAGAAAAAAATCATTACAAAAAAAACTAGTAAAGTCAATGCCTAAAAAGTTAGCTTTTCACCTACACAAAAATCTATTTATCAAACAATAATTTTAGGTTGTTTGCCCATACAAAAAAAGTCAAAAGACAATTGGCGACCCTAATTGGTGAAAAGATGGATTTGGCTTAAATTATAGTTTTTGGCCCTTTTTAGAAGACTAACCGATCAAATTTTCTAATATTGTCATTTAGCAAATTAATGTTTGGAAGAATTGCTATTGAGATCCGAAACTTTAATTTCAAACTTATATATGGAAAAAAAAAAGATCATAGAACACAATAACATCACACACCTACTATTATTCTTAGCTTTTAGTCTGTACAATGCATAAGTTTGAATATTAGTTTATATTATTTACAAGCATAACATGTAATAAAAAAACGTAACATTTGTAATAATTATATTATTTCTCTTTTGTCTTGGATTCATCAATAATACATATCTATCATAATAAACTTAAATCATGAATTTTTTCCCACTATTCTAGTACAAATATTATATTTTCCGCAAAATTACTATTTAAAACATTGTATCAATACCAACAAAGAATGATCTAACTCATACTGTGAGTTTACCCGATATTATTTTATTTGAACGAATACAAACTTAAAAACGAAGGGTTGAAACGATTTGAGTTGGAAACAACTTGTATGAACGATAGTAACGCAAATCGATTTTAGCCATCTTAGTTTTGAACCTAAATGTGTGACGACTTGTTAGCCCGAAGTATTTATTAGAGTATCACCTTCCTTGTATATGAATATTTGTCTTAGTCTTTATTAATTATAGAGGAATATCTTGTGAAAATTATACTCCTTGTACTTAGGAAGTTTGGTTGTCTTTTTTTCTTAGGTAGCTAAGTCTTCCTCATTTAAAGGTGATTTCTAACTTACAATTATTAGATCAGTAGACATAGCTTTGTTAGTTTTGTTATAGATTCAACAAAATTGTTCCCAAAATCTTGACCTTAACCCAATTTTTTATATATTACCGGCCTTGCATCTCAACCATGCTTGGACAATGTGGCCAACCATTTAATCAACATTTTTTTTTTGTTTTTTTCAATCTAAAAGTAAACAATATACATATTAAATCACGTTGTTAGACACGTCAGATTGATCCTAGCTCAAAATTCAGAATAAGGTTAAGCCATTTTTTCAACCCTTACAGAGATTCACGATAAAATGAGAGTCAGTAAAATTCAATCCAATCCAATCCATATTCAAACTTATTATATATAGAGATAAAAAAAAGGGGATTAGTTTAGAATAATTAGGTCGTGATATTTGGACTTAGACTTAGTTAATAAGAGTGATGATCATAGTGACAACATAACCTTGCATCAAAAAAAATAGTGACAACAACAACATAACCAATATACTAGGCGAGTAGGCTCCCATAATTTTTGATCACCAACCCCCCTTCAAAAACATCCAAAAGAACAAACACAGATCCAAATAAATCGTGACCGTTAAAACAAAGACCTTCAAACCTATTTATAGTCCCTCCCCTCCATCACTAACTCTCGCTTCACCCCTTCTATCTTCCTCTTACTACTCCATTTTGTTCCTTTTTCTCTTCTTCTCGTGTTGTGACAATAGCGAGTGAAAGAGAAAGAGAAAGAGAAAGAAAGAGAGCTAAAATGGCGTCTTCATTATCAGTAGAGAAGACCACATCTGGTAGGGAGTACAAGGTTAAGGACATGTCTCAGGCTGATTTCGGTAGGCTCGAAATAGAGCTTGCTGAGGTTGAAATGCCTGGTCTTATCTCTTGCCGTACTGAATTTGGTCCTTCTCAACCATTTAAAGGTGCTAAAATTACTGGATCTCTTCATATGACTATTCAAACTGCTGTTCTTATTGAAACTCTTACTGCTCTTGGTGCTGAGGTTCGCTGGTGTTCTTGCAACATCTTCTCTACTCAGGTATTTTTTGTCATTTTTGTTGTTAGATCTGGGTTTTTGAGGGTGAGATCTCATCTGGGTCGATCTTCAAATTGCTTGTTTTTTACTAGATCCATCTCATTTTATGGTTCTAGTTCTGTTAGATCTTGTTCATTTTCATGATTTGGATCAATCATTTTTACAATACTATGTGAAAGGTTTTTTTAATTTGAATAACAATTGTCATTTTTTACTATTCACATACTTCTCTTTGATTAATGCATAAGAAGATATATTTTGTCTTAGTGGAATGTTTTAGATTTGTCTCCGTATATACTTAATTAATTAATTCTATCCCATGATGTCGGTCCTGTTTTCTTTTGTACAGTCTCGTAATGCACCTTTGATCTTGTTTAATGGAACAATCTAATTAATTAATTAATTAAACCCATTAGCCTGTTAATGTTCCAATGGATCTTCTATGGCTTCAATTTCGTATCATTAAAATGATATAAAAATTGATCTCATGAAAGTATAGTGAACTTAATAACTAATAAGATCTCACATGAATATATTTTCTTTTATATATTAATAAGAATATTTGGTCGAAGATTTTAAAGTTTTGACTATCTGAAAGGAAACGTATCATTTGTTTATACTTGAAACAATTGTGCGCTGAGATGGGTGGAAAAAAAATTAGTGAGTAAAAGACCGGAATTAGTTGCTTAAAATGTGGATCTTAAAACTGAATCTTAAATCCACCATTAGCTGGTGTTTAGTTGCGTTATTGGTGGATCTAAACCAGTGAATTCAACTTGAAATGCTGATCTACCGAATTGACTAATGGGTAATTATTACAGGACCATGCTGCTGCTGCCATTGCTAGGGACAGTGCAGCTGTCTTTGCCTGGAAGGGTGAGACCCTCCAGGAGTACTGGTGGTGCACAGAGAGAGCTCTTGACTGGGGCCCTGGTGGCGGTCCTGACCTTATCGTTGATGACGGTGGTGACGCCACCTTGTTGATCCACGAGGGAGTCAAGGCCGAGGAGGAGTTTGAGAAGAACGGCACTATTCCTGACCCAACCTCCACTGACAATGTTGAGTTCCAGCTTGTATTGGGTCTCATCCGTGACAGTTTGAAGGTCGACCCTAAGAGGTACCACAAGATGAAGGAGAGATTGGTCGGTGTTTCCGAGGAGACCACCACCGGTGTTAAGAGGCTTTACCAGATGCAGGCTAACGGCACCTTGTTGTTCCCTGCCATCAATGTTAACGACTCTGTCACTAAGAGCAAGGTATACTTGTTTTCCCATAATTGAATGAGCTTAAAGTAATATGATTGATTCTAATGTAGACTTGCATAGTTGGTATTGATAGCTGGGATTATGTTTATATGATTGGTTTCCGTAGCTTAGTTTGTTCCTGTTAATTTTGTGCTAAATTGAATCAACAAGTTAGTATACCAACATCTTCAAGATTTTATCAGCTAATGTTTTGTATGAAACTGTCAATTCATGATTATTTAGAGGGTAATTGCAGTAAAATGGATTAATGGACGGAATATGTTCTAAGCTGAGGGGATTTGTTTGCAATGTGGTATTATGTTTGTGCTTACAACCCGTTTATTTGTGTAAACAGTTCGACAACTTATACGGATGCCGCCACTCCCTCCCTGATGGTTTGATGAGAGCCACTGATGTCATGATTGCTGGCAAGGTTGGTGTTGTCTGTGGATACGGAGATGTTGGAAAGGGTTGCGCTCTTGCCTTGAAGGCTGCTGGTGCTCGTGTGATCGTGACTGAGATTGACCCTATCTGTGCTCTCCAAGCTCTTATGGAAGGTTTCCAGATCTTGACCTTAGAAGATGTCCTCCCCGAAGCCGATATCTTTGTCACCACCACTGGTAACAAGGACATTATCATGGTCGACCACATGAAGAAGATGAAGAACAACGCCATTGTTTGCAACATTGGTCATTTTGACAATGAAATCGACATGCACGGACTCGAGACCTACCCAGGAATCAAGAGGATCACAATCAAGCCCCAAACTGATCGATTTGTTTTCCCTGAGACCAACTCTGGTGTCATTGTTTTGGCTGAGGGTCGTCTCATGAACTTGGGTTGTGCTACCGGTCACCCTAGCTTTGTCATGTCATGCTCATTCACCAACCAAGTTATTGCTCAGCTCGAGTTGTGGAACGAGAGGAAATCCGGTAAATATGAGAAGAAAGTCTACGTGTTGCCCAAGCACCTTGATGAGAAGGTTGCCGCCCTTCATCTTGCCAAGCTTGGGGCTAAGCTCACTAAGCTTAGTCAAGATCAGGCCGATTACATCAGCGTGCCCGTTGAGGGTCCTTACAAGCCAGCTCACTACAGGTATTAGAGTGGGAAGTTGCGGAGGTTGGCTCAATGGATCTTCCAAGAGGAAAGGACTGTGTCTCCTTATATTTCAATTTTCGCTTAGGATTCTTAGTTTTTTTTTGCTTTTCTTTTAATGTTGGGAAAGTTTGGAAGTTAGGGAAGGACAAGTAATACCATCATCGTGTGTTTTGAATTATGTCCAGAATGGGGATTTGAATAATGATTGTCTTAGGGATTATGTTTGTAATTTGCTCACTAGACGCACTGCTTCTTGTATCTTGGTGAGTCTGGTTATAATTTTTCTGTCAATGAAAGAGGAATGAGTGTTTGCCATTTTTGCCTTTCACAGTTCTGTTTCTTTGCGTAAATATAATCCTGGGATAAACAGCATCTTTTAGCGCAGTTTTAGGGTGGCAACTTCCTGCTGTCGCCAGTCTATACCATGAACTAGTGGCATTTCCACCGTGACCATCTCAACAACACTTATGTTTTTCATCTGATGTCCTCCCAATCTGCCTATATGATAATCTCTGTCCTTCATACGGCACCAGATACCAGGTGTTCATGCTTAGCTGAAACTTGCACATACAGGAAATGGATAAATTCAAGTACAATCATGCCATTTTAGTGGCATATGAGGTGAAGTTAGGGCACTGAATTCCTAGAACCTGAAGGTTGTGGTCTTGAAGAGAGGGGAACTCTTGTTCCAGGGAAGGCAGCTATTTGGTTAAAATCCTGCAGCATATCGATGTCATTCCGTTTCTTTCTTGGGATTTTATCCATTTTGTGGTGGTAAGATTGCAAGGGCTTGTCCTGTACACTTTAAGGCATCCTATTGGATGAAAAATCACTTTCTAAGGAAAAAATCACTTTGTAAGGAAAAAATCAATTATAATTAATTTTTCTATGCTTGGCATCTTACTTGAAAGTTTAGAGTAAAAAAATGGAAAATAAAGGAGAAGATAGATGTAGAAAAGAGGGACGATATTACAAGTCATAGGGAAGGCAAAATGGGCAGGCGGGTGCACGTACGGACGTACCCCCTCCCATACCCACACACACCTTCATTTGCATACCTAGGGGTGTTTATTCCTGGGTACCCGGATATGCGGGTACCTTTTGAGGCGGCCCATGACCCGGCCCAGAAAAACCGGGTACGCGGAAATCGGGTACCCGGTTTTTCTGGGTCGGGTTACCCGGGTACCCGGAAGTAAAACATGTCACTTTTTTTAAAAAAAAAAATTTACTTAGCTAAATAAAGCTGCTTCCTTCCATTCTCTCAAAAAAAAAATCTAACACTTAGTTAGCAGTTACTCAATTAGCACAATATTAGGCCTTTTAGCACTTACTTAGTTAGCAGTTACTCAATTTGTGAGAATTATGACTCACTGACTTGTTGTGAATAATATTAACTTTGGGCCTTTTAGCACTTACTTAGTTAGCAGTTGTAATACCCCGAATTTTTAAACTATATTATTAGTTTTAAAACGAATTAATTACTTTATAAATTATCTTATTAGCGAAAATACGTGTTAATTAAATTTTTTGAGTTTTATTAAAGTATTGATTTTTATTACGATTTTATTTCCAATTATTTTAAACACACTAATTATTTTGATATAATATTAATTCCATTATTAATATAATTAGCTAGTATTAAAATTATTTTAAACAACTACTTTAAATATTTATTTCATTAAAATGTCATTTCATGTACTAGCATAAACATTTTGATGTACAACTTTTTAAAGCTTGATTTTAAAATTACTACTCATACCATTAATCACCCATTATCCATCACTTATCACTTATCACCTATCACCCAACTCAAAGCTCTTATCACCCTCATCATCACCTTCCTCATTCACCCAACAACCATTAATGGTTTCTCCAAAACCTCAAGCAAACCCATAACTTCCCACTTGCAAGAAATCACATTTTTCCACTCAAAAATCTGATTCACTTACACACTTGAGTCAAAGAAGCAACCTTTCTTCAACCCCCATACCTCTCCCTCATCCTCTATCAATATGCACCTAACTTTAAATGAGTTCATCACCGGTAACAAAACTTGGGACTACCCAAAGCTGGCAACTTTAGTCCCCACTAACATACTGGACCTGATTAGAGGCATTCCTCTACCCATGAGCCCTTTCAAAGACACTCCGATATGGGGTTTGTCCTCCCATGGCGAGTTCACAGTCAAATCCGCAAACTGGTTAGCCCATAATGTCAACTTTGACGCCCCTAAATGGGAATTTAGGAAAATCTGGAAGCTTCAGATACCTCCTAAGCTCCAAATCTTTCTTTGGCAACTTATTCACAAAGCCATCAGTGTACGTGCGGTCCTTCATCAAAGGAAAATTATCTCGTTCCACACCTGTCCGGTTTGCGCAACGGGCGACCCGGAAACCATTAATCACTTATTCCTCCACTGCCACAACATTAGAAAATTTGGGATCTCCCAGAGGTCCTACAATGGTCTGGCACCTTTAGTAGACATTCTATCCCAGCTACTTTTCGTCATCACCTCAAAGATAAAGGTTCCGCGTCCAAACTCTCCTTCATTCTCTGGAGCATTTGGAAAGAAAGAAATGATATAGTCTTCAACGACGCACGCCTCAACTTACATAGGATTTACCATCGTGCTAGACTATACCACCATGAATGGGAGATGCGTACCCACTTCGATGATTTGTCTTTGCACCCATCCAATATGAGTTCCCCATCCCCCAACCCACCCATTACTCCCACAAACGTCACCACACGTCCACCCATTCTCATTGCTTGGTCCCCCCTCCTCCAGGGACTCTCAAGCTAAACTTCGACGGTTCTGTCAAAAACAACAACGCAGCAGCAGGATACATCCTCCGAGATCATACTGGTCATGTAATCAAAGCAGAAACCTACAATCTACGCAACACAAGTGTTCTGATAGCCGAAGCTACTGCCCTTCACCGAGGGCTCCTCCAGGCCTCCATATTCACAACCTCTTCTCTAATCATCGAGGGTGACAACCTACTAGTTATCAATGCAGTCAATGGCAAGTGCAATACCCCATGGCAAATAGGCAACATCATCGACGATATCAAGCTCCAGCTTCAAAATTTTCAAGAAGTCCACACCAACCACATCTATAGGGAAGGCAATCGTGTAGCAGATTGGATAGCAAATGCAGGTCACTTAGTGGTAGATTCTATGAGTATCTCAGACTGGAGTGGTTCTGAACTCTCAGTCTTACTTTGTAATGATAGTTTAGGAGTTCCCCTCGAGCGGAGGGTCTCCTAATTATCCCCCACTTTCTCCTTACCTTTATAAAAAAAAAAATACCTCTCCCTCATCAATGGTGCTTGACCATTCAAATCCAAAATCAAAATTTTCCCCCTCGATAAATACCCAACTCAACCCACTCAATTACTCAAGCAAACACCATTCAAGTTTGCTTCACTTCTTCTTCCTCCTTCTATTTAAATTTCTGATTTCTATTAAAGCTTGAACCACCATTAAAACAAAAACCAAAACTCTTCCCTGCTCTTCCCGACACCACCGCGGCACCACCGCATCAACCACCAGAACTCCACCCCTTTTTCCGTCGCCTGTGACCGCACCACAACCTTGCCGCCCTCTGTCCGCCACCAGACCACGAGCAGCAGCGCTGCTGCTCCGTTAGAACCTCTCTACCCTCCTTTCACTCACTCTTCCCCTCTCTGTTTTGCAGTGCAGCTGGTCCGGCCACCTAAAACTGCCGGCCACCCGCACCCACCTAACGCCGCCTCGACGCACCCAACGGCCACCCCTCCTGCCTTGCCTCCTCCTTCCTTTTCCCTCTCGTCTTCTTCCTGTCAAATGAAACAAAAGAACCGATTCTTTTTTAAATCAGTTTCAGGAATTAATATTCCTCCAAAAGTCAACATTTGACTTTTATTAAGGTATAAAATCCATTAACCTATTTTACTCTTTAATTATTGAAGCCCAAATTTCCCTCCACTTAAATCTGAAATTCTATTTATCTTAGCCCAACACTTTATTTTTACCCATCTTTCTTTACTAGTTTTATTTTGTTTACTTAAAATAAAAGTTTCATTTAACTTTATTATTACTATTAATGTTTATATTAACTTTTCATAACTTACAAATATTTCTAAGTTTCAAAAATAAAATAAGAAATATATTGAAGTTGATTTTCTATGTTTATTTAAATTATTTAAATTATTTATAACATTTAAGTTAAATAAATATTAAAGTTGAATTAATGTTTAAGTACTTAAAATAATTTTTATAAATAAATTCGGAAAACTTAAACTTTGATTTATAAAACTTCTTTAAATAATAAGTTTCTTTAAGTTATTTAAATTATTAAAGTTATTTATTTATAAAATCATAAGGGGTTATTTAGTAAACTAATTTTAGATTTCGCTTAATTGTAGACTCCGATTGCGTAGACGAGGATTTCCAAGAGTGTTGATTCGTTCGTGATTTAGTTTCAAGCACGCTTCAAGAGGTAATTACCAATGTTTATCCACAAGTAGATTCCGTAAAATAAAACGATTTAATCTTGTAAATATGTGAATTAATTACGTGATTATGTGAATCAAGTATGATTATGGATTTTAAAAGTGGATTATAATTATGAATTATGAATATGGATTATTATTTATGAATTATGATTATGATTGTGGATTATGGATTATGGATTTATAAATTGTGAATTATAATTGCGGATTATGGTTATGAATCTTGGATTATGAATGATGAGTTATGGTTATGGTTATGGTTGTTGTTATTGTTATCAACGTATTATTATTGTTGTTATGGTTATTATTATTATTATTATTATTATTATTATTATTATTATTATTATTATTAGTAGTAGTAGTAGTAGTAGTAGTAGTAGTAGTATTATTATTATTATTAAAGAGTATTATTATTAAAGGATATTATTATTAAACGATTATTCATATAAGTGAAATTATTATTATTATCCATATTGTTTTTGTTGTTGTTATTTACTCTATTATTCTTATGGCATTATCAATATGCAAACATTATAAATGGAAAATCGGAAATCATGACTATGTGTAAGAACTTATGACAACTAATTAATGTATGGATTGTTGAAATGGAACCAAGTGTGGTTGTAATTAAAAATGGGATGTTGAACCAGTATGTGAATTAAAGTTATGATGTTGGGTTGACCATTATTGTGATAGGTGGTTAACGGGACGAGTCCCGGCCTATACACACATATTCTGTTATTGAGATGGGTGGATAACGGGACGAGTCCCGGCCTATACTCACTCGTTCTGTTATTGTGATAGGTAGATAATGGGACGAGTCCCGGCCTATACACACTTTCTGTTATTGAGGTAGGTGGATAACGGGACGAGTCCCGGCCTACACTCACACCTCCTGTTATTGTGATAGGTGGATAACGGGACGAGTCTCGGTCTATACTCATACATATCTTGTTTGTTCTTATAGTAAGTGGATAACGGGACTAGTCCCGGCTTACTAGCGTTATCTTCCTTCTATTTAAGTAATTGGATAATATTGAAATGTGAAGTTGGTGTTACTTACGTGCTTATTAATTATACATACGTGTTATGCTTTTCAGCTTGACTCATATATTACTTTCAACTATTTTAAGTTAAGTATTTTTACGGGATGAAGTTGGAATTACTCAGTTTATCTGATTTTTGAGAGCTTGTCTCTATTGTCTTTTTCCATGATTATTTGCAGGTGGGTGATCGAGGGGAATTATGAGAGATCAACTAGAAGTTGTCATCCACCTAGTTTAATATTTTGCTTCCGCTGAAACTCTGAAACACTTAGTATTTAGTACTTAACGAACTAGTTTAATTTGGTTGTAAGCATCTTTTATTTAGTTTGGAATGAATATATTTTAGTTACTTAGCCTTGCACTTAATTCCAAGGAGTAATTAAGTGCAGCTGTGACGCTCCGTCCGAGTCGAACCCTCGTTGATTTCCCCTCAAACGAGTTTTATTAATATAATAAGGGTTCGGTTTGGGCGGGGTGTTACAGCAGTTACTCAATTAACACAATATTAGGCCTGCACAGACACGCCAGACAGCACAGCAAGTCAGCAATAACTTTTTTTGAAAAATTTAACGGATACCGGGTACCCGAGAAATTGAATTATACGGCCCATTACCCGACCCGGTAATTCACAAATTTACCGGGTCGGGTACCCGGCCCAAAAAAAAGTTAAAATGGACAAAAATACCCGACATAAATTACCCGAGTCGGCGGGTCACCGGGTCGGGTTTTTATGAACACCCTACCACCTACCCACTAGTCATGACGGGTAAAATTCTCATAATCACGCGTCCCCACGTGGGTATGACCCAAAAATCATCCCCACCCCTACTACCCAACTGGCTATCCCCACGCAGTCATATCTGCCTGTACCCGCCAATACCCACCTGCTATTCCTTTCAAACAATAAATTAAGTGTGCGGCTATTCACAGCCCGTATTTACCAGTTCACAGCCCGTATTCGTATGAATACGCAGTTAAAAGTCTATACTACCCCCTCCCTTTTAACATCAACTAACATTTTAAACTCACTAACTTATTCTCCCTTTTACCACCTAGGCCCACCACCACTTACTTCTTCCCCTTTCACCACCACAACCACCACATTGGCCGGAATTTTTGGAATACGATGGCCGACGAGGAGTGGACACTGCCGCCTCCACAACCGGTGAGTGAACTTTTTTAAAAAAATTTTTGAAAAATTCGGAACCGGATGAGCTTCTCGGTCCCCGGTATCGAAAAACTCACACGGTTCCGTAATTTTGTTGAAAATAATTCAAAAAAATTTGAAAATTACGGAACCGGCCTCGTTTTTCGGTACTGGGAGCCGAAAACTGGGGTCGGTTCCGTGAAAAATGTGAAAATCACGGAACCGGACCCAGTTTTCAGTTCCCGGTACCGGAAAACCGGTCCGGTTCCGTGATTTCCACATTTTTCCATAAGCGATATTCGATTTATAAATAATGAATAAATGTTATTATTTAAAATATTGTTATTATTTAAAATAAATGTTAAATATTAAATTTATAATATAATATTTTGATTATTAATTAATTAAAAATAATGATGTTTAATTATTGAAAAGTTAACAATGCGTGTAAATTATATGAATTTGTAGGTTCCCGAACCAGATTATGGTGGTGATGGCATTGATTATAGTGGTCGTTTTCACAATGACTTTGTGTTTAATGAGCTTAATGAGGCGACATAGTGGTGTAAGGAAGTTGCATTGAGCATAGGCTTCATATTAGTAATTGCTTCTCATAAACTGTTGAAGGATGGCTATGTGAATGTCCAAATGCGTTGTACACGTGGTGTCCCCTATGCAGGATCAAAGCGAAATCTAGAAACCGCACAACGCAAAAATACGAAGACCAAAATTTGCCATTGTCCCTTTAATTTGAAGATCAAACAACTTAAAGATGGGTGTGGATGGCAGGTTGTTGTTAGAGCGGGAGATAGTGGTATGCACAACCATGAGTTCATCGTCTACCCCGAGGGTCACCGTTCATTAAGCGGTCTCAGTGTTGGTGCTAGGAAACTTGTTCGGGAGATGACAGCCGCTCAAGTAAAGCCGGCGAACATCATGGTTGCTGTAACGAAGAACTTTCCAGATGATCATCAAACTATCAGACACATATACAACTACAGATCTTCAATTAGGGAGGATAATGCGGAAGGGAGAAGCGTCATGAATCAATTTCTACATATGGCGAAGGAGGAGAAGTACAGTCATTGGGTATTGGGTGATGAATCGACAAACGCAGCTACTCATGTGTTTATGGTGCATCCTAAGTCGGCAAACTTGTTACGTACTTTTCCTCATGTTGTTGGAATTGATGCAACATACAAAACTAACAAGTACAATATGGCACTTGTTGAGTTGATTGGCATGACCCCTTGCAACCACAACTTCGTAATTGGTTGGGCTATGATAGAAAATGAGACCACGGTTAGCTATACTTGGATTTTGGAGAAATTCAAGTTAGTACTTGGTGTTCAATACACACCGGCGGCTATTGTTACTGATCGGGAATTGGGACTTATGAATGCTGTTGAGTCTATCTTTCCTAACTCTCATCACTTATTATGTAGATGGCACATCAACAGGGATGTTGAGGCAAGGGTCGCTAAACTTTGTGGGGGCGACAAGCAATTCGGGAAAAGGTTTGTAAACGGTCGATGGAGGAAAGTTATAGAGGCTCCCGATGTAGATGAATATTTGATGGCCCTCCTCTGAACCATCCATATGTGTCTGCAAATCAGTTTGCATATCAGTCTGCAAATCAGTCTGCACATCAGTCGTCTCCTCGAAATCCCCCATCACCATCAGAACACGTACCAACATTAGACTGCTCTGAATGGACAGCCTGTTTGCCCCGTGCCATATCCCGGGCCCTCCTAATGGAGGCATCCACGCCCCGAGATCGAGTATGCCGAGGACCCGATTGATCATCATAATGAACATGAATAAGAGGTAATGATTTCCCGCCACGTGTCTATTAATTCAATAATATAAATAAGATTTAATTTTTATGCATTGGATAACAAACAATTATAAAACTAGGAATGAAAACATATTATTAGCAACGATATTATATCTTTCATTTCATTTCATGTAATTATTCTAAGCATATGGTGTTACTATTCTAAAATAATAAATATTAAAAATTGTTAACTAATTAAACTAAACTAGTTATTAATAAATGCGAACACATTACAAATTCTAGACTAACTATTATGTTAATATATATATTAACACTATTTAAAGAGATTACTAATTAACAATGATATTATATATTTCATTTCAAACTAATAAATAATCATGAACTAATTATTATTATTTATTATAAACTAATTATTCTAAACATATGGTGTAAACAAATTATTCAACTAATTATTAAGACATTTTCTCAACTAATCATTATAAACTAATTATTAACAAATGCAAACAAGTTACAAATTCTAAAGTAATTATTATTATTATTAACGAATATTGACACTATATAAAGAGATTACGTATGGAAAAGTATAAACTAATTATTATTACTAATTAAATATTATTAATTTTAAATAAATTTTAATTAGTATTATTATTTATATTCACTAATTATAAGCAATATTAACAATTATATCCTTTATTTACAAAATTTTTTCATATTATTAATATATATAATATATTTTTAAAATAAACTCAACTAAACAATAACAAATAATAAAATTTTAAATAAATTTTTTTTAATAACTAATTAAAATGAATTTTGTAAATAAATAGATATTTTTCGGGGAAAAAAAAATCGTTGAAAAATAAACGAGAAGGCAGGCCCTCTCCACCATGGCGGAAACCGGATCTCCATCCGGTTCCGTCATTTTTCAAATTTTAAATTTATAAAAAAAAAATTTTACATTAATATTCAAAAAAACGCCAAGCTCCAACCTATTTTGCACAAAAACACGGAACCGGACCCAGATTCCGGCTTCGTGTCGTCAAAAATTCGAAAAAAAAATAGTTTTCTGGAAAAACACGGAACCGAAATCTGGGTCCGGTTCCGTGTTTTTTCGGAAAACCGCCCAAAAATACGCTCCTAAACACCCAAAACGCTAATTTTCTTGATTTTTTTTTAAAAAAATTCGAATAAAACAACTCTTTTTAACATCAACAACATTTTAAAAAAAAATAATTAAGTTTTTACACGAAAACACGGAACCGGACCCAGTTTCCGATTCCGTGTTTTTGTTTTTTTTTAAAAAAAATTGGGGCGGTTTTAAGGAGTTCTTTATAAAAAGTTCAAAAAAAAAAACTTACTTGGCGATGTGGCGGTGGTGGCGCCTCCATTGAAGACGAAGTTTGTGGTGGTGGCGGTGGCGGCGGTTGCGGTTGCGGTTGCGGCGGTGGCGGCTGCCGGATCTTGGCCCTCTTGGTTCTTGGAGGCATGGTTAGTGAGAGGGGAGGATGGAAGGAGGAGAGGTGTTAGTGAGAGGGGATGAAGGTTAGAGAGTGATGAATGGAAGGAGAAGGAGAGGGGTTAGTAAGGGTAAGTTAGACATTTCACTCAAAAATACGGGCTATGCTCTAGTAAATACGGGCTATGTTTAGTAACACCCTAAATTAACTGTCAAAGTGATGGTTTCTTCATTAATATCATTTACTGAACTCCTTAAGGCCTTAACCCAATTGACTAATTAAAATCATGGACTTGAGTTAATACTCCGTCTGTCTCATAATATAAGTCCTGTTTACTTTTGCACAGTTTCACATTCTCTAAGATGTATTTTTGACCTTCAATATCTTTAATTTGGTGTTAATAAAAAATATAAAAAGTTGATGTTATGAAAGTACATATCAAGACGAATCGAACTATATCCCACATGAATATGTTTTTTTGTATATATTAACAAGAATATTTGGTCAAAGTTTTTAAAGTTTGACTCCCAAAATAGAAACAGGACTTATATTATCGGACGGAGGGAGTATATTTTTGTACTAATAATAGAATATCCAATTTTGTATATGACTTACATATCCAATTTTTGGCTTTCAAAACAAAAAGAATTTTTCAAGATTTTCTATTACCCTTGTTATCCTTTCGTGCAAATCCATTGTATATGGGTTTCTTTCAAGAGTTGGTGAGATTAAGCAACAGCGCAAACCCAATAGACCGCCTCTTTTAATAACTTTTATTCTTTCAAAAGTTGATGGCGAGTTCTTTAAAATTTTTAAATCCTAATATCCTATGTAGACGAAATAGCCCAAAAGATACCTACATTATATATATATATATATATATATATATATATATAACTAGTTATATATACACGCGATGCGTGCGAAATCATGTAAAATTCTATAACAGTAAATTTGTTTAGGGTGTTTTGCATTTTTTTTCAAAATTTAAAAATGTGAAAACAGTTAGTTATGTAGAAAGTTGTTCTATTTAATTAGGATTTAAAAAAAAAAGATAAATGTTGATTTTTGGTGTCCCCCTACTCTTCACTTATAGAATAGAGATACGTTAATCTATAAAAACCTAAAATATATCACACTTAAATAATACTCAAAATATTTTGATCACATATTTAAAATATTTGGCCACCAACACAAAAATATTGAAGATTTGTCGAATTTTTTTCTTGAATAATGCTTAAAGTATCTTTAATTACCTTTATAAGTCTTTTTCAAAGTTATTTACCATCATACTGTCCATGTAGAATTGGGCTAGAACGGACCTATTTTGTTTTATAGCTTCAGCCACAAATCGCTACAACAAATAGCGATTTTGGTCTTAAAATTTGGTCTTACCAAAACCGCTATTTGGAGTAGCGGTTTTACCCGCTTGGTTTTTTTTATAAAGTTTCGAGTGAATATGAGTGGGGAGCTTTCCAAATCAAAATCGCTACATAATCGCTACATCAACTAGCGGTTTAATGCTTTTCCCGCGAAAAAACGAACGTGATACCGAGCCTACGTAAACTGTATCATGTTAAATACGTTTGAAAATGACGCAAACAAGTAATGTAAAATATTTTAAACATTATTCAAGAAAAAAATTCGGATTTATCACTGCTAACGTGATCCTTCATACAAAAAAGATTGGATAAATCTGAGGACTGAAGTTACCATGTTATCTCGACAGTTTAAATTTGACCTTTGTTATTATTATTTTGTTTGAAAATTGTTGATAAATGGGCATGACAACTTGGACATTGAACTAATTGTATTAGTACGTGAAAAAGAGGTGAATGGTATTTTTTTGCTCTTGTAAAGCAGCCATGTAAGATTGACTTGAAACTGTCAAAAATGACTGTGTGAAGTAGGTGTGGCATTCCGTTATATTCGATTAGCTGCTATCATTTAGGAAGTGAAGTGATTGGAATTGAGACTAGGTTTAGCAAGAAAAGGTATGCTCAGTTGCTATTCATTAGGAAAGAACAAAGTTTTTTAATAACGGTAAATATTCTTCATAATCAAAACCCCTTTGGTTGCTAAATGCAACCTCTCTTTACTTAACGTAACACGCCTAAATATCCAAAATACTCTTTGTATTTTCATTTCCTCTTCCTGCTACATGAACACTCACCTATTCCCCTTCCCTATTTTCCCACGCAACACATTCGTCCTTCCTCCATTTTACCTCTCCTTTACTCAATTTTCATCAATTTTCTCCTAATTTTGCTTCAATTTTGCACGAAAACTCCAGAAACCAGATTAGGGTTCGCATTTTGGGCGGAAATTCACAAATACTATATGAAGTTCGACTAGGGCAAAGCAATTGTGCAATTTTCGGCTTTAGCGTTAGAAGCAATTCTGCAAATTTTGATTAAATTCCGACAAATTCGTTCAAGTTCGACAATGAGATGACTTAATTTATGATTTTCGACAAATTTACGATGCGTTTGTGAAATTTCCGACTAGATTTCGACTGAAATTCGAAGCAAATCCGTTCAAGTTTGAAGTTTCGTGCAATTCGACTGAAACAATAATTTCTGTTTCATTCAATCTGCACGAAACAGATATACAAATTTCATAGGTATTGCACGAAGTAGGGTTCATGGTTCCATAGAAATTGAACGAAACAGATAGATATATTTCGCACCAGCCACAAGAAATACGCAAAAAAAATCGAAAAAAATTCGACACTCACATCCGATTCAAGATCGCGCGGGTCAAAATTATCATCCATTAAAGTTGTTATTCAATTGATTTCTATGATTTCGTCACAAATTCAGAAGTTTTTTTTTCCTCTCTAGGGGTGGGAGTAGAGGAGAGAGAACCTATTTTTTTTTATAATGAGAGTAAAATAAGGGATTGGGGGTTGCGTTAAGTAAAGTGAGGTTGCGTTTAGCAATCCCCTTTATAAATACTAGGTTTTGAATCCCGTGCGATTCATGGGTTACATATAATGGGATAGAATTATGAAGTATCAATTTATCATTATTCGTGACTATTACAAAAGAATCATGTTAGTAACTCTATACATAGACACATGTATAAACCTTGTGGAATATTGAGCATAAAGTTGAAACTCTATGGTTTTCACTTAAAAGATCAAAATTTTAAATTTTTAACATCGTAAACTTTTAAATTACAACCTTACACAATAAGATTTCAAGCACGTGGAGAGATAAAGTCTTTTGATTTAATATCGTTTATTCATAGCACGTGGAGAGATTGTCTACCCCAGGACTTTATGATTATACATCAAAGTTTTTATTAGATATTTTCATACTTCACCGTCTTTTTCGTTATATATATTCTCTTTTTTGTGGTAGAAATATAAATCACAACACACTATTGTAATGTGGTAGAGTTAAAGTTAGGTTTCATCTAATGGCACATTAATGGACATCTGATTGAGTACAATTCGTAAACAATTTGCGGGTCCTTTTTGTGTTTGGTTATAATCTGAATTTTTTTCAATTATCACCTGAAAACTATATCTGATGATAACTCTGTACCATATGATTTGACTCGTTATAATCTAAAATCTATTTGCAAGTACCTAATTCTAGATTGGGAAGTAGCCTACTTTTCCAAAAAAAATTTTGTAAAAATTGTGATATATCTTTTTTCATAATCTCGTGACCTTTATTAATCTTTATCTTTTTTTATAGTTGATCTTTTTAGATACTTATTAACCGTCAAATAGGTTATCCAGGATTGGCACCCCTAGTAATAATACGATAAGTATATCAAAATGGATTTTATTTTAAATTATAACAACCATCTACTCTAGCTATACAGGGTACGCGTATCTATTCGCTGCTGACACCAATGGGGGAGAGAGGGGGGCTGGTGGGGGCAGCCGCCCCTCAACGTCAATCTTTTTTAATGTTTATATAGTGTATAATGTAGTGTAATATTCCTAGATAGATTTGGCTTAGTTGGTTTTTAATCACTATAATGTAAACAACTAATCATGAACCCACGTTCAAATCTTCATACCACCTTTCATACAATTTCATTTTTCAAATTGTTAATTCTCGCCCCCTCATCTGAAAATTCCTGGCTCCGCCATTGGCTACTGGCACCATCCGAGGAAGTGTTACTTGACCGAAGTCCTCTAATAAAACCGTTCGAAGATCCCCAGGATCGTTTCAAAGAATTGGATAAGGTTTTGACAATAATAATAATAGTGATTTAAGTAAGTACTTTATTGAAATGTTTTATGCTACAAATTTTATGAGTAAGCCGATACGTTTTCATATGGGCGACAATACTTTGATAGTTCCCTGAGTTTGGCTAGAAAAATTATTTTATTAAAGAGAAAATTGTCGGGGTGTTACAGGAGGTTTATTCCATTTTGGAAGATGCTTTGTCTTTAACTAACGATTTTGTTTCAAGTTCTGGTCTCATGTTCGTAGGAATGGTAATAATGTAGCCCATAACATTGTGAATTTAATCCTTTTTATTGTGGAACAACATTGGAAGATCATTGCGCTTCGGAGATTTCTTCTTATGTACTAGGGATATTGTGCCATCTTAACATAATAAACTAACGACTTTCCTCTCAAATCCAAAAAAAAGCAAACTGAATCAAGGCAAAAATATTTCCTTATCTTAGGTGTTGTTTGGTTGGAGTTGATTTCCCTTGGAAATACAACTTCCTAGGAAATGTCTAAATGATGTTGTGTTTGGTTGGAGGGAATTGGCAAAATCATAGGAATTAGAATTTCCTAGGAAATGGAAATTCCCACAAGACATGGGAATTAACTTACCAAGCCCCCCCTTGGTGATTTGAATTTCCTAGGAATTTCAATTTCCTATGGTTACAACCAAACAATTTAGCTAAATTCCTAGGAAATTGAGAAGGGAAATTACTTCCCATGAAATATCAATTCCCATGGAAAATTACTTCCCATGTGAACCAAACGACACCTAAGGTGGACTAACAACGTTCTTCTCAAATCCTAATAGTGGACTAACAACGTTCTTCTCAAATCCAAAAAAAAAAAGCACAAAAAAGCATATTGAATCAAAGAAAAAAATAGAAGTGGCAGAAATATAAGTGCAAACCAAAAAATGATCCAATGAGGCAAAAATATGTCCTTATTTTTAACATAGGGGAGTAACGACGGTCTTCTCAAATCCAAAAAAATAGAACACGAAAAAAGGCATATTGAATCAAAGGAAAAAAAAAATCAAAAAAATGATCCAATGAGTTTCGGGATTGAACCCGACGTGAATCGAACACGCAACCTTCTGATCTGGAGTCAGACGCGCTACCATTGCGCCACGGATCCTCATTGTATAATACTATCGACTTTAACTGTATTTATCTAATGAAATGAACGTGTACGTTGCAAAATCATCAGATCATATAATCTATGATCCATAAAAGACCAATAAAACAAGGACAACTAAGCCAATAAAATCTTAAAATAAAACATTACCACCCACAAAAAAACCTGATTTTTGTGGACACTATCATCTTCCCCTTACATCCTCTAGATATCTTCTTCCTTACCATCATCTTTAAACAACCCCATTAAAAAAAAAAAACCATATTTTCAGCAGCTTCTTTAACACCCCAAAAAACAAAAAACATCAGCAATGGCAGCAGCAGCTGGAATAAGCAGCAGCTTATTGTCACCATGCAGCACAAAACAGCAGTTACAGATCAAATCCACATCATTTGCTGGCCTACGTCCACTTAAGCTGAACATGGCTAACACTAACGTTTCGACGTCGCGGGCTCGACGATCAATGACTTGTAGAGCTGAACTCAACCCATCATTGGTGATAAGTCTAAGCACAGGACTATCCCTTTTCTTAGGGAGGTTTGTTTTCTTTAACTTTCAAAGAGAGAATGTGGCTAAGCAAGTTCCGGAGCAAAATGGGTTGACCCATTTCGATGCGGGTGATAGTCGGGCTAAGGAATATGTGAGTCTATTGAAATCAAATGATCCAGTTGGGTTTAATATTGTGGATGTTCTTGCATGGGGTTCTATTGGTCATATTGTTGCTTACTATATCTTGGCTACTGCTAGCAATGGTTATGACCCTGCTTTCTTTAACTAATTTAATTATATTGGAGTTTATGAATTTGGAATTTCTTTTAATTCCTCTTTTTTCTTCAACTATAATCAAGTATTTTGTTGTATTTTCAATTAAGATCTTATTATTATTATGTGGAAAATTTGTGGATGTGTAAATTAACAGACTGTTAAATGTTATTGCTGTTATATGCGTGTGCTATTCCCTTCCCTTTCCCTTTTTATTAGGAACCAGTATTAGTCTTGGGCGATGCCCCGACGTTTTTAGTCAATTTTGACTAATGTGATCAAAGCGAAAGTATCATCACAAAAGAAAAATGAGACATCTTATTTGTTCATCTTAAAGCGAATGGTTTTTTTTTCTTAGTAATTTAGTAGAATTAATGGACGAAAAATTGTTATAATTGAGACCTTCCCTATGATTTGGATAAATTTTAGTTACTTTCTATTAGAGACAATAATATATCAATTACTATCTTGTATAATATATTTTAGTATATCTTATTGTTAGTAAATAGGATGATATCGTTATCTTCAATGATTATACGCATCTTTTAGATTATAATTTTGTACTATTAATATGATTATATATAAGCAATACATTCAAGCTTTCCAATCATTCCCCTCCTCTAACTCTATTACTCTGCACCTTATATTCCTTCAATCTCTTGTTTAACTGACTAAAATTTGACTAGAGTTTCTTTTTTGTACAAGTTTAGCGGGTTATTAGAGATTATACCTCGTGCATCATTGCTTAAGATGTAAGGAATAATATAAAAATATACTATATGATGGAGAAGACCTTACTAGGAAGATTGAGATGAGTATATCTTCATAAAACATACTGTACAGATTTAGAACATTTAGCATTATATTATTACATATCAAACAGACCACTGATTAATGTTAAGCCATTTCGAATAATATTTTTGAGTATCAGTTAGGATATCTTCCACTCTCTCAAAAACTGATGTCTGATGCACTCAAATAAATTTTGCCCACTTTAAGATTCGCTACATAAGGCAAAGTTAAGGTTTGATGCACTCATATCTTTACAGTGTGAGCAAACAAAAGAATAAATTTCGACATTAGTTAAGGTCACCAAGTAGAAAAAACGTTGACAGTCAGTTTAGTTCATTAATTTTTATAGATGTGTTAGATAGAGTTTAAGATTAAATCTTGCGTACATCATTATATTTTGTTTCTCTTGATACAAAAACAAATTGAAATAGGAAAAATTGATTGGAATAATCCCAACTATGTTCGTTCCGCTCATATAATCCTAATTATGAGTTATTTTAAAATAATTCAAACTTTATTTTTCTTGCCTTCAATGATCCATTTTGGGATTACTATACATAGTAGAATTAAGAGTTTGAATTATTTTGAGAAAGTACCCCTAATAATTTTGGATTGTTTTGAACAGATTGGTCATAGTAGAGATTATTTCAAAGTCAATTTTTCCATTGAAATATCTTTATGATTACAATAGCCATAAAAGTTGATATCATGAAAATAAGTATTAAGACGAATCAAACAAAATCTCACGGGTAAAATTAGGTATTAGTTCTACTCCCTCTATCCCATATTAGTTGCAACAGTTTGACTTTTACACTATTTATATGTCTTACTTTGATCATGATTTTTTTACTACCATATTAAACCAAATGTAAGTAAATAAAATCCTTTTAGATTTGGTTCAAATGTATAAATTTAACAAATCAATTTTTCATAATTTTTGCTAATTAATAGTTAGATATAATAATGGTCAAAGTTTTGCATTGACAATTGTTTCAGTTAAACTGTTGTAACTAATGTAGGACAAATGACCTATTCTCTTCGGCTAATTCTAGCTGAACTGAACTTATTGGAGCTGAATGAATTGAACTTATTAGAGCTGAACTGAACTGAACTCATTAGAGCTGAACTGAACTGAACTTATTAGAGCTGAACTGAACTTATTAGAGCTGAACTGAACTGAATTTATTAGAGCTGAACTGAACTGAACTTATTAGAGCTGAACTGAATTGAAGTGAACTTATTGGAGCTGAACTGAACTGAATTGTTGAATTAAATTGTAACAAATATATAAATAATAAGTAAATAATAATTATTATGAATATTCAATAATAAGTAATAATAATTCTAAGTACTAATAGTTAAACTAATAATTTAGAATAATATCAAATGAATAATGATAGTATTATTTTTGATGTTATTCAATGATATCATAAATAAATAAATAATAATAATGATAAATTAATTTTATAAATAATAATTACTGATAATAATAATAATTAATAATGATTAATTACTATTATTAATATATTAATACTTGATGATGATGATGATATAATGACAATAATGTGTAAGAAGTAAATTAATATTACCATTATAATAATAATTAGCTTAAAACATGGGTTAATGTGTGCTTCTAACCAAACCACGATTTGTGGTGGCTTGGTCTATGATAAAGATACGCCAAATCCCACCACAAACTGCCAAAATATCTTTAATATGCAACGTAACGACAATGTTGTACCATAAATAGTACTGCAGTATTATTATCAACTTTGTAATTTTTTCATATCTTCTAATTTTATGTAGTTTACTTGTATAATGTAATAGTGAATATTTAGTCAGTAAAATAAAACAGCAATTGCAAATTAGAATACTCATATTTGTTAAACCGCGCACCAACCCAAACCTTGCTCAGCCATAATAATAATAGTAATAATAATAATGAGTAAAGATATAATAACAAAAAAAATATATATAAATAATAATAATAACAATAATAATAAGTAAAATAAATTAGACCAATAATAATATATTAAACAAAATGGTTAAATAATGAATAAAGCTGAACTGAACTGAACTTATTGGAGCTGAACTGAACTGAACTTATTAAAGCTGAACTAAACTGAACTTATTGAACGTGAATTGAACTTATTAGAGCTGAACTGAACTAAACTGAAAATAAACTGAACAGAACAGGCCCAAAGGTACTATGCAAGCGTAAAAAAGTTTAGAAGAATGTAAAATCTTTGATTATGTGAACTAGACCGAACTCTTACATAAAATTAACAACCATCCTCAGACCCTAGGTAAAATTATACTTTTCACATGATAAATGAGATTGCCAAAAATATGATATTCTACCCCCCCATGAGGCCATGATGTCATTAATCATGTGAATAATCCATTGCTATCACATTTTCAATCATAGCGGAGTGAAAGAATATGATATTCTCATTCTCAATTCAATACCACAAAATTTAAGTCTGAAAAAAGGATAGAAATGACCCAATTATCATAAAGGATTTCCAAACCTTGCAAGATCATACTATATAACCATTACAATTTTTTTCTAGTTGCAACATTTTGAATTCCATCACTACAAATACACAACTACACAAAACCATTAAAAACCTCAAAACGCAAAGTGTAACCATTAGAAAAACCAGAGGGAGTTGCAACAAGGAATTTGAATTAGACTTGAAGAAGATATGACTCAAATCAATAGAAGGGAAGGTGAAACATGAGTTACAACTACACAAACCATAGACATTGCGCTAAGAGTAACATCAGCGCACTATCAATGCAACTCTTCTCCACTGATCAATAATACCACACATTACACAGCTGAACATCAACTAGATCTTTTTGGGGGGCTGTAAAGAGAAGGGCCTTGCCCAGTTTCGACCATGACTCCCTAGACCACTCGAGCCCAAGCTCTTAAGAGCGGGGGGAGGAAAGAGAATTTATCTCTCAAGAGCCACTTACCACTCGACTAAAACAAGTTTGGTTAAACATCCACGATAACGAACAAGGGTCATGAGGTTGATAATGCTGTTGTATTTCCACTTTCTAGAAGCTTCAGCTCGTTATGCCAACCCTCCAACTTCTTGATCTTGTCTAGTTGTTCGGGTTTCATATCTTCGGGGCTAGCCTTCTGTATTTGAGCTTCTGCAAGCCGAATCTGAAGAAAATAAACCAAATTCGAGGTTGTAGGTCAAACATATTTTATGTGGCTAAGTTACAATATGAAAAAATCTACCCTTTAGTGTAAAGAAAGCGTATTATCTCTTTTTCCAAAAAAAAAGGTAGGGAGAAGGACCCATGACCATATTTTAAAACTCATGGTTTCAAAATAGTGGGTAAAAGGGGATCCCTAAACAAGTGAAACATCAATTTTTCCAAAGCCATTTTATGCCTATTGTCAACCGCAACAACGTCGCAACCACCCAATCTTAGGGATGGCAATTCAGTCCAACTCCGACCCGAGTCCGATTCGATCCGAAGGAAAAAGTCCGATCCGAATCCGAAAACATAAAAGTCCGAATGAAATACGATAGGAGTTGGACCTTAGGTAAGATCCGATCCGAATCCGAATCCGACTAAAGTCCGATTATTACTTGTTACCTCGTCAACTAATAGATTAAAAATACATTTTAATAGAAATAATAGATTTACATTATAAGAAATTAAGTAAAACATTAAAAAATTTATATTAAAGATGTGTTTTGGTTATTTAATATGGTGAATTAATCCGAATCCGATCCGAGTCCGAAACAATCCGAAGGAAAAAGTCCGAGTCCGAATCCGTTATATATAGTCCAAATCCTAATAGGAGCGTAAAAATTATAGTCCGATTGAAATGGAGCGGACTTGGAGTTTAGTAAGTCCGATCCGAGTCCGATCCATTGCCATTCCTACAGTCTAAATCCTGTCAAAATGTCAGCTGCTAATTTCTATATATTTTATAATGGGTATCCCTAAATTGCTACATATATATTGAAATCATGTGGGAAACAAATCAATTATTGTCCAGTATAGCCAAGAGATCAAGGGATCTAATTCAATTCTTGCTGGTGGCTGTCTCCAAGTTGTTTGTTAACTAACAACCTCTCTTTGTTCTGAAGTCCCTCTTTAAGGTTGAAATGAAAATAAAAACTAAGGAAAGAGATCACAATTGGCTAAAATTTTGTTACTCTTTGTCATAGATCAGGGTAGCAACACATATCCAGTCATAAAATACACACAACTTTGTGAGACCAAAGAACAAATAAGGGGTTTTAAGATTCCTTGAGGGCAGCGCCACAACGGATCCAAGTATTTTGACTCTAGATAGGCCCCCAAGTAAAATGGGGAAGGGGACATAAAACTGTTTCAAGTGCAACTGCACAATAAAAAAATCTTTGTCCCCTTATTGATTGATTTGCTGCAAGTTCAGAGGTTTAGTGATGATATTAATTGAAAAATATAGTCAAATGTTGCAGGGCAGGAAGTGATGCAACAGAAGATGAAGTGGAAAGAAGAGTAGATTAGAGACTATTCGAAGACTATAACCAGAGGACTACTAGGCTCAAGTTATAAAGGTGCCAAAAGTTAGGGGAAATACACGAATTAATCTTAAGTTTTTTAAATAATTGAGGTAACGAATTATGCTTTCTCTCCATAGTGACCTCAGTCCTCACGATAAATGTAACGCCGTCAGTTTGTGAATGCCTCCCCCACTCCATTTTCTTTTTACGCGATACACAAAATTATATTAGAAGCTGGTTAGAGTATTGAATTCTGACTAAGGGAGTTAAACAACGGTAGGTTTAAGGGCAATTTGGAGAAAGAAGTGTAACCTATCCCATTACCTCATATAGAGTTATAGACGAGGTAAATTTAAGCAATTTACCTAACATTTCCCTCTTTTTCATTGACCATAAAGCACCGTGAACTTCTATGCCATTTCCATCAACATTCCTTAGCAAGGCCCAAAGAGATCTAATCTAACATGAAATAGTTCAAACTCTTAATTGTTGCATATCCTTAGGGGGCGTTTGTTTTGGGGGGTTTTGTGATTCCCTTTCTCCCCTCCATTACCACAAATCCCTCTACTTTGATTCCTCACTACCCCCTCCACTTTCAAATGGGGGAATGGAAAGCCCTTGACCATCACCTTTGACCACCCAACCAACTTATAAACAACCACCTCCACCACTACGACAACAACCGCAACTACCACACCACCACCACGACAGCAACCGGCCGCCACACCACCACCTCAACATCAATCACAACCACCATACCACCACCACGACAGCAACCGCAATTACCACACCAGTACACCACCACCCAAATACGACAGCAACTACCACCTAAGCACAACAATTGCAACCACACCACCACCACCTAACCACGGCAGAAACCGCAACCACTAGACCTAACCCCACCAACTAACCACGGAAGCAACCGCAACCACCACCTGACCACCCATTAACCATGGCAGCAAGCGCAACCACATCTGAAGAGAGGGAAGAGAACCCAGCCACGACACCACCGCAAATTAACAAGATCAGCCCCGAAAACAACCCAACTCTGCTACGAAAACCACCCATGAACAGCCTACGCACGCCAGCCTATGCACGCCACCAGGAGGAAGGAGAGAGAAAGTGAGAGGCAGAGTTGTTGTGAGAACACAGGTAAGGATAGATGGTGGTAGGTGGGTTGTTTGCCAGTGTTTGTTTTGGTAATGACTGAAAGAGATAATGGGGAAAAAAACAAGCCAAACAACTCTTTTCATCAAAGGGTTTTAAACTCCTTTCCCCTTCTTACCTTTGTTGATTCCATTCCCTTTCCCCTATACCAACCAAACGCCCCCCTTAAGACCTGCTTCCTTCTCCTATGAAGCTGAGGTGGCTATCAAGAAGAGTAGGAAGTCTACCACTTCAGCTAGAGTTTATGTAATGTGCCTTACACAGGCTGTGTTTATACCATCTGCATTCAAATAAACAACAAAATCTTTGATGGTGTTTCTTTGAATTCAGAAAATGTAGTTGATGAAACTCTGTTTAAAGTTTCTCGTAGATGTACTGAAAGTGATAGAGCTTTGCTCATACAATGATCTTGTAAAGTAGTTGCTGGCAAGTGAAGAGTGGGTAATACAACCCTTCCTAGAAATTGAGTAATTAGTTTAAAGAGCCATGCGCATCGTCTAGCTGCCTCCTGCGAGCCGATGCCTTGCCTGGTTTTTGTAGAGAAGCATGTGAGAGTGGAGATCTGACTTATAATTGAAGGAGAAGATAAAAAAGAAAATTCAAATTAAATGTTGCCTATAGACACATTTCAAGAAACCCATAATAGCATGAAATACAATTCCCAATTGAAATGCCCAATTTGGGGAAAACCCCCTAATTTTGCCGAATAAGACCTTGTTGATAATGGTGGTTGCAGCCTCCCCACCACACACCACAAGACGGCCAACGTGCACGCCACATCTGGTGGTCGATCGGCCGCTCAACCGTTGTAGAAGATATTTTGATGAGTTTAGCTGATCTCCTTCTATGTCTTTGGATTTCTCTTTGATCCCTTGGGATTCTTCTCTCCTCCTCTATGCTTAGGTGTCACCATTAATTAAGACCCCGAGGCTCTGCCGTGATAGGGATGGCAATGGGTCGGGTCTAGGTCGCGTCTGACCACCCATTAATTCCCTCCGGACCCTGACTGTATACCCAGATCCTTTGGGTCTAATGGGTCTAGAGTCCTTAGACGGTCCTTAACGGGTCCTTTTGAATTTCAAATGTAATTGCATTTTTTAATCTAATAAATTTATTCCGCCTATTTTATAGGTTCGCGTGACCATAGTTAATGTTTGTATCGAAACAATTAACAAAATACAGCTCTTAAAACCTTAAATATGTTTCAACTTACATCATTACATATCTTAAATGGAGTCACAACTACTCATAAAGTCATAGTTCATAAGTTATTTTTCTTTGAATTTTTGTTTATGTAAATGGGTATGTGGGTGGGGTCTGGATCGGGTTTGATACCCAGACCCACCACATAACCTCTAGACCACGGCCCACATTTATTGGGTCTAAAAAAGTTGGACCCAGATCCTTATAAATGGGTCTGTAGGTCTGGATCTGGGTCGGGTCCAAAACCCATTGCCATTCCTAGCCGTGACTCTATTATGTGCCCCCACCCTTTTGTTTTTTTTGAAGTTATTAAGAGTTGTTTAACTTTTTATTTTAAAGCCAAGGTTACTCCTGAAGACTCACCTTCACTTAGAGAGTAGTCTTAAGCGTCACTATATCTTTGATATATTTGTTTAGAAGGTTGTAATTATTTTGAGTTAATAATAATGCTCTTTTATTCGAAAAATTAATAGGCTATAAAATAAATTTTGAAATAAATTCAAATGTGCCTCGCCTTTGCCGTTTGCGCCTTGCGTCGACCCTTTGCGCCTCGGTGCACCTTTTAAATCTAAGGGTGGGTACACATGGATTTTTTCGGTAATAAAATTTTCTTCTTGCCAAAAGAAATTCCTCATAAAGCATCATAAAAGGGTCGAGGACGTAAGGTGTAAGTAGCCTTGCTCTTGTGATAGGTGTTCCAATAGACTTTTCATCTGAATAATAAAGACTCTTTGCTGCTTCACTATAGATAAGAACACAGATAGATGGTTCATAGAGAAAAGCAAGACGTGATTTGGCTGAGGAAATCCTAGCATTTCCCTGCAACCACACACATCAAACTATCGACAGCATGGAAGTATGAAACTGTGTTGTTCTCTCTCGTTCCTTCAATTCATCTATTGGCCTATCTTTTTTCCACAGACCATCTTCCACTATTTATCCGCAAATCATGGACAAAACTCAAAAGCGACATACTTCACTAATAAGTAATCCGTCACAGTAGCAAGGTAAGTCAAATTCCAACCAGAGATCACAAACTGAATCACCCTAATAAGGTAACAGGCAACTGAGTTATGAAGAAACAAACATTTAACAATTTCATGGTACCAAATTATATGAAGGTTTTCCTTCATCAGGCAATTTAGACTTTACATGAAGTCGCAAAATGGATAGGGGAGCTAAAGATCCCAAACAAAGTGCTAATAGCAGGTGTAACTGTGTAACTGCCAACACAGCTGAACAGTCAAAGTACTCAAAACCACAAGTTTTCAACCAGGCAAGAGATCCTCCTAAACAGTTATCTAAATAGAACCTTAAGACATGAAATGGTGAAATGAATCCCTCATTCCCCCAAGCACTATCCAGAATTTATGGATCCCATTGGCAAGTGCAGTTCCTCATAATCGGTGGCATGATTTGTGATATTGGATTTCCCTCTTTGACTACATGCCTTAGAATATAGTGAACAAGTGATACCCCTAGATATCCACCTAATCTATTCATTCGCATGACAATGAATAATCATTCTCTCATAGCTTTATTCTCATTCAAGATCTTTCTTATATTGTCAATATGTATGAGGTAAGGGCGTAAGACGGTAAAAAACGCGTGAGAGAAGCATGTTCTCAATACTTCAGGAGAAGGCAGAGGTTGGTTTTGATCATTGCTAACCAATTTCCAAAACAGAAATCATAATCATTTTCTGCAATAAAAAACTTCAGAGATGGGAATGGTACCTTCTTTTTCAAAGCTCGTATCTTTTTGTCAATATCTACACCTGAAATAGCAGTATCTGATACATTCACAGGATGCCCAGAAGATTTACCAGCAGCCGCAGTTGTAGAAAGAGCTAGCTGGCTGATCTGAGAAGCAACAGACTCGAGAGAATTCGAGATTAAACTTGGATCTGTAGCATCAGTTTCTTCCTTATCCTCATCCACTGAGTGTTCTGAATTTGCAGTCCTTTCAAGAGCGGCCTGTCAAGGTCAATGATCACTTAGTAACTTTCTATTACTGATAAAAAAAATGTGACTCAAAAATATAGTCAGAAGTTACATCAATTGACAGCCAAAACTACACTACCACAAATAAATAAGTAATAACCAAGCAACCAATACCATACATATGGTGAAACGAATAGCTGAACAAACAAGATCATTGCAAATTTGGGGTTTGTAACAACTTATAAGAGAGAGTTTTTCTTTTCCTTCGATTTTAGTAATATGTTTGGGAGGAAAGACTAGAAGTTCAGAAAATGAAATTTACAACAAACTCAACTGATGACTGAAGAAAGATAGTGCTTTTTGGAAGAGATACAGTCTCACTTTCAAATGCCATGTATTTCACTTGAATCAGAATCTGCATTCATATGGAGAGAGAGGTAATCTACATAATTATTACCATAGAGAACTAGATGAAACTTGCACCATCCGGAACTAATCACTAAAACAATAAGGAGTGATAAATCTCCAATGGTTAGAAGGCATTGTGCCCTCTAACACAAAGTTTATAGTGTTGTTATGGTGTTATTGTAGGTCATTGCAAGAGATCATCCCACTTCACACATGCCAGAAGGAACCATAAACAAAGAAATAAGTCAGCAGCAAGATTAAGGGGACAGACTTGGGGGACAAGAAATAGCAAGAATTTGTTAGTTTGTTAAGGAGACATGTCAGTAAAGAGTTTGTTACCATTCTGCTTCTGTGTTGGGAGGGAATTTCTTGCTATAAATAAGGGATTCTGTAGATTGTAGCGGGTATTGAGTTTTGTTGAGAATTTTTCTCTAGGGGGAGATCCTTTCCTCTCGAAAGTAAGGTTTGTAATTGATTGTTTACACTAAACTTCCAATATAAGGATTACCCTTCTGCCTATATCTTATCTATCGGTTTACTCTGTTTTTACTAACCTGATTCCTAGCAGATTGGTATCAGAGTCGTGACGATCCAGTGATGGGAAGATGGCTCTGGTTACTAATGCTCAGCGTATAGATCAAATGGAAACTCCGACCTCCAATTTGGATTCAAAGATGGCTCAAGCTGTGTCACAAACAGTGGTGGCGATGAGTCAGGAGTTTGCGGCTCAGCACAGACCACAGCTGGGCTTGAATGAACCTTGTGATATGTTTTCCTTGGTTGAATTTTCACCCTCTTGAAATTAGGGTTTTGCCTATAGGTTTTTACCTTTGACTTTGAAAGGGTTTGTCCTATTTTAGGCTTAGTTTATTTTATTGAAGTACTATTTATTTTCTTAATTTAATTCACTTAGGCGTATGTAAGTATTGATGTAATTAGGATTCTCTAAAAGATAAGATTAGGATTCTTTAAAAGATAGGAGTTAGGGGATTATCCTAACCATATTAAGGCATCCACTCCTCCTCTATTTATATGCATGTATATACATCAATAAAAAGGAGTTCTGAGTTTAATTAATTTCGTGAACTTGTGTTTGTGAATTAGGGTTAAATACCTTGCTTGTTGGTGTTGAAGAAAAGACTGAGATCTCATCTTCTTGCCCTTTGCACCGAGATTCAGGGGTTTACTATCCTTCTTTGATGATTTCATTAATCAAATCCACTTAGGTTCCTTTTTCCTCCATTGATAGTACAATTACAGCAACTCTTCCATTAAATTCTACATAAAAACTTCAACCTAAAACCCTACACTACTCGTTCATCATCAAGAACAACAAAAGACACAATCTTGGACTCAAGAATACAACATTGGATCGCAATCCATATCAACTCGCATCAGTTGCAGGCCGATATTTCGGAGGTGAGGGAAACTTCCATGTCGGTGAGAACTCAGATGGGAGTATCGGGGAGACCTTTTACACAGAAGGAAGGGGAGGATGGTTTTCCTCATGAAGATGAGGGGTACATTCCGAGTGGTGACATTCACGCCCACCAAAGGAAGGGTAAGGGTATTTCGATGGCGGTTATACGGCGAACTTACCCACCTACGGTGGTACCAACCCAAGATGAATGGATCCTTCGAGCTGAACGGTATTTTCACTTCTTCTATCTTTTATTCCCAACCAACTCTATCTTCAATGTGATGAAAAGTGGAATATCAACCATCGAATACTCACCTGGGATGATAATGCAAAAAGGGTATCGGTGAATTATTCCTTGTAAAGCCCAAGTTGAACCATCTCAACCCCTGTCTCCACCCCTAACTATCTCTCTCAACTCGGTTATGGTGCTAACCAACCCCAAAACCATGAAACTTGTGGGTTCCACTTACGAGAAAGAGGTGGTAGTAATGATTGATCCTTGGAGCTACACATAATTTCATCACTTATGAGGCCACTAAACATCTAAAGCTACCCATCTCCATGCCTAAGGCATTTGGAGTGACATCGAGCACATGAGAAGCAATTCAAGGGATTAGTTCAAGGGGAAGGTAAATGTAAGGGAGTGATGTCATGAAATTCCACAAACAATTACTCTGCGTGGTGATCCATTGTCGGGGACGCACTTACATATCATTGAAAGCCATGATCAAATAATTGAGCAAAGGAACGGCAAGGTTATTTAGTAGAGTTGAACCAGTTAGAGGAAAATTCAAACACTACGTATCCAATTCGCGGTTTAAGCAGGGTTAAAGGGGTACTTCAACACTATTGACAAGTGTTTCAGATGCCGCCTTAGTTAGTGTGCGGCCTTATCAATATCCTCAAGCTAAGAAACATGAAATTGAAAGGTTGATATGTGATATGTTGCAAGCTTTTACTAGTCCTTACTCTAACCTTGTTTTGTATGTGAAAAAGAAGGATAGGTCATGGCGTTTTTGTGTAGATTATAGGGCTCTAAACAAAGTTACAAACTTATAATCCTTGATAAGTTTCCCATCCCCATTATTAATGAATTACTTAAGATGAGTTACATGGTGCATGAATATTCTAAGCTAGACTTGAAATCGGGTTATCAACAAATCAAGGTCGATGAGAGAGATGTTCATTAAAGTGCCCGTAGAACTCATGAGGGTCACTATGAATCATGGTTCGAAAATACGGGAACGTTTTCGGATACGGAAACGGTTCGGATTTCGGTGTTAACGGAACGGATACGTTCGGCGCGGGCCGCAATACGGTTATCGCGGCACGAATTAAGTTTTAAAGCCTTTTTTAGTGTTTTTAATGATAATTCCACAAAAACAAAATAATAACTTTCTTCTTACAAAAAGAATAAAAAAAAGAAGTAAAATTTAATTTTTTGTTTTAATTTTAAATATTATGGTAAAAAAAACTTGAATGCAATTTTGAAAAAGAAAGTGGGTTTAGTGAGGTTGATAGAATCACCTCTTCCTCTTCTCTCTCCTCTCTCTTTCTCTCTCTTCTTTCTTCCTCTTCTTCTGTGCGACTGTGCCAAACTGCCAACTAGTCTTCTCCTCTCTCATCTTCTTTTCTTCCACAATTTATCAACAATGGCGACAAAAATCCTAGATCAAACCCAGCAGGCCAGCATCATCAGCGAATGAAACAAACCCAGCATCAACGAAGGATACAGTGATGAATCTGTTCGCTGGCGACAATCACCGGCACATCAGGGCCGGAACCAGCAGCAAAGTGGTCGTCGGCCACCTCTGTGTCATCTAATAAGTCGGCGGCCACAGTATCAAGCCTAATCACGATTCCCAAAATTAGGGTTTTCCCAACGAATTAGGGTTTTGATTTATAGGTTTAACTGACTCAATTTTACACAATTGATTGAGAACTTTCGCTCGAAATTCATCTACAAAGCCTGGGTAAGAGTTATTTTCAATTAAAAATTGTTCTTTTTTCAAATTTATTCTCAGATCTATCCTTTCTCTCGCATGTGCCCTAAAAGCTTCCGTTTTGATGCGGAAAATGCGGGCGAACCGGGTTGTCACGGTCAATACGGCCGTTCCGGCCAAAAAAACTGGGTTTTCAAACCCACCTTGCTGAACCGGACAAAAACGGTTCGGTGAACTTGAAAACCGTTCCAAAACGGGCGAACCGTTCCGGAACGGCCGTTTTTTTGAACCATGCTATGAATTCTTAGTGGAGCCATTTGGGATCATCAACGCCCCGCTACCTTCCAAGCCTTGGTGAATGAAGTCGTCAAAACCTTACTTAGGCATATTTGTGTTGATATCTTTTAATAACGTCTTCCTTACAGAAAAACCACTCATGAGCATGTTGATCACTAAGCCATTATCGTACACCACAAACTTTATGCCAACTTTAAGAAATGTGATTTTGGCAAGGAGATGGTAGCTTACTTGAACCACGTCATCTCCCACCACGGGGTGGAAATGGACTACACTAAGGTCCAAGCTATTATCAGAAAACTTGAAGGAGGTCTCGGGCTATTATCGCTTAATCCTTAGCCCACCAAATGAAGAAGGATAATTTTGGGTGCATTGAAGTTGGCTCAAAAGCCATGACAACTGCCCCCATCTTGGCCATGCCAGATTTCACTCACCATTCATCTTGGGAGACAGATACATCAGGGCATGGGGTGGGTACATGGCTCCTATAAAAGGGCCATTATATTGCTTATTTCAGCAAGATGTTGGTCACCAAGGCCTCGTAGAAAACCTATTTGTAAGAAGGAACTTTTGTCTATAGTATTAGCCATAGAGTCTTTAAGTTTTTATGAGGGAAGTTGGCCGAAGCAGGTGGGCAAATTAGTGGTTACACTTTTGAATATAAATATGGTTACACTTTTGAAATTCAATATAAACTAGAGGTAGCTAATGTGGTCACTGACGCTTTTTCCAGGAAGTACACTCTAGATGTTACGTTCTCCACTACGGTCACATCTTGTGGTTTTCCATGGTCCCAAATCCAACCGTACATACGACAAGACACTTTCATTCAGCACCTTACCAACAACATTAAGCAAGGAGAATTAGTACCCAAGTGGTTCACACTTGACAATGTCTGTAGTAGGTGTAGTACAAAGGCATAGTAGTTATTCCTAACACAAATCCACCCTCACCAATCACCACCGCATTAATCACAGAATATCATAACTTTCATGTTGTGGGGTTGTTGATGATTACAAGACCTATTACAGGATGGCTTCAGAATGGTATTGGGTAGGAATGAGAAAGGACATCATCAGATATGTGCAATAAGTCATCAACATTAAGCCCTTTGGGAAGATGTGTCCATGGATATGTGCAATAAATCTTAGGAATGGGGTGCAATTTACCAAGTATGGGCATTCTATCACTCTAAGCACCCCTTCACCACTCCTATTGTGGCCCATAGTCAGGTTACAGGGTGTTCCCTCTTCCATTGTTTGTGACAGGGATAAAGTTGTCCTTAGTCTCTTTTGGAAGGCGATATTCAAACTCCAAGGAAACCAACTATCTAGGAGCACACAAACTGAAGCGGTGAACAAAGGAGTGGAGTCTTAGCTTAGGTGTTTCGTGAATGGTGAGCCAAGAAATATGGGCTACAACATGGGCCGAATACTGGTACAATACATCATTTCAACGGTAGGTGAATGGTAAGCCAAGAAACTGGGCTACATGACTACCATGCACCGAATATTGAAGCTTCTCAATGCACTCCGTTCAAAGCGTTATATGGCAGAGACCCACCTCACCTCATTCGATTTGTTCAAGGCAGTTTTTCAGTCTCTTCAATTGGTGGAAAAGGACACCATTTTAGATGATTTGAAGCTTCATCTACTCAAGGCCCAGGAGTACATGAAAAACTATGAGAATCGTGGAAGGAGGGATTGCAATTTTGAGGTCGGAGACCTAGTCTATTTGAAATTACAACCTTCTCGACAAAAGATGTTGGCTAAGAGGCCTTATGAAAAGTTGGCGCCTTGATATCTTGGCTCGTATCCAGTCATACAGCATATGGGAAAGGTGGCATACAAACTGCAGCTACTAGAAGAGAAGGGTCCAGATCCACCACGTATTCCACTATTCTCAACTAAAGAAGGTTGTAGGCCAGTGGCAAACACCTACTCCTCTCCCTCCTCAACTTACCTCTGATCTGGTGTCGAATGTCGAACCAGAATCGGTGTCGAATCGGTGTTGGGGGCCAGGTATTAAAGACGTGACCAACATTCTATTTGGGAAGCATTAGACAGATTTTTAAGCTACTAGGAAAGAATTCACTGAGATTGATATGAGGTTCCCTACTTTCCACCTAGAGGAGAAGGTGAAAGTTTGGGCAGGGGTACTGCAAGAGATCATGCCACTCCACCTGCGGTCCTTGCATATGCCAGAAGGAAGCATAACAAAGAAATGAGTAGCAGCATGATTAGGGGACAGACTTGGGGGGACAAGAAATAGCAACAAAATGGTTTGTTAAGGAAAAATGTCAATAAAGAGTTTGTTACCATTCTGCTTATGTGTTGGGAGGGAAATAATTGCTATAAATAAGGGGTGAGTGGTAATGTAGAGGGTAGAGGGTATTGAGTTTTGTTGAGAAGTTTTCTCTAGGGGGAGAGCCTTACCTCTCGAAAGTAAGGCGTGTAATTGATTGTTTATACTGAACTTTCAATACAAGGATACCCTTCTGCCTATCTCTTATCTATAGTGTTACTGTAGGTACCACATAGTGTTGGAAACTCCTCTCTAATTTTCTGTTTCAACTTTAGTTTTATAAACACTATGCGGTACCTACAATACCTACAATAACACTATAAATTCTGTGGTATCTCCTCCTAAAACAATTGACACGGAAAGAAGAAAATGGAACTTTAAAATGCTAAGTCTGTGGGTATGAAACTATGAACAGCTCCAAATGCACATTTACAACAGCAAATTGACATTGTTACATTGAATTCATTTTTTCCGGGTGGCCCTCTCTCATACCCCTATCATATACGGCCCAGCTAAAGTGCTTGTGCTTTGCTGTACAATATTTAAGTGAGATGACCTAACATTAGTAAAACTCGCATAGATGAAACCAAGATTGCAACAGAGATTAGAAAAGATATGTCGATCTTTGACAAAGATTTCCAAGTTGATTTGATGCAAACGATACAGTAAACTCATTGGAGAAAAGGTACCAAGGTTGATAGAGCATGGTGACTCAATAAAATAAAATACAGATTGATCAAGCTTCCCCCCCCCCCTTGGGTCTGAAATATAGTAACAATAGCTACAGACAGAATAAGGCAAAAGCTCCTAAGTTAGAGCACCATCACATGTTCTCAACAAACCTGCTTATGACTAGTAGAATTAACCACCTTTTTTCACAGTTGAGGTCCCTGTTTGACTAGTTGGGTGCTCTTTCTCTAACTCTCAGGAGTTATCGAACCAAAAAAAAGAAAAATATTAGAATTTAGTGATATTTCCTCCGGCTTTTTACCTGCTACATTATCAACACAAAACTTAAATCACTAATATCTTTCATTATATATTAGGAAATTGATGTCAGGTTCCCCAACTGTGGGCGAACATTTATAGGTCCCAACCATCAATTATCCACCCCGTATCCCAACTATGAAGAGTTGCTTCTCAAAATATAGTCCAACTAATATTTTCTAATACGCAGGAGGGCTAAAAATAACCTAATAAAGACAAAAAAAATAATAAGTTGGACTATTTTGAAAAACAACCCTTCATATTTGGGATCTCTACTGCATGATTTAGTTGATAGTTGGGACCTTTGAAAATTGTTTGCCCATTGTGTGACATCGATAATTCCGATATATTACTATAGTTTACAAAAAATTAAACATAATATTATACTTTAACAATTGCTTATATATAATAATAATAAGAAGGGTCAAAAATGTATATTAATGGTGTCAAAACCCAAAAGGAGATGGAGGGAGTATAACTTAATCATGTAGACCATTTGGAACTCGTTTGGGAAATGAAGTTACACCACTTCAATTTCACCTTCTTTTTCTTTTCATTAGAAAAAATGTCACAATTTACTTATCCTTACTTTAACTAATAAATTAAACCTAGTGGATTGAGGACCTAAGGTTTACAAGAAGTCTACTCCCAAAATCTCTTGTGTGGTATTTGAGTTCCTTTTCTCTTTATTGTTTAAGATTCCGCAAAAGTAGCAACCACTTCGTACTTCAATTCACCCCTTCTTGTTCCATCAAAACTATCAACTATTTCTCTCCTATTGCAATACTAAAGGTGCAAAGAGTAACCAACATTAAGGGACACGCATAGTAATAAACATAATTAAATGGTTCATACGCGTAACCTTTTCATATATAGGCCTGGCCAAGGTTGAAGTTTAAATGGGTTAAGTTGGGCTAAAAGATTATTGTCCTAATTAATCCACCCAACCTATTGCCACCTCCAAATTGGCAAGTAGCATACCCAAGTCCTTGCTGGAGTATGGTGGGATCATGACCGAATCTTGTTGCTTCAGGTAGGTGAGGGAAAAACCCATAAATGTCACATTTTCACATCATGTAAAGCTCTTTTAACAGTTTCTCTACCTTTTTTACATGAGAAACATTTAGTTCATTTAAGAATATTATGCCCGATCCTTCCTTGGAGACAAAAATATAACAGAAACAGAAAATCTGGTAAAAGGAGTACAAAGATACAAGGCTTGAAAGTTAGGCTGAAAATGTTGTGTGAAGACTGAAAGTAAGGCTGCCCGGTAGCTTGCTAGATGGAAACCGCCTACTCCTGGGCTATATTAAACTGAACTTTGACGCTGATGTGAATCTAAAATCACCCTCCAAAGTATTGGATGATGATTCTAAACTTACGAACAATAGAACACTCACTTTAACAAGAAATCACTCGAAACAAGATATAGTACCAAAACACAAGAACACACTCAATGTTTTGGGGTTCTAGGTCAGAGATAAGACTCACTCAATCTCTCCTAGGCTTATCACTCAAGACTCACTCAAAGTAATAAGGGTTAGCAATACTTGAGACAAACTCAAAGTAAAAACTATAACACAAAGGTTTTTTTTTTATCAAAACTCAAATCTCCTTTCTATTATCATTTTCTCTCCTTATATAGAGATAAGGAGCAGCAAAGGAGGAGCTGAAACACCCTAAAAACGTCCTAAGAGGAATGGCTTTGAGGAGTTACAAAACTCCTTAATTCATGCCCTAATTAAGCCTCATTTAAGGGGCTGCTACAAAGAAGGCAATCAGCAATTATGAGCTGTAAATAACCCCTAATTACATACCTAATCAGCCACAAAACACACGCCTACTTGCCTTAGTGTCTTAAGTAATCACTAGGCTTTATTTTAAGCTTGAAATAAAACCAAAAAAAGAAATAGATTAAATAGGAATCCAAACAGAACTTGGGCTTCCTTTACAATCATGCTTGAAACCCAAACAGAACTTGGGCTCTTCAAAATGTGATGCACACCTCAATCCACCATCCAAGTTAAACAAGTAACAAACTCGGGCTTAAGAACAAATGGAGAAAAGCCAAGAGCTTCCAAAACAAGTGCAACTGGTTCATGAACCAAAGAGCCTTTAAGTGGGCTTGACTTTGGATCATTCTCCCCTTCTTTTGAAGAGTTTGCCCTCAAACTTGAATCATCTAAGTATGGTGACAAATCCCCCACATTGAACGTAGCACTAACACCCATCAACTCATCAGGAAGCTCAATTTTGTAAGCACTATCATTCACCCTTTCAGTCACTCTAAATGGACCATCAGAACGAGGCATGAGTTTGTTTTTGCGAAGTTTGGGAAATCTCTCTTTCCTCAAATGAAGCCAAACCAAATCCCCGGGTTGAAAGATGGGTTGCTTTCGTCGTTTGTTTGCTCTCTCTTGGTATTTCTTATTCATCTCCTCAATTCTTTTCTTCACTTGCTCACAGGTTTTTTGAAAGGCTTCCACCCTCTTTTTAGCATCTTTCTCCACAATATCCCCTTTAACCATAGGAATAAGATCAATAGGCACAAAGGGATTCACTCCATAAACTACTTCAAATGGGGAGCGAGAAGTAGTTAAGGAATGAGCTCGATTGTAAGCAAACTCAGCATGGGCTAGTTTCATGTCCCAATCTTTTTGCGTTTTGCTTACAAGTCCTCTCAACAACGTACCCAAAGTTCTATTTGTCACCTCCGTTTGCCCATCAGTTTGGGGATGATGAGAGGTGCTAAATAGCAACTTGGTACCAACAAGCTTCCATAGGGTCCTCCAAAAGTGACTAAGAAACTTGGAGTCCCTATCCGAAACTATACTTCGAGGAATGCCATGAAGTTTGACAACTTCCTTAAAGTACATTTCCGCCACTTTTACAGCATCATCAGTTTTATTACAAGCTATGAAGTGAGCCATTTTAGAGAATCTATCTACAACAACCATGATGCTATCCCTTCCCCTTTGAGTTCTTGGTAATCCTACAATGAAGTCCATGCTAACACTCTCCCATGGGGCATCTGGAACTGGAAGAGGAGTGTAGAGACCTTTGGTGAAGTGACCCTTTGCTTTTTGACAAGTAGCACATCTCTCCACAACCAAAGTCACATCTTTGATCATTCTTGGCCAATAGAAATGCTCACCAAGAATATCAAGAGTCTTTTGGATGCCAAAGTGACCCGCCAAACCACCACTATGCACTTCCCTCACCAACAACTCCCTCACGCCACTCTTTGGGACACACAACTTGTTACCCTTGAAGAGGTAACCATCTTGCTGCACAAACTCTTTTGATGGACTCTCGAACTCACTTGCAAAATCAGGATCATGTTGATAGCCCTCTTTGAGTTGCTCAAAACCCAAAATCTTAGCATCCACCATAGAAAGCAAGTAGTTCCGACGAGATAAAGCGTCGGCCACTACATTACTCTTTCCATCTTTATATTTTGAACTAAAGGTAAATGTTTGGAGAAACTCCACCCATTTAGCATGCCTTTGGTTCAACTTTTGTTGCCCATGGATGAACTTAAGCGCCTCATGGTCCGAATGAAGGACAAAAGGCTTAGGTCTTAAGTAATGAGACCAATGATCAAGAGCCCTCACAATGGCATAGAACTCACGATCATAAGTGGAATAGTTAAGCTTAGCCCCATTTAACTTTTCACTAAAGTAGCATACGGGCTTCCTCTCACTTAACTTCCAACTTCCGTTAGCTTAGCCCCATTTAACTTCCGTTACCAGATTGTGTGCCAGATTTCAAGCTCTGATACCAGATGATGTGAATCTAAAATCACCCTCCAAAGTATTGGATGATGATTCTAAACTTACGAACAATAGAACACTCACTTTAACAAGAAATCACTCGAAACAAGATATAGTACCAAAACACAAGAACACACTCAATGTTTTGGGGTTCTAGGTCAGAGATAAGACTCACTCAATCTCTCCTAGGCTTATCACTCAAGATTCACTCAAAGTAATAAGGGTTAGCAATACTTGAGACAAACTCAAAGTAAAAACTATAACACAAAGGTTTTTTTTTTATCAAAACTCAAATCTCCTTTCTATTATCATTTTCTCTCCTTATATAGAGATAAGGAGCAGCAAAGGAGGAGCTGAAACACCCTAAAAACGTCCTAAGAGGAATGGCTTTGAGGAGTTACAAAACTCCTTAATTCATGCCCTAATTAAGCCTCATTTAAGGGGCTGCTACAAAGAAGGCAATCAGCAATTATGAGCTGTAAATAACCCCTAATTACATACCTAATCAGCCACAAAACACACGCCTACTTGCCTTAGTGTCTTAAGTAATCACTAGGCTTTATTTTAAGCTTGAAATAAAACAAAAAAAGAAATAGATTAAATAGGAATCCAAACAGAACTTGGGCTTCCTTTACAATCATGCTTGAAACCCAAACAGAACTTGGGCTCTTCAAAATGTGATGCACACCTCAATCCACCATCCAAGTTAAACAAGTAACAAACTCGGGCTTAAGAACAAATGGAGAAAAGCCAAGAGCTTCCAAAACAAGTGCAACTGGTTCATGAACCAAAGAGCCTTTAAGTGGGCTTGACTTTGGATCAGACGCAGCTTTGACTGCGGAGTACGGGACGGTGGGCATTGGCGTGGAAGCTCGCGACGAGAGTGGGAATGTTGTTTGTGCTAAGTCCTTGACAATGGTGCAAGATTGGAGTGTGGAATTAGCGGAGACCATGGCGGCGAGAATGGCAAAAGAAGAAGGATGGGATATGATTGAAGTTGAAGGAGATGCTCAAGTGATAATCATGGCTCTTGATGGGAAATTGACCCATGCAGGTGAAGTCCAACTTTTGGTGGATGATATTAAACAATGGAATTCTTGGTTTGTTAGTGTTAGATTTTCGTTTTGCTATAGAGACTGTAATGAAGTAGCCCATCGTCTAGCTAAATGGGCTACGTCATTTTATTGTGACGAGGTTTGGCATAGTGGGGGACCTTCTTGGATCTCTGACTTACTTGTATCGGATTTACCGAACGCTACAGGTTAATATAGCCTACCTTTTCCCTCAAAAAAAAAATAGATACAAGGCTTGAATACATTCAATTCTTGCAGGAGTACGTTTAAGCATTTCGAAATAGTATTCAAAACAAATGTACAACGTTATGTTTCTTAGAAATGTGGTTTAGATAAAATGGTCTATTGATACAATTCGAAATTTCCTACGCCCGGTTCAAAGAAAAAAGTTGCAATATCATAGAAGGTCATCAATATATCCCATCATTAAACAAAGACTGATCCCATAGGGAAAACCCCAAAAAAATCCATAAACCGCTTCAAAGAACAAACTATGTTCTACGTACAAGAGACGAGCAATGAATAATAAAAAGAACAAAAATGGAGAAGTGGTACTACCAACTTTTATATCTCAAGTATTGCTTGGAAATGGATATAAGTATTGAATAGTCAAAGAAAAATGGTGTCATAATTTTATGTGGAAGTTACTTCAAGAGTTCAAATGGGTAGAGGAAGGTGGTTTTATGGGCCATGATGTCATAGTGGAGGCTAATGTCATAGTGGGTGGTTAATTGAATGATTGCAATCTAACCATGATGGCCATGATAACTTCCATTCTTTCCATCTTCTATAAATAGAAGACCTATGAAAAGAAGAAAGGCGGATATTCCCACTCATCAAAATTACTTCATCTCTTATCCTTGATAATCATCATAGCATAGCCTAGTTTTTAGCGTAGAATCTCACATAGACTTAGTCTACTTATCCCTTAGTACTTTAAAGTCTTCGGTTCTAGTTTCATGTTGTAATCGAGGTACTTTGTTCTACAACAATTCATTTTCCTTACATTTTTGTTTTCTTCAAGGATGTGCGGTCATCACCTAAATTTTGATAGACATATTATGTCATCTACTCATGGTAACCCATCTTCAAGTACATTACTCTTACGTTAGCGAGGGACCCTTATTTAGGTATTAGTTGCAGATTTTTGTTCCAACAAGAAGTCGTTTCTATAGAAGGAGATACACTTATGAAACATGGTTCTAACTTCTAACAACTGGAAAGCTTAACATTCCCTTTTATTAGTCCCTTAAAGTAAAATCGTGAAATATATAGCTTTAAATTTCAAGCTATAAATTAATATTTATGGGGTACAAATTGTGGTGATTTACTAGGTAGCCCACTTTCAGAGTAGCACGTTTGGTATGTAAGGGTATTATGGCCTTATGGGGATAAGAGAGTGGGATGAGAACACAAAATTGGTGACTGGGATAAGAAGGATACATGTTCCTTGTTGTGACAAAAGATAAGCACATCGCCTACCTTGTCGGGCGAATCATAGTTCTCTTAGAATCACGCAATGCACACCTCAAATCGCAAATTTAATCAAATACCTTTCATAGCCTTCTCCCCCCTCCCCCCCTCCCCTTTAATTAATGGAAAACCCCCGTCTCTTTACCCCCAATCTCTTACTTATCCCTCCCTCGTATACATTAATATCTACCCCATAGCAAACGAAAAATTCTCATCCCCTCACAAATCCCTTATACTACAAATGATCCCCTTAAACAAACACAATCAATAGGGACAAAGAAACACTCCATGTACTACATACTTACATGAAGAATTTAGGGGAGTCTAGAAAATATTGTGGATTTTCTGATCTAGTATGGTTCGTGATAGATTTTTCATTATACTACACTTCATCTAAGGGAATATAAACATATACAAAGAGGGCCTAAAACCAAAAAGATAGGCTACCCCAAGCCATCAAAAGTCTCTCAAATCACGTTAAGTCCTCAATCTAGAGAATGATGTTGATCTTATCAATGAAATCAAGAACGGACAAATGATCTTCATGTTTTAGCATTTGACTATATATCAACAGGATTCCCAAAAGAGTATAGCTTAAGCACTTGGAAAAAGCCGCGTGATACGTCCAACAAGTGCTCACTTTAATAATCGCCTAAGAAATATATAAAGCATACAAGAAATTGTTGGAAAAGAAAAGGATAAGCAAAGCACCTGTTGTCTCTTTTCTTTCTTTCTTTCATTCCTCTTGACAGACTTGCTTTTCGTTTTTGTCTCCGTACCGGCTCCGGGATCATACCCGGGCGGTCCAACTTGTGACTCCATCTCCTTTCTCCGCTGCAACAATTTTGGAGTCAACTCTTTCAGTTTTCGACAGTATCAAGTTCATCAATTGATTGCTACAGCATAAAATAAAACACAAAAGAAGAAAATCGGGAAATGAAGCAGACTTGTAATCAAAATTCAGCATGGAGTGGATAAGTCATCAAGAATTATCAGATTCATCAATTGATTTCTACAGCACAAAAATAAACATACGAACATGAAGAAAAATGGGAAATGAAGCAAACTTGAAGTCAGAATTCAGCATGGAGTGAATAGAGTTATCAAGAATAATACAAGCTATTTTACTCTTAACAAGATCCTGCTTTTGTAACCCCCATACAATCTTATATGCCTAGGCTCATCAACCGACATCTATAGCAGACAAACAAATGAATGCAGATGACAAATGGAGATGAAGAAAACAATGAACTAAATGCACAGGGAAAAAAATGGACATTACCTAGCACTACTATAATACATAAGAAACAGGAAAGCTTTTGTGGTGCTCTACACTTAACTTATGGAGATAGCATCTTTACTAGCCAAACATAGCTAGTGGTCATGATCGTACATGAAGTCCTTCTCCCACCAGCCAATGTACAGAATTGAACTTGGCCATCTAGGACCTAGAGAGGACATGTGAAGTGAATCTCCAAGGAGAGTCACTAATATTTTTGTGGTTTTTATAGACGAAGAATAATGAAAACAATAGAGATAGAACTCAAAATTCGCGGTTTTGAGTCCGCTCGGTTTATCCTAAACCCATGATAGCGTACACTCATCAAAATAACATAAAATTACTCGACATCAAATTCTCTGTTATCTTCATTAATGAAACCAATGCTTCATATAGCAATTACAATCTAATAGCATAAGGACTCTAAAAGACGAACAATAAAGATGAACATTAAATCCAAAAGACAAACATTAAATCCAAAAGACAAACATTAAATCTAATCCTTATCAAACTACTAATCAGATGCCTAATAGGCTCCTAATCCTACTGTAATAAAGACCCTCAATGTGCTTAAAACAAGAAAAATTCAAACAAAAATCTAATGCAACTACGAAACCTTGAAGAAAAGTATGGATGCTCACGCATCAACATGGCTCTTAATTCTAGGCTTGTGGTTGCAAATTCAAACTAGTGCACCATCTTTTACCTTCACCTTTCAGAATAAACAAGTAGGTGGTGTGTATTCCACCAAAAAACTTCAGACTTTTTACTTCTACTTCACCTCTACTTTGCTTCTACCTCCCTCATTAAAATGTTTTTTACAACATTACAAATCTTTTACTTCCTCCGTTTCGCAATACTCGCAACGTATCTTGTTTGCACACTGTCCAATGCAATACTTTGAACCTTAATATCTCTAAATATTGACAAGGAAAAATTATAAAAATTTGATATTATGAAAGTATGCGTTAAGACGAATCAAATAAGACCCCACTTGACTATATTTTCTTATACATGTGAGAAAAAATATACTACATCCGTCCCATATTAGTTGCAACAGTTTGAATGGCACAATTGCCAATACAAAACTTTGAGCATTAATATATCTAATTATAAATTAGTAGAAATTAAGAAAAAGTAATAAGTCAAAATTATACATTGAGATGAATCTAAGAACATCTTATTTACTAACATTTGGTTTTATATGTTCGTTAAAAATCATGGTCAAAGTAAGTCATATGAATAGTGCAAAAGTCAAACTGTTGCAACTAATATGGGACAGAGGTAGTAACATTGATCGCACTAAGTATATACAGGGTTGATAGTGAAACCCAATGACATCAACATCATCATTTTATTTACCAATAATGATACAAAAGAGACCCAAGAGGGTAACTTGGTAAACCATACTAATGCAGTGGGGAAGAAGAGACCCTCCTAATAGGGCCTACAAGCTCTAAAGTATACAGCAGCAAGTGGGATGGTGAAGCTGAATGTAGTGTCATACTAGAAGTTTAATACTTCAAACTTTAAAAAAAGTGCAGCCTCGCCGCTGAAGAAATGAATGAACTTTCCGCACCTGCAGCCATGGCTCACAAATAGGCTATGGAAATGCTGTACAGAGACATAAGAGGAACCCCTCACCTAATGCCTAGATCATAGGACATTGTCTTAAAAGGGGAGGAGTCTTTGCCGCACGTTGCAAGCAAGCCAGCATGAGTTGGTGAAGGGAACAATTTGATCCATAATAGAAGGAAAGCATAGAGCATGAGAGTATTAACGAAAGATTTCCTCTCAGTTCCATCACCAAAGCAAAGATCATAAATCTCCAATTGACATATTATAAATAGAGTATGTTCAGAAGATTATGGGCACTTGGAATCGCATTATTGTAGGCCTTTGATGGTGGTTTCATACTAACAACTGAAACTTGATGTGACCCCATTGTTTTTGATAGCGGAAAATGTCAAGTTCAAGAGATGCAAAAGTCGGCATGAATAAAAGGTTTTTACAATTCCAGAAGGTGTTTGCAAGGAACAGCAAACACTGATCAGGACTGTGATACAGTTCATTCAAGATTTGAAAATAAAGTTTCTTCCATTGTTATATCGACTTCATAGATTGAATATGGACTGTATGGTTGCCTCAAGGCATTGATTGTCGGTCTAGTCAGGTGCATCGAGTTTCAACTCACTAAAAAGCTTCAAGTTTGGATGCATTTTTTACTTGTACCAAGCTTTAATTCCTCTATTGAAGGGGCTAAACAGAGGGAGCGAACAGGAGCCCCAGCATCCCTCACTCTTAGAAATTTCTGAAATAGGCTAAGTTGTTTTTACTTAGTCCCACAAAACAAAACTTTGGCCAACCCTAAAATCATTATCTGGTTCCGCCCCTGCTTTATCCCTTCTATAATAATATGCAGACTGTATACGATCCAAAGGCGGACACCGTCGCTTTTCCAAAAGGAATGCTTCAAAACCCCGATCCATGTTCAGTGCAGCCAAAGGTGAGTGCAATGAAGAATCATTTTTTGAGGGTTGCCCATATTAAAATTTTCTAGGCAAATTTATCATAGCCCAGTTTAATTGCATGGATGAATTGAAGTTAGAATTACCCATATAAATTTGAGGACTTATACAACAAATTCTTATAAGGATAAAGAATGAAGATCTACATACAGTAGTACATTGACAAAACATCATGAACTGGCAAAAAACAAAACAAACACAAGTAACAAGAAACAAAGTAAAATGAACAATTCGAAACAGCATTATGAATTGACAGCATTATAACACAAAACAAGAACAAGAAAAAGAAAAGGAAAAATGAAGAATAATACCAAAGTGCCTTTAGATTGATAGATGGCAACTTCTTCTTGAGGAACATAACCAGCCCTAATTTTGATGGGTTTACGGAGAGTACCATCAGGTCTACGAGTAGGACCCACTAATCTTTCACCTTGTTTCAGAGATTTCTCGAGCTGTTCAGCTATGTTAGATGCTTCCTCTTCCTCAAATTCACTGTCTTTTCCACTGCTTGCCATCTTTTCACTAATAATATTACTCAAATTTGTGCAGTCAGACTGCAGAATCTTTCTTCTTATTCTGATATGAATTACAACCCCCCACTTATGTGTTATGTCTTAAGTGAGAGAAAGAAAATGGGAATAGTGGGTAGACTAGAGTAGCTTTAGACTGCTACTGTTTTGAGAAGGTAAAGAAAGTGTCAGTCATGTCATGGTGGTATGAGAATGAGACAGTCTTCAGGTAAAGAGTTAAAACATAAACTGTCGAGAAGTGGAGGTTTTTGCCTGAGCTTAGGTTACCCCCGATCCATTTAACATTAGTGTAATGAGTCCCCCCTGCCTTTTGCATTACTAGTTGAAATTTATCGAAAATATATACTTCCTTCGTTCTATTTTAAATACAATGATTTGACATTTTATCTCTTTACTTTATGTCAAATCGTTGCATTTAAAATGAAAAGGAGGAAATACTTTTTTTCTTGCTAACTACTGTCTGAAAACACTAATATCTTAGTAGGTTATTGTCATTTTCACCAATTATCTTACTAATCTATAGTTTGGCGGTCAAATCATAATTAACAATTTTATACTTTTTCTATTCATTTTTACCATTTTTCAAAATGTGTATTGTATTTTTTATATATGACATTATGATAGGCACAAATTTCGAGATAACACTTAATCACGTTTTTACTATTGAAAACGACGGACACCGCCTTACGCCCTTTATAGGCACGAATTTTGTGAATTCCTATGAAACAAGTACCAACAAGTCAGTTCTTCGGGCATGTAGTTTGAGACGATTTTTTGGACTGAAAAAGGCGAATTTCGGAAAATGGACATCGTCGTACGCCTTTATGGGCAAAACTTCGAGAATGCCTACGAAACAAGTACCAACAAGCCAGGTTTTCTGGTACGTACTTCGAGACGACTATTTCGTACTAAAAAACGGTGTTTTTTGGCAAAATGGACACTGCCTTACGTCCTTTATGGGAAAGACTTTTGAAAGCCCATCGAAACGAGTACGAACAAGCCGGGTTTTGGGTCACGTACTTCGAGATTCATTTTTCAAACTAAGAACAATGTTTTTTCGAAAAACGGACACTATCGTACGCCTTTTAAGAGCAAGAATTTTGAGATTCCTAATGAAATAAGTACCAACAAGCCGGGATTTCGGGCACATACTTCGAGACGGCTTTTCAGACTGAAAATGATGGTTCTTGGAAAACAGACATCGCCATTCGCCCTTTATAGGTTAGAATTTTGAGAATCCCTACGAAATGAGTAGCAAAATGCCAGATTTTCAGGCACCTACTGCGAAACGCCTTTTTCGGATTAAAAACGGTGTTGTATCAGAAAAGGGACACTGTCATACACCCTGTATAGGTACATATTTGAGAATCCATACAAAATTCGTGCTCATAACTGGCGTACATAGGTCTCATTTTTTGAAAAATCGTCGTTTTCAGTCTGAAAATGTTGTCTCGAAGTACGTGCTCGAAAATCCGGCTTGTTGGTACTCGTTTCTTAGCGATTCCCGAAATTCGTGCCCATAAAGGGTTTAAGGCAATGTTCGTTTTTCGAAAAAACGTCGTCTACAGTATTAAAAACGCGATTAAATGTTATCTCGAAATTTGTACTAATTACAATGTCATATATCAAAATACATGTTTTAATAACATTATAAAATTGAATAAAAAAAGATTCTCATATTCACGACATTAGATTAATTCATATTACGATTTGACATCCAAATGAGTAATGAGCAAAATATAGTCTTGAGTGTATCATGCTCATGGCACACCAAGTGTATGCTGAATTAGTTAAAAAAAGACCTTTCATTTGTTCTTGTTGTTCATTCTTCCATCGATATTAATATATAACTAGTTTTGTGGTCCCGACGAGGCCCTGAGTCCGTTTTTATATTTAATTGAGTTAGACTAATAACCTCGTTGATCAATAATTTCTTTATTTTAAAAATTAAAAATTTGAGGGCATAATTTAATAATCAATTAAATAATTCAAAAGGATCATGAAAGATTTACTTCTTCGCAGAGCTTGATTAGAGAAACAGTTAATTGCAATAATACAACAAAAAAGGATGTGACTTAGTGATAGAGCATATAACATTCTAACTAATAGGTTGCACGTTCAAAAACTAATTACTTGCATTTTGTGTATAAATATCGTATGTAAATTAACATGTACAAGCGCAAATTGCATTATACACACGCCACCATGATGTGCATGGTGCGCTCAACATAATGAACCTTTAGTTCATTTGTAATGAACATCGCAGAACTGCAGTTTTTTTTGCTTATGTAATCCTAATCAATAAACATCATTTTATATGCAATGAACAATGACAAATGGTCTCAGATTTTTTTTTCTGTTTCCTCCATTATTGAATATTTTGAATTTGTTTGCCCAAATTTTCCTTTTTTTGTCTCAGCCATCTATTTTCTCCTTAAAGAATTGTTCATTTTAAATGTTCAAAATATTTATTTATTCATATCAAATGTTCATTGTAAAATCAACTAAAAAATTTAATGAAAAAGTTACTTACCATTAAGTACGTTCATTTTGTTTATTGTAGATGTTCATTTAGTGATATAGAATGTTCATTGTAAAATCAACTTATATTCGAATAAGTGTTAGTTTCAATTTGTTTGAATAATTTTTTTTTTACATAATCCTAATGTTAATTTGTTTAAACAAGATGTTCACTTATTGATAACCAATGTTCATTGTAATCAACTTAAAAAAAATATTAGTTTCATTTCATTTGAACATGTCTTTTTTAACATAATCCCGATTTTTATTATGGGTATTAAAGATGTTCATTTATCCACAACCAATGTTCGTTGTAAAATCAACGTTAACAAAATAATGGTTCCCAATTAACGTAGGCATATTTTTTTAACGTAATAATATTCATTATGGTTTTTCAAGTTGTTCCTTTATTTACATCAAATGTTCATTGTACAATATAATAAACAAGGGAAATGAGGTAGCTTTTTGTTAGTCTAGTATGAACACTAGATCAACTACAAGCTAGGGGGGTGAATTGTAGTTGTGGGATTTTAGTCACTTTTTTGCGGAATATAAAAACTCTTAAATGAACAAAAGAGTAGGAACAAAGAGTAGGAACGTAGAGAGATACTTTTAACAAGATATTCTTCCAAACTTCTCTAGGAACAAACCTTACATTCTCTTATTTATAATAGCGTTTACAACTCAGTACAACCTATTATAAATCTCTTCTTACTCTGTTCCTCTCGGAACTTGACCATGTTCCAAGTCACCCTGTTCCCCCTGAACACGTGACGTTCTCACTCGACTTCACTCGAAGTCTTCTCACTTGACTTCACTCGAAGTCTTCTCACTTGACTTCACTTAAAGTGTTCTCTTTCTCTTTCTCTCTTGATTACACAAGTTTCTCACTTGTAATTTCTCTCCAACACTCAAAAATGAATACAATATTTTTTCTATGAAGAGAAGTAAATAGAATGAAAACTTTCTAAATATTTGAACTTGAAAGTCTGGAAAGTATTAGTCTTCATTCTGATTTTCTTATGCTATATATAGGAGAATTCAGCAGCTCCTTTTGGCGGTTATGGGTCCATGAATGTAGCCCATTGTCCATCAATGCGCATGAGAATCTTTTACTAAGTCCACGCCGCCAGCAGCCACAATCCCCAACAAATCAATTATTAGTTAATTGTTGAGCTGAAGACTAGGAAGTTTGTTGGGCTTCCTAGATATCAGGAACTGACTAACTGTCAGTTTTTGATCTTCCTAGATATCAGGAACAACTTGTAATGTCCCTAACCCGGGGGTCCTTAATTAAACATCATTAACCATAAATCATCTCAATTGACAGCGGAAGCGAATCCTTAAGCCTGTGGGTTATGGCCCACTTAAATACAATATCATTAACATAGCTCACCAATTACAATAATGACCTTACAAAATGCTAGTGCTTCACAAAATCCATCTCTGAGACTTTATTTCCATAGGTTTGATCCTCAGCTATCTTTCTTAACCTGGGCTTTGTTCAGAAGAAAAAATAAATAGAGAAACAAGAAAAGACAGATAAACATTCCAAAATGAGTGGAAAACTCGTAACTTTACTCCAGCCCGTAAAAACGGTTTTAGTTTGAAAATGTTTTTCACACACAGGCACATATCACATCATTCTGGTAATTGTTCGGAAATACTTTTCAGATTACTTAAACTTTAAACTGTCTAACTGGCAAGGATCATTCACATGAGACCAGATCATTGGCAAGTATAGGCTTTGAAAAGATTATTTCTTTCATAGTCATTCGTTAAACATTCGACCATCTCGGTCCATCCATAGATCATAAACATTTCCTCCATCTATAACTTGCCCATTTACCAGTTCAGTTCATAATTCCAAGCCAGTAAGACAATTCTCTTTCCACTTTTCATTATAGTATTTTAACTTGTAGATATAACTTATATTTCTGAACAACACCCATTATTCATATAATCATTAATACACGTAAAATCATAAAGATAAATAACATGACGTTCATACCATACGTGTAATCATGTTAACGAACACTTCCATAATTCATAAGAACATACGTAAACTCTTAAAACATGGAAGCTAAAGTGTATAGCATATGATGTCATGAATCTCATAATCACATATAAGCGAGTCATGAATATGATTAACACATGAAAGAGCATTCATTAATCCATATACGTTAAAACTTAACACTTTTATCAGAGTATAATTATCATCTTAAAACATTACGTACTTCCATCATAGACATTCTTAATAACTTGAAACCTCGTAGGTTTCCTTCATTCTTTGTTCATTCATTATATCTTTTACTTTTGGTAACTTGTCTAGTACAATCCGAAGGGACGTCTCCCCAAAACATATTGTAATATATTCTGAAGGCAACCACGCGAGCACTTATGTGCCCACTTTATCGAAGGTGGTGTTTTTTTGCCCAAATGCGGTGCCACCCGAGATCCTAAGCTCCCACAATCTGAAGGTGGCGAACCCGCCCGAAGGTACGTGCACGACCCAGTTGGCAACCACCCGAGCACTTATGTGCCCACTTTACCGAAGGTGGTGTTGTTTTAAATGCGGTGCCATCCGAGAGCTAAGCTTCCACAATTCGAAGGTGGCGAACCCGCCCAAAGGTATATGCACGACCCAATTATCATATTTCGTAAAGTACACATTCCGTAATTCTTAGATATTATAGCATACTAACACTTAACAATTCACATTGGCACAAACTCATAGATATTCTCATTGGGTAAAGACTCGGACGTTAATTATTGTTAATAATTCATAGAATCAGAATCACTTTTAGAGAACTCAAAGTTTCATGATTCAATCATAGGAACATTTCATACTTACTAATAAAATGTGTTAGTAAGTATTCTCATGATTCGTACTTACTTGCACATTAAATAATTCATGAGACATTATTTTGATTGTTTAATTTATAACAGTGTCATATCGTAATTCATAATACCACATACTTTTGAATATTAGATAAATCATGAAGTCATGTGAGATTTCATAGTTTAATAGTATCATAGCTTATATATTAGAAAGTAACGTCATGTTAGTCGTATTGTATAAAATCTTACTTTCACAAATCATTCATTATTTTCATATTTTATAGAACCAAACAAAATAATTTACTACATATTGTAACCATAAATTACCATACTTTGCATATACATGGTTTACTCGAATTATACATATCTTATTAATCAATTAAAATCATAATTTTTATCATAGTGTCGTTTAAAAGTTCGAAAGACACTTCTTACTTAAAATCAAACTTTCATATATAACTCATATATAGTTATTCAAATAACCTTTTCATAATGTCATAAATACAGTTAGAAGAATATATATTTTACCATTTCAATACTCATTATTTATTCAATAAATAATCATACTTTCATTAATTAGAATTTCAATTCATATAAGAAAAAATATTTTCTTGTTTTATCCCTTATAATACCTTACATAAATATACGTTAATCAAGAGGTGTTATTTAAATCATCAAATTCTCATTAACATAAATAAAGTACTATTTCGTATAAGCTTAAATCTTACTTCATATAACAACACAATTATTTTTAAGACATAATTAAAGCATGAAATATCATCTCAATAAATCATTAATTTCCATCACATGTACGTATTATTGAATAATAAACTTGAATTTTATAGTTCCATAAATATATAAATAGAACATACTCTATTAATTTCATAATTCATACTAGAGCGTTCATATAATCACATTTTCATACTTGGACAAGCATACAATATATTACTTTCATAATTCGTATATAATTATTTTATTTAATAATAATCATTCATATAAGTAATAAACATAAACACATATGGGCAAGTATGAAAGTTACTTTAATAATTAATTATTCATATAATTGCATTGGACATGAATTGAGACCATAAAATACATATGCATTCATATCATGTATTTAACGGGCACACATATAAAAATTACCGTCACTTTCATAATTCATAACTAACAGTTCCATTTAATAATCATGGTTCATATAAACAAATATACTTTTCATAAATACGAACATGTACACATACGGACATATATACTAATGTTGGACATAAAGGTTACCTTAATCGCTCAATCCATAATACCGTCATAACTCCAAGAATGACATCCTTAGCCCTTTCGAATTCCACATTCCATTTATCGCTCCATAAACACCAACAAAATAATAATTCAAAACCAACTCAACTTATAATAATAATTACGATAATTCCTTAATAACCCACTTTTCGGAGATCTTAATTAAAAACTTCATTCTTAAAACTCATTTAAAACACCATTAGCTAATATTTATGTTTTCCAAAATCAACATTAATAATTAATAAAATAATTTTCTAAAATTAGTTATATCTCTAATTGGGCTTAAGTAAACATAGATTGAAAATGGGTTTATACCTTCCCAAGTCAAACATTGACTTTTGACAATAAAAATCCAACTTACTGATTCTTTAAAAGAAAAGAATTAGTAACTTGGTTGAACAGAGGATGGGGGCAACGAAGAAGAAGGAAGGAGGGTCGTGATGTTTGGGCCTGGCATGGTGGCCGGAAGCTTCTAGGCTGCGTGAGCAGCCGTTGCACGGGAGCCGCAAGGGGGGACGGTGTTGCTGTGTGGTAGCAATGTGAGAGGGAGGCAGAGGAGGTTGGAGCGAGAGAATAACAGGGGAAGTCGGGGAGTTCATGGGTGGTGATATGGTGGTAGTTGTGGTGGTGTATTAGGACAGCAGGCACAGAAGAATAAAGAAGGTTGGTGAAGCTCTTAGGCTCCGTTTGTTTGAATGGAAAACTGTTTTTTTATGGAAAATCACTTTTCAAGGAAATAATATTCAATGGAAAATATAATTTGAAAAAAAGTTTTCCTTTGTTTGTTTGATTAGAGGAAAACTTAGGGAGAAAATGTAAATGGAGTAAAAGAGAAGGAAAGATGGGAGGAGAGAACAAAGAGAAGTAAGGAGTGGAGAGGAAAAGGTTACCTTCTTTATAAAACTAAATTGGTTTTCCTCTTCTAAGAGCATTTTCCAACCTTTAAGAAAATTGTTTTCCACCACAAAGGAAAATGAAAGGAGTAGGAAAATCATTTTCCAAGAAAATGATTTTCCATCAAAAAAACGGAGCCTTAAAGCTTGCCGTTAATGGAGGAAAACAAAAAAAGAGAAGAGGAGGAAGAAGAGAAGATTGATTGTTGTGGTTTGTTGTGTGGTGTTTGAGCTACTGACCATGACTATTTATAGCCGTGGATACACCTTCTAGAAGCTCTAAATCAGTGGGTAGTTGCTGGTTTTGCCAGAAAACCATGGATGAAGCTTTACCATGGTTTGAGAAAACAAGCAGTAGAATAGGAAGGAGGAACAGTAGAAGGGAAAGGAAGGAGTGACGTGGGATGGGTTTGGGGAAAATGGGTTTATGGGTTTTCCAATTGAGTTATATGGGTATGAATAGTATGAATGGGCTTGAGTGCATTGTTTAAATAAATTTGTTTTCACTTTAGCCCACATAATTGAACAACAAAGTCTTTGAAAACAAATCATTTACAACAACATAATAATAATAGTAATAATAATAATAATAATAATAATAATAATAATAATAATAATAATAACTTTAAAATATTTACATTAAACTCTTTTATAATCGTTTTAAATGCGAAATTTTAATTTAATACTCATTTAAGCAAATAATAAAATTAATTAAGCTTTCAAAAAGTCGGGGTGTTACACAACTAACAGAATTAGTTTGTTGCTGAGTAAGACTTGGTTGTTACACCCTCCTTATAATCAGCATGTTGTTGATAGGTTGTTACAAGTTCAGTTAGCACTTCCTCCATAATCGTAGTATGCGTTGGTTGTTGCACTTCCTAGATTATAGGAACTGACTTCCTAGATTCCAGGAACAAGTTGGCTGGACAGTTTGAATTTGTTTCCTTATTAAAACACACGTTTTGTTGCTTTTTTGTTGCACACTTATATTGACTCGTTCAAACAAACTAACACTACTAATATCATGGAAATTAATTTTATTCATATTAATATTCCACGACTTTAGGATTATTCAAAGCAAAATAAATATGCATAATAATCGAGTGTTTAATAATTAATTTAAAATAAATTAATTAGGTTAAACTCATAACCTTTCTCCACAAGGTATAATTAAATTAATTATTTCCATAAGTCATAAAATAAATAAAGAACGAATAAATATAAAATTAAATCCTAAATAAATTATAAGTCTACGAAATAAACCTAAGTCTAAAAAATATAAATCTAACTTAAATAAATTCTAAGTTAAATAAAATATTTATTTGACTGCATATAATAATTAATTTAAATAACTTGATTAGCTTAAACTTTTAACCATTTATCCACAAGTTAAACTAATTATTAATCAAACACATAAAATGATAAAAATTATTTTATACATTTTATTATAAAGTCTAAAAATATTATTTGTCATCATTAAAATAGTGAATACAACACTTTTGAATGAACAACGGGTTGGCCCAAAATGAATTGTGTTACTGCAATAAATGAACATATGGTTAATTACATTTTGAAATCATTTGCCCAAAAATATTCTCTCTGTTTTAGGCAAATTTAATGAACATCTTGTCATAGGCAAATGAACAAGTTATGATATATAATGAACATATAGTAATAAAATAATAAACAATAGGTTAATGATCATGTAAAAAAGGGATAGAGAATTACATAAAAAAATTAATGAAAAAACAAGCATTACATAAAAAAATTACATAAAAAATTAATAAATAACCATAAATTAATGAATTATATAAAAACACTTAGTTTCTTATATTTCAAGAATGGCGCTTCTTCTTCATCACTTTGTTTCTCTTCGACTTCTTCATCATCGTCACCAATGTGCTTCTTCTTCATCAATTTGTTTCCTATTTTTCAAAAAAAATAAAAATAAATTATTGAATAACATAAAACACTTAGTTTATTAACATTAAAAAATTGTTAAAAATAAAAAAATAATGACATAGGTTCATTAAAAACAGACCAATTAGAAGGTTTATTCTTAAAAAACTGTCATAGGTTTATCCTAAATAAATGAATGAATTACCAAGAAACTAACATAGGTTCATCCAAGAACTAACATAGGTTCATTCTAAAACATATATAGGTTTATCCTAAAAAACTAAAAGGTTCATCCAAAACAAATTAGAAGGTTCATTCTAAGCCTGGCATTGATTTTTTAAAAAATAACAAAATATTACCCAAAACATCACCAAAAGAATTACGTAAAATTACCTTAAATACGTGAAATCACCTACGATTACCTAAAAAGAGACAAATGTTCATCAATTTTAAAAAGCAAATAAACTGAAAGAGGTTCATCCTAAAAATAATAAGGTTCATCCTTTAAATAAAAAGGTTCATCGATTTTAAGATGAAATTGCCAAAATTAACTAAAAATATTACCAAAACAAAATTGTCGGTGGTTCAAAATTATCAAAGAAAACTTTAGTCTTCTAACACATAAATACCAAAATTACCAACAAAAATAATAAAAATAACTAAAGATTCATCCCAAAGTTGAGAGAGGTTCATCAATTTTTTTTAAAAAAATGACAAAAATTATCAAATAATTAATCAAAAAGCTTGAGGTTCATCCAAAAAATTATCAAAATTACCAAAAATCTTGAGGTTCATCCAAAAAATTACCAAACTCCTGGTATGTATTAGATTGAAAGGTTCATCCAAAAAGCTTGATGTTCATTGATTTTTTTTTAAAATAAACTTGTTATTGACAAAAAATAAACCAAACCAAGTGACGTTCTAAAAAGGAAAATACAAATAATTACAACTTGTTATTTTGTTGGGGCTACGTTTTGTTTGTTGAGGCTTGTGTTTCACTTGAGCGCATCATACGCATCATGTAGGGATGGCAATTCAATCCGGATCCGATCCGAAGGAAAAAGTTCGATTCGAGTCCGCTAGGAAAAAATCCGAATCTGAATCCGAGAAAAAATGTTCGAATTCGAATAGGAGTTGGACCGGACTTGGACCTTGTGATTACTCCGACCGAGTCCGATCCGAGTCCGATCCGTAAAAGTCCGAGCCCAACTCCGGCCCAACTCCGGCCCTAACTCCGGCCCAACTCCGTCCGGCCCTTTCATTAAGTTTTACTTTTACCATTGAGTTTAAAAACATTTTTTAAAAAAATGGGCAATTGTATTGGGCTGAAATGAAAACCCTAGCCTAGGTCCCTAAACATTTCATCTCAATTCCCACTTCCCAGCCACCTTACTGCCTCTCTGGTTCTCTTGCAACCTCAACCTTCACTGTCATCTCCCACAAGGCCACAAAGAAACCGAGTCAGTCGCCGCCGTTCCTTGTTGCTGTCGGTTTAAGTCAGTCGCCGTTGTTCCTTGCTGCTTGTCTGTTTAAGTCAGTCGCCGTTGCTCGCTTCTGCTCGTCGGTTTTAGTCATTCGCCGTCGCTCGCTCAGCCTCTCGGTTTTAGTCGCCGTCCCTTGCGGTGTTCGTCGGTTTCAGTCAGCGGTGTTTGCTGATTTCAAAGGCTCAGCCTCGTTGGTTTACAATTCTGTTTTAGGCGAAGGTTAGTAGCTCCGTGTAATTTTCCTCTGATCAATACTTGAAGATATACTTCTTTTAGCTTTTCTTTGAATGTGTTGGTGTGATCTTGGTAAGCAAGCTGGTGATTAGACAGTAGAGGAGTTAATATAAATTAATGGCAGTATGCTTTGTGCTCTCACTATGAGGTTTATCAACAAACCTATTTATTAAGAGTCTTAACGATGAACTTAATTTGAATTATATTGATAACTTTTATATCGACAACTTCAAATAAGGTGGTGTTTGCTGAAATGGCTACCAATTTATGCCCATCAATAAGCTTATCTAAAAATAATGTTCACTAAAATGAACTTCAAATTATTCACTATTGTTAAGGTTTTTTTTGATAGCCACTATTGTTAAGTGTTATTTATACACATCAATAAGCAATAATCATTGACTTCTTAGTGAAATTTTAATTGAATATTGTTGATGTAAATCATTCTAATTATTTTTTAATATTAAAAAAAATTGTTCTTAAATTGTAATATTGATTCATTAATGAACTTCATATTGAAACTAAAATTGTATAGATGCACTTGTAAGCTATAGGTCTATCCATGAACATATTGTAATAAGTTAACTTAATGATGTGAACTCTGAGAATTGGGTGTTTGTGGTTATGTAATTTTCTTGGTTTGTTTTGTAATTCATGAAATTCACTAAAGGTTCAAATACACACTTTAACTGTGATTTTTGTACTTTATATATTTTGTATAATTATACAATGATTTTTGTCTAAAATAGGGATGGAGAATAATGAAGCATATTCTAATCCTACCCTAGAAGAGTCCGTCAAAGAGAAAGATCCCACTATTCAAACTAGGAGGCAAGTGGAAGCTAACAAAGTAACCACTAATGTATCACATGTGCAAGACAATGTAGATGAATGTAGTAGTGAGGAGGATTGCATGGTTGTTGGTAGTGGTGGGAGAAAATTAACTTTAGCGGTATGGACTCATTTTAAGAGATTAATGATTAACGGAGAACTCAAAGCAAGATGTAAAGGTTGTAAGAAAGATTTTGTTGGAAAAAGCTCTAGTGGAACTACACATTTGAAGGAGCAAATGAATAGATGTATGAAAGTCAAGAGAACATTAGATGTAAAACAACAAATTTTGCTAGCTAATGCAAGTAGGAATGGTAGTGCCACTATGAGTATGGGGAAATACAAGTTTAACTCACAAGTTTCAAGAAATGAATTAGTTAACATGATTGTAATGCACGAATATCCTCTTGCTATGGTTGATCACATCGGATTTAAGAGATATTCTCAGAGTTTAAACCTGGAGTTCAAGGTCATTTCAAGGAACACTGTGAAATCTGACATTATGAGAGATTTTAAGGAAGAAAAGTCTCACTTAATGAAGGTGTTAGCGGCAAGTGGAAGTAGGGTGGCGATCACAACAGATATGTGGACTTGTAGCAATCAAAGAAAAGGCTACATGGCTGTGACTGCTCATTTTATTGATGAGGATTGGATTTTACAAAATCATTTCATAAGGTAATCAATTATTCCTTACTTAGATGATAATATAAATGTATACGGTCTTTTGATTCATGTTTAATAGATTTAATCTGTAATGTATATGTTTTTCAATTTTGTTAGGTTTATGTATGTTCCATGCCCACACAACAAAGATACAATTAGTAAGGCATTGATTGAAAGTTTAAAGAGTTTTAACTTAGATGAGAAGGTTTCTACTATTACCGTTGATAATTGCACAACTAATGATTCGATGATGGATATCTTGTGTGAGAAACTTACACCGAGTAAGCTTATCTTAGGTGGTTCTTATTTGCATATGAGATGTTGTGCTCACATTTTGAATCTAGTTGTGAATGATGGTTTGGATATTATTAGTGGTGCAATTGAGAAAGTTCGTGGTATTGTAGCTTTTTGCACTTCAACACCAAAGAGGTATGAGAAGTTTGAAGACGCTTGTAATTATGTTAGAATTCCAATAACAAAAAAATTGAACTTGGAATGTAAAACAAGATGGAATTCGTGTTATGACATGTTAAAAGTTACCATTTTGTACAAAGATGCTTTTACTAGGTTAGCCACAAAAGTTGAGAAAAGAGGAAAGGAAAAATTTGTTTTGCCTAGTAAAGAGGAGTGGCAAATGGCAAATGAAATATGTGATAAGCTGGCATTGTTTAGTAGAACAAGTGAGGCATTTTCCGGAAGAAACTATCCAACGGCAAACTTGTATTTTCAAAAGGTTTGTGAAATTAGACTTGCATTGAGAAAATGGGTGAATTGTGAGAATGAAACAATTAAGATAATGGCTTCAAAGATGATGATCAAGTTTGATAAATATTGGGATGTTATTAATATGATATTATCCGTAGCATCGGTTTTGGATTCTAGGAGAAAATTGGAATGTGTGTCTCTTTATTACCAACTTATTTATGGTAATAGTTATGAGGTAGAATGTGATAGGGTTAGAATGTTCTTAGTTGATTTGGCTATGGATTATGAATATGAAATGTTTGATAAAGAAAGATCTCGTGGTACACCTTCTTCCATTGTAAATGATAAGGGTAAGAGGCCTATGGTTGACACCGAAGAGTATGAGGGCTTGTGGGAAAAACATGTTATAACACAACCACCAAATAGGTCTCGCAAATGTGAAGTAGAGACATACCTTGAAGATGAAAGGATAGTGGTTGAAGACTCTAAATTTAACCTTCTTACTTGGTGGAATGCGGAATCGAGCAAGTATCCTATTCTCTCTAGGATTGCGAGGGATCTTCTTGCGGTGCCTATTTCTACCGTTGCTTCGGAGAGTGCTTTTAGCGGGGGTGGTAGAGTTATTGGTCCACATCGGAGTAGACTTCATCCGGACACCGTGGAAGCATTAATGTGTCTTCAAAGTTGGAGGCTTCCTCAATTTAAAGGTAATTGGTCTAGCTTTTTGGATATTCAACTATTATATTGTTATGTGTTTTTTTAATAATATTGTTTTTTTTAGATAACACAAAGGGTGATAATCTTCAATGTGCATCTATATTTGAGGATGAAGATGTAGAGAATAAAGAAGAAGTATTAGATTAATGTAAGTTTACATGCAAATATAGGTTTTAAGTTGATTAGTTTCTTTTCTAACTATTGTTATTATTTATTATTGTTGTAGGTTTCAAAATGGATCTATTTGGACATCAAGATCATTGGAAGTTAAATTGTTGGAAACTCTTGTTTTATGATTGTATTTTGATGTAGTATTGCAACTTGATTTATTTTCGAGAGACAATGTTGTTGGTTGGTTGTTATGTTATGTTTGAGAACTACAAGAGTTAAGACATTTGATGTTGCTCAATTAGATTTCATAACTTTGAAGACAATTTTTTTTTTACTTTAATTTGGTATTTATCAATGATTTGGCAAAAGGTTACATCCGGAAATTTAGTGTTGACATGCCTTATTTGTTCTATACAACCCAATAAAGTAAGCATATTAAAAATTGAAAACATCCATAATCATTAATCACTAAAAAAAGGGAAATAAAGGTAAAGGGTCTCGGAGGTCCGTCGGAGTCGGAGTCTACTCGCAAACGGACTCGGATATCGGAGTCAGACTCGGAGGTCCCACAGACATCACGGACCGGAGTCGGACCCTGTCAAACGGACTCGGAGTTCGGACTCGGAGGTGAATACTGACTCCGTTTATAATCCGGACCGAAGATGGAGTTTGCTACCTCCGATTTGAGTCCGACCCGTTGCCATCCCTAGCATCATGGTGGCATATGTATGATATACCTATTGATGTACAAGGGTGATGCTGACATGAGATGACACGTGACAAGTTACAACTATTGCCTACACATTTTTATATTATAGTCATCATATGTACAATAATATAATCACGTAATAGTGAGATGCTTTTTTTTTCAAGTTGGGAAATCTTAGCATATTTGCTGAATTGTTAAAAATTAACTAATTTTTTCTGATACTTATTTTTACTGAACTTTACTTACATTATGCTTAACTTAAAACTTACTTCCTCCGTCCCTGCAAGCTCTATACACATCCATTTTTGGACATAACCCACTATTATTTTATTCTTTTGACTTTTCAACATGACCTACTATTATCTCACATCCAAATAAAATAGAACAATTGATAAGAAAGGTATAAACTATTGGCCATCTTCTATAAAAGGTATGTACTATTGATAATCCATAAAAGGTCTGAACTATTATCCTAATTTGAATTGGGATTTTTTTTGTCAAATTAGGATAATAGTTCAGCCCTTTTATGGAATATCAATAGTACAGACCTTTTATAGAAGATATCCAATAATTTATACCTTTCTTATCAATTGTTCCAATAAAATAATACCCCACTAACGCATGTCACATACTTACATCTACCTTTTTGTAATAATATATAATTGATAACCAAACAACAACTTATCATAGAACTACGTGCCCGATCAAGTGTATAAAACTTTATGGGTCGGAAGCAGTATTATTTTTCTAGAATTATATTTACGGAATTTATTGTTGTTGAAACTTTTTTTTAATGAACTGAACGTATATTTGAAATGAAAATAAAACTTTTGCTAAAGTTAACATATTTTTATAACTTAATTTTCCAAATTAATTTTAATAAGACGAGGATGAAATATCCTAAGTTTCTTCCTACCTAGGAGATTCTATTTCACTAATCTTGTACGACAAATGGAAATATTTTTACCATAACTTTAAAGTAGAACTTTTTTTAAAAAATATGTATTATTGTATTAAATAAATGGCCTACTAAAAACTACTCTAAAAGTCTAAATATTTTTTAGCCCAAAATACCACAACAGAGGAATTACAAAAAAAGTGAAAGCTAAACATTCCCCGCCCCCATGTCGCAGTTCCAACCCACGCCTGCTATGAAAAAATAGAACCACCCTCAAGTCCTCAACTCCCCATTCAATCGCCTTAACTCCCTCAACTATCTCAACTCTATCAACTCTCTTAACTGATTCACAGTCAAATTGGTTGCGTTCTTATTGTATAAACATCAATTACGTTTGCTGTGAAGCATCAATTTCTCCTCAATTGCTTGCGTTCTTATTGTCATATGCAGCCATATGTCAATCTTAATTGGTAGTTTTTCTCAAATTTCTGAATTCTTTTCTTTTATTGATTAATTAGTGGAGTAGTTTTTCCCAGATTAGAGATTTAAGCAATATATCTGATGCACATAGACTTAATCAGATTAGCATCACCAATCAAATTGCGGATATAATTGTGTATGATTTGAAATTGGATTATTCTCTTGAGTGACTTGCGGTGTTCTTTATAACATTAACGACGATTAGTGATTTGTTTTTCTTTATTTTTCTAAGTTTGGCATAGTTTTATAATGAGCTTTAGGAGTTAATCAATATTCGAGGCTAACTATATTGTGCTCCTTATCATTGTTGTGTGTTGTGTATACAAGGGGCCTTTATGGAATTGTAAACGGAGTGGAGCTTATATATGGTAGTGGACTACACCACATGTTCTAAAAGATTGCTTGTATATACACTACAATTGTTGCGTCACGCTTTGGTTCGACATTGAGTGTCTGTAGGCATCTGACTGCAATTCTGGTTCTTTGGATCTACTTTTATGTTGTTAGGGGTTTATACACTCATGAAAGTGGTTTTAGATGATGAGCAATTATTCAGCAGTGCTTGTTTTGTAAGAAATAGATTTAAACTAGCTTTTCTACTCATGTGATGTTTGAGTGGAAGAATTACTCCCTGACTTGAAAAATACATGTGTATTTTTTCTATCAACTTTTGTGTAGACATAGGGGAGGTATCTGAATAAATTGTTGCAAACCTGCCTCCTATTCAAGTTAATGATGAAAACGTAATACAATCAAGTATGCGAGCCTTTGTGGTTATCTGTGATGGCAATAGAACCAACTTGATATATTTAACATAAATCTAATCACAATATAAAGTAACAACTTTTACTCTATACAAAGGCTTTATCCATGATGGTTTTATGACCTAAAAGGTGTCAGATGCAATTTCGAAAAAGATTTTACATAACATTGTTATCCTTATTTATTTTTATATTTTGGTAGGTGCTTGGCTTTTGACGGTAGGATTGTGTCAATTTTGGCATTGCCTGTTGGATCAATCATCAGCAACATCTCTTATGCCCTTTGTGGTGGCAACAGCAGCCAAACCCCCCCCCCATTTCCCTTAATTATGTATGTTTAATTTTTTTTCTTCATTGATCACTCCTTCCCCCATCTAAAATCTGTCTCTTCTGTCGTACATGTCAATTTTCCCGACTTCATTGATCACTCAAGAGGCAGAAGGCATTTCCATATGGCAAGTACTGATTAGGGGATGATTTACTTCATTGCTTTTCATGAGTGTGCTGCCTGTATTTGATGTTTTCTTGATGTGTTTTAAAATATATACCGCAAGTGCACGATGTCTGTTCTTAGCAGAGCCTTGCAAGTACGGGTCGAATCCATAGGAAGAGAAGTTTTTAGAGTTAATATTTAATTGAAAACTACTTCAGATGAAATTTGGAAAAAAATTAGTTGAACTACTAGCTAAACTAATGAAAGCAATATAAAAATGGGATTAAACTATTGATTGAAGGACTAGGGCATTAGTTCGGTCCACCATGCTTATACCAATCAACAAGGTCGAATAACTAATAATATCTAGGTCTAGGGTCGAACAATCAGAGCCAATTCTAAGCCTATTGTTAGGTCTCAATGCCCATAATTCAACATATGTGTATGATCACAAACATAAGCAAAATTACTAGTGTATTCTAAGCCTCTAAAAGTAAGACGGATCTGTACGAACAATTATTAGCTAGACGTAATTCGTGAAATTGTACACTGATATAAACTACGAAATAAAGAATGAATCACACCACAATTAAACTAATGGAAGCCTAGAACTATTAGCAATTCAAATATAAATCATGGTATAAACATAATTTTCCCCCTAAAACCCTAGAAAGACGACTACTCACACATAATCGAATCAACAATAACAAATCTAATACTTCCTCTGTAAAGATATTATTGTTACAAATAAGCTCGACATGGACTTTTTAGAGTGAACCCATTGGTTGGCCAAAATTTTTTGGTCATCAATTATTTAATTAGTTTATCTTCCTTCCACCTCATTGATGACAATCTCACAATCTAACTATTACCAATAACACCCAATGGTTGATCTTGTTTTTTTTGCCATCACTTTCTCTCTCCTACCTTTTATATTTTCTCTCTTATTCTACCCCAAAATTAATTACTTATACTTTGGTAATTAACATAATAACTTAATTTTTTTGAGTAATTATTAGTATGGTAAATCTATCATTAGTTGTATGTTATTAAATTTTATTTCGGTTATCGGGATAAAAAAACATCATATGTAAAGATGCCAAAACGTTTAATTTGCGAGATATTAAAGACTTAAAAAATATATTCCTAAGCATATTTAATTACTTATTAATTACAACTCAAATAAAAAGTGTGTGAAAATACCTCAAATTTGGACTCTAATTATAGAGAATAAAAAGTTAAGAACGTTGGTATAATTTTCATTTTTTTTTACTTTGTAAATTAAAAGTTATAGCCATTTGAATTTCTTACAACACAATTAATTATTGAGAAAATTATAGCCGTTGGATTTGAAGAATTGTGGCCGTTGGATATCCTCAGCATTGATGACATTTTTTGTCCACATTCACGCGTGGCATCTTGGACAAGTTTGGCGACAGATTGCCATGGCAATCTGGCCATGGGTTTCTCTCTCCAATTTACTTCCTTTTATTAATTTTTTATTGCAAAAAGTACTCTCTCTCTCCTCACAACCCAGTTTTGGCCAACGGCTGGGTTTGCTCTTAGGGCAAATTTCATAATGAGAAATTAGAGAGATAACTAAGCTTTGAAGGAGAGAGAAAGTGAGGTTAGTAACCTTCAACTCCAACCACCACCTTTAACACCGGCACCATGCCAACCACCACCAAATTCGATCGAAAACCCAAAAATTTGAACAACAACAATTTTTGAACCCATAATTCAAACAACAACAACTAAAACCCAGAATTTCGAATCCCCAAACCCAGAAAACTCAAACCTAATCCCAGAAATTCGAACCCTAAAGCCAGAAAATTTGAACAATAACTTAAATTCAAACTCAAAACCCATAAATTTGAAACCAAACCCCATAAATTCGAACCCAAAAACCCAGCAAATCAATCCCAAACCCAGATTTTTTGAACCCTAATCCAGACAATAGAACCCCAAACCCCAAATTTCAAACATAAAACCCATGAATATGAACCAAAAACACAGAAATTTGTAACCCAAATCTAGATTTTCGAACCCAAAACCCCAAAATTTGAACCCAAAACCCATAAAAACGAACCCAAAACCCAAATTCGAGCCCCAATAACTTAAAATTTAAACCCCAAAATCCATAACTTGAATCCTAAAACTCAAAAAATGAATGCAAACCCATAACTTTAACCCCAAAACCCATCAAATCGAACAGTTAACTCAAAACATTGAATCCAAACCCATAATTTTAACCCCAAAACCCGTAAAATTGAACCTCATAAAATCTGCTTGTTGAAGAACTTTAGGTTGCGGTTGTGAAGACGGTGGCGCTATTGTTGTTGGTGGTGAGCAGTGGTGGTGGTGCTGATAAAAATGGTAGAGGTTAAATGGTGAAGGGTTGAAGAATGGTGAAGGGTGGTGAAGGGTTAAAGAATGGTGAAGGGTGGTGAAGGGTTAAAGAACGGTGAAGAATGGTGAAGCTGATGAAACGGGGAAGGGTTGACGTTGAAGTTGATTAATTGAGGTTAGAATTAGGTGTTTGAATTATATTTGATTAGTTGGTAATTAGATTTTAGGATATATAATCAGGTTTTAATTTTTTAAATAAAGGCATTTTAGTAATTTCACACTAAAATACTTACTAAAATAAGAAAAGTTGAAGTTTATTGCATTTATTGTGTTACGGCCTAAAATGGCAAAAGGTGCGTTTATTTTGTTACGGAGGGCCAGTATAAAAACCTGAACTTTGCATCATGAATGAATTAATTAAGCAATCAAAGCAATCAAGAATTAAAGAACGAAGAACAATAACGAATAATGGAAGCAATAACTTTAATTGAAAATAATCCGAGGTTCGATCTCCTCCAAAACTAATCTAAAGTGATTAACTATGAAAAGCTCTAAAAGTACATTAATGAAAGATGAAAAATAAAGTGTCTGACAAATAAATGAGTTCCCTCTTTATACTAAACTAATAAAAAGCATTAAAATAAGGAAAAATTATGAATAACCACACGTACGATACACATATTTCAAAATAACCACCCCATTTTTATTGGTGTTTAAATAACCACCTCTCCTTTCCTTAAAATTTTCAAGTACCCACCTATTACGGAATTGTCTAACACCGTGAAGCCTAAAATATTACTAAATTACTCTAATTCCCTCCAAATTATCACTAATTACCATACTAATCTACAGTTTGAACGGTTAAATCATAATTTAAAATTCTTTTTTTTTCAATTTTACAATTTTCAAAAATATATATTTGGGATATATGACATTGTAATAGACACAAATTTCGAGACAATATTTGACCGCGTTTTTAATACCAAGGCGACGTTATTTCAAGACATGGACACCCATGTAAGCCGTTTATGGGCACAAATTTTGAGAATCCTACGAAACGAGTACCTATAAGTCAGGATTTCGGGCATGTACGTCTTGAAGTTCGTTATTCGAAAAAACGACGTGTTCCGTCTGAAAAAGACGTCTCGAAATATGTGCTTGTAAAGTCGGCTTGTAAGTACTCTTTTATAGTGATTATCGAAATTCGTGCTCATAAGGGGTTACGGCGATGTCCGTTTTTCGGAAAAACGTCGTGTTCTGTCCAAAAGAAGTCGTCTCGAGTTACGTGCCTGAAAACGTGGTTGTAAGTACTCGTTTCTTAGGGATTCTAGAAATTCGTGCCCATGAAGGGCGTACGATGTTATCCATTTTTTGGAAGAACGTCGTGTTCTGTCTAAAAAATCCGTCTCGAAGTACGTGCCTGAAAACCCGGCTTGTAGGTATTCGTTTCGTAAGGATTCTTGAAATTCATGCTTATAAAGGGCGTATAACGGTTTCCGATTTTTGAAATAATGTCGTCTTTAGTATTAAAAACACAATTAAATGTTCTCTTGAAATTTATTTCCATTACAACGTCATATATCAAATATACTACCTCCGTTTCAAAATAGAAGTCACACTTTTTTTTTCAGGGACTCCTAGGCAGTTTTTGGGTAGGAGAGAAGTATAGAAAAAAAGTAAGTGGGGACCATGTGATTGGAAAGAGATAGAGAGAAATTTTTTGCAAAAAAGGAAAGTGTAACATCTAATTAAAAACTTCTTAAAATGGAAAGTGTAACATCTTTAGTGAAACGGCGGAAGTATATAGTTTTAAAAAATTGTAAAATTAAAAAAGAGAATTTTAAAATGTTAATCATGATTTGACAGATCAAACTATAGATTAGTAAGGTAATAAGTGATAATTTAGAGGGAATTAGGGTAATTTAGTAAGAGTTTGGCCTCACACTTAACGTTGTTATACAATTCCGTTAACAGGTGTGTATTTGAAAAAGTGAAGGAAATGAGAGGTGGTTATTTAAACACAAATAATGTAATACCCTGAACCCAGGGGTCCTTAATTAAACATCATTAACCATAAATGATCTCAATTGACAGCGCAAGCGTTTCCTTAAACCTGTGGGTTATGGTCCACTAGTAATACAATATCCTTAAATAGATCAATGTTTCTAAACTAGCACAATGACCTTACATAAAAGCTCCTAATAGACTTAAATAGTGCTTCATGAAATCCATCTCAAAGACTTCATTTCCATGGGTTGATCCTGAGCTCTCTTTCTTAACCTGAGCTTCGTTTAGAAGAAAAATAGAGAAACAAGAAAAGACAGAAAAATATTCCAAAATGAGTGGAAAACTCGTAACATTACTCCAGCCCCTAAAAACGGTTTTAGTTTGAAAACGTTTTTCATACACAGGCACATATCACATCATTCTGGTAATTGTTTGGAAATACTTATCAGATTACTTTATCTTTGATCAGTCTAACTGGCAAGGACCATTCACATGAGACCAGGTCATTGGCAAGTATAGGCTTTGGAAAGAACATTACTTTCATCGTCATTCGTTAAACATTCGACCATCTGGGTCCATTCATTGATCATAAACATTTCCACCACCTATAACTTGCCCATTTACTAGTTCAGTTCATAATTCCAAGCAAGCAAGACAATTATGTTTCCACTTTTCGTTATAGTTATTTTAACTTGTATATATAACTTATATTTCCGAACAACACCCATTCATAAGTGATTAAAGATAATTATGGCGTTCATATCATACATGTAATCATGTTAAGAAGCAAAAATAGACTCTGGTAGCACATGATATCATAAATCACATAATCACATTAGGCATTAATTAAAGCATAAACGAGTCACGAATATGATTAATACCATGAAAAAGCAGTCATCAATCCACATGGTTTATCATCGTACGTTAAAACTTAACACTTTCATCATAATATACTTATCATCTTAACACATTACACATTTCCATCATAGACATTCTTAATAGCTTGAAACCTCATAAGTTTCCTTCATTCTTTGTTCATTTACTTTTGGTATCTTGGTAACTTGGCAAGTATAACAGAGCCACAGAGAACACAAGGTACTCCAACAGAAGGTGGCGTGCCACAGGAGATTATTATCCCCGACAGAGTGGCATATAGAGTACGGATGTCACAAGAGATTATTATCTCCCAGCAGAAGGTGACAGAGCCGCTAGAGTGGAACATGCACGACCAATAGAACAGAATACTGCCAAGAACCGTCTTTCACTTTCATTTATCATGTTACATATCTTTTAGTGTTTTCATGAATCATAACAGAGTCGTTATATAAACCATACTTCGTTCATATGATCATACTTTTCCATAAGATAAATACTTTTACTTATGTCATCAATCACTTAAAACAGACTTCTATATCGTAAAATTTACAGAACCTTTTTAGCTTTCATTACTCGTGTTTCATCACTTACGTATGTGTTCTTAGGCATCAAAATAATAGAAACTTACACATTCCGTAATTCATAGAAATTATAGCATATTAATACTTCCTAATTTACATTGAGCACATCTCATAGACAATCATTTAGAGTATGCAATCAGACTTAGATTAATATTAATATCCCCAGAGGCAGAGTTCATAGAATCATAATTACTTTAAAGAACTCGGAGAGTCATGATATAATCGTTTAACATACATGTCCATAAATTACGTAAGCATGTATCACGTGAATCATAATTCATAATTTGGACAAGCATGTATCTCATAAATCGTAATTAATTACTTTAATAATTCGTGAGACATTATTTAGATCGTTTAATTTATAATAGTATCATATAATACGACATACTTCACTGCAATATTAAACAATTCATGAGATCATATTAGATTACATAACTTTAATGGTATCATGACTTATGTATTAGAGAGTAACGTCATATTAGTCTTATATAATAATATCATACTTTTGCAAATCGTTCATTACTCACATTTTATATAATGATTCAAAATAATATACATTACTATATATATATATATGTGTGTGTGTGTGTGTGCGCGCGCGTGTGTGTGTGTGTGTGTGATATCACGTATTTATATAGAGTTTTCTCCCCTATTTATGAGCTAATTCGTGCGTCATTGGAGCTCTTCGAAGCTATTTTATGCTAACTATCGTATATAGTCGTGGTTTTGTGTTTTAGTGTTGAATTGCAGGTTTTAGGGAGTTTTCTCCTTATTTTTGAGCTATTTGGAAGCAACCACGACTTTACGAGTTGTTACGAGGCACGTAGGAATGGCAACGAGCTTTATGGATAGTTTAGGAGGTTCGAAGACCTCTAAACGTGAAGAATTGAGAGTCAAAGAGTCAAAAGGAGCTTCCCGTACTCTGATCGGGCAGAAAATGGCCCGATCGGACGAAAATTTATTGATCGGGTTATAAGGTTTCGCACTCGATCGGGCGGACATCACCTGACCCAATCGGGTGAAGAAGTGAAGAATTTTAGTTTGGCAAAATTAAGGCCAACCTGATCGGGCAAGGGCCACCCGGTCGGGCAGGCCCAAGTATTCAAAGGTTGCTGGCTGCTCGTTACAAAGGAAACAAAGACATTGGGCTTGGATCACAAGGCCCACCCGATCGAGCACCTTTGACCCGATCTCATCGGGTGGGCTGAAGATTTGTGCTGCTGCTGTTATTTGCGACAAAGATGCTGTTGGGCTCCCATTATGCCCAGGCCCGATCGGGCACTGCTGCCCGACCCGAGGGTGGGAGGCCCAAAGCTCCCTTTTTGTTGTTGTGCTGCGTGGAATCAAACACAAGTGATGGGAAATTTTTGTGTGGGCCCGATCGGGTGGCCCATTGCTCGATCGGGTCCCGCACTCGATGTCGCGAAACTCTATCTTTTAATTGCCATTTTTAATTAGATTTTTGGGCTATTATAAATAGTTTTTCCTCATTATTTTAGAGACAGCTTTTATTCTAGTTTATTTCCATTACTCTTAGTTTAGTTTTTTAGAGAGTTTTCTTAAATTAAACACATTAGATTAGTTGAAGGGGTGATTGAACCTTGGATTTGATTTCAATAAAGAGTTATTGCTTTCCGTCAATTGGTATTCTTCTCTACTCTTAATCTCTTTAATTACTTTCGATTGCTTAGTTAAATTATTGATTTGATTCATGATGTTAGGATTAGGGTTTTATTTCTATTTTATTATTGATCATTCAATCATGTCTGAGTAGTCTCTTGGGAAAAATACGAGTTGCCTCTCGCACAGCGCTGGTTTATAAAGGTCCCGCACGACCATAATCCTCCCTCTCTCAAATAGGAGGGGCTTGGCAATGAGTGCCACCCTCATCAAATATCTTTCTTCTCCAAATGTTCTTGATAATGCCTCCAGACGGTGAGGCAACCTTAAGTGTAGTTGGAACCTTTTCCACACCTACTTCATCCAAAACCCCATCCCTGCAACAAGATTGTTCAAGCATAGGTGCCTTAACATCATTGGTTAGTTTAAAAATAACTTTATCATCACCAACACTCAGAGTTAAAGACCCAGACTTGACATCAATGACAGCACCAGCAGTACACAAAAATGGCCTACCCAAAATAATAGGAATCTGAGCATCCTCATCCATATCTAGGACCACAAAATCAACAGGGATATAGAATTTCCCAACCCTAACAGGAACATCCTCTAAAACACCTAGAGGGTATTTTATAGAACGATCCGCCATCTGTAAAGTGATTTGTGTGCATTTAAGTGCTCCCATGTTCAGTTTCTTATAAACAGATAACGGCGTAACAGAAACAGAAGCACCTAAATCACACAAAGCCTTGTCAATAAAAATAGGTCCAAGATGGCAGGGTATGGGAAAACTACCAGGATCTTTTAACTTTGGTGGGGTTTTATTTTGGATAAAAGCACTACACTCTTCAGTAAGAGCGACACGTTCTACCCCACCAAAGTCTCTTTTCTTAGTGATCATAACTTTCAGAAATTTGGCATAAACAGGCACTTGGGTAATTAAATCGGTGAATGGAATTGTTATCTCAAGGTTCTTGACTATAGCCAAGAACTTACCAAACTGCTGATCGACCTTTGATTGTTGCATCCTGTGAGGAAAAGGTATCCTTGGTGTAAAAGGGGTTTCAGAAACCTTCACCTTTTTCTTCCTTGTCTGTTCAGCTTCTGCAGACAAATCGACTTCAGACGTCGATTTCTTCCTATTTCCTTCCTCTACCACCCTCTTATTCCCTGCAGTTGGGGTAATCTCATCAACGGGCAATGGAGGGGCATCATATGCAATGCCTCTACGAAGAGTAATGGCATTCACATGTTCTCTCTGAACGGGTTGCCCTGGCAACTCCCCCTGACGCCTCTGTGCATTAGTTTCTGCCAATTGAGCAACTTGAGCCTCGAGAAGTTTGATGTGCTTCTCTTGGTCCCTCCGTGCTTCCTCATTGGCTTTCTGCATAGCCTGCATAGCCAACAACTGTCTCTCTTGAGCTCTTTGCGCCTCCTCATTAGTCTTTTGCATGCTCAATATTAGTTTCATCACTTCAGATATGGAAGACTCTTGTGGGTTATTGTTTTGTGGAGGTGGGGTGGGAAAATTTTGTGGAGTTTGGAAATTATTGTGGTTGTGGAAGTTTTGTGATGGGGGTCTCTGAAAGTTTTGTGGGGTTTGATAGTAAGAGGGTTTGGGATGGTTTTTGTGGAGGTGGGGGATGATGGTTTTGTGGATTTTGGTAGTTATGTGGAGGGGGGAAAGTTTGTGGTCTTTGTTGAAAGGCGTTTGCCTGCTCCATCTGAAGTTGACTGAACTGACAGTCATGCCCAAAGTGACCCTGAATACCACACACCTCGCAGTAAGATGAGGTGATGGGTGCAACTGCTGACATAGCGTTGATGCTCATAGGCGGAGGTGTTGAACTAGAGGACTTCATTAGCTGCTGAGTTAGTTGCGCCATCTAAGATGCAAGCAATGAAATAACGTCAACTTCAAGTACCTTCTTAGTCAAACTCCTAGATGATGAATGGTCATTGGCTGCAAGATTTCCTAGGAAGTCATAACCCTCATCAACTGCCTTGTCTAAAAAGACTCCTCCTGCAGAGGAATCAACAATACTCTTCGTCTGAGGCTGCAGACCATTGTAGAATGTCTGCGTCAAGAACCATTTGTCCATATTGTGGTGTGGACACTCTCTCTATAGATCTCTAAACCTAGCCCACGCTTCCCGTAATGTTTCATTAGGCTCTTGGGAAAACGTGGCTAGTTTGTTTATGATTTCTGCTGTTTTGGTAGGTGGATAATAATCTCTCAGAAACGCAGCAGAAATCTCACTCCATTCTGTTTCTTTCACGTCGTTCAACCATTTCTAGGCTCTATCTCTCAATGAAAACTCGAACAACATGACTTTTAGCTTATTTGGAGTGACCCCGGCATGTTTGACGGTTCGACAAAGCTGTTGAAACCGCTGCAGATGATTTGTCGGGTCTTCGCTAGGATGCCCACCAAACTGATTTTGCTGAACCATGCTGATGAGTCCAGGCTTAATCTCAAAATTGTTAGCGGCAATGGTGGGCATTGGTGGTCCCGTAGAAAGACCATCTGGGTTGGGCACCCCATACGATTTCAGTGATTTAGACATGACTGAACTCGAGGTGTCTGATCCAGAGGTGTTCAGACTGCTTTTCTCTCTGATTTTCTTTCGAAGTTGCCTGAGTGTCTTTGTCAAATCTGGATCCTCGGGAACGAGGGTACCTCTTCTTCGAGACCTGGGCATACAAAAGAAACAAAAAGAAGCAGTAAAACGTACCTCAATTGGAAGAGTAAAGTTCCAACGAGGCACAGAGAAGTAGACCAAATAACCAAATAAAAACTTAGAAACTAGCCGTCTCATCGGCAACAGCGCCAAAATTTGATAGGATTTAGTCGTATCACCTAATCAAAGATAAACCTACAATCCTCTAACTATGGTAGTCAATGGAAGCAGGGTCGAATCCACAGGGAGACGGAGTTTCTAAATTAATATTCAATCAATCAGCTACCTCAGATGAAATTAGGGAAGAATTAACTGAACTAAAGATTAAACTAAGGAAGACAAATTAAACCGAGGAATTGACTATGGACTAAAAACCTAGGGTATTAGGTCGGTCCACCATGCTTATACCAATCAAATAGGGTCAACGACTATCAAACCCTAAGTCAAGAGTCGGGGGATTAGAGCATGTGTTGAGTTATGTTTAAGACTCACCGCTCATAGTTCAACATACGCCGCATGTTCACTAACGTAATCAGAACTACTGACGTGTCCTAGGCCTCTAGTCGTAAGACGGATCTGTGCAAACAACTATTAACCACAAGCAATCAATGAAATTGTACACTGACATTAATTACTCAATTACGAACAAACCACATCACAATCACCCTAATCAAGCCCTAGCAATTGATAGAAATCTGAATAACAATCATGGTATAAACATGGCTTTCCTATCTAACACCCTAGAAAGAGAACTACTCATTCATAATTGAATTGACAATAACAAACCTAATATGAAACCCTAACAATTGCATCATGAATAATTAAATACTTAACTAAGCAATTAAGAATACTAAAAGAGATTAGGGTAAAGAAGAATACCAATTGACAAAAAGCAGGAACTTTTATTGAAATCGAATAGGTTCAATCACCTTTAATCTAATCTAAAGTTTTTTAAACTAGGCTAAACTATGAGGAATAAACTACAATGAAAGATGATAAAAGATGTCTCTAAAATAATGAGGAAAAGGTATTTATAATACCCCCAAAGTCTAATTAAAATAGGAAACTGATAGGTTTTAGTCGTGTCACCTAATCAAAAATAAACCTACGGACCTCTAACTAGGTAGTCAGTGGAAGCAGGGTCGAATCCACAGGGAGACAGAGTTTCTAAATCAAAATTTAACCAATTCAGCTACTCCAGATGAAATCAGGAAGGAAATAATTAAACTAAAGAATAGACTACGGAAGACTGAATAAATCGAGGATTAAACTATGGAATAAAAGTCTAGGGTATTAGGTCGGTCCACCATGCTTATACCAATCAAATAGGATCAACTACTATTAAAACCTAAGTCAAGAGTCGGGGGATTAGAGCCTATGTTGAGCTATGGTTAAGACTCAACGCTCATAGTTCAACATACGCCGCATGTTCACTAACGTAATCAGAACTACTGATGTGTCCTAGGCCTCTAGTCGTAAGACGGATCTGTGCAAACAACTATTAACCACAAGCAATCAATGAAATTGTACACTGACATTAATTACTCAATAAGAACAAACCACATCACAATCACCCTAATCAAGCCCTAGAAATTGATAGAAATCTAAATTACAATCATGGTATAAACATGGCTTTCCTATCTAACACCCTAGAAAGAGAACTACTCACTCATAATCGAATCGGCAACAACAAAACTAATATGAAATCCTAAGAATTGCCTCATGAACAATTAAATAATTAAACTAAGCAATCAAAGTAATTAAAGAGATAAAGAGTAGAGAAGAGTACCAATTAACGGAAAGCAGGAACTTTTATTGAAATCGAAATAGGTTTGATCACCTCTAAATTAATCTAAAGTGTTTGAATTAAACTAAGAGCAATGTGGAATAAAACTAGTCTAAAACCTAATGAAAAGATGAATAAAAGATGATTCAAAGATAATGAGGAAAAAGGTATTTATAATACCCCTCAAGTTCACTAAAAACGGGAACAAAAAGTGAAAAAGCGCGACACATGACCCCAGACCCGATCGGGCCCGAGCACAGTACCCGATCGGGTCAAATACCAAAAGCTCCCCTTTTGCTTCTCGTGGTCCACGCAGCAGCAGCGCGCTATGCAGACGAAAATTAAGGTCCGCCCGATCGGGCCTTGGGCAGCCACCCGATCGGGCCTGGGAGCATTACAGCCCAGCACAAGCGCCTCGCAAGCAGCAACAATATAAGACCTAGCAGCACCTGGCCCGATCGGGTCGGGCACACTATGCCCGATCGAGTCTGGTGCACTGATGCTCGCCCGATGCGATCGGGCGTGACTCGCCCGATGCGATCGGGCGTGACTCGCCCGATCGGGTCCGCAACTTCTATACCCGATCATAAATACTTCGCCCGATCGGGCAATTTCTGCCCGATCAGTGCACGGAAAACCCCTTTTGACTCCTTTGCTCTCTAATCTTCACTTTTAGGGGTCTTGGGACCTCCTAAACTATCCATAAAGCTCGTGAGCCATCCTACGTGCCTCATAACATCTCGTAAAGCCGTGGTTGCTTCCAAATGGCTCGGGAATAAGGAGAAAACTCCATAAAACCTGCAATTCAATACTAAAACACGAAACCACAACTACATACGATAGTTAGCACAAAATAGCTCCCAAGAGCTCCAATGACGCACAAATTAGCTTGTAAATATAGGAGAAAACTCTATATAAATACGTGATATCAAACTCCCCCAAGCTAAACCTTTGCTTGTCCTTAAGCAAACAGCACATGAACATGGAATAAATTGCCTCACCCCATAGATAAAAACAATCAAAGCTCAAAACATTTTCAAGACTAAGAATCGTTCAAGCAGGCAAAATTCAAGTATGGCTAATCAAATCCATCCAACCACCAATCATTCAAGCAATTTATCAAACTCAAGCATCCACAAGGCATACAAGTCCTGAAAAGGCTCTCACAAGGGTGTCACTCCTCTCTATTTTGTGGCAGGCAAAGAATATGCCCGAACACTCACCACCCCGACCATAAGTACCCTTCCCACTCACACTCTCATGTGTTTAAGAAGGTTCAATGACGCTCATCCTAGTCAAGTCGACTCAATTAGCAGAAATACTCTTTAACTTTGACAAACTGACTCGAAATCAATCAAATGAACACTGCAGACACAAGCTCAAGAGGACTTTATAGGGTTGTAATGGGGCTTAGGTAAGAGGTAGGGGATACTTTTGGGTAATGTGGTGGAAAAACCAAGAAGGGGGAGCATAAATCATTCGAACAAGGCCTAAGATGGCCTACACAACTCCCAACAATCACCATAAAACCATGTAAAGTAACCCAACTCTCATAAATCAATGAGAAGCTCATAACAAACCCAATTTTCTAGCAATGGAGCGAATATTCTTTTATGAACGTACGTGAATGAAAGAACTAGAATTCTTTTGAATTTTCATTTCATTTTTCTTTCATTTTTCTGAACTTCATTCACGCAACTCTAAACTTGCTTTCTTTCTTTTCTCTTTCTCACTTTCAAACCACAGCAAATACACTTTTAAATTCCTCAAAAACCAAACTAAACCAACAAACCAATCTCAAACTCAACCCATACAAAAGCTCCCCCAAGCTAGGCTTGGAATAATATCAAGTGAAGGCTTTTGGCTCATAATAGGGGTTTAAGTAATACGAAACAAGTCATTAGGCTCAGCGGGGCTAAGGAGGATAAAAGTATATCAAAGACTCACTCTGAAGCTCAAGAATAAGACAAAAGAACGCCTCTATCACAGCACATGCTACAAGTCATCTAAAATCAGACAAGTACGAAGTCAAAGTCAAGATCAATCCACTAAAGAGGAACTAACACACAAGAATAGACTGGATAATAATATGAATCCAATAGGCTACAAAGAGGCCTCACAGTCTAACCAATTCAGGTACGCAGCACAAAGTGGTCTAATATAATCCAGAAATGCTCGAAATCATAGCAATCAAACATCAAATCATAGCCTCAAGATCACAAATGCCCAGCTATCCAGAAAACAAAGTCAAATCAGTTTCAAATAGAGCACGACAAGGGGCACAGGGAGGCAACTAAACCAGTCATGGGAACCATATTTTTTTTTTTTTCAGTATTTTCCGAAAGCAGTAAAACTATTCTAGAAAGCAGTAAAAGAGATAGAGAATACAAACAGAATTCCTCCCCCAAGCTAAACTTGGCAGTGTCCTCAATGCCAAAAGGTGATAAGGACTATGCTAAGAGGAAAAACAATGTTAGTACCCTCACTCTCGCTCACAAAAGGAAGAAAAATAAAAAGGGAAAGAAAAGAAAATACGAGTTGCCTCTCGCACAGCGCTGGTTTATAAAGGTCCCGCACGACCATAATCCTCCCTCTCTCAAATAGGAGGGGCATGGAAGTGAGTGCCACCCTCATCAAACATCTTTCTCCTCCAAATGTTCTTGACAATGCCTCCAGACGGTGAGGCAACCTTAGGTGGAATTTGAACCTTCTCCACCCCTACTTCATCTAAAACCTTATCCCTGCAAAAAGATTGTTCAAGCATAGGAGCCTTAACAGCATTGGTTAGTTTAAAAATCACTTTATCATCACCAACACTCAGAGTTAAAGACCCAGACTTGACATCAATGACAGCACCAGCAGTACACAAAAACGGCCTACCCAAGATAATAGGAATCTGGGCATCCTCATCCATATCTAACACTACAAAATCAACAGGAATATAGAATTTCCCTACCCTAACAGGAACATCCTCTAAAACACCTAGAGGGTATTTTATAGAACGATCCGCCATCTGTAAAGTGATTTGTGTGCATTTAAGGGCTCCCATGTTCAGTTTCTTATAAACAGACAATGGCATAACAGAAACAGAAGCACCTAAATCACACAAAGCCTTATCAATAAAAATAGGTCCAAGATGGCAGGGTATAGAAAAACTACCAGGATCTTTTAACTTTGGTGGGGTTTTATTTTGAATAAAAGCACTACACTCTTCAGTAAGAGCGACACGTTCTACCCCACCAAAGTCTCTTTTCTTAGTAATCATGTCTTTCAGAAATTTGGCATAAACAGGCACTTGGGTAATTAAGTCTGTGAATGGAATCGTTACCTCAAGGTTCTTGACCATAGACAAGAACTTACCAAACTGCTGATCGACCTTGGACTGTTGCATCCTGTGAGAAAAAGGTAGCCTTGGTGTAAAAGGCGTTTCAGAAACCTTCTCCTTTTTCTTCCCTGTCTGTTCAGCTTCTGCAGACAAATCGACTTCAGACGTCGAATTCTTTCTTTTTCCTTCCTCTACCACCCTCTTCTTCCCTGCAGTCGGGGTAACCTCATCAATGGGCACTGGAGGGGCATCATATGCAATGCCACTACGAAGAGTGATGGCATTCACATGTTCTCTCTGAACTGGTTGCCCTGGCAATTGTCCCTGCTGCCTTTGTGCATTAGATTCTGCCAACTGAGCAACTTGAGCCTCGAGAAGTTGGATGTGCTTCTCTTGGGCCCTCCTTGTTTCCTCATTTGCCTTTTGCATAGATAATATCAGTTTCATCAGTTCAGGATTGCTAGGCTCTTGTGGGTTGTTTTGTGGAGGTGGGGTGTGGAAATTTTGTGGAGTTTGGAAGTTATTGGGATGATGGGAGTTTTGTGGTGGTGGTCTTTGGAAATTTTGTGGGGTTTGATGGTATGAAGGTTTAGGGTAGTTTTGTGGAGGTGGAGGTTGATGGTTTTGTGGGTTTTGGTAGTTATGTGAAGGGGGGAAGGTTTGTGGTCTTTGTTGGAAGGCATTGGCCTGCTCCATCTGAAATTGACTGAACTGACAGTCATGCCCAAAGTGACCCTGAACACCACATACCTCGCAGTAAGATGAGGTAATGGGTGCTACTGCAGACATAGCATTGATGCTCATGGGTGGAGGTGTCGGACTAGAAGACTTCATTAGCTGCTGAGTTAGTTGCGCCATCTGAGATGTAAGCAATGAAATAGCGTCAACTTCAAGTACCTTCTTAGTCAAACTCCTAGATGATGAATGGTCATTGGCTGCAAGATTTGATATAAATTCATAACCCTCATCAACTGCCTTGTCTAAAAACACTCCTCCTGCAGACGAATCAACAATACACTTCGTCTGAGGTTGCAGACCATTGTAGAATGTCTGCGTCAAGAACCATTTGTCCATATTATGGTGTGGACACTCTCTCTGTAAATCTCTAAACCTAGCCCACGCTTCCCTTAATGTTTCATCAGGCTCTTGGGAAAATGTGGCCAGTTTATTTCTGATTTCTGCTGTTTTAGTGGGTGGGTAATACTCTCTCAGAAATGCAGCAGAAATCTCACTCCACTCAGTTTCTTTCACATCGTTCAACCATTTTTGGGCTCTATCTCTCAGTGAAAACTCGAACAACATGACTTTGAGTTGATCTGGAGTGACGCCGGCATGTTTAACGGTTCGACAAAGTTGTTGAAACCGTTGCAGATGATTTGCCGGATCTTCAGTAGGATGCCCACCAAACTGATTTTGCTGGACCATGCTGATGAGTCCAGGTTTAATCTCAAAGTTGTTAGCGGCGATGGTGGGCATTGGTGGTCCAGTAGAAAGACCATCCGGGTTGGGCACCCCATATGACTTCAGTGATTTTGACATAACTGAATTCAAGGTGTCTGTTCCAGAGGTGTTCAGCTGAACAGACTGCTTTTCTTTCTGCTTTATCTTTCGGATCCGCCTGATTGTCCTAGTAAGATCGGGGTCCGCTGGAATTGGGGAACCGTTTCTTTGGGACCTAGGCATACAAAAGAAACAAAAAGCAGCAGTAAAGGGTACCCCGATTGAAACAACGAAGTTCCAATGAGGTACAGAGAAGTAGACCAAATAATTAAATAAAAACTTAGAGAACTTGCCGTCTCCCCGGCAACGGCGCCAAAATTTGATAGGTTTTAGTCGTGTCACCTAATCAAAAATAAACCTACGGACCTCTAACTAGGTAGTCAGTGGAAGCAGGGTCGAATCCACAGGGAGACAGAGTTTCTAAATCAAAATTTAACCAATTCAGCTACTCCAGATGAAATCAGGAAGGAAATAATTAAACTAAAGAATAGACTACGGAAGACTGAATAAATCGAGGATTAAACTATGGAATAAAAGTCTAGGGTATTAGGTCGGTCCACCATGCTTATACCAATCAAATAGGATCAACTACTATTAAAACCTAAGTCAAGAGTCGGGGGATTAGAGCCTATGTTGAGCTATGGTTAAGACTCAACGCTCATAGTTCAACATACGCCGCATGTTCACTAACGTAATCAGAACTACTGATGTGTCCTAGGCCTCTAGTCGTAAGACGGATCTGTGCAAACAACTATTAACCACAAGCAATCAATGAAATTGTACACTGACATTAATTACTCAATAAGAACAAACCACATCACAATCACCCTAATCAAGCCCTAGAAATTGATAGAAATCTAAATTACAATCATGGTATAAACATGGCTTTCCTATCTAACACCCTAGAAAGAGAACTACTCACTCATAATCGAATCGGCAACAACAAAACTAATATGAAATCCTAAGAATTGCATCATGAACAATTAAATAATTAAACTAAGCAATCAAAGTAATTAAAGAGATAAAGAGTAGAGAAGAGTACCAATTAACGGAAAGCAGGAACTTTTATTGAAATCGAAATAGGTTTGATCACCTCTAAATTAATCTAAAGTGTTTGAATTAAACTAAGAGCAATGTGGAATAAAACTAGTCTAAAACCTAATGAAAAGATGAATAAAAGATGATTCAAAGATAATGAGGAAAAAGGTATTTATAATACCCCTCAAGTTCACTAAAAACGGGAACAAAAAGTGAAAAAGCGCGACACATGACCCCAGACCCGATCGGGCCCGAGCACAGTACCCGATCGGGTCAAATACCAAAAGCTCCCCTTTTGCTTCTCGTGGTCCACGCAGCAGCAGCGCGCTATGCAGACGAAAATTAAGGTCCGCCCGATCGGGCCTTGGGCAGCCACCCGATCGGGCCTGGGAGCATTACAGCCCAGCACAAGCGCCTCGCAAGCAGCAACAATATAAGACCTAGCAGCACCTGGCCCGATCGGGTCGGGCACACTATGCCCGATCGAGTCTGGTGCACTGATGCTCGCCCGATGCGATCGGGCGTGACTCGCCCGATCGGGTCCGCAACTTCTATACCCGATCATAAATACTTCGCCCGATCGGGCCATTTCTGCCCGATCAGTGCACGGAAAACCCCTTTTGACTCCTTTGCTCTCTAATCTTCACTTTTAGGGGTCTTGGGACCTCCTAAACTATCCATAAAGCTCGTGAGCCATCCTACGTGCCTCATAACATCTCGTAAAGCCGTGGTTGCTTCCAAATGGCTCGGGAATAAGGAGAAAACTCCATAAAACCTGCAATTCAATACTAAAACACGAAACCACAACTACATACGATAGTTAGCACAAAATAGCTCCCAAGAGCTCCAATGACGCACAAATTAGCTTGTAAATAAAGGAGAAAACTCTATATAAATACGTGATATCAGAAACAAAAGACAAAAACGCGTAATAATGCACCGGACCCGATCGGGCCAAATGCCACCCGATCGGGCCCACACCCAATTCAGCATACTTTGTTCTCCTGGGCTCCTGGTAGCAGCAGCGCAGCATCAAGGCGAGAAATTGGGCCGACCCGATCCAGCACCCGATCGGGTCTGTGATTCCTCACACAAAATAGCACCAGCATGTTCTCCTAGTCTGCAGCATCAAAATGGGACCTAGCAGCATCCAACCCGATCGTGTTGGGCAGTGTATGCCTGATCGGGTCTGGGCACGTGTCATTTCGCCCGATCTGATCGGATATAATGCTTGCCCGATCGGGTCCGCAACTTTTGTACCCGATCATAATTTCTTCGCCCGATCGGGCCATTTTTGCCCGATCAGAGTACGGAAACCTCCTTTTTGACTCTTAGGCTTTCAATTCTTCACGTTTAGAGGTCTTGGGACCTCCTAAACTACCCATAAAGCTCGTGAGCCGTCCTACGTGCCTCGTAACATCTCGTAAGGTCGTGGTTGCTTCCAAATGGCTCGGGAATAAGGAGAAAACTCCCTAAAACCTGGAATTCAACACTAAAACACAAAGCCACAACTACATACGATAGTTAGCACAAAAATAGCTCCCAAGAGCTCCAATGACGCACAAATTAGCTTGTAAATAAGGGAGAAAAGTCTATATAAATACACGATATCAGGTATGATTCTAGAGGTGATGTCGGAAACGCGGCTGGAGTATATGCATGTTTCCATCTCATTACAAGGTTCTATAAATGGTTTTATTGGGTTCCATTATTGATGTTAATGTTTTTATCATGTTGGTTGATCTCATAGAGGTTATGGATTGGTTTAATGGAGGTTTTGAGCTTGATTAGTCAAGGTACTAAACTAGTTGCTTCTCTTCTTTCGTTATACTTTACAAATGCATGTTTTCAAGTTCAGGAGCCAATTGATATGTGAGTTGAACATATAAACAAAGTGTTTTATGTGTTTTGTAAGTATTTATGTGAAGTAAATATCTTTCATATATATCATGGGTTAATTCCTCTAAGTGAGTTTATCGATTAAGGTAGGTTATTGACGAGATGCAAGGAAATTCAGTGTGAGGTTGTAATTGATATTGGAATGGATCTTTGGTATGAGTTATGAGGTTATTAAGTATGACTTATAAGGTTCCCCAAGTTGCGAGTTATTAGTTTCACGAGTTAAGAGGTATGAGAGGTATACATGAAGTAATAGGTGAGGTATATGGGGTATGGCGTAGGACATATGACAAAGTGTTTTGTAAGGTATTTATGAGATATAAAGTTATATGTGATAGGAGCTATATGGTATGAGTTAAAATCTATTAGTTATATTATGAGCTAAGAGTGATGAGCTATTAACTATGAGTTATGAGCTATGACGGTTGAGATATGAGGATGGTGGCTAAACTTATGATATTATAAATAACGGTCAAAGTAGGGTTGTTAATTAAGTATTTGTTACTGTTGAAGTGAAGTGTAGGCTTTAGCATGCGAAGGAAGTCGATAGTTATGCCAAAGCTCGCTTGTTTAAGGAATATCAATAGTTAAGGATAAGTATTGATAAATATAGTTGTTCTTGATGGAGTTTTATGAGCTCAAAATCACTATATTTATCTAGTTCAGTCTTTTCTTGGTTAATCTAAGATATTGACATTAATAAGATTTTATTTGGAATAAATCGAGATACATAAATATCTTAGTGATAATTATAATTTGGTGATGGGAGATTCATTATCAATTAAAGTGAAGTTGAGGAGATTGACAAAGGTACTCGACTTAATATAAGTGATTAGGATTGTTTTATCTGAGTGATATCAATACATAATGGTTGACTTTTTAATGCTAAAGTATATATTGCAATGATGTTATAACCAGAGGTTTCTCGGTAAACATCGTGGTTGTTAAGGTGAATTCCTACGATTAAGCTTGATTCTTAATAAGTGTTGTGGGGGTTTAAGGTGAATAACAATGACCAGGATTGCGAGTGGATGCTAAATAATTATGTTGAGCTTATTGTACTTATTCAATAATTACTCGAAGATGTTGATTGGAAAAGATATTAGTTATGAAGTTCTTGTGAGCTAAGGATCAAGCTAAAGATATTAGTAGTTGGAGTATCTATGCAAGCTAAGCATATCTTTCATATGGTGCAAAATGGTTCTTCAAATTGATTAATTCCCATGAAGCTGATTTTGAAATTATAAAGGTGATATTTATGAGAAAGTGTTTCACGGAAAGTAAAGTTTGATATGTGAAATAAGGTGAACGAGTCGCCACATACTATATTGAATATATATATAATGTGAATAAGAATTGTGAGGTGAGGTGTGAACATGCAACCGAGTTAGGGCAGGTAGTCCCTAACTGTTACAGAACCAAGAGGGGCGAAATCCTGGCGGAGAAGGACATGTCCGGTTTAAGTCTTGCAAGCTGAACAATAAAAGGTGGAGTGGCGACTCTCAATAGTTTAGAGATAGCTGATACTGAGTGGCACCCCTCTCCACTCGCGTTCACACCAAGATAACAAATAACAATGAATGTCTCTTCTAAGAAACTTAAATGTTGTGGAAGTAAACTGAGTTTTCATATACTATTACATCGATGTTATCTTTTGTTGTGAACTATTATTTTAATGAAGAGTGGTATGTTGTTGTAAGAGTTATTAAGTAAATGATCTGAATTATGTAAAATTTATGTGAATTGTTGTGATTATATGTGGTGAGTTTAGTACTCAGCGCGTTGCTGATGTGAGTCAAATTTCGTATTGTTATTTTTGTGGCCTGTCACTTGGTAGGTGGTAGAGTCTTGATAGGTTAAAGGTTTTAAACATAGAGGTCTTTGGTTGAGGTTCAAAAGCTATGAAAGGCTAGAGGATATCTTATAATTGTATTGTGTGTGTCAAGGCGAGGACATTCAAATGTAATAGTGATTTATCACACACTAGTTTGTAAAGTTATTTCATTCTATAATAAAAGTTATTTAAGTTTATTAGAGTTGGATTTTGAGTTCTAGACTCTCCGATTTAGTTTGGTGAGTGTGATGGACTGATGGTAACGGTCCAGATTAGCTTAGCTGATAATTTTCCACTGCGCCTAATTTCGAGTAAGTCGGTCGGGAATTCGGGTTGTTACATAAAGCTCAAGACTTGTTTATCTTTTATGTTGGACTACATATTTGGAATGATTGTTGCGTCATCTTCATCAATTTCATCCTCACGTTCCGTGATCATTATTATCGTCTACATTACACCATCTATAGTAAGTGGCTTTCAATATTTTGTCAAAAGAAAAATCTAGGAAGCTATATTTTAGCTAGCTATTACGTGAGACATAATTTAGGGTGGGTTTCACGGGTAGTGTGTGTTTATAAAATGCCCCCTTTAGACTCGTGGGAGAAAAATGTAGCAAACTAAAAGTTGGCCAAATAGCCAAACTCTCGTCGAAAAAATTCTTTCTTTTTCTCATATTTCCACACTTTGCAATACTATACTTTAAAAATGTGTAGCCTTTTCTAATTTTCCTACCTTGAATGCACTTCATTAGAAAGCCAAGATCTCGAGTTATTTTTATTTGCAAGCATTTCGCATGAGTCTAGAACTCCATGTAGTTATTGGAGTAAAGTAGCTCCAAATATGTAGCATTCACAACTTGTAGAGACTTGATATAGAGATATCTAATCAAATTTTTCTATGATTTCACTTTCTTTAGTGGTTTGATTAGTAGCCTAAGGTTTTAATTGCTCATCTTGTTTGTCACAACTTGCTTTGTCGTTGATAGCTAACTTATATTTCAGTTTATAATATAATACATTATAAATTCTCTTCTTAGATTTGTACTTTTTAATCCATGCCACCTAAAAAAGCCCCAAATCAGTTGTATAAATGTCCTCCATCAAATAGCAACGTGTTTGCCTATTATATTATCAAATTAATGGAAAAGGCAAGTTACATACCACATATGTATTGAATTGATAACATGATGTTTTAACTTGCAATGACGAAAAAAAGGAGAGCATCAAAAGGGGTGTTGATTGGGGTGAAATCGAAGCTAAAAATAAGGAACATCGGTTATGTGATTGTACTTAAGAATGCTGAAAACAAATTACAAGCATGGGCTTATGGTCCTTTGCAATCTTCTTTTCCCTATATGTCAAATATTGTTACTGTGCATCACTATTGTATCACTGTTTTGCCAACTCCCCAACATGAATTTACCAATAACACCCTTCAAGTTTTTGGGCAAGCAAAATACTACACCATATATGCTTATATAATTCTGCATAATTCATTTATAGCTTAACCAAAAACTCATATAGTGATAACTTTTTAAGTCACTTTCCATATCTTCCTCCAATTATGGCATTTAATATTTATTAAGCTTTCTTCATGTTCAATTATTTATCTTCTGCTCACATCACTTTATCTACACTATGTTTACTGATTTCAAACATTATAGACTTTATTTATTTCTCTGAAAACGTTTTTGGAAAGTAGTAAAATGATATTATTGCCTTGTTTATCATAAGAACTCAATTCATCAACATTTTCTTAGCATATATTGAAGTCTTATTGCTATTTTCTGAATGTGCATATGTTTTTGTGTGTAATCGTACATCACATTATTTCATTTTGTTATATATGTCAATCCTAAAAATGGAATGTTGTGAAGTACATCATGCTGCTACTCCTTAACTCAAGTTCAGCTTAGCCAATGGAATATTACTAGTTTGTTACTGACTATCAATGCGAAAGAGTTGACTTCATAGCTACTGCCTGATTGATTGAGGTATATATGTGTTGGTTTATTGACAGGCTAAAGTCGTATCACCTATTCAAAGATAAATCCTAAATCCTCTAACAATGATAGTCAAGGGAAGTAGGGTCGAATCCACAGAGAGACAGAGTTTCTAAGTTAATATTCAGCTAAACAACTACTTCAGACAAGATCAGATAAAAATCAGCTGAACTACTATTTAGACTAAAGAAAGCAATATAAAGATGGGAATTAAACAAAAAACTAAAGGTCTAGGGTATTAGTTTGGTCCACCATGCTTATACCAATTAAAAGGATCAAACAACTATCAATACCTAAGTTAAGAGTCGAGAGATTAAAGCACGTGTTAAGCTATGGTTATGTCTTAACGCTCATATTTCAACATATGCCGCCTGTTCACTAACGTAATCAGAATTACTGATGTGTATTAGGGCTCTAAAAGTAAGACGGAAACCACGAGTAATCAATGAAACTGCGCAATAACATCAATCACTCATCAAGTCAAATCACACCATAACCAATCTAATCAAAACCTCGAAACTAATAGCAATTCAAATATGAATCATGGTATAAACATGGTTTCCCTTCCTAAAACCCTAGAAATAAGACTACTCAGACATGATTGAATCAACAATAATAAACCTAATATAAAAACCTAAACCTTGCATCATCAATGAATTAAATAATAAACTAAGAAGAATTAAATAAAAGAATTAAGAGTGAAGAATAATACCAATTGACGGAAAGCAGTAACTTTTATTAAAAATAATCCAAGGTTCAATCACCTTTGAAACTAATCTAAAGTGTTTAATCTAATAAAAGCTCTTCCAAACTAATATTAACTAATGCTAGAAATAAGATGTCTAACAAGTAATGAAGTTAAACTATTTATATTAACCTCCTAAGGCTAAAATAATTCGGAAAAGGGGTTGTCCGTGCTTCAGGCCCGAACGGGTCGAGTCCCGCCCGATCGGGTGAGTAAACTGCAATTCTGCATCAACTTGCAAAGGTTGTATCTCTCAAACTAGAAGTCCGTTTGGGGCGCGTGACCTATCGTTGGAAAGCTCTTGAATTTTAGATTCCAACCCAACTATAATTTCTTGATTATCAATTTTCTATCAATAGTTATGATCAAAATAGTGAACATGTGTAAGTTTTGGCACTTCTTTCAATAACTCTTTACTTCGATCCAACTCAAAATTGTCCCAAACGGATGCATTGTGATCCTTGTGCAAGATACCTTCATCTTCAATGATTAATAGGCTAGATCCTTGATAAGCAAGATCAATTTGTATCAAAATAACCTGAAAATAATCGAAACACACAAACAGGGAGCAGTAGAGCGCAACTTATGTAATTCATGTCATTATGCACCTAAATGCTCTAAAAAGAGTTCTAAATGCAATCTAAATGAATCTAAAAACTATACATAAATGTGATACATCAAACTTCCCCAAGCTAAACCTTTGCTTCTCCTCAAGCAAATAAAACATGAACATGGAATAAATTGCCTCACCCCAAAGATAAAACATTCAAAGCTCAAAACATTTTCAAGACTAAGAATCGTTCAAGGAGGCAAAATTCAAACTAAGCTATTCAAATCCATCCACCACCAATCATCCAAGCAAACCATCAAATTCAACTCATCTACATGGCATACAAATCCTGAAAAGGCGCTCACAAAGGTGTCTCCTCTCAATTTTGTGGCAGGTAAAGAATATGCCCGAACACTCACCAACCCGACCATAAATGTCCATTCCCACTCACACTCTCATGTGTTTAATAAGGTTAAATGACGCTCATCCTAGCCAAGTCGACTCAATTAGCAGACATACTCTTTAACTTTGACAAACTAACTCGAAATCAATCCAATAAACAATACAGACACGAGCTCAAGAGGACTTTATAGGGTTGTAATGGGGCTTAGGCAAGAGGTAGGGGATATTTTTAGGAAATGTGGTGGAAAAACCAAGACTGGGGAGCACAGATCTCTCAAACCAGACCGAACATGGCCGAAACAACTCCCAACATCACCATATAACCATGAAACATAACCCAGCTCTTATAAATCGATGAAAACTCACAACAAACCCAATTTTCAAGCAAAGTAGTACATTTTTCTTTATAAACAACGTGAATGAAGGAACTTTGAACTCTTTTGAACTTTTATTTCTTTTTCTTTCATTTTACAAACTAATCATTCACGCAACTCTAACTTAGCTCTTTCTTTTATTTTTCTCACACTTAAACCACATTAAATATACTGTAATTCCCAAAAACCAAACCAAATCATAAAACCAATCTCATAACTCAACCCAATAAACGCTCCCCCAAACTAGGCTTGGAAAAAGAATCGAAATAAAGGCCATGGGCTCATAATAAGGGTTTTAGTAACACAAAACATCATTAGGCTCAGCAGGTCTAAGGAGGATAAAAGTATATCAAAAATTCACTTTGAGGCTCCAGAATCAGACAAAAGAACGCCTCTATCATATCAAATGCTACAAGTCATCGAATATCAGACAAGTATGAAGTCAAAGTCAAGATCAATCCACTAAAGAGAAACTAACACTCAAAAACAGACTGGATAATCATATGAATCCGATAGGCTTACAAAGAGGCCACACAATCAATTCAGGCATGCAGCACAATGTAGTGTATAATAAACAAAACTCGCTCGAAATCATAGCAATAAAACATCAAATTATAGCCTCAAGATCACAAATACCCAGCTATCCAGAAAATAGAGTCAAATTATTGTCAATAAGAGCACAACAAGGGGCACAGGTAGGCAATCAAACCAGTCATGTGAAACAATTTTTTTTGATTTTTTTTCAGCATTATTCGAAAGCAATAAATCTATTCTAAAAAGCAGTAAAGGAGATGGAGAGTACAAACAGATTTCCTCCCCCAAGCTGAACTTGGCAGTGTCCTCAATGCCAAAAGATGAACAAAAGGACGATGCTAAGAGGAAAATTAACGTTTTGGTGTTCTCTCACTCTCTCTCACTAAAAAGAAAAAGAAAAGAAGAAGGAATAAGGGGAAATTACGGGTTGCCTCCCGCACAACGCTGGTTTATAAAGGTCTCGCACGACCATATTACCGCAAGCATCAGTTAGATGAAGAATAGGATTGTAGGAATAGTACCCCGACATGCTCATACACGACTTTATCTTATCATCACTGGAAGAGTCTAATGCCTTGAGTAACTTATCAAATGCGCCTGCAAATATGTCATTGAGCACTAGATATGGCTTGATGACAAGTGCATCTATCTTCACATAAATAATATTAGAGGAAACAAATGATTTGTGAAGATAAGTAAAATCAAAATAAAAGGGAGAAAAGAAGGACAATGAACAACTTCCCTTTGGTGGCGTAGGCTGTAAGGGCCTCATGGAGAGAATAGGAGCAGCATCAACTGTTGAAAAATATGGGGCATATAGAGTAGGGAGAGAAGGGACAAGATCAAGTCTATATGAAGATGGAATATAGGGACATGGAATGATAGGCTCAACCTTGACGGTTTTACTTACAATTCACCATTCTCAATAATGGGCTCGTCAACACAAGGGTCCTCAACTAAGAGTTCCTCCTCCATCAAAACATTCATCATTACATCCACACTCCCCTCAGCCTAATCATTCTTTTCAATGTCGGGAGTCGGATTATTATCATTCACCTCTAATATGGTATTCTCAACACAATCATCATCATCATCATGTATCATCTGCTGACTATCAAATTGTTGCATAACAAGTGATTGAGCATAATTTGAGATATGTGTGAGGTAACACATCAAGTCTTGATTAGATTTTTCAATTCGTTTACCATAAGACTCAATCATCTGCTTAAGTACACCTAGACTCACTAAAGATTCAGATTGTGAATAATTATGGACTCCATGTGGGTCAGAAGGGGTATAATCTGTTGTATAAGACTCTTTAGAGAAATGATTAAATTCATGGGAATTCATGCACACATTATTTGAATATTGACAATAAGAAGATGCATCAGACACATAACTATTGTAATACCCATTATCAAAATTATATTGCCCTTGTAAATTAGAATACCCATTATTGTAGTCTTGCCCCTGATAATTGGAATATCCATTATTACAGTCATATTGCCCTTGAAAATTGGAATATCCATTATAGTTGTTATATTGCCCCTGATAATTAAGATAACCTTCCCCATACAAATTATAACCAGGTCACTCCATATAAACTCATAAGTAAGGAAGGAAGAAAGAAGGAAAAGATTTACAAAAAAAAAATTAAAATTAAAATAAACAAATATTTACTCAAGAAAAGTAGTCTGAATAATCGAATAAAAACTGAGAAATCTAGACGTCTCCCCGGCAACGGCGCCAAAATTTGACAGGCTAAAGTTGTATCATCTATTCAAAGATAAATCCTAAGTCCTCTAACAATGATAGTCAAGGGAAGTAGGGTCGAATCCACAGAGAGACGGAGTTTCTAAGTTAATATTCAGCTAAACAGCTACTTCAGACAAGATTAGTAAAAATCAGCTGAACTACTATTTAGACTAAAGAAAGCAATATAAAGATGGGAATTAAACAAAGAATTAAAGGTCTAGGGTATTAGTTCGGTCCACCATGCTTATACCAATCAAAAGGATCAAACAATTATCAATACCTAGGTTAAGAGTCGAGAGATTAGAGCACGTGTTAAGCTATGGTTAAGTCTTAACGCCCATAATTCAACATATGCCGCATGTTCACTAACATAATCAGAATTACTGATGTGTATTAGGGCTCTAAAAGTAAGACGGATATGTGCAAATAATTATAAACCACAAGCAATCAATGAAACTGCGCAATAACGTCAATCACTCATCAAGAACAAATCACACCATAACCAATCTAATGAAAACCTAGGAACTAATAGCAATTCAAATATGAATCATGGTATAAACATGGTTTTCCTCCCTAAAACCCTAGAAATAAGACTACTCACACATGATTGAATCAACAATAATAAACCTAATATAAAAACCTGAACTTTGCATCATGAATGAATTAAATAATAAACTAAGCAATTAAGAATTAAATAAAGGAATTAAGAGTGAAGAATAATATCAATTGACGAAAAGCAGTAACTTTTATTAAAAATAATCCAAGGTTCAATCGCCTTTGAAACTAATCTAAAGTGTTTAATCTAATAAAAGCTCTCCCAAACTAATATTAACTAATGCTGGAAATAAGATGTCTAACAAGTAATGAAGTTAAACTATTTATATTAACCTCCTAAAGCTAAAATAATTCAAAAAAGGGGCTGCCCGTGCTTTAGGCCCGATCGGGTCGAGTCCCGCCCGATCGGGTGAGTAAACTGCAATTTTGCATCAACTTGCATTACAAAGGCGGTATCTCTCAAACTAGAAGTTCGTTTAGTGGTTGGAAAGATCATGAAGTTTAGATTCCAACCCAACTAGAATTCCTTGATTATCAATTTTCTATCAATAGTTATGATCAAAATAGTGAACATGTGTCAGTTTTGGCACTTCTTTCACTAACTCTTTGCTTCGATCCAACTCAAAGTTGTCCAAAACGGATGCATTGTGATCCTTGTGCAAGATACCTTCATATTCAATGATTAATAGACTAGATCCTTGATAAGCATGATCAATGTATCAAAATAACTGAAAATCATCGAAACACACAAACAGGGAGTAGTAGAGCGCAACTTGTGTAATTCATGTCATTATGCACCTAAATGCTCTAAAAAGATTAGAAATCCAATAGAGTATCCTCGTCATTACAGAGGACTCTTATACATAAAGTAGGTTGCAATCATTATAACACACTCTTATCCATACTCATTTGCTAAAATTATTTTACCTTAATGTGCTTGAGTTAATTATTGTTCTTACCCCCTTTTTCTTTGGGTTAAATGAATGAGTAGTATGCTGCATTGTGATATCAGACACGAGTTGAGTAGTTTGCTATGTTGTTGTATTAATTTTAATCTATTGTATTTCGAGCAGTTTTTCATATTTCCACTCTCCAATCGGCTACAATTTTATTATGGTCTGATCTATCTCAAGCATGTAGTCTGCTCTAATTTTAGTCTGCTCTATTTCAAGCAGTTTGCTATAAATTCCCTAAATTTTAGTCTAGCCCCATATATATCACTAAATTTTAGTCTAGCATGGCGTGTATCACTAAATTTCCTATGAACACCTAACGTTGCAAGTCTCTACCTTACGCGTCGAATTTCATAAGTTTCATAATAGTTTCTCTACTCTCAATAACATGATCCGGAGGACTTACCAGAAGAGGTGCGTGAATTGAAAACTAAAGAAGTGTTGCTACAGGTTGGTCCGACTATTGTACGATCAATAAGTCAAATGCTGAAGTAGACAATCTTTTCCGTCGTCCTCAAATAGGAGTATGAGACCGCAATATCCTTTTGGTAACGAAACAGACATAACCCCTAAAGAAAACTACACATTGTATTTACATCCCTTAAAAAACATAAGGTTTTGCATCTTCTTCAACCATGTGTTTCATAAAGGACTGTAGAAAAAAAAACTATGCATGCTTAATTTCATGTATGTGTATAGTCGTACATTAAGGTCTATTGTACGCCATCTTTTGAGCATCGGCTACTTGTGGACATTACGATTGTCATGACATTTCAGTGATGTTACCCGCATTGTACACATAGGCTTGATGATTATGTATTTTGGAAGGTATATATGTGTTCAGATACTTTCGGTTTTTTAATGTAACCTTAGATACTACTATAGCTTTATCATAATTTATGTTGCTTCAATATATTTTTAGATACATTCCTGCCCACAATATTTGTTATCTTCAGCAAAGACTATTTATACAACCTATATTTGATTTTCAGTAACTAATAGTTGATTTTCAGTAAAATGACACATAAGGGCATGAACTATATTCTATTACTTAAGAGTGATGTTTTCTTATTGCTTATTATTTGAAGAACCTTTAATTGATTCAACACATTATTCTTATTTTCATAAGACCATTTAATTAAATATATATACATATATTGTTTACTCCATATAAGCATACATACATATATTTTTATTTATCAAAAACGTTAAAATCAATCATTAATAATACAAAGGAAATTTTGCCAATTTACACAAGATCATTCAATTAAATATAATAAATAAATACGAAAAAGGGTTTGAATTAATTATTAGTAATACTCCACTCTAGAAGGAAATTTTGCTAATTTTCATCTCAATATCTCAATAATCAATCAACAACCCCATTCTAGAATCTTATACGATTTTACCCATGCCTTTCCTTTTTTGTTTCCCTTCATCTTCAAAAACTAGTTTAATCTTTCATTTTCCCTCAATCCCCACTTTTTTCTTTTCCTTTTTCTTTCTCTTTCTACTTGGTTCTCCCTTCATTGTTTGGCTCTCATTTCCTCAAATCTTTTTTTACTTCGTAACTTTGTTTTTTTTTGTTTTTTTGTGAGACTTCTTGCAATTAGAAATTTTAGATCAAAATATTAACCCCCTCTTTGTTTCTCTGGAACCATCGATATTGTTCAATCTTCAACCAAACCTTAGTGTTCTTGTTTTTTTCTTCTTCTTTTGTTTCCCTTCTCAGACATGTTCTCTTCGACATAAAATCTCTGAACTGAACTGAACTGAACTGAATGAAACTGAACTCTAACGAAATGAATAGTGATATGTAAGAGTAAAAGTATTGTCCAGAGCTGAACTAAACTAAACTGAATTGAACTGAACTGAATTAAACTGAACTGAAATGAACTAAATTGAACTGAACTGAAAATAAGTTGGGGAGAACAGGACCCTCACTCTTTAATTTCATTGGGGAATTTTCTTTGAGATGGTGAATATATCTTCTGCATTTTTGTTTAGTTTCCTCGGGTGATTTACTATGGATTTTATATAGTTGGCTTTGTGTTAAAAGCCAAAGTTAACACCATTTTCAGTTGTTGTTGTGTAATAGTGAAGGGCATAATGGTCTTTTGCACCTAATGCTTTGCAAAACTCTGAGGAAAAAGCTCCAATATGCAGCATTTTCTATTTGAGAGTTTTGATCCTAAAACTCTGTTTAAATCGTCTTGTTACAAATCACCCCTAATCGAGTTTTGACTATTCAAAAACTCTAATTGGGTCCAAAACTCTAAAAACACCCCAAACCTCGCTTTACCAAACAGGGCCTTATACTTTTAGCAAAATTTTCGTTGGTAAATATTGTCTTGATTGCTTCCTTAATATCCAACACTTCGGTTGGAACTCGGAACTAATCCCAGTATCTTCGCCTTTGCTTACTAGTTATTGCACGTGTATTTTGAATCGATCTCCCTTCTCCTTAGAACGTGCGTCTAGCTTCCATATCAGAGTACCAATCACTTTGGGGTTACCTCTTGACTTAGTTCTTTGGGAATCATCATTGACTTGACTCCCTCTTAAGATGCATATTCCCTCCACTAGATGGTACTCCGAGCTGTATGAAATAAACTAGGTACAACCTGTGAACCTGCGTAGTTAGCTTAAGAAAATTTAGGAAATAGTTGCCCCTAACTTGGGCTTTACACTTGTGCTAGCTAGGAAAAGCGGAAGTTACCTACTAGCTTACCATATGAACTAATCATAAAGTCTATAAAAATATTGTTCCAAGATAGCTTGTAGCTAATACTCTTTTTGCCATGTGTTGATGCCTCGTGAGATAGATTAGAAAGGACATTATTTCAAGGGATGAAATCTTAATTTAAAAGATAAAATTCTTCTAGAGATAAACTTTCCAACAGATATCAGTTCAAGAAAAGATAAAAAAATTACACGAAAGATATAATATAGGCTGAAATTTAACCTGTTATGGTAAGATTGAGATGTTGTAATCATTCCTCTTCCTATTGAGTGTATTTAATGAGTAAGTTTCTCTTGAGTCAAATCACTTCTGTAAAAATTTAAAATTTAATTCTCTTATTTTCTCTCATCAGAGCACATGTAATCTTTTTTTCTCTCTTTTTCTTGATTTCTTGCATGCCCCGAGTAAAATAATTCGCAAGAAAATGATCCAGTCTCTCTTACCTACTTCTTATGGGAAAATCAAAAGAAGACGTTTTTGCAACCATCACATTAAGGAACTTCAAAAAACTAAGGCTTTTAGGTGGTTTTCTGGATGATCTTGATTTTGTCCTTCCTACCCTTGAGAGAAGACCTGAATTGTGCCCTAATTATTTAGTTTGCCTCTTTAAATACCCCTTCTTGATGGGTCAACTTCCACTTTTCCCCCTTAACCAAATCTTTAATGGAGGTCTTTAGTATATCGCCTGGGCAATTGATGCCCGTTGTGTGGAGAATATGGCATACAATAGAGTTAGTCTTTGCTTCTTGGGATCCTCCTTTCTCTTTGGTTGACTTAATGACAGCTTACAACATCAAGAAATCAGTCTTAGGAAAAATAACTCTTAGAGCCAAGTCCTAATTTTCTGCCTTAGTAGGAGGTGTGACTTATTCATCGAGGGAGTGGAAATCTAGGTACTTGTTCATTGTCAAATCTTCCCTGGGTGAAGCTAGCGAGTTTCTCCAAAAATGTTTGGACCGTTGGAGGTATATTTTTTGTCTTTTTTGAAATTAAAGCAGTAGTAAGATTAATTGTACTCTTACCTGTGTGTTTTTGTCGTGCAAACGGATCTCGTTGAAGCTACCACCATTTCAGAACAAAGGGTGAGAGAGTTCTTAAACCTTTATAGTGGTTTGTGTACCTTTATTCCTCTGCCTTCACCGACTCCAGCTATTTTTGTTTCACCAACAACTTCCTCAACTACTTCAACCATGTCTTCACATACCATTATTTTTTGTTTATTCTATATCTTTAGTTGAGACATGCACCTGCTTCTTTCCTACCTATGCCAAATTCTCCATTCATAGCTAAGGATATGGCTATGTCTGAACAGGATGTCATGACTAGGTTGAAACGCAACAGGCGAGTTGACTCCTCAACTTCCTTCAAGCGTGCTGTTGAGTTGGCAGCAGGTCTTGCCCCCAAGGTTCCTCGTGCACAATCTCACAAATAGGAGGTGGCCTTAGCAGGAAGTTCAATCAATCTGAGTCTCCCTTCCGAATTCCGTTCCGAAGCAAGCATGGACAATGGGACTTGGCCCCTTGCTGAAAATAAGGCTATTGTTCCTTGTAGCGTACAAATCTCTGAACGTGCAGGAAGCTGAGGCGGTGTTAAACCATGGAATTCAACTTCAGCTACCGGTGAGTTATAGGATACATTAGTGGTACATTGTTTCATTTCATACTTAACCTATACCTCTTGTTTTCTAGGGTTTTCAAACTCTTGGCAGATATGTCTAGCCTTAGATATTTCTCCTCCTTGAATCCTATGGTGGAGAAGTTATAAAAGGAGGCTAGAGAGGCGAAGGTGGACCTAGAAATGGAAAAGAAACTAAGGCAAAGTGCTGAGGACAGGCTGAAGCAAGAGGTTGAACGACACGAGAAAGAGGAAGAATTTTAGAAGCTGAAGATTGCACTTTGGGAGAAGGAAAAAGAATTGTTGAAGTTAGAGGCTAGGCGTTTGAAGGAGGGGATGGATTGTCTAACAAAAAAGGTCACATGTTTTAAGGAGCTATCTTTGGACATTAAGGTTGAAATGATGGTGGTGAAGACATCAAATCTAGCTTGGCTAGTTGTTTTTAGGAAGCTGGAGGGAACCAACCTCCACAAGTACATAGACCGCTACTTGCAGGTTGTAGGTTCTATGTTTTCTCTTAAGAAAGAAGCCATTGGTGAAAAGCCAGCATATCTCAATGCTTCCACAACTGATTTTCCAACCTAGGACATTGCAGATCACCACCCTAAATCCGCTGAAGTTGCAGATGCTTCTAGGCCTGATGTTATTGCTAGTATCCCTAATCAGGAAGTAGCTGGAGTTGAAGCTACTCAATGATATTGAGCCAGTCGTTTAAATACAGTCTTTTGTCTTGTATATTTTTGGAATAATGATTTCGCTATTTTCTTTACCACTACTCATGGAGGTAGTTTGAACTTGGTTTTTCTTTAATGCTTTATGGATTGGTTTGCAATTATTCGCTGCAGTTTGCTTATACTTAGTTGTACAACTTTAGATGCAAAACATTCAAGTGTCTATGTACAATCTTACCATGTTGTGAAACTAGGCGATAGACCCCTTTTCCTTCCACATATTTAATTTGATAGGGGCCTTCTCAGCTAATACCTAATTTACCCATTAAAGTTTTTATGAATTATTTTAAAATTTTGTACAGATAATTCTTGTACTGATAATGGTGTAAGTTGTAATATTTAAAGCTTTATGAGTTGCTTTTAAAATTTTGTTAAGATAATGTTTAACCTTTGGCCGTGTGAATCTATAAAATAGCACGAATAATTTGTTGGTTTCATATTTTGACGATGACAAATAATGGATTTATTAGTAGACACTTTTATTAGTTTACCTAGGGTTTATTTCATAGTTTTAGACTTAGTATTTTCGTAGGTTTGTTTTATATAATTCGTGTTGTTTTTGTTAGTCAAATACTTAGGAATAATTGGTTTTAACTTATGGAGAAATGGTTATGAGTTTAACCTAATTAAGTTATTGAATCTAATTATTCTATGTACTTGATTTATATTTCACTCGATTTGTATATGGTTTGCCTTGAGATAATCCTAATGTCATGGAACTTTAATTTGAGTAAAATTAATTTTCATGATATTAGTTGTGTTAGTTTGTTAGCATTGTGCAGATTTTGATGAAGTGGATAAATTTAGAGTTTAAAGTTTCTGTAATCAAGAGTGAAAGAGAGAAAAAGAAAGAGAAGACTTTGAGTGAAGTCAAGTGAGAAAGTCACGAGTTCAGGGGGAACAAGGTGACTGGGGACAGGGTCAAGTTATTAGAGGAGCTGAGTGAGAAGAGTTTATAATAGGTTGTAATTTCTATTATAAAGAAAAGGGCAGGGTTTCTTCCTAGAGAATTAAGGAAGTAATTCTTGTTAAAAATCTTTGTGTGTTCCTAGTTGTCTCTTTCTTTCTTTATTTAGCATTTAGTTATTTATTTCCGCAAAAAGTTTTGAAATTCCCTCAACTACAATTCACCCCCCCCTCTTGTAGTTGATCTAGTGTTCATACTAGGCCAATAAATTTATTAGATTAAAAAATACAATTAAAACTAGAAATTAAGGAGGACCATGGACCAGCTAGACCCATCGGGTCTGGGTCTCGAAAAAATTAATGGGTCTAGGTGGACTTGATCAAAACCCGATCCATCGCCATCTCTACTCAAACTCCTATTCCACCTACCAAACGCCTCAGGGGAGGTAGGTACTACATATTAGAGGCGGTAATTTGGCAAGAAAATGACACTTTGCACTTAATGAAAAGAAAAGCGACGGGGAGATAGTAAAAAATATGCATTATAAGTAAAAATAATCATTTAATCCCAACTTATTCCCAACCTATACCAAACGAAGAATATGCATTATTGAACCCTTATCCCACTCACCAATTCTCACTCCTATCTCACGCTCTAATCCCTAAACTACCATTTTCGCATAGAAAACGCCCCGCTAGAGTAAGGCCATGTTCTTCCGTACTAGATTAATTGCAACTAATTTTTGTTCGGTTAAGTTCAATTTCATTAATTTCAGTTCAGTTCATCTCTGGAATTTCAGTTCAGTTCAACTCCATTAATCTCGGTTCAATTCAATTCATCTAAGAAAGTTCAGTTCAATTCAATTCAGTTCATCTCATTCAGCTCAAAAGAACATAGTCTAAGACTCCAATTCAGCTTTTAAAGTTATAAACATCATTTAAGTTGACTACTATGTGATTATTTTAAGTTGGAAATCAAAATGGTTGTATACAGTTATACGAGACTTCTATTAGGCCATGTCCATTTCACCTTAAAATAATAATATTCATTGAAATAAGTTAAGTTAAAAAAAATAAGTTCAGTTCAGTAAAAATTATTTTGAGTTCAGTAAAAATCAGTAGTGCAAAGAAGAAAAAACAACATGAATCAGTAAAAATAACTTCAGTTCAGTAAAGATAAGTGGTTGTTTGGTATGCAGGAAGAAACACAGGTAATGGAAATTCCCATGAATTTCTAAAGTGGTCAGTTGTTTGGTTAGCAGGAAGTAACAAAAATGGTGGAACTCAAAATTCCTGGGAGTTTGTAATTCCCACAAAACGTGGGTTTTATTCACCCACTCCCACCTTGATCATTCAAAATTCCTGTGAATTTCAAATTTCTTGATGTCAACCAAATAATTTTAACAAATTCCTAGGAATTACATGAGGAAATTAACTTCCCATGTATTGTAACTTACCACAAGAATTAAATTTATATATACCAAACAACCACTAAGTTCAGTTAAGTAGAATTAACTTCAGTTCAATCTATATCTATACTCTTTTAAAAGCAAGGAGTTCCTATTACTATAGCTTATGAATAGTAAATGGACCATTTTGCCCTTACACTTTCCCACTATTTCCTTTGCTGCCCTTCCTCTTGACTTTGTCATCCTCCTCCGTCCTCTGCTCTCACCCCGTAAACCCGCCATAACCGCAGTCCACCACTACTCATCCTCCTCCTCCTGGTTTTCAACCATCTTTCTCCTTGTCTTATGGTTCGTTCTCATTTTTTGTCAATTGTTTTCTTCGATCTACTCTCTAGGGCTAATGCTGTTGGTACGTCTTCTCTCCAGTTTTTTGTTGGCTTTTAGCTCAATCTCTGCCATTCAATTTTATCTCTACCTCATTCCACCTTGCTCAATTTCTATTCTATCTATCTTGCCATGAAACTTCCTTCTGCTTTCTTCCTCCTCTTCTTCTTCATACTTTTGATGGTAAGCTCTTCATATAAAATCTCCATTTTAGTTAACGGTTTTTTCGCCATTCGAGGTTTAGCTTTCAAAAGAGCATAGATATATTTATTCATAATTATGATAATATTCATAATTATGATAATAATCAAAAGAATGATAATCTGATTAATTTGTTTTGGTGGTTTTTTTCATCTATATGAGCAATTTGCCAATGAAACTGATGCAAGACAACTAGACAAGTTCCTGAAGTTTACGGGAAGGCGATAATGAATGATCAACCAATGAAGAAGTAATAATTGTTGGAGTTTGTTCATAAGTGTTGTGAGAAAAACTCTTAATTGCTTCAAAAGAATGTGAAAGGTTTGTAGTCCAAAATAATAAGAGTAAAAGATAAGTAATGAATTTATTAATATTAGTCTTCCTACTACCTTTTGAGTTGGTGACTTGAGAAGCTTTGGTTTCCATTTCCTATTCGTGGGTTGTTTCCACCTTCCAACTACTCCCATTCCACTTCCCCAAAAATAGCCATGACTGTTTCCACTTCTTCTTCCCAATCCCTATATATACATGGGCTCTGGTATTGTTTTGGGACACAGAAAAATTCCTCCTACTCTCTTTTACAATCTCTATTACTGGGCAATATTAAGAGCGTTCTCAAACTGTCTCTCTGTACTTCACCGACGAGTCAGTGTCGTGTTAACCCTGGAGGTTGGTTTGCCACGAGTCCGTGTGTTCTTAGCGGGGCAATTTCAACTTTAGGGCAGTGATAATATCATGCCACGACAATTCTTCAGATAAGTTTATTATTTTACCAGTCATAATTCCTACAATCTAAAGTTGAAATTATTTTATATCGTAATTTTCTTAGCGAATTAATGGCTGGAAAATTCGAGCACTCCCGATGATTTCTTTGTGAGAATTGCGAGCATTTTCTGGTTTGTTGATTTCCGAATTTTGCGAGTATTCTCTTTCTTTATATTTGTTGTATCACTGATGTGCGAGCAATTCCTTTATACCAAGTTGCTGTTTTTTTTGGATCTGTTCATTGTATTTATGAATGAGTTTTTAAGATTAGTTTGCTCGTGTCTTAGATCCAATTGCTGATTTATGGTTGAAAAGGTGATTTTCATCTTATTCGTTTATTAGTGAGTGTTGCCGTGTTGGTGCTCTATCAATAGGTTTTGTTTAAGCTGTTTGCTAAGCAACTTTTATCAATCCAACATTGAAGTTCATTTTGATTAGTTGAAAGTCAACTCAAATTTGAGTATTACTTTTCTTTGAGTTTGTTAGTTTTGGAGAGTACTTGCATTTCATTAGGATATATTTTTGGGCTGTAAATTCAAATCCAATTAGTATAATTGGTATTTGAGACTACTCTTTTAATGTTCTATGATTGGGATATTTTGGATCTGTTGTTTTCATCGTTGTGAAAAATCATCTGCTAAACCTATGATTTGGGTGAAAACTATCATATCTTCTATGATTTGATTTTCTACGTGCTTTGATTTCAATATGCTAGGGTTTTGTAAACCCTAATTTGAATAGGCTGGTTGGATGGTATGATTTTCGTAGGTTTAATGACAAATTTATTTATGCGAAAGGTTTTGACGAAATCTGCGAAAATCTGCGGAAACTTAAATGTCTCAGATTTTCGTTTTTAAGTAGTGTTTTTTGGGTGGAAATAACGTTTTGAGAAAGACTCAATACATTGTAGTGATCACTGCCCTGTCGAGTCCAAATTCGATTGGGAAATGTGTTTTTCGAGCAGTTTTAGTTTTCCAAGTCATAATTTAATTTGGATTTGATTCGAAAAACCTTTATCAAGACTATTATTTTAAGACTATCATTGGTATGTTGTGTGGGAATAATTTTCTTGATTGCACCCCAAGTGTTCGATGAAATGCCTCAAAGGGCAAAGGTTGAAAAGAGAGCGGTCAAACGCATATGGAATGCTATCGAGACTTCAATGTGCTTAGGGAAATTTACTGATCATCCTATATGCTATTAAACTCTAAACTTGCATAATATGTTTATTGAATGCTCAATGCATGTTTTCATTTACATATTTATCATTGTATTATATTGCAATGTGGGGGTAAGTTAGAGTTTGAAACAAATAGGAATGTTGTTTGGGCTCTCTTTTGAGACTGTTGGAGAACGAAACTTCCATGTGTTTACTTTGTTTTCTGTGTGGACTTTATTTGCTTATACAAAGTATGATTATTTATTCTGCTAAGTGTGTTGTGTGGGGTCCATTGCTAAATCTCTTGATTGATTAGGATTTGTAGTACTCTATTATGCAAAGTGTCTTGAGTTGATTACCTTCCTCCTCAGCCTAGGGAGCAATGGATTTGTAGAGCATGGATTAAAAGCTAAGTTTGAGAAACCCATTGGTTTGATTTTAGAGGAAATAAGTGTTTTCCTAAGTATGTTTTCTAAACTTGATGGTTTTGTGTTGTTCTTAACATGTATTGCTTATGCACTTAGCTTGTTAGCTTACCATATATAAAGCACAATGTTGTGGATTTGTTTTAGAAACGTTTTTCTAAATGACGATGTAACTGAGTTACAAGTCTAATATGCTAGTAATATGTTCCTGACTTGATGTTGTCTTGCAGTAAGAAAGTTTATGATACAAAGCAGTTTTAGTCAATGTACTTTCTATGAGTATTGGTGCGTTGGTTTGAATTGCAACGCAAGAGGGGATTGCAAAGTCAACTATGAATTATGATTCAAATAGTTGAATTAGTCAAGTCAAAAACTTGCTTTTGAAAGTTTTTTGCCCATTGTGGGGGTAATTTGATGGCATTGGCCACTTCTTAACGGTCTATATTGTGTTTGTTAAGTTTCATGTCTCTTTGCAGGTATGTTTTGTGTAGCACTCACCATGCATTAAGAGGTTGAGTTGTTTGTCCATGATGTAACTATAGCCTATGTGGTGGTTCTTTAATTGGACTTGATGGATTCATCACTTGTATATGAGATTGGGCAATGAGTGTCCTCAATCTGTCTATACTCCATTGAGATGGGATAGTCCTATATGAGAAATCATAGATAAATTGTGTTTATACATTGTGATATCACATGAGTATGTAAAATCTGAGAGGGATATTGTAGATCCTCTCACGAAAGGCCTTTGTAGAAAAATGGTGCTAGAGTTAGCACAAGGAATGGGTTTAAAGCCTATTGTGGAGTGAATTATGATGGATACCCTTCTTAGAAATTTTCTAAGTTCAAGGGTCAAACTAAGTCATAAAAGAACTCAAGTAGTAGATACTACTACCATTCCTATATTAATAAAAGTGATGTAGTATTTGTTTTTACTGTAAAATGTGTGAGGATGAGCAAAATGCTCTTAATAAGTTCATAGCCTTGATAAGGTGGTTTGAAGCAGTACAAACTTGATGAATTTACCTATGTGAATGTGGGGGTTACGCCCAATCCCCTATGAGATCTCTAAGGCTTAGGATCTCTAGAGCATTCATGAAAATCCAGGCATTGTGGGGCACTTATATATATATCGCGAGAACGTTTCTTATTTTGAAAAAGGTTTAGTGCGCAAGTATTGATTATGAACTCCGTAGCAGGTTCAAAGAGAAATCTACCTAATACGACAATATGACATATTTTTATGTGCTGGGTATCAATTCAAGTCTCTAAGACATTGATGCTTACAAAACTGAGTATCTATTGCCCATATCATCATCTTCCAACCCTGTTTCTTTCTATTCTCTTCTTTTGAATCATGTGGGGGATTGTTGGAGTTTGTTCATAAGTGTTGTGAGAAAAACTCTTAATTGCTTCAAAAGAATGTGAAAGAATAAGAAGAGTAAAAGATAAGTAATGGATTTATTAATATTAGTCTTTCTACTACATTTTGAGTTGGTGACTTGAGAAGCTTTGGTTTCCATTTCCTATTAGTGGGTTGTTTCCACCTTCCCACTACTCCCATTCCACTTCCCCAAAAATAGCCATGACTGTTTCCACTTCTTCTTCCCAATCCCTATATATACATGGGCTCTGGTATTGTTTTGGAACACAGAAAAATTCCTCCTACTCTCTTTTACAATCTCTATTACTGGGCAATATTAAGAGCGTTCTCAAACTGTCTCTCTGTACTTCACCGGCGAGTCAGTGTCGTGTTAACCCTCGAGGTTGGTTTGCCACGAGTCCGTGTGTTCGTAGCGGGGCAATTTCAACTTTAGGGCAGTGATAATATCACGCCACGACAATTCTTCAGATAAGTTTATAATTTTACCAGTCATAATTCCTACAATAATGGCATAATTCATCAAGAAATTTCAAACCCATCTGAGAAAATATCATTTTGGAGCCTTTTTTAAAGAGATTTCGGTGTCAATTCTAATTCGAGATTTTATCATCTTCATCAAGAAAACAATCATCTTCCTCCTTCAACCAAAGCTTGGAGCTCAAACCCAAATTTTTTTATGAGTTTATCAACTGATATTAGCAATAATACAAAAGAAGCAGGAAGGCCCCAATTCAGTAGAAACTAATTTTATTATGAATAGTATTAATAATGTAGAATTAAGCTATTGTTAGCAAAAAGGGATTAGCAAAGTTGATATAATGTAAGAAGGTACTATTAGAAGCTTAGTTATTGGAGTAGTATGTGTTTACTGTATGTAATGAGGAATTTTATTGGCTCCCTTTGAATTTATTGTGAAGATAATTGGCTTGATAAGTTTCAATATTTCAGGGTATAAATTACATCAATTATGTTTTTCAACAATACTTACATTACTCTGGTGGCTATATTCGAACATTGATTTAAAAACTTGAAATAACAAATTCCCTCAACTAACAAGCATCTAAATAGACATAATGACCAAAGTATAGGAGGTAGGAACGACTGCGCACCATCCACTTTTTGATGCAAGTTGGCCCAACCATTGTGCTTTCTAAGAACAACGTCTTTTAGTGGTGCTATAAAACAGTTTCGGTGGAAAATGATGATTTACCTGAAGGCAATTTGGAGGCCTTACATGAAGTCTTTTCGGTTAATAGTTGCTACACCAATTGATGTATATAATAAGTTACTTTGATATTTGATTTTTTATGCAGGTTCTTAGTCTTTGTGCAGAGAGATACTTATGTTGTATGAATTAGATGACTTTTAAATGAATGTACGATACTTATATGTCCCTAGCAAATACCTCCTCTAAAAAAGCAAATACCTCTTTGTTTTTGCTACAAAAATTTAACTAACATGATTACCGTTTCGAAATAGTTTATTGTAGCATGCCGCGGTAAACAATACATCAATAGTTGCACAATACAAGAAGAAATAGTTTCAACAAAGATATTCTTTAGACATAATTATCAATTAAATAGATTCTAATTTTATTATAGTCTATAATACCTTGGGGTACCGCGTGCGTAGCGTCGTAGCGAGCGGTGCAACAACTAGTAGAAATAAAAATAAGTTCATTTCCGTAAAAGATAAAAGTCAACTGAACACGGCCTTAGCTAGATAATTTTTTGATGACATACACGTGCCTCGCACGAGCGGGGCTCAGTGTAAAACTAAACTGTAACAACTAACCCTTACCACGAAGTTGAATTGACAAAACCCTAACCCCCCTTCTCTCTTAAACTCTTTAGCCCCTTCTTTCTTCTTCTTCCTCCCGCTGCACTCTTACTCTTTTTTCCTAAGAAGATGCCGAAATCCAAGAGAAATCGTGCAGGTATTCTCTTTCTCTTCCTTGCTTCTACTTTTTATAAAATTTCTTGTGTATTATGTAGATATCTTTCTGTATTGCTAAATTCTGAACAAAATGTATTCCTTACTCTTCCCCCACCTACATTTTTTTTTTCTGCAACTGTTAGTTCTAGTGCTATACTGCTTCCATCTGTAATGGGTTCAATAAGAAATCACTCACATGTTAATCATACTTACATAATTTTACTATTATGGTTGATTTTAGTTTTTTTTTTTCATATTTGGATTTTAGGTGTGTAATATTTGAATTAGTCTGAAACTCTGAAATGGGTTGTTTTAAAATCTTATAAAAATGAAGTAAAGGAAAAAAACTTTTTCGAATTCGAAACGAGGATACAGAGCTAATGATGGGTTTTGGTTAATTATGAATGAAAACAAAAATGCAGTTACCTTATCAAAGACAAAGAAGAAGGGAAGAGAGCATAAGGAGGCAATTGTCACTACAATAAGGGAAGCTGCTGAAAAATACCATTCTGTTTACGTCTTTGCTTTCGAGAACATGAGGAATCTTAAGTTTAAAGAGTTCAGAGATTCTCTCAAGTCTAACGGCAGGTGATCATTCTTCTGCACGGCCTTTTTACGTTGCTGCGTAATTACTGTTGCTTAGGTTTGCTGTTTGTTCTATTTTTCTTGCACAATGAATGTTGGTTACATGTAATGTTACTTTTGTATCAATCAGTGTCTAAGTAAGTGGAAAGGTGTTGTTCAGACATTAGTGTAGAAACTCTGACAGCTCATTTTGGGCCAAAACCATGGAAATTTTTATTAGATAATCTAGTCAGACACTATCCGTGTGCAACATGAGTATTTGAGTGTCGGTAATATAGATTGTGGTTGTGCGGTTAGTGAGATAACAATGTTTAGCTGGGTTTCTAACAAACAAGAAGCATAGGAACTGGGAATTTACTAGTAGCTATGCTCATTGATTGTTCCATATGTGTCCATGAAGATTGAGTTCTGTTGTTTGCAATTTCAGATTCTTTCTGGGATCAAACAAAGTCATGCAGATTGCTTTAGGTCGGTCTGTTGCTGATGAGATCAAACCAGGTCTTTACAAAATTTCAAAGGTAATCAAATGATCCGATTTCTTCCCATTCTATCTACTTTCTTGGTTATTTTATGATCTTCCTTCATTTCTTCTTTGTTTGCTTCCCGTTTTGCAGTTCCTGCGTGGAGAGACAGGTCTTTTCTTTACAGATATGTCAGAGGAAGAGGTCAAAAAGTATGCAAAGATATCTCTTAGCATTTTTCTATAGCTTGTGTATTTCTTTCACTTTTCATGTATCAATTGGACACGGAATAGTGGATACGCTGTGATTCTCCCTCTGTTGGGGATAGTTCAACGGCTTTCTGAAGTGTGGCTAAATGGGATATCTTTGCTATAAATTTTGCCTTGCATTTTCGATCCTTGTAGAATCTGACATGAGTAGTTGGAATTAAAAGGTTTCTGTAACAATGCTCTGATCTCTGCTATCTTTGGGTTTTTTTTTGCAGAGTATTTGAGGAGTTTGAAGTTTATGATTTCGCAAGGACGGGATGCAACGCCACTGAGAAGGTTGGTTTGTGTTCTGTATACACATTCCTCTGTCTTTAGTTTATTCTGCCACGCTGGTGGGTCATGCATATGCAACTTTTGGTATCCTCCATTTCTCTTCTATTGGCACGGGGAAATGGGGAAGGTTGTGCATGCTAAAAGTCTTCTATGTACAATGACTTCTTTTACTGTGACTGAAATCTCAAATAATATGTACATAAGTTGGAACTCGCTGCAAGAACTCGCATCCAGGGTTCGGTACCTTTGTTTGTCTGTTAAAAGCAGGTAAGTAATGTAAAAATGGTGAATGTTGCAGGTGGAGCTTAAGGAAGGACCTCTGACTGAGTTCAGCCATGAGATGGAGCCCTTCCTACGCAAGCAAGGGTTGCCTGTTCGGTTAAACAAAGGTCTGCTTACTTCCATTGATTAGGATCTTTTTGCTACACCCCAAAAGAATTTCCATGGATGGAGAAAAAAATATGTATCATTGATTGGGTTTCTTTAATGGCAGGTGTGGTGGAGCTTATTTCGGACTTTGTCGTTTGTGAAGAAGGGAACCCTTTGTCGCCTGAATCAGCTCGTATCCTGGTTAGTGTCATCTACTGTTCCAGCTCTACATTGTTCTCACTACATCTTTGTCTGTCTCCCTGCAATGTTTACTGAGAAACTACTGTTAGATGTATTGACCTGAATCTCAGTCTGGATTTGATATGTGCATTAGAAAGACTCAGATGACTAGTTTTATGTGAAAGAAAAACTTGCTAATAGCTATCCCCGGTATTCTAGTGAACTTAAGTATATCAAAGGGATGGAGCAGGTTAAGATCACATGTTCCAATTTCTTTGTATCTTGTGTCCCACTTTTATAATGTGGACGCATCGCCGGATTTGTTTTAAGCTGTTTATGCTCAGTTTGGTTGTTTGGGATCATTTCCAATGGTTAATGGTAATCCAGTTGTAGATTAGCTTTACTTTGTTATGTTCTTGACAAAAAAAATTTCAGAGAAGGAAAGATTGAAAATCTAGGAGAAAGGATGAATAGGAGAAGAAAGGATTTTCCTTTCTTTAAAAGGAAAACCTTTTCCATCTTTTAGGGAATTGTTTTCCTCACTTTGGGTAGAAACTATTTCCACCTTTTACATAACAAACTGTCATATTTTACTGAGATTGTTTACTGGCAAGTCGCAACCAAACATTCTCGTTATTAGTGAATGTTGATGCGGTACAATCGTAATTACTGAGACATAAGAAGGGACACAAAGATATAGAATCTTTACAAATTACAAGGGTCGAGGGTATCTGGATGCCAAGGAAAAAAAAAGGTTAATTATTCATCTTATGGTACTTTTTGGTTAGTGTTTCAGCATGACAATTCTTAATTTCTTGCCTTGTTTCTCACTTCCCGCCACTGAAACCTATTTATTTTTGCAGCGCCTACTTGGGGTGAAGATGGCTCTTTTCAAGCTTCATCTGGTCTGCGGTTTGAGAGGTGATGATTTTGAGTTGTATAGGGAAGGGTTGGAATTATCAGACATAGAGTCTTCTTAAAATGATAGGTTTTCTGTTGCGTGAGTGGCGACTGGCGACTGCTCTTTTTGGTAGATGAAACTAGGCAGGCTAGAGGGGTTCCCTTGGTGTTTTTGTACCTCATATGATCAGTTTTGCCAATTATTGGGGAGTAGCCTGAGCCTAATATGGTGATCATTTTGAATTTTTGGTAGATGTTTATTACAAAAAAAATGCTGTACTATGTAGTGATGGATGAAAAATATTGATACAAGTTGTTGCAAATTCAAGTTTAACCATCTGTTTTGTTTAGATTATACTACCCCAATTTCACAAAGATTGTTACCCTTGTTTGCACGCATGACAATGTAAAACTTTGAGCATTAATATATGTGAAACTACTGGGTCAGACCGTTTGACCCAATATGTTTCGTCGGACGAAGCCTCGAGAACGGCGCGGCTGTTGGCGGCGGCTCCATCTCATCTTCACCGTCGTCTTCCATCTATTTGCTCATCCATCTCTGCCGTCAACCCAGCCACAACGGTGATGATGTATGATGATAGGTTCGTTGATTTGCAGCAAAATAGCAGATGCAATTTCCTTCTGACGGTGAGAACCAACCTCAACTAATTCAACCAACACAGGTATCCCACCTTCCTCCACCAACGCGCCCGCCAACCCCACTAGCAAGCTTAATGCATATGCCAATTTATCCACCATATGAGACCCAAAATCAACCATCAATTCAATCAATGGTTTCATAATCCCTGATTCAAGACGTTGATGATGATCGCTGCGTCGTGTTGTTGTTGATGTCGATGTCTACAAATGGCGATGAACTGAAGATAATTATGGTGAGTTGCTTATTTTAGTTAGTTGTTAAATGAAAGAATCTCTATTATATAAGTGAAGAGGTGGGGGTGGACATCAAAAAGAAAAAAAGGAAAAAGAAAAAAAGGAAAAAGAAATAAAATAAATTAATGACTTTATTAAGTAATTAAGTTTTATTTCCGAATTTAGCCTATCAGATTTTTAATAAAAGATTTTCAAAACTTCTAACTAAAATATCTAAAAACCTACAAAGAAAAAACAATTAAAAAAAATATCAACGATTATATTTTCTTGAGATCTATAGATAGACACCCACTTTGCTATACTTTTATTATTTTGAAATACATGAGTGAAGGCATTTTTGATCAAATTGATCCTGATAAAGTATTTTAGCATGAGTGAGAAATATGATAAAGTATTTTCAAGTACTTTTGAATTTTTTCTCATTTGGACAATTAGCATAAAATACCTTATCGGGTATTATATAAAAAAAGTTGTAGTTGATGGCGAGGAGTAAGGGATGTTTTCAAAGAAAAATTAGCCAAAATGAATTTACCTTGAAAATAAAATATGTTGTGTACCTTCAAATAAAATTAGGATTTTTTTGTTCAAAACCACCTAAAATTTTCAAGTTTTTAGAATTCCACCTTAATGAATTTTTCTTTTAAATTTCCACCTATCATTCCCAATTTTATTATAAACTCCCACCACTTAATGATTTTTGTTAAATTCCGTTAACAAAACCATGAAGTGTGCCCTACATATGCATTTTATTATTAGTTTACGCTGAAATTAAAGTCAATTTCATCAATTTAAGGGCAAATCCTCAACAAATTTAAAATAAATTTGGAACGAATTACAACTATTAGGAAAGAATTGCAACTATTTCAATCACAAAGCTATCTCTGTTGGAGACTGCTCCCCAGAGGGCCATCTCGGGCCAAGTTCCATTTTGTTAATAAATGTATATGTGTGACCCATTTAACGTTTTTTTGTTAATAAAATTTGACAAAAACCGTTAAGTGGTGGGAGTTTTTAATAAAATTGTAAATGGTAGGTGGAATTTAAAAAAAAATCATTAAGGTGGGAGTTTCTAAAAATATGAAAAGTTTAAGTGGTAAGATGGACTCTCCATAAAATTATCTACTGTAGATTATAAATTTCATAATAAAATTGTTGTCGCACGCATCGCGTGCATAGAAATCTAGTAAGAAAACTAAATGAAAGGATAATATGAGTAACTGAAAGCTAATTTCCTTTTCATTTAGAACTTATTTTATTTCATTTACTTAAGTTTTGTTTTCAGTTAGAATAAACTACGTAAATGAAACAATAAGCTAAGTAAATAAGATAACTAACTGAACTTAAAAGACATCCAATTGAAAGAAAAAAGATCAACTGAAAAAAAATTGAAACCAACTGAAACAAAATTGAAACCAACTGAAAAAAATTGAAACCAATTGAAAGTCGTCCGAGCAAATATTATGGTCAGACGCGTCTGACCTAATACCTTATCTTAATATATTTAGTTATGTATTTGAAAATTGTAGAAAGTAGATTTTAGTAAATAGTACATATTAAAACGAATAACAAGGTTTCACATGATTATTTTTCTTACATATAAGTTACAAACGATAGCTAGAGTGAAATTTGTTAAATGTATTACTATGCCAATATAACAATCTTTGGTAAACAAAGTGAACATATATGTTCTTTATTTCTAGTAGGATAGTGGATAGTAATTTTCTCAAAAAAGGTTTCAATTGTTGAGCTTAGCTTGAAGCTCATACTTCAATTTAGTTCTATTCGATATGGAAAGAAACGCAACAATTTCACTCTTCTCTCCCCCTCCTTCCTCCATAATTGCTATGGTAATGTAATGTTTGGGAATGAATAAGATAGAGAGATAAGAGAAATAAACAAAAGATTTGTACATGTAGGAGTTGGACTGGTGATTTGACTCAATTAGGAACTTATCTCTATAAGTGAAGAGGTGGGGGACACCAAAAATCCATATTATCCTTTTATTTAATTTCTAATGTAATGGAAGAAATCTTTCTTTATAACTAACTTTTTCATTTTGAAAATACTTATAACTTAAACAAATTATCGAATTTTCCTTTACTTTCCATTTTATATGCTTGCGCACGCATATGTGCATTTAATACTAGTGATATATACTTTATGAACGTGCTTCCGTTCATCCAGATGAAGTTCAGAGACTTCGACCTTTTCTCTTTATGATGATATGAGCAAGTAATAATATTTGCCTTGCGCTTCATTTACACGTCCTAAGTACTACTACTCCCACTATCCCATGTCCCTTCTCATTAATTGTGTTCTATCAACCAATAACCGCATAATGTGATTCTAAAAAGCCTGACTAAGTTAGTAACTTATTTTGAAATTGACTTCTATTTTTTCTGCAACAAATTTCACGTCCAAATGTTAGTGAAGAGGAAGGTTGCTTCTAGGATTGTAATCCCTAGTATGTAGTAATTTATCTTATATTTTCCTATTAACTCAACCACCTAATCCATGCTATTTATCATGTTTACTGACTTCAACTAAGCTCATAAAATATATAGGCGTGTTTTTAGTGATTCGGACCATGAATGCAATCTTAGTTCCTTATTAAGACGCAATTTCCTTTTCCTGTCCTCCTCCCTTTTGGACATAAGTTCCCTTACAAGAATTCTAAAGTTGAAAGACTCTAAATTTTTGCTTCAGTCTTCTTGCCTTCAAGTGATGTTCCTTCTCTAGAACTCCACACTCCACCTTCTGTTCCTTAAAGAGAAACAACATCAATACTTTCCGCTCAGGTAATGCATTAACGCTTCGTTGAGTTTCTTCGCAAATCTAATCATCGAATGTGATTCTAGAACCTGACTAAGTTAGTAACTTATTTTGAACGTGACTCCTACTTTTTCTGCAGCAAATCTTACGTTCAAAGGTTAGTGAAGGGGAAGATTACTTCTAGGATTGTAATCCCTAAAATGTAGGAATTAATCTTTATCCTTTCCTATTAACTCTCAACTACCTAATCCATACTACTTATCATGTTTACTGACATCAACTAAGCTCCTAAAGTCTAGGGATGTGTGTTTAGGGATTTAGACCATGAATGCAATCCTAGTTCCTTATTAAGGCGCAAGTTCCTATCGTGTTCCTAATTTCTTTTGGACATAAGTTCCCTTAAAAGAGTTGTAAAACTAAAATATTCTAATCGTTTACTTGGTGTTCCTGCTCTGGAACTCCACACTCGACCCTTTGTTCCTTAAAGGAACAACATCAATACTTCCCGCTCAGGACATGCACTGAAACTTCATTAAGTTCCTTTCGCAAAGAAACTGATAGCATCAATATTTCCTACTCCTGGAATTGTATTGATCGTCACATTGAGTTCCTTTACAACGAGCATTATCTTTGTATTCTTCATTGGAAATTCCTTTCATCCCTGTCTTGTTCTATATATTTACACTTTGTTTCCAAGAACTTCCAAGGATCAAACAAGCATTCTCAATGCTTTGAGTACAATATTCCACAATGATTCTCGCACAGATAAAACTTAAAAAAGTTTTTTTTGACGTAAAAAACTAAGTTAGTTACTTTAATATGTCATCATCAAAACCATATTGGGTCAACACTCTCGCTCTCTCACTCTAAACTAACATCCTCCCACACTATCTCTCTCTCTATCTCCCCTCTATTGTTATAATTCTCTTAATTTTTGAGCATCCTTCGTTGATAACTTGATATTTTGATATATTTTTTTGTCTTTATTTTTTTAAGAATAATTCAGATCATTATTGCTTAATCGATTTTCTACTCCTTATTTTTTATGTCCTTTTATATGGTTTATCTTTACATAACTTTGTGAAAAATATAAATCTTATATAGTATTTCATGCTATTGTATGTAATTATGCGATTAAATTAACTTTTTATATACTTTTGCACGTATTGCGTGCATATGAGGCTAATATTTCCATCTGCAACCGTTAATGCATCAAATGGAAGATAAGAATTTGATGAGTTATTGGACAATTACTTTGCAATCACTTTATGAAATATGCAAGCCGTGTTGCTATATATGGCACGAGCAAGCACAGAAAAGTTTATCACGATATCTAATTCATAATTAGTGCTCTTAATTAGAAAGTATTTTGGAATGTGGCTTTATGCTTTGTTTCAGAGTGTGCATAAAAGGGAACCAAAGGAAAAGGTCAATGAGGCTCGACTGGATTAAATGAGTCAAGATGATTTTTTAATTGATTGGTTGTCAAGCATAATAAAGAAATACGAGTTTGTAAGTGGCGATGTATGTAATACGATAAAAATATAATGAGAACTACATACAATCTCGAAAGGAGTTATATTGTTGCAATCTATATAACAAATAAACAATATGCTTGTGTTTGGAAGATGCATCAATAGAATGTAAAAAATGGAGACACATGTACTAATTAAGTTCGACAAACATTTCATAATGACAAGTTCATTTCTTGGGACTTTGTTTGCATTATTTGAATAAAAGATTGTGATATGTTCATATGTCAAAGTCAATCGAAAAACAAAATCACAGGGTTGATTGCCGAAATAATTTAGAAGAGATCTTTCATGGAGCGTAGACCATTATTAAAAAAAGAGATAAAATATCTCACATGATCAATTTCTCTATCATTTTCCTTCCTCACAATTGGTGTATGCGTAACAAAAAAGTTTCTATTTTATAATTTAAATTACATCACAACTTTTATACATATACATATAACATAAGGTTTCATCTTATGTGAAACGAATCAGGAGAGAAAGTAGCAAGGTTTATAAATAATGTGAAAAAGATCAAAGATCATTAATCGAGATACTTTTCCATCTTTTGTGCATGATTTTTTTTTTATTTGCCTAGCTTTCAAAAAAAAATTGTATATGCAAATTTCCATTCTCTTGAATTTAAAACAATTAAAACTATATCGAACTAAACTTAACTAAAAATGAAAATAATTGAAGTGAATGAAATAGTAAAATATGAAAATAAAAGTATTGTAACGAATTGAAGTGAACTGAAACTAAGTCTAATACGACTACTATGTCCATTTCTCCTATAAGTACAACTTTCTAATTAAGGTTATAAATCATAACAAGCCATTAAACTTTAAGCACCCAATAACAAAAAAAAAACTAGAAATTTTGAAAAAAAAAGAAGAACCCAAAGAAGGAAAGAAATCACATGCTTACCTATGTAAAGCTTGATTTTCAGGCATCCTCCTCCTCCTTCTTCTCCTTCTTCTTCTCCCTTTATTCTCTCTTTCTTTCAGTTACACTTCAATCTTTGTCTTCTCCCACAACGAAAACCCTAAATTCCCAAATTTTAATATCTCTCAAACCAAATTAATTTCCGCCATGCAATCTTTGATAAGCTCAGGTCACATTTCCTCCACCTCTTCTATCAAAAATTCCCTGATCAAATCTGTAGCTCCTAGAAAATGTGGTGCACAATTATCATTATTGAAGTTTTCAAGCGAAAAGAGAAAAGCAGTTTGTTTGAAGGCTGTTGCAGAGGATAGTAAGGCTGTTGATTCTCGCCCTCTCATTGTTATTGATAACTATGATAGCTTCACTTATAATCTCTGCCAGGTTCATTTTTTTGACTCTTTTTTTTTTTGTGGAGTTATGATTTGGAAGTTTTGTTGCATGCATGTAGTTGAGCTAATTGATTTCCATTGATCTTAATGTGAATCAACAAAATTGAATGCCATTGATTTTAGAGTTCTTTTTTTTTTGTTGAGTTGGTTTGTGGTGCAATTGAACTTTGTAACAAATTGATATTTAGAAATGTATGTTTTTTTTTTTAAAAAAGAACCTTGATTTTCTGGGCTTTTATTTGCTTAACTGTGTTAAAGGAGAAATACCCACTCGTGATCCCACATCGAAGAAGAAGGAGGGGAAGGATGATACGGATATAAGTCTAATAGGCTACTCAATCTATCACCCATTGGTGGCTTATTTGTGGTCATACTGTCCTCTAGTGCAGGCGTAGGTGTATAGGCCCAATAAAGTTTATTATACCTATGTATGTTGCATGTAAACACATTTGTGCACTTCTTGGGGAGTATGTCTAGCAGTGTCAATATTCTGTCTTATTTATGATGGGTGTATGCTTAGATTGGAGGTGGGATGAAGATGAGGGTGGCTGAATAATCAAGCATGGAAGAAAGAAACAAGGGTATCTTTAATGGAGTCGGGCAGGAACTTACAAATTAAGTCATTAGGTTTTTTGTGATGCACATTCGATGAACTGTGAAAACCTGGGGAGAGTATCTAGTCCACAGTGTAGCGTGGTACTTATTGATTTGATACTTAATGGTGGTGGAGGCGTACATGGTAACGACATATGGGGTTGACATTCTCTGATGTGCTCATTTAGAAATTGAGTTGAGAAGCAACTAATGATTGCTGAAAAAGGCTAAAAGCCTATTTATTTTAGAAGGGCTTATACAGGAATTAAGATTCAGTTATTAGACCGTTTGTGGACATTCAGTGAATGACCGAAATCCGGAGAGAGTGTCTGGTCCACGGTGTAGTGTGGCATTTTGAGATTTGTTACAAATGGTAGCATATATAAGCAGTAACGACAAATGCAGTTAAGTCTCTTTGATTTGCTTCTAACAAATTGAATAAATAAGCAACAAATTATTGTTGAAGCTTTTTTGTCACTGATTGGGAAGTTATCGCTACACTGACACATGCTAACCTCGTGTGGCATAACACACTTTATTAAGTGGAATGTGGCATACATCGGATAATGCTCAAAGTATCTTTCTCACTTCGGATTGAGCTGTTCAATTGTCATATCCACATCTGAGTATCCTTCTCAGGCTGGTATCCGAGTGACAACGTAAGGGTTTCATTAATCTATATTGCAGTAAATTAAGGAAACAGAACTCTGGGAAATCTTCTTTAAATGAATTTGGGAATTTGCATAAATTTGTCTGTCAACACTAGTAGTCAGAGTTCTTGTGATGATAAAGGGAAGATTTGGTTTGCGAATCTTTAAACTACTAGCCTCTTGATGTGATGGGAAACAGAAGCCTTCATCAAGAAAGTGAAATTCTTAGTTTACAGGATTTGAAAGGTCCAAGATTCGAAATCTCTCAAGTTTAAGCATTTAGATAAAGTGCTAATAAGCTTGAAAGTCTTGTTTGCTTATTCTTAGAGCTTTGATGTTCTTTATGAGTAGTGAGCTTCAGTTGAGGGAGCAGCTTTTCCCCCACCTTCTAACCTAATGGTCATGGGTTCGGAGCTCGTTCCACTGATTAGGGGTTTTCCCTTCCCCCTCTCTTGGTGGGACTGCCTAATCTGTCCAAGAAGACCCTTCATGAATTAGGCTGCTATCTTACAACTTCAAGGTTGATATGTAAATTCTGCAAGTTTCACCTTGATGCCGGTGATATTCGAAATCTGAATTTTGATTTTTGAAACTCCTTATCGTTGGAGGCATCAACCAGGCTTCCTTCATGACGTCACATACTAATTTAATATAAACGAAAAAGCCTTCTCATATCCTTGCTTCATTTAATTATTGTATCCATGCTTTAAATATGACACTTGGATGAATATTTTTCTCCCTGACTATTAAGATATCTTTTATTTAAAAGGCATAATAAGTTATCATTCTTGATATAGGTTTGTATCTGTTTAGCACCAATTCACTTTTCTCATACTTCCCTCTGAATCAATGTCCAAAACTGCCCCACCATACTTCCCATGTGTTCTTTGTGTAGGGTGGTTAAAGGAGGTCAAATGTATGCAACCTTACCTCTGGCCATTCATAGAGTGATATAACATAATTGTTTCTCCTATGTTGAAGTGCTGCACTTGCAATTGGAGTTGCATAAGCTGTAATTTTTGGGGACAAGTCTTTCTTCTACTCCTCTCGCTAGTTTGCATATTTTCCAGCCTGCAGTAATATCAACACTGAGCTGATTTTGTTGTTATGATTGCACCAGAGATGAAAAATGCTTCACTTTGACTCGCTATTGCGGAATATCATCTGAAACACCTATTGGGGTAGTCAAATTAAATAAGTATAATTGCTTGGGGTAATCAAGTTAAATAAGTATAATTGCTAAAATCCCACATCTTTCACAAACAAGTTCATTCTTAAAATGTTGAGCTTCAATCACACAAATCAATTAATATCTTAAATCTGAATAAATTATGAGACTTGGAGATTGCTGAAATCCTGAACACTTGTGTAGGAACAGATCATTTTTGAGTTATTTCTGATAACTATTACAAAACTTTTCAAAAATGTTTCCTTCATGAGCAATTACCTTAAACTGTGGATCAGTTGCTGCACTCTTGTTCACTGATTTTGTGGGAGATGATCTTTATTTTTTATTTCGAGTTTCGTTGTTTAGGAGTTTATGCTTCTTCATCTTAAAAGCTCGATATACATGTTAAAGTTTTTCCAAAGAACAAGTTTTAAGGTTCTATTTGGTAATTGGAAAAAGCTGTTTGAACCTTCTGTAGCTGAATTTTTTTGCAGGAATATTCTTTCTTTAGCATAGTTTTGATACTTGTTACAAAACGGAAACCAATTCCTTGCAAGAAAATGCAATCCATATTTTGGGTTGTTTTCTTCTCTTTTAGTCCTCCAACTTGCATCAGTAGCTAGCTAGCTTGACATTGAAAACATAATTTATTTTAAGACCATTGATGATTTGGATGAAATAATGGATCAATCGCTATCCTTAACTTTTTTTCTTTTTTCTCTTTACGTTTATGTTTCTTGTCACCGAAAAGTTGTTGTTGTTGTTTTATGTTTTTGGTCACCAGAAAGTTAATTTTAATATTATGCTGTTTTTATTTTGAAGTATGTGGGAGAACTTGGTGCGAACTTTGAGGTGTATCGAAATGATGAGATATCTGTGGAAGAATTGAAAAGGTAAGGCTGAAGGTCATTGGTTATGTTTATTTCTTTCAGTTCTTATGATTTGTTGCTATCTTTTTCAATGATAGATATAATTTAGCGTATGTTGTGTCAACTCATATAACAGGAAAAATCCAAGAGGAATTCTAATATCTCCAGGTCCAGGTAAGAGCTTTTGCTAATGTTCTTTTAGAAATTTTATGTACCATATATATTCATTTTCAATGGAGCCAACGCATTTTGTTTCTTTGCCTTTTCTCTTTTGATAGTAATGGACTAACTTTTATATGGCTTGTCAAATTTGTACACTGCTTCTTTATTAAGAAACTGCAAACAATTTCCTTTCCTCTTTTGATAATAATGGAGTAACTTTTATATGGCTTGTCAAATTTGTACACTGCTTCTTTATTGAGAAACTGCAAACACTCACTGCATAGTAGATCAAGCTGTTACACGTAGGATTTATGTTGTCCTTGCTAACGGCCTCTGCTCTTGCATTCTCTTAAAAGGTACACCACAAGACTCAGGGATCTCATTAGCTGCTGTTTTGGAACTGGGCTCCTCTGTACCGATATTTGGTGTTTGTATGGGCTTGCAGTGCATTGGAGAGGCTTTCGGAGGTGAGTATTTACTTCTGTACTCATTTTACTTTAAACTCTATATAACAAAATGGGCTTGAGTCTGTTTTAACTAGTTTGTCGGTTCACGGCTTCACGCTGCTGGCTGCTGCCAGTATGTTGTTTTTTCTTGGACTTTATATTGGATTTTCACGTTTTTCCTTTCAAGCAAGTAGTTTCTTGGCTTATGACAGTTTTAACATGCATGGTGTCAAAACAAGGCCGTATCTTATCGTATCGGCCGTATTGTAAAAGTTTTCAAATCTACCGAACCGATGGCACCTCGTTTTAGGCCAAATCAAGCGATGTCCTGTGGTCTCGGCCGATACTTACAGTTACGACAACCACATCAATTCCAATACCACCGTATTTCCGAAACATGTTAACATAGGAGAAGTTGGATCGGGTTCTAGTCAAATTGATAGGAGTGCTAGAGAAGTGGTTTTTATTGTGTGGATGGCACTCCAAGCAGTTTTGGTACTCGTAGCATTCCGAGTCAGAAATTCCATAGGCGTTAATTTATTTTATATTGGAATGAGTATCGAATCTTCAATAGACCATGAGCATGTACTCCTGTTAGCGGTCAAAATGAAAATTGACCCTACGACCCGATATATGAAACACCCGAATTTGACCCGCACCCGAATGGCACCCGCCAATCCTTGATTCGCCCGACCTGCACCCTATCTCAACGCATAACCGAATTGACCTCACAATTATTGATCAGAACCCACCGCTGCAGATGACCCGACTACAACCTGTATACGAATTTTCCCAGCCTCAACGCGAACCAATCATGACCCGACCTCATGATTTTCAAAACGAGCTCAATATATTTCCCAAATTTGGTACTTCCTCCGTTTTAGAATAAGTGATACAAAGTCACTTTTACGTAGTTTGAGGCAAAAGATTGTAAGTGGGTTTAAGGGGTTTTAATTGTTGGTATTATTTCTGTGGTCCCCACCACCAAAGGGGTTAATTAAGTTTGTGAATTGGTGGGACAGCCATTTAGGCGCCACTTTTTTTGGCTGCCAGATTTTAGTTTGGGAAAAGTTTCCCTCCAAAATGCCTTTTCATTTCTTCCCCCTATTTTCCCCAAAAACTGAACTGCCCTATAAAAGGGCTTACAACTCCATTGCAATTGGAGCAATTGAGAATCTGTTAAGGCTTACAACAGCCTAGAATGAAGCAAGAAAAAAAATTTGTCCCAACAAGCAGCAGTAGCATACAACAGTTAAATAAAAGCCCCTAAATCAACCCAAAAAAAATCCCAACAATCCAAAAACCCCAGTATTCAAATCTCAAATCTAAAACAGCACCAACTGTAATTACAAAAATGGGAGATGCTTCTGATGACTTCTTCCATGAGATGGTTGATGAAGAATATCGGGAATCCTACTATGCACAGCTTCAAAATGAGATGGAGCCAAGCTTTGAGCCTCAATCTCCTCCTGAAACACAAGAAACACAAGAAACAGAGGCACAAGTTAGGGGAAAAAGACCAAATCTGCCAGATGATAAAAGAAGGCAAGCAATAGATGAGCTTTTAGCAATGGAGGGTAATAACCAATTACCATTTGGTGCCATATCCAAAACAGCAATCAAGTATGGTGTTTCCAGGGTCACAATGGACAGAATGTGGAGGAGAGCATGTGCACAAAGAGCAAGTGGTGATGCTATTGATGTCAGGATCCAAAAAAAGGGAAGATTTGGCAGTAAACCAACTGAATACAGTGAAGAGTTCCTGCAGTCAGTCCCCCTTAATCTGAGGACATCTGTAAGATGCTTTGCAGGGGCATTGAGAATCAGCCCCTCAGCAGTTTACACACTCCTCAAAAAGGGTAGACTAAGAAGTCATACAAGCAGCAATTATCCTAGTCTAACTGATGCACATAAGTTGGCTAGGATGAAATGAGTGTTATCCCACATTGAGCCAGGAAGTCAAACACAACCAGCCAATTTCATGAGCTTACAAAACATTATCCACATAGATGAAAAATGGTTTTATCTAAGTCCTGAAACTAGAAGGTTCTACTTGCTACCAAGGGAAGATGATCCATATAGGTGCTGCCAATCTAAAAGGTTTAAGATTAAGGCAATGTTCACGACAGCCACTTCAGAACCCATTTTTGATGGTGAAGGACAAGTCATTCATGATGGGAAATTTAGAATTTTCCCTTTTGTGGATAGGGTACCAGCCAAGAAAAGAAGCAAAAACAGAGAGGCAGACACAATTGAAACCAAAGTAGTTGAAAGAATCACTCAAAAGATCATCAGGGACATGATAATTCAGCATGTCATCCCTTCAATCATGAGTAAATGGCCTGAAGGAATGTCTAAAGACATTTACATTCAGCAAGATAATGCTAGGCCACACATACAACCTGATAAAGCAGCAGCAACACAAAATGGATTCAACATCCAACTCATTCAACAACTACATCAATCCCCTGATTTAAATGTTTTAGATTTAGGGTTTTTTAGGGCTATACAAGCTTTGATGTATCAAACTTTTTAAAAAAATATTGATAAGCTTATTGTAAGTGTGAAAGATGCTTATGAAAGATTTGATCCAAATGTTATGAAGTACACATGGTTACAATTACAATATGTGATGGTTGAGATTTTGAAAGTAAAGGGGGGCAATAACTACAAAAGCCCACATCATGGAATAAGAAGATTAGAAAGATTGAGACTTCTCCCCAAATCTGTTTTGGTTGATCAATCCCTCATTGATGAAAGTGTCAAATACTTAAATGAGCATCTACCACCAAATGAAGAAGAAATGATCTTTTTTGACAATGAGTCAAGTATGACAAATGTAGAAGGTGTTCTTGAAGATTGAAAGACAGAATTTTCAATGCAAAGAAAGAGACAAGAGTTTTTGGAGAAGAAGCTTTACAAGGACAGAATAGAAAATGCAAATATGACAGTCATTTTAGAAGGAAAAAACAGTTACAAAAAACAAAGGAAAATGTAAGTAAGCAAACTTTTTTGGGTTAAAAATAGTCTTCTTTTTGGTATAGTTAACTGCAGCCCAAACCTGGGATAGTTAGGGAAACTGTTGAGGTTTAAATGACATGTATAGTTTTGAAACTAGGTTTGTATATGCAGTTGCAAAGAAATTATGATTACCAATTGAATGTTATGTTAAATTATGATGAAATGTGTTGTAAGTTTATGAAGTTTAGTTGATTTATTTAGGTTTAGGGGATTGAAGTAGGAGTCAGAGAAAGAAGAACCACATTATGCATCATACAAACATCATTTGACCTTTTAATCTATCAGGGATTGCATATTAACTCATGAAGTTAAGTCAATGTTACCTCAAGGCACACAATGTGTCGAGCAATTCATTGACTTACTTCGAGTTGATTGTGAGTCCCTTCATCATTTGGATAATTGAGTGACATTTACATAAAGGGACTCTTTATTCTTTCAACTAAGTTAGGACTCACATGTCTGGTCTACATGAGGACAGTCAACATTAATCAGAAATCATTCATGATTCATTTACAAATTCATCATTCATCAAATTGGGCATCAACCACTTATTCTAAGTCATTGTAAACAGAAAACATTAAGGACCAGCACTAAGGTTAAAGTTCAAAACAAACAAATACCAATAGCCAATTAACAGGGACTCATAAACCAATCCAAGATAATGTATGAACCAATATCAACAGCACCAGCTAAAGGACTGAAATAAAAAAAAATTAAATGCAGGAAGATACAGACCTCCCTTCCTCTTTTTAGCTGTGGAAGTACCAACATAGGATGCAATATCCTTAGCAAAACAGGATCTGAGGTAGGGCTTCCTCCCACCACTCGAAGAGGTGCCACCACCACGAGATCCACCAGCACCAGATCCACCACACTCAGAGCCACCAACAGAAACAGAAAGAAACAGAAAGACCACCAGAAGAAGGAATAACACATAATTTACCACAGGGATCAAAGCAAACCATCATACCCTTTTTTGCATTCTCTCTGTGTAATCATAGAAATGTTCAGGTTTGGGAGCACGAAGGGCACATATTATCTCCCTCACAGATCTATGGTTTTGAACCCTAGAAATCTGTTTGCCCTTTCTCAAACACATCATATCCTCATCCTTCACATCCTCTTCTTTTTCAACAGCCATCTCAACCTCCTTTCCAGTCACTTGAAATCTCAATGAAATTGCAAGTCTCAATGAAATTGCAAGTGCCGAACTCAGAATCAGAACTGAAATTTTCTTCATCACTCCCTCCAAACAACCGGAGTGTTGTTTTTCTGGGCTTCCAAAATCTTACCTAAAGCACGACATGCACGGGGACCCATAACCTTCTCGCATCCCCACTCTCGTATAAACGCCTGGGCCATGGAGATCCATGTTCAAACGACTGAATAACATCATAGATAAACAAAGCTTCATCGTCATCCCTAGATCTGAAATGCGCATCAACAAGTGGCTTCAAATCTGGGACATCCGACATTTTTACGAGAGTAGAGTGCAGATCCGGTTTCTTTTGTGAAGATTGAGTGTAAAACAGAGGAAAAACAGGGATAAATATGGAGTGAGAAGGACGGAGATGAAGTGAGAGAAGAGAGAGAATGATGGACGAAGGAGGAGGGAAGGTGAAGAGAGTGAAAGAAAATGAAGAACTGAGAAGGATCGAGAAACTGATGATGAACAAACCCTAGAATCTGATGGGTTGTTCATCATCAGTTAATATTCATAAATGAGGGGGGTTGGGATGATAGGTTTTTTGGTGGGAATCATTAATGGGGTGGGTAGGTTTAGTATGGATTAATTAGTTTTGTTAAATGATGTTAAAGTATGGTTATAATGTTAAGTAAGGGTATTTTAGTAAATTCACAAGCAAAAGTTTACCATATAAAGAAACTTTATAAAGTGTATCACTTATTCAAAAACACCCGTTTATAGTAACTGTATCACTTATTCTAAAACGGAGGAAGTATTAATTTTGGAATATATGTCAAAATCACGGATCAATTGTTGTAACTATTGTTTATGCTAATTTATAATTTTCAAAATTGAAACTAAACTAAAATAAACTAAACTATTCCCTCCGTTTTATAATGATCTACCAACTTACTATTACTACAAAAACCAAAGCAAAGAGGAGAGATAATTTGAAAGTGGGTCGCTTTTGTTTATATAAATAGAAGAGATAATGTGGTTGTGAGAGAGTATAGAATTATGTGGACCCAAGAAGTAGGTAAAGTAGTGTGAAACATGTCATTTTAGGAATAAAGTAGAAGTGAGTAGAATTTAAAAAAACGGATCAAAACGGAAGTGGAAAGATCATTATGAAACGGAGGGAGTAAATTACACTCAACTGTTTTTTTTAAAAACTTGTTTTAAACCATAACCACTAGTATTTTAACTTCTATTAATTTTCGTAAGTTATTAACAAACAATTATATGAACTCCGGTCTCCAACTCATCTAATATCAAAAGATTTAAAAATATACTTCATCCGTTTCTAAATAAGTGACACGCTTTCGTAAAACGGAATAGCCACAATAAGTGACACCAACTTAAAATGGAATTTTTTTTTGCTTTTATTTATTACTTTGCTATCAATTAATTTCACCTATCCTCATTAATTAAACAACCAACTTCGTTATCTTTTTTAACCATTCCCACCATTATTTATCCCACCCCACTTCTGACCTACCACACACTCTCATCTCCCTCACTCATCTGTTCATCTCTCTCATGAAGAACCCTAAATTGTACTTTTCTCGATTCTTCGCCATTTTCGTGCAAGTTTCTTTAGTGTCGAGCTATTTCGTTTCAGTTTATTGGGATCTCTTTCTACAATATAAGGTACTTTGACAGCTAACCGCTGATGTGATAACTAATAACTACCACAACTACTTTTGCCCAATAGTCACATAGCGAAGAGGGAAGGTGGTAAAGAAAGTGTACAATTGTTCGCAAACAAATGGACTTGTAAGAAGTTCAATTTTCTTGTGGACATCAAATAGAACCGTAGCGATTCTTGTGACTTTCTTTATAAAACATATCGAGTCAATACTTTTTCGCTGTTTAGTATACATAAATTTTACTAAAACCTGAACAAGTGGACAATGATGCTGAGTTAAGCCTACACTTTGAAACACAATTATAACCCCTGCTTCCTTACAGCAGCCCCCTATCTCCTCCCTCTCTTTGTGAGAAAGCGCAGTGGGTGGGTTGGGGGGATGATGATTTGGATATGTTGCTTTCTTATTATTCTAAATTGGAAAACTTGGAATATATAATATATACTTCCTCCGTTTTTTTAAGTGATACACTTGTTTTTTCACGCTTATCAAGGAAAAGATTTAAGGGTGTAAACTATTGAATTTTTTTACGAAATTTTATCATTAGTAATATATAGTCTCATTCTTGCTTGTATTAAAATTTCATCGAAAAATTTACTCGTTTACACCCTCAAATCGCTTCCTTAATAAGCGTGAATAAAACAAGTGTATCACTTAAAAAAAACGGAGGAAGTATTATATTTAAAGTTCGGGTAGTAGCTAACTGATGTGTCACAATCTGATTGTTTAGGTGGAATATGGGAGTCACATTAGTCTTATTATAGTGTAACTAGCACTAACTGAGCTCTCTTTCTGCTGAATCATTATTTCGCTTATGTTTCTCCAGCGTGAGATCAGGCTTCTGAATTTCTCGAGGAAGATTTGGTATGATTTAGTAAACCTAGGGGAGAGACAATTTGAGATGATATATTGTAAATGACATACAGTGGATCAATCCCTGCTGATGTAGAGCTTTTTGATTTGGTTTACACTTACGAGTCACATTAGTCTTATTATCTGAGCTCTCTTTCTGCTGAATCATTATTTCGCTTATGTTTCTCCAGCGTGAGATCAGGCTTCTGAATTTCTCGAGGAAGATTTTGTATGATTTAGTAAACCTAGGGGAGAGACAATTTGAGATGATATGTTGTAAATGACATACAGTGGATCAATCCCTGCTGATGTAGAGCTTTTTGATTTGGTTTACACTTACGAGTCACATTAGTCTTATTATAGTGTAACTAGCACTAACTGAGCTCTCTTTCTGCTGAATCATTATTTCGCTTATGTTTCTCCAGCGTGAGATCAGGCTTCTCAATTTCTAGAGGAAGATTTTGTATGATTTAGTAAACCTAGGGGAGAGACAATTTGAGATGATATATTGTAAATGACATACAGTGGAGCAATCACTGCTGATGTAGAGCTTTTTGATTTGGTTTACACTTACGAGTCATCATTACCATTGCTGATGCAGTATGTTTCTTTCACCTTGAATTCTTGGAATTGGCAGTGTTTCTTATTGTGATCGTCCTGGCCTGGGGCACCATCATGTTTTTCTTATATACCGCTTTTAAAGTCTTTTATATAATAGCCAGTATGCATGACTTAACATGAAACCAAACATGAAGTTCCCCTGTCATTCATAGACTAAGAAGTGACAGAAAGAATAAGCTAAACTATTTGAAAAGATTTGGACTCCATTTTTATATACATTATGCATGGTATCACTTTCTTCTTATTTGTTGACTACTCACTCATCGTTGCATATTTTTTTCCCTCTTCTGCTAATGCATTTAACATGAATGGTTTTTACAGGCAAGGTTGTGCGTTCTCCATATGGGGTTATGCATGGGAAAAGCTCGCCCGTGTACTATGATGAGAAGGGGAGTCATGGGTTGTTTTCAGGCTTACCGAAGTAAGTAATATACTGTATATATTGTTTTTATGTTTGTGGGCTCTATGAGTAGATTAGTAGAGTTGTTATGCACCAAACTACTAGGTGAAATGATCGAAAGTTGGATTAGTATTCGATTTAGCAGCACTGAAGTGATGTATACGGATGTTTGATGGCAGATTTTAAGTTTTCTTTGAGTTTTAGATTTACATTTACACTTGTATTGGATACCTTATATGGTGTTGTTGAATCAATTAGTCGTCAAAGAAATTTTGTTAGGTCGATGTGCAGAATAAGAAAGCCTTGTTTCACACTTCATTGAAGTTGACTTGAGAGACTAGATTTATAGGTTCCCCTCAGCTTCAATGATTTCTGGTGCTAAATCTCTCATGGCACTGAGATATATTTGGTTGTATCTGTACTTGACTCACACTGTTTATAAAGGAGGTTGTTGCCTACTCTTTCTCTTTCTATATGCAGTTATCTGGTCTGTAGGATAGTTTTGCGATGCTAAGTCAATCAACTTTCTCAGGAATTAAAGAACGCTTTTCTTCCTAGATGTGCTTTTGCTTTTTGCTTAGAGATTGTTTGGTTGGGAGGAAAGGTTTTCCTCGAGAAGTGATTTTCCCACTCGAGAAGTGATTTTCCCATTTTTCTTTTGTAAAGGGTGAAAATTAGTTTTCCAATGGGTGGAAAAAAGTTCTCCTAAGGGTTGAAAATATTTTTCTCTCTAAAGTAAGGTTTGCCACATTTTCCTTCTTTCTCTTCTCCCTCCGTCATCCTCTCTCTGTTTTCATTTTTATTTTTGTTTCTAACTTTTTTGTTTTGAAATCAAACAAAGGAAAACTATTTTGCAATTGTAAACCCTGGGAAATTGATTTTCCTTGCAAACTCATTTCCCATTGAAAACGTTTTGTGTCCAACCAGTACTCTCTAAAAGAAATTTCTTCTCAGTCTAAATCAAATAGTTGTCCCGATGTTTGACAGGGAATATAATCATACACTCATACTGCTAACACGTGTGTTAACCTGTCTGTTTCTGAACATGTACCTTATTTTGAGAATTTACACTTCCATGATGTTGTATATTCTGTGTTTTCAGCCCCTTTATAGCTGCACGATATCATAGCCTTGTGGTTGCAAGGGAGGACTTTCCTGATGAGCTTGAGATTACAGCATGGACTGAGGATGGGTTGGTCATGGCTGCTCATCATAAAGAACACAGATATCTACAGGTAAAACCCATTTGTCACTAGTTTTATGCCCCTTATCAACCCTGGCCTATCACGCCAAAGAAAAGGAACGGGTCCTTCCCTTTGAGACACATGCATACTTAAAACAAGTCCTTTCCTCTCATTTTGTTATTTGAGATGCTGATGTTTAAATTGTAAAATTGTTATCCAAAACTAATGAACTGTTCTACTGAGTTGTTGCATCTATCGCTCTGTTATTGAATACTTCTATGATATTTTGAAAAGGAAGAAACTGAAGAGTGCTGGGCATCAGATCATTTAAGAAATAAGGGAGACCCTGCCTTTTTCCGACTTAAGGAAGGGGACACCAGAAAAGAAAAAGTTACAATTACAGCCTGGGATAATAACTGAATGCCATTATTTTTTATTTTAAAAATGGAACAAAAAAAGAAATACTTGTCATTGCAGAAGTGCAATGCAATTTCAAAAAACTCATGCATCGCGTGCATATAAGACTAGTATGCAAATATCGTAAGAGATGGTTCAACGTCTTTGTTCCATTCTATGTACTTCCTATGTCTTTTAGATATTAGCTCTGTTTTGCCTTTTTGGGGTGTCAAATACGTCCTCTATCCCTTTATAGAAACCTTTTTATCTCTACTTCTTGGAAGTTGGGTCTCATATCACAACAACCACCAACTCTTTTTCTCTACTTCAAAGGTTTCTTTTTTTGTGTCTATTCTTTGAATCACCGGAATGTAGAACCTTGAAACAATACTTTGTCTTCCACTCTTTTCACGACCACTGACCCACCCTTAACACTTTCAATCCAAGTTTGTTAGTCATCTATCTATCTATCTATATATATATATTAAAATGCCAGCAGCTTGCCAATTGTCATCGCATGTCACTGTCACTGTTCTACATTATAATTTTCTTTTCAGTATTTCCAAAATGCATGTAATAAGTTTTGAACTCAGAACGTATTAGTTAGAACATCATAAGCTTTTACCACCCAGCCACATCCCTTTTTGTTACCATATTGCAATTAACAATTCATTTTACCTTAATTAAGCTTTGGGAAAAAGTCAAGAGATCTCCTACATTACACTATATCACGATCCTTTTGGATTGTTTTATTGGCTCTTAAATTACGCCTTCAAAATTTAAACATCAATTAGTGATCTGATGAGGAATATATTTCTAACCCAATAAAACATAAAAAATGGATCCGGAACATCGCCGGGGCCGCACACTAGTTTTGTATGATAAATAAAAAGGATAAATGTATATTTAATTAATTTCAACATTAATAAACGACTACTCCCTAGTGGGCAAGGCCTCCATTGAGGCCTAGTTATTTTCCCTTCTTTAACACGATCCTGTAAAGTATTCGCATTTAGGCCAGGCTTAAGGCCAATTACTAATTTTTGTTCGAGTTCGAGGGAGCTTCCCTTTGATTGTGGATGTCTTATTATATTACTCTAAAAACCCTTAGGAAGTTGTCTCAATTTCTTCTACAACTTCTAAAAAATCCCGAAAATCTTGGGTTTAGGGGTTTGACCTTGATTTATCAGTATACTATCCTGAATTAACATCTAGTTAATCTATGGGATTAGGGATGGACTCTAGTTAATCACTCAACCTAAGATTTTGGAACAAAATCCGTCAAAGGCTGGTTGTGGGAAGACAATGGATTGTTATGGGCGGAGATCTTCGATGGTTTTAGATCTGGATAGTTTAGAGCAAACAGTAAACATCCCACTTAAGACTAGTTTTCAATTAAGATTCCTGATTAAAAAGTTTTGCTATGGAGCAAGTATTTTTAGACACAGGGAGTGTGTAGTATCGGCGGAGAAAACTTGGTCTTTTTGTTGCTTCTATGGTTTGTATAATGCACTGATTTTGTTATGGTAGATGGTTCTTATGATTGTGCATACTTTCTTATAGGATCTTTATTTGGGTGCTGCTATTTGTTTTCATGAATTTGTGCACATTGTTGATTCTAATATTATCTTGATATGCAGGGGGTCCAGTTTCATCCTGAAAGTGTTCTCACTCCAGCAGGAAAAGGGATTATTAAGAATTTCATCAAAATGATTGAGAGTGACTGAAACATAGAATTCGCCTTAAAAGCTTCCATAGAGGTTTGTGTTGTCATAGTTGTATAAGGAATTAGGTTGTCTTGGCAACAAGATCAATGTAATCTTGTTGTAACAGCATAACCCAATTCTTTTGAGTTGGTTAAGAAAGCGGAGTTGCTACAATTCCGTGTAATTATTGTAATAGGGGATTGTTAAGGAGTATAGTGTAAAGCAAATCCGGTCCGCAGATAATAAGTCAAACTGTATTATCTATGAATAAGCAAACCTTTTGAGGTATTTGCTTTTTACAGGTTTAGGTGAGGCGATGACATGAAGAATGGATATTTTTCTATTTTTCTTTCTTGTTTCTCTCCTCCAACCTTTGTGCTCCCTCATCCATCCCTCTCTCATACAACGATCTTCTTCCTCCTCTCCACCACAACCAACAACCCAACCCCACCCTAGCCAAACCATCCCCACTATTCAACCACTACCCACCTGACATCTCCATCTTTGACTACCACCACCTTTGACCATGTTACGACCACCAAACCCTTACCCACCCCTTCCATTGCCATCACTAATCCTTACTCATATCACCCAGAACCATCGTGCAACCACTAAACCCCACCCAAAACCATCGTGCAACCCCTAAGCCCCACCTAAAATCATCACCCATACATCCACCAAAAAACCATCCCACGACCAACGAAACACCACGTCACGAAATCCTGCACCTCCTACCTTAACCACCCCACAAAATCTCGCTCCACAAAACCCCACTATCCCCACCATTGAACCAACATATCCATAATTAAAGCTCGGATTTCCTTTGTTAGAAATGTTATTGATGATTTCTTGTGATTGAGGTTATTCTACTACAAAATCTTAGTAGTAATCAAAACTACTATTACACAACAACTAAGATTGACGACAACTAGAATAAGATTTGAGATAGACAAAGAGACCGGAGTGCAAGGAAAAATGAGTAAGAAGGGCTTAGCGAAGCATTTTACATCTCAAACGGTAAGGCTTTGGAGGTTACTCGTGGCCCTACACCATTGTTGCGGGTGGGAGAGATGTTAGCAAGGGGTGGGGTAGGTGTTAATAGAGGCGGGGGGAAGTGTTAGCAGGGGTGGGGGATCGAGGGGAGGTGTTATTAGCAGGGGTTGGGGATCGAGGGGAGGTGTTAGCATAGGGGAGAGGGGAGAGGGGAGAGGGGAGAGGGGGGGGACAGGGTTTGGGTGGGAGGGGTGGATAGTTTTTGCATTTTGTTTTTAAATTTTTTAGTAGAAATAAATTGAAAATCTAAACCAATAAAATATGACTCGTCGATAGGTTATCTACAATTGTTTACTGGTTGAACCTATAAAAGCACACTAAAGGTTTGCTTATTCATAGATAATCCAAAGTTTGACTTATTATCTGTGGACCGGCCAAATGTTGGCTTATTCTTGACAATTTTTCCTATCAATGATTATTGTAATCGTGCGCTTTTAGTAACTTTTGAAATCAACGAAGATAAATGGTTTACACTAGAAGTCGTTACGTAATTGGTACTAAATGGTTGTAATGGTAAGAAAATAGTGTGCAATTTGGATGAAAAAACTCTCCTTTCACTATGGTGATGAAAGCGCATCAAAAGTGTAATTTTTCTCGCACATTTTCATTTTCACTCAATACCACATTTTAAGTGGTAATGTATGGTAATGAAATTTTATGAAAAACACATTTTTAAGAGTGCACATGCATTATTGTAGAGTATAAATCACATATAATTTATCATTATTACCACCATTTATCATTATTTACCAAACGAGTTTTAAACTGTAAACATGGATGAAAAAGTACAAGAAAAAAAATCAACAAAAGTTAGTTTTAATCGGTAAAATAAAATTGGTTTAATGATGATATATATATATTTCAAGTACTTTAAATAACTATAAGATCAGATAGTAAATAAGTTCTAAAGATGAAGAGTGCTAAATTAGCTTTTTAAGGTGCGGTCCAGTGGTTGAGGTATCATATGAGTTAACTTAAAAAGATTAGTTTGGGAAGAGAGGTAGAGGTAGCTCTTAACTAGTTATTGACTTGGGCAGTCGCACGATGTTCTGTCTTATTGTGTGTTTAATCATTAGTGAACGATTAATAGAGTTATTGTCTATTCGTTGGGGAACGATTTACAACTATTGCTATCAATCTATTAGTGCCTCAGTAGTATCAATTTGGTATGGGAAATGAGAATGTAAAGAAGGAAATGTCTTATTTTATTTGTTTTGGACGAATTTGTGCTAGTCGGGCAATTCGTCGAAGTATGATAAGAACAACAATTCAATAGCGTCAATAGAATGAAACAAATAAAGAACAACGAGAAGTAATTCCAGGACAATACGGAAATAAATGAAAGTAGTATCAATTGATTTCAAAGAGCGAGTATAATGCTTAACATAAAATGCTGTAAAAAATATTCAAATGACGTCTTTACAATATTTATACTACCCAAGTACCCAACTAAATCAAGAAATGGACGGCAAGGAGCCCTAACGCCTCCCTAACATTATGTGATTTATCTTGATCACCTTCTATCCTGCCGCTGGACTAGCTTAAGTTTGTTAGCCGCACTTCCTTGTTCTCCACGTCCAATGGTATACAAAGCCGCAACGCTCCAGATTTGTGCCACGTTACATATCCATAGTAAGGGTATTTTCCCACTAACTTGAAGCCACACGTGACGGTTTTTACCCCCAACATTTCTATACTATAAGGGAAGAGGAGGGGGTGGACACTAAAAATAAGAAAAGGAAAGATAAATTAAATAAATCAAGGATGATCAATCTCCTCTAATTAAATAATTAAGTTTTTTATTACAAACATCTTTGGTCAGATTTTTTTGTCATTTTTAGCATTTTGTTTTTAGATCACTATTACTAATTTATTCTCTAATATTTTATACTCATTTTTTGTATTTTTTTACATTGTTTAACTATCTAAATTATTTTAGATTACAATTACACCCTCTAAAAAACGAAAACAACTAAAAGTTAACGATTTTTTTTTTGTAAAAATTAAGAAAAAACACATTTCACCGAAGAAATTACATAGTTTCTTCCAAATCTTTACATTATGGCGTGCATATAAGGCTAGTTATCTATATTATATCTATATCCATATATGTTGGTCATGAATATGACTTTTGTGCTAAAAAAAAAAGTAATGAAGTGTTATATATAATCATGGCTATGATTTCTTATGTTTCTTTTTGTTATTTTGCTAACATTAGTTATGTCGTTAGATTGGTGGTAAATGTTATACTCGTCGAACATCAGGTTATGGGTCCAAACTTAGATGCTTACATTTGCTTGCTTTAGTTTTTATAATGTATTATTGTGCGTGTATGATGACATTTTATCATGTCAAAGTGGATGCGAATATTCACACTTGGCCACGCTACGCTCTTTCACCAATCTGACTAGTTGTAACTTATATTCAATTCAGCTTAGTTATTTTCAGTTCAATTTAATTATTTTCACTTCAGTTAAGTTCAGTTTAGTTTACGCTGAAAAGAACATGCCCTAACTTATCTTTTTGCTTAACTCAACTTATATTTGTTGAACTTAACTTATTTACAACACTCATAACCTTATTCTGCCTCCTTGAACTTATTTTTTAAAATTAGCTTTTTTTTCGCTGAACTTAAACTGATATTAATTAAGCGAGCAGAATAAACTCTAAATATGTAACATCTAATGTTAGTACAATCATGAACCAATAACAACTATTGCGACCACTAGCGAGCAAATATCAAAGAAACTAATTCTACTAAACAAGTTCATTAGAGAGCAAACAGTAGTTAAATTTTATGTGAAAGACACTATTCACATTGTGCTATCTCTTAGGCAATTAGCTGGGCTCCATCACTGGCGGTATGGCTAACCTAATCATTGATATTCAACCCAGTATCAAGAAAAAGTCATTTAATCTAAACTTTGTTGATTCAAGCTGTAATAGTAAAAAGTAGCTTTCTGGTAAATTTACTACAACTTGCAAAGTTGCAAATTTTGATGATCTTAATAAATTACTACTAGAATGGAACAAGTTCCTTCACAATTGGAGCAGATATTTATTTATTTATTCTAAAGCCATGACAGGTTGAAAAGAGGTAATGCATCTTTGTTGTCTCTGACTTAATCAAGAAAAAGGTCATCATCGTCTGAACTGTAAGCCAAATCAAAACTCACCTACCTTTGGATTTATTTCTGGAAATAGAAAAGTGATGGGATTTTCATCATCTTATTTGATCAAACATACAACTTGTGAAGTCTCACTCTACATGTGAGATTTCTTGCAAGTTTTCGGTGTGTCTATTGAGTTCTCATTTCTTCTTTTGCCACATGAATGTGGATCACTAAAGACTTTCTAAGCATTCTCATGGACTGGAGTAACTTTTACATGATCTAGTACAAAAATGATAATTAAAGTTGAGCTTGGATCAAGAAGTTGCCTTAAACTTTACACAATCTGCTAATTGATGCAAAAGAGACTTCCTTAATGAATTGATCAAGTCCAATCTAAGTTACGTTGACACGGATACTACTGTCGGACACGGGTATGTGTCTGACTCGGCTAAATAGTCAAATTTTTCCATGATCTTAGCCCAAAATTAAGTGTCATGTGTGATGTGTCCATATCCATGTCGGAGTGTCGAGGATCTGACACGGGTACTTGAGGTAAAATGAAGAATCTGAGTAACACATAGTCCAATTAGTATCACAAGAATCACAACAAGTCTAACAAGTTCAGGCTAAGAAACGCACACCTATGTTGCATTAGCCTTGAACAAAAGATAACATTTTTGTAGCATCAATATTTAAGTCTGTATTGTTTAAGCCTCATTCTAATGAATCTAATAAGAAAGTAAAGTACCTCCATCATCAAAAGCATATAATGAATCGAAAATTCATCCCTAGTTAGTTTCAGACAGATAGTATTCATCAACATCAACATTATAACCCAAGAGTAATAGATATTTAAAAATGATTCATGAAAGTAAATTACTTGCATTTCATCATTGATATCCCATTTAACAAATATCAATTAGGATTCTACTTCCACAAATACATATACTCCTACAACAGGATGAACAACAACAACAACAATGCTGAAGCCTTGATCCCAATAAAACGAGGCGGCTATACGAGTCAAGAATTTGTTACAAAACAAAGATTATGTAAACTATATAGCTGACTAACACCTTGAATATAGTACTACTACCAATTACACAAAAGATCACATCAAATAAATGATTATAGCACATTTACCCTCAAAAGTTTGAATTTTTTTTTGGGGAAGAGACTTAAAATATCAATACATTCTAGCACATTTAGTGATAACACTACACCCTCTTCTATATCTATTGGCTGGAGTAGCACCACAACTGTAATAAGAAGATCCTGGTGTTGAACAAGGAACAACATCTCTCTTCAAAGTCTCATAACTTATATATTTTCTTTGCATACTCAGAATTCTTCTGTTTATCTCTGAATCAACCTCAAATTCTTCTTCCATGGAATTAGAGCAATTTCCCATCTTTCCATCACAAACCCCTTTCACCATTGCATCAATTTCGCCAGTATTTGTTGAATTTAAGCTCAAATGTGAAAACCCATTTGTGATTTTGAGATGGGTTGGTAGTATCACAAGCAGTAGAAGTAGTGATGTGAGTTTGATTGAAGTGATGAAGGTGAGCATTTCTCGCTAAATTGGGAGTTTTTGGAGAGAGAGAATATGGTAGGTGAGAATAAATTTCTCTATTATTTTTTGTTGTTGTGGGTAATTGTTCTTGTTTTTGGTTGATCATGAAATTTGATATTTACTTAGGTGAGCGTCATTAAATATGGTAAGGGTCACGGTCTCATCAGTGGTCCAGAGAGATATAGAACTATAGAAGTACTAATGTTTGCTTGTTGTGGCGTCATAAATATATGGTTGGAGCACCAAAAAATATGTATATGCCAAAACATTTCTCTTTCCATATACTAATAGGGGAAAATTTGTGAGAAAGGACCTTTTAAAAGAGTTTTTTTGTGAGAAAGGACCTTTTAATTTTTTTTGGCTTTTAACAACCTTAAACAAATTTTTTTTGCGAGAAGAGACCTTAAGCTTGTCTTCTGACGCTGACCACCGGAAACCGGCGTTGATTAATATTTTTTCACAAAAAAACTCTTTTGAAAGGTCCTTTCATTAACCCCCCCACCTCTCTCTCCTCCCCCACCCACATCCCACCTCCTCCCGTAACCAGCCACCACCAACCTCACCCCCACCCCATCTTTGCCGGAGTTTGCCGGCGAGGCTACCCACCACACGGTACCCACAACCCTGCCGCATCCTCCATCCATTGTTGTCTCTCTCTCCTCTCAATCCCCCCCCTCTGTTTGCTGCTGCCACCACACGGTACACCACCACCATATATAGGACGTCGCCGGAACTTAAGGAAGAGCTCAAGAGACGGAAGTTGATGAATCTGCCGTAGCTGAGGACGCTGGTTTGAGTGAGTGAAAGGTGAGCAGGGGAGAACGAGGAAGGTGGTCAGTCAGCGGCAGGTGGTGGTGTGAATTCGTGGTGGTGTAGGTCCGTGGTGGCGCAACCACGAGGATGAGAGGGGAAGCGAAAAGAAACAAAAGACCAGATTAGGATTGCAAATAGGAAGAAAATAACAGTCAACGCCGGTTTCCGGTGGTCAACGTCGGAAAACAAGCTCAAGGTCTCTTCTCGCAATTTTTTTTTTGTTTAAGGTTGTTAAAAGCCAAAAAAAATTTAAAAGGTCCTTTCTCACAAAAAGCTCTTTTAAAAGGTCCTTTCTGACAAAATTTCCACTAATAGGACACCCTTTTGGTAGAGCACAAAAAAAAAGTCTAGTATGGACTCGGTCTACACTAAACTTAATATAGACCAGGATCAAGTCCTAAAAGTTAAGCTTTCTTTACCAAAAGTTAAAGTTTTTTGAGCAAAAATTAAGATTTTGTAATTAAAAGTTAAGATTTTGTAATCAAAAGTTAAGTGTTATAAATGAAAAGTTAAGGTTTTCTTAGCAAAAGTTAAGATTTTGTAATTAAAAGTTAAGGTTTACCAATTAAAAGTTAAGGTTTTGTAATCAAAAGTCAAGTGTTATGAATAAAAAGTTAAGGTTTTATTATCAAAATAAAACCCTAAATTTTTCCCCAATTCGATTTGCTTCTTGGTTGTTAATTGGGGATTTAACGTTCCAATTCATGAAAACTGCTTGAATTGATGAAATTGAAACATAAAGGAAGGATTTTTATGCGTGGGTTCACCCTTTTTTTGCTCGGATTGTTGAATTTAACCTAGAAATTTCGAAATTTGTTCGAAAATTCTAGGCAACGGTGGCTTGTTTGTCGGCGACAATGGCGGTGCAAATTGGTTCCGTGAATGCTGGGTAGTCTCCTTGTGATAGGGGTCGCGTCGATTTCCATCAGTGGTGGCTGCTAGCCGCGCATTTCGTGGGTGTTAGCAGCGCGTTTCGTGGCTTGATCCCTTGAAGAACAAGGTGTTGATCAAATTTCGGCATGGTGGGAGAGAAGAGGGTTAGGAGGAAGATGATGATGAGGGTAATGGAGTGATGAATCACCATTGAGCGTCAAAATTTGATGCCGGTGCCGGCATCTTCGTCGGAAATAGGATAAACTACAGATTGTGGTTGTTGTGAGGAAGATGGAGGTATTGGGTCTACACTATTTTTAGTGTGGACCAGATCCACCCAAGAGTTACTCCAAAAAAAAGAAATCCCAAATGACATCACTTAAAAATCCGAAATTTCATTTGGTACCTAAAAATTAAGTTTGTTCCAAATGATATCACTGAACTTTGATCAAAGTGTAAATCTTGACATTGTCATTAGTTTAGACGTTAATAACTTACTTGAACTCTCATATAAACCCAATAATAAGGAAAAGATTTCAGCATGCAAATCAATACACACAAATCGAGGCAAATCTGATCTTTTTTGCAATTTTGGACCACAAATTTGACCTTAAATTAGATATTTTTTTGAAAACCTTGACCAGACTTAAATGAGGCCCAATTTTTTAAAAAGCGACCATATTTGCCTCAGTTTGGGCACATTGATTTACGTGCCAAAATTTTATCCTTTTAATTACGTTAAAATGAGAATTTAACAAGTAATAAACGTTTAAACTAACGACAATGTGACGATTTACACTTTGATAAAGTTCAATGATATCGTTTGGAATCAACTTTATTACCAAATGAAATTCCTAATTCTTGAATGGTACCATTAGGAATGTCCCAAAAACATTTATTTCATCTAATCTAGAATACGATTTTCTCATAATTATTACAAAAGCTTGTGTTAAAATGTCTATCCAAAATCATATAAATAGACATAGACGAAGTGGTCTTATAAGTTAAAGCTATGAGATTTTAACTTCAAAGTTGAAGACTTCAAATTTTAACACTTTACAATGTTTAAGTCAAAAACCTAATTGTTTTAAGTTAATACCTTTTCATTTTACCACAGTCTACTGATAAGCATTTGGATAAACCGTCTACCACAAGACTTATTTGAGCAGACAAGGTGACCTTTTTAGTTTAAAAGTGACATTTTCAACTTATAAAAAGTAACAATTAGTCCAACCAAATTGTTAAGGCAAGATTGTCTTTAATGAGAGGTTGTAATAAATTTATGATTTTCATTTAATGATCAGCAGGTTTTCTTTGCAACGCGCCGCACACTTAAGAACAGTGCGGCGCAGGCGAGTGTACATCAAACACGCGTTTACCGTCCACACACACAAACTCATCTCTTCTTCTCCTCTTCTTCGAACTTGAGCCCGAACCTGGATATGAACTCGAAGGTCATGTCGGAGGTGATAGTGAAGGTCTACCTCCACCGGAAGGTGTAGAAGACGGCGGAGAAGGAGGAGAGAAAGACGGTGTTGACGGAGTAGAAGGAGTGTCGCCGGAAGGTGCGGGAGGTGAAGGAGATGACGACGGAGATGGAGAGGACGCCGAAGTTGTTGAAGGAGGAGGAGAAGTTGCCTGAGTATAAGGAGGAGGAGTAGACGGCGGAGCAGTAGGAGGAGAAAGGGAGAAAGTAGGAGGAGGAGTTGTGGAAGCTGCTGGTAGAGGAGTGGTGGTGGCGGTGGGAGGAGGAGAGGTGGTGGCGGTGGGCGGAGGAGTGGTGGTTGTGGGTGGCGCAGGAGGAGAAGTGTTACTGCTGAGTGTATTGCGTTTTTTTGTCAAAGAATATAGAAGGGCTTACTTGATATGAAACATGGGTTACTTGCTAGTTATTTTGGGGTTACCTTGTATATAAAGGGAGGTTACTTAGTAGGTGAGTGGTAGATGAGTGCGGGGTTAATTAGTAGTTTAATAGGGGTTACTTGGTATATGAGTAGGGGGGTTACTAGGTAGTTAAGTTGGTGGTTACTAAGTAGTTTAATAGGGGTTACTTGGTACATGAGTAAGGGGGTTACTAGGTAGTGAAGTTGGGGGTTACTAAGTATTTAATAGGGGTTCTGTTTATGCTAAATTCTGCTAAAGGCAAAACTAAGCTGGGAGCTACAGCTAGAGTACTGCTAAGTAGCTAGAAGCTGCTGGACACAGCTAGGACGAGCAAAGAAAGCAAGAACAGAGAAAAAGACAAGACACCAAGGATGGTGAAGCAAAAACCCGTGGAATAAGGGAAAAACCGCGGGTGGCTTTGAGTCCACCAATCCACTATACTTTTGATTACAGCCATAGTGCTTTTGTATCTAAGTAATTCGTAAGCTTAAGAATAATGCTTTTATCTCTATATGTAAATGCTAAGTGCGTATGAACTCGTGTCCTCTATACAATCATTTGAGCTATATATAATAAGGAAAATATATCCGTTTGAACCAGCTTCAGCAACGTCTTGTAACCGCTCTTGAATCTCCATTCATATCTGTCATTAATCCCGCTTAGCATGATCTTTGCTCATAATTTTCTTTCTGTAGTTTTAGCTTTTATTCCTCTGCGGGATTCTAGGCTTTAACAACTTTGACTTATAACGCCTTTTAAATGATGCTGCGTTCCTTAGCTGGGTAGCATTAGCTGGTTCTCCTTAGCTGGTGGGCTTCAAGCTGGATCCTTTAGCTGGAAGTCCTAACCTGGGAGTTCATAGCTGTAATGACTTTTTAACCTGCATACATAGCTGTGTAATTTTCATGGTATAACAATTGCCCCTAACTTGTAGCTTGCACTGCTGGTCTAGCGTAGTAAAGCTGCAAGTTATAATTTCAAGATAAAATTTTAACATAACGTCTATCATAAAAGATAGAATTTCAAGAAGCGAAGATATTAAATGAAACATGCTTTAGCTTTAAAGATCTGAGCTTAATCATTTACTTGAGTTCATTTAAGTCAAGTAATAAATACTAGCCGTTTTTCTGTCAGAGTAGCTTAAAATCAAAAGAGATTGCGAAAATATTTCAATTCCGTTTATTCTTCTTCCTCCTTTGGTAAGTCTGCTCTCTCTCTCTCTCTTCCTTTCCTCTTTCGCCCTTCTGCATGCCTCTTAAACAATCTGCTAGGAAGAAAGTTTTTTCTCCTAAACCTACATCAATGGGCAAGGCAAAAGATGACGTAGCTTCCACCATCACTTGGGAAGATATAGAAAACATTAGGGCTAGAGGGGGTTTCCCTGAGAGCACTGAATTCATAGTCCCTGATGAATTTAAAAGGCCGGAAAAGACTCCGGATAATCTTGTTTGTTTATGAATACCCTTTCCTACTAGTCTATAGTTTCGAATTTACACCTTTGATACGTTCTTTTGTAGAAGTCTTAAACTTTTCACTTGGCCAGCTGATGCCAGGGTTTTGGAAAATTTGTTTTACAATCGAGTCAACCACTAGGGGTTGGAGTCCGGCCTTCGCCCTAGAAGACCTTCTTACCCTTTACAGCCTTAAGATTATCAATCCTAACAAGGTCACTCTGAAACAAAAGCCAAATACCCTAGCCCTGTAGAGGGAACTGGTGCTTCAGAGTCTTTTTGGAAGACTCATTTCTTCTTTGTTGCCAAGGATTCCCTTGGTGAAGCTGGGGCTTTTCTCCCCTCTGGCTGGCCTGCTGGAGGTATTTTACTGTATTTCTCTTTTTCCCCTTAGAGTATTTTATTAACTATGGTCTTAACCTTGCCTTTTTACAGGTTCTTCTGAAGCTGTGGAAAGCCAAGAAGACAGAGACGAGAGAGCGAGGGTTTTTCTCAGCATCTTTCTGGACAAAAGAACCTACACTCCCCCTTTCAAAGCTATTCCAATCTCCTCTTTGACCCCTGCTAGTTCTGGAACCAACTCCATGACTTCGGGTAGGCTAATCCTCCAGTTAGTTTATTTTAAGGGTTTTACTAGGTACAATGTCTTAACTACTATTTTATTGTTTTTGTGCAGTCAAAGGTAGCACCTTGTCTCAAGCTGATGCGTTGGCTCGGCTAAAAAGGAAGAGGTCTGGAGTTCCTGCTGCCTCTACTCAGTCTAAACCAGCGACACCTGCTAAGGTCCCTACCTCAACTCCTAGCATGCCTCCCCCCATTATCAAACTAGACTTGGATCCTCCTGCTCCTGGCTCTTCAATAGTTAACCTAGCTATGCCAGCTGACTTCCTATCTGAAGATGAGATAAATAATGGTATGTGGCCTCATGCAGACAGGCTATTTTTTCCTGCTGCAGCTAAACGCCTTAGGTCTCAAGATCCTGAGGTGATAGTGAACCATGCGGTTCAGTATTCTCTCCAGGTATAACTTTTCGCTATGCCTTACATATATATTTTTTAGTTTTGATACTTTTACTCCCCACCTCTCTTATGTCTTAACATCTTTATACTAGGCTCTCCAAAACTGCCTGGCAGCACGCTCCAGCTTGAGAGCTGTTGCTACGGTGTCTTCTCAGCTCAAGGTTTCCCAAGCTGAAATTGCTACTTTGAAGGAGGAGCTGGAGAAGACAAAGAAGGAACGGGCTGTAGCTGAGGAGCAGCGTAAAGTTGAAACGCTGCTCCTGGAAAAGGAGAGAGAGGCAAATAAGCTTTTTGTAGCTTCGACGGAAGCTGAGATTGCTGCTGCTAGGGAGGAGGCCAAGATGGCTACTATGAAGCTGGCAGAGGTAGTAAAAGAGAGGGATGTCCTGAGCGCTCAGCTGGCGCACCAAAAGGAGCATCATCTGGATAAAATGGCGGAGGTTCAAATTGTTGAACCTGCCAAGCTGGCGTATCTGATGCTGTTTGGGACTCTGGTGAACAAGGAGCTGCACAAATACACTGATGCTATCCTAGACACTATGAGAAGTATTGCAGATCTTAAGGCTCTGGATTTGGGCTTTACTCCTCCTGGGCAGTAAGCTTCCACGGCTGACTCCTCAGCTAAGGACCTAGCTGAGTCCTCAGCTAAAGCCGCAGTTGATGTTCCTGTTGAGCCTTCCAGTAGTTCTGCCCCAGCATCTGAGGTACCTGAGCAGATGCCTACAGCTGACCAGCTTGCCAGCTAGAGACGTAGCTAATTTAACCTATTCAAACATATATAACTTATTTTTGTCGAACAATTTAATTTTTGCTTTGGATGATTTTACCACCAGCCAAGGGGCTGGTGTGTTTTTTGAACAAGTTTAACTTCTGCCATATATACGCATCTTTAGATCTTTGGTAAAATGAGCTAGCTGCTTTATGTTTTTACGTGGCGTTTTTGATGCCAATGTCTTGTGTGATGGGCCCAGTTACTTAGGCGTGTAGCCCTTAGCTGATACAACCCTGGTAGCTTAATTCTTAGATAGCTTCTTCCCAAGGTGTATAGGTGTACTTGCGTCTTTAGATAGCTTAGGAGGCTAGGTAGTGCTCCCACTTGCAGCTAGTCTTGCGGTACCTGCACATGTTGGCTAGGCCAAGACAACCGTTGGCATAGCCAACGGCTCTCCGATGCCTAAGTCAGTAAGGATTTTAGGAAAACCTTTATAGATAGAAAGAGCAAGGAGGATAGCCTAACCTGGCGTTCCTTGGCTTTTCTTAGCAATTTTTACCTGATGTAACTGCTTTGTGGTTGACAACTTGACGTTTTAGATTTGTTATCCAGTTTCTTAGAAATGGTAGAGTTTTAGATGTGACGCGTTCCAGCTTCTGGGCATGGCTTTCCCTTCTGCTGTAGCTAGGCGATATGCTCCTTTACCCACTACCTGTTCAATCAAGTAGGGGCCTTCCCAGCTGACACCCAGCTTCCCTGCATTTAATTCCTGGGTATTTTGGAAGACTTTCCTTAACACCCAGTCTCCTTTCTTGAAAACTTTGGCTTTCACGTTTTTGTTGAAGCTGTGGGCTACAATCTGTTGCTGTGCGGCCATCCTAACTAGTGTGCTATCTCGCAGTTCTTCGATGGTATCTAAATAATAAGACAGCTCAGAATCGTTTAACTCAGGGGTTAAGAGCCCATACCTAGCAGTTGGTATGGCTACTTCTGCTGGCAACACAGTTTCACAGCCATAGACTAATGAGAAAGGGGTCTGCCCTGTTGCTCCCCTAGGCGTTGTTCTTTTGGCCCAAAGGACTCTAGGCAGCTCTTCTACCCACTTACCTTTTTTAGCCTTTAACCTCCTCTTGATGCCATTAATGATCACCTTATTGCTGGACTCAGCTTGTCCATTAGCTTGTGGGTACCTGGGTGTTGATGTTACCAGGTTGATGGTCCATTCGTGACAAAATTGTCGCGTTTTATCACTTATAAATTGTGACCCATTATCACATACAATTTCACTAGGTACTCCAAACCTGCAAATGATGTTAGTATGTATAAAGGCAATCACCTCCTTATCCCTTACCTGCTGAAATGCACCAGCTTCAATCCATTCAGAAAAGTAATCAGTTAAGGCTAGCATAAATACTTTTTGACCTGGTGCAGTTGGCAGCTTCCCTACTACATCCATGCCCCACCTCATGAATGGCCAAGGTGTTAATGTGGGGTGTAATGGTTCAGAGGGCTTATGTACCATACCTGCATGCTTTTGACAACTTTCACATTTAGCTACGTACCTATTGGCATCTTTACGCAACGTTGGCCAATAATATCCATAGGATAAGATCTTGTTAGACAAGCTCCTTCCGGCTGTATGTGAGCCACACTCTCCCTCATGAAACTCTATGAGGGTAGCTTCCCACTGCTCTTTCTCTAAGCACCTTTGCAACATATCCTGCTTAGTTGCATGTTTAAATAAGACTCCAGCTATTACCTGCTACCTGCTAGCTTTCATGCGTATTGTTACGCCATGAAATTTATGTAGCTACTGGTGCAGGTTAAAAATCATTGCAGCTATGAACTCCCAGCTTGAGACCTCCAGCTAAGGAAATCCAGCTTGAAGTTCACCGGCTAAGAAGGATCAGCTGAATATCACCCAACTAAGTGGACACAGCTCTATTTGGAAAATGTTACAAATCAAGGCATCAAAGCCTGAAGATCGGCATAAGAATAAAGGCCATAATTACAAAGGCAATAAAGAGCAAGAATCGTGCTCAACAGCATTAATGGCAGACATAAATAAGAGATTTGAGAGCTGTTTCAAGACGTTGCTAGGTTCAAACGGATACATTCTTCTTAGTTATATATACACTTGAAATGATTGTATAGAGGCATAAGTTCATACGCTTTAGCAGTTACATATCAAAACACGAGCATTGTTCTATTAGATTACAAATTACGAATTGCTTAGTTACAAAGGCACTAGGGCTGTAATCAAAAGTATAATGGATTGGTGGACTCAAAGCCACCCGCGGTTTTTCCCTTATTCCACGGGTTTCCGCGTCACCATCTCTGGTGTCTTGTCTCTGTCTTTATTTTGCTTTACTTGTTCATCCTAGCTATGCTCAGCAGCTTCCAGTAACCTGGTGGAATCCTAGCTGTAGCTCCCAGCTAAGTTTTGTCTTAGCAGAATTTGGCATAAACTGTTTGGCGCCCATCGTGGGGCCTACAGCTAGATTTCATATCGAATCTTTCATAATCAATCCCTTCCCAAAAAGAAAAACATCCAACTTCAAATGGCCGAATTCACTCCCGAGCAAATGAGAGAAGCTCTAGCATCTCTGCAAGAGGCTCAAACGAAATCCAATGAGATCATTGAAAACTTACAAAAAGAACTAGAATCAGTTAAGAGCAACGCTAAGAAGTCTTCACGACGACCTCCTGGTATGGCACCTCGAATTTTTGAGCTGGATGACTCAGAAGCTAGTGCTGATGAAGACACTGAGGAAACACCAGAGAAACCCCACCAGGAGGAGTTGGATCCCACAGCTTCGAAGCTGGCTCTCTTCGAATCCCAGAATCGGAAAATGATGCGAATGCTAGCGAAGATGCCAGGGGCACCAACACCCGTAGCTGAGGAGACCCTTGATGGCTACACCAAGTCACCTTTCGTGGAAGAGATAGCTAGAGCTATGATTCCAAAGAAGCTGCATCTAGCCTTGTTTGGTAAGCTGTATGATGGGACTACGAATCCATACGATCATGTGAACCAGTACAAGCAGAAGATGTGGACCCTTCCTATCCCAGAAGGCCTCCTTGAAGCTACGATGTGCAAATCCTTTGGGGCCACCTTAGGTGGACCTGCCCTACAATGGCTTATAACCCTCAGGGATGGTACTATCCCTAACTTCTCTGTTCTTATTAACAAGTTTTATCAGCAGTTTGCTAGCAGCAGGGTGCTGGAGAAACATACATGCGACTTGTACCGCATTATACAGAAAACAGGTGAAGCTGTTCGCCAGCATCTGGACAGGTTCAATAGGGAGATGATTTCTGTTAAGAACCTGGACATCCCCACAGCTATCGAGGCGTTCCGGAGAGGTTTGATACCTAAATCCCGCTTGTATTATGAACTAACCAGGTATCCTTGTAGTACGTTTGAGGAAGTCAGGGCTAGAGCTATAGCTGAGATCCGCGTAGAAAAAGATGATGCATCCAGGTATGAAGGAGAATCTAGCTACGAAAGGAAAACTCAGAGTAACAGCAACAACAACAAAAGAAACGAATGGCGTCATCAGCCATACCAGAAGCGTGATCAAGCTAGCAGTGTAGCTAGAGAAGCTCCCCGCAAACCTAACAATGCGGATTTCCCTCCTTTATATTCCTATTGCTTTAATGTTGATGTAGGAGGTGTGGTGAACGCGTTGGAGAAGCTAGGCTCAGCAGTTAGGTGGCCCAGGAAGACTGACAAACCTGATGGGCGAAAAGACACTTCCCAGTGGTGCAGCTACCATGGAGACCATGGCCATCTAACTGAGAATTGCAAAGCTCTCAGGAAAGAAGTAGATTGGCTACTAAAGAAAGGCTACCTGGAACATCTGATGGGGAAGAAGGGCCAGAAAGATGAACCTAGCAAGGATCGCAACAGCAAACCAGCTGGGCCACCACCTGATCCAACACATGACAAGGTAGTCAACTTTATCTCAGGAGGCTCAGAAATTTGTGGACTAACCTATTCTGCAGCTAAGCGGTTCGCTAGGGAAGGTTCCAAATCCGCTCCTATCCAGCACAGGAGCAAGGAGGAACAAGAGCTACGCAGCATGACCATCAGCTTCGAAGAAGAAGAGGAAGCTGAGGAAGCTGATCATCACGATGGACTAGTTATTTCCCTCACAATCAGCAACTGCTTGATCAATAGAGTGTTGGTAGATAATGGAAGCTCAGCTAACATCATATTCAAGAATTCCATACAAAGTATGGGGCTACGTGACGAAGATATCATCAGAAAGTCAACAGTCCTGTACGGCTTCAACGGAGAACCCGCCGTCACCATTGGTGAAATCACACTGCCAACCTACGCCAAAGGAATCAATCTGCAAACCAGGTTTAGTGTCGTTGATTGTCCTTAAGCTTACAATGTTATTATGGGTACACCTTGGATTCACAGGATGAAAGCTGTGCCATCCACCTATCATCAAACCATCAAATTCCCTACCCAATGGGAAGTACAAGAGATCAAGGGGGACAGGAAGGTAGCTAGGGAATGTTACAGCATTTCTCTGAAACCCAAGAAGGAGGACATCTAGCAATTACAGCAGCATCCTGCACCCAGCAGACCCGAAGAATAGGATATAGAGGAAGTGGTGCTGGATCCTACAAAGCCAGAACAGACGGTACAGGTTGGAGCGTCCCTACCACCAGAGGAGAAAACCAGGATCATCGAGTTCCTCAAGGAAAACATCACCTGCTTCGCATGGACGCATGAAGACATGGTTGGAATTGGCCCTTCTATTTGCACCCACAAGCTGAATGTGGACCCCCACCACAAACCTATCAAGCAAAAAAGAAGGAAATTCGCGCCTGAACGCAACCTGATCATTAACGAGGAAGTAGAAAATTGCTGCAAGCATGTAAGATTAGGGAAGTAAAATATCCTGATTGGCTAGCTAACGTGGTTGTGGTAGGAAAGAAGAATGGCAAATGGCGAGTCTGCATTGATTTCACCGATTTAAACAAAGCTTGCCCCAAAGATCCATTCCCCCTACCTCACATTGACGCCCTGGTAGACACCACAGCTGGACATGAAAGGCTCACGTTCCTAGATGCTTACTCAGGTTACAACCAGATTTTGATGGACCCAGAAGATCAAGAGAAAAAGGCTTTCATGACCGAAAAAGGTATATATTGCTATAAGGTTATGCCATTTGGTCTAAAAAATGCATGTGCTACCTATCAGCGCCTAGTAAACAAGATGTTCGAAAAGCAGCTTGGGGACACAATGGAGGTCTACATCGATGATATGCTGGTCAAGTCCAAGCAAGCTGGGGATCATGTATCTCACCTGCAGGACACCTTTGATGTTCTAAAAAAGTATGTTGGTCCTATAGAACTTCTAAGTTTACTACAAGAGGGGGGGTGAATTGTAGTAAAGACTATTGGGAACTATTTTTGCGGAATTAACAAGTTAAAATGAAATAAAGAGAAGTTAAAATAACGAACACTAGAACTGCTTTTAAACAAGATCTTATTCCTATTTTCTCTGGGAATAAATCTTGCCCTTTTATTTATAATAGTAACTTACACCCTATTATAAACAGCAACTCACTCTGTTTCTCTAGGAACTGGTTCCCAGTCACGTGTTCAGACCTTGTTCCCTCTGAACACGTGACTTCCTCTCTTGACTTCACTCGAAGTCTTCTCTTTCTCTTTATTCTCTTTCTCTCTTGAATGTAGAAATTTTCTCACAAAATTTCACTCACCCCAACTCAGATTAATGGAATACAATGAATTGTTGAAGAGAATAAAACCGAAATAACTTTCTAAAAGATTTACACAATTATCGTAGAAAGTCTTAAGAACTAAAATTGAGTTCTTCTTAATTTATATAGCTGTGATAAATCTTCAACGGTCTTCTTCAGTTTCTTTGTAGTGGACGCAAGTTTTTAGGCATTATCTTCCACCTTCATAGCCGTTATGGACCATGTTAATGCCACGTTCCATGATCGTGTGTTTGCACGGTTTGGATGAGTCTTCGAGTCTTCCACGATCTTCTCAGCAGCTCTTGACTTGGTCTTTGGCAGTTTAGGATATACGTTTGATGTGCGGTTAGCTGAGATTATGGCTCCTAGAATCTAGGACCTCAACCCATCAACCCAGAACCATCGTGCAACCACTAAACCCCACCCAAAACCATCGTGCAACCCCAAAGCCCCACCTAAAATCATCACCCATACATCCACCAAAAAACCATCCCACGACCAACGAAACACCACGTCACAAAATCCTGCACCTCCTACCTTAACCACCCCACAAAATCTCGCTCCACAAAACCCCACTATCCCCACCATTGAACCAACATATCCATAATTAAAGCTCGGATTTCCTTTGTTAGAAATGTTATTGATGATTTCTTGTGATTGAGGTTATTCTACTACAAAATCTTAGTAGTAATCAAAACTACTATTACACAACAACTAAGATTGACGACAACTAGAATAAGATTTGAGATAGGCAAAGAGACTGGAGTGCAAGGAAAAATGAGTAAGAAGGGCTTAGCGAAGCATTTTACATCTCAAACGGTAAGGCTTTGGAGGTTACTCGTGGCCCTACACCATTATTGCGGGTGGGAGATATGTTAGCAAGGGGTGGGGTAGGTGTTAATAGAGGCGGGGGGAAGTGTTAGCAGGGGTGGGGGATCGAGGGGAGGTGTTATTAGCAGGGGTTGGGGATCGAGGGGAGGTGTTAGCAGGGGTGGGGGGAGGGGACGGGGACAGGGTTTGGGTGGGAGGGGTGGATAGTTTTTGCATTTTGTTTTTAAATTTTTTAGTAGAAATAAATTGAAAATCTAAACCAATAAAATATGACTCGTCGATAGGTTATCTACAATTGTTTACTGGTTGAACCTATAAAAGCACACTAAAGGTTTGCTTATTCATAGATAATCCAAAGTTTGACTTATTATCTGTGGACCGGCCAAATGTTGGCTTATTCTTGACAATTTTTCCTATCAATGATTATTGTAATCGTGCGCTTTTAGTAACTTTTGAAATCAACGAAGATAAATGGTTTACACTAGAAGTCGTTACGTAATTGGTACTAAATGGTTGTAATGGTAAGAAAATAGTGTGCAATTTGGATGAAAAAACTCTCCTCTTCACTATGGTGATGAAAGCGCATCAAAAGTGTGATTTTCCTCGCACATTTTTATTTTCACTCAATACCACATTTTAAGTGGTAATGTATGGTAATGAAATTTTATGAAAAACACATTTTTAAGAGTGCACATGCATTATTGTAAAGTATAAATCACATAAAATTTATCATTATTACCACCATTTATCATTATTTACCAAACGAGTTATAAACTGTAAACATGGATGAAAAAGTACAAGAAAAAAAATCAACAAAAGTTAGTTTTAATCGGTAAAATAAAATTGGTTTAATGATGATATATATATTTCAAGTACTTTATAGCCTAATTTCAAAATCATTTTCATAACATCTACATTTTCATAGCATCAAATTTGCCTAAATTGTTTTTACCATTGTTGTGTACAAAACATCTACATCCAAAGACTCTAAAGTAAGAGATATTTGGTTTTCTTCCTTTGAACAGTTCATAAGGAGTTTTCTTGGTGATGGGTCTTAGCATGACCCTGTTTATGATGTAACATGCAGTGTTCACTGCTTCTGCCCAATGGTTCTGTGGAAGATTGCTTGATATAAGCATTGTTCTAGCCATATCCTCCAGAGTCCGGTTTTTTCTTTCAACTACACCATTTTGTTGTGCTGTTCTTGGAGCAAAGAAGTTGGGATCTAATCCTTCATTACTGCAAAAATCATCAAACTTGGAGTTTTCAAACTCCGTACCATGGTCAGATCTTAGGTGTTTCAATTTGAAACCATATATCCTTTGAACTTTCTTAGCAAATGAAATAAATTCTTCAAATGTTTCATCCTTGCTATGAAGGAAGATTACCAACGTAAATCTAGAAAATTCATCAACAATAACTAATACATATCTCTTACCTGATCTGCTTTGGATTCTCACTGGGCCACAAAGATCCATGTGGATCAGCTCAAGTGGACTTTGAGTGCTTACCATTTTCTTGGATTTGAACGAGGATCTAACTTGTTTCCTTCTTACACAAGCTCCACAAACTCCATGGCTTGTTCCTTTTATAGTTGGCAAACCAACTACCAAGTCTTTACCACTTAGTTTATGAGGCAGTGTAAAGCTTGCATGACCACACCTCTTATGCCAAAGGTCTTGGTCATCTTCTAGTACACTAAGACAAGTTAGATTGTTCCTAGGAACAAGGTTTAGGTCAACAACATAAGTGTTTCCCCTTCTTGTTCCTTGTAGGATCTTGGTTCCTGTAATGGTGTCACTAACCACACAACATTCATTAGTAAATTTCACATTGTTTCCTTTGTCACAAAATTGAGAGATACTAAGTAAGTTATGTTTCAAACCCTCGACTAAAAATACATTATTTATGGAATGTGACTGTGATTTCCCAACTTTACCTATACCTACTATGTTACCTGTCAGGTTGTCTCCAAAGGTCACAGTTCCTCCTTCGTAGACTGAAAGTGAGAGAAATTTGGTTTTATCTCCTGTCATGTGCTTGGAACAACCGCTATCGAGGTACCACAGGTTGTTCCCCCTCACTTTAGTCTGCACATACAGTAATTAGTCAGTTGTAGGAACCCAGTTAGACTTGGGTTCCTCTGTTGAGTGTGCGTTCCTCTTAATTCTCCACTCTTGCTTCACTAAGCGAGTGTTCATTTCGATTTGTTCCTCTTTGGTGGAACAGTCAGACACTAAGTGTCCACTATTCCCACAGTAGGAACAGATTCTGTTGCTTGGCAGGTCAACATGTTTTTTATGTTTGTTCCTCTTCTTATAATTGAAACCTAGTCCATTTCTTCATTCATTTTTATATTTTTGTATCCAACTAACTGGATCAGGAAGTTTGATTCTTTAAGATTCCAATTTCCTCTTCAGTACCATATTTTCATTCAGCACTAATTCGTGCTCATTTTTCAAATTGTCAATTTCTTTACTGGTACTGTCAGAGGAACTGGTTCCTTCAGGAACAACTAGTTTCAATTCTGCCAAAGCAATATTCAAGAAGTAGTTGTCATTTTTCAGTTTTTCATAGGCTTCTTGAAATCCTCGGTATTTATCAAAAATTTCAAAGAACCGTTCCTCAATATCTGAATTTAATTTCTTAAACCAATTTGTGTGTTCCTTGGTAACTTTCAAGGCCCTCTCCATATTCTCCTCTCTTATACAGATTGCCTTGTAGTTATCAAAGGTTTCTAAAAATAATTCAGTGAGTTGGTTCTTATTTAATTTTGATAATTCTTCTTCAACAACATTAAAGTTTACCTGTTTGTGTCATACGTCCTCTTCACTCTCTGATTTTGCCATTAGACACAGCTGAGCAGTTTCATCCTCAGGCTGTTCCTGTTCCTCATCAGAATCTGATTCACCCCAGGCTGCTACCATAGCCTTTCTCATTTCAGTTTTAGAGAAAGGTTTTTGTTGTTCTTTGCTTTTGAATCTGCTTTTTCCTTTCTCGTTTTCCCACAAAGGACATTCCTTTATGAAGTGATCTGGACTTCCGCATTTATGGCAGCTTAGCTTTGAGGTTTTCCTTGTGCTCTTCCCTTTATAGTTCTTGTTGAAGAACCTTTTGAATTTCTTTACTATCAAGGCAGCTTCCTCTTCATCAGTTTCTGAATCATCTTGCTCTTCAGTCTTGAGAGCCAGGGACTTTGATCTGCTGGAGTCAGGTTCATGAGTTACTAAGTGCAACTCATGTGTCATCAAGGATCCAGCAAGTTGTTCTATGTTAAACTTGGTGAAATCCTTTGTTTCTTGTAGAGCTGTCACCTTAGCCATCCACTTCTCGTGTTGTGGAAGACTTCTCAATACTTTGCGTACTTGTTCCTCTGGAGAAATAGATTTTCCTAGAGAGTCAAGTTCATTTATGATATTTGAAAATCTTGTAAGCATATCATGAACTGGCTCGTTAGGTTTCATTTGAAATAACTCATATCTATGCATGAGCATGTCTATTTTTGATCTGTTGACCTCGCTTGTTCCTTCAAGTGTAACTTGAAGGAGTTCCCACATCTGGTTTGCACTCTTGCATCCCATGACTCTATTGTGTTCATGAGGACCAAGACCACAATGCAGAATCTTCTTGGCCATGTTGTTCATCTCCATTTTCTCAAAATCTTCCTTGTCATACTTTGAGAGTGGTTTTGTAACTAGCTCGCCTTCTTCATTCTTTTCAGTGACTTTAAAGTCACCTATCTCAATGACTCTCCAGACTTGATAGTTTTCTGCCTTAATAAATATTTCCATCCTATTCTTCCAATAAGGATAATGTTTGCCATTGAACATTGGAGGACGTTGAGTAGAGTATCCCTCATCTAGATTTTCTCCAGTTGTATTCATGTTCTCTAGGATCAGCCTCCCCAGTGTTAACTGTTTTAGGAGGAACTAGCTCTGATACAAATTGTTGGTCATATAGAACTTCTAAGTTTACTACAAGAGGGGGGGTGATTGTAGTAAAGACTATTGGGAACTATTTTTGCGGAATTAACAAGTTAAAATGAAATAAAGAGAAGTTAAAATAACGAACACTTGAACTGCTTTTAAACAAGATCTTATTCCTATTTTCTCTGGGAATAAATCTTGCCCTTTTATTTATAATAGTAACTTACACCCTATTATAAACAGCAACTCACTCTGTTCCTCTCTGTTCCTCTAGGAACTGGTTCCCAGTCACCTTGTTCCCCCTGAACACGTGACTTCCTCTCTTGACTTCACTCGAAGTCTTCTCTTTCTCTTTCTTCTCTTTCTCTCCTGAATGTAGAAATTTTCTCACAAAATTTCACTCACCCCAACTCAGATTAATGGAATACAATGAATTGTTGAAGAGAATAAAATCGAAATAACTTTCTAAAAGATTTACACAATTATCGTAGAAAGTCTTAAGAACTAAAATTGAGTTCTTCTTAATTTATATAGCTGTGATAAATCTTCAACGGTCTTCTTCAGCTTCTTTGTAGTGGACGCAAGTTTTTAGGCATTATCTTCCACCTTCATGGCCGTTATGGACCATGTCAATGCCACGTTCCATGATCTTGTGTTTGCACGGTTTGAATGAGTCTTCGAGTCTTCCACGATCTTCTCAGCAGCTCTTGACTTGGTCTTTGGCAGTTTAGGATATACGTTTGATGTGCGGTTAGCTGAGATCATGGCTCCTAGAATCGAGGACCTCAACCCATCAATTCAGCCACGCATCATCGCAATCTCTTCAATCGTCTATTTTCCTGTAAACCATTGATAAACTCAACTAATATTATGGAATCCAATATTCCATAATATTAGAATATTAATTCTACACAAAATAACTAAATATTCTATTTTCCTAAACAACGTAATTTTGGTTATTATAAAGCCAATTCTCCATAAGTTTATTTTAGGTAAAATAAAATAAATAATTAAATAAAACTATATAAATAATTACATGGAGAAAAACTAATTAAAAACAAAGTTAAAATACTATTCATTTGTCATCATCAAAATAACGAGTACAACAAAGTACAACATGAAGCTGAACCCAATGAAAAGCTCATTCGGAGTACCAGCTGGCAAGTTCCTAGGTTACATAGTAACACAAAGAGGAATTGAAGCTAGCCCAGACCAAATCAGAGCACTCATCAATATCCAGTCTCCCAAGAACCTGAAAGAGGTTCAGAAGCTGACAGGAAGAGTAGCAGCGCTCAATCGCTTCATCTCCAGATCGTCAGATAAGTGTCATCTTTTCTATCATGTGCTTAAGAAAAATAAAGGTTTTGATTGGACTGCAGAACACGAAGCTGCTTTACAACAGCTTAAAGCGTACCTAGCTACACCACCTGTACTTTCCAAACCAAAGCCAGGTGAGACTTTACAGCTTTATCTAGCTGTGAGTAGCACAGCTGTTAGCGCGGTACTAGCTAGGGAAGCTGACAACCAGCAGCTACCTGTGTATTATATCAGTAAATCTTTACTTGATGCAGAAACCAGGTACACTCCTCTGGAAAAATTAGTATTAGCTTTATATACAGCTTCGAGGAAACTCCGACACTATTTCGAAGCTTATCCTATATGTGTTATGACTAATTATCCTATAAAAGCTGTGTTACGCAAACCTGAATACACTGGCAGGATGAGCAAATGGGCTGTATCACTTAGTGCTTATGACATCAGGTACCAACCGCGAACGGCTATAAAATCACAAGCCCTAGCCGATTTTGTGGCAGATTTCAGTCCTAACCTAGCTGCTTCAGAAGATGAGGAAGTACGGCATGTTAATCAGGTAACCCCTACAGGTAGTTGGAAGCTATTTGTAGATGGTTCTTCCAACTTTAGAGGAGCTGGACTAGGTATAGTCCTAAAATCGCCACAAGGGGACATGATAGTACGATCTATTTGTTGTGATTTTAAAGCTACTAACAATGAAGCCGAGTACGAGGCTTTGATTGTAGGTATGACTGTGGCTCAAGATCTGGGGGCAACCAGGTTGCAAGTGTATAGTGACTCTTTGCTTATAGTTAGCCAGGTAAAAGGAGAGTATGCAGCTAAGGATTCAAAGATGTCTCTGAACCTGGAGCTGGTCAAATCGAAGATATTGCTCTTTCAAGAGTTTACAATACAACAGGTACCAAGGGATCAGAATACGAAAGCTAATGCACTAGCTAACCTGGGTTCCGCACTTAGGAAATGCAGCTTCAGCAATGTCCCTATCGCTCACTTAGCTGCGCCGGCTATTAACAAAGAGGCAAGCAGTATACTTAGCATTGGTAACGAGGCAGGTGCTGATAGCTGGACAAAGCCACTAATGGATTACCTAGAAAGAGACATATTACCAGATGACAAGCTGGAATCAAGAAAGATACGCATGAAAGCTAGCAGGTACCAGGTTATAGCTGGAATATTGTTTAAATGTGCAGTTAAGCAGGACATTTTGCAGAGATGCTTGGAGAAAGAACAATGGGAAGCTACCCTAAAAGAATTTCATGAGGGAGAATGCGGATCACATGCAGCAGGAAGGAGCTTGTCTAACAAGATCTTATCCTATGGTTATTATTGGCCAACTATGCGTAGGGACGCCAAGAGGTACGTAGCTAAGTGTGAAAGTTGTCAAAAGCACGCAGGTATGGTACATAAGCCTTCCGAACCATTACACCCCACGTTGACACCCTGGCCATTCATGAGGTGGGGCATGGATATAGTGGGAAAGCTGTTAGTCGCGCCAGGTCAAAAAGTATATATGTTGGCCTTGACTGACTACTTTTCTAAATGGATCGAAGCTGGTGCATTCCAGCAGGTAAGGGATAAAGAAGTGATTGCCTTTATACATACTAACATCATTTGCAGGTTTGGAGTACCTAGTGAGATTGTATGCGACAATGGATCACAGTTTATAAGTGGTAAAACACGGCAATTTTTCACGAATGGAACATCAACCTGGTAACATCAACACCCAGGTACCCCAAAGCTAATGGACAAGCTGAGTCCAGCAACAAGGTAATCATCAACGGCATCAAAAGGAGGTTAAAAGCCAAAAAAGGTAAATGGGTGGAAGAGCTGCCTAGAGTCCTCTGGGCCAACAGGACAACACCTAGAGGAGCGACAGGGCGGACCCCTTTTTCCTTAGTCTATGGTTGCGAAGCTGTATTACCAGCAGAAGTAGCTGTACCTACTGCCAGGTATGGGCTCTTAACCTCTGAGCTAAATGACTCTGAATTATCTTATGATTTAGATACCATAGAAGAGCTGCGAGACAGCGCCCTGGTCAGGATGGCTGCTCAGCAACAGATTGTGGCCCGCAGCTTCAACAAAAACGTGAAAGCAAAAGTTTTCAAGCAAGGAGACCGGGTGTTAAGGAAAGTCTTCCAAAATACCCAGGAATTGAATGCAGGAAAGCTGGGTGCTAGCTGGGAAGGCCCCTACCTGATTGAGCAGGTAGTAGGCAAAGGAGCGTATCGTCTAGCTACGGTAGAAGGGAAAGCTGTACCTAGAAGCTGGAACGCTTCACACCTTAAAATGTATCATTTCTAAAGAATCTAGGTAATCAGCTTGTGTACATAAGACATCAAGTGCAAAGCAGTCACACCAGGTAAGGAAAGACTACTAAGCAAAGCCAAGGAACACCAGGTTAGGCCATCTTCCTTGCATTTTCTACCTATAAAGATTTTTTCTAGAGTTTATACTGACTTAGGCATCGGAGAGTCGTCGGCTATGCCAACGACTATCCTGGCCTAGCCAACGCACGCAGGTACCGCAAGGCTAGCTTCAAGTGGAGCACTACCTAGCTTCCTAAGCTACCCAAAGGCGCAAGAACACCTAGACACCTTGGATGACAACTACCCAAAAGTCAAGCTACCAGGGTTGCATCAGCTAAGGGCTACACGCCTAGGTAACAGGGCCCATCACACAAGTCATTGGCATCACAAAACGCCAGGTAAAAACGTAAAGCAGCTAGCTCATTTGTACCAAAGATCTAAGAATATGCATATATCAAAGTTAAATTGTTCAAAAAGACGCACCAGCCCCTTGGCTGGCGGAAAAAATTATCCAAAGCATAAGAAATTAAAATTGTTTGACGATAAACGAAAAGCAACGAATTCAAAGAACTAAGCTGCATATTTTGCTGGGGCTTCCTCACCTGTAGGCGTTGGCTTGGGCATCTCAGTTGCTGGGGCAGAACTGCTAGAAGGTTCAGCTGTAGCATCAACCGCAACCTTTCCTGAAGGTTCAGCTAGGTCTTTAGCCGATGAATCAGCTGTAGAAACTTCTTGCCCAGGAGGAATCAAACCCAAGGCCAGAGCTTCAAGATCTGCGATGCTCCCCATAGTAGCTAGGAAAGCATCGGTGTATTTATGCAGCTCCTTAGTCCCCAGGTTCTTGAAAAGCATCAGGTATGCTAGCTTGGCAGGTTCGATAATCTGGACCTCCGCCATCTTATCTAGATGGATATCCTTCTGATGTGCCAGCTGAGCATCTAGAGCATCCCTCTCCTTCACCATTTCCTCCAGCTTGCAGGTAGCCACCTTAGCGTCCTCCCTAGCAGCAACAATTTCAGCTTCAGCTGAAGCTGCGAAGAGCTTTTTTGCATCCCTCTCTTTCTCCAAGAGCAGCGTCTCAACCTTACGCTGCTCCTCAGCTATAGCCTGCCCCTTCTTGGCCCTCTCCAACTCCTCCTTTAGGGCCGCCACCTCAGCTTGGGAAGCCTTAAGCTGAGATGACATCGTAGCAACAGCCCTCAAGCTGGAGCGTGCTGCTAGACAGTTCTGTAGGGCCTAGATTAAAAACATTAAACGTATAAGAGGGGACATTAGCAAAGAGTGCTGAAACCAAAAGGACAAAGGGAAGAGTAGGAGTCATACCTGTAGAGAGTATTGAACCGCGTGGTTCACAATCACCTCAGGATCCTCAGACCTGAGACGCTTAGCTGCTGCAGGAAAGAACAGCCTCTCAGCATGTGGCCATATGCCATTATTTAACCCATCCGCAGATAGGGAATTCGCTGGCATTGGCAGATTGACCGTTAAGGTGCTAGGAGGAGGATGAGGGTATAAATCCAGTTTAATTATGGGAGGCGGCATGCTAGGAGTAGAAGTGGCCACTCTGGCAGGGGTAGCTGGCTTAGGTTGGTTGGAACTAGCAGGAACTCCAGATCTCTTTCTTTTTAACCGAGCCACAGCATCGGCTTGAGATAACGTACTACCTTTGACTGCACAAGAGCAGTAAAAACGTAATGAAAGGTTTTATGACTAGAAAACTCTAAAAATAAAGCAGAACAGTGAGATTGCCCTACCTGAAGACATGGAGTCCGTTCCGTAGGTGGTAGGGGTCAAAGATGAAATTGGAATTGCTTTGAAGGGAGGATTGTAAGTCCTTTTTTCCAGAGAGATGCGCAGGAATACCTTAGCTCTTTCGTCCCGGTCTTCTAAAGTCTCCACAACTTCAGATGAACCTGAGTAAAAGCAAGGTTAAGGTCATAGTTAATAGAATATTCTAAAGAAAGAAAGAGAAAAAACAGTAGAATACCTCCAGCAGGCCAGCCAGAGGGGAGAAGCACCCCAGCTTCGCCAAGAGAATCCTTGGCAACGAAGAAAAAACGAGTCTTCCAGAAAGACTCAGAGGCACCAGTCCCTTCTACAGGGCAGGGATACTTAGGTTTTTGCCTTAAAGTGACCTTGTTGGGGTTGAGGATTTTCAAACTGTAGAGGGTGAGTAGATCTTCTAGGGTGAAAGGAGGGCTTCAATCCCTAGTAGCAGATTCTACGGTAAAACAAACTTTCCAGAAACCTGGCATTAACTGACCAAGGGAAAAATTTAAAACCTCCACGAAGGAACGCACTAAAGGTGTGAAACTGAAGCTGTAACCTAAAAGGAAGGGGTACTCATAGAAACAAACTAGATCGTTAGGGGTATTTTCTGGCCGATCAAATTCTTCAGGGACCACAAATTCTGTACTCTCAGGAAAGTTACCTCTAACCCTAATATTTTCAATGTCTTCCCAAGTAATAGGAGAAGCTACATCGTCCTTAGCCTTCCCCATTGATGTAGGTTTAGGGATAAAAACCTTCTTTCTAGCGGATTGCTTAAAAGGCATGCAAAGAGTCGAAAGAGGAAAGGAAAAGAGAGAGAGAGTAAACTTACCAAAGAGAGAAGACAGTAAACGGAAATGAAGATCCTCAAGCAATCTCTTGACTTTTAAGCCTACTCCGACATACAAACGGCTAGTATTTATTACTTGAATTAAATGAGCTTAAGTGCATGATTAAACTCAGTTCATTAAAGCTACAGTGTGTTTTATTTAATATCTGCGCCTTTTGGAAAACCTACCTTTATGACAAACGTTATGCTAACGTATTATTAACTTGCAGCTTCGCTACGTCAGGCCAGCAGCATAAGCTACAAGTTAGGGCAATTGTTACGCCATGAAATTTATGTAGCTACTGGTGCAGGTTAAAAATCATTGCAGCTATGAACTCCCAGCTTGAGACCTCCAGCTAAGGAAATCCAGATTGAAGTTCACCAGCTAAGAAGGATCAGCTGAATATCACCCAACTAAGTGAACACAGCTCTATTTGAAAAACGTTACAAATCAAGGCATCAAAGCCTGAAGATCCGCATAAGAATAAAGGCCATAATTACAAAGGCAATAAAGAGCAAGAATCGTGCTCAACAGCATTAATGGCAGACATAAATAAGAGATTTGAGAGCTGTTTCAAGATGTTGCTAGGTTCAAACGGATACATTCTTCTTAGTTATATATACACTTGAAATGATTGTATAGAGGCATAAGTTCATACGCTTTAGAAGTTACATATCAAAACACGAGCATTGTTCTATTAGCTTACAAATTACGAATTGCTTAGTTACAAAGGCACTAGGGCTGTAATCAAAAGTATAGTGGATTGGTGGACTCAAAGCCACCCGCGGTTTTTCCCTTATTCCACGGGTTTCCGCGTCACCATCTCTGGTGTCTTGTCTCTGTCTTTATTTTGCTTTACTTGTTCATCCTAGCTGTGCTCAACAGCTTCTAGTAACCTGGTGGAATCCTAGCTGTAGCTCCCAGCTAAGTTTTGTCTTAGCAGAATTTGGCATAAACACGTATCTTTCTTGACTCCAACTTGTCATCTGGCAGTATGTCCCTTTCCAGGTAATCCAATAGTGGCTTTGTCCAGCTATCAGCACCTGCTTCATCACTAATGCTAAATACATTGCTTACCTCCTTGTTACTAGCTGGTACGGCTAAGTGAGCGATGGGAACATTGCTGAAGCTGCATTTCCTAAGTACGGAACCTAGGTTAGCTAGTGCGTCAGCTTTCGTATTCTGGTCTCTTGGTATCTGTTGTATGGTGAACTCTTGAAAGAGCAACATCTTTGATTTGACCAGCTCCAAGTAAAGAGACATCTTCGAGTCTTTAACTGTGTACTCACCTTTTACCTGGCTAACGATCAGTAAGGATTCACTATATACCTGCAACCTGGTTGCCCCCAGATCATGAGCCACAGTCATACCTACAAACAAAGCTTAGTACTCGGCCTCATTGTTAGTAGCTTTAAAATCACAACAAATAGATCGTACTATCATGTCTCCTTGTGGCGACTTTAGGACTATACCTAGCCCTGCTCCTCTAAAGTTGGAGGAACCATCTACGAACAGTTTCCAACTACCTGTAGGTGTTACCTGATTAATGTGTCGTACTTCCTCATCTGCTGAGGCAGCCAGGTTAGGACTGAAGTCTTCCACAAAGTCAGCTAGGGCTTGTGATTTTATAGCCGTTCGGGGTTGGTACCTGATGTCATAGGCGCTTAATGATACAGCCCATTTGCTCATCCTGCTAGTATATTCAGGTTTATGCAGTACAACTTTTATGGGATAATTAGTCATAACACATATAGGATAAGCCTCGAAATAATGTCGGAGTTTCCTTGAAGCTGTATATAAAGCTAATATCAATTTTTCTAAAGAGGTGTACCTGGTTTCTGCATCAAGCAAGGACTTACTGATATAATACATGGGTAGCTGCTGATTGTCAGCTTCCCTAGCTAGACTGCGCTAACAGCTGTGCTACTTACAGCTAGATAAAGCTGTAAAGTTTCACCTTGCTTTGGTTTGGAAAGTATAGGTGGAGTAGCTAGGTAAGCTTTGAGTTGCTGTAAAGCAGCTTCGTGTTCTGCAGTCCAATAAAACCTTTATTTTTCTTAAGTACATGATAGAAAAGATGACACTTATCTGATGATCTAGAAATAAAACGATTGAGCGCTGCAACTCTTCCTGTCAGCTTCTTGACTTCTTTCAGGTTTTTGGGTGATTGGATATTGATGAGTGCTCTGATCTGATCTGGGCTAGCTTCGATTCCTCTCTGAGTAACTATGTAACCTAGGAACTTACCAGCTGGTACCCCGAATGAACATTTTGTTGGGTTCAGCTTCATCTTGTACTTTTTCAGTACATCAAAAGGTATCCTGTAGATGAGACACATGATCTCCAGCTTGCTTGGATTTGACCAGCATATCATCGATGTAGACCTCCATTGTGTCCCCTAGCTGCTTTTCAAACATCTTGTTGACCAGGCGCTGGTAGGTGGCACCTGCATTCTTAAGACCAAATGGCATAACTTTATAACAATAGATACCTCTTTCGGTCATGAAGGCCGTTTTTTCTTGGTCTTCTGGGTCCATCAGGATCTGGTTGTATCCTGAGTAAGCATCTAGGAACGTGAGTCTTTCATGCCCCGCTGTAGCATCTACCAAGGCATCGATGTGAGGCAGGGGAAATGGATCTTTAGGGCAAGCTTTGTTTAAATCCGTGAAATCGATACAGACTCGCCATTTGCCGTTATTCTTTCCTACCACAACCACGTTAGCTAGCCAATCAGGATACTTGACCTCCCTAATCTTACCTGCTTACAATAACTTTTCTACTTCCTCGTTGATGATCAGGTTGCGTTCAGGTGCGAATTTCCTTCTCTTTTGTTTGATAGGTTTGTGGTTTGGATCCACGTTCAGCTTGTGAGTGCAAATTGAAGGGTCAATTCCAACCATGTCTTCATGCGTCCATGCGAAGCAGGTGATGTTGTTTTTGAGGAATTCAATGATCCTGGCCTTTTCCTCTGGTGGTAGGGATGCTCCAACCTGTACTTTCTGTTCTGGTTTTGCAGGATCCAGCACCACTTCTTCAATGTCCTGCTCTTCGGGTTTGCTGGGTGCAGGATGCTGCTGTAATTGCTAGATTTCCTCCTTCTTAGGTTTGAGGGAAATGCTGTAGCATTCTCTAGCTACCTTTCTGTCCCCCTTGATCTCTTGTACTCCCCATTGGGTAGGGAACTTGATGGTTTGGTGGTAGGTGGAAGGTTCAGCTTTCATCCTGCGAATCCAAGGTGTACCCATAATAACATTATAAGGTGAAGGACAATCTACGACACTAAACCTGGTTTGCAGATTGACTCCTTTGGCATAGGTGGGTAGTGTGATCTCGCCAATGGTGAAGGCAGGTTCTCCATTAAAACCGTATAGGATTGTTGACTTCTTGATGATATCCTAATCACGCAGTCCCATGCTTTGTATGGCATTCTTGAATATGATGTTAGCTGAGCTCCCATGGTCTACCAACACTCTCTTGATCAAGCAGTTGCTGATGGTGAGGGATATGACTATCCCATCATGATGATCAGCTTCCTCAGCTTCCTCTTCTTCCTCGAAGCTGATGGTCATGCTTCGCAGCTCTCGTTCCTCCTTGCTTCTGTGCTGGATAGGAGCTGCTTTGGAGCCTTCTCTAGCGAATCGCTTAGCTGCAGAATAGGTTAGTCCACAAATTTCTGAACCTCCAGAGATAAAATTGACTACCTTGTCATGGGTTGGATCAGGTGGTGGCCCAGCTGTCTTGCTGTTGCTGTCTTTGTTAGGTTCATCCTTCTGACCTTTCTTTCCCATGAGATGTTCTAGGTAGCCTTTTTCAGCAGCAAGGCTACTTCTTTCCTGAGGGCTTTGCAATCTTCAGTTAGATGACCATGGTCACCATGATAGCTGCACCACTGAGAGGTGTCTTTTTGTCCATTGGGTTTGTCAGTCTTCCTGGGCCACCTAGCGGCTGAACCTAGCTTCTCCAAGGCGTTCACCACACCTTCTGCATCAACGTTAAAGCAGTAGGAAGATAAAGGAGGGAAATCTGTACTGTTAGACCTGCGAGGAGCTTCCCTAGCTACGCTACTAGCTTGATCACGCTTCTGGTATGGCTGATGGCGCCAATCGTTCCTCTTGTTGTTGTTATTGTTGTTATTCTGAGTTTTTCTATCGTAGCTGGATTCTCCTCCATACCTGGATGCGTCATCCTCTTCTACGCGGATTTCAGCCATAACTCTAGCCCTGACTTCTTCAAAGGTACTACATGGATACCTAGTTAGTTCATAATATAAGTTGGATTTAGGGATCAAACCTCTTCGGAATGCTTCGATAGATGTTGGGATATCCAGGTTCTTAACATAAATCATTTCCCTGTTAAACCTGTCTAGGTACTAGCGTACAACCTCATCTGTCTTTTGTATAATGCGGTACAGGTCGCCTGTATGTTTCTCCAGCACCCTGCTGCTAGCAAATTGCTGATAGAATTTGTTAATAAGAACAGAGAAATTAGGGATAGTACCATCCCTGAGGGTAATGAGCCATTGTAAGGCAGGTCCTCCTAAGGTGGCTCCAAAGGATTTGCACATTGTAGCTTCAAGGAGGCCTTCTGGGATAGGTAGAGTCCACATCTTCTGCTTGTACTGGTTCACGTGATCGTATGGATCTGTGGTTCCATCATACAGCTTGCCAAATGGGGCCAGATGCAGCTTCTTTGGAATCATGGCTCTAGCTATCTCTTCTGCGAAAGGTGACTTGGTATAGCCATCAGGGGTCTCCTCAGCTACGGGCGTAGGTGCCCCTGGCATCTTAGCTAGCATCCGCATCATCTTCCTATTCTGGGACTCAAGGAGAGCCAGCTTTGTAGATGTGGGATCCGTCTCCTCCAGGTTAGGGTCTTCCGGAATGTCCTCAGGTTCTTCATCAGCACTAGCTTCTGAATCAGTCAACTCCAAGATTCGAGGTGACATGCCAGTACGTCATCGTGAAGATTTCTTAGTGTTACTCTTAACTGATTCCAGTTCTTTTTGTAAGTTTTCAATGATCTTGTTGGACTCTATTTGAGCTTCCCGGAGTGATTCAAGAGCAGCTCTCATTTGCTCAGGAGTGAATTCAGCCATTTTGAGTTGGGTGTTTTACGAAGGAATTGATAATGATAGATTAGATATGAAATCTAGCTGTAGGCCCCACGGTTGGCGCCAAACTGTTTATGCTAAATTCTGCTAAAGGCAAAACTAGGCTGGGAGTTACAGCTAGAGTACTGCTAAGTAGCTGGAAGTTGCTGGACACAGCTAGGACGAGCAAAGAAAGCAAGAACAGAGAAAAAGACAAGACACCAAGGATGGTGAAGCAAAAACCCGTGGAATAAGGGAAAAACCGCGGGTGGCTTTGAGTCCACCAATCCACTATACTTTTGATTACAGCCATAGTGCTTTTGTATCTAAGTAATTCGTAAGCTTAAGAATAATGCTTTTATCTCTATATGTAAATGCTAAGTGCGTATGAACTCGTGTCCTCTATACAATCATTTGAGCTATATATAATAAGGAAAATATATCCGTTTGAACCAGCTTCAGCAACGTCTTGTAACCGCTCTTGAATCTCCATTCATATCTGTCATTAATGCCGCTTAGCATGATCTTTGCTCATAATTATCTTTCTGTATCTTTAGCTTTTATTCCTTTGCAGGATTCTAGGCTTTGACAACTTTGACTTATAACGCCTTTTAAATGATACTGCGTTCCTTAGCTGTGTAGCATTAGCTGGTTCTCCTTAGCTGGTGGGCTTCAAGCTGGATCCTTTAGCTGGAAGTCCTAACCTGGGAGTTCATAGCTGTAATGACTTTTTAACCTGCATACGTAGCTGTGTAATTTTCATGGTATAACAGGTTCCTTGGTATATGAGTAGGAGGGTTACTGGGTAGTTAAGTTGGAGGTTACTAAGTATTTTAATAGGGGTTACTTGGTATATGAGTGGGGGTTACTAGGTAGTTAAGTTGGGGGTTACTAAGTATTTTAATAGGGGTTACTAGTTATGAAGTGGGGGGGGGTTACTAGTTATTTTGGTGGGTGTTACTTAGTATGCTGCTGACTGCTCCATCTTATATATGCGCCGTCACACCATTAGTAAATGGTGTGGCGGGCCACATATAAGAATTTGTTTTTATTGATAAGCTTTTATGGGTTTTGTTTCATCTAATTACGATTTTCCTAGTGATATTAGAATTAATCAAAAAATGGCTTAACTAGAGAGAAAAATTAAACACTTTTCAAAGTCTAATAGATAGTGAAAAAACTTGCTATCTCTTGAAATTCAGCACAAAATATTTTCATGAATATACATCAATTACGAAGCATATAAATCAAATTCAATCTTCTTTCGTAAGTAATGTTCAGAAAATTGCAGACTCCATCCTAATTGAAGAAGAAATCTGATGTGATTGCCAAGCCAAACAACCAAAATAGCTATGGAAAGGACCTAAGAGGGCGTTTGGTTCGCAGAGGGGAAAAGGAATGGAATCAAGAAAGGGGTAGGAAGCGAAAGGAAACCCAAACCCTTACCTATAAAAGGTTGTTTGGTAAGTTTTTCTAACCACCTTCTTCCCTCTCTCACCATACCAATTACCACCACCACAACCTCCATCTCTCTAACCCTTTTTCCACACCACTCTCCTTGCTGCCATCCCCACTTCCTCAATCTCTCTCTCCCCTTTCCATCTTGCCTCCCCCCATCGCCGGCGGATCTAGCTAGTTCGCATGAAGGGTTGACGGGGTTCACATTGTCTAGTTTGCATCATCATCACCCTAAGATCTGGAGTTTTTAGGCAATTATGAAGGGTTTTCGGGGGGTGTTGAGGGCGTTTTGAACGATTAACGGTGCTTTTCGGTTCTAGGTGGATTTTTTTGAAGGGAAGAGTTGGTTTTTCGAATCTGGGTGGAGTTTTTGAAGAATAGCGGTGGTTTTCACCCAACGACAGATGGTCAGACCGAGAGGACCAATCAGACTATAGAGGACATGTTGAGAGCATGTGCGATTGAATTTCAAGGAAGTTGGGAAGACCAATTAGATTTGATTGAGTTTTCATACAAGAATAGTTACCATGCGAGTATGAAAATGGCACTATTTGAAGCTTTGTATGGACGGAAGTGTAGAAGTCCTATTTGTTGGAACGACTTTAGTGAGAATATAGTCCTTGGGACTGAATTCATTGAGGAGACCGTTAAGAATATGAACTTGATTCAATCTAGAATCCAAGCTGCCCAGCGTAGGCAGAAGAGTTACGCTGATTTGAAGAGGCGTGAAGATGAGTTCGCCGTTGGCGATAAAGTGTTTTTGAATGTCTTACCGACGAAAGGTGTTATGAGATTTGGTAAGAAAGGCAAGTTGAGTGCCAAGTACGTTGGTTCGTATGAGATTTTGCAACGACTTTGTAAAGTAGCCTACAAGTTGGCTTTATCGATGAAATTCGAGAAGATGCACGATGTGTTTCATATCTCACAGCTTAAGAGGTATATTCTTGACGAGAATCTCGTTCTAGAACCCGAAAGATTTCAAATTGATAGTAGCCTCACGTATGAGGAAATACCTGTGAAGATTATGGACAAGAAGGTGCGTAGTGCACGCAATAAGGATGTGAGTATCGTGAAAGTACTGTGGTCTAACCATGAGTCCGAGGAGGCAACATGGGAAGCCGAGGATGATATGAGGAAGAAGCATCCTGGCTTGTTTGTTGAGGTGAGTTACGAGGGCGTAACTCGTTTTCTTTAAGAGGGGTAGAATGCGATAGAATTTCGCGCTTTTTAGCTATTTTATGGTACTTTAATGCATTTTTATGCTTATTTTTGTGATTTGCACATGCTAGTGCAAAATAACGTGTCCATGAGTGACACATTTGAGTTTGGGTTGGTAAACTGTGCACATGTGTGACACAAGATTTTCCGAGTCTTCAAGTTTTGAAAAGTTTAAGTAAGGAATTTTTTTTTCCCAAACGATTTAGTTGTCGTGCCAAGTTTCGGGATAAAACTTCTTTTAAGGGCAGACTGTAATACCCCGTAATTTTATGAATTTTATAAATATATTTAAAGTATACTTATAATCAATTTCACATTTATTTCATTTATTAATTATCTAAGTGTTCACTATTTTGAAAGTCAAATGATTGTTTAAGCATTTTAAATAGTGATTAATATTTATTGGGTTGGATTTTAAGTATTGAATATTTTATTAAAGGTTTTGGGGCGTGTTTAAAATGATTTTTAAGGTTGGCTTGAGGAGCCCAAACCATTTATTTAAGTTTGATGATCAACTTGAGGTCAAACCTAAGCCTAACCTAATTACCATAGGTTTTAGGCAAACCTATAAATACCCACCAAAACCCCAATTTTGCACACTCTTATTCTCTCTCCTCACTCGTCAGCTCCCTCTCCGTCTCTTCTCCTCGATTTGTGTGCCGTCCGGCCGACCACCACACTCCCTCACCTCACTCGTTCTTCCGGCCACCGCACGCCATCACTCCCTCTCACTCTTTGCCGTGCGTGCAGCCGCAGCACAACCACGCACCACACGCACCTCTTCTCTCGCCACCCGAGCAGCACAGCAGCAGGCCGCGTCTGCACACGCGCCGCCCCTCTCGCGCGTGTTTGCTTCGTTGCTTCCGGTTTTCGTGGTTTTCTTTGGTTATTTTTTAACCCTTATCCTCTACTTTTAATGTTTAATTATAGTTCTAATATTAAGTTGTGGTTTTTAAGAGTTTTATTATGTTTTGTAAAGAAAGTTGAAACCTTTATTATTCGAATTAATAAAAATCTGATTTTTATTTATTGTGAATATGAATTATAATTTTAGATTTTTTATTTATTAATTAAAGTGAGTTTTAAGCATGAAAGTAATGGTTTTTCAGGTTTTAAAGCCTAGGTTTATAAGTATTATATTAAAGGTTGTTTAAGGTTGGAACTTTAATGTTTTTTACAGTATTTTAAAACGGGTTTTGAAGTGTTTTAAAATAAATTATATTGTTGTGAATTAATTAGGATATTAATTAATTGTTGTATTATTGTTTTGGTAGGCGGAAAATTTACTTTAGGCGATTTCTAGAATTCTAAAGTGGCCTCTCACTTTATCTACACAGGGTACGTACATGTCCTTATGTCTTAGACTAGTATCATGTCCTTATGTCTTAGACTAGTATCATGTCCTAAAGATTAGGATTATTTATAGTATCATGTATACGGAACCCTTTTATGGTTCATACGTGGCTATTGAATTGGGATTGCGTGTTGTTGAGCATGTTAATTTCCTATATGTTTTATTACATGATTGAAAGGATGTTTGATTCAAGCATGTTGTTCGGAAGTATTTATATTTTGATCCATCGTGTGATATAAGTTAATATTATTTTATTATTGGATTATGGATTTTGGTATTGTTTCCCTTAGTGGATATTTATTACTTTTCAAAGGCCGAGGACTTTGTGAGTAAGATGGATTATTATTGGTTATGGTTATTTTACTACTTTGCAAAGACCGAAGCCTTTGTAGGGTATGTATATTTATTGTCGTTGGACATTCAATTGTTGATTTGAGTAAACAAATAAATTTGAGGATTAATTCTTGGTCAATTGAAATTGTTTGATCACTTATTTCATCCTAAGATAAAAGTGGGAATTGTTGTATTCATGTTATGTGTTGGTTGCTTTGTTAGAGTCCAACATCGAATAATTTATTAATACTTAAAGTGGAAAGTGAATAGCAATAGCTTTCGACTTGTGCATGTCTGAAGTACTGGACTAGTATGAGTTAGAGTACATGGTGGTAGCCCATGGATTTTCTTGGGGTCGGATTGATCACTGTACCCTATTTTTATTTCTAATGGTTCCTCGATATCGTTGGTCAAGTGGTTACGGAGTCGCGCCCGTAACTCGGTCTTTTATTTTGAAGACTGGTTTTGGTTGGACAACTCGATCCATTGTCTATTCAATTTACTAATATTTATCATGTTGTATGTCTTGTGAAGTCAAGTCTTATTTTACGAGTTGAAGTCTTGAGTTATTTTTATTGATAATGTTTTATTGCTTAATAGTATCATGATTAGGTTTCGTGTTTTATTTTTTTTATGTATGTACTCAGCTTTGCTGATTACGTGTTTTTCTGTGTGTCGATCATGATTGTGCCTATTGATCCTGTGATGACCCTTTATTGGCGAGCTTTCAATTGAGTATTTGCCTACAGGTTTGGAAGGCATGATGCATCGTCTCAATTACTCATTTGGGACTTGGGAAGCGTTGATGAGAGATCGTTTTATTACTTCTATTGCTTCTTATCTTTACGTTAATTTTATTAAGTTGATTTATGGATTATTTATTCTAAATGTTTTAAGTTGGTTTTGAATTATCTTTCGAGGTTTGGATAACGATTTGACAATTACTATGTCTTAAGTATTTAATAAAGTATATTTAATGTTTTTCCGCTGTAGTACTCTGAGTAAGCCGATACGTTTTCACACGGGCGATAATGTCTTGATAATTCTATATTTTAGTTGGGAAAAAATATGTTTTATAAAGAGAGAATTGTCGGGGTGTTACATTTTCGGCGATAGGTGAGGGTTTTTTGACGGGTTATGATGGTTTTCGGCGACGGGTTGGGGGTTTTTAAGGGTTGTGGTGGTTGCTCGGTTTTGAGTGTGTTTTATTTCGAAGGGTTACGGTGGTTGCCGACGGAGATATGATGGTTTTCGGCGACAATCTGATGGTTTCCGGCGACGTTGTGGTGTTCTTTGGCCGCGGGTGGTCGGAGTTGGGGCTAGGTTTCAAGGTGGTGGAGGTTGGTGAGATGGTCAATGGGGGTTTCCCTTACCCCATTTCAAAGTGGAGGGGGGGGGGGATAAACTTAGAGGACTTTGGGGGTTAATGAAAAAGAAAAGAGGGTCAAGGGAATCAGAAAAATGGTAAAACAAACAACTACAAAAGGAATTGGGTGTTATATTCTTTCTATATAATAGGTAGAATAGGTTCAATTATGATTCAAGAATGATAGTTAGCTTTACTTAGATTAACTTAGATACAGATTCACCACTAAGTCAAAATAAGGTTCCTAAGAACACCACTTGATTCAAGCTTAAAATCAAGCTAGTATAGACGCCTAGATTAATTAGAGAATTAATCAAAGAAAATAAAACACAAGGTTTTTAATCAATAAAAGTCTCATGTCATTTCTTCATGAGATGTGCCCTTTAAATACATGTCCTTGACTCACTAGGAAAATAATTACTGAAATTAAAATAATTAAAAACTAATTAAAACTAAAATCTATCCTAATTAGGGTTGTAAAGTCGATCTTGTGTGTTGTAGCTATCTTAGACGGCCTTCCTTCACCATTTCCCTTGAGTTACTCAATTATCCCTTCAAAGTAGGAAGCCAAACAAAAATGATAAGGTTTAGGCGCCTAAGATGAACTTTGGAGGGAAAATGATTTGATTTCCTTGATCTTCTTAGCTTGCACGCCCATTTTAAGGAAAGGATAGAGATTCCTTCCTATCTTTGCTCTTGGTTGATCTTCTTGGAAGCTTCCTTGATGTAGCTCGACTTCCTTGATTAGTGGCGCCTCATTATTGCTGATTTTATCACTTCACTCGTCCCTTATGTGGAAATACAACCCTCAATGACTCTCTAATTAAGAAATAAAATTAGAACTCAACTAAAATCATCTTAGTTAATCTAATATGACATTTAATTAACCAAGAGTACATTTTATTACACTAGACTCCCTAATAAAGCAATTAAAGATAGTAACTTAGTTAATAATTAATTAACTAAGCTAAGGACACTCTCAAAGGACACAATGGACTTAAGGAAATTCAGAACATCCCTTAAAACACAAGCAAACATGTTCTTAGTCTCACTACTACATTAAACACCTAATGCAACCGCCTAAAATCCGTTGCAATAGGCTCTAAAAATGTTGCAAAACTTGTAATCATTTAATAAAGTGCTGTAATATTCAATTAACTCAACTCGATTTTGACGGCTACGTGCTAAACTTCGAATTGAAGATGATGATCTCAGATTCTTCTTAATCTTCATGCTGCGAATTGGAAACCTGCTATCTAGGTTCAATTTTTGCTGTTGTTGAACAGTGAATTGAAGATGAACATTAATGTTCTTGTTGTTGTTTGTGTTTTGTTGAAGGTGTGTTGAATCTAAACTCTAATTTGATTTCATGCCTTGATTGAGAAAAGAAAGAAGTGGGTGACGATGATGATGATGATGAGTTTCGTGATTAAGGAGGATTTTTTGGGTAGAAAGAAGAAATTGTATGAGCGTTGTAAGTAAAAACAAAGAAAAAAATGGCGGTCTTTCAAATTTTGGGGAAAATCTACGAGGGAATTGATTATATCAGCAGCCATCCCTTAATATATATATATATATATATATATATATATATATATATATATATATATATATATATAGAGGGGAAGGATCCGGTGAAAACCACCCCTTAATCTGAAAACTGAAAACAGCTAATATGAGTCGTAGGATTAGATTAAACGGACCAGATATGTTCAACGATGAATGTTACCAAAAATCTTCAGTTTTCTTTCCTTCTCTCTCCTTTCTCTCTCTGACATTCTTTTCTCTATCCCCTAGAAATCTATAACCTTCAACCTACTGCAAATTTAAAGCTACAGATTTCGCTTGAAACTCGAAATCGATTTTTCACTTTCGAAAATCAAAGATCAAATACCTGAGCTATGGAATTGCTATCTCAATTTGCTAAATTTTCGGTATGTGTTTAGCTTTTGTTCAATTCCTTGTGGTTAAATTCTAACATTTATTTCTACCCCTTTTCTGGCTGAATGCGTGTGAAATTTTGAATTGCTTAAATTTATCAATTTTCATCTTAGATTCCACTACTTTCAGCTAGCTGTTGCTTCAATTTTGAGCTATATATCGACTATTTCGAAAAACTAGGTTTTGCGAGATTTGACAAAAATTTTTTTAAAAAGTTGTTTTAGGAACCCTAGAAATTAATGTTCGAATGCTTGTTGAAGTTGAAATTGCATATAAAGGCCTGATACATTGATTCTTTAGCCCGTATAAGGAAATTTTCAATTCCTTGATCATGTTCTTGTATTTTTAATACATAGAATTCTTAATGGAGTATTTTGATTACATTTATAAATTAAAGCAACTCAAAATTCACACGCATTACTAGAGAAGTTTGATTATATTGATATGTTGATCTTTCGACGACGTCTTTTACTTAAGCTTACCCGTGAAAATTCCAATTGATTTTGTTAATCTTGCTTTGAGAATTTGATGGTAAAAAGCTACATTTGGCTCAAAAAAGGGTTACATTGAGTCTTTTGGCTATTAGAATCAGAATTGTTTGATTCTAATCTACAAAAGTAGAGTGAATTCTTGCCCTCAATCCTTGCTTTGTGTGGAGTTAGGTGTAAGATTCGTAGCTTACATAATTTTCAATTTTCAATTCTCTATTTAAGTTGGAAAGGGGTACATTTCGTTGAAAATGGGTACTTTTGGTAGTATAAGTGATACGTAATGTTGCGAAAGTACTACTTCTATATACATGGTTATGTTGCTAATGTAATTAGCAAGCAGCCATTTCTATTTGTTTGATTGGACTTCTGTGGTAGCTTTTTTGTTCTCCTAAGATCCATCCAATAATTTTTTGGAAGAAAGAGCTGAGCCTTGTCTTTTATGGTTATGGGGATTTTGAATTGTTGTGTAAATAATTTTGATATATGTATCTAGCCTATTAGCTCAACAAGGAAGAGCATTGTGTCGTAGCACTAGCACACAAAGATGTAGGTTCAAGTCCTACATAGACTTTTTTATATTAATGAAAAAAACTTGATCTGAGCGTTCTTGTAGATGATTAAAGAACTGACACGCCTGGCAGCAAACCAACAACACGGCTAGAAGCACCAGCCCCATAAAGCCACTTGCTGAAGCAAAAAATACATGAAAATCGATAAAAAGAGAATTGTTCCAAACAAACAAAAAATACAGGCACCAATCCTAGTGTAGTCTGAATAAAATTGGCACGTTCTTTTTTTTTGTTTGTTGTGTCTCCTTTCCCATTGGGTGCTTCCCCGAGTTTTGAACATGTGAAAGAACCCCTCTGATATTGAGCAAAATTGAAGAAATGCTTATTTTTCTCAAATCGGGAGGATCCTCTAGATATAAACAACCCGAAAAATCAATGAAAACATAACAGCGACAGATGCCAACACTAGACTAATATAGATCCATTGAGTATATTTTCTCAACCCAGGGCATTGGTTGTTACCTAAGCCGCTGAATGTGTGCCCAAAAAAGTGAATTCCTGAAGCTCAACCAAGAATGGTGTGTAATGATATAAACCATTGGTTGTTTTTGGAGTATTTGTTCTTCTTGTTTTTGATATTTGGTTTATGCTTGTGGATGGGTGCTAACAATCATGATTGTATTGACACATGGTGTTCATGGTGCTGAGAGGAGCAACAAACAGGCAGCTTCATCAAACCGCTTATGCTTGAAAGTGATGGGTTTGATTAACATTTTTATTTGTCTATGAAAATACGAGTAATTGACGGATCGAGAACGTATGTTGAAGAGATGATTATCTGGGCACCTTCTAACTCTATCCATGTTTGCCTTTGTTGTGCAACTACAGGGTCTCCTTTTATATCTACCCTGGAGCTTCGCCCACTTAATCTTTCATGTATGTTACGGATTATGAGGACAATTTCTACTTGAAGGTTACTGCTAGGGTGAACTTTGGAGCTCCTGACGAAAAACCTATAAGGTATGTTCATCTTTCCCTGTTTCCAGAATCTTTTCGTTCTCAAAAACCCAACCGCTCCTATTAATGAAGCTAGAAATGGTTGGGGCCTTGAGGTTTTCTGTTTCCGTGCTACAAAAGTTGTAGGTTGTCTTGCTAAAAGGATGAACCACAGTTAAGTTATTTTGTGGTTGTGTTGTGGTTGTGTTGTGTTGGGGTGAATGAAATGCAAGCTTAATAAATTAGTTTCATGCTTAATTTAATGTGGTAATCATGCAATGCTTCATGTCAATAAATGATGAGTTCACATTGACTTTTATGAAAAGGGCCTACATTTAGTTCAAAGGGGATACATATAGTTGAAAATTAGAAACTTCTGTTGAAAAATAGCTACAACTAGTAAGCAAAGGGATACATTTATCTGAAAAATGAAAAATGGGCACTTTTAGTTGAAAAAGGTATACATTATGTTAAAAGAGGGGGTCGGTTAGTTAGTCAATCATGAGTGTACACTTAGAAGGACTTTGTGGTGTTTCTACTATTCATGTAAACCTATTAGCTCAACTGGTAGAGCATTGTGCAATAGCATAAAGGATGTGGGTTCGAACCCTAGATAGGTTAAATAATGATAATAATGGTTTAGTTTTAATGTTCCCTTTTTGTTGTATAATGTACGCCTTTTATAAGAAATGTAGTCTATTTTTTATTAAGTGAAAAAGTTGAATAATGATGATATTGATTTAAGCTGAAGATAGATTAATGCTTTATAGGTTTTAAAGCAGAAGCCATGCTATCATTGAAGCTGTGACAAAAAATTACATAAAATTCCTACAGACTTGCTGCTGTTGCCGACGACTTGCTGCTGCTGCTATTGTCGACTTGGTGCTGCTACTATTGTTGACTTGTTGTTGCTAGCTGTTGACAGTCGACAGTAGCAGCTGTTATCGACTTGTTGCTGGTGCTGTTGACGTGATGATGTTGCTATTTACTTGTTGGTGTAGCTGTCGATTTGTGCTGCGTAATTTCCGTTCCATTGGTGTATGAAACATTGTACAGGTTAGTTATAATACGGATTTGTCCTACTAACTGGTTAGCCGTTTGGTATCAATGAAAATTACTCCATCATCCATGAATCAATCCTTATGATGTTGTGCTAGGTTTTTTTTTCCTTTCCTCTCCTTCACTTACTGACCTTTGAACCCAACAACGCAACATTCAAGTAACCACATTGAAATTCTGATGGGCCTTTTGTGAATTCTGTTAGTTCTGCAATAAACACATTCTTTGGTTTAATGTCTTCCTCCTGAGTAATTTAGAGCTTCTCAACGGGCCGGGATCATCAAAAGCGCGACATGGTTTACTAGATCATGCCCGAATCCTGCCGAGTCCTGCAGCCTATTTGGAATTGGTCCTTACAATTTGGACTAAAAATAGGAGTACTAGAGCAACTGATTTTTGAATAGAGTGACCAGATTGGTTTTAACCTGATTAATGATTTCCTTTGTGAAGTTGTTTTTGTGATACTCCCTTTTTAGTGTAAGAGATCTCTCTGAAACTAGAAGGCAAGCTAGATATTGGATTACTATTTTGCACATCATAATATGCTTTTAAGCATAGTTGTTTCTTCTTACTTTGTAATCAAAATAATAGAAACCAAAGCAATAACCTGTATTGGTAGGATTGGCGACTTATTTCTCCTATGCTTCCTTTCTGTCGTTGACTTAATGAAGGTTTAAGGATGATTTTAATATCGCTGTTGGTATAGGAGAACCTGTTGCCATGATGTCTGAGTATGGATTCAAGTCTGGTCATTGATCGATTTTAGCTGATGTATACATTCCGTTTTTTAAAAGTGTCATGTCTAAAGGAATGGAAACTTACTAAAAGATAAAACACATAAAAGTGGCCACTGGTTAAAGTGCAGAGTGTTGCCGATATCATAGTATTAGTTTTCACCTGTACAACTTCCTTTTTTTTTGGCAAGATTGCTGGAAGAATTTATCATGCTCTTTTTTAAATGTTCCCAGGGATGTCATTTCAAATTCAAAAGGGTACATTTGAAAACCAAAAGGGATACATTTTAAAACGAAAAGGGTACTAACCTAGTTGTTTATTTTTGTGAGTGATACAAAGCAAAGAACTAGATATTTGAGCATCAAGAGGCCTAAATATAACCTTGGAGTAGATTATCTTAGTACATTTTTGAATATAAGTTCTAAAATTAGAAAACTGACTTCTAAGAGAGCGCTTTAGAAAATACAAGTAAAGGTAGGTTTGTTTCTAATGCTTTGGAAGGCAACATCAGGCCTCGATACCCTTTTATCTGCTGCCTTAGTTCCAAGTAGGTTGTTGACAGATGAATTCTGTTAGAAGAGAACAACAACACCACATCAACACCTCACAACCCATTGCACTCACGCCGCACTCACCTCACAACTCACCTTACTCTCATGCGGCACTTACCAACACGCACAACCCAACCACCTTAGCACTACCACACGACACCCACATACAGCCTACACACCTCCTGCACTTAACTCACACACTGCCTATCCTTTGCACCACCACACAACACCCATCATTGCTCTCACGCCTCCTTGCGAGCCACACACAAACTTCAAACCTATGGTCCTACATGTATTCTATTACTCAGCTAACCTATTAGCTCAATTGGTAGAGCATTGTGCAATTGCACAAAAGATGTAGGTTCGAGCCCTACATAGGTTAAATAGTGATAATATTGGTTTAGCTTTAAAGTTCTCTTTTTATTGTTAAATGTAGTCCTTTTCATATTCAATGTAGGCCTTATCTAAGGTGCCCTTTATATATTACCAACTCAGAGTTAATTTTTTTAGAGCATGATTTTTTCGAAGTTAAAAGCTTCAAAGGGACAATAAACTTATATAAACTAAAAAAGTTTCAAAATAGAAGGAAAATTTTCTAGGCTATGAAAGTAAACGGTATATATGAAACAGATGGGATGCATTTAAAAGTAAAATGGTACTTGGTAACGTACATGGTATCTTGGTCTATTGTTAGTCTATTAGTAAGGCATATCAACTTGTCTTATGTACGTGGTACCGTTATGATTCTAATGGTATAGTGGTTTAAAATTACAAATACAAACCTATTAGCTCAATTGGTTGAGCATTTGTGTTTTCACACAAAAGATGTAGGTTTCAATGTTACACATGTTGAATCGAGCTATTTTATTGTCAATGCATCTCTTTTGTTTTTTAATGTACCCTTTGTTCTAGATGAAGCTCCAGATAATTAGCCAACTAGAAAAAAAGGTTATTAAACTCCTAAAATTAAAATCTAGTTCTTGGAAAAAAACTATTAAATTTCTCCCTTTCTCTAAACAACCACTTGTTAGTCGTGCTAAGTCTAACAAGGTCAAACCTCATTTACCTCTTCTTGAATCTTGATGCAGGATTTTTAGAAAAGTCTAGTAGGTTAACTTTTGTCAATTGAATAGAGCTATAAGCACTAATGGGTGGCAGACACAAAAAAGATTTTGAACTCCACCTGTTGAGATGATACAAATATGACTTGAATTATCCGTTGAATCTGAGCTACCCGGTTAGTAGTATAGGAAGAAATAACATACCCTTTAAAAAATTTGGCCCTACCATGGCTCATCAACCCGCACACCTCTGCCAGCCATTAAAGCTTATGGCTTGTTCATTTAAGTATGCACCTAGACTAGACTAGAACAAACCATAACTGTATCAACAACTAATCTAAGATAAATATTAATGCAAGCAACAACAACCTGCAGATAGGGAGGATTCACACGAACCTGTCCAGATCTGCGCTCGTCGTTAGTGTTAGGACTGGACCTAAACTGTGCTCGTCATTATCTGTTACTGTCAATGTTTTACAGAATCAGTGGCTCATACAGTCAATAACAGGTCCTGTGATCTACATTCATCTCATCCACGAAATCAGAGGCTCATAATCTGTCTTTGTTTCAAATGCTTATTGTTGAACTGTTGATAAGTAGCAGTTGTAATTGCCATATGTGCTAATGCCCATTTTATGATTTTGTTATGCTCCTTCCTCAGGAACTTTGCGTCACATGACTCACATCAACCCATCACTAGCTGCTAGGCGTTCATTAGCTAAGAGGTTGTGAAGCTCATTTGTCTCGTCAGATGACTACTCTTCAGGTGCCACTGATGAACTGAATAGTGCTGTAGCTGCTAGGCATTCCCAAGGTTCTCTTGGAGTAGATCTTGATGTTCTTATAGCCTGGGACCTAGAATTAGGATGCTCTGCTGCAAAATCTTGCTGCAGTTGTTGAGGAAAGGGATAAAGTCCTAGGTGAAATGAGACTATTGACACACAACACGATCAGACTATTGATCGAGCTCAGCTTGCCAAAATGTCAATAACCAAGCCCAATAATTAAAACGCTAATGCATTATGAGGGACACAGAAAAGAAGAGGGGAATAAAGAAAGCATTTCATTCCACTCTCTTTGTTTTTGTGTTGAGCTCAAGCCATACTTATGAGATCAGTATATATATGTATGGTATATCATACTAGGGAAGACCTCAAGCAGGATTTTCAACTGAACTCCCAAAGCTTGAATACATTATGTTCATTTGTGTCCTGTATACAAATGGAAGCTAGAGGCTAGTAAATTTGCGTCAATTTTGTTGTGATTTATAGTTTTATCCTATATAATGGTACTATTGATGGAAATTGTAGGTGGTATAAGAGTATAATGATAGTTTAATTATTTCCTTGAAAAGGTACCTCTTATTTTCAATATGTACCACCTTTTCCCCAAAATGTAGCATTTTAATTTATAATTTTTTTAATGCATCTTATATTAAACATACAAATCTATTAGCTCAATTGGTAGAGCATTGTGCTGTTGCACAAAGATGTAGGTTCGAATCCTACATAGGTTATATAATGATTTGAGATAACCTTATTTTACTCAAACGTACCATTTTTCGGTTAAATGTAACCCCTTTTGTCATCACAAGATGATCAAAGTCATCTACTACTATTAGTAGTCCTATTTTCCTAACATGTATTCTTTCTTTTCACAAATGCAGAATTTTATTTCTCGATTCGCAACCACCCAATTCATTCTATTGGTTTCTATGAGGAATAGTTGTTGCTTGCAATTTCTATTGGAACTATTGTTACTTTCAATGAGGGGTAGCAAACGTGCACAAAGAAATTGGCCAAGAAAAAAAAACTAGAGGGAGTAGTCATAGTTAAAGGGTGAATTGAAAGGGTCAAGATTAGTATTCAACCTATGTAGGATTTGAACCTACACCTTTTGTGTAATTAAACAAATGCTTTACCAATTGAGCTAATAGGTTTTATAATAATAACAAATGAAACTTATATCAACCACATTATAGATTAAGGTTGAGAAAGTAACGAACCTTGAAAAATTATGCATTATCAACCACCATAGACGTAGGGTCACAAATATAATGCCATTTTTATTTCAAAAAGGGTACATTGAAGTAAAACAAGGCTACAAGATACCCATCATCACAAGCCTCACTGTTATTATCTAACCTTATATCTCTATCATCAAACCAAAAGTAGGCTATGATTTACAGAATGAAACGTAAAATTCGAACAAGTATCATAACATCAAAAGTTCTAAATGACTCTATAACCCACTTTCATAGAATGAAAAGTGAATTGGAGCATGTATCATATAAATCAGAATTCTACCTAAATCTAAACCCTAAAAATAATAGTTGAGGACCTTTTATGAGAGAGTAAAGAGGACTCTTTCATCCACTGCTCAGACCACCATTCAAGATCCTTCAAAACAGCAATAATTTCTCAAATAAAGCATTAAGGCAAGGATCAGGCCTAGCACGAGTCGAAAGGGATATTGACATTCCCATCAGATTTTGTGATTCTGGGAACTAAACCTCAGCTTTTAAGCTGACATGGAAGTATATACGAGGGTGTAAAAGGCGGATGGTGACATTGTACGAGTACTACTACATTCATAGACTTGAGAAGTTATGTAATCGGATGAATTGTAGGGAAACCAAATGAATAGTTGAAACACCATAACATGAACACTCAAACACCTTTCTCAATGGATATATGTAAACAAAAAAGGGGTACATTTACAATTGAAGACGGTACATTGTTAGTAAAGATCAATTACGCTATAAAGTATGGAAAAAATATATCTAGAAAATTAGATCAAATGGATACATGTAAAAAAAGGGGTACATTTACAATTGAAGACGGTACAATTAACCTTCATATTCGAACTTACAACATTTATGCAATTGTATATTGCTCTCCCAATTAAGCTATAAGTTTTAAATCAGGAGTGGTGAATAATTACCTTTATGTTGAAGTCGTAGAACATCTAAGTCCACTTCCTAATAATGGGTACATTTTAATATGAAAGGCATACATTCAACGAAAAGGTATACACATTGAGAAAGGGTAGTTTTGTTGATTATGTGTACAAATCATAAAAATATACTAGAATTGTAATTCAAATTACTAAAAAAACAGTACTATTATTCTTCACCAATGTACCAGACATACAAGATAGCCGCCGTTCACAGTTCACAGGCAACTATTATTCTTCACCAGATTTCAATTTGTCCGAAAATTCAGACATATTAGTTTCGTGATTTCAAACCTATTAGTTCGCAGGCAACTATTATTTGCTTCTTGTATTGATTGATTCAAGAAGCAAATAGTCGCAGCAAATCACATCGAAAAATTCTAATATGAAATTAAACCAATCAATACAAGAAGCAAATAATCACAGCAAATCACATCGAAAAATTCTAATATGAAATTGAATGCTTAGTGAAGAATGCAAAATCGCTGAAAAACTGAATTTAGGGTTACAAACCTCGTTCATTTACCGTGAAATCACACAGACTGAGGAATTCGACTGAAATTTGAAATTAAAACTTATGAAAATCATCTTACCAGATGCTAATTGTAGCGTGATTCATGAAATTCGATCAAAACGAACACTTATGGATGAAGACGACCAAGTAAAATTTGGGGGAGAGAGAAGCAAAGATTACGTTATTGAGAGAGAAGGAGAGGAGAGAGGAGGTTTATTTGGAATTAGTGGGTTTAATGAAGGGACGAATTTTCAGCCATATGATCAGCGTGTGAGGACGTGGACGATGGAGATTTACTGTTTTCAGTTTTCAACGTAAGGTTGGTTTTCAATGGATGCACCCCGTATATATATATATATCTCTATTATATAAGTAAAGAGGTGGGAAACTCCAAAAATTAACACTTATGTTATTTTTAATGCCTAAATAAATGGAACAACTTTCTTCATGACTAACTATTTTCACTTTTTAAAATTTTGAAAAAAGAAATACAAAACACCCTAAACAAAATTATTGTTATTTATTCATTTATTCATCGAGTGCATATATGACTAGTATATGTATATAAGTAGTCGTTGCAATAGCTCATCACCGATCTATCTAGACACATCACCTATTGCAACGGTTACAACGAAACCGTTGTATTTCGTAAAATAAATGTTGCATTTGACTATCTAATGCAACGCTTCTCTTGAACTGTTGCATAAAACCGTTGCATTAATGTTAAATGTTGCAAAAAACTGTTGCATTTGCCTCAACTGTTGCTGTAAACTATTGCAATAGCATAAATCATTGCATTTGAGTGTTGCATTTGCTTTTAAATGTAGTAGTGTCTTAGGATCAATGGAACTAGATGGACCTCCATCATCCTCTCCTTCTTTGGAGGAGTTTGACCTCAAACTTGGTAGCTCTTCTTCATCATCATAGAATGGACTCAAATCAACAACATTGAATGTGGCTGAAACTCCATAATCTCCTGGCAATTCGATCTTGTAAGCATTGTTGTTGACCTTCTCAATCACGTTGAATGGACCATCGGTTCTAGGGCTAAGTTTAGACTTTCTTTTGGAAGGGAAACGTTCCTTCCTAAGATGAATCCAAACCATGTCACCTTCTTTGAATTGGACATCTCTCTTCTTCTTGTCAATCCTCTCTTTGGTTCTCTCATTGGCTTTCTCAATCTTTTCTCTCACATACTCATGTAGCTTTTCGATCTCTTTCACTCTAGTTTCGTTTTCATGGCTGTATTTTCTGGTGGTAGGGAAAGGGGCTAAGTCAATAGGTGTGCAAGGGTTTTGACCATAGACCACAAAGAATGGACTAAGGCCAGTAGTCTTGCTAGGAACTCAATTATAGGCAAACTCAGCATGTGGTAGCATCTCCTCCCATTGTTTAGGGCTTTTTGTGGCCAGGGCTCGAATTAGGATTCCTAGGGTTCTATTGGTGACCTCTGTTTGACCGTCAGTTTGAGGATGGCTAGAGGTACTGAACTTGAGGTTTGTCCCCATCTTCTTCCATAGTGTAAGCCAAAAATGACTTAGGAACTTGGGATCTCGATCACTCACCATCGACTTTGGCACTCCATGCAATCTAATAATGTCCCTGCAATACAAATCATCATAAGAAACAACATCATTAGTAGTGTGGCACGCCACAAAGTGTGCCATCTTGGAAAACCTATCAACCACCACCATGATTGAATCCGTTTGGCGTTGGGTTCTAGGTAATCATGTAATGAAATCCAAGCTCACATCCTCCCATGGTGCTTGAGGAATAGGAAGAGGCATAAACAACCCTTGAGGTAGTAAATGACCCTTAGCTTTTTGGCAAATCAAACACCTCTCGATCAAAAACTCCACATCTCTTGCCAATCTAGGCCAAAAGAAGTACTCACTCACAAGCATCACTGTCTTTTCGATCCCAAAGTGGCCAGCAAGTCCACCTTCATGAAACTCCTTGATTAAGGACACCCTTATACTATGCCTTGGGATACATAGGTGATTTCCCTTAAAAAGAAACCCCTTTAGGAGATAGTACTCCCCACTTGGGCGATTATGGCACTTCTCAAACAATACACCAAAATCCTTGTCCTCTACATAGCATTCTTTCAACCACTCAATCCCATCACATTAGGACTTAGGGTAGTAAGCAATAAGTACCTCCTTGATAGAGCATCAACACCTTCATTCATCTTCCCTGCCTTATGCTTGATAGTAAAGTGGAATGTTTGAAGGTATTCCACCCACTTAGCATGTCTAGGTTGCAATTTTTGTTGGCTTTGAAGGTACTTAAGAGCCTCATGATCAGAATGGAGAATGAACTCCTTAGCAATAAGGTAATGCCTTCAATGGTCCAAAGCACGAACCAAAGCATAGAACTCCTTGTCATAAGTTGAATACTTTCTCTTTGCTTCATTCAACTTCTCACTAAAGTAAGCCAAAATTTTGAGATAAAACTGCTCCAATGCCCACGCCAGATGCATCACACTCTACTTTAAAAACTTCATTAAAGTTAGGATAAATTGTACTTTACCACCTTTATTTTACAGCTTTTTGTAAACTACCACCTTTTTTTTTTTTAAACTACCACCTTTACTCTTACAAATGTTTATATACTCCCACCTGATAACGGAATCTGTCAAAAAATTCGTATAATGGGGCCCACTAATTACAAACTTAGTTAAATACCCCCCTTAACCCCATTTCTCTTCTATTCTCTCTTTCTCTCTCTTAGAATGACATGGCCAAGAACAAAAGTTGAAGCTTCAAAGTGTGTGATCCCAATCGCAGCTTCAATTTCTCCGATCCGTTCTAACCCAGAAATTACAACTTTACCCTATGCTCCTCTTCGATGCAAGACTTGTGTTGTAGCTCTTAACCCATTTTGTAGGGTTGATTTTGCAGCAAAGATCTGAATTGGGGTTTATTTCTTTTGGTACTCAAGTCCATGTTCATGAATTGGGGTTCTCTGATATGAATAAAGTTTATATCTTTAGGGGTTCTAAGGATATTACTAAAGATCAGGTTTTGGATCAGCTTGGATTGGGCCCTTCGGCCCGTAGAGGTGGTGATGGTGTTGGTCATGTTGGGTCTGGGCCTGGGTACCCTAAAGTTGGTCACCAACAGGTTGTGCAAAATGGGTTTCCTGGGGCCTGGGTACCCCATTCCATGATTAGGTTTTTGAGGATTGGTGGCAGTGGGGAGATTGAAGGGTTAGAGGAAATCAGAGAAGAGGGTGTGGGATTTGGGTAAAATGTCAGGATTCGAGGTTAGGGAAGAGGGTTGAAAGCTTGAGTTTGTGTATCCATGATGGGTGAGAGTGAAGAGAGATTAGAGGAGAGAAAGAGAGATTAGAGGAAAGAGAGGGAAAATCATATGAAAGAAATGAGGGTTTAGGATTTTTTAACCTCAATAGTTAAAAGTGGGGCCCATTTCACAGAAGAATTGACGGAATCCGTTATCAGGTGGGAGTATATAAACATTTGTAAGAGTAAAGGTGCTAGTTTAAAAAAAAAAACTAAAAGATGGTAGTTTACAAAAAGCTGTAAAATAAAGGTGGTAAAGTATAATTTATCCTTAAAGTTAGGCAAAGCTAAAATAGGAGCACTAATTAATTGAGCTTTTACCTCCTCAAATGTCTTGTTTGCTTGATTACTCCATTCAAACTTCTTCAACTTTGTGATTTCTGTAATAGGGGTCATGATAGCACTAAAAATTTCTAACAAACCTCCTATAAAAGGAAGCTAGTCCATGAAAGCTTCGAACTTGTTGCATTGAGGTAGGAGTAGGCCACTCCTTGATTGTTTGGACCTTCTTCTCATCAGCCTTGATCCCTTCACTAGAGACAATGAAACCTAGAAACACAACTTGACTAGAAAAGAAGTGACATTTTTCCAAGTTACCATACAAGCATTCGTTTCTCAATACACTAAACACTTGCTCTAAGTGTTTTACATGTTTAAATTCATTAATACTATAGACCAATATATCATCAAAGTAAACAACTACAAATTTGCCAAGAAAAGGCTTCATAGTTTGATTCATTAGGCGCATGAAAGTACTTGGAGCATTTGACAATCCAAAGGGCATAACAAGCCACTCATATAATCCCTCCTTTGTCTTGAAGGCAGTCTTCCATTCATCCCCTTCACAAATTCGATTCTGATGGTATCCACTTCTCAAATCAATCTCAGAAAACACTTTAGAACCATTAAGATCATCTAATAAATCATTCAATCTTGGAATAGGAAAACGATATTTAATAGTGATCTTGTTAATAGCTCTACTATCCACACACATGCGCCATTCACCATTCTTCTTTGTGACTAAGAGAGTTGGAACTACACAAGGACTTAAAGACTCTCTAATCATGCCTTTAGACATCAATTCATTCACTTGCCTCCTTATCTCTTCAGTTTCTTTAGGGTTTGTTCTATAGGCAGGCTTATTAGGCAACATAGCTCCAGGAATTAGGTCAATTTTGTGTTGGATATCTCTTTTAGGGGGTAGGCCGTGTGGTATTTCATGGGGGAAGACATCTTTGTAGGTTTCAAGCAAGGGGACAAGCAAAGGGTGATCTAGATTACTATCAACTTGTTCCTTTTGATCTATATTTAACAATAATTCACGAAAAGGACTAAGTTCATGATAATTAGATTTCAATAGGGTAGTGAGTGAATGATATTTTTCTTTTGTGGAATGTTGTTTAGAGTTAGGGATAGACATGATAGGGGTAAGGGTTACTTTCTTGCCATCTTTAGTGAATGAATATGTGTTTTTGTAACCATCATGAATGACTCTCCTATCAAACAACCATGGACGTCCTAACAACACATGACAAGCATCCAGCGGAATAATATCACACCAAATCTCCTCTTTATAGTTACTACCATTACTAAAAGATAATAGTAAACGATTAGTAACTTGGATACCTTTGCCTTGATTAAGCCATTGAATCACATATGGCTTAGAATGAGGTGTAGTTGAGAGCTTCAACTTGTCCACCATGGTTTGAGACGCCACATTGGTACAACTTCCTCCATCAATGATCAAGGTGCACACTTTGTTCTCAACAGTACATCTAGTATGGAAGATGGCCTCCCTTTATTGTGATTTCTCCTCATCTACTACTCCACTCAAAGCTCTCCTAACAACCAAGCATTCACCCTCATCAGGACCAACAATCTCTTCTCCATATTCCTCCTCTTCACACGCCTCCATGACTACATCATCCTCCTCATTTAGGGCCTCATACTCCACTAAGCTCACAACTCTCTTGTTAGGACATTCAGAAGCAATATGTCCTGACCCTTGGCACCTAAAACATTTTCTAGGGGATTGATTTGGGGTAAAAGTATTAGGGGTGTTTGGGGGTTTTTGCGTAGGGTTTGGGGTAGGCTTAGAAAAGGTTGTGTTTGGTTTAGAGTAGGAATTATATTTGGGGTAAGAACGTGCCACTTCAGTCTTTCCTTTGTTCTTTTGTTGCTTTTCCACCTTGTGAGCCAAGATGATCAACTCCACTAAAGTAGAAAAAGGATGCAATTCAACAATGTTAGCAATCTTAATATCCAAACCACCAAGAAATTTTACCAGAGTTTGAGGTTCATCCTCTTGCACTTCACACTTTATGAGATAGGATTCGAACTCCCTTGCATAGTCCTCCACTGAATTCGATCCTTATTGTAGATGATGGAACTTGGAAAAGTTCTCTTGGACATAGTAAGTAGGAAGAAACTTTCTTCTGAGTAGTTTCTTCATCTTAGCCCAATTTCGAATCTTTTCCTTCCCTTGTCTTTCTCTCTTGTTGCACACACTAGCCCACCATGTTGATGCATACTTCCTAAGCTTGAGAGAAACAAGCTTGACTCTTTTCTCCTCAGGAATTTGTTTGTAGTCAAAGACCCTCTCCACAGTCCTCAACCATTCTACAAACTCATCTGCATCTAATCTACCATCATATTCAGGAATATCCACCTCAATGTCATTGAAGTTTCATTGAGCATTAGGGATAGATGGAACCCTAGATGAATCGTCACTCTCTCCATCAGAATCCTCATAGGATTCATCTCCTTTTTGTTTCCTCAATCTTAAGGACATTTGCCTCAATTGATCTTGAAGCAAAGTCATTCTAGCATCATTATCACGCTTATATTCCTCCATCCTTAAGATTACTTCTTGTAACTGTCCATGTGTTTGGCTAGTTCCAGACAATGTGTTTAGGGTTTGTGTTTGGGAATTTCGGCTAGGATATATGTTGGCTCTGATACCAAGATGTTATATTCTGGCTATATAATAGGCAGAATAGGTTCAATTATGATTCAAGAATGATAGTTAGCTTTACTTAGATTAACTTAGATACAGATTCACCACTAAGTCAAAATAAGGTTCCTAAGAACACCAATTGATTCAAGCTTAAAATCAAGCTAGCATAGGCGCCTAGATTAATTAGAGAATTAATCAAAGCAAATAAAAGTCACATGTCGTTTATTCATGAGATGTGCCCTTTAAATACATGTCCTTGACTCACTAGGAAAATAATTACTGAAATTAAAATTATTAAAAACTAATTAAAACTAAAATCTATCCTAATTAGGGTTGGAAAAGCGATCTTGTGTGTTGTAGCTATCTTGGACGGCCTTCCTTCACCATTTCCTTGAGTTACTCACTTATCCCTTCAAAGTAGGAAGCCAAACCAAAATGATAAGGTTTAGGCGCCTAAGATGAACTTTGGAGGGAAAATGATTTGATTTCCTTGATCTTCTTAGCTTGCACGCCCATTTTAAGGAAATGATAGAGATTCCTTCCTATCTTTGCTCTTGGTTGATCTTCTTGGAAGCTTCCTTGATGTAGCTCGACTTCCTTGATTAGTGGCGCCTCATTATTGCTGATTTTATCACTTCACTCGTCCCTTGTGTGGAAATACAACCCTAATGACTCTCTAATTAAGAAATGAAATTACAACTCAGCTAAATACCATCCTAGTTAATCTAATATGACATTAAATTAACCAAGAGTACATTTTATTACTCTAGACTCCCTAATAAAACAATTAAAGATAGTAACTTAGTTAATAATTAATTAACTAAGCTAAGGACATTCTCAAAGGACACAATGGACTTAAGGGAATTCAGAACATCCCTTAAAACACAACCAACCATGTTCTTAGTCTTAGGATCAATTGAACTAGATGGACCTCCATCATTGGGGCTTTCCTTTCCTTTTCCCTTACTTATAACCCCCAATCCAAACGCCCCCTAAGTTTATTTACTAAGGCCGAAAATTTTGATTGTAACAAAGGATATTATAATTTTAGGTGATCACTCCCGAACTCCCATAATTGAATCTAAACACTCCTAAACCACTCCCAACATAAAGTTTTCAACTCTAATTAGTTATCGCTCCTAAACCTGAGTATAGGTTGAAAGTATAATTTCTAAAAAGAAATAAACGCACCTAATATTTTTCTGAATAATACTCAACTTGTTTATTGATGGAAAATCGAACATATCTAAAGAAATACAAACCTTAGATAGATTCAAATGTGACTATATTTGGCCAGAGTTTCTAGAGATAAGGGCTCTCCCTTCTCTCTAAAAATTCCACTTACACCGCTCTTCCACCCCTCTCTCGCTGCCCTCACCTTGAGTTTTCCTCTAGCGCATACTAAATCTAAATCTAACTCCACATATAGTGCCCTCACCTTGAGCAGACCCTCAAAGCTGATATATTGATTTCTTATAGGGTTTTTCCCTTTCTTTACAAGCTAAATTGTGCGATATTGATGCTCTTAGGAGCTATTTATGCTAACTATTTCGATCTAGTTGTGGTTTGTGTGTTCCATATCATTTTGCAGGTATTTAGGGAAAAACTCCCTATTTACTCGATGTTTAGAGCACCACGCTGTAGCGGAAGGTTATGAGGCATCTTAGCGGTCTCGAGATGGTGTTCGGACCCCATTGTGAAGAAGAAATATTCAAAAGACTTGGCGTCTGAAGCCAAGTGAAGCAAGGAAAAAAGAAGACTCGCCCGATCGGGTCGGGCAACCACTGCCCGATCGGGTACGAGTAAAATGGCCAGAAGTTCAGATTTCCGCCCGATCGGGTGGACTTGCCCGATCCCGTCGGGCGGACCTACACTTAGCCAAATGTTGCTGGATTTCTGAGAGTTGAAGAAAAGGTCCACCCGATGACATCGGGTGGTCTCGCCCGATCGGGTGTTGGGGTTGCAGCCCCGATCGAGTGGATGTTGCCCGATCTCATCGGATGAAGCTCTATTTACTGACGCTGTAAGCTTGTTCCCAGACCCGATCGGGCGGCACTTTGCCCGATCGGGTGGACGACACGGGGATGCGATTTTCGTTATTTCCCCACTCTATCTTATTGTAATCTTAGAAAACTATAAATACTTTTTAGGTTGTTTTTATTTGTATCTTTCATATTATTGAACATTTAGAGAGCTCTTAGCCTAGTTTATTATTGCTTTCCACTGTAGAAGAGATTCAAGTACTTTATTCAATTCAATTAAAGTTCCCGCTTTCCGTCAATTTGGTAATCGTCTCTCTTATTGCTTTATTCTTATCTCTCAATTACTTTAGTTCAATTGCTTTTCATTATTCAATTAGTTCATGATGCAATTCTTAGGGTTTCCAATTAGTTTTGTTATTGTCAATTCAATCATGTCTGAGTAGTTCTCTTTCTAGGGTGTTAGATAGGGAAGCCATGTTTATACCATGATTGTTATTTAGACTCCTATTGATTTCTAGGGCTTGATTAGAGTGATTGTGGTGTGGTTTATTCTTAATTAGTGATTAATGTTAGTGGCCAATTTCATTGATTGCTTGTGGTTAATGGTTGTTTGCACAGATCCGTCTTACGACTAGAGGCCTAGGACACATCAGTAGTTCTGATTACGTTAGTGAACATGCGCCGTATGTTGATCTATGAGCGTTGAGTCTTAACCATAGCTCAAAATATGCTCTAATCCCTCAACTCTTGACCTAGGTTTTGATAGTTGTTGACTTTGTTTGATTGGTATAAGCATGGTGGACCGACCTAATACCCTAGGCTTTTATTCCATAGTTAAATCCTCTGTTTAATTCGTCTTTCTTAGTTTAATCATTAGTTTAATTAATTCTCCCTATTTTCATCTGAAGTAGTTAGTTAATTGGATACTAATATAGAAACTCTGTCTCCCTGCGGATTCGACCCTGCTTCCACTGACTACCTTAGTTAGAGGACCGTAGGTTTATCTTTGAATAGGTGATACGACTAAAACCTATCAAATTTTGGCGTCGTTGCCGGGGAGACGGTGATAGGCTAAAGTCGTATCACCTAATCAAAGATAAACCTACAGGCCTCTAACTAAGATAGTCAGTGGAAGCAGGGTCGAATCCACAGGAAGACAGAGTTTCTAAATTAATATTCAACCAATTCAGCTACTCCAGATGAAATCAAGGAAGAATTAATTAAACTAAAGAAAAGACTACAGAAGACGGAATAAATCGAGGATTAAACTATGGATTAAAAGTCTAGGGTATTAGGTCGGTCCACCATGCTTATACCAATCAAATGGGGTCAACTACTACCAAAACCTAAGTCAAGAGTCGGGGGATTAGAGCACGAGTTGAGCTATGGTTAAGATCAACGCTCATAGTTCAACATACGCCGCATGGTCAATAACGTAATCAGAACTACTGATGTGTCCTAGGCCTCTAGTCATAAGACGGATCTGTGCAAACAACTATTAACCACAAGCAATCAATGAAATTGTACACTGATATTAATTACTCAATAAAGAACAAACCACATCACAATCACCCTAATCAAGCCCTAGAAGTTGATAGAAATCTAAATCACAATCATGGTATAAACATGGCTTTCCTAACTAACAACCTAGAAAGGGAACTACTCACTCATAATCGAATTAACAACAACAAATCTAATATGAAACCCTAACAATTGCATCATGAACAATTAAATAACGAAGCTAAGCAATCAAAAATAATAAAAGATATTAGGGTAGGAAAGAATACCAATTGACGGAAAACAGGAACTTTTATTGAAATCGAAATAGGTTTGATCACCTTTAATCTAATCTAAAGTGTTTGAATTAAACTAAGAACAATGAGAAATAAAACTAGTCTAAAGCAGTAAAAAGATGAATCAAAGATATCCCTAAAATAATATGAGGAAAAAGGTATTTATAGTGCCCCTCAAGTCTAAACAAAATACGAAATAAAAGACGAATTCCGCGACGGATGGCGCCAGACCCGATCGGGCCCGAGGCCTCCACCCGATCGGGTCAAACACCAAAAGCCTTCTTTGTTTCTCGTGGTCTGGCGCAGCAGCCCAGCAATCTAATTTAATGAAATGCGGCCCACCCGATCCGGCCCAAGGCATCCACCCGATCGGGCCTGGGAGCATTATGGCCTAGGAAAGACGTCTTTCAAGCAGCGTCACAATGAGATGTAGCAGCCCCCAGCCCGATCGGGTCGGGCACACTACGCCCGATCGGGTCTGGTGCATTGATGTTCGCCCGATCTGATCGGGCACGCCTTACCGATCGGGTCCACAACTTCAATACCCGATTAATGTATTTTCGCCCGATCGGGCCACTTTTGCCCGATCGGAGTACGGAAACCTCCTTTTTGACTCTCTAAACTTCACGTTTAGGGGTCTTGGGACATCCTAAACTACCCATAGAACTCGTGAGCCTTCCTACGTGCCCCGTAACATCTCGTAAAGCCGTGGTTGCTTTCAAATGGCTCGGAAATAAGGAAAAAACTCCATAAAACCTGCAATTCAACACTAAAACACGAAACCACAACTATATACGAAAGTGAGCACAAAATAGCTCCCAAGAGCTCCAATGACGCACAAATTAGCTTGTAAATAAGGGAGAAAACTCTATATAAATACGTGATATCAAACGGCTAGTTTTCTAGTTTTTATTCGAATAATTAGCGTACTTCTCTTTGCCTCATTGGAACCTCCCGTTCCAATTGAGGCCGTTCTTACGGTTATCTTGTCGTTTTCTCTTATATGTCCAGGTTTCAAAAGAAAACTCACATTATTCCTGGAGATCCTGACATAGAAGCAATACTTCGGGATCTTAGAGCAGAATTTGACCAAGAGAAGCCAGTTTCAGAGATTTCTACATTACCAATGGCGAAGTCACTGAAATCTTATGGGGTGCCTAATCCTGAAGGCATACCCACAGGTCCACCGATGCCCACTATTGCTGCGAACAATTTTGAAATCAAACCTGCACTAATTAATATGGTGCAGCAGAATCAGTTTAGTGGGCATCCTTCTGAAGATTCGGCCAATCATCCGCAGAGATTCCAACAACTCTGCAGGACTGTTAAACATCAAGGAGTCACACCTGAGCAGTTGAAGGTTATGTTATTTGAGTTCTCACTCAGAGACAAGGCTCAGAGGTGGTTCAGCGATATCACTAAGACAGAATGGCCGGCGATTTTGCTGCATTTCTACATGAGTATTACCCTCCCACAAAACAGCAGAAATCAGGAACAAGTTAGCTACGTTTTCCCAAGAGCCAGATGAGACATTAAGGGAAGCGTGGACTAGATCCAGAGACCTACAGAGGGAATGTCCACATCATAATATGGACAAGTGGTTTCTGACGCAGACTTTTTATAATGGTCTGCAGCCTCAGACGAAGAGTACTGTTGATTCGTCTGCAGGAGGAGTCTTTTTAGACAAGGCAGTTGATGAGGGTTATGACTTCCTAGCAAATCTTGTAGCCAATGACCATTCATCATCTAGGAGTTTGACTAAGAAGGTACTTGAAGTTGATGTTATTTCAATGCTTACATCTCAGATGACGCAACTCACTCAGCAGCTAATGAAGTCCTCTAGTTCAACACCTCCGCCTATGAGCATCAACGTTATGTCAGCAGTTACACCCATCACCTCATCTTACTGCGAGGTGTGTGGTATTCAGGGTCATTTCGGCCATGATTGTCAGTTCAGTCAGAATCAGATGGAGCAGGCTAATGCTTTTCAGCAAAGACAACCCAATAACCTCTACTCCAACACATTCAATCCTGGTTGGAAAGACAACCCACTTCTTTCCTATAGAAGTAACAACGTTCAGAACCCACAGCCACAAAATTCCTACCATCCCCCACAAAATTCCTATCAACCTCCACATAACAACCCAAAACCCAACTACTACCACAACCAAGGGAATTCTCACAATCCCCCTGGTTTCCAAAGACCTGCCCATCAAAATTATCAGCCAGCACCACAAAATGCAACCTCATAAGAGCCTAGCACTTCTGAACTGATGAAACTAGTATTGTCTATGCAAAAGACAAATGAGGAAGCACAGAAAACTCAAGAGAGACAGTTGTTGGCTATGCAGAAAGCCAATGAGGATGCTCAAAGGGCTCAAGAGAAGCACATAAAACTTCTCGAGACCCAGATTGCTCAATTGGCAGAAACTAATGCACAGAGGCAGCAGGGACAATTGCCATGGCAACCTACACATAGGGAGCAAGAAAACGCCGTTACTCTTCGTAGTGGCACTGCTTATGCTCCTCCTCCTATGCCCATTGATGATGATACTGTCCCTAGCAAGGAGAAGGAGGTAGTAGAGAAGGAATTGGCGAAGAGTTCGACGTCTGATGTCGAAGTGTCTGAAACAGCTGAACAGGCAGAAAAGAAGAAGGAGAAGGTTTCTGATACACCTTTCACACCAAGGTTGTCTTTTCCTCATCGAATGCAAAAGTCCAAGGTGGATCAACAACTTGGTAAGTTCTTGGCTATGGTCAAGAACCTTGAGGTAACGGTTCCTTTCACTGAACTTATTTCTCAAGTGCCTGTCTATGCTAAGTTTTTGAAGGAGATGATCACAAAAAAGAGAGATTTTGGTGGGGTAGATAGAGTCGCACTCACTGAAGAGTGTAGTGCCGTTTTGCAAAATAAATCTCCACCTAAATTGAAAGATCCGGGTAGCTTTTCCATCCCTTGTCATGTAGGTGCACTTTTTATTGATAAAGCATTATGTGATTTAGGTGCATCTGTGTCTGTCATGCCTTTGTCTGTCTGTAATAAATTGAATATGGGGGCACTTAAGTGTACTCAAATTACTTTGCAGATGGATGACCGTTCGATAAAATACCCCCTAGGTGTTTTAGAAGACGTCCCTGTTAGGGTGGGAAAGTTTTACATTCCTGTGGATTTTGTTGTATTGGATATGGAGGAGGATACCCAAATTCCTATTATTTTGGGCAGATCATTTTTGTGCACTGCAGGTGCTGTTATTGATGTCAAGTCAGGATCTTTGACTTTGAGTGTTGGTGATGATACTGTCACTTTTAAACTAACCAATGCTATGAATTCTCCTATGCTTGAAGAATCTTGTTGCAGGATAGATGTGGTAGACAAAGCTGTGATGTCTGCATTTCAGCAGATACGTGATGCTGACCCATTGGAGGTAGCATTGACTGAGAGTGACTCCTTAGGCATCGATACTGATGTTGATGCCTGTATTGCTGATTTAGAGGGTCATGGAGCTGAACAGAAACAGGAAACTGTGGTACTTCAAAGTGTATGCTCCAGTTCTACTCCTCAGGTGACTAAGGTGGAACTCAAACCACTTCCCTCTCATTTGAAGTATGCATTTTTAGACGATAAGGAAGAATGTCCTGTGATTGTCAGTACTAAACTCACAGATAGCCAATTGAAAAGCTTGCTTGTTGTGCTTCGTATACACAAGAAGGCTATTGGGTATAGTATTGATGATCTAAAGGGCATTAGTCCTGATTTTTGTATGCATCGTATTAATCTTGAAGAGGATCACCTCCCTTGCATTCAACCTCAGACACGTTTGAATCCTAACATGCAAGAGGTGGTGAAGAAAGAAATCATGAAACTGTTAGATGCAGGGATCATTTATCCCATTGCTGATTCGAAGTGGGTCAGTCCTGTGCAAGTGGTTCCCAAGAAGGGGGGGACCACTGTTGTTGAAAATGAGAAAGGTGATTTGATTCCCACTAGGACTGTGATAGGGTGGCGTATGTGCATTGATTATCGTAGACTTAATAATGCCACTCTGAAGGACCATTTCCCCCTCCCCTTTATTGATCAGATGTTGGAAAGGCTAGCCAAACATAGTTATTTCTATTATTTGGATGGATATTCTGGTTTTTTCCAAATCCCCATCCATCCAGATGATCAGGATAAGACTACGTTTACATGTCCTTATGGCACTTTTGCCTATCGCAGGATGCCATTTGGATTGTGTAACGCTCCCGCTACTTTCCAACGCTGCATGATGGCCATATTCTCTGATTTTATTGAAAATATTATGGAAGTGTTTATGGATGATTTCAGTGTTTATGGTTCTGATTTTGATGTTTGCCTGCATAATTTGTCCAAAGTGCTTAAAAGATGTGTTAAGGCAAACCTCGTGCTTAATTGGGAAAAATGTCACTTCATGGTGAATGAAGGTGTCGTTTTAGGTCACTTGATTTCTGAGCGTGGCATCTAAGTGGATAGAGCAAAGATTGAGGTGATTGAGAAACTTCCCCCTCCAATGAATGTCAAAGAAGTGAGGAGTTTTCTTGGTCATGCGGGGTTTTATCGCAGATTTATCAAAGACTTTTCGAAAATTGCGAAACCCCTCACTTGCTAAAGGGTGCCACGTTCGATTTTACTGATGATTGTTTGGAGTCTTTTGACAGGATAAAGACAGCTTTGATCACTGCCCTATTATACAACCTCCAGATTGGAATCTCCCTTTCGAGATCATGTGTGATGCTAGTGATTATGCGATAAGGGCAGTACTTGGTCAGCGGAAGGATAAGCTACTCCATGTGATTCACTATGCTAGCAAAACCTTGGATCCAGCCCAGGTTAATTATGCTACGACAGAGAAGGAGTTGCTAGCCATAGTCTATGCATTGGATAAATTTCGAACCTATCTGATAGGTTCGAAAGTTATAGTACACACTGATCATGCTGCTTTGAAGTACTTGATGGCCAAGAAGGAGGCCAAACCTAGACTCATCAGATGGATTCTTTTGCTGCAAGAAGTCAACTTGGAAATCAAAGATAAGAAGGGTGCTGAGAATGTGGTCGCCGACCACCTTTCTAGGTTGAGGTTTGGATCCCCTTCTGACCCTCCTATAGATGACTCTTTTCCTGATGATCATTTGTTTTCTGTGTCCTCTAAAACTCCTTGGTATGCTGATTTTGATAACTTTTGTGTTAGTGGTTCTCATCCTCCCAATCTTACATATCAGCAGCGCAAAAAGTTTTATCATGATGCTAGAATGTATTTTTGGGAGGATCCTTTCCTATATAAGAAGTGCTCCGATAGGATGTTTCGTCGTTGCATTCCTGATTGGGAAATAGAGGGTGTTTTGCTACATTGTCATAGTATGCCTTCTAGTGGTCATCTAGGTTCCCAAGCGACTGGTTTTAGAGTCCTACATAGTGGTTTCTATTTGCCTTCGATTTTAAAAGATGCCCGTGCCTTTTGTTTGTCTTGTGATGCTTGTCAAAGGACGGGTAATATTTCAAAAAGGCAAGAGATGCCACAGAGTGGGATTTTAGAGGTCGAACCTTTTGATGTGTGGGGGATTGATTTCATGGGACCTTTTCCTACCTCTTGTGGGAATAGGTATATTTTAGTAGTCGTCGACTATGTGACTAAATGGGTGGAAGCTATAGCATCACCAACCAATGATTCCAAGGTTGTGATGAAGATGTTTAAAAAGATAATCTTTCCCCGTTTTGGTGTCCCCGTGTTGTAATTAGTGATGGAGGCTCTCACTTTCATAAGAGCACCTTCAAGGCCCTATTGACAAAACATGGAGTCACCCACAAAGTCGGTCTTGCTTATCACCCTCAGACTAGTGGCCAAGTAGAAGTGTCTAATAGGCAAATTAAGAGGATTCTTGAGAAAGTTGTCACTAAGGCTAGAAAAGATTGGTCTTTGAAACTTGATGATACTCTTTAGGCGCTCCGCACTGCTTTTAAGACTCCTTTGGGTACTACACCCTATCGATTGGATTATGGCAAAGCTTGTCATCTACCAGTTGAGATGGAGTATCTTTCTGCGTGGGCGGTCAAAGAGATTAACCTTGATTTGACAGCTGCAGGTGAAGCACGACTTCTTCAACTCAATGAGTTGGATGAGCTCCGTTTGGATGCTTATGAGAATCACATGCTCTATAAAGAGCACACGAAGAAGTTGCATGATAAGATGATAGGAAAAAGAGAGTTCAAGGTTGGCGACAAGGTCTTATTATTCAATTCCAGGTTGAGACTGTTTCCTGGAAAGCTCAAATATTGATGGTCTAGACCATTCGAGGTGACAGAAGTGAAGGCACATGGTGCCATCGAGGTTGCCAACCAAAAAGGAGAGAAGTTTAAGGCAAATGGACAGCGTTTGAAGCTGTACCATGAGGGTGCCTTTGTTGGTTGTGTGGAGGAAATCCGCTTTGATTCCTCCCCACTTGATTCATCTACCTAGAGAGGTAACATGGTCGTGCGGGACCTTCATAAACCATCGCTTTGTGGGAGGCAACCCGTATCTCTTAGTTAGATTTTCTTCTCTTTTGTTTCGTAGTTTGTAGCATGTGAGAGAGCGTGAGGGTACTAATGTGTTCCTAGATCTTGAGTGTTTTGATGTGCAGATATGCTATTTGAGGAGAAAACTGAGCTTTGCTTGCCCCATACTTGCAAAAAAAAGGCGAGTTACTTACTGAACAGTAGCTCGCCCGATGGGATAGGGCGGGCGTAAAATTATGCTGAAGAAAGAAAAGAAGAGCACCCGATCACATCGGGCAAGGTGTGCCCGATCGGGTGCGCAACCCTAGCACCCGATCAATAATACCTGGCCCGATCGGGTGGTCTATCGGGTTAATGAGCCAAATGGTCAAAGTCAAATCCTCCAGAAAGTCGTCCCACCCGATGGCATCGGGCACATATCGCCCGATCGGGCCCGCGACCTCAGCACCCGATCAAAAATAGGTCGCCCGATCGGGCGGTCAATCGGGCGAAATGTTAGAAAAAGTGAATTCCACCCGATCGGGTGGCCTTGTGCCCGATCGGGCCTGCGACCATATGCCGTCCTAACACACGGTTTAAAGCCCTTTTTCCTCTTCTCACCTTTCATTCCTTATCTCTTTTTACCACTCATCTCTCTCTCTCTTCACTCATCTTCAACCTCCACACCCCTAACCTCCATTAAAACCCAAATTCTTCTACCTCAAATCTCCATCCTTTCTCCACTAATCTTCATAAAATCTCTTCCTTTTCTCCTTTCACCCTTCATCTCACAAAATTTCATTCACAAAAATCATCTTCCCTCTCCCTTCTCTTCTCACAATCACCCAAAGCCACATCCTTTGTGTTAGGCACGGTTGCAAGGTCCATTTTCACCATGGCAAGCAAATTCAGAAGGCTCATTAGAGGTGAAGGCTCACGATCTAGGCGAGAAGCAACACCACCACCACCACCACCACCACAGGTTCCACGGGATCCTTAGTACCCGAAAATCATTTTCCGGGATGATAAACATCGCGAGAAGTTCTTGCGATTTAAAAAACGTGAGGTACTTCCTACCCGCTTTTTAGATCTTGAGCTTTTGTCTAAGTTGGGTTTAACTGATGATTTTAAGGATTTTATGAAAACTTTGGGCATGGAGTCACTCTATAACGTGCATGTTAATACGTATCCTCCACTAGTCTATGAGTTTTTTAGCAGTTTCAGTCTGACCAAGCCCAGGGCCGGCCCGGTCACCCATGTTCATTTCCGACTACTCAACCGAGACCACACCCTCACCCTTCAGGAATTTGCGGGGGTTCTTCGGTTACAGGTACGGGGTGACTACTACCCACCCGACCACTTCAAAATGGCCGATACTTATTTTACACTGACAGGGGACACCACGCCTTTTGACATCCAGCATTGTCATTGGGAGAATTTCCATCACCCTATTTTTAGTATTTGGATCCGGTTCATGGCCCAGACTCTTTTAGGGCGGTTTGAGGGTCACTTGGTCCTGGGGGCCGAGCTAGTTGCTATAGCCAGCTACATTGCTAAAGGCTCTAGGGAGCAATTTCATTACAACTTGGCCCACCATGTAGCTATTCAGTTCGAGCGTATCTCGAACTCGCTCCCTAGGCCAAGGGAAGACGGTAGTTGGACCTCTAGGAGGTTAGTCAACGGGGGGTTGATCACATTGTTTGCCCGGCAAATTGCCGGCTTTGACGAGACTCAGCGTACCCCCGTCCTTGGCCCTACCCTCATTGACCTCACATACCTCAACACACTTCAAGTCCTAAATCGTCTGCCTGACCATAGATTCCAGTGGGTGATTAAAGCAAAAAAATCCATCATTCTGCCCGACCCTAGAGCCCGATTGCGGCCTCGTCAGGCGAACTACCTACTCCCCATAGAGGGAGTTGATCTTGTTGTCGCTGACCCCGAGCCCCCTCGTCGTTCCTACCACAGGCGGCATAAGCCGATCTTAGATGAGGGCGCCTCCACTTTTGCTCCTCCCCTCCTCCCCCTCACACAGACACATTTTATTTTACTTCTATGATGTCGACCCTAGGTCGCATGGAGACGGGGATGGGAAGGATGGAAGGGCTGATCAACGCGAACACCGCCACCCTAGCGGGATATGGCACTCGCATCGATTAGCTCTATACCCGTGTAGATCAGATGGGGGGCGGATGGATACCTTGGCCAACGACCAGCACTACGCCCTTTATCCTCTCTATGACGACTATTGCAGGCGTGGCATTATTGAGCAGACTGCACATTACCCCTCGTGGTACCATTGGAACCCGAGTTATAGCCAGCCTGTCGGTCAGAGTGATGACATGGCAGAGGATGAGGAGGAGGAGCCTGCTCGTCAGTCCGTCTCTTTAGGAGACTTTGGTCTTGGGCCTAGTGGTTTTGGGGGTGGTTTTGATGCAGGTATTAGCGGCTTTGGTGGAGGGGTGAGTGGTTTTTCAGGTGATCCCTCAGGTGGTGGTTACACAGATGGTGGTGGTACTTCTAGTGGTGGCTTCTTTGGTGCCCCCACTGATGATGTTATGGGCGGCTGATGCCCTTGTTCTCTCCTCTCCGTCGTTGCAATGAGGACATTGCCTCGTTCAGCTTAGGGGAGGATTTCTCACTGTGAGTACTCTCTTTATTGCTTTCTAGTATAGTTTATTGCTTTTTAGTGTAGTTTAAAGCTTTGATAGAATAGTTTTACAGCTTTGAAAAAATTGAAAAAATGAAAAAAATATGATTGATCATGACTGGTTTGATTGCCTCCCTGTGCCCCTTGTTATGCTGTTATTGAAAATGATTTGACTCTGTTTTCTGGATAGCTGGGCATTTGTGATTATGAGGTTTTGATTTGATGTTCGACTACTTTGATTTCGAGCGATTTCTGACTATGATATACTACTTTGTGCTGCATACCTGATTTGGTTAGACTGTGAGGCCTTTTTTCTAGCCTATTGGATTCATACTATTATCCAGTCTATATTTTTGGTGTGTTAGTTCCTCTCTAGCGGATTGATCTTGACTTTGACTTCGTACTCATCTGATGTTTGGTGACTTATTACATTTGCTATGATAGAGGCGTTCTTTTGACTTATTCTTGAGCCTCAGAGTTAGTTTGATACATTTTTATCCTCCTTAGCTCCGCTGAGCCTAATGACCTTGTTTCATGTTACTTAAACCCTTATTATAAGCCCATGGCCTTTGTTTTGATATTATTTCCAAGCCTAGCTTGGGGGAGCTTTTGTATGGGTTGAGTTTGAAGTTGGTTTCATGGTTTGGTTTGGTTGTTGAGGAATCAAAAGTTGTATTTGTTGTGGCTTGATTGTGAGAAAAAGAAAAGAAAAGGCAAAATTAGAGTTGCGTGAATGAAGTTCAGAAAAATGAAAGAAAAATGAAATAAAAGTTCAAAAGAATTCGAAGTTCTTTCATTCACGTACGTTCATAAAGAAAACTTCGCTTCATTGCCTATTGGGTTTGTTGTGAGTGTTCATTGAATTATAAGAGTTGGTTTATTTTTGTGGTTATATGGTGTTGATTGGGAGTTGTTTAGGCCATCTTAAGCCTTGTTTGAGTGTTCATGCTCCCCCTTTCTTGGTTCTTCCACCACATTACCCAAAAGTATCCCCTACCTCTTACCTAAGCCCCATTACAACCCGGAAAAGTCCTCTTGAGTTTGTGCCTACAATGTCTATTGGATTGATTTTGAGTCAGTTTGTCAAAGTTAAAGAGTATGTCTGCTAGTTGAGTCGACTTGACTAGGATGAGCGACATTTTACCTTCTTAAACACATGAGAGTGTGAGTGGGAAGGGACATTTATGGTCGGGTCGGTGAGTGTTCGGGCATATTCTTTGCCTGCCACAAAATTGAGAGGAGTGACACCCTTTGTGAGCACCTTTTCAGGATTTGTATGCCTAGTAGTCACTTGAACTTGATGAATTGCTTGGATGATTGGTGGTTGGATGGATTTGATTTGCCGAATTTGAATTATGCCTGCTTGAACGATTCTTAGTCTTGAAAATATTTTTGAGCTCGAATTGTTTTATCTATGGGGTGAGGCAATCTATTCCACGATCATGTTCTATTTGCTTGAGGACAAGCAAAGGTTTAGCTTGGAGGAATTTGATATATTGATTTCTTATAGAGTTTTTCCCTTTCTTTACAAGCTAAATTGTGCGATATTGATGCTCTTAGGAGCTATTTATGCTAACTATTTCGATATAGTTGTGGTTTGTGTGTTCCATATCATTTTGCAGGTTTTTAGGGAAAAACTCCCTATTTACTCGATGTTTAGAGCACCACGCTATAGCGGAAGGTTATGAGGCATCTTAGCGGTCTCAAGATGGTATTCGGACCCCATTGTGAAGAAGAAATATTCAAAAGACTTGGCGTCTGAAGCCAAGTGAAGCAAGGAAGAAAGAAGACTCACCCGATCGGGTCGGGCAACCACTGCCCGATCGGGTACGAGTAAAATGGCCAGAAGTTTTGATTTCCGCCCGATCAGGTGGACTTGCCCGATCCCGTCGGGCGAACCTACACTTAGCCAAATGTTGCTGGATTTCTGAGAGTTGAATAAGAGGTCCACCCAATGACATCGGGTGGTCTCGCCCGATTGGGTGTTGGGGTTGCGGCCCCGATCGGGTGGATGTTGCCCGATCTCATCGGGTGAAGCTCTATTTACTGACGCTAGAAGCTTGTTCCGAGACCTGATCGGGCGGCACTTTGCCCGATCTGGTGGACGACACGGGGATGCGATTTTCGTTATTTTCCCACTCTATCTTATTGTTTTCTTAGAAAGCTATAAATACTTTTTAGGTTGTTTTTATTTGTATCTTTCATATTATTGAACATTTAGAGAGCTCTTAGCCTAGTTTATTATTGCTTTCCACTGTAGAAGAGATTCAAGTATTTTATTCAATTCAATTAAAGTTCCCGCTTTTCGTCAATTTGGTAATCGTCTCTCTTATTGCTTTATTCTTATCTCTCAATTACTTTAGTTCAATTGCTTTTCATTATTCAATTAGTTCATGATGCAATTCTTAGGGTTTTCAATTAGTTTTGTTATTGTCAATTCAATCATGTCTGAGTAGTTCTCTTTCTAGGGTGTTAGATAGGGAAGCCATGTTTATACCATGATTGTTATTTAGACTCCTATTGATTTCTAGGGCTTGATTAGAGTGATTGTGGTGTGGTTTGTTCTTAATTAGTGATTAATGTTAGTGGTCAATTTCATTGATTGCTTGTGGTTAATAGTTGTTTGCACAGATCCGTCTTACGACTAGAGGCCTAGGACACATCAGTAGTTCTAATTACGTTAGTGAACATGCGCCGTATGTTGATCTATGAGCGTTGAGTCTTAACCATAGCTCAACACATGCTCTAATCCCTCAACTCTTGACCTAGGTTTTGATAGTTGTTGACTTTGTTTGATTGGTATAAGCATGGTGGACCGACCTAATACCCTAGACTTTTATTCCATAGTTAAATCCTCTGTTTAATTCGTCTTTCTTAGTTTAATCATTAGTTTAATTAATTCTCCCTATTTTCATCTGAAGTAGTTAGTTAATTGGATACTAATATAGAAACTCTGTCTCCCTGCGGATTCGACCCTGCTTCCACTGACTACCTTAGTTACAGGACCGTAGGTTTATCTTTGAATAGGTGATACGAGTAAAACCTATCAAAAGCATACATGCAGCAGACGTCACTGCCGGAGTCTATTGTTGTGTTTGGCCCTTGAAGTTGCCACTTAGTCGAGCTTCTAGCCCGGCCCCATGCGAATCACAAAGATTCCAGTCGTCGTTGTGATGTTGCTCATCTGAGTTCTTTCAGTCTAGTATGGCTTCTTCAAGTAGCTTAGTTCTTCATGGCTTCCTTAGGAAGCTATTGATTTTGACATTGTGTAATCCTCGCATCAAAAATCGTTGGATTGCATCACCGCTTCAAGACTTCTGAGTTTCTTCTCTCGTCGGTGTGATCTAGCCCCACAAGAAGCATGAAGCCTTCCTCGCTGTCGTAGATGTGTTAGTAACAGTTTGACCTTGGAAGTTGTCGTGTTTCTCAGCCCTAGACGATGGTCCGTTGTTGTCCCCACCCACCCTCTCTGTCTAGCTTCCTTGAGAAGCATTGTGTAGCTTCACTAAGAAGCTTATTTTTAGTCTTTAGTTTTAGTATTCTATCTTTCTTTTCTAAATGTATTTAGTTGATGGACTTTGCTTATTTTCTGAGATAGGATGACCATAGTCTTTTCCTTATACCATTTACCAAAAAAATACAAACCATAGATAGATAGGGTAATAACTATCTTATCGTTATCTATTCGACTAATATGAGATAAGGATAAAATATTATCATCAACTTTTCAACCGTAGTCTTTTCAATATTGTGTGTACCTGATATTAACTAGATAGTAGTTGGTACTTGGTACTCCCTTTGTTCCTTATTGTTTTTCCTATTTCTTTTTAGTTAGTTCTTTAAAGTTCTTTCTATTTAAAATCTTTTTTATTTTAGAAAAATAATGTCCCGTCTTACCCTTCAAGAATTTAATATCTACCATATTTTTTACCTTTTGTCTTATACATAATCGGAAATAGTCCACTTTAAAATACAATACCTTATTTTTGCAACCACATACTTTTTTTTCTCTTTCTTACTTTCTCAAAAGCAATAGATAAATCTCATCTACTACAATTCTGCATCGCTATTCTCGTAATTTCAAATAGAAACATCAATTTTAGAAACGTACCAATGGATTGCTAGGAGCATATGCATGCACCAACTGATAGTGGAATTCAGTAGTAAGATCAATAAAGCATATGCATGCACCCTCTCTCACTATACGGATATGGGAAAAGCCAAAGACCTATCTGATAGATGTGAACAGTAACATCTATCAGATAGGTCTGTACTACATTTTTAAAAAAATATACTATAATTTTTTCTTGTACTACAATTTTCAGAAACTATACTACTCCAAACTATATATAAATATACTAAATTACGTGAAAAATATACTACATAAATATATAAGTGTACTACATTTTTTAAAAAATAGTTTGATATGTGCCTAGCTCCCACCTATCTGATATGTACTAGGCAGCCCTCATACGGATATAGAGAATTAAAGCTTGATTTAATGATGGGTTTAAGTGTAAATGCTCCAAAAGTTTGTGTGCTTTCAATGTTGTTGATTTCAGTATTGGAAACAAGCAACACATATGTAAGTAGACGGAAATTGCTACGTCTAACCATTGGGTAGGTAACTCACTACTAATAGAAGTATTGAAAAATTATTATTCATGTTAGACTGGAGTCCACTATAACTATTCATTACACTCTCTACTAGTGATGGATAGTCTAAAAGGTGCAACAGGGAATAGAGATCCTACTCGAGTGAAACACTACGTTGTGTTTGACTCGACTTGAAATAATTCGAGTTTATGTTTAATCGAGTCACTCTCGAGTTGCTTGCGGGCATATACAAGAGTTGCTCGCGGGCATATACACTTGATTAAACTCTACTACTTGATGTATATATGATGAAAATAAGGAAAATGACGAGGATAAAAATGAAATTGAAGACATAGGAAACACCTTTTTCCTTTCAATCGTTATGTTCAATTATATATATTTTTTGAAAATACTTAAACTCTCAGGTAGGGGTGAGCAGAAAATTTGGGTACCCGGTTCCAGAACCAGAACCGGTTGGAACCGGTGGTTCCGAAACTGGAACTGGAACTGTCGGGACTGGGTCTGGGTATCAAATATTAGGAACTGGTTGAAATTGGGTCCAATTCCGGGTAGTGAAATTATAGACCCGTTACCCACTGGGTACCCGGTTCAATCGTTTCCAAGACCGAATTTTTTTGAGATAATGCATATGTAATGTATGCTTAAGACTTGAAGGTTTCTAAAACTAACTTGTCAATGGAAGTATCAAATTATGTTATATATGATCCTTACATTTAGCTAAACAAGAAAATTATACCTTTTGAATGCAACTGGGTAGCGGGTACCCGATATTGAAACCGGCCAAATAGGCCAAATAACAATCACTTTTGCGGGACTGGGTACCCTGTAAAGGAACCGGTCCCGTTGGTGCCGGTTCCAATTCCAAAAATTAAGGAACCGGTCCAACCGGTTCCGGTTCTAGGTTCTAGGTACCCGGTCCAACCGGTTCCGGTACCGGTTCCGAGCAATATGACCGGGTACCCGATTGTGCTCACCCCTACTCTCAGGTTATCAAGTACCCTTTTGAAAATTAATTTTTGGAGTCTCAATTTAAATTAATACTTCCTCGGTTTCACTAAAGATGTTACACTTTCTATTTTAGGAAGTTTTTAATTAGATGTTACACTTTCCTTTTTTTGCAAAAAGTTTCTCTATATCTCTTTCCAACCACATGGTCCCCACTTGCTTTTTCTCTCTACTTCTCTCCTACCCAAAAATTGCCTAGGAATCCGTGAAAAAAAAAAGTGTAACATCTTAAGTGAAACGGAGGTAGTATTAAACATGTAATAGAAATATGCAAACCAAAAATAAATATGAAAAAATCAAGTTGCTCAAGAGCTTAACTCATTCGTTCACTAAGATCTTAAATGGACTCTGATTCTGATGCAAGTCCAAGGTCCAAAAAGAAAAGCCCATGCATTATACGAGAGCATAAAATTATCTATTTGGATAGTCGAGCCAGTCTATACGAGTTTTGACCAAGTCAAGTTCGAATTAGCCGCGTGTATATGAATACAACGCTTAATATATATGGCAAGTGCATGAATGCGTGCGCGCCACTCGACGCACACACGTCCTTCTATACGACTATACCCTACACATATTGAGCATAGTGCGCACAACCGAACAGCAGGAGCATCAATCTATATATTTCCGGATGCATGAATAAATTTGATCTGGGTCTTGAGTCGTTGCTCTCACCTCCACACAGAAATTGACTTCCTCTTGTGAAGTTTTATTTTACCCCCACCCTTCTATGAGAACACAATCTTCTTTATATGCTTATTTGAGTTCGATCAGTAGCAAAAGTGCGATGATCAACAACGGACTGAAGAAATCACTTCCCACTCAAAAAGTCACAACCTAACACAAAGCATAAGTGTAGACATGTTTGTTTACACTTGATGAAACAGAGATAATCCACTACAGCACTACTCAGTTATTGGGAAATACATTTGCAACAAAAGTCAGCAGACTACCAACAGGCGAGGAGTTTGGCAATGATGAGAGTGAGGCAGCCCCTCTAGTTTGACCAACTCCAGTGGCTGGCTGCCTAATGTGCATTATTACATGCGCACTACAGCTTGATGAGGGCAAAAGGAACAGAAAGAAGCTGAGAGCAAGAAAAATAGAAAAATAGAAAAAGCACCATTTCTTGGCAACATTACTAATCGGATCAATACAGTCGAAACTGTGCAATGTTTACCTTACCAGAGGTAGGGATGTAAGCCAACCTGTTTCTTGGAATTGGCTACTAGGTCCACTAAATGGATCGGATACTTGTCTAGACTCCGTCTAAAAATTTTGTTTGGTTCCGGTCCAAAAAGTTCTGTCGAGTTTTTGCTGGGTGTCAATTATCCCGTAGGTACTCAAGATGAAAGAAAGAGTCTGAGTGTTTCACTAGGAATTTGGTTCAAAAGGCCATGAACTACAGCTTTTACGCCTCTTCTGTACCTTAAGCTTTCTGATCAAGGATCAAATTGCGCAAAACTTAGTCTTGTTTAATTGACATGAAGAGGCATGTGGAAGTTCCTGGAATATTTTGGAATAGTTTAAGTGTCACTCCTTGCGAAGTTAGTGCCCCCAAGCTAAGTAAAAATCCATGGGGGGCATTTCTAAGTCCCAAACTCATCAAAACAACATTTTCTACTTGAGATAAAACTTCCTCCGTAATGTGTATTTGAAGTTCCTGGGAAGTAGATCTTCCAATTGTCAAGCAATCGACCACTTATACCATGAGTTTGTCTTGCAGTCTTGCTAATTAAATAAATTCCAGAGCGGCCCTACGGCACTTGGATCAACACACTGTAAGATATCTCAAATCCACAAAGCAGGAAATCTTTCCTACATGATCTGGCACATTGGATGATCAAATCAAAAGATTTCAAAGGTAAACTTTCAAATGTGTATTAGACAAGATGAAGATCATTAAGGCAAAAGAGAGAAAAGAAAAAAAGAACTGCATAGAAACACAATTTAGAACACAGAAAACGAACAACCAGCAGGTTTCAGAAGAAAGCAGGTCAGCTTTCAGCATAATGTTCGCTATAAAATACAATCAATAATCAAATATCCGGTTATTTCAACTAGAATTATGATTGGTCAGGTTCAAGATCCTACAGACGTGGACAAACCCATCAAATCTTACTTTGTAGTATATACTGTATACAAGTTTTATACATACTATTACAGCTCAAAGAGTAAGCTTACCTAAGTTCTTTGCAGTTCTAGACATTCCATGGCTTGATCCTCTGTCTTCTTGCTCATCACTAGGGAGAGCCCTATAACATGAAGAAGCCTCTTCAGTATCGGAGGTTCCTGGCCTTTCAGTTAAAAATTGCTCCCAGAAATGGTCATTTACTCGGGCAGGCGCAGCTGGAGTAGGAACCTGTTTATTTCTCAGAGTTTCTTGTGATGATGACAAATTACCAACGTTACTGTTGGGATGATTATTCTTCGAAACCAACCCGAGCCCATCTCTATTACTACCATTGGCATCAGGTCTCATACCTTGAGATCCATTGGCATCCACGTCCATATGGGTTGCTTTACCTAAACATGCATTTTGATTGGGTTGTACTGGAGAGGATGCTAAAGAAAGATTCAACTGGCAGCATATCTGACCTTCATATTCTTCAGCTGACAAAAAGTTTTGCTGCAAAGACTGCAATCCTGGACATTTTTTAACTCCAACTTTGTCCGACAATGACGCATCAATCCTAAATGGCAGGGATGTACAAGCATCTGAAAGCTCTACTGCCTCTGTCGAAAATGGCAGAGTACACATTCCCAAATCCGCATCTTTTGGGTCGGTCCCAGAAGATCTCCGTGTCGGACTTGCCCAGTCCTCATTTGAGCTATGTGTGCTACTTGAGACCAAGTTCATGTTCGAAACAGCGGTTGACAACTCCAATTTAAGTTTATTTGACAGATCTTGCTGATAAATCTCCCCAAAGTTATTGTCCACTGCAGGCAGAACTTGATCAGATCGAGGCAATCGCCTCTTCTTGTTATATGCCGTGAGGTCCATAGCTTCTATTTTCTGAGCGAGATGTTCAACAAAAGCAGGATTCTGAACTGCTTTCTGCAAGTGGGTCAGTAATTTCTCCTGCCGTTGCTCCATACCACATATACGCTGTGTTATGTCTTCAAGCTGTGACTTCGCAGCACAATGGTGCATCTTGAAACCTGATACTTTTGCATCAAGCTCGTTTTTCTCACGACTCAGCTTTTCAATCTCTTCCTCATATGTTGCTCTCTCAGGATCTGGTGGAGGATGACTATGGCTATGGATGGGCTTTCGACGGTGGATATTCTTCAGGAGATGCTTCTTATCTTTTATAAACTCCTCGTTTGCAAATTCCCATCTTTCAGGATCAATCTTACGAAATCCCTGACAAAATTTTGTAATCCTTGTTTAGCCTCTATAACATGATATTAAAAGGCCCCTAAGCACCCGATATTCCCAGCAATCTATTGGTAAATACTAATGAAAGGCAACCATATAATCGATAAACAATTCTAGCACTACGTTATTATCAATTAGAACAGTGCCCTGGCCACATTTAGTACAAAGAATAAGATACTTCGGAAGCAGATTCAAAGTTTCTGAGCCACAGTAATGATTCTATAAATCACATAATAACATATCAAGTGAAAAGACGGTGCATCATTATCAAGATTTACTACATCTTGCTTTGATTACAAGCAGTCATATACAACTACTTAATCAGACCATTGGGCCTAATCATTAGAAACCAGTCAATTACATCAACAAGGAACTTCAGAAGCTGTTCACGCAATTTTCTTCTCGTTTCACACAGCCATATAATCCAATTCTTAGCTCAGAGTCTCAAATACTTCCTCCGTTTTTTTTAATGACTACACTTCTCTAAACACGGACTCCTAGGCAAAACTTTAGTGTGTGAGTAAAGTGTATAAGAGAGAGAGATAGAGAGAAAAAGTTACTAAAAAGCGGAGAAGTGTAGTTATTAATTTAAAATTTCCTAGAATGGAAAGTGTAGTCATTAACAAAAACGGAGGAAGTATACAAAATCATTGACGGAGTGCCTGTCACGAGGCTTTTTCCCATTGCAAGAGAATACCTTCAATTACACAATCAAAAAACTACTACCTCTGATTCAGTCTTATAAAACTAAACCTAATTGTGAAACAACAAAAAATAAACTAAAAACCATCAGCACTATTCTCTTCACTGAACTCGTCTAATCTAATTTAATAGTTATTTTTCTTGCTCCAAAACAGGCACAAAGAATGTGACCTAAACCCGTCTTTCTCGTGTTTTCCCTGTTGTGCATAGTCAGTCAATTTCTAAACTAATCTCACAATTAAGCAAGATAACAAATCTGCATCAATAACCTGAATCTATTCTACACAAATACACGATCTACACATTGAAAAAAAAATATCATCATTACTTTCATTAGGAACAGACTAAAAGATACATTATCACAAGTCTGGAAATGAATCAACAACACCTACTCTCTCCGTCCCAATTTATTTACTACATTCACTTGTTCACAGTTTCCAAATACGATTTCAAAAACTAATATCTCCAATTTTGTATAAGCAAAAATTACAATTATTATATATTTAAGTTTTACCTTACATATATATACTCAAACACACTCAAAATTTGACAAAGTAGATAGTATTTAAAATCAATATATAGCAAATAAAGTACAAATTTATTAAGAAGACAATCTATTTTTAAATTAAAATTAGACTAACTAATAAATTGAAAAGGACATTACTTTTTTAAGGTTGACTAATTTTAAATTAAAATTAGACCGGGTCTCCAATATAACCAACTCAATAAATAAATTGGGACGGAGAGTGTAATAATTTAAAACAATAAATGAATAGAGAGAGAGGAGGAGGAGGAGGAGAGAGATTACATAGGTATTGAGCTGACGAATGAAGCTGGAGAAGTTGTTGTGTTTGAAGTAAGTAGGAAGCAAAAGCCTAGCGAATTCTGGAGGATTCCAAACGATAAAGCTATTTTGTGAAGGACTCCATGATACTATCTCGTCTGTCGATGAGTCGTCAACCATATCATATGTCTTTAACAAGAATGGCGCCGGACCACCACCTCCCGACGTTGAGGTCGACGGAGCTACATCCATCGGGGAGCGAGAGAGAGAGTTGGGGGGTTATGTTATGTGGGTGGTGAAATGACGGTTCTTTTCCTCCCCCTCTTTGTTTCAAGGTCAAAGCCGTCGATATTGACTTTTAACTAAGACTTGTCAATTTTTTTGAGACGAAGGACAATTCAATTACAGCATTTCTTCGGATTTCGAAAGCTATTAGCTTTTAAGTAGCGGTGTCAATTCTGATAACTGAGTCGGATTCGGATAGACTCGTAACGGGTCGGATGTGGACAAGGACAGGTCGGATCGAGTCGGGTCTGATTACCCGCTTTAGATCACCATTATTCGGATCGGTTACGGATAAAGGTCGGATCAATGTCTGGTCGGATACAAGTCTGATCAATATCGGGTCGGATATTAACGGGTTCGAGTAAACCTGAGTCGGGTAAATGTCGGGTTTGTACGGGTCAATTCCGGTTTGGTGGCCTTTGGGTCGGATCAATCTCGGATCGGTTTATTTATGAATCGAGTCAGTTCGGTTTATGAACTTAGCGGTGAACTCATCTTGTTAAGATCTCGAGTCAAGCTTTGGCCGAGGTTTGACCAATTTGAAAGAGCTCGAGACGAGTTGACTCGAGTCAATCTCATGCTATTTACGAGATTTCCGGTTGCGTTTATACCCAATGTAGAGTTTCTCGCGAACATTCGAATCAAGTTTTGTGAATCCTGACTCGACCTCATTAGTGTCTCGAGTCGAGCTCGAGTAGTTCACAAGTTGTATCGCTCGATTAACACCCCTAGTTGAACTCATTTTATGGCACATTTCATTTTGATTATGCTTGTAAGGGTTATCGGGTTAGCTTTTTATTGCGTGTTAGACATATCGTCATCGAATTTACATTAACTCAATGCATTAGATTAATTTAGAATAATAATATTATAATTTAACTAGTAAACTAAGAAATATTATGTGATTTGATTCTTGTTGTAAGATTGTAACAATAACAATAATAATAAATGGGTGTTTGGTATGTGGAAATATAGGTTGGGAATATATCAATTATAAATATATTAGATCAGTCACTAAGATAATTATTATTTTCATATTATATCAGTCAGTAATACATCAATCACCGATATATTAGACCCATGAACAAGATTGTTAAGATTAATGTAATAGATCAATTGTCAATATATTAGTTCAATCTAATAAGAAAGTTAAGATCAATGTAATATATCACTTATTGACATATTAGATCAACGTATAAGATATATAATCTATGTATTAGATAGATCAATCATAAATATATTATATTAATGTATACGATAGTTAAGTGTAGTGTATTACAAATCATCAATGTATTAGATCAATGTATACGGTAGTTAAGAATAGTGTATTATATCAGTCATTAATACATTTAAGATAGTTAAGATTAAAGTATTAGATATCAATCATCAATATATTAGATTGGTGAGTAAGATAGTTAAGAGATATATATTATATCAATATAGTAGTTGTAGTTCATCATAAATATATTAGATCAGTGTTAAAGATCGTTTATTTATTACATAAAGGGCTGCAAACGAGTCGAGTCAAGCCGACTTGTTCGGCTAAGCTTGATTCTAATTACTAGTGTTCGAGCTATCATGAGCCTAAACGAGTTAAGCTTGATTGTAATTATTAGTGTTAAAAGTTATATAGTATTAGTAGTAGTTTAGTAATAGTTATGTGATAGTAACATATCTAATAATAGGTAATAAAAATACAATCAGCTTTAATCTCTATACTATAATGGAAGAGGAGGGGGTCGACACCAAAATGAGAAAAGAAAAAATGAATAATATCAATCAAGGAAAATCAATATGGATTAAGTTTTTTAATTACAAGCATCTTCCATTAATCTTTTTTAAGATTTTTTTGTCTTTTTTGACATGTTGTTGTTAGATCACTATTGCCAATTTTATTATCTAATATTTGATATTCATTCTGTTATGTATTTTCTATATTGTTTCACTATTTAAATTATTTTAAGATTTTAGTTACATTCTCTAAAAAAGGAAAAAGACTGATGTTATAAGATGAAGTGAGTAGTAATATAACCTAAAATGCCACAAATAAAAAAATTTGGAAATAAAAACCAACATTGAAATTCGAAAATTCAAATCAAAAATTTAAAAGATGAAACCGTAATTTTTTAGCTCCTTTCCCCCTATTTACCTCTAAAATTTCATAATTCACCCCTCTAATATAAAAAGGCAAAACCCTAACCTCCTTCCCTCATCCCCCCCCCCCACCCCCACCCCCACCCCCACCCCACCCAGCCCCTTCAGCCAAAATTTCGCCCTTCCCTCCACCGCCCCCCCCCTCTTTCTCTTTCTTTCTCTTCCTCATTGTGCAACCCCAAATTTGATCGAATTCCAGAGTTTTTTAGCTTTAGATGGTCGAATTCGACTACAAAAGTTCTAGATCTAGAGCTTTTTCTGATCGAATTCCCCCATGAAAGTTTGTATAGTTGAAGTTTCCCTCACCGTCTCAAATTGTTGGTGACAAAGTTTTTGATTTTGTTAGTAGAGTTTTGTAGGCAGTGGCGGATATAGAAATTTAAACTTGGATAGACACAACCAAGAAAACATTGGTAATTAATACTACCTTCATTTTTTTACTCGCATCGTTGTGAATGTTACACTATTAATTCATTTTATTGAGGCTACTAAAATATACTTGCAAATTTTTGCACAGGTAAAACAAGCAAAATATAAACAACATAAGTTTTGACAAAAAAATAACTGATTGATAGCAATCTATCTTTAGACCACTAAAACTTGTAATTCGACACTAAATAAAAAAAAAGACAAGTGACGTATGCAAGGACTCGAACCCAGCTCACTGGGAAAAACTAAATGCACAACAACCAACTTTGCTGTGTGTAAATTATTAATATTTAGTCATCTTTTTTCTATTGGGTAGACACTTGTCTACCCTTTGTTGTAGGTAGATTAGCCTCTGTTTGCATGGTATGATTTCTCCCAGCCGTGTGGATAATACTAATATTGTCTTGATTCTTAAATCTCAGTCTCCGTCTTACATGTCTAAATTAAGGCCAATCGGTCTTTGTAATGTGGTGTATAAGTTGGCTATTAAATCTCTGGTTCTTAAACGAAAAATATTTTTCCTAGAATCATTTCGGATAACCACAGTGATTTTCTTCCGGGCAGATAGCTCACTGACAACACCTTGATCGCTCTTGAAAATTTCCATTCTATGAAAAATAGATCCAGAGGGAGAAGAGGGAATAATGCGCTGATATTAGTTATGAGCAAAGCTTATGATACAGTTGAATGGGGTTTCTTGAGGAAATTACTCCTTAATATGGGTTTCGATGGTAGATGAGTGAATTTAATCATGTTTGGAAACAAATAGAGAAGAGTTTTGATTATCGACAAAGGAGAAAGCATTATTGTAGGCCCCAACATTAGGGAGGGGTAGAGTTTCTAATTCCAAGGGGTTGGGGTAGAGTTAGAAACCCCTTGGTATCACATTCCATAGCAAAAAAGCCCAAACAAACATTGGGGTGGGTTCTAATCTATTCCATTCCACTCCAACCCCTTAAACCAAACAACCCCTTAGTAAATTAAAGGAATAAGAGATTAGGAGCATAGGGAGTTGGGGGTATGGTAATTGGCAACTTCACATGCATTGATATGAATAAACAAAATATATTTCATGCATTTGTATTATAAAAAAATTATTCGTTAAAACCCAACTAAAATGTGGAACAAAAGATGACTCAAAGTTGACTGTCGTGCATACTCATCCCCCCCCCTTCATTTTATAATTGTAGTATTTTTATTTTTATACTCATCTTGTCGATGCCATCTCCTTTGGCAACGGTTTCAATTGACGATTCATGTTAGCCGACCCCAAATCGCTTTGGGAATAAGGCTTAGTTGTTGTTGTTGTTGTTGTATATAATTAATATTCCTAAGGGGTGGCAAGTGTCATGTATGTTCCCCACATAGGGATTTGGTACATTGATGTGTTTTTAAAATAATATCGCAAGTGCACGGTGTCTGTTGCTAACAGAGCCTTGAAAGTACAGGTCGAATCAACAAGGAGACAAGTTTTCAAAGTCAAATTAATATTCAATTAAAAAGCTATTTCAGATGAAATCAGGGAGGGATCAGCTGAACTACTAAATAAACCAATGAAAGCAATATTAAACTAAGATTTAACTATGAATTAAAGGACTAGGGCATTAGTTCAGTCCACCATACTTATATAAATCAAAAGAATCGAAAAACTAATAAAACTTAGGTCTAGAGGCGAACAATTAGAGGCAATGTTAAGCCTACGATCAGGTAATAACGTCCTCAATTCAACATATGTGGTATGATCGCTCACATAATCAGAAACAATAGCGTGTTCTAAGCCTCTAAAAGTAAGCCTATGATCGGGTCATACTCAAGTTGCTAAACATAATTCATGAAACTGTACAATAACATAAACCACGGATTCAAGAACAAATCACACTATGATTGTGCTAATCACAACCTAGAAGTAATAGCAATTCAAATAACAATCATGGTATAAACATAGATTTCCTCCCTAAAACCCTAGAAAGATGACTACTCACTCACAACAATGAATCCAATATAAAAAACTAAACTTTGCATTATGAACTAACACATTAAAGTTATAAACTAAGAAATCGAAGATTAAAGAAGTAAATATGAATAGAGAACGATACCAATTGACGGAAAGCAATAACTCTAATTGAAATAATCCAAGGTTCGATCACCTTCGAATCTAATCTAAAGAGTTTTCACTCTAAAAAGTGTCTAAACTTAAATGCTGAAAATAGTAATGAATAAAGATGCCTCTAAAATAAGCTAGCTTAGCTATTCATACTAATCTAACAAAAGCATTTTAATTAAGCGAAAAAAGATAGAATTTAGTCTCCGGGGTTGTCGCCCGATCGGGCCAAATACCGCAAAGCCCATATCTCCTTTTACTTGGTACAGAACAACAGCAAAACAACATTTGGCAACCACCCGACCAGGTCGGGCTAAATGGCTAGTTCCGGCCCGAGACATTGCAGCTTAGCGCTTTAAAAATCGCCCGATCGGGCTGAATGCCAGCTGCCTCACTAAAGACGTAATGTTGGCCCGATGGTGCTGTGCAAGCCTGCCCGATCGGGCCACATGCACATTGGCTCGTTTCTTGGCTTTTCTTTGCATTTTGAGCTCGGTCCTTGAGCCTAGGGCCTCACAAATCTCCCAAAGCATCAAACATATCTCGTATCAACTCGTACGCGTCATAACTACTCTTTAAGTCGTAGTTGCCTCAATATATCATATAATAGAGCGAAAACTCCCTAAAACCTGCAATTAAGCACAAAACAACAAAAACACAACTATATAGAGAAGTTAGCACAATAGCTCCTAAGAGCACCAATTCCGCACGATTTAGCTTGCAAACATAGGGAAAAAACTTTATAAATAACCATGATATCAAACTCCCCCAAGCTAAACCTTTGCTTGTCCTCAAGCAAATAAACAAGATCATGGAGTAAATTGCCTCACCCCTAAGATAAAACATCATAGCTCAAACCATTTTCAAGACTAGGAATCGTTCAAGCATGCAAAATTCAAGTTCAGCTATTCAGATCAATCTAACAACAAATCGTCAAATACAGATCCTGAAAAGGTGCTCACCAAGGTGCCACTCCTCTCGATTTTGTGGCACGCAAAGAACATGCCCGAACACGCACCGACCCGACCATAAATGTCCCTTCCCACTCGTACTCTCATGTGTTTAAGAAGGTTAAATATCGCTCATCCTAATAAAGTCGACTCGAGTAGCAGACATACTCTTTAACTTTGACAAACTGACTCAAAATCAATCAAAAAAACAATGTAAACACGAGCTCAAGAGGACTTTTTAGGGTTGTAATGGGGCTTACGTAAGGGTAGGGAATATGTTTAAGAATTGTGATGGAAAAACCAAGAATGAGGGAGCGAAAGTCACTAAAACAAGGCCGAGGATGGCCCAAACATCTCCCATAACAACATCACAAAACCACATAACACACCCCCACTCCATGAATCGATAAACTCTCTAATAAATCCAACTTTGAAGCAATGCAACATATATTTTTCTTTATAAACAATGTGAATGAAGGAAACTTTGAACGTTTTCAATTTTTTTCTTTTTCTTTCATTTTTCGAACCATTCATTCACATATATCTCATTTTGCCTTTTCTTTTCTTTTTCTAACACTCGAAACCACAACTACACAATCATTACCATTCCAAGTAAACCATCTCATAACTCAACCCATATAATAGCTTTCCCAAGCTAGGCTTTGGCATAATATCAAAATAAAGGTCAGGGGCATGTAATAAGGTTTAGTAACATGAAACAATCATTAGGCTCAGTGGGGATAAGGAGGATAAAAGTGTATCAAAAATTCACTCTGAGGCTCAAGAATCAGACAAAAGAACGTCTCTATCATAGAAAATGCTACAAGTCATCAGACATCAATAAGTATGAAGTCAAAGTCAAGATTATTCAGTCAATAAGAAACTAACACCAGAAACAGACTAGATTATAATATGAATCTAATAGGCTAGAAAAGGCCTCACAGTCTAACCAATTCAGGCATGTAACACAATATAGTGTATAATAATCATAATTTTCTCAAAATCATAGCAATCAAGCATCACATCACAGTCAAATCATTTTCAATCAAAGCACAACAAGGGGAACAAGGAGGCAACCAAACCAATCATGAGAATCATATTTTTTTTTTAGTTCTTTTCAGTATTTTCCGAAAGCAATAAATCTATCCTAGAAAGCAGAATAAGAGAGAGAGTATACAAACAAAAATTCTCCCCCAAGCTGAACATGACAGTATCCTCAATGCCAAAAGATGAACGATAGGATGATGGTCAAATGAAAAACAAACGTTAGTACTCTCTCGCTCTCTCACTTTGAATAAAATAAGAATAAAAATAAAATATAATAAAATAAGAGATAAACTTATGGGTTGCATCCCGGACAACAGTGGTTTATAAAGGTCCCACACAACTATATTACCTCCAAGTCTCAAATCGGAAGGGCTTGGCAATGAGTGCCACCCTCATCAAACATCTTCCTCCTTACAAGGTTATTAGTTCATACGGTTCCCTGTAGACGATGATGCCACCTTGGGTGCATTGTGATAATGCACCTTCTCTATAACCACCGATCTTTTTCCTTGTTCCTCTCTAGGTTCCTCTAAATCAGCAATGCAGTCATCGACCTTGACATTGATGCCTGGAGACATCCATAGTAAGTGCGACCTCTAGAGGGTCAGTATAAAACATCTACGGGAGTGTAGATGAAACCACCTCATCCATAATATCAATTCTGCAACAAGATTCTGCAAATATAGATGCCTTAACGACATTGGTTAGTTTAAAAGAAACTTTATCATCACCAACACTTAAAGTTAAAGACCTAGACTTGACATCAATAATAGCTCTAGAAGTACACAAAAATGGTCTACCCAGAATAATGGGAATCTGGGCATCCGCCTCTATATCAAGTACTATAAAATTAACAGGATTGTAGAATTTCCCAACCCTAACAAGAACGTCCTCTAAAACACCTATGGGGTATTTAATAGAACGGTCAACCATCTGTAAAGTGATTTTTGTGCATTTAAGGGCTCCCATATTCAGTTTCTTATAAACAGATAAATGCATAACAAAAATAGAAGCACCTAAATCAGACAAAGCTTTATCTATGTAAATAGGTTCAACATGACAAAGGATAGAGAAACTCCTAGGATTTTTCAACTTGCGTGGTGTTTTATTATGTAAAATAGCACTGCACTCTGCAGTTAGAGCGACGCAATCAACTCCACCAAAGTCTTTCTTCTTAGTAATCATAATTTTAAGAAATTTGGCATAAAGAGGAACTTTCGAAATGAGTTTAGTGAAAGGAACCGTTACCTTAAGGTTCTTGAACATGGACAAGAATCTCCTCTTCTTCTTCCTCTACCACCTCTTTCCCCTTACTAAGGGTAGCATCATCAATGGGCAATGGAGTAGCGTCATAAGCAGTGCCGCTGCAAAGTGTAACGGCCTTCGCTTTCTCCCTCTGAACGGTTTGTTGCCTTTGGGGATTGTTTCCTTCCATTTGAGCAATCCGACTCTCGAGGAGTTTAATATGTTTTTATGTATCTCTTTGTGTCTCCTCGTGATTTTTCTGCATATTTAGTATCAGCTTCATCAAGTCAGAAGTGGTGGGCTCACGGGGGGCTACGTTTTGTGGTGGTCGGAAATTTTGTGGAGGGGGTCTCTAAAATCCAGAGGGACTTTGATAGAATGGTGGTTATGTGTGATTTTGTGGTGGTGGTGGATTTTGGACATTGACACACCTATAAGAAAATTTTGGGTGAGCTTTCCACCCAGGATTATATGTATTGGAGTATGGATCATTTGGTGGTCGCTGCTGAAAAGCATTTACACGCTCTAATTGAGATATGTTCGGCTGACCATATAGACAATAGTGCCCAAAGTGCCCTGAACTCCACATACCTAGTAGTAAGATGAGGTGATGGGTTCGACGATAAACATATCATTGATGCTCATGAGAGAAGGTGTCGAGGTAGAAGACTTTAATGTGTCAATCTTCATATTGAGTTGCGCCACTTGCGGAGTCAGCAATGCAAGGGCGTCTACATCTAGTACCTTCTTCGTGAGACTCCTAGAAGTCGAATGATCATTGGCCGCAAGGTTTACCAGGAAATCATAGCCCTCATCCACTTCCTTATTCAGAAATATTCCTCTTGCAGAGGAGTCATCAACTATACTCTTCGTCCGGGCTGCAGACCATTGCATAATGTCTGGGTCAAGAACCACTTGTCTATGTTATGATGTGGACACTCTCTCTATAAGTCTCTGAATATAGTCCACACTTCTCGAAGTGTTTCATTTGTTTGTTGGAAACATGGCTAGCTTGATTATGATATCTGCTGTTTTCGTGGGTAGGTAGTACTCCTTGAGAAACGCAACAAATATTTCACTCCATTCAGTCTCTTTCACATCGTTCAGCCAAAATTTGTGCAATATCTTTCAATAAAAACTCGAACAACATGACCTTCAACTAATCTAGAGAGACTATGACATGTTTGATGGTTAGACAGAGTCGTTGAAACTGTTGCAGATGGTTTTCTTGGTCTTCAATAGGATTCCCGCCAAATTTATTCTACTGCACCATATTGGTGAGTGCGGGTTTGATTTCAAAGTTTGTTGCGGCATTGGTAGGCATCGTGGGTCCAGTGGAAAGACCGTCTAGGTCAGGCACCCCATATGAATGTAGTGATTTGACATGACTGAACTTGAAGTGTCTTCCTCAGAGGTGTTTAGATGAACAGATTGCTTTGCTTTCTGAACTTTCTTTCGAATCTGCTTGAGGGCCTTTGTGAGATTATGATCCTTAGGGATGTGGGTAACTTTTCTTTGAGACTCGGGCATACAAAAGAAACAAAAAGAAGTAGTGAAAAGTACATCAACTGGAACGATGAAGTTGGAATGAGGTAAAAAGATGTAGTCTAAATAACCAAGTAATGACTAGAAAACTAGTCGTCTGCCCGACAACGGTGCCAAAAACTTGATGTGTTTTAAAAATACCGCAAGTGCACGGTGTCTGTTGGTAGCAGCGCCTTGCAAGTACAGGGAAATCCCCAAGGAGACAAAATTTCAGAGTCAATATTCAATTAGAAAGCTACTTCAGAAGAAATCAGGGAGGAATCAGCTGAAATACTAATTAAACTAATGAAAGCAATATTAAAATTAGATTAAACCATGAATTAAAGGATTAGGGCATTAGTTCGGTCCACTATTCTTATACCAATCAAAAGAATTGCAAAACTAATAAAACCTAGGTCTAGATTCTAATAATCAGAGCCAATGCTAAACCTACGAACGGGTCATGACGCCCTCAATTCAACATATGTGGTATGATCGCTCATAATTAGAAACGACAGTGCATTCTAAGCCTCTAAAAGTAAGCCTATGATCGGGTCATGCTCAGGTTGCTAAACGTAATTCATAAAACTGTGCAATAACATAAAACCACAGATTCAAGAATAAAATCACACTATAATTGTGCTAATCACAACCTAGAACTAATAGCAATTCAAATAACTATCATGGTATAAACATGGATTTCCTCCCGAAAACCCTAGAAAGACGACTACTCACTCATAATTGAATTAACAATGATGAATCTGAAATAAAAACATAAACTTTGCATCATGAACGAATAAAATATATAAACTAAGCAATCAAAGATTAAGAAGGAAATAGGAATAGAGAACGCTACCAATTGACGAAAAGCATAACTTTTATTGAAATAATCCAAGGTTCGATCACCTTCAAATCTAATCTAAAGAGTTTTCTCTCTAAAAAGTGTTTAAACTAAACTATGCTGAAAATAATAGTGAATAAAGATGCCTCTAAAATAATCTAGCTTAGCTATTCATATCAACCTAATAAAAGCATTTTAAATAAGCGAAAAAAGGATAGAATTTAGTCACTGGAGCTCTCGCCCGATCGGACCAATGACCCGCTAGATCGGGCCGAATTCCACCAAGCCCAGATCTCCTTTTTCTGTCGCAGACAACAACCAAACAACATTCGACAATCGCTCGATCAGTTCGGGCTAAATTGCTCGATCAGGTTGAACTGCCCGATTGCTTCACGCTCAATGCAATCTGCCTCACTATAGACGTAATTTTGGCCGATGGTGCCGGGCAAGCTCGCTCGATCGGGCCAAATGCATATTGGCTTGTTTCTGGCTTTTCTTCGCATTTTGTGCTTAGTATTCGAGCCTAGGGCCTCGAAAATCTTCCAAAGCATCAAACATATCTCGTATCAACTCATACGCCTCATAACTACTCATCAAGTTGTGGTTGCCTCAATATAGCATATAATAGAGCGTAAACTCCCTAAAACCTGCAATTAACCACAAAATAACAAAACCACAACTAGATAGAGAATTTAGCGCAAAATAGCTCCTAAGAGCACCAATTACGTACGATTTAGCTTGCAAATAGAGGGGGAAAACTCTATATAATCATAATATCATACGTGCATGGTGTCTCATCCCTATCTATATCTCTATGTATTTTTTTAAATTTTAATTTTTTATTTTTATAAAAGAGATCTTGCATGGTCATGTCAAATGAGAATGCATATGTCAATCAACTTAAATGACACCAAACATCACAAGGTTATTCACCTTCTCGTCCTCCATCTTACATTCATCTGATAACCTTCTTTTCCTACCTCTTCCATTTTCACTCACCCCTTTTCTTTATGAAAAGCATAAGAATAACTAAAACAAATAATGATATTCATAATATTCACAAAATAAAAGGTAGTACTTCATGCAACATACAAAATTCAAATAAAGTTTAAAGAAAATTTGAATATCTAATACAGAAGATCCGGATATCCAGCAACTATACAACATACTCCTCAATTACTTCTAGTAAGTTGATATATTGATTTCTTATAGATTTTTTCCCTTCGTTTACAAGCTAAATTGTGCGGTATTAACGCTCTTAGGAGCCATTTATGCTAACTATTTCAATATAGTTGTGGTTTGTCTGTTTATAACATTTTGCAGGTTTTGGGAAAAACTCCCTATTTACTTGGCATTTTGATCACTATACTATAGCGGAAGGTTATGAGGCATGTAGGCGGTCTCGAGATGGCATTCCAGCCCCCTTTTGAAGAAGGATTGTTAAAAGACTTGGCGTTTGAAGCCAAGTATGAGCCAGCCAGAGAAAGGCTCCGCCCTATCGGGCAACCACCGCCCGATCGGGTACGATCTTCTATAGCAAAAAGTTGTGATTTCCCGCCCGATCAGGCGGCCTTGCCCGATCACATCGGGCGAACCTACACTTGGGGTTTTTGCTGGTTTTTGAAGTTTATGGAGCTGAAGCCTCGCCCGATGTCATCGGGCAGCCTAGCCTGATCGGGTGCAAATGTTATGGCCCCGATCGGGTGGTCGTCGCCCGATCACATCGGGTGAGCATGTTTTTGTAGCTGTCAGGAATTCTGTTCCCAGGCCCGATCGAGCGGCCCTGTGCCCGATCGGGTGGAAGACACGGAGGATGCGATTTTGCGTCTTTTCCATTCTATCTTATTGCTTTCTTGGAAGACTATAAATACTTTTTAGGTTATTGTTTTACAGGTATCTTTCATTATCTTAAACAATTAGAGAGCTCTTAAAGTTAGTTTTCATTAGTTTCCATTGTAGAGGAGGTCGAACCTTGATTCAATTCAATTAAAGTTACTGCGTTTTGTCAAATTGGTAATTGATATCACGTATTTATATAGAGTTTTCTCCCTTATTTACAATCTAATTTGTACGTCATTGGAGCTCTTCGGAGCTATTTTGTGCTAACTATCGTATATAGTTGTCGTTTTGTGTTTTAGTGTTGAATTGCAGGTTTTAGGGAGTTTTCTCCTTATTTCCGAGCTATTTGGAAGCAACCACGGCTTTAAGAGATGTTTCGAGGCACATAGGATGGCTCACGAGGTTTATTGATAGTTTAGGAGGTCCCAAGACCTCTAAACGTGAAGAATTGAGAGCCAAAGAGCCAAATAGGAGTTTTTCGTACTCAGATCGGGCAAGAAATGGCCCGATCGAACGAAGATTTATTAATCGGGCAGTGAAGTTTCGTACCCTATCGGGCGGACATCACCCGATCCCATCGGGTGGAAAAACGAAGAAAATACGGTTGGAACTTTTAAGCCCAACCCGTCGGGCAAAGATGATCCGATCGAGTGGGTGATCGGGCGGACTCAATTCACTTTTTATTGCTGCTGGCTGCGTTAATCAAGTCCAAGAAATAAATCTGGGCCAAAGTTCTGCCACCCGATTCACTTTTTATTGCTGCTGGCTGCGTTAATCAAGTCCAAGAAATAAATCTGGGCCAAAGTTCTGCCACCCGATCGGGTCAAAGCCCACCCGATCGGGCATGCCTAATTTCGCTACAAAAAGCAGCGCTGTATGCGTCAAAAGGAAGGGAGATGATTGGGCTTCCATGATTGGATTTTGGTTTGCTGCTGGCGCTGACCAAGAGAAGTAGAATTTGGGCTTTGATCATCACAGGCCAACCTCATTCAGCCATTAGCAGCACGTGAGAAAAGGAGCAAGAAAATTGGCTCTCACTATGGACCCGATCGGGCACGATTGGCCCGATCCCATCGGGTTTCCTTTGTTTTGCTGCTTCCTTGCGTGACATTTAAGAATAGAAGTTGGGTTAAATTTTTACTATGGACCCGATCGGGTGGCCCTTTGCCCTATCGGGTCCCGTGCTCGTGTCGCGGAAATTCTTTCTTTAATTCCGTTTTTATTAGACTTTTGGGGGGATTATAAATACCTTTTCCTCATTATTTTGGAGACATCTTTTTATTCTGTTTTTAATCCCATAGTTCTTAGCTTAGTTATATTTAGTTTAAACACTTTAGATTAGATTAAAGGTGATTGAACCTTGGATTCGATTTCAATAAAAGTTCTTGCTTTCCGTCAATTGGTTTTTTTCTCTACTTTAATCTCTTTTATTATTCTTGATTGCTTAGTTTAATTATTTATTCATTCATGATGCAATTATTAGGGTTTCATATTAGATTTATTATTGTTGATTTAATTATGAGTGAGTAGTTTAATTTCTAGGGATTTAGAGAGGGAAGCCATGTTTATACCATGATTATTTGAGTTGCTATTAGTTTCCAGGGTTTGATGAGATAGGTTATGGTGTGATTTGTTCTTATTGAGTAATTAACAATATTGCGCAGTTTCTTTGATTACTTAAGGTTAATAATTGTTTGCACAGATCCGTTTTACTTTTAGAGGCCTAGTACGCACCAGTAATTCTGATTATGTTTGTGAACGTGCTGCATATGTTGAATTATGGACGTTGAGACTTAACTATAGCTTGACACTGTTCTAATCTATCGATTCTTTGCCTAGGTTCTGATAGTTGTTTAATCCTTTGATTGGTATAAGCATGGTGGACCGAACTAATTCCCTAGACCTTTATTTCATAGAGTATAAATCCATTTTATATTGTTTTCTAGTATTTAATTATTAGTTCAGCTGATTCTTGTCTGATCTTGTCTAAAGTAGTTGTTTAGCTGAATATTAACTTAGAAACTCTGTCTCTCTGTGGATTCGACCCTACTTCCATTGACTGCTATTGTTAGAGGACTTAGGATTATCTTTGATTAGATGATACGACTTTAACCTGTCAAATTTTGGTGCCGTTGTCGGGGAGACGACTAGTTTTCGAAGTTTTTGTTTGGTTATTTGGTCTACTTCTCTGTGCCTCATTGGAACTCCATTGTTCCAATTGAGGTACGTTTTACTGCTTCTTTTTGTTTCTTTTGTATGCCCAGGTCTCAAAGAAACGGTCCCCCCATCCCAGCGGATCCCGATCTTACTAGGACAATCAGGCAGATTCGAAAGAAATTTCAGAGAGAAAAGCAGTCTGTTCAGCTGAATACCTCTGGATCAGACACCTCGAGTTCATTTATGTCTAAATCACTAAAGTCGTATGGGGTGCCCAACCCAGATGGTCTTTCTACTGGACCACCAATGCCCACCATCGCTGCTAACAATTTCGAGATTAAGCCTGGACTCATCAGCATGGTTCAGCAAAATCAGTTTGGTGGGCATCTAATAGGCTAAAGTCGTATCACCTAATCAAAAATAAACCTACAGACCTCTAACTAGGTAGTCAGTGGAAGCAGGGTCGAATCCACAGGGAGACAGAGTTTCTAAATCAATATTCAACCAATTCAGCTACTCCAGATGAAATCAGGGAAGAATTAATTAAACTAATAAATAAACTACAGAAGACGGGATAAATCGAGGAATTGACTATAGACTAAAACCTAGGGTATTAGGTCGGTCCACCATGCTTATACCAATCAAATAGGGTCAACTACTACCAAAACCTAAGTCAAGAGTCGGGGGATTAGAGCCTATGTTGAGCTATGGTTAAGATCAACGCTCATAGTTCAACATACGCCGCATGGTCACTAACGTAATCAGAACTACTGATGTGTCCTAGGCCTCTAGTCGTAAGACGGATCTGTGCAAACAACTATTAACCACAAGCAACCAATGAAATTGCGCAATAACATTAATTACTCAATAAAGAACAAACCACATCACAATCACCCTAATCAAGCCTTAGAAATTGATAGAAATCTAAATCACAATCATGGTATAAACATGGCTTTCCTATCTAACACCCTAGAAAGAGACTACTCAGACATAATCGAATTAACAACGATAAAACTAATATGAAACCCTAACAATTGCATCATGAACGATTAAATAAATAAATTAAGCAATCAAGAATAACAAAAGAGATTAGGGTAGGAAAGAATACCAATTGACGGAAAGCAGGAACTTTTATTGAAATCGAAATAGGTTTGATCACCTCTAAATTAATCTAAAGTGTTTGAATTAAACTAAGAACAGTGAAGAATAAAACTAGTCTAAAGCTAATGAAAGATAATAAAAAGATGTCTCTAAAAAATGAGGGAAAAGGTATTTATAATACCCCCTCAAGTTAACTAAAAACGGAAACAAAAAGCCGAAGTCCGCGAATAGATGCGCCAGACCCGATCGGGCCAAAGCAAAGTACCCGATCGGGTCAAATACAAATTCAGCCCAACTTTGTTTCTTGGTCAGCGAATCAACAGCAGCCATTAGGTGCGATGTGTAGGCCCACCCGATCGGGCCTTGGGCAGCCACCCGATCGGGCCGAGGCAAAACAGCCCAATACTCCTCTGGGCTTCTGTAGCAGCAGCGTGGCAGATGTGAAGTGAAGTGAGCTGGCCCAATCCAGCACCCGATCGGGTCTGTGATCGGGTCAGCAGCGAACAAGGCCCAACATTCCTTTTAATATACGCACAGCACAAATACAAGTATGGCGGCCCACCCGATCGGGCCTGGTGCAAGTCTTCTCGCCCGATCTGATCGGGCACAGCTTGCCCGATCGGGTCCGTGACTTTCATACCCGATCATAAATACTTCGCCCGATCGGGCCATTTCTGCCCGATCAGTGTACGGGAACCTCCTTTTTGACTCTTTGGCTCTCTAATCTTCACGTTTAGGGGTCTTGGGACCTCCTAAACTACCCATAAAACTCGTGAGCCTTCCTACGTGCCCCGTAACATCTCGTGAAGCCATGTTTGCTTCCAATTGGCTCAGGAATAGGGAGAAAACTCCCTAAAACCTGCAATTCAATACTAAAACACGAAACCACAACTATATACGATAGTTAGCATAAAATAGCTCCCAAGAGCTCCAATGACGCACAAATTAGCTTGTAAATAAGGGAGAAAACTCTATATAAATACGTGATATCAAACTCCCCCAAGCTAAACCTTTGCTTGTCCTCAAGCAAATAGAACATGAACATGGAATAGACTGCCTCACCCCATAGATAAAAACAAATCAAAGCTCAAAACATTTTCAAGACTAAGAATCGTTCAAGCAGGCATAATTCAAGTTTGGCTAATCAAATCCATCCAACCACCAATCATTCAAGCAATTTATCAAACTCAAGCATCCACAGGGCATACAAGTCCTGAAAAGGCTCTCACAAGGGTGTCACTCCTCTCTATTTTGTGGCAGGCAAAGAGTATGCCCGAACACTCACCAACCCGACCATAAATACCCTTCCCACTCACACTCTCATGTGTTTAAGAAGGTTCAATGACGCTCATCCTAGTCAAGTCGACTCAATTAGCAGAAATACTCTTTAACTTTGACAAACTAACTCGAAATCAATCAAATGAACATTGCAGACACGAGCTCAAGAGGACTTTATAGGGTTGTAATGGGGCTTAGGTGAGAGGTAGGGGATACTTTTGGGTAATGTGGTGGAAAAACCAAGAAAGGGGGAGCATAAATCATTCAAACAAGGCCTAAGATGGCCTACACAACTCCCAACAATCACCATAAAACCATGTAAAGTAACCCAACTCTCATAAATCAATGAAAAGCTCATAACAAACCCAATTTTCTAGCAATGGAGCGAATATTCCTTTATGAACGTACGTGAATGAAAGAACTAGAATTCTTTTGAATTTTCATTTCATTTTTCTTTCATTTTTCTGAACTTCATTCACGCAACTCTAAACTTGCTTTTTCTTTTCTCTTTCTCACTCTCAAACCACAGCAAATACACTTTTAAATTCCTCAAAAACCAAACTAAACCAACAAACCAATCTCAAACTTAACCCATACAAAAGCTCCCCCAAGCTAGGCTTGGAATAATATCAAGTGAAGGCTTTGGGCTCATAATAGGGGTTTAAGTAACACGAAACAAGTCATTAGGCTCAGCGGGGCTAAGGAGGATAAAAGTATATCAAAAATTCACTCCGAAGCTCAAGAATTAGACAAAAGAACGCCTCTATCACAGCACATGCTACAAGTCATCTAAAATCAGACAAGTACGAAGTCAAAGTCAAGATCAATCCACTAAAGAGGAACTAACACACAAGAATAGACTGGATAATAATATGAATCCAATAGGCTACAAAGAGGCCTCACAGTCTAACCAATTCAGGTATGCAGCACAAAGTGGTCTAATATAATCCAAAAATGCTCGAAATCATAGCAATCAAACATCAAATCATAGCCTCAAGATCACAAATGCCCAGCTATCCAGAAAACAAAGTAAAATTATTTTTAAATAGAGCACAGCATGGGGCACAGGGAGGCAACTAAACCAGTCATGGGAACCATATTTTTTTTGATTTTTTTCAGTATTTTTCGAAAGCAGTAAATCTATCCTAGAAAGCAGTAAAAGAGAGAGTGAATACAAAAAGAACTCCTCCCCCAAGCTGAACTTGGCAGTGTCCTCAATGCCAAAAGGTGATAAGGACTATGCTAAGAGGAAAAACAATGTTAGTGCCCTCACTCTCGCTCACAAAAAGAAAAAAAAATAAAAATAGAAAATAAAGAAAAAAAATGAAAAGAAAAGGAAAAAGGGAAAGAATACGAGTTGCCTCTCGCACAGCGCTGGTTTATAAAGGTCCCGCACGACCATAATCCTCCATCTCTCAAATAGGAGGGGCTTGGCAATGAGTGCCACCCTCATCAAAAATCTTTCTTCTCCAAATGTTCTTGACTATGCCTCCAGACGGTGAGGCAACCTTAGGTGGAATTGGAGTCTTCTCCACACCTACTTCATCCAAAAACTCATCCCTGCAACAAGATTGTTCAAGCATAGGTGCCTTAACAGCATTGGTTAGTTTAAAAATCACTTTATCATCACCAACACTCAGAGTTAAAGACCCAGACTTGACATCAATGACAGCACCAGCAGTACACAAAAGCGGCCTACCCAAGATAATAGGAATCTGGGCATCCTCATCCATATCTAACACCACAAAATCAACAGGAATATAGAATTTCCCTACCCTAACAGGAACGTCCTCTAAAACACCTAGAGGGTATTTTATAGAACGATCCGCCATCTATAAAGTGATTTGTGTGCATTTAAGGGCTCCCATGTTCAGTTTCTTATAAACATACAATGGCATAACAGAAACAGAAGCACCTAAATCACACAAAGCCTTGTCAATAAAAATCGGTTCAAGATGGCAGGGTATAGAAAAACTACCAGGATCTTTTAACTTTGGTGGGGTTTTATTTTGGATAAAAGCACTACACTCTTCAGTAAGAGCGACACGTTCTATCCCACCAAAGTTTCTTTTCTTGGTGATCATGTCTTTCAGAAATTTGGCATAAACAGGCACTTGGGTAATTAAATCTGTGAATGGAATTGTTACCTCAAGGTTCTTGACCATAGCCAAGAACTTACCAAACTGCTGATCGACCTTGGACTGTTGCATCCTGTGAGGAAAAGGTAGCCTTGGTGTAAAAGGCGTTTCAGAAACCTGCTCCTTTTTCTTCCCTGTCTGTTCAGCTTCTGCAGACAAATCGACTTCAGACGTCGAATTCTTCCTTTTTCCTTCCTCTACCACCCTCTTCTTCCCTGCAGTTGGGGTAACCTCATCAACGGGCAATGGAGGAGCATCATAAGCTATGCCACTACGAAGAGTGATGGCATTCACATGTTCTCTCTGAACGGGTTGCCCTGGCAATTGTCCCTGCTGCCTCTGTGCATTAGTTTCTGCCAATTGAGCAACTTGAGCCTCGAGAAGTTGGATGTGCTTCTCTTGGGCCCTCCGTGCTTCCTCTTGGGCCCTCCGTGTTTCCTCATTTGCCTTTTGCATAGATAATATCAGTTTCATCAGTTCAGAATTGCTAGGCTCTTGTGGGTTGTTGTTTTTTGGAGGTGGGGTGTGGAAATTTTGTGGAATTTGGAAGTTATTGGGATGATGGAAGTTTTGTGGTGGTGGTCTTTGGAAATGTTGTGGGGTTTGATGGTATGAGGGTTTAGGATAATTTTGTGGAGGTGTAGGTTGATAGTTTTGTGGGTTTTGGTAGTTATGTGAAGGGGGGAAGGTTTGTGGTCTTTGTTGGAAGGCATTGGCCTGCTCCATCTGAAATTGACTGAACTGACAGTCATGCCCAAAGTGACCCTGAACACCACATACCTCGCAGTAAGATGAGGTAATGGGTGCTACGGCAGACATAGCATTGATGCTCATAGGCGGAGGTGTCGAACTAGAAGACTTCATTAGCTGCTGAGTCAGTTGCGCCATCTGAGATGTAAGCAATGAAATAGCGTCAACCTCGAGTACCTTCTTAGTCAAACTCCTAGATGATGAATGGTCATTGGCTGCAAGATTTGATATGAATTCATAACCCTCATCAACTGCCTTGTCTAAAAACACTCCTCCTACAGACGAATCAACGATACACTTCGTCTGAGGCTGCAGACCATTGTAGAATGTCTGCGTCAAGAACCATTTGTCCATATTGTGGTGTGGACACTCTCTCTGTAGATATTTAAACCTAGCCCACGCTTCCCGTAATGTTTCATCAGGCTCTTGGGAAAACGTGGCTAGTTTATTTCTGATTTCTGCTGTTTTAGTAGGTGGGTAATACTCTCTCAGAAATGCAGCAGAAATCTCACTCCATTCAGTTTCCTGCACATCGTTCAACCACTTCTGGGCTCTATCTCTCAAAGAAAACTCGAACAACATGACTTTTAACTGATCTGGAGTGACGCCGGCGTGTTTAACGGTTCGACAAAGTTGTTGAAACCGTTGCAGATGATTTGCCGGATCTTCAGTAGGATGTCCACCAAACTGATTTTGCTGGACCATGCTGATGAGTCCATGCTTAATCTCAAAATTGTTAGCGGCGATGGTGGGCATTGGTGGTCCAGTAGAAAGACCATCCGGGTTGGGCACCCCATAAGATTTCAGTGACTTTGACATGACTGAACTCAAGGTGTCTGTTCCAGAGGTGTTCAGCTGAACAGGCTGCCTTTCTTTCTGATTTTTCTTTCGAATCCGCCTGATTGTCCTAGTAAGATCGGGATCCGCTAGAATGGGGGAACCGTTTCTTTGAGACCTGGGCATACAAAAGAAACAAAAAGAAGCAGTAAAACGTACCTCAATTGGAACAATGAAGTTCCAACGAGGTACAGAGAAGTAGACCAAATAATCAAATAAAAACTTAGAAAACTAGCCGTCTCCCCGGCAACGGCGCCAAAATTTGATAGGCTAAAGTCGTATCACCTAATCAAAAATAAACCTACAGACCTCTAACTAGGTAGTCAGTGGAAGCAGGGTCGAATGCACAGGGAGACGGAGTTTCTAAATCAATATTCAACCAATTCAGCTACTCCAGATGAAATCAGGGAAGAATTAATTAAACTAATAAATAAACTACAGAAGACGGGATAAATCGAGGAATTGACTATAGACTAAAACCTAGGGTATTAGGTCGGTCCACCATGCTTATACCAATCAAATAGGGTCAACTACTACCAAAACCTAAGTCAAGAGTCGGGGGATTAGAGCCTATGTTGAGCTATGGTTAAGATCAACGCTCATAGTTCAACATACGCCGCATGGTCACTAACGCAATCAGAAATACTGATGTGTCCTAGGCCTCTAGTCGTAAGACGGATCTGTGCAAACAACAATTAACCACAAGCAACCAATGAAATTGCGCAATAACATTAATTACTCAATAAAGAACAAACCACATCACAATCACCCTAATCAAGCCGTAGAAATTGATAGAAATCTAAATCACAATCATGGTATAAACATGGCTTTCCTATCTAACACCCTAGAAAGAGACTACTCAGACATAATCGAATTAACAACGATAAAACTAATATGAAACCCTAACAATTGCATCATGAACGATTAAATAAATAAATTAAGCAATCAAGAATAACAAAAGAGATTAGGGTAGGAAAGAATACCAATTGACGGAAAGCAGGAACTTTTATTGAAATCGAAATAGGTTTGATCACCTCTAAATTAATCTAAAGTGTTTGAATTAAACTAAGAACAGTGAAGAATAAAACTAGTCTAAAGCTAATGAAAGATAATAAAAAGATGTCTCTAAAAAATGAGGGAAAAGGTATTTATAATACCCCCTCAAGTTAACTAAAAACGGAAACAAAAAGCCGAAGTCCGCGAATAGATGCGCCAGACCCGATCGGGCCAAAGCAAAGTACCCGATCGGGTCAAATACAAATTCAGCCCAACTTTGTTTCTTGGTCAGCGAATCAACAGCAGCCATTAGGTGCGATGTGTAGGCCCACCCGATCGGGCCTTGGGCAGCCACCCGATCGGGCCGAGGCAAAACAGCCCAATACTCCTCTGGGCTTCTGGTAGCAGCAGCGTGGCAGATGTGAAGTGAAGTGAGCTGGCCCGATCCATCACCCGATCGGCTCTGTGATCGGGTCAGCAGCGAACAAGGCCCAACATTCCTTTTAATATACGCACAGCACAAATACAAGTATGGCGGCCCACCCGATCGGGCCTGGTGCAAGTCTTCTCGCCCGATCTGATCGGGCACAGCTTGCCCGATCGGGTCCGTGACTTTCATACCCGATCATAAATACTTCGCCCGATCGGGCCATTTCTGCCCGATCAGTGTACGGGAACCTCCTTTTTGACTCTTTGGCTCTCTAATCTTCACGTTTAGGGGTCTTGGGACCTCCTAAACTACCCATAAAACTCGTGAGCCTTCCTACGTGCCCCGTAACATCTCGTGAAGCCGTGTTTGCTTCCAATTGGCTCAGGAATAGGGAGAAAACTCCCTAAAACCTGCAATTCAATACTAAAACACGAAACCACAACTATATACGATAGTTAGCATAAAATAGCTCCCAAGAGCTCCAATGACGCACAAATTAGCTTGTGAATAACGGAGAAAACTCTATATAAATACGTGATATCAAACTCCCCCAAGCTAAACCTTTGCTTGTCCTCAAGCAAGCAGAACATGAACATGGAATAGACTGCCTCACCCCATAGATAAAAACAAATCAAAGCTCAAAACATTTTCAAGACTAAGAATCGTTCAAGCAGGCATAATTCAAGTTTGGCTAATCAAATCCATCCAACCACCAATCATTCAAGCAATTTATCAAACTCAAGCATCGACAGGGCATACAAGTCCTTAAAAGGCTCTCACAACGGTGTCACTCCTCTCTATTTTGTGGCAGGCAAAGAGTATGCCCGAACACTCACCAACCCGACCATAAATACCCTTCCCACTCACACTCTCATGTGTTTAAGAAGGTTCAATGACGCTCATCCTAGTCAAGTCGACTCAATTAGCAGAAATACTCTGTAACTTTGACAAACTAACTCGAAATCAATCAAATGAACATTGCAGACACGAGCTCAAGAGGACTTTATAGGGTTGTAATGGGGCTTAGGTGAGAGGTAGGGGATACTTTTGGGTAATGTGGTGGAAAAACCAAGAAAGGGGGAGCATAAATCATTCAAACAAGGCCTAAGATGGCCTACACAACTCCCAACAATCACCATAAAACCATGTAAAGTAACCCAACTCTCATAAATCAATGAAAAGCTCATAACAAACCCAATTTTCTAGCAATGGAGCGAATATTCCTTTATGAACGTACGTGAATGAAAGAACTAGAATTCTTTTGAATTTTCATTTCATTTTTCTTTCATTTTTCTGAACTTCATTCACGCAACTCTAAACTTGCTTTTTCTTTTCTCTTTCTCACTCTCAAACCACAGCAAATACACTTTTAAATTCCTCAAAAACCAAACTAAACCAACAAACCAATCTCAAACTTAACCCATACAAAAGCTCCCCCAAGCTAGGCTTGGAATAATATCAAGTGAAGGCTTTGGGCTCATAATAGGGGTTTAAGTAACACGAAACAAGTCATTAGGCTCAGCGGGGCTAAGGAGGATAAAAGTATATCAAAAATTCACTCCGAAGCTCAAGAATTAGACAAAAGAACGCCTCTATCACAGCACATGCTACAAGTCATCTAAAATCAGACAAGTACGAAGTCAAAGTCAAGATCAATCCACTAAAGAGGAACTAACACACAAGAATAGACTGGATAATAATATGAATCCAATAGGCTACAAAGAGGCCTCACAGTCTAACCAATTCAGGTATGCAGCACAAAGTGGTCTAATATAATCCAAAAATGCTCGAAATCATAGCAATCAAACATCAAATCATAGCCTCAAGATCACAAATGCCCAGCTATCCAGAAAACAAAGTAAAATTATTTTTAAATAGAGCACAGCATGGGGCACAGGGAGGCAACTAAACCAGTCATGGGAACCATATTTTTTTTTGATTTTTTTCAGTATTTTTCGAAAGCAGTAAATCTATCCTAGAAAGCAGTAAAAGAGAGAGTGAATACAAAAAGAACTCCTCCCCCAAGCTGAACTTGGCAGTGTCCTCAATGCCAAAAGGTGATAAGGACTATGCTAAGAGGAAAAACAATGTTAGTGCCCTCACTCTCGCTCACAAAAAGAAAAAAATAAAAATAGAAAATAAAGAAAAAAAATGAAAAGAAAAGGAAAAAGGGAAAGAATACGAGTTGCCTCTCGCACAGCGCTGGTTTATAAAGGTCCCGCACGACCATAATCCTCCATCTCTCAAATAGGAGGGGCTTGGCAATGAGTGCCACCCTCATCAAAAATCTTTCTTCTCCAAATGTTCTTGACTATGCCTCCAGACGGTGAGGCAACCTTAGGTGGAATTGGAGTCTTCTCCACACCTACTTCATCCAAAACCTCATCCCTGCAACAAGATTGTTCAAGCATAGGTGCCTTAACAGCATTGGTTAGTTTAAAAATCACTTTATCATCACCAACACTCAGAGTTAAAGACCCAGACTTGACATCAATGACAGCACCAGCAGTACAAAAAAGCGGCCTACCCAAGATAATAGGAATCTGGGCATCCTCATCCATATCTAACACCACAAAATTAACAGGAATATAGAATTTCCCTACCTTAACAGGAACGTCCTCTAAAACACCTAGAGGGTATTTTATAGAACGATCCGCCATCTATAAAGTGATTTGTGTGCATTTAAGGGCTCCCATGTTCAGTTTCTTATAAACATACAATGGCATAACAGGAACAGAAGCACCTAAATCACACAAAGCATTGTCAATAAAAATCGGTCCAAGATGGCAGGGTATAGAAAAACTACCAGGATCTTTAACTTTGGTGGGGTTTTATTTTAGATAAAAGCACTACACTCTTCAGTAAGAGCGACACGTTCTATCCCACCAAAGTTTCTTTTCTTGGTGATCATGTCTTTCAGAAATTTGGCATAAATAGGCACTTGGGTAATTAAATCTGTGAATGGAATCGTTACCTCAAGGTTCTTGACCATAGCCAAGAACTTACCAAACTGCTGATCGACCTTGGACTGTTGCATCCTGTGAGGAAAAGGTAGCCTTGGTGTAAAAGGCGTTTCAGAAACCTGCTCCTTTTTCTTCCCTGTCTGTTCAGCTTCTGCAGACAAATCGACTTCAGACGTCGAATTCTTCCTTTTTCCTTCCTCTACCACCCTCTTCTTCCCTGCAGTTGGGGTAACCTCATCAACGGGCAATGGAGGAGCATCATAAGCTATGCCACTACGAAGAGTGATGGCATTCACATATTCTCTCTGAACGGGTTGCCCTGGCAATTGTCCCTGCTGCCTCTGTGCATTAGTTTCTGCCAATTGAGCAACTTGAGCCTCGAGAAGTTGGATGTGCTTCTCTTGGGCCCTCCGTGCTTCCTCTTGGGCCCTCCGTGTTTCCTCATTTGCCTTTTGCATAGATAATATCAGTTTCATCAGTTCAGAATTGCTAGGCTCTTGTGGGTTGTTGTTTTTTGGAGGTGGGGTGTGGAAATTTTGTGGAATTTGGAAGTTATTGGGATGATGGAAGTTTTGTGGTGGTGGTCTTTGGAAATGTTGTGGGGTTTGATGGTATGAGGGTTTAGGATAATTTTGTGGAGGTGTAGGTTGATAGTTTTGTGGGTTTTGGTAGTTATGTGAAGGGGGGAAGGTTTGTGGTCTTTGTTGGAAGGCATTGGCCTGCTCCATCTGAAATTGACTGAACTGACAGTCATGCCCAAAGTGACCCTGAACACCACATACCTCGCAGTAAGATGAGGTAATGGGTGCTACGGCAGACATAGCATTGATGCTCATAGGCGGAGGTGTCGAACTAGAAGACTTCATTAGCTGCTGAGTCAGTTGTGCCATCTGAGATGTAAGCAATGAAATAGCGTCAACCTCGAGTACCTTCTTAGTCAAACTCCTAGATGATGAATGGTCATTGGCTGCAAGATTTGATATGAATTCATAACCCTCATCAACTGCCTTGTCTAAAAACACTCCTCCTACAGACGAATCAACGATACACTTCGTCTGAGGCTGCAGACCATTGTAGAATGTCTGCGTCAAGAACCATTTGTCCATATTGTGGTGTGGACACTCTCTCTGTAGATATTTAAACCTAGCCCACGCTTCCCGTAATGTTTCATCAGGCTCTTGGGAAAACGTGGCTAGTTTATTTCTGATTTCTGCTGTTTTAGTAGGTGGGTAATACTCTCTCAGAAATGCAGCAGAAATCTCACTCCATTCAGTTTCCTGCACATCGTTCAACCACTTCTGGGCTCTATCTCTCAAAGAAAACTCGAACAACATGACTTTTAACTGATCTGGAGTGACGCCGGCGTGTTTAACGGTTCGACAAAGTTGTTGAAACCGTTGCAGATGATTTGCCGGATCTTCAGTAGGATGTCCACCAAACTGATTTTGCTGGACCATGCTGATGAGTCCATGCTTAATCTCAAAATTGTTAGCGGCGATGGTGGGCATTGGTGGTCCAGTAGAAAGACCATCCGGGTTGGGCACCCCATAAGATTTCAGTGACTTTGACATGACTGAACTCAAGGTGTCTGTTCCAGAGGTGTTCAGCTGAACAGGCTGCCTTTCTTTCTGATTTTTCTTTCGAATCCGCCTGATTGTCCTAGTAAGATCGGGATCCGCTAGAATGGGGGAACCGTTTCTTTGAGACCTGGGCATACAAAAGAAACAAAAAGAAGCAATAAAACGTACCTCAATTGGAACAATGAAGTTCCAACGAGGTACAGAGAAGTAGACCAAATAATCAAATAAAAACTTAGAAAACTAGCCGTCTCCCCGGCAACGGCGCCAAAATTTGATAGGCTAAAGTCGTATCACCTAATCAAAAATAAACCTACAGACCTCTAACTAGGTAGTCAGTGGAAGCAGGGTCGAATGCACAGGGAGACGGAGTTTCTAAATCAATATTCAACCAATTCAGCTACTCCAGATGAAATCAGGGAAGAATTAATTAAACTAATAAATAAACTACAGAAGACGGGATAAATCGAGGAATTGACTATAGACTAAAACCTAGGGTATTAGGTCGGTCCACCATGCTTATACCAATCAAATAGGGTCACTACTACCAAAACCTAAGTCAAGAGTCGGGGGATTAGAGCCTATGTTGAGCTATGGTTAAGATCAACGCTCATAGTTCAACATACGCCGCATGGTCACTAACGCAATCAGAAATACTGATGTGTCCTAGGCCTCTAGTCGTAAGACGGATCTGTGCAAACAACAATTAACCACAAGCAACCAATGAAATTGCGCAATAACATTAATTACTCAATAAAGAACAAACCACATCACAATCACCCTAATCAAGCCGTAGAAATTGATAGAAATCTAAATCACAATCATGGTATAAACATGGCTTTCCTATCTAACACCCTAGAAAGAGACTACTCACACATAATCGAATTAACAACGATAAAACTAATATGAAACCCTAACAATTGCATCATGAACGATTAAATAAATAAATTAAGCAATCAAGAATAACAAAAGAGATTAGGGTAGGAAAGAATACCAATTGACGGAAAGCAGGAACTTTTATTGAAATCGAAATAGGTTTGATCACCTCTAAATTAATCTAAAGTGTTTGAATTAAACTAAGAACAGTGAAGAATAAAACTAGTCTAAAGCTAATGAAAGATAATAAAAAGATGTCTCTAAAAAATGAGGGAAAAGGTATTTATAATACCCCCTCAAGTTAACTAAAAACGGAAACAAAAAGCCGAAGTCCGCGAATAGATGCGCCAGACCCGATCGGGCCAAAGCAAAGTACCCGATCGGGTCAAATACAAATTCAGCCCAACTTTGTTTCTTGGTCAGCGAATCAACAGCAGCCATTAGGTGCGATGTGTAGGCCCACCCGATCGGGCCTTGGGCAGCCACCCGATCGGGCCGAGGCAAAACAGCCCAATACTCCTCTGGGCTTCTGGTAGCAGCAGCGTGGCAGATGTGAAGTGAAGTGAGCTGGCCCGATCCATCACCCGATCGGCTCTGTGATCGGGTCAGCAGCGAACAAGGCCCAACATTCCTTTTAATATACGCACAGCACAAATACAAGTATGGCGGCCCACCCGATCGGGCCTGGTGCAAGTCTTCTCGCCCGATCTGATCGGGCACAGCTTGCCCGATCGGGTCCGTGACTTTCATACCCGATCATAAATACTTCGCCCGATCGGGCCATTTCTGCCCGATCAGTGTACGGGAACCTCCTTTTTGACTCTTTGGCTCTCTAATCTTCACGTTTAGGGGTCTTGGGACCTCCTAAACTACCCATAAAACTCGTGAGCCTTCCTACGTGCCCCGTAACATCTCGTGAAGCCGTGTTTGCTTCCAATTGGCTCAGGAATAGGGAGAAAACTCCCTAAAACCTGCAATTCAATACTAAAACACGAAACCACAACTATATACGATAGTTAGCATAAAATAGCTCCCAAGAGCTCCAATGACGCACAAATTAGCTTGTGAATAACGGAGAAAACTCTATATAAATACGTGATATCAAACTCCCCCAAGCTAAACCTTTGCTTGTCCTCAAGCAAGCAGAACATGAACATGGAATAGACTGCCTCACCCCATAGATAAAAACAAATCAAAGCTCAAAACATTTTCAAGACTAAGAATCGTTCAAGCAGGCATAATTCAAGTTTGGCTAATCAAATCCATCCAACCACCAATCATTCAAGCAATTTATCAAACTCAAGCATCGACAGGGCATACAAGTCCTTAAAAGGCTCTCACAACGGTGTCACTCCTCTCTATTTTGTGGCAGGCAAAGAGTATGCCCGAACACTCACCAACCCGACCATAAATACCCTTCCCACTCACACTCTCATGTGTTTAAGAAGGTTCAATGACGCTCATCCTAGTCAAGTCGACTCAATTAGCAGAAATACTCTGTAACTTTGACAAACTAACTCGAAATCAATCAAATGAACATTGCAGACACGAGCTCAAGAGGACTTTATAGGGTTGTAATGGGGCTTAGGTGAGAGGTAGGGGATACTTTTGGGGTAATGTGGTGGAAAAACCAAGAAAGGGGGAGCATAAATCATTCAAACAAGGCCTAAGATGGCCTACACAACTCCCAACAATCACCATAAAACCATGTAAAGTAACCCAACTCTCATAAATCAATGAAAAGCTCATAACAAACCCAATTTTCTAGCAATGGAGCGAATATTCCTTTATGAACGTACGTGAATGAAAGAACTAGAATTCTTTTGAATTTTCATTTCATTTTTCTTTCATTTTTCTGAACTTCATTCACGCAACTCTAAACTTGCTTTTCTTTTCTCTTTCTCACTCTCAAACCACAGCAAATACACTTTTAAATTCCTCAAAAACCAAACTAAACCAACAAACCAATCTCAAACTTAACCCATACAAAAGCTCCCCCAAGCTAGGCTTGGAATAATATCAAGTGAAGGCTTTGGGCTCATAATAGGGGTTTAAGTAACACGAAACAAGTCATTAGGCTCAGCGGGGCTAAGGAGGATAAAAGTATATCAAAAATTCACTCCGAAGCTCAAGAATTAGACAAAAGAACGCCTCTATCACAGCACATGCTACAAGTCATCTAAAATCAGACAAGTACGAAGTCAAAGTCAAGATCAATCCACTAAAGAGGAACTAACACACAAGAATAGACTGGATAATAATATGAATCCAATAGGCTACAAAGAGGCCTCACAGTCTAACCAATTCAGGTATGCAGCACAAAGTGGTCTAATATAATCCAAAAATGCTCGAAATCATAGCAATCAAACATCAAATCATAGCCTCAAGATCACAAATGCCCAGCTATCCAGAAAACAAAGTAAAATTATTTTTAAATAGAGCACAGCATGGGGCACAGGGAGGCAACTAAACCAGTCATGGGAACCATATTTTTTTTTGATTTTTTTCAGTATTTTTCGAAAGCAGTAAATCTATCCTAGAAAGCAGTAAAAGAGAGAGTGAATACAAAAAGAACTCCTCCCCCAAGCTGAACTTGGCAGTGTCCTCAATGCCAAAAGGTGATAAGGACTATGCTAAGAGGAAAAACAATGTTAGTGCCCTCACTCTCGCTCACAAAAAGAAAAAAAAATAAAAATAGAAAATAAAGAAAAAAAATGAAAAGAAAAGGAAAAAGGGAAAGAATACGAGTTGCCTCTCGCACAGCGCTGGTTTATAAAGGTCCCGCACGACCATAATCCTCCATCTCTCAAATAGGAGGGGCTTGGCAATGAGTGCCACCCTCATCAAAAATCTTTCCTCTCCAAATGTTCTTGACTATGCCTCCAGACGGTGAGGCAACCTTAGGTGGAATTGGAGTCTTCTCCACACCTACTTCATCCAAAACCTCATCCCTGCAACAAGATTGTTCAAGCATAGGTGCCTTAACAGCATTGGTTAGTTTAAAAATCACTTTATCATCACCAACACTCAGAGTTAAAGACCCAGACTTGACATCAATGACAACACCAGCAGTACACAAAAACGGCCTACCCAAGATAATAGGAATCTGGGCATCCTCATCCATATCTAACACCACAAAATCAACAGGAATATAGAATTTCCCTACCCTAACAGGAACGTCCTCTAAAACACCTAGAGGGTATTTTATAGAACGATCCGCCATCTATAAAGTGATTTGTGTGCATTTAAGGGCTCCCATGTTCAGTTTCTTATAAACATACAATGGCATAACAGAAACAGAAGCACCTAAATCACACAAAGCCTTGTCAATAAAAATCGGTCCAAGATGGCAGGGTATAGAAAAACTACCAGGATCTTTTAACTTTGGTGGGGTTTTATTTTGGATAAAAGCACTACACTCTTCAGTAAGAGCGACACGTTCTATCCCACCAAAGTTTCTTTTCTTGGTGATCATGTCTTTCAGAAATTTGGCATAAACAGGCACTTGGGTAATTAAATCTGTGAATGGAATCGTTACCTCAAGGTTCTTGACCATAGCCAAGAACTTACCAAACTGCTGATCGACCTTGGACTGTTGCATCCTGTGAGGAAAAGGTAGCCTTGGTGTAAAAGGCGTTTCAGAAACCTGCTCCTTTCTCTTCCCTGTCTGTTCAGCTTCTGCAGACAAATCGACTTCAGACGTCGAATTCTTCCTTTTTCCTTCCTCTACCACCCTCTACTTCCCTGCAGTTGGGGTAACCTCATCAACGGGCAATGGAGGAGCATCATAAGCTATGCCACTACGAAGAGTGATGGCATTCACATGTTCTCTCTGAACGGGTTGCCCTGGCAATTGTCCCTGCTGCCTCTGTGCATTAGTTTCTGCCAATTGAGCAACTTGAGCCTCGAGAAGTTGGATGTGCTTCTCTTGGGCCCTCCGTGCTTCCTCTTGGGCCCTCCGTGTTTCCTCATTTGCCTTTTGCATAGATAATATCAGTTTCATCAGTTCAGAATTGCTAGGCTCTTGTGGGTTGTTGTTTTTTGGAGGTGGGGTGTGGAAATTTTGTGGAATTTGGAAGTTATTGGGATGATGGAAGTTTTGTGGTGGTGGTCTTTGGAAATGTTGTGGGGTTTGATGGTATGAGGGTTTAGGATAATTTTGTGGAGGTGTAGGTTGATAGTTTTGTGGGTTTTGGTAGTTATGTGAAGGGGGAAGGTTTGTGGTCTTTGTTGGAAGGCATTGGCCTGCTCCATCTGAAATTGACTGAACTGACAGTCATGCCCAAAGTGACCCTGAACACCACATACCTCGCAGTAAGATGAGGTAATGGGTGCTATGGCAGACATAGCATTGATGCTCATAGGCGGAGGTGTCGAACTAGAAGACTTCATTAGCTGCTGAGTCAGTTGCGCCATCTGAGATGTAAGCAATGAAATAGCGTCAACCTCGAGTACCTTCTTAGTCAAACTCCTAGATGATGAATGGTCATTGGCTGCAAGATTTGATATGAATTCATAACCCTCATCAACTGCCTTGTCTAAAAACACTCCTCCTACAGACGAATCAACGATACACTTCGTCTGAGGCTGCAGACCATTGTAGAATGTCTGCGTCAAGAACCATTTGTCCATATTGTGGTGTGGACACTCTCTCTGTAGATATTTAAACCTAGCCCACGCTTCCCGTAATGTTTCATCAGGCTCTTGGGAAAACGTGGCTAGTTTATTTCTGATTTCTGCTGTTTTAGTAGGTGGGTAATACTCTCTCAGAAATGCAGCAGAAATCTCACTCCATTCAGTTTCCTGCACATCGTTCAACCACTTCTGGGCTCTATCTCTCAAAGAAAACTCGAACAACATGACTTTTAACTGATCTGGAGTGACGCCGGCGTGTTTAACGGTTCGACAAAGTTGTTGAAACCGTTGCAGATGATTTGCCGGATCTTCAGTAGGATGTCCACCAAACTGATTTTGCTGGACCATGCTGATGAGTCCATGCTTAATCTCAAAATTGTTAGCGGCGATGGTGGGCATTGGTGGTCCAGTAGAAAGACCATCCGGGTTGGGCACCCCATAAGATTTCAGTGACTTTGACATGACTGAACTCAAGGTGTCTGTTCCAGAGGTGTTCAGCTGAACAGGCTGCCTTTCTTTCTGATTTTTCTTTCGAATCCGCCTGATTGTCCTAGTAAGATCGGGATCCGCTAGAATGGGGGAACCGTTTCTTTGAGACCTGGGCATACAAAAGAAACAAAAAGAAGCAATAAAACGTACCTCAATTGGAACAATGAAGTTCCAACGAGGTACAGAGAAGTAGACCAAATAATCAAATAAAAACTTAGAAAACTAGCCGTCTCCCCGGCAACGGCGCCAAAATTTGATAGGCTAAAGTCGTATCACCTAATCAAAAATAAACCTACAGACCTCTAACTAGGTAGTCAGTGGAAGCAGGGTCGAATGCACAGGGAGACGGAGTTTCTAAATCAATATTCAACCAATTCAGCTACTCCAGATGAAATCAGGGAAGAATTAATTAAACTAATAAATAAACTACAGAAGACGGGATAAATCGAGGAATTGACTATAGACTAAAACCTAGGGTATTAGGTCGGTCCACCATGCTTATACCAATCAAATAGGGTCAACTACTACCAAAACCTAAGTCAAGAGTCGGGGGATTAGAGCCTATGTTGAGCTATGGTTAAGATCAACGCTCATAGTTCAACATACGCCGCATGGTCACTAACGCAATCAGAAATACTGATGTGTCCTAGGCCTCTAGTCGTAAGACGGATCTGTGCAAACAACAATTAACCACAAGCAACCAATGAAATTGCGCAATAACATTAATTACTCAATAAAGAACAAACCACATCACAATCACCCTAATCAAGCCGTAGAAATTGATAGAAATCTAAATCACAATCATGGTATAAACATGGCTTTCCTATCTAACACCCTAGAAAGAGACTACTCAGACATAATCGAATTAACAACGATAAAACTAATATGAAACCCTAACAATTGCATCATGAACGATTAAATAAATAAATTAAGCAATCAAGAATAACAAAAGAGATTAGGGTAGGAAAGAATACCAATTGACGGAAAGCAGGAACTTTTATTGAAATCGAAATAGGTTTGATCACCTCTAAATTAATCTAAAGTGTTTGAATTAAACTAAGAACAGTGAAGAATAAAACTAGTCTAAAGCTAATGAAAGATAATAAAAAGATGTCTCTAAAAAATGAGGGAAAAGGTATTTATAATACCCCCTCAAGTTAACTAAAAACGGAAACAAAAAGCCGAAGTCCGCGAATAGATGCGCCAGACCCGATCGGGCCAAAGCAAAGTACCCGATCGGGTCAAATACAAATTCAGCCCAACTTTGTTTCTTGGTCAGCGAATCAACAGCAGCCATTAGGTGCGATGTGTAGGCCCACCCGATCGGGCCTTGGGCAGCCACCCGATCGGGCCGAGGCAAAACAGCCCAATACTCCTCTGGGCTTCTGGTAGCAGCAGCGTGGCAGATGTGAAGTGAAGTGAGCTGGCCCGATCCATCACCCGATCGGCTCTGTGATCGGGTCAGCAGCGAACAAGGCCCAACATTCCTTTTAATATACGCACAGCACAAATACAAGTATGGCGGCCCACCCGATCGGGCCTGGTGCAAGTCTTCTCGCCCGATCTGATCGGGCACAGCTTGCCCGATCGGGTCCGTGACTTTCATACCCGATCATAAATACTTCGCCCGATCGGGCCATTTCTGCCCGATCAGTGTACGGGAACCTCCTTTTTGACTCTTTGGCTCTCTAATCTTCACGTTTAGGGGTCTTGGGACCTCCTAAACTACCCATAAAACTCGTGAGCCTTCCTACGTGCCCCGTAACATCTCGTGAAGCCGTGTTTGCTTCCAATTGGCTCAGGAATAGGGAGAAAACTCCCTAAAACCTGCAATTCAATACTAAAACACGAAACCACAACTATATACGATAGTTAGCATAAAATAGCTCCCAAGAGCTCCAATGACGCACAAATTAGCTTGTGAATAACGGAGAAAACTCTATATAAATACGTGATATCAAACTCCCCCAAGCTAAACCTTTGCTTGTCCTCAAGCAAGCAGAACATGAACATGGAATAGACTGCCTCACCCCATAGATAAAAACAAATCAAAGCTCAAAACATTTTCAAGACTAAGAATCGTTCAAGCAGGCATAATTCAAGTTTGGCTAATCAAATCCATCCAACCACCAATCATTCAAGCAATTTATCAAACTCAAGCATCGACAGGGCATACAAGTCCTTAAAAGGCTCTCACAACGGTGTCACTCCTCTCTATTTTGTGGCAGGCAAAGAGTATGCCCGAACACTCACCAACCCGACCATAAATACCCTTCCCACTCACACTCTCATGTGTTTAAGAAGGTTCAATGACGCTCATCCTAGTCAAGTCGACTCAATTAGCAGAAATACTCTGTAACTTTGACAAACTAACTCGAAATCAATCAAATGAACATTGCAGACACGAGCTCAAGAGGACTTTATAGGGTTGTAATGGGGCTTAGGTGAGAGGTAGGGGATACTTTTGGGGTAATGTGGTGGAAAAACCAAGAAAGGGGGAGCATAAATCATTCAAACAAGGCCTAAGATGGCCTACACAACTCCCAACAATCACCATAAAACCATGTAAAGTAACCCAACTCTCATAAATCAATGAAAAGCTCATAACAAACCCAATTTTCTAGCAATGGAGCGAATATTCCTTTATGAACGTACGTGAATGAAAGAACTAGAATTCTTTTGAATTTTCATTTCATTTTTCTTTCATTTTTCTGAACTTCATTCACGCAACTCTAAACTTGCTTTTTCTTTTCTCTTTCTCACTCTCAAACCACAGCAAATACACTTTTAAATTCCTCAAAAACCAAACTAAACCAACAAACCAATCTCAAACTTAACCCATACAAAAGCTCCCCCAAGCTAGGCTTGGAATAATATCAAGTGAAGGCTTTGGGCTCATAATAGGGGTTTAAGTAACACGAAACAAGTCATTAGGCTCAGCGGGGCTAAGGAGGATAAAAGTATATCAAAAATTCACTCCGAAGCTCAAGAATTAGACAAAAGAACGCCTCTATCACAGCACATGCTACAAGTCATCTAAAATCAGACAAGTACGAAGTCAAAGTCAAGATCAATCCACTAAAGAGGAACTAACACACAAGAATAGACTGGATAATAATATGAATCCAATAGGCTACAAAGAGGCCTCACAGTCTAACCAATTCAGGTATGCAGCACAAAGTGGTCTAATATAATCCAAAAATGCTCGAAATCATAGCAATCAAACATCAAATCATAGCCTCAAGATCACAAATGCCCAGCTATCCAGAAAACAAAGTAAAATTATTTTTAAATAGAGCACAGCATGGGGCACAGGGAGGCAACTAAACCAGTCATGGGAACCATATTTTTTTTGATTTTTTTCAGTATTTTTCGAAAGCAGTAAATCTATCCTAGAAAGCAGTAAAAGAGAGAGTGAATACAAAAAGAACTCCTCCCCCAAGCTGAACTTGGCAGTGTCCTCAATGCCAAAAGGTGATAAGGACTATGCTAAGAGGAAAAACAATGTTAGTGCCCTCACTCTCGCTCACAAAAAGAAAAAAAAAAAATAGAAAATAAAGAAAAAAATGAAAAGAAAAGGAAAAAGGGAAAGAATACGAGTTGCCTCTCGCACAGCGCTGGTTTATAAAGGTCCCGCACGACCATAATCCTCCATCTCTCAAATAGGAGGGGCTTGGCAATGAGTGCCACCCTCATCAAAAATCTTTCCTCTCCAAATGTTCTTGACTATGCCTCCAGACGGTGAGGCAACCTTAGGTGGAATTGGAGTCTTCTCCACACCTACTTCATCCAAAACCTCATCCCTGCAACAAGATTGTTCAAGCATAGGTGCCTTAACAGCATTGGTTAGTTTAAAAATCACTTTATCATCACCAACACTCAGAGTTAAAGACCCAGACTTGACATCAATGACAACACCAGCAGTACACAAAAACGGCCTACCCAAGATAATAGGAATCTGGGCATCCTCATCCATATCTAACACCACAAAATCAACAGGAATATAGAATTTCCCTACCCTAACAGGAACGTCCTCTAAAACACCTAGAGGGTATTTTATAGAACGATCCGCCATCTATAAAGTGATTTGTGTGCATTTAAGGGCTCCCATGTTCAGTTTCTTATAAACATACAATGGCATAACAGAAACAGAAGCACCTAAATCACACAAAGCCTTGTCAATAAAAATCGGTCCAAGATGGCAGGGTATAGAAAAACTACCAGGATCTTTTAACTTTGGTGGGGTTTTATTTTGGATAAAAGCACTACACTCTTCAGTAAGAGCGACACGTTCTATCCCACCAAAGTTTCTTTTCTTGGTGATCATGTCTTTCAGAAATTTGGCATAAACAGGCACTTGGGTAATTAAATCTGTGAATGGAATCGTTACCTCAAGGTTCTTGACCATAGCCAAGAACTTACCAAACTGCTGATCGACCTTGGACTGTTGCATCCTGTGAGGAAAAGGTAGCCTTGGTGTAAAAGGCGTTTCAGAAACCTGCTCCTTTCTCTTCCCTGTCTGTTCAGCTTCTGCAGACAAATCGACTTCAGACGTCGAATTCTTCCTTTTTCCTTCCTCTACCACCCTCTACTTCCCTGCAGTTGGGGTAACCTCATCAACGGGCAATGGAGGAGCATCATAAGCTATGCCACTACGAAGAGTGATGGCATTCACATGTTCTCTCTGAACGGGTTGCCCTGGCAATTGTCCCTGCTGCCTCTGTGCATTAGTTTCTGCCAATTGAGCAACTTGAGCCTCGAGAAGTTGGATGTGCTTCTCTTGGGCCCTCCGTGCTTCCTCTTGGGCCCTCCGTGTTTCCTCATTTGCCTTTTGCATAGATAATATCAGTTTCATCAGTTCAGAATTGCTAGGCTCTTGTGGGTTGTTGTTTTTTGGAGGTGGGGTGTGGAAATTTTGTGGAATTTGGAAGTTATTGGGATGATGGAAGTTTTGTGGTGGTGGTCTTTGGAAATGTTGTGGGGTTTGATGGTATGAGGGTTTAGGATAATTTTGTGGAGGTGTAGGTTGATAGTTTTGTGGGTTTTGGTAGTTATGTGAAGGGGGAAGGTTTGTGGTCTTTGTTGGAAGGCATTGGCCTGCTCCATCTGAAATTGACTGAACTGACAGTCATGCCCAAAGTGACCCTGAACACCACATACCTCGCAGTAAGATGAGGTAATGGGTGCTATGGCAGACATAGCATTGATGCTCATAGGCGGAGGTGTCGAACTAGAAGACTTCATTAGCTGCTGAGTCAGTTGCGCCATCTGAGATGTAAGCAATGAAATAGCGTCAACCTCGAGTACCTTCTTAGTCAAACTCCTAGATGATGAATGGTCATTGGCTGCAAGATTTGATATGAATTCATAACCCTCATCAACTGCCTTGTCTAAAAACACTCCTCCTACAGACGAATCAACGATACACTTCGTCTGAGGCTGCAGACCATTGTAGAATGTCTGCGTCAAGAACCATTTGTCCATATTGTGGTGTGGACACTCTCTCTGTAGATATTTAAACCTAGCCCACGCTTCCCGTAATGTTTCATCAGGCTCTTGGGAAAACGTGGCTAGTTTATTTCTGATTTCTGCTGTTTTAGTAGGTGGGTAATACTCTCTCAGAAATGCAGCAGAAATCTCACTCCATTCAGTTTCCTGCACATCGTTCAACCACTTCTGGGCTCTATCTCTCAAAGAAAACTCGAACAACATGACTTTTAACTGATCTGGAGTGACGCCGGCGTGTTTAACGGTTCGACAAAGTTGTTGAAACCGTTGCAGATGATTTGCCGGATCTTCAGTAGGATGTCCACCAAACTGATTTTGCTGGACCATGCTGATGAGTCCATGCTTAATCTCAAAATTGTTAGCGGCGATGGTGGGCATTGGTGGTCCAGTAGAAAGACCATCCGGGTTGGGCACCCCATAAGATTTCAGTGACTTTGACATGACTGAACTCAAGGTGTCTGTTCCAGAGGTGTTCAGCTGAACAGGCTGCCTTTCTTTCTGATTTTTCTTTCGAATCCGCCTGATTGTCCTAGTAAGATCGGGATCCGCTAGAATGGGGGAACCGTTTCTTTGAGACCTGGGCATACAAAAGAAACAAAAAGAAGCAATAAAACGTACCTCAATTGGAACAATGAAGTTCCAACGAGGTACAGAGAAGTAGACCAAATAATCAAATAAAAACTTAGAAAACTAGCCGTCTCCCCGGCAACGGCGCCAAAATTTGATAGGCTAAAGTCGTATCACCTAATCAAAAATAAACCTACAGACCTCTAACTAGGTAGTCAGTGGAAGCAGGGTCGAATGCACAGGGAGACGGAGTTTCTAAATCAATATTCAACCAATTCAGCTACTCCAGATGAAATCAGGGAAGAATTAATTAAACTAATAAATAAACTACAGAAGACGGGATAAATCGAGGAATTGACTATAGACTAAAACCTAGGGTATTAGGTCGGTCCACCATGCTTATACCAATCAAATAGGGTCAACTACTACCAAAACCTAAGTCAAGAGTCGGGGGATTAGAGCCTATGTTGAGCTATGGTTAAGATCAACGCTCATAGTTCAACATACGCCGCATGGTCACTAACGCAATCAGAAATACTGATGTGTCCTAGGCCTCTAGTCGTAAGACGGATCTGTGCAAACAACAATTAACCACAAGCAACCAATGAAATTGCGCAATAACATTAATTACTCAATAAAGAACAAACCACATCACAATCACCCTAATCAAGCCGTAGAAATTGATAGAAATCTAAATCACAATCATGGTATAAACATGGCTTTCCTATCTAACACCCTAGAAAGAGACTACTCACACATAATCGAATTAACAACGATAAAACTAATATGAAACCCTAACAATTGCATCATGAACGATTAAATAAATAAATTAAGCAATCAAGAATAACAAAAGAGATTAGGGTAGGAAAGAATACCAATTGACGGAAAGCAGGAACTTTTATTGAAATCGAAATAGGTTTGATCACCTCTAAATTAATCTAAAGTGTTTGAATTAAACTAAGAACAGTGAAGAATAAAACTAGTCTAAAGCTAATGAAAGATAATAAAAAGATGTCTCTAAAAAATGAGGGAAAAGGTATTTATAATACCCCCTCAAGTTAACTAAAAACGGAAACAAAAAGCCGAAGTCCGCGAATAGATGCGCCAGACCCGATCGGGCCAAAGCAAAGTACCCGATCGGGTCAAATACAAATTCAGCCCAACTTTGTTTCTTGGTCAGCGAATCAACAGCAGCCATTAGGTGCGATGTGTAGGCCCACCCGATCGGGCCTTGGGCAGCCACCCGATCGGGCCGAGGCAAAACAGCCCAATACTCCTCTGGGCTTCTGGTAGCAGCAGCGTGGCAGATGTGAAGTGAAGTGAGCTGGCCCGATCCATCACCCGATCGGCTCTGTGATCGGGTCAGCAGCGAACAAGGCCCAACATTCCTTTTAATATACGCACAGCACAAATACAAGTATGGCGGCCCACCCGATCGGGCCTGGTGCAAGTCTTCTCGCCCGATCTGATCGGGCACAGCTTGCCCGATCGGGTCCGTGACTTTCATACCCGATCATAAATACTTCGCCCGATCGGGCCATTTCTGCCCGATCAGTGTACGGGAACCTCCTTTTTGACTCTTTGGCTCTCTAATCTTCACGTTTAGGGGTCTTGGGACCTCCTAAACTACCCATAAAACTCGTGAGCCTTCCTACGTGCCCCGTAACATCTCGTGAAGCCGTGTTTGCTTCCAATTGGCTCAGGAATAGGGAGAAAACTCCCTAAAACCTGCAATTCAATACTAAAACACGAAACCACAACTATATACGATAGTTAGCATAAAATAGCTCCCAAGAGCTCCAATGACGCACAAATTAGCTTGTGAATAACGGAGAAAACTCTATATAAATACGTGATATCAAACTCCCCCAAGCTAAACCTTTGCTTGTCCTCAAGCAAGCAGAACATGAACATGGAATAGACTGCCTCACCCCATAGATAAAAACAAATCAAAGCTCAAAACATTTTCAAGACTAAGAATCGTTCAAGCAGGCATAATTCAAGTTTGGCTAATCAAATCCATCCAACCACCAATCATTCAAGCAATTTATCAAACTCAAGCATCGACAGGGCATACAAGTCCTTAAAAGGCTCTCACAACGGTGTCACTCCTCTCTATTTTGTGGCAGGCAAAGAGTATGCCCGAACACTCACCAACCCGACCATAAATACCCTTCCCACTCACACTCTCATGTGTTTAAGAAGGTTCAATGACGCTCATCCTAGTCAAGTCGACTCAATTAGCAGAAATACTCTGTAACTTTGACAAACTAACTCGAAATCAATCAAATGAACATTGCAGACACGAGCTCAAGAGGACTTTATAGGGTTGTAATGGGGCTTAGGTGAGAGGTAGGGGATACTTTTGGGGTAATGTGGTGGAAAAACCAAGAAAGGGGGAGCATAAATCATTCAAACAAGGCCTAAGATGGCCTACACAACTCCCAACAATCACCATAAAACCATGTAAAGTAACCCAACTCTCATAAATCAATGAAAAGCTCATAACAAACCCAATTTTCTAGCAATGGAGCGAATATTCCTTTATGAACGTACGTGAATGAAAGAACTAGAATTCTTTTGAATTTTCATTTCATTTTTCTTTCATTTTTCTGAACTTCATTCACGCAACTCTAAACTTGCTTTTTCTTTTCTCTTTCTCACTCTCAAACCACAGCAAATACACTTTTAAATTCCTCAAAAACCAAACTAAACCAACAAACCAATCTCAAACTTAACCCATACAAAAGCTCCCCCAAGCTAGGCTTGGAATAATATCAAGTGAAGGCTTTGGGCTCATAATAGGGGTTTAAGTAACACGAAACAAGTCATTAGGCTCAGCGGGGCTAAGGAGGATAAAAGTATATCAAAAATTCACTCCGAAGCTCAAGAATTAGACAAAAGAACGCCTCTATCACAGCACATGCTACAAGTCATCTAAAATCAGACAAGTACGAAGTCAAAGTCAAGATCAATCCACTAAAGAGGAACTAACACACAAGAATAGACTGGATAATAATATGAATCCAATAGGCTACAAAGAGGCCTCACAGTCTAACCAATTCAGGTATGCAGCACAAAGTGGTCTAATATAATCCAAAAATGCTCGAAATCATAGCAATCAAACATCAAATCATAGCCTCAAGATCACAAATGCCCAGCTATCCAGAAAACAAAGTAAAATTATTTTTAAATAGAGCACAGCATGGGGCACAGGGAGGCAACTAAACCAGTCATGGGAACCATATTTTTTTTTGATTTTTTTCAGTATTTTTCGAAAGCAGTAAATCTATCCTAGAAAGCAGTAAAAGAGAGAGTGAATACAAAAAGAACTCCTCCCCCAAGCTGAACTTGGCAGTGTCCTCAATGCCAAAAGGTGATAAGGACTATGCTAAGAGGAAAAACAATGTTAGTGCCCTCACGCTCGCTCACAAAAAGAAAAAAAAATAAAAATAGAAAATAAAGAAAAAAAATGAAAAGAAAAGGAAAAAGGGAAAGAATACGAGTTGCCTCTCGCACAGCGCTGGTTTATAAAGGTCCCGCACGACCATAATCCTCCATCTCTCAAATAGGAGGGGCTTGGCAATGAGTGCCACCCTCATCAAAAATCTTTCCTCTCCAAATGTTCTTGACTATGCCTCCAGACGGTGAGGCAACCTTAGGTGGAATTGGAGTCTTCTCCACACCTACTTCATCCAAAACCTCATCCCTGCAACAAGATTGTTCAAGCATAGGTGCCTTAACAGCATTGGTTAGTTTAAAAATCACTTTATCATCACCAACACTCAGAGTTAAAGACCCAGACTTGACATCAATGACAACACCAGCAGTACACAAAAACGGCCTACCCAAGATAATAGGAATCTGGGCATCCTCATCCATATCTAACACCACAAAATCAACAGGAATATAGAATTTCCCTACCCTAACAGGAACGTCCTCTAAAACACCTAGAGGGTATTTTATAGAACGATCCGCCATCTATAAAGTGATTTGTGTGCATTTAAGGGCTCCCATGTTCAGTTTCTTATAAACATACAATGGCATAACAGAAACAGAAGCACCTAAATCACACAAAGCCTTGTCAATAAAAATCGGTCCAAGATGGCAGGGTATAGAAAAACTACCAGGATCTTTTAACTTTGGTGGGGTTTTATTTTGGATAAAAGCACTACACTCTTCAGTAAGAGCGACACGTTCTATCCCACCAAAGTTTCTTTTCTTGGTGATCATGTCTTTCAGAAATTTGGCATAAACAGGCACTTGGGTAATTAAATCTGTGAATGGAATCGTTACCTCAAGGTTCTTGACCATAGCCAAGAACTTACCAAACTGCTGATCGACCTTGGACTGTTGCATCCTGTGAGGAAAAGGTAGCCTTGGTGTAAAAGGCGTTTCAGAAACCTGCTCCTTTCTCTTCCCTGTCTGTTCAGCTTCTGCAGACAAATCGACTTCAGACGTCGAATTCTTCCTTTTTCCTTCCTCTACCACCCTCTACTTCCCTGCAGTTGGGGTAACCTCATCAACGGGCAATGGAGGAGCATCATAAGCTATGCCACTACGAAGAGTGATGGCATTCACATGTTCTCTCTGAACGGGTTGCCCTGGCAATTGTCCCTGCTGCCTCTGTGCATTAGTTTCTGCCAATTGAGCAACTTGAGCCTCGAGAAGTTGGATGTGCTTCTCTTGGGCCCTCCGTGCTTCCTCTTGGGCCCTCCGTGTTTCCTCATTTGCCTTTTGCATAGATAATATCAGTTTCATCAGTTCAGAATTGCTAGGCTCTTGTGGGTTGTTGTTTTTTGGAGGTGGGGTGTGGAAATTTTGTGGAATTTGGAAGTTATTGGGATGATGGAAGTTTTGTGGTGGTGGTCTTTGGAAATGTTGTGGGGTTTGATGGTATGAGGGTTTAGGATAATTTTGTGGAGGTGTAGGTTGATAGTTTTGTGGGTTTTGGTAGTTATGTGAAGGGGGAAGGTTTGTGGTCTTTGTTGGAAGGCATTGGCCTGCTCCATCTGAAATTGACTGAACTGACAGTCATGCCCAAAGTGACCCTGAACACCACATACCTCGCAGTAAGATGAGGTAATGGGTGCTACGGCAGACATAGCATTGATGCTCATAGGCGGAGGTGTCGAACTAGAAGACTTCATTAGCTGCTGAGTCAGTTGCGCCATCTGAGATGTAAGCAATGAAATAGCGTCAACCTCGAGTACCTTCTTAGTCAAACTCCTAGATGATGAATGGTCATTGGCTGCAAGATTTGATATGAATTCATAACCCTCATCAACTGCCTTGTCTAAAAACACTCCTCCTACAGACGAATCAACGATACACTTCGTCTGAGGCTGCAGACCATTGTAGAATGTCTGCGTCAAGAACCATTTGTCCATATTGTGGTGTGGACACTCTCTCTGTAGATCTTTAAACCTAGCCCACGCTTCCCGTAATGTTTCATCAGGATCTTGGGAAAACGTGGCTAGTTTATTTCTGATTTCTGCTGTTTTAGTAGGTGGGTAATACTCTCTCAGAAATGCAGCAGAAATCTCACTCCATTCAGTTTCCTGCACATCGTTCAACCACTTCTGGGCTCTATCTCTCAAAGAAAACTCGAACAACATGACTTTTAACTGATCTGGAGTGACGCCGGCATGTTTAACGGTTCGACAAAGTTGTTGAAACCGTTGCAGATGATTTGCCGGATCTTCAGTAGGATGTCCACCAAACTGATTTTGCTGGACCATGCTGATGAGTCCAGGCTTAATCTCAAAATTGTTAGCGGCGATGGTGGGCATTGGTGGTCCAGTAGAAAGACCATCCGGGTTGGGCACCCCATAAGATTTCAGTGACTTTGACATGACTGAACTCAAGGTGTCTGTTCCAGAGGTGTTCAGCTGAACAGGCTGCCTTTCTTTCTGATTTTTCTTTTGAATCCGCCTGATTGTCCTAGTAAGATCGGGATCCGGTAGAATGGGGGAACCGTTTCTTTGAGACCTGGGCATACAAAAGAAACAAAAAGAAGCAGTAAAACGTACCTCAATTGGAACAATGAAGTTCCAACGAGGTACAGAGAAGTAGACCAAATAATCAAATAAAAACTTAGAAAACTAGCCGTCTCCCCGGCAACGGCGCCAAAATTTGATAGGCTAAAGTCGTATCACCTAATCTAAAATAAACCTACAGACCTCTAACTAGGTAGTCAGTGGAAGCAGGGTCGAATGCACAGGGAGACGGAGTTTCTAAATCAATATTCAACCAATTCAGCTACTCCAGATGAAATCAGGGAAGAATTAATTAAACTAATAAATAAACTACAGAAGACGGGATAAATCGAGGAATTGACTATAGACTAAAACCTAGGGTATTAGGTCGGTCCACCATGCTTATACCAATCAAATAGGGTCAACTACTACCAAAACCTAAGTCAAGAGTCGGGGGATTAGAGCCTATGTTGAGCTATGGTTAAGATCAACGTTCATAGTTCAACATACGCCGCATGGTCACTAACGCAATCAGAACTACTGATGTGTCCTAGGCCTCTAGTCGTAAGACGGATCTGTGCAAACAACAATTAACCACAAGCAACCAATGAAATTGCGCAATAACATTAATTACTCAATAAAGAACAAACCACATCACAATCACCCTAATCAAGCCGTAGAAATTGATAGAAATCTAAATCACAATCATGGTATAAACATGGCTTTCCTATCTAACACCCTAGAAAGAGACTACTCACACATAATCGAATTAACAACGATAAAACTAATATGAAACCCTAACAATTGCATCATGAACGATTAAATAAATAAATTAAGCAATCAAGAATAACAAAAGAGATTAGGGTAGGAAAGAATACCAATTGACGGAAAGCAGGAACTTTTATTGAAATCGAAATAGGTTTGATCACCTCTAAATTAATCTAAAGTGTTTGAATTAAACTAAGAACAGTGAAGAATAAAACTAGTCTAAAGCTAATGAAAGATAATAAAAAGATGTCTCTAAAAAATGAGGGAAAAGGTATTTATAATACCCCCTCAAGTTAACTAAAAACGGAAACAAAAAGCCGAAGTCCGCGAATAGATGCGCCAGACCCGATCGGGCCAAAGCAAAGTACCCGATCGGGTCAAATACAAATTCAGCCCAACTTTGTTTCTTGGTCAGCGAATCAACAGCAGCCATTAGGTGCGATGTGTAGGCCCACCCGATCGGGCCTTGGGCAGCCACCCGATCGGGCCGAGGCAAAACAGCCCAATACTCCTCTGGGCTTCTGGTAGCAGCAGCGTGGCAGATGTAAAGTGAAGTGAGATGGCCCGATCCAGCACCCGATCGGGTCTGTGATCGGGTCAGCAGCGAACAAGGCCCAACATTCCTTTTAATATACGCACAGCACAAATACAAGTATGGCGGCCCACCCGATCGGGCCTGGTGCAAGTCTTCTCGCCCGATCTGATCGGGCACAGCTTGCCCGATCGGGTCCGTGACTTTCATACCCGATCATAAATACTTCGCCCGATCGGGCCATTTCTGCCCGATTAGTGTACGGGAACCTCCTTTTTGACTCTTTGGCTCTCTAATCTTCACGTTTAGGGGTCTTGGGACCTCCTAAACTAACCCATAAAACTCGTGAGCCTTCCTACGTGCCCCGTAACATCTCGTGAAGCCGTGTTTGCTTCCAATTGGCTCAGGAATAGGGAGAAAACTCCCTAAAACCTGCAATTCAATACTAAAACACGAAACCACAACTATATACGATAGTTAGCATAAAATAGCTCCCAAGAGCTCCAATGACGCACAAATTAGCTTGTAAATAAGGGAGAAAACTCTATATAAATACGTGATATCAGCATCCTACTGAAGATCCGGCCAATCATTTGCAGAGATTTCAACAACTCTGCCGAACTGTAAAGCACCAAGGGGTCACACCTGAGCAATTGAAGGTCATGCTTTTCGAGTTTTCAGTCCGAGACAGAGCTCAGAAGTGGTTCAATGACATCAAAGTGTCTGAATGGTCGGAGATTTCTGCTGCATTCCTGAGAGAGTATTATCCACCCACAAAGACAGCAGAAGTCAGAATTAAACTAGCTATGCTTTCCCAAGAGCCTGATGAAACACTTCGGGAAGCGTGGGCTAGGTTCAGAGATTTAAAGAGAGAGTGTCCACATCACAACATGGACAAATGGTTCTTGACGCAGACATTTTACAATGGTCTGCAGCCTCAGACGAAGAGTATTGTTGATTCGTCTAAAGAAGGAGTTTTTCTGGATAAGGAAGTGGATGTATGTTATGAGTTTCTATCAAACCTCGCAGCCAATGATCATTCCACTTCTCGAAGCCTCACAAGGAAGGTGTTGGAGGTAGATGCCATTGCATTATTGACTTCGCAGATAGCGAAGCTGAGCCAGCAGATTGACACCTTCAAATCCTCTTCCTCGACATCACCTTCCTTGAGTATTAATGCTATGTCTGCCGTAGCACCCATTACCTCATCTTACTGCGAGGTATGTGGTGTTCAGGGTCACTTTGGGCATGACTGTCAGTTCAGTCAACTTCAAATGGAGCAGGCAAACGCCTTTCATCAAAGACCACAACCTTTCCCCCTCCACATGCCTACCAAAACCAGCAAAATTATCAACCTCCACCTCCACAAAATCATCCTAAACCCTCATACTACCAAAATCCCTCTAGCCTTAAAGACCACCACCACAAAACTTCAATCCCCCTCATAACTTCCAAACTCCACAAAATTTTCACACCCCATCTCCACAAAACAATAACCCACAAGAGCCTTCCATATCTGAAGTAATGAAGCTAATGTTGAGCATGCAAAAGACTAATGAGGAGGTACAAAGAGCTCAAGAGAAGCAAATTAAACTTCTTGAGACTCAAATTGCACAATTAGCAAGCACTAGTGCTCATAGGCGTCAAGGGGAATTGCCAGGGCAACCCATTCGGAGAGAGCACGTGAATGCCATCACTCTTCGTAGTGGCGCCGCGTATGATGCTCCTCCATTTCCCATTGATGAGGTTACCCAAACTACGAGGAAGAAGAAGGTGGTAGAGGAAGGAAAAGGGAAGAGTTCGACGTCTGAAGTCGACTCATCTGAGGAAGCTAAACAGACAGGGAAGAAAAAGGAGAAGGTTTCTGAAACGCCTTTTACACCAAGGCTACCTTTTTCTCACAGGATGCAACAATCCAAGATCGATCAGCAGTTTGGTAAGTTCTTGGCTATGGTCAAGAACCTTGAGGTAACGATTCCATTCACAGATTTAATTACCCAAGTCCCTGTTTATGCCAAATTTCTGAAAGAGATGATAACTAAGAAAAGAGACTTTGGTGGGGTAGAACGTGTCGCTCTTACTGAAGAGTGTAGTGCTTTTATAATAAAGGAAAATTTGTGAAGAACCCCCTGTAACTTTCCATTTTTTGCGAATAACCCCCTGTAATTTTTTTCTGGAAAAATAACCCCCAGGAACTTATTAAAGTTATTGGATGCACCCCCAAAAACGTAACGCCGTTAAAATCTTCCGTTAAGTGGGGCCCACTTTATTCTTTCCCACCCAAAAACTCTTTAAAATTACTTTTCTACCCCCTAATTAAACCCAACTGATTTTTCTCTCCTTCCTCCCATTTTCCCACCTTCAATCTCTCCCCTATTTTCTTTATTTTTTGTCATCTTCTTCCTCTCCTCTTCACACCATATTCATCTCTGTTTTCCGGTGTCTTTAAGGGTGGTTCTGGGTAGAGTTTTGGTGTGATTTCTGGGCGGCGATCTTGGTGGTAGCAACCAAGAAAAGGAAGCAGAGGGGAGGGAGTAATGATGAAATTAATTCCGGCGAGTGAGGTCAGTTTTCCAGAGAATAAATGCGGATAGAGAGGGAAGAAGGGAAGGAGTTAAAATGGTGGTTTAGTGGTGGCTTTAATGGAAGGTTGAGGGAGAAGGGGGAACCTTTTGTAATAGCCTTAATGGAGGAAAAATAAGTGAAGTGAAGAGGAGGAAGTAGATGGGTTATGTGACCTTCTATTTATAGAAATGGGGGGGGAACAAGACTAATTATACTCATGGTTGATTGGCGGATGAAGGCAAAGAAAATAAAGGGATGAGAAATGGTGTGAAGAGGAGAGGAATGAGATGACATAAAATAAAGGAAAGAGGAGAGAGATTGGAGGTGGGAATGGGAAGGAAAGAGGAGAGAGATTGAAGGTGGGAAAATGGGAAGAGGGAGAGGAAAATCAGTTGGGGTTTAATTAGGGAGGTAGAAAAGTAATTTTAAAGAGTTTTTGGGAGGTAAAGAATAAAGTGGGCCCCAGTTAACAGAAGATTTTAACGACGTCAGGGTTTAGGGGGTGCATCCAATAACTTTAATAAGTTCCTGGGGGTTATTTTCGCAGAAAAAAGTTGTCGGGGGTCATTCACAAAAACTGGAAAGTTGCAGGGGGGTTCTTCAAAAATTTTCCTATTCAAAATAAAACCCCACCAAAGTTGAAAGATCCTGGTAGTTTTTCTATTCCCTGCCATCTTGGACCTATTTTTATTGATAAAGCTTTGAGTGATTTAGGTGCTTCTGTTTCTGTTATGCCATTATCTGTTTATAAGAAACTGAATATGGGAGCACTTAAATGCACACAAATCACTTTAATGGCTGATCGTTCTATAAAATACCCTCTAGGTGTTTTAGAGGACGTTCCTGTTAGGGTCGGGAAATTCTACATTTCTATTGATTTTGTGGTATTAGATATGGATGAGGATGCTCAGATTCCTATTATTCTGGGTAGGCCGTTTTGGTGTACTGCTGCTGCTGTCATTGATGTCAAGTCTGGATCTTTAACTCTGAGTGTTGGTGATTATAAAGTGATATTGAAACTAACCAATGTTGTTAAGGCACCTATGCTTGAACAATCTTGTTGCAGCGCTGAGGTTTTGGATGAGGTAGGTGCAGAGAAGGTGAAAAATGCACCTAAGGTTGCCTCACCGTCTAGAGGTATTATCAAGAACATGTGGAGGAGAAAGATGTTTGATGAGGGTGGCTCTCACTGCTTAGCCCCTCCTATTTGAGAGATGGAGGTATTATGGTCGTGCGGGACCTTTATAAACCAGCGCTGTGCGAGAGGCAACTCGTATTTTTCCCTTTTCTCCTTTTCTTATTATTTTTCTTCTTTTTAGTGAGCGAGAGTGAGGGTACCAACGTTGTATTTCCTCTTAGCATCGTCCTTTGTTACCTTTTGGCATTGAGGACACTGCCAAGTTAAGCTTGGGGGGAGGATTTCTGTTTGTATTCTCTATCTCTTTTACTGCTTTATAGGATAGATTTATTGCTTTCGAAAAATACTCAAAAATCAAAAAAAATATGGTTCCCATGACTGGTTTAGTTGCCTCCCTGTGCCCCTTTTTGTGCTCTTATTGAAAATGATTTGACTCTGTTTTCTGGATAGCTGGGCATTTGTGATCTTGAGGCTAAGATTTGATGTTTGATTGCTATGATTTCGAGCAAAATTTGCTTATATTACACTACTTTGTGCTGCATACCTGAATTGGTTAGATTATGAGGCCTCTTTGTAGCCTATTGGATTCATTTCATTATCCAGTCTATTTTTGTTAGTTCCTCTTTAGTGGATTGATCTTGACTTTGACTTCGTACTTGTCTGATATTCGATGACTTGTAGCATTTTCTGTGATAGATGCGTTCTTTTGTCTGATTCTTGAGCCTCAGAGTGAATTTTTGATAGATTTTTATCCTCCTTATGAGCCTAATGACTTGTTTCATGTTACTTAAACCCTTATTATGAGCCCATGTCCTTCATTTCGATATTATTTCCAAGCCTAGCTTGGGGGAGCTTTTGTATGGGTTGAGTTTGAGATTGGTTCTATGGTTTGGTTTGGTTGTTGAGGAATTAAAAGTATATTTGCTTTGGTTTGAGCGTGAGAAAAAGAAAAATTAGAGTTACGTGAATGAAGTTCAGAAAAATGAAAGAAAAATGAAATAAAAGTACAAAAGAGTTCAAAGTCCTTCATTCACGTACGTTCATAAAGAAAAATTCGCTTCATTGCTTGAAATTTGGGTTTGTTATGAGTTTTTCATTGATTTATGAGAGTTGGGTTATTTTTCATGGTTATATGGTGTTGTTGGGAGTTGGTTAGGCCGTCTTAGGCCTTGTTGAGTGATTTATGCTCCCCCTTTTCTTGGTTTTTCCATCACATTACTCAAAAGTATCCCCTACCTCTTACCTAAGCCCCATTACAACCCTATAAAGACCTCTTGAGCTCGTGTCTGCATTGTTTATTGGATTGATTTCGAGTCAGTTGGTCAAAGTTAAAGAGTATGGTTGCTAATTGAGTCGACTTGGCTAGGATGAGCGTCATTTAACCTTCTTAAACACATGAGAGTGTGAGTGGGAAGGGCATTTATGGTCGGGTTGGTGAGTGTTTGGGCATATTCTTTCCCTGCCACAAAATTGGGAGGAGTGGCACCCTTGTGAGAGCCTTTTCAGGATTTGTATGCCTTGTAGACGCTTGAAATTGAGGAATTGCTTGAATGATTGGTGGTTGGATGGATTTGATTAGCCAAATTTGAAGTTTGCTTGCTTGAACGATTCTTAGTCTTGAAAACATTTTGAGCTTTGATTGATTTTTATCTATGGGGTGAGGCAATCTATTCCATGTTCATGTTTTGTTTGCTTGAGGACAAGAAAAGATTTAGCTTGGGGGAGTTTGATATCAAGTATTTATATAGAGTTTTCTCCCTTATTTACAAGCTAATTTGTACGTCATTGGACCACTTCGGAGCTATTTTGTGCTAACTATCGTATATAGTTGTGGTTTTGTGTTTTAGTGTTGAATTGCAGGTTTTAGGGAGTTTTCTCCTCATTTCCGAACTATTTGGAAGCAACCACGACTTTACGAGATGTTAAGAGGCATATAGGATGGTTCACGAGCTTTATTGATAGTTTAGGAGGTCCCAAGACCTCTAAACGTGAAGAATTGAGAGCCAAAGAGCCAAAAAGGAATTTTCCGTACTCCGATCGGGCAAGAAATGGCCCGATCGGGCGAAGATTTATTGATCGGGCGGTGAAGTTTCGTTCCCGATCGGGCGGACATCACCTGATCCCATCGGGTGGTAAAACGAAGAAAATATGGTTGGCACTTTTAAGCCCAACCCGATCAGGTGATCGGGCGGAATCAATTCACTTTTTATTGCTGCTGGCTGCGTTAATCAAGTCCAAGAAATAAATCTGGGGCAAATTTCTGCCACCCAATCGGGTCAATGCCCACCCGATCGGGCATGCCTAATTTCACTACAAAATGCAGCGTTGTATGCGTCAAAAGGAAGGGAGATGATTAGGCTTCCATGATTGGATTTTGGTTTGCTGCTGGCGCTGACCAAGAGAAGTAGAATTTAGGCTTTGATCATCACAGGCCAACCTCATTCAGCCATTAGCAGCACGCGAGAAAAGGAGCAAGAAAACTGGGCTCTCACTATGGACCCGATCCCATCGGGTGGCCCAGATTTCCTTTGTTTTGCTGCTGCCTTGCGTGACATTTAAGAATAGAAGTTGGGTTTACTATGGACCCGATCGGGTGGCCCTTTGCCTGATCGGGTCCCGTGCTCGTGTCGCGGAAATTCTATCTTTAATTCCGTTTTTATTAGACTTTTGGGGGGATTATAAATACCTTTTCCTCATTATTTTGGAGACATCTTTTTATTCTGTTTTTAATCCCATAGGTTTTAGCTTAGTTATATTGAGTTTAAACACTTTAGATTAGTTTAAAGGTGATTGAACCTTGGATTCGATTTCAATAAAAGTTCTTGCATTCCGTCAATTGGTAGTCTTCTCTACTTTAATCTCTTTTATTATTCTTGATTGCTTAGTTTAATTATTTATTCATTCATGATGCAATTATTAGGGTTTCATATTAGGTTTATTATTGTTGATTTAATTATGAGTGAGTAGTTTAATTTCTAGGGATTTAGAGAGGGAAGCCATGTTTATACCATGATTATTTGAATTGCTATTAGTTTCTAGGGTTTGTTGAGATAGGTTTTGGTATGATTTGTTCTTATTGAGTAATTAACGTTATTGCACAGTTTCTTTGATTACTTGAGGTTAATAATTGTTCGCACAGATCCGTCTTACTTTTAGAGGCCTAGTACGCACCAGTAATTCTGATTATGTTTGTGAACGTGCTGCATATGTTGAATTATGGACGTTGAGACTTAACCATAGCTTGACACTGTTCTAATCTATCGATTCTTGGCGTAGGTTCTGATAGTTGTTTGATCCTTTGATTGGTATAAGCATGGTGGACCGAACTAATTCCCTAGACCTTTATTTCATAGTGTAATCCATTTTATATTGTTTTCTAGTAGTTAATTATTAGTTCAGCTGATTCTTGTCTGATCTTGTCTGAAGTAGTTGTTTAGCTGAATATTAACTTAGAAACTCTATGTCTCTGTGGATTCGACCCTACTTCCCTTGACTACTATTGTTAGAGGACTTAGGATTATCTTTGATTAGGTGATACGACTTTAGCTGTCAAATTTGGCGCCGTTGCCGGGGAGACGGCTAGTTTTCTAAGTTTTTGTTTGGTTATTTGGTCTACTTCTCTGTGCCTCATTGGAACTTCATTGTTCCAATTGAGGTACGTTTTACTGCTTCTTTTTGTTTCTTTTGTATGCCCAGGTCTCAAAGAAACGGTCCCCCCATCCCAGCGGATCCCGATCTTACTAGGACAATCAGGCAGATTTGAAAGAAAATTCAGAGAGAAAAGCAGTCTGTTCAGTTGAACACCTCTGGATCAGACACCTCGAGTTCAGTTATGTCTACCATTGCTGCAAACAACTTTGAGATTAAGCCTGCACTAATTAATATGGTGCAGCAGAATTAATTTGGTGGGCATCCTCCTGAAGATCCGGCCAATCATCTGCAGAGTATCCAACAACTCTGCAGAACTGTTAAACATCAAGGAGTCACACCTGAGCAGCTGAAAGTCATGTTGTTTGAGTTTTCACTTAGAGACAAAGCTCAGAGGTGGTTCAGCGACCACTGAGACAAAATGGTCAGCGATTTTTGCTGCATTCCTTCATGAATATTACCCTCCCACAAAAACAGCAGAAATTAGAAACAAGTTGGCCACGTTTTCCCAAGAGCCATATTAGACATTGAGGGAAGCGTGGACTAGATTTAGAGACCTACAGAGGGAATGTCCACATCATAATATGGACAAGTGGTTTCTGACGCAGACTTTTTACAATGGTCTGCAGCCCTAGACGAAGAGTAATGTTGATTCGTCTGCAGGAGGAGTCTTTTTAGACAAGGCAGTTGATGAGGGTTATGACTTCCTTGCCAATCTTGCAGCAAATGAACATTCATCATCTAGGAGTCTGACTAAGAAGGTACTTGAAGTTGACGATATTTCATTGCTTACTTCTCAGATGGCTCAACTGACTCAGCAGTTACAAACAATGAAGTCTTCTAGTTCGACACCTCCGCCTATGAGCATCAATGCTATGTCAGCAGTTGCATCCATCACCTCATCTTACTGCGAGGTGTGTGGTATTCAGGGTCACTTTGGCCATGATTGTCAGTTCGGTCAGAATCAGATGGAGCAGACGAATGTTTTTCAACAAAGACAGCCAAATAACCCCTACTCCAACACATTCAATCCTGGTTGGAAAGACAATCCACTTCTCTCTTATAGAAGCAATAATGTTCAGAACCCACAGCCACAAAATTCATACCAACAATCACAAAATTCCTATCAGCACTCACAAAACCACCCAAAACCCAACTACTACCAAAACCAAGGGAATTCTCACAATTCCCCTAGTTTCCAAAGACCTGCTCATCAGAATTTCCAGCCAGCACCACAAAATGTAGCCCCATAAGAGCCTAGCACATCTGAACTGATGAAACTAGTATTGTCTATGCAAAAGACAAATGAGGAGGCACAGAAAGCTCAAGAGAACATATGTTGGCTATGCAGAAAGCCAATGAGGATGCACAGGAAGCCCAAGATAAGAACATAAAACTTCTCGAGACTCAGATTGCTCAACTGACAGGGAATAATGCTCAGATGCAGCAGGGACAATTGCCTGGGAAACCATTATAGAGGGAGCAAGCAGACGCCGTTACTCTTCGTAGTGGCAGTGCTTATGATGCTCCTCCTATTCCCGTTGATGATGATGCTGCTACTAGAAAGGTGAAGGAGGTAGTAGAGAAGAATTTGTAGAAGAATTCGACGTCTGATGTCGAACTGTCTGAGGCAGCTGAATAGGCAGAAAAGAAGAAGGAGAAGGTTTCTGATACATCTTTTACACCAAGGTTGCCTTTTCCTCATCGAATGCAAAAGTCCAAAGTGGATCAGCAACTTGGTAAGTTCTTGGCTACGGTCAAGAACCTTGAGGTAACAGTTCCTTTCACAGAACTTATTTCTCAAGTGCCTGTTTATGCTAAGTTTTTGAAGGAGATGATAACAAAAAAGAAAGATTTTGGTGGGGTAGATAGAGTCGCACTCACTGAAGAGTGTAGTGCCGTTTTGCAAAATAAATCTCCACCTAAATTAAAAGATCCTGGTACCTTTTCCATCCCATGTCATGTAGGTGCACTATTTATTGATAAAGCGTTATGTGATTTAGGTGCTTCTGTGTCTGTCATGCCATTGTCTGTGTGTACTAAGCTGAACATGGGGGCACTTAAGTGCACTCAAATTACTTTGCAGATGGCTGACCGTTCTATAAAGTACCCCCTAGGTGTTTTAGAAGACGTCCCTGTTAGGGTGGGAAAATTTTACATTCTTGTGGATTTTGTTGTGTTGGATATGAAAGAGGATGCCCAAATTCCTATTATATTGGGCAGACCATTTTTGTGCACTGCATGTGCTGTTATTGATGTCAAGTCAGGGTCTTTAACTTTGAGTGTTGGTGATGATACTGTCACTTTTAAACTAACCAATGCTATAAAGTCTCCTATGCTTGAAGAGTCTTGTTGCAGGATTGATGTGGTAGACAAAGCTGTGATGTCTGCATTTCAGCAGATACATGATGCCGACCCGTTGGAGGTAGCATTAACTGATGGTGATTCATCAGGCGTCGATACTGAAGTCGATGCATGCCTTACTGATTTAGAGGGCCATAGAGCTGAACAGGAACAGGAAATTGTGGTACTTGAAAGTGTATGCTCTAGTTCTACTTATCAGGTAACTAAGGTGGAACTCAAACCACTACCCTCTCATTTGAAGTATGTATTTTTAGATGATAAAGAATAATGTCTTGTGGTTGCCAGTACTAAACTGACAGATAGCCAATTTAAAAGTTTGCTTACCGTGCTTCGCATGCACAAGAAGGCTATTGGGTATAGTATTGATGATCTGAAGGGCATTAGTCCTGATTATTGTATGCATCGTATTAATCTGGAAGAGGATCACCGCCCTTGGATTCAACCTCAGAGACGATTGAATCCTAATATGCAAGAGGTGGTGAAGAAAGAAATTATGAAACTGTTAGATGCAGGGATTATTTATCCCATTGCTGGTTCCAAGTGGGTCAGTCCTGTGCAAGTGGTACCTAAGAAGGGGGGACCACTGTTGTTGAAAATGAAAAAGGTGATTTAATTCCTACCAGGACTGACACAGGGTGGCGTATGTGCATTGATTATCATAGACTTAACAATGCCACTCTGAAAGACCACTTCGCCCTTCCCTTTATTGATCAGATGTTGGAAAGGCTAGCCAAACATAGCTATTTCTGTTATTTGGATGGATATTCTGGTTTTTTCCAAATCCCCATCCATCTAGACGATCAGGAAAAGACTATGTTTACATGTCCTTATGGCACCTTCGCATATCGTGGGATGCCATTTGGATTGTGTAACGCTCCCGCTACTTTTCAACGCTGCATGATGGCCATATTCTTTGATTTTATTGAAAATATCATGGAAGTGTTTATGGATGATTTCAGTGTTTATGGTTCTTATTTTGATGTTTGCCTGCATAATTTGTCTAAAGTGCTTAAAAGATGTGTTGAGGCAAACCTTGTGCTTAATTGGGAAAAGTGTCACTTCATGGTGAATGAAGGTGTTGTTTGGGTCACTTGATTTCTGAGCGTGGCATCCAAGTGGATAGAGCAAAGATTGAGGTGATCGAGAAACTTCCCCCTCCAATGAATGTCAAAGGGGTGAGGAGTTTCCTTGGTCATGCGGGGTTTTATCGCAGGTTTATCAATGATTTTTCGAAAATTGCAAAACCCCTTACTCAATTGTTGCTAAAGGGTGCCGCGTTTGATTTTACTAATGATTGCTTGGAGTCTTTTGACAAGATAAAGACAACATTGATCACTGCCCCTATTATACAACCCCCTGATTGGAATCTCTCTTTTGAGCTCATGTGCATCAGTGACTATGTGATAGGGGCAGTACTTGGTCAGAGGAAGGATAAGCTGCTCCATGTTATCCACTATGCCAGCAAAACCTTGGATCCATCCCAGGTTAATTATTCTACGACAGAGAAGGAATTGCTGACCATAGTCTATGCATCGGACAAATTTCGAACCTATCTGATAGGTTCGAAGGTTATAGTACATACTGACCATGCTGCTTTGAAGTACTTGATGGCCAAGAAGGAGGCCAAGCCTAGACTCATTAGATGGATTCTTTTGCTACAAGAGTTCGACTTGGAAATAAAGGACAATAAGGGTGCTGAGAATGTGGTCGCTGACCACCTTTCCAGGTTGTTGAGGTTTGGATCATCTTCTGACCCTCCTATAGATGACTCTTTTCCTGATGAGCATTTGTCTTCTGTGTCGTTTAAATTTCCTTGGTATGCTGATTTTGCAAACTATTGTGTTAGCGGTTCCCATCCTCCTAATCTTACATATCAGCTGCTGGTAAAGCACGACTTCTTAAACTCAATGAGTTGGATGAGCTCCGTTTGGATGCTTATGAGAACCACAGGCTCTACAAAGAGCAAACGAAGAAGTTGCACGATAAGATGATTGGCAAGAGAGAGTTTAAGGTTGGCGACAAGGTTTTACTGTTCAATTCCAGGTTGAGACTGTTTCCTGGAAAGCTCAAATCTCGATAGTCTGGACCATTCAAGGTGACATATGTGAAGGCACATGGTGCCATCGAGGTCGTCAACCAAAAAGGTGAGAAGTTCAAAGCAAATGGACAGCGTCGAAGCTGTACCATGAGGGTTCTTTTATTGGTTGTGTTGAGGAGATTCGTTTCGGTCCCTCCCCACTTGATTCATCTGATTAGAGAGGTAATATGGTCGTGTGGGACCTTCATAAACCAGCGCTTTGCGGGAGGCAACCCCTATCCCTTAGTTAGTTTTTCTTTTTCTTTGTTTCGTAGTTTTTAGAGTGTGAGAGAGCGTGAGGGTACTAATGTGCTCCTAGATCTTGTGTTTTGAAGTGCAGAGATAACCACTGAAGAAATTTGAGGTCCATTTGCCCCATATACTGAAAACAGGCGAGCTACTTACTGATTAGTATCGCGCCCGATCACATCGGGCGAAGGTTGCCCGATCGGGTGGCCGTAAAAGATGCAGCAGAGAAAGAAGGTGCTTCACCGATGCCATCGGCAGACACCGCCCGATCGGGTGCGAAACCTCAGCACCCGATAAAAAATAAGGCACCCGATGCGTTTCCCGATTGGGTGGCGGGACATTTTTCAGAGGACAAAGAGGCATTCCACCCGATTGCATCGGGCAACCATCGCCCAATCGGGTGCGCAACCCTGGCACCAGATGGAAAATAGATTGCCCGAAGGGTTGCCCGATCAGGTGGCGCGCATGACAGAAAAGTTTGATAATTTTTTTTGCCCGATCGGGTCGGACAACAGTTGCCCGATCAGGTCGACACACTTAAAATCCCGAGTTTTATTCGGCTTTCATCTCTTCCTCTCCACATATCTTTTATCTCCTTCTCTTATCCCACACTCTCTCCTCACTCCATCGTCACCAAACCCTCATCTCTACCTTTCAACCTCCATTAAACTCCACCTTTCTCCCTCAAATCTTCATCTTCTTCCTTCAAAACTCCATAAAACCTCCTCCTTTTCTCCTTTCATCCTCCATTTCACCATTTCCACTCACAAAAATCACCCTACCCTTCTCTTTTCTCTTCACCACTTCCCCAAACTCCATATTTTGTTAGAAAGGGTTTAAGGTTGCAAAATCATCAATGGCAAGCAAGTTCAGACGATTAATTCGAGGCGAAGACTCAAGATCTAGGAGGGAAGCTACTCCTCCGGCACCACCACCACCACCACCGGTCCCAAGAGACCCACGATACCCGGAAATCATTTTCCGGGATGATGAGCATCGGGAGAAGTTTCTACGCTTTAAAAAGCGTGACGTACTCCCTACCCGTTTCCTTGATGTTGAATTATTAGCTAAATTGGGTCTAACTAACGATTTAAAGAATTTATGAAAGTTGTGGGTATGGAAACCTTGTATAATGTTCATGTTAGTACTTATGCTGCCTTGGTCTACGAATTTTTTAGCAGTTTTGGTCTCACTAAGCCTAGGGCCGGGCCAGTTAGACATGTTCATTACCGTCTTTTGAACCAAGAGCATACACTTACCCTTCGGGAATTTGCGGGGGTTCTTAGACTGCAAGTACGGGGGACTACTACCCGCCTGAGAAATTTAGGATGGCCAGTATTTACTTAATGCTCACAGCGGACCCCGAGCCTTTTGACATTCAGAAATGTCATTGGGCGAATTTCCACCACCCCATCTTTAGCAATTGGATTCGGTTTATGGCCCAAACACTGTTAGGGCGTTATGAGGGTCACTTAGTCCGGGGGGACGAGTTGGTCACTATAGGTAGCTACATCGCCAAGGGCTCTAGAGATTCATTTCAATACAATTTAGCCCACCATGTAGCTATCCAGTTCTAGCGTATCTCGAAATCGCTTCCTAGGCTTCGGGATGATGGGACTTGGACTCCTAGGCGGCTAGCGAACGGAGGGTTAGTTACTTTGTTCGCCCAGCAAATTGCTGGTTTTGATGAAACCAACCGTAACCCAGTCCAGGGCCCTACCCTCATTGACCTTACCTATCTTGACACCTTCAAGGTCCTCAACCGAATCTCTGACCAGAGATTTCAGTGGAAAATCAAGTCTAAAAAGTCCATCACTCTTCCCGACCCCAGAGCCCGCTTGAGGCCCCGCTAGGAGAACTACTTACTCCCTATAGAGGGAGCTGACCTCCCTGTCCCTAACTCAGAGCCCCCTCGCCGTTCTTACCATAGGCCTCACATGCCAATCCTTGGCGAGGGCGCCTCTACTTCTGCTCCTCCTCCTCCTCCCCCTCCCCCGAACACTTTTGATTTTACAGCTATGATTTCGACCATATGTCGAATGGAGGCGGGAATGGGACGGATGGAAGAGTTGGTCAACGCGAATACCGCCACCCTAGCGGGCTATGGTACTCGCATTGACACGCTCTACACCCGTTTTGATGAGATGGGGAGACGAGTGGACACATTGGCCGAGGATCAGCACTTCGCCTCTGTCCTCTCTACGATGACTATTGCAGGCGTGGCATTATTAAGCAGTCTGCTCAACACCCCTCGTGGTACCATTGGAACCCGAGCTATGGCCAGCCTGCCGGTACGACTGATGACATGGTCGAGGATGAGGAGGAGGAGACTGCACCTCGACAGTCCGTCTCCCTAGGAGATTTTGGTCTAGGGACTAGTGGTCTAGGTGGCGATTTTGATACAGGTGCTAGTGGCTTTGTTGGAGGTATGGGTGGTTTTCCTAGTGATCCTGCTGGTGGTTATTCAGATGGTGGTGGTATGTCTGGTGGTGGTATGTCTGGTGGCGGCTTCTTTAGTGCCCCCACAGATGATGATATGGGGGACTGATGCCCTTGCTCTCTCCTCTCCCTCGTTGCAATGAGGATATTGCCTCGTTCAGCTTGAGGGAGGATCTCTCACTATAGGTATTCCCTTTACTGCTTTCTAGTGTAGTTTTAGAGCTTTCTAGTGTAGTTTTTAAAGCTTTGATAGGATAGTTTACAGCTTTGAGAAAAATTTGAAAATTGAAAAAAAATAAATATGTTTGATCATGACTGGTTTGATTGCCTCTCTGTGCCCCTTGTTGTGCTCTTATTGAAAATGATTTGACTTTGTTTTCTGGATAGCTGGGCATTTGTGATCTTGAGGCTATGATTTGATGTTTGACTACTTTGATTTCGAGCGATTTCTGATTATATTACACTACTTTGTGCTGCATGCCTGAATTGGTTAGACTGTGAGGCCTCTTTGTAAGCCTATTGGATTCATATCATTATCAAGTCTATTTCTGTGTGTTAGTTCGTCTTTGGTGGATTGATCTTGATTTTGACTTCATATTTGTCTGATATTCGATGACTTATAGCATTTGCTGTGATAGAGGCGTACTTTTGTCTGATTCTTGAGCCCCAGAGTGCATTTTCTGATATACTTTTACCCCCTTAGCCCCGCTGAGCCTAATAATCTGTTTTGTGTTACTAAACCCTCATTATAAAAACATGGCCTTTATATATTGATACTATGCCCAAACCTAGATTGGGGGAGCAATTGTTGGGTTGAGTTTGAAATTGATTTCATGGTTTGATTGGTCTTGGGGAATTAAAAGTGTTTTTGATGAGGTTTGAGTATGAGAAAAAAGAAAAGAAAAAGCAAAGTTAGAGTTGCGTGAATGTTTGGTTCGAAAAATGAAAGAAAAAAAAAAGAAATAAAATTTCAAAAGAATTCAAAGTTCTTTCATTCACGTATGTTTGTAAAGAAAAAAAAATATTGCTACGTTGCTTGAAAGTTGGGTTTATTGTGAGCTTACATTGATTCATAAGAGTTGGAAAGTGTTTGCGGTTCTATGGTATTGATTGGGAGTTGTTTAGGCCTCGTTCGGCCTTGTTTGAAGTGATCTTTGCTCCCCCATCCTTGGTTTTTCCACCACATTTCCTAAAAACATCCCCTACCTATTACCTAAGCCCCATTACAACCCTATAAAGTCCTCTCGAGCTTGTGTTTACATTGTTAATTGGATTAATTTTTGAGTCAGTTTGTCGAAATTGAAGAGTATGTCTGCCAATTAAGTCGACTTGGCTAGGATGAGGGTCATTTTACCTTCTTAAACACATGAGAGTGTGAGTGGGAAGGGAATTTATGGTCGGGTTGGTAAGTGATCGGGCACATTCTTTGCCTGCCACAAAATTGAGAGGAGTGACACCTTTTGTGAGCACCTTTTCAGGATTTGTATGCCTTGTAGATGCTTGAATTTGATGAATTGCTTGTATGATTGGTAGTTGGATGAATTTGATTAGCCGAACTTGAATTTTGCCTGCTTGAACGATTCTTAGTCTTGAAAATGTTTTTGAGCTTTGATTGTTCTTATCTATGGGGTGAGGCAATCTATTCCATGATCATGTTCTATTTGCTTGAGGACAAGCAAAGGTTTAGCTTCTAGTAAGTTGATATATTGATTTCTTATAGAGTTTTTCCCTTCGTTTACAAGCTAAATTATGCGGTATTAACGCTCTTAGGAGCCATTTATGCTAACTATTTCGATACAGTTGTGGTTTGTCTGTTTTATAATGTTTTGCAGGTTTTGGGGAAAAACTCCCAATTTACTGGGCATTTTGATCACCATACTATAGCGGAAGGTTGAGGCATGTAGTCAGTCTCGAGATGGTATTCGAGCCCCCTTTTGAAGAAGGATTGTTAAAAGACTTGGCGTCTGAAGCCAAGTATGAGCCTGCGAGAGAAAGGCTCTGCCCGATCGGGTCGGGCAACCACCGCCCGATCGGGTACAATCTTCTACAGCAAAAAGTTGTGATTTCCCGCCCGATCGGGCGCCTTGCCGATCATATCGGGCGAACCTACACTTAGGGTTTTTGCTGGTTTTTGAAGTTTATGGAGTTGAAGCCTCGCCCGATGTCATCGGGCAGCCTTGCCCGATCGGGTGCAAATGTTGCGGCCCCGATCAGGTGGTCGTCGCCCGATCACATCGGGTGAGCATGTTTTCGTAGATGCCAGGAATTCTGTTCCCAGGCCCGATCGGGCGGCCTAGTGCCCAAACGGGCGAAAGATACGGAGGACGCGATTTTGCGTCTTTTCCATTCTATCTTATTGCTTTCTTAAAAGACTATAAATACTTTTTAGGTTATTTTTTTACAGGTATCTTTCATTATCTTAAACAATTAGAGAGCTCTTAAAGTTAGTTTTCATTAGTTTCCATTGTAGAGGAGATCGAACCTTGATTCAATTCAATTAAAGTTACTGCTTTTTGTCAAATTGATAATCTTCTTTCTTATTGCTTTGTTATTATTTCTTAATTGTTCTATTAGTTGTTTTTTTCAATTAGTTCATGATGCAATTGTTAGGGTTTCCAATTAGTTTTGTCATTGTCAATTCGATCATGTCTGAGTAGTTCTCTTTCTAGGGTGTTAGATAGGGAAGCTATGTTTATACCATGATTGTTGTTTAGATTCCTATTGATTTCTAGGGCTTAATTAGAGTGATTGTGATGTGGTTTATTCTTGATTAGTGATTAATGTTAATGACCAATTTCATTCATTACTTGTGGTTAATAGTTCTTTGCACAGATCCGTCTTACGATTAGAGGCCTAGGACACATCAGTAGTTCTGGTTAAGTTAGTGAACAAGCGGTGTATGTTGAACTATGAGCGTTTAGACTTAACCATAGCTCAGCACATGCTCTAATCCCTCGACTCTTGACTTGGGTTTTGATAGTGGTTGACCCTATTTGATTGGTATAAGCATGGTGTACCGAACTAATACCCTAGACTTTTATTCCATAGTTAAATCCTCAGTTTAATCCTCTTTCTTCTTAGTTTAATTAGTAGTTCAGTTAATCTTCTCTGATTTCATCTGAAGTAGTTAGTTGGTTGAATATTAATATAGAAACTCTGTCTCCCTGCGGATTCGACCCTAATTCCATTGACTACCATTGTTAGAGGACTGTAGGAATGATCTTTGAATAGGTGATACGACTTTAGCTTATCATAAGTTTAGTTCTTTTCTTCTTTGGGTGACATATTTGCGAGGTTTCAATCATATCAACCGCTTTTCTTGTTGTTTGGAGGTCTTTACTGCTTGGTCCTGCTCCATCATCCCCACTTATTTTATTTGGCGGGAGACAACTTTCATTTGTTTGTTCTGGTGGATTATCATTTAATTTAGAGATGGGGCGTTGTGTGTTATTGCTACAATGGGTACCAACATCGACATTGAGTTATCGCGTTGGGACTGAGGCCTAGGGGTGTGCACAAGTCAGGGTTGGACCTGAATTTAGACCAGATCGGAACGTAATTTGGATCGGACCGAACCGGTTCGCTAATTCAGGTCCTGTCTTCTGTCCTTGAAAGTGGGCGACTCAGGGTTTCCAGTCCGATCCGGGTAAAACCCGGAAAAATCAGGTCTGGACCGTAACCCGATTTCTTTTTAAACAATTCTACAGTCGTTTCTCCCAACCGTTTCTCCTTCGTTTGCCGGCGGCTTCATTCGACGGCAACTTTCATTCGCCGGCGGCTTCATTCGACGGAAATTTTCATTCGCCGGCGTCCTCTATCGACGCATTCAGGAGGTCAAGCGCAAGCCGCAATGTATACCTGATTTTCATTTCTCTTTTAGTCTTGATTTTTGGTTACTTCATTCCTCTGTTTAGTTCATTTCTTTTCTTTATGTATAGTTCATTTATGTTGTAGGGTTGGAACTTAAGCCAATAATCTTAGCAATTTTCCATGTTAGCATTAAAAATCAAAACTTGATATGCAATGTAATGTATGGGTGGTTAATCATGATTTGTTTTTTTATTGGAATTAAGCGCCACCTTGTTTGTTTGCACCGTGTAATCTAACCCCACTAACCAATAACAAAATTGGTGTCCCTTGTTTGTACTAAGATCTATGAATCTTACCTTGGTTTAGGCTTAAGATTATGTTTCATGATCTCAATTCTCATATGCTTTTTGGCTATGTCTATGTTGATTCATTTAGTCCTTCTTTTAGTCCACTTTGTTTGACTCGTTTGGTCCTTTTTAACTCTTGTTGTCTGATGCTTAGTTCATTCCACTTTTTTGATGCTTAGTTCATTACTGTTACTGCCAACTTTTGATGCCAATTTTTTCTAATGTCATTGTACTACCTATTAAGCAGCATTACACCAAATCAATGAACCCCTATTCTAACAGTTTGTTTTGTTTTCTTCAGGGTTATGGAAGTTCTTAAATTCGAAGTTTGACAATAACGAATTAATATTCTTGTAATGTAAGATTTATATCTAAATATTGTGATTTGTGATTCTTAAATTATTTAATCAATTTTGAGGTATAAATGTTAAATTAAAAAAGTTACCTAATTTATTGTAGATGGAGATCTCCCAATCCAAAGTATCCCAACTCCTCTCGGATGCAGCTAGTAGGACAGATTTAGATGACTTGTGCAAATCCTTACCTCCGGAGAAAAAGCTAACGGAGGGGCGCAAATATTTGGTTAGAAAAAGCAAGAAGAGGGCAGCTTATTGGGAATACTATATTGAGTATGTGCAAGATGGAAAACTACGTGTTGAATGTAAGTTTTGTGACAAATCTTTTACTGCTGATGCGAATCTTAATGGTTCAAAAAATGTTAAGAATCATTTTGATAAATGTGTTAATAATCCTGCTTATAAAAATAAGGGTAAAGGACAGCAAGCTGAATTATTTTTTCAATCTAGAGGAGATATGGAGAATGAAACTGGTGACAAAAGGTTGAAATATGGAACTGTGAATTTGAAAGAAGTTCATGAAGCAATAGTTCATATGGTTATTATTGATGAGCTTCCTCTTATATTTGTAGAGAAAAGTGGATTTAAGGATGTGATGAGTCTTGCTTGTCCTCGTCTTCATATGCATTCACGTACTACCATTGCTCGTGGTTGTGTTCAACTTTACTATAATGAAAAGATAAAGTTAAAAGAAATACTAATGAATTGTCAAAAAATCTGTGTTACAACTGATACTTGGACATCGATCCAAAGAATTAACTACATGTGTCTCACAGTACATTTCATTGATAATGATTGGAAATTGCATAAAAAGATCAGGAAAAATTGTCAAGAATAAGTCAACCTTTTCGCGATCTTATTTTAATAAGTTAAACTTTAGATAATCGTGGAATAAGTTAACTTTGATACTAATTAAACTTTTAACAAGTCAATTGGCTTATAAATTATTCAACCGGTAATACGTGAGGCTTTTCTTGAATTTTAATTTATTATTTCTGTGTTCCTTCTCTTCTTCTACTTTCCATCCCCAACCATTTCTGTGTTTTTAAACCGGTTTTGGCTTGTTGAAAGTAAATACCCTTAAAAGGTCAACTTATTTCAGGATTATGCAAAATTTAACTTATTAAAAGAATTATTTTTCGACAATTTTTTCAAAAGATTATCAACTTTTGTCCAATTTCTAGTCATAAGGGTGATGCTATTGGAAAGGCGGTTGAGCATTGCTTGGAATTTGGGGTATTGAGGATAAAATTTTTACTGTTATAATTGATAATGCTAGTTCTAATGATGTTGCTTGTGCACACTTGAGAAGAATGATTCAACGAACCGGATGTGTTGGTGATGGAAAGTATCTACATGTTAGATGTATGGCTCATATGATTAATCTTATTGTGTGGGATGGCTTAAAGAACATGGTGTGTGCATTGATAGAGTTAGAAATGTTGTTAAGTATGTGAAAATTTCTCCTGCAAGAATTCAAAGGTTTAAAGGACTTGTCCAAAAAGCTAATATAGAAAGCAAATCCTCTTTGTCTTTTGATGTTCCCACTCGTTGGAACTCAACGTACACAATATTGGAAACTGCTTTGAAATTTCAACGTGTTTTTAATGGTTTATCTTTGCCTGATGGAGATAATTTGAAGGATAATGAAAAGCCTCCTGAGCTTGATGATTCGAAAAATATAGAAAGGTTAGTAGTGTTCTTGGAGGTGTTTTACCAATTAACTCGTCGCATTTCTGGTTCTCAATATGTGACTAGTAATAAAGGCTTGTTTGAAATTCGTCAAGTATATAATGTGTTGAATGAATGGGAGAAAAGTGATGATGAGAACTTTAAGGCTATGGCTTTATCAATGAAAAAGAAGTATGAAAAATATTGGGGGCAGTGGAAAAAATGAATAAGTTGATTTATATGGCTGCAATTCTTGATCCTCATACTAAGTTGTTATTTGTTAAATTGACTCTCACTAATATGTATGGTATGGAGAAATGTAGGGCACTTGCTACTGATGTGAAGGATTTTGCTCATTTATTGTTTGATGATTATAGAAAGTTGTAGGGTATGCAAAATGCGCAAATTTTTGATAATATAATGGAAGTTGAATGATAAAGAAGGTAATAACAAAGGAAAAGATTTTAGGCAAATCATTCTTGATTAGGCCAAAAAGTTGATGGGATCAAGTAGTGGGTACATAAGGAGTTAGTTTGAGAGATACTTGAATGAGCAATTAGGGGCAGACGAAGAAAAAATGGATGCATTGTCTTGGTGGGCTAGTAATGGGCATCGATATCCTATTGTTTCACGTATGGCACGAGACATACTAGCCATTCTATTGTCTACAGTTGCATCAGAGTCCGCTTTCAGTGCAGGAGGTCGACATCTTGATCCATTTAGGAGTTCATCGACTCCTAAGGTAATGAATCTCTTTTTTCTAAAACTTTTTAAAATACATATTATTTGTTCTAATTGATTAACTAATTAAACTTTATATATTGAATTGTAAAATTTGGTGCAAGCTCTCATTTGTACTCAATATTGGTTTCGGAAAAGGGTGACATCGGGTGTTGATGTGGAGGAAAACGTGCGAGAGTTAGAGGAAGTTGAGAAAGGTGATTCTTAAACTTATTTAATTCTTTTTATACTTGTAACTATTGTAAATTATAACGCATTGGATCATCATGCAATTCATGTTATTAATCTTCTTCCCTTGTCTTTATTTCACAGATTATCATAGTGAGCATCAAGATCACATTGAAGACGTATTATGTGGACACCTTGATATAGAATGAGATCAAACTTTTATAGTTGCATTTGGTGAAGATTTGAAAACTATTTTGGATATGTATCATGGTTATGTGTTTTTAGATAATTATGTATTTTAGATATGCATTTTAAGCTAATTATATAAATTGGATATGCATTTTAAGCTAATTAAGTAATTTGGACATATAATTGAACTTTATGGTCAAGATGACTCCATGTCCAACAGGCCTAGAAATTGCTCTAAACAGGTTTAAAAGTCGTTTTTTAGAATAAATTTCTGTAAAAAATAAGTCCAAATAGGTCCAAAATCGGACCGGACCCGATTTATCAGATCCAAAATCGGGCCAGGAGTAAAGACATTTCCGGTCCACTAGTCCAAGGAGGTCCGATCCGGTCTTGGACCTGTGCACACCCCTAGACTGAGCTACTGGCCCTTGTGTCGGGTTGGTAGTAAATGATACGTTATTATACTCTACAACAAAATATATACTTGAAAAATATGAATTATTACAACGGTGTTGATACCATTACTTTGTTGATCCATTTGTGTAGGAAGAAATGAGAGTTTGAGGAGATGAATATAATTTTAAGAAAGAATAAAGGAACATACTACCTCACTGGAAAACCTTTAAAAAAAGGAGCAATTTGTGCTGATAACGCGTTAAGACTAGGGAAGAAGATAAGAAAGATTAAGAGTATGTAAGAAGATAGAATAATACTATTCATTGCATTTTATTGTCCACTACATCTCTATATTTATTGCACTATACATTACTGTTTTCCAGCAGTGATTTCATTGTTGTATTAGTACTTGGTGAGGTATTCACCATTCATCCAAGATACTACAACATAACTTTCCTTTATAAATGACTAAAGCCCATTTCTCAATTGCTCACAAACACTGTAAGTGTAAACCTATCATCTTCCACATCTCACTCTCATCAACTTCCTCAATGCAAACACAATAAGTTTCCCATTAATATCTTCATTTTCGACATATAGAAAGCAATCAAAGCATCTTTTATTCTCTTCATGAAAATATATACTTAGGGATGAGTTAAGACTAATATAGGGTACTAAACTTTCACTACAACTCTAATTTGGGAATTCATGTCATAAAAGTTGCAGTTAGATTACCCTTTTAACGTCTGTTAACTTTTGCCACCTTTCAGTCAGTTTTGGTAATAAATGTATCAAAAAATGAAAAAGAAAATTTTGTTTACAGAAAAAATAAGGAAATCAGTTAATGAGTTCTATGCTATTTTTTTCTGTTGATTTTGCCTTGAAAACTTCCTTGTGTTAGCAAATGCAATTATTAGAACTAAAGTAGTAAATACTAATTGAACATTAGTAGCAATTAAGTGAAATCACTTCAATCAAACTAATTCCAATTTACACCATTTCACCCAATAATCCCAATAAAATCAGGTAAAACTACAATTCTTCTATATCAAACATAAATCAATCAAGAAAAATCAACCAAAAATAAGAGATTAATAAAATGAAAAATTTAAAGCCAAATGAGTTAGTAAAAATTACCTAATGAAAAGCAAGTTCTTTCGTCAAAAGAACACCAAGTTCAGCCATGTAAGCTTGAATTCTATCATGACTATGATAAAGAACAAATTACCTTTGGATACGCCTATTTGAATATTCTTTAATGCAATAGCTAAAGGATAACTTAATTCTATCATGCGTGTGGGTTGTGGTTGTTTGTTATTATCGGAGTTGCAAGATTGAGGAGTAGCCATGATTTTAAACGAGTAGACGATGTAAACTCTTTGAATCAAATAATGTTGGGATGCCGAAGAAAACTATTATTTATGAGCTCTCTTGCAACATTCCCATCAATATGAATTTTTAAATATACAATTATAAATTGAAAAATCAGACATAAACATAAGAAATAAAAAATTGCGGAAATCAAAGGAGAAAAAAAGAGGTTAAATTACCCTTGGACCACACTCTATGCATTTAATGGCAACAAGTTCTTTGGTCTCTTTGTTCCTCAGACGAGCCACCCCGAAATTTCCAGATTCTATATCCTTCACAAAACTCGTATTTTCCCATTTTCATTACTCCTACTTAGACACTTATCTATTAACTCAAATAAAATAGTAAATATAAACTAAATCCCCAACAAAAAGAACCAAAAAAGTGAAAAGAAAACTTAGTTGGCTTCAATTCAAAAATTAAGTATGAATGTGCGATTTCATAGTTAAGCGGAGAAACGTAGTTTTTGTTGTTGTTGTAGTTGCAGTTAAAAGAGAGAAGAAGGAGAAGCAATGAAAAGAAGAAGAAAAGGAAAGAAGGGTGCATTGATTAACAGATAATGGAGTTCATTAACATAAGTTAGAAGATAGTTCTCAAATTGTAACTTTTGTAGCTATAATACCCAAACTACAACTCTAGTAAAAGTTTATAACTAATAGTGAACTTAAGTCACTTGGAGATGGAAGGGGATATTTAAAACAACGTTCTAGCAAGTTGTATATATAAATGGGTAAATGAGGTTTGTTTGTGTTTGAATCGTATGAACAGGGTTTGATTGCTAGCATTTCTGAATGTCAAAAGGCTAGGGGTCCCTGTGAGAGAAAGGTAGACATTGGCCATATGAAAATTTTCAAGCGGGTAGTAGTCCCCCCGTATAACAAGTCTAAGCACCCAAGCAAATTCCCTAAGGGTCAGGGTGTGGTCTTGGTTTAGCAGTCGAAAATGTACATGGGTAACGGGCCCTGCTCGGGGCTTGGTAAGACTAAAACTGCTGTAAAATTCAAGCACCGAAGCAGGATAGGTGTTCACTTGAACATTATATAGACTTTCCATACCAACAGCCTTCATAAAATCTTTAAAATCATGAGCAAGTCCTAATCTAGAAATTAATTCAACATCTAAGAAGCAAGTAGGAAGTACCTCACGCTTCTTAAGCGTAGAAATTTCTCTCTGTGCTCATCATCCCGAAATTCGATGTTAGGAAATTGCTCGTCCCTTGGAACCGGTGGCGTATTAGCCTCTCTTCTAGATCTGGAGCCTTCACCCCTGAGTAACCGTCTAACTTTGCTTGCCATGATTTGTTTTTTTCAACCATTAAACCTCTTGCGCACACAAAAATGGAAAGAAAGGAGATGGTGAAGTGAAAAGAGTGAGGGGAGTGAAATTTTGTGGGTGGAAACGGAAAAAGGGAATGAAAGGAGAAAAAGGAGAGATTTTTATGGAGTTTGGAGGGAAAAAGATGAAGAGTGATGGAAGAAAGATGAAGTTTTAATGGAGTTTGGGGTTGATTGGGGAAGGTGAAGATGAGGAAAGAGAGTGAGAGTGAGAGAAAGAGATAATAAAGGTGTGGTAATTATGGAGTAAAAACGAAACATCTTCGGCTTTCAATATGATCGGGCGGTGGTTACCCTATCAGACCGCGCGGATTTTCTTTTCTTAGTCTCAGATTTTGTTCCGTCGCCCGATCGGGCAAGTCGTCGGACAGCTAATATTCCATTTGGTGCCAGGGTCACGGCTCCAATCGGGCAACTGTGGCCCGATGCCATTCGGGTGAAGTAGCCTTTACAAGAGCCTAGAATTTGTTCAGCCGCCCGATCGGGTGGACCTTCGGGCACAATATTTATCATCGGATGCCAAGGTTTCGTACCCGATCGGGCACACCTTGCCCGACGTCATCAGGCGAGACCCTTTTCTGCTTGTTTTCATATTTCTGGCTGGGCAAGGGATAACTTTCTGCAACCCGATCGGGCAACTCCTGCCCGATGCTGTCGGGCGCACTACTGTTCAGCAAGTAGCTCGCCTATTTTTAGTTCTTGGTGCTATTGGGGCTCAAATTTCTCTTCAGTGGGTATATCTGCACAAAAAACACAGGATCTAAATGCACATTAGTACCCTCACGCTCACTCACACTCCTAAAAACTACAAAACAAAGCAAAAAGAAAAATTATCTAAGGAATGTGGGTTGCCTCCTGCAAAGCGCTGGTTTATAAAGGTCTCTCACGACCATATTACCTGTCTAGTCAGATGAATCAAGTGGAGAGGGCCGAAGCGAATCTCCTCCACATAACCAACAAAGGCACCCTCAAGGTACAGATTCAGACGCTGTCCATTTGCCTTAAACTTTTCACCTTTTTGATTGACGACCTCGATGGCACCATGTGCCTTCATATCAGTCACCTCGAATGGTCCACACCATTGAGACTTAAGTTTTCTAGGGAACATCGTCAACCTGGAGTTGAACAATAAAACCTTGTCACCAACTTTAAACTCTCTCTTGCCAATCATCTTATCATGCAACTTCTTCATTTTTTCCTTGTAGAGCCCGTGGTTCTCATAAGCATCCAAGCGGAGCTCATCCAACTCATTGAGTTGAAGAAGTCGCGCTTCACCTGCAGCTGTCAAATCAAGGTTAATCTCTTTGATCGCCCACGCAGATAAATACTCCATTTCCACTGGCAAATGGCAAGTTTTGCCGTAAACCAGTCGATAAAGGGTGGTCCCCAATGGAGTCTTAAAAGTAGTGAGGAGCGCCTAAATAGTATCATCAAGTTTTAAGGACCAATCTTTCCTACCTTTTGTGACAACTTTCTCAAGAATCCTCTTTATTTGCCCATTCGACACTTGTACATGACCACTAGTCTGGGGATGGTAGGCTAGACCGACCTTGTGGGTGACTCCATGTTTCTTCAAAAGGGCCTTAAAGGTACTCTTATGGAAATGAGAACCTTTATCACTAATGACAACACGAGGGACACCAAAACGGGGAAAAATTATCTTTTTGAACATCTTCATCACAACCTTAGAATCATTGGTTGGTGATTCTATAGATTCTACCCATTTGGTCACATAGTCAACAGCCACTAGAATATACCTATTCCCACAAGAAATAGGAAAGAGTCCCATGAAATCAATCACCCACACATCAAAAGGTTCGACTTCTAGAATCCCACTCTGTGGCATCTCTTGCCTTTTAAAAATATTACCGTCCTCTGACAAGCATCATAAGAATAACCAAAAGGCACGAGCATCTTTGAAATTGAAGGCCAATAAAAACCACTATGTAAGACTCTAAAACCAATCGCTTGAGACCCCAGATGGCCACTAGAGGGCATACTATGATAGTGTAGCAAAATCCCTTCTATTTCCCTATCAAGAATACAGCGACTAAACATTCCGTCAGAGCATTTCTTATAGAGAAAGGGGTCCTCCCAAAAATACATCTTAGCATCATGATAAAACTTTTTCGTTGCTGATATGTAAGGTTGGGAGGATGAGAATCACTAACACAATAATTAGCAAAATCAGCATACCAAGGAGATTTAGAGGAAACAGAAAATAAGTGATCATCATGGAAAGAATCATCAATAGGAGAGTCGGAAGATGATTCAAACCTCAACCTGGAGAGGTGGTCTGCGACCACATTCTCCGCACCTTTCTTGTCTTTAATCTCCAAGTCGAACTCTTGCAGCAAAAGAATCCACCTGATCAATCTAGGCTTGGCCTACTTCTTGGCCATCAAGTACTTCAAAGCAGCATGATCAGTATGTACTATCACTTTCGAACCTATCAGATAAGTCCGAAACTTGTCCAATGCATAGACTATAGCCAACAATTCCTTCTCTGTCGTAGCATAATTAACCTGGTCTGGATCTAAGGTCTTGCTGGCATAGTGAATGACATGGAGCAACTTATCTTTCATTTGACCAAGTACTGTCCCTATAGCATAGTCACTAGCATCGCACATGATCTCAAAAGGGAGATTCCAATCAGGGTGCTATATAACAGGGGCAGTGATCAATGCTGTTTTAATCTTGTCAAAAGACTCCAAACAAGCATCAGTAAAATCAAACGTGGCACCCTCACTAGTGGAAAAAATAGCTATTGTTGCTCCCTTCTTGCTACGAGCTTGTAAGTAAGCCCACAGCTAGCTTACTTTTGCGGCGGGCGTATAAGGAAGCCTGCAGCTACAGATTGGTTGTTGTGGGTGCTTCGTGTAAGCCCGTAGCTACAACAGCCAAAAAAATAGAAATTTTTCATTTTAATTTCATTTTAGGTGTAACGCATTAAGGGCCGCGAAGGTTTGCCCTTTCTTTCCCTTTCTTTCCCTCTCCCCCTTTGAAGCTGAGTCATATGAAGTTCCAATCTCAGCTCCTCTCTGATCAACGATTTCCAATAGCGGTGGCTTTTGCGCTACCTTATTTCTCATCGCTTAATCTTAGTTTTTTAGGTAAGATTTCTGGTTTATCCATTTGGTTATCGATTTCTATTCAACAATCCAGCAAGCGATTAAAGGTTGTGATATAGGGTTTTGGTAGTTATTGATTCTGTTTTTTGAATTTTGATTTCTGTTTGATTTTTCATTATTGTTGCGATTCCATCAATTCAATTGTATAAGCATATATTCGAATTCTCTAAGGAAAAGTAAAAAATCGACACTTTTGAGAATTATTAATTTATTTGCAAGTTTTAGGTTTGGTTTGCTTTCCTCTCGTAATTCATTCAATCTCAGATTTCCCGTGTTTCCTTTCATCTTCCTTATCCAACTAGGGTTTCTCTACAATATTGTTTGATTTCGTATGGTTTCTCTACAATCTAGAGTTTTTGTTGCTGAAGTTGGAATTTTTTAAGCAAATCTGTGTGTGGATGATGCTTTACTATGTCACTATTTGTGCTATGGTACTAATTTTTCGGAGCTTTGAAATTGTTGCTAGCTCTAGGTAATGGAATATATTGGCTATAGCTGAAACAATAAGTGAGAAAACATGTTTGATTAGGAAATTATTATTTTATGCAGCACTTGTTCATCATTTCTTCCCATTTTTCTGGTTTCTTTTGTTGTTACCACGTCTTTTGGTTGTCTTTTTGATTCTGGAATAACTGAAGAAATATGAAAGTAGGATATGGGAGAAAAAGAGCGTTTTTGTTCGTCTGAAGTGCGTGGCCGTCGTCCTCTTTCCCATTGAAGCTGCTTTTGGTTTGGTTTGGATTGCTCGTTCAGGTTTGGTTTGCTTTCCTCTTTAATGATTGTTTTGGCATTAGTTTTCAGGGATTTAATTTAATAACGTTTTGTCAGTTAACCTCTAAATCTCTGCAATTGTTCAACTCATGTTTTTGGAGTAGATTAGCTTTCATCGTTTCTGAACTGGATTAAAATGCCCACTTAGATATGCTACTGATTTTTACACGGACGCTATGGGTGTATATTGTGTAGAGAAGAAGCAGGTATTAGTGCAAGTACAATTCAATTTTAGTGGAAAATGACTGTAGTTATCTACAAGCCTTTAATTATGTAAAGGGTGTTTGTGTTATGCCTTGCTGATCAATAATAAAACAAAGTAAAACATAATTATTCAGTAGCAAAGATATGTGCGACTACATATAGACAGTGCAAAGCGAGAAAAGATGTGTATGGCTGAATCTTAATTCGCATAGCAACGATAACTATATGCTTCTTTTTCTTAAGCATTAATTAAATCCAACCTTTTCCCTTGTAATCAGGGTTTTGCAATCGGTAACGGCCTCACTCATCCTAAACTTCAGGACAAAGCATACCCAGATTATGCTTTGGATCACGGGATCATCGAAAGGTTGGATCACAAGCACATCAGTAAGATAATTCCAGCTTGCGAACAGGCAATTAAACAGGGTGGTAACTAGCGTTGTCTCCTCCTAAATGTTATTTCTCTAACAGCTTGTTTGGTAAAAGAAATAAATAACGATAGTTCACTACCATTTTCTCCATTCATTACCACTTGTCATGGGCAAAAAGTTTTTTAAAATTCATTTTCTCATTTTTGGGGAAATTCAGGTACAGATGGTAAAGACGCTTGCTTAAGTGCATACATTGTTTGCACTGACATCTTTAACAAGATCATGGACCAAGCAGGAGAAACCAATGTCTCTTCCGTATGCAGTACTATGACATCAGGAAGAAGTGTGAGACCAACTTGTGTTATGACTTCTCGAACATGGAGAAGTTGTTGAATGAAAAATCAGTCAGAAAAGCGCTGGGTGTTGGGGACATTGACTTTGTATCTTGTAGCACAGAGGTATATGAAGCCATGCAAATTGACTAGATGAGAAATCTTGAAGTGGGTATCCCTGCACTTTTGGAGGATGGGGTTAAGTTGTTGGTTTATGCTGGGGAGTATGATCTGATATGCAACTGGCTTGGTAAGTCACTACTCATCTTCCTCTTTCTCCCTTTTTCTTTTTAAGCAATTTATGTCAAGGGCAATTTTTGTCTTCCTAAGCAATTGATTTCTAACCCTTTCATCTTCCTCCTCCTCCCTTTTTTTCTTAAGATTTCCTTTTCAGTTTATTACCAGATTACTGCTTTTCTTCCTATTTAGGTTCTTGACGAATTGGTGCAGCATTACCTCGCCAATAGCGGCTTTCAATGTCAAGATCTTCGATTGTAGGTACTTTCTTTGTTTCATTTTCTACTGATGGCTTAATTGAACAATTAGAATTGCTATTTCTTTGTTTTAGGCAGCAACTGTAGAAAAACTATAACTCTTTGGATCAATGCTTTTTGATTTCAGTAGTCTTCTTGTACATCTTAGAATTCAATGGTTTTAGTAGGCTTTCTTATCCGTAAATTATAGCAATTTTTTTCTAGGTTGGTATTTTTGTTATTGCTCTTTTAACTTTAAGTTCCGTTTTGAGCTCTTGAGTTTCAAAATAGTTGATTAAAGTGTGTAACATATATTCCTATGTTGTATATTATGCTTGTTTAGATTCTGATGAGGTAATAATTCTAAGTCAAAACCCTGATTAGAAGGGACTGGGTTGGTTTTCTTGTTTCAGGTGTTTAAATAATGATGCTTGTTTATAGTGAGATGGTTAGCTTCAATTCCATTCAAAGGACAGGTAACGATGCTCGTTTCAAGTTGGTCTCCAATCTTGACTAATGATGCTTGCTTATAGTGAGATGGTTAGTGGTTAGCGACCAACCCACTTAAATACTAACAAGTTAAGTTTAATTTTCTCTAAATACTTATGCTGATTTGTGATAGGCTTGTGAAAAGTCAGAGGCTAGAGAGAAACATACTTACAAAAATAACTAAAGCGGCAGATCATGATGTACCTGTTACTCTACATGAGGTAATACCTCAATTTTCTGGATTTTATTCTATTCTTTACATAATTCCTCTTTCCTTTCTCATTACCTGTTTGTCGATATCCAAATTGTCTTGATCTGTAAGGGTAATGCTAGGATTTTTAATACGAAAGCCTTTCATCTATACTCTATGATTGTTTATTTTGTATGTGACCGTTATTTTATCACCTTGTTTGTCTTAATTTTTTTTATTTAGTGAGACTTGAATCAATTGAAATGGTATATATGATAAATCCTACCCATCGTATGCTGATCATCAGGATATGTGTTTGCTGTCTAATGCTTGGTTTGATGCGTGAAGAGTAACATGGTGGGAGAACATGTATGCTTTGTTTTGATCTCCTGTAATACACTCTCATTGGAGCTACCTGTTTTTTAGTGGTTTTGTGGAATACATTCTTCTATAGTTCTTTTATGCATTATTCCAGATTTTTGATATGTACTGTAGTTCAGTTGCAAACTTATTGATTTGCAGATTATAGAGCATGGGCTAATGACAAAGCTGACCCACTTGAAAATTATATTTTTTTAATTTTTGCTCTCATTCATGTGATGTTCGGGGAAGAAAGGAAGCAGAGATGCAGTTTGAGCATGTAACCTGTAGAGTTGTTAGCTTAAGTAATTCTTAGTGTTGTAAGTTTCTAGTTTAGTTCCACTCTTTTTTTAGTGGAGTCCCAAACAAGAATGTATTGATCAGTTCTTTGAATTGAAACTAGTCCCATGTAGGGAAATTGAAGCACAGATGCAGCATGAAATATGAGTTAAAGTTCATTTGTATGGGTTCATTTCAGCAGCTAAAGTGATAAAGTGAAATTATGGCCAATTGTACCTTGTCTGTTAACAATTCAATAAATAACCTTTTTTTTAATTGTTAAAAGGAACTTTGTTGCGGGCCTTAGGCTTAGGCACGCAGCAAAGGGGTGATGAAGTGTATATTTTTTTATTGCAAAAAATTAGATTTGCTGCGGGCCTTAAGTTTAGGCCCGCAGCTATAAGCACCTGTTCTGCGTTTTTTAAATAAGCTAGTTGCACTTGTAGCTGCATTTTTTAAATATAGCCCGCAGCTACTAGCTTATTATTAGATACGAACATGTACGCATCAAATGAATATTTTTATTTGCTACGCCTCCAATAGCTACGTCTTGGAATACGCAACTAAAGGCTATTTTAGGCCCGCAGCAACAAGTGTTTTTTCCACTAGTGCCTTAAGCAACACTTGAGTGACGGGTTTTGCAATTTTCGAAAAATCTTTTATAAACCTATGATAAAACCCCGCATGACCAAGAAAGCTTCTCATTCCTTAGACATTCATTGGAGGGGGAAGTTTCTCAATTACCTCCATTTTTGCTCTATCCACTTCGATGCCACGCTCAGATTTCAAGTGGCCTAATATAACACCTTCATTCACCATGAAGTGACATTTATCCCAATTGAGCACAATATTAGCCTCTACACATCTCTTAAGAACTCTAGACAGATTGTGCAGGCAAACATCAAAATCAGACCCATAAACACTGAAATCATCCATAAAAACTTCCATGATATTTTCGATGAAATTAGAGAACATGGCCATCATACAGCGCTGGAAAGTAGCATGAGCGTTACACAATCCAAATGTCATCCTACGATATGCGAAGGTGCCATAATGACATGTGAACGTAGTCTTTTCCTGATTGTCTAGATGGATGGGAATTTGGAAAAAACCAGAATATCCATCCAGATAACAGTTTAAGCTAATGTTTGGCTAGCCTTTCCAACATCTGATCAATAAAGGGAATGGGGAAGTGGTCCTTCAAAGTGGCATTGCTAAGTCTACGATAGTCAATGCATATACACCACCCTGTGACAGTCCTGATAGAGATTATATCACCCTTTTCATTTTTCAGGATAGTGGTTCCCCCCTTCTTAGGAACAACTTGCATAGGACTGACCCACTTAGAATGAGCAATGGGATAAATGATCCCCGCATCTTACAACTTTATTATTTCCTTTTTCACTACCTCTTGCATATTAGAATTTAAAAGTCTTTGGGGTTAAAAGCAAAGGCGGTGATTCGCTTCCAGATTAATACGATGCATATAAAAATCAGGACTAATTCCCTTTAGATCATCAATACTATACCCTATAGCCTTCTTGTGCATACGAAGCACTGTAAGCAAATTTTCCAATTGGCTATCTGTGACTTTAGTACTGACAATCACATGACATTCTTCTTGTCATCAAGAAATGCAACTTCAAATGAGAGGGGAGTGGTTTAAGTTCTACCTTTGTTACCTGAGGTGTAGAGGTAGAGCATACACTTTCTATAACCACATCTTGTCCCTTTTCAACATTAGGGCCCTCTAAATCAGCAAGGCAGGCATCGACTTCAGTATCGACGCCTGATGAATCTTCCTTATTCAATGCTACCTCCAATGGGTCATCATCACGTATCCGCTGAAATACAGACAACACAACTTTGTCTACAACATCAATCTTGCAATAAGATTCTTTAAACATAGGAGACTTTATAGCATTGGTTAGTTTAAATGTAACAGTATCATCACCAATACTCAAAGTCAAAGACCCAGACTTGACATCTATAAAGCACCAGCAGTGCACAAAAATGGTCTACCCAATATAATAGGAATTTGGGCATCCTTCTCCATATCCAACACAGCAAAATCCACAGGAATGTAGAACTTTTCCACCCTAACAGGGACGTCTTCTAAAACACCTAGAGGGTATTTTATAGAACTGTTAGCCATCTGCAAGGTAATTTGAGTGCACTTAAGTGCCCTCATGTTCAGTTTCTTACAGACAGACAATGGCATACCAGACACAGACGCACCTAAATCACATAAAGCTTTATCAATGAATAATGCACCTACATGACATGGGATGGAAAAGCTTCTAGGGTTGTCTTCACATTTGTAGGAATTTCTTTGATGGTTCATGTAGGCTGGGGTCTTTCATTCGGCCCCTATTAGGGAACTTTCAATTTAGGTGGAGATTTATTTTGCAAAACAGCACTACACTCTTTAGTTAGAGCGACTCTATCTACCCCACCAAAATCTTTCTTCTTAGTAATCATTTCCTTCAAAAACTTGGCATAAACAGGCACTTGTGAAATTAGTTTAGTGAAAGGGATTGTTACCTCAAGGTTCTTGACCATAGCCAAGAACTTACCAAGTTGTTGATCTACATCCTATGAGGAAAAGGCAGCCTTGGTGTAAAAGGCGTTTCAGAAACCTTTTCTTTCTTCTTCCCTGTCTGTTCAGCTTCCTCAGATAGTTAGACCTCAAACATCGAACTCTTCTCTAAATCCTTCTCTACTACCTCCTTCTCCTTGCTAGGAGCAGCATCATCATCAAAGAGCATAGGGGGGCGGCATAAGCAGTGCCATAACAGAGAGTAACGACATTTGCTTGCTCTTTCTGCATAGGATGCCCAGGCAATTGTACCTGTTGCCTCTGAGCATCGTTTCCTACCAATTGGGCAATATGAGTCTCGATAAGTTTGATGTGCTTCTCTTGGGATCTTTGTGCCTCCTCATTAGCTTTCTGGATAGCCATTAAATGCTTCTCTTGAGCTCTTTGCGCCTCCTCATTAGTCTTTTGCATGGCCAACATTAGCTTCATAAATTCAGATGTGCTAGGCTCTTGTAGGGATACATTTTATGGTGCTGGCTGATATGAATTCTGTTGGACAGGTCTTTGAAAACCAGAGGGATTTTGAGAAGTCCCTTGGTTTTGGTAGTATTTGGGTTTTGGGTGATTTTGTGGAGGCTGATAGGAATTTTGTGGTTGTTGATACTTGTTTCGTGGAGGGTGAGGGTTTTGCACATTGTTGTTTCTATATGAGAGAAGTGGGTTGTCTTTCCAACCAGGGTTGTATGTGTTGGAGTAGGGGTTATTTGGTTGTCTTTGCTGAAAGGCATTCGCTTGTTCCATCTGATTCTAACTAAACTGACAGTCGTGGCCAAAGTGACCCTGAATACCACACACCTCGCAGTAAGATAGGTGATGGGTGCTACTGCTGACATGGCATTTATACTCATAGGCGGAAGTGTCGAACTAGGAGGCTTTAATATGTCGAACTTCTAATTCAGTTGCACCATCTGAGAAGCAAGTAATGAAATATCATCAACATCAAGTACCTTCTTTGTCTAACTCCTAGATGAGGAATGATCATTTACTGCGAGATTGGCTAGGAAGTCACAGCTTTCATCAACTGCCTTGTCTAAAAAGACTCACCATGTAGACGAATCAACAGTACTCTTCGTCTGGGGCTGTAGACCATTGTAGAAAGTTTGCGTTAGAAACCACGTTTCCATATTATGACGTGGATACTCCCTCTGTAGGTCTCTGAATCTAGTCCACGCTTCCCTCAATGTCTCATCTGGCTCTTGGGAAAATGTGGCCAACTTAATCCTGATGTCTACTGTTTTTGTGGGAGGGTAATACTCTTGGAGGAATGCAGCAAAAATCCTGACCATTATGTCTCAGCGATGTCACTGAACCACCTCTGAGCTTTGTCTCTGAGTGAAAACTCGAACAACATGACTTTCAGCTGCTCAGATGTGACTCCTTGATGTTTAACAATTCTGAAGAGTTGTTGGAATCTCTGCAGATGATTGGCCGGATCTTCAGTAGGATGCCACCAAACTGATTTTGCTGCACCATGTTGATGACTGCAGGCTTGATCTCGAAATTATTTGCAGCTATGGTGGGCATTTGTGGACCAGTGGATATGCCTTCAGGATTAGGCACCCCATAAGACTTCAGTGACTTCGCCATTGGTGGTGAAGAAGTCTTTGAATCAGGTTTCTCTTGTTTGAACTTTGTTCTAAGGTCCCGAAGTATTGCTTCTGTATCGAGATCTCCAGGGAATATATGAGTTTTCTTTTTGTACCTGGACATAAAACAGAAACAACAAGATAACCGTGAGAACGGCCTCAATTAGAACTAGAGGTTCCAATGAGGCAAAAAGAAGTACGCTAATTAATCGAATAAAAACTAGAAAACTAGTCGTCTTCCCGGCAAACGGCGCCAAAATTTGATAGGCTAAAGTCGTATCGCCTATTCAAAGATAAATCTTAGAGTCCTCTAACAATAGTAGTCAAGGGAAACAGGGTCGAACCCATAGGGAGACAGAGTTTCTATGTTAATATTCAACCAAATAACTACTTCAAATGAGATCAGATATGAGAAACTGAACTAATAATTAAACTAGAGAAAGATGGGAATTAAACTGAGATTTAACTATGGAATAAAGGCCTAGAGTATTAGTTCGGTCCACAATGCTTATACCAATCAAAGGGGTTCAACTACTACCAAAACCTAGGTCAAGAGTCGAGGGATTAGAGCATGTGCTGAGCTATGGTTAAGTCTCAACGCTCATAGTTCAACATGCGCCGCTTGTTCACTAAAGTGATTAGAACTACTAGTGTGTCCTAGGCCTCTAATCGTAAGACAAGTCTGTACGAACAATTATTAACCACCAGCAACCACTGAAATTGGCCACTAACATTAAATACTAATCAAGAACAAACCATACCACAATTGCTCTAATTAAGCCTTAGAAATCAATAACAGTCTAATCAACAATCATGGTATAAACATGGCTTCCTCTCTAATACCCTAGAAAGGGATCTACTCAGACATGATTAAACTAACAATAACAATTTGAATAAGAAACCCTAACAATTCCATCATGAAATAATCAATAACTAAACTAAAACAATTCAGAAATAATAACAAAGCAATAAGAGAGAAGATTACCAATTGACTGAAAACAATAACTTTAATTGAAACGAACCATGGTTTGATCTCCTCTGCAATGATAAACTCAGTAAAACGCTCTAAAAACTCTCTAAAAGTATTTAAGATAATGAAAGATGAATGTAAAAATAAACTACGGAGTATTTATATTAAGCTAAGAAAGCAAGTAAAATAAGACGGAAAAATGAAAATCGCCCCTCCATCTGCCCGATCGGGCAAAGGGCCGCCCGATTGAGTCTGGGGAAACTCAACTTCAGCAGCAAAATCATTTGTCCACCCGATGGGATCTGGTAAAGCTATCCGGGGCCGAAACCCTGACACCCGATCGGGGGAGGCTGCCCGATGCCATCGGGTCAATGTTCCTCTTGGGGTGCCTTCGAAACCACGAAAATGGCTAAGTATGTGTCCACCCGATGGTATCGAGCATGGGTGCCCGATCGGGTGAAAAATCAAAGGAAATGAGCCTCAAAAGTCGACGCCTGAGCGGGCGAGCTTTGCCCGAAGCCGTCGGGTCAAGCCATTCTTGGCTTCTTCTCTACTTGGCTTCAGACGCTAAGTTCTTCAACGAAAATCTCTTCCAGAGTACTCAAGCATGCTCATAACTTCTCCGTTATAGTGTGGTGGTTAATATGACATAAAATAGGGAGTGTTTCCCTAAAACCTGCAAAACATTATGAAACAAACAAACCAAAACTATATCGAAATAGTTAGCATAAATAGCTCCTAAGAGCGTCAATAACGCACATTTTTGCTTGTAAATAAAGGGAAAAACTCTATATGAAATCATTATGTCAAATTCGTATGCTATATTTCATTATCCGGAAATTCAAATATCCGGATATTCGGATTGGATTGGATCCGATATCCGAATTTGCACACCCTAACAGAGTCCTCGTAGTTCTTCTCCCATGTTAAAAAAAAGTACTTAGTTATCGATTAGTATCAATATGGCAATGGATTGTTACACAGTAGATATTTTTAGAACCTTCCACGAATAGAAACCAACACTTAATTGCAAGGGGATAATTAATAAGATAAGGAAGAGCCATGCCTCATCCGAATATCCTAATTTATAGCGGTGATAGGTAAATAATAGCATTTTAGACGAGCATTTCATGTGTTTAGCGGTATTTTAATTTGGAAAGTTTTTTACTCTTTCTTAAAAATCAGAAATTTGACACTAGGATGTGAACTATCTACTACAACTTTTATTATACATCGGGGTGTACCATACCATTAACACTCAAGTCCATTTTTTTGCTCATTGCTTATTTGGAGACCTAATTTTGCGGTTTTTTAGGGGAAGGGGGGGAGAGTCACGACACTTGATGGTGGGAGAGAGTGAGTGCAAGAGGAAAGATGTTGGCTTAAAGTTGTTACACCTAAAAGTACGCCCAAGATTGTAAAGAATGTCGTGCAGGATTTTCCAAGAGGAGTGACATTCACTTGCACACCCTTTCGATGTTCTTCAGCATAGACGATCATGGTCTGACGATCAATTGCATCAGGATTCATGTTTCTCATTGCTTATGTAATTGTAAGATAAACTCACACATCATTTTCATCGGCAAGTTCAACTTTAACTTGATGCAAATGATGGCACTGAAACAATGTCTTTTAACGCTTTTACGAGAAGTTACCGAAAAACTTTTCAAGATTGGGGCTGACGAGTAGTGTGAGATGAAACGTGATATACGGATTTATTACCTTTACTCTCATGTTCAATTTTCCCAATCTTACACTCATGAATCTTATACTTAAAAACAAATGTTATATCTAAGTTGTTCATATATAAGAATTCGGGTAGAATACAAGCAAGAACAAAACTTTCAAAAATCAACAAATAATGGAAATCAAATAGCGCTTCAAGCAAATTAGAAATTGAGAATCCATAATTTGGAATTACATGAAATGCAAACATACATCAAAGATAATAAGTAAAACAAGTAAGTATCTTACTTTGTCTATCATGTGCATCCTGTACCTATAAATTTATCTTTTACATATTTTTATTATCTAACATAAATACATACTTTCAGGATTAACATGGAATATTACACAAGATCGCAAAAAATTGCGAACCAATCACATTTTTCTGTAAGTTGCCTTGTCAATTGCGTTATCAAACGATAGGGTTCTCAAATGGGTGTTGAAGACCGTTAGCCTTGAATGAAACTTAGTTGAACCAATTCTCTAGATGTTTTTTTCAATACTTGAACAAATTGTTATGTTTGGTTAAAGTTGAGCATGATAAAGCAGTTGGCTTCTTGTACGAGCTTTTGTAAGCTATGAGCCTTTTGTAACCTGTGTAACTATACACAGACATGTGTTTCTATCCGATGCCATGTAATATTTTGCAAACATATCATTATTTATTTGATGTAAGGAAACATTGTAGCTTATAGTTTGAACATGCAAATGGTAATTACTTTGTCTGTACTAATATGATCACATGTGGTACTATGAAATGTTAAGAATTTTTTATTATACTAATTCAAGTTAGTCGACAATCGATATTGCATTTCTAGCCATTATACTCTAGTTATCCAATCTTTATTTACAATATTTACGTTTAATTTGAAATGTTTGCTCTAACAAATACGATTTAATATTACATTAGCTATAAATTTAGCAAATGATTAGTAGGAATTTCTACATATATTTTTCAACCTTGGGATTCGGACGAAGTAATAGAAAAAATGTTTAATTAGAATTCATGTTCAAGTAATTGATTCGAGTTAAAAGGTTGTAACTATCTCTAATTTTTTTAATATACTAGTATCGAGGGCCCGACGTTGCTCGGGCTCCTCTTACTATGTTGATTGCATTAATGTATTACGATATGTTATATTCAACTTATAACCTTAGTTAGTTAAAAACTGGAAGGGAATAAAGCGAAGTTAATACGAAAAGTTTTTAAACGGCAAAAATTTGAAAAATACGGTCAAATATTCGACGAAAAAACGTTGTATTTTATAATGTGGATACGTGCACGTAGACGTTTAAAACGACTTTAATTTCAAAAATTTCGCCACTTATTTAGTTAATTAAAAATCACAATTTGAATATTCTTAAACTTTTTTATAATTTTAAAGTTTCAAAAACATCAATTAACTTCATCCCATTAAAATAAAGTATGAAATTGTGAAAAGTATTAACCATTTTTCACGTGAAAGATTATTAAGATAAGTTCATATAAGTTTAGATAAGATTTAATATTATTTGACCTTCTCACAAAATAAATTCCAATAAGTTCAAAAAGCAAAAGTAGGTTGAATAAGAACCCATAATTTTAAAAAATTAACAAGACATAACTATGAAAAAGTTTGATAAGGGCTTGGTTTTCTAATGTGATAGAACCAGGTTGTGTACTACAATGATGTGGAACATAGATGAATCATAATTCAATTTTGTCCAATGGAGATTAGATTTGTAAGTGGTGGCTGTTGGCCTGGGGAGTGAACTAGGTGACATTGTTGTGAACTCGATGAAAGAGAAAATTAAATTGAGCCAAGTAACACCTACGTGGCCTTTAAACTAAAATCAAAGAGAGTTAGGTAACATCTATGTGGCCTTTAGCCTTTAGGCTACATTAATAGTTTTAGAAGTTATATTTAATGGACAAGGTGAATCTAAAAACATTAAGGGATGAGATTTAGATAGTTACAATGGCTACCATTTTAATATAGCCACTGAATAACGTTTAGTAATTATATGAATTGAGGAAGTTGATTGAGTGGAGATTACTAAGAGACATGGTTCCTTTTCGTCTGAATTTTTTTTCATATGCTCCCTCTATTTTTATTGAATAAAGACATTTGTAAGTAAATTATAAAAAGTTGATATTAAAAATATATATATTACAATGAATTAAACAATATCCTACATGACTATGTTTCGCGCCTTGTAGAAACAATATAGGATGGTCAAAAAGTAGAATATGGATAATAATAAAAGTCAAAACGTACCTATTAAATAAAAACGGAGGAAGTACAATATAAAAAAGACTTTTTTGTCAGAAACAACCTTTTATAATCACTTTTTTTTGCGAAAAACAACCTTTTAATTTTTTTTTTTGCAACTTACAACCTAAAACCTAATTTTTTTTGCGAAATGAAACCTTTTTCTAATTTCCGTTAGTTGACCGTTAGTTTCCACCCTAAACCACCCCAACACCACCCGAAAACACGCCAAAAACACCCCTAAACCACCACCCACCCTAACCCGAATGGCTGTGACTGTTGGGGCTGGTTCTGGGGTGGTTTTGGGGTGGTTTCGGGTTTTAGGGGTGGTTTCGGGTTCTGGGGCGGTTTTGGGGGTGATTTTGGGGTGGTTTTGGGTGGGCTGGGTTGGTTTTGAGGGTGGTTTCGGGTGGGATGGGATTTTTTTGGGGTGGTTTAGGGTGGTCTCGGGTGGGGTAGTGGTGGTGTCGGGGTGCTTTGGGTGGAAACTAACGGTCAACGGTCTAGAACTAACGGTCAATGACGGAAATTAGAAAAATGTTTCATTTCGCAAAAAAAATTAGGTTTTAGGTTGTAAGTTGCAAAAAAAATTGTTTCTGACAAAAAACTCTATAAAAAATCATTATCTAATACAACAAAGATAATTATCCCAACATTAGCATTTAGAAAATTAGGATCATTTTGCCAAACGAAGTTTTACTACCTTGGGGGACCGTGCGCAACGCGAACGGGCCAACAACTAGTAATTAAAAAAGCCTTATAAGGGTTAACTTTGCGGTCGATTGATAGAGAGGGTTACAGAGCAGGTAATAAAGGCGATCATCAAATCATTGTTAAATGGCGCAATTATCAAACGTGCTATACAAAATGGCGGCAAGATCGGAATTTGGTAATTCTCGTTTGTACTGATTTGATATTTATTCTATGCGGATTAAAATTATGATTTACTAAAGTCAATCAAATCATGTTAGGAAATTTGGAACTGGACCAGAAACAGATTCATTTCACTTGCCCCTGACATATGTCCAATGATACAAAGCGCTCAAACAAATGTCGTTCGATCCTAACTGCGACCCACTGTTTACAATCCATAATTTGATAGGAAAACCAAAGGAGGTGCGACGCAAACATCGATTAGTGTTTTAGGTAATTTTTTTGCTTTTTTTTACAGTAATTATCTTCATTGCTGTTTACTGTTACAATGAGAGTAATTTTGATCGGATTTGATATTTTCTACATGCTTGTTAATTTTTTAAAAACTTTTTCATATTTTTTTTACTATTAAAATAAAAATCAAACATTTCGTGATAGCCGGAAATTTTTTAAAAAATCTAATCCGAATCCGATCCAAAAATTTTCGGATATCCTATTTTTCGGATCAGCCGGTTCACGGATCGAACTAGGTGACTTTTTTATAACCCATGATTATATTAATGATTAATACAAGACATAACTATGTAATTGTAAAAATAATGAGAAAGAGCAGTGTAGAAAGGGAAAGAAAAATTACTACAAATTAAAACTTTGACTAATATTGACTCATTCTCCTTTTTTAATATAGGTAGGAGATGTACATCTTTAACATGCTATATTTTATAGTTAATCGACAATATTTTCAATTATAATTTTCAGATTTTGACCAATCATTTTATAGTTACTTTTTTATATAACTCCATAGCATATTGGTCATTTAGTTTTTGTTCAAGTCAGATCATTTTAGATTAAAACATTTAACCGTTCAAATATTTTGGATCTTCATTTTTATATTACACTGGGTAATTTTAATTTGTAATGTATCAATTTCGAGTTTCCATTATGTCATATCGACTTTGCTGATGCCATTTTATATCGGAGTATATGCTGATCAAATCTATGTTGATTATTGAATTTGGTTCGGGTAAATTTGGATTTTGGATAAAAATCGGATTGTGTTAATGACTTCTGGGTAATTTTGGGTATCGATTGAGTTAGTTTGGTTGACTCAATTAATTCAGATTTTGAGTTTAAATTGGGACATCGACGTCGAACCTTAGTTTTGGTTTTTTCATCAGGTCATTCGATTCGACTTAATAGTCAATACGTGTTTGAAATATGTTTTGCTCATCCATACTTAAATCTTTTAGCAAATTTAACTTTTTTTTACCGTAGAGAAAATTTGATCTCCGGTCATTTTTTCCGAAAATTTACTAACAGTTTCTAACGCCGGATTGTTTAAGAGCGGAGGGTGAGTTACACTTAATGGTGAGGGAGAGTTAGTAATTATTATTAAGTTAATTCATTAGGATTAATTATGTCAACATTAGGGTGTCGCGTGGTTTTATTAGGGTGGTGAAAAAAATCCTTTTTTTTGTGAGTGTGAAACTATCTGAAAAAGGGAACTATTATCAAGAAATATTGTAAAAGAGAAACATTTCAATTATCTAATATTATTTAATTGTGGTAATTTAGGTCTATGGAATGAAAGATTTTTACTCCATGGTTAATAGAGATAGTTGGGTTTGAGTAGTCACTTAATATAGTTTCGTATATAAACCATTTCCTTATACTTGATAATTTAAATTAAAATGTGTAAATTCTGGGTATGGAAGATTGTTAAATTTTATTCATATATCTCATTTGACTTATTTGGTGAAAATTGATATTTGGTAAATCATGTGTGGTGACCGCTTATGGTTCGTCAAAAGTATTTCAGTATCTAATATTTATTTTTATGTAGGGAAGTTAGAATTACTCCATTTTTCATTTTATTTTTCCTCATTACATTCCACCAAAATTACTTTTTCCAAATTTAAAAACTCATTCACACTATCACACAAATATTTCAATAACTGTTAATACTGCCCCGTCATTAATTTCCATTTCTTTTATTTCATTTGTCTATTATCCCATTTCTTAAATTTGATAATAGAATCCCCCATTAATTGGTATTAATTTTTAGATTTGGCTTTAATTGAAATTAGCATTTACATATTCACAAAATTAGAACCAAGATTCACTAGAAGCTCATCGCAACAATATCATGATATCATTTTGGAATTCATGGCTCTTAAAATTATTGCTTCCAATTCCTTTTCGTTTGACGACTTGATTCCAATTATTCAACCAAGAAGAGAATTGTGTTTAGGAATTCCTATCGATTATGTTCGCAGAAAAACTTTTATCAAATTTGAAAACTCATTTACCCTATCTCATCGAGATTGCAATAACCGTCACAATATAACTGCAAAGATTGTCGCCACTCCATATTTTGTCAATCGCTTCCCATTATTCAATAGTAGGAGATATCGATAGTGTGTGCAAGAAAACAACGGAGAGATGAGAAGGAAGACGAACATCTTTTGTTCATTATGTATTTTGGCTTTGATTGTTTTAAATGCTCTCAAGAACAAAAAGGAAAGAAGAAGAGGAAGGCATTGGCTCCGACTCTCAAATATAAGAACATCTTTTTACTAACAAATCATGGTCAAAGTAAGACATATAAAATTGTGAATAGTGTAAAAGTTAAATTGTTGCAACTAATATGAGATAGAGGGAGTAATTTTTTTAAATCAGGCTTTATTGTTCAATCTCTTGAACAAATTTTTTTCCAAATTCAACATTTTGCTTATAAATATATTTGGTATTAATTAACTATAACTTTCTTCTAAAGTTTTATAATATTACGCGTGCATTAGCACGAGCATGGACTAGTTTTGTTTAAAACAAACACAAAATGAACATTGTCATTCCTGTGAACAAAATTATACATTAGACAATAAAACCATGTTTGGATTGAGTCATTGAACCATCCAATTTTGGAGCCAAATTTTGTATTGTTGTTTTATGAAAGAGTGAAGATGTTGTATAAGCTTTGCCCATTAGGTGTTGGAGACGAGTGTGTTTGTTTTGTTAGTGGTTTTTGTAGATTCCAATTTCGACATTATTCGAGTTACTTAATATGGGTTAGCTGGTGAATGGAAAAAAAAAACTTTGTGAAACTTATGGAAGTTTGCCAACTTATTATACTAAGGTTTTCTTCTCAAATCATTGCCACTCCATTGTTAATAAGCTAATATCATGGTGAGACCAGAGCAACTTTGACAAATCTAATAGTAGTAATGCACGCGTTTATTTCAGACATAATTTCTGATTATCCTAAGTCAAATTTGATATATAATCATATTCCATATATTGTTCCACTTATTATTGGTTATTTTTAATCATGTATTGCAGATTAACGACAAAGGTAGCAGAGATGGAAATGAGGCATAAACAAGAATTTTTAGTTTGTTAATATTGAATCTTGAGTTTGTATTATCTCGTATTATGTTTAGCTTTAATTCCTTAACATAAAGGAAGTATAGTACGTAGTCGATTATGATGATTCACTATGTTTCCAAAAACGGATAAATTGTGAATAACCACCTGTACTATACACCTATTTCAAAATAACCACTCCATTTTTATTTGTGTTTAAATAACCACCTCTCATTTCCTTAACTTTTTCAAATACCTATCTGTTAACGGAATTTTCTAACGCCGTTAAGTGTGAGGCCCAAGTTCTTACTAAATTACCCTAACTCCCTCCAAATTATCGCTAATTACCTTACTAATTTATAGTTTGACCGGTCAAATCATGATTAACATTTTTAAATACTTTTTTAAATTTTACAATTTTTTAAAACTATATATTTTTCTATATATGACATGGTCACGGACACAAATTTTGAGACAACATTTAATCACGTTTTCAATACTAAAGACGACGTTATTTCAAAACACGGACATTGTCGTATGCCCTTGATGGGCACGAATTTCAAGAATTCCTACGAAATGAGAACTTACAAGTTGGGTTTTTCGAAATTCGTGCCCATAAAGGGCGTACGACGGTGTCCGTTTTTGAAAATGACGTCGTTTTAGTATTAAAAACGCGATTAAATGTTGTTTCGAAATTCGTGTCCATTACAATGTCAAATATTAAAAATGTATAGTTCTAAAATAATTATAAAATTGAAAAAAAAAAAATTAAAATGTTAGTCATGATTTGACCAGTCAAACTATAGATTAGTAAGGTAATTAGTGATAATTTGGAGAAAGTTAGGGTAATTTAGTAAGAATTTGAGCCTCATACTTAACGGCGTTAGAAAACTCCTTTAACAGGTGGGTATTTTACAAAGTTAAGGAAATGAGAGGTAGTTATTGAAACACAAATGAAAATTGGGTGATTATTTTGAAATAGGTGTATCGTGCAGGTGGTTATTCACAATTTATCCTTTTTTTATTCATTATTTTTAGTATTAGCTTGCATTTCTCTATTTTTAGAAGTTTTATTAACAGTTATGTTATGCATACTGATATATATATTGATCACACGATTCACTTTTTAATTACAACCATTTTAATGACCGTCTTTTAACAGTTTTTCTTCATAGTAGTTTTGCTAGATGATAACTAATAATGTTGTTGCCTTTGAGGCACTGGGGTAATGTTGTTGTTGTTGTTGTTGTTGTTGTTGTTGTTGTTGTTGTTGTTGCTGCTGCTTCCCTTTTATAACCATGGAGGTGATTTGTTTTTATTGATAAACAAGGAAAAAATATCAGGAATAAGCCAACCTTCGGGTTGACCGCTTCTAACAAGTCAACATTAATTTATTTTATTAACAAGTCGACCTTATAACCACTTTTGCTTTTAATAAGTTTTATTTACTGGTAACCTAGTACTAACTTGTTAGTTTAGGTGACTTGTCCACATGTCTCGTTCCAATCAGTTTCAATTAAATAATAATTTATAATTTTTTCTTACTCCCTTATTTTCCTTTTCTCTCTCCTCCTCCTTCCCTGACCACCACATGCAACAACACCTACTCCTTTTCTCTCTCCTCTTTTCTTGCCACAACCACCACAACATCAACTCCTTGCTTTCTCCATCCCCAAAAACCACCACCTCCCTGTTGTCCAAACCCATCCTCAACCACCACAATATCACTGAAGACCACCACGCTGCGTCGCTTGAAAGACCACCGAAGGTCAACAATTGCAACCCCCTTCCACCAATATCAGCCGACGACCGCCCCAACACCACTCCGCCTGCTCAGTCCCCTATTTTTTTGTTCATTCCCATGTTTATCAAATCTGAAAGTAAAGAAAGCATAAGCATCATCGATTTTGGCAAACAAATCATCCATAAGAACACAAATTTCGCAACAATTTACTAGTTTAGATTAAAAAAGCAATAATTTATCCTCCAACAATCATAAAGGATGAACTAATTTCAATTCATATAAATAAACACAATTATAAAAAAAGTCATGAATATGAGTTTAAAGTAAAGAGAAGCAGAAAAGTAACCTTAAACATATAGTGGCAGAGAGGTAGATGGTACAGCGGTGGCTACATGCTGCCTGGTTAGGGATGGCCATTCAACCCGGATCCGATTCGAATCCGAAGGAAAAAGTTCGATTCGAGTCCGCTAGGAAAAAATCCGAATCCGAATCCGAGAAAAAATGTTCGAATTCGAATAGGAGTTGGACCGGACTTGGACCTTGTGATTACTCCGACCGAGTCCGATCCGAGTCCGATCCGAAAAAGTCCGAGCCCAACTCCGGCCCTTTCATTAAGTGTTACTTTTACCATTGAATTTTAAAAACCTTTTTTTTAAAAAAAAATGGACTATTGTATTGGGCTGAAATGAAAACCCTAGCCTAGGTCCCTAAACATTTCACTCTCATTTCCCACTTCCTAGTTCCCAGCCACCTTACTGCCTCTCTGGTTCTCTTGCAAGCTCAACCTTCACTGTCATCTCCCACAAAGAAACCGAATCTTCGGTCTGCCGCCGTCCCTTGTTCGTCGGTTTCAGTTGCCGTCGCTCGCTGGTGTTCGTCGGTTCAGTCGTTCACTGCCGGTCGCTCGCTGCTGCCGGTCGCTCGCTGCTGCCAGTTGTTCACTGCCGGTTTCAGTCGCTCGCTGCTGCCAGTTCTTCACTGCCGGTTTCAGTCGCTCACTGCCGGTTTCCGGTCCCTTGTTCGCTGGTCAGTCTTCACTTCCCACCTTCTCTTATCTCTAAAGGTTTACAATTCTGTTTTGCTGGTATATTTGTTTGCTTGCAATGGAATTATACATAAGTTTCAGCTACAATTCTATAAATAAATTAGGTGTTTGACAATATTACAAAATCACAATTATGGCTAGAAAAAGCTCATCAATTTGATTATATCTAGAACTGGATGTTATTCAATTTTAAATGACAAACCCCCATTAATAGATCCAAGGAAAGTGGTGCTAATTTAGAAGAGGGGGGAGGATGCAGGGTGCTGATTTTGAGAAGGGAGAAGGAGATTGGAGGGGGATAGTGCGGTTTCTCAGAGGAGAATTGACGGTGGATGGTGGTGGTGCGATTTCGAGGAGGGGGGATGACGGTGGAGGGTGGTGGTACTGCTGGTTCCGAAAAAGGGGAGGGGGAGATTTCAAGGTGGGCAAGTGGGTTGAGGAGGGGGAGTGATTAACGGTGGTGGGTGGTGATGCTGGTTAGGATGAGGGAAAGGGAGAGTGTGGGTAGTGGTTTAACGAAGAAAGGAAGGGTTTGAGAGAGAGATTGAAGGGTAGCTGGTGGGTGAATGGGTTTCTAATTATTAATTAGTGAGATAAGAGATTAAGAGGAGAGGTAATTGTAGATTTTATTTTGTTAATGGGGTGGAATAGGCAAGTAAGGATACGGGAGAGTCATGTGATATGACTTCATGAGATGAGAGAGAAATTAGAGAATGGTAAGGGTAACTGATAAATCCTCTTCATAAGAGAATGTGGGAATTGCATTTTGTTTATCTTGATCTGGGTGCTATTCTTATATATTACCACCATTTTTAATCATTAGTTGGTAATCTCCATCCTTTTCCACCATGAATGCTTATATTTTGTATAATTATACAATGATTTTTGTCTAAAATAGGGATGGAGAATAATGAAGCATCTTCTAATCCTATCCTAGAAGAGTCCGTCAAAGAGAAAGATCCCACTATTCAAACTAGGAGGCAAGTGGAAGCTAACAAAGTAACCACTAATGTATCACATGTGCAAGACAATGTAGATGAATGTAGTAGTGAGGAGGATTGCATGGTTGTTGGTAGTGGTGGGAGAAAATTAACTTCAGCGGTATGGACTCATTTTAAGAGATTAATGATTAACGGAGAACTCAAAGCAAGATGTAAAGGTTGTAAGAAAGATTTTGTTGGAAAAAGCTCTAGTGGAACTACACATTTGAAGGAGCATATGAATAGATGTATGAAAGTCAAGAGAACATTAGATGTAAAACAACAAATTTTGCTAGCTAGTGCAAGTAGGAATGGTAGTGCCACTATGAGTATGGGGAAATACAAGTTTAACTCACAAGTTTCAAGAAATGAATTAGTTAACATGATTGTAATGCACGAATATCCTATTGCTATGGTTGATCACATCGGATTTAAGAGATATTCTCAGAGTTTAAACCCGGAGTTCAAGGTCATTTCAAGGAACACTGTGAAATCTGACATTATGAGAGATTTTAAGGAAGAAAAGTCTCACTTAATGAAGGTGTTAGCGGCAAGTGGAAGTAGGGTGGCGATCACAACAGATATGTGGACTTGTAGCAATCAAAGAAAAGGCTACATGGCTGTGACTGCTCATTTTATTGATGAGGAATGGATTTTGCAAAATCGTCTCATAAGGTAATCAATTATTCCTTACTTAGATGATAATATAAATGTATATGGTCTTTTGATTCATGTTTAATAGATTTAATTTGTAATGTATATGTTTTTCAATTTTGTTAGGTTTATGTATGTTCCATGCCCACACAACAAAGATACAATTAGTAAGGCATTGATTGAAAGTTTAAAGAGTTTTAACTTAGATGAGAAGGTTTCTACTATTACCGTTGATAATTGCACAACTAATGATTCGATGATGGATATCATGCGTGAGAAACTTACACCGAGTAAGCTTATCTTGGGCGGTTCTTATTTGCATATGAGATGTTGTGCTCACATTTTGAATCTAGTTGTGAATGATGGTTTGGATATTATTAGTGGTGCAATTGAGAAAGTTCGTGGTATTGTACCTTTTTGCACTTCAACACCAAAGAGGTATGAGAAGTTTGAAGATGCTTGTAATTATGTTAGAATTCCAATAACAAAAAAATTGAACTTGGAATGTAAAACAAGATGGAATTCGTGTTATGACATGTTAAAAGTTGCCATTTTGTACAAAGATGCTTTTACTAGGTTAGCCACAAAAGTTGAGAAAAGAGGAAAGGAAAAATTTGTTTTGCCTAGTAAAGAGGAGTGGCAAATGGCAAATGAAATATGTGATAAGTTGGCATTGTTTAGTAGAACAAGTGAGGCATTTTCCGGAAGAAACTATCCAACGGCAAACTTGTATTTTCAAAAGGTTTGTGAAATTAGACTTGCATTGAGAAAATGGGTGAATTGTGAGAATGAAACAATTAAGATAATGGCTTCAAAGATGATGATCAAGTTTGATAAATATTGGGATGTTATTAATATGATATTATCCGTAGCATCGGTTTTGGATCCTAGGAGAAAATTGGAATGTGTGTCTCTTTATTACTAACTTATTTATGGTAATAGTTATGAGGGGGAATCTAATAGGGTTAGAATGTTCTTAGTTGATTTGGCTATGGATTATGAATATGAAATGTTTGATAAAGAAAGATCTCGTGGTACACCTTCTTCCATTGTAAATGATAAGGGTAAGAGGCCTATGGTTGACACCGAAGAGTATGAGGGCTTGTGGGAAAAACATGTTATGACACAACCACCAAATAGGTCTCGCAAATGTGAAGTAGAGACATACCTTGAAGATGAAAGGATAGTGGTTGAAGACTCTAAATTCAACCTTCTTACTTGGTGGAATGCGGAATCGAGCAAGTATCCTATTCTCTCTAGGATTGCGAGGGATCTTCTTGCGGTGCCTATTTCTACCGTTGCTTCGGAGAGTGCTTTTAGCGGGGGTGGTAGAGTTATTGGTCCGCATCGGAGTAGACTTCATCCGGACACCGTGGAAGCATTAATGTGTCTTCAAAGTTGGAGGCTTCCTCAATTTAAAGGTAATTGGTCTAGCTTTTTGGATGTTCAACTATTATATTGTTATGTGTTTTTTTTAATAATATTGTTTTTTTTTAGATAACACAAAGGGTGATAATCTTCAATGTGCATCTATATTTGAGGATGAAGATGTGGAGACTAAAGAAGAAGTATTAGATTAATGTAAGTTTACATGCAAATATAGTTTTAAGTTGATTAGTTTCTTTTCTAACTATTGTTATTATTTATTATTGTTGTAGGTTTCAAAATGGATCTATTTGGACATCAAGATCATTGGAAGTTAAATTGTTGGAAACTCTTGTTTTATGATTTTTTTTGATGTAATATTGCAACTTGATTTATTTTCGAGAGACAATGTTGTTGGTTGGTTGTTATGTTATGTTTGAGAACTACAAGAGTTAAGACATTTGATGTTGCTCAATTAGATTTCATAACTTTGAAGACAATTTTTTTTTTACTTTAATTTGGTATTTATCAATGATTTGGCAAAAGGTTACATCCGGAAATTTAGTGTTGACATGCCTTATTTGTTCTATACAAGCCAATAAAGTAAGCATATTAAAAATTGAAAACATCCATAATCATTAATCACTAAAAAAAGGGAAATAAAGGTAAAGGGTCTCGGAGGTCCGTCGGAGTCGGAGTCTACTCGCAAACGGACTCGGATATCGGAGTCGGACTCGGAGGTCCCACTGTCAAACGGACTCGGAGTCGGACCCTGTCAAACGGACTCGGAGTTCGGACTCGGAGGTGAATACCGACTCCGTTTATATTCCGGACCGAAGATGGAGTTTGCTACCTCCGATTCGAGTCCGACCCGTTGCCATCCCTATGCCTGGTTGCTCTCTGCATCCTGTTGGTTGTAAAGGAGTGGCTCCCAGAGCTGTTGAACACCAAGAACTACTAGAGAGTGTATTGAGTTAGTGATTAAAAATTTAGAGAAAGTGAAAATAATGAAATATCGATAAATTATTCATACACCAAAAGGCAATGGAATAGAGAAGAGGTTATTATTGATGACATATTTGTGTATTCCATTCGAGTGATATAATGAATGTTGAAAATGATAGTGAACCATGGAAAGTAGAAGAGTGTCGATACATAAAAGATTGACCAGAATGAAAGAAAGCAATTCAAGCAGAAGTAGAATAATTAGAGAAATAAGAAGTTTTTGGATATATTACGCAAACACCAAATGATGTGAAACAAGTCGTGTATAAATGGGTATTCGTGAAAAAAAGAAATGAGAAAAACGATCTCGTTAGGTACGAGTCAAGGCTTGTAGCCCAAGACTTCTCTTATATGCCATGAATTAATCATAAAGAGATGTATACACCAGTAGTGGACGCAACGACACTAAGGTTTTTGGTAAGTTTAACTATTATTGAGAGATTAAAGATAAGATTAATGGATGTTGTGGCCGCATATTTATATGGGTCACTTGCTACAGATACTTATATTAAATCCCCTGAATGTCTAAACTTACTACTTCCTCCATAACGAATTAAATGCAACAATTTTACTTTTGACACTATTCACAGTTTTAACATTGACCGTAATTTGTGACTTATACATAAGGAAAAATATAGTTATGGGGGTCTCGTTGGATTCGTTTCAACTTGTAGTTTTTTATGATCTAATGTTTATAGTTTTTAAAAATATATAATTAGAGATATTAATCTATAGAGTTTTGTCTTGGCATGCGTGGCCAAGCAAATTATTGCGTTTATTTCGTTACGGAGGAAGTAATAAAGAATATTCCTATAGTAGCGTTTTCCATAAAACTGAAGAAATTACTTTATGGATTAAAACAATATGCATGGGAGAATGTGATATAATCGTCTAAATGAATACCTTATAAAAGGAGGATTTATTCATATATTCTTTATTTATATATATAATTGTATTAAGTGTTGTTGTGTATAATTATATATGTTTATATTTTGAAAACTAAATTTATATAACTTATTATTATTTTTTACCTAAGTATTGGATGTTTATATTTAATTGTTGTGTTTAAGTGATTGTGATTATTGTTGTGTGGTTATTTGAGTTTTATAGAGGTAGTATTATTATTTATATTTTAGTAGTTTAGTACTTAATATTTATTTTTAGTTTGAACCTTATTATTTTATTTTTGGGCCAAACTATTAGAAGGCTTCATTTGCCACTTAAGTGGGCCAACCCACTTGTTGTGTGGGATTAGGGTGGCTGGCCATAGGGGAGAATTGGAGGGGGATTTTTGTTTTAAATTTTGAAGCTAGCATCTTTTATTTTTGGTAGTTAATCCCTTCCTCCAATGAGAACCAATTACTCCTTTATTCTCTACTCTATTTTAGCCATTATTTATTCTTACTCCTCTTATCATTATTGTTTTCCTAAACCAAGAATTACAGCAATTAAACTCTCCTCTCATCCCCCTTTCACACGCCTAACTCACAAGAAAAAGGGAAATTCATCCCACTTGTTCTTCATAATTTCCTACTTCCTAGTGAATTTAAATTCATATTCAAGGGTTAATTCAAGACTCAAGTTCGGATTTATTTCTCTTCTTGGTATTTCTCTCAAGAGGCGTTTTTTCTAGCTATTCTATTGCCCTTATTTTCGGTTTTTATATACTCTACGGGTAGATCGAGGTAACTAACATTCCTTCTAATACTTTAGTATTTAATTAATTATTTAAGTTTGTTAGAATCATGTTAGGATGTGTATTAGTTATTAGATCTACGATGTTAACGTTATTATTATTAGAATCATGTTAGGTTTTGTTTTATTGTTCCAATATATGTTTTAGAGTACTTAAAACCGTTATTTATGAAGTTGGAATTGTTAGGATTGATTAGTATCATGTTAGGGTTGTTACTCGTTATTTATTTCATTGATTAGTATGTTTAAATCATGTTTTTATTAATTTTATTAATGCTGGAATTATTTTAGTTTATTAGATTTATTGATTTTAATAATTGGATGAAGTGTGAATGATGATGGATCTATTATATTAACTTGGAATATGATTTAGCATGAATTTAGATGTTCTATTGGCCTTTTTATTATTTTTAGTATTGCTGGAATTTATGTTCATTAAGTGAATGGATTTATTTGAGTGGTCTTTAAACTCCTAAGCATGCCCTAATTTTTATAGTATGATGTATATGCTTTTAGGGTTGTTTTTAATGTTTTTAAATGATTTATCATGAGTATTAAATTGCTGAAATTTTAATTGAGTTAATTGGAATTATTATTTAAGTTTTTAGCATGTTAATAAGTGGAATTTCATAATTCTAAAGGACTTGTAATTATTTTGTTGTTTGGAATATAAATTCAAGCATGTTCATTTAATGTTATTAAAGTTATTTTTATTTTTCTATGAATTATTTGAGCATGTTTGATGTGAGTGTATTTGGGTACGTAAAGTACCAAAACGGACGAAGAGGTGACATTAGCCGCTCGCGACCAGCGAGCAGCGTTGCGCCTCGCGAAGGCCGATCGCGGCCCGCGACCCAGTGTTGCCTCCCCCTTTTTCCTTTTTGGCCTACTGTTTCGTGTTGTTGGGTATTTAGCAGCAATGTTGAAGTTATTTTTAATTATTTTATTTATGCAGTTTGTCGTGTTTAATTATGAAAGTTTTTTCAATTGTTAAATCTTGAAATGTTGAACTATTGTGATGATGCATGTTGTTGTGAAACCGTCTTGAGTATTTTGTTAAATTTTGAGTTATCGACGTCGTAATGCTCGGGGGAGAACAATACTGCCCTTAGCATCATTTCGCCAAGAGTTATGTACGGAGAAGATTTATAATTTAACTTATAATCGACTTTGTACCCAAACTCAGATAACAACTTTGATGGATTTATGTTTGAATTAGAATTTGAAGACGTTTTAATTTATATTTTGAAATCTTGATTTTTGAAGAGCATTTAATTAGTTATTCTATTTATTTTTGAAGAACTGATTTTGATGTATTTATTTTTGAAGAATTATGATTTTCATGATTAATTGGCGATTTGAAGTATATTTGATGATTTGAAGAATATTTTGATGATTTGTTGAGTGTTTAAATTTGAAGAACTTTATTTCGTTTTAATTGTTTTACTTTGAGTTGAATAGTCTAAAGGATTATTTTATCCTAAGGATATTGAACATGCACTCCGAGAGGTAAGGGGGCACTGAGCAGGGTGCTACCCTACATCGGAGAAAATTAGGATATACTGTCGTCCGAGAGGTGGGGAGATACTGCGCGTATTGTCCCGCATCGGGGGTTTGGCCATTCTTAGACACAGACGGTAGGGAACGTAACCCATAGGCCGTTCTGGAGGTTCGATCTGACATACTCTTAGGAAGTGGGCTGCGGGTCACTAGCGTTCATCTCACTCATTTAGTTATTACTTTATTTATCTCTCTCTTACTAATTTTTGAAGTCTCTTTCCCCTTTTGACGATCTATTCATGGAACTATTTCTACCTTTTCCTTATCTTGTATGACGTATGATGAATATTAATGTTGTTAACTTGTCTTATTATTTTCCTACGTCGTATGTTGTATGTCTTTCCTTATGCCTTGTATGATTATTGTGTATGCCTGGCTTTATTCTTCATATTTTAAATTGTTAATTGAATCCTGATTGGAAAGGGAGAGCTGTTAGTTACTCCCCACTGATTGTGGATTTTTGTTGTATATCTTTGCAGATGTGGAAGTTTAGGATCGTAACAGTCTGGACTGGGACAGTGAGACATGTTCCTGTGATGAAGGATATTGTCCTAATAGTTGTAGATGTGCACTATGATAGGAAGATTAAGACCACCTTTCTAGTGGGTCTGAAGTAGTTTTATTATGGATGTTCCTATCTTATGGATTTCTTTTTAGTTGGATTATGGTTTGATGTTTTATTTGGGATTTTAGTATGATTATGGAATGAGGCTATGAGACCTCATCTCCTTATTTATTTTTGAGGTTAATTATTGACTTGAGATTTTATTCTATTTCATTGTTTAGAATAACATTTCCGTCCCAGTGGTATTTCCGCTGCCACTGATCTTTTATTTAATAGAATTATTCCTTTTATTTTATTTTATCTTTATTTTTAATATTGTTAAAGGACGGGATGTTACAAACTGCAAAACACTTAATGAAAGAATTTGAGATGAAAGATCTAGGAAAAAACAAGTTTGTCTTGGGTTAAAAATTGAATATTAAAGAAATGGACTATTTGTCCACCAATCAAACTACTCCGAGAAAATTTTAAAGCGTTTTTAGATGGACAAAGCTCATCTACTAAGTTCATTGATGGTAGTTCGAACTCTGAATATGAAAGAAGACCCTTTTCGGCCTTGTGAATACTACGAGGAAATTATCGAACCAGAGGTGCAATACTTGAGTGCATTTGACATACTTAGAAAATAATACAAGACCTAATATAGCCTATTTTGTGAACCTACTAGCTAGATATAGTAAGAACCAACTAAAGGCATTGGAAAGGGATAAAACATCTTTCGCTATCTCATAGGAACGACAGATTATGGACTGCTCTACCAACCAAGACAAGAAGCCACCCTCATTGGATATGCAGATGCAGGATGTATGTCAGACCCACACAAAGCCAACTCATAGTCTGTTTATCTATATACGTATGGATGTACTATAATATCTTAGAGATCGACAAAGTAAACTTTGACGGCTACATTGTCAAACCATGCAAAATTAATTGCGCTGTATGGAGCAAGTCGAGAATTTGTATGGTTAAGGTTAATGATCAATCATATTTAGGAAGAATGTGTGTTGAATACGATTACAAGATCTCCAACTACAATATATGAAGATGATATTGCTTGCATTAACCAAGTAAGTGAATGATATATATCAAAGGAGACAGGACCAAACACTTGTCCCCAAAACTAATCTTCACGCATGATCTACAGAAAGAAGGCAAGATACATATCGAGCAGATCCAATCAAGTGAAAATCTTGCATTTTTTCCAAGTCCCTTCCATCAAAGAAGTTCGTACAATTGGTGCACAAGATTAGAATGCGTCGTCTTCACGACATATGTTGAATTCAGAAGGAGTAAAACTCTACTCTTTTTTCCTTCGTTCTAGTTTTTCTCCCATCGTGTTTTTCCTAGCAAGGTTTTAAATGAGCCAGTTCATCATAGCATACAGTTGTTGTACTCTTTTTCCCTTAGTTAAGCTTTTTTTACAAGTTTATCTTAGCGGGGTTTTTGACGAGGCAACTAAGTCATTTTATTGTTTGGTGATTACTTAAGGGGGAGTGTTGTAATATCTTGGATGAATGGTGAATAACTCACCAAGTACTACTAAATCACTGTTGGAAAACAGTAATGTAATGCTATAATTACATAGTTGTAATGGGTAATAAAATACAATGAAAACTATTCTAGTATCTTCTGACATACTCCTCATTTTTCTTATCTTCTTCCGTAATCTTATCAAGTTAATATATTGGTTAGTGATGGGAGAATTATCCTATACAACAATAGGTATATGGTACACACACCACCATGATGCTCATGGTCCCGCTCAAGTGAAATGCAAGCCCAACAAACAAAACGCAACCCCAAAAAAATAGACTGAGCATGGAATGAACGTTCAGTTCATTTGTAATGAACCTTCAGATCATTTGTAATAAACACGGAAAAGCGCCCATTTTTTCTCTCCCCTCTTCTTTTTTTTTTTGAAAATTAAATATGTCTTTTAACTTTTCCCAATGAACCACCTCTCTCATTATTTCCCTCCTCAACCAAAACTCATTTTCTCTCTCCTCCTTCAATTCTATCTATCTAAAAACTACTCACCTTCATCTCCTTGTTGAACGCCATTCCTCCTCCTTCAATTCACCATTTTTGCGCCACTTGCTCTCACCATTACACCATTTTTGCTTCCAAAACTTCTCACATAAATTCCAATGGACATCTGGGAAGAACCTAATGTTTCGAGCAAGTCTTCAAATGAACAAGGCATTTCGAATAATGCAATCTCACTCAACATTTTTCATGCACAACCACAACTGTAAGTTTTCAACACTAAAATTCCATTTTTTTTTTTGTAAATTTACGATGAACCTTCGTTTTTTATTGTAAAGTTTCAGTTTTTTTTGTGTATTTTCGTTTTAGAAGACTAATATTTTTCTCCCGGTAATTATTTATGGACCTCTTATGAACCAACTATGAACCCCTATAATTTTGTAGAAGACTAATCGTTTTTTTTATAATTAGTTATGTATTTTCGTTTTTAGAACGTCACTTGGTTTGATTTAGTTTTTGTGGATAACAAGTTCATTTTTTTAAAACAATGAACCTTAAGCTTTTTGGATGAGCCTTTCAATTTAATACGTAACAGGAATTTGGTATTTTCTTGGCTGAACCTCAAGATTTTTGGTATTTTTTTGGATGAAGCTCAAGCTTTTTGATTAATTATTTGATAATTCTTGGCAATTTTTTTTTTGAAAATTGATGAACCTCTCTCAATTTTGGGATGAACCTTTCATTTTTTTGTTGGTAATTTTGGTATTTATGTGTTAGAAGACTAAAAGTTGTCTTTGGTAATTTTGAACCCCTGACAATTTTATTTTGGTAATATTTTTGGTTAATTTTTGAAATTTTATTTTAAAATCGATGAACCTTTTTCTTTAAAGGATGAACCCTATTAATTTTAGGATGAACATCTTTCAGTTTATTTACTTTTTAAAAAATTGGACTAAAACTGCTTTTTTTCGATTAACCTTCTTATTTTTAGGAAGAACCTTATTTTTTCGGATGAATCTCTTTCATTTTTTTCTTTTTTTTTAAATCGTCATTTTTTTGATATTTTTTGGGTAACTTTAGTATTTTTTCAGAAGAAATAAAGGTCATTTTTTATTTGGCAATATTTTGAAATTTTTAAACCTTTCCATTTTTATTTAGGTAATTTTATGGAACTTTTTTAAAAAACAGATGAACCTTTTTTATTTTTATAGATGAACCTTACTTTTTTAGGATGAACCTCTTTCATTTTTTTCTTTTTAAAAAATCAGTATTTTTTTTTTTGATATTTTTTTGGAATTTTTGAACCTTTGACATTTTTGTTTTGGTGTTTTTTTGGTAGTTATTTGGATTTTTTTTTTAAAATTGACGAACCTTCTTTTATTTTTAAGGATGAACCTCTTTCAGTTTATTTGTGTTATAAAATCGATGAATCTCTGTCTCTTTTTTAGGTAACCGTAGGTAATTTTACGTAATTTTTTTGGTGACTTTTTGGGTAATATTTTGTTAATTTTTAAAAATCAATGAACCTATGTCAGTTTGAGGATGAACCTTTTAGTTTTTTTGGGATGAACGTATGTTAGTTCTTCAATGAACCTATGTTAGTTTCTTGGTAATTCATTAATTTTTTTAGGATGAACCTATGACAGTTTTTTCGATGAACCTTCTAATTGGTTTGTTTTTAATGAACCTCTGTCATTGTTTTTTTTATTTTCAACAATTTTTTTATGTTAAACTAAGTGTTTTATGTAATTCATTAATTTATGTTTATTTTTTTGAAAAATAGAAAACAAAATGATGAAGAAGAAGCGCATTGGTTACGATGATGAAGCACTCGAAGAGTATTAGGGTAGTTGATTATTTATTAATTAGACTCTTAGTCTGTAATATTCAGAGACGGTTTTATTCCTCTCTATATATAAAGTGCCAGACAACCTAAACAGGTTTGACAATTATTCTCAATACTTGTACATGGTATCAAGAGCCTAGGTTAAATTTTTTTCTTTCGCACACGTTTAAGCTACCGTTTTTTTTCAAACCCTAACCCTATCCTAGGTTAGAGTTTTCCAGCCAGCACACGTCATGTCTGCCGCCACATCCTCCGGCACCACCGTCACTGGACATAGCCCCCTCACACTGGGCTCAGTCAAGCGGACCACCGCGCCTGCCGCCAGCACTTTCCCGCTGTCACTCGGTAGTTTTCAAGGCCAACCCGCCAGCCCTTTTTACAGCACCGCCACAACGATAGCTATGCCACCAGCAGGTGGCGTTTTTGGTGCCTCTGCCTCGCCATGGCAGATTGCGCCTCCTTCCAGCGGCAGTCTTCCTGGCAGTCTGTCTTCCCTACGCGCACCGACGCGTTTCCCGACGGGTTTTCAGCTGCCTATTAGCAACGGAGGCATACGATCTATGCCTCCCTTCTCGTCCTATTCGACTCCTTCTCTACCATCCGCGACATCACTTGTGCATCAAGATATTACTCGATTTGTGACCATCAAATTGGCATCACCCGAATATTATCTTATGTGGAAAACTCAGGTGACGTGTTTTCTTTCGACGCATCAATTGCTTGGTATTGTTGAAGGTACTATTCCGGTTCCTTCTCCTACTTACGTTGATCATTTAGGTCAATCTGTGCCTAATTCGCAAATTTATGAGTATATGAGACTTGATCAACAAATTAAGTTGTGGTTATATGCGTCAATTTCTCGTGATGTTATGATGGTTGTGCATGAGTTACGTACTGCCGTTGAGATATGGACTAGGTTACAGTCACGTTTTTTGCATGCTAGTATGGCTAGGTCGATGGAATTAAAGGGTAGACTTAGTCATATGAAGAAATCTGATCAGCAATCTATGGAAGTCTTTTTACGTGAAATCAAGATTATTGTTGATTCCTTAGCTGCTATTCAGTGTCCTATCTCTCAACATGATTTGATCCAGTATACCTTGACTGCGTTGGATCAAGATCGTGATTATGATGCCCTTGTCACTATTTTGTCTCAATTTCAAATGTCGTTGACATTTGATGATCCTCGCCCCAAGCTTCTTCAGCATGAGCAACGCATTAAGCTATGCGTGCTTATGATGATACTTCTACTGCTCATCAAGCTTTAGTCGTTGTTCAGTCTGGCTCTTCAGGTTCGCACTCATCTAATTAGGGTGGTACGAATTCTAAAGGTCAAGGGGGTGGTAAAAACAAGAATCGCAACAACAATAGAAACAAGGGTGGTCGTGGGAACAATGGAGGTCGTGGCAATGGAGGACAGGGTGGTCGTGGTCATGCAGGCCGAAATAATGGTATGGGTATTTTATCTAACGTTTCATATGTTGATTATTCTTGTGCCAATTATATTGCTAATGATCTGTCTTCAGCAGGAAGTAATCCATCTAACGGCAATTTAGCCACTACTCCTTCCTCCGATACTTGTGGTCTTTGTTGGTATCCAGTTCATCAAGCCGCTTTTTGTCCTCAGCATTTCAATCACAGCTTTGTCCCTTCATCTCATGATGGTGTCACACGTGCCTTAGCTGCACTGTCGGTTGGTGGTGAAACGAATGACTCCGTTTGGTATCCAGATTCTGGAGCCGCCTCTCACATGACCTCACAGGATGGTAAGCTTTCTAATGCTACTCCTTACATTGGTTCGAGTTCTATTGTTGTTGGTGATGGTACGAGACTTCCTATTAATAAACTTGGACACTTAACTCTGTCTTCCCCTAGTCGCCCCCTTCGCCTCACGAAGGCGTGTCATGTTCCCTAGTTAAAACATAATCTCATGTCTGTTCAAAAGTTATGTTAGGATAATTCTCACATAGTTTGTTTTGATGAGTCTTCTGTTTGTGTTAAGGACAAGACCACGGGGGCGATTCTTTTGCGGGGAATCAGTAGGAATGGTGTCTATCCTCTTCAGCCTTACCTTCTTGAGTCAGAGTCATCCACCCAAGTGTGATCAGAGTCTTCCCGAGTCTGGTCAGCGTCTTCTGTTCCAGCACTCATTGCAACCAAGGAGTCTGGAGAAGTTTGGCATGCTCGCCTTGGTCATATTCCTGCTAGAGTTTTAGGAAATTACGTTCACAAAACTTGATTTCATGTAATTCTCAATTTAATGACGATTGTGTTCATTGCAAAGTAGGAAAAATACATCGTTTACGTTTCGAGTCTGTGACTCATCGTGCTCCCTATCCCTTATATTTGATACATAGTGATCTTTGGCAATCGCCTGTTAAATTAAATCAATATTTTCAGTAATATGTGGTTTTTGTTGATGATTATTCGCGTTTTTCATGGCTTTATCCACTTAAACTGAAATCTGATGTTTATTCGACTTTCATAGCTTTTTAAAAACTTGTTGAGAACTTGTTAAATTCAAAAATTAAATTTTTCCAAAGTGATGGTGGATGTGAGTTTGATAACACGCCCTTACTGCAGCATTTCTGTGACTCGGGAATTTATTTTCGAAAATCTTTTGCTCGCACTCAAGCACAGAATGGTGTTGTAGAAAGGAAACATCGCACTATTATTGAGATGGCACGTACTATGTGATGAGTGAGATTTATCGCACTCATAGGGTAGCTTTTTTGTCTATTTTATTGCTTTTTCTTGGTGTTTCTTTACTTCTTACATCTATTTTCATCATCTCCGCCCTATTTGGAGCTTTTCACTATTTCCTTTGATTTCCTCTCATTTTTAATGGTTTTCTATCCTTATTTTCTATTCCATATGCTTTGTATTGTATTTTTCTTGTATATGACTAACATGTAGGAAAAAGATGAGTGCAAAGCAAAGAAGATTGGAATGGAAGAAGTTGAGGGCCAATCCAAATGAAGAAAGAAAGAAAGAAGAGAGCCCAAGTCCAAGCAAAGAAGATTGGAGTGGAAGAAAAGAATGAAAGAAAGAAAGAAGGAAGCCCAAGCCCAAAAAGAAAGGAAGAAAGGAGAAGAAGACAAAGCAGCCCGGGCAGGTGGATTGCTCGATCCACCTTTTGATCGCCCGATCTCAAAAAGTGATCGCCCGATCCAAATGTGGATCGCCCGATCACGGCTGTGGATTTCCACAGAGTTCCTGCCTACCCTTGATCGGGCGATCACCACCATGGATCGCCCGATCACTGCAGGTTTGCGGAAACCGTCTAAATCATTTTTTCTTTCCCTTTTTGCCCTTAATTGGGGGTTGTATAAATGCCTTTTTTGACCTAAAATTTGAGGATTCAGATTTCCTTTTTTGAACTCTAGAGAGCTATTGAGAGGTTAGACTTTAGAGTGAGTTTTGGGTGTTCTTCAAGGTCTTTAATGGTGATTTGAAGAAGAATTTCAGATTTTTGAGGAGTATTAATGAAGCTTTAGTAACTTTTCTTCTCTTTGCTCTCATTTATTGCTTTACTTTATCATTTATTCTTGCTTTTACTTTGTTAGTAGTTTCAATATCACTCATTCATTGAAGTCTTAGTTTTAGTTGCTCTTTTCAACTTGCTTATACTCTTCTCTATTGCAAACATTAAGTATGAATGAAAAAGCAATGATTTTTGGTTTACTAATCTCCTATTTGCATTGTAGAACTAGCTTAGTTAATATGAGAACCAACCTTGAGTAGTCTTTTAGTTAGGGGGTTGGGTGAAGGTGCAATGGACATTGTTTCATGATATGAGGCCCTAAATTGGCATGTTTGGTGGATTGGGTTAGCAAATCCATTGATTGGTTGACTAAGGTAAAGTTGAAAGGCCTAACTTTAACTCAATGAGCCAATGGATTGCCCTTTAGGTGTAGATCGTTGAGATATACAATGAAGTTGGAATTGCTATCTCTAAATAAGGTTGAGTGAGAAATCCCGCCTTTCTTAGAGTCTTAACCCATTCAACATCCGAAAGGCGAGATTGGGTTGAACTTAGCTAATTCCGACCTCATGTTTCATCATTGACTATCTAATCCCTAATTGAGAGTGTTGCATCACCTTGAGCATCCTTGAAAGAGGAGTTCATGGTTGCAATGTCTTAATTCAATCCCCTATCACTTACTCCTTTAATCTCATTTCGTAATTCAATTTCATTGCATTGGATCCCTATCACCCCCTAACGTCTTTTTCCATCGATTTACAACCCTTTCATTTGACCTATTAGTGATAATTGAGTTCGAAATCAATCAACTTCTTCTCTTCGGTTTAGCTTACATGTTCACTTACGTGCTTAGTGTCTAGTCTAGTCTCTGTGGATCTTGACCCTTACTTGCCACGTACTCGTATTTGGTTAGTTAGGTTTAATTTGGAGTTTTTGTCTAGCGACGCAAAAATTCTCTTGTTATTATATACATACTTGTGATTGTTATTGCTAACCCTCTTCTTAGCTTGGTGTTGTATGCCCCGTTCCGATCGAGCTTTGCCATTGATCCCTCTTGACATTGAGCTCGAAAGGACGGTAAAGTCTCTCAAGCGAAAGTTAAGGAAAGATAGCCAACAAGCACAAGCTTCATCTTCAACACCATTTGTAGAGGTGGAGGGCGACACGAGCTCCACCCTCTCTAGTCCTCCGAACTCCCCAACAACTAGCCACTTAAGTTACTCGAGTTCATTCCTTTCTTCGGACACAAATATGGAAGATAATAGAACTTTGAGGGACTATGGCACCCCAATGGCCTATGCCCCTTCTAGTGCTATTGTTCCTCCATCTACACAAGCGAATGATTTCGAGTTCAAACCGGCTTTCATCCAACTAATCTCCAACAACCAATATGGTGGGTCTAATTATGAGTGCCCTCAAGAACATTTGAGGAAGTTCACCGAGTTTTGCTCTACGGTGAAGCACAATGGGGTCACTCAAGACTTCATCAAGCTTAGTATATAAAAGTTCTCACTCAAGGACGAAGCTTCACATTGGCTCACAACGCTCTCTCCGAACTCATTGACTACTTGGGATGATGCCACAAGAGCCTTCCTTAGCCGGTTTTTCTCATTACAAAAGACCGCCGAAATGAGGGCAAGCATTATGAACATCCAAGATAAGGAGGGAGAGAGCTTATATGATGCATGGGAGAGGTTCAAGAGTTTGTTGAGGCAATGTCCACATCACAATATGGAAAAGTGGATGCAACTTCATTGCTTCTACAATGGTCTCTCAACCCAAAACAAGACAAGTTTGAATGCGGGTGCCGGGGGTCCCATTATGATGACACCGATGGATGTTGCTTTTGACTCCATTGAGAATGTGGTACAAAATGATCGTGATTGGAGCCAAAGCGAGAGAGCATCGACCTCAACCTCCAAAAGAGGTGGAAGGTATGAAATTGACAGTATTGGTGTTCTTACTTCTAAAGTAGATGCATTGATGAGTCAATTGAAGTCCACCAATATGTCCCCCTCTCCCTCTAATGTCTCTATGCTTGGTCAATCCTCTAATTCCAATTATTATGCTCCCCCTAATGTGCAACAAATGAATCAATGTGGTTATGGTCCGAATGGTTTGAATAACAATATACCGATGAATTGCATGTTTTGTGATATTTGTGGGTCTTATGACCATCACCCCTAACAATGTAATAGCATCGAGTCTCAACAAGGTCATTCTCCTTCAATGGAACAAGTTAACGCTTTGAACCAAAAGTTTGACCCTTACTCTAATACTTTCAATCCGGGTTGGCGTCAAAATCCTAACTTTAGTTGGAGAAATCCAACTCAAAACGCCAACCAAGGTTATAGTCAAGGTCAAACTCAAAGTCAAGGTCAAAATAACTTTTCTCAAAATTTCAACCAAGGTCAAAATCAATTTAATCAAGGCCAATATGGATACAACCAAGGTCAATACCGTGGTTCGTATTCTAATCAAGGCCAAAATTCTCATTCAAGAGTATCACCCGGTTTTCATGGAAACTCTTCGGGTTTCCAAGGAAACCAAAGGAATTCAAATGCTCTTCCTTTGAATGCTCCTCTCCAAATTGGACCACCCACCACCACTACTAGTCTCGAAAATATGATGCAATCTTTCATTACTACTCAAAGTAAAGAGACTAGTGAGCTAAAGGAGAGCCTCAAGCAAATGCAAGTTCACACAAAAATGCTTGAGACTCAATTAGCTCAAATGGCGGGGTCCATTAAGGAAGGATCATCAACTAAATTGCCTAGTCAAGGTGTAAATCCAAGAGAACATGCTAATGCCATTGTGACTAGAAGTGGGAAGAAATTGAATGAGGTGGAATCACCAAGTGTTGAAAATGATTTTGAAAATGACCAACCGGTTGAAACTACTTGTGGTGAGGGAGATGAAAATGTTGAGAAAGCAAAGAATGACCCACCTCCCTTTGTGGCAAAGTTGCCCTATCCCTCTCGGTTTGCAAGTTCCAAACTTGATGATCAATTTGCCAAGTTCTTAGATGTGCTCAAGAAACTTTACATTAATATACCATTCACCGATGCCATTAAGCAATTGCCCACCTATGCCAAGTTCTTGAAAGATGTATAAGGCAAGAAAAGGGACTTAGATTGTGTGGAAACTATTAATTTGATCGAAAATTGTAGTGCCATTATCCAAAACAAGTTGACCACGAAACTTAAGGACCCCGGAAGCTTTTCCATTCCATGTGCTATAGGTGATATGACCATTGACAAGGCCTTGTGTGACTTGGCTTCTAGTGTAATTTTGATGCCTTACTCCGTTTGCAAAAGATTGGACTTAGGTGAACTCAAGCCTACTCACATTTCACTTCAATTAGCCGATCGTTCGGTTAAGATGCCCATAGGAAAGCTTGAGGATGTACCCCTTAAGGTTGGGAAGTTCTACATTCCCGTAGACTTTGTTGTACTTGAGATGGATGAAGATCCAAATGTCCCAATAATCTTAGGGCGACCTTTCTTAGCTACGGCGGGGGCTATCATTGATGTAAAGAATGGCAAATTGAGCTTCAAGGTAGGAAGTGAAAACATTGAGTTTAATTTAAACCAAATCATGAAATGCCCTACTCACATGGATGACCATTACATGCGCATTGATACTTTAGATCATGTCATTGATGAATATATAGCCATGCATTTGCATTCATCTAACAATATGCTTGAGTATGATGTGATGGAAGGCGAAGAGAAAGAAAAGCTTGATGTGGAGGTAGATGCAATTGAGGAGAATCTTGCTCTACCTCCCACTTTAGAAGCACATGAGGAGGCATATCTTTGCCTAGAAGAGGAACAAGGAAAAGATTAACCGACCGATGAAGAAGAAGCCCCCAAGGTAGAGCTTAAACCTCTACCTTCCAACTTGAGGTATGAATTCTTGGGACCTTCTTCTACTTTTCCGGTCATTGTGAATGCTAGTTTGGATGAGGCTCAAACCTCACAGTTGTTGGATGTGTTGCGCTTGCATCGCAAAGCGTTGGGCTATAGTTTGAATGATTTGAAAGGAATAAGCCCAACACTTTGCATGCATCGCATTTCATTGGAGGATTATGCTAGACCTTCTATCGAAAGACAAAGGAAGCTCAATCCTCCAATGATGGAAGTGGTGAAAAAGGAGATCCTCAAACTACTTGCTGTTGGTATCATCTACCCTATCTCCGATAGTAGATGGGTGGCACCGGTGCAAGTAGTTCCTAAAAAGGGTGGGATGACGGTTGTTAAAAATGAAAAATCCGAGCTCATCCCTATGAGGACCGTGACAGGGTGAAGGATGGGAATTGATTATAGAAAGTTGAATGCCTCCACCAAGAAAGACCATTTTCCTTTACCTTTTATTGATCAAATGCTTAAAAGGTTGGCGGTGCACAAGTACTTTTGCTATCTTGATGGGTTCTCGGGATTCTTTCAAATCCCAATTCATTCCGACGACCAAGAAAAGACTACATTCACTTGCCCTTATGGTACTTATGCTTATCGTAAGATGCCATTTGGGTTGTGTAATGCACCCGCCACCTTCCAACGTTGTATGATGGCTATTTTTGCCGATATGATTGAAAAAGAGATGGAAGTTTTTATGGATGACTTCTCCGTTTGTGGAGGATCTTTTGATGATTGCCTTGTGAATCTCGTTCGATGTTTGGAGAGGTGTGAGAAAGCTAACTTGGTCCTCAATTGGGAAAAATGCCACTTTATGGTGCAAGAAGGAATTGTTCTTGGCCATAAAGTGTCACATAAAGGAATTGAGGTTGACCAAGCCAAGGTTGAGGTCATTAAGAAACTACCCCCTCCCACAAATGTCAAGGGAGTGAGGTCTTTCTTGGGTCACACCGGTTTTTACCGAGGTTTCATCAAGGATTTCTCAAAGATCGCCAAACCGCTCACAACGAGATTGAATTTGATGATGTTTGTTTAGATGCCTTTGCTAGAATCAAAAGTGCTCTCATTTCGGCTCCAATTGTTCAAGCACCGGATTGGAGTCTTCCCTTTGAGCTCATGTGTGATACGAGTGATATCGCCGTTGGGGCGGTATTGGGTCAAAGAAAGGAAGGGAAGCTCCACGTCATCCACTATGCAAGCAAAACGCTCAATGATGCCCAAAAGAACTACACCACCACGGAGAAAGAGCTACTAGCGGTGGTGTATGCTTTTGAGAAGTTTCGGGCATACCTTGTGGGGTCCAAGACCATTGTTTATACGGACCATTCTGCCCTCAAGTACTTGATGGCGAAAAAGGATGCCAAGCCAAGGTTGATTCGTTGGGTGTTATTGCTCCAAGAGTTTGATATTGAGTTGAGGGACAAAAAGGGGTCCGAAAATCTTGTGGCGGATCACCTCTCAAGAATTTTTTATGATGAGGATTTCCCGGCTCTTCCCATTAATGACTACATGAGGGACGACGTTCTATATGCGGTTGAAAGCACAAGATTGCCATGGTTTGCCGACATCATCAACTACCTAGCTTGTAGCGTGATTCCTCCGGATTTCACAAAGCAACAACGTCGAAAACTTAGGCATGATGCAAAGCAATTTATTTGGGATGAGCCACTATTGTACAAGAGAGGGTCCAATGGTCTATATAGGAGATGTGTGCCTAATAAGGAAGTTCGAAGCGTCTTGGAAATGTGCCACTCTTCACCATGTGGGGGGCATATGAGCTCCAACAAGACGGTGGCCAAGATACTTCAAAGTGGTATCTATTGACCAACCATGTTTAGAGACACTTGGAGCTTTGTCAAGAGTTGGGACAGGGGCCAAAGGATGGGGAACATTTCAAGGAGACATGAGATGCCGCTCAACACTATCCTTGAACTTGAAGTGTTCGATGTATGGGCTATTGACTTCATGGGCCCATTCCCTTCCTCTTGTGGTAACCAATACATCCTAGTAGCCGTTGATTATGTTTCAAAATAGGTTGAGGCAATTGCATCTCCAACAAATGACTCCAGGGTAGTGATGAAGATGTTCAAGAAGATTATCTTCCCAAGATTCGGTGTTCCTAGAGCCATCATAAGTGATGGTGGCTCTCACTTCGCCAAAAAGTCATTCCAATCATTGCTTGCGAAGTATGGAGTGAACCACAAGGTTGGGTTGGCTTATCACCCTCAAACTAGTGGTCAAGCCGAGATCTCAAATAGGGAGATTAAGACCATCTTAGAGAAGACGGTAGAGAGGGCGAGAAAAGATTGGTCTTTGAAGCTCGATGATGCGTTGTGAGCATATCGAACCGCTTTTAAGACACCTATTGGCACCACCCCTTACAAGCTTGTTTATGGCAAGTCTTGTCACCTACCGGTCGAGTTAGAGCACCGAGCACATTGGGCTATCAAGCACATAAACTTTGATTTAAAGAGTGCCGGTGAGAAAAGGTGGTTGGATCTTCATGCTTTGGAGGAGCTTAGGCAAGAAGCCTATGATTGTGCAAGCATTTACAAGGTAAGAACAAAGGCCTTTCATGACAAGAACATCTTGAAGAGAGAATTTGCAAAAGGGGATAAGGTGCTCCTATTCAACTCACGCTTGAAGCTTTTTCCGGGCAAGTTGAAGTCTAGGTGGAGCGGATCTTTTGAGGTAGTCAATGTGCTCCCATATGGTTCGGTTGAATAAAGAGTGAAGCAACCGGCTCCTTTCAAGTTAATGGGCAAAGATTGAAAATCTACTATGAAGGAGACCAAGTGGGAAAAGTGTTCTCCATCAATCTTGAGGAGTTTGGCACCTCACCCCAAGAGAAGTGATATCCTTTTATGGTCAAGCTAATGACCTTAAAAACAAGCGCTTATTGGGAGGCAAACCCAATTTTTTTTCTATCCTTTTTCTCTTAATTTTTCGATTATTTTAGTTGACACTTGTCTAACCTTGTGATTATTTGATTTTTATTTTCTATTTTTTTCTTTCTTTTGGTGTTTTCGATGCTACGACTAGTGCTTGATGAGTTTGGATGGCTATGAGCATTTGAGGTTGACCATGTGAGAAATGGTGATTTTAGAAAAAATGAGTTGAGAGACAATTAGAAAAAAGAGGGAGAAAAAAGGGTGATTTAAGTTATAAAAAACATATATAGAAAAAAAGAGAGAGGAAAAAAGGGTGATTGTTAGGAAAATAAAGGAAGAAAAAAAAATTGAAATAAATTGAAAACCAAAAAAAAAAAGAGAAAACGGAAAATCGGGCGATGGCAGGCATCTAAATGGATCGCCCGATCTCTAAGGCCGATCGGCCGATCAGAACATGGCAGTAACTCCCCAAGGTTTGCCCAATTCTGATCGCCCGATCGAGCTGGGGATCGCCCGATCGTACGCCCGATCACTCTACTGATCGCCCGATCACCTTTCTCGCCCAGTTTTTTTACAAAAAAAAAATTAAAAAAAAATCCCAGCTCAAAAACCGTCCCCCACCCCTTCTCTACCTCTTATCTTCAACTCCTCTCAAACCCTAACCTCCATACTCCAAAAACTCCATCAATCTCACTCATTTTTCTTCCAAAATCTCACAAAAACAATCAAATCCTTTATACTACTCCACAAAATTCACATTTCTTCACCATTTTCCCACTCATTTACCCAAAACACCATCAAACCCCAAATTTCCACCATTTTCAAGAACTTCAAATTTTAACAAGTTGGAAGGCAATGGAAGCTTAACAAAGGTTGAAGGAACATTCCCAAGCTTCAAGGAAAGATTGTACTCACTATTTGGTATACAATTTCTTCATTCTCTTTTTGTTCCTTACTCCACCATTTTTGCTTATACTCTTGTTTATTTGAGAAAGGAATTGCCTAGACTTGTTTTGTTGAATCTTGAATTGGTTATTATTGGTTTCTTTGGAGTTTTGAGTGTGAATTGGTCCTAGTTGGAGTAGTGTTAGGCTAAAAATCTTGGTTATGTGATTGTCTACATTGAAGTGTTATATTGTTGGATAGTTGATTGGTTGCCTTTGGTTGAATTGGTGTATGCTTTGGTTTTCATTTTTGGGTACTTTGAATTGTTCATTATACTTGAAGGTTTGTGATTGGGCACTTTGTTGATTGTGGTCGAGACATTCTCCATAAACTCCACACCTATCACAAAACTCCCACTCCTCACAAATGGCCCCAAAAACCAAAGCTACAAAAACTTCAAAACGAGCCACACCATCCACTTCCTCCTCACAAACACCATGGGGGCAAATGGGCATCACCCTTACCTCAAAAATCCACCAAGAACGCTTTGTATCTCTCTTAGGTCGTGCAATCAAACCCACCAAATTCTTTGATGAGAGAATACTTCGCAATTTAGGTGTTTTTGAGGAGACTCTTGAGTTATGTGACCGTTTAGGGTGGGTCAACTTCGTATCCATGCCCCCCGCCTTCACCTATGAGCGTCTTACACTTGAGTTCCTCTCCACGCTCGAGTGTACTATTGAGGAGGATGAGGGTCACCCCCAAGTCACCTTCCAACTCTTCAACATTCATAGGGCGGTAGACTATGTTTTCCTTTGCAAGATTTTTGGTTGGGATGCGGAAGCTCCCTTAAACGAGTATGTCAACCATGACTTCATTGGGTATGAGTTTGAAAGAGCATGGGGAGATATTACGGGCAACTACAACCCACCTAAAAATCCAAAGTCTTCCCACATCATACATGCGGCCGTCCGCTACGTCCACCGTCTTCTTGTGTATTGCATATGTGGAAGAGCGGAACTTGGTAACGCTAGCAAGGATGAGGGAAAGGCTCTTTGGACCATATGCCGCCCAAAAGTTAGGCCCGTGCCAATCAACTTTGTCGAGCATCTCATTCAAAGATTTATCATGCTCCATGATGGTGTTCATCACCGTAAGGATATTATCATGGGCGGGATGATAACTATGATAGCAAGGCATTGGCACACCATGAAGAGTTCAACACCATGACACCAATATCTCAACGGATCCTTCTTGATGATACTACATTGCATCAAATGAATTTCTACCGCTACATCGAAGGCAACCACGACCGAATCATATGGTTAGTGCGGGAGTTAGATTATTGTCACCTTCCGAACCCCACACTAACCCGGTTTGGAGATGGAGCGCGCCCCTACCTCATGGCGAGGGAGATCGCCCCAAGGGAAGCAGAGTTGCAAGCTCTTGCCGTTGATGAAGCAAGGAGACAACAACAACAATAACAACGTCGACGACCACAACAACGACAACCCACTCACCCCATGGACGAAGCCGGCCCATCCGGCGAAGGTACGTCCTCTTCTCATGTTTATGATTTTAGTTCTACTGGTGCGGCTATTGAGACCATGGCTAGTGAGCAAAGCACCCATTTTCAAAATATTTACGCTCGGTTTGATAACATCAATGCCCACTATGCTAGCTTGAGCACTAGACTTGATAGCATTGATGTTAACTACCGTGGCATGGATGCTAGGCTCAATAGCATGAGTGAGACACTTGGCACTCTACGCCAAGACGTGGATGGTATGCGGTTAAGGCAAGACCAAATGTACGCCTATCAAGTTGATCAAAACTTTTTTCCGCCTTACCCAAACTATCCCTCATGGCCCCCACACCCATTCCCTACCCCGGAAGGTGGGCAATAGATCGCCCTTGATCACCTCCACATGTTTTCTCACTTTGTAACACCGGAACGGTGTTCATTTTAAGTTTGGGGGTGCATCATAAGGCGATCAAGGACTTGTGCTTAATTATTAGACTTGAGATATGTTGTGCCTTATCATGTCTCATTTGCATGCATAGATGTTTTGTTGATGGTTGTTGTCATGTAGTTGATTGTTGTTGATTGTTGTTGGATGTTGGTGCCATATATGCTGTTGTCTACCCCATGGTTCCTTTATTGCTAGTGCACATACTTGGTTAATGTTGGGCCCTTATTGCTTGATTTGTGATTGATGAGTTCGATTGCTCTAGCTCCCACTTGAAAATTCAAAGTCTCCGAAACACCTTTGTACAAACTTTTCTCCCATTTTATTTTATTTTTCCCTTTCTTCTTTTGTAAAAATCTTTTGTTTTGTTTTCCTATCTTCCTTGTAAAAAAAAAAGAAGGACAATTTATTTTTGGAAAAGAAAAAAAAAGGAAAAAAAAGGAAGCTCTTAGAATAAATAAAACTCAAGAATAAACAAACACCCAAGATCGTTTCTATTTGAAAGAGTTTATGATGACCAAAGCAAGAGAAAATGAGAATGAAATTGTGTGACCTAATATTGGAACATGTGTAGATTAGGGAGTTTTGAGATGATTTAAACTTTGTTGTTTCGCCATCAAGTCAAATAACTCATAAACAAAAACAACAAGATTCTCCTTAAATAAGTCACTTGGTTCTACCCTTCATGATATAAGAAGTCCTTACTTGGTTCTCATAACTTGAGTCCCCTAGTGCATTCGATAATCTACCCCAAATAGCTTGGCATTTTCACCACCCCATAAAGAAAAATTTTAGTTTCTAAAAAAAAAAAAAAGGCTTGTAGCCTCAAAAAAAAAATGAAAAGGAAAAAATGCATATTTTCAATAAGAGTTGCGAAAGGGTGGTTAGTAACCAAGGTCCTAGCACATTCCAATGCTCAAGTGGGGGTTCGAAAAAGTGAAGTAGAACTCCCTAGTGACGACGGGATCATTGCGGCTTGAGTATGAATGTTTTTCCTCCTAGTGCGTCTCCGACCGAGTACTTGGTACCGTGCCTGAGAAACATGTCTACTTCGTGCGTGGACGGACCGCACAAAGAGGGCGAAGACTAAGCCCCGCACTCCTTGGTAGTTGCATCACTATTTCACATATCTTCTTCTCCATAATAATGAAAATGCTAAGTTTGGGGGAAAAATTTTCCGCACATTGAGGACTAGAGTTACTTGAGTCGGTTTTCTCATCCTATACATGAGTTTGTGAACTAAACGACCCTTGGAGCAATGGCGTTGAAAGTAGTGGAAAGTTAGAGAATTTGTTGAACTTACACCTTAGTTTAGCTCATCTCATAACCTCCTTTTCTACTCATGTGTTGTGTTGGAATTGAAAGAAAACGTTCTCATAGATGCTTACTTGCGGTCCGCTCATGACTCCATCTCTCATACCTTGGTGATGTTTCCATTCTTGGGTTGTTGCTTGTTTGAGTTGCTGTATTAGCTTTGTGGGTATGCCTTCTAGAAAACCCTCACGAGACCATCCTCGTCCACTAGGGTCATCCTAGGGGTTTAAAGGGCTTGTTGCATACGCTAAATGCAACCGTGGACTCCACGAAAGTGAGTTTGTTTGGTTTCCTCCCTTTCCCCCTTTTTGGTGGTCTCATTTTGTTGGGTTTATCGAGTCACCTTTCTGCATCGTCTAGTCATCCATTTTCAAGCAAAGAGTCAAGTTTGGGGGAAGTTGATGAGTGAGATTTATCGCACTCATAGGGTAGCTTTTTGGTCTATTTTATTGCTTTTTCATCATCTATTTTCATCATCTCCGCCCTATTTGGAGCTTTTCACTATTTCCTTTGATTTCCTCTCATTTTTAATGGTTTTCTATCCTTATTTTCTATTCCATATGCTTTGTATTGTATTTTTCTTGTATATGACTAACATGTAGGAAAAAGATGAGTGCAAAGCAAAGAAGATTGGAATGGAAGAAGTTGAGGGCCAATCCAAATGAAGAAAGAAAGAAAGAAGAGAGCCCAAGTCCAAGCAAAGAAGATTGGAGTGGAAGAAAAGAATGAAAGAAAGAAAGAAGGAAGCCCAAGCCCAAAAAGAAAGCAAGAGAGGAGAAGAAGACAAAGCAGCGCGGGCAGGTGGATCGCCCGATCCACCTTTGGATCGCCCGATCTCAAAAAGTGATCGCCCGATCCAAATGTGGATCGCCCGATCACAGCTATGGATTTCCACAGAGTTCCTGCCTACCCCTGATCCGGCGATCACCACTATGGATCGCCCGATCACTGCGGGTTTGCGGAAACCGTCTATTTCATTTTTTCTTTCCCTTTTTGCTCTTAATTGGGGGTTGTATAAATACCTTTTTTGACCTAAAATTTGAGGATTCAGATTTCCTTTTTTGAACTCTAGAGAGCTATTGAGAGGTTAGACTTTAGAGTGAGTTTTGGGTGCTCTTCAAGGTCTTTAATGGTGATTTGAAGAAGAATTTCAGATTTTTGAGGAGTATTAATGAAGCTTTAGTAACTTTTCTTCTCTTTACTCTCATTTATTGCTTTACTTTATCATTTATTCTTGCTTTTACTTTGTTAGTAGTTTCAATATCACTCATTCATTGAAGTCTTAGTTTTAGTTGCTCTTTTCCACTTGCTTATACTCTTCTCTATTGCAAACATTAAGTATGAATGAAAAAGCAATGATTTTTGGTTTACTAATCTCCTATTTGCATTGTAGAACTAGCTTAATTAGTATGAGAACCAACCTTGAGTAGTCTTTTAGTTAGGGGGTTGGGTGAAGGTGCAATGGACATTGTTTCATGATATGAGGCCCTAAATTGGCATGTTTGGTGGGTTGGGTTAGCAAATCCATTGATTGGTTGACTAAGGTAAAGTTGAAAGGCCTAACTTTAACTCAATGAGCCAATGGATTGCCCTTTAGGTGTAGATCGTTGAGATATACAATGAAGTTGGAATTGCTATCTCTAAATAAGGTTGAGTGAGAAATCCCGCCTTTCTTAGAGTCTTAACCCATTCAACTTCCGAAAGGCGAGATTGGGTTGAACTTAGCTAATTCCGACCTCATGTTTCATCATTGACTATCTAATCCCTAATTGAGAGTGTTGCATCACCTTGAGCATCCTTGAAAGAGGAGTTCATGGTTGCAATGTCTTAATTCAATCCCCTATCACATACTCCTTTAATCTCATTTCGTAATTCAATTTCATTGCATTGGATCCTTATCACCCCCTAACGTATTTTTCTATCGATTTACAACCCTTTCATTTGACCTATTAGTGATAATTGAGTTCGAAATCAATCAACTTCTTCTCTTTGGTTTAGCTTACATGTTCACTTACGTGCTTAGTGTCTAGTCTAGTCTCTGTGGATCTTGACCCTTACTTGCCACGTACTCTTATTTGGTTAGTTAGGTTTGATTTGGAGTTTTTGTCTAGCGACGCAAAAATTCTCTATCACTATGCTTATTCAATCTGAGTTGCCAACTCGATATTGGGTCGATGCGTGTTATACGGCTGTCTATACGATTAATCGTATTCCGAGTTCTGCATTGCAGGGTTCATCCCCGTTTGCCGAACTTTTTCACCGTCCTCCTTCCTATGAGTTTTTGAAATGTTTTAGTTGTGCTTGTTTTCCTCTGTTTTTAGATCCTAAAATCAATAAATTACAGGCTAAGTCGACTCAATCCGTTTTCCTTGGCTATGCATCACATTATAAGGGTTATCGATGTCTTGATCCTTTATCTGGCAAAGTTTACACAAGTCGTCATGTTTTGTTTAGTGACGTAAGTTTTCGTATCGTTCCCTCGTCTCTAGCAAACCCATTGTCTCCTCTTTGGACGAGTATCTTGACCCCTTAGTTTGGTTTCCGAGTCTTCCATAGTCTAGTGGACCAATTTTGCCTTCGAGTGTGTCCCCTCATGTGTCCTATGGTCCCTCTAGCGTTACTCCCCTACCTAGGGTGTCTATGGAGGCTGCCAGCCCGTGGTTTCCCTCCCCCGCGCCCGCAGTATCACGGGAGCACATGCAGCAACTCGCTGCCTGCCCGCAGGATGCATGCGCGCTTGCGGCATATCGCCATAGCAGCAGCAGCCCACAGCCACGGACACCCGCGCCCGCAGCAGCATGCTGCAAGCCCGTGTGGTATCCCCGCGCCCGCGGCCGCTTCTTCGACTCTACCTCCCTCCCTATCTTTGTCTTCAGACAATGGCATACCCCTTGAGTCGTCCTCATTTCTCAGTGATGTTCCCTCTGTGTCTGAGTCGTCCTCGTCTCCTAGTGATGTTCCCTCTGTGTCATCCCCGTCTCCCATTGTCATTCCCTCTAGGCGTCCTTGTAGGTCGTCTAAGTGTGTCGATCCTACTAATGTCCATACCATGACAACTCGTTTAAAAGACGGAATCATTTCAACTAGGAATTTAATGAATTTAAAAACCGATGTTGTTGAGTCTGAACCGTCTAATTTTAAGCAAGCGTCTAAAGATTCTCGTTGGCAACAAGCCATGCGTGATGAGTATGAAGCATTAATAGAGAATGATACATGGGAACTTGTGCCTCGCAACAACAATAGAAACGCTCTTGGTTGTAAGTGGGTGTATAAGATTAAATATAATTCTGACGGTTCTGTGGAGCGGTTTAAGGCCAGACTTGTTGTTTTTGGTAATCATCAGCATGCAGGTATTGACTACTTTGAAACCTTTAGTCCTGTCATTAAGCCTACTACTATTCGCTTAGTTCTATCCATTGCTGCTACTTTTGAATGGCCTATTCGTCAACTAGATGTTAAAAATGCTTTCCTTCATGGTTTCCTCAATGAGGAAGTCTATATGCGTCAGCCTCCTGGTTTTGAACATCCTTCTAAATATCATTATGTTTGTCGGTTACGAAAATCCATTTATGGTTTGAAACAAGCTCCTCGATCTTGGTTCTCTGGTTTCAGCAATTTTCTTCTCTCTATTGGTTTCAAGTGCAGCAGTTGTGACACCTCCATGTTCACTCTCAAACAAAGTGGTCATATTACCATTCTCTTGATATATGTTGATGATATTGTTCTTACAGGTAGTAGTTCCTCTTTACTTCAGAAATTTATCAGTGTTCTCTCTGCTCAGTTTGCTATGAAGGATTTGGGTGATTTGCATTATTTTTTAGGCATTCAGGTTTTACGTACTCCTCAGGGTTTGATGTTGTCTCAAAACAAATATGTAGTTGATCTTCTTCAAAAATTTCATCTTCATACTGTCAAACCCGTACGTACTCCTGTTGTCTCTCGTGTCACTCTCTCTCTCTTAGATGGTGAGCTTCTTGTTGATCCCACAGATTATCGTAGTATGGTTGATGCATTACAATATTTGACTATGACTCGTCTTGATATTGCCTATGCTGTTAATTAGGTTTCTCAATTTATGCATGTGCCTCGTACTACTCACCTTCATGCTGTGAAAAGAATTTTCAGGTATCTGCAGGGAACTTCTGATTATAGACTGTTTCTTCACAGTACTGGCTCTCCTACTGCGATTGTTGCCTACTCTGATGCAGATTGGGCAGGGTGTCCTGACACTCGGCGTTCTACTACTGGCTATGTTGTCTTCCTAGGGAAGAATTTGATCTCCTGGCGCTCCAAGAAGCAACCTATTGTTTCTAAGTCTTCCACTGAAGCTGAGTATCGTGTTGTTGCCTATACTGCGGCCGAAATAATTTGGGTTCGTCAATTGTTGGCCAATTTAGGATATTTTCATCGCCGGCCTACTATTCTCTATTGTGACAATGTTTCCGCTATGTATCTTACTGCCAATCCTGTTCATCATGATCGTAGTAAGCACATTGATGTTGATTATCATTTTGTTCGTGAGATGGTTGCTAAAGGTGGACTTCAGGTCAAGCACGTTCCGACACAGTTACAGGTTGTTGATATATTTACTAAGGGTCTTTCCTCTGAGTTGTTTTGTAAACATCGCTCCAATCTATCCGTGATTCCTCCCCGTAAAGATTGAGGGGGGTGTATTAGGGTAGTTGATTATTTATTAATTAGATTCTTAGTCTGTAATATTCAGAGAGGGTTTTATTCCTCTCTATATATAAAGTGCCAGGCAACCTAAACATGTTAGCCAAATATTCTCAATACTTGTACAAAGAGAAACAAAGTGATGAAGAAGAAGCGTCATTCTTAAAAAATAGGAAACCAAGTGTTTTTATGTAATTTATTAAAATTTTTCATTAATTTTTTATGCAATTTTTTATGTAATTCTTGTTTTTTCATTTTCATTATATATCATAACTTGTTTATTTGCCTAAAATAAGATGTTCATTAAATTTCCCTAAAACAGAGAGAATATTTTTGGGCAAATGATTTCAAAATGTAATTAACCATATGTTCATTTATTGCCATAACACAGATCATTTTGAGCCAATCAGCTGTTCATTCAAAAAGTACCTCATTTTCCTTGTTTATTACTCCCTCCGTTTTTTTTTAATATGCACCTAAGAGTTTTCACAAGAACCAAGGAAAAAGTGCAAAAGTAAGAGAGAAAGTTAGTGAAAGTAAGGAAAAAGTGAAAAAGGTAGAGAGAAGGAAAGAAAAAGTAGGAGAGAAGTGTAATAATTAGGTGGGCCAACCTTCCATTTATGGCAAAAGGTAGAAAGGTGCCAATTAAAAAAAAATCCCAAAATGGAGAAATGTGCATATTAAAAAAAAACGGAGGTAGTATATTATACAATAAACTTTTGATGCATATTAAATAACAACTTGAAAAACCATAATGAATAGTAGTATTGTGTTAAAAAAAATATGTCTACGTTAATTGGGAACCATTTTTTGTTAACGTTGATTTCACAATGAACATTAGTCGTGGATAAATGAACATATTTAATACACATAATAAACATTGGGATTATGTTAAAAAAAAGACGTGTTCAAATGAAATGAAACTAATATTTCTTTTAAGTTGACTACAATTAACATTGATTATCAACAAATGAACATTAAGATTTTGTAAAAAAATTGTTCAAACAAATTGAAACTAACACTTATTCGAATATAAGTTACTTTTACAATGAACATTCAATATCACTAAATGAACATCTATGATAAACAAAATGAACGTACTTAATTGTAAGCAACTTTTTCATTGAAATTTTAGTTCATTTTACAATGAACATTTGATATGAATAATAATTGAAATCTTGAACATTTAAAATGAACAATTCTTTAAGGAGAAAATAAATGACTGAGAAAAGTAGCAGGAAAAATTTAGGTAAACAAATTCAAAATATTCAATAATGGAGGAGAGAAAAAAATCTGGAACCATTTGTCATTGTTCATAGTATATAGAATGATGTTCACTGATATTAGATAGGAAAAAAACCCTCCAATTCTATGATGTTCATTGCAAATGAACTAAAAATTCATTATATTGAGCGCAAAATGCACATCATGGTCACGTGTATAATAGAATTTGTGCCTATACAAGCTCACAAGTCACAACTCATCATGACCAGACCAATATGATAATTATATGAATACGATAATGCTAAGTTAGCAGGTCAGTCTTATCTTATTACATGAACCTTGTACTAAACTAAATGAGGTACGTCACTGTATCTGGCCATTCTTTGGCTTTAAATACAAAACCATCTCTTTCTTGTCTTTACACTCCACTGCCTTTAAATTAGTGATCAACGTTAACCCAAAAACAGAAATTAACAATCTCTCATCAAATTAAATCATCCATTCTAAGAAGGACTTTGTAAAATTAAGGTGGGCAATTTTATGTTCTATTCTTCCGATCTCTACCTTTAAATTACTCTGTATATTTCACTGTTTACTATTTAAATCTTTTATTTTCATTAATCAAATCTCAAATTTGCAGAAAAAAATGGTAAGTGTTGATGTAGCAGTGATTGAGCATGGTGAAGTTGAGAAGAAGGTGCAAAATGATGGTGGAAGTGTTTGCTGCCATGGCAATGGCAAAGGTCCAGGCTATGCTACTCCTTTGGAAGCCATGGCTGGTCCCAGAGAATCTCTCCTTTATGTCACTTGTGTTTATACTGGTATTATTTTTAATTTCTTTTTTAGGAAGAATATTCAATCTTTGCTCTTACTATCTGCCTATTCAATTACCCTTTTACCTATTTTATGTATGTTTAAGAAATATTTCCTAAATTTTAGTACTCCATAGATTATGGCTATGTTTGGCGCGCAATCTTAGCTGAAAAAAGATCCGAAATTGATAAGTAAACTGAAACCGATAAGGTAGTAGCTAAAACTCATAAGGTGCTGAAACTGATAAGAAATATTTCCTAAATTTTAAAGTGCTTGCCAAACACTTTTAATCATTTAATCACCTTAAAACTTTCAGGTTCTTATTATTTAAGGTACCTGAAATGTGTTGCCAAACATAGCCTATAATGTATTTCAGCTCTATCTAGTAGATGTATCCAAGTTGTACATTGGAGATGTATCCAAATTGTCTATATAACATTTCATAAAAAACGAACCATAAGTGCTCAGTATGTGCCATAAAATTAGGAGGGAATATTGCAGGGCAATTGGCCAGTGGCTGTTAGCTTTGATTTATATGCTGGTTGGTTTGACCGCTTCTTTTCAGTGACTTGTTTGACCGGTTGTTAAAAGAAGTGTTTGGTAAGAGTGGCTGTTAATGCTTGTTGTTTAGTACAAAATTGAACCAAAAGCCAAAAACGAGCAAAAATAAATAAGTTGGTAAAAGCAGCGGTTTTCAGCCACTGCAAAAGCTATTTACCAAATATTCTTTTGTGGCTGTTTGACCACAAATAAAAGCCAAAAGTCAATGAAAAAGTCACTCAAAAGCCATTTGTCAAACATGTATCAAGTTACAAATTAGAAGATAAAATGTGGAGTCTTGAACAATGTTGATCTATCTAATACTAATTGAAGGATTATATAACTAGTAGTTTGTACTTTAACGTTCAACCTTTAACTAATATCTTCATAATTAGGGGACCGTGGCCTACACCACCCCTGGTTCCGACACTAGTTGTATGGATTCTAAAAGGGCACTAATTGAGATGAAATTCGATCTGAGCCCTTGAATATCAACCTTAGATGACTATGTTAGTTGATTTCGGCCAAGGAGCCAAGTTCTCCATAGTGTAATTGCTAGGATAACATTAACTTTCTCGTGGGCCTTTTTTTGTTCGATATGGATGATACCATTTTTTGATATTGGAAGTCTTTGGTAAAGGTTTTAAAGTTCTTTTTTGACATGTCATGTAATGATTTTTCCGCTATCTGTACTCTACTATTACCCTTTATTAAGATTGCAAAATTATGAGAATGAACCGTATTGGGGTACCAAAGAATTGGTAACCTCAAGGCTCAAGGTCTATAAAAAGTCTTGAATGGAATGTTGTATTACAAGTAGATAAAGGTTACTTGGTTATGTTAGCTATATTACTTTTATAACCTCAAGGTCTATTTTCATTGTGTTTGCCTTACTTGTAATTTATGCCATCTCTTTCTTCAATGGTTTTAGATAAAGATTCATGTTAGCCGATCCCATATCATTTTGGAAATAATGCTTTGTTGTTGTTATTGTTGCCTAGAATATGAATTTCAGTGTAACATTATGTCAAAAATCTCATTGTTGAGTATACAGATCAGGCCATTAACTTGATTCATATCAGATTTTTCTTTGGTTATCTGTTGCATCTGAGTTTGTTTGCTGCCTTATTTTGTGTTAAATTCAATTCTTGTTATGTTAGTGCAATATCAAGTGTACATCATTTTTGCAGGAACTACGATACAAAAGCCTGACTACTTAGCCACAGTTGATGTGGATCCAAACTCTCCAACATATTCAAAAGTTATCCATCGATTGCCTGTTCCTTATTTAGGGGATGAGCTGCATCACTCTGGTTGGAACTCTTGCAGCTCTTGCCATGGAGAACCATCTGCTGACAGGCGTTTTCTCGTGCTTCCGTCGTTAATGTAAGTCTTTATTTTCTCTTTATACCTCAATGTCAATGTCTTGTGAAACAAAAATTTAGCTTTTAGCAGCATAACATTCATCACTCAGAAAACATATTTTACACATATCAATCTGTCATACTCCCTCTGAATCTTAATAATCTACTCACTTTCCTCTTTGGGGTTTCTTTATAATTTACACATTGTTTCTTACCTGTCTAAACCATGGATACCACCTTGGTTTTTCGATCAATGGCTCAAGTGGCCCCTCACGTAATATTCAAGATGTACTTTATCTTTTGCTCGTGTTATCTCTCCTAGTTTTGCTTTGCTCTCTCTTCCTTTTTACTTTTACGTTGGTCCAGGTGAGAAATGAGCATTATAGATTTTAAAGAAACGGAGGTTAACCTCGCTATATTGAACTTTGTTGTATGTGGTCTGATGGAGTTGGATTATGTTAACCTGTTCTTATCTCATAATTATGTCCGAATGGACTTAATTTTCATTAGGAAAGAATGGCTCCATATTGATCTTGATTATGGAGTGAAGGGTGTATGGTAGTAATATCATTCATGAAGTATTGACCTGTTTGAGCTGTCTTTTCTACTTGCAGATCAGGAAGAATTTACATTGTAGATACCAAAAAGAATTCAAAGGCCCCCTCACTACACAAAGTTGTAGATCCCGAAGAAATCATGGCAAAAACTGGATTAGCTTACCCCCACACTGCTCATTGTCTTGCCTCTGGGGACCTCCTAATCTCATGCCTCGGAGGCACTGATGGGAAAGCAGAGGGAAATGGATTTCTCCTACTGGACTCTGAATTTAATGTGAAAGGAAGGTAAAGTAGGAATACAATTCTTATTTTCTGCCATTACCTAATGTGCCTGAGTAGCAACTTTTTTCTTACGAGTCCTAAGTAGCAACTTGATACCATAGATGCTATGTTTCTCGGCCTCTTTGTTTTACCTTAGGTATTTGTGTCTTGTCGTCGAGAGTTTGACATCGGACTGGGCACTTTGATGCTTCTTTTAAGACCATCTTCATGGAAATTATTCATAAAATAGCGCACTTCGAGACTCGGACACTTACCCATGTCCAACACAAGTACCCGAGTCCAATTAAGATGGAGAGAAGGTTAGAAGAATTATAGTGTGTTTAATTCCTATGTACTCACTCTGACTCTTTATCTATATATATTATTGAGAAGCTTTGGCAAGCATTATGACACTCTTCCAATAGGATTTCATACATGTCATTATCACACTTAAAAAAAACCAACTAATGCTGTTAATACAAAGATTCAAACCCATGACCTCGAAGTATGAGGAAAAGAGTTTTATCCACCATTTCATTCTACTCTTATTGCTCCCTCAACAAATCAAAGATGATTTTGTGGGGGTATTAATGAAAGAGTTAAGCTACTATCAAATCTATGATATAAATAAGGAGTTTTTTCCTTCGAAATTGACATATTTTCACAACAAATGGACACCACTTATAAATAACACCTGTCAATCATTCACAAAATATTGGAGACACAAGTGAGTCACTACCTAGTTTCATCTCAACTCTCAAGTAATGTTGTGGGATGCTCGAAAACTCAGACGTGGTTATAGATACTTCATTTCAGCCACAAACATGCAAAACTTTATAACATGCCCCAGGCTAATACCGGTTTACTTTGCAGTTTGCACTTGTTTGTTCGTTTTCCCTAGTAGATTAATTTGAGACTTTGAGTACATTCTTGTAACTCTAGACTTGTGCTTGATGGATTTTCAATGTGCTAGGTGGGAAAAGCCAGGACATAGTCCGTCCTTTGGCTATGATTTCTGGTACCAACCCCGGCACAATACAATGATAAGCTCGTCCTGGGGAGCCCCCTTGGCATTTTCTAAAGGTTTCAACCCTCAGCATGTATCAGAGGGTCTATACGGAAGACATTTATATGTGTATAGCTGGCCTGGTGGCGAGTTAAAAGAGACATTGGACCTCGGCAATACTGGACTTATACCCTTGGAGGTGGGTTGACTCTAAAAATCTTTCGGTGAAATTCTTGCTGATAAGGTTATAATATTCCTCTTTCTCATTTATGTCGTGTAATTATGCAGATCAGGTTCCTTCATGATCCTTCTAAAGATATTGGCTTTGTTGGGTGTGCGCTTTCAAGTAACATGGTTCGATTTTTTAAGAACCCTGATGAAACTTGGAGCCATGAGGTATGCAATCAAGTTTACAACTTTAATGCAACGCGTCAAACCATTAGTTGACGGTGCGGTGCGAGTTACAAATGAGCAAAAACGGGCCATGAAGTAGTAATGTTGTAATGGGGCTAGTTTTGATGCATATATGGTGTTACTCATGATGTTGAACCATTTTTTACGCGTCACACTGAAGACGGACATATCTGAATTCCTGTTTTGTGCCAAGTTGCGTGAATCAGTATTCAATATAGACTCTGAGAACAGTTCACTTGGTTCTGAGATGGGAAAAAGGGTAGGTATGGACGGGTACAAGAAGGAAAGATAAATAAAGAAAATAGTTACCATCCTTTGTTTGTTCATCTTCTGTTACACTGGCTAATCAAAGAAGAACAATGATGATTAATGTCATTAACTTTCGTTTGGTTTGAAACACATTGAATTGGCAGACAGTAAAATGTGATGATGAGATATTTTTTGCTTTTTTAATCTCTCTCTTAAGATTTAGTGTTATGGCTTTAAAACAAACATAAAAGGGGACCTTTTTTACTTTGACTTCCTTCCCTTTCTTACCAGCCCTTCGGCTCAAAAAAATATATAGACTACTGATAACTCCATCAATTTTGTTGCAGGTTGCAGCATCTGTAAAGTCGCTAAAGGTGCAAAATTGGGTTCTACCTGAGATGCCTGGCCTGATAACCGACTTTTTAATCTCCTTAGATGATCGGTTTATTTACTTCTCAAACTGGCTTCATGGAGATATCCGACAGTATAACATTGAGGATTCGAAGAATCCCGTCTTGACAGGCCAAGTGTGGGTTGGAGGACTTATTCGGAAGGGAAGTCCCGTTGTAGCAGAGGCTGAAGATGGTTCAACCTTCCAGGTTGATGTTCCAGATGTTCAGGTAAATGTTTCTCTCTCTCTTCTTATAATATTTGGTCCTCAAACCTGAATCAATTTAACAAGGTACATTGCTTAAATTAATTTGTGCCTAGGGTAAGGAAAAAGACCCTATTGGACCCCCAATTAAGTGTGACACATTTGGTCCTTGAAACTTGACTTGGATCGACGACATTTGAATCAAGTATGTGAAATCTTAGGTCATTGAATTTGCTTTCCTTAGGTGGAAGCATAAATACAGCTAGGAGGGCTAGGATTCTCTCCAGTTCCTTTTTTTACTTTTATATCTCCAAATTACAGCACCTCATCAAGTATAAAAATACAAGTTCAAAAAACAAATCCAAATTTTCCCGATTATACAAGTCCAACCATTGTATTGAAAACTGGAAATTGCAACTTTTAAAAGAAGTTACAAAGGAACATGATTTGGCTAGGAGCCCCCCCCCCCCCCTCCCCTCCTTCCCCTAAGATCCTTGAACTTGATTTTGTCTCATCGAGGGCATGTATGAGGGAGTTCATACGATTGTGCTGACTATTGTGGGGACACAGAAGAGTTCCCTCTTACGATCGGAATGCATCAAAGGTTATGCCCTTAGTCCCTTTCTCTTTGTTCTAGTCATGGATAAATTAACGAGGTTAATTCGATGATATACCATGGTGTATTATGATCGTGTTGATTGGTGAGACAAAGAAAGGTGTTGAAAGTATGTTGGAATCACGGAGATGCACCTTGGAAGCCCGTGGGTTTAGATTAAGCACAAGCAACGCCGGGTATTTGAAGTGCAAGTTCATTGGATTTAAAAGCAGTGAGGTAGAGGTGATCACATTGGCTAGTAAGGTGATTCAAGGATCGGATGTCTTCCGCTACCTTTGATCTATTATCCTAAATGATGGAAAACTCGATGGAGATGTAACTAATAGAAATAGTGGAGGATGGTTAAAGGGGAAACGCAGAAAAGTACCACCCGATGTTCTCTGTGATTCTGGCATTCATCATAGATTGAAGGGAAAATTCTTCTATATGTTATATGGCACCGAGTGTTGGGCAGTGAAACAAGCTACATTCACAAGATAAAAGTGGTGGAGATCACCTCATTTGTAAAAGCTACATTTGTAACGATGGATGTATGGCCATACAAGGAAGGATCTATTGAAGTGAGGTGATCTGCGAGAAAGTTAGCGTTGCATCTATGGAAGATGAGGAATTATTACCTAATATGGTTAGGATATGAGACGGAGACTAAGTGATGCACCGGTGAGAGATCGGTGGAGTAATAAAATTGTAAGGGGTCGGAAAAGGTCTAAGATGACTTGGATGACTGTAATTTATAGCGATATGGTTACATGGGTTCAATTAGAGCATGACGTTGGAGAGGGTGTAGTGGAGGGAAATGATTCACATGGAGTAAGAGCTGTGATTGCCTTATTTGTTTCTTTTCGGTTTGTTTGCCATATTTTTACATTTTTTTCACACTTGTCGATGTCATCCCTTTTTTTAACGGTTTCAGACGACGATTTATGTTAACGACCCCAAAGCATTTTGGGAATAAGGCTTTCTTCTTGTCGTTGTTGTTGTTGGAATTTGTGACTCTCAGGTCCTTAAGCTTGTATATGGAAAATTGAATTGTACACAACGTAAAATCTTAACTTTCATATTGACATAATATAACAAGGTAATGTACTGCCTTTTACTGAAACGAAATTATTGACATACTAAACTTTTTGCAGGGCAAGAAACTGAGAGGTGGACCTCAGATGATACAGTTAAGTTTAGATGGGAAACGACTTTACGTGACAAACTCCCTCTTTAGCGCATGGGACAATCAATTTTATCCCGAACTAGCAGAGCAAGGATCTCATATGTTGCAAATAGATGTAGATACTGAGATAGGTGGCCTGGCTATAAACCCAAACTTCTTTGTAGATTTTGGCTTGGAACCTGATGGTCCTTCCCTTGCCCATGAAATGAGATACCCAGGTGGTGACTGCACTTCAGATATATGGATTTGAGTTTACAATTAACTCAGCAAATAAGAATCCATCATGTGAAATAAATTTAATATGTTTGGATAGTGTATTTTACCTGAATTCACACAGTTTTATTGTTTCCGAATATTAACTGCAGCCTGCAGATTGTTTTATACTGTGGACATCAAGTAAACTGGATTTTAAGTGCGAATAACTCTTGAAATTCTGGTTTTTATGGGTTGTACTTCTGTTTCTCCATGTATGATTATACAAAGGGTTCATATTTAGTCCAAATTCAGTCACATTCATACCGGGCAAAAACTTATCTAATTGGAACACTGATTACAGTTCTCGATCATAACTAAAAACAAATACTTCGGGGATAAAAGTATGGGTAACAAATACTTTGTACAGATTTTTGTTACAAGAGTGTATAATCCTCCTTTTCGTTCACCGGGAAAAGACTCCGTTAACAATTTGTTGGGACAAAAACCCGTTAAGAAGCAACTGACACCCCTTTGCAAGATAATCTAGAGCACCGGGGAGGTGGTGATCCACTCTCCTGGGTAGGGATGTCAGTGGGGCGGGTTTTGTGGAGGCCGCCCCGCACCCGACCCAGTTAGGTGGGGATGGGGGAAGGTTTCGCGGGGGATGGGGCGGGGATAGGCATAAAAACCATCCCCGCCATGGGTAATGGGGCGAGGGTGGATGTTAGTCCATCCCCGCCCGCCCCGCCCCATCCCCGCCCGCCCCGTCTGAGGCCCGCCATAGGTATTCTGCAAAGGCCTAAAATCCTAAATGTTATTAGCTGTTTACTGCTTTCATTTGATACTTTTATTTTCCAAAGGCTAAAATTCAAAATTACTTTTAAACTTTTGTTTTCCCTCTCCCTTAACCCTAATAGATTGGGGCGGGATGGGGCGGGTGTGGGGATTCGCGCGGGGATGGGGCGCGTGCGGGGATTCGCGCGGGGATGGGGCGGGTGCGGGGATTCGCATGGGGATGGGGCGGGGATAAATTTTACCTTGTCCCCGTTGGGGCGGAGATGGGGACAAGATTTTCCCCCGCCATGGGTGATGGGGCGGGGATGGGGATGAGTTTTTTAGGTGGGGATGAGGATAGGAATGCTAACATCCGCCCCGCCCCGCCCCATCCCATTGACATTCATGCACCTAGGGGTTGCTGGTTCTTGTAAACAAGGCTTCCTTGCTAACGTACGTGCGATATGCTTGAACACGGATTATTATGAGTAGGGGTGTTCATCGGTCTCGGATTGGACTAGACCGACCGTAGACTGGGACCGAAACTTTTGGAAAATGTAGACCTAAGACCGGACCGAATTAAAATCGGTCTTGAGATCGGACCGGATGGAAATCACATGGACCGGACCGGTAAGAATGAAAATTTAATTTAGTTGTTTTTTTCCTATAATAATTATATAATAGGCTAAAATTGTTTTATATTTTTCACTTTTCATGTTTGGAGGTCTAGGATTATGGGTGTGAGAATACCTAGAATCTAAAATTCTATACAAACCTTCAAGTTCAATACACTTTAAATAAAAAAAGGTAGAAAAATTCGGGTTTAGACCGGACCGAGGACCGAATATTAAAAATTTGTGGATCAGAGACCGAACCGAAAATAAACCGGTATTTACGGTCTCGGTCCAGACCAAACTCGATCCGGTCCGGGCCACATTTTCGGTCTAGACCGGAACTTGAACACCCCTAACTATTACAATCTAAGAGATAGACCGCATAATTTTGGGAAAATAAATGCATATCGAGATTAAACTATTATAAAATAAGATACCTTCGTTACAACATGAAGCTAGAATTAAAGGCTCTAAAAATACATTGCCAAGATAAGTAGACAAAGTCCATGTGAGATTCTATGCTAAAACTAGGCTACACTGTGATAAACTAAGATAAAAGATATATCATTGTGATGGGTGGGTTTGATCCAATTTTCTTCTTATTTTCAATTTGTAGATGGAAGGAATGAAAGTTATGTTGACATCATGGGTAGCAATTGCGGAGAGAGGGGGGTGGTGGGGGAAGGTCAAATTTTTTTAGAGAAGGTATTGTGTCAGACGGACTTTAGTTGGTTTCAATTTTTTTTCAGTTGGATGTATTTTGATTTCAGTTGTTCAGTGGATAAGTTCAGTTGGATATGTTTTATGTTCAGTTAGATGTCTTTTAAGTTCAGTTGGACATTTTGTTCATTCAGTTAGATGTATTTTAAGTTCAGTTAGATGTCGTTTAAGTTCAGTTGAATATGTTTTATGTTCAATTAGATGTCTTTTAAGTTCAGTTGGACATTTTGTTCATTCAGTTAGATGCATTTTAAGTTCAGCTAGATGTCGTTTAAGTTCAGTTGGACATTTTGTTCATTCAGTTAGATGCATTTTAAGTTCAGTTGATCATTTTTTCTTTCAGTTGGACCTTCTGTTCATTCAGTTGGACCCCTTTTAAGTTCAGTTGATCCTTTTTTTCTTTCAGTTGGACCCCTTTTAAGTTCAATTGATCCTTTTTTTCTTTCAGTTGGACCTTCTGTTCATTCAGTTGGACCCCTTTTAAGTTCAGTTGATCTTTTTTTCTTTCAATTGGATATCTTTTAAGTTCAGTTAGTTATCTTATTGTTTCATTTACGTGTTTTATTCTTTCAGTTGGTTTTGTTATTGTTTCATTTACACGTTTTTATCTTAACTCACCTTTCACCTTCCTCCATGTCTTTCTCCACAACAAATTCCTTCTTCTTCTCTCAGCTGAGATACACAACTCTTTCTCCTTTCTCTTTCTCCAAAACACGCAGCAGCACCAGCCCACAAATCCTTTCTCTTTCTCCAAAACCACATTCTTAATACCCACAATTTCTTCACCACCATTATTAGTACTACTACTATAATCCTTCACAGTAATGGAGGAAAAAACACCCTTGAAACAAACTAGCCTCTTCTTCCATTTGAGCGAAACTTGAGAGTGGTGGGTAGTGAAACAACTGTTGTGGTGGCCGGAGCTTGATAATCGGTAGCCTGGGTTGGCAAGGTGGCTGAGTGGTAGAAGGAGAGGATGTGACTGGGCGGTGGTGTCAGCGGAGAGGAAGGAGGAAGGAACGACGTCGGTAGCGGCACTCCGTCTGACGGTAAGATTGGGTCAGACGGTCTGACCCAATACTTTCACTTTTTTTTAATGTGTACGTAGTATCTAACGTAGTATAATATCACTAAATAGATTTAGCTTAATTTGTTTTTAATCACTATTGAGTAAACAACTCATGAACCCAGGTTCAAATCTCCATACCACCTTTTTTTTTCCTTTTATACACATTTCATTTTTCAAATTGTCAATTATCACCCCCTCATTCGAAAATTCCTGACTCCGCCATTGATGGGTATTTATCTTGGAATGAGTGGTTATCTTGGACATCATGGGAACTTAATCAACCACCCATTAATATAGTAACCTCCACTCGTTGAATATGCTTCTCATAACTTCCAAGCAACTCTTAAGATTTAAAATTTGGTGGTTACAGATGCTCCCCTTATAATTTATGTGGTTGATTGCATGAAACTACACAAATTATTACTCCTCCAATGGCAAAATATTGATATGAGTGTCTCCTTACCAATTCTTTGATGCACTTGATTCATATAAAAAGTCATGAAAATAAATCTAAAGTCGGAACAAGGGTGGTTTTGGAGCCTACTAACTTGCTCTATGGAGGCCTCTAGATTCTAGTGGTTGCTTGACGACCTCAAGTCTTTGGTGAAGGCAATAATACTAACATATATATACTCCGAGAGTCTCATTTTGACGTGGAGACTCTGAGCGTGTCTCTGTTGAAATTCTAAGATTCTAAGAGGTTCAATTCTGACTTTAAGACTCTAAGATCCTAAGGAGGTTACATCCTTTTATGCGGTAATGATGAAACATACTATAGGAGCAAAAAGGGGGTGCTCTCAGTGTTAATGATACAACATGGGAATATAACAAACCATGAATTTTGATGCTCCAAGATCAGCTTCCAAGGTTCTTCTCGCTCCCACCGTGGTCTCCAAAAGCTTGTTTCGGTACAAAAATTTATTAACACTTGTTGGGACAGAAAACTATCCACCACTCTTGGGACAAGACTCTGTCAACAATTTGTTGGGACAAAAATCTGTCAATAAGCAACTGACACCCCGTCGCAAGATGGTCCAAAGGGAGGGGGAGGTGGTGATCCACTCTCCCTGGATCCTTGTAAGCAAGGCTTCCTCTCTAACATACATGTGATATGCTTGATGACGGATCACCATGACTAAATGAGATAATGTGTCTATTACAATCTAAGAGATAGACCGCATAATTTTTAGACAAAGAAATGCATATCGAAATTAAACTGTTATAAAACAAGTTACATTCATTACAATATGAAACTAGAGCCAAAGGCTCTAAAAATACATAAACTAAGATAAGTAGACGAAGTCTACGTGAGATTCTACGGTAAAACTAGGCTATGCTATGTAAACTAAGATAAGAGATATGTCATTTTGATCCAATTTTCTTCTTCTCATGAGTCTTCTATCTTGGACATCACGAGAATTTAATTAACCACCCACTAGTGTAGTAACCTCCACTTTGAATATGCTTCTCATTATTTCCAAGCAACTTTGGGAATTAAAATTGGTGGTAATAGATGTCCCCCTCATTTGTGTGGTTGATGTGTTATCTGGGTTCATGAGTGGTCAAACACTCATCCCGGCGGAGGCCTCTGGAGAAATTCCCAAAGAATTATCGCATAGTTGTTTTGGTTGCATTGAAATTAGAGTAGTTGTAGGGAGGTCATATGTTCTAGTCTTCTTATCGACAATTTTGTTTCTTATTTTTAATGTTCCTTATTATTCTTTATTTCTGTGACAGTTTTCTACTACTTTCTTTCTTTCTTTTTTATTCTTTTTGTAAAATTTTCTTTCCTTTATCTTTCTCATTCTTTTTTTTTACTTCTTTGGTTCTCTTTTTTTCTTATTCATACCTGGGAAGCGGAAGAAGCAGATAGAGCAAAGGCTTTCTCTTTCCGTCCGCTCTTCCCTTTTATTTAATTGTGTTTTCTTCCCCGTTAAACTTAACTTTTGGTTTTACTATTTAAGTATAAAATATAATCCTTCTTTTTTAACATTAAAAATTACTAAATATTCTAATAGTTCATTATATATATAAATAGTGAAAGTATTGGGTCGGATCGTCTAACAAATACTTTCTGTTAGACGGAGCCCAATACTTCATCTTCTTTACGCAAGCAACAACAACAATGAAGTAGCAGCAACTTCCGGCGAAGCCACGCCCAGAAATCGCCGACGTGCGACGGCGGAGAACGTCAACGCGTAGGATCAGCGCGCTCATTGGGAGGTTGTATATTACGAGGAAGATTGAGAGGAGTGTTAGGGTGCAGTGGGACAAATGAAAGCACATATATCATGGCAGATAAAGACCAAAATAGGCTCAAAGCAGTGTGCACAACTGCTGCGGTAGAAGATGTGAAAATAACTCGTTTCACAGAAGGAGCTTTTGCACATGACGCAAGAACATTAAGAGTTCCCTTCGCTGCAGGATCAATCACTCAATCTTCATCTTCATCAGGTGCCCTGAAGATGATTGCTTGATATGTGGGAAGAGTGATGCGATTTGAACCACCTGATGAAGATGAAGATTGAGAGGTTAGTTTTTTTATTTTTATTTTAGTTAATTGTTAAATGAAAGAATAAGAAAACTAAATGAAAGGATAATATAAGTAACTGAAAACTAATTTGCTTTCATTTAGAACTTATTTTATTTCATTTACTTAAGTTTTGTTTTCAGTTAGACTAAAACACGTAAATGAAACAATAAGATAAGTAATTGAACTTAAAACATCCAACTGAAATAAAAAAGATCAACTGAAAAAAATTGAAACCAACTGAACAAAAATTGAAACCAATTGAAAAAAAATGAAACCAACTGAAAAAAAAAATGAAACCAGCTGAAAGTCGTCCTACCAAATGTTATGGTAGGACGCGTCTGACCCAATACCTTCTCATATAAATATATATAGAGAGAGAGTCGGGTTCTGCTAAAAACATATACTTTGCAGAAAACTGAAAACTAACAGCCCTGATTAGAAAAAAAAAAGGGATACATATAAGATTTAGAATGGTACATATTAAGATTTAAGGGTACGCATGCTTCTAACATCCAAGTTGTGCTGCTAACATCGAAGTTGTCAGTATTTACAAAAATGTCATTAATGAATGCACGCAAACCCCTTTATGGCAGAGGGTGAGAATGAGCCTGTCATGTAGCGAAAGTTCGGGCTCGGCTCGGTCAAAACTCTGTCAAAGCTCGTCTCGTGGAAGCTCGACTCAAACTCGGGCTCGGCTCAGAAGCTTAACGAGTTGAGCTGAGCTAGGCTAGGCTCGTTTAGAAAGTTTGTGAACAAGTTCGACTAACTTTTTTTTCTTAAAAAAATGTTTTCTTAAAAACAAACTATTTTTTACAAAATTACAATTCTTGGTTCTTAAATGGTAGCTCCTTTCATTTTAAATACATTGGTTGGATTAGTGTATGTTATTTGAACCAAAAATCGATTGTGTCTGGTAGTCGGTATTCTGAATTTTAGATTAACAGATTTTTTTTTATAAAAAATAGTTCAAAACGAGCCTACAATAATCGAGCCGAGCCGAGCTCTCAATTTCCAAGTTCGTTGAGCTCATAAGCCGAGCCGAGCCCACGGGTATTTGGTCTCGGTTCGTGCGATAATCACCCCTACATGTACTCCCCCCCCCCCCGGTTTACTTGGTTTTCACGGTGAAAATAGTTTTCACTTGATCCTATTCCTCTATATATACTTCACAATGATGGCCAAAGTGAGATTCGTCAATAGCGTCAAACTATAAAGTATAACAATTTTTATGAAACGAAGGTAGTACCATATTCATCTGCTATTTTTTAGACTTGTCTATATCATGTGTTTTAATATTGCTTTGTATTTCAACTTAAATAATGCACCCCCGAATTTAAAATCCTGATCTCGCCACTGATAGTGTGTAAGTGGCTAGTCGGTGCTCTGGCTTTGTAACAACGTTTATTATATATGAGAGCCTCTCATATGATGGAGATACAGAAAACTCTCTCATTCTCACTTGCACTCTCTTAGGTTAAAACAAAAGTTCGTCATCACAAATCTCAACCCAAATTTTGATCTCATTTATCATCGTTCACATTGAGCGTGACCGTTGTTATTTCTTCTTTGTATCTTGAAGTGAATTTCATAAAACTCGTGCTCAAGGTGTACAGTTGGATTACGTGTGGGAAAGTGATTCACGTTTAGAAGAGTCTTAAATTGTCTTTGTTTTTGTTGTTATCTTTGTATGCGGTATCCTAACACTAAGACATACCAATATCAGATACGAGTACTCATAAGCAACTTATACAGCACCTTAGTATTCATCAAATAACACAAATTCGTCAGTTATTGACTGAGTTTGAAAGTAAACTAAGATGCATATTAATGGCCATGAATGTAAGAAGGTCACTGCATCAGCTTACATGTTTTAATTGCTAGCCACACTTCTTTTGACATTGCGACAATGAGACAAACATCAAGGAGCCAATCTCACAAAGATAACGAGATGATAGGCCACCTGAGCGACATGACTAGATACTTTATGACAAACAAGAGATCTAAAAGATGAATTCTGAAGAAGGAAATTCTCGAGCAGAGTTATGTTAATTGCTTGGATGCCAGAGAGCGGTAATGACGTTTTGACAATCAGTGGCACAAGTCTGTAGAATGGCTTTGTGCTGCTCATAAACCATGCCAAAGAGCCCAGAGCTCCATCTGAAAGGGTGATGAAGCAAAAACCCTGAGTCGTACCCAATATTTTGCATGCAGCAGTCATCAAAACCCAGCCCACCGCAGACGATCCGCGAGTCGTTGGACTCACGTTCCAGGCCCCCATCAATGTACGATTTCACTGCGAAATGCTTAGGAGGATAAAGGCCATGGATAAAACAAAGAGGTTGGGAGAAATTGACTAAAGGCCACACATCCTCACACCTCAGTAAGAGTTCAAATTGCAATCCTTGTTGCACCGTGTACCGGAATGTATGTAGCATGGAAGCAGGGGTTATACCTGTGATGAAGAAAGGTGAGGGCATGCTCACACTAGAAAACCCAAAATATAGACACGAATTGAAGAGCTACATCCCCTATCCCTGATCTTGGTCGAAGAAATATCTGAACCAGTCCGAAAGACCTATGTGGCTAACCTAGCTGCAAATACCCAAGACAGATGAAGCCTAGAGATGGGACGTAATCTCACAAAATCCTCTATCAACGGGACCCATCTTATGATCATCTCCGAGTGTTTGGGTGTTTGTGCTATCCCTTATTTCCATCTACGACCATCAATAAACTCCAAGCACGCTCTACTCCATGTATTTTTTTGGGATATCCTTCCAATCATCGTGGATATAAATGCTATGACATTTCTTCAAGAAAAATCATTGTATGTCGCCATGTTGTTTTTGATGAGTCCGTATTCCCATTTGCCTCATTGCATACTCCACCATCTCATACCTATGATTTTTTAGGAGATGGACTTCATCCAGCAATTCTCCATCCACTAGCCACTGCTAGCCCACAAACACAAACACCACCAGTCAATCCACTCGGCCCAACCACAACTCCCTCACTGTTGGGCTCCCCTTCCTAGGCCCATACTTCTCCTCTCTCATCCCACACACGCGCCAGGTCTGCCTCCCCTCCTGGCCCACCCGCATCTCCCTCCTCTCCCCATGAGCTGCACGCTGGGCCGACTCCCTCTCCTGGCCCAGCGACTCCTGACCCACTCGCCACAAGCCCCTCACCACAAGACCTTCAGGCTGGGTCGCCCCCCTCTCTTGGCCCAGCCCCCTTCCTCTCAAATCTGCCATCCCAGGCTCAGCACCACACCCCACCTCCCTTCCATTCCTCATCTCAGCCCATTTCTAGTGCTCATCCCACTCCCTCTCGTGCGATTACTCGTAGTCAAAATGGGATTTTTAGGCCTAAGAAGCCACTAAATTTTCTAGCTCAAGCCTATAAATCTCCTTTGCCTCGTAACCCTGTGAGTGCTCTTCGTGATGTGAACTGGAAAATTGCTATGACTGATGAATATAATGCTCTTATTAAAAATGGGACTTGGGAGTTGGTGCCCCGCCCCCCTGATGTGAATGTCATTCGTTCTATGTGGATTTTTACTCATAAAGAACATTCTGATGGTACTTTTGAGAGACATAAGGTCCGTCTTGTAGGTGATGGACAGACTCAGCAGGTTGGCATTGATTGTGGAGAAACCTTTAGCCCGGTTGTTAAGCCGGCTACCATTCGGACTGTTCTTAGCTTGGCCTTGTCCAAGTCTTGGTCTATTCATCAACTTGATGTGAAAAACGTATTTCTTCATGGTGATCTTAAGGAGATTGTGTATATGCATCAACCTCTGGGCTTTCGAGATCCTGCTCGCCCTTCCCATGTGTGTCTCTTAAAAAAATCACTATATGGTCTTAAGCAGGCTCCTCGGGCTTGGTATATGCGCTTTGCTGATTTTGTGTCCACTCTTGGCTTTGCTCATAGTAAGTCTGATCACTCTTTGTTTATCTATCGGCATGGTTCAGATATGGCCTATATCTTGTTATATGTTGATGATATCATTCTCACTGCTTCATCTGATGCGTTACGTAAATCTATCATAGCCCGACTTAGTTCGGAATTTGCTATGAAAGATCTCGGGCCTTTGAGTTTTTTTTGGGCATTGCTGTCACTCGTCATGCAGGTGGTTTATTTTTGTCCCAACGTAAGTATACTCTTGAGATTGTCGAGCGTACTGGCATGGCCTCTTGTAAACCCTCTCCCACTCCAGTTGACACAAAGCCCAAGATGAGTGCGCATGCGAGCACCCCTTATGAGGATCCGACTCATTATCGTAGCCTCACTGGAGCTCTTCAGTATCTTACATTCACCAGGCCCGATATTACCTATGCCGTTCAGCAGGTCTGCTTGTTCATGCATGATCCACGTGACGAGCATATGCAGGCTCTTAAGCGCATTGTGCGCTACATACAGGGTACTATTGATCATGGCTTACACTTGTACCCTTCTTCCAGCTCCACTCTTGTTTCTTATACAGATGCAGATTGGGGTGGCTGTCCTGACACTCGCCGCTCCACTTCAGGCTATTGTGTTTTTCTTGGTGACAACTTGGTATCTTGGTCTGCAAAACGCCAAGCTACTCTGTCACGTTCTAGTGCTGAAGCCGAGTATCGTGGGGTGGCTAATGTTGTTTCTGAATCATGCTGGTTACGTAATTTGTTGCTTGAGCTCCATTGCCCCATTCAGAAAGCTACACTGGTGTATTGTGACAATATTAGTGCTATTTACCTATCAGGCAATCCCGTCAATCATCAGCGTACCAAACACATTGAGCTTGACATTCACTTTGTACGTGAGAAGGTAGCCCGAGGCCAGGTTCGGGTCTTACATGTTCCATCACGTCATCAGATTGCGGATATCTTTACTAAAGGTCTCCCCTTAGTCCTTTTTGAAGATTTTCGTGACAGTCTCAGTGTTCGAGGACCTCCCGCTTCGACTGTGGGGGTGTAATAGAATATTATTATATAATATTCTGTGATGTACATAAATCAAGGAGTGTAATCTCTTGTAATTAGGATAGTTAGGAAAGTTGTTATTTGTTTCCTAAATAATAGCCTAAGCATGTATATCTTGAGTTTAGTGTGAATAACAAAGTTAAGGAAAACTTTCAGGGTCGATGTCTGAACTCAAGGTTACATAACGAGCATATAGAACTGATATCCATCGCTCACTTCTTGACATTCATATAATATACGCTCACCAATTATTATTAACACCAATTATTATGAATTCGCTTATGGGCATATGGTTTTCAAACATCTCGTAGACTCAGAGTTTGTTGTTAATCAATGTAACAGTTCTAGATGACACTCTATTGTTTGTAAATGATGCATTAGGAAAATCTTTCAGGAGGAGCGTCTCCTGAAGGTCTCTCTTACCTTACGCTTAAAACATAAATTATGGCTTCCAAACATCCTTGAAATAGGCATAACAGTCAAATCTCAGGTGTGTTCATCTAAAACTAACCTCTTACCGATTCAGATAAATTTCAAAACAACCAAACATACCCAAAAGCGTATAATACCAAAAGAATCTACTTTCTCACTGACTCTATCATTGCCCCCGCTACTTATGGATCGTTAAGTATCACGGCAAGGTTTTAGTTTCAAGATTTTTCAGCCATGCATAAAATAGAAATTCTATGATAAACTTAGCTCTATCAAACTATCATGTTTTATTTTGAAAATTAACAATAAAATTTGGAAACCGCTTATGGTGGTTTCCGAATTTATATTTTAGTTTTCAGATAAACTGAAAAAACGAAAACAATTAGTGAAGTAACAAGTTGTTTGGCTAACTAAATAGAAGGGAAAGGAAGGGTAAGGAAATAGGAGGAAGGGAAGGGGAAAGAAAGGGAAGGGGAACATGGATCTTCATTTTCCCTCCAAATCTTTCCAATTTTGGAGAGATGGTGTTTCTAAAGAGGGAAGGAAAGTAGATCCCTCCCTCTCCCTCCCCTTCGTTCCTCCTGTTAGATAATATGAAAATATCTCTTATTTTCATATAATATCTTGTATAGTTATGTAAATAACTTAGTTGTAATCTTCTCCTAGTTTATAGCCTAGTTAATATCTTGTGTATCTAGTGTATCTTTAGCTAGTATAAATAATTAGGTTGTAACACTTTTTCAAGAAAAGGAATTATCTTCTTTCATGGTATCAGAGCCTAGGGTTTATTTTCTCCAAAATATTCACTCTTCCTCCGTGCCCTAGCAACCGCCGCCCGCACCCCTTTCTTGCTCCCGCCGGCAGCCATGGCCGGTCCCTCGTCTCCCTCCTCTTCTTCTTCTTCTTCTTCTCTTCTCAATTCTAATATTAAACATATCATTCCTATGGTCCTGGACATGGAAACCGTACACTACTCTACGTGGGCAGAGTTGTTTAAGGTTCATGCACGTTCACCTAGTGTGATTGATCATATTATTCCCTCTTCTAAGGCCAAAACTCCAAAAACGGATGAAGAAAAGGAGGATTGGTCTACCATTGATGCAACGGTATTGAAATGGATTTATGCCACCATTTCTGATGACCTTCTCAATACTATTCTTGAGGCTGATTCAACTGCACAAGAAGCGTGGGAACGATTGCGGGACATATTTCAGGATAATAAAACGTCCCGTGCAGTCACACTTGAACAGGAATTCTCCAATACTCATATGGAGGATTTTTCGAATGCTTCGGCATATTGCCAGCGTCTTAAGATGCTTGCCGACCAACTCAAAAAAGTTGGTGCGCCTGTTTCCAATAATAGGCTTGTGTTACAAATGGTTGCCGGTCTCACTGAAGCATACAACGGGGTTGGGACACTCCTTCGACAAAGCGACCCGCTTCCCCAATTCTACCAAGCCCGGTCTATGTTGGTCTTGGAGGAGGCTGGTTTGGCGAAAAAGGCAGCCACGGGCTCTCACGGGTCTGCTATGGTGGCTGCGGACTCATCTTCGTCGGAAAATCACCCTCACTCACGTGTCTCTAATGGTGGTAAAAATAAAAATAAAAATTCGAATAAAAATAAAAACCACCAAAAGGGGTACGGGGGTGGTGGTCAGGGTGGACGGAATAATTCCGGCGATGGTGGCCGGAATTACTCCGGAACGGTGGCCGCAACTCTGGTCAGCAACACCAGCAGCCGTCCGCCACTGGTCAGCAGCAGGGAGGAGGGTTCCAGCAGCCCCCTCCGTATGGGCAGCAGCAGTGGGGGGCCTGGCCATATCCTCCATTGGCCTACCCCCCCTGTCCATACCCTACAAATAATTGGGCGAGGCCTGGGCATTACACTGTCCGCAGCAGAGGTAGCAAGGGGTTTTGGGCTCGGGTCCACGTCCGCAAGCTTACATGACTGACTCCCAGCCCACCGCGACAGATATCGAATTGGCGATGCATACTCTTGGGCTTACCCTACCGGATCCGAATTGGTATATGGACACAGGAGCGACTTCTCATATGACTAATTCCCAAGGTACATTTAATTCTTATTTTAATTTGAGCAATTCTAATGGTATTATTGTTGGAAATGGTCAGAGTATTCCAATTCGTGGTTATGGTGATTCCCAATTGTCTTCCCCACACCCTCCTTTAGCCCTCAAACATGTTCTTCATGCACCCAAACTCATTAAAAACTTGGTCTCCGTTCGAAAATTTACTAGAGATAATAATGTGATTGTCGAATTTGATCCTCTTGGTTTTTCTGTGAAGGATTTTCGGACGGGGAACCAACTAATGAGATGTGATAGTCAGGGTGCTCTCTATCCCATCACTGCATTCCCGCCACATGCTCTATCTCACTCCGCCTTTGCTGCTCTTGCACCCTCCACTTGGCATGCTCGCTTGGGTCATGCAGGGTCGTCTATCTTAGGCTCTCTTAGGCAAAATAATCTGATTAAATGTAATAAAACTTCTGATGTTTTCTATTCTTGTCCTCTTGTAAAACATGTGAAATTGCCATTTGTTTCTTCTAATTCTAGTACTATGATGCCATTCGATATTATTCATTGTGATATTTGGACGTCTCCTGTTTTGAGTTCTTTGGGTCATCGTTATTATCTTGTTCTTGTGGATGACTACACTAATTATGTGTGGACTTTCCCTCTTGCCAAGAAATCTAATGTCTATACCACATTCTTAGCCTTCCGAGCTTATATACGAACTCAATTTGAACGGGAAATTAAAAATATTCAATGTGATAATGGGAGAGAATTTGACATTGAACCACTTTGGACCTTTTGTAAACAAAATGGTGTATCCTTTCGCCTCTCTTGTCCTTATACATCGTCTCAAAATGGTAAAGCTGAACGTAAAATCCGAACCATTAATAATATGGTTCGTACTCTCCTTCTCCATGCATCTCTTCCTTCCACGTTTTGGCATCATGCTTTACAAATGGCTACCTATCTCCTCAATATTCTTCCACATAAGAAGCTCGCCTATGAGTCTTCTCTTAAGATTCTCTATCACAAAGAACCCTCCTACTCTCATCTTCGCGTGTTTGGGTGTCTATGCTTTTCTCTTTATCCTTCCACCACTATACATAAACTCCAAGCCCGCTCTACTCCTTGTGTGTTCTTAGGGTATCCCACTCATCATCGGGGGTACAAGTGCTATGATGTGTCTTCGCGCAAAATCATCATATGTCGTCATGTGTTGTTTGACGAGACTAAATTCCCGTTTAGTACTCTTCACACACCATCGCCTACTACATATGAGTTTTTGTCGCCTCTTTCGGTGTTGGATTTACCGTCCTTATCCTCCACCCAAACACATTCCCCTCCTGCTAGCCCAGTCACGCCTCCTTCCTCCTCTGCTAGGCCAAACAGCCCACCAGTCCCCCCCACTAGCCCTGTCCGCCACGCCACAAATTCCCCTATTGTGGACCGCAGGCTGGGCGTGGGTCCTGTGCGTGGCCCAGTCAGCCCCCTTCCTTGTCCGTCTTTTACGCCAAGCACTGGCCCAGCTCCTTCTCCGCCTGGGCCATCTTCTGTCTTGAGCCCAATTCCTGAGCCCCCTTCCCATCCGCCACATATTACCCCACAAAGGCCTCTTCCTCGTCGACCCAAACCCCTGCCTCCTCTTGGTCCACGGGCCGTTACTCCTAGTCAGCATGGCATATTTAAAAACAAAAAGATTGTGTCTCTTCTCTCTCATGTTGACCGCTCTCCTATTCCTCGTAATCCCGTGTCGGCCCTCCGTGACACGAATTGGAAACAAGCCATGGATGACGAATTCCAGGCTCTCATTAAAAATAAGACTTGGGAATTAGTGCCTCGACCTCCTAATGCTAATATTATTCGGTCTATGTGGATATTTGCTCATAAAGAAAAATCTGACTGTTCTTTTGAAAGGTACAAAGCTCGTCTTGTAGGTGATGGGAAAACACAGAGAGTTGGTATTGATTGTGGGTAGACTTTCAGTCCTGTGGTCAAACCTGCTACTATACGTACTGTCCTCAGTCTTGCTCTCTCCAAGGGTTGGGCATTACACCAGCTTGATGTTAAGAATGCTTTCTTACATGGTGAACTTCATGAGACGGTATATATGCATCAGCCGGTTGGCTACAGGGACCCCACTTATCCTGATCATGTTTGTCTTCTGCGGAAGTCTTTATATGGCCTGAAATAGGCCCCCCGTGCTTGGTATCGCAGGTTTGCTGATTTTGTTACTAACATTGGTTTTGTGAACAGCAAATCTGATCATTCCCTGTTCATATATCGTCGTGGCTCAGACATGGCCTATCTATTGCTCTATGTAGATGATATTATTCTGACTACTTCCTCTCCTACACTCCGCAAGTCTATCATCGCTCTTCTTGGCTCCGAGTTTGCGATGAAAGATTTGGGATTGTTGAGTTATTTTTTGGGTATTGCTGTATCTCGTCATGCAGGTGGTTTATTTCTTTCTCAGCGTAAATACGCTAAAGACATCATTGAGCGAGCAGGCATGGCTGCTTGTAAGCCATCTCCTACTCCTGTTGCTACTAAACCCAAACTCAGTGCTCGGTCTGAGGTTGCTTGTAGTGATCCTTCATTATACAGGAGTCTTGCTGGTGCATTACAATATCTTACTTTCTCCAGGCCTGATATTTCATATGCGGTCCAGCAGATTTGTCTTTTTATGCATCAGCCTATGGAGGAGCATATGAGCGCTCTGAAGCGCATTATTCGCTATGTGAAGGGGACCCTTGATCATGGCCTTCACCTGTTTCCCTCCTCGACTGAGACTCTTATCTCTTACACTGATGCAGATTGGGGGGGTGTCCTGACACTCGTCGTTCTACCTCAGGCTATTGTGTGTTTCTTGGTGATAATTTGCTCTCCTGGTCTTTGAAGCGACAAACCACTTTGTCTCGTTCTAGTGTTGAATCAGAATATAGGGGAGTAGCGAATGTAGTCTCTGAATCGTGTTGGTTACGTAACCTATTGGTTGAGCTTCATTGTCCGATTCGTAAGGCTACGTTGGTTTATTGTGATAATGTGAGTGCGATCTACTTGTCCGGAAATCCGATACAGCATCAGCGTACTAAGCATATTGAGATGGATATTCATTTTGTACGTGAAAAGGTCGCTAAGGGTGAAGTCCGTGTGTTGCATGTCCCCTCTCGCTATCAGATTGCCGATATGTTTACTAAGGGTCTTCCCTTGGTGTTATTTGAGGATTTTAGGGACAGTCTCAGCATTCGCCCTCCTCCCGTTTCGACTGCGGGGGTGTGTTAGATTATATGAAAATATCTCTTATTTTCATATAATATCTTGTATAGTTATGTAAATAACTTAGTTGTAATCTTCTCCTAGTTTATAGCCTAGTTAATATCTTGTGTATCTAGTGTATCTTTAGCTAGTATAAATAATTAGGTTGTAACACTTTTTCAAGAAAAGGAATTATCTTCTTTCACCTCCAACCTTTTATCCAAATAAGGGAACTTGTTCCCCTCTCTTTCCTTTCCCTCCCTTTCTCTCCATTTCCTTTTATCCAAACAAGTTGTTAATCCTTACGAATTCATGACATCAGTGAACATGTTGAGATGATGACCACAGTTGACTTTTTAGTATATTCTTTAAAATCTCCTCATTTCCTTGAATTGACCATAAGAGAATAGAACACCGCTGCTGGCATTATCAACTTGTTGGAATATATTCAGTGCACTATGAATGTGGCATTGCCCACCATATCCCATATCCTTTCTCCATTGTTATGATAATGCCTATTTAAGAGAGCAGTATTAATAATTTCACTTCTCATTCTCATTTCAAAATACAAACGCAAGAAATTATCTTAATAACAAAACGCCAACTATGGAGTACTATCAAGACTACAGGCCATACACAGACCAAGAGTGTGACAGTAATTCGACTCAGATACGGTACAACGTGTACGAACACGAGCAGTTCAATAATGGCAAAGTCGAGGAGAGCCGAACTGAGGTTGATCAGTTCTCTGAGCAGAAAAACTACATCAGCTTTGATGCTCTGAGGCACGATCAGCAGGCACAGTCATGCCAGGGAAGTGATCTGCAGCCTGCAAACAAATGGCATCGTGGCCACTCGAAGTTTAACAGGTGCAGAGGCTGATTACAGCGCAGCACGGGAGACAAGAAGAGAGAATTATTGGAACTTCAGTTTCCTTCATGGCTGTTTCTCTTTTAATTAGGTCCTAAGTCTTAGCTAGTTTCTACGATGATACGTATTAATGTCAAATAAAACTAAGCCATGCTGTATGTGATTCTGAAGTATTGTAGTGCAGATCTGTTAAGAACTATATTTATATATCAATGTCGGATTAAAATACCTCCTTATGTGTGTTGTGCCCTCAGTTTAAGCATGCCTTTTTGTACTATGCAAATATAATTTTCTATGAACAAAACAGTAGTGGTGTGCTGGTACCGGATCCTTCGACCCTCCATCGTGATGAATATGAACACTTGGACACTTTATTTTGATCATAGTAGTGGAAACTTTCATAAAATGGCTGAGTCAACCACTAGGACAATTAGTCACTTATGACTTACGTGTGTCCACACAAGTACCCCCACTCTGAATAACCAAATTTGAACTATATACTATATATGCTACTTAACCCTCAAGTAGTGGTGTCGGATCCTTCAACCCTCCGTCGTGATTAATATGAACACTTGAACACTTTATTTTGATCATAGTAGTGGAAACTCATACAATGGCTGAGTCAACCACTAGGACAATTAGTCACTTATGACTTACGTGTCCACACAAGTACCCCAGTCTGAGTAACCTAAATTGACCTAATATACTATAATGCTACTTAACATCAAGGATAACTACAAAGCTGGTGGGAATTGGATGGTAGAATCTATTCTTCTCTAGATAAGGTTGGCATTAGTTAAAGTGGCCAAAGTTAGTTCTACCTCAACGCAAAAATATTCTTGTATCAACTATCAACAGCATCAACATTTCTCCAGTGTAATCTTTGAGCACGTCAAATTGCATCTTCAAGATGTCACTGGAAAAGCAGAGAGATAGGCATTATTTAAATTCTGAAAGATTACCAATAGATGAAAACTGAATGAGTGACTGGAGAATAGATTCAGTGTTTTTGCAACTTGTTCGTAATTTAAACCTCTTTAGGTCTTTTTTCTTCGGTTGAAAACAACCGAATCGAACTGAATTCAAATGAATATAACTGAATTTAATTAAATTAAACTAAACCGAAAAAAATCGTAAAATGTGAGAGTAAAAGTATTATGCAGAACTGCATTGAACTAAAATGAAAATAACTTAAATTCAAAATAGCTGAACTGAAAAGAAAATAAGTTTTGGGAGATATAATATATTCTTTATTTAGTTGCAACAACTTAATTCAACACTCTTTTACAATTACATCCTCTCTTCTATTCTTTTTAGGAAAAAAACTAGCTTTCACACTCTCGTCTCTTCACCTTGCTGCAAGAGCAAAGGACCATATGGAACAAAGGGAATATTTAGTTTGCCTATTTAAGCGTATTTGTTCTGACTTCTCAAATCATAGCATAAATACCCATCTCAACCGAAAAAGAAAACAAAAACCCACAGAAAAATGGAAGGATACCATCATTTTAATGGTATGCAATATCATGGAGAGATCAAGAGCTGGACAAGTGATGATGACTCCAGTGACGAGGAACACTCGACAACACTTGATATTCCTGCAATTTCCCCAAGAACCAACTTCATCAGCTATGAAGCTCTGAAGCATGATAGGCCACGTGGTGGTAACTTTACACCAGCAAACTCATGGGGCCGACGTAGGGATAATCTTAGGTACGACCCCCCTAGGAGATGAAGTCTCGTGGTTCACCTGCAAGTTTCCTCTTAGTAATATTAGAAATAAACCTAAGTTTTCAGTGGCAGACTCGAAGTCTGAAGCAGGGTGGCGTCTGTACTTGTTTCAGAGAGTCACTGATGTTTTGGGGTGTTTTAAACTTGACTCATAAGGTGTTTAAGTTTTGATTTTGACCTCTTTGGTGTATTTGGTACTGGCTTATATACATGGCTTGAGTTAGTTCTCTTGGAAGTTGGAATGAACCTTGTTGATCTATTCATATCTCGATCCATTTAACTATAACACGCTTATGTTTTGGCCTTCGTTCAGACGTTACACAACTTACTTGTACTTTCATACCCAAGAGAACGAGCATCAACCTGAACTCGCCCATGCATCCAACGAATTAATTCAAATTAACTATAAATATGCACCTTTTCTTTAGTTGTCTCATGTTCAGTGAACTTAATAAATTAATAAGCAACAATTGAGTACGCCAGACTTATCATGACCCTGATTCGACCCATCCAGCAAACAAGCTTAGACAGTCATGGGTTAGGCCATTGACGAGGACGGTTCATCAATGTAAGTTGTAATCTGGATTAGTTTCATAATAGTGCAGGCCAGCCATAATATGAGCATACCTTACCTTACCTTCCCTCTTGGGATTCTTTGTCACGCCGACCGACAAATGTAATACCAGAAATGGGGCCTTGAGAATTTATTTTAAGTCAAAACCAAGTAAGAAGTAACCAACCCCCCTTCTTTACAAGGGACCCATTAAGCTGATCATGTTATCCCACTTAAAAGGAAACCATTAAGCATATCTTAGTGAAAATTCAAATCATATTATTTGACTAAAAGAAATCATTCTGAACTGCGAAACGTGCAAAGAGGAAGTAGGTGAAGTGCGGTCCATCAAAATGCATGCCTAAAGTTGGCTTTCCACTTAGCACTATGTCACCTTTACCATAAAAAGGGGATAGGACACTATATAGTGGTCAGACTTCCAAGGGAATACATGATGAAACGGCATACATAAATAAACAGCTCAAAAGGATAAAACAAAAGATATGGAACACAAAGCCATCAGAAAACTTGCCTGTTGTTTGTGCCTCATAGTCCTCAGTCTAGTGGTCGACGTTCGTGGTGCTAAAGTGAAGAAAACCGATGCATACTCATCATGCAATGGTTCAATAGCTGAATGCCAAGTAGAGAATGAGATGTTGATGGGATCAGAAATAGCCCGCAGGATTCTTGAGGAGAGAAAATACATCTCATATGGTGCTTTGAACAGAGATCAACCAACCTGCGGTGGCCCTCGGGGTCAGGCTTATTCCAGCAATAGTGAATGCCTTGGTCATGCAGCTAATCCGTATCATCGAGGCTGCTCTAAGTATTATCGTTGTAGATCAGATACCTAGGACTGCACTTATCTTATGTGTAACTTGTGCATGTATTCTTAATACAAAAAAAGTCATGCTCTGGGATATGGTTTATCAGTTGTGCTGTCCATCCTTTTTTACGCCGTTTTCACTTGTGAATTTTGCGTACTACCAGCACTACTAACCATATTTTGCCGAAAAGCTGCCGGTTCTAGATCAGTAATTTTTTGGGTTTATAACAGGTTGGTTTTGGGTATGATAAATTTCAGTTCAATAGGCTTCAAGTTTCAGGTCTACCAATTTTTGGTCTTTTCATTAGGGGATTCGGGTCAAAATTTGTATTCAAAGCTGTAAATTTTCATACGAATTTCATATCGGGTTTATGGGTCCCGCATTGCCACCATTTTCAAAGTTTAGCAAAGGCCGGCCTACTCATTTTTTACCAAATAACTTCATATTCTTGAGGGGCCGACAGCCTGATCCAACCCATGGCCCAGGTGGGGTTTGGGCCACTGGTTTGAATTTACACCACGATCGTAGCACGGAACGTTGTCATTTTCCTTGGACCATGTTTGCCAGCTTGCGCAACACATGGGCTGGCAATGCAAGCCCTATTGATCACATGGTTTAGCAAAGTATATAAGAAAACAATAAAGTAAAGACGACAGTTTCAGAACTTAGCTTGATACCACAATCTGCATGCATCATATTAGAACTTCAATTCGAATAGTGGCGGAAAATTTGTGTTACACTCACATTACATATAGGGAACAAAGAACGCCGTCTAATAATTCAAATGAAACATACATGAGGTAGATATGTCAGCACCCTAAAATCATAACACATTTCAAGATTGTATTAACAGTAAAACCAAATTACAACCGATGGGTTTGATCTGCTCAGTGCTCTGGCTTCAATACTTTGCCATAGTCGGGCCAAGCATTCTACGAGTAAGCAATATCATCAAACTGAAATCGTTGAATCTCATGCTCACTTGCATGACAATTTCCAAACCTCTCTGACGTTTGATGAGCCATCAGCTACTTCAGCAATTAGACTGGGTGTCAATATGCCTGTAAATCAGCATAGCAACTAATTAAGCCTTACAAGTGCACAAATGCTCAAAAATGACAAGAAACAGTATCTCTGATTCTCTTTAGTAAATTGCTCGACAGTAAATTGATCAGAAGTTGTGAGAAAGAGCCAAACACCCCCTCACTACCATATCATTTTACACTTGACTTTACTGGTTCTCTCATATCATTGCAATATCACACACTTATCTTTTCAAAAAAAAATTATCTCTTCAACCCCCACTTCTCTTGTTTTCTCTCGAGCCTCAATCCACTATGCTTGATATCTATGACAAACACAAGGGTTCAAAGAGAACAAGGGACGGAGAGCAACTATCAACTTTTTCAAAAGAGACATGCAAAATTTATATTCGAATAGCGGAGACAGGGCCAATTAACCAAAATGGTAAAAAAAATGAAACATGGCGACAATTGGGTAAATTTTAAAAACATGACGACAATTTGGTAAATTTAAAAAAATTTGACGACAAATAGGCCATAACTTTCGCCTGAGTTCATGCGTGTAATGCACTACATTATTTAGAGAGTGACTTCTTTTACATTTGTTGATTTTGTATGTTTTCTATGTTCAATGAAGATTTGGATGACTTCAACCACTGTAAAACAAACTATTTATTTCATATTCTTTTTTTATTATTAATCTCATATCCCTGTTTTGTATCATACCAACCTCACTAAACTTAAATACTCTCCCTGATTCTTCTTTCTTCAACCTTAAGAATCAATTCTCTCAATTTACTTTTAGTATATTGCAATTGGAAAAGAAAATAAATAGATTATGAAATTACCTCACTTCTTGATCTTTGAGTAAGTGATGATTTTGATGAAACCAGCGAAGTTAGTGGTCAAGTTTTTTTAAAAAAAATATTTTTGTGAAGAAATTTGGGTGCTTTTCTTTTGGAGAAGATGAAAGGACGGTGTGGAGAGGTGGAGGGAAGGAATGGAGATAATTAGATCAAGGAAAGTATAATGTGCCATAAAAAAACGAAAGTATAATATATATCAGGTCTTTTAATTTCATTAATTGTATAGATTTTTTCCAGATAAAACATTAAATTGTGTTTAATCTTGAAAACAGCTACGGTGAAGTCCACGCGTAGAGGTTTATAATCTTAGGCGAATTTTATGGCCTATTTGTCGTCATTTTTTTAAAAATTTACCAAATTGTCGTCGTTTTATTAAAATTTACCAATTTGTCGCTAGGTCCACATTTTTTTTACCATCTTGGTCAATTGGCCGCGGAGACAGCATCAACAACCCTTTGTTCACGCTTTGATCATTCAGCATTAACATAAGGCAAGGATGAGCATTCTACTGGAATGAAACCAAAAGATTCACCATCTTTCTCCACAATAGACAAGAATCGCCTTGATCCTCCACCTACTCCAAAATAATGCTTCTTCGCAGCAAAGTAAATTGCTCCATGAGGACGACTGACACACTACAGGAGGAGTAAACTATGTTAACTCATGACAAATCAACTTCTTGATGCAAAAAGCAACTACAGGATAGAAACTCTATTGGCTTACTTTCTTGATTAGGCTGTAAAGACTCTGTAGAGTAGAGATGGAATAAACAGTCTCCGCCATCAAAATCAAATCATATCCAGCCGTTGGATGGTTACCAGACGATGCCTCACTGTCCATGAGAGCATGGGGAAGAATACGATCCACTTCTCCCCAATCACCAGCAAAGTAACGAATGTCACTGCTGCCAGAAACACTAGTTGCTGAGGCTAGATTTGCATTGACATTGGGAAGAGTTAGGCATTTTAATACCTCTGCATTGAAATCTTGAAAATGGATAGATCCTGCACCCTGATACAATGAAGAAGTTGAACAGCTAAACAAAAAAATCAGCACATGCACAATCAGCAGTGACATAGTTACCTCAAGGCAGGCAAAGATCCCAGGAAGCCCATGACCGCATCCAAGCTATCAACAAAAGAAGTTCCATAGTAACCATCAGCAAGGAAGAAGTTACAAGAAGTTAAGCTGCACTCGATTTTCATTGACAAAATTGATTGAAAAATTAAATCACAACACAGCTGGACTTCAGTTTGAGCTAAAATTTTTGCATTCATGTATCACGTGCTTGTGCACATTGGACTAGGCAAGTTACCATCTAATCTTCTACAAACTCACACAAGGGCCTGCGCTATACACAGACTACAGCCAACGTCAAAGCATTACCATTACGAATGCCAAGATGTGTGCATCATCATTACCTAAGGCCAAGGTCAGGCCTAACTTACTCATGACATAATCGAAAGGAAACTAGACTTGAGGTCACCTGCCCAAAGCCATGACATTCTTTTGTAAGCAAGTGGAAAATCTAGGTGGAAGTTTGTAATAGCAAATTTGTTCAAGTCCTGAGCAGAATCCTTGAGTTGGGGGGTCTCCATTGCCCATGTGAACACAGATAATACTATATTACTAGGAGTACACCCGATATAGTCGTATTGAAACTAATTGAAGCTAAAAACTCCATCCTATAAGAAAGCTAGTGTTCGCATTTCTTTGTTACTTAAAGGTTTAAAATTAGCGCAATTAATTTTTCACCTGAAAATTAGAAGCCCACCTCTAAGACTTTCTTGCCTTGGAATGATAAATCCCCTTTTTGTATCTCTGCTTGGAGAGCTTTGACCAAATCAAGCGAGCCCTCCCAGAGTTTTAGGCCTCCTATCCTCCAAGATTAATTGACAAGCAAGGACACCAATTTGTAGTGAGCAAATGAATACCAAGGTAAATAAGTAACATTACTCAGTGGATTACCAAAAAGATATCAACTTTTCAAACCTTCATATTTTCCAGGAACTAAATCAGAGTTTGACAATGCGAAGACCTCCCTTGTACTCACCCGACCCTGCAAAAACCGATCAATGTGTTTAGATGTTACAGCACTTCAATTCAACATGTCAAAGTCTGGTCTTTTCTCCCAACCCCACTCCCTCAGACCCTCCCATGCTTCAAAGGTATTATAAACGGAATTTAAAAAGCAAGATAAGGAAAAGAATGCTTTAAGGGTATTATAAAGTGAAACTTTTAAGCAAGGTAAGGAAAAGACTATATCGTGTCAACAAATGACACAATCAAAAACCTTGCCTGAATAAGTAGAACAACAAATATAGGTTTGGAGTGAGGCTATGCAAGAATTAAGAACAATCATCTAAGAACATTCCAATACAAGCATAGTGTTAACATGGACACATGGTTAGAGTAGATATATTATAAACAATACTCAGCTCCTTTAATAGGTCAAAAGTTCTTTAAGTTCTCAGCCATCATCCTTATAAATGTAATACTCTCCACGGAAAAAAGCTCCGGCCCGGATCATTGCTAAGTAGATAATTTATTGAAGGTGAGCTAGATAATATAGCTATTTATTCACCTTTTAGCCTGCCTGTCTGGCAATAATAGTCTCCCCGTGTTTCATGTTCAAAAAAATCTCGATAATGTAAGTTCAAGACGATATGTCTCCAATCTATCCCAAAAGTGAAAGTGCCATACTCTAGGGCATACATTTTTAGCAATTCCCAAAAATGAGCTTCCAATATTCTCCAATCAGCCAACAGGAATGGGAATTGAATTTCAGGATTCCACTTCAGAAATGAAGGCAGAAAATTCACATCAACCCGCAAACTGAATCAAAATGCTGAATTTCTATAGCATGTTTTTGAGATATAATGAATTTCCAAGAGAGGTAACCTCACATTCTTCAAAAAACAACTTAATCGAAATCAATTGAATACTATAAAAAACTAGAAGTTACCTTGAGCAAAGTAAGATCACCCAAATGAACCTCCTCCACAACATACTTGACTGAAGTAGAAGCCTAAATCAACAAGACCAAAACAGGATTAATGATGAACGGCCCACTAGTCTTGTAATAGACCGTCTACTTTTAAATTAAATTAAAATTAGGCAACAGCAAATTCAATATTCACAAGAGAACTAGTCTAATAATGACTAGTTAAGTCCATTCCGTGACCTATTTATTCCATTTCGCAACCATTTTGATCTATTCAGAATAACTTGAAAAAAACGAAGACAAACCTCAGAAGGGAGTACTTCAACGGAAGGGGGTGGAGGAGGGAGAGGAGTTTCAGGAAAATCAAGAAACCCTAAACCCCCTTTATTCGGCTTCTCGTCTGTTGTTGTTGTTGTTGTTGTTGTTGTTGTTGTTGTTGTTGGAAACAACCGAAATGTATCAGCACCTAAATTCTACAAGCATAAAGATACAAAATGGTGAATCAGTGAGAGAAAGGAAATCAATAACAAGAATATGAAGGTGTTGAATTGGAAGGAAACTAACCTCGGAGTTTGCCGCCATTTTTTCTTATACACTGGAAGGAAGCTGGGGATGTAAACTAAGCTTTCTCCTTTCTTATGAGAAGCAACTGTGCCTGTAGGAGGAAATTTTCCATCTGATTCTGGGCTCTAAACATAAACCACCCAATTCAAACCTTAATTTGGTTAAACCTCTCTAAGCTCCTTAGAGTGTGCTAATCGAGCGAGACAGCTCGTGAGCTACTCAAACTTGACTTGGTTAAAATTCAATCAATTCTCTACTCGAGTTAGCTCGGATTGAACTCGAGTTCGACTTGAGACGTTAATGAGAACTTAGATATACAAAACTCGACTCGGTGATTCGTGAGAAACTCGAATGATATAATAGAGGGTTGAAATTTTCAATTTTTGTATACAACCTATATGCACATATAGCCGATTGAAAAACTCGCAAATAACTCGAGTATGACGCAAGTCAAATTCGACTCAAACCTAATCAAGTTAGTGAAAACTCGATTAAAACTCGACTCGATTGTAATTGACTCGAATCGAGTTCGACTCGATATCTTCAAGAGTAGAATCGAGTTATGCAAAACTCGATCCGACTCAACTCATTATTGCTCTTACCCTAGACAATCGTGGCCGAGCTTAGCATGCCCTTCTAAATGAGATATGGATATATCATATACTTATACTTCCTCCTTTTTTCTACTTGCATCATTGAGCATATGTATAAGACTTAAGGAGAGGAGAGACATAGAGAAAGAGAGGAAAAAAGGGGACCTATGTGATTGGAGAAAGGTAGAGAGGAAATATTTCCCTAAAAGAAAGTGATGCAAGTAATTTACAACTTTTGAAAATGGAAAATGATGCAAGTAATAAAAATGGGAGGAAGTATATTTTTAAAAAATGATGCTCATTATGGGTGTATGATTTAATTTGCACTTATCGATAAAATTGATAAATGAAATTACGAAATCAACATATATATTGTTTTGAAATGAAATATAGCAAGACATGATGAATCAATGGAGAAAGCGATGATTTTATTATATTTGTTATCATAAGAAGTGAAACTCATCGAATGAAGAAAACATATACCTAAATGATAGACTTCCATGAGCGTGACAACCCTTTTTACTTTCTCATTTTCTAGATAAGTGACACACTTTGTGTTTTCACGTTTATCAATGCATTATTTTAAACATTAATATCTATAGTCATCAATAAGTAGAAATTATGAAAAGTTAATATTAAAAAAATTCACATTGAGACGAATGTAACAAGATCCGACATGACTATATTTTCTTAAAATGTAAATCACTAAAGTTAATTAAAGTCTAAACTATAAATAATAAACACTTTGCTAATGTGTCACTTATTTAGAAACAGATGAAGTATTTATATGGTAGATATGTAGAAAGATTGATTAACTTATCATACTTTATGATGAAGAGTGTAAACTACTTAAGAATTATGAGAGGAGTTTGTTGTATTATACATATTTTCATCTATACAATAAACACAGAATTATAATAAATATTCCCAAGGAAAAAGAAATTATACTAAAACACAAAGATTCTCAACTTTTCCTAACTTTTGCCATTTCTTCCGTAGTTATAATCTTTTTAATGTGGTTGCCAAAAAAATCTAGCACATACGATCAATGGCGGAGCCAGGAATTTTTAGATGAGGGGGCGAAAATTAACAATTTGAAAAATTAAAGTTAAAAAAAAGGTGGTATGGAGATTTGAACCTGGATTTATGAATTGTTTTTCTTATACCAACTAAACCAAATCTATCTAGTGATATTACATTACATTAAACACTATGTAAACACTAAAAATATTGACGTTGGGGAGGGGCTGCTGCCCCCACCAGCCCCTCTCTCTGCCATTGCATATGATGGTAAAATAGTCTATCTATAGAGTGGAATAAACATTTCACTCATAATCATACTGTATGTCTCAATAAATAACCTCGACAAAGAAAAGTTTCTCTATAAATACTATATATGAAAGCCATGGACAAATATCTACCTCGACAAATATTTGGCATACCACATTTAAATTAAGATTATGCTAAGATAGTAGCAACACATTTAATAGTAGTGCTTTCTTGGTGCAACTACTAGTGAATATAACTTGAGGATGGAGTTACGAGAAACATGTATGGCAATATGAGCTATGGAGTTACAGTGTTCCTTGCTATGGACTCTGGTCATCATTATTATCATGGCGCGCAGGGAGGATGGAAACATGGTCATCATTATTGTTCTCATCAATGTATGACCTTGACTACAGTTGTGGTTATTATCATGTTCATCATTGTCATGATGATCAGTACCACTACCATTATGGAGGCTACCATGGGCCACAACCACCATCATCATCACCATGGATGAAAGTTTTATGCATGATGATATAACTTATATGGTTATTCTGCAACAATTTGTTGTGCTATCTAAGTTGTACAGTTATTAGATTTTTTTCTACAATGTATTAGTGCGTGTTCGTTCGGTTGTTTATGAAGCTATACACTCTCCGTCCCATATTAGTTGCAACACTTTTCATATATAGTTATATTAATTGCAGCACTTCTATTTTAGACATGGACCCACCAATATTTTATTATTTATCACTCAACTAATATACCCCACTCATTCAATGATTTATGTGAAAAACAATAAAATATTACTCTCATACTCTATTAACTTCCTAAAAGTTGTTTTCTTCAGAAGCAAGAACTTCACCAAGAACGGTAGCACTCATACGAGGGATCTTTCTAACACTTGATTCACCAAATAAATATTTATTTATAGATTTGGATAATTAATGAAAATAAAAACTAGGTACAACATATAGTTAATATCCTACAATTGTGGTGACATATTTGAGATCAATGGTCTATAATTATTAAAAGGGTCAATTACCGGTGACTGACACTCGTTATAGAATTATTGCTCGAAGGATGATAGATCCTATTCCTAGTTCATGAATAGTTCCCAAAAAAGTTAACAAACTACAACCTACTATTAGTTTTTTTTTTTCAAACCGATAATTATTATTCTGATTTCTAACTTTCAAAGGTACTAATTTATGTGAAGGGAGTTTGTTCTTATGTAGCATAATTTTTTCATTAATCAAGCTTTATCCTCTTATGACAACTAAATGAATTTTTAGCATATTTTACATTTTTTTTCATCTTAGAAACCTATGTAATGGATAAGCACAATAAAAATGCAATTGCGGATTAAAGTTGCAAAAAAGGTTAGAGGGTATTCGTACTTTATGGTAAAAATAATCAAAATTTATTATTATAATTGTAGTCATACTAATATAACAAAATTTTCTCAACTAAACCTTAATATCAATGCATTGATAGAACAAAAATTCGCTTGTAATGAAACTTTTTTCTCAATCAAACACAACCTTAATGTATGTGAAAGGGATTTATTCTTATATAACATAATCATAATCTAATTTACTCAAAAGTAGCATTTGGTATATGAGACATTCAATGTATGTGAAAGGAATTTATTCCTATATAGCACAATCATAATTGAATTTACTCAAATGTAGCATTTGGTATATGGGACATGTAATGTATGTGAAAGGAATGTATTCCTATATAGCACAATCATAATTTTATTTACTCAAAAGTAGCTTAGTTTATGATACATGCAATATATGTGAAAGGGATTTATTCTTATATAGCACAATCATAATTTAATTTGTTCAAAAGTAGCATTTGATAATATGAGACATGTAATCAAGACAAGAATCAAATTATTTGGTCAATAAGATTGAGAAGAATCCAATCCTTCATAATCTCTAAGATTAAATATACGTCAAGGAATGACAAATTTGCCATTAAAAGTTATTCCCAATTCGTTGTTACTGCCTTCGTCTTTATTATAAATGTCATATGATAGCCAACTAAACTTCCTCACATACTAAGTTGCAAACATTTTTGACTTGTTAGCACATTTTCCTCCCTTTTTCAAGTAGTACTATATTTGACAATATGACATGGGGATGGGGATACGGTCACTACAACCCATCACCATGGCAAGGGTCGTCATATGGCTATGGTCTCAACCATCATGGTTATGGAGATTACCATCATCATCATGGAGGCCATCATCATGGTTATGGTCATCATGATCAACATCACCATCATCATCATGATACTTACTATGATCATGATCACCATCACCATCATGGTCCCCATCATAATTACCATCATGGTCATCACGGTCACCATTATGATGATCACCACCACCATCATTATGATGATTGTTAAGGAGTGCTAGTAAAACAAATGATTGTTACTAGGTTTTATTGAATAAATATTGGCAATTTAGAATTTGTGTCTAATTAAAAAGTAAGAATAAAGTTTGTGCTATATATATATTGTGTTTACTTACAATTTAGGAGCTGCAAACTTTATAGTTACGAGGCAACAATACTTCACAAAGGAGTTGCCTATGCAACCAAGCTTAACTGCTCCAAGCTTCATATTGAGGGAGGTAATCATCTTGTCATCAATGTAGTCAACCATAGAATTAAATCCACCATGACAAATTACAAACATTACTGAAGACTCCACCATCATTCTCCAACGCCTTCAGAACTTCTAGATTTGTGATATCTACAAAGAAGCAAATAGGCGGTAGACTGGATTGCAAGTACAGGCAGATTCTCTTCATATTATTGTGTGGATGTATTCCTCTTTGTCCTCTATACTTTGTAATGATGCTTTAGGTGTACTACTCGATCGGAGGAACTATATCAATTGTGTTTTTGTGTGCACGGTACACTTTAAACTAGCAATTTATGTGTGCTTCTAGTTCTAGTATAATAATAAATCCTTCCGTCGAAGTATGTTAGTTCATACTAGTTTTAATCCCATGTCATGCACGATTACATAGGGAAACAAATATTCCTAACATATGCGTCATATCAGTTTATATCACTATTCCTTTAGATTGTTATTATATTGAAAAAACTGAAACTCTTGTATTAAAGACTCTATTTTTGATAATAAGGTTTTTAAAGTTTTTGATAATGGTAATATTTTTTTAAAAAAATGAGTTGTTATTGAACTTAAGTATATTAGTATCATTCTTGTTTGAACTACATATATATATATATATATATATATAGTGTCAGGTTCCGCTGAAATGCATACCCCTTTATCTTAATACGTAAACCTTATATGTACCCTTTTTTTCAAGTTTTCAAGGTTTTCAGCAAACTTGTGGTTTTCAGCAGAACCCGACTCTATATATATATATATAGCGTTATCACATCAAATTGTCACTATTTACAAAAATGTCATTAATGAAAGCACACATACCCCTTTATCTTAACATGTATCCCTTTTACTTGGTTTTCACGGTGAAAATAATTTTCACGGTGAAAACAGTTTTCACGGTTTCACCAGATCCTCTTCCTATATATATATATAGAGAGTTAGAGTCTGCTAAAAACCTATATGCTTTGCTGAAAACTGAAAACTGACAATCCTGATTGGAAAAAGGGGTACATATAAGATTTATAAGGGTGCATATTAGGATGAAGAGTACACGTGCTTCTAACACCAAAGTTGTGCTGCTAACATTAAAGTTGCCAGTATTTACAAAAAAGTCATTAATGAATGCATGAGTACCCCCTTACTCCTATATACCCCTTTACTTGGTTTTCACGGTGAAAAGAATTTTCACCAGATCCTATATATACATATATATTAGGATCAAATAAAAATATTCTTAAAATTAGAGGGTTGAATGTGCATATTTTTTGGACTAAGGCCCTGTTTTCGTCAACTTATTTTTACTAAACTGAACTTATTGGTACTGAACTGAACTTATTTTTACTGAACTGAACTTATTAGTACTGAACTGAACTTATTTTTAATGATTCATGTAGTTTTTTTTCTTTCCACTACTGATTTTTATTGAATTGAACTTATTAGTATCGAACTGAACTTATTTTTACTGAACTGAACTTATCAGTATTGAACTTAACTTATTTTTACTGAACACAACATATTTTTCCTGAAACTTATTAAAATAAGTTGAGGAAAACATGGTCTAAATGTGCAACTTTTTATCGTGTATATTAACGGAATGTGCATTTCATCTCTCTAGATCAGAGCATAAACTTATAGATCGAAAAGTGAAATATGCACATCCAGTTCAAAAAACATGCGCATTTATTTCAAAAAATATGGACATCGATCCTTCTCGCCCTTCTTATTTTAAGATCTTTCGCATTGGATCTCAACTCTCTTTATATATATATTATTTAAATATTAATTTAAATGAGAGTAAAATTTTAATAAAGGGATATTCTCATAGGTAGTTTTTACATAATCTCATTGGTGACAAAAGTTTTTTTTAACCATATGTGATGAAAGTGACATTAATGATATTTTTCCATTAATTCAGCCGTTAAATGTTAAGGAATCTTTTCTCTCTTCCCCAACACCACCATGGCCACCCTCCTTCGTTCCTTATTTGCCTCAAGACCTCCATAGCCACCGACCATCAATTTCACTTATCCGCTTTCAATTCATTACCCATCTTCAAGTAATGTTGTTGATGTTTTCCACCCACACTAAGACCTCCATAGCCACCACTAATGACCACCTGAAAACCACCATCCCCACGGAAAACCATCCCCACTAGCCACCACATAAACCATACCCCCGCCACTAACAACGAAACCCAACCAACCACCTTTGAACACCATCCCCACAAACCACCAAAACAATGATACCCCATCTGCCACCACTGAAACCGACACCCCAACCGACCACCCCTGAGCACTTTACGTACTACTTGACCCTGGGTTGTGCTTCCGTTTCGTCGGCATCACTACGTGTTTCCAGAGATGTAACACATGGAACGCTACTTAATTTTCAGTTAGCCACGAAGGCCTGCTGGTGTTTTCCCGAAGTATCGCTGCTATTCCTCCTCCCTCCGCTCGGTTTGGTTGTCTTTCATTCGAGATGTGCATTGTCGTCGCACTCAACCCCCTCTTCTCATTATGTACAGGCTACAGCTACTTAAATACCCATTAGGATAAATGATTAAATGTTGATTAAATGTTGATTAAAATACTTTCTCCGTTTTTTATTGATTGTGATACTTTTCATATAAGGAAATATGGAATTAGTTGTGACACTTTCTTTTTGGCGCAAATCTTTCTCTTTATCTCTCTGCAATCACATGGGTTCCCTTCTTTCTTTCTCTCTATTTCTTTCCTCTCCAAAGATTGTCTAGGTATCCGTGAAACCAAAAGTGTCATAATTATTAAAAAAAAGGAGGAAGTAAGAAGAGTTTAATGAGTCAATTGGTGGTTGTTTGACCACAATAGACTCAATTCAATAGTGGAGAATTGGAGCTTGAAGAAACAACCAAAGACTCAATCTTTTTTTGTTTACTTCTAGTTCTTATGATTGATGCGAATTGCGGGAACATCGAGAAAAGAAGATATGTTTTCCTGCTCTTTGCGTCTCAAAATTCTAAGCAAGAGAACTCTTTGATCTGAAACTAAAGATTGATGGAGGAGAGAGAACGGTGATAACCGAGAAGAGGATTGAGCTACAATAGCAGGAATAAAAAGGCAAATCAAGTGAATTTCAACTCATGTGCTATGATACTTCTAAATGATTATTGTATCTCATACTTTCACTTTTCGTTTTGTTCACGTGTTCAATTCACAGATTTAAAACCACCCAACGTTGGTGAGGAAAGAAATGAGATTAAAGAGGGAGGGAGAAGGATGACGAGGTTATGACTTGATGGTTGTCATGGCTCATTAATTAGATGAGAAGATTGTAGTTGGCCAGGTAGAAGTTGAGTGTCTATGGAAGTTTTGGGCAAGGGAGTAGAAGATGGGTGTGAGGACGAAGAAAAAGGAAATACAACGGGTGTTTTTAACGAGATTACGTCAGTAGTGTCACTTTGGTCACTTATGCTAAAGTTTGGGGTTACCAATCTTATAACAAAAACTTTGATCATGCTTTGAAAAATGAGGGTTACCAATTAGAATATTGCTTTAATGAAATATTTAGTTTAAATAGAAACGTATGTTTAAGATATATATTTAAGCTCAATCTAAAGAGATACTACTAATAATAAAAAGAAATATTATTGATGTCACCTCGCTCTCATCTAAATTGTTCAAAAGAAAATGATAGTTCAGATCTGGTTTGAGAATTGAGAGTAATAAAATTTAGGTGAAGGTTTGGCCAAGATATGAACTACTTCACCTGAGGCAAATAATAGCTTGTGTTTGTCATTTTATTTCCTTCCAACTTTTGAATATTTTAACATTATTTTTATTTGATTTATTTTAGGATAAGAATCAAATCAAAAATCATGTTTTTCCTACATTGAATTTTTTTCCTTTTTTTTTGCTCTACTTTGGAGTTGGACAAGAAAAATAAAACAATTTTAGGAGAAATGTTGGATCTCTTTTAGTCTATTGGAAAGATTTTTTTTAGAAATATCACCTAAATCATTCCAAATTCCTGAATTATCATATTATCAACTATTATGGGCATTGAATTGGACTTTAATCACTATTTTCAAAAGAAACAATGTTAGATTTTGGGGATTCAAATTTTCTTACGTTAAAATCTCCCTCAACTCCACTATACTCCCCACCTCTTTGTCAAAAGGGTCCCACATTTGGGGGTCTATTAGGAAGATTTGGCATATTTTTATAAAAATTTCATTCGGGTTTGTTGGAAATGGTAATCAATTTCTTTCTGCTTAGATGATTGATTAGGAATTGGGTCTATTAGAGATTTATTCAAGGCCCTCTAGTTGCTAGCCATGAAAGGATAACCTTGGATGATTTTTGGAATGGTGGATCTGCTGATTTCTACTCCTCCCTTCTAATAACAGGATATGCCTTATTCCAACAAAGTAAATCAGGTAAAAGTGGACCTTAAAACAATTCAGTTACTTTTATGTAATAACCCTTCTTCCTGAAAAACTCAACTACAATTTTCGGACTCTCTTCATTCACCCAAGAATACAATTGTTCTTCATGGATTGTCTTTCTTGATAAATTACCTCATAGAATTACCCTTTTTAAAAAGCATATTGTTTAATCCCCAAACCACCCTTTCAGTCAAACTCACAACTACAACTTTATTCATGCCTTAGAGATTGTATCAGAGCCAAATAAGTTTGGGACAATGATGCAGTGAATTCCTCCTTTTAGTCTTCAGAACTTCATGATTGGCTTTGGAAATCATTTGACTAAACTTCTCCACTCAAATTTACTTCTCATGTGGCAAAAAATTTCTTCTCTCATCTCATCTGGGGTATTTTGAAGAGGAGAAACAAAGAATATTTGAAAAGTTGAAAAATCCAGCTTATAAAGTGATTAGAAAAGCAAGCTTTAATGCTTGGGAATTCATCTTTACTCAAAGCTACAAAAACCATATTTTTGTGGAAAATTCTACGAAATGGTTTGTCCCCTCCCCTCTCCCTCTCTTTATAAATGCAATATGAATGCCTCTTTTTGACCCTAGTTCCTTGTTGGATAGTTTAGGAGGAGTGTTGAGAAAGAGTGAAATAAGGGATCTGAAGAACAATAGAGACTAGGCTATATTAAAAAGCAGGTTAGTTTGAAATTCAATGGAGCCTAGGAGAGTAACTGATCACTTGGCAAAGAATCAAGGATTAGAAAGATTAGTGTCTTTTGGAATGTTAATAAAGTGATTAACATGCAGGTGAGTTTTGAAACTATTTGCTTTTGAGGCCCAAGGTCAACTCTAATGTAAACTTTAATGTTAGCTTGCTAGAGCTGAGCTCTTGTTGTAATGTTACGCTAAATTATGTTGGTGGGAAAAAATGTTCTAGAGAAGGTAGTCTATTGACAGACAGAAGACCTCTTGCGAGTTGACCTCCGTGAATGACTGTTCACTTAAAAGTAAGTGGAAGAAGTCGTAATTAGTTGGTGTACAATTTCAACAAAAAAATACCTATTATGTGTCGGAGTTGTCTCCATATATGGCTTGTAAACTGTAAAAGTCTAGCTTGGTTCCACAGAGATCAGAACTTCTGGGTTGTAATTTAGCCACTTTCTAATAAATATGCTTTTCTTGCCAAACAAAAAAGGATAAGAGGAGAGAGAAAAAGATCAGGAGCATTAATTGACATTTGTTGTTTTCAGTTTTCATCAGAATAACGGATTTAGGTACAAATAGATTGAAAAAAGTTTTGATTTTTAATTTGAGTGGTTGAAGAGATTGATGAATAACAAGACAAGGGGATCAAGATGAGGATAAAACAAGAGGAAGAATATGAGAATGGAATTAAAATAAAATCAGAAAGTTAATGTTGTTAAAGAATTTCGTCAACTTAAATGATGAAATACAAGTTTAGGGTTATGTACTTTTAATTTTGGTAACAATACACTATGTTTTAATACTTAGCTTTTCTCACTCTAACCAATTAAGGCTTCATGATGTCTATTATTCGATAAATAATACTCCCTCTGTTTTTTTAATAGGAAGGGTGCTTTTTCGCGCGGATCAAGGAAAAAGTGAAAAAATAAGAAAAAGTAAGAAAAAAGTGAAATAGTAAGAGAGAAGAAGAGAAAAAGTATGAGAAGAGTGTAATAATTTGGTAGACCAACCTACCATTTATAGTAAAAGGAAGAAGAGTGTAATAATTTGGTAGACTAACCTACCATTTATAGTAAAAGGAAGAAGTGTCCCAATTAAATAAAAACACCCCTAAATAGCACATTGTGCCTATTAAAAAAACAAAGGTAGTAGAAAAATTGTAAAGAATAAGTCAATCTTCATACGATCGGCTTTTAACAAGTCAACTAGCAAAATATAAAGATAAGTAAAGCTTAATTATCCATCCACTTTTATAATTAACACTTATATTGAACAGGCTTAAAGCTAGAGGTGTCAAAAACTGATCCGATCCGAAAATCCGATTTGGGCGTCGGGACCTTTGGGAATGAGGGTAATATAAGTTCTGTTCAAGTCCATTGGCATCACTCCACTAGCAAAGAAAGAGTTGACTCCAGAAAAAATATCTTCTTTAATTACGTTCTAGTTTTCTTGGAAGAAGATAGGTGGAATTCCATCCGGACCCGGAGATTTAAGGGGTTTGGCGTCGAACACTGCGGCTGTGATTTCTTCGGTGGTAATAGGTTTCTGGAGCCAAGAAATGTGGTCTGAGCTGATTTGGAGGGGAGGATGAGTGTCTTCTGCGATTTGGCATGTGCTGGAGTTCGGCAGTGGACCAAGGAGCTCAGTGTAGAATTGGAGGAATTTATCTCTTATTTCGTCTTTACCTGTGATCCAAGTATCTCCTTCCTTAAGAAATCTGATTTCATTACATACCTTCCTAGTCTTCACACTCTTAAAGAAAAATGCAGTGTTCTGGTCACCAAACGCATCCCATTTAGATTTTGCCCTCTGCTTCCAGTACCACCACTTATTCCAAATCTGCTCCTCGCAAGTCATTCTTATTTCCTTTTCTTGTGTCGCATCTTGGGGGGATAATAAGTTCCCTTGAGCCTCTTGAAGGAGTTCTTTGATGTCATCCCAGTCAACACCGCTAGCCTTCTTTTGATCGAGGCACCATCTTTTCAGGACTTGCAGGGTGTTTCTTAGCTTTAGTTGAATCCTCTTAAGGTAAGAGCCTTGGACGAGCTTGGACCATTCAGATTGTATAATATCCTTTGCTGCTTGGTGCTGAAGGCACCATGCTTCGAGCTTGTAGGGTCTCCTCTTTGAGGTTACTTGTTGCTTGAGCTGAAGGATGATCGGGGCATGGTCAGAGAGGTAAATTGGTAAATTTATGACTGAGGCTTTCGGGTAGGTGCACCTCCACTCGTCGTTACAAAAGGCCTTGTCGATGGTCTCAAAAATTGCTTCCGATCCTACTCTGTTGTTCGTCCAGGTATGTAATACGCCGAATTTTATTATTTCTTAAGCTTTAATATTATTTTCCACTTAAATTTATCTACCGATAATTCAAGTTTATTTTATAATAATATTTATGATAAATGATTTCATTTAGTTTTTGAATTAATAATGTTTATTAAAAATGATTTATTTAGTTTTGAATTATTTAGTGATTTTATTTAAATATATTCTTTTTACAAACTAATTATTCATTTTATTATTATTGAAATATTTACTTGGTTGTGGGCATTCTTATTCAAATCATTGTCCATCCACATTGACAAAAACCCATTGAGAGTCCAACCCAAACAAATACCAAAGTCTAAGTACCTTAGCCCAAACAAAAAAAAAAAAAAAACCAAAATCAGAAAACAAAAGTCTGATTCACTCCTTCTTCAACCTTCCTCCCTCCCTCATGTGACTACAACACATCCAAGAGCAAAAATCCAAACACTCCATCACTCTTGTCAGATTTCATCAACACTTCAGCTAAAACTTAGGAAAATCTGAGCAAAGTAGTCAAAACAATATCAGATTTTCAAATTCAAAGATCTTCACCATTGATGGAGTTTGACTCCAAGCTAAAAAATCTGACCCAATTTCTCTATAAATACTGAGCTACACCCATCCAATTACTCAAGCAACCCACTACATTCTAAGGTTGCTTCAATTTCTCCCTCTTCTCTTTCAATTTCTGATTTTAATGTTGAAAATAAAAGAAATTTTTTTACACATTTCACCACCAACTGAACCACCTTCGCACCACCCCTGACTCGCCGGAACAACCGCCTGACCACCACAAACTTCGCCCCTCCCTGAGCCACCTTCGCCGCCCAGCTGCGCCGCACCACCACCACCCAATCCTCCTTCTCCTCCTTGTTCGCTGCCCTGTGCGCGCAGCCACCACGCACCCTCGTCGGTTGCTTGCGGCAGCCGCGAACCGCCCCATCCCACCGTGAAAACCCCAGCGAGCCGCCCTCCTCCTTTCTTCCTCCTCCTCCTCCCCTGCTCCTCCCTTCTTCTTCCTCCTCCTCTGTTTTTCCCCTGTTCTCCCTTCTCGCTGAAACTGATTCAGTGAATCAGTTTTTCCCCTCCCCTTCTTTTTAAGTTTTATTTGTTATTAAAATAAAGATAAAGTATTTTCTTTACTTATTAAAATTAATTGGTTGCTTAATGATGTTTGACTTAGTCTTTAATGACCTAAACATATTTCTTATGTTTATAAAATAAAGTTAGTTTTCTATATTTAGAATAATTGTTTAAGTTAATAAAAATTAAAAGTTTAAGTAATCTCTAAGTACTTAAAATGATTTTTTTTATAAATAATTTGAAACCATGAACTTTGATTTATGAAACTCTTTTAAAGTAATTAATAAATTTTATTTAAGTTATTTGAATTATTTAAGTTATTTATTTTATAAATAAAATAAAGGGGTTATTTAGGAAACTAATTTTAGATCCCGTTTAATTGTAGATTCCGAGCTAGTAGAAGAAGATTATCAAGAGTGCGATCAACTCGTGGCTTAACTTCGGACACGCTTCAAGAGGTAATTTTCGATGTCCATCTAAACGTAGATCCCGTAGTATAAAATATTCTAATTACGTGACTATGTGATTTGAGTTATTATTAGAAATGTGGATTATAATTATGAAAATTATTAAAGCTATTGACTTAAATACGGATTATGAATACGATTAGTAAGATAGCTAATGACTATGGATTATGGATATGGATCATGAACATGGACTATGGACTATGACAATGATTATTATAGCATCGTTAACTTCGTAATTAAACTCGATAACGACTTAATCTTTTATCCTCGGCTTTTGTTTAATTAAAGATTAATATTGTTATTATTATTATTATTATTATTATTATTATTATTATTATTTATTATTTATTATGAATATTATTATCACTAGTATTATTATCGTTATTATTATTATCATTATCATTGCTACTATGCTATTATCGTTATTAAAAGTTTGAAAATAAAAATTGATAATGGATTGGTTATAAATTGGAAAATGATGGATTATTAAATTTACTAGTGATGGTTTGTATTGAATGGAAATAAGCTTTTGGATAAGCCTTTGAATAAATTGAGTTATGGATGTGGGAATGAATATACTCGTACTTGGTTAAATAAGATGATGTATATGTGATTTAAGTGATGACTTTCATAAAATATATTAATCACTTAAAGTGGAATATCGAAAGGAAGTGATGAACAGGTTGCCCTGTATGGGAGGTTCAGCGGCCACCTACAGGTTTTCTAGTTACTATGCTGATTTTTCTGTTGTTGTCTTCCTTCTATCTTGATGTGTTCCAAGTTAGAAGGGGTGTGCACACTAGGGACTCTGTTTTATGGCCAATGTTACTTTTTGTGGGTGGATTTACGTGGTGTATCACCGGCCCACATGTGAGTGGATTTACGTGGTGTATCACCGGCTCACATTAGCAAGTGGATTTACGTGGTGTATCACCGGCTTGCTAGCGTTCTCCTTCCCTTTCGTAAATGAATTGGAATATTATATTGATGTGACTTTTAACTGTATATGTTTATGTGCAAAGCTTTTCAACTCGACATATATATTATTTTCAATTATTTTAACTTAAGTACTTTACGGGATGGAGTTGGAATTACTCAGTTTATCTGATTTTTGGGAGCTTGTCTCTCTTGTCTTTTTCAATGTTCAGTTGCAGGTGGGTGATCGAGGGGAAATTTGAGAGATCAACTAGAAGTTGTCATCCACCTAGTTTAATATTATTTTTGCTTCCGCTGGAACTCTGAAACTCGTAGTATTTAGTACTTAACGAATAATTTCAATTTGGTTGTAAGGATTAATTAAGTTTGGAATGAATAGGTTTTAGTTACTTAGCCTTGCACTTAATTCCAAGGAGTTGAGTGCGGCGGTAACGCTCCATCCGAATCGAACCCTCGTTGATTTCCCCTCAAACGAGTTTTATTTATATTAAAAAGGGTTCGGTTTGGGCGGGGTGTTACAAGGTATATTTGACCCCAAACGCCGGTATTGCATGCAGATTATTTTGCAGAATCCATCCATGGAATTCCGCAGCACCTAGTAGGTAATGAGTCCCTCCTAGTTTTTGTCCCTGTTTTTCAACTTGATTAAAGTCACCAATGAGAACTATTCCTCCTTGTAAATTGTGAATTGCCGTATGTATGCTGCTCCATATTTTAGTTTTGTCAGAGTAGTATGGGGAGCCATAAACGCACACAAGGTAATACGAATCCGTAGGGTGGCTTTCCGCCTTACATAAGATGAAATTTTTGTTTACAACCAACGGTTCTACATGAACCCTAGGGGACCAGCATAAGAACAGTCCCCCGCACCTATTATCAATATCCGTACCAACTACACCACCGAACCCTAGTCTCCTGAAAATTGGTTCTAAGGTGGCAACCATACATTTTGTTTCCGACAAGAAAATAAAATCTAGCTTACATTTATTATTAATACTACTAATAAAATGAATTGTAGGGGAGTTAGAGGGGTCTGAAAAACCGCTACAATTCCAACTGAGAACACTCATTCCGTCCCTGAAGGCTGTGGGCCAGCCGCGCCATTTTTCCAGAAGAATTGGTTGCTTGAGGTGGAAGCTTCACCTGCAGTTCTACTCGCTTCCAAAAAACCTTGATTGGGACTTCAGTTTCTTTCGGCTCTTCCTCCTCTAAGAAACATTCATCATCATCACTTAACCCGAACTTTAGTTTTCCTTTGCCCTTATACTTGAGTTATCTCTTCTTCCTCTTCAAGGGTGATTCGTCGTTCGCTATTTCTTCCATGTCTTCATCCGGAAGGAGGTTAAGATCTGGGATGGGGGCTCCCTTTCCTTTCATCTCTTTAGCTGGTTTTCCTTGTTTCTTTTCGCCAAAGCATGAACATCTAGATGTTGAAGTTTTCCTCTTTCTCTCCTTGAGCTCGACCTGTTCACCTTTCAGAGCTTCTCCTAGGGTGATTCCTTTCTCTTGTTTCCTTCCCTTTTTCCTAGGTTTCGACCGTTTGGCTTGGGCATATCTTTCACGTTAGTTGAAATGGGGGGGTTTTCATTGCCAAGAAGGGGGAGGAGCAATTGCGCAAGTTCCTCCCGAGGGCTGAGGGGCTCAAGCTTATCCTTACCAGAGTTAGCCAAAAAGCCCACGTCGCTCCCTACTTCTTCAATAGCCTGATTAGTCTTTATGCATGGGAGATCTGAGAGGGCTGAGTGATAAGAGGAGTTTCCACTTAGTGGGGAGCTTGGTTGAATTTCACTTTGTGGATGAAAGGTATGAGTAGTGGGGTTTGGGTTGGTGTTTGAAGTAATGGTGGGGTTTTGAGGGTTGACAGCCATGATTTTTGAAAATGTGTTTTGGTTTTTGTCTATTCCCGCGCTCGAAGAATTTTGCTTTTGAGAACACTCACCAATAATGACACTAAGCTCATCGAAGCCTTTAAGATCGGGTAGGTTATCCTCCACGTGAGTGGCCCCAGTTTGTTGTGGTGTTTTGGTGTAGTCATTTGGACCCCACAGATTTCCAAAGAGGTTGCTGACCTCCTCGTAATTAACCGTACCAAAAGGAACGAAGGGGTCAACGGGGGAGAGAGAGGTGAAGCAACTAGCCCAGGCTGGCAATATTCTTAAGTTGAAGGTTGTGTTGTTGTTTGTGAGGTCACTTTCCTTGAATAGCTATTCTAGGAAAAGGTGGTCTTCCATTTTTGTTGGGGATAAGTCGGACAGATATTGGCTGATGTGGAGTGGAAGTTTTACTATAAGTGGGTGGTGGGGTTGGAAAGAGGAAGAAGATAAGAGGGAGATAGTGAAGTACGTTGAGCTTTCAAGTTGGGGATGGAATTTAAAGAGGGGGGAGATGTCCGTTTGGGGGGAGTATTGAAGTGGGTAGATGGAGAAAGGATTTGTATAGATTTTGCCATAAATGGGAATAAATTGAGGAGTAGAAGAATGATTACCTATTGTTGGAAAGTGGGAAGACTTTTGAGCTTTGCATTCAATATCAGCCGCCTTCGACAGAGTTTGATAAGTGCCGTTGCTTATCTCTTCCAAAAGCACCATGCAAACTATCTTTAAAGCTAGTTGGAAGGGTTCAATTAAATGTGAACTTAAATGCAAGCCCTGTAGCTTAGAGATATCAACATGAGGGAAATCTGTGTGCTGCTTTACATTTAATGAATTTCGCCTGACGTCATCCAACACCTTGATGACGTGCTTCTTTGCTAATCGGCCTAACAATGCTACTATTCCTCCAATAAACCTCAGGTGGTTGTTGAAGCCTTCCCCATCCACCGCTGATCGGTGTCTCTTAGATGTCACCTCGCGATCTCCTGTATCCTCATCCTTCCTTTTCCTTTTACCACATCCGTTGTTTCTCTTAATATTCTCCCTCTCCTGTTGAAGGTTGTTGCCATCCTCATCATCATCATTGTCAGAGTCGTGAGAGGAGTCTTGATTATCGGGGTGGTTTGATGAGGTGTTGTGCGAATCTGCATCATCGTCCGCGTCCTCCTCTACGGTCTGTTCAGATAGACTTGGCCCCGGATCATCTCTCACCGAGTGGAGATTAACGAGATCCACCTGTGTACTGCGGTTTCTCTCCACCCTTTTTAATCCAATGATTTTGTTTGTGTAAAATGGCTCTTGATTTTGAGAGACTCGCATATTGAAATCGTAGTTGCAAACTCCTTGCATAACCTGTGCTATATGGAGCTTAGCCATATCAGTTGGTATGAGGCATCTTGCTTTCTTGTGGCCTACTCTACCCCAGTGTGTACAGAAGTTGAAGACTCCTTCGTATCTAATAGTGGTGGCATCTGGGTGGGCCGGGCTGGGTTTGCGGCGGGCTGGGCTGGGCAAATCTGACCCGGTGCGGGCTGGGGAAAGAAGCGGGCTGGGTGGGTTGACGGGCTGGGCTAGGGAGACAACCCTTGGCGGTTTTGGGCGGGCCTGAAACGGGTTTGAGGGTGGGTTGGGTGGACTTAGTGGGTGGGTTGGGCTGGTTAATGGGCTGGGTGGGCTGGGTGGTTTGGGTTGGGCTGGTTAATGGGTTGGGTGGGCTGGGTGGTTTGGGTGGGTTGGTTAATGGGCTGGGTGGGCTGGGTGGTTTGGGTGGGCTGGTTTAATGGGTTGGGTGGGCTTAGTGGGTGGGCTGGGTTGGTTGAGTGGGTTGGGTTGGACTGGATGGGCTTACAAGGTGGATTGGTTGTGTTGAAATAGTTGGTAAGTTAAGTTTGATGTAATATGAAATTATGAATTATGTCTTTATGAATTTGCATTTGTAATTTTGTATAATTTAATTAGATATAACTGTGAAATACGTTGGTTGCAAATATAAAATATTTGGTTTTATAAATTGCATTTTGTTAATAATATGAATAATGACTAATTTTTGTAATTTCGTAATGACGTAATTATTTAATATCTTCTCTTTTCTAGTAATGCCGTTTATTTATAATCTTAATATAGAAATTAAAATAAGATTATAATGAGTATTGAATATTGACCAATGTATTCTTAAATAATTTTGAGTAATGATTAATTTTATATTATCGTAATTATTTATTATAATCTATTTTTCATTATTGTCGTTTTTAAACTTTTGCATGTTAATGAAAGCAATCATAATTAGGAAAGACATAATGAAGATCAATGAAAGCAATAATCAAAATAATGAAAAGTAATGGAAGAAGAATTACCAGATTTATGCGAAATGAATCAACTATAATACTTTATTGAAAGCAGACGATGTTCGAACCAAATAAGCTTGAGAAAAACTAGGAGTCTAAAACTAAGCTAATACGAAACTAAGATAAAAACTAAGATAACTAATCGAAATTAACCTTCTAGTATTAATAGATGATGTTCAAAAGGCAATAAAAACCGAAAACAAGGCCTCCCGCGAAACCACCCGGCCAGTCAGGCAATGGCGCCCGGGCGGGCGGTCTTTGAAACTTCTTCACATAAAACTCGTAATCAGCGCCCGGAAGGGCGGAGATGACTTAGCCAGTTCTTCAATACAGCTCGAAATATGCTTGCGTGCCCGAGCGGCGGGCCACACACGACCGGACGGGCAAGCGCTCTTTAGCTCCAATCTTATTTGTTATCATCTCGAGAGCTCTATAATTGCTCTCAGGGTACTCCAAATGCCTATGTAATCTGGGTAATGCTCCCAAATGCCAGATAAAGGCCTCAGACACCTAATCTGCACAATCAAAGCTCAAAAACACGAAACATACCCAAACATATCAAATCTCACAATAAAGAGCTCTAAAGAGCTCCAAAAGAGTATAAAACAAGAGGGGAAACGATGCTCAAAGCCTATATAAAATGAACACATCAAAAACTCCCCCAAGCTAAACTCTTGCTTGTCCTCAAGCAACAAAATCATGCGAACTAACATATGACTGTCTCACCCCAATCAAATAGAAATAATTTAGCTCAACAATATTCAATTAGATCCAAGACTAGTCCGGTAGGCAAGTATCATCATCAGTCCATCATATCAGACCAACAATCAATCAGTATGCATAGCAATCAAACAAGGACATTTGCGCATCCCGCAAATACTAAGAGGGTACTCACATGGGAGACACTCAACTCTCGATTTTTGTGGCAGACAAAAGATGTGTCCGATCGCTCACCTGACCCAACCCATAATGACCCGTCCCAACTCACGAAACTCGTGTGTTTAGAGGGTAGCATGTACTCAACCTAGTTCAGTCGACTCAAATATAGCAAATACTCTACGGGATTGGGACAAAACTCCACATCAATCTAACTAAAGCAATGCAAAAAGGATCATGAGGTCTTTGCAAGGTTGCAACGAGGCTTAGGTGAAGGGTGTGGAAAACTTTGGGAGATGTGGTGGTAAAGCCATCCTAGAGGAGCATAAACATATAAATAACATGAGGTGAATGTGACCTCTGAACTCCGCAAATCATCACCCACAAGATAACCAACTCGACAATACTCTAAGTTTCTAACAAACCACAATTTCTTTTTCTTTTCTTTTCAACTCATTCTCTTTTTGATTGTTCGTGGTTTTCAATGAATTCTTTTTGCTCACTTTTCATTCTTTTTTCAATGACAAAATTTCCAAAATTTTTTAACTATGAGCTTTTGTATCAAGCAATCTCCACAAATAAAGCACAACCGATAACCCATAAATCACCAAAACACGTCTAAAACAAGGCCAAGTCAGTACTAATGCTCCCCCAAGCTAGGCCTAGGACAATATCAAACGGTCATGAAAGGCTCAGAAGCGCTAAGGCGGTACAGTGTTTTATTAGTGGCTCTGTGGCTCAGACAATAAAAAAGAACGCCTCAATCATTTCAATATGCATGCATGCTAGACATCAACGAGTAATGAACCAATACCAAGATCAATGCCATAATGAGAAACTATCACACATAGAAGGAAAGACTGGATGAAGATATGCATCCAAAGACTCAAAACTCACAGTCTAACCAACTTAGTTCCACTTTCAGCGCAAATGTCACAAGCATCATGCAAGCAAGGGTCATAAAATATCGGAAATCAAATCAAATCCGATGAATCCTCATGCCAAACCATAATAAATCATGAATCCAAAACATTTCAAAAACATCAATGGGGCACAGGGAGACAATCATATAGCTCAACATGTATAGATCAAATCTATATTTTTTTTTATTTTTTTTTATTTTCACTAATATAGAGTGTGGGGGGCTTGAGCTTGTAATTTAAAAACTTTAATTTAATTTGACATTAAACTAAAATTTTCAAAATTAAGTTGCCTACTTATCCCAAAGGAATCAAAGCCCACGTAGTTCTTTGCGTACCTTGATTTGTAGATGATTCATAGATTGGAAATGTTTTTTTTTTGGGCTTGTCCTATCTTTTTAAATAATTTTCTTCTTCGTCTTCTTCCTCTTCTTCCATTGGAAGTTTTCCACTCCTACTTGGGCCCGTCCCACTGGCAACTTCCCCCGCATCCGATCCAGATTCTGATGTCATTTTCATCCATGGATCATCTTCATCATCATCATCTTGTTGCACACCTTGTGTTCTCTTTTCAGCTTGATCCCAATCCTTCTTGCAAACACCAATTTCAATGCTTTCGGGGGAGAGCCGTGATCTTTTTTCATCTAGAACTCTTCTACCGGCGCTAATGCTGATTCAGAAGCAATTGTTGAGGCAGGGACTGCAAGTACATCCCGGGCAATCCTTGACAGTATTGGAAACTGCTGCTCATGTTGCTTCCACCATTGCAAAATTTCAAAGTTCTCATCCGTCTGTAATTGATAAGAATAATACTCGTTCAATTGCGAATATGACGATGATGAGGATGTTGTAGTAGTCTCATTTTTGGATTTCTTCAAAATCTTGGAAATGATAGAATCAAACCTGCCTTTTGATGACTTGCCGGTATCACCACCATAGCATCCCTCGGGATTCAGTATGGAAGCATAGAAATCAAACAGTTTTTCTAAAACATTTGCACAAGTTTGAATATACAAATCAACATCATTTTTTACACCCAAACAACCGTAATAAAAGTCCAACAATCTCTTCAACGCTTCCGGCTTAACAGCTGGGTCAAGTAGTGCAGCCAACCCGTAAATCAAAGGAAATTCATAAAAATATTTAAACCACTTGGACTTCATACTACACAAAACAGCGTTAATAGCAGGAACATTGATAGCAACGTCAATGGCATGAACAATCTTAATGCACTCGGTAATGACTAAATGAACATTGGGATGATAAACCAAAGAAAAGACGTTAGTAGCATGATCAAAACTTTTCAACACATCGCGAATAAGAATAGCAACGCTCCATTGGTCATCGGTAATCAAACATTTATGGTCCGTCTGCGCCTCATTGTAAAGAATAGTGAGAACCTCACGGTAAACAATTGCTTGGTTTAACAACTTGTAGGTGGAATTCTATCGGGTTGGAGTGTCAATACTCCATTGACGCTTCTTCAGTCCTCCCTCTTTGCATAGGGCCATATACCGTCTCTTAACATTCCTCGTTACTCTGATCCATCTAGTAACGGTTCTAATAGGGTCAAGTAATGGTTGTAACTCAGTCATACCCTCTTGGACAGAAAGGTTTAGGATATGAGCACAACAATGAACATGAAGTAATTCACCACCTAAAAGTAGTGGCAACTCGGGTCCTGTTTCAAAAAGTCTATGGCTTTTGTGTTAGCGGTTGCATTATCAAGAGACAAAGCAAAAGTTTATCGAGTTAAATGGAAAGTTTTCAGACAGTTTAAAATACGAGTTTTTATATTGTAACCGTTATGCATCTCAAGCATAGCCTCGAAAAAAATGATGCGCTTTTGTAAAAACCAGTCGTCATCAACCCAATGTGCAGTTATGCAGATAAAAGGCTCCTGACAAGAAGAAGTCCACGTGTCACATGTTAGGCTCACTCTAGGAAGTTGGATACGAAACATTTTAATAAGAGAAGCACGCGAAGCATAATAAAGCTGTTTCGTCCGATTTTTAAGCGTATTTCGTGGAATACTCCTAGAAGCCGGCTGTAGATAAGTTCTGTTGAACTCTTCATAATTTATATTATCGCCATGACTAAAGGGTAATTCTTCAGTGATAATAAAATTTGCAAAACCATCTATCATTTTGTCTCTATTGTAAAAGAAAGGCGTACCTCCACCGGCTTGGCTAGAAAAATACCCAGATAACTGACCTTGAACTCCTTTTCCACTGCCTTAAACTTGTGTGTTTTCGGGCGTCATTTGGTGTACTGTTCTGAGATGACGACCCAACATTCCCGTACCATCCCCCTATTTCCATTTGTACTTTGTCGGCGTAGGGGCGTTCGAGTTTTTGCATGGCAGACAAAGACAAATGTATCTTATTGGTCCCCCGGCTTCTATGGTTTGGCCGGCAACAACCACTCTTTCATAAAATGGCTAGACCCAAGAAGTCTCTCCTCGACCACTTTTCTGGGAAGTTTCTTATTCTACACTCAAAAGTAAGTAGATTAGTTTATTACAAAAGGTTAAGTAACTACGAGATTACGAGTAAAAAGAACCTAAATTAACAAATGAAAACTTAAGAGACATTTTGTTAATCATAATCACATTATATTATGTAAATAATATTTAACTTTAGTTACTATTTGTGTATTAGTTACTCTTAATCGCATCCTATTATTTAAATAATATATAATTTTAGTAACTATTTGAGTATTAGGGTCTCTTAATCACATAATATTATTTAAATAATATTTAATTTTAGTTAATATTTGAGTATTTGTTACTCTTAATCATATTATATTATTTAATCAATATTTAATCACATTATATTATTTAAACAATATTTAATCACATCATACCATTCAAACTTATAATTAGCTGTTGTATTTAGTTACAAACTAATATTCGAGTATTAGTTACTCTTAAATCTTAATCACGTCATCATATTATGTAGTTTATTACATATTAATGATGTTATATGATGTAGCAAAAATGGTTATGATGTGGCAATGATGGTTAATGATGTATAATTATAGTTAGTTATATATTAAATTACTAACTCTTTCTAAAATTTAAGCTACTATTCGAGTATTAATTTAGTTATTGTCAAAGTTACTAACATTAATTAAAATATCAATAAGTACAAACAAATTGTGTTTTAAACTTACTCATATCATGTTAGCTAATGAAATTCAACACTAAGTACTGAAAATTAATGAAAAATACATACTGAGATTATTAATTACATTGATAAATAAGTTAAAAATTATTAATATTTTGATAAACGTATTTCAAAAAAATATTGAATAATGCTTTAGTATAATGAAAATATGAATACTTAATAAATACTAATGGCTTTTCGGATGTTGAGATAAATAACATAACACTAATTAAATTTAGAGACAAATATATCCATTTCGTATTACCATCATTGGACGTCGGAACACTCTGTTGTGGATGAGATGGTGGTCGGGGTGGCATCATTGTTGTGTTTGATGATTGATGAGAGTTTCTTAATGGTGGGGACATATTATATCCCAGATTTCCAAGATTTTGAACATGTGCATCCCCAAATATTGAAGCACCAATATTTTGGGCAAATGCATCAAGATTTTCGGTATTAATGTCAAATGAACCAGCTTCAACATTTCTTCTCGGATCCATTTTTTTTGGCTAAATGTTTTATTTTGAATTTCAATGTAAATAAAAGAAATAACCAAGTGTAACAAACTGGGAAATGAAATTATCAAAATAAAAATAAAAAAATTTAATAAGCAAAAAAAACTTAAGTTTAAAATTTTAGACTTAGCAAACTTAACACTTCAAAGTTGACAGAAAGAGTAAGAACAAGAGAAAGAGCAAGAGCAAGAGCAAGAGTTAGAAGAAAGACTGAAAGATGGAAAATTGAGAGAAGATGAAAATTGTGTGAGTTGAAAGCATGAGTTTAGAGTGCTATTTATAGAAGAAAATTGGGGGGGGGAATCAGAAGAGAAACACAAGCAAATTCACAAAGCACCGTTGTTGCTACTATGATTGTTTACTTTCACTGTTCAAGGTATGGAGCATGCAAATTGCAAAGCAAAGATAAGATAATAATGGTGAATCTGCTTGCATCTAATTTCACTGAGTGAAGGTTTTTTAATTTTTTTGGCAATGCAAATTGACAGCACTGTAGCCATTCCTATTTGTTGAATGATGGATTCAGATTTTCAATCACAATTTTTTTAATTAAATGGAGGTGGCAATTGGAGAAATGGCATCATGCGTTGATTGAATTCTGTAAAAGCTTAAAAGTAAAGTTTACAACTTGTCTTGTATGAATTGTATCTCTGCATCTCAAATTCTCATTAAACTCATTTACTAACATTACTAAAACACACAAAGTTACAAAACTCACAATATATAATATCTCTCATCTCTATATCAGCTTCTCATTCTCAAATCTCAGATTTCTTTGTTGGAGCTTGAGCTTGTTAATTTGATTTTTTTTTTTATTGGAGCTTGTTAGGCGTCAATGGTGGAGCGATTTCTGTGGGCGTCAATCGTGGAGTGATTTCTGTGGGCGGCGTCAATAGCGTCCCTACTCCCTGCTGATTTGGTTGCGTTGGAGCGATTTCTGTGGGCGGTGGGCCTGTAGAGAATTACGTGGTGACATGGTGGTGGGGGCTGGGTAGTGGGCGGGCTGGTTGTGCGGGCTGAATGGGCATGGGTAGTAGGTCTGGGTGGGCTGGGTGGGGATTCGGTCTGGGCTGGGTGGGCTTTCGGTCTGGGTTTGGGTAGCGGATCTGGGTGTGCTGAGTTGTGGTCTGGGTGGGCAAAAGGTTTGGGCTGGGTGGGCTAGGTGGTGCGGGCTGGGTGGGCTTTCGGTCTGGGCTGGGTGGGTTCGTGGACGGTTAGGGGTGGGCTGGATGGGTGGTTTGCGGCGAGCTAGGTTGTGGGTAAGGAGCCCGGTGCGGGTTTTCAACTTTGGCTGGTTGATCCGGGCTTGATGCGGGTTTCAGCGGGCCTGACCCGCGAAGCCCCCGAGACGGGCTGGGCTGATCCGGCCCATATGCCATCCCTAGTATCTAATATCGATCCACTCCGCTTCTCCGTTTCCCAGTTCTAGGAAGAATCCGGGAACTAGCGGGTTACTAATGTTAATTCTAATTTTCGCTCTGAGATAATCTTTTGGCCCCTCTGCATTAGATTCCTCATCAAAATAGTAGAGTTGCCCTAGTCGTTCTAAACCTCTTCTTGCCACCTTTGGTTTGTTATAGATCAGTGGGAGCCCTTCAACTCGAACCCATATCGTCACTCTATTAAAGTCTAGAGATCTGCATGATGCTCTGGGGTGCCAGTTTGTGAATATGATGAGTGCACCATCATAGCTTGCAGATCCTAGTGAGATGAGGTTATCTCTATCTCGAGCATGCGCACAGAAGAAAAAGAATAGCTTTCCCACCTTCCTGACTTGGATCTCATCCCTGGTCGTCCAGCATAGAAAAACCCAGTTTTGTTTCGTTTCTTCACTGAAGGTGCGGTGGTCACGAAATTTCCCGATTACTGCTGATTTGTACATGTTATCTGCTGGAACTAGGTCATCATCCCAGAGGTGAACTTTGGCACCCATCTTCTTGAGCTCTCCTTCCATATTTAAGATGGTTTCCATGATGATCTTGAATCTTTTAGGTTGGTTGTGTGGTTGAGTGGGGGGTGAGGGTGGTGGTGGAGAACTAGGGGGTTAGTTGGGGGAAGTGATTTTTAGAAGTGGGTTTTACTGGAAGTGCAAGTCTAGGGACTCACTTTTAGTGAGAGAGGCTCTCTCCTAGTGAGAGAATATGAGTGTCAATGACTTAAACAATTTGCAACTTTATAATATTTAACTATATTTTATCAAATATATACTTGTTGTATTAACTCATTCTTCAATATTTGCAACTCTTTCTTATTACTTAAATTATTATTTATAAATAAATTTGATTCCAAATAACATTTAGTTATTCAAAAATATGTTAAGAATCCAAAGACATTAGTTATCAAGATCATAAATTTATTAAACTATATTGATATTACTTGGTTATTTGTATTGAATATTACTTTTATCAATCACTCATATTTTAATTCTAGTCCAATTGAGCTCCAATTGAGTCGGATATTTCAGTCCAATTCAACATTAATCTACCAATGAACACTTCATACTATTGATTTACTTATATTTATATCAAACATTTTCTTTTTGCAATCACTCATGTTTTAATTCCATTTCAATTTAATCCAATTCAACTTAGTCCAATTCAATGAGTAGGAGATATGGTTCGGGTTCAATTCTATCAATCCAAGAGAGCTAAAAACTAGCTAAAGAAAGGAATGATAATAAAATCCAAAAAATAATTAAAAATTATAAAGTAGGGAAAATAATAATAAAAAATAAAAATCTCTCTCATCTATTACCCCCATCTCAATTATTCTCCATTGATAACACAAAACCATAACACAATCCCTCTTGCTCTCCACTAATACCAGGAATCTTGATTTACGCACACTATTTCAATCATCTCCATTCTCACCACCGCTAAGCCACCACTTCCACATCACCATTCACACCAGATATATCAAATTTAAGTCTGTAAAAACAAATGCACCAAACATATCAACTGTTCTGGGTATATTAGACCAAAACAGAGACTACTAAAATCACGAAATGAATTTTGAAACAACGAAACAAAGAATTAAATATACGTAATTAATTAAAAAAAACAAGACAAATAATTAAAAACATGATCAATAAAATACGAAATATATTTAGATAATGAAACAATTAAAAATAAAAAAAATATTTAAGGCCCAGATGAACAAAACTAAAAACAAAATTAAAAAATAGAATGAATCCAAAACAAATTTTCCAATAACAGAATTACATGTATGTTCCATCAAATAACAAATCAATTATTAACATGTAAACTTAATCCCCTACCTCAATTTCTAAACACTTGCCATAATTTCAATGACAGATTGAGATGTAAAATTCCATCAAATAATCGAATATAGATGTAATTATCAAATAAATTCCTTTAACCATTCAAACTCACAAAAAACATGAACCAAAAACGGAAAAACCAAGTAGCAAAAAAAACGAGGAGATGTAAATGATATGAACAATGCCAGAAACGATGGTAAAAGATAGCATGCATACCATCTGGGCCTGGCGCCTTATAAGGGTGCATCCTAAACAATGCTCCACGTATTTCCTCCTTCGTAAAAGGCTTAAGCAAAGCCTCGTTCATCTCCGGAGTGACTGTATGCGGCAAACAATTGAGAACATCTAACATATCAGTATCTCGTGGGTCCGAAGACTCGAAGAGTTTCTGGTACAAACTCGTATTAATCTCCTCAGGTAAACTTCGTTCGTTCTCTACAACCCATGCTCGTCACTGAGACCCTTAATGTGATTTCTTTGTTTTCGTTGGTTAGCTTTATGATAAAAGTACTTCATGTTTCCATCCCCATTTTTGACTGCAGAGACACGAGATCGAATGTATCATAAGCCTCTTATTTCTGTTGGAAATATCAAGCACTGTCTCGAGCCACATACGCTCCTCGATTATACCAATGTTGATTGCCAACCTCTGAATCATTTGTAAAATCTCGTCAACCTCCTCAATTTTTCTACTCAAATTATCAAATCTTTTTTTACACCACTCACCCAACTCACTAGCAACAACTACGTTCTCTCGGTAAAACAAAACCCCATCAATTCCCCAAGCTTCCTCCAGCACTTCTTCACATGAATCATCTAGCAACCATCCAGTTTTGAAACTATTTCCTCCCTGGCACCCTTCTCCTTCGTTGTCTTCGCTCCTCATATTTTAAGAAAAATAGCAACATGGTCCGATTTAATTCTGACCAGATGTTCAATAGAAGCATAAGGACAAAGATTAAACCATAGCCAGGAAGCCACATACCTATTTAGCCTCTAAAGAATTCGGGTAGTAACCAAATTCCCTCTTTCCCAAGTGGTATATTTTAGCCTTTCGTAGAAATAGATTTGTTCAAGAAGGCTCCAAAAGAGGTTGATCGTAAATAAGAGGATTGGTTGGGGAGAAAAACAAAAAGAGATTCGTATTTACATACATGGAAATTATATAGAAACAAGAATAATCTTTGATTCCTTTTTTTCAAAAAGGAAATGAATTCTTTTTGAGTTATAAGACTATTCCAATTACGATACTCATAAATAAAGAATCGTAATAAGTGCAAAGAAGAGGCATCAGGCACCTTCATAACGGACATCACGTATTGCAATCTTCGAGAGCGGCCCAAAAACTGTCGATCTCCCTCCTTTCACAATCCATACCCTCTTCTTTCTCCTCATAGGCTAGTATCTCGTTGAAATCAACACCAATAATAATGGGAAGGGTCACCTCTTCACACATAAAATGAGTTAATGACCATGTCCAATGTTTATTTCCCGAGTCTGGCTATCTGTATACACCAACAAATCTTTAAACCCCTTTAGAGCTTCGCAACATTTCAACAAAACCAAAACATTTTTATTTCAACAACATTTTTATTTAACATGGTTTTAAACAAAACCAAAACATCAATGGCATGAACTCTACTCCAACAATAGAGTTGGCGAACTTTCGGGGATTGCCAATCCCACGGCAGCTCCAACAAAGGAGATTCATGGCTCTCAATGGGGTTGTTCATCACAAGTAGAAAAGATTTTGAACGTTTACTATCACCATTCCCCTCCTCTTCAATCTCCATATTCATCTCCTGGCAGTGCCTTTTGCTCAAAATTGTTCCAGTTACTCCGCCCTCCACAAACCCCACTTCCTAGACGTCTGTTTCCACTTCTTCCCTTGTCCCTCCTTAATGGGCGTGTTGCAAACCACCACAATACCCTTGCAGCTCATTGCTTAGAAGTCTCCACATCAATATATAACTCAATGGGGGTCGAAGAATTAATCTTTGCAGCCTCTGATAAAGCTAGAACTTTCAAGCCTTCATTTGACACAACTCCACCAATGACGACGTCATCCCTCTCATTTTAGAGAGCCTGACTCTCCTTCAGAAACAACATCAATAACATGATTCTCTTCTTGTGACGTTTTTTTGCTAACAAATAAAGCTTTTCTACTTGCTTCCAGAGACACCCAGTTGTCTAACTCTTTTGTCCTTTCCTTTCATGGGTGAGGAATGCAGCCATATCCCGCACCCCCATCCCTTGTTTCGGTTCTTCATCATCCACCACCGAGCAATCTCTTTCAGCATGCCCTATTATTCCACATGCAAAATAGAAGAAAGGAAGTCGTTCATACTTAAACTCCACCGTGATTATCTTCCCGCTCCTATCGTTAATGCATTGAGAGCAACGAATGGTTTTAGTAATATCAATCACTACTCTGACTCGTCTAAATCTGTGGCACCAAGATTTCCTCCTCCACCTCTAACACCTCTCCTAACCCATCACCACTTTCCTCACATCACTCTATGATCTGCCATTAAGCGGGAGTTTTAAAACCCTAACCCAAAAGGGGAATGGGCTACGTTAATTTCCACCGGTTGTTTCGTCACCCTCCACACGTTCAAGCAGCAATAGACTGTAATCAAAGCATCATTATCGTTAGATAAGGGTAATGAAATCCACCATATTATTACCCCTCTGAACTCTACGATAACAATTATTGTTTATGTTTTATTTTCGTGGGTTCCTTCTGCTCCTCTATCTCTTTCCTTCAAGCTCACTCCCAACTTTAAGGAATAGGTATTTGATCTTCACACATATTTTAGCACTAAATTTATTCCTTCTCCTCTACCTCTTCTTCATACAATCTGTAAGTTTTCATTTGTTTTATTAGATTTCAATTTGTACAGATTTTTTGTTACTTTTGAGGTCAATGGATGAACGACCAGCTAGTTCCACTCGAGTAGGGGACTGAGACAAGGTGACACCCTTTCCCTATCTCTTTATTATATGCATGGAAGATTTTGACAGGATCCTTAATCTCCATACTCAACTAAATCTACTGGAATAGGCTTCTAAATTTGTCTAAGGACTACCAAAATCTCTTGTCTCCTTTTTGCTAACCATAGTTTGATTTGCTTCAAAGCTACCTGAATGACTTGCCCTACTCTCAAAGCAATCATAGATAATTTCTGCCAATCCTTGGGTGAATTAGTAAACTTCAATAAATTGGCCATCATCTTCTCCAAAAAAGTCTCTGTTAGGGCCCCTTCCAATCATGGCCCACCTAACCGTTGAAATGACTAAAATACCGTTAGGAGGCAAAATTATCATTTTACTCCTAAGGATCTTTCAGGCTAGAAAGTACAGGCCTTCAGTCAGGCCCACTGACAAAAAAGGCTTTCATGACATCACCATCTTCACCAGATAACGTCACTTCAGTACTACCTATAAATAGTACTCTCATCTGATCATTCAAGTACGTTTTTACACACATTCCAAAGCATTTACTTGTACTACTCTCTGACTCCTGAGATCAGATCTGACTTAAGCATCAGAGGGCAGATCCCGGGAACATCCCCGGGGTAGTTCACGGTACTCGGTTTTGCAGGTACCGGAAATTCGAAGACCTTGGACTTGTTACTGGTTACTACCCTAGCTGGATTTGGACTCCCCTGAACTACAAATTTACTGTGTTTTTTCGTACCCAAAACAGTTGGCGCCGTGTGTGGGGGAACTAACACAACAGCTGCATTTTCGAACACCATGACACGAGGACAAGGTAATCGCGGTACTACTGCTCGAAGGACTACTTCTGAGAATGCTCAGACTACTCTGCTGATTCAAGGAGGTGCTATTGTGGAGGACGAGACTGACGTCCCCATTACTGGAAGCTAGGCTGACACAGCCATCGAAGCACCACCACCAGCAGTGACTTACTCGGACCTTCGACAACTCGAACTCCGAATGGAAAGGCACATGACTATTGTCATGCAACAGCTCATTTCAGTCATGAAGACTCAGCAAACTACTCCCCCTAACTGAGGGACAGTCCTAGATCAGCTGCAGGCTCATCGAAGGGCAGCACAACCAAAACTTGCCCTAACCGAGCACGCTGCTGCTGGCCCTCGAAGAGGATACCTGCTGCTTCGAAAGGGAAATCTATCATGTCACCAAGCCAAGATGACGCTCGGCATATCATACAACAGAAACAGATGATAGGTAAGAACTTCGACGCCCGGGAGATCATCGAAAAGATAAGAGAACAATCCCAGGGAGGGAATTCGAAGTACACAATAGCCACAAGAACCACAGGACATTCTCACCCCGTGACTAACCGTCACACACTGAGAAAAGGGAACCCGCAACACATCGAGGATCCCGAAGAAGTAGCTGAATCAGGTTTTCGAGTTGGTTCAGCAGTGGCACAAAAATCACCTTTCAGCCAACACATCATGGAGACTCCTAACCCGTGCAAGGTCAAAATCCATTCGATAGAGCATTACTCAGGCACTACCGATCCTGCTGACCATCTAGCATCATACAAATCTCAAATGAGCGTGCAGACGTTTTGTGAGGCCACGTGGTGTAGGTACTTCCCGACCACCCTCAAAGGGTTGGCCCTCCTTTGGTTCACTAGTCTGCCTACTGGCATCATCACCAGCTTCTCGGCTCTCGAAGCCCTGTTCTCCCAGCACTTCATAGCGGCAAAACGCCACAAAAATTCCAGTGTACACTTGATGTCAATTTCTCAGCAGAAGGGGGAAAGCCTAAGCTGCTACATCAAGCGATTCAACGAAGAGTCCCTCAAGGTCTCCGACCTCCAACATGGAGTCGCTGTTACGGCCTTGATGAATGGCCTCCATCCTGGACGATTCAAATTCGAACTCGCCATGAGGGAAACTCTTACTTTGGCAGATGCCATGAGGCAGGCGCTGAAGTATATCCAAGTGTCAGACATCTGCAAGAATGTGCATGATGATGGAAGTAATAAAAGAAGAAGCGAGCTGCCGAATCAGAAGGATATGGCAGATAGGCTAAAGAGACATCGACCCTCCGATGGAGGCTATGATCCTCGTTTCAACGTCAATCGGAGGGAAATATACTTAGACATAAAAGAAAAAATTTGTGTTACCTCGACCTAATCCCATCAAAACGTCGAGTTATCGCAGGGACAAGAAGCTATGGTGTTAATACCATAAGGATTGTGGCCACACGACCATGGACTGTAGAGAGTTGAAGAAAGCACTCGGGAAATTAGCTGATGAAAGGAAAATTGAACAAATACCTCAAAGAACCCCAGGGTGATCGAAGGAGAGATAAGGGAAAAGAGAAACAAGCTAAGAGCGATGAAACCGAAGGCTATGTAGGAGTCATAGCTGGGGGCTTCGCTTCCGGAGGCCTAACCGGCAACTCAAGGAAGAATCACCTTTACCATTTGAAAAATGGTGAGAGAATGAAGAAACCGGACACCCCCACAATGGTGTTCGGAGAGAGTTCGAAGGAAATACAGACCCCCCATGATGACCCTCTGGTCATCGAACTTAAAGTGGCCAATCACAGGGTTGGTAGAGTTTTAAGAGATAGCGGGAGTTCAGCAGACATCATCACCTGGGAATGTCTGCAGAAGCTCAAGTACGAGAGAAAGGACATCAAAGCCATCGACCAACCCTTGGTTGGATTCGGAGGCCAGTTTGTTCACCCCCTTGGAGTCATCAATTTACCTAGCCGGTTTGGTGACAAGGGAAAAGGACGATGCCTTCCCATCAACTTCCTTGTTGTTGACATCGACCTCCCATACAACATCATCATAGGTAGGCCTACGCTGAACAGAATAAAGGCGGCAATCTCGACCTACCAGCTCCTGCTACAGTTCGAAGCAGATGATGGGACGGTCGGAAGGCTACATGGGGATCAAAAGTCTGCTCGAGAATGTTATGTCAACAGTTTGAGAAGGAGTAGGCCGGTCGAGCCAAACTCAGGGAAGAGAAAAAGAGATGAAAAGGAAACTGATAAAAGTTCGCCTCCACCATTGGGATTGTTCTACAACGAGAACCCAACCAACCATAATCGACCTCAGCCGGTCTATGAAGATGAAGAAATACAACTCGGACCTGATCCTAACCAGACAGTTCGAATTGGAAAGGACCTTAACCAGGTCGTTCGAAAAGAAATAGTAGAACTCCTTCAAGAATATTAGGAGGTGTTCGCATTTTTAGCTGATGAGATGCCAGGGATAGACCCCTCGGTCACTAAACATCAGCTGAATATCAAATCGGAATTCAAGCCCATCAAACAAAAGTTAAGACATCAGGGCGCGGAAAGAAACAAAGCAGCAGCTGAAGAGGTGAAGAAGCTGCTAAGTGCTGGGATGATAAGGGAGTGCCAATACACAGAATGGTTGTGGAATGTAGTACTAGTTCGAAAGCCCAACGGATCATGGCGCATGTGCGTCGATTTTACTGATCTTAATAAGGCATGCCCTAAAGATGACTTCCCCCTCCCCAAAATCGACAAGTTGGTCGATTCCACAGCAGGACATGCACTTTTTACCTTCATGGATGCAAATGCTAGTTACCACCAAATTCCCCTTGACGAGGAAGATGAGGTGCATACCATATTTATTACAAGTTCAGGGATTTATTGTTTCGTACTCATGCCGTTCGGACTTAAGAACGCAAGGGCTACATACCAAATACTGGTCAATAAAATATTCGAAAAACAGTTGGGGCGCAATGTCGAAGTTTACGTTGATGATATGATAGTCAAGAGCAGGCTAGTCGAAGATCATGTCCAAGATCTGCGAGAAATTTTGTCCACCCTCCACTTGTATAATATGAAGCTGAATCCTAAGAAATGTGTCTTTGGCGTTCGAGGAGGAAAATGCTTGGGGTTTTTGGTGGACGAGAGGGGTATTAAAGCCAACCCTGACAAAATACAAACCATCATCAACATGAAATCCCCTCGAACTGTCAAGGAGGTTCAAAGACTTACGGGGTGTATGGCTGCATTAGGAATATTTTTATCGAGATCAGCTGACAAGAGCTTACACTTCTTCAATACCTTGAAGAAGCCCTGCTTCGAATGGGATTGCGGAGCAGAACATGCCTTCTAACAGCTGAAAACGCACTTAGCTTCACTGCCAAAGCTTGTTTCACCCTTACCGGGAGAAACATTGTTCGTGTATCTCGCAATTTCTGAAACTGCGCTAAGTGCTGTCCTCGTCGCTGAACGAGACAAACAACAGAAAGTAGATTCCCCCCGTCGGAGAAAATGATATATGCCTTGGTAATGGCCAGTCGAAAATTGAAGCCTTATTTCCAAGCTCATCCAATTAAAGTACTCACTAGCCAGCCACTCCGAAAGCTCATCGAAAATAGAAATGGCTCTGGTCGAGTTATCGAATGGGCTAATCAATTATCAGACTTCGGTCTAGAGTTCGAACCCAGAAGAGCAATAAAATCACAGGCCTTAGCTGATTTTATTACTGAATGCCCGACAGAGATTGAGACTGCCACCCTAACCGGGACATGGCAACTTTTTGTAGATGGCTCTTCGTCGAAGGCAGGGTGTGGAGCAGGTCTATTAATAATAGACCCTCTCAAAAATAAAATGGAATATGCAATAAAATTTGACTTTGCTGCTTCAAACAACGAAGCTGAGTACGAAGCCCTTTTGCTGGGATTAAAACTATGCCTCTCGAATGGGGCTAATGAAATAACTGTCAAGACAGACTCACAGCTGGTCGTCGGTCATGTCAAAGGGGAGTTCGAAGTGTACTTGGGCAAGGTAAAAGAGCAACAACAAAAGTTTACCAAGTTTACAATACAGCACGTCCCACGATCCGAAAACCAGCAAGCAGATGTCTTGTCTCGAATGGCTAGCTCAGCATCTGGACTAGAACCTCGAACCATCTCTTGGGAAGTGTTGTACAGACCAAGTATCAACAATCAACTTCTCATTTGTAATATTGACCGCTCGAACAATTGTATGGAAAGCATCCGTTCATACCTTGAAGAGGAAAAGTTACCAGAAGAAGAAAAAGAGGCGGAAAGAATACGACACCGTTCGAGTTGGTTCCTGTTGCACGACCATCTGCAATATAAGAAGTCTTTCACACATCCGCTTTTAAGATGTGTGAAACTCGAAGAAGGCCAACGAATACTTCGAGAAATACATGAAGGCACTTGTGGTAGTCACCAGGGAGCTCGAACTATAGCGGGAAAAGCCCTTCGAGCCGGGTACTATTGGCCGACAGTAATGAAAGATGCAAAGGATATGGTTAAGAAATGCCACAACTGCCAAGTGTACGCCCATGTACATCGACAATCAACCACTCCTCTCACTACCATGCACGCTGTGCTACCATTCGATTAGTGGGGATGGACATCCTCGGGCCTTTCCCAACCGCATGCTGAGGAAGAAAATTCTTGTTAGTGGCAGTCGATTACTTCACCAAATGGGTGGAGGCAGAACCCTTAGCCACCATCACAGATAACCAAGTGCAGAACTTCATCTGGAAAAACATCATCACCCGTTTTGGAATACCTCGAGCACTTATATCAGACAAGGGTCGGCAAACAGTGGACCTACTAAAGCCTATTGCGCTCGATTTGATATACAAACAAGGTTCTCTGCTGACAGTCGACCGCAAACCAACGGGCAAGCCGAGGCAGCCAACAAAGTCATCCTCAAAAGGGCTCAAGAAAATGTTAGATGGAGCAAAGGGGTCGTGGGTCGAAGACCTTCCAGGCATATTATGGTCAGTTCGAACTACTGTAAAAGAGGCAACTGGTCACACGCCTTTTAACTTGGTCTATGGAAGTGAAGCCGTATTGCCGATTGAAGTGGATATCCCCTCACCGAGGATAACCTTCTATGATTACGGACAGAACGAGGAAGAAAAGAGCATCAAACTCGACCTCCTACCAGAGACCAGAGGGAATGCATTGCTCAAATCAATTGCTCAAAAAGCGAGAATGACCAGGCTATTCAATCGAGGAGTCAGAGAAAGCAAGTTCGAAATAGGAGACCTAGTCCTTCAAAAAATTGAAGCCATAGGAAAAAAGCAAGACCTTGGTAAGCTGAGTCCAAATTGGGAAGGACCATATCGATTAATGGAGGTTATTCGTCCTGGAATATACAGGCTCGAGAACATGGACGGTGATCCTTTGTTTCGTCCATGGAATGTTGACAACATGAGGAAGTTCTATGTTTGAATATTTGAAGCAAACCACAGCAAGTTAAGGTGCTAATATAGGAGCAAGTTAATGTTCCTTATACTACTTCGACCTAGCCGGTCTAGATGAAGATTAAAATTGCTGTGATATGCGTCGAAGTATTTGTAATACTCTTAAACTTGTAGACCTTGCCGGTCCAAACAGGCTTGTTGAAAATTATGAATAAAACACGACCTTACCGGTCTTTCGAATTTGTCACATGCATTTTAATTTTGTGTGTATTATGAGTATCGTATTCGAATTTTCTTTACACCTAACAGGCTCAAAGAAGTTATAGACCTCACCGGTCTTTCGAACTTACTTTCATCACTTCGTGAATCCATGTTAAGAATGATGTTCGAATTTTTCAATGGACCCCTCTTTAGGGGGTGTTCAAATTTTATCAGTTCATACAAAAGGAACGATGTTCGATTTCCGTCATTCAAAAAGCAAGAGACCTAGCAGGTCGAAAATAAACGCAAAGAGAATATGAAACTCGATGAGCAAAACAAGTCCTTTTCATTCCATTCCAATCAAAGATTACAAGCTTTTAATACATGGAACAAAAAACTTAAGTTACAAAAGTGCTAAGCTACAAATGTCATAGAAAAGAACCCAAGGCACCTAAGACTTTATAGCAACATCCTCCTCTTCAGACGAGGATTCGGATGAGGAGCTCGCATCTTCGTCTTCACCAGCTTCAGTCTCGCCCTCAGCAGCTTTAACCACAACCTCGGCAGCCTCGACCTCTCCTTCCTTAACAGGTGACAGGTTGGCAGGGGCTTGATCCTCATTAGCCTCTTCGGCCTCCTCAGCAACAGAGGTCGAAGAATCACCAGCCCCCTGCGCACCCTTCTCCTGTGCCATAAATTCGTTAAGGGCCGCCTGCTCATGCTCCTCGTACTTGGCCAGGATTTGCTGAAAGTCCAAGTCAGGAGCCAAGTCCTTCAAAGTCTTTTCGAAACAACGGTGGATGTCATCTCGAGCAGACTGAAAACCCTCAACCATCTTTTGGTCAGCGAAGTTGAGGCCATCCTGAGACCTCTTCCAGCAACGGATATACTTGCTCCTCTTTTGTTTTAGGTCCTTAACGGACTTGTCATATTTCAGCTGTAAGTCATCCCGCTGAGCCAGGGCGCGATCGAGCAGCTCATTTTGGCCCTTCAGTTGGCCTTCTAGGTCAGCAACCTCCTTGCGCAAGGCCTCGAGCTTCTTCTCAGCTGCCTTAAGCTGGTTGGATATCTCTTCCTTATTGATTATTAGGCTCGTCCTCTCGTTGTTAAAAGCTTCGAGGTTGTCAGTGTTCAACCTCTTGGCCTTCTCGAGCTCAACCTCGAGAGAACGGACCCTTCGAGAAGCCTCCAGCAGCTCATGCTTGCACTTGTCAAGCTCTTCGGCCAGCTTACCTGAATCACGACCTTCCTTTTCAGTAAGGAAGGCCATTCGGATAGACATCTGCGACAACAAAAGTAATAAGAAAAGTGTTAAGTCACAGAATTGAGATATGAACAAAAGAAATAAATAAAGAGGCTCACCTATAACCTTCGATCTCCTTCACTGCACCGAGCTTAGAGATGTCCTCCTTGTCCCCAGGCACCAACAATGCCTCTCGAACTCGTTGGTAACGAGCCCGAAGAGCCTTTCGGCTGGCACTCTCAATGCTCACGACGCCGAACTAACCTTCGACGTCGTCTAATTCGTCTTCTTGACCAGGGGCTCCTCGACATCATCCTCGCCCAAAGGACTGGAACCCGCACCCAGATGGAAGCTAAGATCTGGTATTAAGGGTTCGAGTGAAGGGGAGGTGCGGGCTTTCCTATTAGCCAAACGAAAGATGGTAATCGAACTTACAGCGGGGGGTTTGGGAACTTTGAGTTCCCCTTTTTGCAATGACAACCTAGCCATGGCAACTATGGCAGCCATGCCGCTCTTCGCGGGGTTTTTCTTCATCTCCTCGTCAAGGTTGTTAAAGGCAAGCACTACAAAAGCACACAAGTGGGTTAGAAATAAGTTGATACTTTGAACAAAAAAGACAGATTAAGTGATCAACCCCTGCATTGGTCATAAGCTGGGGACACGCCGAAAGCCGATAGGAAGTGCTCGTTGGTCAGGTCCTTGTCATTGGGCAGCCAATAGTCAGTTTTGTATCTTTGCTTCCCGTCGATATGGAACCCCGTGGTTTAGCAATGGATGGCCACAATAGCCTCCCCGGCATCCATTTCAGGGACATTAAGGTTCATGCCAAAATTAGGGAGGCTATCAAACAGAGTTACGGGCACATCCCATGGCTGATCCCCTCAAAACACGAAGAGGAACTCCCCTCGAAAAAGAGCATGATTGGTTGGCATCTCGGTCGTAACCTTATATGATTTCTCTTCTCTTCGACCATCCTTAACCATAGTGAGGTGTCTGGCTTGAAAGGAATACCAACCAGGCCCATGGAGAACCTCGGATACTTCATTTATCCTAAACATGTTGCGCCAAAGGCGCAACGAAGGTCGCACTCCAAGCATGTGACAAATACATAAAAAAGATACAATTGTCCCAACAGAATTGGGCATAAGTTGACATAAGGCAATGTTATACGCCTCTAAAATTTCCTTAAAGAGTGGGTGCAAGGGAAAACGCAAACCCAGCTCGAAATACGACTTATATACACCAATACACCCAGGGGGTGGTGACACTACCAAGTCGGTGACTTGGGGAGGGTACATTACATAAGGTAGCTTAATGGCGTACAAGGTCGACAGGAACGACAGCCCACCTTGTAGATCCTTTCGCCACTTCCCCGTTGACCAGTGGCCACTTATTCCCAATCTCATGTTGGGGGAAGGGCAGGGCTCGCAATGATCGGATGTCGAAGTCCCTTCACCAGTCGCCTCCATTATTTGCACTACACCAAGGGAAAGGAAAGAGTCTAAGTAACTCCTTTTAGAAGGAGGGAAGGCTATTGTTATTCTATTCGGATGATCTAAAAACTCTTCGGGTCCCTCGAAGTTTTCCTCACACTCCTCTTCCTTAATAGAAACGGCGTCAAGTAAAAAATCAGAATTCGGGGCCCAATAAGCTATTGATACAAAAGGAGCCTCATCTACCCATGTTTTAACCAAGGGCATATAAGGAAGGGGCAAAGCATAGGAGGCGCTCAATTCGGAAACAGGGTTCATTATTTATATTACAGTAACCCCTATCGAATTTATTAAAAGAAAGGAAAAGAGTCAAGAATGAGAAATCCTACCTTGGTCGAATTACACGAAGGAGATTCCTCGCACTCTTGACGCACTCTGAGCTGCACACAAAGGAAGCAAAAGGCTTCTTTAAAAGAGAGAAAGTAGAGAGAGAAGTTGCAAAGTGAGTAAATGAGGAAAGAAGTGAAATATTTATATCTCACCTACCCTGAACAGTAACCTCTCTAATATGAACAGTCACCCAACATGGGAGTTCGTGCCAAGAAGTAGAAGGAGGTTTAATGCGATACGTCATGTATACGGTTGGAACGTATAAATACCGGTCAAAATACGGTTGACCACCCCAAAAGTTGACTTTAAAGCGTTGACCCTCACCGGGCCTACTTTGAAGAAATTCAGCTGTACAATTCTCCCCTCATCGGGGCTACCTCGAACTCTTCAAAGGAACAACCCTTTGACTGAGCTACCTCGAGTAAATTCAAGGATGTTCTTTGAATCATACTTTTGAAAAAAAATTCTAAGTATGTTAAGCCCTTCATATAAGGCACCCCCTTCGAGCAAAAGAGTGTGGAACTCAATTAGCCCTAACCAGGCCACCTCGAAATATCAGATTGAGCATAGAACTCAATTAGCCCTAACCAGGCTACCTCGAATTATCAGATTGAGCATAGAACTCAATTAGCCCTAACCAGGCTACCTCGAATTATCAAATTGAGTATAGAACTCTATTAGCCCTAACCAGGCACCTCGAAGAATTTAAAACCACCCAATGGTGGGTGTCTAAAATTTTATATCGAACCCCTTATAGAGGGCGTTCGAGTTTCATATTGAACCTCTCTAATGAAGGCGTTCGAGTATTATATTGAACCTCTCTAATGAGGGTGTTCGAATTTTATATCGAACCCCCTATGGAGGGCGTTCGAATTTTATATTGAACCTCTCTAATGAGGGCGTTCGAATTCTGTTTTGTATAGAACCCCTCCTAGGAGGACGTTCGAGTTTTATTTTTAACCACCCAATGGTGGGTGTCTAATATTTTATATCGAACCCCCTATAGAGGGCGTTCGAATTTTATATTGAACCTCCCTAATGAGGGCATTCGAATTTTATGAACCCCCCCCCCATAGGAGGGCGTTCGAGTTTTTAAGCCACTCAATGGTGGGTGTGTAAGTTTTCTAGAACCTCTCCTAGTTGGGCGTTCGAATTTTATGAACAATTCTCCTATGAGGGCGTTCGAATTTTCAGAACCCCTCCTGGGAGAGCGTTCGAATATTAGAACCTCTCCTAAGAGGGTGTTCGGATTTTATGAACCTCTCTCCTAGGAGGGCGTTCGAAGTTTAAGGACCCCTCCCATGAGAGGGTGTTCGAATTTTACGAACCCCTCTCATAGGAGGGTGTTCGAATTTTCAGAACCCCTCTCTTAGAGGGCGTTCGAATTTTCAGAACCCCTCTCTTAGAGGGCGTTCAAATTTTCAGAACCTCTCTCTTAGAGGGCGTTCGAATTTTCAGAACCCCTCTGAGTGAGGGCGTTCAAATTTTCAGAACCCCTCTCTTAGAGGGCGTTCGAACTTTCAGAACCCCTCTGATTGAGGGCGTTCGAATTTTCGGAACCCCTCTCTTAGAGGGCGTTCGAATTTTCAGAACCCCTCTGAGTGAGGGCGTTCGAATTTTCAAAACCCCTCTCTTAGACGGCGTTCGAACTTTCAGAACCCCTCTGAGTGAGGGCGTTCGAATTTTCGGAACCCCTCTCTTAGAGGGCGTTCGAATTTTCAGAACCCCTCTGAGTGAGGGCGTTCGAATTTTCAGAACCCCTCTCTTAGAGGGCGTTCGAATTTTTTCAGAACCCCTCTGGGTGAGGGCGTTCGAATTTTGACAAAGGCCAACCCCACTTAGGGTACGTCGAGTTTTTCAACAACAAAGGCAGATTATTCTACTCCACATTGCAGTTTCATCATGATCTAACACTACAACATAGAGCATGGGGCTAATGTTAGGGCCCCTTCCAGTCATGGCCCACCTAACCGGTGAAATGACTAAAATACCCTTAAGGGTAAAAATTACCATTTTACCCCTAAGGATCTTTCAGGCTAGAAAGTACAGGCCTTCAGTCAGGCCCACTAATAAAAAAGGCTTTCATGACATCACCATCATCACCAGATGACGTCACTTCAGTACTACCTATAAATAGTACTCTCATCTGATCATTTAGGTACGTTTTTACACACATTCCAAAGCATTTACTTGTACTACTCTCTGACTCCTGAGATCAGATCTGACTTAAGCATCGGAGAGCCAATCCCGGGAACATCCTCGGGGTAGTTCACGGTGCTCGATTTTGCAGGTACCAAAAATTCAAAGATCTTGGACTTGTTACTGGTTACTACCCTAGCTGGATTTGGACTCCCCGAACTACAAATTTACTTGTGTTTTTTGTACCCAAAACAGTCTCTAATGCAAAAAAGATCATCCTTGCTAGCTACTTCTAGATGCACCCCAAAGCTTGCCTAGGATGTCACCTTGGAATCCACTTTAGTGATCATCGCCCTCTTAAAACTGATACAACTTTTATCGTTTCCAACAATGAAAAAAGGATCAAATTATGAGAGGCGGGCTTCCTCTCCAAAGTAGGATGCCTCACGCTAATCTAGTCCAATCTGGAATCAATTCCCTACTACACATATCCAGCTTCAATGCTTCACTTCAGCACAATAAAATCCATCCTCACGACTCATTGGAAATTCTTCTGAAATTAATCCCCAGGGAAAAAATCAATGCTGCTCATCTCTTGGGATAGAATATGCACCCCCAAGAGTGTGGGTGGGTTGGGACTAAGGAAAACCCTCCCCCTGAACAAGGCGTTCCTGGATAAGTTCACTTGGAAAATACTTTATAATCCAAACAACCTTCTGGGCCCATTTGGTTAAGAACACATATCTAATTAATAAGTCTAGCTATCTTTGATTGTGCACCAAAGCCATCCCCCTCTATCATTGGAGAAAATTTATGACTCTGCGGGAAATTTTAAGAAAGGGCATCAGATGGAAAATAGGAGATGGTTCAACCATTTTTTTTGGTTAGAAAATGAGTAACTCATTCCAACCTAATTAAAACCCTTCATCCTGACTTGAATGTAATTGACCCAAACCAAAAGGTTGGAGACTTTATTAATCCTGATCGATCACAAAATCTAGAAAAACTGAAAACTATCCTAATGGAAAACATTCTCAATATGGTCAAAGGAATTCCTACACCCACCTATCTATCTCAAGACACCCTTGTTTGGGGCCTCACACCTCAAAGGGATTTCTCAGCAAATCAACAAATTGGGTTACTCATAACTTGCATCCTGATCTCCCAAAATGGGAATTCAAATCGCTTTGGAAGTTGGATGTACCTCCTAAGTTACAATCTTTCTTTGGCAAACTCTTAACAACGACATTAGTGTACCCGCAACACTTCACAAAAGAAACATAATCCCAATGAACAAGTATCCCCTCTACAACAACACTATTGCAGAAACCACTGACCACCTCTTTCTACAATGCAAGATCTCCAAGTACCTATGGTCACTTCCATAGGTAATATGATGGTTGGAAACTCATATCTCCACAACTACTCAAATACACCATCCACAAATGCAACACAAATAATCTTTGACTGCAAATATTGGTTTTCTCCTTCTTAACATATGGAAAGAGAGAAAGACTAACATTTTCAACCGGTAAAAATCCACATATCCACGGGATCTACCACCAGGCTAAGATGTATCAACATGAATGGAAGTTACTAACCAAGTCGATGAATCCCTTGCGACCTCTCCCATATAAGAGACCTGATCACCTAAACCCCATTCCTACCAACAACTTCATTCTTGTAGGGTCGTCACCCCCTCCAGGCACCCTCAAACTCAACTTTGATGGCTCGATAAAAAATAATAGCGCTACTACGTCTACATGATTCCTCATCCGAGATCACATGGTGCATCATAGCAGCCTATATATACTCATAACCTAGGTTGCACAAATGTCCTAGTCTTGAAGCTACAACCCTTCATAAAGGGGTGACCCACGCCACAAAGATGAACTACCCCAACCTTCATATAGAGGATGATAACCTTCTCGTCATCAATGCATTCAACCATAAAATAAGCCCCCCATGGCAGATCGCAACAGGGCGAAGCCAAAAGGAAAAAATATTGAGTTAAAAAGGTAAAGCTGAGTTGGAGGTTGTTGGTAATGAGCCTTGGTCTAGTGGTGATCCCTCTCTATGTTATTACATCATGATATTCACGGCCCCCGCGTTCGAATTCTATTGGGCTCCAACGTTGACTTATCTGTTCCTTTTAGCACTTTATTAATGATGTCCAAATATACTTATACTAGGTCAATACCCGTGCGATGCACGGATTTAACAAAAATATCTATAATGTAGTTTTTGAAGTTCTTCATATATTTGAAAATAAGTTCTATTTGAATACTCTAAATGCACTTGAAATCTATCAAATTATTTACTTTTAACAGCTTAATTAAACTAAACTAATGATGTACTTATTTACTTTTAACATCACCAACCTCTTCGAATAATCTAACATTAGCTTAAGAGGTAATTACAAAACAATACTAAATATACATGGATGTGCACGATTTTTACATTTATGCTTCAAGAATTAAATTTTGTTCACCATTTGTAGACTTCCAACAGTTTCAGATTCTGAGATAAATGCATTTTATTTAACCTGTAAAGTAACATTAAAATAGGGGTTAGAATGAGAAAAGGATGAAAATGAATACACTAACAGAGAAAGGGGATGTTTTCCACTCCTTTTCATTAAAAATAAATAGAAAATCAACAAATAATAAAGGTCATCTTCATGATTTGTACTAAAAATCAACAGAGAAGATACTTTAAGTCCTAGCTCCAAATACATTAGTCTCAATTATAATACTCCCAAGTCCTATGCCCTAATAGAATAATGTAGTAGTAAATAAAAACTAATGACTAAGCCAAAAATAAATTTAGTTATAGTTTAATAAGCAACGGCCAAAAAAGCTCCTAACCCAACTTAAGTTAGGGCATGTTAGATTTACTGAAAACAACTGAATTGAACTGAACTGAACTGATTAGAGATGAATTGAACTGATTGGAGCCGAACTGAACTGAACTAAACTGAACTGAACTGCATTGGATTGAATTGATTGAATTGAATTGAATTGATTGAATTGAATTGAATTGAATTTAATAAATATATATATGATATTTAAACAATAATAATATGAATATTAAATAATAATTATAATGATAAGTAATAATAATAAATAATTATTAATGAATAATAATAATTATATTTTAGATATTTTTATATGATAATTATAGATAAATAATATTTATAATCATAAATTAACAATAATAATGATTGATGATTAAAATGATAATTGATAAAAATTATTTTATAGTCTTTGTATTAATATATTAATACATGATGATGATTATATAATAACAATCATATCTAAGAATTAAATTAATATTACTATTTTAATAATTATATTTAATTATATATTAATATTTAGTAATAAAATAATGATTGGGTCGGACCGTGCAAAATTAAATCATAAACCATTTTGACGTGATTTGATTGGATTATGGGTTGAAAACGTGGGTTTATTTGTGCTTTTAACCTAAACCATGTTCCTCCCTAATGATAATAGTAATAATAATGAATAAAGCTATAATAAACAAAATAATATACAGATAATAATAATACTTAATAATAATGACATAAAAATAAATAAATAATAATAATAAGAGCAATTAGTAAAATAAATTAGACCAACATAATAATATTTAACAAAATGGTTATAAAAGAATGGAACTGAACTGAACTGAACTGAACTGAACTGAACTAATGGGAGCTGACCTGAACTGAACTGATTAGAGCTGAACTGAAATTAACTTGAAATGAACAGGCCCTTCCGTGGCAAATAAAATTACACTAATATGATACTGTATAAAGACATCAATCATATCTCTCTTGTTTCTGTTAGAAGAAAGAATCATACCATTGAGCCTGTGACTTACATCCATCTTCTAAAAAATGCATTTCTATAAGAGTTACCTGCATCTTCCACTTACTCTCTTCTTCAAATTCAAACAATGAGTCCTACATCCATCAACCAATTCTACAATAAATAGTATCAGAACAAAATCTGTCAAAGAAAAGTATCAATGAAAAACTTTGAAGAATATCAATGAAAGTATTTACAAAAACAAATAAACACAAATCGAATAAGAAATTAAATGAAAATTAAATTTCCAAACCAACACCATACCCCTGTTACACTTTCTACCCATAACTTCTTTGAAAAAAATATTTGCAGAAACTTTTAAGTCATGAATGACACAAATGCCGCCCAAATTTATGATGAATATTCGATGTACAACAATCAAATTTATTAAAAACATAGATAAATAAAAAACAAAAGTTCAAAGGATAAGAATTCCTTACCTTTTTTGTCTTAAAGAGTTCATCCATTATGATACGAAGATCTCTTGCCCGCGATCAACGAATTTTATGGAATTATTGGATACTGATTCTATCTAACCATTTTTTGAAGAATAATGCAGCAGTCTAACATAAGAGCATATGAAGAGGAAAAGGTGTGAAATAGGCAGTGCAGCGGGGCGGACTGTTTTGAAAATTGTAATAGCTTTATTTTTTTAAATTGAAAATAACCATAAATGATAGCTTTAACTCTTTTAAAGTTAATCATCATTTTTAATTAGACAGGCATAGTGGCCTTAGTGGGCGGGAAAAAAGTTCCTGATATAATGCCACGTGGACAATTTTAGAGGGAAAACAGAAATAGTGTTTTCTCTTTTAGTATTAGTTATAGATGTATGTGCTTAAGTTGTATATTACTTCTTCTTTTTTTTATTCCTCTTATCATTGTTGTTTCTTCTCTTTATTATTGACAGACTTGTCATCTATTCTGGTTATATGTTCAATTCAACTAATGTATTGAAATTATTATCAAAGATATTGTTGGTTTTTTCCTCAATGTCAACATTGAATAAAATTCAACGTCTTATAATTTTTGATAATAAATATGTAAATTGATGGTTAATGTTGTACGTTGGATCATGAATGTCAATTTATTTTATTTAGGAAAAATTGGCCATAACCACCTAATAAGTACCACTTTTTCAAAAAAAACACCTATTATTTTTTTTAATTTAACCACCTATTATCATCATTTTCTTTCAAAAACACCACCACATAACAACACCGTTAACGGATGTGTTAAATGGCCCCACTTTTTGCTATTCAATCATCCTCTTCCTCGCCATTCCACCATTAACGTATCTTCATCATCTTTACCATTATCATACCTTCATCCACCCAGCCGCCACCAACCCAAAACCATCCACCCAACCACCATTTCACCCATCCAACCAACCTCCTCCGTTGCCCCCTCCCCTACCACCCCAGCCACCAACTCGACTCTTCCTTTTTTTCTCTGAAACATCCCCAAAACCGAGCAGCTCGATCCCCACTACTGAAACACCCTCTAAATTCCCCAACACCGAAATCCCCCCTCGAAAACCCATACAAAAATGTTATATCCACCACCGCCTTCACGATTATTGTTTTTTTTTGTGAGTTTTCTTCACTAATTTCATATGGGTAAACATTTTAATGTTATACCCAGATTTCTAAATCAATGAAATCGCTTGTTTGAGAAAAACACACACTTTTTCTCTCTGAATAAATATTAATTGACCAAAAACTAAATCTCCCTGAAAAATGCAATACAACTCTTTGACTTTGCTACTTGTTGCCTTTTTAAGTTTTTAGAGTATAATTTTGATGTTTCTCTTGCGGTTTCTGCTAACATGCTTGTTTTCTCTTTCATGGATTTAGGAGAGTGGGAATTGTATGTACTTTATTGGAGAGGGAAGTGGAAGGGGTGGGTGAAATGGTGATTGGGTGGGTGGTTTTGGGAGTGATGGTAGTTGGATGGATGAAGGTATAATAATGGTGAAGGTATTATAATGGTGGAATGGTGCAGTAGATGAGGATTAAATAGCAAAAAGTGGGGCCACCTAACAGATCGATTAACGGTGTTGTTATGTGGTGGTATTTTTGAAAGTTAAGAATCATAATAGGTGGTTAAATTAAAAATAGATTAATAGGCGATTTTTTTTTTGAAAAAGTGGTACGTATTAGGTGGTTATGGCCAATTTTTCCTTTAATTTAATAGAATAACAAATTTGAGATTCTTTTAAATTTGGGTGGTAGGATAATCCTTATCTCCACTACTTGTTCCCCCAAATTATTGAGTAATTATTCAATGCACCCCAAATCCAAAATCCTGGCTACACCACTAAATCGCAAAACATTAGTGAAGACACCAACATCTTGCTCCAATGGTTTCAACAATGAAAATCGACCATGTCTACATAGAAACAAACAGAGCAGCAGACTGGATTGCAAATTGGCCACTATGTGTTTTCTCTATTAGATATAAATTACTATCTAATAAAGAAAACATGAAACAGAGCAAAACTTCTATATTAAACAAAAGTTCCATTTTTCAAACACCCAAATAAAGCAAAAGTAAGTATTATGCAAAACCCAGTTGAATTCTCATCCAAAAACTAAAAAACCCAGCTCAGAAATCACAAGATCAGACAAATAAAAGGTTCAAAATTTAAAATCCCAAAAACAAAACTAGAAAGAAAAAATAGGTGTACTGAAATCACAAATTATTACCAATACTATCCGAGCGGAGGTCATTCCATATTAAAGAGTGGACTCATTCTTTTTTGTCCTCTATAATTTTTAATAATAAATTAATAATACTATCCGAGCGGAGGTCTCCTGATCATCGACCACTTTTTTGTCCTCTGTTGGAGTTTCGATAGCTCACTTTATAGACGAAAAGGTTAATATATTAATTAGTGATCGAGAATATATTTTCCCTTTTAATAAAAAACCTTCACCTATTTTCGTTGGGGGCAGAAGAAGTGAAAGGTGCAATACAAGGATTACCTCCAAGGTTAACAACCTCATAGCTTAAATTCCTGTTTAGTAACACTATGTGGTTATATTAATTGAAAATGTGTTTGCATTAGTTGCCTATGGTATCTAATGTCCAGATTTAGTATTAGTGGCTGCTCATTTCATTTTTACGGGCACATATAAATGCTTTATACCCGAAGGGGTTTCCTTCATTATTAAGTGAGGATGACTACTTTGAATTTCAGTGTGGCAAGGTTTGACAGGGTGTTCAGGTAATCTGCTTCATGGGATGGGATTGATGCTGCATCTCTCTTATAAGTTGATGAATTTGTGCATCATTGCTACTGTTATTGTTGTTCCAGGATGTTCAAGTAATTTTCTGATTTCAAATGTGGAACATTCTCAGATTTTGATCCTCTAATTCTTATTTGATTGCTACTTTTTCTTAACGTCAACTAGGTTTGTTCTTTTAATTCTCCTTCATTACAAATTTGGTCATTTTTTTTATCAGATAGTATCTTTGGCATTTAACTAATCCAACCCAGTGTTACCTAACTCATTGTGTGCTTTGGTATGTTGGACTTTTAGCTTTCACCAATCTCAAAAGAGGAGTTGGATAAGCAACAGCTTAGTTTACTTTGTCCAAATTTAATCCGTAATTTGAGATTTTAGTATAAACAAACTTCTGGATTGAAGTTGTTACTATCAAATTTCAAATATAATGCAAAGAGTTAAACTATTTTTTCAGTTTATTTACCCACCGAAAATCCCTAACCTTTGAAACTTACTGAACATCATGTTGCTAGTTCAGCCGTGAGTGGTTAACATGCGTTAGGCGAGACTGCAAGTTTGAACTCCAGTATTAGTACATTTCTGCTTGTATCGATGGTAGCCAAGGGTTTCACGTGAATTTGCTGCCATTTTTTGTTTCAGTGTTTTTGCTGAAAACTTAGGCAACATCTACTCTTTTTACAACCACCCTTCTTTAGTTCTTACATGCCTGAAAAGGGTTAGTCGATAAAAATCTCCTTTAGTAAATCTGCGTTTTTTAGGTTGTGTTGGTTTGTGAACGAGCTTTATCTTGGAATAAGAGAACTTGTCATCGGAGGGAGGAATAAGAAAGTTGGTTCCGTTCTCTAAAGTAACATCGGTAGACTATTTCCACGTCATTGATCAAATTTAACATCATTAACAAAAAAAATAAGCAGAAATGCCATGACTCCAACAATAGAGGCCCCAATAATTGCCCCTCTAATAAAACTACATTAGAGTAGCAACTACATTACATGTTACATAAGCACCTATATTTATTATAACAATATAACGCCATAGCTTTATTGTACACGTATGTGCTAAGATATGCAAGCTGCCAAATATGGCTACTAACGCCATAACTACAAGTGATCTCGATAATGTAAGGGCGTTTTAATTCCAAGCTCTTATCTGTAGTGGTACTAGCTTTGATATGCAAACACTGTCGAATCATATATCTAAACTTTCGTACACTACTATGTACATCGCTAACAAGATTACAATCTACCAATAGATTGACATATTGGGGCACCGCGCGCATAGCGGTGGGGCGACAACTAGTTGTTGAAAAAGAAAAATGTGATTGTAGAGGTTCATAACGGAATGCCAACCTCATATTATTAAGTTATGAGATTGAATCTCTTTCCAATATACTATTGAATTTGTACATCTGAAGTGTAGATTATAGAATCGGTTCAAACAAACATATTATGTTAAAAGAATGGCAAGAAAGAAAATGACATGAAAGTGCAGTTAATGATTCTGAAAAGAATTGAAAAAATGAAGAATTAGAATAACTTATAGTATGTGAAATGCCCTTGAAGTGGCAGTGATATCTGAATTATGAATAGATGACCTATATGAAAAATATGATACCAGTTGAATGCATTCAGATATCACTGATTGAAAATATTAGCAATAAAGACAGAGAAAATATGGTATATACCGACGTAGAATGAGAACCGATGTGCATATGTAAGAATTAATGGACATGTGAATGGGGAATCTTATATTTAAGTCCATTTTAATGTCGACATACTTGAAATTGAGCTCATGGACTAACTGGTTAATAGTCCAATATTTTAGTGGACCAGAGGTCCGACAAAGTATGGATTGTGAAATTCACGTTGTACAGTGTTGCATTTTGAGTCTTACAAGTCATGTGCATTTAGATAAAGTAAATGCATCATACATCATATTATAATATTATTTTTCATATCTGTTATATGGTTTCTTCATAATACATGCATATTTAGTACTTCATATATTGCAGGTAATATTTACAAGAAGGATAATTTATCATATAATCCAATTGTTATTGAATTACTAATCTCATAGTAAAGATATGATAATATCATGGTATATATATATATATATATATATATATATATACGATGGATTATTGAATACGTGAAAAGTTTCAGAAGAACCATATCTCTATTATATAAAGGAACTCTAGGGGGGACACCAAAAATAGAAAAAGAAGAAAAATAAAAAAAAATACTTCAACCAACTTAACACCACTACCAACACAAAAAAAAAATGAAAAACTAAAAAAAATTTGAAAAACAAATAACCAACCACCTAAAAACAGTAAAATGCCAACACAAAAAAAAAATGAAAAACTTTAAAAAATCAGTTTAACCACGTAAAACAGGAAAATATTAAATTAAACCTCCCCCCATTTTTACCACTACTAACTAACCAACTTAACGTTCACTTTTACCACTACCCCACTTTTACCTCCCCCACACATTTGGATGCTCTTTCTTCTTTCCTCTTTCATCTTTCTCTAATTCCTTCCTTCTTACCCCCAATAACTTCACTTGAATTTTCCTTATCTGTTAACATTGAAGATATGAAAACTAATTTTAGTTTGATTCTAATTGTGAAATAAATTGATGGATGATCTCCCTCCTCATTCTCACTCCCTCGTGTTATTTTATTATCTCTTTTTTTTCTTTACAATTTTAATAGTCTTTTAAGGTTTAATAGGAGATTCCAAAATTTTATAATTTGATAGATTTATTTGCATTGCGGTATTCCAGATTTTCTGTGAGATTTCAAGTAGTTATAATGAGAAGAAGAAATTAAGGCACATAATCTACCAAAGGATATAGGTAGCCAAAAGAAAGGAGGTTACTGATGACCACGAATCGCCCCTTCAGATTTGATTTTTTTCCCGCGCATTTGATTATCTGATGACATGATGCTGTTTTCTGAGAATTTTGAATCATCCTTAAGTTGCTTAATACATATGCTATTTGATCTAATATTTGGATTTCAGCGGAATCAATACACAAATATACATAATTGAATCATCTTCATGTTGTTCTGTTAACATAAGGAAAAGTAGAAAATTTTATACCACTGTTTGTGCTTGGGTGGGGGTTAAGTACTAGATTTTTAACATTGTGAGTGAAGTTCTTCAATCGATTGCTGATATAAAAAATGGTGGAAATGGAGTTGTTAGTTGGTGTGATTGTTGTAGAATTATCAATGTTGCTCTTTTGTGCAGTATTTTTTATTTGACTTTCTTTTATTTTTTTTATGTGTTAAGGGTTGGCATTATTCCATGAGGATTCACGTGGCTGGAGATTTCATTTTGTTATATCAAACCTCTATTCACGTGGCTGAAGTATTATGAAATTGTCATTTCCCAATTATTTTTTTTGATGTTTTCATCATCAATTTCTAAACTTAGTGTACGTTTTGGCACGTATCGCGTGCATATAAGGCTAGTATAAAATATATGAACCTCTAATGAAATGCATACACATACATATTAAAGTATGTAATGCAGACCATGGATAATCATACACATATGGTTGGAATGATCAACATATTTTGAAGAATGAATTTGGTTATTAACATCTCAACCAGCAGTTTGAGTACTTGAAATCAATACCCATTTCAATTGAAGGATATCTTATGCGAAAAATAACATATTGTAAAAAAAGAATCGTAAATTAGATTATTGATGGTCCAGAAGTGCCACAATATCTAGAAGCGCCATATTATTATTTATGTATCATCAATTCCAGAAGTATTAGATGATAATATGAATATTTTACATTGACATGAATTATATTATCATAAAGAACTTGATTTTTGGGTATTTGATAAAGCATTGATCTTTCCAGATATTCGATGACCTTCAAAAGTAGGTTCATTTCTATTTGTTTTCAACACATACAAGAAGATTGTTATCCATTTTATGAAGAGAAGCTCTCATATACGCAACATGCATCATGGAAGTGAAGAACAATATAATAATGTTGATCCAGTTGTGCAACAAATTCCAATCAAGTGAAGATTCATCTTTATCAACAAAAGTACTCCTTGATAACTATATTTGAGAAGCTCGTTGATCACAAGAGATTGCATCACAACAAAAGTACTCCATAATTTCAGTTGTTGTAACCAAGAGGGGGAGTAAATACGCGCTGCACTCTTTTTCCCTTAACCATGGTTTTCTCCCATTGGTTTTCCTGGCAAGGTTTTTAATGAGGCAGCATCTCAAGCGTATTACGAAGAATTATGTACTATTTTTCCTTCACTAAATTTTTTCCTTCACTAAATTTTTTCCTACATGGTTTTTATTAGTAAGGTTTTAACAAGGCATGATCTTCAGGAATAGACATCCAAAGGGGAGTGTTATGAAATATTATGGTGGATGTCTATTAGGAGATAATATATTGTATATACTGATTGTCGTGTATTCCTATTATAATTAGGTCATGTGTTCACCCAACTAAATTAAATACATATTGTACTATATATACCCCTTATATGGAATAAAAATGTGTTCAACCCTAATATCACAACATCAAAGTTGTTTTCTTGGTGATACTCATACTCTCCCTAGTCCCCTCCGAGAGCACAATATACAAACATGTGAACACGGTGATCCCCGACAAACGTATCAAACTCAAAGTGCACCAAACCCAACCACTCGTAAGAAACAAGTTTCCCCTGTTTAACGTGTTCCTTTACCATTGCCCCAGAATCCAGAATCTATTTCTCCATCTGCTCTACATTGACTTGTACTTCCAATTACCATATTGCCCCCTCACTAGAAACAACGAATATCAGATTAAAACATGGAAGTACTATACTTTCAATAAATTTGGTGTGTGTAAATAGCTGGCTACTTCAGAGGAGAATTTGCGCGTAATAAAGTAATAAAAATCGCCATTGTTGTACCATCTTGTTTCTCTCTCTTCTCCACTTTCACCATTCCAGAAATAATAGTTCCTAGTGTGAAAAAGAAGAAGGGAAGACAAAAGCTTTAGAGAGTTGTATTCTCTTGAGGACAGAGAAATTCGAAATCTCAAAAACTGTTGCAAAAATGTTGTTGTTGCAGAACGATCATCTGCAGCAGAATTTGGAACCACAGCAACATAATTCGCAACAACAACAACAGCAGCAGCAGAGTTTGCAGCAGTTTCAACGTCAATTGCAGTTAGCTAGGGTTTCGTATTCACTCGATCGCAATGATTCCTTCCTCTTTCATTCCGAACCTCAGTCTCAGCCTCAGCAGCAGCAGCAGCAGCAGCAGCAGCAGCTTTCGTTCTCTTCGGCGTCGAACGTCAAGACTTCTCAGTCTCTTGATCCTCGTCAAGGTGTGCTTTTTATTAAGTTTGTGATTTTTCAAGTTTGTGATTTTGGCTTGTAGTTAGGGTATTTGAAGTGATGCTATAGAAAAAAATATAATTTGTGGAACCCTAATTGGCGAATACAATGTTTGGCCAATTTTGGTTTCTGCGTTCTTTTTTTCCATAAGTTTTGTTTTGCCAAATCGTATGCTGTCTAATATGGAAATTTACTACCTTTGCTGTTAATTATAGCTCTTGATCCTCATGAATTTGCTTATGTCTAGCTTCTGTTTGTTGGATTATTAAGCCCCTTTTATCGTGCCTATGCCGAAAATTTTATCAGCTAGAGTAAGGGTCGTTCTTTTCAACTTATTTTAATAAGGTAAGGTCTCATCTAATAAGGTCGAATAAGGTCTTTTTAGTCCTTATAAGTTCGCATAAGTTAAGATAAGTGAAAACAAGTTGAAAAGAATGGACCCTAAAATAGTAAATGATCATGTATGTGCTTGCTTGATGATGTAAGTTACAGAGTTCAATTTCACATGTGGCTGTTTTGAGTTGTTGAACTTTGCTTGAGAGTTGTGAGGACCGAGTTAGATTTCTGATGATTGGAAGATAATCATGGGAGGGGAAGATATTTAATTAAAGATTTTTGGGAAGGAAATGTTGGAAATTTTTGGTGGTGGATGTGTTCCTCCTTCAAATTCTTGTTGCTGCATCACAACTGAAATTTAGGTCCCTCCTTTGTCAAATGAGCATTTTCGAGTCAAATATTGTGACAACAATCCCTCTTCTTGTTTCTATGTGGTGTGTTGATTGTAGTTGGTAAAAGATTAGGAGAAGGAATAATTGAGCAATCCTTCCTCTGTAACATCTGTATATTATGCTGTAGTAGCTGGAATGAACACTGAAATTGAAATGGAAAGAAGAGACAATTGCTCTAACTTGAAGTTATTGTTTTTCTCTCATTCTTTTAGTTGATGACAATCTGTTGCTGACCCTTGTTCACCAAAAGTACAAAGCTGAGAACTACAAGCAAGCACTTGACCTCAGCAATATCTTGTATGAGAGAAATCCTCGCCGTACAGATAATCTTTTGCTTTTGGGTGCAATCTACTACCAGGTTTTATGCTGATGTTTTGGCAAATGTGTCAGATTTATTTTGACGGGCCTTTTGTTTTGCTACCTAGAGCTTTAGCTCACAGTTTCTTCCTGTTCTTGCTTTAGCTCCATGACTTCGATAATTGCATCTCAAAAAATGAAGAAGCTCTTCGAATTGATCCTCATTTTGCAGAGTGTTATGGTAACTTGGGAAACGCATGGAAGGTACTTTGCAGTGACCTATCATTTCATTATGTTTCTTTCCATCATTAAGCTTCACTTATGTACAAATACAGAAAGCTGTAAAAAAACCTGCTGTAGTCAGATTCTGTACTTTTATCCTTTTGACTTCGTGAACTGTGTGCAGGAGAAAGGGAATATAGATCTAGCAATCCGCTATTACTTGGTTGCAATTGAGGTAACGTCTACGATTATGTCTTTGTTGATTGTGATCCGGTGATGTTTCATGTCAATTATCTTTTTTTGCTATGTACTACCTATTTATACAATTTTTGGTTCTTCGATTGTATATTTGATCTTGAATCCCGATGGTTCAGTACTTGCAATTAGTATATGAGGTGTACACTTTCTTGTTAATCGATACCTGTATTCTTATGTTGTAGCTTCGACCAAGCTTTGCCGACGCATGGTCCAATTTGGCGAATGCTTACATGCGGAAAGGAAGGGTTAATGAGGCAGCTCAATGCTGCCGACAGGCTCTTGCATTGAATCCTAATCTGGTAATTTCAGTATCCATTGATGGATTTATGTAACTATTGCTGATGGCTTGTTGTTGACATGCTGTCTGTTTTTGAAGGTTGATGCTCGTTGTACACTGGGTAATTTGTTGAAAGCTCAAGGCCGCGTCCAGGAGGTGAGAAAGAATAGTTGAAGCTCAACTTGAACTATGTCTTTTCTTTCTTATGTGTTGATATTATAAGTATTTCACTCTGTTTCCAATGAAAACAAGTTTCTTGCATGCAATTGCCTGCCTGGTTAACTTTTTACATTTAGTTGAGTACTCTTGGACAATATATCCAACTTATTTACACAGAAAAATTTCAATTGTACTAGCATTGTGATTTATCATCTAGTTACTCTTGGCACTTTCAGTGTATTGAAATTTTTTACTATATTTTCGATGAACATGTTTTTCCTTCCTTTTTTTTGTAGTGCTTGTAATCCATTACGGGACAGTTCTATTGTCTCGCATGACTATAGTTCTACCCTTCTGAATTATCTTTTTGAAATTTCGGACTTCTTTCTTAAATTAATCTTATTTTCAGGCATACAATTGCTATGCTGAGGCTCTCAGTGTTCAGCCTACTCTTCCCATTGCTTGGTCCAATCTCGCTGGTCTCTTTATGGAGACAGGAGACTATAATAATGCTCTTCAGTGCTACAAGGTACTTTATGGTTTTTTGCTCGTTCGATGTGACGAAGAGACTTAATATAGGCTTCCCTCCCTTCCCTCTCGTTCCCGCATGCTCTACATTCACACTTTCTTTAATGAATCTTGCTTTTCTATCTGTTTATCAGGAAGCTCTTAAACACAAGCCTACATGTGTCGATGCCTATTTAAACTTAGGAAATGTTTACAAGGTGAGCAGTCCAGGAGGGATCATATATTCCCCAGAAGGAAAAGGAAAGTAAGTTTAGGCCATCTTATTATGCTTCTTCTTTGGTACAGGCCCTGGGTATGCCTCAAGAAGCTGTGTTATGTTATCAACGTTCGCTGCAGGTCAGACCTGACTATGCTATAGCTTACGGTAAGGATACTTTTTCATGGCTGGCCTTCACAGATGCACTTTGCTAGATATAATTGTGTAAATAACTTAAGTACTTAATAAATTTGGCAGGCTTTGTACTGTTCATCTTTACCCCTCACACTTCTCTTTCTTTTCTTTCGGTTTTCCCTCTCTCTTTAAAATATTGCTGGTGATCCTTGAAAGCTGCTACTGTGTTAATTGCTCTGTCCTTTTCTTTACCATCATCCTTTTCTGATTTTTTTTTACTCTCTTTTGTACTTTTGGGAATAGCCTTTATTGACTAGTGGGTAGGAGAAGTCACGAAGGGGGTGTTTATTGCTTAAGAATAGGATCAGGGGAAGTTTAAATAGTACTAAATAATGTTCAACTTGCATAATTGTGGTCCTTTCAGACTTCACCAAGCCAAAGTCCATATTCGACCTATGATTGGTATTAATATGCTCTTTTATAATTTAAAATGCACAATCATTGCTTGTATTGGCTTAGTGTGATTTATTACTATAGGGGAAGTAGACTCATGCCAATCTTTATGTTATCCTGTTGTGAAACAACTGGTGTGTTAGAGGATCACAGTTAATTCTCTAACTCTACCTTCTGAACTTAAAGGCCTTTTTACGAGTTTCCCTTTTCCTCCTACTTAACTTCACCATGGTACTTCCACTGAATTTGCTCATGCACTGGAGAAGTTATGTATTGTCGATTTTTTCTTGCATAGTTGTTCTTAGAGATGTTGAAATATATGAAGCACAGAGTGTTGCAGTTAATGTCTGCTTTGCTGTGTTGCTGACTCTTTGTTAAGCATCGGCCTAAGGGAAAAGGTTCTGTGAGAATTGTTTATAATTCTGTTATGAGTTGCATGAGGAAAATGGCAGAGGTGAGAAAGGAGCTTAAAGGAAATGGCAATCCAGATTATTGAGTTTATCTGTTTAGTTTTTCTTCAGCTTATTATGGAAGGGCCAAGCTGCCCGAATTGCTTGGAAGTAATTTTTTAATTATATGTTGTTTTCTAAATTATTAATTAAAATCTTCTTCTCATTTTCATCTCCCTTCTTTTTACATCTCGTGAAGAATTCCAGTTCATTACACTCTTTCAAATCTGCATTTTGCCTGTACCTTCAGGAAGTCTTTGTGTGAGATGTTTTGAATGCTAAGGTGCATGAATAGAAAGATTAACATCTATGCAGGTGTTGAATTCTCCTGCATTTTTCTATCTATAACGTTTCACTATCTTCTGCTTACTAGTCTCAAATGTCAAAATTTTCAGGTAATCTTGCCAGTGTATATTATGAGCAAGGACAGACGGATATGGCAATTCTACATTATGAAAGAGCCATCTCTCGTGATCCTGGATTCTTGGAAGCTTACAATAATTTGGTTTGATCTTTATGCTCTGTTCTCACTCCCCCTCTTTTACAGTTTGTACGCGCAATTTGGTTTTCTATGCTTCCATTGTCTAATCTTCTTTTTGTCGTGGTGGTGAAGGGTAATGCACTAAAAGATGCTGGCCGAGCTGCTGATGCTGCTCAGTACTATCGTGTATGTGCTTATTATCTATTCTATACAATCTTTGTCCTCCTCTTTATCTGTGTCCTTTTATTGTCTGAAAGTAATGCATTTTTTCTGTATGCAGCAATGTCTTTCTCTGCAACCTAACCATCCTCAAGCTCTAACTAATCTTGGAAACATATATATGGAATGGTATGTTCGAACCTCTTTCTTATATCACTCTTGTGATGCTTGATGGAATCGCTGTTTTAATTCCTTAAATTAGGTTACAGTGTCTAATAATTAATTTTTGATGCAAAATATTTGGTGGATTTTGTAGGAATATGATTGGTTCTGCTGCTGAATGTTATAATGCTACAATTGAGGTTACAACAGGATTATCTGCACCATACAATAACCTAGCAATAATCTACAAGCAGCAGGTAGTACTGTCACTTTACGTCTCTTAAAGGCTATGCTGTAGAATCTATCATGATTCTACCGTTAAAATTTTTGTTGCTTTTAAGATTTTTTTTTTTCCTTTTAATTGTAATAGGTTTGACACTTAGGAGTTAGGGCCTTATGGTTTGTGATATTGTTTTAAAATTAATAATTTGCATGTTCCTGCTTTCTTCCAGGGTAATTTCGCAAATGCTCTAACTTGCTACACAGAAGTCCTTCGGATTGATCCATTGGCAGCCGATGCACTCCTCAACAGGGGAAATACGTATAAGGAAGTTGGAAGAGTTAATGAAGCTATACAGGACTACCTGAGTGCTATTAATGTTCGCCCTAATATGTCTGAAGCTCATGCGAATCTGGCTTCAGCTTACAAGGACAGGTTAATTTTTTTGTTGCTTCCGGCTGGAAGCTCAGTATGTAGTTTAAGTTCTAGGGCTATTTTGTATTTGGCATGCGAGTAAACTTGGCCTTTTCTCTATTCACAGTGGCCATGTTGAAGAAGCTATAAAAAGCTACAAGCATGCAATAATGTTGCGTCCTGACTTCCCGGAGGCAACGTGTAATCTCCTGCATACTTTACAGGTAAGCTGCAGAAGCACAGTTTTTGTCAGTTGGCACTTCAGGTCCTTTTATCTTGTATTGATCATTAGTTCTCTAACTGCATGCTTCAATATAGACTTAGAATATACCAAGGACCCTTGGGTCCAATGGTATGGCTTCCTATCTTCCACATGGAGACCAAGGTTCAAATCTTGGTGGAAACAAAATTTCAATATTGTCGGGGGTTGGGGGGTGTATGACTTGTAATGGGTCTCTAGATGGGGCCCTGTGTGAGGGCAATGCGAGGGCAGTCTAGAGGACTATTCTTCTTACCATAATATATTCTCATACTTATAAATGAGATTATAGTTTAAAAAAATATATAAAATAAATAGACTTAGAAGGTTGAGGTTCCTATGTCTGTGTCATCACTGCCATGTATGATAACGGGCCTAATTATATCTAACGACCTGTAATTTATATCCGCCTCAAATCTGAAAGGGCATAGCTACTTTTGAAGATTTCTTTAATTATATTTTCCAGAAATTATTTGTCTTTGTTTTTCCCATTTTTTTTACTTAAAAATCTCCTACGTAGTTTCGGTCCTTGTTGCATGTAATCCTATTCTCTATTGCAGTGTGTATGTGACTGGGAAGAGAGAGAGAGCAGGCTCATTGAAGTGGAACGCATACTAAGGCGGCAAATTCAGGTTTCAATCTGCTAAGCCGTGCCTTTTATAATGTATTTTTTGTAGACTTGGGAATTATTTTGTAAATGGGGCTGTATGTGTGCTTGTTAGATGTCTGTTGTTCCAAGTGTGCAGCCCTTCCATGCCTTTGCCTACCCTCTGGATCCAATGCTTGCACTTGAAATAAGGTGAGTAATTTTTGTGTGAAAATGATGGAGCAGTCATTTGCACAGTATTGTATCAAATTCTGTTGTTGACGCTGTTACTTCCTCTCTTGTTGCAGTCGTAAATATGCGGAACATTGTTCTCTGGTTGCATCTCGCTATTCACTTCCTTCCTTCTGTTATCCTGCCATGTTGCCTGTAAAGGCTGATGGTGGGACCAGTCGATTGAGAGTTGGGTATGTCTAATCCTTTCAATGTCATATTTCTGTTTTGAGACCCAGTTTGTCTGACACATGAAGGTGTGGGTTACAGATATGTTAGCAGTGATTTTGGTAATCATCCCTTATCACATCTTATGGGCTCGGTCTTTGGTATGCACAACAGAGAAAACATTGAGGTTTGCTTTTCAAACTTAACGAGTCCTATTTGTTCGTATCTTATGTCAGTTACTATTATTTGTCCTTCATAGTTGAAGTTGTGTTGGTGTGCTGGTAGGTCTTCTGTTATGCCTTGAGTCCAAGCGATGGTTCAGAGTGGAGGCTGCGTACGCAGTCCGAAGCTGAGCATTTTGTTGACGTTTCATCCATGTCATCTGATGCAATAGCTAAACTAATTAATGCAGACAAAATTCAGATCCTTGTAAACCTTAATGGTTACACGAAGGTATGATGCTTGTTGAAATTTTATGCTTCTGTTGTTGAAGAGGAGAAAGCTAAATTGTTCTATACCTGTTTAATTGCTTTTTAGGTTACAAAATTCTTTAATCCCTAATGAGACATCGTGTCTCCATGCCTTGGTTTGGCTCTTTCATTTTTCCCGTAGTACTTAATTCACTTGGACCTAGAGGTGTCAAAAAGTGATCCGACACGATTCGGCATGATCCGAATGGTTGTATACACGTAATCCGACTTAGCGATAATCTGATAATGTCTTGACCCGCTTTGGTCCGACTCAAACCCGATCGTAACGATCCGAAGGCTATCGGAAATCGATTCTAACCGGTATCCTACTACCTCCGTCCCATATTAATCGCAACAATAGCTTGTGCACATAGTTTTAGGAAGTTAATAGAGTAGGGTGTAGGTTATATGAATTTATTTTAAAAGTTGATGTGATAGAAAGTGACGTGGTACTTTTAGGAAGTTAATAGAGTATAGGAGTAATATTTTAATGTTTTTCATATAATCAGTGAATGAGTGGGGTATATTAGTTGAGTGATATATATTAAAATATTGGTGGATCCATACCTAAAATAGAAGTGTTACAATTAATATGGGACAACCATATATGAAAAGTGTCCCAACTAATATGGGACGGAGGGAGTAATTTCTAAGAGCCGCACTCGCTCTGGAACGTGTTCGATACCCTCTCTAACCCCCTTATTTATTCGATTATACTTCATCCGTAACAACATAAATGCAACAAATGTCCTTGGCACACTCTCCTAGGAAAAATTTTCTAATGACAAATTAGAGAGATAATTAAACTTTTAAGGAGAAAGTGAGGTTACTGACCTTCAACTTCCAACCACCACAAACACCACCACCTTCAACTCCAACCACCAACTTCAATACTGACCACCACGTCAATAACCACATTCAACACCAAGCACCATACCAGCGACTAACTTTAACTCCAACCATCACGAACACCACCAGCTTCAACACCAACCACCAACTTGAATGTGGTGTTGGGCGGTGGTGGTTAGTGTTTCGCGGTGAAAGTTCGATTTCGTGAACCCTAAAAATTCAAACCTAGAAAATCGTGAAGGGAGTGCGTTGAACATTCCAGCGCGGTGAACATTCGTGGTGGTGGTGGTTAGTGTTTCGCGGTGAAAGTGGTGGTGGTTAGGGTTTTGTGGTGGTGGTGGGTGAATTTAGGTTGAATATGGTGTTGGATGATTGTAGGTTGAATTTGGAGTAATGGGGTTAGGAGTTGAAAGCAATCATTAACTTTAATTTAATTTGTGGTTAAATTATAATGATAATTTGAGATATTTTAATTATGATTAAGTAATGACATTTTTGTAAATTAAGCAAAAGAATTTTTTACCTAAAATGGAAAGTTTTCAATTGTTGCATTTATCTTGTTACAGCCTAAAATGGCAAAAGTTGCATTTTTTCGTTACGGTGGAAGTAATTTATAACGACCTTATTTAGACCTGATTTGTTGTTGACCCAACCTGATTTGATCCAATCCGTTATTACTCGATCGGAGTTGACTTATTCACAAATGATCCGATATTCGAGCGTCCTTATGCTCATTTTTAAAACTTTATAAATATTTATGATACTCATTCTTAATATATTTACTGCCCTAGTCCCACATTAGTTGCAACAGTTTGACTTTTACACTATGCATATACCTTACTTTGACTATGATTTTTAACTAACATATAAAACCAAATGTTAGTAAATAATATGTTCTTAGATTTATAATTTTAAGTTATCAATTTTTCATAATTTTTATTTATTGATATTTAGATATATTAATGGTCAAAGTTGTGTATTGGCAAATGTGTCGGTCAAATTGTTGCAACTAATATGGGGTCGGAGGTAGTATCTAATAATTTTTAGTACAATTGAATATATTCCATTAAAATTATCAGTTACAAAGTACTCCCTTCGTCCCCATTTGATGTTATATTTGGAATATGGGGAAAATTAATGCAAATTGAGGTCGATGAGAATCTTTTTAATATTATATTGTATATAGTGTACTTTAGTACCTTTTGACTATCGAAAAGGTAAGAGAGAGAAAGAAAAGTGGGTGATTGGTAAATAAAAGATTCTAAAGTGGTCCATGTGTAAGACAAAAAGTAAAAAAAAATGTAGAAAATATTTGGTTGTCAAAGTGTAAGATGGAGAAATAAATATTTTTAAAATAGGAAATATTCGAAGTGAGAAGAACTTATTGAAACGGCCCATAAGGAAAATGGAAACATGAAGGGAACGTTTTTGTTTAGTATAATTGCTTGATAAAACAATATCTACACGCTTTAAGAATAATCCAATTGAAAGATTGTTCATTTAGGTTATCATAACTAAAGTAGTGACGCGGTATACAGTGTGAACACATAAAAAAAACTGTTTTAGTAGGTGCCATTAAAAACGATGACGACATGTCAATTTGACCAACATGCCTTAATGCACATAATCAAAATCGAATATGCCATCAACCAGTGACCCAGAAATAACCCGAATCGACCAAAAGGCACTAAACCCGAATAGGCCTGTACAAACCCTACCGTTACCGTTAAGATCCTGCCCAAACCCGATCGGCATATGATCCACAAGCAATGTGATCCAACTAATGGCGATCCGGTGCTGCAAATCACATCAGACTCTCTCAGTTATCCGAATTGACACCTCTACTTGGACCTTTTCCTTCTCTGGCCTTATAGGAGCTTCTTAGGGATCAGAGTCATCAGACCTTTATTTTGGAAGCCACGAGGTTCAGATGCTCTTTTGTCTCAAGTGTATGCAGACACTGGCCAAGGTGTGCATATTTTGGAAGTCATGAGGGTCAGATGCTCTTTTGTTTCAAGTGTATGCAGACACTTGCCAAGGTGTGAGGTTCAGATGATTATACATACGTTTGAGGAGGGCTTGAGGGTCAGTTTGTGCAATGACACCTGCTTAGATTACTACGATTTTAAGTACTATTGTTCTTTTGGGATGCTTTTGTTTATTTATTATGGATTACTACAAAAGAAGTCACCAACTTCAATGCTCCGTGGCTAAACAAGGGTAGAGTTTATGCAAAAGTTAGGTATGCTGGTAAAGCTATACTTGAGGGGCTTTACTTTTAACTAGAGAAATGACCTAGCTTCTCTAAGGAATGTACCCTTGAATTGCCTAGCTGCGCCCATTTGCTTAAATGGCACCATTAGTAGCTTCACGCTTTTGCTGAAATTCTATCCAGGTTGGCAGCAAGTAATGGCCTAGCTCCTCTAATTAGAAGTATTGCTAGATGAGGTCCTATCCTATATTCATGCATTATCTTACTGCTCTATCCTCCCCCAAAATCCACCAACATTAGCTTTATCCATGTGACCCAAGGGATTGTGTCATCATATTGCATGTTGCAGTTGATTTTCCCTTTTCAATCTTAGGAAAGGGGAAGATTGATTAGTTGATATGTCGACCAGTATGCTTGGCTAATTATCGCTGACACTCTTGGCAATGGGAACAGCACCTCAGTGTGCTCACATCAGCTACTTGAAAACCTGAGCCTTCAGTGTTAATGTTTGTCATGTTTATCTGTCAATAAACCATGGGGAGTTTTTAAAGTGCTCCTTAATTCTGCAGGGTGCAAGAAATGAAATATTTGCTATGCAGCCTGCTCCCATACAGGTGTCATACATGGGATTCCCTGGAACCATGGGTGCCACGTACATACATTATCTGGTGACAGATGAGGTGCAAGAGCAAATTATTTGTCTTTCTATCTCCATCTGTACTTGTACATCCTTTTGTTTTATAGCAAACTCTAATTTTGTTGTTGCAGTTTGTTTCTCCTTGTCATTTGTCTTACCTTTACGCGGAGAAGCTAGTTCATGTTCCCAACTGCTACTTTGTTAATGATTACAAACAGGTTGGCCCTATGATTCTTATATTGTAGGATCTTTCAATGACCTTTTGGGATTCTCATCATATATACATATTTATTTATTTTCTTTTCCCAGAAAAATCGTGATATATTGGATCCCAACTCGCAACCTAAGCGGTCAGATTATGGGCTACCTGAGGACAAGTTCATCTTTGGATGCTTTAATCAGCTGTACAAGATAGATCCTGATATTTTTGACACTTGGTAAGTTGTGTAATTGATGTTGAAGCTTGTGAGAGAATGCATTCCATGATCTTGTCATTTCCAGTTACTATAACAATACTCAATGTATATGATAAGCAAACTTGACAACATGTCAATTTGATATGTGTCCTTTTCTGTTTAGGTGTAATATTCTTAAGCGCGTTCCAAACAGTGCGCTCTGGCTTCTGAGATTTCCAGCTGCAGGCGAGAGTAGACTGCGTGCATGTAAGCTCTTATTTCTCTTAAATTCCACTGAATGTAGTACTCATGTGACCACATTTTAATGCTATAATGTACTGATGTTTTCAGATGCTGATGCAAGAGGTGTGCAACAGGACCAAATAATTTTTACTGATGTTGCCATGAAGGGTGAACATATTAGACGCAGTGCTTTGGCAGATCTCTGTCTTGACACGTAATAACTTGTGACTTATTTTTGACGCTTTGCGTGCTCTTATTAGTTTCTTAGTCACCTGTTTACTTATGCTTTGACTTCTGTTGAGGTAGGCCCTTATGCAATGGCCACACAACTGGCACAGATGTTCTCTGGGCTGGATTGCCAATGTTAACACTTCCCCTAGAGAAGATGGCTACCAGGGTTGCTGGCTCACTATGTTTGGCCACTGGTGTTGGAGAGGAGATGGTGGCTAATAGGTATCCACCCAGTTGCTTGCTTGATACGTTTTCTTTCATTTCAGACTTCACTTCTGTTTCTAGATTTATTTACATTTCGCAAAGTAAGAAATCATTTTTCAGTGATCTGCTCTCTTGCATTTTGTAAGTGAAGTTACATAGTAGCTGTTAGGCTGCTGCATTGTGGACTGGAGCTTCGAGCCCTTTTATGTTGGTGGCTGTCTTTGCTATGTTGGACGACCCTCTCCCTGGATCCTATGTCTTGTTTCAGCCTCATGTGTTCTTTGCATTATTGATTGGCCTGCTGGCTAATATATGCATGCAATTGGTATATTAAATCAGGGGATGCAATTCTGCTGAATTGCCCTTTTCTGCTGAAGGATATGTTTTCATGCGGTGTGAGACTCGATGTAAATCACCTTGTTGACCTTTCACTTGCATTTTGTAATGCACGGAACCATGTTCGAAATTTCCGATGGGATTCCCATGTTCCAGTTATCTATCATTGGTGTTTATTGCCACATTGTTTGTTTTTTGCTTGTGTTTTGCTGGACTGTGATGCCTTTATAAGTGCTATATTTGCGTGCGTAAATAATGTCCTATAGCTCTGTAGCTGACTTCTTGTTTACTTTTGCCTTGTTAAATGATATTTGAAGTCTGAGAGATTATGAAGAGAAGGCGGTGTCTTTGGCATTGAACAGACCGAAGCTTCTGGACCTTACCAATAAACTGAAGGCTGCTCGCTTGACCTGTCCTCTATTTGACACTGCTCGCTGGGTGAGTAACATGTGTGCCTTTTCTTGCTGATTCTGTGCCCTTGCATTATATAGAGTAACACGTAGACTTGAACTAATAAATCCAAAATCGATGCATTATTTAGTGTTAAACTGAACCAAGCAAATGAAATGTGGCACTGGCTATGGTTAAAAGTCTAAATATAGTAATATACTCTTTTTTTTTTATATATGCATGTTCCTTTTTGATGGTTACCCTGTTAGTCTATCTATTTTTGATGGTGTTTTATTACTATTTTAACTCCAACCTACCCCATATTGTCTCACCTCCCCCCCCCCCTTCCTTTTTTTTTTCTCGTTAAAGTATAATGTCAATATCTATTATGCCTTTAGAATTTTTAACCATTAAAAATGACTTTGTTCGTTACCTAATTAAAGGTGACAGATTCGATGATAGTTATGAATTGTGATGCAGTGGATATTAAAATCTGTGATAATTATCATATAGAGCTAATGGTAGTTGTTGGGTCAAGTAATATACATTAACACATAGTTAAAAAGTGAAGCAAGAGAGAATCATCTCGAAGATCGAGTAGCTAAAAAGTAAGATCAAGTATGGTTCTCTCCTTGCTTCACTCTATAAATCGCACTTTATTTGCATTGAGTTCTTGTGTGGTATACATTGAACACCAACCTATTTCAGAGGTTGCTTCGAGCCTTTTTGCCCTTGTGGATCGTACTATTGAATGGAAAAATCACCCTTCTCTTCTTTTGGGTTATCTGACATAATTTTGTCGTAAGAATGGCCACATTTTCCAGATTATAATTGAAAAGGCAATCTTAGCGCTGTATGTCTGTATTCTTGCACCAGTAAGAAATATGATTTTATTGTTCTTTGTAATGCTCTAAATGGCAAGGTGAGGTGTTCAACTCATACATGGTGATCATGATGCTCAAAGGGGCAAAATTGATGACTACTTGTTTGCTCCATTGCTAGAGATAAATTTTTGTAACTTATCTTTTGATGAAACATCTGCGACAGCTTGCTGATTCTGAACTTCATATAAATGCAGGTGAGAAACCTTGAGCGAGCCTACTTCAAGATGTGGAATTTATACTGTGTTGGTCAGCATCCTCAGCCATTTAAAGTGACCGAGAATGATCTAGAATGCCCTTATGACAGATAGAAAGATTACAACAATGTAGATACTCTGGAGATCATAAGTTAAAAGTTTTGAAAGGTAGAATAACTTGTTATGGAGAGATTATTATTTTATAGGTATATATCTGCTGAAGCTGTGAGGCCTTGAAATTCAGGTAAATACTGCATCGCACTTATTGGGTAGTCGGAGGAGTGTCTTTTTTCTTTTCTTTGGGCTGGGGGGCGTTTTTCATGTTTAGTGCCTTTCTCCTCTCCATCTCTATTCCACTGATACTTTTCCTTTCGTCTTTCCTCTTGAGGAACAATTTTGGTGTTGTGACATTCATTGAAGAAAACGCTGATGACTGATGTTGATCCAACAAGGTGGTCCAGGCTGCCATATTGTTTGTTGAACAGCGATTTCAGCATTCATGTTTATTTGGGTACCCATAAGAAATACTTAAGTAATAGTCCCTCTGCCTTAAAAAACTGGCTCTATTTCCATGTAACACGCATTAAAGTGACTTAAGTGAGAGTTAAAAAGCAGAGAGAATTAGCTTGCCAGGTGTCTGTGGGCCCGAACTTCAGAGAAAGAGTAGGATGAAGAAGTTTATTAAAAATAGGATAGAGCAAAGATATTGGGATAAACTAAAAAGGAAAATGTAGCTCAGATTTCGGGATAGTATTTGCTAAGTTTAGTAATCTTGTTAGTTTTATATGATGGGCTTGCTTTCGAGAAGCTGAGGTCCGTGGTGACTGCCCCTCAATGCCTGAAAAACAGAGTAAGAACACAGATTATGACTTTATCTCTTATTTTGTCTAGGATTCAACTGTTGTACATGGTAGTTAGCTCAATTGGTCAGTGTTGGACCATTGGTGCAACAAGTAGGAATGGCCAAAGAAGGTAATAATTGGGGTGCCATGTGGTGGTTCTGTGTAATGAATGGAGACAGGCAAAAATGATGAAGGAAGGCACTGCATTCTTTGTTTGGTGTCCTATAGCTCCATGTAAGGGAAAGCTAGATCAGGTTGGCTACGACTATCGTGGCCAAGAAAGGGGAGAGCAGATCAACTTGATTTCTGAATATGTAGTTTTTCTTGGTTCGCCTTTTTATCTCAGCTATTATGACAATGTGTTGGGGGTGCTCGTTAGATGCAGATGTTAGGGTAACTAATACGGTGCAGCCAAACCCAATGAAGCTATGGAAGGAAAATGAAGCATTTGCAACGATCAGCACAAAAGGTAAAACTACAGGTAAATAATGCCTTTAAATAATAAACAAAGAACCACATTCAGACACAAAGCTCCGACAATTACAGCTAATTCGACCACAAAAATACTGCCTAAGTAAGATAACACTATAACATTATAACAGGTGTTGACTCTTTTAAGTGAGAAACCCCAACGTTGGTACTGGAACGAATCATTAGGAAGTACACTGAAGAATAGCAATTGCTTGTGGGGATGATTAATGGAACTAGTTGTATTTGAAGTTGGTCCTGATACGTTGAGGGGCAAGTAACCCCCAATAATTAAAAGAGGGCGTTTAATTTCTACTAAAATTAAATGGACCTATGCTCATTGTTTTAACAAGTCAAATTTATTTAACTTTAATCCAACACTATTTCTTAATATTTCGTACTAACACAATCGTGTGTACTCTTTTCTTTATTTTAGTTTTAGTCTTGGATTACAACAAACTTTTATTAAGAAAAACATCAAATGGATCGAATGATTTAAACTAGTCATTAAAGAAGTTAGACATCTTACTTATTGAATGGATTAAATAGGTCATGTAGTAAATTAAATTAGTCACTATTTTCAAATGGATGGTTTATTCTCTTTTTAATATTGGGCTGGACAAAATAATTTAAATTAAAAGTAGGCGTTTTTCATATGATGAGCTGAGCTACACAAATTATGGACAAAACACAGCTTGTGATCAATTTTGGAGCGGAATTGCTTTAATTTAGATCCCTGGTTTGTATATACTACCTCCATAATAATTTAATGGTAATATTTGCCATTTTGGGGTGTAACAATTTAATGGCAATATTTCTAACTTTTCCATTTTGTGTATTACTTATTAAAGTAATCCTCCTATTACAACTTTTTAATCTATTATTATAAAATGAAGCTGGCATCATTAACATCACTAAATCAAGCTTAAATTAACCTCACAACGTGAAATTAACCCTCATCACTGGCCACCCTCAACCACAGCCACCCAGCCACCAACCCAGCCACCACAATTCTTTCAAATCCAACTACCACATCTTCGAATCTCCTGTCAATAGCACCATCCCTTTGAATCGTCTAAGGGTGTAGATTATATTAATTGAGGTTATATTAATTTATTGTAAAAGTCGATCTGATATATTTTTAGAAAGATAATAGAGTACGGGAATAATATTTTAATGTTTTTCACATAAATCAATGAATGAGTAAGGTACATTAGTTGGGTGATATAAATATTAGTGGGTGCTTAAAATAGGAGTGTGACAATTAATATGTGATAACCATATATGGAAAGTGTTGCAACTAATATGGGATGGAGGGAGAATTTACGTCACATGATTAAAAACTTCTTTTATTTCAGACATTCAATGTTTAAGGCGATCCTCTCGGTGAACTGACCGTACCCCAAACCAACACAGGTGAACAAGTAGAGTATACTAGGGCGTTAGGACTTCAAAAAAGTATTCTTATTCTTTGTTTGTCCAAAATATATGAAGAAACTTTCCGATCGAAAAACAAAGGTTTGCTGGCTTTAAGATCTGACTTTTAGCACTTGATTGATGACATAATTGAGATTCAGCCTATCGGGTGAGCAAAAGAAGGCAGTCAAGGTTCGTGAAACCTCAAAAAAATGTCCCGCCACTTAGACGATTCTAAAGACAAAAACTTCAATCGATGAACTCCTTCCTGCATCAATGCTCGAGAAAGCAAGAACAAGATGCATGTAAGAAAATCAAGCAAGTAATAGCATCTTACGTACTATGCCTTGGTAAGCAAAAAGCGCTTACTAGCTTCCGCTACCTCAACTTGCTAAAAGGCAGCTTTTGCAATTAGATGATCAATTTTGTATACTTGTTTGACCATAAGTTATATAAGTTACAATTGAACGATAGGAAGAAATCACATGTTTAAAAATGAAATTTTATTACCATGAGTTGATAATTTTCCTTTTAACTTCGAACCATATTTTAATATGGTGATTGGTAGATGACTTCTAAGACTTCTAGGTGGCTGTAGCAGTAAATTTTGACTTTGATTTTTTTGTTCGAGTAACTAAACAAGTGTTTGATAAGCGACTTTTAGAGTAGTTAAAAAACTAGCTTTTACTAATTTTTGGTGTTTGCTTTTGACTTTTATTTTCACTTTGTATTCAACGTCAGCACCAATAATTAAGTGGTTTTTCAATTATTTTTCGCCAATAATTACAATTAGTCAAACAAATTGAAAAAAAACACAAATTATAACGTACACCTAAGTGTACATTGAGGTAGGTTTGGGTATTGACGATATATATTTTGCGCGCCCCAGATTATCACAAAAGTACTTATATCGTAGTGGTTGCAGCGGTGCACGTCTTCCTCAGCTTGCATTGAGGTTGGGAGTTCGACTCCGCACTTTAACTAAAATTGTCTCTTTTCTGTTTTTCATGCTTATCTGAATAACTTTAATACTCATTTATGAGCCTTTGAGAATGTCGTATTATGAGACATATAATTCAAATGAATATGCTTTAAAAATCAAGAAATATTATAATTAAAAAATAAAAAAATCCAACCAATTCATACTCATTTGACAAACTCATACTCATTTGACGAATTCATACTCATTTATACATTTTTCATACTCATTTATAAGCATTTGAGTATGTTTATTACATAAAACTCAAATGAATATACTTATTTTATAAATCAAGAAATATCATAATTAAAAAATTAGATAAATTCTCAACCCAACTTATAACTATTTGACTACTTATATGACTTTATATTCATTTGAAAAACTCATACTTATTTGACTCCATTCTTATTTAACCAACTCGTACTCATACGATTTACATAAATGTGCCTAGACCAAAATATACCTTTTACCGTTTCGAAAAAACACGTCAAATTAGCGCACCATTAGGGATGTCAATGGGGCGGGGCGTAGCGGATGTTGACATTCCTATCCCCATCCCCGCCTAAAAAACTCATCTTCATCCTCGCCCCATCACCCATGGCAGGGGAAAATCTTTTCCCCATCCCCGCCCCAACGGGAACAAGATAAAATCTATCACCGCCCCATCTCCGCGCGAATCCCCGCACCCGCCCCATCCCCGCTCCAATCTATTAGGGTTAAGGGAGAGGGAAAACAAAAGTTTAAAAGTAATTTTGGATTTTAGCCTTCGGGCCTTTGAAAAATAAAAGTAACAAATGAAAGCAGTAAACAGCTAATAACATTTAAAATTTTAGGCATTTGGAGAATACCTATGGCGGGTGGGGATGGGACGGGGCGGGAATGGGACGGGTATGGACTAACATCCACATCCGCCCCATTACCCATTACCCATGTCCCCATCCCCGCCCATCCCCCGCAAAACCTTCTCCCATCCTCACCTAACTGGGGCGGGTGCGGGGCGAGTCTCCACAAAACCCGTCCCACTGACATCCCTAAGCACCATCCAATTGTCAAGTATCCACTAAGTACGGTCTACCAATGGACCGTACAAAAATCTTAGAAAGACTATATCTAGAGTAGACACATTATTGTTAGTCTCTAAAGACAAGACAGAAGCACAAGTTTTTTCACGGTAGGTACAAGTAACACCAGCAAGATTATATCTAGACTAGATTAGCATCAAATTGGCAAAAGAAACAAAAATACCAAAAACGTACTACATTATTATTAGGCAGCTCATCAAGAACTATAAACAAGGCAGTAATCTATATTTGTTCACTTGGGGAGTCTGGTAAACTTAATCTAGGAGATGGGCCAAAGTTGAGCAATTTCTTAGAGTGAACCCAAGGCTTAACAACAACCACAGCATTAAAGGTCCTGCTAACCCCATCTTGCATGGCTTCAACCTTAAGGTAGTATTTGAGCCCAGCAACCACTTGTCTTTGGGCCTCCACCACTTTCACAAAATTTAATGGGCTGTTAGAGCCACCAAGCCCAATAACACTACGTTGTGGGCTCGGTGGTATGTTCATCAAGATTTCTCTGTTATACTGCTCAACTGAGAATTTGCCAAGTTGTTGGACTTCCTTGTTTGTTTTCACGTCTGTGATATCTTTTCTTGTTCCCACCATTCTTCCTCTTTGTAGTACTGCATCTACCTTTGCTGTGAGGAAGAACAGTAGTAGTAGCATGAGGAGGGAGAATATGGTTAGTTTATGCATTTTGGCGTGTGATTTTAGGAAGGATAGATATGAACAAGGAGGAAATTGAAAAAGGTTTGAGGTAAGAGAGTGGTATTAATGGGTAAGAGAGACAGTGAGAAAGGGTGAGGATTTCGAGAAGTAGAGGAGGAGAGAGAAAGGGGGAGGGAAGGTGGAAGCAGGAACGTTGTGCCGCGTTTGAAAGACATGCAAATATCCACAAAATACTTAATAATAAAACAAAGGTGTCCCGTTTCAAATTACTTGTTATATTTGTACTTTGGTTAATATTTACTGTTTAGATTTTGATTGGTTTTAGACTTTTAGTGATTTTTATTTTAAGAAAAAACATAGTTAAGTGTATGAGTGTGCAAAATTGATCCACACCTGATTTTAGACTGGTCAAGACTTAAATGTGAACCGGACGGGACCGAAAATTCAGGTCTGGTCGTCGGTCCGCATAATATTGAGGTTCTGGGTTTCAGATTCGGTTCGGTCCAAGACCTGAAAAATTCGGGTAGGACCTGAAGACTTGAAACAATCTGTTTTTTATTTTTAAAATCTTTATGATGAATTTAATGGTTGCAATATTACATTACATTAATATATTTAAGATAGATTGTCGTATAAAGATATTATGCATATACTACATCTGAAAAATCATACAAGAATTCGTTAAATATAAAAACTTTATACAAATTTGCAATATGTAATAGATTAGTCTTTTTGTGTCTACATCGGAATCTATAATTTTAGATAGATATGGGTAATATACTCATATTCATAAAACATGTCAAAAACAGGAAAAGAAAATAAAAAATTTTAAAGAAAAAATATAAAAAATCACATAATAGGTCCAGACCTGGACCGACCCTGATTTTTCAGGTGTAGACCTGGACCGGACATGAATTTTCAGGTTAGATCCTCGGTCACCAAAATCGAAAAGTCCGGTTCACAGGTCCAATCGAATTTGGTCCGGTGCAGGTGGACTTGTGCACAACCTTCGTTATATGGGATTTTTTTAGATTCGTCTCAATATATATTTTTTAATATCAACTTTTTATAATCTTTACTCATTGATAATTAAAGATATTAATGTTTAAAACAGTCATTAACAAACGTGAAAAGTACAAATGTAGCAACTAATTTGAAACATATGAAGTATAATTTTGGTTTGATATTTTGTTAAAAGTCTAAATGATAGTTTAGTACTTTAGTTGTAAGATCAAGAAATTACAAACTAAGGTTACGAATTTGAGATTTTTTACACAATTTTTCTTGATCATTTTTCGATCAAAAGAATGCCACGTCAGTGACTTAGGGCCTGTTCTCCCCATTTTATTTTCAATTCAGTTGAGCTCTGGACAATATTTTTACTCTCACATATCACTATTCATTTCATTTTAGTTCGATTCAATTCAGTTCAATTCAATTCAGTTCAGTTGTTTTATACTAAAGAGAACATGCCCTTAGTGTATGGATGTCATGTGGGATACAAAGTGTAGGGTGGTCTGTATATAGTGGCATGCAATGTTTGTCGATGCTTTTCAGTGATATATAGGATATATCCAAAGTGGTATAGCTTATTGGCGAAGTTTTTGAGAATTTTCGGATCACCGATTATTGGTTGTTGGTTATTAGTTGTTGGTTGTTTTATATTGGTTGATTGAACAACTCTTTGTATTGATAGTTTATGTCGCCCTTTAAATTGTTGATGGTTTATAGAAATACTTCCTTTATCTATAATTTTTACAACAATTGTTATTTTACGGAATACATCAATTGACCATTAATATTTTCGATTATCTATCAGTAAAAATTATGGAAAATTGATATTGAAAATATACACATTAAGATGACTACTTTTTTCGTGAATGATGGAGAGAATTCATAGTTAAAGTTTATAAAATTGGCCTAAAAGCATAACTGTTGCAAGAACTATGGAAGGGAGGAAACATTTGGTTAAATTAGTTTTCTGTGTGAATCAATCAGCTCCAAAGATACTCCAAAAATCTAGTACAATAACTTTTTACTTTAGCTCGAAAATATGTTTTCGATTACTTAAAAAGCTATTTATCAACTTTTTTTTGTCTTTTGATTACATGAAAGCGTGAATAGTTAATTGGAAAGTTAACCAAAATTTGTTATCCATGCCCAATTACAAAATTGCCTTCGCGGTCTGTTTGGTTCGTGGTGGTAATGAAAATAAAATCATGAGTATTCTGGAGGAAAAATGGTTCATTCATTACCATGCTAATGAAAACACATGCCCATGCATGTGATTTTCTTCATAAATTTTCATTACCAACCCGTTACCACGTAAAAAGTGTTATTGAGAGGGAATGAATGTTGTGAAGAAAATCGCATATTTGGAGATATGTTTTCTTACTATAGTACTGGGTGAAAGATTTTTCCTCCAAATTATACATGATTGTTATCACCATATTCATCATTTAGTACCACTAACCTGTAAAGAATTCAAATGAACGGACCTTGATTATGTTTATTGATAGCGGACGTTTATATTTACATAACTTGAAGGAGCAAAAACTTAATTGAAAAAGATGATATGAAAAACTAAAAGATAAATATACAAGGACATCATTACTCTATAAAGATTGTTAAAAAAACCTGAGGTAATAACAAGATGATATCGATGGAGAGTTTCATCTATCTTATATCCTTGTATTGGCATATAATAGTCCCAAATAAGATATTATTGTCATTGAAAATCACGATGTTATGCTCAATTTCTTAGACTCATAAACATTATTTTTTGCGTGCTCAAATAGATAATATGTAATCATGCATGTTGCAATTCTTAAGAACTTTTCACTAAATATATATAATCAAGAGAACATCATACAACACATGCTTGTTATTCTTTCAATCATTCAAAGCTCATTCACTTCTGGGAATGAGTAATTTGAGTTAGCTATGGATCACAAATCTCTGGTGTTGGGTATCTTACATATTATTCAACAATCTATGTTATTTCTCATGACATTATGTATATAGAATCACATTAATATTGTAAATGTTGTATTATCTAAGCAACATTCTTTAGAAACTATAAAAAACTTCTAGGTCATACACGAACTTTTTTTCGTGTCACCCTTTAGGGGTCGTGACCCTTTATAAATTTAAGGAAATTCAGGTCCATATGTATAAGAATATCATGTTGAATTACGAATCCTACCAATAATACTCAAGTTCATGTAGGTGTATAATATCATCTATGATTGAATCAAATCATCATACAATAATTTTATACGTAAATTGCGATAACATGCTTCATAATAGTACCTCATGTTATAGTCATTATTACCATTATAAACTACATTTCCATCAATCAACTTCCAGATCTAATTTACAAAATAACGGACAACTCTCAAATTTATCTTTGCACAAATACTAGCACAATTTGAGGTCAATAATACACATTCATATGGTCAATAAAATTACGACATCATTCATGAGAAAGTAATCGCACTCATAAAAATACAAGCAATATCACGATCATCATCAAAGACTTAAATGCATTCCCATAAAAATTTAGTCCACAAAATTTTAATTCATCCACATCATAATCACTTCATTAAATCAAATTTGGCTCCTCGAGCAACTACACCTACTACAAATCAAATTAGTTTCACTTTCCTTAGCAATGAACTTCATATACCAATATATCAAACACATACCATCTATAATACAGACTATAAAATATTAAGAATTCCTTTGTTTTAGTTGCCCATCTGATTCATTAAAGCTTAGCTCCAACTACATCCACATTTGACCCTGATCACCCATTTAATTGTGAAAGGCGAGTCTTCCAAGAAGGATTTTAAAATAAGATAGGACTCAAACTTTAAACTTTAAACCCTCCTCAAGAAGACACCAAACCTCTTACCACTCGGACCTTCTATGGACACTGGCACACATGAGAGCCATTCAGTGAATTTCTAGTTGTTCGGTTGACGAAGGAGGTAAATTCCGATGCGAAATCTTATTTCTTGGCGCAAAATAGAAAACCGAAACAATGAGGTTGAAAGTACGGTTTAAATACCCTTCCTTGGCGCCCAAAGTTCAAATATTGCACATTCCTAAATCTCATTTCATCATCCCTTCATTTCCCCCCCTCTCTCTCTTTCTCTTCTCCATCATCATCATCACAGAAATCGCAGAAATGTACAACTACGAAGAACATCATACATCACATTCACTTCCACAACCATGGAATCCACCACCATCATCATCATCATCATCATGTGGTCAAGGTCATCGTTCATCACTCATCCTCAAAACCGAAGAAGGAGGTTGCATTTGCTTGCTCTGCTTCACAAACCTCATCTCAAACCCTAATTCTCCAACCTTCCATGTCTCATACGCTCTCTCTCAGCTCTCTCATGCCATTACTCAACCTTCCTTTCTATCTTCTCTGCTTTCTTTCCATATTCATCTACTGTTGTCTCCTCTAGTTCACTCTCTCTCCTCTTTCGACGACGAACAGATTGCTCGACAAGTCGTTGATCTTGTGTCTGATCTCGCTGAGGCTGGTGGTTCTTTGGTTTCCGGTGATTTTGTTGCCAGGATTTCTGCTGTTCTGTCCTATGGTGAGCTCGCTTGGAGCTGCCGTCATGTTTACGCCGTGAGTATACTGTGTTTAGTTGAATTTCCATTTTTGTGTTCTAATCGGTTGCTTTCATGTCATTTTTGTGAAGAAATAAAATGCGATGTAGTGTGAGGGTTATTAGTTAAGAATTTTCGGACATTTTACTGGACTTGTGTGTAAATTCTCATTTCATCATTTGATTAGTAAATTTGTGTGAAAAATCATCTGTTCAGAGCTTTGAGATTGATAGAGGCGGTCGATCTCCTTAATTTGCTGATTTTTGTAAAGAATTTGATTTAGTTGGTTATGTGATGTGAAATTTGGATGATTGGTTGCTGAAACTATACCAAACACTATCGTTATATGATCCGATGTGAATTATTGAAGAATTGATTGGTTAAATTGGTTAAATTGATGTTTCGCTATTTTATAAAGTAAGGAGAAGTGCAGAAAAAGCTTTGTTAAACCCAGCATCTTGTACCTTATAGAAGTGAAGTCTACTTGATGATCATCTGTTGAAGAGTTGGAAAGATGGATAAGATTTGCGAATAGTTTCATGAATTCAATATCCAACTTGTAAACTGAGACTCGAAACCACATATATAAAATGATTTATTGGGATTTATAGTTGAAGCCTTTTTTCCGTATTCTGTGCATTAGCTGCAAGTAACGTATAATAAACTAGGAGTATTTCCAAAACTAACAAGTAATGAACATTTGCAAAGCAGCCAAGGGCCATTTTTAAGAACAAAATTTTCTAGCTGTGCCCGTTGGTTCCTTGGAAGAGTCGTCTTTTGCGAGAAAATACCTCGAGTTGCACTCACAGACTTGCTTTTCTTTGTTCTCTATAAATGTAGCTACATTGTCTGGGGGTTCTTTTGACTCGTCAAACAGATACTTATCCTTGTATCAAAGATAAAGCAATCCTGATCAACAACCTAGTGATGGGTCTTCAGTTTCCAAGGTATCAGTCAGAGTATATTCACAGCATTTTATATATTGAGCACGGATGACTATGTTTTTTACTGTGTTACGCTTTGGCGACACACAAATGCAGTGAAGAAATTCGAGGGGAGATTATGTTTGTCCTATACAGGATATGTATCCTTCAGTGTTCCAATAAAGATGAGGAAGGTGCTGATGTATTGCTTGAGTATTGTCCCATGATCTTGCAGTTATCATTTGATATACTTATGAAGATTCAACGAGATGATGTTCGCTTGAACTGTTTAGGTTTGTCCCTTATTTCTCAAACTACCTGTATGTTATGCAGTAGCCTTTCAGCTTGGATGATCACTCTGCAACACTTGCAGCTGGCAGTTCGATATTAAGAGTTGCCTCTATGGTGTTTTGGACTTTAGGATCTTGACGTTTAGAGTCTAAGCTTTAGTTGCTCAATCCACCTAGTGATTTTTCATAAGCGTCGAAATCATCCAACCTAGTGAATTGGCAATGTCAAATGATGTAGTCGTCATCAGGTCAAATACTACATTGCTACTTGAGCTTAAGAGGAGGTTATGAAAGGAAAGTATATTCTGAAGCTCTAACTTAATAACCTTTTTTTTGGTAATCTGTTCAGAAGTTAGCATGGGGAACATATCTTCTCTTGTTTATTGAGTCCTGAGCTAAGCTAGGTTTTGACTTGGGAACATAATGATTTCTAATCTGGTAGGCTTTACGTGTCTTAAGATTAAAGCATCCTGAAGTCATATAGAAGAGAAGCACCGGAGTAAGCTCTTTGTATTTGTATTGACAATTCCAAACTAATGGTTGGTTTACCTGTGTAGCCCTGTTAAAGGTGCTAAGTCAAAGAGGATTTTTCTCAAGTGCATTTTCAAGTGAACTCAGCATGGATACCAGTGAAGCTGATAACTACATGCAGACCTCCAATGGTGACACGAATAGCACTTCTTTGTGCAGATTGTTTGCGGAGGCTATAAAGACTCCATTGCTCTCTCCTGATAGTCAAGTTCAAACTTCTACACTAGACCTCATTGTAATTTTTTTGTCATGTGGGGACTGTTCACTCAAACAGATTCAAGTCTTGGTGGAAGAAAATCTTGCAGACTATATTTTTGAGATACTGAGGTTATCAGGTAATATGTTCGCATTGTACTTTTAGATTTCCATCCACCTGAAGCTATACCTTAACAACAACAAATTGTACTTATCAACATAAACATTGAGTTGATGTTATTCTGGGAATATATCTAGCATGAGTTTTTTTCCTCTGTAGGATGTGACATAATTGTATACGTCATGCATTCCATATTAGTTGCAATAGTTTGACTCCCACACTTGCAATATGCAACTTTGACCATTAAGTAAAAATTATGAAAAACTGATAAGTTGAAATCATATATTGTGACAAATCCAAGATCATAGTATATACTAACATGTGGTTTTATATATTAGTTAAGACATGTGAATAGTGAAAAAGTCAAACTGTTGCAACTAATATGGAACAGATGAAGTTCTTACATAACATATTCTACTTTGCACAGATTACAAGGACCAAATGGTAAGCTCTTGTGTACAAGCTCTTAATCTTCTATCAATTGCTGAAGACACCTTCAGGCAAAGGCTATCCCTTGGCTTCTCTACGTTGGTCTCTGTTCTGCCTGGAGTAGTTGAAGTACCTTTTCATCCTGCTCAGCCTATGATGCTGAAGCTCGTATTGGATGGTATCTCTAGTTCCCCTGGAGTAGTATCTACAAAACTTGTTGAAGCAATAAGTACTTCTTTGGCACTGATGCTAAAGAGATACACTGCTGGAGAGATGGGTATGCTTCCGGAAACATTCATGACCGTCTGTTCCACTTTTGTTGCTCTTGTCAAATCTCCTTCTGCTAGCGGAGCTTCAATGCTGCTCCCTACAGTCGTAGAGGCATCAAGACATGCAATTCTGGCCACATTGAACTTACCTGAACTAAGCGGCTCACAGATTTTGCATTCTTTATCTTTGCTAAAAGAAGCGTACTCCTTTAGTCATGATTTCAGCTATACAAGTGACAGTTCAGAGACGGAACTGAGAGATTCAGTTACAGAAATATGCCAAAAGCATTTAGTACCTTGGTTTACAACAGAAATCAGTGGATTGGAAGAGGAGAGTGTTTTGGGAATATTGGAGACCTTGCATTTTATACTGTCACAAGCTCATGATGATCACCTCTTGCGACTCGCTCATGCTTTACTTTCACATTCTTGGTTCAGTTTGTCTTTCAGATGCTTAGGTCTGTACCCAACTGAGAGTATGAAATTGAGTGTGTATCTGATGCTGAGTACAATTGTGAATATCCTTGGAGATAATTCTGGTGAATCCATCCGAGCAGTTGCATCTGCTCTACCAACAGATCCTGTTGACCTTCTATTTCTTCTTGGGCAGAAAAGCAACTTAGAGGTGTCTACTTGCCAGACTGTCATACTACAAATACTACATATTAGCTCGTTGTACGACGAAATGTAAATATCCAATTTTTTTTATCTTACATGTTAATGTTTCATAAATCATATCTTTCCATAACATTTCTTTTCCCTATCTTCCTCAGGCTTGCTGACAAAAAGCTGGTTTTGGCTTCTCTGGAGCAATTTATGCTTGCCAACAGCAGCCACTTGCTTTTCGGAACTGCTGACTCAAATGTTGTAGTCCATTTGTTAAATCTGTATGCTCTATGTAGAAGCTTTGCAAAGACAAACTACCAGATCTGTTACAGTTTAGATGCAGAAAAGATATTCTTTCAGCTCTTAGAGGAGCGATGTTGGGATTTATCATCTTTCAACATTCACCCATCTTCCCTAAAATGGCTATTTCAACAGGAGAAAATCACTAAATCCTTGTCTGACCAGATCCTCAAACTCTGTCGAAATAGTGGCTCAAATGGTACTCTAGTGTGTTCCAGTGTTCTTAATTTTCATGAAATTGCGTGTTTAGCCTCTGTAGGAGACAATCTTTTGCCAAAACTATTGGTCCTATTGCTGCGACAGCTGGTCGGGGAAGACATGTTGCTAGAGGATGTGATAGCATTAATTCAATTCATATCGTCAATTATTTATGTCTTTCCACATGCTTCAGATCAGCTCTGCATGCATGGGATGGACAACACGATTCAGAATCTCTGCACAAACTTGTTATGTTCTTCCTCGCTTGAGAACTACATGATTGTTTCACGTTTCATCTTCACCATTCTATGTTCTGTGCAGTCTCAAACCCTCTACAATGATGTAGCTTGGTTTGCGGTTATAATGAAGGTAGTCCAGTCTTTTGGTTTTCAAGAGTGTAATGCATTGTAACCTAGTTTCATACACGAAATATTTCATATAAGTTATGCATCTTCTTTTTTACAATTTCTTCTCTCTTCAAGCAGTTGCTGGATTCCTTTACTTCAACAATGAAGACCAACGGTTGGACAGAAGAGCATCTCTTAGTACTTGGTGTCTTTTCCATGGTTTTGCATCATTCAACTCAGGGAGCACTTGTAGAAACTGCAAAATTCATACTTCTGAATTCTTCTTTGGCACCCCTGATGCGAGCCACAGTTGACGGGGTCTTTACAAATGGATCTGCTTCAATTGAACAAGAAGAGGAAACAGACACCGAACAAGCCTTAGTTTTTATACTGTTATATAGCCACTTCTGCCTAAGAAGGTATGAAATGGTATTTATTATCTTTGATACTCCTCATTCCTTCAGATTTCTAACTCTTTCCTACATTAGTTTGCAAGTTGTTCTACCAGGAAGCGTGGATTGGCAGAGTTTCTTCAAATTACCAGAAAAGACTAGTACACCTCTTTCTACTGGGATCCTTTGCCAGGATATATGCAGGTTCCTGTATTTTGGATCATCTCTGGTCAAATTGGTTGCCTCATATTGCCTAACCGAGTTGTTGAATGGAATCACAGATCAAAATGGCGGTGTAATATGCAGCATCGAGTATTTAGGGCCCATGGTTGCAATATTAGAAAGTCTGATTTTCCATTGTGATGTGAGAATTGCCATAAACTCCGGCCTCTGCTTATCAATGATATTCAGTAGAGAAGTACCCACAAGTTTAAAGAGAAACAATAGCTGGTGCAAGATAATTGTGGAAGAGCTGGCAAAATCTTTGGCTGCTCCATGTTCAGTGTCAACATCACTGATGAATCATCACAGACCTGCAGTGTATATTGCTATAGGGCTTTTAAGATCAAAGCCCGTTCCTCCGTGGATGGATTCAGTGCTCAATGAAGATTGTGTATCTGGTATAATTGATAATCTCTCTCCTAATAACATAAGTGTTGAGGTGGTTCTTTTATTTCAACAGCTATTTCTGTCAGCTTACCTGAAGACAGGTCATATTGCTAAACTAAATCATTTGCTTCAGGTAATTCTTGTCTCTAATTTTGTGTCTTATGTGAACTTCCAATCATGTCGCCTTCGAAATCAATGCTTAAGTCGATCCACTTGCATTTGTCGTCTCTCTCTTCTCTCAATCGCATGCGCTAACTGGCCGTATAGCTACCTAGTTCTCCATCTAACCCCTGTGCATATTGACATTAATGCCTTACCAAAACCAAGTTGGGTTAGATACACAGGGACAATGTTGTGAAGGGTATGCACTATTTTCATATGGTTGATATAAATTAGGCAAAGATCTAGATAGAGAACTTTTTTTGTTGGCAAGAGCTACCTAGTCATTTATACTTCTTCTGGTAATGTGTTGATTTTGTCTAAGGGTTGTGACTTGTGAATTCCTTTTATCCTTTGTTATTCCAATGTGTTTTACGCAAGATTGTTGGTCTATGTTGTCCTCTTAAGAAGTAAACAAAATACAATGAGTAAAATGCTGTGAAACCAATTTTAGTCTACATTTTATATATGAAATGCAGGCATGTCGAAGATGTATATGCATGGAAAATAATGAAGATGAATGCACAGGGGAGAAAGGAAGGAGGATGGTCACTTTGTCGAACGACTTGGGAGAAGTTTGTGAGTTTCTACTTCATTTCATGTCTTCTGTATCACAATTCGATACGAGCTTTGGCAGATATCATGCCAGTGGCAGAGCTAATAGATTACTGGAAGAAACAGATTCGTTTTTAGGCTTGTTGCAGGAATGGAGAGGTTTTGAGAGCTCATGTTTGAATCAGACTTCATAGAATTTTTAGCTATGTTGGTGGGTTCATCATCATGCTAGTCAAAATCGGTAAAAGGTCCAATCTGGTTATTTTATTTGGATCTGTATTTCACTCTCACTATCATTTGAGAAAGTGGAAGCTATTTTATCCAATTATTTTCTGTACGTAGATTTAGTATCATTTATTGAAATGAAAAGAGTGGTAGTAACTTTAATGTTTTAGACATCAGTTTCTTCCCCTTTTATATCTGCTTCATCAATTTGAAATTAGACGTAACTTGATTAACTTCCTTGTTGTATCGGCTTATTTATATCTCTCTTATCCTACAATAAAGATTATTAGTTTTTTCTAATAAATTTGTGGAAAATTGATAATAATGATGAATAATTGTATTTAATACTCCAATCTTTTGGCCATTTACAAATGATAAGCTAATATTTTGATTATTCCTTAACTATATTTATGTAATGCACAGGTCACAAAAGGTTCGATTAAAAATTTAATATATATATATATATAATTCTTTTTAAACAAGTGGATCAAAACTCCAGAATTTCTTAATTCAAATTCAATATAAGTCCAAAATGTGAAAATCTCATTGAAGTAGTACCTAACCTACATATATACGTGATTGATAAATATTAAAATATTACCTTAATAATTTTATCATCTTAACCCGTAATTGTCAATCTCATTGTTCTATACTATTATTTCGTTTCATCGTATTCTTCTTATCTGATTTTTTTCAGGTAGTTAGGGCCTATTCTGTTCAGCTTATTTTCAGTTCAGTTCAGTTCAGCTCTAATAAGTTCAGTTCAGTTCAGCTCCAGTAAGTTCAGTTCAGTTTAGCTCTAATAAGTTCAGTTCAGTTCAGCTCCAATAAATTCAGTTCAGTTCAACTCCATTCATTATGTAATCATTTTGTTTAATATTATTATTGTTGGTCTAATATATTTTACTTATTATTATTGTTATTATATAATAATAATAATTATTATTTATATATATTATTTTATTATTATATCTTTACTCAATATTATTACTATTATTATTATTATGGCTGAGCAAAGTTTGGGTTGGTGCGCGGTTTAACCAAATTTCATGTCAATACGAGTATTCTAATTTGCAATTGTTGCTTTATTAAACTGAATAAAATTCACTATTACATCATACAAATAAGCTACAAAAACTAGAAGATATGAAAAAATTACAAAGTTGCTAATAATACTGAAGTACTATTTAAAATACAACATTGTCGTTACGTTGTATATTAAATATACTTTGGCGGTTGATAGGTTTTAGTCGTATCACCTAATCAAAAATAAACCTACGGTCCTCTAACTAAGGTAGTCAGTGGAAGCAGGGTCGAATCCGCAGGGAGACAGAGTTTCTAAATCAATATTCAACCAATTCAGCTACTCCAGATGAAATCAGGAAGGAATTAATTAAACTAAAGAATAGACTACGGAAGACTGAATAAATCGAGGATTAAACTATGGAATAAAAGTCTAGGGTATTAGGTCGGTCCACCATGCTTATACCAATCAAATAGGGTCAACTACTATTACAACCTAAGTCAAGAGTCGGGGGATTAGAGCCTATGTTGAGCTATGGTTAAGACTCAACGCTCATAGTTCAACATACGCCGCATGTTCACTAACGTAATCAGAACTACTGATGTGTCCTAGGCCTCTAGTCGTAAGACAGATCTGTGCAAACAACTATTAACCACAAACATCAATGAAATTGTACACTGACATTAATTACTCAATAAGAACAAACCACATCACAATCACCCTAATCAAGCCCTAGAAAATGATAGAAATCTAAATCACAATCATGGTATAAACATGGTTTTCCTATCTAACACCCTAGAAAGAGAACTACTCACTCATAATCGAATCGGCAACAACAAAACTAATATGAAACCCTAAGAATTGCATCATGAACAATTAAATAATTAAACTAAGCAATCAAAGTAATTAAAGAGTAGAGAAGAGTACCAATTAACGGAAAGCAGGAACTTTTATTGAAATCGAAATAGGTTTGATCACCTCTAAATTAATCTAAAGTGTTTGAATTAAACTAAGAGCAATGTAGAATAAAACTAGTCTAAAACCTAATGAAAGATGAATAAAAGATGCTTGAAAGATAGATGAGGAAAAGGTATTTATAATACCCCCTCAAGTCTAATTAAAACGGAAAGCAAAAGACGAAATTCGCGACAAATGACCCCAGACCCGATCAGGCCCGAGCACAGTACCCGATCGGGTCAAATACCAAAAGCTCCCCTTTTGCTTCTCGTGGTCCACGCAGCAGCAACGCGCTATGCAGACGAAGATTAAGGTCCGCCCGATCGGGCCTTGGGCAGCCACCCGATCGGGCCTGGGAGCATTACAGCCCAGCACAAGCGCCTCGCAAGCAGCAACAATATAAGACCTAGCAGCACCTGGCCCGATCGGGTCGGGCACACTATGCCCGATCGGGTCTGGTGCATTGATGCTCGCCCGATCGGGTCCGCAACTTCTATACCCGATCAGTGTATTTTCGCCCGATCGGGCCATTTCCGCCCGATCAGTGTACGGAGACCTCCTTTTTGACTCTTTGGCTCTTTAATCTTCATGTTTAGGGGTCTTGGGACCTCCTAAACTACCCATAAAACTCGTGAGCCATCCTACGTGCCTCATAACATCTCGTAAAGCCGTGGTTGCTTCCAAATGGCTCGGGAATAAGGAGAAAACTCCATAAAACCTGCAATTCAATACTACAACATGAAACCACAACTGCATACGAAAGTTAGCACAAAATAGCTCCCAAGAGCTCCAATGACGCACAAATTAGCTTGTAAATAAGGGAGAAAATTCTATATAAATACGTGATATCAGCGGTTTGGTGTATTTCTATCATAGACCAATCCACCACAAATCGTGGTTTGGTTAGAAGCACACAACAACCCATGTTTTAAGCTAATTATTATAATGATAATTTTATTAAGTTATTTCTTAGACATTATATTATATCATCATCATCAAGTATTAATATATTAATACTAATAATTGTAATTACTTATTATTAATTATTATTATTATTATTAGTAATTATTATTTTTAAAATTAATTTATTATTATTTATTTATTTATAACTATCATAATAACATCAAAATAATATTATCATTATTCATTTGATATTATTCTAAATTATTAATTTAATTATTATTACTTAGAATTATTATTACTTATTATTTAATATTCATAATAATTATTATTTACTTATTATTCATATACTTATTATAATTTAATTCAATTCAGTTCAGTTCAGCTCCAATAAGTTCAGTTCAGTTCAGTTCAGCTCCAATAAGTTCAGTTCAGTTCAGTTCAGCTCCAATAAGTTCAGTTCAGTTCAGTTCAGCTCCAATAAGTTCAGTTCAGTTCAGCTAGAATTAGCCGAAGAGAACAAGCCCTTAGTCAAAATACAAAGAACTTTTTAGGAGAGGAGTACATTTTTATTGTTTTAGCCATGTATTTACATAAAACCTTAAAAAACATTGTCTTAAATGTCTACCTAATAATTTTATAGAATTTAAATAAATCTCTATTATATAAAGGAACACTAGGGGGACATCAAATACAAAAAGAAAAAAAATACTATACCAACGTTTGCAACAACAGAATAAAAGAGGGGAACAAAAAAAATTAAAAAAAAATGATATATAGGAGGAAAAAGTTAAAAATTAAATAAAAAACACATTCAGTTATCCACGCCCAATGCTAAAACAGGGGAACAATCTTGACCAGAGAGGCAGAAACCACCACCTTCCCTTCCATTTCCCCACGTCTTCATTTCTTCTCTTTAATTTCACACTATACTCACTTTCTCTCTTTCGTGATACTGACCGTTTCCTTTTTCATTTCTCTCCCTCTTCCCTCCTTCCTCCTTCCACTTTCCTCCATTTTCCTTAATGGCTAATTCCAGCAGAAACATTTATGCACAGAATAAGCTAATTATGGTGTAATTTATGCTGAAATATAACTACTCATGGCTTACATCTAATTCGGGTGAGTGAATTTCGTGTAAAATTTCCTCCTTCATCATTCAATTTTGTCTAATTTTTGGGTAAAATTGCCATTTTTTGGCATCTAATTCTTGCATTTTGGGTAAGTTAATTTTTTCTCGATTAAATATATTGTGTGAGGATTGAGGTTTAAGTTTAAGCAAATTTCATTGCATTTTGGGATTACGTCTCCTAAGGGGAAGAAGAAAGTAAATCTTATTTATATTGGACGAAACTTTGGAGTGAATACAATAGAAAATATCATTGTTTAGTACAACTGGGTTGATTTGATTTGGGCATTTTAGAAGGATAGTTTTGGGGTTTGATTTGGACTCTTATAGGAATGATTTATATCAATTAGTAAATTCTGCATTTGGGTTTGTAGATGAAACATTGAAGGGAAAATAATTGTAGGAAGATGAGGGGAGCCCAGATCGAGAAGCAACCACAGAATGATATGAATAAAAATCAAAATGATATTGTTTGTACTTATTTTGTTGTTATTCCGGTAAGTTGGCAATGTTGTTTATTTATTTACACTGCATTGTTTGATCGATTTTTCAATTTGCTGTATTTCTAAAGTTATTTTCTTCATTTGTCAGTTTGTTTTGGACAAACCGGCGGGAAATTATTGTTTTGAAACAAGAAGTTTCTTTATTTTGTTTCTCTAGACGTGGGTATTGCATTGTAGAGATTAATTGAATTTTCAAAAGAAAAGTTTGATTGCTTATTTGTCGTGTTTTATTATAGAACATCATACCGGCCATTAGTGGAATAAAATATATGAAAAATGATCCAGAGATTTTGAAATAGAAATAGATGGGGAGAGAATGTTAAAGATAATCATTGATTACTCCTCATTATCTGTACATTATCCTTACTCTTCTTGTGTAACCGTTGCTGCACATAAGATAGCTACCGCATATATTTCTACATATATCTCTGTAAACTTTATCTTAGTTAGTTAGGAGCTTAGGATTATACAGTACTTATCTTAGCTTTATTCCTATCTTTTATAGTTGACTTAGTTTGTATTCTTATGTTTTGCATACTTACTCTAGAGCTTTGTAAAGCTACTGATGTACTATAAATTCATTCAATGAAAATTAGCAACTCTAGCTTTTCCAGAAACATTATTTGTTTGTTTTGCGTTATTGTATTTATCTCATTGTAAATTTTTGAAATATTAATATTAGTAAAAAAAATTAAAAATATTAATGCTCAAAATATATGTTGAAAAATGTGAAAGTCTTAGCGAGCAACTAACTATTATTGCAGGTAAGTAGATGCAATTGCGCTATTAATTTTACGCTTCCGCGCGCATCGCGTGCATAGAAGACTAGTATTATATAAACCTACAATGGAGGGGAGTTTATAAGGACTTACTAAACATTGTTGTATTCATTGCTTGGTATTGTTAAAAAAATTCCTTTTTTTGCCTAATTTCTTAGCAATACTTTTATCGAATTCATTCAATTAAACCCATACTTGCTACGTTAATGGATTTTTAATCAATATTTAAGCCCAAAAATAAAATCTCCCGTTTGGCCCAAAATAACTTATATCTCTCTTCATGTGTGTGTGCGCGCGTGCGTGTGTTTGTGTGTGACTTTGCACATTTATTTCTTTCACTTTAGATTATCCTTCTACATTTATATTTTATTATGATAATTTATGAGTCAAATTTGAAGCTCAAGAATCATGAGCCCATGTTTAAATAATTCATATTTGCCTGTTGTTAATTTTATTTTAAGATATGAGAATAGCAACATAAATTCAAAGAAAAAAAATCTAGATACTGATTATTTAGTGATTATGAATTTATCAAGATAGTATTATGTTAAAGTCTCTCACGATCATCTATAGTTTTCTCTCTCTAAAACTTTTCCTCTGCCATCTCTCCACAATTAACCTCACTCTTCTCTCCACAATCAGCTATAGTCCTTCGGCGAGTTTCTTACCCGTTTCCCTCTTTCCCTCTTCCTTTCCTCTGACCCGCTCCTCTATTCGTGTTTGAGATATGTCCATCGAAGGTTTTCGAACTGATTTCTGCCAACTCGAAATGCAGGTTTGTGATGCAATTTTCTAAGCCTTGTAATTTCCCTTGTTTCAGGGTAATTGGAAAAAGAGAGAAAAATCAAAATATCATGCTATCATATCCTATTCAATTTATAGGAAAACTTTAAATTTACGTCTGGTTTTTTAAAAGTTGAAAATAAGTGAAACACGTATGTTTTACCATATTCTATCCTAGTTTTATCTGCATGCTATACGTGTGAAATAGTAACATGTAAGAATTTTGGAGAAATGGAACAATATGGCTAAAACATTGACATTTAAAAAACAAAAAAACTAAAAACTTAAGGCTTGTTCGTTATTGTTTTTTGTTTTTAGTTTTCATTTTTTTTGAAAACTAAAAACCAAAAACACGAAATTGAAAAAGTGATTTTCACTTTTTAGTTGACAATTTTTAATATTATCATGTTCCCAATAAATTTGACTAATTTTTTATTCATTATATGACATATATCATATGACTTTGAAATCAAAAAACAAAAAAATAGAGAACCACAGTGATACCGAATAGACCCTTACCTTCCTTGATTATAGCAGTTTTAACTTCCTTGATTTATTTAATTTTATTTTCTTCTTTTTTTAAATTTTTGGCGTCCTACCCCCTCTTCCGTGATCTTCAAATTCTTCCTCATTTTAAAGATATTTTGTTGATTAGAGTTTCTTTAAAATGCTATATTTTATTTAGTATAAAAGGTAGCAATTTATGGCAACGTTTGGTAATCGAAGCAGATTCTAAGCAAATTAGGGTCTGTTCTCCCCATCTTATTTTCAATTCAGTTCAGTTCAACTCCATTCTTTTATAACATTTTGTTAAATATTATTATGGAAATTTTGTCAAAACCACCTTTTATAATACACATTGTAGTTTTAACTACCTTTTCTAAAAAAAATTTACTTTGACTACCTCTTGTAATTAAAATCAGTATGTTTCACTACCAAAATCACTTTAGTCATAAAAAAATTGGTCTGAAAGTGGTTTTGGTAGTGAAACCTACTGGTTTTAGTTATAAGAGGCAGTTAAAGTAAAAAAATAGAAAAGGTAGTTAAATCTACAATATTTATTATAAAATGTGGTTTTTGACAAAAAATCCTTTTTTTTTTTATGTTGGTTTAATTTATTTTACTAATTACTCTTATCATTAGTTTTATTATTATTATTATATTATTATTATATTATTATATTATTATATTATTATTATTATTATATTATTATTATTATATTATTATTATTATATTATTAATATTATATTATTATTATATTATTATATCATTATTATTATTATTTAGTTTTATATCATTATTATTAAGTATTATTACTATTATCTATTGTTATATCATCATCATCATCATTATTATTATTATTATTATTATTATTATTATTATTATTATTATTATTATTATTATTATTATTATGTCTATATATTATTTTATTAATTATAGCTTTACTCGTTATTATTACTATTATTATTAGGGAGGAATATGGTTTAGGTTAAAAGCACAAATAGACCCACGATTTTAGCCCATAAAACAATCAAATCGCGTCAAAATGGTTTATGATTCAATTTTGCGCGGTCCGACCCAATCGTTATTTTTATTACTAAATATTATCATATTATTATATATAATTATTAAAATTGTAATATTAATTTACTTCTTAGGTATTATTGTTTTTACATAATCATCATCAAGTATTAATATATTAATACAAATAATACAAAATAATTATTAATTATCATTATTATTATTAATTTATGATTATTAATATTATTTATTTATAAATATCATTTAAAAATATTCATAGACTATTGTTATTATTCATTATTAATTATTCATTATCATTACTAATCATTATAATTATTTAATATTAATATTATTATTGTTTAGATATTATATATATATTTATTACATTTAATTTGATTTAATTTAATTTAATCTAATTCAGTTCAGCTCAATTCAATTCAGTTAAGTTTTGTTAGTAAATATCTTTCATTGCTTATTAAAGAGGAATTATGTTATATTATATTTTTTATAATAATACATTGCTTATTAAGGACCTTATTACTTGAATGTTTGGAGCTTATCTTTGATTGCTTATTATTTTATATTACATTTTTATGGTAATGTTTGGAATCATTTTATATTATTTTTTTATGATACGCTGCTTATTAAGGAGGTTGTTATTTTATATTATTTTTTTATAATACTCCCTCCGTTTCTTTTCGTTTGTCCTATTTTTTTGATTTTGTCCATTTCTTTTTGTTTGTCCTACTTTTTCATCTTTCCTTATATGGAAAAATGATATTACCCGTTTACCCCTACTTTATCACTTTTTGGTCCCACATGTACCTCATAATCTTCTCTCACCTACTTTAATCATCAATTTACTATAAAATAAGTAAACTTTTTAATTGTTGTCCCCACCGACATGCTGATGACATCATCCTTGACATTTGGAGCTACGGTAATTGGGACAAACAAAAAATGGCATTAGTATGTAGGGATGGGAGTACGTTGCTTAATCCATTTCACTAACGTTGTAGAGGAATAGTCAATTGCACAAAATGGCATTAGTAATTTAGTATATAGGGATGACAGACTTGGGCAGGCAAATTAATTGAATAGAAAGTTGGAAAAAATTACGAGATATGAAAAACGCATTGACAGTATCATTTATTACTTAATGGCACAATGGCAAGAAAATCAAAACTTTCTTATCTTTGGCAAAACTTTTGAATCAATGGCAACCACAACTCTATGCCTGCTTTCTATTGGCAAGAAAATTGATTGACAAAGGAGTAGTTTTTAATTATGGTGGTGATGTAGAAGAATCATGTGGCCGACACGATTTTATCTTTACAACCTTTCAAACCATTTCAGTGTAAATGGTTGTTTAAGCTAAATGATTTATAGTAATTAAGGGGTGTAAAACGAGCCGAGCTGAGCTCGAGCTCGACCAAGCTCGACTCAGCTCGAAATCACTTTGGTTGAGCTCGAGCTCGGCTAGGCTCGAAGTCACTTTGTTCGAGCTCAAGCTCGGCTTGAAGTTCGACGAGCTCGTCAAGGAGAGGCTCGAGCTCGGCTCTTTTACAAGCCTTCGAGCTTGAGCTCGGCTCGGGCTCGACGTCGGCTCGGGCTCGATTCTTTTTATTTTCTCCCGCCTATTGGCTATTGGCCTTATTGCTCTTCCTTACATAATGTAAAATATGCAATAGTTCACCATACATAAATTTAATACAATATGAAAACTAAACCCTATAATATTATATTCCTTTATGGGCTTTGCATGTTTGGGCTATTTTTTTTTCTTATTGCCACAGGTTTTACATGTAATTTAAAAAAAAAACGAGTCGAGCTGAGGTTAAACGAACCGAGCTTAAATGAGCCGAGCTTTGCTGGCTAAAAGTATAGCTCGGCTCGGGCTTGGTGTGATACCCCGATTTTTAACTTTATTTTATTACTAAATAATTAAGATTATTAACTTTAATATGAGCTTACTATTTTAATAAATAGGTTTGGATTTCTTATTAAAATATGTTATACTATAAATCTTAAGATTATTATTATTAGTTATATTTTTTGATATTTATTGATAATAAATTTGACAAAAATAAATTAATTATCGTTGGGTATCTTTGTTCTATGAAAATTCAATAACCAACAATATGTAGTTCTATATTCTATTAAAATTGAGTCGACCCTCATTTTTCTTCTCTGTATTCGTGGCTTCACCAAAAGGGGGCCAAGTTTCTTCTTCTCTTCGTGTCTTGCCATGGAGTTGCTCAAATTTGAGATGTCAAATTCTCCAAGATCTAAAGCATCCAAGCTCATCAATTGTTTCTGATTCCTAAAATCAAGGGAACCCAAAATCATGGTATATAAACCCTAAAATCCCCATGTCTTTCACTCACATTTTCTCTTTGCTTTAACTCATTGACCATCACCGAGCACCACCGTTCTGTTCATCAGAGTTTGTTGCCCCTGTTTTCTGGTGCCCGCCTCTGTCTCTTTCGGTTTCGTGTGGTGGCTGCTTTGCTTTTCCTTCCTCCTTATGTTGCGGGTCTGCTGCACCTGCGTGGTGGTGTTGCCACCGTCACCAAGTGTTGTCGATGCTGCCGCTTGCAGTTGCCGTTTGGTTGTGTTGTGTGTATTTTGCTGCTGCCGCTGTTGTTAAGTTGTTGCTTCTCCTTTTCCTATGGTTTGGCAGTAAGTTTTTGGCTTCGATCAAAACACTCACTTCTCATTCTTGGAATATAGCTTTCCAATTGATGTCACCCTGGTGTAAGTACTTGAGAAGTTCTACCCTTGCTATTCACTTTAATGTTAGAATTCAGTCTACAAGCAAAGTCAATATCGCCTAGCCAATTCATTATTATTTCATCTATTCTGATTTGGTTTTGAAATGATGGTATTAATTTTAAGTGGGTCTCATTTTGTCATGTATCCAAGATTAAACTTTTGAGTAAGCTAAAATAAATCTTTAACTATTAGTTTTCATAAAAATTATTTCATCATTAGCCAAAGTATATTTCATGATGGGGATTAGTTACTGTGACCAAAGTTTTATATGAAGTCTGCAAATTGCTTACTATAGGTTGATTAGTTTAGTTGATTTCATTTAAGGGACTTTGAGTCTTAGTGATAGAAATATAGTCAGCTTTATCAACGGATTAAGTTCCAATACAATCAGATGGAAAGTTTATTATATCTTTTTGTTTGTGGTGATCCATGGAAGAATTATCCATTATGGAGTTCGATAGAAGTAAGGGAATGAGGGATTGCTCAGAGTTATTATGGGTTGATCAAAAGGATCGGTTTGCGTATGAGGTAACCTTTATGTCCAGCAATATACCTGCCCGTATGTGATTTTATAATGTAAAATGTAATTATAGGGAATTCTTATTATAGAATTTCTAATTAAAATCATATTCATCATATTACGTTAAGTTATTTGAATATATATTTATAGATTATAATTTATATGTTAAGAGTATAGTTATTATTGATGAACGATATGAAATCATATGATTATATGAATTATGCAATTTAAATGATTATTATATGTTTAAGTAATGTATGGTAATATATGAAATACTTTTATATTAAATGCTTATCCAAGTAAAACCATGTTTACGTAATTACAATAAGTTATTGTTATGATCCATGATTCATGCTTATGTGAGTAAAAGTATATTTCATTATTAATATGTCTGAAAGTATCTGTTTAAGTGAAAGTATGATTTTACGGCTTTATCCATGTTTATATGAAACTCGATGTCAATATGAGTTATTAATCTAGTTATTGTTCACATGATTATTTAATATTTATGTAAAGAATGTCGGTTCATACATGTTTATGTGATTTCGTAAATATATATAATTAATACTTTTATTACAAGACTCAAGACTCATGACTCATGACTCATGTGTATTAGATGAACTATGTTATTTCATGATGTTATCCATGAGTTACATGCTTATATGATTTATGAATACTCAATGAACGTTTCATAAGAAAGTAATTGAAAGCTTACGAATGATGAATATTGTTATGTTATGATTTTACTACCTATATAAAGGTAGAGCTGAGCTGAATGATTAAAGTATACGGAATATCACTGATGGATATTAAAAGTTATGAAACATGATAAGTTCAAGTGAAAGAACTGGTTTGTTAGCTGTATATATCCTGACTGATGGTCGTGCACGTACCGAGCTGTATCCTGTTTCCTGACGAGCACTGGCTCTTATCCTGGGGCACTGGCCCGCTAATGTTATTCCTGATGAGCACTGGCTCTTTTCCTGGGGCACTGGCCCATTGTGGGAGACGTCCCACCCCTGAAATACAGACCAACAACCAGTATAAAACTTATTCAAAAGGAATTATGGATCATTTATGGATCACACTGTAATCATGAATGTTTGAATTATTCTTTCCTTCTGTTTAAAGTTTGAGGTTACATTTTAACGTAATGGATTTACTCAATGCTCAGTACACATTGTTCATGACACGTGCTTGTACTTAAAGTAATTAACATGGAATGCATGACGTCAGTTTCTTACATGATTAGCTTTTAAGTTCTACTAGTCTACGTATATTCTTATGAAAGTATTAAAGTGTCCGTTAACATGATTTCATGTATCGTATGAACGTGAGTATTATAAGTCAAGTATGATTTATATTGCAAATATGATTATTGTCTTATTTCAAAGGAAATATGATTTACATGTCTGCTTTATCTCCTGGATATATGTGCCTTTAAATCCAAATGTTTTCGAACAAAACTGTTTTTACGGGCTGGAGTAAAGTTACGAGTTTTCCACTCATTTTGGAATGTTTTCTGTCTTTTCTTGTTTCTCTATTTTTCTTCTGAACGAAGCTTAGGTTATGAAAGAGGGATGGAGATGAATCTGGGAAAAGCAAGTGCTTGGAATGGATTTCAAGAAATGAGATGAAGGAAGTATTTAAGATCTTAGTTGTAATTATGAGATAATGAGCTTTTGTAAGAATATTATATTATTGGTGGGCCATAACCCACAGGTTTAAGGAAACGCTTCCGCAAATCTTGTGATTAGTTATAATTAATGGTGATTAATTAAGGCACCCGTTTTCGGGGCGTTACACTTGGGCTCAAAGTTGACCGAGTCGAGCTCGAGGGCTCTATGTGCCGGCTCAGTTCGTTTACACCCCTAATAGTAATATTAGTAAAGTGGTTGCTATTATTTTGGGCTGGCGTGGAATATATTGTTTAAAAAACTCATTAAACTTGGTGACGACGCGTAGACAAATTTATTGTGGCGAAGACATTTGGAGTCCTAGTCAGCCAAATTGTTGTAGACACGACATGTGACAAACACGATTTTGTATATATATATATAGATAGATAGATATAGATATAGATAATTCAATCTTTATCCCAATTTCTTATAGCGGGTAAGGGCCCTGTTTAGTGTTTAGCGGACATTAGATAGCTGATATATTAACTGGTTTGATTAGCTGGTAAAATTAGTTAATTTAATCAATTATTTGTATTAATTGTGTTTTATAAAATTTTTGGTAAGATTAACTGATAGTTGATAGTTGATTTACAGTAAAATGACATATAAAGACATGAGCTGAAGGGTAAGATGATCTTTCACAATCATTGTGTTTACAACCCTCTAGAAAAAATGAGCAATATGAAACTTTTTCCATTTTGAGAGTTTTGGTATCAAAACTTCTTTGCAAACCTCTTTTTACCAAACACTTCATTTAGAGTTTGGACTAGTCTAAACTCTAAATAAGGTCTAAAACACTAATTTTTCTTCAAAACTCTGTCTACCAAATACAACCAATAACTGGATGAAACCTAACGAACAGTTACAGTCGAACATGTTTTATTCTAGCTCCATAATAGCCTCTAGAAGAGCGCCAAATGTCTCGCCTTGGGAATGACGTGTCATCCTCATCAGAAGCTGACATGTGTCTTTAAGTAAAAAGAGACTAACACATGTCACTCTTAGGGTCTGCCACGTGTCAGCTTTTGCACCAGTGCCAAGTAGCAATTCAATCTTTGGAAATCATGCGTTAGAAAAGGTAGGATTTCTCTCCTAGAAAAAGAGTCATTACTCTGTATTTATTACCCAAACTTTTGACTCTATACTTTCTCTTTGTACTTAACTGACTTAAGATTCAAAGAGGGAACCACGTAAAACCCTCCCGAGTTGGTTTTCTTTATTCAGTTTTGGAAGGTGGATCGGATTATTGCTTACACACGTCTCTAGAAATTACAAATATACCCTTGATAAGTCCGGGATAGTTTTGAGTCTTGCAACATTTGACGCCGTTTATGGGGAGACGTACATCAATGAATGATTTCCACTCATCCAACATTGCTCGCAATAGTATACAAGTTTAACTAGAAGATATAATACAAGATAATCGTCCAACCTATGGATGTGACCTCCGACCAGCTGATCTTTCATCTAGAGAATGTCAAGCTGAGGAAGCCTGTAGTAGTGAATGAAAATCTCGATCGTCCAGTGACAACAACCTATCTAGAAAGCGTCTTGAATGACTTCTAGTTCAAGATGGTTGTTGTTGTCCTAGAGCAAATCAAAAGCAATATGTTGTTCTTAAATCTAGGCGGACAACGACGAGGTGCTCTCTCAAAGGCTCCACGTCCTAGACGAATTCAGATAGTTGATCCAAGACCAAGTCGGTCTGCTCATCCAGAAAACCCAAAGGCTTTCAAAAGGAAAGCAACCGGCTATGAGCGAGTAGCCAAGGAGGCTCAACTGGAATGTAATAGTTGATGCCCAAGGAAGATAGGGGGTGCTCCCCGGATTGAAACTTTATGAATGGATATCCGTCAATTTTTTGAGGCCAAGAAGGAAGCCGCTCTGCAAAGATTTGCCACATGTTCTCCCTATCTAAGGGAGCCACCTTTGATTTCTCGCTATATGTCTCAGATCAAGGGTCAAAGGTTGTCTGCTCAGTTCTCCGGCCTCATCAGTACCACCATGATAAGAATGAAGTCAGGTGGGAGCACTTTATATCAACTGGTTGACATCATTTTCGAGCAGGATAATGAATGCTTCCCCCTATCCTAAAGTCAAGTTGCCTACTATTGAACCTTTTGATGGAAATACTGATCCAGATCATCAATTATCCGCTTACAAGTACCAGATGTATGTGCATGCATTAGATGATGCCACATGGTGAAAGAACTTCCTAACTACTCTCAAGGGAGTGGCTCAAAAATGCTTCCACAACCTCCCACCAAACTCTGTCAGCAAGTTCACCGAACTCAACTACTTGTTCACCAATCATTTTGTGGCAAATTGCGAGAAGCAAAAGGCCAACATAGACCTAGGTAAGATAGACTAGGCGCACAAGGAATCCCTTAGAAGCTTTGTCAAAATATTAAACTTTGAGGCGACTCTTTGTAAAATTGTGTTTGGTTGTTTACAGATTAGTTTGGTTCTAGTTTATCGATCAAAGCTCTGAATTCTTGCATTTTAATATCTTTTATTGTGTGTTAGGAGTTAAATTAGGTTGAATATTAGTTTCTTCTTGCACTAATACTGCCTTGAGTAGTGGTTCTTTGGTTTGTAGTAGTTTGGTGGTAATTCGTTCAACCGAACACGGATAATTATCAAACCATACTCTTGATCTTTGATAAATCTGAATGCTCTCATGTTCAAAATCCATACGTATCACCTTTCAATCCTATATTTTTCATTTTTCTTATTGAAAATGAGCGCGTCAGAAAAGTAGGCCATTACATTGTGCAGAAATCATGGAAATATTTGACAATGATTTCCATGAACAGCACATGACACGCTTACGGAGTTACAGGCTCGTGCCAAGCTAATAGAAGATTCATATTACATCGGGCCAAAGTCATATTGGACCATGCTGGCGCACGCTTTGCTCTAAATTACTTTTGTGTGTTAGAGAAACGTACGACCTTGAAAAAAAAAAGGAAGAAGAATAGAGAAGCAAGGCTGCTTTATTGTTTGAATTCACACATACTCTGCACATCATCCATATTAGGGGAGTAAGTGGACTCTAAAAAAATGCAAAGTCTACTGCAACGCGGTTCAAATCTGTCATACTGGGCTGGAAAAAGTTTGGACTCGATTCGGACTTAATTTTTTTGAGTTTAAACTTTTGCAAATTGGACTTGGACTTAACCCTTCGGAGTCCAATTTTTTTGTTAGTATGTTTATATACTTATATAATATTTAAATATAAATGTTGTTTTGTTAAGAGGATGTTGCTTGGTTTATTGTTTGAATTATCAACTTAATCGCAAGTACTATGTATTTTCGAGTCTTATCTTTTGATTTATATATCAATTTAGATATGGAAATCTTTCTAATGATCAGTTGTCATTAGCAAATAGTAGAAGTACTTATCAGTTATCATGTAATAGAAATTAGTAGTTTTAATTGTTTCCACATCATGATTTGATTTTAAAAAGATTAATTTGTTTTAGACTAGGACGATGCCCCGAAATTTTAAGTATTATAATTTATTAATAATTAAAGATAACAAATACTTAGGGGTATCATTTAGTACAAAATTATTATTAAACATGGAAAATAAGTTATCTCATTTTATAATATAGAATTCAAGAGTTATCTTTCACTCTTAGTTTCCAATCATATATCAACACTAATTTCAACAAAAAAAAAGCAACAAAAATATTACAGAGTAATAGTTGGAGTTCTTTATTTCATATTTGACGATACGGGTTCAAATTTTCGCATTATTTCTTTAAGAATGCTATTGAAAGAGAATGATGACACGTGTCGAATTGCAGTTTTTGCCTACGCTTTTTAATATATATATAGAGAGAGAGGGTCAGGATCTGCTACAAACTTATGTTTTGTCGAAAACTGAAAACTAACATTCCTGACCGGAAAAAAGGGTATATATAAGATTTTAAAGGGTATATATTACGATTAAATGGTACGTGTGCTTTTAACATCAAAGTTGTGCTGCTAACATTAAACTTATCAGTATTTACAAAAATGCTATTAATGAATGCACGTGTGCCCCTTTAAGCTTATATTACCCCATTTACTTGGTTTTTACGGTGAAAACAGTCTTCACTAGATCCTATTCCTATATATACATATAATCAGGATCAAATAAAAAGATTCTTAAAATGAAAATGATGAGAAGGATGTTTTATGCATATTTTTTGAACTAAATGTGCATTTTTTTTTTGCGATGTGCAGTTTTTTTGAACTGAATGTGCGTTTTGACATTTAAGTGCATATACCAAAATATGAAATATGCATATTCAGCTTAAAAATATGCATATCCAGCTCAAAAAATATGCACATCGATTTTTCTCACCCTTCTCATTTTAAGATCATTCTCACCGAATGCCATCTCTATATATTGCCAAAAAATTCTATTTTGAAAAACAAAAATAAAACTAAGGGGCACATAGAAGGATTGAGAAATTCACATTCCGATGCATCAGAATGGAAAAAAGTTTGGAATGGACTAGACTCGAGAAAAGTTTGAACTGGCATTAGACTCAAATTCCCGAGCCAAAAATTTTCAGACTGGCTTTGAACTTGGCAAAGTACAATTCAATCCATCCAAGTTGTAACCCTAATCTTTACTGAACAATGATTTGACTGCATAATATAATAATACCATCATGAATACTAAGGCTTAAATGCAATATCGACACATCTTTTACAACCCCTAAACATGTGCAAATTACAGAAGCATTCTACAATGGATGAAACTTCATCTAATTACCCCACCAATTATCCCTTAATCATTTTCAAGGCCTTCCTTGCCTTCAAATGACTATCCTACCTAGCATTGACTGATGAACAACAAAGAAACGGCGCCCAATAAGCTCTACCCTTGGTCCTCCTCTTCTCCGTCTTGATGTTCACTGGGTACCTCGCAGGAGAATTCCATTCCTTTCCTGTCTCCTCCTTGGAAGACTCTGCTGTGGGGTCGTCAAAGCTAAGAATCACATTTTCTGTTTTAGAAAACCCGTTATTTGCTGTTGGGATGCCATCTTCTTGGGGCACGGGAGTTAAGCTCTGACTATGATGAATTGGTGATTCTGCTCTACTTCTAGCCGTGGCTTCTCCTAAAAGGGTTTTTAAAGGAGTATGTTGTTTTTCAGTGCTCCAGTTATTTACCTTAGCAATAATCTCCTCGTTTCTCTTACCTCCATGCGGTGCCTTTTCTACACAAGCAACTGAAGAAGACAAAGCAGTTTGTAAGGCAGAACCTTGTCGTTGTTGCTCCTCTGATGTCTGGATTTCAGATATACCTTCCGTTTTGCTAAATCCAGCATGTGGTTCAGTTGAAGTTTTACTTCCAGAATGTTGACTCTCTATCACTAGTTTCGGCTCCAAGCTCACATTTTCTTCAGCAGCTGATGCTTGGGAATGGTTTGATGCTAGAGTGCCAATGGCAGGCGGAGTGTCTGATAGGGCAGACATGACTGCAACACCGACCAAGAACAAGCAAAACTGTTAGAATTGAGTATTTGACTCCATTGATGGAGCTTAAGAGAGCTTGAGAGAGGAAGCAGAGATGTAAACAAAGAGGAGAAAAGTGGAGAGAGAGCAAAGCAAATTTATGACTACATTGTATTATATTGTGAGTAATGAATTACAAGCTATTAGGCTATTTATACTATAGCTATACCACTAACAAACTAATACAAGATTCTAAGTAACAAACTAATCCTAGATTTAAGGAAACAACTAACAACTCCTAACCAACCTAGTTATATACTTCAACATCCCCCCGCAAACTTCCAGTTTGAACAATGCGTAAAAAAAATGATCAAAACAAGAAAACATGATCACTATGGATCAAACACATGAACGAATTCTCAAATAATTCGAAAAATCAAAATGACCTCTATGGGTCACAAGAATGACCATCTATGGGTCGAAACAAGACCATCTATGGGTCAAAATAAGCCGCTATGGGCATCAAAACAAGCCACTATGGGCAAACAAAGCCACTATGGGCATAACAAGCCACTTTGGGCAAACTTGACCAACTATGGGTCTTCGAAAAACGGCCATCTATGGGCCTCAAAAACTGACCTTCTTGGTCGAAAATGGCCATCTATGGGCCTCAAAACCGACCTTCTTGGTCATCCAAAACTTGAACATGGGCTTTAAACAAACCCAACACCATACTCAAATAATATTGGCAACAACACCAATATTACCAATTCTTCAATGTCAACATGACAATGATCAACCCACAAATCAGCCACACAAGAACAACATAAACTCCAACCTTTAAGTAACAACAAAACAGCCCATAAAGCTTGAACCAGCTCCACATTTGATCCCAAGAAGCTGAATAACAATTCGAACATTATAGAAACTCCACACTCCACATGCAGAGTAGTCAATTACCAAACCAAAAAGCAAATGCCCAATGAAACAACACTTCACAGAACTCCAACAATCAGTTCACCCCAGAATATCAATGATCATTTCTAATATGGAAGAGAAAGACATCTCACTTGCAAGAGGTTAGCACAAAAGAACTGAGAGATTAGAAGGAATATCCAAAAAAGTGAATGGGTAAAATTCTAATGAAATCACAATCTGATTTCAAGAAAAAGAAGTAAGAAGTAGAAAATCACAATGAGAAGTAAGGGAATCTGTGAGAAAGTAGAATGAGAAGTAATTTGTGAGAAAGCATAATTTGTGAGAAAGTAGAATGAGAAGTATACATCAATCTCCAGAATAATACCAAACCATCAACAATACTTCTGTGAACACCAAAGAAAAATGTGATAGAAAATTCACTATCACAACTATCAACCGAATCAACCAATGCCAACTGAACCAAAGCCAAATCAAAATCCAACACAACCCAACACTTAATCATCTCCAACATATGATCACCAACAAGGCCTTAAAGAGTCACAAAACAAAACACTCCAGCATTATCCAAAACAAAGTCCAACATATGATTCCATTGGCTAGCATTAACAAGGAAGCAGTAGTATCTTCTTGTTATTCATCATAAAACTGCAACAAAGGAAGCAGCAATACTGTTGCTCATATTGCACAACCCAGAGGTAAAGGTCATCCAACCAAAAACACAGCAAAAACAAACCCAAAAATTCTCCAAAAAATGAAGAAGAAATCAAGAACTTTGAACATATTCAGAACAATGATCTGAATATTAACACCACCGAAAAACATTCACCTAATATGATTTCTTTCACTTGAGACAAAATGAAAGATTAAATGGAGTTTATAGCGCCAGAAAACAAATACCCAGACTCCCAGAGAAATCAATCCACGAAATCAGCCGGAAAATAAAAGAGCAATCCAGAAAACCGAAGCCATATTAGCAGAAGTAGAAGAGAGATATAAAACAATACGAGTAACAATTACGGATGAAAATCAGATCAAGATTCCAGAATCTTGGACAAAGAAACTTCTTGGTAAAATCTGGACGAAATTCGAGCAATTAGAATGAGATTTTAGCAGGTAATAGCAAGTTGGAAGGAGGAATCGAGAATAGAAATTCGAACTAATTGATGAAGAATCCAAAACCATTTGAGCAAGAAAAGTGCACGAATTTGAGGAGCAAACCCATAATCAAAAATTGGGGAAAATATGAACCCTAGAAATTTGGGAATTTTTCAAGAATTACGAAATTGTTCGATTCAAGGTTTTAATAACACTTGATGAACAAGATTAGAAGAAAATTGGGCAAATTGAAGCCCAAAATGCTCACGGTTGAGTGTGAAGTGCCAAAAATTCGAGCAGAAAATTTATGAGAAAGGTGAGAAGATGGGGATTTAGAATGAAAGAAAAATTTGTAAGGAATTAAGGAGCTAGGATCATTCCCGCTCTGATACCATGTTAGAATTGAGTATTTGACTCCATTGATGGAGCTTAAGAGAGCTTGAGAGAGGAAGCAGAGATGTAAACAAAGAGGAGAAAAGTGGAGAGAGAGCAAAGCAAATTTATGACTACATTGTATTATATTGTGAGTAATGAATTGCAAGCTATTAGGCTATTTATACTATAGCTATACCACTAACAAACTAATACAAGATTCAAAGTAGCAAACTAATAGATTTAAGGAAACAACTAACAACTCCTAACCAACCTAGTTATATACTTCAACAAAAACAAAAATAGATCATCATACAAATGGACTTTAAAGGTAATAAAAAATAAATGTATGAGTTCCAGAAGGATACCATTGTCCAAAAAGATGGTGATACAGCACAAGTATGATAGGCAACGCTGTTAAGTGTTAAATTACTGCCCTATATATCATGTATGAATGGGTGAACTAGTTTTTTGGCTCGGGCGATGTCTAGGGTAGACGTAGATGTTGTCTTGTTATATTTCCTTAATTTTAATGTCTCTATTTTTCATTGAAAATGTTAGAGTTGCATGTATTGAAAAAAAGATGAAGGAAAATCGTTTAAGATGATTCGGTCATATGAAAAGGGGACCAAGAGATGCGCAGGTTAGAAGACTTGAACAGTGGAGGAGTAATCAAATTGTAAGGGGTAGGGAAAGGCCTAAAATAACTTGGATGAAGGTAATTGACAATGATATGGGTTTACTTGGGATCGATGAGAGCATGACGTTAGAAACGATTGGGTGGAGGGAAAGGATTCACGTGAAGAAAGGGGTGTAATTACTTTATTTATTTGTTTATCATAATGTGTATATTCGTCTTTGTGTTTGCTCTTTTTTTCAATGGTTTCAGATGAAGATTCATGTTAGCTGACCCCATATTGTTTTGGAAATAAGGCTGTGTTGTTGTTGTCGTTATTTTTCGTTGGGTCACTTGTTGAAGCCATGTTCTTTAGTATATATTTATTAATACCTCTGTTCCATTATAATGGCAATATTATGAACTTCTACACTATTCACGAAGCTTCCTTTGACGTTCTATTATGATTTTTATATAAAGACAAAAATAGTCATGTGAAATTTTGTTAAATTCGTCACAATATATACTTAATATCAGGTGCTTGTAATTTTTTCTTAAAAAGAATTATAGATATAAACGTTTAAAGTTGTGCATGAGAAGACGTGAAAGTTTGTTTCAATTAAAATGGAATGGAGGAATTATTTTTCTTTGCCTTTAAAAACACTTTTTTTTTAGATTGGGGGGTGGTGGTGGGGTATGTTTATGATGGTAGTGGTTGTCGGGTAACAAAGTTGCATAGAGAAAGTCGTGCAATGGTGGGAGAGGGTGTTGGAGATGCTAAAAAATGGGAAGATAAAGGTAGAGAAACTGAACTTATGTCACTTTTCTAAAATTATTTCTAAAAATCGGTAATGGTGTTTGATAAAAATAAAGGGTGAGGCATAGTGATAGAGTTGTGGCATTTCAAGTAATTGGATCATGAGTGCAACTTTTCTTGCTTTCATTTTTGAAACTCTATCAAAAAGTTACACATCAGTGTGTGATTTGTAGGCCGACATGTGATGCAGAGCATCAATGGCACCAGATCACCTAATGATATGCTGCCACATGGTCAGCTACATTGTGTGCTCACGCTTTTTAATAATAATAGGATCCATCCAAAAGGGTGTCGTTGTCCAAAATTATGGTGATGTAGCACAAGTATGACATTTGCTTCCAATTTTTTGATTCCTCCAATCTTATAAAAATTAAGACAAAGGAAAAAAGTACATCAAAGTGAACCCGAGGCAATTAAATAATGTTACGTTACAAAGGCCCACCAGTTATTTAATCCCAAAAAAGTTACTAAATTGGTGTGTAGCAATTTAATACCAAACTACTGTAAAAAGGGAAATGTAACAATCATAGAAGAATGGAGGAAGTACTCCAGAAATATACCTGAGACAGATCCCCAATTGCCTTCAAGACTGTCAGATTGGCTACTTGAATCTGGGGCAACATCTACTGCTGAAACAGCAACATGTTGCTTGATAATCCTGTCACCTTCAACTACACCAGAAGCCTCCTCTGCTAACCTCATTGTGGCAGGATCGTCAAAGGCAGAAGAACTTTGTAAACATTGAGCATCTTCAGACACTTCTAAGGCATCACTTGACGATATCTTTGAGATTGAAACAGGAGGGTTATGAGTTTCCGAAATACCACCAGGACCTTCTTCACCTACACACTCCACCAATGGTAATGAGCCCATCACTTCTCCAGGATCCACCATAATATCTGACTTACCAGGGTTATGAATCTCAGACGCAAGTGGTTCACTGATGACTCCATGAGATCCAACCATACTCAAGCCAAGTGCAATTTCAGCATTCACAGACTCATTATATTCACCTCCACTCTTCATCTCATTTCCTTCCGATTGAGTTTGTACAACAACACAATCCTGATTGCCATAGATAGCACAGTCAGCTGATGAAGAATACCCAGACATTTCTTTCCCTAACACTTCCCGCTCGTCAATTTCTTGTAGCATTACGTGCTCGATGTTACTTGTGTTTGCAGATCCATTTGATGTGAACTTTGGATTTTCAGCAATAGCGCCTTCCGGAGAGACACTTTCCAATGGAACGATCTCTTCAGCAAAGCTAAGTTTCTTATCTTCCAAAATTTCAGTCTTGGCGTCTGTAATTACCTCACTCCTGACTCTGCTGATGTCACCATCAGAAGCAACGACATCAGGTATTTGTCGCGACTCTCCAAAGTTTTGGTCAGCTACAGCGTCCTGCTTATTCGCAATGGACCCAACACCAATGAGGAAATCATCTTCGGAACAGACTTTCACACTATCACCAGAACAGACCTCTGCACCAAGAGCTATATCATAGTCCACACTCTCAGTTTCCGTAACAGAGCCTGGGGCCTCATATGCGTTAATTTTCCTTCTGTTGCGATCTGAATCTTCAACTATCTCAGAATTCTGATGGGAATGTAAAGCATCAGGAGCAGCTAAATTGTCGACATCTTCATTCGCTCCAGTCTTTGAGCCATGACCCACCATCACACCACTTGACTTGCTTGTGCTTCCATTTGAAGGATCAATAACTTCAACCGAATGCTTTAGGGCACAGAAATCTTGAGAGCATTCAACATTGTTTTCAGCGCCAGTAGATTCCAACCCTATTGGCTTCGCTATTTCACCAGCAGAGACAGGTCCTACAAAAAATTCATCAGTTGTTAAAACAGAAACATCTTCTGATGCTTTATCAGTTGTCTCATTATATGACATTCTGAGTTCTGACATCTCCTTACTTGAAACAATTTCTATACTTCCATCAGCTTTCTCATTTTGTACTGTAACTGAAGCAGGGACCGGAGTGGTATTAGTGGTGGAGCTAGATATTTGATCCTGGTACAAACTATCAGCTTCCACTTTGTCATTTCCACCTTTCAAATTTTGTACAGTCTCAACGTGAGACTGATTGTCCTTAAGAATTAAACTTGTCGTAGATAAGTTATCTGCATTCACACATAAAATAACAATTTTAAAATCATGAGCAAGAACTGGCAGGCACATAAAGATATATGGAGAAAATGAATGAAAAATGCCAACCATACACATCACTTTATTGCATTGCAGACAAAGAGAATGAAAGAATATTATCCTTCCACATATATTGATCCTAGGCTCTAATGCACTAAATTTAGAAGATCCCAATCCAAAACCTGGAAACAGAGTGAAGGTCTAGAAACTTTATCCTGTTAATCTACCTGATCGAAGGGCGATCATATGAATCCCTTTTCCTTTAATTACTAAATATTTACTCACAAGTCACAACAGGAAATCAATCACAGACTTTTAGGAAACGTCAAGTGACACTCCCTGATATTTTCTGATATAACCAGAAGCATTTATTACCAGAATCCTCATAAGGTAAATTCCTAGACCAAATTTTTCCTCCCAATAACAGAAATGAATCAATAGAACTGAAAACAAAAGCTAATACTCAACACGTCAATATCTATTATAAGTTCCTGATCTTGGTTTGGCATACGAAAATCGCAGACGCGGTCACGTTCGAGGTAAGCCGGTAACGGCCGTGATGACGCGGAAACGGCTTGTAACGGTCGAATAGATACAAATCGCAGTTGATGCAGCGTGAATTTTTTCAAAAAATTCACACAATTAGATATTTCACCTCAATCTTTCATTTTTGAAGTTTTATACGTATTCTTATACTTCTATCTTAAATTGACCAAAGCTATCATATGGTTGGGTCACACACCTATGGTGAATAAAAAATTACTTAAATATAAATTGATACTAAGTTACTAACTTATATATTATGAAACTTGAAAGCATACAACAAGTTTTTCTCCTTGCTTTGGTGTGTGCTTTTGTGCTACTATGTGTATTTACCCCAACTGTTTTTTTACCAATTCCAATAAAGTAGCAGAGGTAACGCGTGAAAAAAAAGCTCTACTGAAAGTCATCGTTACATAACGGACAACGCGGCGAGGTGGACGTGAATTTCATCACATCGTTACGTAACGGCATTTCACGTGACGACAGGTTTAGAATCCGTTACACAACGGCTGTTACGTAAAGTAGCGGCCTGAGTTTTGTTTCCATTACACAATAAGAAACGTCAGCGGTTTGTTAATATAAAAAATACTTCAGAAGACATGACATGAAGCCACCATTAAGTAGCTAACAGCAGTACAATACATAGGCATAACATAGATATGGCACAGCCAAGTAGGCTACATCATTCACTCTCAGTTAGAAAAGCAGAAACATAACGCTAGCTAACAGCATAAAACACCAAAAGGCCTATCAGTCCACCAACCGAAGATTTTCTTTTTTCAAAATTTGTTTGGTGTAAAAGGTAATCGTGGCTGCAATATATCGCTCAATATAGCAACTGCAAGAGAAATGCGTAACTGTTCTCAAAGAGGAATTCTCTCATCAAACAATTCAAATATAAGGTTTTGTTGACATCCCAACTAAGGTAGATGACGTCGCCGATCATATTAACTCGATGGAATTATTTGATATACAAAAGGATTTTCTAAGATTTCACTAGTGCGGGGTGGATTTTATTCCTAAATTTTTCAAGTAAGAAGTTCAAAATGTTGCTTTTAACAACTTTCCAGCAACAAAACAATAAGAGAAGATTGCACCAAATAAACCTATAAATAACCTTGAAAAGAATAAAAAGAAAATATGACGTTCAGTGACTTCAGTCTCAAACATATACTCCATATTAAGTCGGCACACAATTTAAATAAGAGTGAAAAAACAGACAGAGAAAAGTTGGTTAATGTAAGACCCAACAATAGAGGAAAGTAAAGTAAAATGAAATTTCCATAGAGCAATGAAGCATATAATTAGAGACATCCTAAATTGGAAAATGAAGCAAATAACTTGAACGGAGGGAGGGGATATTAAACCTGTAATGACTATATATTCGTTGGTTAAACAGAAAATAAAATCACAAGTAATCGTTAATTGATTAAGAATCAATATAACAACTTGCGTAAAGTACAGACACTGAGAATAAGGTGTTTCTTTTATAAAATTATTGTTGTTTCTGAAATAATGTAATGTGGTAGCAAACCATACCCAGAATATTCTTTCAGACTATTCTTTCCTTTTCTTAAGCGGAGTAAACAAAAAAGAGAAATGGCATGCTAGCAAAGCAAGAAAATAATACCAATGGCCACAAAAACTTCCCATTCCAGATGATAAATTGATACACATGTTACTCATATTTAAAATAAAAATCAAAGAAACTCAAAGGGGAAAATGCTAACATATATGAGCTTCCTAAGGAGAAGCAAAAACACTAGAAACAATCAACACCTATATATCATCAAAGCCTCAAAGGTAACTATTGGTATCAGACAATTTAAAATGAATATCATCTAGAATAACAACTCTAGCAGCAAAACCTGACAAAGTTAATATAACACATTAAACACGAATGAAGATCATCAATAATTTAAGGTCAATTAAGTAAAGAAATCATCCATTCACACCTATATCAGGAAGAAACAACCCAAACATCTATTAACCATTCTAACTAACAAGTTGATTCCGAACTCACCAAGAAGCATCCACCATTCCAGCTACATGTTCCCTAGTGTACACAATTTCATTACATTATCAAACACAACCATCAATAATATTCATATGTATAACAAAGATCTTCTGTGCGAGTTTCAGTACTTGATGAAGCAGCCACATTGCACCTTGCAATCTCCTTCTTTCAAGGTAACTTGACTAACCTTATTCAATCTAAATCTAGTTAACTTCTTGGATTCCATCACATTACACTATTCCACTCAATTAAAGCTCAGACGACATCAACAATATTAACCAGCCATACAAACTACCTTATATACCAAATTCCAACTGCAAATCAATTTATGTCCACACCCTTGAGAGTTGGGACTACTTCAATACTTCAATCATAGACTACAGCACACAAGCTGTATCGAATCAAGCAAACATATTGCTACTTCTTATGGTACATAATAGACATTTAACTACTAATTAACAACACAAAAAAGGATAACAAAAAGAAGACACGTGGTCTCACCAGTACTTCCATTTTCTGCAGCATGCTCAATGTCATCAATATCACTTTCGGTTACAGGTTTCATCGAATAAAATCGTTGTATGACACCCTCCGAGGCCTCGACAGGACCGGGACTGTCAGTAAAATCCGTGACAGCGTCAGTAAACACTTCGTCTTCGGATCTTGTTGATCTACTTGATCTACTACCAACCCCACTGCTAGTCCTCCTGCTTATAGTCCTCTCCACAACTTTATCACCTTTTCATAATACCACATATCCAATCAAAAACCCACTCCAAAACCAACATTCATACAACATAAAAGCAAGCAAATAATCAATAGAAGAAAGACTGATCATTACTTGGGTTTTTGTTGTTTTCATCATCCGACCCGTGTTCGCCATCGGAACCATCAATGATCAAATGGGTCTTGTCTTGTGCATCATTATCAAGCCTATACCCTTCAACTGTTCCACAAACTTTCTTATGAGCTCTCCTATGCTTAGCACTAGGGTGTGGGTTTGGAAACGGCCATCCACATTTATGACAAACATGAGCTCCACCACCACTATGCCCTTCATTTCCTTTTTTAGTCAAACATTAAATCATCAAATCAGAAATCTTCATTTAGACATTTCATCAAACAAATAGCAAACAACCCACAAAACAAAAATCAATATACTTTAAATTATCAGCACAGTCATGTTTATTCATTTCAAAATACACTAACTAATTAAAACAGCTTATTCTAAACAGAAAACCAAATAAAGTTCACATTTTTATACCAGCAAGAAAAGAGTAGATAGATTAAGAAAAAAACCCAAAAAAAATAATTGCCCAGAAGACAAACCTGGTTGTTTAGGCTTTGTGTGATCTTGGGTTTCCATTTTTCCGACCAGAGCAAAAAGAAAAAGATAAAATAGAGAGAAAAAGGACAAGAAAGAATAGTTGAGTGCTGAACAGAAAATGACGAAGAAAAAAGGAGAGGGAGAAATGGAATAAATGCGGCTAATTTGGCAATGGTTGATGTGTATAGACTACTTACTTGTTAATGAGTCAACAGTGAGTGCAACTCGCTGAAGTGAAGGTGAGAGATAGAGACAACGGCTTATCCCGTACACCATGTGCGCATTAGTAGTGGGGGTACACATCTAGTCAAATATGAATCCTGTGTGACCTATGACTATTGTTGTTTTTTTTAAAGGATAATGAATAGTGTTGTGCTAAATATCGCGCTGTATTTTCTTACTAACGCCTTGTATTTATACGTTAAATACCAACTTACCTCACACCACTCTTGCACACTACTTTCCTTGCCACCACACCACTCTGGACGACCACACCACCACACCCACTACCACATCACCATCGTCGCCGCCACCATTGTCGCCACCTCTACCACACCGTCGCCCACCACCACCCCTCTTGACGAAGAAGACCACCACCACCGCTAAAGAGCCACAAAAATATGATAACATGACGGTAATTTGTACTCACAACATATGATCGGGAAAAAAAAAGGCGTCCATAAAGGCCACTGAAGGCTGACCACGTGGTGAGCCTTGTATTGCACAAGGCTCTAGACAATTTTTAATTCAATTAAATACTACAAATATACATATATAATTTATTGAATATAAGAATTACGAAAAAAATATTATTATTAAAAGGAGAGTTTTGTGCTACGCAAGGCTCGCCATGTGATGAGCATTGTGTTGCACAAAGCTCACCTCATGGGAGCCTTGTGCAACACAAGTCTCACTTTTATGGACGTTTTTCGTGGTTCTTTAGCTGTGGCGGTGATCTTCTTCGTCACGAGTGATGGTGGTGGTAGTAGAGTGAGAAGAGTATGCATACGGTTAAGGTTTTTTTTAGAAAATTCATATGTATTTAGAGCGTTACCTAGAGTATTTAGGGTGTCATTTAATTTAGTTGTCTATACAGCCTTGAGGGTTGAATATAAGCATTAAATATATTGCCTAAAATGACATTAAGTTAGGAATTTATGCCAAAATTACGCGTGAATCGGTGTTAAATGTTTGTAAGTTACTTAAGTTTCTTTTTTTAACTCCTTATATACAGGGTTGTATTTATCATTTTCCTTTTTTAATAAAAAATTAATGTTTTGAAACAGGCGATGTTCCGAAACTTTTGTCCGTTATAATTTACTAATTGTTGAAATTAGTTAATCTCATTGAGCGTGAAAAAACTTATTACTAAAAAAAGACCGTCTAATTTATAATGTAGATTTTGAAAGTTACAACTTAACTCTTATACTATGTTCTTTTCGACTTAGGCTCTGTTCTCGTCAACTGAATTTTGCTGAACTGAACTTATTTTTACTGAACAGAACTTATTTTTACTGAACTGAACTTATTGGTACTGAACTGAACTTATTTTTACCGAATTGAACTTATCATTACTGAACTGAACTTATTTTTACTGAACTGGACTTATTTTTATTGATTCATGTTGTTTTTCCTTCTTTGCACTACTTATTTTTACTGAACTGAACTTATTTTTACTAAACTGAACTGAACTTATTTTAACCGAAACTTATTAAAATACGTTGACGAGAACAGGGCCTTATATACGCAATCTAGTGCTTATTTCAGAAATGATTAGATCATATCAGAAAAATTCAGAACATATCAAATAAAATCAAATAAAATCATAAAAAAATCATATCAGATTAGAAAAGTTCAAATCAGATAAAAAAGTTCAGAACAGATCAGAAAATAAGAACAAAAAACAACTATAATAAGTTCAGATCCAATTAGATCATAAAATTTCATATTAGATCAGTTCAAATCCGAAAAATTCATATCAGATCAGAAAAATTTAGATCAGACCAGACAAAAAGAATGGACCCTTAAATTTCACTTATATATCATCATTGATTTTGATAGAAGAAACAATATTAGTACGTTGGAGTGGTGGTTTATATATACTATATATTAGTCCCTTCGTCCCATAATATAAAGTTTACTTCTCATTTTCATAAAATTAAGGTCCGGGGAAAATATTAATTGTGGCGAAAGAAAAGTACAAAAATCATTAATGACAAAGTTAAAAAATGAAAGATTATTGTCCAAATTTGGATGATGTACTTTAATCATTTATTGTGGTCCATATTTGTACCATAATCAAGGGAAAAATTAATATATAATATACTTAATGAGGATAAAGTTGGAATAAATTTTGTTTTGGTAAAAAAAAACTTTTTAAATAGAAATTTCATAATTAAGACTACCAATTTGGGACATTCAAAAAGGAATACAAGCCTTCTATATGGAACAGAGGGATTATAAGATAATTAGACTCAACCTCCTACAGTCCTACTAGGTTATTAGCAAATAGAGCACCATTATGCTGACTAGTTGAACACACAACACTTATTGGGCATGGACATCAAGTTCACGAGGCTGATGTAATAAACATAAGTAGAGAGAGTTAACCTTACACGAGAAGGGGCATAGAAGCCATACTTGGTCGAGAGGAGGGTGCAGGGGCCATGGACATCTTAGTCCCCAACTAAACCTTGCTCATGTTATTGGGATGAGATACCAACGTTGGACAAGATCCTGGGATTCTAGATGGAGCTTCGGGGAGCTACCACGTCTTCCTCTATTGTTGTTTTTCTATACTTCCTCGGCTTATTTTAACATTTTTCACTTTGATTTTATGCTAAATTGTTGGCCTTGTTTGATATTCAGTAGATAATTGTTAGCAAATATGTTCCTTATGTATATAAAAATTTTATAGATTCGTATAGTAGAACCTGTAAAGCAGAGAGCGGAGCAGAAGAGGCAGAATCAGCAGAGCAGAGCCTGATGGCAGGATCGTCGAAACATACTCCTTTCAAAGAGAAGATGGCAATTAGAGCCCATTATGGGAGACGAACCAAGAGCTTCATCAAGACTGCCCATATTAGCCAAACAAGCCCATATCCGCCCAACAGGCCCAACCATCCTAAGGAAAGCCTAAGTCAAATCATGTCCAAGATCTCACTATAAATACTCATGCCCATGTATGGGATATGATACTTTCACATGTATCCACTTTCATACACACTTTGTACTCGAGTTTTTAGACTCTGGTATTCTTTAGCCTTGAACTTGTGATCTAAGAGCCAACTCAGGCATTGAAAGGGCGCTCATCTAAAACATCCCCCAGGCTAGTGTTTGCCTTTCAGGTAACCACCGCGAAGGAAGTTTTTTTGACGCCAACTTTTCCAATAGAAACTCATACAACACCACGCCTACAATTTCATACGTTTCAAATTGGCGTCAGAAGGAGGGCAAGAGTGGAAGAAGTCTAAATTTACAACTTTGCAATGGTGGGCTTATACTCAAACATCTAGTTCTAGTGATCCGTGAAAAGAAAGTTATTACTCCAGCATGATAAACACCATATCTGAGAAAAAGAAGATCCATTCTACTCATTCTCGATCGATGCATACCCTATGAAGAGTCAACCAAAGAGAGGAAGCCTCTCGTAGGAGTCTCCTCCATTCTAGGCGCACTTTGGTCTTGCCAACTCCTACACAACTATAAGCAACAATGAATACGTTCAAGTATGCTCAAATATTCATTGAAGAGAAAGAAGTCTCAAAGAGGATAAGAAGACCCTCCAAATACCACAAGGACCCTTGGAAAACTTATAAGGGGACAAACATGTGGTGAGGAGGTTGCATATGCAAAGAGGAGAGGGATAGGAATTCCAGGCTAAAGTAGTTAATCTCATTTAGCGTGAAACAACTTATCACTAATAATTTTTTTTATAAAAAATCTCCTAATTTATAATGTGGATTTTGAAAGTTACAAGTGAACTCTTAATTTTCACTTATATAGCATCATTGATATAGATAGAAGAATCATTAATATTATGTTTGAGTGGTGGTTAAAGCTCTTTTCTTGCATATTTGAGGTTATGGGTTCAAATCTTCACATAGACTATTTTTTAATATGTCCTCTGTTTTAATCTAAGTGATACACTCCCCGTTTTGAGAAGTTTCAAATTAAGTGATACACTTTGGTGATTTACTTCATTTGATAACTTTTAGTATGTGAAATTACCTTTTTACCCTTACTTTTTTAAAAATATCATTAACATTACTTAATAAAACTACTTAAGCTGAAAAAGACGTTATTTGGGAAAATGGACACCGTCGTACTCCTTTTCAGGCAAGAATTTCGAGAATCCTTATGAAACGAGTACCAACCAGCCGGGTTTTCGAGTACGTACTTCGAGGTGACTTTTTTCAAACTGAAAAATGATTTTTTTTTTGGAAAACGGACAATGCTATACGTCCTTTATGGACACGAATATCGAGAATCCCTACAAAGTACTAATGGTCAGATTTTTCGGGCACGCAGGACAAATTTCATTTTTTGAAAAAACGTAGTTTTCAATTCGAAAAAGTCGTCTAGAAGTATGCGCTAAAAAACGCGGCTTGTTGGTATTTGCTTCGTAGATATTCTCGAAATTCTTGCCTGGAAAGAGCATACGACAGTGTCCGATTTTCCAAAAAGCATTGTTTTCAGTTTGAAAAAGTCATCTCGAAGTATGTGCCCGAAAATTGGCTTGTTGGTACTTATTTCGTAGGGATTCTCACAATTCTTCTCCTTAAAGCGTATGGATGTGTCTGTTTTTTCAGAAAACGTCGTTTTCAGTCTGAAAAACCATCTCGAAGTACGTGCTTGAAAACCAAACTTGTTGGCACACTTTTAATAGGGATTCTTAAAATTCATGCCCATAAAGGGCGTACGCCAGTGCCCGTTTCTGAAAAAACATCATTTTCAATCTGAAAAAGCCGTTTCTAAGTACGTGCCCCAAAACCCGTCTTGTTAGTACTTATTTCGTAAGAATTATCATAAATTAGTGCATGTAAAGGGCGTACCGCGGTGTCCCTTTTTCGAAAAAATATCGTCTTTAGAATGCGATGGAAGAAAGGTGAGAGCAAAGGAAAAATAAATAATAACCCATTTTTCAAGTAATCGGTCACCTAAACTTGTTAAAACTGGTTACCCCAAAAGGTTTACTTATTCCAGGATTATCAAAATCTTAACATATTAATAGAAGACCACAAAAATGCTGACTTATTTTTGATAATTTTGCCTTGAAAATATATAATTTGAATAGTGACATAAAAGTCTTAATAAAATTCAAACGAATTTGTTTATAAATATATCAATTCACATGATTAATTTAATCAAACTTGAAAGTAACAAATTTTCTTAAACTCCTTTAATAAAACAACTTAATAAAATTAACTTAACCTTAAATAACTTTTCAAATATTTCTAAAAAGTTGTTGTAATTTTATGAAAAGTCAAAGTGTTTCGCAAATTAGTTTTTTATCTAAACAAGTTTGAAGTTAAACCATTAAATCAATAACAATAACCTAAATTCTTTTAAATTAATTTAGGCAAGAAATAATTAAGTTTTAGCTAAATTTTATTAGTTTTATTTTGGTTAAAAGGATAAACTAAAATCTATATTCTTTCGAATCACACAATTGGCTGGTCGAAAACTAATTCAACATATCTACACAACAAGTCAAGTAATTTTAATTAAGATCATAAATAAGTAATTTAAATAATAAATATAAGTAAATTTAATAATATTCACGCATATATATAATGCTCTGTAATTTATATATAATTTATAACAATAAATTAAATACAATTGATGAGAATTACATAATTAAAAAAAAAATTACCATAATTCAAATAAAATCACACCAACCAATTTGCAACATACAAGAGCACAAATACACTACAAACCATCATATACTCGACATTAACACATATATAAACAATAAATATAATCTATACACTCAAATATACACATATGTAATTCAAAACACATAATTACTAATTAATTCACAATAAATCTGAAAATTCAAATATGCTTCACATAATTCATACTCCCTCCGTTCCAAAATGTTATATCCATTTGGAATATAGGGGAAAACCAAGGCAAATAGAATCATAGGAGAATCTTATGTTTATTTTAATAATTTTCATGTACTTTTTTGTCCTTATTAGGAAAAGTAAGAGAGAGAGATTCAAATATGGGGACAATTAAAGTACAAATGAGTAAAAGGTAGGTAAATGTTTAGATATTGAAGGGTAAAATGGGGAGAAAAAATGTATATAAATAGAAAATATTCTATATGTGTATATCTTTTTGGCCTAAAACAGAAAATGGGTATAACATTTTGGAACGGAGGGAGTACCAAATAATAATATAAATATTTCCATTATAGTAGTTATAATTTACTCTAATTAACTTATTAATCAAAATTAAACTAGAATTAAAGCTAGTTACCTCAATTTCAGTGAAAAATAAAATGGAAATAATAAGAGAATAAGACATAATCTCTTCAACAATCTCTAACTCTACTGCTTTACCACCTAAGGATATCCCAACCATAATTTGGAATTAAAATTTGGAGTTAACATTGATAGAAATAAATAGGAAATAGATAAAAGCAACATTGCAAATTCATTAATAATTTTTCCAAAGCTCAAACTTGCTTTAAAAATTGGATGAAAGTAAGAATATCAGTTTGAGAAGAGTATGGAAGCTCACGGCCGCAACAAAGGTGGAAGGAGGTTGACGAATGAAATGTTTCTCACCCAAATCTTCATTAAATAAAGGAATTTCACCATAGGGTCAAAGGGGCTATAAGGTGGGTCAAAGGGGGCTTACTTGTGCATGATAGATATGACTTATTATAGCCATACCTACCCATCATCCACTAAATCTATACCCATCATCCACCCCCAACCGGATGAAATGTAGGTAAAATTCACCAAATTTTACCCATTTACCATCCATAAATGTGCCACTTAGGGCAATAGTTTAATTCTCACCCAAAACAAGTAAAAGCTCACCTTCATCATTTGTCAGGCTTCAAGCAGTCTTATAGTCTTATCACATAAATCCTGAACTTGGAGCAAAGTGTAAAACTAAAACCCTTGTTCATTCTATTTCCACCCTAAAACCCTTGTTCATTCTATTTCCACCCTAAAACCCTTGTTCTTAACTCTCTCAACTTTTCCGCTGAGAATAACACAACACAAAGAGAATCAAAGATGAATTTCACAACATTATCCAACAACCATGAACCTTCCCCATTATCTTCATCATCTTCTTCTTGTTCTTCACCATTGTTGTCAAATTCCCATTTCCAGCAAGCTTTCACTACTTGTTCTTCTTTTCTTCATAACTTCTCTTCCTCTTTCACAAATCACCTTAATACCCACCTCTCTAATTTCGCTTCTACCTCTTCTTCTTCTCTCAAATCCCACGGTTTTGCTCGAATTCCTCCATTAACCGCACACCCCACTATAAGAAATGAACAACAACAACAACAACAACAACAACAACAACAACAACGAAGTGGTTTGTCAAATGAAGCCATTGAGGAGCGATTAGCTGGAGTCCCCGTTTATGCTCTCACCAATTCTAACGAGGAATTTGTGTTGATTTCTGGGAAGAAGACCAAAAAGTCAGTTGCTTTGTTCTGCTTTAATAAGGAAGATGCTGATATTCTTCTTGATCAGATGAGATTAATGGACCCTGCTATGCGCCGTGCCTCTAACGTTGTTCCTGTTGCTTTGAATAAGGTTTTCTTTCTCTAATCACCCCTCTTTTCTCTTGTTTTGTTTGTTTGGACATTGATGACCTTTTTTTTATTGCTTGGTGCAAATGCAATGTTCATTCTATGGTACTATTTGATTATTGTGCTAGACATACGCTGCAGCTGATTTTGGTTGATGGAATTGCTTATCTATCTTTTTGGCGTCAAACATGGGATGAATCATGTCGTCATTGTATCTACATTTGTGCAATGGTGCAATTCTCTAGTAGGCATTAGGTAGTGAAGGAAGGTCTGCTAATTTATCGGATTATTGCATTTTGTTGGGATAAGAACAACTCCCTACTACAACATTGTTCAACAACAAACAATGGCCACTAAGTTGTTTATCTCCGAGTAACCAACATTCTCCAATAATATCAATACACCAAATACGATCAGCAAAGCAATCTAGGGATTCATAATAAGATGAAAATATCAAAATAAACAATCAATCAAAGACATAAGGAATTTTATGTGGAGAATCCTTTCAATGAAAAGAGTAAAAACCATCGGTTGATTAGAAGTCCACCCCAATAGCTCTTATTATGATAAAAAGGAAGGTTACACAAACCCAATTCTAAGTCTCAAATAGGGTACTTTTCCTACCTCTAATTATGTCATCTTTGTGCACAGGGATAGATTCTCAATCAAACTTTTCTATACAAAGAAAATTGTAGATATGCCAATCTGTAGATTTGAGAAGATTAGTGTGTTTTAGCAAAGCAAGTCCTAGAAGTCTGCTCAAAACTTAGTTAGCTCTTAACCAAAGGCTAGCTACAAAGGATAGATTAGCTCAATGGGGACTGGATGTTGATTTGAGATGTGTTCTATGCAAGAGTGCCAATGAGACAAGATATCATTTGTCCTTTGATTGCAGTGTTGCTGCTAGTGTGTGGAGTAAAGTCTTGTAGTGCTTGAGAATCACCAGACCTATTAAGACCTTTGATGCAGTGGTTGGAAAAAGGCAAAAAGGATGCTGCTTATGGTGTGTGCTTCCCTGAAACTATTAGCTTTGGATTCAAAGGAATTAGAAGGTGTTCATTAGTAATTGCTCAAGTATTGAGCAAATGGTTAGACAGATTGGGTTTAGGGTCTGCAAATTTGCAGAGCCTTTTTGTGTATTCAAGGTAGCTGTTTATGAAGAGTTCCTCTTTGTAACCCTTCCTAGTAGGTGTACATTGGAGAATACTGATGCAAAAGTAGACTAAATATAGCTGGGTGTTTGTTTGCCCGCTGTAACCTTTGTTTTTAATTGCCAAAAAAAAGTATCAAGTAGGTACTTAATTACCCAACACAAGAACATCATTAAAACTTATTACGGAAGAAAGATTGAGAAACAGAATTCAGAAGCGTTTTCTCCCTATCCGATGCACCAAACTACAATCACACCATACAAAATGAAGCTCCCGGGTGTGCAAACAACTCGCTACTACATGTTTGCTCAACTGTAGACATAGCAAACAATGCCTACTAAGTTATTTATTTCCAAGTAACCAAAATTCTCAAATAATATCAAAACACCAAGTACCACCGCAAGACAATCACAATAAGATGGAAATATCAATGTAAGAAATTAATCAAAGACACAAGGACTTTTATGTAGAATTGTTTTTTAATGAGAAGAGACAAAAACCACAGGACGATTAGGAGTCCGCTTCAATAGCTCTTATTATGATTAAAAGGAAGGTTACACAAACCCAATTCTAAGTCTCAAATGGGTACTCAAATTACCCAACACAAGAAGATCATAATACTTTATAACAGAAGAAAGTTTGAGAAGTTCTGTACGGCGTTTTCTCCCTATGCACCAAACGACAATCACACCATACAGAATGAAGCCCACTATGTCTCAAATATGAGCAAAATTGGACCATAAATGACCTTCAATCGAAGTGATTTGTAGTGCTATGTGCTGAAAAATGGAAATGGGGCTGCCCTCTTTTTCTTTCTTGTGAATGACTGATCTTTCTTCTTCCAGAAAAACTGATGTGTCTAAGTCTTGTACTCGGCCTAGAAAACCCTTGGCTTTCCCCTTTTTTCACTCCACGTGAGACTACAAACCAAGTCAACAAGCTTTTTCAAGATGATAAGAAGCTAAAAACATTGGCCCAAACAAGTATATCCCTCCTCCAAAATAAAACACATAAATATGGGCTTTCTCCACGTAGAAGGGACCATTAGACCAACACATTTTGCAATGACATTATTTGCAATTTGTCGATTCCGTAAAAAAAAAGGTGGTATTTTGGAAGTTGATAGAAAATCATCCAAAAGTTACTAAACAAATGCCATGTACTATTTGTGTGTCACAACTACCAATTAGAAGTTTCTCCATAGTACTACATTGCATGGGGGACGAGGGCTGAGAGATTTTGGATGGTGCAAATTGTCCAAAAGCAATGGTGGTATTATGCGAAGATCATTTTTTTTATTGTTTTAAGGGCAAAAGGTTCTTAATAGGATAAATTGAAACATTGGGTGGCTGAGCTGCCAAAACGATTAAATTTACTGTGATCGTATATTAGTTTCTTGCTATTGGTATAACTAAGATTATGTAAAGATATGATACGTGTCATCTTAGGTATATTTAGCTGTATGTTAGCTGAATGATATTCCTTCTTTGATAAGGACTTGGCTTTCCTAGTTTCAGAAGGTCTTTGTCATATAGTTGTACATGTATTGCTTGAACTTGATTAATGAGAAGCCTGGAAATGTAGTGAATTTGTCACTTGCTTACTAGTGAAGTGATTCATCTTTCCAATTGGACTGATTGAGCATTTTGGACTTGGATTCATGAGTGTGATATGTTTACATAGCGTGTTTTTAACATGTGTCATATTATTTACTGGAAGGTATTTCAGCTTAAAGTGAATGGAGTTGCCTTCCGATTACTTCCAGAGGCATCCGAGGTTAAAAATGCTTTGAAGGTGAGTGTTTATTGTCTATAGTTCAATTGGTTTTGAAAGTGACTTTATCTTAAGTAGTTGCATTGTCGGTTGGGACTTGGGAGTTTATAACTTTATATTAACATCTGCTTTTACATGTACCTCAAAGATGTGCACTATTTTGAGCAGCCCTGTTTATTGTCAATATGAATGTTTTTAAATAATTAAGCATACATTCATACTTGTGCGCAATTCACTCGTTTCTCCAAGCTACTACCAGTTTCATGGAGATGAATGGTTGAAGTAGTAGTACGCACAAAGATAAAGGACAAGAAGAATTGTTAAGAGAGACATAGATTACTAATCCTGATGCTCAATCTTCTGCTGAAATGTTGCAGCCAGGTTAACGCCTGATTCATTTATAATTTTATACAAAATTCTTCTACAAATATTATACTGGTTAATAAATATTTTCTTTCCTTTTCTTTAATTGTCTTGTCGGTCGAGTTGTATTTTAGATGTTATCTCCATTGTGATAATCATCAATGAAGAGAAGGCTAGACTAGTATGGGAGAGACTGAGCTGCAATGTTGCTTGGCTTCAAGAACTAAGAGTTGGTGGATAACTAATTGCTAAATTCATAAGCTTCTGAACATTGTGTGCTCCGAATAGGAGGATGAATTTGTCCGCTTTCCATGTATTAGTTGTTTTTTTTTAGGCAGATTGAATTGAACCATACACTCTTTTGGAATCCCTTGAGAACTTGAAAGAGGATTAGTTCTTAATGAGATATACCTCTGCCATTCTATCAGTGTGATACGTTTTTTGCTGGTAATGGGTTCATTCATTGGGGCTTGTCGATGCCATCTCTTTTTTCAACGGTTCCAGATGAAGATTCATGTTAGCCGTCCCCAAATCATTTTGGGAATAAGGCTTAGTTGTTGTTGTTTTCATATTTTATTTTTACCTCTGAATTGTATCTTCCTAAATTAGTCTTCTCTTGTCATTTACAGGTGTTGGAAAAGACTGGACATACAGAAGAGGAGTTTTTAGGAGTTCCAGTTTTCCAGGTTTTCTTCTACTCGATTTTCTAACATTAGTAAAGTGGGGTTGATTTGTTCTCTGACGAGGGTTTGGAGAAACAGGAGGGGATGTGTTGACTTCATGCTGATTTGCTTTTACTGCCTTTGCTTCTCGAAATGCACGGAGGTCTAGCCTGTAAGCTTGTTGGCAAAATGAATTTATAAAATGTTTGTTTGAAACTTTTTATTGTATAAAATTGCATCAATCAAATTCCATGAAATTGTGTGTGTAGATCTAAAGACGATTAAAGTCTTTCTGTACAAAAAGGGTTCGTATGATGCACATTTTCCCCAAGATAGATGGATAAAGGGAAACTACCTCCTACTATGGAGGTGCTGAAGCTATTTGCGTCATGTTTTGGGATCATTGCCCTTCATCATGATGCATCACTTTTCACCATTTCTTAGTAAGCATCTTCCTCATGGTCATGATTTAGAAAATTGGACCGATTGGCGAGACAACAGGGCATTATGTTTCTTTATTCAACTTATATGGGAATCTACTGCTGAAACAAAGCATTACCCATAGTTTTGGAGACAACGTGAGAAGAGTTCACTTTCATGGGGAGTCTAGTCAGTCTAGCATCCATGAAAAATTTCATATTACAATACAAAATAGGTGATCAATAGTGTAAAATGCAGATAGGCTGCCTTTTCTTTTTAGATTAGTATCAGTTTGAGCTATAGTAAAGGAGAAGTGGGGATGGATGACTTCCGGCTTTTCCCCCCTCTTTGCATCATGATGCTGTACATATCCATATTATTTTAATTATTAGTGTAGTTTCTGTTAGTGATATCTATAGCTACATGCAAGCCCCATCCTCTTTTGAGAAACTATACATATTATCTTTGTCATTAGTGTCCCTTCAAAAAATCTGTCTATACTTATTTCTTTCTGAGGAGTGCAAGTTTTTCTTTTTCTGGTACACGCAATATATATGGGAAATATTACTTATCCTTGTGGAATGCATAATCTTGGGTCAAATATAGGTCATCTAAAAAGTAATTGTTCTGTAAAACCAAGCTTCCTTCACTACATCCTCCAACATTAACTCAATTTCCTTCATGATAAATATTTGTTTGACGAGGTCGCTTGAGAATTTATTATCCGAGTTCGAATATCTTAGATTGACTAAGTTCGCTCAGGGTCTCAATCTGTCTCATTTGTGAACCATTGTTCGGAATAGTAGATTTAGTTCAGAAATTGCTGCTTATTTACTACAGTCTACCCTGTATGCGACAGGATATAATAGAGTTTGACAGGCTGATGTTAGTTTCAATAGTGTCCATCAAATACTGTCTGCATCAAAATGGGTATTGTGACATTGGTTACAGTTGGGCTTGAAAGGATGCTTATTACTTATTGACACCAATGTAGATTTGTTTATTTCATGTATAAATCATCCATGTAATGGTATTTACAACTTCTTTACATGTCAGTCTCGAAGTTTGATTTTGAGCAGCGACAAGAGGAGATACCGTCCTGTTTTCTTCAGAAAGGTTAGGTATCTCAACTAGCAAAAAGATTACATCCATATTGTAAATCATGCTCGTCCTCCTATTATTTTTTATTACTAAATCTCAAATATTTTCTCTGATTTTGACTTCATAGGAGGACTTGGAAAAATCATTATTTAGAGCTTCAAAGCAGCAAGGAAGGTTGAATCCTATTTTTAGACAAGGGAATATTGAAGTATGTGTTATTCCTAGCCTTTTTAACCTCGCCAATCTAGTAGTGTCTGACTTGCTAATATTGATTTTTTCACCCCTCCTCTTCAATTTTACAGGTAGTTGGTCTTGAAGACATAATTAAGGGAATGAAGGTATATAAAATCATGACCACCCTATCGAGTAATAAATGTAGATTGAGAATTCTCCATTTTTTAATAGATTCATGAACCTGCATATTGACAGAACTTTAAAATGTAATGAAGAAAGTATGGAACCATAATGCAAAAAAGAAGGAAAAGAACTGCAAACCTGTTGGGGTTGGGGAGGGAGGGAGAGAAGGGGGGGGGGGGCAGTTCGTTACCTGGAATGCGGTACGATACGATTCCGGGGAGGGAACGAAAGCGTGGAACGCTCCCTATAGTGAATCGAGGAGGATCGGGTACGAAAATAATACTCATCAAATTTAATTGAGAGATGGATAAGTTAATTTTGGTCATCTTAAAAAAAGGAAATAGGGGTTTTGCTCTCAAAATACAGGGAACCCGTCCAAAAAGAAAAAGAGGAAAAGAAACAGCAGTTAGCTAATTGGTAAGGGTTTAAACCCCTCTCCTCTGTTAGAAAAATGTAAACAACGCATCATAGTTTCCCTTTCCCTTCCTCGTCATTGGCGAAGAACTATTCAGTTGCCGGTAAACGCATAGCCACACTCATACAGCATCTACCAAAACCCCTATGCATTTGAAGTCCAAAGATGTTTTAAGAATGATTCATAAAAGATTTAGGTTTTTCAAATCATACTCTAATTCTGAGAATACCTTGAGTTTGTTTTGGTACAAAGAGCAATTTGAGTAATTTTTGTGGGGGTGGGTGCCTTCGCGTTCTGGTTCGCGACCGGCAACATCCTCGGTCCCATTCGCGATCCAGGACGAGCAAATTGGGTCAAGTTCTGGGCTCCGACCTGTGTTCCGGGTAACATTGTCGCCTAGAAAACATATCCCATGAATACTACTACCTCGATTTCTTCTTAATTGTAACACTTGATTTTTGTGATCAAAGTTTGGAAAACTTGACCACTAATTTACTAATGTATTATCAAAATATTATCATTTGTAATATTGTTAGATTCATCCCAATATAAATAGTAAAAATATCAATTTTTTTAATCTATGCTTACTATCGACTAAAACAGAAGCAAGAATTTCCCTCTCAATTACTAAAGTTTCCTCCTAAATTTATTAAACAATTGAATCCAAAACATTTAATGGTATGATTATTGGCATTTATAATTCGGTCAATTCTTTATAGATAATAACACTTTCTTTTTCTTCTAAAGTTAGTGAAAGTACCTTGATTTGAACTCCTTCTTTTTTTAAATCCTAAATGTCTAATTAGAATTCTTACCTGCAAATTGTTTCTACTTACGACCTTTTGATTGTTTATATGATTCTTTTCTAAAAGGATCATATTACCTATTGAAAAATACTAATAAAAAAACTGAGAATTGCTCGGATATTAGCTAGTAGAGGACTGTTTTTTTTGTTATAATGGTATGGAACATGATTCTAGTCCCGGATGATTCCATGAGAGAATAAAATTGCAGGATGATTCCACTCAGGAATGGGACGATGTTGTTTTCATACCACCCGGATTTGATGTATCAACCAATCCCTCACAGAGCAGTGAATAAGTAGGCATTTGAACTATGATGCTTATGGAAGTGGCATATTCTCTTTGGTCTTAGTGGTGGTGTTATTTGATGCTCTGAAAAATGATGCCTGGATGTTCTTATGCTATTCTCAGAAGAAATGCTTGAGGGGTGATAGAAGAAATGCTATTATGATCATTGACACCCTTTTGTTGAGGTACTAATATGACTTTTACTTTGAGATTTACTTTATGTAAAGAATTTTTAATGCGATAATCTTTTGTATTGATCTTGGTTACAATAAAACAGGGACATTTGGGTCATTGGGTGTAGGAAATTAAAAACACTTGTGTTCAGTTGGTTTAGTTCTTGGTCTTGGCTGATCATGATGGAAAGGTTGATTACAGACCTTTTGTAGATTTTGGCCTGCCTGGCTCCCTTTTATATTTCCTGGGTTTGGGAGAGGTTTGTGGCCCAATTATGCTCTGGTCCAATCTCTTGGGCAAACACTGTTCAAGTCCTTTTATGGGGGCGTCCAATTAACAGACCGGGTGAAGCGGAGTTCATGTTCGAGTAATTACTCCTCCCGTCTCCTAAAGATTTTCTATTTTACATTTTTGTTTGTTCTAATTACATTTTTTATTTCCTTATTTGGATATAACCCACTGATTATAATATTTTTATCTTTGTAAAGAGCACTTGACTCCACTATCTTTCTTTTAATAAACAATTTTATAAAATAACTACAATACTATTTTACTTTTCAATTATAAAATGAAATTTAGGTCTTATACCAAAATCTCTCCTTAAACTTTGTCCCCAAGAGAAATGGGAAATTCTTTAGAGGACGGAAGGAATAATAGTTTTAAACCTCTCCTACGAGACCTAACCTACATAATAATAATGGGATGGATTCTAAGAAAACTCAACCCTTCTATTCATTGAATTGGCCACCTCTATAACCTGTTTAACACATTTGATCATGTGCATGTTTAGAGTTTCTTAATATGATTATGATCTGAGAAGGGAGTGCGAGTAGTATTGTAGTGGTGGGCCCTGTTTTTTTGATTAATTGAAATTAATTTCAGTTTAGTTTAGTTCAACTCTATTAATTTTAATTTAATTTAGTTCATTGCCATTGCTTTTAATTCGTTCAATTCAGGTTATTTCTAACAACACTTTTATTATCATCTTCGGTTTTATTCTTAATTGATTATTACCGTTATAATTAAAATTATTGTATTCATATATGAAGTTCAATGTAAATTCTTTAATGTTATAATTTGTGATTATGTTTAATATTATTATTGATTTTCCTATTGATTTTCCTAATACTAATATTTTTCTTATTAGACATTATTATTTTCACTTTTTATAAATTATTATAATTATGTTTTAAAAATTCTTATTAGTATTTTTATTACTATTTTATATATTACTAGTAAGACGGCACGTGCATTGCACGTGTTTTATATATATATAGCTCGGCATCGTAAAATGTGTTTACACATTTATGTTTTGAAAAATGTATTGACAACATAGTATAAGAAATAAAAAAGGTACTATTGACATTCAATACAAGCAAAGGAAGAAAGGACAATAACGTTATAACTTAAAATACCATCAATTACAAAATTCCCACAAAATTACACTATATCTTATAACATATCAACATGAGAAAACATTGCATAATATGAATTGTAAAAAAAAATTCCTCTCTCAGATAACGTTAAGTCAACAACTCTCTAGAACTACAATACCATTAATTGAGAAAGCAAACCATGTATCTCACTACAAGATTAATGTTGAATATTGTTTTAAGGGATAATATGAGAGTTATAAAAAGAGAAATTTTATGAGTTCACCCTGTATTTCAGACATATTTCTAATGTAACCGCCAGTTTGTAGAATTTTATTCAGAGACTATGTTACATGGATAAAAATTCCTATATGACTACTTGTTGTACCTAGTATTTCTTTTCAAATTTTCATTTGTATAACCTTGTGTTACAAGAACTAAATTTCTAGTAAGAAGTGTCCGACAAAGAAAAAATCTTTTTATGTATATGGAACTTTCGAAAGAAATGTGGGTTATAAAAACTTATGTAAATTTATATCCAAATTCATTACGTTTTCTAAACTTTTACAAAGTTGAGGGTTACTTGCAATAGACATGCAAATATGGGGTTACTTTAGAAATATGTCTAAAACACAGATTTCCCTCATATAATTTCCTTTATAAATATTACTAATACGGTAAACACCAACTTTCCCAAATAATTTTGATAGAAGAGGTAATAGAGGAATTATAAAAATCAATACAAAATGTTATTAGTTAATATTTAGCCACCTTCTTCTATTTTAAATTGTCATAGGATAGTTGTTATAAAGGGGTAACATAGGAAGAGTAAAATTCACTACAAAATGTTACTCCCTCCGTTTTTTTAATATGCATTTATTTCCATTTTGGGGTGTTTATTTAATTGGTACCTTTCTACCTTTTCCCATAAATGGAAGGTTGGCCCACCCAATTATTACACTTCTCTCCTACTTTTTCTTTCCTTCTCTCTACCTTTTCACTTGTTCCTTACTTTTACTAACATCTCTCTTATTTTTGCACTTTTTCCTTGGTCCGCGCGTAAAAGTAAGCATGCATATTAAAAAACGGAGGTAGTATTAGTTAAGTAATATTTAATTACCTTCTTTTTTATATGGATATGGAGATATAAGTTAATTGTGGAGATATAAGTTAATTGTTACATTAGGGGTAAAATTGGAATAGAAAATTACTACAAAAGTACTCCCTCCGTATCTTTTTGTTTGTCCCATTTACTGTAGCTCCAAATGCCAAGGAGAGTGATGTCATAGGCATGTGGTTGAGGACAACAATTGAAAAGTTCACTTATTGTATAGTAAATTGGTGACAAAAGTAGGTGAGAGAAGATTATAAGGTACATGTGGGACCAAAAAGTGATAAAGTAGAGGTAAATGGGTAATATTATTTTTCCATATAAGGAAAGATGGAAAAGTAGGACAAACAAAAAGAAACAGAGGGAATATAAGGGGTAAAATTGAAAAAACTCAAAATTACTACAAAGTTGACTTGTATTTGACCATTACAAAAGTATATATAAGGGGTAAAATTGAAAAAATTCAAAATTACTACAAAGTTGACTTGTATTTGACCATTTACTTCTTTTCCATATCGCCCGTGCTTTGCACATAATATAATAGAGTAGTACTTTTGTTTATTAATGCTTGTAATCAACTTGTTTAACATGTATTTTAGGAGTATGATTATCTAATATTATTTGAGTACGAGGAAGACAAATTATTGCATTAAAGTGTTACAATTATTTCAAATAATATATTGTATAACAGATGAAGAACGTATTACCTTATAGCACTTAAAACATGATAATACTTGTATATTTATGATTTCATAAAACGACGATTTGGCCAATAATTTTCGGTGGCTCAAGTAATTTGGAACACTGGCATTGTTTAATGTTCATGACATATCATTGAAGTGAATCGCAATTTCTAACTAATTAATTTGAACAAATTTTATTTACAACATGGGACTGTTCAAAGACTAAATGTGAAAATAGGGGTTTTTCGGGGGGGTGGGGTGTTTGAAATTCCTATAGTGGTTGTTTACGTAGTCTGGGAATTATACCTTCTTGTGTTAGTAAGTCAAGATTATTGTAATTTATTTAATATTTTGATATATACACGAGGCTCATGTTGTCATTGATTATACTAATAATCACCATAATCTCCTAGAAGAACGAGTCACAAAACCCAACAAACTCATATCTTTATATTCCTATCACGTTACTAATCAACATATTTTGTTAATGATTTTGATTTTTTTTAATCTACATACTTGATATTATTCTCTATTGTATTAATATGTTGATCAAACAAATAATTCTATTCTAAATATTCAAGGAGGGACTTGGTAATTAAATTCCCCCATTATGTGGGAATTGGAAATTCCCAGGAAGTAGAAATTCCTGTGTATTGGTTAACCAAACAACTTATCAATATTCTATTTCACAAGATTTTCCAATTCCCATGAATTTGTTTGTCAACCAAACAAGCACTATATATGTTCCCCTCAAAAAAAAATATACTTATGAAGTATTAAAATAATTGAAAGTTTCTTAATCTACCTAAAAAAGCAAGAGAAAGTCAAATTAAGTAAAAGGGTAAAATTGAAATTTTTAAAATTACTACAATATTGACTTAATTTGACTTTCTTCCTTTTTTATATAGGTATTAGATTATTAGACATAACCATTTTTATTACTATTATAATAGTCTTTTGTTGTCGTTGATAATTATATTATTATATTAGTATTATAAGTTATATGAAGATTAATTTTGTTCATTTATATTATCAATATGAGTTTTAATATTAATTAAGTCAATTATCATTATTAACATTACTCATTTCGTAAAACAAAAGTTACGTTCAATTCAGTTTATTTAGTTTAGTTAACTTCATCTCCTTTGATTTCTGTTTAACTTTATTCAATCCAAAAAAAACAGAGCCATAGTACCACGACCTTCCACAGCCCGGGTCGTAGGTTTAAGCTTCTCATCACCTTTCTTGGGCAACACACCCATACCCTGATATAGGGACCCAGTGTGAGGCTATTATGTACCTTCTTAAATCTTTTTATCATGATCATATTTTACCGGTTTCTTAATGTACTTGTTGAATTTCGCATTGGGGTGGGATCCAGTGAGACCCGGTGAGAAGGATCTTAAAATGAGGATGGTGAAAAGGGTTGATGTGTATATTTTTTGAACTGAATATGCATATTTTTTGAACTGGATATGCATATTGCACTTTTTGGCTTATACATATATAATTTTAAATGGTAAAATGCACATTCAGTTCAAAGAAAATGCACATCATAAAAAGTTGGACATTTAGTTTAAAAAATATGCACATTTAGTTCAAAAAATATACATGTAAAATCCTTCTCACCCTTCTCATTTTAAGAATCTTTTTATTTGTATCGCATTTATCAGTATAATATTTTGGAATATGTATAACTAAGTTAAATAGGTCAATGTAAGCTATATAGCCAGAGATTCTTTTTTTTTTTTGTGTGCTTATTTTTGTTAGTTTTGGATTGGGATGCCGAGTTAGGTAGATTGTCAGCTATAATCGTAGTCCATCATCTGTAACCAATCTAGACCAATTAATAAGATGTTATCTACTAGAAGATAACCAAATTCCAGCTAGCACTTGGCATAAAAAGCATCATAGCAAGCTTCTCTTTAGCATAAAAATGTCATACTCCATTTGAGTTTGATTCACTTTTGGTCAAGAGATACCCTTGTATGTCATCAATTATAAGCTCTTCTTTATTTATATTCACATATTTTGGAACTTTTCACAGGTTCTCTTTGCATTTTACCATAAAAAACAACTCTTATATGATTGCAGCTGTAAATTCCGCTTTTGAGTTGTTAATGGGCTAAAGAATGCAAGCCAATACAAGTTCAAAAATAGATGAGGAAAGCTAAAAGCCTAAACATCAATGTTCCCAAAGAATCCAGCACTATAAATAATACTACAACTTCTTGGAATAAATGATTCAAGTCACTGGTTATCCGTGAAGTGGGCCCAAACAATACGAGTGGGGCTCACAATAATAGCTCGTCCAATGAGAGCCTTATAATAATAAAGGACAAGCTGGTTGTTGGGAGGATACTATTCTTCAATAAATAGCTTTTAATTCAAAAGTAAGATCAACAATTCTAAATCAGGAAAACTTATAACGAAATAATCTTATCAAGAGATTTCAAAAAAAATGAGTATAGCAACAATGGTTTCATAGCATAGATCTATGTAGTATTTTTCAAATTGAAGGCAGGGTAATTAATGACACAAGCCTTGGTTTTTGGGCTTATATGAGCCGAGCTGAAGTAAATTTACGATGATTAAATTGAAAGAATTTTTTTTTTCGTGAGGGGGAAACGGAGCAAGCAAATTTTTTGAGAGGGAAACGGAGCAAGCAAATTGAAGGAACTTATTATAATTGAATTTGTGTGTTTTAACTGACTAAATTGAATTAAGGAGACAATGAAAAAATTAGTTCTCATTGGGTTTCAAGAGGGCAAAAAATTTAATTGCACCTTAGCTTATTCTCTCTCATCGCTTGACTGAAGCCAATCTAATTTAATTATCGTATTTTGATCTCAAATGCCAAAGAGATTGTACCTTGCTTTTTTATTTGTTTTAACGCGTGTAGTAATATTATGATTTTTATATGTTTATCAATTCTGGGTATTAGAGGTCTCAATACTACTATACTAGTCTTTTATGTACGCGATGCGCGCAACGATTATAAACTTAATTCGTATATTGATTAATTATCTAATTAATAAAGCATTTAAAATATTTTTTTCGTTTATTTTATTTATGGTGTTCACCCCACCTCTTCCCTTATATAGTAGGGATTATCTTCAATTCAAAATACCCTTTGCAACACTATATTGGTGTATATTAGAGATTTACGATTGCTTAATTTTGTGCATTGGTTGACTCGTGTGCTAAGTCATAGGCAAAGCCAATCGTAGCATTGGGAGTGCAACGTGGCCCCAAAGAGGTACGAAAATCAAAAGCTTTAAACCTAGATTGATAGCACAATATCCAAATCCAACATGCAAACATTTTCTCAAGAGAGCAATTGAAGGAGGAAACATAATGGAGAATACTTTATAGGAACAACTTGTTTGACAATTGGACTCGAAGAAACTTCATTTTAGGATCACGTATCTCTATACTGTAAGGGAAGAGGGGTGAGACACCAAAATTAATGTATTGCCTAATTTACCCTTTGTTGTTTAATTAATAATTTACAGAAAAAAATAATTTATCATAAAAAATTAATGAGAAAAATTGCATAAATAAACCATCTATAATCATCCCACAATCCCACTACATCACAAAAAATAACTACCCACCACTCACTCACCCACTCACCCAACCTCAATAAATAAATAACATAAAAAAAACTGATTCAAAATACCAAAACTACTATGATATAATTTTTGCACACATTGTATGTATATAAGGCTAGTATGTATTGAAGATAGGAGGGTGGGAGAAGGAAGTATCATTTTATTAGAGGAATATGATTGGAAAGGAAGGAGGATCACAGGACAAAAACATAGTAGTGAGGATTGCTAGGGATTAAAGAGGGTAAAGATTGAACATGATAAAAAGAAATTTTGGTATATGAGGCTTGATTAAGTGTCTCGTGCCTCATATCTTATGACTTGTGATTTACAAAAAAATTATATTGGGGGATTTAGAAGAAAACTAGAACTTGATTATCCATTTTTTTCGTCCAATTTTTCACTCGCAAAATGGACTACGCCCCACCAACCCCCTAGTGCTAGCCAACCATTACTGATAGAGAGGCAGAGCTTCCCTTACGTATATGAAGTGTACTATCTTGTATCTCCATTTTCAAATCGTGGCTCTGACACGGTAATGAGTGTCAATGTTACTCGTACTCCTTAAAAATGATATAAACTGACTAATATCATTTTTCAAAGATTTGTATCATTTCTCAACAATAACTCCCTCTATTCCGAATTACTTTTGATATTTAATTTGCCACGTAGTTTTAAATGATAAGTTCTTGTTTGGTTGGTAATTGTTATGTTTTTATAAAAGTGGATGGGATAGGTTTTAGTAGTATTGAATTATTTGGAGGGCGAGTGTGTAGGCTCAAATTGTAATTAGATGTGATAGAGTTGGTGGAGGAATTAAAAACTTATGATATGGTATGTATGCTTAGAGAGAGTAATCGGAGATAGAGGAAAAAAGAAAGTGTAAAGAGTATTATGGGACGGAGGAGTATGTATTCATTTTCCAACAAGTTTGTATTAATTTTTCAACACTTCTCCATCACTTCCAACAAATTAGTATCATTTCATTTTGCACTATTTTTGTGTCTTTTTTTGTTTTTAACAATTTATATTATTTAAGTTCCTATTTCTTGGCTTCTTGTTACAAAAAACTGATATCATTTATAATAAAACGCTTATCATTTTTGTTGAATTTGTTTTATCACTTTTCAATAAGTTTGTATTACATCTACCTGTTTCTTTATCATTAGCCAACTATTTAAACACTATATCGTGATTACACAAACTGATGTTATTTATTAAAAAATGATATCATTTTTATTGACTTCTATATTATCTTTTACCAAATTCGTGTCATTTCCCTCTATTTCCTTATCATTTTGTCAACTCTTTAAACACTTTATCATTACTAAACATAATATCATTTGTAAGAAAATAATACTTCATTTTTGTTGACTTCTATATCATGTTTCAGGAAATTATATAATTTCTCCTATTTCTTTATCAATTAGTTGTCATTTCAAGAGAATTCTATAACATTTTCAAACAATTATGTACTTCCTCTGTTTCTCAATACTTGCAACATTAGCATAGTAATCACTATTCATCTACCATTCCTACGTTATATTTTTTCTCAAATTGTAAGAATAAATATAGTCAAGTGATGTCTTATTTGATTTGTCTTGATGCATATTATTATAATATGAAGTTTTTATAATTTTTATCTATCAATAATTAGATATATTAAGGTTCAAAGTATTGCTTTGGATAATGTCCAAACAAGAAACATTGCAAGTATTGCAAAACGGAGGAAGTATCATTTTCCCTTCACCATTTATGAACACCAAAACAACTGCCCATCCCCAAGCTCAACTAACTCCTATACTATACCTGCCAATGCTACCACCCCCCTTTTCCATACCCACCTACGAAACACCACCCCCATGCCAACCTCCTCCACAACCACCCTAAAACCAACCCATCATTTCTTTTTACGCTTCCATGAACCCTTCCCGAGATATTGTTTATGCGCCATCCTAATGAAAAAATGTTGACGGAAATACCTCAAATACAATCAATTCTACCTTTTTCTACGCGGTAGAAGACCAACCAACGATAGGGACTTCATGAAAGACACCTTTAGAAACACGTAATTTGTGGAATAGACAAATACATGAGGTGCCTTGATATTTGGCGTTATGCACATCTGTTGAAAATGCACCATGTACCCAAGGTTTTGAATAATGTACCAGTCGCTTTCATGATTAATGGTCATCAACTCTATTACTCATCAAAACTAATCTTATCTTTCTCTTCCCAGCTCACATCTTCCTCCACCTCGGTTCTCTATTATTTTTCAACCATCATCAATAACATCCAATTTAACCCCTGTTTGTTCTATCTCCTCCCACTACGATTACCAACCGTCCCTATCTATCATCTCTTATCACCACCTCCTCCACATTCCACCTCCTTCACTCTTATGGATTCTTCACTAAAGATATCTCCATCATCCCCCATGTGCCAAATTAAACACGGATGCCACAACTTTCCAATCTGAAAAACCTAATCGCGACCACCAAAACATCCACGAGCCTCCCTCTGTCCCTCCATGTGCTTTCTCTTTCCTCCTTGCATACCACCACCATGAATCTTACCACCAGCGCCTACTTATGCTCCTGCTTCAGTTATTCCCACGACTTGAATGAGTGAGTGTTCGAGAGGGACCGAGGGCACAATCGAGATTCCATTTCTCGGATTATCATAAAGGACCCGTCCAACATAAGGCAAGTGGTGCGCAACTGGAATACCCCATGATGAGAGATACGGCCTGGAACCACCTCCACTCAGCAAAAGAAGCAGGGGGCTCCCGATTACACCAGCTGAAAGAATAACCTCACCTTCATCATGCACCATGGCATGGTGGAAATGCCCCAATTCATCTTGATATACCACACTGATTGCTGAAAGTTTTGAGTTGTCAGATGCCGAAGTAGTGGCGAGTATGATTCTCTCTACAGTTGCATGAATAGCCACCTTTAGATTCAGAACTTTTCCGGAGCTCAGTAAGTCTGCAGCACTATGCCTTCTGCCAGAGCTATCAAATGTAGAACCACTAATTTTTGTTCCTAAAAGATGTTCCAAACTAAAATCGTTGTATGTGTTTTCCCTAGCCTCAAGTAGGCTATCTCTTATAGCAGATTGCCAGTTTTTTTAACTCAGGTTGGAATACGATAGCCTTTTCTACCCACTGATATGATTCATTCACCAGCCTTAAATCCCAATTGAGTCCAGATTTGACATAAAAGTCTGATATAGAACCCTACATTTATGGCACTGCTGCCACCTAGAATACGACCACGAGTATTAGACACACCCTCTTCAGATATAAAAGCCCGCGCAGGCGAATCATGTGTATCAATCTGTAGAAGAGTGGCAAGAACCCTTCATGAGTCATCACATTCCGCTTTCCATATGGAACTCCGCCTCATTCCAGCAACAGTACTATGTAATTTTTGGATAGGATAGCAACCAATGGACATCCAGCAGTACCACCTCCGACAATTACATATTAATAATACTCTTCCACAGGAAAATCAGATATAGTTGAAAAGATGAATGTGCTATCTTCAAGAAAAAGGCAGTCCAATTGAGTTGGTGAGATCTCGTCATACTATTATATATAGTAAGCGCTAAATCTTCGGCTAATAGGTCGTATGTTGTAAGAATTCTTCTAAAAAGAGAACAGGGGGAAGGCGTTGGGCGGACGAAGGATCATACGACAGGTTATCGGACTCCTATTAAATCCAAAAAAATTTACTTTTTTGATAGGATGAAGTGAACACAGTCTCATTGGTTAAAGATTCCTTCTCATCAGCTTCCTTCTAAATGATCAAATCTCATTACTTTAGAATTCTATTTGTGGGGCAAAACCTCACTCACATCAATAAAAGGAAAACTCAATTCAGAGGACACCGTGACGCTTTCCAAGTCTCTTCGGGATAGGCAAGTTTCCGATGTGTCTGTCCGAACAGTAAAGGAAAAAATCTCCAATTTTTTTATGACAAATCTGGTTAGACAGAAAAAAGGACATTTGCGGGAATTCTTGGTCATGCAAATCAAGAATGTCCCGGATGAATTAACCCCCCCCCCAAAATAGCTGACCTCCTCCGTACCAAATTTAAAACAATTCACTAATTGTAGGTGAGTGACGGGGGAGTCTAGATGACCAAAACTCCCGCAGTTATTTGGTTGGAATCCGAGCAAGTAATGCCTCCAAGCACACCTACGACCAAAACCCCCCATTTCCCCCGCAAATACCCATATGTTCAATGGTCGCCATTGTTGTTTTTCGATGAAATACAAACTTGATTGAAACTAAATATGGAGTTTTAATTTTGAGAAGTGTTTCAGGTTTATGAAAATGGTCTACATAGTATTCTCAAAACTTCTCTTTCTTTTCCCCTTGAAATGGGGAGAGTCGATTGAGGAGAGAATCATTTGCCCTCCATCCCCATTTGTCTAATTTTTACTCTCATTGGAAGTCAAGATCTTTTTAAATTTCTTGCTATCATTATTGGGTTGAAATTGTAAATTTGGAATGACAATGGTTAGGGTGGGGGAGGCCATGAATGATAGGAAGATGAAGCTGGGTGGGACTGGCTGTGTAGGGGACTATGGAGGGTGGAGGGAGGAAGACGATGATAGCTTAATAAGAAGTAGACTAGGATTAACTAGGTTTAATTAGAGTCATTTGGGTTTTTAATTATAATTAATTAGTTCATTGGGGATTATATGGATTAATTAAGTTTCTTTGGGCCTAATAACTAATGGAGTTGACGGTAGGGACAATGTCAAAACTTGGGGTACCCAGTGCATTTTCAAAAGATTGAGGGTATCCTCAGATTATGCCAAACTTTGGGGTCACCTTATGAGAATTCCGATAAAATAGAATAACTTGCTTAACCGCATTTGCTGCTTGAGATTCGCTTACCTGCCTCCATCGATTAAATATATCGATAAAGAAAATCATTTTTTATTTAACTAGAGGATTGTCACCAATACCCCCCTTCTTTTAAACTAAATTGACCTTAATTGAACGGAATTGAATTAAACCAATTTGAACTGAATTGAAATTATTTTCGCTAAAATCATGAGATGAAATTAACATAACTATACTAAATTGCACTAAACTTTTATTAATTCAGTCTAAAGAATAGAGCCCAAGTGTCCATTCGTTTAGCATTGTCTTTATCTTAATAACAAGTTCCCTAATAAAGAACCACTAGTCTTATAAGAGACCGCCCCAAGCCCATTATTAAGAAGATAACAAGTTTGAAAATAAAGACTAATTTAATCTATTTCGTGACCTATTTAAACAATTTCGTAACATGTTTAAACCATTCAATAATCATAATGTTTAATTCATTCATTGAGTAGTTTAATCCATTTTAGTGACTAGTTTAATTTATTCGTGACGTCTGATGATTTTTTATTTAAATTGTTTGATTTAGTTCAATACTAAAAGTGAAATAAAGAAAGGAGAAGAGAAGGCACGACTTGGTTGGAGCGAAATGTCTAGGAATAGTGTTGAGTTAGAGTGAGATATATAGGGCTTTATTAGTAGAAAGAAAGTGAACTTAGGTTAGTCTAATCTTATGTTAAAATTAGACCGATGACATTAGACCGCATCTTTAATAATTTGTGAGTAGATAACAAATTCTGGTTCATCCTACATAAGTTGCAAAAGTAACATATATGAAAACTAAATAAAAGGTATCTATATTATTTTATAGATTTTTATTTTTGAAAACCGCCTAATGAAATACATTTTGTTAATTATAGGCATACACTTTTTTTTGCGAATTACTGCCTAGAAAGACTAATCTGTTAGTAACTTGTTGCCATTTTCACTAATTACACTACTAATCTATAATTTGACCAGTCAAATCATGTTTAAGATTTTACAATTTTTTGCTATAATTTTAGAATATTTTAAAAATATACGTTTTTGATATATGAAATGGTAATGGACACGTATTTCGAGATGACATGTAATCGGGTTTTTGGGACTGAATACAATGTTTTTTCAAAAAACGGACACTGCCCTACGCCCTAAGTGGACGCGAATTTTGAGATTCCCTGCGAAACGAGTACCAACAAGCCAGGTTTTCGGGCACATATTTTGAGATGAGTTTTTCGGACTGAAGACCACATCTTTTCGAAAAACGATGAGAATCCCAACGAAACGAGTACCAACAAGCCGGACTTTCGGGCACGTTTCTCGAGACGAGTTTTTCAGTCTGAAGACCACGTTTTTCGCGGTGTTCATTTTTCGAGAAAATGTTTTTTTCAGTCTAAAAACCCCGTCTCGAAATACGTGTTTGAAAATCCGTCTTGTTGATATTCGTTTTATAGGTTTTTTATTTGTAAGAAAAAGGTTCTTGGTATCTTGCTCATGTCCTAATAAACCAAATATTTTGAGAAAGGAGAGAATGATAAGGAAAATTGTATTTTCAAATACCCCACTGGGAAGTGAATATCCAAACTTAAGATTGGAAGGATAGTTGTGAATTGATGCGAAAAGATAAGAATGGGTTGATAAAAGAATTGACCGTACAGTACAAAGCATGGGCAACAATAAGATGGATAAGCTTAAAAAAGTACGTGGCAAAGATTAGAAAGGATTAATTATTGGTCCCCTTGAGGTTTGGTAAGAGCCAATAGAATCAGAATGTTCTGAAATCTGAAATCTGAAATTAGAGTAGTAGTACTTCCAAGTAAAAATTAAGAGGTGTTAGTATTACTTACTGGCATCCAACCATGCACCAGTAGTGATTGCACTGTGCACTGAGCACCACCTCCCTCACCTCATCCCAAATCCAATGACATGCAGTAGCAGTACTGGTAATGGAGTACTGTACTATTTTATTTTAATGCGTGGGGGGAGATAATCTATTAATAATAGTAGTAGTAAAACATCATCATCTTCTGAGGTATTGAGTTCTGGAGTTTTGGCCTTTGCTTTGTGGACGGCTTTTGCGGACCCCATCACCCATAAAACTTAGTGATAATATTGCTTACTATTTTTGGTATATGCCTGGTCCCACAACTTCAATCCAAGAGAATCATCAACCAATTTTAAAACCCGCAAAGTTGCTTTTAGATCCGTTTTTTCAACTTTTTTTTTCTTCATTTTTTCACTTTTTATTAAGATAAATTAAGATAAGTTCAGTAAAGGCTCATAAGGTCAAATAAAGTTAAATAAGATCGAATATAATAATATAAGGTCAATCAGGTCTAATAAGGCCGACTAAGGTATAATAAGGTTTCATCAAATAAGGTCGAATACCATTGAATAAGGTCTAATAATATCTAATAAGTACAAATAAGTTCAAATAGGTTCAAATAAGTTCAGATAAATTCAGATATACAAAAATAAGTTGAAAAGAACGAACCATTAAACCTCAATAATATTTAACTAAGTATAAATTGAATTGTTCATGATAAAAAGAAATTGGTGGATCAAATTGCACTAAGGCTTTTCTATGTTAAATGCAAATCATTAGGTTTAGACCTGTGTAAGATGTAAGTTTTTTTTTTGTTTATCTAGTGTATTTATTTCTATATTTAATGGATAATAGTTGAATTATGAGTTGGTTTACTATAAGACGGTCTTAGGTTAAGCCTTAACCTTAGATCAGCCCAATAAGCCTTAGAGAAGCCCATGACGCGCGCCACACGCTAAGCAGCCCAACCAAGTTGATTTTTTAACTTTTCGACCTAAAACCTTAACTTTTGTTTTTTTAAACTTTTCGCCCTAAAACCTTAAGTTTTGTATAAAAATCCATAACTAATAGGGCTAATGGAGTGATTTCACATATGATATTAGTTATGGATTTTTATGCAAAACTTAAGGTTTTAGGTTGAAAAGTTTAAAAAAACAAAAAGTTAAGGTTTTAGGTCGAAAAGTTAAAAAATCAATTTGTCTGGGCTCCTTAGCGTGCGGCACGCGTAATTGGGCTTTTAATTGGCTTATTGGGCTGGTCTTACAGTAAGCTTAATGTAAGTCTTTTATAAGACTTTGCCTTGAATCATAAGTAAAAAAAAAAATAAAGATAATATGTACATTTCACGACATTTTCCTTATAATTATGAAATTTTTCCTAAATAATGCTAACTTAATTTCCACTTTGCACGAATCTAAAAACGAATTTCCCCCTATCATCCACTTCTGCAAAACTGCATAGGATTTCTTTTAAACGTTCAGACAAAACCGTAACCGGCAATAACGACTAATGTTATTAGATTGTTATTTCTAGTAATGGGTTAGCCCAGTATATGACTATTGATACTAATGATTTTTCTTGATGCCAGTTGCTCATGGCATTAACGGTCTACCTCGGAGAAAAACTGACCAGTTTTCTCCAAATTTGTCAAATTCACAGTCAATGATTCTTTTCTCTTATTAGAAACTTTGCACACCCCACCACTATCAGCCATCACCCCACCACTTTCAGCCGCCACGGCTCACTTGTCTCCCACCCAACCACCATTGAATTCCACTTCCCCTTATTTGTGGGGATTTGTACATTTTAATTCAACTTTTTAGGGTTCTAAAATTGTTGTTAATTAAATGATGATTAGTAACGATATCTATGAATAGGGTGTTGATTTAGTTATTGGATGTATATGAATGATATGAAAATTTCATTTGTTATGAACTTATCTGAATTTACATGAAGGTTAGTTATGTATGCTTAGTTTTGAAATAGTGATTAATTTAGTGACATCTGATGTATATGAACGAAATTAGAAATTCATTTATTATGCTTAGGATATGAATTCAGTAACTTGAATGTATATGAATAAATAAAAATTCATTTCATGTTATGCTTAGTTATGAATTCAGTAACTTAAATGTATATGAATGTAATTATGAATTTAATATTTTGAATGTAATGAGTTTAGCAACTAATTTAGTTTTGAACTTAATTTTAGGAAAATCAATCAAAGTTGATTAGGCAACTATGAATAGAGATATACCGGGTTTTGCTAGAATCCTTATTGAAATACCTGTGAATAATGAATTTCCTGATCAAATTTCCTTCATCAACAATAAGAACTTTGAGGTAATTGTTGATGTGGCATATGAATGGAAGCCTGTTAGATGCTCAGGGTATAATATAATGGGACATTTCTTAGAAGCAATGTAGGAAGAGGGAAGATAAACTGAAGATAAGCATAAGGAGGTGGATAGGGGAAGAGGGGGGGGGGGTGTGAAAACTCTTAGTCCAGATGGATAGTGGTAGGGGGGTGAACAGTTTCCAAAAGCTGTTAAGAGTTAGGAATTTTCTTAACATTCAATTTTGGGACTGGTTTGCCTCTTGGAGACTAAAGTGAAACCAGTTAATATGAGTTCACTTGACTCAAATGCGTTGCATGGTTGGTGTTTTACTTTGAATTCAAGTTGTCATAAATGGGGTAGGATGTTATAGTATGGAATCCTCTTTCTTTTTCTGTTGATTTTGTGCTCATTACAATTCGACTGATACACTGTATTGTTAAGCTTGTTGCTCTTTTGTATATGCTTTTAGTGATGCTCTTCGGAGGGAAAGTTTGTGGTGATGTGATCTTGCGTAGTTGGCTGTGACTTGTGTGAAGCCTTGGATGGTGGTAGGGGATTTTAATTGTGTGATGCAAACATATGAAAGAATTGGCTCTACTGTGTCTGCGAGGAAAACTTAGGCTATTAAAAGTGCATGTTTAATTGTGGCTTGAGTGATATGAAAAGGGTTGGGCAGTTTCTCAATTGGACCAATAAACATCATGGTGTGGACAAGGTAATCTGTAAGTTAGAAAGAGCTCTTATAAACTGTGGATGGAGAGATGCTTTCTGTACGTAAAAATTGATAATAAATACCTAGGTTTAACCACTTTTTTGAAATTAATACCTAGGTTCTTTTTTTATTTTATATAAATATCACAATTGCTTCATTTTTTTTAAATCAATACCAACTAACGGATTAGCTTAAAAACTTAACGAAAATTGACCAATTTGAACAGATACATTGCACATGGTAGTTGGAGAAATGAATGAAATTAAGGGCAGGTATATATAATTGACGTTGTGGGACCCTCTAACATGGAATCTCTGTTAAAGTAGAACTCAGTAGTCTAAGAGATGAGAATCTCATGCCCAGTAGCATCATAGAACAACTTATGAGCTTCATCTGATTCTTTAGCTAACATCGCATCACTTGAGGATGCAAAATAGGGGATAAATTTGAACCATATATGTAGAGCAAATTCAGGAGATAAACCTACCACATATATGTCTTAATTCTGAAGAGGCAGACAAACCAAGGTTAGCTTCCACAATTGTTTCATTAGCCAAGAGTTGCATATGTGAGTTGGTTGGGCTGTCCATTTAGCCAAAAGAGGGGAGTTACAGGGTAGTGCGCTTGCCCTCGTGCAAGGCGTGAAGCAAGGTTATCAGGATCGCGATTCTACTTTGGATCGGTGAGGGTATATAGGATCGGATCGTTGGATCGAATCGTAGAATCGTACGATCCTATAAAATAACTAAAACTTGATAAAATATAATCTACATATGTTCCGAATGGTTCATAATTTGAGGAGAATAATCCTAAAAGTGCAAATTATAATAATATTAAATTGTTTTGGTTTTAAAATTACTTAAAATCTGAATAAGTAATAACAAACTGATAATAGTAAACCTGTTTGCTTATTTGTGCATTTTAGATGCATTATTATTTGGATGACAAAATACAGGTAGAAAAGCAAACAAGAAAGAAAAAAAGCAATAGCCTAGTTGTGTGTAGGATCGGTTGCTCCTACCGATCCTATGAAACGATCCTACAATTCTATACGATTATGACCGATCCTATACCGATTCCAACCGATCCTGAGCGATCCTATTGAAGGTCGATTCTATGAGCAATTCGGATCATTTGGTCCTATTAGGATCGTAGGATCGTACGATTCTACGTTTCGGATCGCGATTCTAACAACATTGGCGTGAAGGATTGTTAGAGTTGAAGACGAAGTGAGCATTATGTGAGATGGTGCTTGGTGCTGAGGTTTATCAATTTTACCTCGTTGTTTAGGCACAACCTTGATCTATCTTCCCCCCATATCACAGGAGGGAAAAGAAGGTGGGGTTGAAGAAGATTGAAGGTCCTCTTGGATATAGTTTCCTTTCATTTTGTCTACCACAAACTGCATAGACGGAGTGGCTTTTTAAAGGCATCCATCAGGGTTGCTATTACTTGAGCCACAAACTGAAGGTGCATCTCTCGAGTGGAACCATAGACCGAAACAAATAACGAATGAGGAACAATTGGAGTACATTGATATCAATGCAAACATGAGCAAATCTAGATTTTGAGCAAGAAAGTGTGCATTCATCAATGCGAATAACAATTCCCAACCAGAGCAAGAACAACCAGAATTCAAGTGGGAGCACATGAAGTCGGACCAAATATCAATAGAATTAATTTTGTGAAAGATCGGGTTAAAACTATCCCAAAAGTTGGAGACCAAGAATTAGACCTTCAACATATCATGGACATCGATTTTAGATTATTTGTTTATCATAATTATTAGTGACTGTAGATAACACAAAGTCGTGACTCATATCAGTGTAAGTAATTTCACCTACAATAAAAGCCCATTCTTTTTATGACTTTGCAATTACTAACAATGCGGGAATATAAACTCTCCAATTTGCCTGGAATAAAGTCTTGTGACTCATATAGTAGAATGTCCATCGCAAACCTTTCCTATAAGCGTACAAGTTCCGGCCAGAATGATTGGGAAAGGTTTCTGAGCTTGCTGCTTACAAAGACTGGGAAAGGCGAAGACAAAAGCAAAACATCCTAATCATACCCAGCTCATGGCCTTAAAGAATCAATATCCGGCAGCCTGGTTATTTCAACCCAAATCTAGAGAACCTTTTCTTTTGCATGAATCGATATTATTACATTCCAATTCCTTTCCGATACATCCCCTCTTCAGACAAGCCTGGTGGTTGTTCGGTTTCCGCTTTTGGGGCCCCGACGGGTCAATGCTTTGGATACAACTCGTTCCTTTCCGGGAGTAAAGTTCCTTCCGGGCTTGGCTAGACTCGGCAACAAGAATCGGGACCCTAACTACGGTAACTAGATAATCAATGGGGAGTTTACTATGGTCAGTGCAGTGAAATTTGTGGAACTAATCATGCTTTTATGTTCTCCTCGACAATCAAGCTGCACTTCCTTCTAACAAGTGCTTGAGAGTTAGCAAGTAACCTTTAGCCGCGGGGACTTGATTAGTGATTATCCACCCTTTAATAAAATATATTTCTCATGCTAAGTTATGTTAATAAATTAATTCCTAACTATAAAGGTTGTATTTTATTTTCTTGATTTAGTATCGCAAACACTTTTGTGATAGTTATAATAATTAGGGTACCTAACTTAACAAAAAATAATCAAATATTGCTTAATCTAATAGTAATGATTGTACTTTGTGTCACATAACTGTAAGATTGAAATATCAAAATTCACTAAAAGCACTTTTTGGAAAAGAAAGTTCTGGTACCTTGTTCCTCCATAATCTCAATAATTCTTAAGTCTGAACTAACCAATAAAAACTTCCAATCTAATAAGACATTTTACCATAGCGATTTTTTTTGAAAAGTACAAAGACACCATTATTCTTATTGTTGCGCTCTTCTCGACGAGTGATAAATCTTCAACGGTTAGATGGCAGTATACCCTTCGACACAATTCTATGCATTTTTAGAGAGTTGGTATCTGCCCATATACTGATATACTGTTGGTGCTGATAATTTAAAGTATTGGTTATTCCTCTCTTATTTTACTGTCTCAAATTTATTTTTACCAACGCTATATTATACTAACACTTAGGCTATGTTCTTTTGAACTGGAATGAACTGAGTTAAAATGAATTGAACTGAAATATTCTAAATTGAACTGAAATATTCTAAATTGAACTGAAATGTTTTGAACTATAATGAACTGTAATTGTAAGACAAAAACAAATGAGTTGAATTGGACTGAACATAACTGAAATGTTCTAAACTGAACTAAAATTAATAAAGCTGAACAGAACTAGAGTGAACTGAAATTAAATGAAATGTTTTCAATTAATCCAATCAAAAAGAACAGAGCGTTAATATATAAACACTATAATTTGTATTAGACACCTTCTAACCATTAAAAATTTCTTAAAATTCATCGCTCATACTTGGCAATCATAAGTACCTTAGAGACATTAGAGTTAGCAGATATAAAATCTCATCACCAATTCACCATACCACAAAGAGACAAAATTCCTAAATTCAGGTTCATGTACCCTTGATTTCACTTCACCATACTAAAAACAATCCAAGAACTTCAATCCAAAAAAAGAAAAATTAAAAAACAAAACCCACTTAAAAGGGTGAGTATTTGTAATTACTTTACCCCCAGCTGGCACCAGAATACTTCCAGCTGGTGCCCTAAAGCTCCCCACTTCATTACACCATACATTACACGCTCTTCCATGGATTCCCCCTCCGCCCTCCCTCTATTATTCTTTACCCTTTAAATACCCCCTCATTCCTTTCTTACAACACTTCACACACAAGTCATAAAATTCCACTTTTAAATTCTATTTTTAGTGAGAAAAATGAAAATGAGTGGTTTACCAAATGTGTTGTTTGTTATGATCATGGTAATGGTAGCAAGTCTAGCACTAAGTACTAGTTGTGTCAATGGGGGTAATTTTGACCAAGATTTTGAGGTCACATTTGGTGATGGCAGGCTTAAGAGATTTGGGAGAGGCCAACTTCTTACCCTTTCTCTTGATAGGATTTCGGGTTCGGGTTTTCGGTCCAAAAGAGAGTATCTCTTTGGAAGGATTGATATGCAACTTAAACTCGTTGCCGGCAACTCTGCTGGCACTGTCACTGCTTATTACGTAAGACTTCTTTTAATAATTAATCTTATACTACTCTACTCTTTTTAATAAATATCACTAACAACTTAGCTTGTTTGTTTAAAGGGATAAGGATAGCATAACCCTTGTCCCATGTGGGTTTGAGGAGAATTTAAGTTAGGACAAGCGTAAGGATAAAAACCCAAATTATCCTTCTATAATTATAATTGATAGGGGTGGTATAAAAGATGGGATAGGGGTAAGGGGTAACAAAACAAACATTCCCTTATGAAGAACATTTAAACAGAAGAGAAAGGAGAATATTAGTAAGAGGAGTCCGGATTATTTATCTCACAAATTATAATAGCAAACATGGAATAACTTTTATGCTATCTTTATCCTATTTATTAATTCCTTATTGACGGTCATATCTTTATGCGTATTCCTTAAGTAATGAAGTATACTTTTGCTAAGTGAACTGTCTACAATTATGTTGCACACTTAGTTTGAGTTGACACTGGGACGCATAGTTTGAGTGTGTGTCATTAACAAATGTTTGTACTTTGACTTTTGACTATCTGTATTTTTAAACTACTCCAATCATTAGTAAAGATAATACTTATAATAACAGATTTTTGAACATATATCGAGATTAATTATTTGATTTATAAAAAAGATAAAAGTGGAAACTAACGGCTAACAAAGGAAATTCATATTATCTTACTTAGACATTCAAACTAAACCACTTTTACATTTTCTAAGTCAAAATCTAATTTTTTTCATGGACTTGTACTATATGGAACTTCAACTTCATGTCAAATTGATGAGGTTTTATCAAGTTTACATAATATTAGCATGATCTCCGTCTATGTTCTAAAAACTAATGCCCAATTTTTTTCAACTTATTTTCATAAAAAATAAGTTTAGATAAACTTACTTTGGCAAAATGAACAGTAAAAAGATTTGCAATGTCACGAAATACAATTCGAAGAAATTCAGACAAACAGAAATACTCCCTCCGTCTCAAAATAAGTGTTACATTTTGACCTAAAAATTATCACATTGTTGATCAAAATGTAGCACTTATTTTGGGACGGAGGGGGTAGGTTGAAAAGATTAGACCCACACATCATATTTAGTACTAGTACTAACAGAGATGGTCCCATCACCGAATTTGAGGGATGATGGAAAAATGGGACCATGTGAAATTTGTTTTTGTCTCGATTCTTTTTGTGAAAGTTGGCGGTTTACTTTAGCTTATTGCGTTTGCACGAGAAATGGAATATCAAATATGGCAATAGGGAATCCATCTACAAATGGTGTCAGAAAATAAAAGTATAATTCCCAATCATTTTGTTAAACGGAAACATCATTATCAACATGTTTTTCAAAAAAAAAAAAATCATAAGTTTATACAGTAGAAAACTGAGCACCACAAGTAAATTTTCTTTTTTTAAGCCCTGGTAACATTTCTAAATTTCTAGTATTCGGGTGTCAATGATAGGATTATAGATTGATTGTTTAGGATTGTAAAATTGAAAACTAAAAGAAATTTAAGTATTTAGTTGTTCAATAATGAACAAATCAAATACTAACATTTAATTTAGGGTGTAGATCCTCCCCTGTATACTTGAAGCTCTATTTTCTCCTTTTTGTTACATGCATTATTTCTATGGTCATAAGAAAAGGTGGTCAAACAATAGATGTTGCATGTATTAAAGAGCAGAGGAGAAGTAACGTGTTCGAAATAATATGTTGGTTATTGGTTGTTTTGATACTAAATATTTGTATGACAACTAAAAATATGTGTTACATAATGTAGTTATCTTCAGAAGGGGCAACACATGATGAGATCGACTTTGAGTTCTTAGGAAATGTAAGTGGCCAGCCTTACACACTCCACACCAATGTTTTTACTCAAGGCAAAGGTGGACGGGAGCAACAATTTCATCTTTGGTTCGACCCTACTTCTAAATTCCACACGTATTCTGTTGCTTGGACCCCCAAGATGATTATGTAAGTACTTTTTATTTTTTATTTTTAAAAATAGAAAATCTTTTTTAACAATTTTCATTATTGGTTTAATGGTTTGAATTGCAAATAAAGTTTATAATCAGTTTCAAATCTTATCAGTTAGGGATATTCGATATAGAAAAACAGGTGAACTGAGCAAAGCCTCGCTCTAGATTAATAAAAGTTTGGTTGCATACAAAATAATACAAGGCCACAAAATTGGAAAAGTTAATTTAGCTAGCCAAGTACATGTTCATTTAGTAATTGAATTCTACTCAATTAATTTATGCAGATTCTTGGTAGATAACATACCAATAAGAGTATTTAAGAACCATGAAGCTAAAGGAGTGCCATTCCCTAGAACCCAACCCATGAGGATATACTCGAGCTTATGGAATGCAGACCAATGGGCTACACAAGGCGGTCGTGTTAAGACAGATTGGTCAAAGGCGCCATTCACGGCTTACTACAGGAACTTCAACGCCAACCCTAATCATGCGGCTGCAACCGCGGCCTTCACCGATGGCAAGTGGCAAAACCAAGATTTGAATGCATGGAACAGAAGGAGACTAAGATGGGTTCAAAAATACTTCATGATCTACAATTATTGTACAGATTTTCAAAGGTTCCCTGGAGGAGTTCCTGTTGAATGCAAGATGTTCTGAACTATCTAGTAGTTTTGAATGGATATATTGTGTCAATTTCTTGCATCACTAGCTAGCATGTTGGCAGCCGATTAATTAGCTTTTCGTATCCAATTTTGTACTCAAAATGGGTGGTTTTAAGTAAATAAAATAATTTGTTATTATTGTGGTCTTTTTTTTGAGGGGAAAAGGTAGGCTTTATTAGTCCGTAACGTTCGGTAAATCCGATACAAGTAAATCGGAGATCCAAGAAGGTCCCCCACTATGCCAAACCTCATCACAATAAGATGACGTAGCCCATTTAGCTAAACGATGGGCTACTTCATTACATTCTCTATAGCAAAATGAAAATCTAACACCAACAAACCAAGATTTCAATTGTTTAATATCATCCACCAAAAGTTGGACTTCACCTGCACGGGTCAAATTCCCATTAAGAGCCTTGATTATCACTTGAGCATCTCCTTCAACTTCAATCAAATCCCATCCTTCTTCTTTTGCCATTAACACTGCCATTCTCGCCGCCGTGGTCTCTGCTAATTCCACACTCCAATCTTGCACCATTGTCAAGGACTTAGCACAAACTACATTCCCGCTCTCATTGCGAGCTACCACACCAATGCCCACCCTCCCGTACTCCGGAGTCAAAGCTGCGTCAAAGTTCAGTTTAATATAGCCCGGAGTAGGCGGTTTCCATCTAGCAAGCTGCTGGACAGCCTTACTTTCAGTCTTCACACAACATTTTCGGTATTCTGATAATAGGTTCATGGCTCTATAGCTTGCCATAGCTGGTTCGCTGCATTGTTGCTCAAAAATCAAGTCATTCCTACATCTCCATATTTGCCATGCTTTTATAGCAAATTCCTCTTGTTTCCTTATAGAGTGCTCTGCAAAAATCCACGCTAACCATTCTCTAAATGTTGAAGCAGCTTCACACCTCCACTTTTCCTCATCACAATCCCACATTTTCAAAGCCCATTCACAATCTCTTAATACATGGAGCATATCTTCATTTAAACTGCATCTACAACACTTGGTATCTTCCACCACACCCTTCTTTTTTTTAAGTTACTCAAATGGGGAATAATGTCCCATCAAGCTCTCCACAAAAAATTGCTAACCTTGGGGGGATTTTTAAAGTCCACAAATGCCGCCATATAGGGTCGAAACCCAATGATCTCGATGTATTATCTTCACTCTGCATTGCCATTCTATAAGCATCACGAACTCTAAAAATGCCATCGGTGCTTCCCATCCATACTCTCTGATCTCCAGGACTTCTCAAACTCAATGGAATATTTTTTATTCGCTCCACATCCACCGGAAAGAAGAATGTATTCAGCATATCAATTTTCCAACTCACATTTTCATGATCGATCAACAAAGCCAACTATCATTCAACTCAAAACCTCGACGCGGGGTAATGGGCTTACCCGAACCAGCTCCACAAATCCATTGATCCTTCCAAATGCAAATATTCCTTCCATCTCCTACTCTCCACCTCACTCCTTTATTCAATGTATCCCTCGCTCCAAGAATACTACGCCATGCTTAACTTGGTTGGTGTCCTAATTGGACCTCCTATAAATCAGCCTTTGGGAAGTATTTCGCCTTATAAACTCGAGCTAGGAGTGAGTTTGGTTCTTGATGCAGCCTCCATAATTGTTTAGCAGCAAGGCTTCGTTAAAAGCCTTAAAGTGCCGAAATCCGAGCCCACCTTCAGATTTTGGTTGGCATAATGAGGACCAACTCTTCCAATGAATACCACGCTTTGATTCTGCATTCCCTCACCAGAAATTACTGATTATACTTTCTATTCATGACAAAACGAGCTTGGGAGTTTAAAACAACTCATAGCATAGTTGGGTATAGCTTGTGCAACTGACTTTATAAGTACCTCTTTTCCGGCTCTCGACAATAGCTTTTCCTTCTACCCTTGGAGCTTCTTCCACACTCTATCTTTAATGCTCGCAAAACACACCTTTTTTAACCTCCCTAATAGCGTAGGAAGGCCTAAGTATTTGTCATGCCAAACCACTTCACGCATTGCAAGAATGTTCCTGATTGTTGCTCTTTGATTGTCACTCAAATTATTGCTGAATGATATTTCACATTTGTCAAGATTGACTTTCTGACCCGAAAGACCTTCATACCTTCTAAGAATGTCTGCTAATATAGTTGCTTCTCGGTCATTTGCACGGGCAAAAATAATGCTATCATCTGCGAAAAATAAGTGAGTAACCATAGGAGCACCACGTGACACTGAGATACCATGTATCATTTGCGCCTCGCGAGCTTGTCTCAACATAGAACCCAATCCTTCCGCACACAACAAAAATAAATATGGTGAAATAGGGTCTCCCTGACGCAATCCCCTATGGGGAGAAATAGCGTTTGTTGGCTTCCCATTCACAAGAAAAGAATAAGAAACCGACGAAACACACTTCATCACTCGATCAACCCAACAAGCAAGAAATCCCATTCTACACATTACGGCTTTCAGATAATCCCATTCAATTCTATCATAGGCCTTACTCATATCAAACTTGATAGCCATGTCGCCTTTCTTTTTAGCATTCCTATGGCTCATATAGTGAAAGAGTTCAAAAGCAACCATAATATTATCAGATTTCAAACGGCCAGGAACAAAGGCGCTTTGATAATCTCCAATAAAGCTCGGCAAATATTTCTTCAGCCTATTAGCTAGGACTTTAGAAATAATTTTATAAGAGACATTACACAAACTAATTGGACGTAAGTCCTTCATCTCAGTAGGATTTTTCTTTTTTGGGATCAATACAACATGAGTGTAATTTAGAGACTCGGACAAATGACCATTATTAAGAAAATTCATAACAATGGAACTAATATGAGAGCCAACAAGATCCCAATACCTCTTATAAAAAAGCGCCGGGAGGCCGTCGGGGCCGAGAGACTTACATGGGTGCATCTCTTTAAGCGCTTGCTGCACTTCCTCCATGGTGTAGGGGTTATTAAAATGCTGCCTCATCTCATCATTAATGCAGGGGCTTATCATGTCAAGTTCATCCTCTGTAATGTCTGGCCTTGACTTTTCAAATAAGTCTTTAAAGTAGTCAACCATAACATCCATTATATCTTCCTGCTCTTCTACCATAATCCCCTCTTTATTCATCATTTTCTTGATAAAGTTCTTCTTTTTCCTCTCAGCTGATTTATGATGAAAATAAGCAGTGTTACAATCGCCATCTTTCAACACTAACGACCGACACCTTTGCCAGGCTGCCGTTTCTTGACTCCTTCGCAATCCCCTAAGCTCCTCCTCAACTTGACGGATCTCCTCCATCACTACCCGAGTTGGGTTCATGATTGTAAGTTTACCCAATCGTTTCTTCAACCATTTTATTCTCTTCGGAACCAGCTTGTAAGACCTTGAGTCCCATTCTTTCAACTTTTCCCCGCACATTTGAACACACACATTCCAATCTCCCCCACTACCCATATGAGCTTCATCCCACACATTACTCATCATCTCATCAAACTTCTCATCATGCAACCATTTTGCTTCAAACTTAAACCTCCTTGGATTGGAAACCCCTATCGGAACATGAACATCCCCAAGAAAGTGTACAATAATGGGAAAATGATCAGACCCATCCCATATTAAGTTATGAACCATAGCTTGAGGATAAAGGTCTAACCATCCTTCCGTTGCAAGCATACGATCGAGGCTTTCTTCCACATGCGAGTCTCCGTCACGACGATTCGACCAAGTGAAACCATAACCAGTAGCTCCTATGTCCTTTAACAACAGCTCATCCACCACACTACGAAATTGTTGGACTGAATTAAAATCACACGGAAGTCTGCCATTTTTTTCCTCCTCAAAAAGTTCCTCATTAAAGTCACCCATAAGCATCCATGGCATATCTGATTCCCCATGGAGTCTTCTCATTAGGCTCCACGTTTGATCTTTTTGTCCGCTTTTCGCCCACCCATAAACCCCTGTAAGTCTCTGATAGGTTTTAGTCGTATAACCTAATCAAAAATAAACCTACGGACCTCTAACTAGGTAGTCAGTGGAAGCAGGGTCGAATCCACAGGGAGACAGAGTTTCTAAATCAATATTCAACCAATTCAGCTACTCCAGATGAAATCAGGAAGGAATTAATTAAACTAAAGAATAGACTACGGAAGACTGAATAAATCGAGGATTAAACTATGGAATAAAATTCTAGGGTATTAGGTCGGTCCACCATGCTTATACCAATCAAATAGGGTCAACTACTATCAAAACCTAAGTCAAGAGTCGGGGGATTAGAGCCTATGTTGAGCTATGGTTAAGACTCAACGCTCATAGTTCAACATACGCCGCATGTTGACTAACGTAATCAGAACTACTGACGTGTCCTAGGCCTCTAGTCGTAAGACGGATCTGTGCAAACAACTATTAACCACAAGCAATCAATGAAATTGTACACTGACATTAATTACTCAATAAGAACAAACCACATCACAATCACCCTAATCAAGCCCTAGAAATTGAAAGAAAGCTAATCACAATCATGGTATAAACATCGCTTTCCTATCTAACACCCTAGAAAGAGAACTACTCACTCATAATTGAATTGACAACAATAAGACTAATATGAAACCCTAACAATTGCATCATGAATAATTGAATAAATAAACTAAGCAATTAATAATAATAAAAGAGATTAGAGTAGAGAAGAGTACCAATTGACGGAAAGCAGGAACTTTTATTGAAATCGAAATAGGTTTGATCACCTCAAAATTAATCTAAAGTGTTTGAATTAAACTAAGAACAATGAAGAATAAAACTAAGATAAACCTAATGAAAGATGAATAAAAGATGTCTCTAAATAATGAGGAAAAGGTATTTATAATACCCCCTCAAGTTCACTAAAAACGGAAACAAAAAGTGAAGAAGCGCGATTAAAGCACCAGACCCGATCGGGCCCGAGCACAGTACCCGATCGGGTCCACATACAAATTCCCCCAATCTTCACTCCTGGGCTCTGGCAGCAGCAGTGCAGCAATAAGGCGAGAAAAGCGGCCCACCCGATCGGGCCCGATGCTGCCACCCGATCGGGCCTGGCTACAACTTGGGCCAGCGTGTTCCCCTCGCCTGTAGCGCCGCAACGAGACCAAGCAGCACTCCACCCGATCGGGTCGGGCGGTAGTCACCCGATCGGGTCTGGGGACATGCTTCCTCGCCCGATTCGATCGGGCAAACGTCGCCCGATCGGGTCCGCAACTTTCATACCCGATCATAAATACTTCGCCCGATCGGGCCATTTCTGCCCGATCAGTGCACGGAAAACTCCTTTGACTCCTTGGCTCTCTAATCTTCACGTTTAGGGGTCTTGGGACCTCCTAAACTATCCATAAAGCTCGTGAGCCATCCTACGTGCCTCATAACATCTCGTAAAGCCGTGGTTGCTTCCAAAAGGCTCGGGAATAAGGAGAAAACTCCATAAAACCTGCAATTCAATACTAAAACACGAAACCACAACTAAATACGAAAGTTAGCACAAAATAGCTCCCAAGAGCTCCAATGACGCACAAATTAGCTTGTACATAAGGGAGAAAACTCTATATAAATACGTGATATCAGTCTCCAATAGAAATTCTCAACTCCTTTAACACTCACATCTATGTGATGATTGCTCATACTTCGAAGAAAAATCTCCACCTCATCAGTCCACAATAATGCCAAACCTTATGCTCTTCCAATCGAATCAACATACAACGCATTCCTGAAACGCAACCTATTTTTTTAATTCTCGTCAGCTCATGGGAAAAACATTTTTGTTTCCGATAAGAAAACGAGAATGGGGTTTTCGTGCTTCACAAGATCATGAAGCGCATCAACTGCCCGGGACTCCCCAACCCGCGACAGTTCCAGGCAATAAATTTCATTGGTCCCCGAGAGCCTTTAAAGGGAGGCTCGCCCCTATAACATCAATTTCATCCATCTTCAGATATTCATTTTTCGATTTCTTTTTTTGTCCATCTATTTCCATGTCAACCACTTCTTTTCTTTTTCTTTCCAGCACACCTACTGAACTTGAGTGACTTGTCTCTTCCCTACCTGTTGTTTTCCTCCTCCATTTCCTAGTAATTAGAGCATTATTATGGCCTTCTCTCTCATGTTGGTGTTCCACCTCATTAACATTAATAATGGGATCACCATCATGATTGCAATCTACATTCACAATGATTGTGGGGGTGTCTAATTCATCACATTCTTGCTGCCCTTGCTCATTAAATATTCCTTCACATCCCCCCATCTCTTTTAATGCATTCTCACGTAGGGTTGGCTCAATGTCTTCTTTCGCATTCAACTGAGTCACTTCTTTCACTCCCTTTGGCTTAACCACAAACAATTGTTTCCTCTGAGCCCTAATACCCTCCACTTCCTCTTTATGCTTTGCAAACCCTCGCCTTGGTGACGCTTTTATAGATAAACTCCAACCTTCATCAACTTTTGCATCCTCATCAGTTTCCTTGGGGCAGTCACGGTCATTGTGTCCCATTATGCCACACAACAGACAAAAGTATGGTAATCTTTCATACTTAAATTCAATATCGATGAAAGTATCCCCCTTCAATCTCACCTTTTGTTTACGTCGAAGAGGTTTGTTCGCATCCATCATAATACGTACTCGTGCAAAACTCCCCAAACCTAGCTCTTCAATATCAATAGTCATAACTTCTCCCAGTGACGCAACAATGGCTCTTATAGGCTTTTCGGTCCTAAACTTGATTGGGAGGTTGTATAACCTGACCCAAAAAGGGGATTTTTCAAGTGGAACTTCAAATTCTGGTTCATCCCCCTGTAACTCGTTTAGAATTCAAAGCACCATGGACGGTCGTCGAGGACTTTCTCCTTATCCCTCCAGTGGAAAAATTAAAAAGCAAATAAATTCGGTTGTAACGCTTGGATCACAACCTTATTCGATAAGGCCCACGCTTGAGTAATCATTCTTTTGAACGCTACAAAGTTAAATGTTCTATCAGTCAAGAGTTTCCCTATAAGCATTAGGGAAACTTTTTCTTCAGCTCTTGGATCTTCCAATCCATCAAGATCAACTGTAACATCACCCTCATTAGAGGTATTTAGATTAGAGCATTTAGCTATGATATCGTCGGCCATGGCTGCCGGAGACGCGCCTTACGGTGAGCGGAGATAGGAGAAACCCTAAAAGAGAAACCCTAGAGAGAAACCCTTTCTTTCAAGGGAGAGGAATATTATTATTGTAGTCTTAAAAGAGTATATAGTGGTCATTTTTGAATGTGATTGATTGGAGACAGATCTACCTTAAGGAAGTGCGGGCACGTGCTCCATTTCACAAATTATAAAAACTAAGTGCCTCATATTGTAGTGATTGCTACTTATAGTTGTTAGTAGAATGAGTTTCAAACTAAGAGGTTATCAATTCAAGTCTTGAAAAGTTCATCGTTTTTAAGTCTAGAGCAGTCTTACTGACCATAAGAGTTACCTCGCGTTGTAGCGATTGCTAGTGGTCTAATTGAGTATCTCTTTGGACAAGCTTATTTTTTTCCTTATAGTACCCCACTTTGATGATTTTATCTGATAGATCATAGATGTACATGTGTTCTTTACAACATCATTATTTGTAGAGATGTTAATATCGAACGGATGATCCATCATTTATTCCACTTGAAAAACAATAAAGGTGAAAAACCAAGTTATATGGATGATGGCAGGGCCGTCTCATAGAAAAATGGGGCCCTGTGTAAGTCAAACAGTAAAGTCAAACCTTTACAAGGTAATAACAATAGAATAACATATTAATTTTTAAAGTTTATTTTAACATACAGAATCGGCTAACAAATATTTTAATAACTAAAAAGTCATCTATATTTTCCTCCTTAACATAGATAAATCTATCAAATTATAAGGTCTTGTATGCGTTCTAATACAATCAAATAGTATTATTTGGAGAGGTTCTTATATAAAAATATAAATGTCTTTTGTATTACAAAAATAATATGTATCGCTTGTATTAATTAGGGAATATTGAAGAAAAAAGAAACACAAAAACATAAAAAGGAAAAAAGTGTTAAAAGGAAGATAATATTGTTTATGGTGTCAAAATAATTAAATGTGACTATCTTTAATATAAAAAAATTGCATGTTGGAAAAAAGCATAGAAGGGGGATTTGAACCCAACTCCCGTGTGCGTTACTGTCAATATAATGTGGGTGTTGCTACTACTGAACCAAGAGATCAATCTTGGAATTGAACGCAGCAATTTATATTTGTATATAATTGTAACTGGGGGCCCTCGTACACCCGCGGGGCCCTGTGCAGGCGCTCACCCTGCACAGGGCCTTAGACGGGCCTGGATGATGGATTGGTGGCGGGTGAAGGTATGACGAGTGATAGATGGAATTAAGGCGAGAAAGTTTCATCCATCACTTAACACATAACTCGTTTATCACCCCTTCCATTATACATTTCTTATAGTTTCTTAAATGTCTATCATTTTATTTACATTATTATAATCTTTTCTTTTTTGATTGTTATTGACACGTTTCCATAAACTAACTTATCTTAATTTGACTTGAAGTTAATGTATAAATTGTCATTTTTTTCAAGTGTAATTTATCTTTTCTTATTCAATTATCTTAAATGGATTATCTTCCTATCCACCCGATTCACCCACGGGTGGTGGATGGAATATGGGTGATAAGTCTTATGGGGTGATGAATGGTTGGGGGAGAGTTGATCTAACCGAGTGATGGCTTACTCAACCCAAATCCACCCATTGCCATGATCCCTAATTATTTGCGAGAAAGCGTGAAGAAATAAAGAAATAAATATAAGGAATGACTGCGTAAATAATCCTAACTATGTACCATCTTCCCATATTAGTCCCAACTTTTATTATCATTAAAATAGTTAAATGGTGGCCGAGCGGTGAACAACTTAGAATTTTTTTCATTTTTTGCTCAAAACTGCTCTCGGCCCCGGTCAGGCGCTCATGCCCGGGTGGGCGGGCGAACACCACGGTACTTCTTTTCTCCGATTTTTGCACTTTTATTCCAACTCTTTGGACTTATAGTTCTTGCACAATCACTTAGCACCTAAAAACCAGTACTCTCATCTCTATCTCCCACCCAAAATAAAACCAAAAGAAAGAGGGGAAGAAGGAATATGGGTTGCCTCCCGCAAAACACTGGTTTAGAAAGGTCTCGCACGACCATATTACCTCCTCAGTCAGACTCGTTAGCAAGAGGAGACTCAAAATTAATTTCCTCTAACCAACCAATGAAAGCACCTCCATGGTATAGTTTCAGTCGACGCTGTCTATTCACTATAAACTTCTCACCTTTCTTATTGACAATCTCTATTGTACTATGTGATTTTACTTCAGTCACCTCAAAAGGTCCAGACCATCTAGACTTCAGCTTACCAGGAAATAATCTCAACCTTGAGTTAAACAGGAGCACTTTCACCAATCTGAAACTCCCTTTTCTAGATCAACTTATGATTCTTATCATATAACTTCTTCGTTTGCTCTTTGTAGAGTTTATGATTTTCGTAAGCTTCTCAACGAAGCTCATCCAACTCATTCAGTTGAAGAAGTCATGCTTCACCTGTAGCTGCCAAATCAAGGTAAATCTCTTTGGCCGCCCATGCAGATAAGTACTCCATCTCAACTGGTAAATAGAAAGCCTTGTTATATACCAACCGATAAGTATGGAGTCTTAAAAGCAGTGCGGAGCGCCCAAAGAGTATCATCAAGCTTTAATGAGCAATCATTCCTAACTTTGGTGACCACTTTTTCCAAAATTCTTTTTATTTGCCTGTTTGACACTTTCACTTGACCACTAGTTTGGGGATGGTAGGCTAGACCAACTCTATGTGTGACCCCATGTTTCTTAAGAAGGGCTTTAAGGTGCTCTTGTGAAAGTGAGAATCTCCATCGCTAATGACAACTCTAGGGACACCAAAACGGGGGAAGATAAACTTTTTAAACATTTTCATCACAACCTTTGAATCATTAGTTGGTGATGCAATAGTTTCCACCCATTTTGTTATATGGTCAACAACCACTAAGATGTACTTATTCCCACTCGAAGTATGAAAAGGACCCATAAAATCAATTTCCCATACATCAAAAGGTTCGACCTCTTCCACTCTGTGGCATTTCTTGTCTCTTAGATATATATCCCGATCTTTGACAAGCATAACAAGACAAACAAAAGACACGGGCATTCCTAAAAATTGTAGGCCAATAAAAACCACTATGTAAAACTCTATGTCCAGTAGTTTGGGAACCTAGATGACCACTAGAGGGCATAATATGACAATGTTTCAAAACCCCCTCAATTTCCCAATGAGGAATACATCGACGGAAAATTCCGTCGGCACATCTTTTATATAATGAGGGTTCCTCCCAAAAATATCTCTTAGCATCATGATAAAACTTTATTCTTTACTGATAGGTAGATCGAGAGGATGAGAACCACCAACACAGTAATTAGCAAAATCAACATACCAAGGGGATTGGGAAGAAACAACAGACAAATGATCATCAAGAAAAGAGTGATCAATAGGAGAACCAAAATCAGACTCAAACCTCAACCTGGAGAGATGGTCAGCAACCACATTCTCTGCACCTTTCTTATCTCTGATTTTTAGGTCGAACTCCTGCAGCAGCAATATCCATCGAATCAATCTAGGCTTGGCCTCCTTCTCGGCCAACAAATACTTCAATGCTGCATGGTCACTATGTACTATCACCTTCGAACCTATCAGATAGATTTGAAACTTGTCCAAAGCATAAAATATGGCCAACAACTCCTTCTATGTCGTGACATAGTTAACATGGGCTAGATCCAAGGTTTTGCTGGCGTAGTATATGTCATGGAGCACTTTATCTTTCCTCTAACTAAGAATTGGCCCAATAGCATAATCATTAGCATCACACATTATCTCAAACGACAAATCCTTATCGGACGACTGTATAATAGGGGCAGTGGAAACAAATGTGGCATCCTTAAGCAACAATTGAATGAGGGGTTTCACAATTTTTGAAAAATCTTTTACAAATCTACAATAAAACCCCGCATGACCAAGGAAACTTCTCATTTCTTTGACATTAATCGGACGGGGAAGTTTCTCAATCACCTCAATTTTTGCGTTATCAACTTGGATGCTACACTCAGAAATCAAATGACTCAATACAACACATTCATTCACCATGAAATGGCATTTTCCCCAATTTAACATAAGGTTCACCTCAGCACATCTTTTTGGCACTTTAGACAAATTATGTAGGCAAACATCAAAATCTGACCCATAAACACTGAAATCATCCATAAAAACTTCCATGATATTTTCAATGAAATAAGAGAATATGGCCATCATACATCGCTGAAAAGTAGCAGGAGCATTACACAATCCAAATGGCGTCCTACGATATGTGAAAGTACCATAAGGGCATGTAAAAGTACTCTTTTCTTGATCATCTAGGTGGATAGGAATTTGGAAGAAGCTAGAATATCCATCTAGATAACAGAAAAAACTATGCTTAGCTAGCCTATCCAAAATCTGATCAATAAAGGAAAGAGGAAAATGGTACTTCAGGGTGGCATTGTTAAGTCTACGATAATCAATGCACATTCACTACCATGTGACAGCCCGAGTAGGGATTAAATCAACCTTCTCATTTTTCACAACAGTGATCCCCCTTCTTAGGAACTACTTGCACAATACTAACCCGCTTAAAATCAGCAATGGGATAAATAAAGTATGCATCTAATAATATCATGATATCTTTCTTCACCACCTCTTTCATGTTAGGATTTAAACGCCTCTGAGGTTGAATGCAAGGTCGGTGATTTTTCTCAAGATTAATATTATGCATACAAAAATCAGGACTAATGCCCTTGAGATCGTCAATACTATACCCTATAGACTTTTTGTGCATATGAAGTACTGTAAGCAATTTTTCCAATTGGCTATCTGTGAGTTTAGTACTAACAATCACATGACATTCTTCCTTATAATCAAGGAATACATATTTCAAATGGGAGGGGAGTGGTTTAAGTTCTACCTTTGTTACCTGAGTTGTGGAGGTAGACTAGACATTTTCCATGGCCACACAATCTTGACCCTTTTCAGTAGTAGGGCCCTCCAAATAAGCAATGTAGGTATCGACTTCAGTATCGATGCCTAATGTTTCTTTCCTGGTGAGTGCAACCTCCAGCGGGTCAACATCACACATCTGCGGGGATGCAGATAAAACAACTATGTCCACAACATCAATCCTAAAACAAGATTGCTCAAGCATAGGAGACTTCACAATATTGGTTAGTTTAAATGTCATAGTATAATCACCAACACTTAAAGTCATAGACCCAGAATAAACATCAATAAAAGCACCAGCAGTGCATAAAAATGGTCTACCTAAAATAATAGGAATTTGGGCACCCTCTTCCATATCTAACACAATAAAATCAACAGGGATGTAAAACTTTCGCACCCTAATAGGGACGTCTTGTAAAACACCTAGGGGGTATATTGTAAAACGATCTGCCATTTGCAGAGTAATTTGGGTACACTTAAGTGTCCCCATATTCAGCTTTTTACAGACAGACAATGGCATGACAGACACATATGCACCTAAATCACACAATGCCTTATCTATAAATAATGCACCTACATGACATGACATGGAAAAACAACCAGAATCTTTCAATTTAGGTGGATATCTACTTTGCAAAACAGCACTACACTCTTCAGTTAGAGTGACTCGATCTACCCCACAAAAATCTTTCTTTTTAGTTATCATGTCTTTTAAAATTTTAGCATACACAGATACTTGAGATATAAGTTTAGTGAAAGGGACTGTTACCTCAAGGTTCTTGACCATATCCAAGAACTTACCAAATTGTTGATCGACCTTTGACTTTCGCATCCTATAGGGAAAAGGTAGCCTTGGTGTAAAAGGCGTTTCAAAAACCTTTTCCTTTTGCTTCCCTGTCTGATCAGCTTCCTTAGTTAATTCGACCTCAGACGTCAAACTTGTAACACCCCAACCCCTAAGGGCGGATGGGAGTCACCAAATAAGCATCTCGGAACAATAACTGACCCCATAAACCAACACAAGTCCTTTCGACGCATTTTGTCCTCGCTCATGCGCACCCCGAGAAACTTCCTAGTAGGTCACCCATCCCAAGACTACTCCCAGCCAAGCACGCTTAACTGAGAATATCTTAGCAATATGAGCTCCATGAAAAGAAGATGCACCTTGTTGGTATGGGTAGTACAACTAAATCCTTTAAGGCAATCATGGGGAGTATTACAGAACTTTTCTCCAAATCCTCATCTACTACCTCCTTCTCCTTTCTAGGGGAAGCATCATCATCAACGGGCATAAGGGGAGCATCATAAGCAGTACCACTATGGAGTGTAACGACATTTGCTTGCTCCTTCTACATAGGTTGCCCAAGCAATTGTCCCTGCTGCCTCTGAGCATTATTTCATGCTAACTGGGTAATTTGTGTCTTGAGGAGTTTAATGTATTTATGAGTATCTCTTTCTGTCTCCTTGTTAGTCTTTTGCATAGCCAACATCAGTTTCATCGGTTCAGATGTAATATGCTCTGATGGGGCTACATTTTGTGGTGTTGGCTGATAGTTTTGTTGAGCGGGTCTTTAGAAACCAGGGGGTTTTGGGAAGTCCCTTGGTTTTGGTAGTAGTGAGGTTTTGGGTTATTTTTTGGTGGAGGTTGATATGAATTTTGTGGTTGTTGGTAGGAATTTTGTGGCTGATATCACGTATTTATATAGTCTTTTCTCCCTTATTTACAAGCTAATTTATGCGTCATTGGAGCTCTTGGGAGCTATTTTATGCTAACTATCGTATATAGTTGTGGTTTTGTGTTTTAGTGTTGAATTGCAGGTTTTAGGGAGTTTTCTCCCTATTCCCGAATCATTTGGAAGCAACCACGGCTTTACGAGATGTTACAAGGCACGTAGGATGGCTCGCGAGCTTTATGGATAGTTTAGGAGGTCCCAAGACCCCTAAACATGAAGATTAGAGAGCCAAGGAGTCAAAGGAGGTTTCCGTGCACTGATCGGGCAGAAATGGCCCGATCGGGCGAAATATTTATGATCGGGTATGAAAGTTGCGGACCCGATCGGGCAAGCATTGCCCGAAGTGATCGGGCGAACATCATGTACCCAGACCCGATCGGGTGTTCATCGCCCGACCCGATCGGGTGGGCTGCTCGTAGGTCTTGTTAGAGAGCTGCTGAAGAGACGCTTTCACTAGGCCATTTTGTTTCCTGGCCCGATCGGGTGGCTGACCAAGGCCCGATCGGGTGGGCGTCAAGTCCATCTAATGCTGCTGCGCTGCTGCTACATCACAGCCGAAGACGAGAAAATGCGAAGTTGTATTTGACCCGATCGGGTACTGTGCTCGGGCCCGATCGGGTCTGGCGCTTAATGACGCGGATTTCGAGTTTTGTTTCCGATTTCTAATTAGACTTGAGGGGTATTATAAATACCTTTTTCCTCATTTTTTAGATTCATCTTTCATTCATCTATTATTCATCTTTCATTAGGTTTTAGACTGGTTTTATTCTTCATTGTTCTTAGTTTAATTCAAACACTTTAGATTAATTTAGAGGTGATCAAACCTATTTCGATTTCAATAAAAGTTCCTGCTTTCCGTCAATCGGTACTCTTCTCTACTCTTTATCTCTTTAAATACTTTGATTGCTTAGTTATTTATTCAATTATTCATGATCATATTAGTCTTATTGTTGCCGATTCGATTATGAGTGAGTAGTTCTCTTTCTAGGGTGTTAGATAGGAAAGCCATGTTTATACCATGATTGTGATTTAGCTTTCTTTCAATTTCTAGGGCTTGATTAGGGTGATCGTGATGTGGTTTGTTCTTATTGAGTAATTAATGTCAGTGTACAATTTCATTGATTGCTTGTGGTTAATAGTTGTTTGCACAGATCCGTCTTACGACTAGAGGCCTAGGACACGTCAGTAGTTCTGATTACGTTAGTGAACATGCGGCGTATGTTGAACTATGAGCGTTGAGTCTTAACCATAGCTCAACATAGGCTCTAATCACCCGACTCTTGACTTAGGTTTGGTAGTAGTTGACCCTATTTGATTGGTATAAGCATGGTGGACCGACCTAATACCCTAGGCTTTTATTCCATAGTTTAATCCTCGTCTTATTCAGTCTTCCGTAGTCTATTCCTTAGTTTAATTAATTCCTTCCTGATTTCACCAGGATTAGCTGAATCGGTTGAATATTGATTTAGAAACTCTGTCTCCCTGTGGATTCGACCCTGCTTCCACTGACTACCTAGTTAGAGGTCCGTAGGTTTATTTTTGATTAGGCGATACGACTAAAACCTATCAGTGGCTGAGGGTTTTGAACATTGTTGCTTCTGTAGGAGAAATTTGGTTGTTCTCTCCACCCAGGATTGAAGGTATTAGAATATGGGTTGTTTGGCTGTCTCTGCTGAAAGGCATTTGCCTGCTCCTTCTGATTTTGACCAAATTGACAATCGTGGCCAAAGTGGCACTGAATACCACATACCTCGCACTAAGATGAGGTAATGGGTGCAACAGCTGACATTGCATTAATGCTCATGGAGGATGTAGTGGAACTAGAAGGCTTCAAAGTGTAAAACTTCATGTTCAGTTGCGCCACTTGAGATGCAAGTAGTGAAATGGCGTCAATATCAAGAACCTTCTTAGTGTGACTCCTAGATGAAGAGTGGTCATTGGCATCAAGATTAATAAGGAACTATAATAATATGATCAAGATCTGACCCAATTTGGACCTGACCCGAACAAACCTTACCTAATACCCGACTCAACCCGAAATCAGCTTGCCCGGATCAACTCGACCCAAACAACCTGATTGCCAACTCTAGGCTTGACTGGTGCATATAAGAGTGGTCTCACATATGATATAAAAATATTTGTCGTACCTCTCTGATTACCCTTTTATGTTACATGACAAATGGTATACATGCTTCCCACATTATACATCCCTTTCTCTTACTTTTAACATATTCTACTAAACTTTCTATCTCTTATCTTCCATACGTCTAATAAACTTTATAAAAATATAATAAATAAATTGTATAAAAATAAATAAAAAATTAACCTCAACGAGCATGATTAAAAATAAATTCACCCAGATACCAGTTTTCTAGATTTTAAGAGAGAAATTGAAATTTTGAAAGTGTCTTAAATCAAAATGAAAGTCATTTTATAGACCATGGAAAAATATGATCATTGGTATTTTTCTTTTTTCTTCTTACTTTTTCAATTTTCTGAAATTGACTACAAATTACAAAATAAAGTAGGCGATGACATCAGCAATAGCCGCATGTCACGTTGTTGTTGGTTTGTGCTCTAATGCAGTAAAGCTCACCTCTATGACCAACTTCACAACTTAAGTCATGGGATGAATCCCATAAGATTTATGACCAAGTGGTCATATTAAGACATAAAAAAGAATACATGAGTGAGATCCATGTATTTTTTTTCTTGTCATCAACCATTGTCATGCCCAAAAAAATACATGAGTAGGAGTGCTCTAAATTGGTGGATTTCGTACCGTATTTGATTCATGTGTGTATTAACTTATCTTCACTTCAACATATTTGAACTAAACTTATTAAACTTGATTGGATATGATCATCTTTGATTTCCCCTTATTTTCACATGTGAGTGGACCTAATTAAGCTTGAGCTAATTTTAAAGGTAAGGAGACCATGCACATTAGTTTTTTTTTTGAGGGGAAGGGAACATATTAGTTAATCAACTATAAATACTAGAAGTCGTGTTAGTCATGGATAGTCCATAGGTCGTGGATGGAATACATAAGGTAGGATATTCATATTTTAGATGGATATTGAATTATTGATATGGAAAAGGGGTATTCATACTCGCCCTGTCAAATTATCATCTTCATTTGTCACCCCGTATTAACTTATTTTAGGAAAAATAAGTTACATAATTCAAACCATACAAGATGACATAATTCAAATAATTTAGGGTAAATTGGCGCCAACAGCCAGGGCCGTAGCTGGGGCAGGGCAGGCGGGGCCCTCGCCCTAGGCCCAACCTCAAAAAGCCCAAACTCATTTTGCTTAGATATCTGCAATTAGATGAAACGCAAAGTCAGCCTCTTCATCTTTTTGTTATTGCGTTCAACTCAATATCAGTAAATCAGTTTCCATTAAAAAAAACTTCCCTAAACCTCCACATCTCCTTACCATTTTCTCTAATCAAAATTATCTTCTTCCCAAATTTAATTCCCATCCATATTTTATCAAATCAAATCCCTAACACAATGGAATATGAAATTTCTCATAAACTCCATATGAATCAGAATCACATATGATTCTCAATCTTCAATCTTCACTTCTCCTTAACTCATCAATATCTCATCTTTCTTTTGATTTTAGTTGAACATTGGGTATCTCTTTTACCCACTTTCGAAGTTCACTCAATTGCCGAAGTCGAACTGTAAGGTTTGTGTTTATCTTCCCCATTTTTTTTAATGAATTTCGTTTTTTTTGTTCTATTTATTAATTTATATTGTTGAATTTATGAATTGTTAAACTGATTTTCGTTTGTTTTCTTCTGATTTTTATGAATTTTGTAAGTCAGCCGAATTTGTGACTATAAATGGTTATGAATTGTCGGTTTGTTTGTGTTTGCCCTAATGTTATTGTTGGTTATGAAGTGTCGGTTTATTTGTGTTTGTTTGTTTTTGTTTGTGATTATATTGATTGTTATACTAATTTTCGTATGACATGTTATCAGAATCACAAATGAATTGTTATCTGATTTTCGTGGTTTTTTTTCTTCTGATTTCTTCCCTTCCAGAATCACATATGAAGCTTTTCAAAGTTAAAATTGTTGAAAACCTACTTGAGGTCGTCGATGTCGCAAGAAAGGCTAAATGGATTAGCAATATTATGTATTGAGAAAAATATGTTAGAGCATATTGATGTAGACACTATTATTAGTGATTTTGCATCTAAAAATGCTCGTAGGAATTGTTTTGTTTAAACAATCGAGTATTTAATTGAATTTTTGCAATATCAAAATTGATGTATTTTTTAGTTTGTTTTTTAAGCATAATAAAATATGTCGTTACGCTAATTTTTTTTCCACTTTGCTTATCCTTGAAATTCAATATCTTTTTTCAATACTTGTTAATAGGGCCCCAAATTTTAAGCTCGCCCTTAGGCCGCCATAATCTCAGAATCGGGCCTGCCAACAGCACAAACTATTCGTTTGGTGTACAAAACAGCACAAACTAAAGAAGGTGCAGTGCACAACACAAACTTTATGTGATGGGTGCACAAACCAACACAAGGAGATTTCGGCCTGAGATTCTACTTAGAATTCATGTTGTTTTGTGCACCCATCACAGAGTTTGTGTTGTGCACCTACCACAATTTTCGTTTGTGTTGTTTTGTGCACCCGTCACATAAAGTTTGTGTTGTGCACTGCACCTTCTTTAGTTTGTGCTGTTTTGTGCACCAAATCAATAGTTGGTGCTGTTGGCGCCAAGTTTTCCAATAATTTATAGGGTTGTGAAGTTCAGCTCTCGTCTACAATATAGTTAGATAAATTAAGTTTATGGTGAATAGTAAGTTTAGACAAACCATATTAATAGTCGATAGCATTAATAAATTAAGTTCAAGGTTAGTAAGTTTATATCATTATAATAGTGAAGAGAATGCAACTTGATAAGGGAGTTTATCAAAAATAGATCCATTTGTCACAACTACTCACACACATTCAAAATTATGAAAAAGGAACATTTTACCTGCTTCTACTTCATTTTTAATGTTATTCTTTTAGCTATAACAAGTTTTGACCAATCCGTACTTTTACCCGACGGCTTCGCAAGAGATACAATTTCCTTCGATAAGCTGTTGTAGTTGCAGTATTTTTGTTTATGCAGTCCTCTATACGGCCCGTTATCACCATTATTGCTAACTTTGAATATCCACACAAAAACCAATGAGATGACCGACATTGGTGACCCAGACAACCTTCTAATATGTGTTTAAGATAGCAATAAGAATGCTATGGAAAAACCAACTTTTGGTTATTCAATTACTCCCAAAGTCCTATATAACTACAATTTCATGTCTAAAATTAAAAGTAACTAGTAACATGCTACATTTAGAAAATTATGTTCAAGAGATGCATAGGGATTGGGAGTTTGCGAACTGGTTTGATAATTAATACCTACATTACATCAGAACAAAAATTACATACAGAACTCCCCTATGAACTTCCACAATACAAGTTTTTGAATTAGAACTACTAGCTCAGTCAAAAGTATGATCAGTAAGTCTAATATCTATTGTCTACTGATGAATCAACTTCTGCTTTTGCTTTTTAACATGTTGGATCACAAGGAGACACTCAAGAAGGGGGGGTTGAATTGAGTGTGATATTTTCTAAATTTTATCGAACTTTCTTTCGAAATCTCAGAGGCCTTCTCTGAGCTTTTGAGTTGTGTATATGAGTATTGTTAATTCGATAAGAATTTCTAAAATAGTAAAGAGAAAGACAGTAATAAAGAGACGAGACAAGCAATTTTACCGTGGTTTAATCTCACCTTTGAGATCTACGTCCACCCTAACTATTCTTTTTATTACTTTTGAATTGCAATTATCACACCCTTGATACACAATTCCCCCACTACTAACCCTAGTAGTGCACCCCAACACTTAACTCTAAGTGTTGCCAAATTAAGTCTAATTCCCTTAGAAACTCAACTTAACACTCTCTATAAAAGATGAGATTACAGAATGATTTGAATCCTCTTTTTTATGTGCTTCTTGGTTAAGCAGTTTAGAGGTATTATCGAAGCTTAAGTATGTGTTTTTCTGTCACAGATCTCAGTGCTGGTCTCAGAGAGGTTGAAGATATGTTTATGAAAATAGCTCTCTAAAACAATTTCTGGAAAAGCGTATCTTTTTATTTTCTGATCTTTTTGCTCTTATAAAGGCTCACGTTTTCAAATCAGTTCTTCAGCTTTACAAAGATAGAATTTTCCACTTGATAGTTTCCTAATCCTAAGCAAACAATTATCTTTAAAGAAGATTTTATCTCCTTTAAGATATTTGTTTCCTAATAGGATTAGGACTGATTTTGTGGATAAATTCTTTTCTTAAAATCAGAATATTACTAAAAACTTTTTATTCCAAAACATATCTTTTCCCACAAAAAAGATTTTCCAGATTTTCTACAAAAAACGATTTCCCTTTATCTTTTCAAGTTTTCGCAAATCGTTTTATTTAGGTGTTATATTATAGATTGCATATAATTTACTATCTCAAGTAAAATGCCTACAATCTCTAATATTACACCTTAGCACTTTGATCCGTTATTTACGAACACACACTTTTACATATTTGGAAATTGGCCTTAGTCTAAAGCGTTTGACAATTGATTCTTCGAGACTTCGTTTAGGCATCTGCAACAAAACTTCACCAAACATGTTAGATCAACTAATTGTGTTTGTCATCATCAAAATACACATGGACAATGTGTCCCAAAAAATTCAGTTGATTTCGGTGTCTTATTTTCCTCTAATTTCCGTTTTAATTTTCTTAGGTCGTCTTCACTGACCGAGCCATTTGACTGGCAGTTCAACGCTTATACTTCCGCTAACTTCATTTTGCAATCTTTGATTGCAGAATTTTGGCAAACCATGGTAAAAGACCACAAGTTATAAGCCACAAAGTAAATTGCTAAATTATAACTTAGGAGATAGAAAGGAGATTTGCAATATGCCAACTCAATGAACATCTTGCGGAGAACAATCTAGTTGACTCACCAGGACCTAGATAGTCTTCTCCAATAATGCATTTAGCCTTTACTTGGATGCTTTTAGGAGCTGTCCATGGTTCATAGATGTACGCCTTTGGCATTTTTGATCAATTTAATGACTCACCCTTCATTATCATCATACAGAGCATATCTCAAAGCACAATGTTGGCAAACTCGACACACCTTTGAATACCGGGAGAAAATGCCTGATGAAATTGCCATTTGGGTCATATTTCTTTCCAAAAGAGATTGGCGAGTAAACTTTGTGATACAGTACAAGACAAATTACAGGCACACATTACGTCTTTGTGAAGCTCGCACTTCAAAAAAAAAAAAAAATATAGATCATGATATATCGATCCTTGATATTATATGTTTAGTTTATCATGCAACATGAAGAAGTTGAGCAAACCTTATAAAAACGAGGAACAGGAAAGCCAAAGCCAATTTCCATTGTTAATTGCCCAATCTGAATCAATCAAAAGCCTTTCAAAAACGTCATGACCTTTCTCCCAGTGAATAGATTGTTGAGTAAAAAGGATTAATTAGATGTTCCAGAGAGAGCAAAATATACAAGAAGTATAGATGTAAAACTAAAAAACAGACAAAGCACACCATATCCCAATGGGTAAGGAAGCATGCAACACAATGCCGAGCAAGATGGTGCATCCATCCCCATTTATGAAGCTGCAAGATACATTCATCAAATTCAAAGTTTAGAAGTACACTACAAAATTATTACAGAATGAAGCAAAATATTTCAAATATTATAGTTGACCCATGCTCCCAAAGGAGGCTTTTTTGAGAGTACCACGTACGATTATCATATCACAAAATATATTTTATTTATATTTATAAAAGTTTTAAATAGATAATAAAGTTCTAGATAAAAGAAAAGATAATTTTGATTCTCAATATACTGCAAATCTTTAGTTATATAAAGGAGATTTTTTTCAAGAGAATTGGAAGCGCCAAGTAGGATGGTTTTGTCACAAACTAATTTGCTTATATTTTAAATTTTTTAAAAAGATAATTAGAGTTTTAGACAAATAAAAGACATTAGAGTTTCAATAAACTACAAGAATCGATGTACTCCCTTCGTTTCATTTTGTTTGTCTTACTTTCCTTTTTTGTCCATTCCTTTTTCTTTGTCCTATTTTTTCATCTTTTCATATATGAAAATATTATATGACCTATCTACCCTACTTTATCACTTTTTGGTCCCACATGTAGCTAACAATTTTCGCTTACTTTAATCACCATATCTACTATAAAATAAGTGGACTCCTTAATTGTTGTCCCCACCCACATGCCTATGACATCATCTTCCTTGACATTTGGGGTTACAACAAATGGGACAAATAAAAAGAAACGAAGGGGTATGTAAATAAACACGCTTTAGCCGTTGAGAAAGTAAGTGTTGTAAACAGATTATCAAAGGTGGATTTAACTGTAATGCATGCTAGATTGGGAGATAATTCTTTGTCTAAAGTGAAACATATATTTCTTGCTGTGAAGTCTCAAGGATGAATAAATATTATGGTGATATATGCTCTATTACAAAATTTCATAAACTTCCTTTTACTACTAGTTCAAGTTGCATCAACTATATTTGAATTGATTAGCGTGGATCTATGGTGGTTGTGCTAGTTCATGTATTGCATCAACTATATTTGAATTGTTTCACGTAGATCTATGGGGGCGTGCTAGTTCAAGTATTGCATCAACTATATTTGAATTGATTTACGTGGATCTATGAGGGTCGTACAAACAGGACATAAGCAATAACCATGTGCTAACTACTTCCTTACAATAGTTCATGATCATAGTAGAGTGACACGGACAATTTTATTGTCCAACAAAGAGCTAAGTAAAAATTACTTTGAAGAATTTTATTGCTCATATTGAGAATCAATTTAATACAAGTATCAAGGTGATTAGGAGCAACAATTGGACTAAGATTGTTCAGTTTGAATGTAGTCTTCTTTTTGGTGAGAAAGGGATTGTTCATCAAATAAGCACTTGAGGAGTCCCTCAACATAATGAAAAAGTTGAGAGAAAACATAGGTTCTTGATTGAGTCTGCTACGTCCATCAAACATAGAAAAATATTTAATAGCTGATAGTTAATGTAATATTTTCTCTTTTAATTTCTTAAAAAGATATATTTATGAGTGAGTTAATATTTAAAAATAATTTAGGGCCTGTTTAGATTTACTGAAAACAACTGAACTGAACTGAACTAAACTAGTTGGACCTGAACTGACTGAAATGAATTGAACCGAACTGATTGGAGCTAAACTGAACTGAATTGAATTGATTGAATTGAATTGAATTGATTGAATTGAATTTAATAAATATATAAATAATATTTAAACAATAATAATATGAATATTAAATAATAATTATTATGATAAGTAATAATAATTGTGTTTTGGATATTTTTAAATGATAATTATAAATAAATAATATTAATAATAATAAATTAATAATAATAAAGTAATAATAATGATTAATGATTATAATGATAATTAATAATAATTATTTTGTAGTCTTTGTATTAATATATTAATACTTGATGATGATTATATAATAAAAATAATATCTAAGAATTAAATTAATATTACTATTTTAATAATTATATTTAATTATATATTAATATTTAGTAATAAAATAATAATTGGGTCGGACCGTGCAAAATTACATCATAAACCGTTTTGACGTGATTTGATTGGATTATGGGCTGAATACGCCTGTTTATTTTTGTTTTTAACCTAAACCATGTTCCTCCCTAATGATAATGGTAATAATAATGAATAGAGATATAATAAACAAAATAATATACAGATAATAATAATAATAATACTTAATAATAATGATATAAAAATTAATAATAATAATATAATAATAATAATAAGAGCAATTAGTAAAATAAATTAGACCAACATAATAATATTTAACAAAATGGTTATAAAAGAATGGAGCTGAACTGAACTGAACAAAACTGAACTGGTTGGAGCTGAATTGAACTGAACTAAACTGAACCAAAATTAAGCTGAAATGAACAAACCCTTACTTTGAGAAAAAAATTCAATCATATGGAGTCTCTGGAAATGACCAAGTAAAACACGATAAGCGTGATAATCACCCATTTTAATTAAGTGCTATGAACTTCTTAGTTGTTTAATTATTCACTTTTTATTTAGCGACTTTTGACATAGCGACTTTTGAATTACTAACATTAGTTAATATATGAAGTATAAAAATAAAGTGAAACTATTGGGTCAGACCGTCCGACCCAATAGTTATGGTCAGACGGGCTGAGCCCATTTCATAATTTCGCGCACGCGTGTTTTATTTTCTTAACGTTACAATTTTTACTTCTGATTTCTCTGACTCTCGTACGACGGTTATCATTGGTTGAATTAAATTTCGAGATTCTTTTGTTTTCCACTCCGAAAATCTCTGAGCTAATATCTTCACGAGAAATTCTCGACTTGAGTTTGGCAGTTATTCTCTCCATTGCTAAAAATTGTTTCACATTGCTAACTTGTTTGAAATTTAGTTCTTCACTCCATTAATTTGATCAATCAATTCGACAATGGTAGTTAAGAGGGGAAGAGACGATGATTCTAGGTATTTCGAATGTTTTTTTGTTTTTATTTTGGTTTTGAGTTTCAAAAATTTTGTGTTGTTGATCGTTTTTTTTTCTTTTGAATGTAGTTCGAAGGCTTCTAAGTCTAAGAAGTCAGCCAAGATTGAGAAACCTGAGTTGCGTATGGTTGTTTCTGCTGAGAAGAAGAACGTTTTAGACAGAGATTTGGATTATGTTGCAAAGTATGTATTTCAGTTGTATTGTTTTGATTTTCAGTTTGTTGTTTGTTCATCTCATTTCATTTAGCATTTTAGGTTGATAGTTTAGCTTTTCAGTTGTTGCTTTTGTTAGGTCTTTCGTTAGTTTTGTTCTTATTTTCAGTTGATGCTTCATTTTTTTCAGTTGCTCTTATTTTCCTTTCAGTTCCTGCTTTTTGTTAGGGTTTCAGTTAGTTATTCTTATTTTCAGTTGATGCTTAATATGTTTCAGTTGCTCTTATTCTCTTTTCAGTTAGTTCTTTGCTTAGGGTTTCAGTTAGTTGTTCTTATTTCCAGTTGATGCTTAATATGTTTCAGTTGATGTTATTCTCTTTTCAGTTAGTTCTTTTCTTAGGTCTTTAGTTACATTTGTTCTTATTTTCAGTTGATGCTTAATATGTCTCAGTTGATCTTATTCTCTTTTCAGTTAGTTCTTTTGTTAGGGTTTCAGTTAGTTGTTTTTATTTTTAGTTGATGGTTAATAAGTTTCAGTTGCTCTTATTTTCCTTTCAGTTCCTGCTTTTGTTAGAGTTTCAGTTAGTTGTTTTTATTTTCAGTTGGTCCTTAATATGTTTCAGTTGATCTTATTCTCTTTTCAGTTAGTTCTTTTTTTAGGTCTTTAGTTACTTTTGTTCTTATTTTCAGTTGTTTCTTAATATGTTTCAGGTGCTTTTATTCTCCTTTCAGTTGGTCCTTTTCTTAGGGTTCAGTTAGTTGTTGTTATTTTCTGTTTATTGATTTTTGTCATTTATTGACTGTTGTTTTTTGTAGGCCTGTTAAGTCCGTAGGCAAAGGGAAATCTGTAGCTAAGGATTCAAAAGGAAAGGTCACCTTTAAGAGGTCTAATCCAGATGATTTTGAGGATACGTTTGATCCATCATATGTTTGTTTGTTTCTTATGTTGTGTTTTCTCTGTTTTGTTATTTTTGTGTTCTAATGTTTTTTGTTCATTTGTGTTAGGATTTTCACTACAGAGGATCTTAACTCTATTCATTTGTCAGCTGTTTCTGATTTTGCTTACCTTCAAGAAGTTATTAGTGGTTTTAATGGTAGGCAGAGGACTTGGGTGAGGGATATTGGATTTGGGAGTTTGTTAGATATAAAGATAAAAAACTTCAGTCCTCGTCTTTATTTGGATGTGATGCTGAGGTATAATGCTAGTGGCATGTTGTTTAGGAGTGAGAATGGAAACCTGTTTCTCAACAGGTTTGCCATTAGGGATGCTTTGGGTTTGCCTTTGTCAGAGAAGCCTGTTGAGGTTATAGATCCTTATGCATTTCGGCGGAAAGGGAGTGAATTTGAATCCAGGGTTGAGAGTAAGAGATGGTTGGAGTTCCTAGGTGTTAGTGAAGGTCAAAATCTATATATGGCAAAGAAGGCTTGGGCTGATCTCTTCAAGAAATATGCTGTTGGGGATGATTTCAAGAGGTTGTTTGTTCTGTTTGCTGTGACAAAGTTTATTTGTCCTCGTGGTGATTATGGTGCAGTGGTGAAATGTGGGAAGAGTTTAGAAGATGTTTCTCAGATTTCATCGTATGATTGGTGTGGATTTGTGAGACATTCTTTGTGTTCTGCCATTTTAGACTGTCATCATATTCTTACATCAAAGAAGAGTACTTCAGGTTTTGGTAGTAAATTTTCTATTAAGTTGAGGGGTTGTGTAAGTGTTTTGGTGCTTGCTGTGATTCACAACTTCAGATGTCGGGATTTAGATTTCACAGCAGTAGAGAAACCCTATATATGTTACTGGGATGATGAAGATAGGTTGAGTGATGTGGTTAAGCAATTTCAGCTGAACCTGAAGCATATTCTCCTAGTCAATAGTGATGATAAGGGGAAACAAGTTCTTGATGCTGATAAGGGTTTGGATAAGGGGAAACAAGTTCTTGATGCTGATAAGGGTTTGGATAAGGGGAAACAAGTTCTTGATGCTGATAAGGGTTTGGATTCTTCATTCAAGGTTGTTCAGTCTTCAAGTTCATCAAGACAGTTAGTTATAGATCTTCCATCTCACTTGATGACTAATGATAAGATCAATGCTTCTGATGTTCCAGTAAGTGATGCTTTGAATTAGTTGTTTTTTCAATTTCTTTATTTTTCAGTTTGTATTTGTATAGCTTCTGTTGTTTGTTGTTATGTTTCAGTTAGTATTTTAATGCTTTCAGTTTGTTCATTTATTCGTATGATTGGTGTGGATTTGTGAGACATTCTTTGTGTTCTGCCATTTTAGACTGTCATCATATTCTTACATCAAAGAAGAGTACTTCAGGTTTTGGTAGTAAATTTTCTATTAAGTTGAGGGGTTGTGTAAGTGTTTTGGTGCTTGCTGTGATTCACAACTTCAGATGTCGGGATTTAGATTTCACAGCAGTAGAGAAACCCTATATATGTTACTGGGATGATGAAGATAGGTTGAGTGATGTGGTTAAGCAATTTCAGCTGAACCTGAAGCATATTCTCCTAGTCAATAGTGATGATAAGGGGAAACAAGTTCTTGATGTTGATAAGGGTTTGGATAAGGGGAAACAAGTTCTTAATGCTGATGAGGGTTTGGATAAGGGGAAACAAGTTCTTGATGCTGATAAGGGTTTGGATTCTTCATTCAAGGTTGTTCAGTCTTCAAGTTCATCAAGACAGTTAGTTATAGATCTTCCATCTCACTTGATGACTAATGATAAGATCAATGCTTCTGATGTTCCAGTAAGTGATGCTTTGAATTAGTTGTTTTTTCAATTTCTTTATTTTTCAGTTTGTATTTGTATAGCTTCTGTTGTTTGTTGTTATGTTTCAGTTAGTATTTTAATGCTTTCAGTTTGTTCATTTATTCGTATGATTGGTGTGGATTTGTGAGACATTCTTTGTGTTCTGCCATTTTAGACTGTCATCATATTCTTACATCAAAGAAGAGTACTTCAGGTTTTGGTAGTAAATTTTCTATTAAGTTGAGGGGTTGTGTAAGTGTTTTGGTGCTTGCTGTGATTCACAACTTCAGATGTCGGGATTTAGATTTCACAGCAGTAGAGAAACCCTATATATGTTACTGGGATGATGAAGATAGGTTGAGTGATGTGGTTAAGCAATTTCAGCTGAACCTGAAGCATATTCTCCTAGTCAATAGTGATGATAAGGGGAAACAAGTTCTTGATGTTGATAAGGGTTTGGATAAGGGGAAACAAGTTCTTAATGCTGATGAGGGTTTGGATAAGGGGAAACAAGTTCTTGATGCTGATAAGGGTTTGGATTCTTCATTCAAGGTTGTTCAGTCTTCAAGTTCATCAAGACAGTTAGTTATAGATCTTCCATCTCACTTGATGACTAATGATAAGATCAATGCTTCTGATGTTCCAGTAAGTGATGCTTTGAATTAGTTGTTTTTTCAATTTCTTTATTTTTCAGTTTGTATTTGTATAGCTTCTGTTGTTTGTTGTTATGTTTCAGTTAGTATTTTAATGCTTTCAGTTTGTTCATTTTTTAGTTTCAGTTGGTATTTTAATATTTTCAGTTAGATTGTTTTTTGCTTTCAGTTGGTATTTTAATGTTTTCAGTTGGTTCCTTTTTGGTTTCAGTTGGAATTTTAATACTTTCAGTCAGTTCATCTATTGGTTTCAGTTGCTATTTTTTTTCTTTCTGTTGTTTGTTGTTATGTTTCAGTTGGTATATTAGTAGCTTTAGCTGTTCCTTTTTTCTGCTTTCTGCATTTGTTTCTTTTGTTTGCTGTTTCTTTTTTGATGCTTTTGATGCACCTTCTTTGGAGCAAACCGAATAGAACTCACAAATAGAATTGTCATTTCTCCTTCTTCTAAGAGTTTGTTTCCTGATGCTGAATCCTAGTGCCCTTGAATGAGCTTGGTTTAAATTGCATCCATCATCAACATTGGAAACACTTCTTCCTATAAGGCTCTCTTTGATATGCTCATCATCTATGTATTTCAAATAGCCATCTTCTGCTGTACAGTTGGAAATAAAACTGCTTTAGTTAATATATTATGTGAATTATAGTTATATTACAAGTAAATGAAATAAATATAATACTAAATGAAAGTATCATGATAGTAAATGAAATATTAAAAACACTAACTGAAAAGTAGCTAGTGAACTGAGTATGCTCATGAAATGAAAGAATTGTACGACTAACCGAAATATTAAAAAGACTAACTGAAAAAAAACAATTTGCAGTTCTGCTTCTCTTATCTAGAACTTAGTTTAGATCAGTAAATGAAATTATATTGTGAGTAATTGAAATAATCATGATACTAAATGAAATATTAAAAACACAAACTGAAAAGTAGCAAGTGCAACTGTAGTTATTTTAGTTACACCAACTGTTGTTTTAGTTAGGACTTGATTCATTTCAGTTAGTACTTGATTTTTTTCATTTCCTTTTATTCTCTTTTTAGTTAGACCAACTGTTGTTTCAGTTAGTTTCTTTTCACCTATCATTTGTGTTTCAGTTAGTACTTGATTTTTTTCATTTCCTTTTATTCTCTTTTTAGTTAAAGGTTGACTTAAGTTCATTTACTATTGTTTCATTTTAGTTACTGTTTTTATTCAGTTAGTGTCACTTAGCTTTCAGTTTTTTTTATGTTGTTTTTCAGTTTCAGGTTGACTTTGTTTCATTTAGTTCCATTTGTAATTCAATTACTATTGTTTCAGTTTAGTTCCAATTTTAATTCAGTTAGTTTGGCTAACCTTTCAGTTGTTGTTTTTAAGTTGTTTTTCAGTTTGATTATTGTGTTCTTTTCATTTGAGCGTAAATTTGTTTCAGTTACTTCTAGTTTTCCTTCATTTGGTTTTCCTTATTTCGGATGAAAGTAGTTTTTATTCTGAATTTCTCTCAAATGTGTTGCAATATATGCTGATGGTTACAGTATTGAAATGTAATCGATATTTCAATACAAGTTCTACTGTTAGTTGAACTTATTGTGAGTAGTTGTATAGTACCTTTTTGTTCTTCAGTTGTTGTGTTATCTGAATGCGGATCCAAGGTATTTTCGTTCTCTTTAGATGTTGTATCTGCAATTAACAGCTCACGACATAAATTATTGGAATTTGAATCCTCGAGTGTAGAAACCTCCATTTTTGTTGAATATTGAGGTCTAAATATTCAGTACTACCATATAAATATGTGATTCATAATGAAGTCACAACGATTGACATGAATTTGCTTTTGATTTTGGTTTCAGAAAATGAATTTGTAGATTATCGATGGATTGGACTAATTTGTTTCGCAGGATCGATTCTTTTTGCTCGCTTGCTGTTTGAGTATTAAGGTTTGTTTTTGATTTCCGTTATTTAACATATGTCACGTGCTTCGCACGTGACCCGTCCGATGGTACTATTGTGTCAGACGCGTCTGACACAATAGCTTCTCAAAAATAAATTGGATAGCAGAGAGATATAGGTGAATCTACATCACCATTGTAAGAAAAAAGAATGATTGAAGCAAGAACTGAAACAAATTAGTGGAATATGACGGGTAAGAAGGAGGAAAGAAAAGAGTAAGGAAGGGTGAACCAACATCACCATTGCGGTTGTGGGAGCTAAGAATTAATCAGTGAAGTTCAAAAATCGAGGCCCATGACCCTCAATTTTAGTTACTTCATCGATATTGGTTATCTCTTTGGCATATTGCTGATCATATATTTGTAGTTGCTTACTCTATTTCTTGAAAGGTAGCGATACTTACTTATGTATGTGTACAATGACATGGCGTCATACATTTTATGGAAAGAAGTATGATATATATCATGTCATATATGATTTATTGACCCAACAGATTAAACAAATGCATAAACTTTCTAGTTACCTAATAGATAGAGCATCAAGAACATCTAGCTGCCTTGAATGTAGAATGAATCAACTGAAGAAACAAGAAGTCGCTTCAAGATTCACAAGATCGAAAGGGAAGCAAGCATCATTAATGGGGTCCACAATGCAAGGCTATATGGACTTATGGAGCATTGCTATAAACTCTTTGAACTCAATGGTTCAACTGTTGTGTTTTTATTTTCCAAAACATATGTCTCCGTCATTCATAACACTCAAGACCTTCTATATTCAAGTGAGCGTATAAATAAGGTTTAAGGACGAGAAAAACGCACGGTAATGCGTCTACATATGGGGCTCCTACATGAAGGGCAGTCATTCATGCCTTGCTTCTCATGGAGCTCATTGCACATTTTGCAAACCACCTGATGAGCGCAGGGAAGGAAAACTACAGACATCTCTTCTGAGAGGCACATCACGCACTCCCTTTCCCGTTTTACCCCTCCGGAAGCTGATATTTCCTGAAACCCATTTGCCATTCCTGACTTGAACGTGTCCCAGGGTTGGTTAGTAACAGGGGCACTTTGTGAATCAGTGACCCTGGTCGTAAAACTTCCATCAATGCCTTTTTTCAGAGCTGCTATCTTTGATGAATCGGTCTTCAGTCTCAACTGAGAAATTTCTTTCTCGAGCTTTTGAATATCTTCTTTATACTTCTGAAAATTTGCTTCTGCTTTAAGTTTTATAGCATCCTCCTTTGATTTTGCAGATGCTTCGAGCTGTTCTCTTTCTTTTCTCATCGAGTTTACTTGAGCGAGTAGTTCTTCCTTTGTTTTCTCCTCTTGCTTCCACCGAGTCTGTCAAGTTTTTTTTCACTTAGGCTATCAGAATTTGAAAGCAAAAGGAAAAGAAGAATACCATAAGATAATGGTATGTATTCACCAAGCATTATAAAGCTATGAAGACCATATAGATATCTAATAATTCTTGGATGTTAATGCACTGAATGATTCCCTTGATTGTTTCTGTGTTACTCAGACTCAAATAAAGGTACCAGCGTCAAACACTGGTAATTGTCCACGTGTCCAACCATGCTATTTTATTTTTAAAAATTCCATGATTTTGATCCAATATGCATGGAGTGCCAAAGTAACCAAGCACATGTCCAAGTACCGAGGAACCAACACGTGTACTTGAGATAAAATGAAGGGTTTAAGTAACAGATTTGCCCACTTAAACAGAGAAACAGAAGCTAGTAGTTTGCCATCTAAGCATCATCAGAAAGCCCAAAAGCTCGAAGTTTCAGCAGTAAAACATAGATTAAACAGAGAGCGTGCAAGAAATTACTATCAGACAGATTGGCTAAGAGTTGCAGGTTTCTAAACATATGCCCAAATGCCTGCGAGAATTAAGGACGCTTGTATTCTTTATCATATGCAGGCAGCTTTCCCAGATTTGGAGGAGGGAGGAACACTTCCATAGTACGGAATGGGAAGGAGATTGGTGAATGCCAACAGAAATCTTTGGCTTTTCATTCAAGTGTGAGTACATAATTGCAATGAAGAGCGAAGCTTCTGGCTCTTACATCACTGCTTTAAGACAACATGGAAGTGATCAAAGATGGTTGGTATTTTCAGAAATCTTATTCGTCTAAAATATCTTCCTATGAGACCAGCCTTCTCTAAAGACAACCTTGATCATTAAATTAACGGGGACAGACAATTAAGTTTTAGATCACAACAAAAAGCTTTTTGCCCAAGGTCGGATCATTTCTTGTTAGCTCGGCAAGGTCAAGGCTAGTAGCCCCAACACAATTTCTCCTTTTGGAGTTGACGTAACAAACTACGCGAGCCTCCCAGCGAAGCCAACAGAAATCCTATCCGAATAAAAAAAAGAAAGGGCGATTGCCTGCATTACACAGTACTAGAGCACAGCATGCAAGATAGCAAGAGAGCCTAAACAAAATATATTGCTAATGTCCTTTCAAATTGAAATGGAGATCAAGAAATATGTCACAACATTGTAAGGAAGATGGAATTGCTAAAACATAATAAGGCAAAGGGAGTAGGTCCAGTTTACATGGGAAGAAGCTTAGGACTAACAAGTATATTCACACTTTATTTTGATATATTATAAGCATCGCAGAGTCTTCATACAGATTATAGAGATTTTAAGAGAATATGATATTCCCATAGCTACATATAGAGAATTATCATAGAAAGATGATTATCACATGGCTAAATGCTTCAAGATAAGAGGATGTTAAAGAATGCCATTGATGTGAAAATGATTGTAATAATTCTATATCATGCATGTAACTTTTTCTTCGTTTTATGGGGCAAACCAAACCCACCAGGATCATTAGCTCCACTCAGAAAATCACATACGAGTATCAAAATTTCAGAATCAAATTAAGTTCACTTGTAGCTCACATCATACCTTCTCATATGGGGCACTAGTACATAATGTGTGTGAAATTACGAAAACATAAACGTAGTTTTCGAACCAAATCTTTACCTAGTTTTATGCAATTGAACTTCATTATCTACTGCCGGAAGTTCCAAGATTGGGAATATTCTAATTACACTCACAGTAAACTTTCCACTAATGCTCTCCACATTTCAAAATATAGAATTGTCCGCTAGCTTCACAAAGTCTTGTGGGGGGTGGTACCCAATATCTGAAATCGAATTCCGACTACATCGCTGCATTTTGTCGCTCTCTACACACCAAAAAATAAATACATATATAGAATGCCAACATATTTTGAGAATTGTCTCTGACCATTATATTCTCCCAAACTATAATGCCAAGAATTTATAATGATGTCAGTTAATCGTTATTAGATACGTCTTAAAAGTTACTTCCTTATTTTTTTAGTTTCTCTTTATTTTATTTTTAAAAAAATATTTTGAGGAAAATAATGGTAAAAATTCGAGCTCTCAAGGAGTATATATATATACTTAAAGCCTACTGGCTCATAAGTCATAACTCTCTTATGATCTCCAAACAGTTTGTCCTTTACAACAGTCATAACTATCGGTATTAAAGAAAAGGATTATAGCAAAGCTCATTCTCAAGAAAGATGGAAACTTCTAAGGCAATTGGGCGCTTGAATCAGCACACCACCTTGAAAAGGGTTAGTTGGAGTAATGAACTGGCCAAATATTTTCCAGCTAACCACTAGACCAGGCAAAAAGTAGTCCATCATATAGCTACACCAATGATCCCTCTCAAAAAAACAAATTTAGCTATAAGCCTACAACAATGATTGGGAGGAAGAAAGGTGGACTTGAGACTCATGTGGAAGCCAGGTACGAGAAGTTTTAGAATACATGCTGAGGCAAGTATAACTGTTTACATTGCGTTTTTTCAATGAACATATCCAATTAGGTGCAAACATAAGGTCCACTGAATGTAACAAGTTCAGACAATTTAGGTTCAACAAATATTTAAGTGAAGATAACGAACCCAAAGGGCCCAACGATCCCTAGTATCTTCTCCAGAAGGAGGATTAAATGTGATATATGGGTATTTTTCGTTCTGGTAGAATTGATTGAATAATTACTAGATACAAAGATTAGAGAGGAGAACTGGCAGGAGAAGGGAGGAATCGCAGACACTTGAAAGCTACCTATGATGTGAATGTTATAGGCCCAGTGGAGTCAGCCAATACAGAGGCTACTAAACAGCAGATAAGCCTGAGCACGCCCAGTTCCTCACACCTAAAAAACTGATTGTATCAAAAAGAAAAACACCTCATCTTTTTGATGACCAGGAGGCAGTGCAAGTAAATGCAAGTTTTCCAATAATAATATTTGAACTAAGGACGGACATACCTACTAATTACTATAAGCTGAAACTAGGTATAGAAGAGAGCCGCAGAAGGAAGATATTAAGAAATAAAAGCTCAATTTTCAGTCATTACATAACTGAAAAACGCAGTTGTAACATGCCTGGAATCTGAGTTCAGTACTAATCCATTATAGAATGCTGCTACACAAAAATCATGTCAAATAGTAGAAAAAGGGCTTTAAAAGGGAGAGAAGCATCAATTGAAGCAAAAAAGAAAAAACAAAAAACAAAAAAACAAAAAAGAAACAAAGAATGAAGAGAACATGGAGGGCAAAATCATGTTGAGCTAATTTATTTAGGTGTTGTTTGGTTGACATTGTTTAGCATAGGAAATTAAAATTCCTGGGAATTGGATTTCTTTGGTGTTGTTTGGTTGACAATTTCATGGAAAGTAGAAATTCCTAGGAAGTTCCAAATGTAGGAAATTGGGAATTTCCATTTCCCATGAATCACCAAACAACATTTAGCAATTCCTAGGAAATATAATTACATAGGAAAATAAAGTTCCAAGGAATTTCCTCTTCCTACATTCAACCAAACAAGCACTTAGTCACGTATTAATATAATGGGGAAGGGGGATTCATTTCCTTATAAATTGTTTGCACCAACGCGTTGGGCTTTCGAATAATAAAATGATGATTCATTGAAGTAATTAATATTTTACTAATTAATTACTTATATAATTAACCAATGAATCATTTATTCAACATTCTCTACATTACACTGAAGAAAAAGGCACTGCAGTTTTATATCCCAAAATTGTCTTATCAATGCATTGGAGACGTAAGCAAGAAGCTTATTGGGCATTGATAAATAGATGCTTGCGTTGAAATTTAATTAATGCCCAAACCAACTGGAATTAGGGGGTTAATTTTTTGGAGAAATGGTAAAGTTTAATAAACAGGGCCTCATTTATGTCCATAAATCAGTAATTAGAACGAGCATGCTTTAAAAATTACTTATAGATATAAAAATAGTCGTATTCTTATAGTTATGGTAGGTTGGTCTATCTTCTGTTCAAAATCCATCTTAAACTAAAATTAAGGGGACAGAAGTTCTAAAACGCATTTATGTGAAGTTTTTCAAACGAACTGTGCCATGTTAACCGCTATCTGTTCCAACATATCTGCCACCAGTTGATTCCGTGACTATGCGACCGTCATCACAAGAGTGACTGCAACCATTATTTTTACCTTGCAATATGCTATTGTTTAGATCTTGGAGAAGTTTCTGTCTTAATCTAGTGGTGATTTCCAGACAAGATATACAATGAACAGAGACATGTCAACAGTAGGGATAGCAGGATGTTGCATCATTAAAGTAGTATTCTTTCTAAAAGTCTAGGGAAGTCAGGATATCAAATAAACAACCATGAGATTCATGAGAAATTAGCCTTTCAAAAACCAGACGTCTAAACCTAGTATTATGTCACCAAACGCTAAGCACATACTGGAAAGAAGACATGGAGGCTAGGGACAGCATTTAATAAAAAAAGAAAGAAAGAAAGAGCTCACTTCAATGAAAGACCCCTCCAATTGAGTGGGGTAATCATGAAATTGAGTATGGAGATGAACTTGAGTTTGGGGAATTCGGCTGATTATGGGTGGAAGGTAGACAAAGTGCCCATCCCACCCAGCAGCTGGAGCTAGAATAAATAATTCGATAAATAAATCCAATACACACAGACACACAATACTATGGCCTCGGTCCACTTGAAAAGAGAAGAAAAAGACAAATAATGCAGAAATCTAATCTGTGAATAGAAATACCTCAAGCTGATTATAAATATCTTTAGCTTGTTCAAGCTCCTGCTGCAGCTGAGATAACTTGCGTTTCTCGGCAGCAAGCTCCTCCTGGAAGATGCAATTCTGCTTCTCCCATGATTGAAACTTCATCAACGTCTTCTTTTCTCGCTTTGAGACCTCCTGACAGCTTGCAGCAGACTCTGCTGCGCGTAACTTGGCAACTTCCATCTCCTGCCTGAGCACTGCATTCTCCACCTCAAGCCTCCGGACAGCGGTATTCGCTCGGGCAACCTGTCCACTAGCCTTACCCAATGCGTTCTCCATCTCAGAGAGCTTTTTCATGGTATTCTCCTCTAAAGTTTGCTTCTCGTTTTTGAGCCGTTCTACTTCCTCCTTTTCTTGCCTCAATTTCTTGAGCTCAACTTTGTCCTTGCTCAGCCTCCGAGCAGCCTGCATTACTTTTTGGTTTGCCCACTCCGTCCATTCCTGAAGCTGGTGTTGTAGCTCCCGAATCCTTGGCACCAGCTTCATAATCATCTCATCTTTTTTATCGTGTGGCACCCACTGAGACAGGGACTCATCATAGTGTATCCCAGCAGCGCTAGGAATAGCAGCCTCACTGTTACAGCTTGGATTCTTTTGAGGAGGATTACCTTTTGTTGGCAATGAAAGAGAAAGTTCAGTATCAGCAGCTGACACCGCTGGTTTGGATTTGGCGACTGATGTAGCTGGAGTATGTTCTGTTTTGGGTAATGAAGAAACAGTACTTTGGGCATCTAGATTAAATGGAGGAGAAGAGGAAGACGCTGCAGAACAGGCAGAGAAACTGAGGTTTCCATTTTCATGGGCCAATTCCAATCCCATTGCCATTGCTTTGCTTATCTTCAGAGAAGCATTCTTTAGATTGAGACCAGCTGAATCAGACGCGGGTCTGATTCTTTTGTCCAAAATGTAACCACTGAACTTTGCCGTTCTGAAAGACCCTTTTCCCCCATAAGACCTGTAGCCTTTCTCCAAATGAAGAGATTTCTGTCGAGATGTAGGTTCTCTCTTCGAACTGCTAGAATGTATCTTCCTGCTTGACATAAACTTTTCTTCCAAGGAAAGAGAGTGTGATATACCCACTGCACTAAAAGGCTTATCTACAAGATTAGCTGATGAATGCGCTGCGCTTTCTTTCTCTAAAGTTAACCCATTCGGAACCAGGAAACTCTTTGGTTTGGTAGGGTTTGGAACTTCAGCAACGGTATCCAAATCAATCTGATTTAAATTAAACGGAATTGTTGAACCCACTTTAGAGGGACTAGGAAGATTCATTTGTGTACTTTTGGACTCAGCTTTGAGTTGGGGCTGAGGGGGGCAGGATGAACTACCATTTGGAGAACCGTCACCAATCAAGCTACTTAAGGGTTCACTATTCATGGCACAGGCATGTGACACATTCATGTCACATATTAGCAGACACCACATTGCATCTCCGGTGCTGAAGAAAGGCCTAACCTCTCGGAGCACAAATACCAACTCTGCCAATACATACTTCTCCAGCTGCTTTAGATCCTCAAAACAATGCTCCCTTGAAGGATTAAAATCTTGTCCTTTCTTGAGAAATGCCAAAGCATTATCCACAATATTAGATAAGGTATCTTTATCCCCATAACAAAGACCGGACCTCAATACGGCTGTGGTAGCGATTTCTTCGGTGTATCCACAAGCAACAATTTTCTTAATAGCACTCTTGTATATAGCATCGAGATTGCTCAAAACAAGCTCCTCTAACTGACTCTCAGTAAGATCACTCCAATCAGCATCTGGAAGCTCGTCACTTTCCACTTCATCGCTGGAACGACTAGGGCCCACCTCCGACGAATCGCCCATATAAGCACTCGGCAACCCAAGGTCAAGTTTCAAACCATCCAAATGATCTTGATATACACCACAAACATCGCAAGGGCTAGGCGGATGAGCATGAATAGTTGCCAAATCAAATTTCTCAGCTGAAAATTCATAACTCGGCCCATCATTTAAGTTTGAGGGTGTGACCTTATTAGGGTCACTTAAAGGTGGATCAGCACGAAACTTCCTTTTATTCCTACTTCCTTTCTCTTGAACAGACAAAGGAGATAATGGACTACAACCACTAGTACTCGCTTTCGCTACCATGGATGCCATCATTCAGCTGCCCATTAAATCAACAGCAACCAAATAACACAAACAAAGTACATATCATCAGAATCCTTAAAAATCAATCACACACTGTAGACTTTCTTGAATTATTCCACTAAGCTTTCTTGAAAAAAAATAAAAAAGAATGCATTCATCAATATAATCACTTCAATTCCAATTATCACACATCATCGATCAGACCCACCATCAGTAATCAACAACAAAGATATTCAATTAGGCGATCTTCGAATTTGATGACATAAAAAAAAAAAAATTTAAATATATTCCTGGAAAATCAAACTGATTGATGATGTTCAAGTTTCAACTACATACTGATTGAACAAATTCACTAAATTAAAATTAAAGGGGACAAAGAGGGAATCTACCCAATTAAAGATTAATATTAAAAAGCATCAAAACAGTCATATAATAATAATAAAAAAAATTTAAAGAAAAACAGAAGAACCCTACTGATGAAGAAAAGGGGGAAGAAATAAAATCAGTACCAGATCAAAGGGCGCAGCTGAGAGAGGAAAGGATTGAGCAAAGGGGGTAAGTAAAGTTTAATGTATTTGGTGTTCGTGTTGGCTGTTGTTGGTGAATGGTGATGGTGGTGTGATGGAGGACCGCAAAAAATAAGCCCTTTGGTGGTGAAGGAACAAAAAGTATACAATGAAAGAACAAAAGTTTCTGTAGTAAAATGACCCCTCCCCTAGTCCCCCTCCCTATTGTTATTAGGAATGACAATGGATCGAATTCGGATCGGACTTACCAAACTCCAAGTTCGGTCCATTTTAATCGGATTATGATTTTTACACTCCCATTAGGATTTGGACTATATATTATCGGATTCGGACTCAGACTTTTTCCTTTGTATTGTTTCGGACTCGGATCGGATTCGGATTAAATTGCCATATTAAATAACCAAAACACATTTTTAATATAAATTTTTCAATGTTTTACTTAATTTCTTATAATGTAAATCTATTATTTCTATTAAAATGTACTTTCAATCTATTAGTTGACGAGGTAACAAGTAATAATCGGACTCTAGTCGGATTCGGATCGGATCTTACCTAAGGTCCAACTCCCATCGGATTTCATTTGGACTTTTATGTTCTCGGATTCGGGTCGAAGTGGACTGAATTGCCATCCCTAATTATTATGTGTTTAGTGTTCTTCTTTTTACATAACCCGGGAGTTAGGCTCTGTTTGGTTGAATGTAAAACATTTTTAATATAAAATAATTTTTATGAAAAATAATTTTAATGGAAAATGCAATTGTAAAATTAGTCTTTTGTTATTTGGTACCATGTAAGAAAGATGATATAAAATGAAAAATGAGAGGGAAAAGTAAAGAGAGATGGGGAGGAGTGTAAAACGGGTATAAGGAAAAAGAAGAAAAAAAGAAGGAAAAGAGTTTTCCCTTCATTTTAAATGAAAAATAGTTTTTCATAATTGAGAGAGTTATTTACTTCAAGGGAAAATAATTCTCCACTCAATTGCCAACCAAATAATGTAAAACTAAAAATAGAGACAATTTTCCAGAGATGTTTTAACCCTACCAAACGGAGCCTTAGGATCCGTTTTTTTCAACTTATTTTCAATTCTTATAAGTTCATATAAATTCATATAAGGTCGAATAAGGTCTAATAGGGTTTCATGTAATAAAGTCAATCAAGATCGAATAATGTCTAATAAGGTCGAATAAAGTCTAATAATATAAGGTCGAATAAGGTTCCATGTAATAAGATCGAATAAGGTCGAATAAGGTCTAATAACATTTCATGTAATAAGATCAAATAAGGTCTAATAAGGTTCCGTGTAATAAGGTCTAATAAGATTCATTATAATAAAGTCGAATAAGGCCTAATAAAGTTCCATGTTATGGTCGAATAAGGTTTCAAAAGGTCTAATAACGTTCCATGTAATAAGATCTAATAAGGTGAATAAGGTTTAATAAGTTCAAATAAGCAAAAATAAGTTGAAAAGAACGGACCCTACTATCTTAACTTATCCGAACTTATCTTATCTTATTTTATTAGACTTTATTCAACCTTATTCGACCTTACTATAGATGAAACCTTCTTAGACCTTATTCGACCTTATTAATTAGAACTTATCTAAATTTATCTAAACTGACAAGGACAGAAAATAAGTTAATAAAAAGAACGGACCCTTAGACTCTCCCCGATCCTTCGGGTTTTTGTCGGTTATAATTTAGTAGTTCTTAAATAATTGATGTCATTTATCGCGAAAAAATCATAGAAGAAAAGAAAGTAATCTATCTCATTTGTAATATAGTTTTTTAATATATGAAAATAATGTAGATATAATGTTATTGAAGAGGGATGATGACACGCGGCGGGTCGCAACTCTTGTCTACATTTTAAATATATATTTCCTCTCTTTTTTAAGTGAGACACTTCCATCAAATGAAGATGTCACAATAAGTGATATCAAGCTCAAAATAGAAAAGTTTGTTTTTCCTTATAATGTAATGAACTAGTTTAGTCCATTAGTTGGTCCTCAACTTTCTCTCGCTAGACTCCTTCATCTGCATGCACTTTCTCTATGTTCTACATAAAAACGAAACGGAGGAAGTATGTTGATATATATTAATGAACGATTTTGTTTTGTGTTTGATTTTCTTCCACTTTTAGATTTCTCTTTCCTCTTTTATGCTTGTTTTCTTGCTAATGTAGCAAAATTCTTTAGTTATTATCTTGTGGATATGTAATAATTATTTGACGGACTTAAGAGATGGTTGGTGCTTACATCTCCCATTAAGTGACGGAGTTCAATTTATAATAAAAATCTTGAAGATGGGTCATTGATAATAATAATAATAATAATAATAATAATAATAATAATAATAAATTGGGTCATCGCCTTTGACAGAGTCTGGAATGTCTAACTTTGTGCCTAGACAAGTGTGGTGATTGATGCGGCGCAACACAAATATCATTAATAATAAGTAGGCGATTAGGGTTGGGGGTTTTCTCTGGCAACTCTCCGGCACGTTTGGGGGGCTTTTCTCCGGCACGACAGCAGTGGACTAGCCATGTTTGGGGGTTTGATCTTGGTGTGATTACCATCAACATCATCAACGGGTTTGGGGTTGTTATTTTGTCTTTCAACGGGTTTATCAACATCATCATTTGATCCATAGGTGTAGCGGTGGTATTGCAATAGGTGATCAGATTTGATCAAAGGTGTTTGATAAAAGGCAACTCACGAAGGCCTAGCAAGGACATCAATGGGACATCATCGTGGTGACATCATGACAGGCTAAAGTTGTATCACCTAATAAAAAATAATCATAAGTCCTCTAACAACAGTAGTCAGGGAAGCAGGGTCGAATCCACATGGAGACAAAGTTTCGTAGTTAAAGTTCAATTATAAAGTCACTTTAGATGGAAAAAGAGTTGAATTGATTAACTAATTTAAAACTAATGGGAAAGACAATGACACGAAGATTTAATCAGATAATGAAAGCCTAGGGTACTAGTTCGGTCACCATGCATAAATCAATCAAAGGGGTTCAAAAGACTAACAAAACCTAAGTCTAGCGTCGACCAATTAGATAAGGTGTTAAGCTTATGATCGGGTCATAACGCTCATAATCCAACATATGCACTACGATCGCTAACATAATCAGGATTAATAGTGTATTCTAAGCCTCTACCAATAAGCCTACGATCAGGTCAAATCGGTATTCGCAAGACGCAATTCATGGAATTGGCAACTAACACAAATCATGCATAAAGAGTAAATCACACTATATTTCTCTAATCAAAACCTAAGCAGTGCTAAACATTCAAATCAAATCATTAAATAAGCATGGCTTCCCTCCATAGAAACCCTAGAAAATAAACTAATCAGACATAACTATTGAAACGAAAGCAATAGTAATAAAAAAAACAACATAATTAAGATAGAATGAACACCATAATCAAAACCACAAAAAGTAAAGTAAGAACGATTACCGAATCTAATGCGAAAGGAAGAAACTTTATTGAAATTGAATGAAGTTCGAACCAAATACTTGAGAGAATAAACTAAGTGTTTAAACTAAGCTAAGTACGAAACTAAATTAAAAGCTAAAAAATAAGATCCCCTAAAACGAAATTAGAGTTTAGTATTTATAGGTGAAGCAAAATAAACAAGAAAAATGAGAGAGACATGGCTGACAAAAAGTAGCCCGGGCGGGCGGAATGGCCCGAGTGGCCCGAGGGGATTCTCGCTGCCCCCTTCCTCTTCCTCCGGAGCTGGCGCCTGGGTGACCGGGCGAAATGGCCCGAGCACTTAGCCATTTTACTTCCATTCGCTCAAAAGAGCTCACGGCCTCGGTCGGGCGGTCAGGACCGGGTGGCCGGGCATAGCTTGCAGAGCTTCACTTTTTGCTTCTCTTCTTCCCGAGAGTTCTAGAATCGCTCTTGGGGTATTCCGAATCCTTAATTATTTCGAAAAATGCTTCTAAACGTAAGATGAAGGCCTCAGACACCTAATCTGCATAATTTAAGCTCAAAGACACGAAAACACCCAGAAATAGTCAAATCTCACAATAAAGAGCTCTAAAGAGCTCTAAAAGAGTATTAAACAAGAGGAGAAATGAGGCTAAAAGCCTATATAAAATGAGTAGATCAAACTCCCCCAAGCTAAACTCTTGCTTTTCCTCAAGCAACTAAAACATGGACATGGAATAGAAATGTCTCACCCAATAGATAAAACATTCAAACCTCTAAAAATATTTTTAAGACTAAAATCGTTCAAGCAGGCAAAATTCAAAATCAACTATTCAGATTCATCTAACTACTAATTATCCAAACAAACTATCAATTGTAACTATATACATGGCATACACATCCTAAAAAGGTGCTCACAAAGGTGTCACTCCTCTCAATTTTGTGGCAGGCAAAGAATATGCCCAAATACTCACCGACTCGACCATAAATGCCCTTTCCACTCACACTCTCATGTGTTTAAGAAGGTTAAATGACGCTCATCCTAATCAAGTCGACTCAATTAGCAGAAATACTCTTTAACTTTGACAAACTGACTCGAAATCAATCCAATAAACAATGTAAACACGAGCTCAAGCGGACTTTATAGGGTTGTAATAAGGCTTAGGCAAAGGGTAGGTAAAATTCTTAAGGAAATGTGGTCGAAAAACCGAGAATGGGGGAGCAAAAGTCACTTGAACCAAGGCCCAATGTGGCCGAAATAACTCCCATCAACACCAAATTAATAACCATAAAAACACAACCTAACTTTTATGAAGCAATGAAAACTCACAACAACCCAAATTTCAAGCAATATAGCACATTTTCTTTACAAACAACGTGAATGAAGGAACTTTGAATTCTTTTCAACTTCTATTACTTTTCTTTCATTTTTCGAACCAAAGATTCACGCAACTCAACCTTTGCTTTTCTGTTCTTTTTTCTCAAACTTAAACCACAATAAATACACAATCATTCCCGAAACTATGTGAACCATAAGAACCAATCTCAAACTCAACCCATACAAAAGCTCCCCCAAGCTAGGCGTGGAAATAATATATAAATAAAGGTCATGGGCTTGTAGTAAGGGTTTAGTAACACAAAAAAGGTCATTAGGCTCAGCGGGGTTAAGAGGGATAAAAATATATCAAAAATTCACTATGAGGCTCAAGAATTAGACAAAAAAATGCATCTATCATAGCAAATGCTACAAGTCATCAAACATCTGACAATTACGAAGTCAAAGTCAAGATCAGTCAACTAATGAGGAACTAACACACAAAGACGAACTGGATAATGATATGAATCCAATAGGCTAGAAAAGGCATCACAGTCTAACCAATTCAGGCATGCAACACAGGTTGTGTATAATAATCAAAATTTGCTCGAAAACATAGCAATCAAACTTCAAATCATAGTCTCAGAATCACAAATGCCCAACTATCCAGAAAACAAAGTCAAATCATTTTCAATCGGAGCCCAACAAGGGGCACAGGGAGGCAACCAAACCAGTCATGTGAATCATATTTTTTGATTTTTTCAGCATTTTTCGTAAGAAATAAAACTATCCTAAAAAGTAGTAAAAGAGATAAAGAATAAAAACAGAATTCCTCCCCCAAGCTGAACTTGGTAGTGTCCTCACTGCCAAAAGGTGAACGATAGGACGAAGCTTAGAGGAAAAACAAACATTACTATCCCTCACTCTCTCTCACTAAAAAAAATAAAAAAAGGTAAAGGGAAATTACGGGTTGCCTCTCACATAACGCTAGTTTATAAAGGTCCCGCACGACCATATTACCTACATATCTCAGATCGGAGGGGCTTGGCAGTGAGTGCCACCCTCATCAAACATTTTCCTTCTCCAAATGTTCTTGCTCTTACCTCCAAACGATGATGCACACTTAGGTGCATTATGATGATGCACCTTCTCCTCTACCACCTTTGCTTTACCCTTCTTATCAGTAAGAGTCTCTAAATGGTCAATGCAGACTGGGGAGACATCCCTAATTAGTGCAATCTCCAAAGGGTCAGAATAGAACATCTCCGAAAGTGCAGACGCGACCACCTCATCTATAATGTCAATCCTGCAACAAGACTGCTCAAGCATAGGTGCTTTAACAACATCAGTTATTTTATAAGAAACCTTATCATCACCAACACTCAGAGTTAGAGACTCATCCTTAACATTAATGATAGCACCAGCAGTACACAAAAATGGTCTACCCAGAATAATGGGAATCTGGGCATCCTCCTCCATATGAAGCACCACAAAATCAACAAGAATATAGAATTTCTCAACCCTAATAGGAATGTCCGCTAAAACACCCAAAGGGTACTTTATAGAACGATCAACCATCTATAAAGTGATTTGTGTGCATTTAAGTGCTGCCATATTAAATTTCTTAAAGACAGAAAGTGGCATAATAGAAACAGAAGCACCAAAATCACACAAAGCTTTATTAATAAAAATAGGTCCAAGATGGCAGGGAATAGAAAAACTACCAAGATCTTTCAACTTAGATGGGGTTTTATTATGTAAAATAGCACTATACTCTGCAGTTAGAGCGACACATTCTACCTCACTAAAGTCTCTCTTCTAAGTAATCATGTCTTTCAGAAATTTGGCATATACAAGAACTTGGGTAATTAATTTAGTGAAAGGAACCGTTACCTCAAGGTTCTTGACCATAACCAAGAATTTACCAAACTGCTTTTCGACCTTTGATTTCTGCATCTTGCGAGGAAAAGGTAGCCTTGGTTTGAAAGGCGTTTCAGAAACCTTCTCCTTCTGTTTTTCTGTCTAATTCTTCTTTGCCAGTTCGACCTCAGACGTCAAACTCTCGTCCTCATCTTCCTCTATCACCTCTTTCCCCTTGGTCGGGCAGCATCATCAATAGGCAATGGAGGAGCATCGTAAGAGGTACCACTACGAAGTGTAACGACATTCGCTTGCTCCCTTTGAATGGGTTGCCCAAGCAATTGTCCCTGTTGCCTCTGAGCATTGTTGCCTGCCATCTGAGCAATTTGAGTCTCGAAGAGTTTAATATGGGTTCTCATGTCTCTAATAGACCCCTCGTGATTCTTCTTCGTTGTGACCATCAATTTCATCAAGTCAGATGTAGAAGGCTCTTGGGTGGCTGTTTGTGGAGGTGGGGCTTGAAAATTTTGTGGGGTTTGGAAGTTATGAGAAGGAGGGATATTTTGTGGTGGGGGTCGTCGGAAACCAGGGGGTGCTGATAAAATGGTGCTTTATGGTGGTGGTGGGTTTTGGACATTTTTGTGCTCCTATAAGAGAAGTGTGGGTGTTCTTTCCATCCAGGATTGAAGGTATTGGGGTATGGGTCGTTTTGTGATCTCTGGTTAAAAACATTCACGTGCTCCATCTGATTTTTACTAAACTCACAGTCATGCCCTAAATGTCCCTGAACACCACAGAACTCACAATAAGATCAAGTGATTAGTGCAACGACAAACATCACATTGATGCTCATGGAAGGAGGTGTAGAGGTAGAAGACTTTAAAGTATCAATCTTCATATTCAGTTGTGCCGCTTGTGAATTCAGCAATGCAAGGGCTTCTACATTAAGTACCTTCTTTGTCACAATACGAGAAGTGGAATGATCATTGTATGCAAGGTTTGCCAAGAAATCATAGCCTACATTCACTTCCTTATCTAGAAAAACTCCTCGTGCAGACGAGTCAACAATACTCTTCGTGTGAGGTTGCAGACCATTATAGAATGTATGCGTCAAGAAGCGTTTGTCCACGTTGTGATGTCGACAATCTCTCTGTATATCTCTAAATCTAACCCACGCTTCCCCGAAATGTTTCATCAGGCTCAAGTGTGACTCCAGAATGTTTGACAGTTCTGCAGAGTTGTTGAAATCTCTGCAGATGATTGACCGGGTCTTCAGTGGGATGCCAAACAAACTGATTTTGCTGAACCATGTTGATGAGTCCAGGCTTAATCTCAAAGTTTTCTGTAGTGATGGTGGGCATTGGCGGACTAATGGGGATGCGATCAGGATTAGGCACCCTATTTCGACATTACTGAACTTGAAGTATCTTCTGCCGAGGTGTTCAACTTGGCAGACTGCTTTTCTCTCTAAATCTTTCAGAGTTTCCTGATTGTCTTTAACAGATTAGGATCCTCTGGTATGGGGGTACCTTTTCTGAGAGACCTGAGCATACAAAAGAAACAAGAAGAAGCAGTAAAAAAGTACCTCAATTGGAACAATGAAGTTCCAATAAGGTAAGAGAAGTGAACTAAGTAATTAAATAGAAACTAGGGAAACTAGCCGTATCCCTGGCAACGACGCCAAAATTTGAAGGCTAAAGTCGTATCACCTAATAAAAAATAATCCTATGTCCTCTAACAACAGTAGTCAGGGAAGCAGGGTCGAATCCACAAGGTGACAGAGTTTCGTAGTTAAAGTTCAACTATAAAGTCACTTCAGATGGAAAAAGAGTTGAATTGATTAACGAATATTAAACTAATGAGAAAAACAACTACTCGAAGATTTAATCAGATAATAAAAGTCTAGCGTACTAGTTCGGTCCACCATGCATAAATAATTAAAAGGGGTTCAAAAGACTAACAAAACATAGGTCTAGAGTCAAGCAATTGGAGAAGGTGTTAAGCCTAAGATCGGGTCATAACGCTCATAATCCAACATATGCAGTTTGATCGCTAACATAATCAGGACTAATAATGTGTTCTAAGCCTCTACCAATAAGCCGTTCCAAGCCTCTACCAATAAGCCTACGATCGGATCAAATCAGTATTCGCAAGACGCAATTCATGAAATTGGCCACTAACACAAATCACGCATAAAGAGTAAATCACACTATATTTCTAATAACAACCTAAGCAGTGCTAAACATTCCAATCAAATCATAATATAAGCATGGCTTCCCTCCCGAGAAACCCTAGAAAATAAACTACTCAGATAATAGCTATTGAAACGAAAGCAATAATAATAAAAACAACATAATTAAGATATGATGAACACAATAATCAAAACCACAAAAAGTAAAGTAAGAACGATTACTAAATCAATGTGAAAGGAAGAAACTTTATTGAAATTGAATGAAGTTCGAACCAAATACTTGAGAGAATAAACTAAGTGTTTAAACTAAACTAATTACGAAACTAAATTTAAAACTAAAAATAAAATCCCCTAAAACGAAATTAGAGTTTAGTATTTATAGAGGAAGCAAAATAAACAAGGAAAATAAGAGAGACATGGCTGGCGAAACGTAGCCCGGACGGGCGGAATCGCCCGCGTGGCCGGGGGATTCTCGCTGCGCCCTTTATCTTCCTTCGTAGCTGGGGCTTGGGTGGCCGGGCGAAATAACCCTGGCGAGCGTCTTGGCCCCGGCGGCTGGGCATAGCTTACGGAGCTTCACTTTTTGCTTCTCTTCATCCCGAGAACTCAAAAATCGCTCTCGGGGTATTCCGAATCCTTAAGTATTCTGGAAAATGCTTCTGACAGGCTAAACTCGTATCACCTAATCAAAGATAATAACTAAGTCCTCTAACAAAAGTAGTCAAGGGAAGTAGGGTCTAATCCACAGAGAGACAGAGTTTATAAGTTAATATCCAAGTAAACAGCTCCTTCCGACAAGATGAGATAGAAATAAGCTGAACTACTATTTACACTAAAGAAAGCAATATAAAGATCGAGTTAAACTATGAAATAAAGGTCTAGGGTATTAGTTCGGTCCACCATGCTTATACCAATCAAAGGATCAAACAACTATCAGAACCTAGGTCAAGAATCGATAGATTAGAGCACGCGTCAGGCTATGGTTAAGTCTTAACGCCCATAACTCAACATATGCATCATGCTCACTAACATAATCAGAATTAGTGATGTGTACTAAGGCCTCTAAAAGTAAGACAGATATGTGCAAACAATTATCAACCACAAGCAATCAATGAAACTACGGAATAACATCAATCACTCATCAAGAACAAATCACACCATAATCAATCTAATCAAAACGTAGAAATCAATAGCAATTTAAAGTAATCAAGGTATAAACATGGCTTCCCTCCCCAAATCCCTAGAAATTAGACTACTCAGACATGATTGAATCAAAAACAATGAAACTAATATAAAACCTAATCCTAACATCATAAATCAAAACAATAATTAAACTAAGCAATCAAAAAGTAATTAAAGAGATTAAGAGAGAAGAACAATACTGAATGACGGAAAGCAATAACCTTTATTGAAATAAATCCGAGGTTCAATCACCTCTTGAACTAATCTAAATTGTTTAATCTAAGAAAAGCTCTCTAAAACTAAACTAAGAATAATGGAAATAAAATAAAGAGTTAATTGGGCGCAACAACACAAACTATAGCTTGGGTGCAAGCTACAACACAACCTTGTTCGGGTTCACATAATACCCTGAACTTAATGTGTGGGTGCGTACCACAACATAAATGATGATCGGTGACTCTTTCCATCTCTCCATTAGCATACTTTTCATGAACAATCTTTCCATTACAGACCTCCTTATGTCTTCCAACATAATCCTTATTGGATTTGAGCTACCTTCTATAATGCAACCATTAAATCTCTCATTCACCGATCATCATTTATGTTGTGGTATGCACCCACACTTTAAGTTCATGTTGTGCTGTGCACCCGAACAAGGTTGTGTTGTAGCTTGCACCCCAACTATAGTTTGTGTTGTTGCGCCTAATTTTGCCTAAAATAAAATAATAGATGTCTCTAAAATAATGAAGGTTAGCTATTTATCATAGCCCCAAAATCTAATTAAAAACGATAATTAAATGATAGATTTTCGGCTCCGCGAGCCCGGTACCCGATCGGGCAACCACTCCCCTATGGCATCGGGTTGGTACAACCCGATCGCGCAACCATTGCCCTATGGCGTTGGGTTGGTACAAAATTTGGCAATGTTGATTTCCTTCACAAAATAAAAGCAACACATGTTTTGGGCTTCACCCAATGCGATCGGGCGAATCCACCCGATCCGGGCCGAAACTCTGATACCCGATCGGGCAACCATTGCCCTATGGAATCGGGTTGGTACAAAATAAACCAACTTCAAATCTCTTCTTCATTGAAATAAAGCAGCGGCAGCATTAAGAAGGCCCAACCCGATTGGATGGGTCCTCTTTGCCCGATCGGGTTGAGCCAATTTCTGGCGATTTTACGTCAACTTGCGAAAGCCATATCTCTAAAACTAGAAGTCCGTTTGCGGTCATATATCATTGGAAAGCTCTTGAAGTCTAGAATCGAACCCAATTAGAATTTGTTGATTATCAATTTTCTATAAAAAGTTATGATGAAAATAGTGAACGGGTGTCAGTTTTGGCACTTCTTTCACTAACTCTTTGCTTCATTCCAACTCAAAATCGTCTCAAACGGATGCATTGTGTCCTTGTGCAAGCTACCTTTATCTTCAATGATTAATAGGCTATAGATTTGATACTCATGATCAATTTGTATCAAAATAACCTGAAAATCATCGAGACACACAAACAAGGAGTAGTAGAACACAACATATGTAATTCATGTCATTATGCACCTAAATACTCAAAAAGGAGTTCTAAATGCAATCTAAATGCATCTAAAAACTATATATAAATGTGATACATCAAAATCCCCCAAGCTAAACCAAATCAAATTCACTTTAATTCTTTAAAAACCAAACCAAACTATAAAACCAATCTCAAACTCAACCTATACAAAAGATCCCCCAAGCTAGGCTTTGGAAATAATATCGAAATAAAGGTCATGGGCTCATAATAAGGGTTTACCAACACGAAACAGGTCATTAGGATCAGCGGAGCTAATGAGGATAAAAGTGCATCATAAATTCACTCTAAGGCTCAAGAATCAGACAAAAAAAAGCCTCTATTACAGCAAATGCTACAAGTCATCGAAAATCAGACAAGTAAGAAGTCAAAGTCAAGATCAATCCAATAAAGAGGAACTAACACACAAAAATAGACTGGATGATAATATGAATCCAATAGGCTTACAAAGAGGCCTCATAGTCTAACCAATGCAGGCATGCAGCACAATGTAGTGTATAATAATCAAAACTCGCTCGAAATCATAGCAATCAAACATCAAATCATAGCCTCAAGATCACAAATGCCCAACTATCCAGTTTACAGAGTCAAATCATATTCAACAAGAGAACACAAGAGGCACAAGGTGGCAACTAAACCAGTCATAGGATCCATATTTTTTTTTGATTTTTTTCAGTATTTTCATAAGCAATAAATCTATCCTAGAATGTAGTAAAAGAGATAGAGAATACAAACATAAATCCTCCACCAAGCTGAACTTGGTAGTGTCCTCAATGCCAAAAGGTGAACAAAGGACGATGCTAAAAGGAAAAACAACGTTAATGCCCTCACTCTCTTTCACAAAAAAAAGGGAAATTACGAGTTGCCTCTCGCACAACGCTGGTTCATAAAGGTCCTGCACGACCATAATACCTCCATTTCTCAAATTGGAGGGGCTTGGCAGTGAGTGCCACCCTCATCAAACATCTTCCTTCTCCAAATGTTCTTGATAACACCTCCAGATTGTGAGGCAACCTTAGGTGCGTTTTTAACCTTCCCTACACCTACCTCATCCAAAATCTCAGCCCTGCAACAAGATTGTTGAAGCACAGGTGCCTTAACAATATTGGTTAGTTTAAAAATCACTTATCATTACCAAAACTCAGTGTTAAAGACCCAAACTTAATATTAATGACAACACCTGCAGTACACAAAAATAGTCTACCCATAATAATAGGAATCTGGGCATCCTCATCCATATCAAGCACCACAAAATCAACAGGAATGTAGAATTTCCTGACCCTAACAGGAACATCCTCTAAAACACCTAGGGGGTATTTTATAGAACGATCAGCCATCTGTAAAGTGATTTGTGTGTATTTAGGTGCTCCCATGTTCAGTTTCTTATAAACAGATAAAGGCATAATAGAAATAGAAGCACATAAAGCACACAAAGCTTTATCAATAAAAATAGGTCCAAGATGGCACGGAATAGAAAAACTACCAGGATCTTTCAACTTAGGTGGAGTTTTATTCTGAATAAAAGCACTACACTCCTCCGTAAGAGAGACACGTTCTACCCCACAAAAGTCTCTTTTCTTAGTGATCGTGTCTTTCAGGAACTTGGCACATACAGGGACTTGGCTAATTAAATCAGTGAATGGAATCGTTACCTCAAGGTTCTTGACCATAGCCAAGAACTTACTAAATTGCTGATCGACCATTGATTGCTGCATCTTATGAGGAAGAGGTTGCCTTGGTGTAAAATGCGCTTAAGAACCCTTCTCCTTTTTCTTCCATGTCTTTTCAGCTTCCTCAGATAAGTCGACTTCAGACGTTGAACTCTTTCCATTTCCTTCCTCTACCACCTTCCCCTTCCCCGTAGTTGGGGTAACCTCATCAATGGGCAATGGATGAGCATCATAAGCAGCGCCACTACGAAGAGTGATGGCACTCACGTGCTCCCTCTGAATGGGTTGCCCAGGCAATTGTTCCTCTTGCCTCTGAGCATTGTTTTTGCCAATTGGGAAATATGAGTCTCGAGAAGTTTAATGTACTTCTCTTGGGCTCTTCGTGCCTCCTCATTGGTTTTCTGCATGCTTAGTACCAGCTTCATCAGCTCAGATGTGGTAGGCTCTTGTGGGTTTATTTGTGGAGGTGGGGTTTGGAAATTTTGTGGGGGATAGGAGGTTATTAGGGTGATGAAAATTTTATGGTGGAGGTCTCTGAAAACCAGGAGGGTTTTGGTAGAATGAGGGTTTAGGATGATTTTGTGGTGGGGGTTGAAAGTTTTGTGGATTTTGGTAGTTATGTGGAGGGGAGAAGTTTTGTGATCTTTGCTGAAAAGCGTTTACTTGCTCCATCTGATGTTGACTGAATTGACAGTCATGCCAAAAATGACCCTGAACACCACATACCTCACAGTAAGATGAGGTAATGGGTACCACGGTAGACATAACATTAATACTCAAGGGTGGGCGTGTCGAGGTAGAGGATCTCAATGTGTCAATCTTCTGGCTCAGCTTCGCCATTTGCGAAGTCAGCAATGCAAGAGCGTCTACCTCCAATACTTTCTTTGTGAGGCTGCGGGAAGTGGAATGATCATTGGCTGTAAGGTTTGACTGAAAATCATAGCCTACATCCACTTCCTTATCGAGAAAAACTCCCCCGCCAGACGAGTCAACAATACTCTTCGTCTAAGGCTGCAGACCATTGTAAAATGTCTGCTTCAAGAACCATTTGTCCATGTTATGATGTGGACACTCTCTCAGTAAGTCTCTGAACCTAGCCCACGCTTCCCGAAGTGTTTCATCAGGCTCTTGGGAAAACGTGGTTAGCTTATTTCTGATCTCTGCTGTCTTTGTAGGTGGATAATATTCTCTCAGGAACGCAGCAGAAATTTGACTCCATTCAGTTACTTTCACGTCGTTCAACCGCTTCTGTTCTCTATCTCTCAATGAAAACTCGAAAAACATGACTTTTAACTAGTCTGGAGTGACGCCGACATGTTTCGCGGTTCGACAAAGCTATTGAAACCGCTACAGATGATTTGCCGGGTCTTAAGTAGGATGCCCACCAAACTGATTTTGCTGAACCATCCTGATGAGTCCAGGCTTAATTTCAAAATTCATTGCAACGATGGTGGGCATGGTGGGTCTAGTGGAATTGTGGAAAGATCATCTGGGTTGGGCACCCCATATGACTTCAGTGATTTAGACATGACTGCACTCGAGATGTCTAATCTAGAGGTGTTTAGCTGAACATACTACTTTTCTCTCTGAATTTTCTTTCGAAACTGCCTGATTATCCTTGTAAGATTGGGATCTGCTGGGATGGGGGAACCGTTTCTTTGAGACCTGGGCATACAAAAGAAATAAAAAGAAGCAGTAAAACGTACCTCAATTGGAATAATGAAGTTCCAATGAGGCACAGAGAAGTAGACCAAATAACCAAACAAAACCTTAGAAAACTAGCAGTCACCCCGGCAACGGCGCCAAAATTTGACAGGCTAAAGTCGTATCACCTAATCAAAGATAAATCCTAAGTCCTCTAACAAACGTAGTCAAGGTAAGTAGGGTCGAATCCACATAGAGACGAAGTTTCTAAGTTAATATCTAGCTAAACAGCTACTTAAGACAAGATCAGATAGAAATCAGCTGAATTACAATTTCGACTAAAGAAAGCAATATAAAGATGGATTTAAACTACAAATTAAAGGTCTAGGGTATTATTTCGGTCCACCATGCTTATACCAATCAAAGGATCAAACAACTATCAGAACCTAGGTCAAGAATCGATAGATTAGAGCATAGATTAGAGCACGTGTCAAGCTATGGTTAAGTCTCAACGCCCATAATTTAACATGTGCGGCATGTTCACTAACATAATCAAAATTAGTGATGTGTACTAAGGCCTCTAAAAGTAAGACAGATATGTGCAATCAATTATAACCACAAGCAATCAATGAAACTGCACAATAACATCAAGCACTGATCAAAAACAAATCACATCATAATCAATCTAATCAAAACGTAATAATCAATAGCAATTCAAAGTAATCAAGGTATAAACATGGCTTCCCTCCTAAAATCCCTAGAAATTAGACTACCTAGACATGATTGAATCAACAACAATGAAACTAATATAAAACCTAATCCTAAAATCATGAATCAAAATAATAATTAAACTAAGCAATTAAAAAGTAATTAAAGAGATTAAGAGAGAAGAACAATACCGAATGACGGTAAGCAATAACCGTTATTGAAATAAATTCGAGGTTCAATCACCTCTTGAACTAATCTAAAGTGTTTAATCGAAGAAAAGCTCTCTAAAACTAAACTAAGAACAATGAAAATAAAATAGAATAAGAGATGTCTCTAAAATGATGGAGGTTAGCTATTTATAATAGCCCCAATATCTAATTAAAAATGATAATTAAATGATAAATTTTCGGCTCTGCCCGGTACTTGATGGGGCAACCACTACCCTATGGCATCGGGCAATCATTGCCCTATGGCATCGGGTTGGTACAAATTTTGGCAATGCTGATTTCCTTGACAAAATAAAAGCAACACATGTTCTGGGCTTCACCCGATGCGATCGGGCGAATCCACCCGATCGGGGTCGAAACCCTGATACCCGATCGGGCAACCATTGCCCTATGGCATCGGGTTGGTACAAAATGACCCAACTTCAAATTTCTTCTTTCCTTGAAATAAAGTAGCTGCAGCATTAAGAAGGCCCCACCCGATGGAACGGGTCCTTTTTGCCCGATCGGGTTAAGCCAATTTCTGGTCATTTTACGTCAACTTGCGAAAGCCATATCTCTAAAACCAGAAGTCCGTTTGGGGCATGTGACATATCATTGGAAAGAGCTTTGAAGTCTAGAATCCAACCCAATTGGAATTTGTTGATTATTGATATCACGTATTTATATAGAGTTTTCTCCCTTATTTACAAGCTAATTTGTGCGTCATTGGAGCTCTTGGGAGCTATTTTTTGCTAACTTTCGTATTTAGTGGTGGTTTCGTGTTTTAGTATTGAATTGCAGGTTTTATGGAGTTTTCTCCTTATCCCCGAGCCTTTTGGAAGCAACCACGGCTTTACGAGATGTTATGAGGCACGTAGGATGGCTCACGAGCTTTATGGATAGTTTAGGAGGTCCCAAGACCCCTAAACGTGAAGATTAGAGAGCCAAGGAGTCAAAGGAGTTTTCCGTGCACTGATCGGGCCGAAATGGCCCGATCGGTCGAAGTATTTATGATCAGGTATGAAAGTTGCGGACCCGATCGGGCGACGTTTGCCCGATCGAATCGGGCGAGGAAGCATGTCCCCAGACCCGATCGGGTGACTACCGCCCGACCCGATCGGGTGGAGTGCTGCTTGGTCTCGTTGCGGCGCTACAGGCGAGGGGAACACGCTGGCCCAAGTTGTAGCCAGGCCCGATCGGGTGGCAGCCTCGGGCCCGATCGGGTGGGCCGCTTTTCTCGCCTTATTGCTGCACTGCTGCTGCCAGAGCCCAGGAGATCGGGATTGGGGGAATTTGTATGTGGACCCGATCGGGTACTGTGCTCGGGCCCGATCGGGTCTGGTGCTTTAATCGCGCTTTTTCACTTTTTGTTTCCGTTTTTAGTGAACTTGAGGGGGTATTATAAATACCTTTTCCTCATTATTTAGAGACATCTTTTATTCATCTTTCATTAGGTTTTAGACTAGTTTTATTCTTCATTGTTCTTAGTTTAATTCAAACACTTTAGATTAATTTAGAGGTGATCAAACCTATTTCAATTTCAATAAAAGTTCCTGCTTTCCATCAATTGGTACTCTTCTCTACTCTTTATCTCTTTAATTACTTTGATTGCTTAGTTTAATTATTTAATTGTTCATGATGCAATTCTTAGGGTTTCCAATTAGTTTTGTTGTTGTCAATTCGATTATGAGTGAGTAGTTCTCTTTCTAGGGTGTTAGATAGGAAAGCCATGTTTATACCATGATTGTGATCTAGACTTTTATCGATTTCTAGGGTTTTGATTAGGGTGATTGTGATGTGATTTGTTCTTTATTGAGTAATTAACGTTATTGCGCAGTTTCGTTGGTTGCTTGTGGTTAATAGTTGTTTGCACAGATCCGTCTTACGACTAGAGGCCTAGGACACGTCAGTAGTTCTGATTACGTTAGTGAATATGCGGCGTATGTTGAACTATGAGCGTTGAGTCTTAACCATAGCTCAACATAGGCTCTAATCTCCCGACTCTTGACTTAGGTTTTGGTAGTAGTTGACCCTATTTGATTGGTATAAGCATGGTGGACCGACCTAATACCCTAGGTTTTTATTCCATAGTTAAATCCTCAATTTATTCCGTATTCTGTAGTCTATTCATTAGTTTAATTAATTTCTTCCCTGATTTCATCTGGAGTAGCTGAATTGGTTGAATATTAATCTAGAAACTCTGTCTCCCTGTGGATTCGACCCTGCTTCCACTGACTACCTAGTTAGAGGTCCGTAGGTTTATTTTTGATTAGGTGACACGACTAAAACCTATCAATTATCAATTTTATATAAAAATTTATGATGAAAATAGTGAACATGTATCAATTTTGGCACTTCTTTCACTAACTCTTTGCTTCATTCCAACTCAAAATCGTCTCAAGCGTATACATTGTGATCCTTGTGCAAGCTACCTTCATATTCAATGATTAATAGGCTAGAGATTTGATACTCATGATCAATTTGTATCAAAATAACCTGAAAATCATCGAAACACACAAACAGGGAGTAGTAGAGCACAAATTATGTAATTCATGTCATTATGCACCTAAATGCTCAAAAAAGAGTTCTAAATGCAATCTAAATGCATCTAAAAACTATATACAAATGTGATACATCAAACTCCCCCAAGCTAAACCTTTGCTTGTCCTCAAGCAAATAAAACTTGAACATGGAATAAATTCCCTCACCGCTAAGATAGAAACATTCAAAGCTCAAAACATTTTCAAGACTAAGAATCGTTCAAGCAGGCAAAATTCAACTTCGGCTATTCAATTCCATCCAACTACCAATCATCCAAGCAAATCATCAAATTCAACTCATCTACATGGCATACAAATCCTGAAAAAGGCTTTCACAAGGTGTCACTTCTCTCAATTTTGTGGCAGGCAAAGAATATACCCGAACACTCACCAACCCGACCACAAATTCCCTTCCCACTCACACTCTCATGTGTTTAAGAAGGTTAAGTGACGCTCATCCTAGCAAAGTCGACTCAATTACCAGATATACTCTTTAACTTTGACAAATTAACTCGAAATTAATCCAATAAACAATGCAGACACGAGCTCAATAAGACTTTATAGGGTTGTAATGGGGCTTAGGCAAGAGGTAGGGAACATTTTTAGGAAATGTGGTGGAAAAACCGAGAATGGGGGAGCAAAGATCACTCAAACAAGGCCGAAATATCTCCCAACAACACTATAAAACCACAAAACACATCCCAACTCTAATGAATCGATGAAAACTCATAAGAAACCCAATTTTCAAGCAATGTAGCATATTTTTCTTTATAAACATACGTGAATGAAGGAACGTTGAATTCTTTTGAACTTTGAATTCTTTTGAACTTTTATTTCTTTTTCTTTCATTTTTCGAACCAAGCATTCACGCAACTCAAACTTTGCTTTTTCTTTCTTTTTCTCACACTCAAACCACATCAATTACACTTTAATTCTCTAAAAACCAAACCAAACCATAAAACCAATCTAAAACTCAACCCATACAAAAGATCCCCCAAGCTAGGCTTTGGAAATAATATCGAAATAAAGGCCATGGGTTAATAATAAGGGTTTAGCAACACGAAACATGTCATTAGGCTCAGCGGATCTAATGAGGATAAAAGTGCATCAAAAATTCACTCTAAGGCTAGAGAATCAGACAAAAGAACGCCTCTATCACAGCAAATGCTACAAGTCATCGAAAATCAGACAAGTACGAAGTCAAAGTCAAGATCAATCCACTAAAGAGGAACTAACACACAAAAACAGACTGGATGATAATATGATTCCAATAGGCTTAGAAAGAGGCCTCACCGTCTAACCAATTCAGGCATGCAACACAATGTAGTGTATAATAATCAAAACTCGCTCGAAATCATAGCAATCAAACATCAAATCATAGCCTCATTATCACAAATGCCCAGCTATCCAGTTTACAGAGTCAAATCATATTCAATAAGAGCTCACAAGGGGCACAAGATATCAACTAAACTAGTCATAGGAAACAAATTTGTTGATTTTTTTAAGTATTTTTCAAAAGCAATAAATCTATCCTAGAAAGTAGTAAAAGAGATAGAGAATACAAATAAAAATCCTCCCCTAAGCTGAACTTGGTAGTGTCCTCAATGCCAAAAGGTTAACATAGGACGAGGCTAAGAGGAAAAACAACGTTAGTGCCCTCACTCTCTCTCACACAAAAACAATAAGAAAAAAGGGGAAATTACGAGTTGCCTCTCGCACAGCGCTGGTTCATAAAGGTCCTGCACGACCATAGTACCTCCATTTCTCAAATTGGAGGGGCTTGGCAGTGAGTGCCACCCTCATCAAAGATCTTCCTTCTCCAAATGTTCTTGATAATACCTATAGACTGTGAGGCAACCTTAGGTGCATTTTTAACCTTCCCTATACCTACCTCATCCAAAATCTCAGCCCTGCAACAAGATTGTTCAAGCATAGGTGCCTTAACATCATTGGTTAGTTTAAAAATCACTTATCATCACCAACACTCAGGGTTAAAGACCCAGACTTAACATCAATTACAGCACCAGCAGTACATCAAAATGGTCTACCCAGAATAATAGGAAGTTGGGCATCCTCATCCGTATCAAGCACCACAAAATCAACAGGAATGTAGAATTTCCCAACCCTAACAGTAACGTCCTCTTAAACACCTAGGGTGGTATTTTATAGAACGATCAGCCATATGTAAAGTGATTTGTGTGCATTTAAGTGCTCCCATGTTCAATTTCTTACAAAAAGATAAAGGCATAACAGAAATAGAAGCACCTAAATCACACAAAACTTTATCAATAAAAATAGGTCCAAGATGGCACGGAATAGAAAAACTACCAGGATCTTTCAACTTAGGTGGGGTTTTATTCTGAATAAAAGCACTACACTAAGAGCGACACATTCTACCCCACCAAAGTCTCTTTTATTAGTGATCATGTCTTTCAATGAACTTGGCGCATACAGGGACTTGGCTAATGAAATCAATAAATGGAATCGTTACCTCAAGGTTCTTAACCATAGGCAAGAACTTATTACATTCCAAATCGACTTTTGATTACTGCATCTTGTGAGGAAGTGGTAGCCTTGGTGTAAAATGCTCTTCAGAAACCTTCACCTTTTTCTTCCCTGTCTGTTCAGCTTCCTCAGATAAGTCGACTTCAGACGTCGAACTCTTCCCTTTTCCTTCCTCTACCACCTTCCCCGTCCCTGTAGTTGGGGTAACCTCATCAATGGGAAATGGATGAGCATTATAAGCAACGCCACTACGAAGAGTGATGGCACTCACGTGCTCCCTCTGAATGGGTTGCCCAGGCAATTGTTCCTCCTGCCTCTGTGCATTGTTTTCTGTCAATTGGGAAATATGAGTCTCGAGAAGTTTAATGTGCTTCTCTTGGGCTTTTCGTGCCTCATCATTGGTTTTTTACATGCTTAGTATCAGCTTCATCAGCTTAGATGTGGTAGGCTCTTGTGGGTTTATGTGTGGAGGTGGGGTTTGGAAATTTTGTGGGGATTGGAGGTTATTAGGGTGATGAAAATTTTGTGGTGGAGGTCTTTGAAAACCAGGGGGCTTTGGTAGAATGAGGGTTTAGGATGATTTTGTGGTGGGGGTTGAAAGTTTTGTGGATTTTGGTAGTTATGTGGAGGGGGGAAGTTTTTTTGTCTTTGTTGGAAAGCGTTTACCTGCTCCATCTGATGTTGAGTGAACTTACAGTCATGCCAAAAATTAGCCTGGACACCATATACCTCGCAGTAAGATGAGAAAATGGGTGCCATGGCAGACATAGCATTAATACTCAAGGGAGGGCGTTTTGAGGTAGAGGATCTCAATGTGTCAATCTTCTCGCTCAGCTTCGCCATTTACGAAGTCAGCAATGCAAGAGCGTCTACCTCCAATACTTTCTTTGTGAGGCTGGTGGGTCCAGTGGAAAGACCATCTGGGTTTGGCACTCCATATGACTTCAGTGATTTAGACATGACTGAACTCGAGGTGTCTAATCCAGAGGTGTTCAACTGAACATACTGCTTTTCTCTCTGAATTTTTTTTCGAAGCTACCTGATTGTCCTTGTAAGATTGGGATCCGCTGGGATGGGGGAACCGTTTATTTGAGACCTGGGCATACAAAAGAAATAAAAAGAAGCAGTAAAACGTACCTCAATTGGAATAATGAAGTTCCAATGAGGCACAGATAAGTAGACCAAATAACAAAACAAAAACTTAGAAAACTAGTAGTCACCCCGGCAACGGCGCCAAAATTTGACAGGCTAAAGTCGTATCACATAATCAAAAATAAATCCTAAGTCCTCTAACAAAAGTAGTCAAGGGAAATAGGGTCGAATCCACAGAGAGACAAAGTTTCTAGGTTAATATCTAGCTAAACAGCTACTTAAGACAAGATCAGATAGAATTCAGCTGAACCACAATTTAGACTAAAGAAAGGAATATAAAGATGGATTTAAACTATGAATTAAAGGTGTAGGGTATTAGTTCGTTCCACCATGCTTATACCAATCAAAGGATCAAACAACTATCAGAACCTAGGTCAAGAATCGATAGATTATAGATTAGAGCACGTGTCAAGCTATGGTTAAGTCTCAACGCCCATAATTCAACATAAGCGACATGTTCACTAACATAATCAAAATTAGTGATGTGTACTAAGGCCTCTAAAAGTAAGACAAATATGTGCAAACAATTATTAACCACAAGCAATCAATGAAACTGCGTAATAACATCAAGCACTCATCAAGAACAAATCACACCATAATCAATCTAATCAAAACGTAGAAATCAATAGCAATTGAAAGTAATCAAGGTATAAACATGGCTTCCCTCCCCAAATCCCTAGAAATTAGACTACTCAGACATGATTGAATCAACTACAATGAAACTAATATAAAACCTAATCCTAACATCATGAATCAAAACAATAATTAAACTAAGCAATCAAAAATTAATTACAGAGATTAAGAGAGAAGAACAATACCGAATGACGGTATGCAATAACCTTTATTGAAATCAATCCGATGTTCAATAACCTATGGCATCGGGTTGGTATAAATCAATTGCGACCATTGCCCTATGGCATCGGGTTGGTACAAATTTTGGCAATGTTGATTTCCTACACAAAATAAATGTAGCACATGTTCTGGGCTTCACCCGATGCGATCGGGCGAATCCACCCGATTGGGCGAATCCACCCGATTGGGCGAATTCACCCGATCGGGGCCAAAACCCTGATACCCGATCGGGCAACAATTGCCCTATAGCATCGGGTTGGTACAAAATGACCCAACTTCAAATATCCTATTTCCTTGAAATAAAGTAGCGGGAACATTAAGAAGGCCCAACCCGATTGGATCGGGTGCTTTTTTCTCGATCGAGTTCAGTCAATTTCTGGCTTTTTTGCGTCAATTTGAGAAAGCCGTATCTCTCAAACCAGAAGTCCGTTTGGGGCGTGTGACATATCATTGGAAAGCGCTTGATTATCAATTTTTTATAAAAAGTTATGATGAAAATAGTGAACGTGTGTCAGTTTTGGGACTTCTTTCACTAACTCTTTGCTTCATTCCAACTCAAAATTGTCCCAAACGGATGCATTGTGATCCTAGTGCAAGGTACCTTCATCTTCAATGATTAATAGGCCTGATGTTTGATACTCATGATTAATTTGTATCAAAATAACCCGAAAATCGTCGAAACACACAAACATCGAGTAAGAGCACAACTTATGCAATTCATATCATTATGCACCTAAATGCTCTAAAAGGAGTTCTAAATACAATCTAAATGCATCTAAAAACTATAAATTTATTTGATACATCAGCTTCTAAACGTCAGATTAAGGCCTCAGACACCTAATCTGCACACTTTAAGCTCAAAGACACGAAAACACCGAGACATAGTCAAATCTCATAATAAAGAGCTCTAAAGAGCTCTAAAAAGTATAAAACAAGAGGAGAAATAAGGCTCAATGCCTACATAAAATGAGTATATATCACATCATCATTGGGTCATCATCATTTGCGTGGTTTTTTGGCAGCAAGTGATAAGTGCGTAATATTCGATTTTTTGACTCCCTTATTTTAGCCATTTGACTGTCTTTCGATATAACTTTATAGGATTTTTGGTACTTTTTCATATTAGAGGTTTTATTTGTTTAGTATTATAATTATGGGCAAAATAAGCTTCGTTTGTATTTTTTTTATTCAATAGGTAAATGGATATACCCGTGGGCTTTCTTGAGTTATCACTTATGGGTTGACAAATACAAGCCCAAGTTGGAGCCCATATGCATTGTCAATGCCATCTATCAAAAAACCAATGCACGTGAATTACAAGGAGGAAAAGAAAAAAAAAGAGAAAAGAAGAAAAGTAAATAAAGAGCCCGAGAAGAATTGGAAACGTGGCAAAGCAAGAAAGAGGAATAAAAGAAACTAAGAAGATAAAATAAGAAGATACAGAGGAAGAGAAAGCGGCGCACAATCCTATCTTTGCGCCAAATTATTCATCCAAATCGCAGTTTTTGGCTAACAGATTGTGAAAAGATGAAGTTTATGTCAAAATCAATTCTATCCTTCCATGATTTTCGCATCGTTCTCTACCGCATTATTTATGAATTGGGTATAAATTCCCAATCAACCATCTAAAAAAAACACACACAAGCATAGCAGCAAAATTGAGGGTTGTGAGACTGAGTTGGAGCACAAGAAAGATCTGGTACTGGGAGATTTAGTTGTATTGGAAGGCGAGTGATCGGTATCGACGGCAAAATCAAGCAGCGGCTGTTTGGTCTAGCTTCCTTTAATTTATCTAGTTTTGTGATTGAACTTGATGTTTATACTTCGATTAATTAAGTTTATAACATTTTCTGATTTTATTTTCATCAATTAGACGCTGAGTTTGATTGTATTTCATTATTGATTTTGGTATTTATTCAGTTCATATGTTCATTTGTTTGAATTACAAAATCTTTAATCTCTATACTTGTAGTAGTGCACGATTACTTGTCTGGAGTGTTTAAGCTATACTAAATTGCTATTAGGTGCGTCGTTTAATAGATGTTTAGAGTTAATGACTTAATATTGCTAGTGTGAGCGGCTCACACCTTAGTTTTGTTAAGTGTATGAATTGATCTGATAAAATAAGTTTATTAGGGTTGGTTATATTTTAGCAAGATTCTAGGTTTCTAGTGAGCAAAATATTAAATAGACTGTGGCGGTAAATCTACATGGTGAAGGAGACTAAATAAAAGGGAATAAGAAGCTAGCTGTATTTTATTATTCAATGATCGAACCGAAATTACGTTGGCTTGCTTGTCATAACTTGTAAATAGTGGACTAGTAGTTATTTTATTTAAATTATATTAGTTTCAAAATCCATATTTAAACCCCCCTAAATCAAGTAAATATTTGTATATAGTTATCTTTATTCTTCTATGTTAATAGTCGTCTAACTATTCAAACTTTGGTTTATAGTGAATTAGTTAGTCTCTCCGTGGGATTGACCCTACTTATCATTTACTATGTTTATATTTTTGAGGTTAAGATATGTATTATAAATTATTAATTTGTATACGCAAACGACACGTATCAACATGTATGCTTGACAACAACATCACATGCTCACATCTACATGCTTTGGTGGCTATTTGGTGTCCCGTCCTTTCTTTATGCACATTCATGTACAGCTCGACCGCGGGACAAGCGCCCTAGATATTCTATTTTTTTGTTGCTGTGACTATTGTGCAGTTTCATTGTCCTTTTGTGGGTCAGGGCGTTGTCACGATGGTGATGGAAATAGGATTACCAAGAGCTCTTTGATCCAACACCTTCGTGATCGTCATTGTAGCCTTGATTCACAAGTTATTACAAAACACTCTCTTCCCACTAATTTAGTTGTTTACTCGGAGGCTGGGGTTACTTGTACGCGTATGGGTATATGGTTATGCAAGGGTTGTTTCGAAACGCATACTCTCTGTTCCAAGTGTCGTCATGGCAGGGCATCTGATTTTGTGCCTCCAATTAATGGTGGGGATAGGGTTGTTAGGTTTGTGCTCTATGATTTTACCAAGCTACAAGTTCCTTCTTCTTAGTAGTTTATTCATGTGGATTGTTTGGTGCAAGACCAACATGGTGGTTTTACTGTGGCTCTCCTTGATAGTTTTCTTTTGACGCAGTTTTATGCACTGTGAAATCCATCCCTCCTAAGTGTCGTATGGGGTTTTCTCGGGTTCAGAAAGGAGCACATGATAAGGTGATTTGCAAGCCTGATGACATCTCTTGTTGGGTTAGTTTGTTAGTGTTGCCTCTTTGTATCCTTAAAACCTTTCACCCGTGGAGTAATCTTAAGTGTAAGCTTGCTATATATCAAACGTCAACGTCACGAAGAGAGTATAGTTAGTGCCATTTGATCTTGGAGCGCACCTGATGGTAGTTTCCAGCTTGTGAGGGAAATATTGGTTGAAGTTTCTCCTCCTTTGTTAGACGTTGATGATCGAGGATGACCTTGATTTGGGTTAGTATATCAAGCAGTTTAAGAGGGAGATTTTTGATGGTCATTATACTGCCGCAGCCAGAGCTCTTTCCTCTTCTAGTATAAGTCCTTATAATGATGTTACTGTAGAGGACTTAAATTTTAATTAAACACCCTTGCAGGCCTACTCCCTCCTTACCACATATACCTATTGATCACAATCACCTCATCGCATCCCCATTATTGTTTTAGAAAGAATTAAGAGTTTTCCACGTGAAACGTCTTGTGGTAGGGACGGTTTGCGTGCCCAACACCTTATGGATTGCTTGAGTGAATCTGTTGTTGCTGATTCTGATGAGTTAGTCTCCTCTATCACCCAAGTGATTATTCTCTTTTTTGATGAGAAATGCCCCAAGATTCTAGGTGAGTATATTGCTAGCGCTTCTCTTACACCGCTTGTGAAACCGGGTGGTGGTATCCGTCCTATAGCTTTGGAAACTGTTTGGAGGAAACTAGTTTCAAAGGTTAGTGTTGTTTAGATTGGTCATTCTTTGGGTGGTTCTTTAGATGATTTAATATTTGGTGTTGGGGTGTCTGGAGGAGTTAAGGCAATACTCCATGTCGTGAATTGAATAATTGAGAATCGTGGAGACGTTGTTGGTCGTTCGATGTTGTTGGTAGATTTTAAAATGCTTTCAACCTTGTAGATCGTGAGGTCATGTTACGAGAAGTTTGTCTTTGTTGTTCTGCAATCTCGCATTGGGTGGAATTCTGCTCCTTTAGTCCTGCGAGATTGTACCATGGGGAGTACACCTTGTGGTCATGTCAAGGGGTGCAGCAAGGTGATCCCTTGTCCCTCTGCCTTTTGTTTTAGTGTTACCTCCCCCGGTATGCAAAATTAGAGACACTTTTGACCTATGTCTGCAGGCATGGTATTTCGATGATGACACTATTGTTAGCAATACCTTGGTTGTGGGGAAGGTCTTAAAGTTAATTATGGAGGATATCTTGCATCTTAACATTGATAAACACAAAGATTGTTTGGCCAAAGGAAGTCCCTAGAAGCAGACTTTCATGTGTCTTCCCGCCTAATATTGCTCGTCCCTTACGTGGTGTTAAATTACTCGGTGATCCCGCTACTGTGGATTTCAATTTCAGTAGTAAGCTTGTGATGAAGAGAGTGGTCAAAACCATTGTGCTTATGGATGCAATTGCTGCAATAAATGATCCTCAATGTGAGTTGTTGCTTTTTCGTGCTTGTACTATAATTTCAAAACTCTAATTTTCTATAAGCACATGCCCTCCGCGTGTTTTTGGAGTCGGCCTAACGTTCGTTTGACACGGCTCTTTGTTCTACCTTGGAGGGTATTGTTACTATTTCCGGGCCAAGGTTTGGTGACTGGCAATGGAGGCTTGCCACCTTACCATTTGCATTTGGAGGGCTTGGTGTCTACTCTGCAGGTGATGTTCTGAATTATGCCTTTCTTACGTCACTATTGCAGTCGGTTGGTTTGCAGACTAAGCTTCTTCAGCATGCTGCTGTTGTAGCATCTGTACCTAATTTGAGCGTGTTTAATAGAATTGGGGGACTGACATTTTGAGTAATCCAAGTGAGATCGTTGCCCCCATCACAGATGGTTTTAAGGAAATCTCAAGGGAGAAAACAGTTCTGATTGGCTTAGGACACTCCCGATTTCGGATTTGGGGAAAACTATTAATGGCAAGACTTATCGTTGTGTGCTATGCTACTGGTTGGGTGTTCCCCTGTTTTCTGTTTCAAAGCCTTGTTCTGCTTGCTCCAAGGTTCTTGATGGGGATGTGAATAGCAACTATGTTGTGTCGTGTGCTGGTATTGTTGGTATTGAACATCAAAGTAAAAGATTTATAAAAGAAAGGGGTGCATTATCCCAATAATAAAACATTCAACCATTTTTTCACAAAAATAGGAAAAAACGATTATATGTTGGTAGGTATGGATTTCGAAGAAAAATATAACTTGTTGGTATTTATTCTACATTTTGCAACTCCTTGGTATTTAGTTTGAAAAAGTGCTAAAACCTGGGTATTTTTTCACAAATTTTCCTTAATATTTTAAAAAGTAGAGGAGTGGGAATTTTAACCACATTCTCCATTAGTCTCACTAAAAACCATTGTATAAAAAATGCAATACAAGTAGATCATTTAAAGGGAAAGCTTAATAAGTTGCGGGTTGCTAAAAATAAACTAAAAAAGTCTATAAATACTTTTGGCAGAGAGGTATAAAAAAGGTCAAATGCCCAAATAATCACTTAGCCATAGATGTGCCGGAAGAAGATGAAAATAATTTTCTAAGCAAGAAACCAGACTCTAGACGTATCCATTAAGGGAATCCCCAAGAAGTTGAGTTTTGCATAAAAACAAATTACAATGTATGTCTTTTATAAGTGAAGAGATGACAAGTTAATGCAAAAGCCTCTGCATCACATGTCCCGACGAGATACCAAGATGCAAACATTTTGAGAAAAGAGGTAAAGAAAGAGGTGTAATGTCGTAATCACCACTTAACCATAGATGTGTTAGAAGAGGATGAAAAATAACTTGTTAAGCAAGAAGCTAGACTTTCAAGGCCTGATAGCCATTAATCTACATTTTTGCAAAAACCCTAGAGTCTTACCAATTTTATCGATTTGAGACATTTGGTTTCAAAGTTAAATCTAATAATAATGTACTAATAATCTTTGTTTCCCTAAACTAGGTGTGTCTACAACACAAAATGACACGGTTGTCTGCAAAGGCCCGGGAAACTTATTAGTAGAATAATATAGGGAGCCTGATACGGAGTCACATTACAAGAGACTATTGGAAAACAACTATTCTTCCTCTTACATGAGTATTTCTAAGGAGTCCAAATTCAATTCCCAGGAGAACCTGATCCTATATTCAATTATGTGTACCAATTTCAAATGTATGAATCAGGTTCAAGATCCAAAACCTAGGTGTATGATAATTGATAAGGATGAAATAAGTGAGCATGGTATTTGCATATATTGTAAGCATTTAAGCATCTGCTAAGGAGGATAGTTCAGGCTGAACCCCTAATTCCTCCTACTGGATGAGAGTAAAGTTTTAGAATCTTGAGGTTGAAAGTTTGATAGAGCGTTACAAATTCATCTCATTAATCTATTTAAATATTTCATTAATTTTAAATTATGGCTTCCTGCCTCAAGGAAATGTGATCTTAAATCTTATTAAGCATCATCAATAAAAAAATTATTTTTCTACGTATGTGTCAAAATTTGCATAAGCATACACATCATGAATATGTTATTAATCTTTCTAAAGAATTCATAATTTGCAAGGTATCCGTAACACAACCATAAGGATTTGAGGGGCATTTGTTACTACCATTTCTAATGTTAGGGTCCGACAAGGGTTTCAAGTCAAACCCAAGGCAAATAATAATGTCTAGGTGTTAGGAAGGTCCAAAGTCAAATAGTTAAAAACTCCATGAAGACAAGAAGATGCCAGGCTCCAGAAGCTGAAGAGTCACAACCTCAGTCAAGATTAGACGCGGGACGTGTGGGAAAAGAATGTGGGGGTAGTGGAGTCTCAACTGCTTCTCCCATGAGTACTTTTCAAATTTTAATTTTAAAATTTATGACATGGCAAACCTTGTTGACACTCTTTGTGCCCCAAAAATTTATTCTTATATATAATTATGTATATTATCTGTATCTAATAAACAATTACAAAATTATTGTCGTAGTTTGTTGTGCCTTTGTGGGTAGCATAAAAATGTTGAGGGAAAATAACCACCTTATTATCTCGAGGAACTATAGCTACCGATTGATTTTACGATGTAATCTCATGTGGAATTGTAACTTATTAAAACTTTCGTCCACTAACTAACGTGGCCCTTAACCCATTTGACTACTAACTGAATTTAAAGTACAAATGCATCTAAGTATATTGAATATGGTTAATCTAACTGCAAGGAAAAGGAGTTTGGGCAACGCATATATTCGTCGCCTTTGATGCTGTTTTCGTTGCACAAAACTTTGGGCAACGAATAAGATTCCGTCGTGGGTTCATGGCCCAAATGGCGCCGCCCTTCTAGTTTTGTGCAACGGCTACCCAGTGCGAAGCCCAAAACTGGTTTTGTGCAACGAAGGTTATTTCCCTGGCCCAAGCCATCTTTGGTGCAACGAGATTTCATCAATGTAGAACATCGATATATTCGTTGCCCAAAAAAACAAGAATGGGCAACAACATTAACTTCATTGCACATAAGGTCTTTGGCAACAATCTCCCCATACGCTGAGCCTGAGTTATTTTGTTGCCCTACATATTTTGTGCAACTATTGTCAGTCCTTGCCCAAACTCTTTCTTCAAAGAGCATATTCATTGCCTCAACATCCAAAATTTTGCTCGACCCCTATTTGACTTACATAATAACATTCATATATTTATGTCACTTTAAGTACTTACTAAATTATGAAATATACAATAACTTGAAATAAACTAATTTATATTAAATTTGAAATACTTGATAATAACTTTGTCTTACAAGAAAAAATAAGCTAATAAAATAAAAGTATCCGCAACACTAAATCAACATAGTTCTACTAACTTAATCACGAACATACGAACAACAGCTTCATCATAATAAACTAGCCTCCACCATTAGTCGTTTTCCTGTCAAAGTAAAAATAGAAAAGAAATAAAGACTCAAATTAGATATAAAATTATCATGGCCCTAAATAAAAAGAGTCAAGACCAAGATCATAAAGCAAATATAATAAAAATTCGGTAGCAAGATCACAAAGCAAATAGACAACAAATTTAGTTTGTTGTGTAAGGGGGCTTTAAGATTGTATTTTGTTGGGTTTTCATCACTCATCAAAATAACACAAACATAGGTGATTCTTGCATCACAATGATCAAGCAAGCAATAATCTTAGACGATTCAACCATACCACCCAAAAACTGACCAAAATCCAAAACACAACACATCCATTTCTTGAATAATCAACACATACCTGCATGTTGGATTTTTTAATCACTAAAGTCCTGCACATTGTTATACATATTAAACGGAAAACGCAGTTATATTAAAGACGGAGAGAATATTAAACCATTAACCCAACGCAAAAAAGTTCTCTTCCCTCCAAACTTACAGTGGTGGCATATTCAAGTAACCTGGAAAAATAATAACAGTTTATAGCAATGAGTTTGATCTCTTTCGTCCCTGAGTGATCCTACCACACACCTTGAGAATATATTATCATATAAACTTAGAGGAACCTAATTTTCACTCATCCAAGCCTACAGGACCGCCCTTCAATGCATGCTTATTCCCGATTTTTTCAACCAACTCAATGCTACAGAAGTTCTTAGGAATGTAGCAGCACTCAGCAACGTAGCAATGCTCCTAATCAGTAAAACGGACGTAAGTTGGCACAGACAAAACGCAACGATCCCTAATTTGCAAGTCAATTTCCTGCTCTCGTAACTCATACTAGTAGTAGGTAGTATATTGCAGGGGAGGGGGTCAGTGGGAGTCACTACAGGGGTAGTGCAGGGGGCAGGGGAGGGGGTCAGTGGGAGTCACTACAGGGGTAGTGCAGGGGGCAGGGGAGGGGGCAGTGGGAGTCATTACAGGGGTAGTGAAGGGGGGCAGGGGAGGGGGTCAGTGGGAGTCACTACAGGGGTAGTGCAGGGGGCAGCGGAGGGAGTCAGTGGGAGTCACTACATGGGTAGTGCAGGGGGCAGGGAGGGGGTCAGTGGGAGTCACTATAGGGTAGTGCAGGTGGCAGTGGGTGGGGGTAATTTACAGAAAAGTGGATCTACTAAAATGAGGCAGATCTTTAATATAAAATGAAATTGCTGATCAACGCTACACGTGATCGGACCAATCAATCTTGATTTCACTTTATGACTCGATCGGACCCTAGCAACGCTAAATTGCTGCTCACTAACTTCTTCCTAGTTGCTAGTTGATTCATTATTCCTGTAGCCTACTTGATACCAGTTTAACAGAAGTCGAGTAATTATCATTGCTCCCTAAGTTTTATAGTAAACTGTTGCCAAGGCTAATGGAAGAAACCTACTAATTATCATTGCTCTCTAAGTTTTATATTTGTCTGTATAAACTGTTTCCTTAGTGTACTGTTTTAATCAGTTGTAAGGAACCTATATTTGCTGTCATCTATGTATTTATATCCTTTGTTTTGTTCTATGGTGCTCATTAGGATTCTTAAAGCGACAATTGAATTATATTTTTATATGTATGAAGCTTCATCTGATTCAATTTGTTTTTGGTTGCTGACAGTTTCTCGCAATCACTTAAGTTCTGGGGTTTATTCATTGTCTCCTTTAATTACCTTTTACCATTGAGGTGGTCAGAGTTATGACAATTGATCGGATCCCAAGCTCATGACAACACAATCTCCCACAATCTCAACACAACTCATACTATAACGTCCCTTCGAATAGTTCAAGGCTTCCATACTGTTTTGCTCTACGCTTCTCCTGCCTTTTTCTGCACCCAGTTATATCAGTAGGCCCAGGTTTCTTTTTGTTTTTGTCAGGCCTTTATTGTTTCTTGGGCTTTTAAAAATGGGGCCCTGAGCAAATGCTCACTTAGAAGGCCGGGCCTGGTTAAGATATACCCACACACTAAAAAGTGTGAAGGTTCCTGTGTGTGTAGTAGAATTGTTACAGAGAACTAAACATCAACAAGCACAGCACATTTCATAAGATTGCAAAGGCAAGTAAGCAAGTCATTGTCGCTAACCGCATAATGAAGAAGATTAAATCATGCTCAGTGAAGAGTGGTTATGTAAATAAGTTTAACATACACAATAAAAATTATGAAGATATCATGTATTTAGATGCATAAGGTGTTGAGCACAGGGAAGCAAGTATTACCTCATCACTGCAAACATCTTCAGCATTTCTTCTTTTAGCTCTTCCCTTAGCTACTTATCTCGTTTGATAGATTCTATGTTCAATTTAGAAACAGAAGCTCTCAGCTCATCGTTTGAAGCTCTAAGCTCCTCATTTGATGTCCTAAGCTCCTCGTTAGACGCCTTAAGTGTGTCAATTTGACTAACATGTGAAGCCTCTCACTCGGCTGTGATCTTACTTCACTGTGATCTGCTTCAGTTCTATTTTTTTTGGTGGTCGTGCTCCCTGACCAAGTCCTCTCACATATCCGGACTTAGGCTTCATAACTTCAACGTATGCAGCTTTTACACTTAGGGTATCCTCGCCATCTTCTCTATTTCAGATTGATGGAGTTTTTAAAACTCCTCGTAGTTCTTTTCAGCTTCGGGTTCCAACCGGTGTTTTTATGCCTAACATATGAAATTAGACACGATATTAGAGCCATAAAGTGAATAATAAAACTAATCACGAAGCCTACCAATTGCACTTAATAATACAAATTACTTTTTAGTCTTCTCAAATAATTTGATGTATAAGGGATCCTGTTGTTCTTCGAGTATGTCAGATGATCCTTCAACATCATCTTGAGATGGTTGGATTGGTGGCTCATTCATCTTGCATGAAAGTGAAGGTCATTGCATATTCAAATGTAAAAGGAAGAACTCATAATCAAAAGCACGAATAAAGAATAAAAACATTAAACACCAAATCATAGAAAATTCTTGCCGTTGATTTTGAACCATTTGCTGGCGTTTCAGTTTGGGCGAGCTTATTGGATGTATTGACTTGACTAATGTACTACAATCACATTGTATTTTTGGTTAAAATACAAAATAATTTTACTAAAATAGTAAGCACACAACAATGAGGAAGAGTATGTTACCTTGTGCTTTAAACTATTCCAATGCTCAACCACTAGCCATGTCCATTGATCTTTATCGATAGTGGTCGGCCTACTATTAAGTGCTTCTGCTAATGGTTTGTTTTTAAAGTGCTTTTCTTTCAGCCTAAATTGCCAATCTTTATATAGACTCTTGAACTGAAAATACAATGCTTCAATCACATCAACACCGCCAACTTTCTGGGGTAAATCGTATTTTCCCTATGAAACAAAGAAACATGTCATTTAAGTTGCAACACGTACATAAACATAAACATGAATATTGTCTTAATAATTCCTCACCATAATCTTGTTAAATGACCTCTGTTGCACATCTGAATCCATTTCAGACCAATTCCTAATATGTGAAAATAGAATTCATGAGACAAAATGTATATAAGAAAATCAAAGAGTATGTAATGTAAGTCACAAAATAAAGCAAGTAAAAACATACACAACATTCAGGGGACAAAACTCTGGCACCCAATTGCTACAATCACATAAGAACTCTTTGGATTTTGCGCCAACCACACGTCTAAGCTCATCCATGAATTATACCTTCATTTTCTCTTCAGGATTCCTGTTTCTGGAAGCATATTTCAAGCCTCTGGTTGGACCACGCCTCTTCCGATCAGGATATTTGAGTCGAAGCTCAGCTTGATCAAGGCTTCATTTCTCTCGATAAGTCAACTTTGGTTGTGGTTGTGGTGGTGGTGGTGGTGGTGGTGGTGGAGTCTCATCTACTTGTCAAATTATTTAAGATGATACTGGTGTAGTTGTCATTGTGTTATATAACAACTTCAAACTGCAGTAATATATGATCAGTAGGTATCCAAAACTGAGCATATTCAATGTGTCGTCTACAGCAAGCCCTAAATCTTGTTGTGAATATTACTACATAGATTAAAAAATAATGGCTGGTAAATAATGACAAAGGGAGATGTCAGATGATAGCAAGCTCAGCTGAGAAACAAAGGGATTTCACAAAAATAGAACAAAAAAAAGCAACAATGAACAACAGAATCTAAAGAACCGAGAGAATGAGCACCCAACAAAGATGTACGGCAAAGCTCAGCTACTGAAACAAGTATCTGCATTTGGTCCATTTTTATGGTGAACCGAGAGATTGAGCACCAAACAGTGAAAACAAGATAATAGTGAAAGAACGAAGAAAAACTGCTAGGTGGGTCCAGCACACTAATCACATTGTTTCAGAAAATTAATAGAAGCCTTACTCACATGAACATGAAACAAGTATCTGCATTTGGTTCATTTTAATCTGAATATCAAGCTTCTCATGCTCCTGACTAAGAATTTGATAGAGTAACATAAAGGTGGTGTTATTTTCACAGTGGTTGCTCGAATTAATTATCGTGATTAGTGAAGATCCTGATCCCCACACACGCATGGAGTAATGAGGAATGTAGCTTTTGCTTATAGAAGACTAGCAAACAAAGGCAGTAAATCATCAGCAGCGAACAACTAATCAGATTTGCTCAAGTAGAAAATATTTATTTATTGCAATAAGAGCCGTAAGTCATTAGCACTCAGCAGCCAGCAACTAATCAGGCCGTTATCGACAACCAACAACAAAAAAATATTAAAATCACAGAAAAATTACTATATAAAAATCAAAACATCCCTTTAAAGTGTATGCACATGTATCATAAAGCTATTATCCATCACTAACTAACAAAGCTCTAAGTGTTGCTGCTCCTACGGCAGCTACGAATCTTCCAATACTGCCAAAATGAAAACAATCAAAAATATATTCAGTTCTAGCTAAGATTCACATATATATATATAATTTTTTATAAATTATCTATATCAAATTGTACCGGTTTTCATTCGCCATGTCCATCAGTTGAAGTATCACTTTCTAATCCATCATCTTCAATGTCACTATAGAATTCATGAATGCTAGATTCACTATCAAACACCTCTTCTTCATCGTCTTCTCCATCTTCCTCTTCTTCTTCGTCCTCATTTTCGTCATTTACTTTGTTAATATGATAAGTTTCTTGTATCACTTCAGCGTCAAATACCCCAGGGTCAACATCATTTCTAACTACGGGGATCTCATCTTCATCCGACATGTTTCCAAGGTCTATTACCTTCGTGGTCACACTATCCCATTAATGCTTCATTTTGTTCCATGTCTTCATCATTTGGGAAATCAAAAAAGTTTCGTGGATTAGCCTTAATAACAAATCTCCATTGTGGTTCTTTATGACAGGGTACATAAAAAACTTGCTCCATTTGAGATACTAGTGCAAAAGGTTTATTTGTTTTCAACCTACGAGTAAAATTGACAAGTACAGCTCCAAGCTTGTCCTTTTTAATCCCTCTTCCCTCATCATATACATCAAACCAATGGCACCTAAACAACACTACCTTAGGACTTGTTCGATTTTTCAACATATCGTACTCTAGTACAACAACCTATTCTAATAGACCATAAAAATCTTTCTCTCCACTTTTCTCATCCCCTTTCACAATCACACCACTATTTTGAGTTTTTCGATTTCTTTGACGCTTTTTAGTGTGAAATCGAAAACCATTAATGATATACCCGTTATAAGTGACAACTCTCTTCATTGGACCTCGTGCTAGACACATCAACTCTTCCGTTACTCTATCATCCCCGTCATTCCAAATCTGTATAACTTATTTTTCAAAAACATAAAGGGAAAAGAATTAAATATTTGTTAGATTTTGATAGTTGATATAAAAAAATAATTTGCTCTCTTACTTTATCCTCAAACCATTTGGAAAAGCCAAATTTATTAGGGTCTGTATCTCTTTCATACTCACTATATAATAAAAAGGATTTAATTAGTAAAAAAAATATATATATCATGTATATTTAACTTCTTCTGAAAACACTTACTCAAAGAAAGGTTCTACTTCATCACAATTTTTTCAAAACATAGAGTCGAGCTTCTTTCCATTCATCAATAGTTAATTGCTTCAGATTTTTCTTCCCCAATGGCTTGCCGAATATAGAAAAAACAGACAGACTATGAGGATGTGGATGGTCACTATCCTCATTTAGATCTAGACGATTAAATTGTGTCTCGATTTTAGATAAATTTCGCGAGCAAAATGTCATACATTCAGCTTCAAGATATCCATTTGCAATTGACGCTTCAGGATGAGCTTTATTACGCACAAAGGATCTGAATGTTCGCATTGCCCTAAGATATGAAAAGTTAGTATACTTAAATTTAGAGATAGCTACAGATAATAAGTTTGAAATTCATGTTACCTTTCGAAACGGTACATCCAACGATAATGCACAGGCCCGGCCAACTTTGCTTCAGTAGCTAGGTGTATGGGAAGATGTATCATCACATCAAAAAACCTGGAATGAAAATACGCTCTAGTTTGCATAATGTGATTGCTATATTTGCTTCCATTTTCTCCACATCATCTACCTTCAAAGTTTTCGAGCATAATTGCTTGAAAAACAAACTAAGCTCTCTTAAAGGCTCTAGGACCCTTTCATCTAATACACCTTGAAAAGCTGGTGTAAGCAAATCTTGCATGAAAACATGAAAATCGTGAGATTTCATTCCCATAATCTTCCCATCTTGCAAGGAAGCACACCGTGAAATATTAGAGGAGTATCCATCTAGAAAAGCCAATTTTGATAGAAAGATGACTATCTTCCTCCTTTCATTTAATGTCAGATTGTAAGGCGCTTTTGGAATTTGATATTTATCCCCAACTAACTTTGGTCTTAGTCCATCATGTATCTTCATTGCTTCTAAGTCCCACCGAGCATTTAAAGTGTCCTTGTTCTTTCCTGGTAAGTCAAGCAGTGTGCCTAATATGCTTTCACAAACTTTTTTTTCCACATGCATGACATCCAAGTTGTGTCTTATCAAAAGATGTCTCCAATAAGGCAACTGGAAAAAACACTTATCTTCTTCTACTGATGAACCATATATAAATCACCTTTCTTACGTTTTCCAGTGTTTTTTTTTCTAAATTCCACATTTGAATATCAACTTAGTTGATCCAAAATATCATATCCCGTAAGTGGTTCTGGAGGAGGACCCCTTTCTACCTTTCTACCAAACAAACTCCTATTAAGTCTCCATTTGTGATCGGGTTCTAAAAACCTTCGATGACCCATGTAACACCATTTGTGACCATGACGCAGCTTCTGAGATTGTGTATCTTTATGGCAATTAGGACAAGCCAGAACCCCTTTGGTGCTCCACCCAGACAAATTGGCATATGCGGGAAAGTCATTAATTGTCCACACCAGCGCTGCCCGCATATTAAAAGTCTCCTTGGTGTGGGAATCAAAAGTTTTTACCCTAGTATCCCATAATTCCTTAAGTTCATCTATCAAAGGTTTCAAAAACACATCGATATCATTGCCAGGCGATTTAGGTCGGGAATCAATAAAGACAAAAACATATTGTCACTTTTCATGCACATCCACGGTGGTAAATTGTAAGGCACCAACATTACCGGCCATATGCTATATCTACTACTCATGTTAGCCCCGGGATTAAACCGGTCGCTAGCTAAACCTAATCGTACATTACGTGCATCGAAAGCAAAGTCGGTGTCAAAATCATCTAAAGTTTTCCATGCTTTGGAATCTCTTGGATGTTTCATAATCCCATCATCTTCTCCACATAGTTCCTTCTTATGCCATCGCATATGACTTGCTAATTTTGAAGACATAAACATCCTTAGGAGCCTCGAAATTAATGGAAAATGACGCAAGATTAATTGAGGTACTCGTGTTTTTTTCTTGTCATCTTCATCATCATCTGAAAGCTCATAAACTTGATTAACTTTCTCCTTCCATATAGGGGCAAAACATTTAGGACATCAAACTTCATCTGCATACTCTTTTCGAAACAAAACGCAATGGTTGATACACGCATCAATCGCATCAATCTTAACATAGTCCAGTCCTAATGCTTTTCTATATTTTTTGGCTTCATAAGAACTTGAAGGGAAACTTTTGTCATAATTAAAGGCCCTGTGTAATGTGTTCAATAACATCGTAAAAGACTTGTCACTCCACTTGTTGCTAACTTTAATATGCAACAAAGTGACAAGATTCTATATCTTCCATCAATTTTAAAAACTCCTTTGGGGTTTCATCATTGCGACTACTTGATGCAGGTTCCCTGCTCTCATTACCACCAAGGACACCAGTTGTAGAATTCCATAGATTGGTCGCGTCATAAACTGATGGAGCCATGTCATCAAAGGGAATTTCATCATCCTCACTATTTGAAACCTCCCCCATATATCCCTCTTCACTACTACTACCTTTTTGCTCCACCCTTTCTCCATGACAAATGTAACACCCCGTAATTTCACTAGAAATTTCGCGCGTTAATTATTTATTTATTACTTTATATTTATTTATATCCTTTATTTATTATATATTCTGTATTTATATATATAATTATTTTGAGTGTTGTTGTGTATAATTATATATGTTTATATTTGAAAACTAAATTTATATATATATATATAACTTATTATTGAATGTTTATATTTATTTGTTGTGATTAAATGTTTATGATTAATGTATTGTGATTATTTGAATTTTTATATTTTTATAGAGGTAGTATTATTATTTATATTTTAGTAGTGTTGGTACTTAGTATTTATTTTTAGTTTGAGCCTTGTTATTTTATTGTTGGGCTAAACTAATTGAAGGTTCCAATTACCGCTTAAGTGGGCCGACCCACTTGGTTATGTGGGTTAGGGTGACCGGTCAAGGGAGCTTGGAAGGGGGGAATTTTGTTTGAATTTATAGCTTGCATATTTTATTTTTGGGTAGAATCTCTTCCACCAATGAGAACCCTTTTTCCCTTATTCTTCCTCCTTATTTTGGCCACTATTTATCCTTACTCTTATTCACTTATTTTTCTGTCCTAAACTTAATTTTACAGCAATTAAACACCCTCCCAAAACCCCCTATTCACACGCCTATTACAAGAAAAAAAAGGGAAAAGGTTTTTCCAATTGTTCTTCACAATTTCCTACTTCCTAGTGACCTAAAAGTTCTTATTCAAGCATTAATTCAAGACTCAAGTTCGGGTTTTATTTTTCTCTTGGTATTTCTCTCAAGTGGTGATTTCTAGGCTGTTTCTTTTACTCTTAATTTCGGTTTTACTCTTTGGGTAGATCGAGGTAACTAACTTCCCTCCTAGTACGTTAGTATTTAATTAATTGTTTAAGTATGTTAGAATCATGTTAGGATGTGTTTTAAATGTTAGATCTACGATGTTAGTATTATTATTTTATTAGACTCATGTTAGGATGTGTTTTAAATGTTAGATCTACGATGTTAGTATTATTATTTTATTAGAATTCATGTTAGGTTTGTTTTATTTCATGTTTTAGAGTACTTAAAATTGTTGTTTATGATGTTAGAATGGTTAGTATTGAGTAGTATCATGTTAGGGTTGTTACTTTTTATTTATTTCATTAATTAGTATGCTTATTTCATGTTTTTTATTGATTTTATTAATGCTGTAATTATTTTAAATTATTGAATTATTGATTTTAATGTTTTAGTTGAAGTGTAATTGATGATGGAATTGTTATGTTAACTTGGAATATGATTTAGCATGTTTTTAGATGTTCTTTAAGCCTTTTTATTAATTTTAATATTGCTGGAATTTAATTTCGTAAAGTGAATGAATTTAATTGAGTGGTTTTTGACTCCTAAGCATGCCCTAATCTTTATAGTATGATGTATATGCTTTTGGGATCGTTATTTAATATCTTTAAAGACTTATTTTGATAAGTAAATTGCTGGAATTTTAGTTGGGTTAAATAAATTTATTATTTATGTTTTGAGCATGTTCATAATTGGAATTTCATGAATTAAGTGACTTGTAGTTAATTTGTTCTTTAATTCTTTGAAGTATTATTTTCAAGCATGCCTAATTTGATGTTATAGTTATATTAAAAATTTTCCATGAGTAATTGAGAGCATGTTTGATGTGAAATTAATTGATTTCGTAAATAGCAAAAACGGACGAAGAAGAGGGCAGTAGCCGCTCGCGACCTGGAGCAGCGTCGCGCCTCGCGAGGCACGATCGCGGCCCGCGACCCAGTGCTGCTCCTCCTTTTTCCTTTTTGGCCTACTGCCTTGTCTTGTTGGGTATTGGCAGCACTGTTGCAGTATTTTTTATTATTTTTAATTACTGCAGTTTTGTTGCATTAAATGTTGGAAGTATGGTTGAATGACTTAATTCTTGTAATGTGGTGATGTATGTTATTGTGAAACCGCCTTTAGAAATTTTATAAATTTGAGTTATCGACGTCGTAATGCTCGGGGGAGAATAATACTGTCCTTAGCATTATTTCGCCAAGAGTTATGTACGGAGAAGATTTATAATTAAATTTATAATCAACCTCGTACCCAAACTCAGATAACGACTTTGATGGATTTATATTTAATTGTGATGTGAAGGAGTTTTAATATATATTTCTAAATCTTGTTTTTGAAGAACATTTGATATAATTACTTTATTTATTTTGAAGAATTGATTTTGAAGTATTTATTTGAAGGATTATGATTTTGTTACTATTTGAAGTATTTGAAGTATATTTGAAGTATTTGATGGTTTGAAGAATATTTGAAGATGTTTGATGTTTGTTGAATATTTAAATTTTGGAAAAACTTATTTGGTTTAATTGTTTTACCTTGAGTTGAGTAGTCTAAGGGATTATTTTATCCCAAGGATACTGAACATGCACTCCGAGAGGTGTGGGGGCACTGAGCAGGGTGCTACCCTACATTGGAGAAACTTAGGATATGTTGTCGTCCGAGAGGTGAGGAGGTATTGCGCGTATTATCCTGCATCGGGAGTTTGGCCATTCTTAGACACAGACGGTAGGGAACGTAACCCATAGGCCGTTCTGGAGGTTGTGATCTGACATACTCTTAGGAAGTGGGCTGCGGGTCACTAGTGTTCATCTCACTCATATTATTTTATTTAATTTTATGTCACTTACTATTTTGAAGTTTCTTTCCTTTGACGATCTATTTATGGAAATATTTTATACTTATATTCTTTGATGATTATTAATGTTGCTCTTGTCTTATCGTCTCCTACATTGCATATTGTAAGTTTTCTTTATGCTTCGTATGATTATTGTGTATGCCTGACTTTATTCTTCGTACTTTAAATTGTTAATTGAATCCTGATTGGACTGGGAGAGCTGTTAGTTACTCCCCACTGATTGTGGATTTTTGTTGTATATCTTTGCAGATGTGCAACTTTAGGATCGTTACTGTCTGGACTGGGGCTGTGAGACATGGTCCTGTGAGGAAGGACATGGTCCTAGTAGTTGTAGATGAGCACTACGATAGGTAGATTAAGACCACCTTTCTAGTGGGTCTTAAGTAGTTTGTCATGGATGTTCCTATCTTTTGTATTATGTTCTAGTTTGGATTTATGGATTGATGCGTTATTTTGGGATTTTAGTATGTTTTGTGGAATGAGGGTATGGGACCTCATTTCCTTATTTATTTAAGGATTATATTTTGACTTGGGATTATTATTCTATTTCGTTGTCTTAGAATAACATTTCCGTCCCAGTGGTATTTCCGCTGCCACTGACTCTTTATTTAATAGTTTATTTCATTTTATTTTCGTTTATCTTTATTTTATTTACTGGTAAAGGACAGGATGTTACAACAAAACCATGGGTTATAGTTACGATCTATGCCATATACTAATAAGTTACATTTCATGCTTTTACGATCTTGGGATAAAGCTAGTCTACAATTCAAACAAGGACATCTATATATAACATTAAAGCAAAATCATTTTGGCCACGTGTCATCACCAGATGAATCCAAAGCAAACCTTGATCTCTCATTCATTCTTGCCTTTTACTTGCCACGTGTCAGCCTAATATGTTATACCTTTTTTAAAATTGCATAAAATCATCCTAAAAATTACGTGTAACAATGATGTTAATATGCATTTTACCTTTTTAAAATTCCGGCCAATTGACAAGTTCCCTTAATTATAGGAGTATAAATTTCAATGCCCTTCATATATGCCTAAATTAGTGTTTGACTTTAAGTAAGAATAAAAATCTAATTCGATTTACACTTTTACGTAAAAGCAATTCAAAAAAATAAAATTCACATCCTAATTCTATTCCTAAATTAGTGCAGTACCCAAAATCACGTTTGATTTGATTGCTTGAATTTAGGAATTAATATTATTCCTATATTTTTCCTAAATAACATTGATTTAAGAATAAAAAGATTTTAAGTTCCCTTAATTATAGGAGTATAAATTTCCGGAAATAATGCCCTTCATATATGCCTAAATTAGTGTTTGACTTTAAGTAAGAATAAAAATTTAATTCTTTTTACACTTTACGTAAAAGCAATTCAAAAAAATAAAATTCACATCCTAATTCACATCCTAAATTAGTGCAGTACCCAAAATCAAACAGGTAAAATTTGATTGCTTGAATTTAGGAATTAATATTAATCCTATATTTTTCCTAAATAACATTGATTTAAGAACCAACCAATTATAAGTATCATATACTATTTTGGAAAGTCCAAAATAACATTCCTATATTATTCCTAAATAACATTGCTTTAAGAATTAAAAGATTCAAGCATCATAGGCAATATAAAAGTGCTGAAATTAAGAATGACTGCTTTAACATTCCTATACTATTTAGGAAGATTGCTATACGAATTACCCACTTAAAAGATTTATAAGAATTAAAAGATTTAAATATCATATATTATTTTGGATAGTCCAAAATATCATTCCTATATTATTCCTAAATAACATTGCTTTAAGAATTAAAAGAATCAAGCATCATATACCTAAATTAAAGTGCCGAAATTAAGGAATGATTGCTTTAATAATTACCCACTTAATCTATTCCTAAATTATTATTCCATCATATCATATACAACATTAAAGCAAAATGGTTTTCGCCACGTGTCGTCACTAGATTAATCCAAACGAAAACCTTGATCCCTCAAGCATCCTAGCCTTTATAGAAGCCACGTGTCAGCAACAGATTTTTTTTGCTTTTTTTAAAATGCATTATACTAATTAAAATACATACGTGTCAAATTAGTGTTGTTTTGCATTTTTTTAAATATATTTCCGTGTAATTAGCCTATGATTCCTTAATCGAAGGAATAAAATATTCCGAAAATAATGCCCTTATTTACATCAATTGAGCATAATTAAACTGGCTTAGGCCTTAATTAGGGGGAATAAAACCGGCTTAGGCAAATATCATGGGGAAAGAATCCCTTAAATTCCGGTTTGACATCTTTTAAATAGGGAATATTACTTGCCATTAAACTAGGTATAATATTGCCATAACAACTATTGCCATTTTTAAAACCAAATCTACGATTTGACATCTTTTAAATAGGGAATATTTTTTTGCCATTAAAATAGATATAATAATGCCATAACAACTATTGCCATTTATAAAACCAAATCTAGCTAAAATGAAGGAAACTGTTTTTTAATTCCTTACGGTTGCTGATATTTTAAATATTGAAAACCGATTTAATTTTAAAAAAAAAACATAACTGCCGAAAATGAAAATCTAATTAAGCAATAATTTATGTGAATCTTCTAACTTGCCTGGTATTGTAATTAATTAATTGCCTAACTTAGGAAAAATTATATGAACCACCACTAATTATAAATAGGAGCACATTTTCATTCATTAGCCTTCACATTCAACCCTAATTCAAGATTCACCCATCTTTCTCTCCTTTCTAATTCATGTGAAGGCTATTCTCTCCTTCGTTGCTTCTCAAATTGCCAAGCATTTTTTTAATACTTTGATATTAATTTCTCTCCTATCTTCCTTCTCAAATTGCCAAGAAAATTCTACAATTGGGGTATGTCAAGTTTGCAAGAATTATCCAAGCAATATAATTTTCGATTTCTTTCATAAACCTGAAATACCAAGCATTGTTCTTGATCCAGTTGATATGAAAGCTCGTGTGAGAGTCTTAATCATTACAATTATCTAATGATGGCAAGGTTATTAGTATTTTTAAGGATTGTATTTGACTTTTATTTGTTGTACTTCGCAAATTATGAATATCATCTTAGATTATTTATTAATATGAATTATCAATAACACATTTTGTTGTTCTTCCTATTCCAATTGAGTATATATTTTATAGATTGTTTATGTTCTAATGTTTAATACAATGTTCTTCTTCTATTTTAATTGAGTAAATTTTAGTCTTCTTCTTATATTTTGATTATACTTTAGTCTTATTCTTCTCTTTCATAATAAAATAATTTTATTTCGAAGTGTTTAGAGCCTAATTTACAATATTCTAACCTTTCAATATATATTTATCATTTACAATATTTAAATAAAAATCCGTAAATATCATACATATATTCGTTATAAATTCTAGACTAATTGATAAAAAGATTATACGTTAATTAATTATTATACGTATATTAGTTATTAAGTTTTTCTATACTAACGTTTTTTAGCATTTAGAATTTAGAATATAAATATAATATAGACCATAAAAATCTGAAAGTATAAATTCAAATAGTAATATATCATACTTTTAAGAAATGGTAATTCAAAGTTTAATATGACATATTTTTTAGGAATGGTAATTCTAATATCAAATTACCTTGATTAGCTTATGATACTATTATGTTACCTTGAGTAGCTTATGATAGTTAAGTACTTACCAAAAATATAAAACTATAAAAATTTAAAATAAAACTAAATTATTAATTTATTACCATTTTTTTATAATTATTAAAGTTCAAATACTACTAAAAAATATTTAATACCAAAAATATGTTAAACTATAATTATCATAAATCTACTAAAATCCGAAAATTAATTATGAAATTTTGATATAGATTTCCCTTGGTTAGCTTATAATATCAATCACATTGATTAGCTAAATGGTAAATATTCTATTATGTTACCTTGATTAGCTTTTGATACTTAGTACTTACCAAAATTATTTTAAATTAAAATTAAATTATTTGATACGATTTATTAATGGTAATTATAATATTATGTTACCTTGATTATTTAATAATATTAATCACATTGATTATATAATCACAAGCAATCAATTATTATATAAATTGTAATTATTAATCAGGTTATATTTATCATATTGGTTAGCTTATCTTAAACAATAAATCAATTAATCAATCAATTATTATAAAATTTACTCTTAATTATTGAATAACCATACCATTTTTGAAGATAATAATATGCTACATAAAGTTACATTCCTAAACATAGTATATTTTGTTTCCTTATTTTTATTTATCCTCACCTTGAATATGAAACAAAATATTAATATAGTATAGAATTTGAAGTATAATCAATCAACCATGATTTTATTTCGTATATTAATTAAGAAACTTACCATTTTTAACCCTATTATAATCCGAAATTTATATTGATTTATTGCCTTAAATTTAGTTATTCTCGGCCTTAACTATGGTACAAAATATTTAAAGATTATAGAATCTTAATTGTCATCAATCTACCCTAAATTGTTTCCAAAATTAATGATAATATTTGCCTATTTTTATAAAACAAAGTTTCTCTAATATTTTGTTGATAAAGTTAAGAAATTTAGTTCCCATATTTTTAGTTATCATCAGCCTTATTATGGAATAAAATCTCTAAATTATTTATAATTAATATATAATATTGATTATAGTATAGAGATATTAAAATAATAAAGAATCTTAATTATCATCAATCAACCCTAATATATTTCAAAAAATAATAAAGATTATTTTCCTTTTTTGGAAACCATTAAAATTTGAAATATATTAGGTTTTTTAGGATAATTAAATTTACTCTAAAATAATGAAAATACTTTCCATTTGTAATCAATAATAATAATCTAAATATACTTATATTTCCAAAACTATAATATCTTTTGAATTATTTTCCATATTGTATGTTGAAATTTTTTTAAATTCAGTTATTCGGTTATTCCTCAAATTATGCATACTTTTATAAGTTTAAGATACGGCTTGCATAATAATGGCCGTTTTTTCTAAAAAAAACTTTTAAATTTGTTTATTCCTTAAATTCTGTAGACTGTCTTATTTTAAAAATGTTTTGACCAATATGTAATTTTCTGTTTTTTATAGTAATTTTTGTAAATGATTCAATAACGCTTATGTTTGGCAAACATTTCCTAAGTTAAGTACATATTTTTGTTTTAACTGATTTCATTTATTCTATTTGCCTAACTTTATAATTTTTCAGTTTTAGCGTGAAAATTAACAAATGACGTGAATAATAAGCTTAATTTAAAAATGTTTCATATTGTTAAGCCTTAAAAGGAGTAATAATTTTATTTGTTATCATTTTAAAATTATTGCATAATAATAAAATCATTGTGATTTTCTTCTTTTAAATTAGGTTATTCCTTGATTTCAGTAGATTTTCTTCTTTTAAAAAGATTTTGATTACTAAATTCTACTTAATCTTAATTTTGATTACTACAGATTTTCTTCTTTTGAAATAGGAATTTTTTTTTAAAATATAGATTCTAAATACCTATATAATATTTACACTGATAACTTTTAAATTTCATGCTACACTCTACTAATTTGGATGATCATTCACCATAATTAAACCAAAGATAATAAATATAAGAGTAACATTAATTTAAATTTTATTCTTAAAGTCCGAATTTTTATAGTCATTTTTTTTGGAAATTTTAAGATAATACACATTTATGTAAAATTTAGTTTCCTAAGTTGTCATCCTTGATTAATTTCTATTTATTTTAATCTTAAGAATATTAGTGTGAATAAAGCCCTTCAAGTCTTCATTTCCATTTATAAATGAATTCCTAAAATGTATGGAAGCCCTTAAAATATTAGAAGTTTTTGGCAGATTTTTAATACGCTATTTAGCTGATTGTTTGGGATATCATACATTTTAGGGAGATTTTTTTATCATATTAGTAGCTAAATGATATGATTTAATGTGATATTAAATGGTTTTAGGCAATATTATTATACATGTAATTTAGCTGACTTTTAGGAGGTTATTTAATAGCATATCAGGCAAAATCTGCAAATTTTGGTAAACACCGAAAAATACATAAGAAACTATCTAACCTCCCCTAAAAATCTTTCGGTTAGGAATTTCACTCTTGAAGATTTCAGCAATGTGTAATCTTCCATAATAAATCTTCTTAATAAATGTTCCCGGTGAGATTGTATAATTTGCCTATAATATAATAGCATATCAAGCAGAATTTTATCTTTATTACTTGCAGATTTTTTAAATGCTAAAAATGAGCATGATTTGCTAAAGATTATAATGACTTGAACAGAATAAAAAAGATAATGATTGACTTTAAATTGCTATAAAAAACGTGTCAATTGATTCTTTACTAAAAATCATCATGTGATATGCTAAAAAATCACCAAAATTTCCTTCGTATAACATGATAAAAAAGATAGATTTCTAAGATTTTTTGTGTTTTCTATAAAAAAAGTTCTTAAAGAAGAATGAGATTATTTTATTTGCTAAAATAGCATGATTTGCAAAATTTTAGAATTGATCGAAAATATGAGAAGATAAAGTCAATTGATTCTAAATCGTAAATGAAGGCTATTTTGCGCTTGCTTAATTTTTCTTGACTGATTTGGCTCTAAATAATACTTCCTCCATTTCTTTTTGTTTGTCCTACTTTATGTTTTTGTCCGTTTCTTTTTGTTTGCCCTACCTTTTCATCTTTCCCTATGTGGAAATATTATATTACTTATTTACCCCTACTTTGTCATTTTTTGGTCCTACGTGTACCTTATAATCTTCTTTCACCTACTTTAATCACCATATTTACTATAAAATAAGTGTAATCCTTAATTGTTGTCCCCACCACATGCTTATGACATCATCTTCCTTGGCATTTGGAGTTACAGTAAATGGGACAAACAAAAAGAAACGGAGAGAGTACATACATCTTGACTGATCTTGATCTAAAAACATAGCATATAAATAATCTGACTTTTGGATATTTGAGGATTTAGGCAAAAAATTTAGCATATCAGTCATTATTATAGGCAAATAAGATAATTTGATTTTTTATATAATATTTTTAAATTGGCGTATATGTTTCTAAAAAATAATATTTCAAAATAATGTAACAAAAATTCCCATTGCTGAAAAAATATATTTGAAATGTAGAATATACAATTTAATTGGTAATTGAAATAGGATATATAGATTTTGTATTAGTTTATTTCAGGATATTTAGCTATTTTTTAGGAGACTAACTGATATGATTTTTTAAAGTTATCAAATGTCTCTATGCAAATCATATGATATTTACTTATTTAGGAATTTTTTTAAAATAACCTCACTTTCTATATATTTTTAAACACGGTTTTAGATCTCACGCTTTAGGATATTATAGAGTATCAGTTGTATTATAGGCAGATAAGATACTCTCACTTTTTCTATTAGGATATAAAGAAAAAATCTCATTTTCTTATAGAACATTTAGCTGATTTTTAGGAAGCTATCTAAGTTTATTTTTCAGGACATCAAACGTTTTTAGGCAATTTGTATTATAATTAACATAAAATTCAGCTAAATGACATAATTTTCAGGATGTCAAATAGTGTTAGGCAATATTGTTATATAGATAATTTAACTTATTTTTAGGAGGTTATATTATATCATATTAGTCATTGATTTAACTACCGAATCCAATTCGTGTGTCATTCAAGTACCAATCATCATAATAAAATCTTGCAATTTCCCAATATGGATATGAATTCGTGCCATATCCTTGCAATAAAACAATCTGGTGTATACTATATAGGTATAAACCCATCAACATTTGCTAGAATACTATATTTTACTACGTCAACAAATCTCAAGATGTCACGTGTAATATTTTTGATTTTTCTTCTAAGATGTCATTAGAGTATTCAATGGATATAGTGGTGTAAAACCAATCACATCATCTAAGATACTCAAACGATAAGGAAAATACAAATATCCCAATTCTGTAAGATCTTTACTTCTTTTATTTTTAGCTTGGTCTTATAAATTGTTGAATTTATACATTGATATATAATTATTTTTTTGCAACCAAACAATCAAACGATAAGGAAAATACAAATATCCCAATTCTGGATGTCATGCAATCTGGAAAAAGAATATTATACCAATGTACTAAAGTATGTGTATCTGATGTGTACCTTTTTGTAAGAGAAAATCGTGTATCTAATTTTTGTTATGCTATAAAACTGTTTGTAAGCTCTAATATCTCTTAAATCGATGAACTTAACGCAAGTACATTTGTCTAAATATTTGGTTGTGCATTATTCACGATGTAGAGTCTCATTTTTTTTCATTTCACAACAACATTTTACATCCAATTTAATATTATTTTTCATTTCAAGTGAATTTATTATAAAGAAAGAAAGAGGGAAGAGTTGTAGAAAAGTGTGAGGGAAGGATATGATCTTTCGAATGAAAAACATAGAGGAATGAGAGCTAAGAGAGACAAAGAGAGGGAGGGAGAATCGATGAAATGAGGATTTCTGAAAAGGTCTAGAAGCAAAAGGAACGGAATTTGGTGAATGTGAGAATGAGAAAAGGAGACATGTAATACTAAAGTTAGACTTAGGACTAATGAAAATAATACTTATGAATATATAAATTGTATGTTAAATTTCGAATTTGTGCGTATTATGGTATAATCTTATCCTAATTTTTACTCTGTTAATTTTTATTTGTTATGTTGATGTTTCATCACTATTGATATACAATTTATTCGAACTTATTCCTACTTTTCTATAAAAGCAAAGTATATGTATCTTTTTTTTATATGTTAAATGTGTTTGATACTATTCATATACATTTTGTAGCAACTTTTGTTTTATCATTGTATAAAAGACAATGTTAAAGTATTATAGAAATTTTCTTTTATATACATAAAATATAGGTATTTGATAAATTACTTTATGTTAAAGTACTATCAGAATATTATTATGTTTATTTAGTTTTTTTTTTGTATACATATTGTTGGTATAATATATTTAGATAAAATTAACAATTGTTTTAAAAAATATTATATTCTTAGTTAAAAAAGTATAACCTCATATTTATATTTTAGTGTTTGGTATATATATTGTTGGTATATATATTTGTTTGATTGATATCTATCTAATTACGTGTGCATGTTATGTATATCCTCCGAAATTTTAATGTTCTTTTCACATTGTAGATTAATAAAATCCAAAATAGTACGAATATAACTTAAATAATATTGATATATGATAATAATGCATCCGTAAAATTGTTCACATAAAATAATTTTATTATGTAGTTTAATTTTAAAAAATTATATAAACCAACAAAAAATTCCGTGCATTCTTGCACGGGCCTAAAAACTAGGCATGATAATCATAATGAAAAGAATTGTTTGCCTTCCATTTTCTATCAATCGCCACGTGTCGTCACTAGATTAATACAAAGCAAACCTTGATCTCTCATGCAATCTTGCGTTTAAGTGGCCGCGTGTCAGCCAAAGATGTTTTACCTTTTTTTAAAATGCATTAAACCAGTTAAAAAATATACGTGTCAAATTGCTGTTATTTTGCATTTTTTTTATTGTAATTCCGTGTAATTAGTCTTTGATTTCCCTTACTTAAAGGAATACAAATTTTCGAAAATAATGCCATTTATCTATGCCTAAATTAGCGTTTGACTCTTATATCTTCTTAAATATTAGCTAATTAAGTGTGGCTTATTTTCAGTAAGAATGAAAATTTAATTCGGTTGATTGCTTAAATTAAATGGTACTCAATAAAATAAAATTCAAATCCTTAATCTATTCCTAAATTAGTGGACTTACCAAAACCACGTATGGGTTGATTGCTTTAATTAAGGAATAGATTTGTTTTTCATTATCTTCCTAAATAAAATCGAGTTAAGAGTATCATATTCCTAAATAAAATCGGTTGCTTGCTCCATTTAATCTATTCCTAAATTAGTGGAGTTTTCAAAATAATTAACGGGTTGTTTGCATTCATAATTTTTTATCATATATAGATCTCAATTATTATTCTATATGATTATAATATCATTTAATATTACTTGCCGAAATTAACATACCTATATTATTTTTGGACATAATATTTATCATATAAATTCAATAGATTTTCATTTAATTCAAACATTCACCACAACATTGTCTCTAGAATTCAATTCTTTTCTATATATTACATTAAAGCAAAATGGGTTTTGCCACGTGTCATCACCAGATGAATCCAAAGCAAACCTTGATCCCCCAAACATCCTAGCGTTTATAGAAGCCACGTGTCAGCAACAGATTTTTTGTTTTTTTAAAAATGCATTATAGCAATTAAAATACCAACGTGTCAACTTGGTGTTGTTTTGCTTTTTTAAAAAAAAATATTTCCATTTAATTAGGCAACAATAAACAACCCATTTACTTCCATTTATACGGTTGATTCCTTAATTAAAGGAATTTCATATACTGAAAATCAGTCTCTTAATCTATTCCTAAATTAGCGTTTGATTCTTTATTATCTTCCTAAATATTATGGCATTTATTTGGCTTAATTACAGTAAGAATTACCCATTTACTTCCATTTATGCGGTTGATTCCTTAATTAAAGGATCTTCAAAAAAAATAAAAATCAGTCCCTTAATCTATTCCTAAATTAACGTGATTTTCAAATCCTTCATTGAATAGATTCCTAAATTTTATTCGGTTGATTCCTTTAATTACGAAATAGATTTGATTTTTCATTATCTTCCTAAATATTGTGGCAATTATTTGGCTTAATTTCAGTAAGAATTATTCTTCTCAAATCCCATGAGATTTGGCAATTATATAGCCCACGTATGGGATGATCCAATAAAATCCCTGTGCATTATTTTTAAAAATCGAATTGCATTTATATGTACTTGATCACTTTTAATATTTCTTCTGCCATAATCTAAATTTGTAAAGTATATTGCATTTATAATATTTAAATTATACAGATTTCAATGATTATTCCATAAGCTTATAATATCAATTAATATTACTTGCCAAAATTAACATTCCTATATTATTTTCGGACATACTATCTATATATTACACAAAAGCATAATAAAATTGGATCTGCAAAATAAAATTACACTAAAATGCCTCATAGCGTTTTTTTGCCACGTGTCAGCATTAGAGCTTTATGTTTTTTTGAATTAGATAGCTGGTTTATTTAGGAAATCATATCTTCAATCATTTTCTAAAAAAACTTTGATAATAAATGCCTTAATTGAATAAAATCTGCTAAGAAATCCGGCAATTAAAAAATTCCTAAAAAATCGTTGATATTAAAAGGGTTAATTGAGATCAATTCGGTATAACTGCCTAAAATTAGGTTCCTTAATCAATTAGGTTCCTTAATCAATTTGCTTAATTACATAATTGCTTAAAATAACAAATTAAAAGTTAAGATCTGCTTTCATGTTTTAGGAATTTTAACAAATCAAAATTGAATATATCAATGCTTTTAAATTTAATCTTCATTATAGAAAAGAGTCATCATAGAATGAAAAGGACCAACGTTTTTTAAGAAAGTTAGCTCATTGTTTCATAAATATGCCACTATAAATACATACAACAAGATAGCTCATTTCAATCGAAATTAAATCTAGCCTCTCTCATTCTAAATGTTTCTCTCTCAAAATGAAAACATGGCTCCATTCAATAAAATCATTCAAGAATATTGGAACAGTTTGACAAATTTCAATTGAAAGAAGATTGTTACATTGTTTTATTTCTCAGTTTCGAAGAATATTGGATGAATTCTCCGAATGCGATTGAAGAAAGTTTCATCATCATCATCACAAAACATCACAATGGAGGTTTTGAATATTTCCATGAAAGTATCATCGATCTAATCGGTTTTTTTTGTATTGTCATATCTTTATGTATTTTATTGTTTGTTAATTCATCAAATGTAATCCTTATCTTTATTGAATAATAATAAATTCATTTTTTTATATTCTTTTGTCGTATTTATATTATAATTCGATTATTCGAATATACATTTTGTTTGTTCTTTATGCAATCTCAAAGTTATTCTAGATTTTTACCTAATTATTTTTTGATTATTAGAATATTGTAGTGTATTGTTGTAGTAATTTTTAATTTTCTTTGCATTTGTTGAATACAATATCTTGATGTAGCCAACCGATTTATTAAATCATTATTATATACTATTTTGATGTTTACATTAACCCAATTTATTAAATCAAAACCAAATCTACTAAATGCAATAATCTGACTTTTCTAGAAAAACATAATATTCATATTATTTTCAGAAATTTTATATGAACATGCTAACCTTTTTGTTAATATTTTACTTTTTACCAATTTTATGAAATTTTTTGGATTTCCTTATTTGAAGTTTTATCCCTTAATTAAGTCACTATCTACTTAATATTATGCATAAATATGATTGTAGTTTTAACAATTTTGTTTTACATTTTCCCAACTTTACAAGAATCATATATATTTAAGTTCTTTCAAAATAAAACTACAATGGATCGTCTATGTCAAATAATCAGTATAGATGAAATAAGCAAAGAGAAGAAATTTTACACCATAAGGGTTCGAATAATACGTGTATGGGAAAGGAATGACTATGTCACTCCTACTGAAGTGGGAAGTATTGATGACGAGTTAACAAAACGTACAATCAGCATATTACCTATCCTTTTGCCATAAAATCATCGTCTAATGTGTATAATATTCTGTCTGAATATACTACCATTTTGTTTAAATACAATAATAGTTATCCCTTACTTAAATAGGTGATATATATGAGATTTGTAGCGCGTTTGTTTATTGTTTGCGAAACGAGGGAACTTTATAGCCAAGAAGTAAGAAATGATTTTATACCCCGTTCAGTTGGCATTCAAATTTTTGCATACGAGATGATCCCGAAATTAGCTGCCTTAGCGAAATATATGAAATTCAAAGGTATTAGTTAAATTTATGACTTTAAAATTACAAAAAAAAAAAAAATTAATTGGAAAAGTTATTTGTTTGGCAATTATAGTGGACATTGATTTTTGATTTTGGGTGGTGGTATCAAGCTTGCATAAGATGTGCTACTAAAGTTATTAAAGATTGTAAAGACAAATTTTGTCCAAAAGATAGATACATTGTTAAGAGAACCAATCTTAGTAACTATCTATTTGCATTACTTTTTTGAAACTTTCAATGTACAAAATACTCCTCATAACTTTAGATAATTTTTTTGATCGTAAAAGATCTAGGTTGAAGATTATTGTATCTGACGGAACAAAGAATGAGTGTATTATTTTGTATGACAGGGTAGTTTGTGAGTTGGTTAACAAAACTCCCGAAGAGTTTTTGAATCTGCAAGAAGAGTTATTATTATAATAAAGCGACACTGTATTGAAAATAGTTTGTAAAACCGATTGAATTTTATTAATCCTTATTTGACCTTATCTTATATATTGTGAAAAAGTTATATATAATGAACCAAAATTATAGTTTGTGTCTATTTATATTCTTAACTTGATTAATTTTTTTATTAGATCAATTTACATTATTCATCTTCAACTTAGTTTGTAATCTAACGATCTATTAAATAATAACTCAAAATCTATTTACAAAAAAACTTTCCCGTGCATTTTTGCACGGGTCTAAAAAAACTAGTTTCAACATTGTATCAATAGTCTTTTCTCTAAACGCAAACTCGAGAAACTCATTAACACCATCGATATACTGTGGTTTTTGCCTATCCTTTAACCCATTGTGAGCCATCCAACTTCGATCTCTACTCATTCTTCAAGTAAAATTAAATAAAAAATTTAGCATACGGGTATTTAAAAGATATAGTCAACTCACTTATAACAAAGATACTAGTAAAAGTAAACAAAACAAGAAGGGATGGTCTGATTGGAGTTGGGATACTATAAAATAAAATATTTACTCTAGGTTTATCACTTTTCTTAATATACCACTATAGTTCTTTTGGAATATACTTAATGCATTTAGCGTATATACTTCAATTCATTAGAATAATACAAATGTAAAAATATAAAGATTGATGTTTAAGGGTGTACACTAAATAGTTCTTTTTTATTTTACCTTTTCGGCTCAAAGGGAGCCATTAGAGATGTATAAAGGATTCGATCATAAATTGGCAAGTCTTAGTTATTACTTATACAAAATAAGGCTAAGCCAAACACCTACTTCACAACAAAGGCAAGCAAATAGAAAAACTAAAAAAGGACAAGTAAACATCTAGCAGAGTGAAAACCATCAAAAAAACATGAGCATCACTAGACAATTAGACAGAGCCTCACTATGCGTCAACTATTCATCAATTTAACAAACATAACATGCCAAGACTACAAGCATGAAAGCCAAATAAAGAGCTCCAAGAAGAGTATGGAGATGAAAACACATAAAAAGAAGGAGTAGTGAAGTTGATGACTAGGAAAATAAGTTAATCGAAGATCAATATCTTCATTAATTGTTTAGAGTAAAACCTAGAGAAGCATCAAGCATGGCTCGTTACATCATTTAAAGAGAATCATTGAAGTACACAAGTAGGGTTCACTTAATGTGCAAAACCATTGTACACAGGTACCATTTTTCTATTTATAGTAGTATTTCAACAGCTAGTTTATTGCCGCACACTTATATCATCAGACATCTAATTTGACAGCTGCCTCTAACAACTAATAGCCTATTGCTATTGCTAACAACTACTCCATGTGTCATAGTTAGCAGTTATTCATATAGAGAACACATATGACAACAACTAGTTTTGTCGAACAAACCACCAACTGGAAGATACTTAGAATTTTAAATGTTGGTAGTAAACAAAGTTTCGGGGTATTGTAAGGATGTTGTTAAGTTTCTCAGCACGGTTATAGGGTAACAAATTTATGCACAACAATCTTTGCTTGTAATATCAATGTCTTCTTGTAAACAGTTCATGGAAAGGCCAAAGTCTTAAAGGTGTCCTTCTAAGATCCCTTGCAAAGCTGCCCTACATTAAGACTATGTAAGAAGGTTCCCTCAGCTAAATATTACTTACTGTTTCATAGAAAATCATGGATATAAGTTCTAGGTGATATTGAAATGAATTGTTTGTTGTTATTAGTGATCTTTCAAGAGGTCTTCTTACTGGAACAATCCCACGAGAATGGACTGCTACGAAGTTGAACTTCGACATTTGCCATTTTCACGCTCCATTGATGTTATTTTAGCTTAGATTCTGATATTAAACAAAATGGAGGTCTTATTAATTTCAGGTCACTTTTCGCAAACCGTTTGTCAGGAACAATTCCAGACTATTTAGGAAAAATTACCTCCCTAACGTACTTGTATGCTTTCCTCTTCCTCTCTTAATTCTGCAAACAAGGTTGAACATATATAATTTATCGAACTTCTTTCTAACACCGTGGGTGAAAAAACAAAAGCCTTGAGAGCAATCAATTCAATGGAACAATTCCTTCTCAACTTGGGAAACCAACCAACTTGAGCAACCTGTAGGTCAAAATTTTCTTCTTATTATATGATAATACTTATAGTACATTGATATCACTTTATATTAAAAATTTGTATTATATATGCTGATGCTTATCAATGGATTTCTTCCTGTGTTCTTTGATCATGTCTTGGATGGAACTATGGAAGAACATTAAGCGACAACATGCTTACAGGATCCTTGCCAGCCGAGCTAAGGAAACTTACTAATCTTACAAACTGTAAGTGTTGAGTTCGGAGAAGAGTAAATGTCTTTATCTTCCCTTAAAAATTATAAAAATTTGGCATGAACCATCTCAATTACTGTCCATCTTATCATAATAGTTCTAACTTTTGATTAATTAAGGAATAATCTGAGTTATTTTCTTGTCCTGGTTGAGCAGTTTTAGTTATGTTCTACTTTGTAAAAAGAATCTGCAGATTACTTTGAGAAGAACCCCAACACTTGGAATTATTGCAGAATAATCAAAAGTTAATGATCACTTTGACTTAAAAGATATCAAACTGAGATAATTCATGTCATTTTTTCCTAAATATTATTGTGGACTAACTCTTCCCACCCTTGAATTACATTTTTGGGTGTATTCGATCTCTAGGTCGATTAAGCAGTAACAACTTCAGCGGCCCCTTGCCTGATTATTTTCATAGTTGGACAAAACTCTAAGCGTTGTAAGTTTGTTGCCTAAAACTCGAAAAGTTACGCTCCCATAGAGCAAACTGATCACCCCTTAGAGCAGATTTAAAAAATGATCCCCACCTCATTTGTCCTCCTCCCTCATTCTCCACCTCATTTCTCCATTCAACCATGTTAAATTCATCCTAAACTATGTACTTAATACCATACAATCCAACTGTCCGATAATTCATGCTCATATTCGTTTGTAAAATTAAGAACTTGAATCATTGAATTAGAAAAGAAATTAAATTTGATGAACTAATATTGAATGACAATTATAACAGTTACTACTATATATGAGCGTATAAAGTATAAGAACAAAAGCTGAACACATAGAACATCATCAAAAATTCTAAATAAAGGGTTATAAAGAGAGAGAAAAGGCACAAATCAGCAACATAAAAATCAATTGAAAAAATTGGGAGATTAACACGAAAACCAACAAGGAAAATGCAATAGAAAAGAATACCTGAACCAGCGAATAGAGTGACTATGATTCTGGGACCGCCATGCTCCAATCCGGCTTGTGTTGTCTTAGCACCGAAATATCAGGGGGACAAGCAGCAACAATAACTCAATACTACCGGAGAAGACGATAGCACCGGAATATCAAACGCACGACTGAAGGCACTATGCATAATTGCAATAACCCGATTTCAATGAAACCTTAAATAACAGCAAAGCATAAATCAATACTAAATTCAACACAATATATAAAGGAGAAATCTTTTCAATTCTCACAGAGATAAAGTAAAATCTCGCCACTGCCCGCACAATTGCGATTCCATCTCCAAGAGCAGAGAGATGTGAGACTGGAAATTGTATGACCGAAGCGAATTAGAATAGAGAATTGAGGGAGAATTGTACTGGTCGACGAGCAGCATCAATTCAAGGAGAATTGAGGGAGTTGAGGGAGTTGAGGAAGGAGTTGAGGGAGTGGAGGGAGAAATTGAGTTGTGGGAAATTTTAGTGGGATTTTTTTCCGCCTTTTTTGACATTTTGGGCCACAGTAGCACACAAATCTTCGTGGCCCTTTTGTTAGATGCGGGCCTCCAATTAAAATTTCGTGGCCTTGATAATCTTTTGTTGCACATAACTGATTTTGGGCTACTATATTTTCATTCGACGCCCAATATATCACTTTGTGCAACAAAAGTTCATTTGTCGCCAAAACTCTATAGATTGTGCTTCAAAACTAAATTTTGTTGCACAAACACAAAGCATTCGTTGCACAAAGTCTATTTTCTTGTAGTACGCAATGTTTTTCCCGATCTATAATAAGTAGAGATGGCAATTCAGGTAACTAAGAAGTAGTGTTTAGATCTGATTTGTGTCAATTGTTTTCCTCACAATATATAAAAATTTGTGTGATTTTATACCAATTGCATAATACTACAAATTCATCAAATCTATTCGGATTACGATTTACGATTGTTTGTCAAACATTACCTATTATAATGCACCTCATAGGTTAAAATATCTTATGTACTTTTTTTTTCAATTTAAGTACGTTATGTATGCAAAATCTGCAGCTTTTACTAGATATGGATGGTTGTTTGACTGGCAACCACAAATTTTACTCGGAAAACGATTCAGATTTAGTCACAAAACCATCCATTTTGGCTAGAAAACTACTCACTGGTAATGTAAATTGTTGGTATCTATACTAATATATAAAACAAGAAAAAAACGATGTGACATTCATCTATGCATTTGGTGAAGTTTCAACCTAAGGTTAACTTAGAGACGTGTCAAACGTACAGAGGTTTTCGCTAATTGAATTGATTTCGGGTAAATATTTAGATATTATGCTTAGATGTCAACTAATTTTCTTTAAACAAGGAAAAGAATCGGTCAAAAAATATTAGTAGGTGTTAAAACATGATTGCTTTCCTTTTTTGAATCACGCGCACAAATCACTCATTAAGATCAAAAGATATCTTACAGTTGGGTAAGAATAAAGGATATAATACTTTCTATTTATCAAAAAACACCTATTGAGAAACGAATACATTTCTTATAGTTGGGAAAAATCATATGATGTTGTAGCATCACACGTTTAAAGTTTACACATAATATTTTATAAAATCTGCTCTAGGATATTTCATAAAATCTACTCTAGGATATTTCCTAAATTGTTACAAATACATTAAAAATCTAGGTTTACCTCAAACATAAAACTTGACACAATTATAAATATATTAAACGTCAATATGAATTTGCACACACTCTTTGTAGTACTTTAAAGATATATGGAACAAGAGATGCCCCTTGTGAAGCTAGCCGAAATAAACAACTAAAAACATTGAGTAATATAAGGGTACGCTTGATTCGTGTCTGGTCTAGACAATATTATATATGCACACAGAGATGAGACAGGATGCATTGAGATGGTTTGCATGAAAGAGGATGTAATATTTATGGTGTTATTTATTTATTTATATACCTATATAAAACAAGAAAAAAAACCTTCATGTATGTCAGTTATTTCCAAGTGTCAAATGACGGGTTGTAGTATTGACGAGATACATCTGGGCGACGTGTCAAATGCCCGTTAAATTCGCCGACATGTGAAGCTCACAAAATTTTGACTTTTTAAATTAATCTGGAAAATAAATTGATATCGTAATATATTTTCTGGAAAATCGCAATATATTTTCAGGAAAAGATTTTGTTACTATTATTTTAAATAATCAAATCAGAGCAAGTAATAAATCCATACTTTATAAATCAGTCAATTATGGTTAAGAAATTGTTGGAAACGAACAAATCAGATAAAATCATAATAAAGAATATTGCAATCAAATATGAATAATTAACTTTGATCAAATTAAAGATTCCTATGATAAAATCTAGAAAATCGCAATGATCACACTATTATCTTAAACTAAAATTACAGAAAGATAATAACATAACAAACTTATCGTTTTTAAGGAAATTATATTCAGAGCAAATAAAATCCAAAAGTATCTTATATATTAGGCTAAAATCGGTATATTACAGATCATTAAAATCATGCTTGATGCTTGATGCTTGATGCTTGGTTGTAACCATGTGATATGGACATTTGAAGGAGATTATGATAATCTAATATATCCTCATAATATATATGATATATAAACCTACAATGAGCATTATAATAGACACTTTTTTAAAAAGGCAAATGTTATACTTAGGGCCTGTTCATTTCAGCTTAATTTCAGTTCAGTTCAGTTCAGCTCTAATCAATTCAATTAGTTCAGTTTAGCTCTAATCAGTTCAGTTCAATTCAGTTCAAGTCCAATCAGTTCAGTGCAGCTTAGTTCAGTTTAGTTCAGTTCAGTTCAGTTCAGTTCAGCTCCATTCTTTTATAACCATTTTGTTAAATATTATTATGTTGTTCTAATTTATTTACTAATTGCTCTTATTATTATTATTGTTATATTATTATTATTATATTATTATTTTGTTATATCATTATTATTAAGTATTATTATTATCTATATATTATTTTATTTATTATAGCATTATTCATTATTATTACTATCATCATTAGGGAGGAACATGATTAGGTTAAAAGTACAAATAAACCCGCATTTTCAGCCCATATTCCAATCAAATCACGTCAAAATGGTTTATGATGTAATTTTGCACGGTCGGACCCAATCATTATTTTATTACTAATATATTAATATATAATTAAATCTAATTATTAAAATAGTAATATTAATTTAATTCTTAAATATTATTGTTATTATATAATCATCATCAAATATTAATATATCAATACAAAGACTATAAAATAATTGTTATTAAAGATCATTATAATGGAATCATTAATCATTATTATTAATTTATGATTATTAATATTATTTATTTATAATTATCATTTAAAAATATCAAAAATACAATGTTTATTATTCATTAATAATTATTCATTATTATTACTTATCATTATAATTATTATTTAATATTCATATTATTATTATTTAAATATTATTCTCTCCGTCCCTCAAAGGATTTCCCATTTGCTTTTTGCACGGTCTCCAATGCACATCTTTGACCGCTTATATCTCCTATTGTTTATTAATAAAAATGATAAAATGTTGATATTTTGAATGTACCTATTAATACAAATCTAACAAGATCACCTATGACAATTATTTATATTATATATTAGTTATAATTTATGGTCAAAGTTTACAAAGTTTGACTTCAAGAAAAGCAAATGGGAAATCCTTTGGGGGACGGAGGGAGTATTTAAATATTTATTCAATTCAATTCAATTCCAATCAGTTCAGCTCCAATCAGTTCAGTTCAGTCCAGTCCAGTTCAGTTCAGCTTCAACTAGTTCAGTTCAGTTCAGTTGTTTTCAGTAAATCTAACAGGCCCTTAGACCTTAGTGTTATGTATAAAAGTATTTAATACAGTCCTAAACTAGCAAAGAACAAATAATAACTTATACCGTTTGTCACGTGATTTACCCATAAATTTCCAAATTAAAACTATTTTAGGTAAAATAGTTAATGCTTACGCATAGACTTAAAAGGCTACGAAATCCCTTCTTAAACAATATCCTAAGATTTATTTCATCTTAGGCCCCATTCAGTTCAACTTAATTTTACTGAACTGAACTTATTTTTACTTAACTGAACTTATTTTTACTGAACTGAACTTATTTTTACTGAACTGAACTTATTTTTGCTGAACTGAACTTATTTTTACTGAACTGAACTTATTTTTACTGATTCATTTTGTTTTTTCTTCTTTGCACTACTGATTTTTACTGAACTGAACTTATTTTTACTGAACTGAACTTATTTTTGCTGAACTGAACTTATTTTTACTGAACTGAACTTATTTTTGCTGAACTGAACTTATTTTTACTAAATATTATTATTTTAAATTGAACTGAACATGGCCTTAATGTCACAACTTCTTTCTCTTAACAACTTTGTGTTTTTGTCATATTGATTTTAAAGTATCGCATTATTGTGTAGTGTCACTGGTCAAGTGGTCACATGGCATCTCTATTAGTGACAAACTGTAATCTTCACTCCTATCAATCCGGTGTTGATTGAAATGAAATTCTTAATAAATCTTTTTGACTATATAAAAAGGGAGGGTTTACTCTTTCCTGAAGACTGTCACGTAAATTACGCAATGGCTTGTAGAAAATCGTCAACGGAAGAGTAGTTAGAAGAAGAAAAAAAGTCCTCAACATTTATGAGAATGCTGAAACCTACAAGCATGTATCAGATGCATGGAAAACCATTATTCTTGACCAAAAGATACAAATGCTTAAAAAGAATTTATTTCCATTCAATAATTATAAGATACAAATACAAACCCGGATTAATATAAAATCAATATAAATCGAATACAATGTCGAAGTAACAAAGAAATTAAAAGTAATGTCCTTTTTGAGAACCTCCCTAGTTAAACTTGGAGTGTTTGCACTCTGGAGGAAAAGATTGAGAGAATCGCTTCCAATCACTGCAATAATCATATATCATATAGTTTTTCTGAACCCACCTCAATCTTTTCCTGCTATTTGCATCGAGGTCATGGCTCTTCCACTTCCCATTGGCTGATGTATCTATATTGAAGTTGCGATATTTGGCTACGAAAGGAGCTTTGGACCAATCTGTCTTAACCAATCCGCCTTGGGTAGCCCAATCATCGGCTTCCCAAAGACTTGCAAATATTCTTTGGCGCTGCCTCTTTGGGAAAAACGTAATTCCATGATTCTCGTAGTTTCTAAATACTCTTAATGGCGTTTCATCCACCATGAACCTGTAAATTAATTGACAGATAGTAAGTGTAGCACGTAAGTGTTGCACAAATGCCATGTAAAAAATTAAATTTGAACAAAGGCATTTTGGCAACTTTATAGACGGTTCAAGAGCATTTTTGGAATTTCAGTGAAAAGTCGTGGTAAATTTTATTTATTTTTCTCATAATAATATGATAATTTTAAAGTATATTGGATTTTCTCAAAGACACAGCAAAAAGGATATTGTTAAGTTGTTTTTGTATATTTTTGTATTCTTTAAGAGTCAAATTTGTTCTAAGTTCCTGGTTTAATTATTTGATTTCTATCCCAAGAGTGGATCACTTTTGCACGTCTAAAATGACAAAGTTACTCAAATTAAAGTAAGTATAATGTATAATCCTATTCCGATCCTTACATGATGAGTCTTGGGTTCCAAACAATGGAGTAGGTATGGAAGTTGAGGGATGGGTCAAACCAAAGGTGGAATTGTTGTTCTCTGTTTCCTTGCCCTTCACTGAACACATTAGTGTGGACAGTGTAAGGTTGCCCGCTCACATTTCCTAAGAACTCGAAATCGATCTCATCATGAACACCGGTACTTTGATCGGAAGATAGCTGCAAGTTACAACATCAAAAGTTAACCAATAAGTTAAAAATAAAAGTAAAGTTATACCAAGGACTTATGATAGTTATAACTAGCCTTATATGCACACAATGTGTGCAAAAATTATATCATATTAGTTTTGGTATTTTGAATCAATTTTTTTTATGTTATTTATTTATTGAGGTTGGGTGAGTGGGTAGTTATTTTTTGTGATGCAGTGGGATTGTGGGATGATTATAGGTGGTTTATTTATGCAATTGTTTTCATTATTTTTTATTTATTTTTTATGATAAATTATTTTTTTCTGTAAATTATTAATTAAACAACAAAGGGTAAATTAGACAATACATTAAGTTTGATGTCCCACCCCTCTACCTTTACAACATAGAGATTCAATATACAAACCATAAACTAGAAGTAGCAAGTAATACCGACTTACATAAAAGGTAGTGACCGTGCCAGCAGAGTTACCAGGAACAAATTTAATCTGCATATCAACCCTCCCATACATGTATTCCTTCTTAGAGCGGAAACCAGAACCAGAATACTGGTCTAAGCTTAGGGAGAGGTCACGGTTTCCGGGGCCGGAAATCTGGACCCTGTGGTCACCGAAAGTGGGTTCAAACTCGTCATGGAAGCTGCCTCCTGCTCCATATGCAGTAGAGCTTAGCATAAGAGCAACAACCATAGCAAGTTGAAGCACAAGCATCTTCTTTTGATGCCCATTTGATGAAACTGTCATGTTTGTTTTTCCCACTAGGGGATAAGGGGGGTGAGTAAAAGAAGGGAGATTATGAAGAGGATTAGTGTTTGATAATTATGCGTTTAGTGGTTGTGTGAAGAAGATGGTATACAAAGGTGTATATATATATAAATTGTTGAAGACCGTTGGGAATCCAGTAAGCACATGCAAGGTGATGAAAGAGTAGTTTCCTAGGTGAGTGTAACGCGGAGAGCTTCGAAAGCACCAATTATGAATTTGTGAGCACAAGCTGGCCAATAATAATAATGTAACAAAATTACTAAACATAGAAATGAAAAATGATTGGACGGTTGGTAATCCTCGTGAGAGAGGTAAATAGAAAATGATAATTACATAGTATATCTTAAGAAAGATAATATTTTATAAATTAGTGTATTTAGGTGACGTTTGGTTCAAGCGTTGGAATAGAATCGGAACGGAACAAAAGTAAGAATGGAAACAAGAATCATTAAAGGCCTTTTTGTTATCTTTTTTTATTTTCAGTTTTCAGTTTTTTTAAAAAAACTAAAATCCAAAAACACGAGACCAGGAAAAGTGATTTTCACTTTTTAGTTGTCAGTTTTTAAAATCATCATGTTACCAATAAATTTAACTATTTTTTTATTCATTATATGACAGATATCATATGATTTTGAAAATCACAAAAGAGTAATACCAAACGGGTTGTAGTTGAGGTGTGATTTGGTGGTGCTGTAGTGTTGGGCAAGGTAAGACAGAGCAAGGTCGTGTGCTGCGTGTGGTTTATGGGTTGAGGAGAGAAGATTCTTAGAGGAGGGAATTGAATGTCTTACCACAAGTTACAGGAGGCTTTCAAATGGCACGATTGGGTTTACCAGAAGAATTAAAGGAGTCAAAAAAGAAATTATCTAGCCAAATATATGGAAAGGAACAAATACATCCATTCCATTTCCAAAGCCTCCAACCAAACATGGTATTGTTATGGTTTCTCTCTATGTCTCACATAAGGGTTGTCAACTCTAAAGATCGCCCTACCACTTCACGGAAAGAAATACATTTTACACACACTTGATTTGCTAATATTGTTACTCCCTCTCTTTACACACTAGGGCGTTTGGGTTTTGGTTATATAGGAAAGGATAAGCTAATCAAAAAACTTGGTTTCGTTAAATTATTTTGCTCACTTATACTCTATTCTTTTCAACCTTTTCTAACTTATTTGAATTTTTTTTACCTATTTGAACTTATGTAAACTTACTCGTACTTATTAAAATATATCTAATAAACTTACTAAACTAACTTATTGAAGTTCTTTTTATGAGGTATTAGAGCTTTTAAAACTTATGAAAACCTATTTATCTTGAATTATCTCTATTATATAAGTGAAGAGGTGGGGGTGGACACCAAAAAGAAAAAAATGGAAAAATAAATAAAATAAATCAATGAGTTTATTAAGTAATTAAGTTTTATTTCGAAATTTAGCCATCAGATTTTTAATAAAAGATGTTCAAAACTTCTAACGAAAATATCTAAAAATCTACAAAGTAAAAACAATTAAAAAAATATCAACGATTATATTTTTTTGAGATCTATAGATAGACACCCACTTTGCTATATTTTTATATACTTTGAATTTTTTTTTATTTTGAAACACATGAGTAATTGATTGTTCATGAGTGAAGGCACATTTGAGCAAATTGATCATGATAATGTATTTTAGCATGAGTGAGAAACATGATAAAGTATTTTCAAGTACTTTTGAATTTTTTCTCATTTGGACAATGAGCAAAACATACCTTGCCGGGTACTATATAACAAAAATTGTAGTTGATGGTGGAGAGTAAGTTTTTTTTTTTAAAGAAATACGAACCAAAATGAATTTAACTTGAAAACAAAATATGTTGTGTACCTTCACATTTTATCATATTACAATGGCCAAAACACACATGGTATGCAAATAAAATTAGGAGTTTTTTGCTCAAAACCACGTAAATTTTTCACGTTTTTAGAAACTCCCACCTTCATGAATTTTTCTTTTAAATTTCCACCTATCATTCCCAATTTTATTAGAATCTACCACCACTTAATGATTTTTGTTAAATTCTGTTATCAAAATCGTTAAGTGGGCCCCACATATGCATTTTATTATTAGTTTACGCTGAAATTGAAGTCAATTTCATCAATTTAAGGGCAAATCCTCAACAAATTTAGAGCAAATTTGGAACACATTACAACTATTTGGAAAGAATTGCAACTATTTCAAGTTCCATTTTGTTAACAAAATGTATATGTGGGACCCACTTAACGATTTTATTAATGAAGTTTGAAAAAAACCGTTAGTGGGAGTTTTTAATAAAATTGTAAATAGTAAGTGGATTTTTTTTAAAAAAAATCATTAAGGTGAGAGTTTCTAAATATATGAAAAGTTTAGGTGGTAAGATACGACTATCCGTAAATTATCTACTATAAGTTATGAAATTTCATAATAAAATTATTTTTGCACGCATCGCTTGCATAGAAATCTAGTCTTAACATATGTGAACTTAATTTCTGTTGAATAAGGTAAATAAGTTCAAGAAGAGAACAACGCTTCAATCGTTGCAGTTAGCCCCTTCTTTCCCCAATTTTCTATACTTACGTTCCTTAATCCTTACCCGCCAGAGTTTCACTTACCTTTTATCTCTTATACTACTTCCTTCGTTTTTTTTAATCGCTACACTTCCCTTATATGGCAATTTGGAATTAATCGCTACACTTCTATTTTTTTCCTTTTTTGGTAAGTTTTTTGATGTAAATTTACCATATTACCCTTACTTTAAAAATTAAATCTTACTTAATTACTAATTATAACTTCCTAAATGACAAACTAATATATACTAATTACAAATTATAACACATAAATCAAAATCAACCCAACCCATTCCCCACCCACAGCCACCTCTCTCTCTCTCCTCTTTCCACCACCACCACCACCACCTCCACCTATCTTCCTCACCCATTTCCCGTTCCAAACACAACCGCCAAACCCCAACCGGCCACACCATAACAGCACTCGCACTTTTCCGGCCACACCATAACAGCACTCGAACGTTTTCGGCCACCTTACCGACCTTCATTACTCTCCTCGCTGCCGCGCCCCCTTCCCTCCATCTCTCCCTCCTCTACGCGTTCTCTCCTCCACCAAAACCTCTCTCTCTGCGCATCTCTCTCCTTCTCCTGCAACAGATTGATGGTTCAGGAGAGGCGTAAGTGGTGGTGGTGTGGGTTTCGGTTGGTTTTCGAAAAGGCGGAGGTGGTTGTTGCTGGTTTTAGAAAAGGTGGAGGTGGTGGTGGCTTGTTTTCGAAAAGGTAGAGGTGAGGCGTCAGGCTAGTTGTCGAAAAGGGGTGTTTGGTGGTGGTTTTCGAAAAGGTTTGTGGTGGTGGCGTTGGGCTGCGGTTTTCGCTAAGGGTGAGTGTGGCGGTGGTGCCGTGGTGGTCGCACTGGAGGTTCAGGGGGTGGGGGTGGAGGTTTAAAGGGGTGGGTGTTAGGGTTAGGGTGTGGGTGGTGATGGGGGATTTCAGGTGGTGGTGGTGGTGTAGTTCGAAATCTGGTGGTGGTCGGTGGGGTTGAGGGTGGCTGGTGATGGGTGGCCTTTCACAGTTTTTTTTAATTCCCTTAAAAGGTCCCCACTAATATAATTAATCACATACCCTTATACACAATTAACCACCCTTCCAAATTTTGCCTAGGAAACCGTGTTTTTAGAAGTGTAGCGATTAAAAAAAACGGAGGAATTACATTGTATCTTGCCCAATCATTGGTCACCTCCGAAGACTACTATACCCAACAAAACATTCCAACCTCATCATCCCTCACAACCTAAAAAGTACAACACCAGCATACGAACCTAACTCAAACCATTGCTTAAACTCCACCACCTCGTTCCAACCGTTGCCTAATAATAAACCACGATATCAACCCAACCCTCTGATTGGGTTGACACTCATTTGGGATTGGTTGGATCTTCTATAGGATGCCCTCCAAATTGATAATGTTGCACCACTTGATTAAGATAGACTTGATCTTAAAATTGGCCGCATCTTATTGGGCACAACTGGATCGATGAAAAAATACCCTTGGAGAAGGCACCGCATTCGACTTCATTGACTTTGACATGAGAGAACTCAAAGTTTCTTCCTTGATGGTTTCATTATACATTGGAAAACTTTGTTATAAAACCTTTTGTATGTGTGGAACAATAAAAAAGGAAAAATTGGCCGCAATATCAATAACTATAGGTTGGGTACACAAAACAACATAACCTTAGCCAAATGTAGAATGCAACACAAATTAATGATTGGGGTGTAAGACATAGCGTAAAAAGGTCAAATTTGGATAGTCCTTTAAGATTTTCGTGTTGCTTATGCTACACATTTGACATGTTTATGCTATGTCTTGCACGCTTAGTTCGTACTTCCCTTTGCACCGTCTCAAGGTCGTGCTGTTTTATGCACCTAACTATAGTTGCTGATGTTGTAACCAATTTAGCCTAAGAACATAAATTAGAAGTTAGAACAAAGGATTTTTTTGTCAAAAACCATATATTATTTAACTACATTTTCTAATTGTTTTTCAAAATAATTATCTCTTATAATTAAAACAATTAGGTTACACTACCAAAATCACTTGTAGGCAAAAAAAATTAATGACGATTTTACCATCTAGTGGTTTTCAGTCATGTTCATCATTTCCTCCCAATTTTCATGCGATTTTCTCATCGAAACTAACCTAACTTGCAATTGAGTGATTTTCTCATTCGATTTTCATTCTATTTTTCCCCCAATTTTCATCCGGTCTTCATTTCCCCCCTAACTTTGCAATTTGCAATCGATTTTCTCATTTTTCCCCCAGTAACTCCGACAACCACCAGCATGTTCGTCGTCGTTCTGCTTGGTGGTGGTCACTCTCTCACCGACGGAATCTGGTGGTGGTTACTCTCTCGCCGGCGAAATTTGGTCTGTTTGGTGGTGGTTACTCTCTCGTCGGTGGAATCTGGCTGCCCCTGTGGTTGCGAGAATCTGGAAACTAGGGTTTGCAAAAAACGTCCAATTGAAGATTTGGGCACTTGATTCACAAATTATTGCCAAATTAAATGTCCAAATAAAAAGAATCTTCAAATTTCCCCTAAATTGATGATTTAGGGTTGTATTCATTGAGAAAATCGAATGACAATTGGGGGAAATGAAGAATACGACTGAAAACCACTGAAGGGTAAAATCGTCATAAAGAAATTTGCTTCAAAGTGGTTTTGATAGTGAAACCAATTGGTTTCAATTATAAGAGGTAGTTAAAGTAAAAAAATGGAAAAGGTAGTTAAACCACAATATGTATTATAAAAGGTAGTTTTTGACAAAATATCTGAGAACAAACTTTATATAGGTGGTAGTAGTCAAATATTATTGGAGTTACTTTTAAACTAAGTTTTATTCATATAAATACTTGGATGGATTAAAACTATAGAACAACGAGTTTGAAAATCACGATTTAAAACAATAAATTGTTAGGATATTAATCTCATACATATTAATCCCATAACTAGGTATTAAACTAATAAAACTTCCATATCGCGAACTTACGTTAAATCTTGGCCCAAAAATACTAAAATTACGTTATGGAGTAATTTTTTTTGTTGCTTGAGTTTTATTGGATACGATTATTCGAAAAAATCCAAATTTTTTTTGTATCCGATCCCTTGTATTTTTTGCCGATCTTTAAAATTTTCCATGTATTTTTGCACGGGTCTAAGGACTAGTTTCCTAATAAACCACAAAATCAACGCAACCCCTCTGATTGGGGTTGGTTGGATCTTCTGTAGCTGCCCTCCAATTTGATTATGTTGCACCATGTTGATGAGGACAGACTTGATCTTAAAATTGGCCGCATCTACCCTTGGGGGAAGGCACCGCATTCGACTTTATAAGTGAACTCGAAGTTTCTTCCTCGATGGTTCCCTTATTAGCAGACTACTTCTCTTGCTCAGTTTTCTTTCTAATCAATATTCAATATTCACAAAGTAATCATTATTAATGATGGAGATATAATATTAGCTACTCCCTCATTCACTATTGTTGTTCTCGCTTTGACTTCGCACATTTGCCAAACGCTTCTTTGACCATCATCATCTTCAATTGCATATTAACAAAAAATATAACAATTGAATAATAATAAGGTACTCATTGAGAAAAATCAAACAAGGCCCCGCATGACTATGTTTTTTCTTATATATATATTGAAGAATTTAGAAGATTCCCTCTTATTGTGAATAGTACAAAGATTCCAAACGGGAACAACAAATGGGAATGGAGGGAGTAAGATATTTCATAATTAGCTATATTTTGGCTTTCGCACTTATTAATATTAGGGGTGAGCACAACCGAGTATCCGATCATATTGCTCGAAACCTGTACCGGAACCGGTTGGACCAGGTACCCAAAAATTGGAACCGGAACCGGTTGCACGGGTTCCTTAATTTTTGGAATTGGAACTGGACCGATCGGACCGATTCCTTGACCGGGTACCCAGTCCCGCAAAATTGATTGTTATTTGGTCTATTTGGCCGGTTCTAATACAGTGTACCCGCTACCTAGTTTCATTAAAAGGCTATATTTTTGTTTAGCTAGAAATAAGCATCATACATAACCTAATTTGACATTCGTCTTAAAAACATTCAAGTCTTAAACATACCTTACATACACATTCATCCCACAAAAACTCTGGTCTTGGAGGTTGAACCGGGTACCCAGTGGGTACCGGGTCTATAATTTCACTACCCAGAATTGGACCCTTCCAACCGGTTCCTAATAATTGGAACCAGCCAGTCCTAGTAGTTCCAGTTTCAGTTCCGAAACCGCTGGTTCCAATCGATTCTGTGTCTGAAATCGGGCACCCAACTATTCTGCTCATCCCTAATTAATATAGACAATTACTATTTTGAATTACACAATGATTAAAATTAATAAATTGGTGTACTCTGAAAATTATGCATTGTTAATGAATCAAATAACATAGCATACTAATATTCAATTTTATATAGTAGTGTAAAACTATGACTGAAGTACTAAAGGTATATAAACTTTCGAATAGTTGATATTTTTACTAAATCAAGGAATATAGAAAGGGGTGGGGTGATAAAGCAGGCAGATCGACTTATATAGACCGTCTGTTTCTTAATTGTCTAACTCGTTTTTTTTTTTAAATGCATAACTTAAATCAATCGAATTTGAATTAGAAGTAAGTAAATATTATAAAAAATATTTAAAAAATATATAACAAGACGAATTTAACAAGATTTTATTTAAATATAAACTATATATTATTAACGATACTCAATATAAATTTTGTAAATAATATTAAGAGTTAAAATTAGTTAAGTAAAAAAACTGAAAAAGTATTTTGTGAGATGATATTTATTTCGACTTGAGTCAAAATTACTGGCTGTTCGATGTTACTATTTTTATCTTTTAGCTTATATAAATATTAGACATATATAGTACTTCTCGATGAATCGATATTGCATCATTGAGCATTTTGAAACAAGAAGATATGGTAATGTATGGTATCTAATTATTTTTAGATTCAAAATTTGTCTTGGTCCAGTTGGGCGGTCACCATTTATATTATATTATATATACTGGTTAGCGTTCCAGTTCCTCTAATGTTGATGTTGTTCATACCTGTTATTCATGTGAAGATGTCGCAACTCTGGTAGCACCGAAATATATTTCAATAATATGACAAACCACGTCTATGTTTCTAAGTGTTTAAATATTACTCCTACTACTAATTTAGCATTAGAATTTGACGTTAGTTGAATCAGGATTGACATATAGTCTCGCTGTACATATCAATAATCTATCATTCGTAGAGGTCTTATTTTATAAGATAGAATTGTACTTTTGACTTTTCTATTTGATACTTAAAATTGTCGTGGATTTTATATATCAATAATTTAGACTAATTCTGTAAGGTAACATGCTGATAAACAAAAATTTAGTTGAAGGTTAAGTAGAGTTAGTAGTTTGCTTCGTTGACAAAAAAAAATTATTTGGATCCTAAAAGTTCAATTTTAATGTCGAATTGGCAAAACAAGATCGAACGCACCTCGTTTTACGTGCCACTGTGTGAGGGAAGATTAGTTGTTTTTGACGGTATGCAAATGAAGGCATTTTCGGTCATTTTTTATTATCAATTTGAACCTCAAAATTGACCCTTTAGGGTAAAAATGCCCCCTCCCCCCCCAAAAAATAAATTTACAGGAAATTCTCTTGCTCAAATAACCAAACTTCTAACCCTAAGTAACCCCCAACTAACATTTTGTTTAACGGACCGGTAACTTAGATAGTTCTCCAAACTATAGTAGTACCATACAAAAATCCAAAAAAAATTGGATGCCAAATAAAAAAGTTAAAAGTACAATGGTACCAAGGACCGTATTTTCTTACTATATATTATCAATAATCTGTTTTAATAGATATACTAGTGTTAGTCCATAGCGATGCTCGGGTTATTAGTTAGCGATAACTAATGTAATCTAGTGTGTAAAATATCATTTTTAAAAATATATAAGTCATCTCATTTAGACAACTTAACTCTTGGTTTTCATTTATAGTATATCATTAAAAAAATATAAGTCAATTTCATTTAGACAACTTAGAGCCCGTTAGGTATCATTGTGGTTTTCAGTTTTTTGTATTTGAAAGTCATATGATAAATGTCCTATAAATGAATAAAAAATTAGTCAAACTTATTGAAAACATGATGATTTGAAAACTGACAACTAAAAAGTGAAAACCACTTTTTGTGGTTTCCTTTTTTAGTTTTTTGTTTTCAAAAAAACTGAAAACAAAAAACGATAATGAATGGGCCCTATAACTCGTGGTTTTCATTTATATATCATTATTATTGTTGATAAAAGCATCAATAATAATATAGTGGCATAGTGGTTGGAGCTATTCATTCCATACATGAAGTTGGAGGTTCGAATCTTTACATTGATATTTTTTTAATATATGAGAATGTTGTTGGATAAAATGCTATTTAAAGAGGGATGGTGACACGTGGCAGATAACAACTCTTACTTACGCTTTTTAATATATATATAGATATAGATTTTCACATTAAAGCGTCTTGGTGTAATATATTACAACATAATTATATATTTATATGATGTTACAAGATATATGTATGGTTCAAAAAGAAAAATAGAAATCTCAGCAACTTCATCATATATTCGGGTTTGAGTTATGACCCAGTTTTATAAGTTAATTAATCATGTGTTATAATTTAGTAGTTTAATAAAACTAATACCATTGGTGTAGAAAATTTTGGATAAAGAGAAAAACATATTTTATTCATAATATGCATACAAAATATAGTTTGTTATTACAATTGAAAACCCATAATATCATTATTAATATTGATGAAAGAAGTAACAATAGCTATAAATATAATTGAGTAATGGATTTTTTTTATAGGTAAGAAAGACGTATAACAATCCATAAAGCTTTACAGTATAAGGAATTAGTTGTGCTTGGACGAATGAATAAGGTTGACCCCTCCTCATCACACACAATCCTTCGAGAACCAAACGCTAATTACAGCCAAACTTAACAAATTCTCCAACCATCCTAAATCTCTTCTAGCCATATTCTTAGGTAAAAAAAGCATAAATCCTAGCTCTAGTATGATCTTTGATTATCTTTACTGTATAATCAACTGTATATACTTTTTAGTTGCAAAAACTATTGTTCCTATTCCACCAAATTATATAAACCAACCAGCAAACATTGCACTCAACACCATTTTCTAAAATTTGCTCCTATTGTTTACAACTCAAGTAAGATGTTCCGAGTAACATCCATAACCAACCAGCCTCTTAGGCTATCCATACACTTCGTGATAAACTTGCAGTTGAAAAACAGATGTACATGGGACTCAATTTCATACCATAAATGAGACACCTATCATTATCAGTAACACCAAATGCTGCCAATTTGCATGTAGTTTGCAACTTGCCTTGAATATCTTAGCCAACAAATGAACTTGAACGAATTGAATAGTCAATTTGTTCCACACTTGTTTAGCTCAAGGCACATGTATCCCTGCACCATACATCGTACTATACATTTACTTCACTGACTACATACCCATCTAAGTGAGCTCACTTCAATTCATCTTTTGCTCAATCTCTTGTTTTAGTGTACATATCCTTTTCCATTACAAACAACTATTAATAGATAGGTGGTTGAAAAATATTGGAACCAATCTTCCCCATTGATGTATACCTCATTAATCCAAGAAATCCACAAATTGCCCCCTTTGTGAGAAATAACCCACACATATTTACCTAGTGCTGCCAAATTTCCAATTTTTTAAATCTCTGCAACCAAGCTCACCACTTGGTTTATAGCTACACACCTTATCCCAAGCAACAAGACCAGCCTTTTGCATTTGGAAGTTATCGAGCCATAAGAAAGCCTTACAAACCTTTTCCATATCCTTAAGCATAACCTTGGGAATCACCATCACCCGGGCACAATAAATATGAATACTCAATAATACAGAGTTAATGAGTTGCACCCTACTAGAGTAAGAAATATTACTCGACCTCCTTCTCTTTCATCCCGTAGCGATAAACTGAAGACAATTGGGTATTAGCTTCAAATCTTGAAGTATTAGAGAACAGTTTGAAGGCTTGTAGCAACAAATATATGGAAGTAAAATCACCTTTACAACACACAATCAAATTCTCAGCAAAATAAAGGTGGTTAATAGCTAACCCCTTACACCTGGGACGGTGCTTAAACTGATTCAAAGAGACCAATATAGACCAAAATCTTAGATAAATATTCCATACAAAGCACAAACAACAACAGAGGGATGGGGTGTCCCTGTCTCAACCATCGTTTAGAGGCCAAGAAACCATTTGAACAACCATTTACCATCATGGAAAACTTGGGAATAGTCACACATTCCATCACCAAGCCAACAAAGAAACTAGGAAACCTCAAGGCTAACAATATTTCCCTCATAAACTCCCAGTCTATTGTATCATATGCTTTTTGAAGATCAATTTTGATCAGACAACTAGGGCTCACCACTCTTTCTGCCATATTGTCAAACCATGTCCTACACAATTATTGTTACAGATGATGAACCTATTATGAACAAAGGCTCTTTGGCTCACTGCGATCAACTCTTGGAGGACGGGCCATCTTCAATCTTTCACACAGCAACTTGGTAATGCATTTGTATAAGACATTCCAATAAGAAATTGGTCTGAAATCACTTACCTCAGCAGGACACCTGCTTTTGGGGATGAGAGAAATATAAGTGGCATTAATCACCTTCAACAGCTTCCTGGTTGTGAAGAAATCCAACACAACCCTCACTATATCCCATGTGTCTCTGTAAAATGGGCACCAAAATTGTCTGGGCTAGGGCTTTATCCACTGTAATGGACCGAGTAGCCTTCTTAAAGTCACCAGTCATAAAAGGAGCACTCAAAATCTCTAACATGGTCGTCATTTGGAACGGGGCCTAAGTCAACATTTCTTGCTTGACACTTACTCTACTATTGGTTTAAGACCCAAGTTTTCTTCTTAGATCCATCCATCACAATCTCATTAACATCAATTGATTTGCAGAATAACTTTCTGATCCCCAATGACAATATCATCACCAGTGGGATTGGGGGATGTGAGTTGAACTGAACTGAAAAAACGAAAGAAAGCAAGTCCCTCGTCTATCTGGCTCTTTTCTCTCTGATTGAGAAAAGACCAAATCGTCTTTTCTTTCAAAAGAGTTCTCACCTACCCCTATTACTCAGCCTCTTGCAGACCCTTGGGACTTGCCATTCTCACTTAAATAGGATTCCATTTCATCGCCACAAGTTAGCCTGCCAAATAACCGTTCCACCGTTAAATAGAGGAAGGCAGAAAGGCCGGGAAGGGCATTGGAACGATGAACAAGTTGCCCCACCCCATCTTTTCTTTAGACTGTCCTCAAACTCCCTCTCTAGCCTACACTCTCGACAGTTCTGTAAGAGTCATTGAGAAAGAAATTATGCTTTGGGATGTTTTTCAATCCATTCTGACCACTGCCGTCCCATTTTTGAGTGAGCTGGAGCGCAGCCATCTTAGTAAATTTTTGTTAGGAAGTAGAATAAGCAGCTCTTCTCTGTTTCGGTGTAGAGCGATGGCCATTGGTGTCATGATTGTTCGTCCGGGTGTACCTGTTAAGGATTGTAATATCGATTACTACTAAGTGATTGGTTAGGGACCTTAGAGTACAATCTGGGCTTTGCTAGCTTATATGGCGTTTAAAAGCGGATTGCTATATAAATATAAGATAGACTGGCTTTCTGAAGAAAGGGAATAGGGTTGGAAACCCTCAGTTTGAAAGTAAGTCTTTGGCGGGTCACCATAAATTGACTTAGAAAGGCGAACATCTGGAAAGAGAAAGCGATGTGCACCTGGTGCGTCCTGGGACATGAGTCGAGAGGTACTCTACCCTAGCCGTATGGTTGGGGGGGTGATGGCAGAGAAGAGGGGCGATAAAGAAGAGTTCTATTGAAGACTTCACCATCCTGGAAAGATGCGAGTAATAATTCGATAATCCTTTTCTCTGCCGGGGACTTCCACGAAATGAAAATGGGCGGCATAGTTCTATGCTCGACATTTGTTACCTTGGTTTTCTCGGAGGGGAGAAACCAATTACAGGATCAGGAAGGTCAGACCTGTCGATGAGATGCAAAATAGAGGAAACAACGGCTCATAATAGGATAAAAAAGACCCAGTGAACCTCCTTCGGTATCAACCCATTCTCCACTAAAATTGTGAATACCATATATATTATTCTATATACTTCTAGCCTTTATAGCATTGCGGAAAAAAGTGGAGTTCTCATCGTTGTCTCTCATCCAATGATCTTTGCCTTCTTCCTAAAAGAATCCAAAGAGGCTTTGTGTTTGAGAGTATACTCTTTAAGAACACCTATTTCAAGAGCTAGTAATCCTACATCACAAGGGTTTTGGTGCAAGAGCCTCTGTGCCTCCACCATATTTTGATAAGCAGATAGATCGACAACCTGAATTTGAGAAAATCCATGTTGATTTAATTTTTTAGTTCAGCTTTGATCTTCTTCAACTTGTGATGGACATCATACATCAGAGTACCATGAATACTCTCTTGCCAGCAATTACAAACAATTTCACAAAAAATGTCAATTGATTTCCACATAGTGAAATATTTGAGGGGCCTCTCACTATTTTAACTAGTAGGGAAAACCTTAATCATGGCAGGACTATGCTCAACTCACACGCAGGCATGGAATGTGTGAGAGCAATAGGATAAGTATCTATCCATTCCTCATTCCCTAACACCATGTCCAACTTAAAAAATAGCCTAGTTGAACCACCTAGTTGTTGTTGGAAGCATAGAAGCACCCCAATCTCTTAATGTCCTCAATATTACACTTCTCCATACATCTCCTCATAGGCTCCATCACGGACACCTTGATTGCAACCCTTATCTTCTCTTTATGTTTATAACACAGTTGAACTCGCCGTAAATCAACCAAGGTTCATCAATCCTGTCAGCCAAAAAGGAAAGATCCTCCCATAATGACATAATGATTCCATCTCACTTCTATCATTGAAAACATACACAAATGTACAGTAAAAACTAGCTTGTTTACTTGCAGGGCAAATTTTAAAATGTATAAATTAACTAGAGCAAACTAGTATAAAGACTCGGAAAGCCTCTGGCTTCCAAGCAATTATAATTCTGCCTCCATCATGACACGAAAAATTTGAAGAAAAATCCCAACCTTGAAACACGTTATTGTAAAAATTACCTAGATTACCAGCTTTCACCTTAGTCTCAAGAAGGCTAACCAACCCCACAGAATGCATACGAATGAAATTTCTCACATACATTTGCTTCCTATGATTGTTAACCCCCCTTCCAAACAAGGAAGTTATCCATTGCTTATAAAGGAGTTCCCTCCCCTGTCTTGGTCTTGCTCCTCACTAGAGCTCCCCTCGTTTAATCTCAGGTTCATATATATCATCCATTTCAAGAGGTTGAAACTGATTTCCAATATGAGGATCGATTTAACCAAGTTTATGAACTCTAGCAGGTTTGCATACCAAAGTAAAACTGTCACTATTTTCACCCTTCTTCATGGCACCATTGTGAGCTTCTTAACTTCTTGATTCGGCTCAGCTTGCACCACAAGGGATTTGGCTTTTGAGCATCCATGCCTTCTTTGTATGAATTGTGACTTTGTAATTTCCTTTCAAATGGCCAAACTCTCGACAACCAGTGCATTTCCTAAGAAACCATTTATAATACACTTCAATCTCTTGTAGGGCCGTTCTTGAGTTTTTTTAGGGCCCGGGGCGAGACGAAAAAAATGGGCCTTAACGCATAAGAGATTAAAATTAACATGCAATATAAATTTTTTTTTGTTAATTTAAATTTAATTAAAAAAAAATTCATTACAATAAAAAATGGTACCTACGCATATAAATACTTAAAAAAAGCTTGTCTTCGTGCATTTTTTGATGCAAAATCATTGATGATAGTGTCAGTATCAATGATTTCCAACATACTTTTTTCAATACATAATATTGCTAAACCATTCATTTTAGTATATACAATAAAATAATTGCACATTATTATCTATTATTCGTAAAAAAAATTGAAAAATCTACAAAAACAATATTGAAAAATCGCACAAACAAAATTAAAATAAAAAAAATTCGCATAAAATAAATTGAATAATAAAATGATAAATAAATTTGATATTTAGGCAATACAATTATACAAATCAAGATTAATAAGTCATAAAATAAAAAATAAATTTGCACATTACGGCATTATCATTATTCATAATCAGAAAAATAGTCCAATATTATTACCTAGTATCTACAATAAATAAATTGCAAATTATTATCTATTAATCGCAAAACACTATTGAAAATTTCACAAAAACAATATTGAACATTCGCACAAATAAAATTATAATAAAAAAAATCGGACATTATCATAAAAATTTTAGATAATTGTGAAAATGACTTACCCTTCCAAATAAGCCTCTTCTCTAATCTTTTTGCCAATTCGAATTTTCCCAAATCCACAATTGAATAATTGAAATTCCACTCTTCCATGCAATTTATATCAAAAAAATTTATTCCCGTTGAAGATAATTTATAACGTTGTAATTTATTCCAAGCAATTGCGTTGATCTATGAATAACGTTGTTTACAACGAATTTTTTTAAATTATGATACTAATGATAGACATGAGATAAAATAGGCTGATAACAAGATAATTTGAAGAACTTTAAATTAGGGATATGGAGAGTTTTTTGGGGAAATTTAAGTAACTAATTACCTAAGTCAGAGTAATAATAGGAGTTAATTTTGGGAAGAGGATTAGAGGAAGCGCTATATAGGGAAGAGGACAATATTGATTGCTTTTAATTATACACGGTTACTCACTTTTTAATTATAATTGATTATTTTTTTGGGCCCTGGGTGGGCGCCCTGCCTGCTCGGCCCAGGGCCGTCCCTGATCTCTTGAACGATACCTATTTCGGGCATGAAATGAATAGTGGAGCAATGATTAGACTTCTATTTTCATATATACTTGAGGTAGTATGTTCTAAACTTGTGATGAACATCCAGAAGGAACTTCAATTTTTCTGCGTCAAAAGATTATCCCATGTGGGTAATCCACTATATATGAAGGAGTTGCCAAATAAAGACCTTTTTTCGGATGAATGTCTAGGTTCCAACTTCCAAATCCATGCATATAACCACTTTGAAAGTTCCTTTAATTTGGGAACTTTGGTGCATTTTCCTTTTCGGAACTTGACCACTCAAGTTCCTTATCTGGAGCTTTGCCTAGATAGTTTTTAGACGGATTCTGCAAACTCTTTTCTTGTTCTAAGTAATGGACCTTTAATAGTCTTTGGAATTTCAGTCATGATCTTAAGTCTTATTTTCAGACATATTGCAAATAAATGGTTCGTCTTTCATTATATTCCATGTTGTCGTCAAAACTAGTAGAGCATATTCATAACATAATTGTAGAGAAAAACTAAAAAAAAGTTGTAAAGCTTTTTGCATCATTACATACAGGTGTAAATGAGATGAGTTCAGTCTTATAATACTTAGGTCAAACTCCCTTTTAGCTAAGAGTTCAACCAAGTTCAGGTTAACTATATTAATGAAGCTTAAAAGCTCAATCAAAACTCAATTCATTGGATTTTTTTTAATTTGGCTTATGTTCAACTTGTTAATTAATCAAGTTTCAGAACTTACATTATTTGTAATTGGGATCTTCATACATCTCCAAACAATTTTAATGAACACCTTGAGAAAATGAGATTATGGCTTGTAATGGGCCTTTGGGTGGGGGCCCTGTGTGAGATTAGTCCAATGAATTATTCATCTTACCTTAATATAATCTCATACTTATAAATGAGATTATATATATTTAAAAAAAAAAAAACTCAAAAGTATTTGTGTGAACAAAATCATAAAAATTTGATCATATAATTCAGGACAGTAATAAAATGGGTTAGGTTTTTCATGGATTATTATCAATAATAAAATGTTTTCGCATGATTTGAAAAAACATAATCTCACATGATTATGATTCACCACAAAATCAGTAGAGCTAAAATGGTAGAGTACCAACAATATCTAAAGGGACCTACAAGCATACATATTGGAATTAGGATCAAAATCTGGTTGAATTCGATGATTGGCCAGCTAATGCTCCATACTGTACTACTATGAACCTTCCTAGCCATTACATTGCCATGCATATTATCCCCCTCCTTATCTATCTATATATACACCTCGTCTTTCACTCTTTATTAAGCCATCCTCCACACTTACTAGAGTAATTGTTTTACTTTATCTATTAAAGCTTTCTTAGAAAAAAATGGGATTTTTATCAAGTAGGCATGACAAAGTTCATGTGCTTCAATTTGTGATGGTGGTTGCTGCCATTGCCAGTTCCACTGCCTTTGGTGCAGGTAGTTTTTATGAGGAGTTCGAACCCACATTTGGTGACCATAGAGTCCAAATATCCGGCCCAAGGAGCGAGCAACTCTCGCTCTCTTTAGACCAGAGTTTTGGATCTGGGTTTCGTTCTAAGAAGGAATATTTGTATGGTAGAATTGATATGCAAATGAAACTGGTTCGTGGTAAGAGCATCATTAATGGTGAGGCAAAAAAAAAATCTCAATCTTCTCTTTCTTCATTTCTCTCTCCTCCACATCACCAATTGAGATTTTTCAATTGAGAATTATTTCCACTTCTTAACACTGAGCTTTTATAAATTCTCAATTCTATTCTCTCTCCTACTTTTTGCCTACCCCACCACTTTTTCTCTCTCTTCACCCAATTTCAATACTACACTACATATTAATTTATTATAAATTGTTATTAGTAAATTGTATTATTAAGGTGATTATTATTAATTAATATGAATTAAAAATAAATTTATGTAATAAACATTGATGAATAAATAATCATTAAAAATTAATAGAGAATTGCGTATGTAGATGTAAATGTTTCATTTTTAAAAAAATGAAGATTTAATTAAGAAATAATGTATATATTAATCTCGTTAATGCTTGTTAATAATTTATTAATCATAAAGCTATAAAATTAGTATGAATATTAATCGATAATTAAGCTTAACATAAAATTAAACATATTTTTATTGATATTACAACAAAATAAAAGCAACGAAATTAATGAGAAATTACTTAGAGTACATGATCACTTAAGTAGATGACACACATAATAGATAAATATTACTAAACATTTAATTAACTAGTAGATCAGTGTCGATTACCACCAAACTTTTGCCATATGTGTTCCACTAGATCCTTTTTTAGTTGCAAATGAGTGTGTTGATCTTGAAATTTCGTGTGTTTTGTAAGTAGATGTTAATATCCACGATTCGATTGGTATGGTACACGAATGGCTCTTCGTTGGTAAGCACTGCTGCGCGCCGAGGTCTTCGTCGAGGTCGATCCGTAATAAATTCTGAGGTATCAGCGTAGCTCGCATACGAGTGTCTTTCATCTTCAACAATCATGTTGTGCATTATGATACAACACATCATAATGTTATGAAGTATGTTCATGTCCCAAGCAAGGGACGGTTGCCGAATTATTGCAAATCGAGCTTGTAGGACTCCGAATGCTCGCTCTACGTCCTTCCGCACAGCTTCTTGATGTTGAGCAAACAACCTGTCTTTCGGAGTTTGGGGACTTGGTATAGATTTGACGAAAGTTGACCATTTTGGATAAATACCATCCGTAAGGTAATATCCCTTGTTATATTGATGGCCATTAACAGAGAAATTAACGGGCGGTGCACGACCTTCTAAAACATCGTCAAAAACAGGGGAACGATGTAGGACATTCAAATCGTTGCATTAACCAGCAGTTCCGAAGAAAGAATGCCAAATCCAAAGGTCACAATCCGCAACGGCTTCTAGGATAAGTGTGGTATTCCCATCCTTGCCTTGAAATTGCCCTTTCCAAGCCATGGGACAATTTTTCCACTCCCAATGCATACAGTCGATGCTACCAATCATGCCTGGAAATCCACGGTCCTCCCCAATTTGGAGTAGCCTTGCAACATCATTAGAAGTTGGTCGCCTCATGTACTGATCCCCAAATTGAGTGATGACGCCCCACGTGAAATGGTGTAGGGCTTCTCTTGCTGTACTTTCACTTATGCGTACATATTCATCAACAGCATCGGCTGCTAAGCCATACGCTAACATCCGTATCGCCGCCGTACACTTCTGTAGAGGAGATAACCCTAACTTCCCCGCGGCATCCCGTTTTTGTTGAAACCAAGCATCATTGGCCACAACAGCATTCATTATACGGAGGAAAACATCCCTACGCATTCGGAATCGTCGACGGAACTGACTATCGTTGTACACTGGCTGTTCTGCAAAGTAGTCATTGAACAAGCGGACATGCCCGGCTTCCCGATCCCTATTACAACGTGGGTTTCTTCCACCCGGCCTTGGTCTAGGAGCGACTGCGGCCATGAGGTTAGGAAGATGAACACTTATTGCAGTGTCAATCATTTCCTCAATTTCCCGATCTTCATTGGCTCTCCTTTCCTCTTCAGAATCAGAAGATGAACTTGATGTGGAACTTATAGGCATGTTGAAGGGGTTAGTCGAGAAATTGGATAAGTGGAGGAGGAAATTCAGAATTCAGTAAAGTTATTAGTGGAAAGTGTAGTAAGATACCAATGCACAAGTATTGTTATATAGAGTTGGTTCCACATTAACATTGGATTCTCCAATACTCACATGAGTAACAAAGACAATTGGCTCTCCACCACAACTTTTGAAAAGCTGAGTGACAAAGACAATTGGATGGTATATCACTTTTGTATCATATGGTCTACTACTCTATTATATAAATACTGCCCCTCAACATCTGAAAAATGATGGTTGCTTTGTCATTTGCATTGGATCCCTATAGCATGGTCCACTACACACTCTATTATATAAACATGTGACCATTGGATGCTCTTGTCACAATCACTTTTTGCAAAAGCTGAGTGATGTTGCTTGGATGCTATTGTGACAATTATTTTTGTAGAACAAATATACTTGCAAAAGAAATAATGTAAAAGAAGACATGTATGAATAAAATATTGAAATAGCATTACATAATAATAGAGTTACATAATTATAGCATTACATAAAATATTGAAATAGTAGATTAATTAAATCCTGGGTGATTATCGAAATATTTCATCAAGTCCTCATACATTTTTTGTTCAAAGGGCAATCGATCATGGTTGCCTCTTAAATCACAAAGAATGTTCCAATTGTTGGTGTACTCCTCCCTTGCCACCTGCTTCGCCTTGCGAGCTTCTTTCTCCCTTTTCAACCGCAATTTCTCCTTTTCAATCTCCATGAAAGCTTCTCTGTTATCAGTGTGAAGCTTGAGTTTTTCTCCAAAATCATTAAAAGCTTCAAATGCTTCATCAACTCTCGTCTTTCCTTTACCTCTTGCCAAGGCTTTTGCCTTCTTCGAACTGTCAGGACGTACATTACTTGTTGGTGTATCATTACCTTCAAATTCTTCCCTGGATCTCTTTCCACTGCTTCCACTGTCCTGGGGAACCACATTTCTCGATCGTCCTCGAGGTTGGTTGATGGACATGGCCACATTTTCTTGCCACTTAGGAAATTAAATAAGTTGTTTCCAACATTGCTCAGACAAAAAATGTCTTCCCCACTTGTTCTCATAGATGAGGAAAGCCTCCCGAAGGATTCCATCTTTGCTCTGCCCACTAGTCGCCCTACGAGTGGCTTCGTCGTAGCAACCAACCCACTTCATTATTTGTTCACTTAGCCTCATCCAACGACTGTGTATCGATTTTAGAGTTCTTTGTGGAATTTTGCTTGGGTTGGCCAACCTGATTTCCTCGTACTTTGCTATCACCTTATTCCAGAATTCTTTGCCCGACTGATAGGTTCCGGTTATACTGTCACATGAAGTGTTCATGTACGCCGAAACTAGGGCTTCATTCTCCAGCATAGACCAATTTTTGGCCCCGTGACCTTCATTAGATGTTTGTGTAGGATGTGTGTCGAGCCCAGGTGATAGGATTTAGTCGTATCGCCTATTCAAAAATAAACCTACAGACCTCTAACTAGGTAGTCAGTGGAAGCAGGGTCGAATCCACAGGGAGACAGAGTTTCTAAATTAATAATCAACCAATTCAGCTACTCCAGATGAAATCAGAAAGGAATTAATTAAACTAAGGAATAGACTACGGAAGACTGAATAAATCGAGGATTAAACTATGGAATAAAAGTCTAGGGTATTAGGTCGGTCCACCATGCTTATACCAATCAAATAGGGTCAACTACTATTAAAACCTAAGTCAAGAGTCGGGGGATTAGAGCCTATGTTGAGCTATGGTTAAGACTCAACGCTCATAGTTCAACATACGCCGCATGTTCACTAACGTAATCAGAACTACTGATGTGTCCTAGGCCTCTAGTCGTAAGACGGATCTGTGCAAACAACTATTAACCACAAGCAATCAATGAAATTGTACACTGACATTAATTACTCAATAAGAACAAACCACATCACAATCACCCTAATCAAGCCCTAGAAATTGATAGAAATCTAAATCACAATCATGGTATAAACATGGCTTTCCTATCTAACACCCTAGAAAGAGAGCTACTCACTCATAATTGAATTGACAACAATAAGACTAATATGAAACCCTAAGAATTGCATCATGAACAATTGAATAATTAAACTAAGCAATCAAAGTAATTAAAGAGATAAAGAGTAGAGAAGAGTACCAATTAACGGAAAGCAGGAACTTTTATTGAAATCGAAATAGGTTTGATCACCTCTACATTAATCTAAAGTGTTTGAATTAAACTAAGAGCAATGTAGAATAAAACTAGTCTAAAACCTAATGAAAGATAAATAAAAATATCTCCATGAAAGATAATGAGGAAAAGGGTATTTATAATACCCCTCAAGTTCACTAAAAACGGAAACAAAAAGTGAAAAAGCGCGATTAAAGCACCAGACCCGATCGGGCCCGAGCACAGTACCCGATCGGGTCCACATACAAATTCTCCCAACTTCACTTCTGGGCTCTGGCAGCAGCAGTGCAGTAATAAGACGAGAAAAGCGGCCCACCCGATCGGGTCGGGCGGTAGTCACCCGATCGGGTCTGGCGACAAAAAGTGCCAGCAAGCTCGCCTCCTCCGCAGCGTCCCAATAAGACCTAGCAGCACCAGACCCGATCGGATCGGGCGGTAGGTGCCCGATCGGGTCTGGGCACATGTGTTCTCGCCCGATCTGATCGGGCACGCCTTGCCCGATCGGGTCCGCAACTTTCGTACCCGATCATAATATTTCGCCCGATCGGGCCATTTCTGCCCGATCAGTGCACGGAAACCTCATTTGACTCTTTGGCTCTCTAATCTTCACGTTTAGGGGTCTTGGGACCTCCTAAACTATCCATAAAGCTCGTGAGCCATCCTACGTGCCTCGTAACATCTCGTAAAGCCGTGGTTGCTTCCAAAAGGCTCGGGAATAAGGAGAAAACTCCATAAAACCTGCAATTCAATATAAAACACGAAACCACAACTACAAACGATAGTTAGCACAAAATAGCTCCCAAGAGCTCCAATGACGCACAAATTAGCTTGTAAATAAGGGAGAAAACTCTATATAAATACGTGATATCAAACTCCCCCAAGCTAAACCTTTGCTTGTCCTCAAGCAAACAGCACATGAACATGGAATAGGTTACCTCACCCCAAAGATAGAAACAAATCAAAGCTCAAAACATTTTCAAGACTAAGAATCGTTCAAGCAGGCATAATTCAAGTTTGGCTAATCAAATCCATCCAACCACCAATCATTCAAGCAATTTATCAAATTCAAGCATCCACAAAGCATACAAGTCCTGAAAAGGCACTCACAAGGGTGTCACTCCTCTCAATTTTGTGGCAGGCAAAGAATGTGCCCGAACACTCACCAACCCGACCATAAGTACCCTTCCCACTCACACTCTCATGTGTTTAAGAAGGTTCAATGACGCTCATCCTAGTCAAGTCGACTCAATTAGCAGAAATACTCTTTAACTTTGACAGACTAACTCGAAATCAATCAAATGAACAATGCAGACATAAGCTCAAGAGGACTTTATAGGGTTGTAATGGGGCTTAGGCGAGAGGTAGGGGATACTTTTGGGTAATGTGGTGGAAAAACCAAGAAAGGGGGAGCATAAATCATTCAAACAAGGCCTAGGATGGCCTACACAACTCCCAACAATCACCATAAAACCATGTAAAGTAACCCAACTCTCATAAATCAATGAAAAGCTCATAACAAACCCAATTTTCTAGCAATGGAGCGAATATTCTTTTATGAACGTACGTGAATGAAAGAACTAGAATTCTTTTGAATTTTCATTTCATTTTTCTTTCATTTTTCTGAACTTCATTCACGCAACTCTAAACTTGCTTTTTCTTTTCTCTTTCTCACTCTCAAACCACAGCAAATACACTTTTAAGTTCCTCAAAAACCAAACTAAACCAACAAACCAATCTCAAACTCAACCCATACAAAAGCTCCCCCAAGCTAGGCTTGGAATAATATCAAGTGAAGGCTTTTGGCTCATAATAGGGGTTTAAGTAACACAAAACAAGTCATTAGGCTCAGCGGGGCTAAGGAGGATAAAAGTATATCAAAAACTCACTCTGAAGCTCAATGAATAAGACAAAAGAACGCCTCTGTCACAGCACATGCTACAAGTCATCTAAAATCAGACAAGTACGAAGTCAAAGTCAAGATCAATCCACTAAAGAGGAACTAACACACAAGAATAGACTGGATAATAATATGAATCCAATAGGCTACAAAGAGGCCTCACAGTCTACCCAATTCAGGTATGCAGCATAAAGTGGTCTAATATAATCCAAAAATGCTCGAAATCATAGCAATCAAACATCAAATCATGGCCTCAAGATCACAAATGCCCAGCTATCCAGAAAACAAAGTCAAATCAATTTCAAATAGAGCACAACAAGGGGCACAGGGCGGCAACTAAACCAGTCATGGGAACCATATTTTTTTCATTTTTTCAGTATTTTCCGAAAGCAGTAAAACTATTCTAGAAAGCAGTAAAAGAGATAGGGAATACAAACAGAACTCCTCCCCCAAGCTAAACTTGGCAGTGTCCTCAATGCCAAAAGGTGATAAGGACTATGCTAAGAGGAAAAACAATGTTAGTACCCTCACTCTCGCTCACAAAAGGAAAAAAAATAAAAAGAAAAGAAAAAGGGAAAGAAAAGAAAATACGAGTTGCCTCTCGCACAGCGCTGGTTTATAAAGGTCCCGCACGACCATAATCCTCCCTCTCTCAAATAGGAGGGGCTTGGCAGTGAGTGCCACCCTCATCAAACATCTTTCTCCTCCAAATGTTCTTGACAATGCCTCCAGACGGTGAGGCAACCTTAGGTGGAATTTGAACCTTCTCCACCCCTACTTCATCTAAAACCTTATCCCTGCAAAAAGATTGTTCAAGCATAGGAGCCTTAACAGCATTGGTTAGTTTAAAAACCACTTTATCATCACCAACACTCAGAGTTAAAGACCCAGACTTGACATCAATGACAGCACCAGCAGTACACAAAAACGGCCTACCCAAGATAATAGGAATCTGGGCATCCTCATCCATATCTAACACCACAAAATCAACAGGAATATAGAATTTCCCTACCCTAACAGGAACGTCCTCTAAAACACCTAGAGGGTATTTTATAGAACGATCCGCCATCTGTAAAGTGATTTGTGTGCATTTAAGGGCTCCCATGTTCAGTTTCTTATAAACAGACAATGGCATAACAGAAACAGAAGCACCTAAATCACACAAAGCCTTATCAATAAAAATAGGTCCAAGATGGCAGGGTATAGAAAAACTACCAGGATCTTTTAACTTTGGTGGGGTTTTATTTTGAATAAAAGCACTACACTCTTCAGTAAGAGCGACACGTTCTACCCCACCAAAGTCTCTTTTTTTAGTAATCATGTCTTTCAGAAATTTGGCATAAACAGGCACTTGGGTAATTAAGTCTGTGAATGGAATCGTTACCTCAAGGTTCTTGACCATAGACAAGAACTTACCAAACTGCTGATCGACCTTGGACTGTTGCATCCTGTGAGGAAAAGGTAGCCTTGGTGTAAAAGGCGTTTCAGAAACCTTCTCTTTTTTCTTCCCTGTCTGTTCAGCTTCTGCAGACAAATCGACTTCAGACGTCGAATTCTTTCTTTTTCCTTCCTCTACCACCCTCTTCTTCCCTGCAGTCGGGGTAACCTCATCAATGGGCACTGGAGGGGCATCATATGCAATGCCACTACGAAGAGTGATGGCATTCACATGTTCTCTCTGAACTGGTTGCCCTGGCAATTGTCCCTGCTGCCTCTGTGCATTAGATTCTGCCAACTGAGCAACTTGAGCCTCGAGAAGTTGGATGTGCTTCTCTTGAGCCCTCCTTGTTTCCTCATTTGCCTTTTGCATAGACAATATCAGTTTCATCAGTTCAGAATTGCTAGGCTCTTGTGGGTTGTTTTGTGGAGGTGGGGTGTGGAAATTTTGTGGAGTTTGGAAGTTATTGGGATGATGGAAGTTTTGTGGTGGTGGTCTTTGGAAATTTTGTGGGGTTTGATGGTATGAAGGTTTAGGGTAGTTTTGTGGAGGTGGAGGTTGATGGTTTTGTGGGTTTTGGTAGTGATGTGAAGGGGGAAGGGTTTGTGGTCTTTGTTGGAAGGCATTGGCCTGCTCCATCTGAAATTGACTGAACTGACAGTCATGCCCAAAGTGACCCTGAACACCACATACCTCGCAGTAAGATGAGGTAATGGGTGCTACTGCAGACATAGCATTGATGCTCATGGGTGGAGGTGTCGGACTAGAAGACTTCATTAGTTGCTGAGTTAGTTGCGCCATCTGTGATGTAAGCAATGAAATAGCGTCAACTTCAAGTACCTTCTTAGTCAAACTCCTAGATGATGTATGGTCATTGGCTGCAAGATTTGATATGAATTCATAACCCTCATCAACTGCCTTGTCTAAAAACACTCCTCCTGCAGACGAATCAACAATACACTTCGTCTGAGGCTGCAGACCATTGTAGAATGTCTGCGTCAAGAACCATTTGTCCATATTATGGTGTGGACACTCTCTCTGTAAATCTCTAAACCTAGCCCACGCTTCCCTTAATGTTTCATCAGGCTCTTGGGAAAACGTGGCTAGTTTATTTCTGATTTCTGCTGTTTTAGTGGGTGGGTAATACTCTCTCAGAAATGCAGCAGAAATCTCACTCCACTCAGTTTCTTTCACATCGTTCAACCATTTTTGGGCTCTATCTCTCAGTGAAAACTCGAACAACATGACTTTGAGTTGATCTGGAGTGACGCCGGCATGTTTAACGGTTCGACAAAGTTGTTGAAACCGTTGCAGATGATTTGCCGGATCTTCAGTAGGATGCCCACCAAACTGATTTTGCTGGACCATGCTGATGAGTCCAGGCTTGATTTCGAAATTTGCTGCGGCAATGGTGGGCATGGTAGGTCCAGTGGAGAGACCATCTGGGTTGGGCACCCCATATGACTTCAGTGACTTTGACATGACTGAACTCAAGGTGTCTGTTCCAGAGGTGTTCAGCTGAACAGACTGCTTGTCTTTCTGCTTTATCTTTCGGATCCGCCTAATTGTCCTATCAAGATCAGGGTCCGCTGGAATGGGGGAACCGTTTCTTTGGGACCTGGGCATACAAAAGAAACAAAAAAAACAGCAGTAAAGGGTACCTCGATTGAAACAGTGAAGTTCCAATGAGATACAGAGAAGTAGACCAAATAATTAAATAAAAACTTAGAGAACTAGCCGTCTCCCCGGCAACGGCGCCAAAATTTGATAGGATTTAGTCGTATTTGATAGGATTTAGTCGTATCGCCTATTCAAAAATAAACCTACAGACCTCTAACTAGGTAGTCAGTGGAAGCAGGGTCGAATCCACAGGGAGACAGAGTTTCTAAATTAATAATCAACCAATTCAGCTACTCCAGATGAAATCAGAAAGGAATTAATTAAACTAAGGAATAGACTACGGAAGACTGAATAAATCGAGGATTAAACTATGGAATAAAAGTCTAGGGTATTAGGTCGGTCCACCATGCTTATACCAATCAAATAGGGTCAACTACTATTAAAACCTAAGTCAAGAGTCGGGGGATTAGAGCCCATGTTGAGCTATGGTTAAGACTCAACGCTCATAGTTCAACATACGCCGCATGTTCACTAACGTAATCAGAACTACTGATGTGTCCTAGGCCTCTAGTCGTAAGACGGATCTGTGCAAACAACTATTAACCACAAGCAATCAATGAAATTGTACACTGACATTAATTACTCAATAAGAACAAACCACATCACAATCACCCTAATCAAGCCCTAGAAATTGATAGAAATCTAAATCACAATCATGGTATAAACATGGCTTTCCTATCTAACACCCTAGAAAGAGAACTACTCACTCATAATTGAATTGACAACAATAAGACTAATATGAAACCCTAAGAATTGCATCATGAACAATTGAATAATTAAACTAAGCAATCAAAGTAATTAAAGAGATAAAGAGTAGAGAAGAGTACCAATTAACGGAAAGCAGGAACTTTTATTGAAATCGAAATAGGTTTGATCACCTCTACATTAATCTAAAGTGTTTGAATTAAACTAAGAGCAATGTAGAATAAAACTAGTCTAAAACCTAATGAAAGATGAATAAAAATATCTCCCTGAAAGATAATGAGGAAAAGGGTATTTATAATACCCCTCAAGTTCACTAAAAACGGAAACAAAAAGTGAAAAAGCGCGATTAAAGCACCAGACCCGATCGGGCCCGAGCACAGTACCCGATCGGGTCCACATACAAATTCTCCCAACTTCACTTCTGGGCTCTGGCAGCAGCAGTGCAGCAATAAGACGAGAAAAGCGGCCCACCCGATCGGGTCGGGCGGTAGTCACCCGATCGGGTCTGGCGACAAAAAGTGCCAGCAAGCTCGCCTCCTCCGCAGCGTCCCAATAAGACCTAGCAGCACCAGACCCGATGGGATCGGGCGGTAGGTGCCCGATCGGGTCTGGGCACATGTGTTCTCGCCCGATCTGATCGGGCACGCCTTGCCCGATCGGGTCCGCAACTTTCGTACCCGATCATAATATTTCGCCCGATCGGGCCATTTTTGCCCGATCAGTGCACGGAAACCTCATTTGACTCTTTGGCTCTCTAATCTTCACGTTTAGGGGTCTTGGGACCTCCTAAACTATCCATAAAGCTCGTGAGCCATCCTACGTGCCTCGTAACATCTCGTAAAGCCGTGGTTGCTTCCAAAAGGCTCGGGAATAAGGAGAAAACTCCGTAAAACCTGCAATTCAATATAAAACACGAAACCACAACTACAAACGATAGTTAGCACAAAATAGCTCCCAAGAGCTCCAATGACGCACAAATTAGCTTGTAAATAAGGGAGAAAACTCTATATAAATACGTGATATCACCAGGTTGTTGTTGCAGGAGCTGTGTGAAGGTTTGTTGCGTTTGCTGAACTTGAAACTCCTCCTCCTCATACTCCTCCTCTTCCTCCTTCTCCTCGGGCTCATCTTCATCCTCCACGTCAACCTCGTTTTGGTTGGTGCTCGAACCCCCACCAGGAGTAGAACCGCCCCCAGGAGTAGAACCGCCCCCAGGAGTTGGAGATCGATCATAGTGGTAATTACCACCAGACTCCATTCGAGAGAAGGAGTAATTTTGTGAAGGATGGGAATAGCTTTGAGACATGGTATAATTTTGAGGATAATTTAGGGAGTTTTGCGGCCAGTTCTGGGGATAACTTTGAGAGTTTTGAGGCCAATTTTGAGGGTAATTAGGTGCATAATTCATTGGATTTTGTGGAGTAATTTGTGGGAAAACTTGAGGATAGTTTTGTTGATTGATTCCCATATTTTGTTGATTTTGTGGAAAATATTTTGGGTTTTGAGGATAATTTTGAGAAACACCTTGTGGATTTTGAGAGCTATTTTTCCTACTTCTACGCTTAGGCTTGGGATTAGTAGGATGATTAGGATTTCCAGATTCCATAATAATGGTTTTGAATTTTTTAGTAGGAATTTTAAAGAGAAGAAAACTCAAAAGATAATTAATTTAGCTAATGTATGGAAAATCACAATTAAGTAGGAGTTTTTGGATGGTGTTCAAAATATATGAATATGGGTGTCTATTTATAGAGAATGAAAAATCATGAATTTTGATTTTTTTTTTTTTTTGATTTTTCGTTTACAAGATATAAGGCGTGGAAGTTTTACCTCCACAAAATAATCGGTCCAATCACAGGGTGCCAGCTGGACTGACGCGCGTCAGACCCAGCTGGCTCCCTTTAATTTTTTTTTTTTTTTGGGGTTAAACGCATGCTTTCTCTCTTCCTCTCCTTGCGTTTTGCTGTGCTGCTTTGCAGTGAATGGGCCCCTTTCTCCAACTGAGATTTCTTTGAGAAATCTCGGTTGAGCGAGAATTTGGCCAAAATCTCAATTCTTGAGTTTTTCCCCCCACCCCATTAAGAGCTCATTTTATTCTCAAACAAATCTCAATGCAATTGAGAATTGTTTGAGAATACCATTAATGATGCTCTAACTCAGCTGGTACTGTCACTACTTTATATGTAAGTCGTTTCAACTCGATGTTACTTTGTTGTATTGTCAATAACTTTTTCCTTATTCTTTGCGAATTAAAATGAGTATTCAATAATTATAGTACATGCATGTAACCAATTTTTTAAACAACTTTTGACTCTTTGGAAAAATCTTTATGAACGTTAAGGATTGACGACTAACTAAAACAAAACGGTATTCCATGGAGATATTTGGTCCCAAGATTTCCTTCACCGTTATGGGCCATAAACTTATTGTATTGGTTATGAATTATGATGACTATAGCGCATTAGCTACTATTGAATCAAAAGAAATTCAAAACAAAAGTTATGTTACTCGTACGAATAAGCATCATACAATTTGTACATGAAGTATGGGGGCAAAAGCTTTGCTCGAGTTCATTACAAACAAGCTACATAAACGAACCAATTTGCAACTTGTAGACTTGTAGTTCATGCTTTTTTCTTTTTCTATTTTTTTTTCAAAACAATATGATTTTATATCATTTAGTCCATTAGCTTGGTTTGTCCTTACTCCTAAAAACTGTTATTGGTTGTTGAATATAGTTATCATTAAAATGTTTATGTGCAGTTGTCATCAGATCAAAGCACAGGAAGACATGACGAGATTGATTTTGAGTTCTTAGGGAATGTAAGTGATCAACCTTACACCCTTCACACCAATGTATTTAGCCAAGGGGAAGGCAATAGGGAGCAACAGTTCCATCTTTGGTTTGATCCAACCAGTAGCTTTCATACCTATTCCATTGTTTGGAATCCAAGACTTATCATGTAAGTTGTTGAACATTATGATATATATAGATATGTCAAAGTGGATGAATGATATAATTCTCGTCAAAGCTGTCTTCATTTATATAACCTGGCTAAATTGCACTAAAATTGCGCGATGAGTGACAAGATTTTCACGTAATCTTGACTTATCACCAATTTAATAACCGAACCAATTCTTTTGTTATGACAGATGATTCGAAAAATAAGAGTAAAGAACGTGATACAATACAATTATACAAACCATACAGATTAAACGTGTTTCATTAACATAGTGTTAGCTACTTCCACCATGGATAAATTGTTTTATTAATATGGGAGAGAGAGAGTACAAATTACATTTAATAAACAGACATAAGTTAACAATAGGGTTTATAACGTAGCCTTGTATTAACCTAAACAGAATGACCCTAAAACACAAAACAGAAAACAGTTTACCAAACAGTATACACCAATAAAATCGAGCATCGGAAAATTCAAGGTATATTAACATCTTTATCACTCAATATGACGCAAACAGGACCTCATATGAGCAATCTTTTTAGTTTAGATATAGTTTTAAGGGTTTTGTTATTCACAGTTCCGAGGGCTATTTATAATCATTAACTATTTTACCTCAAAAGAGTACTAATTTGAGAATTTATTGGCAAATCATGCGTTAATCGGTGTTAGTTATTATTTGCTTTTACTACTGTAGTTAATTTGGTTAATTTAACCAAAAATAGTATTTGTTTAATTGGGATTTTAAGAAATTTATTCATAGCGCTTAGGGCAACCATCGTCCATCTTACGCAGAATCAAATACTAATTAGCAAATTAAATAACTGTTAATTTTTTTTTTGTTTAATTAAATTCTTTGGCCAAAATCCTCCATATATATGTTTGTGGTTTTGTGGGAATGCATTGCCATATACTGTAAACATAGAAAAACTTTCACTGATCGACTCCTCAACTCATAATAATATTTACTTATAATGTTGTAGGTTCTTGGTGGATGAAACACCAATAAGAGTGTTCAGAAATTATGAAGATCGTGGAATTATGTTCTTTCCCAAGAACCAACCTCAAAGAATATATGCGAGCCTCTGGAATGCTGATGATTGGGCTACCCAAGGAGGATTAGTGAAGACAGATTGGTCTAAAGCTCCCTTTAAAGCCTACTATCGTAACTTCAACATCGATACCTCAATCAATGGAAGCTGGAAGAATCACGACCTCAATGAAATTAGCAGGAAGAGAATGAGATGGGTTCAAAAGAACTATATGGTTTATGATTATTGCAGTGATTGGAAGAGATTTTCTCAGTCTTTTCCGCCTGAATGCAAACATTCAAGAGTTTAGGCGGATCAGAGTAGTTAGGAAACAATGCATGGTCTACCCTTACACTCTCACTTTATTTAATGTATGAATATAAGATAAGATTGTTTATTATATGCATGCAACTATTCAAGAATTTATGTAACATCAAATTAAATAATTAATAGTTTGTTGTTAGTTCATCTAGAAAGTCTAATATGGACCCAGTCTACACTAAACTTATGTAGACCAGGGCTAGGTCTCAAAAGTTAAGGTTTTTTTAGCAAAAGTTAAATTTTTGCTCACCAAAAGTTAAGGTTTCCTTACCAAAAGTTAAGATTTTTTAATTAAAAGTTAAGTTTTTATAGTCAAAAGTTACGTGTTATGAATGAAAAGTTAGGTTTTTTTAGCAAAAGTTAAGGTTTTGTAATCAAAAGTTAAGTGTTATGAATGAAAAGTTAAGGTTTCTTTAACAAAAGTTAAGATTTTGTAATTAAAAGTTAAGGTTTAACAATCAAAAGTTAAAGTTTTATGCCAAATATAATCTTTTTTCGTTCATCTTCTTAAAGTTAATATCTCAAATATAAGCAAAATTTTAAATCCCTAGGGCCAATGAAAGATATCAGTAAACTCAAATATAAGCACCATTTTTAATCCTTCACGCAAATGAAAAATATCAGTAAGCTAACTTGATTTCATATCAAATGTGAAATTAATCTATTAGCTAACTTGATTTTGATCATCTTAAACATGTAAAGGCACCAACAGAAACGAAGTCCAAATTCCGTGAATCATGCACGACGATGAGCATAGAATCAGGCAGAGCTTTAAGCGAATTATCACTGGCAATCAAGAGAATGACTCAACCTTCCAAGGCAAAACTCCAAAAATAGCATAGATTCACTGGTTATTAATATAATCTAATTCTTTCAATCCAAACCCTCAAGCAAACCCAACAATTTAAATTCCTAAAATCCAGATCAGTTTGTTTAATCAAAACAGATAAAAAAAATAAAGGCAAACCCTAGCCTAAATTTGAGCTTGTTTACGGCACTTCGAAGTGTTTGCTGCTGTTGCATCCTTCTCCGATCATCTATTTCACCTCGGCGGCGAAAATCTCTAGTCATCGGTAGATATAATCGGATTCCGGCGAATTTGGAGTAGAGAGGAAGTGGAAGAGAGGAGAGAGAAAGTTGGGGGAGTAAGGGAAAGTGAAGTGAAGGTCTAAGTGAATGACGATGGGCAAATGGCGGGTAAGCAGGAGGAGCTTCATTGACCAGATTTTGTGAAAAAAGTAATCGGGTCTACACTATTTCTAGTGTGGACCAGGTCCACCCAAGAGTTTCACTCGTTCATCTTTATGTTTATTAAAGTTAGAATAATATGCCTCATTGAAGAATCATTTTTCAGTTTTTAACAATGAATATTTTAAGGACATAATTTAATAACAATTGAGCAATTTAAAAGGATCACGAAAGATTGTATTGAAGAAGATCTCTTCACGTTTTTCCAAATATTTGTTCAGGTAAAAGAAATTGTTAATCGCTGGTTAACAACAGAAAGAGATATGGATTGGCGGTAGAGCATATGATACTCCAACGAATAAGTCGCGTGTTCAAAACATATTACTTGAATTTTGAAACAATAGAAAGAAAATTATTATGCACAATGGAAACGCTTGTATTGGATGACACATGGCAAGCTGTAATATTCCCCTACGTGTTTTAATGTATGTACATATCGTTCTACCTCTTGTTTATAAAAAAAAGATGATAAGTGATCATATTGATAAGGTTGTGCTTCAGAAATATAGTCTATCAAAAATCGATCTTGAATGGGGTTAAGATGTGTGATAAAATATATAATTAATAACGAATTTTATCAAAAACTACCTATTATAATTAAAGGAAGGGTCTACAATGTTTATCATTCTAAAATTTTATTTAAGTATGTTTTGCTATAAGCAGATAGACAGAAGTTACGACAACCCTCACACGAGAACCAAAAATAGGGCTTTCATTAAGAGAATTCTCCCCATAGTTGTGAAGCGGGCCGGGGCTTCTAGGGCCTAGGGAAGAAGAAAGGAAAGGGAGAACCCTTACGTGTTTGTCTTTTTGAATGTTATCCGGTAAAATATGACCAAATAACTTGCAGACTTCTTACTAGTCTTTGTAAGTTAAAAAAAAATCTATAGCTCAATGGTGAAAGCAAAAGTACATTAATTAGTTGGCAATGAGTTTGAAGCTTGTGCTTGCCATTTTTCTACATCTATTATTTTTAGTCTTCAATAATGTCAAAATAATATTTCTGTAGAACTTTTAAGGCGGTATTGAAAGTTTCACACATGATAGGTGTTGTTGCGTGCTTGATTTTCTTCAAGGGTAAAAAGGTAAATTAGGAGACTTGTGTTGGTAATGATCCGATTCTCACTCCGAACCTTTTCTGATATGACATAAGGGTATTTATATTAGTTAGGAGGGTTTGGGCCTCCTAGTTTTGCCGTAAAATAGGGTCTTCTAATTGGCTTCCTTCTCATTGATTAACATGTGGCATAGCTGAGGCTTTCTTTAGCCTTTTGGGCTTACCACTTTTAAGGCTTTTTGCCAGTTGTGTCATCACCAATGGTTCGCCACGTGTCATTCTTAGAGAAGGACACTTGTGATTCCTTTAAGGTCGACACGTGTCAACCCCTAATAGGGCCACATGTCACCTTTCTATTGGACTCCACCCCATTGAGGAGAAGGGTTGTATTATTTTTACAACAAGAGCATTTTAGGCAAGAGAAAGTGTTTGTATTATATTACTAAAGTTACGTTTCTAATTACATATTTTGCAAATTACGCTTAGAGGATATAAATATGCTTCCTAAATTTATGCGAATTTTTTACGTCAAGTACTGGAAACTCAATGGACGAAGGGAGTATTGCAAAAGCAGTTGACTTATGGTTTTTAAATAATGTGCATACTGAATTTGGGAATTGTGGGTCCACCGCTAATTATAATGTACCTTATATATTTCAACACCTTATGTGCATATACTTCATCTCTTTTCCTAATTTCTACCAACAATACTATATATCCAATAACCAAGGAGAATAAGAATTAAAATGGGTCAATGTGCCTCCCATATTATGGGTTATTGAATGATAAAAGAGGAAAAGATCTATAGAAATAAAGGAAAAGTGAGTATAATTTAAGAAGATAAATATAAAGGAAACATGGATAATAAAGGTATAAACTATTGCCCATCTTCTATAAAAGGTATATACAATAGCTAATCCATAAAAGATATGAACTATTACCTAATCTGACACAAATAGTCCCAATAGACCGATTCACCTGTTATAACTTATAACAGCTAAACTTAAGGTCACAGTGACCTTTTTAACTCAAGGCCAAATCTTTCCCATAACCCAGCAACAACTTTGAGTTGCTCCAACTACCTCTCTTCGCTTATTTCCTTCATTCTCTGCTACGTTCCCTCTTCTGGTTATTTTTTCCTCATCGCCTCTACTCCAGCTACACTAGCGGCCGCCCACCACCGGCTGTACAACCTCCAGCACCACTAAATAACCTCTCAACCACCGCAGCAATGCACCGCAGATCGGGAGTTTTAAGGGTGGGTGGGGTGTCGGTTGTGATCGGGAGTTTTGAGGGTGGGTGGGGCATTTTCGAGGTGGTCTAAGTTGTTTAGGGGGCTGGGTTAGGGTTTTGTGGGTGAGTGGGGCTATATGGTGGTTTTAAGTGAGTCGTGGTGGGTGGGGGTGGCTGACAGGGTGTAGGAGTGGGGGGAGGGTGTTTGTTTTTTTAAGTTAATTAAAAAGGTTATTAAAATTAAAAAAAATCAAATTTTACATGTTATAATCGGTCAAGGTCATTATTCATGTTGATTTATGGACGTCTCCTATTCGTAGTAATAATGGGCACAAGTACTATTTTAGTATTATTAGATTACTTCACTTATTCTTTGTTAACTATTCCCCTCAAATATGAATCACAGGCATACCAAACATTGAGGGACTTTCAAAAATATGTCCAGACTCAGTTTGAAAGGCCCATAAAATCCTTTCAAAGTGATCGTGGTCGAGAATTTGATAATGACTCTTTCACACAATTTTGCATCACCCAAGGTATGGTATTTTATTTTTCTTGTCCTTACACTTCTTCCCAAAGTGGAAAGGCAGAATGCATGTGATGCTCGCTCCATTAGTAATGCAATGCATATTATCTTAATTCAATCTCTCGTCCCCTTGTCCTTTTGGGTTCATAGACTTGAGACTATCCCCTATGTTCAAAACATATTGGTGTCCAATCTTCTATCTCAATCATAAATCCCCGACTAAGGCTCTCTTTGGACGCGATCCTTCTTATTATATTATCAACTCTTTGATTGTCTATGCTTTCTAAATATGAGTGCTTCTACCGTACTCCTTATAAGCTTGCTCCTTGCTCCACCTCAATGTGTTTTCTTGTGATACCCGATGGATCATCATGACTTCATGAGTATAAGTGTAAAATTATTTTGTCGCGTCATGTAACTGGAAAAATGTTCCCATTGATGATCGAGACAAAATATAATGCTCATAGATATCAATTTCTTGGGTCTGATGAGCCCAACCCACTTAATACCCACCTGTTGCCACTCCTTCAAATTCAACCCACCATCGCACATGTCTTGGCCCAGTTCAATAATCCACCACTACCAAATGAGGGTCCATCTACAATGGAAAATCCCATCTCCTCATCAAAACGTGACAACAAGTCAACAACCCCTGCCACGAGCCCACATATGCACGTGGCCCACTTTCCAACTCACAAGCCCCCAGCAGCCCACCTCACATTACAAACCCATCTGCTGCCACTTATTCCCCCTCTACGTGGGGTCCAGCGCATCCAACCCACTAGGCCCATTACCTTCCTCCTATCACAAAAGGCAAGCACGATATCTTTAAGCCCAAAAATCCCTTTAGGACCTGTTCTCTTCGGTATAAATATCTGATGTGAACTGAATTTAACTAAATTGAACATAAATTAATAGTGATATATGAGAGTTAAAGTATTAAAGTGATATGTGAGCTGTGTCAAGTCAGTCTCCTACTCTTTGTTGGTTAATGGTAGGCCTGATGTGCCTTTTGCAGCTAAAAAGGGTTTGAGACAGGGAGATCCTATGTCCCCTTTTCTATTTGCTTTAGGAATGGAGTATCTCTCTAGGAAGCTGAATGGGGTCAAAACTGATGATAACTTCAAATTTCATCCTAAGTGTAAGAGAGTCAATCTTACACATATGATGTTTGCTGATGATTTGTTACTTTTTGCAAGGGCTGATGTCATTTCAGTTTCCAAGATTTTTGATGCTTTCATGGATTTTTGTCAAGCCTCTGGCCTCAGTGCAAATATTGATAAAAGTGAGGTTTTTATGGCTGGTGTGCCTGATGATATTCAAACTGCTATTCTTAATAGGTTGGGTTTCAGAGCTGGTTTGCTGCCTTTCAAGTATTTGGGGGTGCCCTTATCCTCTAAGAAACTTTCTTATACTAACTGTAAGGCTCTTGTTGATAGAGTAGCTTCTAGGGTAAGGTCTTGGGCTGCCAAAAAGCTTTCTTATGCTGGTAGGATTCAATAGATAGCTTCAATCTTGTAAGGGGTTCAGCTCTATTGGTGCCAAATCTTTATTTTGCCTAAGAAAGTGTTGAAAGAAATCCAATCAGTTTGTAGAATCTTCTTATGGACTGGTGCGGATAATCCTTCAAAAAAAGCCCCTATTAGCTGGGATCAGTGTTGTTTGCCTAAGAAGTTTGGAGGCTGGAACTTGAAGAACTTGGTTCTTTGGAATCAACTAGGAGTTACCAAGCATTTTTGGGCTGTTGCAGAAAATCAAGACTAATTGTGGATTAAATGGATTCATGCCTATTACGTAAAACTTGCTGATGTGTGGTTGTTTGATATCCCTGGTAGGATGTCATGGCCTATGAGGAAGATCTGTGAAAACAGGAGGTTTATTAACAGAATGCAGCCTGAGGTGTTCTTAAAACATGGAAAATTTTCTATCAAAACCATATATGACTTCTATCTACCTGTGCCTGATGCTGTACCTTGGAGAAGGCTTATCTGTTACAACAAGGCTTCACCAAGAAGTGTGTTTATTACTTGGCTAGCAGTCCAGAACAGACTTGCAACTAGGATGAGGTTGTGTAGCTGGGGTGTAATAGATTCTGATAGATGTTGCTTTTGTGAAGTTGAAGCTGAGGATGTGCATCACCTCTTCTTTCAATGTTCTTTTGTTGCTCAAGTTTGGTTATCAGTGCTATAGGCCATCAGCAGAAACATGGCTATTATGAGCTTTGATGAGGAAGTAAGCTGGCAGCCAAGAAGTGCAGGAAAAAAAAGCCAGAGTAGTAGAGTGTATGATATTGCTTTCTCTGAGACAGTCTATATGATTTGGATTCAGAGAAATCTTAAGATCTTTACTGGTGTTTGCTTATCAGTTGATCAAGCTTGTAAACAATTCTGTTTAGGGTGTTTTCTTGTTCTACTAGATAGTACTTTGTCTAGGTACATTGTTGACTCTGGTGTTTTGGGGTCCCTTTTCTCTTTAGGCTTTAGCATATGATGAGCCTGCCTATGAAGGCCTTCCTAGAAGGGATGCATAGGCAGGTGCAGATGCTTTGTTAGTCTGTAGATGATTAGGAGGAGCTTTGGTGTTTGTATGTCTTCTTTTTGGTTATTAATAAAATTTTAATTGCCAAAAAAAAAGTATTAAAGTGAATTGAACTGAGCTGAACTGAAACTAATATGGGGAGAACAGACCATTAGTCTTCTTACCGGCCCAACACCACATAAATCTCCAATTTTCAAAAACCATAAGCAAGCTTAAATGACCCAAATTAGAATGCGGCTATGCCGAATGAATTTAATTCTCTGATTAATACGAGAACTTTGGAATTGATATGAAGGCCTGCGCGGGTGAATATCATTAATTATATGTGGCTTTTTCGTCATAAACTAAAATCTAATGGTGATCTTGAAAGGCACTAAGCTAGAGTTGTTTGTGATGGGGGGTCATATGAGGTTGGCATCGATTGTGATGAGACTTTCAGTCCTATAGTTAAGTAACAGACCGCTCACACAATTCTCAGTTTGGCAATGGCTCGCAATCAGGAAATTAGTTGTACGAAATTGTCTATATGAATCAACCACCGCGGTTTGTTGATCAATGAGAACCTACTCATCTTTGCCGCTTGAGGCTCTTTATGGCCTCAAGTAGACATTACGGGCTTTGTATCAGTGGTTCGCCAATTTTCTGATTCGAATGGGGTTCTAGTCACTCTTAGCAATTCGTCTTTGTTCACCTATCAACATGATTGTAACACGGCATACCACCTTTTTATCATGTTCCTAATGACTATATTTTTTTTCCTCTTAGTTACTTTATGGGTGTTGCAGTAACTCAGACTCCATCATACATATACCTTTCATAGCAGAATTATGCTCATGAGATTCTCGATTGTGTAGGCATGAGTAATTGCAAACTACTGCCACTGTGGTCGCACAAAATCAAAGCTATCTGCAGTTGTTGGTCTAATGTGTTAAATCCCACTTTATACCGCATCTTGGCAAGTGCTCTTCAGTATCTGACTTTCAAGCCTCCTGATATTGCTTATGCAATACATCATCTTTGTCTCTTGATGCATAACCCACGGCCTACCATAGACTCATTAACATGCTTTGAAGTTCAATTTGCGCTATATTTAGGGAATTGTTGATCATTAGTTATATTTACATACTTCTCGTTCGATGCGCTTGATCAGCTACTCTGATGCTGATTGGGTTGGTTGCCCCAATATTCAACGATAGTTCGGGCTATTTGTTGTTTCCTTTGGAACAATCTCATATCTTTGTCATCGAAACATCAATTTACTTTGTCCCAATAAAGTGTCGAATCAACTTATTACTTGAGTTAAATTTTCCGTTAAGCCAAGATACCCTTGCATATTGTGATAATGTCAGTGCCATCTACCTCGCTCACAATCCCGTTCAACACCAACGCACAAAGTATGTCGAGATGCACATCTACTTTGTTCGTCGGAAGGTGGCGTTGGGTTAGGCTCATGTGCTTCATGTTCCTAATTCAAGTTCGCTAAGGATTTACCACAACAACAATTCTTAGAATTCAGATCCAGTCTTAGTGTCGGCCTCCTACTGCTATGGCTGCGGGGTGTGATAGCGAGAATATATAGAATATTTTCTCACATGATTTTAGGATATATTTTGTGTAATTATTTTGCCAAATGATAATTTGAATTGAGAGGCCCATATTATTCTTTGAGTTCAGGCGATGCTTTCTTCAGGAAGTTTAATTTTGGAATCAGTTACAAGTTGAAATTTTCATAAAGAAATCGAATTGTCACACATCTAGGTTCTTGGCATATTTGTGTGCTTGTGTTGGATGATATAATCTCTAGCTGCAACTTTCTAAATACAACTAGGTTGGGCGCTACCTCGTGATTTTGTACGCTACGATTTCGTACTTAGGAGGTAAAAGTAACTGATATTATGTAGGATTAAGATATCATTAGAAAGTCTTCTATAATATGGATTTCAAAGTTAAGTACAACTTAACTCTTGAATTCCATTCATATATGAGGATTAATTTTGATGAAAAAAAGTAGTGATAGTATGGTGGAGGGATAACTCGAGGTCTTTATTTCATGACTTGAGGTTGTGGGTTCAAACCTTCACATCGACAATATCTTTTCAATATATTAGAATGACTTAGATAGGCATCTATTGAAATAAGGATAGTGAAACGTGGCAGATTGCAATATTTGTTTACGCTTTTAAAATTGTATATAAAAAATTGTATAAATTGTAGCCAATCCAATGAAGTAAGAAATTGCTACGTCTCTCCCCAATTTGTTTGCAAATTAATTGCCATGCTTTGATAAAGTAGTATCGATTTATTCTGCTTTGAATCTAATGGAACTTAGCAGAAGGGGAGGTCGGAGTTGGTAGGTTTCACTTGCTAGGCTTGAGTCACTGGACAAATCTTATCAATTGGCCATTAATATAACATCCAACGGTTATGAAATAGTAGAAGCTATATATTTCATAGACTTGACCTGAAATAAGTATTTCTTTTCAGTTAACGAAGCGGGAAGAACTCCTACTATTTCATACAACTTCTATATAATAACTAGCTAAATACTTACAATCTTTATGATATAGTGTTGGAATTTGTAATGCAATGGAAGTGAGAAATGTTGTTTTGTTAAAGTCCAGTATTGACCCGATTGGCTACCCCTTCATCCAATCAGTTCAGCTCTTTTCACGATTTGTTGGTTTTTCCTCTTGGCCTCGATGCGGTTTTTCTTGATACCTGATCGAGTTTTCTTGACCCAATCAGGTTTTTTCTATACCGATCAGGTTTTTCCTATACCCGATCAAGTACTCCTTTGCGGCGACGATTTTAGTTCATGTCTTTTATTTTTCCTAATTTATTTTTTTGATTTATTTTCCCCCTTTAAATATCTTTTCATATCTTCATATTCACTCATTCATTAACCCAAACACTTTGAAAGAACATTATTCTCTGGAGAGACTTCTCAACAGTTTTGGAGAGTTCTTTCAGTCCTCCGATTCGGATGAACGAGTTGGAAGAAAATTTTGTTAAACTTTGGGGCCAGCGTCACAGTGGAAACCTTCACCGGTGGTGGCGAAATCTATATATATATATTAAAAAGCGTAAGCAAGCGTTGCTATCTGCCACGTGTCACCATCCCTTTTTGAATATTTTTCCAACAATATTCTCATATAATAAAAAATGTTAATGTGAAGATTCGAGCCCCCAACCTCATGTGTGGAATAAATAGCTCCAACCACTATGCGACCGTATTATTATTGATGCTTCTATCAACAATAATGATGATATATAAATGAAATCCAAGAGTTAAGTTGTCTAAATGAGATAACTTATATTTTTCAAAAATATTTTACACGTTAGCTTACATTAGTTATCGCTAACTAATAAGCCGAGCAGCGCCGGGGACTAATACTAATTTGCTTTTAAAGCAGTTGTTCTTCCACATCGTAATTTTTTCATGTTTGATGTCTTGAAAGAGTAATTTATATCCTTCTTTTTGTTCTTTAAGTTATGAATTTGACATGTTTTATTTCCCATAAATTGGAAAACAATTTCTTATCTATTGTCTCCACTATTGTGCAACATTCTGGATGCACCCTAGTTATTGTCTTCTGGTTTGGGATGAATCCATGTGCATTAGTGCTTTAAATTATTAATGCTATCATTAATGGTCAAACTTTCTTTCATGAGGTTGAATCTAATTCTTCTGTGATGTCTTATGATGTAATCCTATAAATCAATGTATTGCCAATTAGACCTTAATGACAAGCAAGATGGTGATTAGATGAACTGTTCATGAGATTATCAATTAGAAGGAAAAGAAATCCCAAAGAGAACAATCCAATATAACACTGCTATTATGAGTTTTTATAGAGAGAGAATTGAGAGATTGAGGAGGATATTATATTCAATCTTTGCATAAAAACATACTCTTATAGCTTATATATATATATATTATATATATATATATATATTTATATAGTCTACTTTGCTGAAAATTGATAACTAACAGTTCTGGTTGGAAAAAAGGGTACATATAAGATTTAGAAGGGTACATATTACGGTTTAAGGGTACACGTGCTTCTAACATTAAAGTTGTGCTGCTAACATCAAAGTTGTCAGTATTTACAAAAATGCCATTAATGAATGCACGCGTACCCCCTATATATATTTGTGAAGCCATTACTAATTTTATTACCATAAAAAAGAAAATTTAAATAATGTTGTTGTACCAATATTCCTTTTTACAATTCCCTGCCAGCTCACCATTTAGCCCTCTTGCATCCTGATTTAGCCACCTGGATTATTAGATGAATTCCTCTCCTTTAACCCGATCCTTGACCCTAAGGATCAAATGCTCGAAATTGATCTTCTATTTCAGAAGTATTTTCCAATGTAGCTTCCTCTAGGCCTATGTTGGACCATTGCACCAACTAGGGGTGATTATAGCCCGAATGGAAATCGAACACCCTTGGGCTCGGTTCTGCTCGTTTAGTTTTTGATTGGGCTCGGCTCGTGAGCTCGATGAGCCTGGAAATCAAGAACTCGGCTTTACTTACATCCCTAATAAATAAACCTTAGAATTAAGTAAATCAGTAGCAAATTATCTATTTAAATTAACAAATTATATAAGCTAACCAAAATAAACATGTATTTTAGAAAACAATCAAATAAATTCACTGAAAAATTAGGGTCATAGTAACATTATATAATCAAACTAACTTTAAATAGTTTAAAATTGTATTATCTAAATTCACTTAGAAATAAATCATGAAACTATAATTAATTATATTAAATTCTTTAAAAGAAACATACAACAATGAAAATATGGTGGCAATAGTGGTGGTGCTCTACCAATGGTAAGAGGAAGTGGTGGCGATTGTGCTAAATATTGGGTGAAAAACCCTATTCTAGGGTGCACGAATTTTGGGGTAATTTCAGGTGGATTGGTGCTAAATTTATAAGAAATTAATGCAATGTGTTGAAGAGGATGACCAGAATTTTAAAGGTGGTTATGGTGAGAATGAAGAGAAGAAGATGAATGGTGGCAACTATGATTTGTAATAGAACAGCTCTGTTAAGCGGAAGGACATGAATTTGAAATGCTAGGCTGAACTAAACACGAATGTATTTGGGCCAAAATAAAACAAACAAAATTGATCCGACGAAAAAAGCCAACCTAGTTAACATAAAGTCGGACAAATTTTCCGTTAACTGGTATGACCTATGTGAGAGTCGGGCAGTTTGTGAAGGCTTTTTTGTAGTGTTAAATCTTTATGAACTGATACAAACCATTACGGTCGGATAATTACTTTAGGATAAGTTAGCATTTTTTCCACTAGTGACGGTAAGTTTATGAAACTTGGGGTCGTTTCTCGTTAGCTTATTTTTAGTTCTTTTCATTTCAGTTCAACTCCAATCAATTCAGTTCAACTCCGTTCATCTCGGCTCAGCTCCATTCAGTTTAGTTCAATTTCGTTGGATTCAACTGTTTGTATTCGAAGAGAACAGGTCCTTGTACATTAAAGTATGTTTGACACATCAAAGCTATCGAAATAAAAAGTTTTGGATTTTAGGTAAAAAGATAGGGTATTAACAAAGAGTTATAAACCTATCTAATAAGAATTATAAATAGTATAAATAGTACATAGATTACTTACTTCAATCACTATTAATAAATCACAGGGCCAAAATCTGTTTTGATTATTAATGAGTTGAGAGTTTGGTTGTTACTTTATTCAAAAGGGGGAAATATATGAATTTAAATAAAGTGTTGATAGTTTAAACCGTTATAAAGTTGTTGTTTAACAAACATTATAGAAATTTGCATAGTATATATGTATTTAGTACTTGATTGAAAATTATTTTAAGAATTTCTCTCCAAAGAAAAAGAAGAAAGATTATTCTTGATACTTTATTCAAGTTTTTTTCTACTCCCTCCGTCCCAGAAAGCTCAACACTTTCCTTTTTCATCTGTCCTAGAAAACTCTATACACTTCTATTTTTGGATATGACCCACCACTATTTTATTCTTTTGACTTTTCAACCATGACTCACTAATCTCTCACATCCAAATAAAATAATACCCCACTAACTCCTATCACATCTACCTTTTTAAAAAAATACAATTGATAACCAAACAACAACTTAGCATCTAAAACTACGTGCCCAATCAATTGTATACACCTTTCTGGGACGGAGGGAGTAAATTTTTTGATCTTTTCAAAATTTCTCGAACTAATAAGATTATAGCAGAGAGTCATTTTTTCGAAAATGGTTTTTACTTGACTTTAGTCTTATGGTAACTTATATGATTTTAATTAATTTTGATATAATGGATGCTCTCACCATCATCCAACAAATGAATAATATTTTCAAGAGGAAAGATGAAGAGGTTCATGACCTCTATGGAAAAAATGAATGCTCACATCATCATTTAACAAAACAAAATTGTTTTCAAATGGGCGAATGAAGAGGTTTATCTCCAAAGCAATACTTGAGCACTCAAAAAGTCATATTAGACCAATACAATTTAATTGTTTAAACACATGAATAAGTTTGTATTAAAAAACCAAAGCAGACTATTGACCAAAAATTTTCGCAAACTGAATAGTGAGCAAGGACCTTAGAAAAACTAAGTATAAAGATGAATTTAGTTGAGCATTATGTTTTTATTGGATATTAGAAGGATGTTTTAAATAAATTCATGAAAATGAAAGGGTGTTGAGAAGGCTTTGGGAGACAATAAAAGGCAATGGGGTGAAAACGAAGGCAAAAGTTATCCTTTATAAACCCAAGGATGCTAAAATCAAAAAGTTGTAGATATAAAAAAGTGTTTTACTATATTGGAACAATATATTAACAATAGAAACCTCCCACAATTATTTGGTAAATAAAGGCGGAATTATAGTTTCTAATCAAGCTATTTATCCTATAAGAATTAATTCGGAAAATTATGCTCCTTGCTACAATTCCCTCATTGTGTGAATGTGCGTGAGCTACGTGGAAGTGGAACGCTAGCGAAAGGAAGGGTAACTGTACATGGAAGTTTTTCTACCTTAAAGATATAACTTTGAGTTTGCCTTTCCTTCTAGTTCAGTTTCCGATTTAAATTTCTGTTATTATGTTATTCCTCCTAAACACTATTCTAGATATCAGTATGTGATACTGAATCATGAACAATTTTTGTTCTTTGAATGTAATGTTCGATATATATATATTTTTAAATTAACTGATGGTTTGTATTATTCTTGATTTTCACAAACATATCTATAACATATAAAGCAAGAAATAGGAAAATGAATGATTCTAACCGCTTTACCCGATGGCATTATGAATCATCTCGTAAAGTTTAAAAAAGGTCCAAAAGAATTTACTTCTAGGTAGTGTGATCGGGATATATATTGCTTATATTATAGGAAAAATTGGCCGCAACAGCATGACCTATAGGTTGGGTGCATGGAACAGCACAACCTAAAGAGGGTGCACATGGTAGCATGAACTTTTGACCTGGGTGTACATGACAACACGAACTTTTGTTTTGATGCACATAGTAGCATAAAGTTCAAGTTGAAAATGATCACTTTTTTGAGCTCCAGCCTCATTTATGTTGCTGTGTGCATCTAGGTCAAAAGTTTGTGCTACCATGTGCTCCCGCTTTAGGTTGTGCTGTTCTATGCACCCAACCTATAGGTCATGCTATTGCGGCCAATTTTTTCCATTATTATAAGCTTAACTAATAATTGAAAAAAATTTGTTCTTTAGTCATTGAATAAGCAATGTTAACCATACATGTCTATTAATATATTTGGCAGCTTGATCAAATTTGATTTAGATGTATGAAATTTTTCGCTAGTAGACAAAGATGCATAAATTATACAAAATCGTGAATCAAATCGTATGGCCATATTTGAATCGTAAGATTCTACGATTTGAATTGGTACTTTTTAACTATGCTTCTAACTTTTTTTGGATATGCATCATTAAATATGCAAATCGTGTTGACAGTTAGTTATAGAAACCTATTTTTTTTTGTGAAATAATGAAACCTTTTTCTAATTTCCGTCATTGACCGTTAGTTATAGACCGTTGACCGTGAGTTTCCACCCCACCCACCCCAAACCACCCCGACACCATCACTACCCCACCCGAAACCACCCTAAACCACCCCCACCCAAAACCACCCCCACCCCTGAACCACCACCCTCAAAACCACTCCAGAACCCGAAACCACCCCCTAAACCACCCCAGAAACCGAAACCACTCCCAAAACCACCCCAGAACCAGCCCCAAAACAACTACCCTCACGCAACTCAGCTCCCTCTGCCCTCAGCATTGCAACACCACCTCACCTCCGGCGCCTGAAATGCCAACCACCACAAACTAGCCGACCAGTCAAGCCCGTGCCGCGAACCACCAGCGAAGCCTCCTTCTTCTCTCCTTGTTCGTACGCCCTCTCCCTTGTTCCACTGCAAACCAGCCATGGTAGTTGTTTTGGGGCTGGTTCTGGGGTGGTTTCGGGTTCTGGGGTGGTTTTGGGGTGGCTTCGGGTGGGTTTGGCTGGTTTTAGGGGTGGTTTCGGGTTTTGGGGTGGTTTAGGGTTTTGGGGTGGTTTAGGGTGGGGGTGGTTTTGGGGTGGTTTCAGGTGGGGTAGTGGTGGTGTCGGGGTGGTTTGGGGTGGGGAGGGTGGAAACTAACGGTCAATGACAGAAATTAGAAAAAGGTTTCATTTCCTAGAACAAATTAGGTTTTAGGTTGTAAGTTGCAAAAAAAATTTAAAAAGGTTGTTTTTTCGCAAAAAAAGTGATTATAAAATGTTGTTTCTGACCAAAAAATCTTTTAAAAACGATTAGATTTAGAGATATTTTCTTGATGAGTTACAATTATTGGGATTGTTGGAAAGGGTCAATGAGCTGCCAAGTGAAGTAAAAAATTAAATTTTCAAGAAAATCAAAGCATTGCAATTCGATATTCATCTTAAGTGTCGGGAGATTCACATACAATTGACTTTGCTAAGGGACATCACTTTAAATGGCTTGTCCGAGCGTAAGAATCAAACCCTATTTGATATGGTTTGATTAATGATGAGTCTTGTAGTTGATATTCCAATACTCTTTTGGATATTCTTTCAAAATTATTCTTTTTCCACACTACATGGCACTTGGTCGAAAACTATGTAACAGACACCATATGTGAAATGGATTGGGAATGATCCTAACTTGTCTTAAATACGCATTACAGGTTGTAAAAACTTATGTAAAACATTTACTTTCATATAATTTGCTCCTGAAATCTAAAAAGTGTTTTCCTAGAGAAATAAGGAAACACTACTATTGCACTCGATCTAAGAATAAAATATTCGTTATTCAAAATAAAGACTTTTTGGAAAAGATATTATTCCACTCAACTGCGAGTAGTATATTACTTCTCGAAATAGTTAGAGAAGAAAAACAATACTTCTAGGTAGTGTTTGGGAACTTCGATTTCATTTGAAATGCCTCATTTCAATTGAGTATTCGCAAATCATGAATCCTAAATCCAATTCCATTGTTTGGTAAATTTAAGAACTTTAAATATTGGATTTCAAATTCAAATTAGTGTTTGGTTTACCATAAAGTTTACAAATCCAAATTTACATAATGACGCAAACAATCACAAAATCCCTCACCCTAACTTCAGCCACCAAGCAGCCCCTGCATGACCACTGTCCCTATCACTGACCACCATAAGAGCACCCCAAAGGCCCCAACCATCACCACAGAGCTCGCCTCACTGATGCTATCTCCACCTAACCACCATCGAACACTGTTAACGAAAGACAAAGATCAGATTGGCACAGACATACTGTACAAACCTGATAAACGTATTCAATTGTACAAACTTGATTGGGATATCTCTTTTGAGGTTAGAAAGAGAAGCGAATGAGAACAAAATAGTAGCTAAGAGGTTAGTTAATGGAGGAGAAGAAGCTACAGTTTCGTTAATGGAGAAGAAGAAAGCTAAGAGATTTTTTAATGGAGGAGAGAGAAGTTGAATGATCTGAGGAGGAGGAGAGAGGAAAATACTTAAGGTTCAAAATTTGCAAATCACAAGCTTGTTGATAGAATTTCAGAATTTCTAAAATTGGGGTATTATTGTAAGGGTTGGTATCGGGCTAATTCCAATTCCAAATTCTAGAATCTTCCAAACATGTCATTTGGCCAACTTCCACATTTAGAAATGAAATGACCATTCCCAAACAAAACACTAAAGTAATCGAATTAAGGTGTGAAATACTAGAATAATATTTAAAAAAATCCCAAAATGCTTGAGAAGCAATGCAGGATAATATCTTGTTTTAGGAAAAGATAATGAGATTATATTGCAATTCAAAGCCTATACATTTGATAATAATGAGATTATCGCATATTTGCGGAGCAAACCGTTATTATGTATGAAGGTTATACTAGGGTAGTCGAAGTCAAATACATTGGTGAAGGGACCTGATTATGTAAAAATTATGATGTTTTTTCATAATTGTGTTATGTAATGACTTTCAATCAAATTAAGGCGTAAAAAACTAGAATATAATTAAGAACATCGAAAAATGTTTGAAAGGGCGGTGTAGGAAAATGGCTTGTTTGAGAAAACAATAACAAGATGATATTTTAAAGGAACGTCGGCACAATTGATACTAATGAGATTATCTTATATTTGTTGACTAAACCTTTATCATTTATCAAGGTCATATTAGGGTGATATAAGTCAAAGACATTGGAAAAGGGATTCGATTATGTAAAAATTATGAAGTTAGTTGATAATTGTATGAACTTTTATCTCATGTTTGTCATCTAAAATAAAGTTTGTTTCATATTTAATTGTCTGGTTTAGTGTTAAGTGATGTCCGAACAACTTGTCTTTTCAAAAATGGTACTTATTATAAACCTTGTGATCGATATTCTTAAAATCGAGATTCTAATTTGATCGGAAATGCATGCAAGAATCATAGAATCGAATCGTAAAATTGTAGGATTATACAATTTTTTTGAAACTAGAGTTTTAATTATTGTGATGCATTGTATAACTTATTTAGCCGTTTTTTTTATCATAAAATGACTTTAAGAAATATCATTTAGTTATTTGGTCCTTTATTACACGACAATAATTAAATACGATTAAGATTAGAAGTGTAGGGCCACCAATCGTGCAAACTTGGAACAAGCGTTTGGCAGGTACAAAAATGTTCTATGTGTTACTCAAAAACTCCAAGAGTTGAAATAATCTTTGAAAGCCCTAAACTTAGAGGTGTATGGTGATGTTCATGTGCAAAAGGTGCAGACATATAAGCAACTCATTGCTATTCAATAGAAACTGCAATCTGATCCTTGTAATAATAAGTTGCTTGCTGATGAGGAGAAAGCTGCTAGAACTCAGTGTGGGGTAACTAACCAGAATTACTCTTCTTTCCTTAGTGGAAAAATTATAGTTGCGATGGCTTCAAGAGGGTGATGAAAATACTAGATTCTATCATCAGAGTATCAAGAGTAGGAGGATGCATAGTAGAATCAATACAATAAAAAATAGAGCAAAACAGGTGGGTTACTGGTGATGATGTCAATGTTGCCTTTATAGACTTTTACAAAAATCTATTATGGAGTAGTAATAGTTGCTCTGGAATGATTGTTCAACATATCATTCGAAAGGGTCAGTTCTCAATGCTGATCAGCAGAATCTACTCTCTCTTTCTTTCACTTTTAATGATATCGGGACGATGTTCTTCTCTATTCCTCATGATAAAGTACCTGGTTTCGATGGCGACAATAGCCATTTTTTCAAGAGAGCTTGGGATATCATTGGTAATGATCTTGTAGATTCCATTCAAGATTTCTTTTCTTCTGGCAAAATGTTGAAGGAGATTAATGTGACTGCAATTACACTCATTCCAAAGGTAACATTTACAGCTTCAGTTAGTGACTACATGCTAATGCCATGATGTTCCATGATTTAAAAAGTGATCACAAAGCTCATTTGCAGTAGATTGACTAGAGTCTTGCCAGATATTATAGCACCCAATCAAGGTGCTTTATTCCAGGTAGACAAATCATTAATAATGTGTTAATTTGTCAGGACCTTATTAGACATTACTCAAAGAAAAATCATCATTATTTTTTTTTACGATGAAGATTGATCTAAGAAAGGCTTATGACTCCATAGAATGAAGTTTTATTTCTGATATGATGCATGCCCTACACTTTCCCCCCATTTTGTGGTTGTGATTATGGAATGTATCTTAACTCCTCAGTTCACTCTAATGATCAATGGTGGTCCTGAAGGTTTTTTTCCCATCTCGAAAAGGGATCAGACAAGGTGATCCAATGTCACCACTCCTCTTTGTGTTTTATATATATGGGTAACCTGAGTAGGATATTGTCCTTCATTGATGATTCTAGTGGCTTCAAATTCCACCCAAGGTATACTGTTGTTAATCCCAACCACATATGTTTTGCTGATGATCCTATGCTCTTTTACAAAAGGAAGTGATATAAGCTTATACCTTATTACAAATGATTCTTCTATAAATCCTCTTTACACTCTGTTGGGGTTGATAATGCAGAGGATAGGAGATTCTAGGATATGTTTGGTTTCTTAATTGGATCTCTGCCTTTCTCCTACTTTGGAGTTCTCATTAGTTCAAGTAGGATCAAGGCTTCTTATTGTGAAGCTATTATGGATACAATGACAACAAAACTAGCAAAAATTAAAGTATGGAGTACTAGGAACCTTTCCTTTGCTGGTAGAGCTATACTGATTAACTCTTTGCTTATGAGTTTTCATAGTTATTAGGGTCAAATTTTTATTCTTCCCAAAACTATCATAAGACAGGTTAATGTGGGATCTGCAGGGATTTCGTATGCAAAAGGTTCAGCTTTTGCTATTAGTCCTGGTTATGTAGCTTGGAGGACAATATGTTCTCCAAGAAAGAAGGGGGTTCTTGGTTTGAGGGATGTTAGTTTGTGGAATAGCTTTGCTGTTGGAAAAAATGTATGGCACATTGGTGCTTTGAAGGATGATATATGTGGGTGAAATGGGTTCATCCAATGTACATTAAAGGGTCTGATTGGTGGTCTTTTTGATAAGCACTTTATTGTGTAATTATGCATCATTTTTAGCATCTTTGTATGTATTTTAGAGCATTTTAGTATTGCATTGCATGAATTTTGTCACCATTGATTTATATTGTCGCTTCATTATCTATTTAGTTGTTTTTGGATTATTTCTAGGCTAACTAGCAGGTTTTTTGAATTATTTTGGTCATTGGAGGACTTTTGATGGAAGCCTTGTCTTGCAGGTGCACTAGAGTAGGGCTACACGATCGTGTGGATTTAGCACGGCCGTGTAGCATTTCGAAGGAGGAAGTAGTAGCCACTGATTTGCTGCTGATTTGAGGTTCTGAAGAGGACACAGACATGTCCAGAAAGACACGCCCGTGTTCAAAGTGACACGCCCGTGTTGAGCTTTTTTCCATGAGACAGTTTCTAAGCTGCTTGTATTCTGATTTGAGCAAATCAGGCCAACACGCCCGTGTCCATTTTGACACGGCCGTATAGACCTGTATTCGGGTTTTTTCCCGATTTTCCTTCTTTATTTTTGGAATATTATAAATAGTTTTTGCGTTTTTGCATTGTTTTATTTGACACTTAGCACTCTAATTACTTAGTTTATCTCTCTCTAAACTCCCAAAAACCCTTATTTCTTACATTGGTACTTTGATTGAGAATTCGACTGTTGAATTAGTTCAAATATTTTTCTTTCAATCTCTTCTCTCTATTTTCATTGCTTTGTTAATCATGTTTAATTTATTCAAACTCTTTTGCTTAGAATCCATGATTCGTGAGTAGTTCATTATCTAGGGTTAGGGCGAAAGTATGAATTAAGGGCTAAATTATGATGTTCATGTAGTTGTGTTTCCTATTGATTTTTATGCATTGATCTTGGTGTTTTGACACCCTAGGGTAAATCTGATTACATTTATGCTAGGGCTTTTAGATTTCAATTCTTCTTAATTGAATATTGATTTATTTGTCATTCCCTTGAATCAACTTAATTTCTAAACTAAGAGATTGACTAGAGAACATTCGAGAGAGGATCTAGCTGATTGATTAATTGATTACTCTTGAGGGCCATTCGAGAGAGGACTCGAGTAATTTAGAGGAGAACTTAACTTTGCATGATTTTCGCCTGTGAACTGTAATTGCATTGGTAGTTGTTGCCTAGCCCAGATTCATACGAGTAGCCCGAACTCTAGTGTTTGCCATATTATATTTACATCTCATATTTGATTATTATTCCTTATTCCTTAGCTAGTTATTAGTTGATAGTTAAATCAATCATTCACTCCCCCAAATACCCTTCACTTAGGTAGTTTTAGACTTAATAGACCTTAGTCAATCCCTTTTTTTTTCCTGTGGGACCCTTGACTTGCCATTACTACATTCATAGTAGTTGCTCATTAGAATTATAATATTGTTTGGAAGTGATCCTTAGTGCCTTAACAACACACTAAAAACCTCTTAGCATCTTTCCATGCTCCAACAACTGCAAGCTGGGTGGTCAAAAGTATGTGCAAAGTGAAAGATGAACTGCCACACCTCTGCATGCATACATGGTCTGTCAACCATCATTATTCCATCAATATAAACAATATAGAGAAGCAAAGAGTTCTCTCCCTACCGTTTAATGGTTAAGAGGGTTTGGAACAGAATATCCCTTCCTAAACACAGGTTTAAATTTTGGCTAGTTGTTCATAATAGATTGGAAACAAAAGATAGGCTAGCTAGTATTGTTATGTGCTACGACACAACTTGTTTGATCTGCGGTGAAGCTTAGGAAAGTTTGCGGCATATACTCACTGATTGTAGATATGGATGCAGAGTTTTTGAAGGACGCCTTATGTGGGCAGAGGTACTATCCAGGTGTTTTCATATTTCTAGATTTGTCAGATGGGTTTTCTCAAGGTACAATGGTTCTAACAAGCAACTACTATGAACGTAGTAATGGCAAGTCAAGGGTCGAACCACAAGGAAAATGGGATTGACTAAGGTCTACTAAGTCCAAAACTACCTAAGTGAAGGGTTTTTTGGGGTAAAAAGGTTTAATTAACTAACAACTAACAACTAGCTGTCGAATACTAACTAATAATCAAGTAAGAGAATTAATATAATAAGGAAAACACTAGAGTTCGGGCTACTCGTATGAACTTGGGCTAGACAATGATAATCAACACTATAGCGATTCAGAACGATGAAAATACAGGTGTTGGTCCTATAGAACTTCTAAGTTTACTACAAGAGGGGGGTGAATTGTAGTAAAGACTATTAGGGGCTATTTTTGCGGACTTAACAAATTAAAAAGAATTAAAGAGAAGTTAAAACAAAGAACACTCGAACTGCTTTTAAACAAGATCTTATTCCTATTTTCTCTGGGAATAAATCTTACCCTTTTATTTATAATAGTAACTTACACCCTATTATAAACAGCAACTCACTCTGTTCCTCTAGGAACTGGTTCCCAGTCACCTTGTTCCCCCTGAATACGTGACTTCCTCTCTTGACTTGATATCACGTATTTATATAGAGTTTTCTCCCTTATTTACAAGCTAATTTGTGCGTCATTGGAGCTCTTGGGAGCTATTTTGTGCTAACTATCGTATGTAGTTGTGGTTTCGTGTTTTAGTATTGAATTGCAGGTTTTATGTAGTTTTCTCCTTATTCCCGAGCCTTTTGGAAGCAACCACGGCTTTACGAGCTGTTACGAGGCACGTAGGATGGCTCACGAGCTTTATGGATAGTTAAGGAGGTCCAAAGACCCCTAAACGTGAAGATTAGAGAGCCAAGGAGTCAAAGGAGGTTTCCGTGCACTGATCGGGCAGAAATGGCCCGATCGGGCGAAGTATTTATGATCGGGTATGAAAGTTGCGGATCCGATCGTGCAAGGCGTGCCCGATCAGATCGGGCGAGCACACATGTGCCCAAACCCGATCGGGCATCCACCGCCCGACCCCATCGGGTCTAGTGCTGCTAGGTCTTATTGGGACGCTGCGGAGGAGGCGAGCTTGCTGGCACTTTTTGTCGTATGGCCCGATCGGGTGGATGCCCACGGCCCGATCGGGTGGGCCGTAACATTTGGCCTATGTGCTGCGCTGTTGCTGCCAGGACCACGAGAAGCAAAAATGTGGCTTTTGGTATTTGACCCGATCGGGTGGGTGCCTCGGGCCCGATCGGGTCTGGCACTATTTGTCGCGTTTTTCGACTTTTGCTTCCTATTTTTTATTAGACTTGAGGGGTATTATAAATACCATTTTCCTCATTATTTAGGGACATCTTTATTTTACATCTTTTTATTCATCTTTCATTAGGTTTAGACTAGTTTTATTCTTCATTGTTCTTAGTTTAATTCAAACACTTTAGATTAATTTAGAGGTGATCAAACCTATTTCGATTTCAATAAAAGTTCCTGCTTTCCGTCAATTGGTACTATTCTCTACTCTTTATCTCTCTAATTACTTTGATTGCTTAGTTTATTTATTTAATCGTTCATGATGCAATTGTTAAGGTTTCATATTAGTTTTATTATTGTTAATTCGATCATGAGTGAGTAGTCTCTTTCTAGGGTGTTAGATAGGAAAGCCATGTTTATACCATGATTGTGATTTAGACTCTTATTGATTTATAGGGCTTGATTAGGGTGATTGTGATGTGATTTGTTCTTTATTGAGTAATTAACGTTATTGCGCAGTTTCGTTCGTTGCTTGTGGTTAATAGTTGTTTGCACAGATCCGTCTTACGACTAGAGGCCTAGGACACGTCAATAGTTCTGATTACGTTAGTGAACATGCAGCGTATGTTGAACTATGAACGTTGAGTCTTAACCATAGCTCAACATAGGCTCTAATCCCCCGACTCTTGACTTAGGTTTTGATAGTAGTTGACCCTATTTGATTGGTATAAGCATGGTGGACCGATCTAATACCCTAGACTTTTATTCCATAGTTTAATCCTTTGTTTAATTCGTCTTTCTTAGCTTAATCATTAGTTTAATTAATTCCTTCCTGATTTACTCTGGAGTAGCTGAATTGGTTGAATATTGACTTTGAAACTCTGTCTCCCTGTGGATTCGACCCTGCTTCCACGGACTACCTTAGTTAGAGGACCGTAGGTTTATTTTTGATTAGGTGACAGGACTAAAACCTATCAAATTTTGGCGCCGTTGCCGGGGAAACGGCTAGTTTTCTAAGTTTTTATTTGATTATTTGGTCTACTTCTCTGTACCTCGTTGGAACTTCATTGTTCCAATTGAGGTACGTTTTACTGCTGCTTTTTGTTTCTTTTGTATGCCCAGGTCCCAAAGAAACGGTTTCCCAATTCCAGCGGACCCCGATCTTACTAGGACAATCAGGCGGATCCGAAAGATAAAGCAGAAAGAAAAGCAGTCTGTTCAGCTGAACACCTCTGGAACAGACACCTTGAATTCAGTTATGTCAAAATCACTGAAGTCATATGGGGTGCCCAACCCGGATGGTCTTTCTAATGGACCACCAATGCCCACCATCGCCGCTAACAACTTTGAGATTAAGCCTGGACTCATCAGCATGGTCCAGCAAAATCAGTTTGGTGGGCATCCTACTGAAGATCCGGCAAATCATCTGCAACGGTTTCAACAACTTTGTCGAACCATTAAACATGCCGGCGTCACTCCAGATCAGTTAAAGGTCATGTTGTTCGAGTTTTCTTTGAGAGATAGAGCCCAGAAGTGGTTGAACGATGTGCAGGAAACTGAATGGAGTGAGATTTCTGCTTCATTTCTGAGAGAGTATCACCCACCTACTAAAACAGCAGAAATCAGAAATAAACTAGCCACGTTTTCCCAAGAGCCTGATGAAACATTGAGGGAAGCGTGGGCTAGGTTTAGAGATCTACAGAGAGAGTGTCCACACCACAATATGGACAAATGGTTCTTGACGCAGACATTCTACAATGGTCTGCAGCCTCAGACGAAGTGTATTGTTGATTCGTCTGCAGGAGGAGTGTTTTTAGACAAGGCAGTTGATGAGGGTTATGAATTCATATCAAATCTTGCAGCCAATGACCATTCATAATCTAGGAGTTTAACTAAGAAGGTACTTGAAGTTGACGCTATTTCATTGCTTACATCTCAGATGGCGCAACTGACTCAGCAACTAATAAAGTCTTCTAGTTCGACACCTCCGCCTATGAGCATCAATGCTATGTCTGCAGTAGCACCCATTACCTCATCTTACTGCGAGGTATGTGGTGTACAGGGTCTCTTTGGGCATGACTGTCAGTTCAGTCAATTTCTGATGGAGCAGGCAAACGCCTTTCAACAAAGGCGGCAAACCTTCCCCCCTCCACATAACTACCAAAATCCACAAAACTATCAACCTCCACCTCCACAAAACTATCCTAAACCCTCATACCATCAAGCCCCACAAAACTTTCAAAGACCCTCTGCACAAAACTTCCACAACCACAATAATTTCCAAACCCCACAAAATTTTCCCACCCCACCTCCACAAAACAACAACCCACAAGAGCCTAGCAATTCTGAACTGATGAAATTGATATTGTCTATGCAAAAGGCACATGAGGAAGCACGGAGGAACCAAGAGAAGCATATCAAACTTCTCGAGGCTCAAGTTGCCCAGTTGGCAGAAACTAATGCACAGAGGCAGCAGGGACAATTGCCAGGGCAACCAGTTCAGAGAGAACATGTGAATGCCATCACTCTTCGTAGTGGCATTGCATACGATGCCCCTCCAGTGCCCATTGATGAGGTTACCCCGACTGCAGGGAAGAAGAGGGTGGTAGAGGAAGGAAAAAGAAAGAATTCGACGTCTGAAGTCGATTTGTCTGCAGAAGCTGAACAGACAGGGAAGAAAAAGGAGAAGGTTTCTGAAACGCCTTTTACACCAAGGCTACCTTTTCCTCACAGGATGCAACAATCCAAGGTTGATCAGCAGTTTGGTAAGTTCTTGGCTATGGTCAAGAACCTTGAGGTAACAATTCCATTCACAGAGTTAATTACCCAAGTGCCTGTTTATGCCAAATTTCTGAAAGACATGATCACTAAGAAAAGAGACTTTGGTGGGGTAGAACGTGTCGCTCTTACTGAAGAGTGTAGTGCTTTTATTCAAAATAAAACCCCACCAAAGTTAAAAGATCCTGGTAGTTTTTCTATACCCTGCCATCTTGGACCTATTTTTATTGATAAGGCTTTGTGTGATTTAGGTGCTTCTGTTTCTGTTATGCCATTGTCTGTTTATAAGAAACTGAACATGGGAGCCCTTAAATGCACACAAATCACTTTACAGATGGCGGATCGTTCTATAAAATACCCTCTAGGTGTTTTAGAGAACGTTCCTGTTAGGGTAGGGAAATTCTATATCCCTGTTGATTTTGTGGTGTTAGATATGGATGAGGATGCCCAGATCCCTATTATCTTGGGTAGGCCGTTTTTGTGTACTGCTGGTGCTGTCATTGATGTCAAGTCTGGGTCTTTAACTCTTAGTGTTGGTGATGACAAAGTGATGTTTAAACTAACCAATGCTGTTAAGGCACCTATGCTTGAACGATCTTGTTGCAGGGATGAGGTTCTGGATGAAGTAGGTGTGGAGAAGGTTCCAATTCTACCTAAGGTTGCCTCACCGTCTGGAGGCATTGTCAAGAACATTTGGAGGACAAAGATGTTTGATGAGGGTGGCACTCATTGCCAAGCCCCTCCTATTTGAGAGAGGGAGGATTATGGTCGTGCGGGACCTTTATAAACCAGCGCTGTGCGAGAGGCAACTCATATTTTTCTTTCCCTTTTTCTTTTCTTTTTATTTTCCTTCCTTTTGTGAGCGAGAGTGAGGGTACTAACATTGTTTTTCCTCTTAGCATAGTCCTTATCACCTTTTGGCATTGAGGACACTGCCAAGTTCAGCTTGGGGGAGGAGTTCTGTTTGTATTCCCTATCTCTTTTACTGCTTTCTAGGATAGATTTACTTCTTTCAAAAATACTGAAAAAAATCAAAAAAAATATGGTTCCCATGACTGGTTTAGTTGCCTCCCTGTGCCCCTGTTGTGCTCTATTTGAAATTGGTTTGACTCTGTTTTCTGGATAGCTAGGCATTTGTGATCTTGAGGCTATGATTTGATGTTTGATTGCTATGATTTCGAGCATTTTTGGATTATATTAGACCACTTTGTGCTGCATACCTGAATTGGTTAGACTGTGAGGCCTCTTTGTAACCTATTGGATTCATATTATTATCCAGTCTATTCTTGTGTGTTAGTTCCTCTTTAGTGGATTGATCTTGACTTTGACTTCGTACTTGTCTGATTTTAGATGACTTGTAGCATGTGCTGCGATAGAGGCGTTCTTTTGTCTTATTCTTGAGCTTCAGAGTGAGTTTTTGATATACTTTTATCCTCCTTAGCCCCGCTGAGCCTAATGACTTGTTTCGTGTTACTTAAACCCCTATTATGAGCCAAAAGCCTTCACTTGATATTATTCCAAGCCTAGCTTGGGGGAGCTTTTGTATGGGTTGAGTTTGAGATTGGTTTGTTGGTTTAGTTTGGTTTTTGAGGAATTTGAAAGTGTATTTGCTGTGGTTTGAGAGTGAGAAAGAGAAAAGAAAAAAAAAGCAAGTTTAGAGTTGCGTGGATGAAGTTCAGAAAAATGAAAGAAAAATGAAATGAAAATTCAAAAGAATTCTAGTTCTTTCATAAAAGAATATTCGCTCCATTGCTAGAAAATTGGGTTTGTTATGCGCTTTTCATTGATTTATGAGAGTTGGGTTATTTTACATGGTTTTATGGTGATTGTTGGGAGTTGTGAAGGCCATCTTAGGCCTTGTTTGAATGGTTTATGCTCCCCCTTTCTTGGTTTTTCCACCACATTACCCAAAAGTATCCCCTACCTCTCGCCTAAGCCCCATTACAACCCTATAAAGTCCTCTTGAGCTCGTGTCTGCAATGTTCATTTGATTGATTTCGAGTTAGTTTGTCAAAGTTAAAGAGTATTTCTGCTAATTGAGTCGACTTGACTAGGATGAGCGTCATTGAACCTTCCTAAACACATGAGAGTGTGAGTGCGTGGGAAGGGTACTTATGGTCGGGTTGGTGAGTGTTCGGGCACATTCTTTGCCTGTCACAAAATTGAGAGGAGTGACACCCTTGTGAGTGCCTTTTCAGGACTTGTATGCTTTGTGGATGCTTGAGTTTGATAAATTGCTTGAATGATTGGTGGTTGGATGGATTTGATGAGCCAAACTTGAATTATGCCTGCTTGAACGATTCTTAGTCTTGAAAATGTTTTGAGCTTTGATTTGTTTTTATCTTTGGGGTGAGGTAATCTATTCCATGTTCATGTGCTGTTTGCTTGAGGATAAGCAAAGGTTTAGCTTGGGGGAGTTTGATATTACGTATTTATATAGAGTTTTCTCCCTTATTTACAAGCTAATTTGTGCGTCATTGGAGCTCTTGGGAGCTATTTTGTGCTAACTATCGTATGTAGTTGTGGTTTCGTGTTTTAGTATTGAATTGCAGGTTTTATGGAGTTTTCTCCTTATTCCCGAGCCTTTTGGAAGCAACCACGGCTTTACGAGATGTTACGAGGCACGTAGGATGGCTCACGAGCTTTATGGATAGTTTAGGAAGTCCCAAGACCCCTAAACGTGAAGATTAGAGAGCCAAGGAGTCAAAGGAGGTTTCCGTGCACTGATCGGGCAGAAATGGCCCGATCGGGCGAAGTATTTATGATCGGGTATGAAAGTTGCGGACCCGATCGGGCAAGGCGTGCCCGATGAGATCGGGCGAGCACACATGTGCCCAAACCCGATCGGGCATCCACCGCCCGACCCCATCGGGTCTAGTGCTGCTAGGTCTTATTGGGACGCTGCGGAGGAGGCGAGCTTGCTGGGACTTTTTGTCGCATGGCCCGATCGGGTGGATGCCCACGGCCCGATCGGGTGGGCCGTAACATTTGGCCTATGTGCTGCACTGTTGCTGCCAGGACCACGAGAAGCAAAAATGTGGCTTTTTGTATTTGACCCGATCGGGTGGGTGCCTCGGGCCCGATCGGGTCTGGCACTATTTGTCGCGTTTTTCGACTTTTGCTTCCTATTTTTTATTAGACTTGAGGGGTATTATAAATACCATTTTCCTCATTATTTAGGGACATCTTTATTTTACATCTTTTTATTCATCTTTCATTAGGTTTAGACTAGTTTTATTCTTCATTGTTCTTAGTTTAATTCAAACACTTTAGATTAATTTAGAGGTGATCAAACCTATTTCGATTTCAATAAAAGTTCCTGCTTTCCGTCAATTGGTACTCTTCTCTACTCTTTATCTCTCTAATTACTTTGATTGCTTAGTTTATTTATTTAATCGTTCATGATGCAATTGTTAAGGTTTCATATTAGTTTTATTATTGTTAATTCGATCATGAGTGAGTAGTCTTTTTCTAGGGTGTTAGATAGGAAAGCCATGTTTATACCATGATTGTGATTTAGACTCTTATTGATTTCTAGGGCTTGATTAGGGTGATTGTGATGTGATTTGTTCTTTATTGAGTAATTAACGTTATTGCGCAGTTTCGTTGGTTGCTTGTGGTTAATAGTTGTTTGCACAGATCCGTCTTACGACTAGAGGCCTAGGACACGTCAATAGTTCTGATTACGTTAGTGAACATGCGGCGTATGTTGAACTATGAGCATTGAGTCTTAACCATAGCTCAACATAGGCTCTAATCCCCCGACTCTTGACTTAGGTTTTGATAGTAGTTGACCCTATTTGATTGGTATAAGTATGGTGGACCGACCTAATACCCTAGACTTTTATTCCATAGTTTAATCCTTTGTTTAATTCGTCTTTCTTAGCTTAATCATTAGTTTAATTAATTCCTTCCTGATTTACTCTGGAGTAGCTGAATTGGTTGAATATTGATTTAGAAACTCTGTCTCCCTGTGGATTCGACCCTGCTTCCACTGACTACCTTAGTTAGAGGACCGTAGGTTTATTTTTGATTAGGTGACACGACTAAAACCTATCATGACTTCACTCGAAGTCTTCTCTTTCTCTTTCTTCTCTTTCTCTCTTGAATGTAGAAATTTTCTCACAAAATTTCACTCACCCCAACTCAGAATAATGGAATACAATGAATTGTTAAAGAGAATAAAACCGAAATAACTATATGAAAGATTTACACAAATAACGTAGAAAGTCTTAAGAACTAAAATTGAGTTCTTCTTAATTTATATAGCTGTGATGAATCTTCAACGGTCTTCTTCAGCTTCTTTGTTAGTGGACGCAAGTTTTTAGGCATTATCTTCCACCTTCATAGCCGTTATAGACCATGTTAAGGCCACGTACCATGACCGTGTGTTTGCACAGTTTGAATGAGTCTTCGAGTCTTCCATGATCTTCTAAACAACTCTTGACTTGGTCTTTGGCAGTTTAGGATATATGTTTGATGCGCGGTTAGCTGAGCTCATGGCCCCTAGAATCTTAGGACCTCAACCCATTAACTTAGCCACGTAACGTAGCCAGCTCTTCAACATTTATTTTCCTGTAGACCACTAACAAACTCAACTAATATTACGGAATCCAAAATTCCATAATATTAGAATATAAATTCTAGACAAAATAATATAACTAAATATTCTATTTTCCTAAACAACTTAATTTTGGTTGTTATTAAAACCAATTCTCCATAAGTTTATTTTAGGCATAATAAAATAAATACTACGGAAATAATAAAAGAAAAACTAATAAAAAACTAAGTTAAAAACTATTCATTTGTCATCATCAAAATAACGAGTACAACAATATTCCCCCTTTTTTATGATGGCAAATAAGTTGGCAAAAAAACATTTTCTATCCTAAGTCTAAGTATAAAGTAAAGTCTAAATCTAAAAAGTCTAAGTCTAAGTCTAAACTCAATTTGGACTAGGAACTGGATCCTCTAGAAACAGAGACAATCAGAAAGGCTCTAGGAACTAAGTCAGACCAGAAAATGTTTTTAGATAACCAACAAGCCTTTTCCCCCTTTTGTTATCATCAAAACTAAGCTATGTCCCTGCAGCACTAAAGAGTCAACAGTCTAGGCATCAATTAAAGTATCTCAAACAAGCATCTCATAATATTAGCCATCCAAGCACAATCTAGTACGAAAGAAAAAGCGTGTGCAAGCAAAAAGGATCAGATTGAGCATATCACAAGAGCAAGGAAGGAAAAGTTCAGAATGATCTGTGTCAAAAGAAGACACGCAAAAAAGAGAAAAAAAAAATATTCAACCAAATATTACAAACCCAAAAATATCTAGTAAATCATTGTTTAAAGAGAGGGGGAAAATTATGGTTTGGGGCGTTTGAAGATGTTGGAGACAACGGAGTCAATCTTGGAAATCACTGCATCCACCTTGTTCCTGATCCCCGTGTCTACCTGCTTGATGGCGGCTAGAGTCTCCTGCTGCTGTGTATCAAGAGTAGAAACTGACTTCTCCAGGACATTGATCCTTGTGTGCATAAGTGTCAGAGACTCCCTAATTTCCCTCAGAATCCCATGAAGTCCAGTTGTAGATATGAGAGGAAAATCCACAGCAGTTGAAGGAACCTGATTCTCATCCAGATTGATCGTTTCGGCATGACCCGGATCCTGGTCCTTAAGAGACTTACCCCCAGCCAGTCTCTGGCTCTTCCTGACAGATCCCCCAACAGCTTCCTCAAATAATTTCCTCTTTGTCCCTGCCTCAGGCTTAGTCACAGTAGCCTCTCCCTCAAATTCCAACTTTCCACCAACCACCCTCAAGCTAAGTCTAGTCAGCGTCTCCTTGGTCAAGTAATTTTTAGGTTCAAGGGTGAAAGAAGGGCTGTCAGACAGTTTGACTTTATTTTTCTTTGAATTTATGGTGATTAGATTGCCATATCCCACCTTGGTATTATGGGATATGCAATAGGAAAGGTGAGAGAGCATAAGAGCGGGAAAATTTATCTTGATATTCTTTGCTAAACAGTACATTATTGAGAGGTCCATTAGATTAGCTTGGGTTCTCTTGGAAGATCGGGGTAAAACAAAACGCCAAACAAACTGAAACAAAAGTTTGTGAAAGGGAGAGAGATCTTTTTGGTCAATGGACATAGAGTTAGGGTTTCCTTGAAAAAACTGAAGAATTTTTTCATTTGAGACGCCATTGATATATAATTTTCCCTTCCCTTTAACATACTCCTGGTATCCATCTGAAGGTACTTCAAACCATTCACTCAATTTCTTTTCTGTAAAGGTGACCACACACCCATTCACTAAGCTTACACACACTCCCTCTGTTTTATTGAAGTTCTCACAGAAGGAACTCATCTCTTCCTCATATAGTCCCTCATCTACACAAATTAACTTCATTCATTTTTGAAACTTTAACAAATTCAGAAACTCATTCCATTTTACTTTCTTGCACCATGCAAGATCAACACAGAATCCGACAATAAATTGAGAGGATTTTGATTTCTTACCCCTTTTGTGGGAATCTGAAAGTCTCTCCCCTGACTTCTTTCTTGATCCTCGTCATCGTCCTCATGCTTGGGAGATGCCGCTTCAGTGTCAGAAATGGGTTTGAGAATGTGTGGAATCATCTTTCGGATGAGAAGATTCTTGGTCACTTTGCTCGTCCATGGAGGGTGTTTTTTCGGCTGGGTAATTTTCTTGAAGTTAAGAGGTTGCCTTTTTGGGTGCCATGGGAGAGAAAGAGAGGATGAAGAGTGAAGAGAGATGAAGGAGAGAGAAGATGAACAGTGATAGATGAAGTGGGTCAGTAAAAGTTGTCAGTGAAGTGAAGTGTTGGGTTTTTATTGTAGTGATGAGGCGTATTGAGTTGAAGGTGAAGAGGTGTGATTTGACTGGGTAAGGTTTGGGTAAACGTGTTTCATTTAATGTTTTCCCCTATTTAAATTTAATAAACTGAATTTGATTTTGAGTAAATAATTTGGTTGATACAGTGAATCAGAGAAATCATAATGAGAGGAGGAGAGAGGAGAGAGAATAAAAATGTGGAAGAAGAAAAAATTGCTCTTGTGTACACGGACCCTTTTTAAACTATACAAGCAATTTTAATTTACGTACTCTGTATATGTGCATGGACAATAAGGATAATATTTAAAGACAAATGTGAGTCCTTAGACATGACCCTAGGTGTATGAAATTTAATTCATGAAGATTGCAGGACACTCTTAGAAATGACTAGTACATAGGGTTCAAATTTTATAGGCCATTTTATACAATTCTGATCATTCCTAGTTCCAAGCGAATATTTTCAAATCTATCCCTAGATAATGGTTTGGTAAAAATCTCAGCAATTTGATTTTTTGTAGGGCAAAATTCAACTTTGACTAAGCCCTTTTCAACATAGTCTTTCAAGAAGTGGTGTCTGATATGAATGTGCTTGACCCTTGAGTGGTGAACTGGGTCCTTGGATATGCATATGGCACTGGTATTATCACAAAAGATTGGAACACATTTAAACTTAACACCAAAATCACGTACCTGTTGCTTGATCCATAAGACTTGGGAACAACATGCAGCAGCAGCCATATATTCAGCTTCAGCTGTTGACAAGGAAATTGTATGTTGTTTCTTGGATCCCCAAGAAACTAAGCTTGTTCCTAGGAACTGGACAATTCCTGAGGTACTTTTTCAATTTACCAAGTCTCTAGCATAGTCAGCATCAGAGTAGCTAACTAGGTCAAATGTGTCACCATGAGGATAGAACAAACAGAGATCGTCACTTCCTTTCAAATACCTAAGGATCCTCTTGACAACTATCAAGTGGGATTCCTTTGGATTTGATTGGAACCTAGCACATAAACCAACACTAAAGGAAATATCAGGCCTACTTGCAGTTAAATAAAGAAGAGATCCAATCATACCTCTGTATAATTTCTGATCTACTGATTTACCGTTTTGATCTTCATCCAACCTTGTTCCTGTTCCTATAGGAGTATGGTTGGTTTTAGCTTGTTCTAGTCCATATTTCTTTAGCAGTTCCTTAACGTATTTTTGCTGATGGATCATTGTTCCTCTTTCAGTTTGCTTGTTTTGCAAACTAAGAAAGAAGTTCAACGCTCCCATCATGCTCATTTCAAATCCACTGCTCATTAAGTCAGCAAAACCCTTGCACAGAGAATCATTAGTAGCACCAAAAATAATATCATCAACATAAATTTGTACTACTAAAATGTCTGTTCTTTTTGATTGAAGGAACAAGGTTCTATCAACTTTGCCTCTAACAAAATTATGAGCAAGTAAGAATTTAAAAAGTCTTTCATACCAAGATCTAGGAGCTTGTTTCAGCCCATATAAGGCTTTATCTAGCTTGTAGACCTGGTTTGGTAGATCAGGATTTTCAAATCCTGGAGGTTGTTCCACATAGACGTCTTCCAATAGATATCCATTTAAAAATGCACATTTAACGTCCATTTGGTACAACCTAAATCCCATAAAAGTTGCAAATGATACTAAAATTCTTATTGCTTCTATTCTAGCTACTGGAGCAAAGGTTTCATCAAAGTCAATACCTTCTTGTTGGTTGTAGCCTTTTGCTACGAGTCTGGCCTTGTTTCTGATCACTTTGCCATGTTCATCTAGCTTGTTCCTGAAGACCCACTTTAACCAAATTACCTTCTGATTCTTGGGTTTAGGCTCCAAGTGTCATACCTTGTTCCTTTGAAATTCATTCAGTTCCTCTTGCATGGCATTCATCTAGTCGGACTCTAGCATTGCTTCGTTGTGGTCTCGAGGTTCTATCATAGATAGGAACTCTTGAAAGGCACAAAAGTTTCTAAGTTGAGATCTTGTTTGAGTTCCCTTCTCAATGTCGCTGATGATCAGCTCTAGGGGATGTGACTTTTGGTGCCTCCAAGATCTTGTTCCTGTTCCTTCAACTTGAGGTTCTTTAGTTTGTTCCTGTTCATTCTCTGTGTGAGTTTCTGCCTGTATTCCTGCATCTATTGCTCCTTTATTTACCTGTTCCTCGTGAGGAACAGGCTCAGGAACCGTTAGTTCATTCTCAGGAATATGTTTCTTAACTGTTCCTGCAGGAGTCAGTTCCTCCTCAAGATTGTCAGTCTCTTGAGGATGAGTTAGCCTAATTTCAAAATCATTTTCATAACATGGTTCCTGCAATGAGTCAGTTTCATCAAAGATAATATGGACACTTTCCTCTACGCACATTGTTCTCTTATTATAAACTCTGTATGCTTTACTATTTAAAGCATATCCTACAAAGACAGCTTCATCACTTCTAGCATCAAATTTGCCTAAATTTTTTTTACCATTGTTGTGTACAAAACATCTACATCCAAAGACTCTAAAGTAAGAGATATTTGGTTTTCTTCCTTTGAACAGTTCATAAGGAGTTTTCTTGGTGATTGGTCTTAGCATGACCCTGTTGATGATGTAACATGCAGTGTTCACCGCTTCTGCCTAAAAATTCTTTGGAAGATTGCTTGATATAGCCATATCCTCCAGAGTCCGGTTCTTTCTTTCAACTACACCATTTTGTTGTGGTGTTCTTGGAGCAGAGAAGTTGTGATCTTACTGCAAAAATCATCAAACTTGGAGTTTTCAAACTCCGTACCATGGTCAGATCTTCGGTGTTTCAATTTAAAACCACTTATCCTTTGAACTTTCTTAGCAAATGATATAAATTCATCAAAAGTTTCATCCTTGCTATGAAGGAAGATTACCCACGTAAATATAGAAAAATCATCAACAATAACTAATACATATCGTTTACCTGATCTGCTTTGGATTCTCACTAGGCCACAAAGATCCATGTGGATCAGCTCAAGTGGACTTTGAGAGCTTACCATTTTCTTGGATTTGAACGAGGATCTAACTTGTTTCCCTCTTACACAAGCTCCACAAACTCCATGGCTTGTTCCTTTTATAGTTGGCAAACCAACTACCAAGTCTTTACCACTTAGTTTATGAAGCAGTGTGAAGCTTGCATGACCACACCTCTTATGCCAAAGGTCTTGGTCATCTTCTAGTACACTAAGACAAGTTAGATTGTTCCTAGGAACAATGTTTAGGTTAACAACATAAGTGTTTTCCTTTCTTGTTCCTTCTAGTATCTTGGTTCCTGTAATGGTGTCACTAAGCACACAACATTCATTAGTAAATTTCACATTGTTTCCTTTGTCACAAAATTGAGAGATGCTAAGTAAGTTATGTTTCAAACCCTCGACTAAAAATACATTATTTATGGAATGTGACTGAGATTTCCCAACTTTACCTATACCTACTATGTTACCTGTCAGGTTGTCTCCAAAGGTCACAGTTCCTCCTTCGTAGACTGAAAGTGAGAGAAATTTGGTTTTATCTCCTGTCATGCGCTTGGAACAACCGCTATCGAGGTACCACAGGTTGTTCCCCCTCACTTTAGTCTGCACCTACAGTAATTAGTCAGTGGCAGGAACCCATTTAGACTTAGGTTCCTCTGTTGAGTGTGTGTTCCTCTTAGTTCTCCACTATTGCTTCACTAAGCGAGTGTTCATTTCGATCTGTTCCTCTTTGGTGGAATAGTCAGACACTAAGTGTCCACTATTCCCAGAGTAGGAACAGATTATGTTGCTTGGCAAGTCAACATATTTTTTATGCTTGTTCCTCTTCTTATAATTGAAACCTAGTCCATTTCTTCCTTCATTTTTATATTTTTGTATCAAACTAACTGGATCAGGAAGCTTGACTCTTAAAGATTCCAGTTTGCTCTTCAGTACCATATTTTCATTCAGCACCAATTCATGCTCAATTTTCAAATTTTCAATTTCTTTACTGGTACTGTCAGAGTAACCGGTTCCTTCAGGAACAACTAGTTTCAATTCTGCCAAAGCAATACTCAAGAAGTAGTTATCATTTTTCACTTTTTCATAGGCTTCTTGAAATCCACGGTATTTATCAAAATTTTCAAAGAACCGTTCCTCAATATCTGAATATAATTTTTTAAACCAACTTGTGTGTTCCTTGGTAACTTTCAAGGCCCTCTCCATATTCTCCTCTCTTATGTAGATTGCCTTGTAGTTATCAAAGGTTTCTAAAAGTAATTCAGTGAGTTGGTTCTTATTTAATTTTGATAATTATTCTTCAACAACATTAAAGTTTACATGTTTGTTGGATACGTCCTCTTCACTATCTGATTTTGCCATTAGACACAGCTGAGCAGTTTTATCCTCAGGCTGTTCCTGTTCCTCATCAGAATCTGATTCACCTCAGGCTGCTACCATAGCCTTTCTCATTTCAGTTTTAGAGAAAGGTTTTTGTTGTTCTTTGCTCTTGAATCTGCTTTTTCCTTTCTCGTTTTCCCACAAAGGACATTCCTTTATGAAGTGATCTGGACTTCCGCATTTATGGCAGCTTAGCTTTGAGGTTTTCCTTGTGCTCTTCCCTTTATAGTTTTTGTTGAAGAACTTTTTGAATTTCTTTCCTATCAAGGTAGCTTCCTCTTCATCAGTTTCTGAATCATCTTGCTCTTCAGTCTTGAGAGCCAGGGAATTTGATCTGCTGGAGTCAGGTTCATGAGTTCCTAAGTGCAACTCATGTGTCATCAAGGATCCAGCAAGTTGTTCTATGTTAAACTTGGTGAAATCCTTGGTTTCTTGTAGAGCTGTCACCTTAGCCATCCACTTCTCGTCTTGTGGAAGACTTCTCAATACTTTGCGTACTTGTTCCTCTAGAGAAATAGATTTTCCTAGAGAGTCAAGTTCATTTATGATATTTGAGAATCTTGTAAGCATATCATGAACTAGCTCTTTAGGTTTCATTTGAAATAACTCATATCTATGCATGAGCATGTCTATCTTTGATCTCTTGACCTCGCTTGTTCCTTCATGCGTAACTTGAAGGAGTTCCCACATCTTCTTTGCACTCTTGCATCCCATGACTCTATTGTGTTCATGAGGACCAAGACCACAATGCAGAATCTTCTTGGCCATGTTGTTCATCTCCATTTTCTCAAAGTCTTCCTTGTCATACTTTGAGAGTGGTTTTGTAACTAGCTCGCCTTCTTCATTCTTTTCAGTGACTTCAAAGTCACCTATCTCAATGACTCTCCAGACTTGATAGTTTTCTGCCTTAATAAATATTTCCATCCTATTCTTCCAATAAGGATAATGTTTACCATTGAACATTGGCGGACGTTGAGTAAAGTATCCCTCATCTAGCTTTTCTCCAGTTGTATTCATGTTCTCTAGGATCAGCCTCCCCAGTGTTAACTGTTTCAGGAGGAACCAGCTTTGATACCAATTGTTGGTCCTATAGAACTTCTAAGTTTACTATAAGAGGGGAGGTGAATTGTAGTAAAGACTATTAGGGGCTATTTTTGCGGAATTAACAAATTAAAAAGATTTAAAGAGAAGTTAAAACAAAGAACACTCGAACTTCTTTTAAACAAGATCTTATTCCTATTTTCTCTGGGAATAAATCTTGCCCTTTTTTTTATAATAGTAACTTACACCCTATTATAAACAGCAACTCACTATGTTCCTCTAGGAACTGGTTCCCAGTCACCTTGTTCCCCCTGAACACGTGACTTCCTCTCTTGACTTCACTCGAAGTCTTCTCTTTGTCTTTCTTCTCTTTCTCTCTTGAATGTGGACATTTTCTAACAAAATTTCACTCACCCCAACTCAGATTAATGGAATACAATGAATGGTTGAAGAGAACAAAACCGAAATAACTATCTAAAAGCTTTACACAATTAACGTCCAAAGTCTTAAGAACTAAAATTGAGTTCTTCTTAATTTATATAGCTGTGATGAATCTTCAACGGTCTTATTCAGCTTCTTTGTTAGTGGACGCAAGTTTTTAGGCATTATCTTCCACCTTCATAGCCGTTATAGACCATGTTAAGGCCACGTTCCATGACCGTGTGTTTGCACAGTTTGAATGAGTCTTCGAGTCTTCCATGATCTTTTCAACAGCTCTTGACTTGGTCGTTGGCAGTTTAGGATATATGTTTGATGCGCGGTTAGCTGAGATCATGGCCCCTAGAATCTAGGACCTCAACCCATTAACTTAGTCACTTAACATAGCCAGCTCTTCAACGTTTATTTTCCTGTAGACCACTAACAAACTCAACTAATATTATGGAATCCAAAATTCCATAATATTAGAATATTAATTCTACACAAAATAATATAACTAAATATTCTATTTTCCTAAACAACTTAATTTTGTTTGTTATTAAAACCAATTCTCCATAAGTTTGTTTTAGGCATAATAAAATAAATACTACGAAAATAATAAAAGAAAAACTAATTAAAAACTAAGTTAAAAACTATTCATTGGTCATCATCAAAATAACGAGTACAACAACAGGGTTAAGTCTCCCTCTAAATTACTTGAGTCCTCTCTCGAATGGCCCTCAAGAGTAATCGATTAATCAATCAACCAAATCCTCTTTCGAATGGTCTTTGGTCAATTGATTAATAGATTCAATGAGATCGGAAAACCCCTACTTAACGGACCCCCTTAATTCCTACCCAATCCCTTGGTCTAGAAACTAAGTCGAAACATGGGAATGACAAAAGGGATCAAAGTTCGATTAAGAACAATAACAGCCCTAAGTGCCCTAGCATAAATGTGATCAAGATCAATCCTAGGGTGTCAAAACACCAAATTCAATGCATAAACATCCAATTGAATCATGAAAAGCATTAAAAATCTACATTAAGCCCTTAATTCATACTTTCGCCCAAACCCAAGATAATGAATTACTCACTAATCATGGATTTTAAGCAAAAGAGATTAATGAAATTAAACATGACTAACAAAGCAATTAAAGTAAAGAGAAGAGATTGAAAGAAATATACTTGATTGAATGAATGATTCGATCTTCAAAGTTGCAATAATGAATAAAACAAGATTTTGAGAGAGTTTAGAGACTTAAGCAAAGTAATCAGGTTCTACAATATGAGATAATCCTTCGACAAAAAAACGCTACAATATTTATAAGGTTCATTAAACTAAGACGGAAAAACGGGGTCAAAACCCGAAATCATGTCGACATGGTCGTGTCCAAAACGACACGGCCATGTAGACCTGTTCTACAAAACTCCTCAGCGTTCTTCACGAGTTACTGCCTCTGTGGAAAAATAGCTACACGGTCGTGTCCAAAATGACACGGCCGTGTAGACCTGACTTTCAAAACTCCTCAGCATCTTCAATAGATACTGCCACGGTAGAAAAATAGCTACACAGTCGTGTCGTTTTCGTGTCCAAAACGACACGACCGTTCAGTCTTCAGCAGGAATAAGTTTGCAAACTGATCATAGGGAATAAATGCTACACGGCCGTGTCAAAAGCCACACGATCGTGTAGACCTTCTCCCATGCTCGTCAAGTGCTAGGCCTCCACTCAAAGGTCTCCAAACACCAAAACGCTCCAAATACTTGTTAGTTAGCCTGGAAATCATCCAAAACAACTAAACGAGTAGTGAAACGATAATTTGAATCAAAGTTATCAAAACCCATGCAATGCAAGACTAAAATGCTCTATTCTACATGCAATGACACTAAAAATGAAGCATGAATAAGCACAATAAAGTGCTTATCAAACTCCCCAAAGCTAGTCCAATTGCTTGTCCTCAAGCGAACAAATGATAGACATAGGGAAAGAGTTCAGTGACCCCTCACAATAATACGCATGCTAAGATAGAGTATGTAGACCTTTCAAACATTTTTAACAACGAATGCAAAACATTATCAAGCCTCAAAGTTTATAGCCAAGGAAAAGCATCCAATCTTACCACAAGTTCTCCTCCAAGCTTGGCTCAGTCATATGGATAGTAGCTCTCACTTTAGTTGTGCTCAAGGTCTCTCATGTGTTTATAAGGTCGCAATAATCGCTCAAGGCTCAATTCCGTTGACTAAATCCTACCATAGGCTTGCATATCTTCTCACTCTCCATCGCGTGAGACAAAAGTTCTTTTCAAGAATCATGAGGACTTTATCGAGGTTGTAATGAAGGCTAAAGGTAAGGGTCTGGATACATTTGGGGATTTGGTGCTAAATAAGGGAAAGTGAAGCATCCTAAATCAACACCATCTAGAAAAATGCTAACCCGAAACCATATAACTTTGTTGCAGCAACTCAACCAACCAATAATACCTCCTCCAATAGAATCTCCTAATCTCTCTTTATTAAGCATTAATAACAAAACCACAATTTTTTTGTTGGGATGTTTGATGTTCCCATTTTTTTCCTCTTTTTTTTTAACTAATAAGGGAGAGAGATAGGAGATCAACAAGAAGTAGCGAGGAGGTGAACTCAACACAGAACGTGAGTTCAACCACAACACTCACCATACAACCAACTCAAATCACTAACAAAGAACTGAATCACAAGATATACCACTCACCAAACTAGCTTCACAATCCCCTAGGTTAGGAAATCGGTAATAGGCTAAAGATGCGGTTAAACAAGAAAACAGGATCAGGCTCACGAGGGTGACAAAGGAGATAAGATAATGTGGGTGGCATTTGGCAATGTAGTTCAAATATATATCGAACACCTCAATCATATTCAAGAATCAAACCATTCAATGCAATTTCAAGGAGAATCAATGCAAGTTCTAGAGAACATTCGTCAAGGAAGAGCTTCACACAACAAGCAGATAAGACTGAAAAGATGTCAGCCTATAAGGCTATAAAACAAACTCTCACAAAGGGTATAGCTACCAACATCGGTGAGCCGCACAAGAGGGCGACCAAAAATACCACAACCCAACAATTCCTTGGCCTACTAGAGACTATCAAAGCATTTCATTTTTTGTAGTTGTGAGGTCATCAAGAAAAGACACATGCGTACCAAGGGCGGAGTTCAGACCTAAATGCAATCTATATGCATATGCAAGGCTAAAGGAATCTACATGCACCCTAAACATGATACTAAATGCTAAACTACAACCTAAACATGACGCTAATAAGAAACTAATGCAAACTATATGCAACTAACATCAGACCTGAGGGACTGAACGTCCATTCGTAAGCCTCCCATGCCCTCTTGGAGGTCAGCCAGCTGCTGCTCCATAGAACTAAATGCCCCTTGGGGGGCCTGTGCACCGTGTCCTCTCTCCCCTTCTTCTTCTCCTTCTCCTCCTCCATCCACTTCCATATCGGCCTCGCCACCCTCATTGCCCCTTGGAGGCCACTCAAAATCTAGCTCGAAAATCCATTTGGCCTGGTCATAGATAGGGGTTTTTGAGGTGTTTGGAAGAATGGCATACTTCTGGTTGTTGACCTTCCAAACATACCCGCCATTCGGGCCCAAGGGGGTGATCCACTACATGGTCTGATGAGAACTGAGGTTGAGTAGAGTGGATCCTGGGACAGCCTAGAAACCTGCACAATCAACACCACGAGACATGACAAGTATAGTAATCATTCCCCCCACCACAATGTTTCCGGACCCCTTACAGGCCACATCTTCTAGGTGCTCCATAAGCCAAGCCCCAAGGTTAAGTCTAGTGTCTCCCACGGTCATATGATGGAGGAAGTAGAGCTCAGGGCCTGTAACCACTCCCGTACTATCCCTTGTAGCAAATATGGTGCTACTAATCAACCTATGGGACACTCTGAATCCTCGACTCACAACATGGGAGGCCTTGGCCGAACTAGGAATGTAGGGTGAACGGGCAGTCAATTGTTGCCAAAAGAATTATTCATTGTAAGACGACACCCATGCACTCTTTGACCTTATAACCCCACCCTTTGGCCACCCAAAGGCATCAATCACCTCCCCTATGTTCATTGTGTAGGTCCGGCCTAGGAGGTTGAAGGTCATAGTCCTAGGGTTCCTGCTCCCTTTCGCTCTACGAACGGAAAGAGTATAGAGGAATTCCAATGTGAGACTTTTATAGGTGAGGGCATGCAAGTTAAGCCAATTGGTCCACCCCACACTATAGAAAAGTTGTTGAACGTCGCCTTGAACCCAAAGGGCCGCGGCGGCGTTCTCATCGTAGAATTTGGTGAGGCGAACTGTTCTCCTACTAAGTCTCATGAAGGCTCTAAGATGGTCGGAATTGGTGAAATTGATCCCGAGTGTATCGATTTGTGGAAGATGGATGGGTGGTGGAGGCGGTGGTGGTGATTGGTTGCGGAGGTTTGATGTGCTTGTTTGCCTTGCGGGGTTTCTACGGCTACTAGAGGCCATGATGTCAATGAATCACAAAGCTATGGTCAAACAAGCACGATAAATTGCACACAAGTCCACACAACAAATCAAGAAAAACAACCACCCAAATCTAGGGTCAACTACACTCAACAAATTGCACAACAATCCCACAACAAGAAGTTCTTCAATAAACAGCAAACAACACCACTCAATCCAAACCAAATCAAGTATCAACAATCAACAGACTACAATATACAACTAACTTCAATAATTTCAAACAAAAAGTAAGAAATCAAAAGAGGAAAGTGTATACCACTCTAATGGTGGGAGTAAATCCCGCAAATGAACCTTTAGCGATCATAGATGATGGTGTGGAGTGGAGATTGTCTTCCAATTGCAATGAAATTCGTCACCAAACACTTTCCCCAAATTGATTGGAGAAGTTAGGGTTTGTGGAAAAATTTGATTTGTGTTAGAGAAAGGGATGAATGTAGGTAGGTGATGAAGATTTGAGAGGAAACGAGTGAGTTTGGTGGTGAATTGGTGGTGAATGAGTGAGTAACGAGGGAGATTGGAGTAGAAAGGAGAAGGGTTTAGTGAGAGAGGGAGGGGGGTTCAAAATTGGGAAGCAAAAATATGAGGAACAAAACCCACCTTCCCCGTGTTTAATATCAGCGGCAGCAGGGGTACACGGTCGTGTCGATTTTGACACGACCTTGTTGCCCATAATTCCAGCAGGCAGGAACTTTTGAACTGCAGAGCTACACGGGTGTGTCGAAATCGACACGGTCGTGTAGACCTGCAGTTCTACACTCTCTCGTTTTTTGTATCCCCCCTCCCCCCCCTTTTGTTTTTCTTTTCTATTTTTTTTCATAATAACGGAAAAAGAGACAAAACTAAATTAAAAAAATAGTAATAAAAAAAAATTCAAACTACCTAGTCCTAAAAGAAAGAAAAAATAAGAGAAATGAAAAAAGAGCTAAAAGACTTGGGTTGCCTCCCAAGAACCGCTTCTTTAAAGTCATTAGCTTGACTAAGAGGACTCACCTCTCAATGATGGTGCTCGGGTGAGACAAGTATCAAACAACCCACGAAACTAATGATGTGGTTGTCGTGGTAGAGCTTCAAGCGTTGACCATTAACTAAAAAGGGACTCTCATCCCCCACAATCTCATATGCTCCATAGTGGGTGGTTTTCACTACTTCAAATGGCCCCGATCACTTTGATTTGAGCTTTTCGAGAAAATGTTTAAGCCTTGAGTTAAACAACAAGACTTTGTCCTCAACCCGAAACTCTCTTTGTTGTATCCTTTAGTCGTGCCATTTCTTTGTTCGCTCCTTATACAAGCGCGAACTCTCATAAGCATCAAAGCGTAGCTCCTCTAGTTCCACCAACTTCTCCTTTCGAGCTTCCCCGCCAAAGTAAGATCCATATTAAGCTCCTTGATTGCCCACCAAGCTCGATGTTCAAGTTCAACGGGCAAGTGACAACCCTTCCCATACACAAGGCGATAGGGGGTGGTGCCTATAGGAGTTTTGAAAGCGGTGCGAAGAGCCCAAAGAGTATCATCTAGCCTCAAAGACCAATCCTTCCTACTCATGTTTACCACTCTCTCAAGCACATTCTTCACCTCTCGATTCGAGACCTCAAAATGGCCTTGATTTTGGGGATGGTATGGAAGTCCCACCTTATTATTAACCCCATACTTCTTCAAAAGAGCTTCCAATTGCTTTTTCGCAAAGTGCGAACCCCCATCACTTATCAACACACGAGGCACCCTAAATCTAGGAAAAATGATCTTCCTCAAGAGTTTCATGACAACCTTATGATTGTCAGTGGGGGAAGCGATCACTTCAACCTACTTGGTCACGTAGTCCACCGCTACAAGAATGTACAAATTCCCCACAGATAGAAAGGGTCCCATTAAGTCAACTCCCCACACATCAAAGGGCTCAACCTCTAGAATATTTTGTTGCGGCATCTCGTTTCTTTTGGTGATTCCACCGCTTCGTTAACACCTATCACAACTCAAAACAAATCCCCTAGCATCCTTTTGCATGTGAGGCCAAAACAAACCACTTTGGAGCGCCTTAGCAACAGTTTTGCCCGCTCCACCATGTCCTTCACATGCCAAAGTATGGCAATGGTTGAAAACAGAATGAATCTCATGGTTAGGCACACACCTCCAAAAAACAGAGTCGGCACACCTCTTGAACAATAGAGGGTCGTCCCAATAGTATCTACACACTTCCTTAAAGAACCTCTTCCTTTGCTGAGAAGTAAGACTATGAGGTTCAATCCCACAAGCTAAGTAGTTCGCAAAGTCCGCGAACCATGGGACCTCATTGTTTATGATAGCAAAGAGGTGTTCTTCCTTCAAATCATCATTGATAGGGGCATCCTTTAGATCATCATCTCTCTCATCAAGGGAGAGGCGAGAGAAATGGCCAGCTACCAAGTTTTCCGTCCCCTTCTTCTCCTTCATCTCAAAATCAAATTCCTAGAAAAGTAGAACCCACCTAAGTCCTTCTCCTTCTCCTTGATCTCATCAAGTAGCAGACCACAGAATGGTCCGTGTAGACAATAGCCTTGTTGAAATTCAAGTAGGAACGGAACTTATCAAATGTGAACACTACGGCAAACATCTCCTTTTTCGTAGTAGCATAGTTCCGTTGTGAATCATCCAAAGTCCTACTTGCATAGGCTATCACATGGAGCTTTCCTTCTTGTCGTTGCCCAAGGACAACTCCCACTGCAAAGTCACTAGCATCACACATTAGTTCAAAAGGCAAGCTCCAATTAGGATCTTGCACAATAGGAGCAGAAGTAAGGGCTCTTTTTAAGGTTTGAAAAGCCTCGATACAAGACTCATTAAACCTAAATTCAACTTCTTTTTGAAGTAGATTCGTCAATGGTTTGGCAATTTTAGAAAAATCCTTGATGAAACGCCGGTAAAAACCCGCATGTCCAAGGAAAGCACGAACTCTCGTCACCGAATTTGGTGGCGGGAGTTTCTCAATTATCGAAACCTTTGTCGGTTCTAACTCAATGCCCTTACTAGACACTTTATGACCAAGCACAATACCCTTTTCAACCATGAAATGACATTTTTTCCAATTCAATACTAGGTTCGTCTCTTGACACCTTTTTAACACACGTTCAAGATTAGCAAGAAATGTGTCAAAAGAGGAACCACACACACTAAAGTCATCCATGAAAACCTCAATAGAATCCTCCAACATGTCAGAAAAGATCACCGTCATACACCTTTGAAAAGTAGATGGGGCATTACACAAACCAAAAGCCATCTTTCGATAAGCGAATGTCCCAAACAGACAAGTAAAGGTGGTTTTCTCTTGATCATCCGGATGAATAGGAATTTGAAAGAATCCGAAATAACCATCAAGAAAAGAAAAGTGTGAAAGACGGGCAAGCCTTTCAAACATTTGGTCAATAAAAGGGAGGGGGAAATAATCTTTACGGGTGGACTTATTCAATTTTCTATAATCTATGCAAACTCTCCACCTAGTGGCAGTTCTAGTAGAAATAGTTTCCCCTTTCTCATTCTCAATAATAGTCATGCCTCCTTTATTAGGAACCACGTGAATTGGGCTCACCCATTTGCTATCGGAAATAGCATAGATGATTCACGCGTCACGCAATTTCATAATCTACTTTTTCACCACCTCTTTGAGGTAGGGATTAAGTCTTCTTTGAGGCTCAATAGAGGAGGCATTACTATCGGTGAGATGGATACGATGCATAGAAAGATAAGGACTTATCCCCTTAAGGTCATCAATCGAGTACCCAATGACATCCCTATATTTTCTCAATATCTCAATCAACTTCGATACGGAGATGTCATCAAGAGCCGAATTGACAATAACGGGATAAGCACATTCATCATCAAGGAAAACATACGTAAGGGAGGGGGGAAGGGGTTTGAACTCTATCTTGGGAGGAGGCTTAGTACTCTCCTCCTTAGCAACGGAAGTGGCTAGGACCTCAAATACTGACTCAAGTGTGTCCCCAACGGTAGCACTGTCGAGAAGCATAGAGAACTCTTTCACCTCTTATATATATAAACTCGGCTCCTCAGTGATAGAAGCATAGAGCTAATCATCAGTGTGAACTTCCCTCTTAAAACCCTCCATCTCACTCTCCACATGACTAACTCGGCAAACCCTTTCAATCATAGGCTTCCTCAATGTCTTGGAGAACTCAAAGACAACTTTTTCATTGGCGACCTCAACAGTGATGGTGTCATTTCTACAGTTTATCACGGCGCCCAATGTCTTAAGAGCCTCCCTTCCAAGAATTAGAGGAGTTTCGGGATCTTCCTCCATGTCTATTACCACAAAATCACAAGGAACAAACACATGCCCAACTTGGATTGGAACGTCTTCTAACTCCCCATGTGGGACCCTAACAGTTCGGTCCGCCAATTGGATCGTCTTCCTTGAAGGAAGAAGAGGAAAATGAAGGTGCTTGGCTATGGAGAGAGACATCAAACTCACACTTGCCCCCAAATCGGCCAGTGCACCCTTAGGCTCAAAGTCACCTATCTTCACAGGCAATGTAAAACTTCCAGGATCTCTTTGCTTCTTGGGCATAGCACGTAGCACAAGAGCACTCACTTGGTATGGCAATGTAATGAGCTCATCTTCTAACTTCCGCTTGTTGGAGAGGATCTCCTTCAAGAACTTGGCATAGGCCGGCATTTGAGACATGGCCTCAAGGAATGGGATGTTAATTTAAAAGCTCTTCATGACATTGAAGAACTTAGTCAATTTGTCGCTCAACTTCCTCTCCACTAACCTTTGAGGATATGGGACCGGTGGCACATAGATCTTAGGTGGAGGAGGTGTTGCCAATGGAGTTTTGTCACCAACTTGCTCATGAGTCTCCTCTGTCTCCTTGTCCTCTCCTCTTCTTTCAACATCAACCTCTCTCTCAATTTCTTCCCCTTGAGCGTCATTCTCAACCTCCTCAACTTCACTTTCTTCACACTCATTGGGCATCTTGGGGCCCTTATAGTTCGTTCCTGACCTCAAATGGATGGCTTTGGCTTGATGCAGGTTAGGGTTGGGAATAGGCTGGCTTGGAAGTTGATTTGTGCGGTTAGAAGGGTTCTTCTCGGCCACTTGAGCTAATTGGGTTTCAAGCATTTTGTTGTGAGCTTGTAACTCTTGAAATCTTTGGTCATGGATTTGAAGAGCTTGGCTTTGTAGAGCAAGGTTTTGGGTGATGGTTTGGAGTTGTTAGAGAATTTGGGAGGTAGGGTCGGAGGATGGAGTAGGTTGGGGATTTGGCTTAGGAAATGGTGGGTTTAGAGGAACTTTTGGGAAGTTGGATCTTTGATGAGGGGCTTGCTAAGTGTTAGAGCCTTGAGAGGAGGATCCACCTTGATTGTAGCTTTGAGTGAACCCTTGTTGACGTTGATTAAAGCCTTGTTGAGGTGGATTCCAACCTTGTTGAGGTTGGTTGAAGCCTTGGTTATAGCCTTGTTGAGGTTATCTCCAACCTCCTTGTTGATTGCTCCTATAACCTTGGTTACCTTGATAACCCTCTCCTCTACTATTCATCGCCGCCACATGCTCTGACTGAGATCCTCCACAATAAGAGGTATCATGGTTTGTACCACCACATATGTCACAAGAGAAAGCATTGACTTGTGAGGGACTTGATGATGCAAGGGTGATCTTAGAGAGCTTCTTGTCAAGTTGATCCATCTTCGCTTGAATTTGATCCATTAGGTCCAAATCAAACTTGCCACCCTTCTTAGGTTGAGCACCTCTCCTTCTTCCACCCAATGAGTAGTTCTTGATCACTTCTTCTATGGTGGACTCTAATTGGTCTTGCGGGATCTTAGAAAGTTGACCTCTCGCTCCTGCGTCAAGGTTAGCACGTGACCTAGGATCAAGACCATCATAGAAGAACCTCGTGAGTAGATTTTTATTGAACTCATGGTGAGGGCACGAATGAATCAACTCCCTAAACCATTCGCAAGCCTCCGCAAGCGTCTCATCACATTCTTTCTCAAAGGAGGAGATCTTCCTCCTAATATCTGCGGTTTTAGACTCTGGGAAGTACTTCTTCAAAAAAGCCAATGTAACTTGCTCCCATGTAGTGAGGGAGTTAGCAGGCAAGCTCTTGAGCCAAGATTTTGCCTTTACGGAATGAGAAGACCGGAAGAGATGATCTTGATGTAGTCTGGAGAGACATCATTCGTCGTTATCATAGCACAAATCTCCAGAAATCGATCAAGATGATCAGGTGGATCCTCATCCGATCCTCCACAAGATTGCTCTGCTTTCACCATCCGTGTAAACTGAGGGTGAATGCTGAAATTTGTAGTGGTTGTGGGGAGTCGAATTCCACCCTGTAAAACATAGGACACCGGATTTCCGAAATCCCTGAAAAGCTGTGCATTATCCTCACCCATGTTTGATTCACTTTCACTTTTTGAACTTGAGATTGGTGAAGCTGGTACAGAATTCAAGGTCAACCGTTCCAAACCTCCCTAAAGCTTTCGCAGGGTGCGATTGATTTTCGGATCTAAAGGTAAAATGGGTGAACCGTGAGATCTCCTTCTCATGTAACACAACAAAGCTAAGTAGAGGGTTAGCTAATAAAAACACAATCAAAAACAAAATAAAAATCACTTAAGCAATACTAAACTCAAGTAAACTTCAATCAATAGCACAATTTCCCTGGCAACGGCGCCATTTTGATAAGAGGTTTTTAGTGTGTTGTTAAGGCACTAAGAACCGCTTAGCAAACAAAGCTTATAATCCTAACGAGCAACTACTATGAACGTAGTAATGGCAAATCAAGGGTCGAACCACAAGGAAAATGGGATTGACTAAGGTCTACTAAGTCCAAAACTACCTAAGTGAAGGGTTTTTGGGGTGAAAAAGTTTAATTAACTAACAACTAACAACTAGCTATCGAATACCAACTAATAATCAAGTAAGAGAATTAATATGATAAGGAAAACATTAGAGTTCGGGCTACTCGTATGAACTTGGGCTAGACAACGGTAATCAACACTATAGCGATTCAGAACGATGAAAATACAGGGTTAATCAACCAAATTAGTTGAGTCCTCTCTCGAATGGCCCTCAAGAGTAATCGATTAATCATCTAACTAAATCCTCTTTCACATGGTCTTTGGCCAATTGATTAATAGATTCAATGAGATCGGAAAACCCCTAATTAAAGGACCCCCTTAATTCGTATCCAATCCCTTGGTCTAGAAACTAAGTCGAAACATGGGAATGACAAAAGGGATCAAAGTTCGATTAAGAATAATAGAAACCCTAAGTGCCCTAGCATAAATGTGATCAAGATCTATCCTAGGGTGTCAAAACACCAAATTCAATGCATAAACATCCAATTGAATCATGAAAAGTATTAACAATCTACATTAAGCCATTAATTCATACTTTCGCCCAAACCCTAGATAATGAACTACTCACTAATCATGTATTCTAAGCAAAAGAGATTAATGAAATTAAACATGACTAACAAAGAAATTAAAGTAAAGAGAAGAGATTGAAAGAAATATACTTGGATTGAATTAATGATTCGATCTTGAAAGTTGAAATAATGAATAAAACAAGAGTTTGAGAGAGTATAGAGACTTAACCAAAGTAATTAGGTTCTAAAATATGAGATAATCCTTCGACAAAAAACGCTACAATATTTATAAGGTTCATTAAACTAAGACTGAAAACCGGGTTAAAACCTGAAATCAGATCGACACGGTCGTGTCAAAAACGACACGGCCGTGTAAACCTGTTTTACAAAACTCCTCAGCGTTCTTTAAGAGTTACTGCCTCTGTGGAAAAATAGCTATACGGTCGTGTCCAAAACGACACGACCGTGTAAACCTGACTTTCAAAACGCCTCAGCATCTTCAATAGTTACTGCCACGGTAGAAAAATAGCTACACGACACGACCATGTTGACCTGGTCTTCAGTCTTCAGCAAGAATAAGTTTGCAAACACATCATAGGGAATAAATGCTACACGGCCGTGTCAAAAGCCACATGACCGTGTGGACCTACTCCCATGCTCTTTAATGGCTAGGCCTTCACTCAAAGGTCTCCAAACACCAAAACACTCCAAATACCTGTTAGTTAGCCTGGAAATCATCCAAAACAACTAAACGAGTAGTGAAACAACAATTTGAATCAAAGTTATCAAAAGTCATGCAATGCAAGACTAAAATGCTCTATTCTACATGCAATGACACTAAAAATGAAGTATGAATAAGTACAATAAAGTGCTTATCACTATTACTTACCAAAAACAAATCTCGACGTTTTGATAAAATCGTATAAAATCGTAAAATTTTGATTGACGATTTTAAGATTCTTATTTAGATTTAAAATGATTAAGATTCTAGTTGCGATTTTAATCATTTTTCGAATTAAGACTTAAGGATCTATTTAGTGAATTGAAATAAATAAAAAATATTGAAACTCCTTAGTCTGAGTCACTGAATTGGGCATACGTAACTTATTGAAACACTAGCATAAAGTTAATTGATAGGGCACTTCTATGGGATATGGATGTCTAATCAACATTATGGATGTATGGATGCATTAAGATCTAACCTAATTCTATTAGTAGAATCAGAAATTATATCTTTAGTGGATTCCTTAAATATGAGTATGTCTATAGTGATGTTGTTAAACTTCGTGCTGCATGTAACAGGAGACTATAAAGGCAATGAGCAATTTAGATAAGACTTGAGTAGGAGTTATGGTCATATAAAACTAGCTAGATAAGTCCTCCTAACAACTTGTTTGGATAGCCAAAATAGGAGGAAATGGGACGGGAGGGGAAGGGAGATGGTAAAAATCCATTGTTTGGATACCAAGTGAAGGGGTGAGGGATTTGGAGGGGAGGAAAATGGAATAATCAATTTGTGAGAAATTCCTCCCTCAAACATTGGAGTGATTTGGAAGGAAAACTCATTTATATTCCCTCCCCTCCCTTTCTCTTCCCTCCCCTTCCCTTCCCCTCCCTTCTTTTCCTTCCCCTTTTTTTAATCCAAACACATTGTAAGTGACAGAAATTAATAGTGTTTAGGCCTCTTGATGATGGAGAACTATGAAAATGCATGGCCATGCTGAAGTGGTTTAAAATGTTAATATTTATTTGAGCAATTCAACCTTAAGGATCAAGAACCAAATATTGGGTAATAACACCGTGTTATCAAAGTTGGCATTAAAAGACTTAAGGAATTTTAGTATTACAAACTTGTTTGCGGACAATGGGAGATTGAAGGACATGTCAAATTTGGTATCAAATTAGCAGCAATTACTAAATATTGACAGATCGAATTAAATTATAGAGAAAATAAAGTTAATTATTTTAGTAATTGTATTTAGTTACTAGAAAATAATATCGATGGGTAGGAAAATATAATTGGCCATACGACTAGAGTAATTAATCAACATGATGTCACACTTAGCAAGACTGATTAAAAAACTAAAAGGAAAAGCTCGTTAAAGGTTTAAGGGCGACCGATGATTAGGAGGAATCGGTTAGGTTTCTTCAATTCAACCTTATTAAAAGAGGACTAGGATTCCGTAGTCTAACCCAATCAGAGTACGGCTAAGGGTTATTAATCTCTACTATTTACATGGATATTATGACAGGTTGGGATAGTGGAAAGGAAAAATTAATCAGTACCTTTCTTCATATAAATTAAGAGAAAGGATATTCATCTCTATTAATAGGCTCTTAAACCTAAAAAAGTAAGAAAGTGGAAATGGTTCATTATCTTTTGTTATACCAGACGTGATTTTAATTAGTGTTTGTGAATAAAGTAGAAGAACAACAATTGAAGTCCTTTAATATCTAAAGGTTTATGGATCGGCGATTATGTTTTGAGGTATTCATTCCCAATTACTAGTTGTTGTTACTTGTCATTGGTGAGTTGCTTTTCATATGAATATGATTCATATTATTGGTATATATGATCTTGCATTGTTATAGATGTTACAAAAATGTTTCCATAAATACCTCTTTACGTATCTATGACTCCTTACCGATAAGACGTACGCTAGAGAGTCATTTCAATGATCTCATCAGATGGCCCTTAGGGATCTATCTTGTTGAGGCGTGCTCCCGCACATAAGTGACAAGTGCATGTGCATGCACCATGCATGATATGTTTGCGCGTAAGAATCGGAACGAGTAAACACATAAACTGATAAATGCTCAAGTACTTGTAAGTTTGTAACATAAATGTATCATTCCAGTACATGAACATCACTACTTTAGCATAAACAAATAAATCTGACCCAATGAAATGCCAAAGTACATAAAGCGCCAATATCCCTTGCTAAATACTAAGTGGTCGAGAGAAATTTTCTATACTAAAATCAGATAGAATTCGCCAAAAATATAAGTTGTAGTCAATAATATTTCATTTTGTATAGCACAATACAAAAAGAATGCTGAAATCCAAGAAATGTTACGACACGTTACAAAAAATTCTAAAAGAAAAAAGCTAACGCTTGTTGCAACTAGATAGATAGCTAGCTTGTTTCCTTGATTGGCCATGATAAATTGACATGTTTACAAACCTAACATCGACAGTTCGACCCAGCTAGTCACAACTCACGATCCCTTGTCGATTAGGTGCAAGTTGAATTTTTATTACAAATATGGTATTAAGAGAGTGGGGTTTGGGCAAATGTAAGAAAGCACGGTAGAATGATAAGACTGTCAAATTAGTTAAACAAAAATAATTATGAAAAAATAATACAATAATAATTAGTATCTATGCAAAAATCTTTGGAAACTAACTAGTAAAAAAACTTCAAAAAATTCTTTTAAATTTAGTGGTATGTCAAAAATTGTGTAATCAAACCAGTTTGACACAATATGAAAGTCATGTTGTCGATATTAATTTACGAACTTTTATATTACTTCTCCTTGTCCAAATAAACAAAATAAAACTTAATTAGAACTCTTCGTACCCGACAGGAACAAACCTTAACGTTTTTGTGTACTTATTACCATACAAGTAAAATTTTGTATTAGTAAAAAGTAGACTTTTAAAATTTTTCGATGAGGATACTCTAGCTTGGTGTCAAGAATCTTCATGTAAATATTACATCTGATAAATTAGAATAAGTATATGGAGAAATTTCAGTCTGATCTTGACACTTGGTAAAACAACGATGTAGAAAAAAAATGCCTATCTAATATCTTGGATGTCTTATTTCATGTGAAGAGAATATAGCCTAACTCTTGTACTTTCTACTCTATAATGTAAATGATATAAACCTTATACTTTATTCAACTTTGGAAAGGTTGTCAATAAACTCGGTAAGAAGAGTTTACTCGAATTTTTTTTTCTTTTTTTCTTAGAAGTATAAGGAGCCATAACTGTAATGATTTTACAAGAGAGCTAAATGAAAGTCATAGTTTCTTGTCCTTATAGCCTACTTTCGCCATTGTTTATCTATTGCTTCATTTAACATTTATAAAAATTGCAAATTAATTGCTTCATATCCGCGCTTTTGATAACTGTTCCTTGTTCTCACTTTTGCATGAAATAATAGTTGTATGATTCCCTCTGGTCTCTACTTTTTTGCTTTTATTAAGAATTGTGCTCAACCCATATGATGAAACATAGAAAAAAACAAAGGAATTATAAGAGAATAGAATAAGTAAACTACTTGGTATATACTTTTTTCTTCAAATAGCTATTGCACAATTAACAAATTCATACTTCATAGTACTAGATTTTGAACTTTACGTTTTAGTAAAGTTGACGTGATATTTGATTACTTAATAAAATGCATTTAACACAATAAGTTTTGTGCTCCTTTAAGAATCAAAAAGCTATATAAAAAATTCGTTATTCACCGAAGGAGGAGGGTAATTACTCTTTAGACATTCGTTATGTAAAGTGATGCCCCCTTATTTATGTTGGGTGAGCAAATATAATTTAGAAAAAATAGAACTCATCATTTCACAAATATTGTCCACACAAACACTGGAACTACTGTACCAATCAAATCCAAAGGGGCCTACAAAAAACACAAATTCAATTCTGGATTAAAATTTCGGTTGTGTTCGACTATTGGCCAGCTAGCTCATGATCCCCACTCTAGTTGTTGGCTTCCCATATCACATCACTCAAAACTATGAAAGTTCCTTCGTATGACCATGCATATCATCCACTTCACATCTATATATACTTCGTCTTTTCTCTCTTTCTCAACCACATCTACTTATCCTTTATCTTACTCATCTACATTTCTTATAAGAAAAAAAAAACATGGGAGATTCATCAAAAAAGCATGGCAAGTTGCTTGTGCTTAAACTTGTTATTGTGGTTGCTCTTATGGTGAGCCCTATCGCCTATGGTGCAGGCAACTTCAACGCTGAGTTCGAACCCACCTTTGGTGGCCAAAGGGTCCGAGTATCCGGTCCAGGCGGTAACCAACTCTCACTGTCCTTAGACAAGGGTTCGGGGTCTGGGTTTCGTTCTAAGAAGGATTACATGTTTGGACGGCTTGATATGCAAGTAAAACTTGTTGGTGGTAATTCTGCTGGCACTGTCACTACCTTATACGTAAGTCATTTTCATATTTAGCTTGCTATTTCTTGGTAGTACTAGATACGATCATTTATCTCTAGTATATAACGGAACTGGTGGGGGTGGATACCAAAAATAAAATAAAGGAAAAGAAAAAATATCCTAAACGATTTATGAATTAGAAAATTAATCACTTTATTAATTAAGTTTTTAGCCGTTGCGTGTATGATGTACATATAAAACTAGTAAACATATAACGGTTCTATTTTTAAAAAAAATTGTATGATCTATGATATATTGATATCTGTGGAATTCAAAGTTGCTAATTATTGCAATAATAATAGGAACGGTACCTCATTATATAGTTTTCCCAAATTTTCCAAAATAATTTCTTGCACTCCCCAAACCCCTATTTTAATTTCCCAATAGGTATCCAAAAACCTATGTTATGACCAACAATGTCTAGGAACAGATAACCCCTTTAGTTAGCATGGTTTTAACTTTTAGTAAATGACTTTTAGCCTCTCTTTCTCCTCTAATTTTCATTTGACATATGGTCTAATAACCAAAAGTAATTAGTTTATTAGATTTTCAATCTTTAGACCAAAATGAAAAAGTGACCGACAAATACTAAACTATAACCAATAACGCAGTGAACAACTTACTAAAGTTACTGACAACTACACAACGCCTATGTCCAATTCTATTGTAATAGATTCTACTTGTTTTGTCCTTACTGAATATGTCACATCCGTTGCTAAATATTATTGTCATGATATTGTGTTGTGTAGTTATCATCCGATCAAAGCACAGGAAGACACGATGAGATCGATTTCGAGTTCTTAGGAAATGTTAGTGGACAACCTTACACTATTCACACCAATGTTTTTAGTCAAGGAGAAGGCAACAGGGAGCAACAGTTTCATCTTTGGTTTGACCCAACCACTAGCTTCCATACCTATTCCATTGTGTGGAACCCCAAACTCATCATGTAAGTCTTAATATGTTCAAAATAGTTTGTTTCTTTTTTCCATGTACGTCGCTCAAGCTTTCTAAAATTATAGCGAATTAATTTTATGCAATAAATTGATACATACAGAACAATTTCATATATGAGATTTAAGGCTTTTGATTAGGGGTAGTAACTAGTTGAGCTAGTTCGAGTTTATGATAGTTGAACTAAGGAATTCAAGATTTGGTCTACTGATAAGATTTTTCTACCTCTCATCTGTTCAATTTCAACTTAGTATGAACCAACCATGCTCACGATCAGCCCTACTTCTGATACAAAATCATTCCTCCTAAAAATTTGTCTTCTAACTTTTTTTTTTTTTTTTTGATAGGTTCTTGGTGGATGAAACACCCTTAAGGGTTTTTAGAAACTATGCAGATCGTGGAATTATGTTTTTCCCTAAAAACCAACGTCAAAAGATCTACGCAAGTCTTTGGAATGCAGATGATTGGGCTACCCAAGGAGGACGAGTAAAGACGGATTGGTCCAAAGCTCCATTCACAGCCTACTATCGCAACTTTAATATTGACACCTCACCTAGTGGAAAATGGAGGAACCATGATCTAAATGCGTACACTAGGATGAGATTGAGGTGGGTTCAAAAGAACTACATGATATATAATTATTGCAGTGATTGGAATAGGTTCTCTCAAGCTTTTCCTCCAGAGTGCAAGCATGGAGGAATTTAGGGGGACTATTATATCTGAAACAGAAGACGATTATTGGTCTATCATATTGAATGTATTTTATTAATTTGTGTCTCTTTAATTCCTGAAATTATATATTGATGAAAAATACTATGTAATATACCGTTCTTAATTCTTTTACTTTGGTTTTATTATATATGTATTAAAGGGTTAAGCCTCAGTTTTCGTTACAAAAGTAAGTAATTATGAAGGCTTTTGTATAAGGTTGTGCTTGTGCATGCATATCAACGTATGTCTTAGTGTGTGCATTATGTAATATACAAATACAGGAAAGATGCTATTTGTTATAACGCGGGTCTCATTTTAGTAATTCACTAGTCTATGAATTGTGAGATTTTTATTTTATTTTATGTATGTGTTAGAATGAAGATTGTAGTACTTACTTTCATCATGATCACAAAGGAGAGGTTCACCATGATGGGGTACTTTATTTTCCCTTCCAGAAAGAAAGATTTCCGTTCTTTTCAACTTATTTTTAGTGCTTATAAGTTCAGATAAGGTCGAATAAAGTCTGATAAGGTCTAATACGGTCTAGTATGGTTCTTATATATTTTCTATATTACATCATTATTATTATTACTATTATTTTTATTATTATTTTGATAATATTATTATTCTTATCATTATTATTCTTATTTTATTATTGTTTATTATCTTATTATTGTTACTTTCATTTGGCTATCATCGTTGTTTCTTGTACACTTGAGAATTTTATTCGTCTACATGAATATGGGATATCGATATCTATGGATTGTCGTTTGTAACGTGTTCCTATGAACATCAAACTATTGTAGTTGGTGGTTGTTCTTGAATCAATTGTTATGCATCTTTTAAGTTGCCTCCATAGAAATTTATAAATAACAATAACAATAAAAAATCACTTATACACCAATAATAATAATTAATTATATTAATATAATAGTAATAATATAATAGTTTGAATAATAATAATAATATAATAATAGTAGCAGTATTAATGATAATAGAAATTAAAAAGATAATAAGAAAAATAGTAATTATTATTATTATTATAGTAAAGATAAGAATGATAATAATAATATTAATGAGGATAATAATAATAATAATAATAATAATAATAATAAAGTCAAATAAGGTCGAATAAGGCATAATAAGGTCTAATAGGTCTAATAAGGTCACACTTTCCTTTTTCATTCGTCCCAAAAAGCTCTATACACTTCTATTTTTGAACATGGTCCACTACTACTTTATTCTTTTTGCTTTTCAACCATGACTCACTAATCTCTCACATCCAAATAAAATAATACCCCACTAAATCTTATCACATCTACATTTTTTATAAAATACAATTGATAACCAAACAACAACTTATCATTAAAAACTACGTGCCCGATCAAATATATAAACCTTTATGAGACTGAGGGAGTATTAACTAAATAAATTATTAGTCCTTAATATTAATATTTGGCTATTATTGGTCTAAATAAGTAATAAATTATAAAAACCATTTCTTATATATTTATTTAAATATATATATTCATATAGATTTTAATCCGATTTTTTCAAAACTGAGAATCGCCCACAAAATTATTGCCAAAATATTTGTTAATCTATATCTTATTTCCCAAATAATTAAAGTTGTTCTACAAGTGTTTTTGGCAAGAATTCAAAAAACATTATGCTAATCTATAACTGATTTGCTTATTGACACGGTTGTATAATTGTTTTGATAATCAATCTATATATTTGGCAATAATTTATGGTTGGAATGCAAGAATGTTGTCTTGCTAACTTAAAGTTCATAGATTTTTAGATTTCTTTTTTTTGCTAAAACTTAAACTTATTAATGACAGCAAATATATGTAGTTATTGTAATATTTTTTGATTAAATGCAATAATCATATAACACCAAGACCGATAATATTTATATTCCTAAATAAATAACCATAAATAACTTAAGTATCGAAGTATATTTTCGAATTACACAATGCTAACATTATTTCCTTTTTTAAGGAAAGCAATATGAGGTTTAATAAGTTACTCCCTCCGTTTTTTTTTAATATGCACCTAAGGCTTTGCACTAGAACCAAGGAAAAAGTGCAAAAGTAAGAAAGAAGGTTAGTAAAAGTAAGGAAAAAGTGAAAAAGGTAGAAAGAAGGAAAGAAAAAGTAGGAGAGAAGTGTAATAATTAGGTGGGCCAACCTTCCATTTATGGCAAAAGGTAGAAATGTATCAATTAAAAAAAAACCCCAAAATGGAGAAATGTGCATATTAAAAAAAACGGAGGGAGTAATTTTTTTCGATATAAAGTACTCAATAGTAGGATCACCATTAAATTGAAACACATGGGGAGGATTTGAGAACATTTGGGGTAAACTAAAATTCATCACATCTTTCGCCTAAATTACGTACTTAATTGGCTAATTTAATCTCATATTTTTGGCAGCTATTTTGATTGAACCCTTTTTTTAGAATATTTCCAATTAAAATAAAATCCTAAAAAATATTTTTACTTTTATAGTAAATGAAAAAGTGTATAATATCTTCTAGATTTTCATATTTCAATAGGTATTATCTAATGAACAGATTTTGGTACAAGATTTTCAATTAAAATAAAATTCTTCAAATTATTTAATATTGTTATAGTAAATAAAAACGTGTATTATGCTTCAATATTTCCATATTTTCAGACGCTATTATTTACTGAACCAATTTTGATACATGATTTTCAATTAAAATAAAATCAAAATAATTATTTATTTCTACTTAAAATGTGTATTATGCTTGATTTTATCTAAAAAATCTGACTTCTATTCTATAAAAATCGGAATATTATTATCTTCATTTTAAAACAATGTATTTTGAAACATAGTTTAATAGCCTACTATTATATAAAGCTACAATTAGCTTTGTTATTCACACCATCTATACTGATTCAAAATTCTGAACTTGTCATATGCATACCATGAGTATTCCAATCGTCAGAGTCAATGTATCTACTAAAACTAAGTTATGTGCCATTAAAGTTAGAATCATAAGATTATGGTAAAATGAGAAGTTGATAAATATATACTAAGGAAATTGATTCGATTTACATGATGATTCCGATAGATAATTCATTATCCAACATGGTGAGATCAGTTTAATTCAGGGGACAAATGTCACTATGGTCGTCCCCTTTGTACACGTGGCGTTTTGTCTGTAATAGCCTGAAGTTTAAGCATCTTAATTTGTAATTAATTAAGTTCTATTATTATGATTTTATAATTATAGGTTTTTGAGTATGGTTGGAAATATGTGAATTAGTTAAGTATTTTAAGTTGTACAAAATTATAAATTTATTTATGCATCAATAATTATTATCGTTCTCTAGGAAATTCAAGATGTATTTGAAAACCCACTTTCATTCATCTATGCTTCTCATCCCATTACACAAATAAGTATTTACAAGTATAAATTTTTAGACTAAGGGCATGCTTGGAATGAGGGTAAAGTATTAAGGGGGTAATAAAAGTCAAACATAGAAAATAAAGGGATTTAGAGGGAATGATAAAGGGAATGGAGTGGTGGTGGAGAGGATAAGGTGGTGTTGGTAGAAAAGAAATGGAAGAAAGAGGGGAACTATTACCCTCATTATGGGGGTCATAATTACTCACCACCACCCCTAGGTAACTATTACCCTCATTTGAAGGGTAATAGTTCCCCTCTTTCTTCCATTTTATTCCTACCAACACCAGTTTATCCTCTCCACCACCACTCTATCCCTTTATCATCCCCTCTAAATACCTTAGTTTTTCTATGTTTGACTTTTATTACCCCCTTAATACTTTACCCTCATTCCAAGCATGCCCTAAAGGTCATAACAACCAAGTATAAATCAAAAAACCCCAAAAATGAAAACCCGAAACCCCAAACACTCCTCTCTTTCTCTCCCGTGAACCTCTCTTCCCTCGTCCCTCTCGTTTTCGCTGTCCCAGTTGCTGGCGCTCTGCGACGCCGTCCGACACCAACCCCCCTTCTTTCTGTCGGTGATTTCTCTCCTCTCTGTGGTGCTGTTTTTCCCCCCTCTCTCTGTTTTGTGGCGCGGCTGCGGCACCATGGTTGCTCCCGCATCCCTCCGCTGCTGAAAGGTGGGGGGAGGTTGCTCTGTTGCTGCTGCATATTGTTATTGTTGTTCAATCTAATCCTGGGTTGCATTGTTATTCAAATCAGTCTTCCTCTTCTGTTCTAAAGAAACCCAAATCAGATTGATTGGGAAAATATGATACAGTTTCAAATCCATGAGGTATAAAGCTTAATTTATTTACTCTATTATCTTATGGTACATATGATTTAGTAATTCCTAAATTTGGTGGGTTGATTACAAAACTATTTCAAGAATTTCGATCACTTGATTTTCAGGGTTATATAACTTCTTATTAAATCAGATTTTTGTAGAAATTACATATTCATTCAGGTATATGGATTGGGAATAAACTAGGATTTTTCTACGAGAATCTAGTAATGGTTTCTTAACTAGTTACTATTGGAATAAATTGATGAATTATAGTGTTATTTGTTGTATACGTAGAAAAGAAAATCCTTTTAAGAAGGATTACTTGGATGATGTCCTTCTAAAAGTTGGATAATATTTGTGGCATTATTTGATTGTTAGCAAAGGTTGTTATGGAGTTCGTGGCGATCAAGAATGATGGATTATGGAAGATTTGTTGGAGTTGGATATCATTTGACGATTGGAAACAATGGAGGGAATAGGTATTGTCGGAATTTGGATGAATGGCTAAGGTACACATTGTCCCTCCATCTTCAACACTAAACTGTGAGTCATGATTTGATTATTATTATATGATCTGGTAAGTACTCATATGAGATATGTTATAAGTTTAAGACTTGGTTCTTAATATGAAAAGTAAATTGTTCTTCGAACTTGTTTGGATTTCGAATATAAGAAACTAGTCTTTTGAGCTACTTTACAAGGTATATGTAGTTCCTTGTCTACTTAAGAAATGTGAATTATGATTTTGGGTTGAGAACATAAATCCCTTATAAGATTTACTCAACGTATTAATGAAAATATGTATTGAACTCATTTGGAACTGCGAAAAGTTGAATATGGTTTATCTTGTATAAAATATATTTTGGCTCCTAAGAATAATAGTGTGAGCTACCCTATTATGACCTATATTTTAAGATATTATATGAGCATTGGGGTCTTCAATTATGAATAAGTAAATGAAATATTTCGATGTACTTCAAAGTAATTATATTATGGGGTTCCGAATTGATTGACGTCTATACTCTGCAATAGCCGACCAACTAATTTTTTAAGGGAATGATATTCAGTAATGAATGAAATACTAATTGGAGGGTTTCGGAATATTGAGTACTTTCAGTTATTAAGAAAGTAGGAACACTACTCAGGAACACTATTCTGGTTAATGACCTCTCGAGTAAGAACTTTTATATTGATTTCAGAAGTATAGTTACGAAAGGAGATTGTTGGAAGTAGTACATTAGATTTCTTTGAATTTTAATGTTGAATCATCTAAACTATAAGTTATACCCTTTTTAGGTATCATGGATAAGCTAGGAAATGAAATTAAGAAGTTGGAAACTTATGATTGAATGGTTGTGGGATAAACGAGTCACATGAGGAGTTTCCTTTGTAATTATAAGCTAATATATGAGAAAGTTAAGTTGGGCAATCGGGATTATAGTTCATAAAATGAGTGTTAGACTTTTACCATGGTTAGTAGTTTGATGCGATTGGTAACAAAGGCTTTGCGGCTCTTTAAGTACATCGAATAAAATGGTGATAATTAATTATGGATGGAAGCACCCCAAGTATCGGGAAAACTCATATCGAGGTTTATGTTGGTTATATTATGGCTCAAGAAGTGAGGGATGAATCAACATCGTAATGGAACTAGAACACTTTGTTCGTAAGTAATTATATAAACGAATTAGGAATATTATTGTGGGAAATTAGGAATGAGAAGAATAAAAATAAGTAGATACCATCGTGTTAATCAAAGAAATGGAGGTAAATAGATATTATATGGTGGAGCACATGGAAAATTGGGGTAATAATTTATGTATAAAGGAGATACAAATTGAGAACTAATGTGAATACTAAAGGTTTAGTAGTTAGGAACGACAAGGCTCAAGCATTTAATTAAATATGTATACATCGATTCATAATACAATTTGGAATTTAGGTACTATTGGGTTATGAAAATTTCGGAGGATATATTAAGAGGATATGTGGTATTATATATTATTTTGAGTATCGCCTTGATTTCCACGGTGGCATAGTTTAGAAATGTTTCCTTTACATGTAGGAATAAGGTTCTCACGAAATTCTTGCCTTGAGAAGGTTTTTCTAATGTGAATACCAGTTATGTCTAGTTATCCTTCTTCCCTCAAATCAGTTTTTGAGGGATTCTTTATCTTTTCTAGCTAAGACCATAGATAACACATACCTTTTGCAGCAAATGAAATGGTAGCAGCTCGCACAACATCATGCATCTTCGCCTTTGGAGTCCCCTTTTAACAACATAGAAGATGAAACGAGTTCTTCAACCCATCTATCTACTCATTTCTTTGCTTCAGAAAGTTTGTTAACGATTTGTAGTAAACCTAACCCAATGCCATACCTCATCAAGGTCCCAACTGATATACAGGAACAAATTTGAGATAAACAAGCAAGGAAGAAAAATTGCTTTTTTCTTCATTTTCCATAAAAGCATAGCTAGATTTGATAATCATATAGGTTTTATCATGCATGCCACTATTTTGAGCAGAGATGGGCTTTTCCAATTCCTCTGCAAATTTTTGCCATATGGGTTTATCCTTACCCTTTAGAGCATAGGCTGTTGTCGCAATATGTTGAGAGGAAGGCCTCCAAAGGTATTCAACAACCTATCTGCAAGTGATCTGTATTCACCCGCATCTACTCTTTTCTCAATTTTGTACAGGAAGAGGTCTCTCGCTTCCTTTTCATTCAACATGCCCAATTGGAAAATATTATCACCTTGTACATCCATTACTTCACAAACATGCTTCTCTCTACTCGTTATTAAAACCTTGCAATATTCAAGTGATATTCCCTGATCATTTAGATCAAGCTGTTCCCAAATGTTGTCCAAGATTATGAGTGTCTTATTCTTGATGTCATCTTGTTCTTTCAGTCTGTTACACAATTCCGTTGCCCTAAGAGGTAGACTGTGACCCAAACGCAAAGGAAATGCAACCTCAATTTGATCTTGAATGTCTTCAATATCAGCAAATTTTGAAACCTCAACCATAATCATTCGACTAAACATGCTTTTAACTTTACTACTGTTGGAAACTTCTTTTGTCAATGGCGTTTTCCCTGTTTCACACAACCGTTGGGATTCACTCTGAAACTGCAAGTAACTTTAAGAAATATCTTAAAATTATTATTTTAGTAGTATTATCTAATCAATTTTTGTAAAAAATTTCAAATGATCCAAGTGGAGATGGGAACAATTTTTTTATTAGAGATTTTATTAATTTCGAGTAATAATTGAAAGCATTTCTATTCTAGAAGGATTATAGAAACTAGAAAGTGAACAAACAAGGCAAGAACAATTTACCAGAACCGCCCATTCCATACACCCCGACAGCATTAACGTTGTCAGATTTGAGAGCCTAGAGTACTTTCTCTAGGATGTCTTCTCTCGATTGCAAGTCCTTAAGGAACCCACTTTGAATATCTTAGAGTTCATCCACTCGTTTAGGTCTTGTCACTTCTTCTCCAAGATGTTTTTAACCACAAAATCGATCTCTTTGAATAAAATATCAGCTGCAACACTCCAGTCATGCCGACGACGGGAAACCTTGAAACCGAGCAGCACACCAAGCATAGCAACCACAACATTTATGCCTTCTGGAAGAATCCCCATTCGATTTTAGGTCTTTTTGGCACAAAGCATCCATAACCTGCATTAGGAGCATATGTAGACTTACAACTGTTGCTGCAACTTTCCGATAATAAAATTTTTCTCTCAAAATTAGCATTCTTTGAAGGATTTGTTAGTCAAAAACTACCTATTATAATGCACCTTGTACGTTTAAATACCTTATATAATATGTGTTCAATTAAACTATCTTATATATGTAATATCAGTAGGTTTCACAACTAATGGATGGTTTTTCGGCTTTCTGATCAAAGTGAGTGGTTTTCCGGCAAAAATGGTGGTTTCTAGGTCCAAAACACCCATTTGAGCCGGAAAACCACCCATTGATAGTAAACGCTACACTAAACGAAAGTTAAATGAGATATTTAATCGTTAATCCTATAAGGTGCATTATTATAGGTAGTTCTTAACGAAAAAATGCTTCTTAGAATAGCAAATATAAACTTCTCCACATAAACTTTGCACCACTACTAACCTGCAGCCCAAATTGCACATCCTCTGGCAGCTCCTTCAAAAAACTTTGATCCATCACTAGCTGTCTAAGATATTTAGCCTTGCTCTTCACATCCTCTTTAAATGTATGTTTATCTGCAGGCTTGACCTCCTCATTATGTTCTTGGGCTAGTAACTTTTGTTCTTCATCATGATTAGACATATCGATTTCCTGCTCACCAATCGCCTCCACTCTCCTCACCACCTCGACGATTTCCTTATCAACCTTTATAAGGTTCTCCAAATATTAATCCTCCATCAACTCATCGCCACAACAGCCATCTTAATATCCTCCTTCATTATCTTCTGGAACTCCTCCATAGTTTCCGCTATCACTTGCACCACAACTTTACCTACCCTTTTATCATCCTCCTTATCCAGATCGGAGCAACCTTATTATTCTTAACTTTATCATCAATATCGTGCTCTGTCTGTTGTTGTTATAATCCTTTACCATTGTCATCACTTTGTGTAGAATCTCCTTATCCTCTTTCAAAAGCACCTTGAGAACACGTGGCTCCATTCATTTCACCGCAGTTGGGACTATATTAGAATCCTCGTCTTTCATGAGCATCTTTAGCTCCTCCATATGAGTCAACATCTCTACACACTTGAGCCAGTTGACCGTCTCTCTTTTTATATTTTCTCCTTTCTCCTTACCATCTTTCACCGCATCGTCTACATCCAGCTTCTGAGCGCACAATGTTTCTAATTTTGTTCTCAGTTTTTGCATGTTTGCACCGTAGTTATTCCAGTATTGGACCTGCTACAGTTTTAAGAACACTAAATATTGCATCAGCAATTTCTGTTTTTCACTCATAAATCACCCAATGAAGGCCGGGAGAAAACAAAGTTGAAAGGGTTACGTTGTGTTTGAATTATGTTTAGGTCTGTAGTTGAAGGAAAGCACCAACAAAATACCTTAAATTCTCAATCAAAAATAGCTTAATTATAAGTCAACGTACAATACCCACCTAATAACATGATAGTGTCTGTTAATTGCTCAAGTTGCCGATATAAAATCACGCTTTCACATCGAGCAGTTCACCATAAAAATGAAAATTACCTGATCAGATCAAACAATACACACCATTGACCATAGGATGAATAGTCTGTTTACAGCTCAAGTTGCGAATATAAAATCATAAACTCGTATTCACCAGGTCACTGACTACACTTTTTAAGACAACTATTAGGGTCTTCAATGGCCGGTGGCTTTTTCTCTCTCCTCTCGCCATATAGGCATATTAACATTATTTGCAGGCATATAGAGTATTTTCTGTGTCTCTCAAAGGATCTCGCATTCTTTTCATTTTTGTTTGCCCTAATTGCTTTTCTCATTTCTTTATTTGGATATGGTACTTTAATTACAATACTTCCTCCACTTTTTAATACTCGCACCGTTTCTTGATGTCACACTATTCACACATATCCCTTTTAATCAAAGGTCTAACTTACATAAAAGGAATACTATAGTTGTTAGAAATAATGCTAGGAAACAAAGAAACAAGGGCGTGTAGTTATTGACACACCCGTGTATTCGAGTGCCATGAGAATCAGAAAGATACTGATTCTCGTATTCCAGATTCGACACGACCGTGTAGGTTTCAACACGCTCGTGTCTCAGAGGACACGGCCGTGTCAACCTGCAATGCGGGTTTGTCGACCCACGTTTTTGGGGTTTCTTCTTTTTTAATTACTGGATTAATGAACAGTTTTTCCTTCTCCTTTATATACTCTCTCTTAACCTCACTTCATCATTCTTTCATTAGAAACCCTAAACACAATTAGAGATATTCTGAGTTCTTGAGAGCTGTTCCAATCTTCCATCTCGGGTGAACGAGGTTGAAGATATTTGTGTTAACCTTGGGGGGCATCGTCATCGCGTAGACCTTCACCGGTGGTGGCGAATTTTGCTTCTAAGGCAGTGGTTCTTCCACGACGCAGATGATTCTTAGTTTGCATCTTCATTGAGTAATTTTTCTTTCTCCTTGATTTAATTTGATATTTGCAATATTAGTTCCAACAATTTAGAAGCAAAATTTATTGTTGTTGATAACATGGCTAGTAATCAATCAAGGTTTTTTATAAATATGTCAAAACTTGAAGCTTTGAATGGATCCAACTACAAAAGATGGTCCCAAAAACTGTTGATTTGTTTTGAACAGGATGAAGTTGATTATGTGTTTTTTAAGGACCCTCCTAAAGGGAAAAGTATTGTTTCCACTATTGAGATAATTGAAACTCCTGATCCTAAGGATAAATCTAAGTCTAGTAGTGAAAGTTCCTTTGTTCCTTGTCTTGAGAAGTATGGAAGGGACAATAAGATTGTTAGAGGTCATATGCTGAATCATATGGATAATAATACTTTTGATATGTTTATTGATGATAAGTCTGCTAAGTCTATCTGGGAAACCCTTAAGAAGAGATACGGGGCTGATGATGCTGGTAGGAAAAATTATGCTACAGGGAATTGGTTGAATTTCCAGATGGTCGGTAACAAACCCATCATGGAATAGGTTCATGTGTATGAAAATATGGTTCTTTGTATTCTGGGTGAGGGAATGAAAATGTGTGAGGTTCTACAGGCAAATGTTCTGATTGAGAAGCTGCCTGAATCATGGAGTGCTTGTAGGAACCATGTGAAACACAAGAAGAGGGATCGGACCTTGGAAGAAGTAGTGAGTCATCTGAAGATAGAAGAGGCTAACCGCCTGAAGGATCAAGCCAAATCCAAATCCAAATCCTACAATCTGTCTGTTAAAGCTAGCCTTGTTGAGTCTGATATGAAAACTGGCAGGTTCAAAGGAGGTGATCAAAAGAAGAATGGCAAGAAGCATGACTTCAAGAAGAAGGGGAAGTTTCAGAAATGCGGTGGGGTTGAAAAGAAATCTATTGGAGGCCGCTATGTCTGTGGAAACCCGCCCACCGTGCTTATCAATGTTACCAAAGGAAAGATGGGAGCAAGCCTCAAAGCTCTGACAAGGAGAAGCCCAAGAATCAGGCACATCTAGCTGAGACTGATGATATCATTGCTGCTGTGGTCTCTGAAATCAACTTAGTGGAGAATTACATTGAGTGGATTGTTGACACTGGAGCGTATCGCCATTTCTGTGCTAACAAGGACATGTTCGTGGAGTTTGAAAAAGCTGAGCAAGGCGAACAAGTCTACATGGGGAACTCTAGCAGCTCTGAGGTGCTTAGAAAAGGGAAAGTTCTTCTCAAACTCACTTCTGGCAAAACATTAGCCTTACTTAATGTATTGTATGTCCCCTCCCTGCGTAGAAATTTAACTTCTATGGTTTGCTGAACAAAATGGGGGTAAAGTTAGTTTTTGAGGCTAATAAGCTTGTGCTGACTCGCAATGGCGAATATGTTGGGAAGGGTTACCTTAGTGGGGGGTCTATTTGTTCTTGACATTATTGTAGTTCTTGCTATTAATATGATTGAGTCTTCTGCTTATATTGTTGAGTCCATTTCTTTGTGGCACAATCGTTTAAGTCATGTAAGTGTTGGCTCTTTAAAGCGTCTGAAGAAAATGAACTTACTACCTAATATGACTGATGATGGACTTGATAAGTGTGAGGTCTGTGTTGAGTCTAAGTTTATAAAGAAGCCCTATAAGTCTGTGACTAAAAGGGAGTCTAGTTTGCTGGAATTGATTCACTCTGACTTAGCTGATTTTAAGAACTTGGAAAGTAGGGGTGAATAACGATATTATGTATCTTTTATAGATGACTATTCGAGATATAGCAAAATCTTCCTCTTGAGGACTAAAGATGAGGCTGAGTCCAAGTTTCTTGTTTATAAAGCAGAAGTAGAAAACCAGTTAGACCGTAAAATTAAAAGGGTGAGCTCTGATCGTGGTGGGGATTATGGGTCTTGTTTTCTAAAAGACCTTTGTGAGTCTGAAGGCATTATTCATGAGACTTCTACTCCCTATACTCCTATGCAGAATGAGATAGCAGAGAGGAAAAACAGGACCTTGAAGGAAATGATGAATTCTATGCTCATTAGTTCTGGTTTTCCTGATAACATGTGGGGTGAGGCAGTTCTTTCAGCTAGTTTTGTGCTTAATAGTGTTTCTCACAAGAAGTTAGACAAGACTCCTTATGAATTGTGGAAAGGCCATGAGCCTAATCTGAAATATTTGAAAGTGTGGAGGTGTATGATGTATCACATTTATATATAGTTTTTAGATGCATTAGATTGCATTTAGAACTCCTTTTTGAGCATTTAGGTGCATAATGACATGAATTACATATGTTGTGCTCTACTACTCCCCGTTTGTGTGTTTCGATGATTTTCAGGTTATTTTGATACAAAGTGATCATGAGTACCAAGGATGTAGCCTATTAATCATTTAGGATGAAGGTAGCTTCCACAAGGATCTCAATGCATCCGTTTGGGACGATTTTGAGTTGGAATGAAGCAAAGAGTTAGTGAAACAAGTGCCAAAACTAACAGACCTTCACTATTTTCATTATAATTTTTGATAAAAAATTTATAATCAAGAAATTCCAATTGGATTCGATTCTAGACTTCAATATCTTTCCAATGATAGGTCACACGCTCCAATCGGACTTTCGGTTTGAGAGATACGGCCTTCGCAAGTTGATGCAGAATTGCAGTTTAGCCACCCAATCGGGCGGGAATTGACCCGAACGGGCCTGAAGCACGGACAACTCTTCTTTTCGAAATTCTATCTTTTTCTATTCATTTTTAATTATATTTTGGGCTATTATAAATAGCTATCCTTCATTATTTTTAGGGACGCCTTTTTATTCTACTTTTATTTCAACTTTCATTAGTTTAGTTTTAATTGCATTCTTAGAGTAAACACATTAGATTAGTTTCAAAGGTGATTGAACCTTGGATTATTTTCAATAAAAGTTAATGCTTTCCGTCAATTGGTATTATTCTTCACTCTTAATTCCTTTCTTTAATTCTTAATTGGTTAGTTTATTATTTAATTCATTCATGATGCAAAGTTTAGGTTTTTATATTAGGTTTATTATTGTTGATTCAATCATGTCTGAGTAGCTTTATTTCTAGGGTTGTAGGGAGGAAAACCATGTTTATACCATGATTCATATTTGAATTGCTATTAGTTTCTAGGTTTTGATTAGATTGACTACGGTGTGATTTGTTCTTGATGAGTAATTGATGTTATTGCGCAGTTTCATTGATTGCTTGTGGTTAATAATTGTTTGCACAGATCCGTCTTACTTTTAGAGGTCTTAGTACACATCAGTAATTCTGATTATGTTAGTGAACATGCTGCATATGTTGAATTATGGACGTTGAGACTTACCCATAGCTTGACACGTGCTCTAATCTATCAATTGTTGACCTAGGTTCTGATAGTTGTTTGATCCTTTGATTGGTATAAGCATGGTAGACCGAAATACTTCCCTAGACCTTTATTTCATAGATTAGAATTTATCTTTATATTACTTTCTACTGTTCAATTAGTAGTTCAGCTGATTCTTGTCTGATCTTGTCTGAAGTAGCTGTTTAGCTGAATATTAACTTAGAACTCCGTCTCTCTGTGGATTCGACCCTACTTCCCTTGACTATCATTGTTAGAGGACTTAGGATTTATCTTTCACTAGGTGATACGACTTTAGCCTATCAAATTTTGGCGCCGTGCCGGGAAGACGGCTAGTTTTCTCTATTTTTGTTCTATTATTCAGACTACTTTTCTTGTGTGAATATTTTTTTTATGTTTTATTTTTATGTTTTATTTTTATTATTTTTTTAAATTCTTTCTTTCTTCCTTCCTTCCTCACTGATAAGTTTACATGGAGTGGCCTGATTATAATTCGTATGGGGAAGGTTATCCTAATTTTCAAGGGAAATATGACTATAATAATAGATATTCTGATTTGCAAGGGAATTATAATTTTGATAATGGGTATTGCAATAGTTATGTGTCTAATGCATCTTCTTATTGTCAATATCCAAATAATGATTGCATGCACTCTCCTGAATTACCTCATATAATTACCTCATATGTTATGTGAACCCCATGTACATGTTAGTAATTCTAGAGCAATTTTTTCTTTTCCTCAGTATGAGAACGAAATGTTTGGGAAGTACCATCATAGGTTTGGTAATTTTATTGGTCCTAATCATGGAATTGAACTGCCCGATATGTGCCTAGTGATCTATGAGGGGTTAAATGAAGAAACTAGAAGGGTGGTAGAATCTATATCTGATGGAGAATTTCTACTCCAAACACCTGATTATTGTTGGGATTTGATTGTGTGGTTGGCTAGAGATACTTACGAGTGGGAGATGTCTTCGTATGATTCAAATAATGTATGCATGAATTCCCATAAATTTAATCATTTCCCTAATGAGTCTTATGCAACTGAAAATTTTAATAAAGACTTGATGTGTAACCTCGAACGTACCTCAAATTCTCTTCAATCACTTGCTATGCAACTTGATATTCAACAGGCGATTTATGATGATGATGATTGTGTTGAAAATACCATATTAGAGGTGAATGATAATAATCTGACTCCCGATATTGAAAAGAATGATCAGACTGAGGGGAGTGTGGATGTAATGAATGTTTTGGTAGAAGATGAACTCTTGGTTGAGAGTCCTTGTGTTGACGAGCCCATTATTGAGGATGGTGAAATTGTAAGTAAAACCGTCAAGGTTGAGCCTATTATTCCCTGTCCCTATATTCCATCTTCAGATAAACTTAATCTTGTCCCTTCTCTCCCTATTCGCCATGCCCCATATTTTCTCACAGTTGTGGTTGCTCCTATTCTCTCCTTGAGGCCCTCACAGCCTACGCCACCAAAGGGAAGTTGTTCATTGTCCTTCTTTTCTCCCTTTTACTTTGATTTTACTTATCTTCACAAATCATTTACTTCTTCTGATATTATTTATGTGAAGATGGATGCGCTTGTCATCAAGCCATATCTAGTGCTCAATGACATGTTTGCAGGCGCGTTTGATAAATTACTCAAGGCATTGGACTCTTCCAATGATGATAGGATAAGATCGTGTATGGGCATGTTGAGGTACTATTTCTACAACCCTGTTCCTCATCTGACTGATGGTTGAGGTATTATGGTCGTGCGGGACCTTTATAAACCAGCGCTGTGCGAGAGGCAACTCATAATTTCCCCTTATTATTTTTTATTATTTTTTATTTTTCTTATTTTTTTACTGAGAGAGAGTGAGGGCGCTAACGTTGATTTTCCTTTTAGCATCGTCCTTTGTTCACCTTTTGGCATTGCGGACACTGCCAAGTTCAGCTTGGGGGAGGATTTCTGTTTGTATTCTCTATCTCTTTTACTGCTTTATAGGATATATTTATTGCTTTCGAAAAATACTGAAAAAAATCAAAAAAATATGGTTCTCATGACTGGTTTAGTTGCCTCCCTATGCCCCTTGTTGTGCTTTTATTGAAAATGATTTGACTCTGTTTTCTGGATAGCTGGGCATTTGTGATCTTGAGGCTATGATTTGATGTTTGATTGCTGTGATTTCGAGCGAGTTTTGATTATATTACACTACATTGTGCTACATGCCTGAATTGGTTAGACTGTGAGGCCTCTTTGGAGCATATCGGATTCATATCATTATCCAATCTGTTTTTGTATGTTAGTTCCTCTTTAGTGGATTGATCTTGACTTTGACTTCGTACTTGTTTGATATTCGATGACTTGTGGCATTTGCTGTGATAGAGGCGTTCTTTTGTCTGATTCTTGAGCCTCAGAGTGAATTTTTGATATACTTTTATCCTCTTATTTCATGTTACTAAAGCCCTTATTATGAGCCCATGTCCTTTATTTTGATACTATTTCCAAGCCTAGCTTGGGGGAGCTTTTGTATGGGTTGAGTTTGAGATTGGTTTTATGGTTGGGTTTGGTTTTTGGAGAATTAAAGTGTATTTGTTGTGGTTTGAGTGTGAGAAAAAGAAAAGAAAAAGCAAAGTTTGAGTTGCGTGAATGTCTGGTTCGTAAAATGAAAGAAAAAGAAATAAAAGTTCAAATAAAATAAAATTCAAAGTTCCTTCATTCACGTATGTTTATAAATATAATATGCTATATTGCTTGAAAATTGGGTTTGTTGTGAGTTTTCATTGTTTTGTAAGAGTTGGGTTATGTTTCATGGTTTTATGGTGTTGTTGGGAGTTGTTTTGGCCATCTTCGGTCTTGTTTCGAGTGAATTATGCTCCCCCTTTCTCGGTTTTTCCACCACTTTTCCTAAATATATCCCCTACCTCTTACCTAAGCCCCATTACAACCCTATAAAGTCCTCTTGAGCTCGTATCTGCATTGTTTATTGGATTGATTTCGAGTCAGTTTGTCAAAGTTAAAGAGTATGTCTGCTAATTGAGTCGACTTGGCTACAATGAGCGTCATTTAACCTTCTTAAACACATGAGAGTGTGAGTGGGAAGAGCAATTATGGTCGGGTTGTTGAGTGTTCGGGCATATTCTTTGCCTGCCACAAAATAGACAGGATTGACACCTTTGTGAGAGCCTTTTCAGGATTTGTATGCCTTGTGGATGCTAAAATTTGATGAATTGCTTGGATGATTAGTGGTTGGATGGATTTGATTAGCCGAACTTGAATTTTGCCTGCTTGAACGATTCTTTGTCTTGAAAACGTTTTGAGCTTTGATTGTTTTTATCTATGGGGTGAGGCAATTTATTCCATGTTCATGCTTTATTTGCTTGAGGACAAGCAAAGGTTTAGCTTGGGGGAGTTTGATGTATCACATTTATATATAGTTTTTAGATGCATTAGATTTCATTTAGAACTCCTTTTTGAACATTTAGGTGCATAATGACATGAATTACATAAGTTGTGCTCTACTACTCCCCGTTTGTGTGTTTCGATGATTTTCAGGTTATTTTGATACAAAGTGATCATGAGTACCAAGGATGTAGCCTATTAATCATTCAAGATGAAGGTAGCTTGCACAAGGATCCCAATGCATCGTTTGGGACGATTTTGAGTTGGAATGAAGCAAAGAGTTAGTGAAACAAGTGCCAAAACTGACACACCTTCACTATATTCATTATAAATTTTGATAGAAAATTTATAATCAAGAAATTCCAATTGGGTTGGATTCTATACTTCAAGAGCTTTCCAATGATAGGTCACACGCCCCAATCAAACTTCTGGTTTGAGAGATACAGCCTTCGCAAGTTGATACAGAATTGCAGTTTAGCCACCCAATCGGACGGGAATTGACCCGATCGGGCCTGAAGCACGGACAACTCTTATTCCGAAATTCTATCTTTTTCTATTCATTTTAAATTAGATTTTGGGGCTATTATAAATTAGGGACATCTTTTTATTCTACTTTTATTTCAACTTTCATTAGTTTAGTTTTAATTGCTTTCTTAGAGTAAACACTTTAGATTAGTTCCAAAGGTGATTGAACCTTGGATTATTTTCAGTAAAAGTTACTACTTTCCGTCAACTGGTATTATTCTTCACTCTTAATTCCTTTCTTTAATTCTTAATTGGTTAGTTTATTATTTAATTCATTCATGATGCAAAGTTTAGGTTTTTATATTAGGTTTATTATTGTTGATTCAATCATGTCTGAGTAATCTTATTTCTAGGGTTGTAGGGAGGAAAACCATGTTTATACCATGATTCATATTTGAATTGCTATTAGTTTCTAGGTTTTGATTAGATTGACTATGGTGTGATTTGTTCTTGATGAGTGATTGATGTTATTGCGCAGTTTCATTCATTGCTTGTGGTTAATAATTATTTGCGCAGATCCGTCTTACTTTTAGAGGCCTTAGTACACATAAGTAATTCTGATTATGTTAGTGAACATGCTGCATATGTTAATTATGGGCGTTGAGACTTAACAATAGCTTGACACGTGCTCTAATCTATCAATTCTTGACCTAGGTTCTGATAGTTGTTTGATCCTTTGATTGGTATAAGCATGGTAGACCGAACTACTTCCCTAGACCTTTATTTCATAGATTAGAATCTCTCTTTATATTACTTTCTAGTGTTTAATTAGTAGTTCAGCTGATTCTTGTCTGATCTTGTCTCAAGTAGCTTTTTAGCTGAATATTAACTTAGATTTCCGTCTCTCTGTAGATTCGACCCTACTTCCCTTGACTATCATTGTTAGAGGACTTAGGATTTATCTTTGACTAGGTGATACGACTTTAGCCTATCGGTGTCTAGCTAAGGTGGGTTATCCTTCTTTTAAGCGTTCTACCATTGGTCCAAGGACCTATGATGCAGTGTTTGTTGGTTATGCTGAAAGTAGTGCTGCTTATAGGTTCATGAACGTGAATGATCTTTCCATGTCTGAATCTAGAGATGCTGAGTCTTATGAGCATGTTTTTTCTTTGAAAAGGAGTGATGTATCTGTCGATGTTCCTGTGGTTGAGTCTTTGCCTTCTTTGCCTGTTGATCCTGTTGTAGAGGTTCGTGAGATTTAGCAACCTAGGAGAAGTAAAAGACAAAGGACATAAACTAGTTTTGGTCCAGATTTCATTACCGCTTTCTTATCTTAATGGTGTAGTGTTAATGATCTGGATGAGAATATATTATGTATGCATGTGATGGATGAAGATCCTAAGACTTATGAGGAAGCAATGAGCTCCGTTGATGCTAGTTTCTGGAAAGAGGTTGTGAACAGTGAACTTGAGTCCATTATGACTAATCATACTTGGGATTAGTAAACTTACCTGAAGGTTGTAGGGCCATTGGGTGTAAGTGGATTTTTAAGAGGAAATTGAAAATGGTTCAATTGAGAGGTTTAAAGCAAGACTTGTTATTAGAGGGTTCACACAAAAATTTGGTGTTGACTATTTTCATACTTATTCTCCTGTGACTAAGATTGCCACTATTCGTGTTTTGTTTGCATTAGCATCTACTCATGATTTGATTGTGCATCAAACGGATGTGAAACCTGCATTTCTGAATGGTGATTTGGATAAGAAGATCTATATGGATCAACCTCTAGGATTTGTTGGTATGGACAATAAGGTGTGTAGATTGAAAAAGTCATTCTATGGTCTTAAACAGGCTCCAAAGTAGTGGTATGAAGTTTCATAAGACTATTCTCGGTTTTGGCTTTGTTACGAATGGATCTGATGCTTGTGTGTACTCAAAGTTGGTTGGGTCTCATTGTGTGATCATATGCCTATATGTTGATGATATGTTGTTGTTTAGATCACACATTGGTGCTATTAATGAAACTAAAAGCTTTCTTTCCTCTCAGTTTGAAATGAATGATTTGGGTGAAGCTGATGTGATTTTGAGTGTTAAGGTCACTAGGTTGGCTAAGGGTTATTCTCTATCCCAGACTCATTATGTGGAGAAAGTGTTAAAGAAGTTTAATTACTTCGATGATTCGCCAGTTGAGACCCCTTATGACTCTAGCATTACGTTGTTAAAGAATAGTGGGAATAATGTTTCTCAAGAAGAGTATGCTAAGATCATAGAGAGTTTGATGTTTTTGATGAATTGTAGTTGACCTGATATAGCATTTGCTGTTAGTAGACTGAGTCGGTATACCCATAACCCTAGTGGTGAGCATTGGGGTGTGCTTAGGCGTCTGTTGAGGTATCTGAGAGGCACCATGGATTAGGGGTTAAACTTGGTGGGTTTACCTGCAGTTCTTGAGGGCTATTGTGATGCCAATTGGGTAACTGATAGTGATGAGGTTAGCTCTACTAGTGAATATGTTTTTATTATGTGTGGTAGTGTTATTTCCTGGAAGTCTTGTAAACAGACTTGTATTGCTCGGTCAACTATGGAGTTTGAGCTCATAGCTCTGGACCTTGCAAGCCAAGAGGCTGATTGGTTGAGGAATTTGCTGGCTGACATTCCTTTGTGGGTGAGACCTGCTCCTCCTGTTTCTCTACATTGTGATTCACAAGCTGCTATTTGTATTGCCAAGAACATTGTGTATGATGGCAAGAAGAGGCATATTCGTGTGAGGCACGAGTCTGTGAGACAGTTCGTTTTGAATGGAGTACTCTCTTTGGAGTACGTGAGAATTGAGAAGAATTTGGCTGATTCTTCGACCAAAGGGCTCAGCAAGTAGCTAGTACATGAATCGTCGAGGGGAATGGGGTTGAAACTCGTGTAAATTCCTATGGCAGTCTTTGCTACTATTTTTTTATGTAATCTGTTGGATATTATAGCATTTTGCTAATTTCATGTGTAATTGAACTTTAAGCTTTTGACAATTATTAATATTTTGTTTGTGCAAGCGCTAAAGTTATTTATATAATCCACGGCCCATGTGTGGGTGGTTCTTTGAGACGAACTTGATGGATATGTGTGATTTGTAAGAGGGATGAGCATTTGTAGCTCTTAGTGTTTCCATAGCCCAGGCATTGGGTGGTCCTTTTGAGACGGACTTAATGGTTACACCGTTGTTGAATGAGAGGTTGAACTTATGTTCTTAATGATCTTATATCCCTATTAATGGATGGTCTATGATGTATACATTTGATGAGAACACCTACGTGAGTGTGAAGGGTTGGCCTACTTCTATGGAAAAACTTTGCGACGTTTTTCTAGAGCACTCATTAGAATCCCAAGGTTTGTGGGGCCGTTTGTGCTTTCATAGTACTATATTGTGGTTTATCACGGAACTTTCTCAAGCTCTTAGGCGAGGTGTGTGTTTCTAGGTTCTTTTCTCTTGTCTAGGAGTTCAAGAGTAATTCACTCTTTGGTTAATGGAATACCTAGTTGCCCTATGTGTTAGTTCAATCCTTTGGACACTGACATTTATTCACCAAGTCTTTCTTTTACTGCTCAGAATTTCATGTTTGTGTTCCTCTAGCATTAGTGGGGGATTGTCAGAAATAATGCTAGGAAATAGTGGTACATGGGCGTGTAGTTATTGACACGCCCGTGTAGTCGAGTGCCATGAGAATCAGAAAGTTATTGATTCTCGTATTTCGGAGGCCACGGTCGTGTCGATTTTGACACGCCCATGTAGGTTTCAACACGCCCGTGTCGACCTGTAACGCGGGTTTGACGACCCATGTTTTTGCGGTTTCTTCTTTTTTAATTACTGGATTAATGAACCATTTTTCCTTCTCTTTTATATACTCTCTCCTAACCTCACTTCATCATTCATTCATTAGAAACCCTAAACATAGTTAGAGAGTAAAATCTTCATATTAAGAGATTATGAGCAGTTCTTGAGAGTAGTTCCAATCTTCCATCTCTGTTGAACGAGGTTGAAGATATCTGTGTTAACCTTGGGGGGCATTATCATCGCGTAGACCTTCACCGGTGGTGGAGAATTTTGCTTCTAAGGCAGTGGTTCTTCCACGGCGCAGATTATTCTTAGTTTGCATCTTCATTGAGTAATTGTTCTTTCTCCTTGATTCATTTTGGTATTTGCAATATTATTTCCAAGAATAGTCATGTGAGATCTTATTAGATTTGTTTCGATGTGTAGATTATTAATATATATTTTGCATAATTTTTCTTATGTATAACAAAAGTTAACATTAAAATTGTGCATTGGAAAGGGTAAACGTTCCAATGATACAAGTATTAAAAAACTGAGGTAGTAGTATTTTCTGTACAAAAATAACTTAACCCTACTCTCTGTCTTAATAATCCATTCTAAAAAATAACCTCTATCTTACTTTGCATTTAAAAAATAAAAATTTGGTCACACAATTAACCTCCCTTCTTAAACTTTATGTCCGAAGGGAATGGATATATTTTACACGACGGAAAAGAAAGAAAGAAAACAAATGACGGAAATTTTGGGAAGTAGATAACTCATACTTCAAGTCATAAGTGTAGTGAAGGGAAATCTTTTATTGAACTTATGCTGAAAAATCAAAATCAAAAGCTAATAAGTTGTTTAAATAGATAACAAATAAAGAAGTCCCACTTTAATCATAGGAGTTGTTGGTTGAACGAGTGGAATTTTGTATTTTAACTGTTTTATTTTGGTGTCTCCAACCTCCTCACTTGTAGTATAGAGATTGTTGGTGTCTCGCACCTTTTTCCTTATGGAATAGAGATACACCCTCATGGCCTCATCCGCCTCTCTTTTTAAGAGTTTAGGAATAATATAACTTGATTGAGAATCACTTACTTCCTCCGTTTTTATTTAAATGTGACACTTTTAGATTCACGGACTCCTAGGCAATTTTTGGGAAGGAAAGAGATAGAGAGAAAAAAATAAGGGGACCCATGTGAGAGGAGAGAGATAGAGAGAGTTTATTGACCAAAAAAGAAAGTGTCACATTTAATTTAAAACTTCCTAAAATAGAAAGTGTCACATTTAAAAAAACGGAGGAAGTAATATTTTGTAGTGAATGATAAGGATACAACCCTATTTATAATGCACAATGACTTGAAATAAGAAAACCCTAAAATCTTGACATATACACTTACCTAAAGTTTCTTTTATATATAATAAAAAAGTGGTAGATGATCACCCCTCTTCTCAAGGAGAACTCCTATTGCATCACTACAAAGTATAGTGGACAAAGAACAATGAGTCCAATCTTGGATATAGAAAGCATTCTTAACTAGGTGTCCCACATTGGTTATCGAGTCAACTGCTTTGTTTGCTTCTCTATATATGTGGATGAAAATATAACTTTTTTTCATCTTCAACGTCCATTATACTTCGTTAATCAATTCTCTAATGCCACGGTGATACTTACTCTAAAAATTCCCCAACCTTCTAAGATCACCCCCTCCCCTTATTTTTTTTTCTCAATCTTCTTCTTCTTCCTCACAACATCACATCAATCTCTTCATAAATCATTAGTCCACTACCATAAAACTCACACAAAACCTAAAATACAATCTCATCCCTGAAACGACCCAAGCCATCTCAAACCACCATGTCCATCTCAAACTCACACAAAACCTATATATTCTTGCTTTTTTTTTTGCTTATTTATATGTATTTAATAGTTAATGCTTAGTAATCAGTTGTGGACCCGGTTCACATTAAAAATAGTGTGCATCATGCCAAGGCACATTACATGCGACAAACACTATTACTTCAAAGTCGTCTATATCACAAATCCATGCACTATATCATAAAAAGATACACTATATTAGACAGAAACACACTATAACATATATAGAAATATTTTATACGCAAAAGCAATATACTACATACACTCTATCATAAATATATACACTATGTCACACAGAAAGACACTACAGAATATAAATAAAATTCCGTACACTAAGATACACAAATGGACTATAGTACACAAATACACTACATCAAAAATTCATATAGTATATCTATCATAAATGGATACACTATATCAGACAGAAAACACACTGACATATATAGAAAATAGTACATAGAGTGAGTGAGTGAGTGAATACATAGAGTGAAAGTTGTAATCATTATAAAAAGTGAGTGAGTAAGTGAAAATATTACGTATACAGAAACACAAAATACATATATTCTATGGCACATAGATACACTATATCACACATAGAACGAGTGAAAGTTGATTACAACTCACATGATATGAATCGGGGTGCACACTAATTAGTGTACAACGGGTCCATATGAGTTTTTTCAAATGTCTAGTTGGTAAAGTAAAACAACAATTGCAAATCGGAAAAATTGTATTGAGATAAAAAAAACATGGGTAAATCGACAAATCAGACCGTACCAAACTGTTTTATGTGGTGCGGCTATGGTTGGTTTGGCCCAAAGTGCGGTTTGGGTTAGTTCGAGAAGACCTCAAACCTTTTTTGTGTGAATTAGTTTGAGCTATGTCCGATCTCAAATAGCATTAACTCAACTCATACTCACCCCTACGAACGAGGTAGGTATCAGCTAATAATTTTTTAAATAATTTTAAACCGCAATAACAACTTCTAGTTAAAATGACTTAATATTTTTCTAAATCATTTTGTTGTGAAACGAGTAGGTCAACAAAAACAATTGGTTTTCTTCACTATCTTAAGTTCTCCCTTAGCGTACGATTGGAATGAGGGTAAAGTATTAAGGGGGTATAAAAGTCCATAGGAAAAGTAAGGGAATTTAGAGAGGGTGATAAAGGGGATAGAGTAGTGGTGGAGAGGATAAAGTGGTAATGGTAAGAAGGAAATGGAAGAAAAAGGGGAACTATTACACTTCGAATGAGGGTAATAGTTACCTAGGGGTGGTGGTGGGTAATTATTACCCCCATGATGAGGGTAATAGTTCCCCTCTTTCTTCCATTTTTTTCCTACCAACACCACCTTATCCTCCCACCACCACTCTATCCCCTTTATTATCCCCTCTAAATCCCTTAATTTTCCTATGTTTGACTTATATTATTTCCTTATTATTTTACCCTCATCCCAAGCATGCCCTGTTGTAAGTCAATAATGTCACCGTAACATGATAATGTCTTTTTACAGCTCAAGTTTCGAGTATGAATTTAAAAATTGACGAGACCACCATAAAAATACAAAAAAACCCGACTAGATCCAATGATACCCACCGACCAACACAGTAATTTGCAATTGTTGAGCACGTGGAGAAGAATTAAGGAGATGAAAGAGATAGAGGAAAGGGAAAAAGGGGACACATGTGATTGGAAAGAGATAGAGAGAAAACATTTCGCTAAAAAGAAATGATGCAAGTAATTTACAACTTTTAAAAATGGAAATGATGCAAATAATGAAAAGCGGAGGAAGTAATAATTTGCTGATTTTGGCAATTGTTATTTGCAATTGTCAGCTGATCTACGGACTGGTCTACATGATGCAATTGATTTCGAGTTTTTGGGGACTGTGAGTGGCCACCCTTACAATGTCCATACTAATGTTTTCATCCAAGCGAAAGGCAACAGATAGCAGCAATTCCGCCTTTAATTTGATCCTAGCAGGAATTTCCACACTTATTCAGTTGTTTGGAACACAAACCTCATAATGTAAGCAAAATATAACTTTTTTTAATAGATTCATTCAATCTTCTTCTACCTTGCTCCGGATTTTGTTATTCCGACACGAATTAAAAACTCCCCGATTCTTTTTGCACACTTAGGCTATGTCAGATCAGATTAGATAAGAAAAATTCAGATAAGATCAAACCAGATCAAAAAAGTTCAGAGCGGATCAGACCAAAAGAACGGACCCTTACTCATAGCTGCCAGACTGCCACTAGTATCCAAGTGCGGTTTACATAACAGTGTATCACTAACTTCTTGCAAAATTTGATAACCTTGCAGGTTTATGGTGGATGAACTACCAATAAGGGTAGAAATCATGAAAGCATGGAGTTGCATTTCCAAAGAACCAGCTGATGAGGTCAAACTCTAGCCTCTTGAATGCAGATTGCTCTAAGGCTCCCTTCAAGACTTACAACCCCAACTTCCTTATACATGCCTGTGTTGCAGGTAGCAGCTCGTCATTTTGTGCAACTGATCCTGAAACTTTCACCCACTTTCACCCACTCTGAATACAGGCGCTGCATGGAGAAGCCACGATCTTGATGCAAATGATAGGAAGAGAATAAGATGGGCACACAACTATTTTAAGGTCTATGAATATTGCAACGACTTGAAACGGTTTCCTCAATGTCATCTGCCTGAGTGCAAGCACAATAGGGTTTAGGGGAAGAAAACGAACTGTTTAAGTCACTATGTTGTATCATTCTGTGTATTAGCTTATTTCTTTGATGGCTCACAGAAAATTTTAACTCATTTGTAATCTTTAATTGTTGAAAAGTAAACTCAGCCTCGTTTTAATGGTCAAGTATGCATGGCATTTGATCCATGAAAGTCTTAATACTAGAGAAAGGAATCAAACGGCTAACATCACTGCATAATTCTTCATTAAAGGAAAAGACGGGCATACGTTAAATTGGCACACCAGTGCAAAATGATATATGCCTTAAATTTAGATGCAAACTTCTGTGCACAATTCATATTCCAAGTAAGAGATTGAACAACAGGATACTGAACACAAAACCAATGAAATTAGAGAGGACGAGTGTTGAGCAGCATCAAATATTAGCCTGCTTTCGTTATATATCATCATGTCTTCACCATAGAGAAATTTCTGAAATTGATTGGATAAATATAACTTTTGACTTTCAACAACTATGATTTTAACTTTCTGACTTACAGGTACTTTTACTGCCCAATGCGGCACAGAAGTTCTATATTACCTGTGAAAGCACTTGACTAATAGAAAAAGCCATCTAACATCCTAGACGAGACATATTGGTCATCTTGCTACGTTAGTTTTTCCTTGATCTTTTCGCCAGAGCCTGAGAAAGTCACACGGGGTCGCTGCAAAGGCTGTTTGGAGATGAACTTGTCAGATGCTAGCAACAATATATGATAACATAATGACTTTTAATTGAGTGAAATTTATTTTACCCTTATTCTGCAATGAACATGGAGATCTTCATCCATTTGGGTCAAGCGGCTTCTTGCAATTTCTTCTGCATCAGACGCTCTTTTACAAATTTCCTGAACCTGGATATGTGGTTTAGCTCAGCAAAATTGTTGGACATTTACATATCTTGTGTGATCAATAAGAATCTGGAAACTTCCCCTAACTTTTGGATTGGAAGTGGTATTTGCATTGTTAGATTACTAATATCTGATGAAAGCCCAACAGAAAAGAAAGGAAATCTGTTTGATTAAGATTCAGAAGTGATTATCATGTTTTAGTTGGCATTCATGCCATGACCATACTGTTGATTCAATCTCAACAGTATGATTTCCAGTTTGAAAATCCGACTAGCAGATTTGCCTTAAAAAAGTCCACCCTCTGACCCAAAAAAATTGGAGATCACCCCTAAAACTAAAATGCTTATGGTGATGTCAAAATAAAGTATTATACTACTACTGTCCGACTATCTTATGCAGGTCGACAATGAATGAACCAAATTATCACGAGGTCAAATTTATTTTGAACTGATCACATCAAACTAAAATTTAAAACAGGAAAATTGTTGCTAATACAGTGAAATTAAGAGAGAAACAGAGGTCATATTCGTTACCTGATCAACAGGCACGATAGCATTATCATTGGCTCCATCGAGAGATTTTTCGAGCATACAGCGCAGGCTTGACAGCTCCTTCATCAAGTCCATGGCAAGTTCTTCAGCATCAAACCACTGATTCCTAGAAAACTCAAATGCCTTTTCTGCATTGAGACGAAACGAAGCACAATTCAAGCAGTTGCAGATCCCCCGACATCCACGAGGATTTCTCTTTAGGATACCTTTTCCTAGACCACCAAAACCAGGTAAACCCGAAGAAACAACTGCTTCCACTTTGGACGAACTGTGAACCACACATCCTTCACATTTGAGTTCTCTGCGTGCTGGACTGCATTCTCTTTCAGCATGTACAGACGACTGAGATGGGGAATTTAAAATGGCATCTTCCTTTGAAGGTTCACAACTTCTCTCGGGGCTATGCAATGTGGCCGCAAGATCAGATTCAACTATCGTATCAATACTCTTCGACTTCTTCAGATGATCTAATGAAGCTTGTCCATCAGATAATGCTCTTCCGTTCTCATTGAAACAATCTGATACAGGGGTTGCAATCGGGCTCTCATCAGATATTGGGTGTTCTTGGTTCTTTTCGAGAGGACAATCAACTGGGTTACATGGAGCAGCTTGCTCAGCACTAGAATTAGTAATAGTGTTCACTTCCTGGGGTTTGCAAGCAGCTTCAGTTGCCAGTGATGATTCATCCATCTGAGCGCGGTCAGTAACAGTTTCTTTAAAGGTAGTAGTACCTAGAGGCTTTTCTTCAACATCAGTCTCAATCTTAATGGTCGGATTAACTTTCGGTGCACCTAAAATAACATATGTTCACAATGTGAATTAATACTACAATGCTATATACTCCCAATAAATTAGAAAAAAAAAAAGCAAGTAAAAGAAGGGGAAAAAAAATCAAGGGATTACTTGGTGTATCCTTTGCTAAGTCCATGTCCATCAGAAAAGGGAGCAATCTCCTGTAGCTGAACGAATTCGGGGTCTTAAATACCTTGAACCTCGAGCACGGATTCAAACCCTATTGCATTATTGATTAGAAATCAGAATTGGTATGGATACAAATATAACCAATTAAGTGCCATTGTTCTGATATAAAGACTAAAGCTCGTAACGAAATCATGAAATATATTATTAAGCAAAAACAATATTTTGGGAGGAACAGCATAATGTTACCAGATTTCTCTTGGAGATTGGCAGATTCTTCTTGCCCTCAACACTTGCACCTTTACTAGGACTGATTTTCTTTGGCGGCGACCTCGAATCAGCGGTCCTGCTCTTCAGGCCACTCTGCTCATCATTCAGTCTTACCAAAACTACTGCATCTGGAGGTGTTGTCAGCACAATTTCCTCACAATCTTTGCCACTCAAATTAGGGCTCCTATCTTCAATTGGCAAATTAGGGTTTGCACAACTCAAACACTCATCAACCCTAGAATCAACGCATTTCTCCAACACTGACAAACTAGGGTTTTCACAAACTGTGTTATTTCCATCAGATTTACCATCAACAACTTGATCCAATTTTCTGCTAACAATTACATCCTCAGAATCAAAAAAAGGATCTACATTCTTACCAACTTGAACATCGGACTTAGGGGGCGTTGAGAAGACACGGCGAGCTCGAAGATCTTTAATTGAAATGTGGTAAATATCATCATCCTTGTCTTCAACAACAACAGGAGGATAATGTTGATTAGTATGATGCAATTTATGATTGGTGGGTAAGGTGGGGTTGGTAAGAGAAGAAGGAAACGAGCGGGTCGGGCGAGATTTACCAGATCTGTTGTGGTGGAAGAAAAACTTGTGGGATTTATTTCGAGTTAAGATTCCAACAAATGGGGTTGAATTTGTTGAAGATGATGATGGTGGTTGCTTTCGCTTTCTGGATTTTCTAGTTTGTACTACTTCCATGGCTGTAGTGTAGCTTTGTAGAGAGAGAATGAGAGAATGAGAGAATGGAGGGATTTTGAGAGGGGCGGGAGACAAAGGGGTTAAGACTTAAGAGTTTATAAGGGGTGGGAAATTGGTGGCGGGAATGTGTGTATAGTTTGAGATCTCTTTTTGGCGGGAGCATATATATATGGGTTTGGGCCATTATAGCTTTATAGGGTCAGTCCATTACTAGTGAAATACCTAGTTGTGACTTGTGAATAGACATGACAAAATTGATCAGGTATGAATCACTCAACCAAATGAGTCTATCTAAGACCCAATAATGGACCCTAAATGCTAATTTTAAAATGAAGTGGAAACATGATTGAATTTGAACCCCTAGTTTGCGGTGATGTTGACTCCACACTTGAATTAACTCGAATCGAATTGACTCAAAACCATTTTTAACTAAAAGCTAAAGTAAACCAAAATGAATTGGACTTCGAAATTTTTTTATTCTATTATTTTATTTTATTTTGTTTTTTAACTTTTGTTATCATTAAAATACCAATGATGATAAAAATAATTCTTCGTAATATATTTATATTAAATAAATTTTATAATCACAAAGAATGACTAGATTAAATTGAAAACTGAGATAATAAATCTCGAAATTATTCTATTATAAGCCGAACTAAGCAAATGTAAAACAAATTTCGAAAACTCAAGGGTAAGAAATTTTGATCTGATTTCAACTCGTATAACAAAAAAAATACAAATTTAGCTAGACCTGTTAACCGCTCGATCTAAAATGGACCCGGCTTCAAAATAACCCGATCTAATATTGATCCGACAACCAGACCCGAAACCAACCGGACCCCATAATTCTTACAAACAGCCAAACCCGAAATTGTAATTGACTTGATCTGAACCGGACCGGATAAATATGGGGCTATTCTTGGATGTGATTGACAAGAAGTCTATCTCTATACTGTAAGGGAAGAGGGGTGGGACACCAAACTTAATGTACTGCCTAATTTACCCTTTGTTGTTTAATTAATAATTTACATAAAAAAAATTTATCATAAAAAATAAATAAAAAATTAATGAGAACAATTGCATAAATAAACTACCTATAATCATCCCACAATCCCACTACATCCCAAAAAATAACTACCCACTCACCCACTCACCCAACCTCAATAAATAAATAACATAAAAAAAAAACTGATTCAAAATACCAAAACTATTATGATATAATTTTTGCACACATTGTGTGCATCTAAGGCTAGTTTTACTTAAATCAAGCACGTTCTTGCCTTTGATGATCTATTGTATTTATGGATGTATTTTGAAACTTTCATATTTAATTAATTGGGCTGGAACCTTTCTTATATGTTTCAATTTAATTTTTAAGGACTTATAATATACTAATATCTTATGATGTCGTTCATTCTATATTATTTATGTATTGAAAATATATATAGTTATGAAGGCATTAAAAAAATTGAGCATGAAAAAAAAAAGTGGGAAACTTGCTGGCAACTAAATGATCACATAAGTTGCTAACAATGGCGACGGAAAAAGAACTCATATTTTTTCTTTTTTTCTTATTTTCTTTTGACGACCATTCAAGCATATATATTAAAACTATAAACAAATTACAATATGACACCCACAAATCACAATTAGCAACCGATGGCCAATTTGTGGGTAAGACAACTCACTCCATGATAATAATGATGATAATCACAATTACAATATTTTAATTGTTTATAAAGTTTTAGATGTGAAAATAGTAAAAATAACAATGTTAAAAGGGTTATAACATATACTCCTAATGAGCATAGTTACATATAAAGCTAAGCTTTCTTTTCAACTTATATTTACTTATATGAACTTAGCTTAACTCATCTGACCTTATTTTATTTATTAGACCTTATCGAGTCTTATTTCAACTTAATCGACCTTATTATATTTTATTTTACCACATTAGATGAAAACTTATTCGAGCTTATTCGCCCTTATTCAACCCTTACTTAATTCGACCTTATTTCACATTATTTGACTTTATTTTCCATTATTTGACCTTATTATACATCATATGAACTTATTTAACTTATTTAAACTTAGTTTGAACTAATTTATTTTGATACAGACTGGAAATAAGTTGGACGAACGTAATTTTATGGGAATAGGTATAATTTACCAACACACGATTGAACATAATTTGTAAAGCCGATTGAATCTAATTAATCCTTATTCGACCTTACCTTATGTATATTGAAAAGGTTATATACAATGAAAAATAAATTATTATTCGTATTTATTTATATTCTTACCTTAATTAATTTTCTTATTAAATCAATTTACAAATGCAGGTTTACGGTCTCCTCATTAATAACTCAAATCTATATCCGGAAAAACGTTCCCATACATTTTTCTACGTGGCCTAGAAAACATAATTCTATCTATACCCAAATTTTTGTAACCAAGTAGTACTTGGTCTAGTGGAAAAGAGTGTACCCTTTCAACCTCAAGGTTGGGGGAACCACTAGCGGCACTTTGAGGATAGGGATTTCCCTTACCCTTCCCTTTCCCCCTACTCTCAAGTGCCTGGCCAATAAGACCCGAGCGGGATTCGTGCCACTTCTCCTTACCAAAAAAATAATATTCAAGAGTTTGTGATAAGATTACACTAAATCAAAGATAAAGCTCTACTCTAAAAACTTCCCCCACCCCCTAGCCCACATTGATCACATCAAGTGGTAGAAGTCCAAAATTAAAGCTCTCCCTTATCTAAATCTTTAACATCTTATTCAATTATTTTACTCGATCTAATCGATCTGATTCATCCTCCAAGTCAATCACCGTAATTGAAAAGTTTAACAGGGGACATAAATAAAGAGCAAAGTCGGCCTCAATCAATTATCAAATTTTAACGTTTGATGTTGCCAAGTCTGTAAACTAAGATCATTCACTAAAAATAATACAAACCAAGACAAAGGAATTTCAAATCAAAGGGTCAGAACTCATCCGCGATTTAGCTATGTTCGATATTTTTTTTAAATTATTAAGGAAAAATTGATAGGAAAAATTGATGTTTTTGTCTAGGACAACTACAATGTGTGGTGGTGGGTAATTGGTGGAAAACGTGTCGTCCCAACTTCCTTCGTGGTGGTTACCTGCAAAACAAAGGTGGACCTCGGGGGTTGTTTCCGAGGAACGCCCCTCCGATACCTAAGTCAGTCAAGAATGAACACAAGGTCTCTAGTTGAGAGCAGTGAAAATCAAGTGCAAGTATTTTGTGAGTGTTTGCTTGATTATGATAGAACGTACCTCACTTATGCATGGGCATGAGTGTTTATAAGAGACATGGGTTAATAATTGACCTAGCAAGGTAAGTGGGCTTTCTTTGGAAGTGGGCCAAAGTAATACGGGCTTTATTGATTTACTGTTCAGAGCTCTAATCGAGAGAGGTCTGCGTGATGAGGTCTGCTCTGCTCTGGGCGCTCGGGCGTAGTCTGGCAAAGTGTGGTGGTCTGCTAGGTAGACCCCATACAATTTGCCCCCCAGGCTCAGTATTTGGTGATAGCAATACACTGGTTTTATTCGTTCTTGGCTGGCGCCCTACTATTCACAGGTGTGTGGATTGCTCTTTGCTAATTTTCGTTTCCCCCTAGAGGGGTTTTGCTTTCCCGTCCACTTGGTGGAGCATTGAGCAAGAGTTATTAATTGTGTCTGAATTAATGTGTCTTTTAGGGTTCCCAAGGGAAGTAATGATGTGTAATTACTGTTGATGGGATGTAGTTGGCTTATTTATAGAAGAATTCCACCACTTCTCAAACTTTTGCTATTCTCATCTCCTTCGAACTCCCTATTGCTTGTTTCTCTCACTTTTCCTTGTGAATTTATCCCCATTCCAGCGATTTTTAGCGCGATGCTCAAAAGTTCTTCACTAGATTTCTCTGACACCGTCTTGGTTCTTCAAAGTTGTTGCGCTTCTCGTTCGTTTCCCAATTGCTGACTCTTCGCCTTTCAGTTATTTCTTCTTACGAACAGGTATTTCATATAAAAACTTATTTTCACTTCCTATTCTCTTGTTTTCCTTGATGGTTTTGCATGGTAGCATCGTAATGGGCAAACTTTTCCTTTTTTTCTGCTTCGTGTGTGATTTTTTCTCGTTGTGCCCTAAAGATTAGGGTTTGCACTTTGTTATTGATGTTGTTGGTGTTGTTGGTGTTGTTGGTGTTGCCTCACCATTCATCTTATTGTTCTTGCACGTGAGTGTGTTTTGCTTTTGTTCTGCATCTTTGGGCTTGGCTCTGCTCTGCCTCTTCGGCTGAGTTCTGAACTGATTGTTCAATTTGCTGTGTAAACCTAACTTTTTTGGGTATTTTTTGTTTTGGGGTTTTTGCTTGTCTATGATGCCTTAGTTTTGCATTTCTTTGTTGTCCTCTTTGATTTGTTTTCTATTCATTCTGCTCTGCTGCCTTTTCCCGAGGTCTGTGTTACTTCGTTGTTTGTTGTGTTGCTGCTATATTTTTTGCAAGAATTATTCTATATTTTTTGGCTATTTCTGGTTTTCTTATATACCATACATATCTTTACCCCCAGTTTGGTAGTTCTGTCTGTAAGTCAGAGGTGCCAGACTGTCTTGTGTTTGGTTTTTTTTCTGATGTATTTTTCTTTATTTTCTTCTGCGCTACAGAATGTCTTCTTTCAAAGCTGGATCTTCTAAGTCAAGGGCTATGCCTTCCTCTTCCAGGGCGCCTTCTGGGTATGATACAGACGACCACCTGCTTCTGGAGGATACCCAATCTCCTTTCTTAAAGTTGGATCTTCCTCGCTGCAAGGAGGAGGTGGTCCCTGAGGAGTGGGAGATATTCAACCCCTAGGATGGGTTGCAGGAGGAGGTGTTGGGTGATGACACCAACATATTCGCTCTTGGCCATGTGTTTGAAACGCCGCATTGTGATATTGAATGGCATCAGTATGATGAGGAGGAGATGCGGCTCACTAGCCTCTACGACAACAAAAATAAGCCTTATCTAAGCAAGAAGGCTACAATTGCTCTGTCTAAGAGCCATGCTGCTTATTACATTGAGCTGGCTGCGGAGATCAGTTGTTTCGCGGCTATTGGGTGTTGACTCTGACAGCAACTCAGAGCTGGCAGATGCACCTTCGGGGTATACCGCTGTCTACATGAAGCATGTGGAGTTTGGGCTGAGGTTCCCAATCCACTGGTTCCTGGAGAAGGTGCTCTGCGAATGCAGAATGACACTCTTTAAAGTGAATCCCAGTCCTTGAAGAAGGTTCTGGGATTCATTAGGGTCTGCGAATGCAGAATGTTTGACCCACCCTGTGCTGAACTGTTTGCAGTCCCCCGTTTTTTCCCTCAGATGATGTCCATAATTGACTTCTTGTAATATTTGTATTTAAATAGTCAAACATTCATTTTTCATCTGTATTAGCTCCCCTTTTTGTTTAGCTAGACGCCGTTTGTTGTAATAGATTTGTAGCTTCTGCTCTGGCTTCTGACCAGAGCCTCTCTGTAAGACAATATTCTTTTTGATATGCAATGCATTCTGTTTCATCTTTGGTCTTCTGTTTTATACTTTCTTTAATCTTGAATTCTGCTAAGTATATGACCTTGTATGGAAGAGCCCAATACTAATTAATATTTTCGCCTAGTGATTTCACTCTGACCTTGCATGGAAGAGTCCAACATTAATTAGCTTTCTCCTTTTAACTGATTACAAAATTTTGCTAAGCGTTTCCGTTTTGACTTTATGTAGCGAATCTCCATTGTATTTTGGCTCTTTCCTTGACCACGCTTTTTGTTTTGACTTTTCCTTTTCTTATTGTGCACACTCCCGCCCATCACAGTATGTCTGCTCTACTTTGCATGAGCGTGCACACTGGATTAGACGGGGTGTGGGTCTGTCGTGTCTTGACCCAATGGGCCCTTTATTTGCCTACTCTGCTCCACCTACTATTTTGACGCCCTAAGTCCCGATGGCCTCAAGGCCTTTAGGGGCTCTGCCCATTTGTGCCTTCTGCCAGCGCCCTTTTTTGGGATGCACTTGGCTCTTTTTTGAACTCCGCTATCCCATCGGCCTTAAGTGTCTGTGACTTATCCTCACTACTTTATGGACCTGTGGCCCTGTGATAAGTGAAATTTATCGCACTCATAGGGTAGCTTTTTGGTCTATTTTATTGCTTTTTCTTGGTGTTTCCTTACTTCTTACATCTATTTTCATCATCTCCATCCTATTTGGAACTTTTCACTATTTCCTTTGATTTTCTCTCATTTTTCATGGTTTTCCCTTCTTATTTTCTATTCCATATGCTTTGGATTGTATTTTTCTTGTATATGACTAACATATAGGAAAAAGATAAGTGCAAAGCAAGGAGGATTGGAAAGTAAGGAGTTGGAGTCCAACCCAAATGAAGAAGGAAAGATAGAAAAGAGAAAGGAGAGCCCAAGTCCAAGTACAAGGAAGTGGAATGGAAGAAAAGAAAGACAAAGAATAAAAGTGAAAAGGAAGCCAAAGCCCAAAAAGAAAAGAAAAGAGAAGATGAGGAGAAATCCTAGCCGGATCCATCAACAGATCGCCCGATCCACCCGTCGATCGCCTGATGCTTCGCCCGATCACCATTGTGATCGCCCGATCATGGCTGTTTTTTTTTCCAAAGTTCCTCCCTCATGGTAATCGGGAGATCACCACTATGGATCGCCGGATCACTGCGGGTTTGCAGAAAGCGTCTATTTTATTTTCTTTTTCCCTTTTTGCCCTTAGTTGGGGGTTGTATAAATGTCTTTTTGACCTAAAATTAAAATATTCTGATTTCCTTTTTTGAACTCTAGAGAGCTATTGAGAGGTTAGACTTTTGAGTGAGCTTTGGGTGTTTTTCAAGCTCTTTAATGGTGATTTGAAGAAGAATTTCAGATTTTTGAGGAGTATTAATGAAGCTTTAGTAACTTTTCTTCTCTTTGCTCTCATTTATTGCCTTGCTTTATCATCTATTCTTGTTTTTACTTTGTTAGTAGTTTCAATATCACTCATTCTCATTGAAGTCTTAGTTTTAGTTGCTCTTTTTCACTTGCTTATGTTCTTCTCTATTGCAAACATTAAGTATGAATGAAAAAGGTTTGATTTTTGGTTTACTAATCCCCTATTTGCATTGTAGAATTAGTTTAGTTAATATGAGAACCAACTTTGAGTAGTCTTTTAGTTAGGGGGTTGGGTGAAGGTGCAATGAACATTGTTTTATGATATGAGGCCCTAAATTAGTATGTTTAGTGGGTTGGGTTAGCAAATCCATTAATTGGTTGACTAAGGTTAAGTTGAAAGGCCTAACCTTAACTCAATGAGCTAATGGATTGCCCTTTAGGTGTAGATTGTTGAGATGTACAATGAAGTTGAAATTGTTATCTCTAAGTAAGGTTGAGTGTGAAATCCCAACTTTCTTAGAGTCTCAACCCGTTCAACATCCGAAAGGCGAGATTGGGTTGAACTTAGCTAATTTCGACCTCATGTTTCATGATTGACTATCTAACCCCTAATTGAGAGTCTTGTATCACCTTGAGCATTATTGAAAGAGGAGTTCATAGTTGCAACGTCTTAATTTAATCCCCTATCACATATTCCTTTAATCTCATTTTGTAAATCAATCTCATTGCATTGGATCCCTATCACCCCCTAACGCCTTTTTCCATCGATTTACAACCCTTTTATTTGATTTATTAGTGATAATTGAGTTCGACATCAATCAACTTCTTCTCTTTGGTTTAGCTTACATGTTCACTTATGTGCTTAGTGTCTAGTCTAGTCTTTGAGGATCTTGACCCTTACTTGCCACGTACTCGTATTTGGTTAGTTAGGTTTGATTTTGAGTTTTTGTTTAGCGACGTAAATATTCTCTATCACCCTGCTAGACTTGGGGATAGAGGTCTATGACATTGATAAGTCAGACCGACAGAATCTGTGCCCAATGGACCTCTTCGGTCCCTATTCTGGCTCAGACCCTGATCTGCTCTGCCAGACTGGGGTTTTCCCCCCTCCTAATCTGCCAGTAGTTATATTTTTGTTGTTGTGTTTAGTCTGAGGAGGATGGGGGTTTTATGCAATGTAAGAAGTATGTAGCTCAAAAGGGTGGCTCAAGGCCTTTCACTTATGAACTTGTTTGGTACAATAGGGTTTACACAAAGTATTTCTTCAATATTCTGGCATTTCAATTGCTTTTCAGCTCACTTCCATCCATCCTCCTCAGCTTATATGTTCCCGGGTACATCTCTTCACTTACCTGATAGGGCCCTTCCTATTTAGTAGACAATTTCCCATGGATTTTATCCTTTTGTACAGTGGCTGCATTTCTGAGTACTAGATGTCCCACTTCGAGAGGTCTTGCCCTCACTCCGCGGTTGTAGTATCTGCTGATTTTGGCCTTGTAGGCCTCCATTCTGAATCTGGCTTCATTTCGGAGCTCATCCAGCAGATCTAAGTTGGTTCTGATAGCTTCGTCATTCATACCTGGTTCAAATAGGCTGATCCTCAGAATCTCACACCCAATCTCAACCGGCATCACAGCTTCCGAACCATATACAAGGTGAAAGGGATCTGCCCAGTTGACTCTTTCACAATAGTAGTCCTCATTGACCACAGAATGTTGGGTAGCTCCTCCAACCACTTGCTTTTCTGTTCTTCTAGTTTTTCTGCAGTCCTATCAATATTTTCTTGTTGGTAGTTTCAGCTTGGCCGTTGCACTGGGGATTGCAGGCTGAGGACAGGGCGTATTTGATCCCAAATTGTCCCAGCTACTCTGAGAGTTGCATGTTATCAAATTGTCGTTTGTGGTCGAAGACCATTGCTTTTGGGATCCCGTTCCTAGTGATGATGTTCTGCCAGAGGAACCTTCTGACTGTCGTCTCTGTGATGGTGGACAAAGCCTCTGCTTCTATCCATTTGGTGAAGTAATCCACTCCACGATGAGCCACCTTTTCTGGTATTGTGCCGTTGTGAAGGGTCCCAAGATGTCCAATTCCCATTGAGCAAAAAGGGATGGGATTATAGATAGGCATGAGATCATTGGCAGGTAGCTTAATGTTGGGAGCGAATCTCTACACCAGTAAAATAACTTTTATTTGCTGCCCCCTTATTGCTGCTATTCTAGTGTTTTGCAGCAATAACAAAGCTAATAGCTGCAATTTTAATATAGAATTGCAGCAATTAGATCATAATCTTCTAATTGCTGCAATTCTATGTTGGAATTGTAGCCAATAGTACCTTCTAATTGCTACAATTATGTATTAAAAATGCAGCCAATAGAAAATTTTGACAAAAAAGTAAATTTAAATAGAACTTCAAACATATTATCGGTTCTCTCCTAAAACACGGTTGCCAAGGTGGAAATCTATAACTACTCTAGACCCCAAAAAAAACCGTGTACTTCTCCCTCACTCCGCAACCCATTTCTTTGCTATCTTATTCTTCCAATAATATTTTCTTTTGTGCAGTTAATGTTTTACAATGATCATTTGGGCATTATGGGTTGCTGAGGATTGGAGAGCAAGCTAAGCAAGGCATTTGGCTATCTCTTAGTTTCTTTTGTTTTTTACTAAGTAGAAATGCTGTGAGATTATGGACGGTTGTAGTATAGGTGCTCATTTGAGGGACTGATACTTTTCAAAGAATTAATTTATTCTGATATATGTCGATCATCTCCATGTTAATTATGATTACATAAAATATGATTTGCTAAATCAAGATTGCTTCCATAAATTTGAGTTCTTAAGCAAGTCAATATTTTTTAGCTTATGAGCTTGAAATAAATACAAACATACATGATATATTAAGATCTAGTGTTAGACGTGTTATCTTTTGGTGGGAAAGAATCTTGGATATTGTTTGATTATTTGCCTTTTTATTTCCTTTGCTTAATTAGAATATAGGGGTTGAATCTTTTACATGGTTGTTGCTGGATTGAGTTTTGAACTAGGGGTTTCTACGATTTGCAAATTGATTGGTTTTTTACGATTGAATTTATACCATAATTTCCCTCTTATTTTATGAATTTTTCGTTTCAATTTTCCTCTGAATATTTATTCCCATTTCTTGGCTCATAAATTTGTGGATTCTAATTTCATTCCTGCATATAGGTTTTTCCGGTTATTCCTAAGGTTTCAGCCATGCTCAAGGGAGATTTTCGATTTGAACACCCATTACAAGTTTACAAGAGCTTAAGAAATGACATTTTGACGGACGACGGTTGAGTGATGATTGAGTAGCAGTTTATTGATAGACGAAGTTCATTTTTTTTTATTTACATATGGTTTGATATAATTTGATTATATATTTCTAATAAAAGTATATATTGTTTATAACTCCTAGAAATAATATTGATTTAAAATAATTAAAATGGTTATGGGAAACATCGGTGATTTTAAAAAAAAAATTCTTTTCAATTGCTGCTCTTCTTGAAAGAAATAGCAGCAAATCGAAGAGATTTTCATGGATTATGGCAGTAGCTTATTGCTGCTATTTCTTATTAAATAGCAGCAAAAAGTTCCTTATGGCTGCTATTCTTTAGTGAGCAGCAATAAGAAATGTTTTATTTGCTACCCCTCTAATTGCTGCACAATAGAAATGAGCAGCAAATGACATAAAATATGAAGCGGCAAATAAATGTTTTTTTACTAGTGCTAGTAGCTGTCACATTTCTTCACCACAGCCTCTGAATCTGCCTTCATTGTAGTCCAGTAATATCCTACTCTGAGAGCTTTATGGGCCAGAGCTTTAGGTCCAATGTGATGCCCACAGATTCCTTCGTGGATCTCTCTAAGTATATTGTCCGCATCTCTCTGCCCTACACATTTGAGTAGGAGCAGGGAGAAGGAATTCCTGTATAGCTCTCCTCCGATCAAACAGTATCGGCAGGCTGTCAATTTCAGCTTTCTGGCTTTCATTTTGCCTTCCGGCAACACTCTAGTCTGTTTGTACACAATTATTTGTCGTCCACTACAAAAACGTGCTCTACATCGTCGCATATTGTACCAAGGGGCCTGACCTCCACCAGAACAGACCTATTTAGTTCCCGCAAGCTGCTGCTTTCTAGCTTTGATAGGGCATCTGCTTGTGCGTTCAACGCTGTTGGCACTTGCTCTATCTTGAAACTTCAAAATTTTGCAATCATCGCCCTCATTCTAGCCAGATAATTCGTCATGGTGGGCTCCTTAGCCTCATACTCCCCCTTGACTTGATTGGTCACCAATTGAGAGTCAATCTTCAAGTGGACATGTTTGGCTTCCAGGGTCTGGCACAGCTGCAACCCTGCGATGGCGGCTTCATCTCAGACTCATTGTTGGTTGCTGAGAATAGGATTTTCAGAGCGTACTCAATGATTTTCCCTTCTGGGGTTCCGATGACCACTCCTGCCCCTGACCCATTAATGGTTGCAAATCCGTCTGTGAAGACTTCCCAGGTTTTTGGCTATACAGCTGTTTCCTGGTATGAGCACTCTGTAAGGAAATCAGCCAGAGCTTATTACGGTGCCAAAATTTGATAGGCTAAAGTCGTATCACCTATTCAAAGATAATTCCTACAGTCCTCTAACAATGGTAGTCATGGGAAGTAGGGTCGAATCTGCAGGGAGACAGAGTTTCTATGTAATATTAAACCAACTAACTACTTCAGATGAAATCAGAGAAGATTAACTGAACTAATAATTAAACTAAGGAAAACGAGAACTAAACTGAGATTTAACTATGGATTAAAAGCCTAGGGTATTAGTTCGGTCCACCATGCTTATACCAATCAAATAGGGTTAACTACTATCAAAACCTAAGTCAAGAGTCGAGGAATTAGAGCATGTGCTGAGCTATGGTTAAGTCTCAATGCTCATTGTTCAACATACGCCGCTTGTTCACTAACGTAATCAGAATTACTGACGTGTCCTACGCCTCTAATCGTAAGACGGGTCTGTGCAAACAATTATTAACCACAAGCAATCAATGAAATTGGCCACTAATATTAATCACTAATCAAGAACAAACCACACAGTCCGAAAGAGCTCTAAAAGATTAGAGGGATTCCTGCTAAGCTATTATTAGCCTAGACTGAAGTAGTATCTTCATTAGCCGGAAGGAATTAGTCTCCACTAGCGAGCTCCACTCCTTTACATTCGAGTTACTACGTACGCGCTTTTTGGCTCGTTTTGTTCATCTCTTGCACAGATGCGTCTTGGGTAATAGGGACACGAATATCTAATTTTCAAGGTTTGGGATGTTTTTCAATCCATTCTGGGCCCCCTTCCAGGGCATTTCGAGCTAAAGTAACCTCTATGCTTCGTCCCCGGTGCGTAGGGCCAATCCCCGTGTGCATGGCTAGTGTCTTTGAAAATTCCTTCGGGTGTTCTGATCCTACTTCTCCTGCCCGAAATGACGGGCCAAAGGGAGTAACGGGGAAGGTTATGCCGGATCTCTCAGCAGAGGAATCCTTTTCCGAATCTTTCACCCCCCGCTCTTTCATTCTTTTTTAGAGAAGGCTTTCCGCTTTCTTCCTGTGGAGAGAACAATCCGAACTGAGGCAATCTTTCCAGATTCGCTCCGCCTTACAAAGAAATCTAAACAACAATCATGGTATAAACATGGCGTCCCTATCTAACACCCTAGAAAGAGATCTACTCAGACATGATTAAACTAACAATAACAAAGCTAATAAAAGACCCTAATAATTGCATCATGAAATAATCAACAACTAAACTAGAACAATTAAGATGTAATAACAAAGCAATAAGAGGGAAGATTACCAATTTGACAAAAAAATAATAACTTCAATTGAATTGAACCAAGGTTTGATCTCCTCTACAATGATGAAACTAATGAAAACTAACTCTAAAAGCTCTCTAAGATAATAAAAAGTACATGTAAAAATAAACTCAAAAGTATTTATAATGACCTAAGAAAGCAAGTAAGATAGGACGGAAAAGACGCAATTTCGCCCTTTCATGTCTTCTGCCCGATCAGGCAATGGGCTGCAAGATCAGGTCTGGGAACGTTCCTTCAGCAACCAAAAATACACATTCACCCGATGGGATCGGGTGACGTCCACCCGATTGGGGCCGCAACATTTGCACCCGATCGGGCAAGGCTGCCCGATGTCATCGGGCGAAGCTTCTGCTCCAGATTCTTCAAAACCAGCAAAAATGACTAAGTGATATCCCACCCGATGGGATCGGGCAAGGCCGCCCGATCGGGTGGAAGAAATGAACTTTTTGGGAGAGAAGATCGAACCCGATCGGGCGGTGGTTGCCCGACCTGATCGGGCATAGCCTTTTTCTGGCAGCTTTGTACTTTGCTTCAAACACCAAGTTTCTCAATGACTCTTCTTCAAAAGGAGCTTGAATACAATGTCTAGACCTTCTACATGCCTTATAACTTCTCCGCTACAGCGTGGTAGTCAAAATGACAAGTAAATAAGGATTTTTTCCCTAAAACCTACAAAACGTTAAAAAACAGACAAACCACAACTATATCGAAATAGTTAGTATAAATGGCTCCTATGAGCGTCAATACCGCACAATTTAGCTTGTAAATGAAGGGAAAAACTCTATACGAAATCATTATATCAATGGCGGTGCGTGGAGCAAACTTGATCTCAAAGCCTATTAACTCTAGCGCCCAGTTTATAATCCTCCCCGACTTGTCTACCTTTTATATAGCTTTTTCTAAGGGCATATTTGTCAGCACTATGACAGGATGTGCATGAAAATATGGCCTCAGCTTTTTGGTGGCCAACACTACATCGTATGCATGCTGCCTTCTCGATCATGTGGTATCTTGTTTCTGCGCCAGTGAGGGTGTGGCTCATGAAGTATATCGGTTGTTGCTTTTTGTTCTCTTATTTCAACAAGACTGCACTCACAGTTGCTATTGCGACTGCAATGTATAGGTAGAGTGTCTCTCACGTCTTCGGTCTGGCCATGGTTGGCAAACTCGATAGGTGTGTCTTTAGTTTTCCAAACGCTTTCTTTTACTCTGCCTCCCACTTCAACTCCTTGTTTCCCTTCGTAATCTTGAACAATGAGAGGGCTAGTCTGCTGACTGCGGTATGAATCTGGACAAGGCTGTCATTCTGCATGTCAGCATGATGTCAGCCTCTGTATGTTCCTAATGCATCAATTCCTCTCTCGCTGACCAAGTAGCCTAAGAATTTCCCCGACCGTACTCCAAACACGCACTTCTTTGGATAGAGTTTCATACTGTGTTTTCAGAGGTTGACGAAGGTTTCCCTGAGGTCTGCAATGTGGTCTGCTTATGTGCTGCTCTTGGTGATGACGTCATCAACATATACTTCCAGATTCCTCCCTCTCTACCCTGTGAAGACCTGGTCCATCAGCCTCTGGTACGCGGGCCCAACGTTTTTTAGCCCAAAGGACATCACTATGTAACAGAATACTCCTATTGTAGTAATGAAGGTTGTTTTCTCCTTATTTGTTGGGTCCATAAAGATCTGAAGGGCTCGATCAGCCCTTCTGGGTATTTTCAGGGCTCGATGAAGCCTTCTTCTAGAAATTTCTGTAGTTCTTTTTTGATGGCTTTATTTCTCTCAGTAGAGTAATTTCTTCTCTTCTACTTCACAGTTTTGTGCCCCGTAACAGTGTTGAGTTTGTGGTTGATGGTATTCGGATCTACCCCTGGCATCTCAGTTGCTGAGAAGGCGAATATGTCTGCATTCTCCTTCAGCAGACTGATCAAGTTCACTCTGGAATCTGGATCCAGATCTGTACCTATCCTCACAGCTCTGCCTACTTCCTCTTGGGTTTCTTCCACGGGTTCGGGTTTTCTGTTCTCGTGGCCAGTTTCTGGCTGAGCATCGGCTTCGCTAACAGTTAATGATTCTTTAAATTTTTCTTTTTTCTAGGCTTCTTCAGCCTTCTCATTCTTTTCTTTCTTTTTGGCTTATTCAGCCTTTCCCTTCTTGGCTTCTTTAGCATGTCCCATCCTTTCTTCTTGTTTTTTCACTTTTTTCTTGTCTTTCCTCCTCTTCCTCTTAGATCCAAAGTGGTCAGGAGGAGGAGGTCTCTTGTCTTTCTTCAAGGCAGTTAGGTTTCAATATCTAGTTGCTTTCTGGTCTCTACTGAGTCTGCCTACCTCACCAGACTTGCTAAGGAAGATCATGACCTGGTGATGGGTGGAGGGATGCCTTGTATTGCTTCAATGAATTTCCTTCCCATTATAGTATTGTACGGTGGCGGGAGGTCTACAAACAGGAGTTCCTGCATGACCGTCCTCCTGACTCCACTCTGGTCTTCTGCCGTCACAGCCAGATGTACTTTCCCTTCCGGGATGATAGAGTTTGTGGTGAACCCGACAATGGGGGTTCCCCCTCTTTTTAGCAATGATCTGTCCCGCTCCACCTTCTCGAAGGTTTCCTAGTATAGAATATTTACGGCGCTTCTGTCGTCCAACAATATCCTTTGGACATCTGTGTTGCAGATCTCCAGAGTTACCACTAGTGGGTCAGAACGAGGGTAACTCACGCCTTTACAGTCTTCGGCTGTGAATGTCATGTTTGGCAGGTCTAGACTCTGGTCAACTTGATCAATGGAATAGGTTGGGGTGAGTGAGCTGTTTCAGGTGGGCTCTCTCCACTTCGATCGTTTTCTTTTCCCCCTCTCTGATCTCAACTTGTTTGATTGGATGTTTCTTTCCTTCATTCTGCTGCTCTATTTCTTTGATTCCTTGATTCCAGGCAAGGTACTCTCTGAAGTATCCTTTCCTGATTAGGCTTTCTAGATCATTCTTCAGAGGAATGTAGTCTTTTGTGTTATGACCTAAAGCCTCGTGGAAAGCATATAATTCTGCCATGTTTATGCCTACACTCTTCTTTGTTGTGGGTGGTGGTCTGTGCCAGTCGCTATCATCTCTATGGGTCCGAAAAATTTCGGCCCTGTGCAGCTGAGATTGATGTAACTATCATACTTCTTCTAGGCTTTCAGCCTGTTTACTTCCCTTTCTACTTCCTTTTGCCTCTCTTTGCCTCTGTTATGATGAGGTCTTCCACCTCCAAAGTTGGGCATTCTTCCCTGATATTGCGGCCCCTGGAGTTGTTGCTCGTTGTGCCTGACTTCTTGTTGGCAGGCTTGGTGCTCCTGATGTTGAGGCTTTGTTAAAGTCCTAAATCGCTATGTTCTTCTCAGCCAGAGCCATGGCTTCATTTAGCTCTTTCATGGTGACCCATTTTAGGTCTTCTCGTGACTTGCTATTGTGTGGCAGATCGTTTCTCAGGGCATGCCGAGCTAGCTTCTGCTCTAGTTCTGGGATGTGCACTAGTTCCTTGTTGAATCTTCCTATAAAGTCCCACAGGCTCTCATTAGAGTTCTGCTTCAGCAACAGTAGCTCGTGGGTGGATTTGTTCCTTCTGTTCCCACTGATAAAATTCTCTTTGAATCTCTACTTCAGTTCATTAAAGTTAGCTATGGTGGCTTGGGGGATGGTTCTAAACCAGGTCGGAGCTATCCCAACCAGAGTGGCTAGGAAATGTCTGCACCATGTGGCCTCATTGTAATCTCCCAATTCCATGTGGGTTTCAAAAGCTGCCACATGTTCTTGTGGATCTCCTTCTCCTTCAAATTTGAGAGTCGAGGGGGGTCTCCCTCTCGACACCCTCGCTAATACAATCTCAGATGTGAAGGGAGATTTGGAGGGAGACCTGATTTCATTGGCTGGCGAAGCTGTCGATGACCTTCATGATCTGCTTTTGCTGGATATGATGTCCCTTAGATCTAAGAAGGTTCTGTTCTCACCGGATCCCTCTTCCGAATGGCCCCAGCCTGTTCTTCCCAGGCCTTCTATGGGGGTTCCCTCTGTGGGGTGACAAGGCTTCTTCGGCCTCCTGATGATATCTTGGCTTTTTACCTTTAAGGTGCTGCTCAGTTGCAGCCTCTTGTTCCTTCTACCTTCTTGTGGCAGACCTCATAGTAGCGTTTGCCAGATATTCAGCAGGTACTTCCTTTCTGAAGAAGTTTGGATTCTGTTGTTGCATGATCTTTGTGTCCCATTCATCTTCCTGCCATCCCCTACAGATACAATTCCGGTCGGGACGATTAGACACCCCATACTCTGATGTTGGGACTGGGGTGTGGGCTCTGTTGTTATATCCACACATGGGCTCCTCTACAATTGAACCCTCTTCAGGTGTTAGTTGTAAGTGTCTTCTTACTGAGTCACCAGTTTGCACCCTTCTCTTTCTCCAGGGCTGCTGAGTTCCAGTGTTTTCCATGTACTTCTGAGCATATTGCAGCACAGTGATTGCTTCATGGAGTACCTCAGGGGTTAGCATGACCACCGAGCTACTTGCATTGGTTGCATTGTTCCACGAGAATGGGTAGCATCGCCACTCCTTCTTCTCGCCCTGCTAGTCGTTTCTCTCGATGGGGAGTAGTCTTCATCCTCAAAACCGTTGGACTCGGATCTGTTTGGGTAAGAAAACACCATTGCGAAGTTGTAGATTGGACTTTTCTACTCTTCCCCTCCTTCTAGCGCCAAATTGTTTCCGTCTAGGGCAGCTATCATGTGTGGTGGTGGGTACTTGGTGGAAAACGTGGCGTCCAAGCCTCCTTCGTGGTGGTTACCTGCAAAACAAATGTGGACCTCGGGGTTATTTCCGAGGAACGCCCCTCCGATGCCTAAGTTAGTCAAGGATGCACACAAGGTCTCTAGTTGAGAGAAGTGAGTACCAAGTGCAAGTCTTTTGTGAGTGTTTGCGTAATTATGATATAACGTACCTCACTCATGAATGGGCATGAGTATTTATAAGAGAGATGGGCTTATGACTGACCTAGTAAGGTAAGTAGGCTTTCTTTGGAAGTGGGCCAGAGTAATAAGGCCTTTATTGATTTACTGTCCAGAGCTTTGATCTAGAGAGGTCTGCTCTACTGTGGGCGCTCTGGCGTTGTCTGGCAGAGTGTGGTGGTCTGCTAGGAAGACCCCATACAAATTGCAGTTACAGCCGTTCCGCATAAAATAATCTTAACTTTGAGTTATTCTAGAATAATCTAAATTATCAGGGATAACTATCCAAAATAAGTCAAACTTTATTTTTTCTTGCCTTTAATAATCCATTTTGGGACTACTATATGTAGTATAATTAAGAGTTTGCATTATTTTGAAAAGATAACCTCAATATTTTGGATTATTGTAGAATAACCATAGTTGGGATTATTATGAGCGAAACGGACATAGTTTTTGTTTAGAAATTAGTCTTCTTTTCTGCTTTTTTCTCGTACATTGTGTATCTAGAATAGTAAAAAAAAACCTATAAAACTAAAATGATGTTCAAATGATATAATTGGTAGCTACAACTATGAATAAGGAGATTCTCTCAAGGGTATACCCGAGACTATTCAAAAAAATTAGTTTTACAAGTTCGGGCTCTTTTCGGGCATCAATGATTGTACTTTTTTGGTTCATATGATGCCCTAATTTGTAGGAAAATCGGGAACTTATTTTGTTTCTCTGAAATATGCCTAATATGACCGAATCAAAGATGATGTTAATGATCCGGTTGATGTCGATCACTAGAGTTTCTACGTTCCAAGGCGTATGATAGATTCCTATGACTATATTGATCTGAACCAAGTAGACTCCTCCAACGATAATTTTTTTTATAGGTGTATTTCTAGCTTCGAGTTGGCCGTTTCGTAATTGCTTTTGCAATTAGCAGAGTTGTTGGTCCCTATTTGAATGCATAGATTGTTAGGATGTTGCTTTTAGTGCCTGATAATTTATGACTTTTTATAAAGTTTAACTTTTAATGCTTTTGTAAGCGCAAGTTTAAAGTTCGAGGAGATACTTTCTTTCAAGGGGGATATATTGTGATACCCCGAAGTTTTATAACTAATAAACTATTATTTTTAGAGTTTAAATAGAGAAAAAATTTAATAGCTTTGGAAAAACCGCAGTTTATAATAATTTATTTTGCAACAATATTTCACGTCAGATAATTTATGCTTTCTGGAAACGGACATATTTTCACTACTAAATAATTTATAAAGTCTAAGTATTTCTTTTTAAACATATTTCTTATTTTATTTTTAGTATGTTAATAATTTTGGATAATTTACAAATCCTAACCCACTTTCAATAAAACTCTTGCCATAAGAGCCCATAAATATTGTTAGCTCTAATTGTTATTGTTTGGTCGTTCATTTTTCCTTTGCCATAGTTGTTGCTGTACGCCAGAAAGTGAGGGATTTCAGTATACCCTGTCATTGTTCTTATTAGATCCATTATCCATCATCATCATCATCCATCATCCAAACTGATTGATATTTGTTTAGCTCCTATACTGTTAACAATTATTCTAGGAAAAGATTATATTGTGTAAATGATATAATTACAAAAGATATTGTTTGTTAGGTTTCCTTATCTTGTTGGGTTTCCTAATATTGTACCCTATATATTGTAAATGTTTCAATGAGAAATGCAAGCAATTAAGTCCTAATATTATTCTTGACATGGTATCAGAGCCGTAAGGCAAAAAAAATTCTCTCTCAATTTATTTCTCCAAACCGGATCCCCCTTTATTTTTTTCCGATCAATATTTTTTCCCGATGGCCGGTGAAATGCCGCGCATCCACACCACCACCCCCACCTACTTTCAACCCTAATTCTCCTTTTAATCTTGATGCATGCGATAAACCAGTGACTATATCACTCCTACACGCCTTCGTCACGATAATTATGACGATTGGGCAGTGCGTATTCAATTGGCCCTTGAGGCTAGACGTAAATTTGGTTTTTTTGATGGCTCTATCACTGAAGCAGAGCCACCATACACATCTTCTGATTGATTACAATCAACGCTATATTGGTTGCTTGGATAAAAAACACCATCGATCCGGAGGTCAAGGCCACTCTATCTTAGTTTCGTGATGCTTCCCGCCTTTGGGAACACCTCAAAACACGATTCGCTCTCATCAACTGCCCTCGGATTCAGCAGTTACACACAACAATTGTAAAGTGTTCAATTTAAATCCATGCGTATCTCAATATTATGGTAGGATTATTAGTCTTAGGGAGGAACTTAATCATCATGAGCCTTTAATAGACTGCACGTATTATTCTAAATGTATTGCTAGAACTCTAGATGCTAAACGACATGAAACACGACAACTTCATGAATTCCAGATGGGTTTGAACAATGATCATTACTCTCACTTGCATTCAAATATTTTGTCTACTGATCCCTTCCCTCTCTCGATTGGGCATATTAATAAGTTGTGCAAGAGGAACGTGTGCGCTTAGCCAGTGGCACGACCGATGATAAACCGACTGATGTCATGGGTTTTGCCGTTCAAGTGCCACATGGTCGTGGGAAGTCTGAGCGCCCTACATGCACTCATTGTAAAAAAAGTAGGGCATGAGGCTTCACGTTGTTTTGCCTTGCTAGCTTGTTCTCACTGTAAAAAGAATGGTCATGATGTTTCTACTTGTTACGAGCTTGTTGGCTATCCTGAGGGTTGGAAACAAGGCTCCAAATCTGATTCAGGTGGTGGTAGGGTCTCAAACCCACTCCCCCTCGTTTTAGGCCTCCAGCTAAAGCCAATCTGGCTGCTCTTGGCGCCTCATCTGCTACATCGGATGCGTCTCCTAGTTATGTATTTTTTACTGAACAATGGAGGGCTCTTGCAGGAATGTTTGGTAACACCAAAATTTCCGATGATCCTCTTAATGGTGAGTTTCTTTCCGCCTCTTGAATTATTGATACTAGCGCTACTCATCATTAACTGGTGAAAAATCTTGGCTCTTTGATTTGGTGCCTATCTCGGCTTGTTCAGTTGGTCTTCTCAATGGTGGCTACTGATAAGGGTTCAGTTCAGTTGTCTGCCACTATAATGCTCACTAATGTTCTCTTTGTTCCTACTTTTTGTTGCAATTTACTTTTGGTTTTACAGTTATCTAATGATTTATCATGTGTTGCACTATCAAACTCTTCTATGTGTGTTATACAGGGCTCCATGAGGGAGCTAATTAGGTCGGGTCGTAGACGAGATGGATTATACTATTTATGTGGTGGTAGCTCGGTGACTCACTTTACAGTTCATGGCGTGTTTTCAGACTTGGAATTGTGGCACAAAAGAATAGGACATCCCTCCGAACGTGTAATGAAGTTGCTTCCTCTTCTTTGTGGTCATAAGGGTAGTTTAAATAAAGCATGTGAAATTTGTTTTCGTGCTAAGCATCCCGGAGAAAAGTTTCCTTTAAGTGATAAACGAGCTAGTAGAATTTTTGAAAAAATTCATTGTGATTTGTGGGGGTTCCTATAGACATGTTTAATCTTGTGGAGCTCGTTATTTTTTACAATTGTTGATGATTATTTTAGACTTGTTTGGATTTATTTATCGGTGGATAAAACTGAGGACTTTCGTATGTTTATGTCTTTTGTTACTATGGTTGAACGCCTATTTTCTCAATCCATAAAGGTCGTTCAAAGCGACAATGGCACGGAGTTCAATTGTTTAAATGATTATTTTACCGCCAATGGTATTCTTTTCCAAACTTCTTGCTCAAAAATTCCAAAACAAAATGGGATGGTAGAACGTAAGCACAAACACATTCTCAATGTAGGGAGGGATCTTGGGTTTCATGCCTACCTACCTATTTATTTTGGAGGGAAAAGTGTCTTAGCACCGCTCATCGTATAAATCGAACTCCATCCTTCTTACTTGACAATAAGACGCCTTATCAAATTCTATATGAGTCTCTTCCTACCTATGATGCAATGCATACTTTTGATTGCTTATGCTTTGCCCACATTCATAATACTCATGGTGATTAGGTAATGTGTCTTCGTTGGTTATCCTTTCGGGAAAAGGGGTTGGCGTTTGTATCATCTTGATAAAAAGGAATTTTTTGTCGCTCGTGATGTTAAGTTTTTTGTGCATATCTTTTCCTTTTTGACCCCGGAGGAAGTCAACTTTGATCCGACACTCGTTGTTCCGCAAAATGATAATGTCATGCATGCAGATTTTGCAGAATTTTTGAATGACCAAGCACCAGAAAACGCCCAAGCCCTGTCGAACCCGCGGCCGCAGCCAGTGGCGGATCTAGGATTCCGCAGATGGTGGTTCACCACTAATAACCAATCACATATTATAATCAAAAATTTTTTATATCAAAAGTACTCCATAATAAATTTCATTCCAAAACCAAAAAAAAAAATAATAATAAATCATATTACAACTAAATAAAACTACAATATACAACAAATCACGTATTCAACAAATATAACAATCTAAATTTGGACAAGAATTCAAGAAGTATAACTATATGAGTCCCTCATAGACTCCAACAATCTGAAATTTAACATGAAATTCAAATATTCGACAATTACAAGAACAAATCAACAGTTAAAACAGTTTACAATTCTCAATATGGAAAATGACCACCCATAACAATTGAAATTTTATTTTTTTCAATCAACTAGTTCTAGAAAAAGATGAAATCGCCGAAAAAGTCAAACACGAACAACCGTACTGTAATAATGTCCTAATAATTTGATGTTATTTTAGATAAGTTCCTAAACAATTTTAGAAGGAAGACGGTTCAACATATATACTTGTAAGGCTTTAATTTTATCCAGATTTATTTCAAATTTTATCCATGTCTTCACACGTGGCTCTTTGGAGAGAATTATGTGCACTAAGCTTAGTAAGCTCTTATATACTTCAATTTATTAAAAAAATTGACATTATTATCTCACTTAGAATTAGTAAACCTCTACGCACTTAAATCACTGTGTAGCTGAAACTAGCTTAAGAAGAAAACAAATGGCGTTAAAAATGGATTCTGTCAAAGAGTTCACAACAATGGAGAAAATTTGCGGAAAGAGGTGAAAGTGACGGCGAAGTTAGAGAATTCCAATGACGATATATGGGTTTTTGTCCAAATGACCCAAGTTCGAGTCCGCACAGCAGGTTCTGATTCTCTTTTACATTTTTGATTCCTGTTCCTTCTAACACCTTTAGACATCTTCGACTTCGCCTGCACCTCTAACCGACGGTGGAATTTTTGCCATCTCCAACAACACAATGCAATTGTGACAGAGAAATATAGAGGAGATTAGAAGTGCAGCGTGTGTGATGTGTTTGGATAGGAAATGAGGATTAATTTGTTTTTTAGATTAAATAAGTTTCATTTTTTTCTTTATTGGTCGTACACGTGCACCACCGTGTTAGTAGCTGCCTCCGCCACTGGCCGCAGCCGTACCCCGCCGGCGAGCAAGAATTTTCCCCCACGCAGCAGACTTCGCTGCGGGCGCATGCCAAACCTGGGGGTGAAGATGCCTAGAAGCTCGTAAACCTACGGGCGCATGTTGCCCCTACGGGTGGGAAGTGTCCTACAACCAGCAGTAGCCCAGGCTACAGGCGTAGGATGTTCCCGCGGGTTCCAACGCACCCTCTTCTCCCCTTCCTCCTATTTTCGATTCTCATGACATCCATTCTTCGCCTATCACTCCTATCCATCTCTTACACCTTCCAATCCTCTCCCAACTCCAGCATCCGTCACAAATAACCAAACACAAACCCCCTCTCCATCTTCTCCTCTTCTTGGTAAGGGTCATCGTCAAAAATTCGGGTCCGTTTGGTTACGTGACTTTGTCTCCTGTGCTATCACCACTAAAAGTTCATCTCTGTCTACCTCGTCTCATGAATCTCACTCAGGTACTCCTTATCCCATAGCTCACATTATAAATTGTGCAAATATTTCTGTGAAATATCGAAAGTTGCTTGCTTCCATTGTTGCTAACACTAAGCCCAGATACTTCAAATAAGCTATAGAAGATAAAGGTTGGCAGGCATCCATGGGTGAAGAAATGTGTGTCTTGGAGGAAAATGGCACTCGGTCTCTAGTTCCTCTTCCTCGTGGAAAGTGAGCCTTGGGTAGTTAGTGGGTGTCTCGCATTAAGTATAAATCTAATGGAGAGGTTGAGCGTCTAAAATCATGACTTTGTGGTTTTCGGCAATCATCAAGAAGTTGGCATTGATTATAACGAGACATTTGCTACCGTAGTTAAGATGACCACAGTGCGTGCATTTCTCGCTATTGCGGCCTTTAAGAATTGAGGAAATCATCAGATGGATGTTCACAATGCTTTTCTCCATTGGGATCTTGACAAGGAGGTTTATATGAAGCTTCCTCCTGGATTTGAATCTTCGGATCCTACACTTGTTCGTCCATTGCGTAAGTCTTTGTATGGGCTTAAGCAAGCTCCTCGTTGTTGGTTTGTCAAACTAGTTTTTGCTCTGAAGGGGTATGGCTTCTCTCAATCCTATTCAGATTACTCTCTATTTACTTACACTCGAGGTTTTGTACATCTTAATGTGTTAGTATATGTTGATGGCATCATCATTTCTGGTAACGATTCTGCTGCTCTAAATGTTTTCAATGCTTATTTGAGTTTTTTCTTTAAGATGAACGACTTGGGTCCTTCGAAATATTTCCTTGGCATTGAAGTTGTTAGAGGTGCTTCTGATCTATACTTATGTCCACGCAAATACACCGTAAATACTATCTTTGAAGTAAGATTGTAAGGTGCTAAGCCCCGTGCTTTTCCCATTGAGCAAAATCATCGTCTTGGTCGCGTTTCAGGGCCTGTTATTGAGGATGTTGCCTCCTATATAAGATGTCTTGTGGGACGTCTCATCTACTTGTCAGTCACTCATTCAGATTTCGCTTACTCTGTTCACATCTTATCTCAATTCATGCAGGCTCCTTGTCATGAACATTAGGAGGCTGCCTTACGTGTTGTACGGTATTTGAAGGGTAAACCTGGGCAGGGTACTCTATTATATGCTGATAATGATATGTTTCTCCAAGGTTGGTGTGATTCTGATTGGGCTGCCTGCCGCGTTACTAGGCGATCTCATCCTGGTTGCATTATTTTCTTGGGTCATTCCCCTATCTCTTGGAAGACCAAGAAGCAACATATTGTGTCTCGTTCTTCAGCTGAAGCTGAGTATCGCTCAATGGCGACTACTACTTGTGAGTTGAAATGGCTCAAGGGGTTGTTGCTTAGTTTGGGTGTTCATCATCCCAAATCTATACCATTGTTTAGTGATAGTCAATCGGCTTGGCATCTTGCTAACAATCCCGTCTTTCATGAGCGTACAAAGCACATTGAGGTTGATTGCCATTTTCTTCGTCATGCTGTTTTTGATGGACTTATTTCCCTTTCCTATGCTCCTATGAAGGAGAAATTGGCCGACATTTTTACTAAAGCTCTTGGCAAAACTTAGTTTGATCTTCTTTTGTCCATGTTGTGCATTCTCGATCCCGCTCGTGCTTCAACTTGGGGGGGGGTGATAATATATTATTCTAGGAAAAGATTATATTGTGTAAATCATAGAATTACAAAACATATTGTTCATTAGGTTTCCTTATCTTGTTAGGTTTCCTAATACTGTACACTATATATTTAAATGTTTCAATGAGAAAGACAAGCAATTAAGCTCTAATATTATGCCTCACATATACATAAGTCAATTATCAAGTACCACAAACCATTCACAACAAACAGTAGTCAACTATATTTTGTTTGTCCAATCATTCGCTCAGCACACTCTTATCGTAAAAGTAATCAGTACACTCATATATCAAAGGTGGAGCCAGCATAGGGCATGGGGGGCACATGCTCCCCATTTTTTTAAAGAAATTAAAAGGCTGATCATATCTGCTAACACACCCGTTCAAGTCTCAAGGAAACAGACGTTAGAGCTAACGCATTAGATGATTTTGGAGTTGAATTATTCGGAGTGAGGGGTATAAAAAGCAATAAATGTTAGATTTAATCCATCTTAAAGACTTCATACTAGATTAATCAGTATACCATAATCAGCAATAAATGTTAGATTCAATCTATTGAAAAGATTGGTCTAAAACCCTATGAATTGAGGATCATAACTCTAAGCCTAATATCTATAGCGGGCCTTCATGTCTCCTACTTAAGCCATTATAAAATAGGAGATAGAAGTGGGCCTCTAGACATAATAGCCCATACCATATTAGATACCTCATAGGCCTCGTCCATTAATGTATAGCTCAATCACTTTTACATGCCAAGTCTAAAATAACATTTATAGACTTACAATTATACACGTAGGCCCACATTATTATTTTCCAACAATCTCCCACTTGGGTCAAATGTAATTCCTTATATAATGTGTATAACTTTAAAAGCTCAAAAATCATTGCTATCATAACCAAAGGTATCCCTGAACAATCTCGTCCCTCAATCATGCTGACCTAGGCCTTAGGCTGTGTTCTCGTCAACTGAATTTTGCTGAACTGAACTTATTTTTACTGAACTGAACTTATTGTTACTGATTAATGTTGTTTTTCCTTCTTTGCACTACTGATTTTTAATGAACTGAACTTATTAGTACTAAACTGAACTTAGTATTACTGAACTAAACTTATTTTTACTGAACTGAACTTATTTTTACTGAAACTTATTAAAGTAAGTTGACGAGAACAGGGCCTAAGTCTTCAATGATCACGCATACCAACAAAACTAAATGACATAGATCAAGTATGGATGTGTAGCATGGAAATTTCATGCAATGTGATCTCAACATGCCTATTTCCAACTAGTCCTACTCTATTCTTTATTGAGATCATACCAAAATAGGTCAGAGTGAATCATAAACTAAAAACTTTATTTCTGCAGAAAGTAATATCCAAAGAAATAAGTAGTGTCTAAAACAAATAGAACATCAAAAATTACAAACTCCTACTAAACCTTAACATCATCAAAAGACATAACGCCCATATGAGTAGTATGCTCATGAGAGACCTTGGGCGGTAAGCCTTTTGATATGTGAGCTCTAGGCTAACTAATTAGGAGTAATTTTAGGTCATTTAGATGCATATTAGGCCATGTAGCTTCCATATTCCCCTTTCCACCCTTTTTCATTGTTTGCATGCATTGCATTAGTTTTAGAGCAATTGCATCTAGGTAGGTTGCATGTAGTTCATTGCATATGCATTTGCATCCCCCCTTCCCTATCTAATCTGCCCTCGTGTACTTTTTAATAGATTTTCAAGGAAGAGTAAGAACAGGGGAGTGGACGCTCCACTTTGGGCGGAGCGAGCGCTCCATGAAGGAGAATTTGGAGCAAAAGAGGCAGAAATTTAGAGCGATCAAGGAGCAATCTTGGAACGGGTGATCCAAGGCTGGAGCGGGCGCTCGCTATGGAGCGAGCGCTACAGTGTGCATGACAAGTCTTTTTAGCTCGTCTTTTTACGGCTTTGCCCTTAGTATTGTGGGGAATAAAAACCCATTTATGTAATAATCTAAGAACTGAGGTTTAATTTCAGGATATTATTAGCTTAATTAGAGAGATACTAAAGTGAGAAGCTGAATCTTTAGTGAGAGAAAGTAGATCTCATTTTGAATATTGGAGTTTTGAAGCTCTATCATGGAGTTTTTGGTTGATCATCATCTTTATTTGAGTATTGCTTCGTACTTTTCTCTTTATTGCTTTCGCTTGGCCATCCTTCACGTAAAGTGGTGTCTCTATTGCCTTTTATTCATCAAAATAAAGCTTATAGTGAGAGGAATGATTTTTGTGATACTAAGGTGTAACGCCCCGAATTCTTATCATCATTATAGGTTAATTGACTACACATTAGCAGCGGAAGACCTAGGTAGTCAGTGCGTTACCGCTGTACTTTCTGTCAGGAAAATACAAGGCGAAAGAAAGCATAACATTAATGGATAAATTAACAACTTAAGGGATGAGAAACAAAATATATTAAAAGGAGTGTTAATTAGCTGTTAAGTCTTAGTCACAGAAAAGGGTAAATTATATAATAAAAATTTTTAGACTTCAAAAACTTAGTAACTACGTTAATCCTCACTTCTACTCCATGCCGTCTTCCCCGTCAGTACCTAAAACATAAAAACAAAACGTCATGAGCCAAGGCTCAGTAACATACTAACCTAACATCGTAAATTCTTTTCAATTCATTTTATTTGCAAATAGAGGGAAGAGAAATATCGTAAATTCATTTGAAAACATATACATATATAGTTGAAATCATTCAAAAATATCATGTGGCACCATCTTCCTTATCAGGATTATAAACAGATATCATTCATTTTCGTAACTTGGCAAGTATAACGAAACATAAGCTACGGAGAGCAAAGGTCCTCCAACAGAAGGTGGCGTGCCACGGGAGATTATTATCCCCCAATAGAAGGTGGAAAAGTAACTGAATACGAATGCCACAGGAGATTATTACCCCCCAACAGAAGGTGACAGAGCTGCTAGAATGGAACGTGCACGACAAACAGAACAAAATACTGTCAAGAACCATCTTTCACTTTTCTTTATCATGTTTCATATCTTATTATAATCATATTACATCAAACCATTCACAGAAAACATTTATAACATCAATTGCATAATACCATTTCATATACATCATTAAAAACAAAATAACATCATAAAACAATTGGAAGGGGATTGTGGGTTTTAGCGGTAGACGTTACCTCAACTCCTGCTTAGTAACCTTGTTAGCCGGGGGAGGCTTATAATATCCTTTTTCTTTCTAATCTACTCACGAATTAATAAGTAATCGTTAATATTTTATTCTAAATTTAACGAACCATTTCCTTCATGTGAATTCTTTAACTATAAATTTATTTAAACTTACTAAGTTCCAAGGAGGTTTTATAATAAGGCTCATTATTAATAAGTAGTAATATAATAGTTACTCGTTTTATAACTTAATATTATAAGCTATGATTTATGGGCTTTAAAATTAACTTGGCTAACAAAATCCTATTTAATATAAAAAGGTAAAAACGATATAAGTAAGTTCTACGTCTCACTTAAGTAAAATTACTACTTTATAATTCGTATAAAATTCATGATTAATGACGTGAAGGCATAAACTATATAAAATATAAGTATATACTTCTTTTAACTAAAACTCTTTAAATACTAGAATTATTCTTAAGCTTATAAATAAACTAAAACAGTATTCATTGATTTTATTACTTAATCAACATAAAAAGAATTCATTTATAATATCAAATAGTACTTAGCAAGTCATAAATAATTTATAAATAATAATTCATAAGAAGTATTTCAACATTTAGAATTTACTTCCATTTTAATTGGAAACTATACATAATATTTTGTCCTTTTTATAAAAAAATTGAAAATACATAGTGACTACTACTACTTATAACATTTAAAAATAAGTGTCTATTATCAAACTAAAGTAATTATATGAACATAAATTATTACATGAAATATAGTTACTAAATTAGATAAATTAATTTTACTAACTAATCTTTAAAGTAAAATAAATTCTATTGCAAAGACTTGAACTTAATACTCATAACCAAAACTAATAATCATTTAAAGGGAATAACTAGCTAGATTAAGCAATTAGTTCATAGGTCTGCCGTTGCTAATGTCTTGTCAATTAACCTAATAATGATGATTAGAAGACGGGGCGTTACATAAGGATCCTTGTGCATTTGTTTAATAGCTCATCAAACTAGAAGTGTTTTTCCGACTAGTGAAAGTCAAACAATTGATCTATATGAGACAATTCATTGTCATCTTTGGGGTGATTATAAAGTTGCTTCTTGTTGTGGTGCTTTTTACTTTCTCGCCATTGTTGGTGATTCTTCACAAGCCGTTTGGGTGTATTTGATGAGTAATAAGAGTGAGGTTGGACAAATAATTAGAGATTTTTGTTCTATGGTGCACACTCAGTTTAATCAACGGGTTAAAATTTTAAAAGTTACAATGGGCATGATGAAATTACTTGTTTACGACGTTTTCATGCTGATAATGGTATTTTACATCAAACTCAATGCATTGGTACACCTCAAAAAAATGGTAGGCTATAACGAAAACATCAACACTTAATGTGGCTCAGGATTTATGTTTTCATGCTGACCTAGCTTTAAGTTTTTGTGGTGAATGTGTCTATTTTGTGTCTCGTGACGTTATTTTTGTTCAAAATAATTTTTATTTTGCCAACATGGTTGCACCTACTAATATTGATAGGGTTGCTATCAATGAGTTATTTCACCAACAACGTTAAATTGTTCATGATGAAAATGATAGAGATATTGCAGTTAGGGGGAGTCATGTGATGGGCAATGAGGTTAGGGGGAATGTTGTGGTTGGAGATGAAGTTGTCTTTGACACTCCTCATGACCACCAGCCTACATGTCAGGGCGTGGAGCAGATGCCCCAACCAGGGCCCCCACACAGTCTTTCCAGCAGCATCTTGTGTAGGAGCAGCAAGCTCTACGGCCTGAGTGTGGCGCTACTACACCATTCGTAACCCAGCTGGGGAAGCCGCATGAAAATCCTCAGCCCCATATTGAACATTCTCTTAGTAAAGGGCAACGTATACAGACTCAATCAACTCGATTGAACGGCTTCATCACCAACACCATTCAAACAAATACACCCATCACCGTCACTGGTTCATCTCCTTCAATAAGGTCCTCAGGTACACCTTTTCCTATATCTTCCTTTGTTAGTTGTGATAAGTTCTTTGTGAAACATAGGAAATTTTTGGCGGCCGTGACCACTTAGGTTAAACCAAAAGCTGTCTTTGAAGCGGTTAAACACCCAGGATGGTATGCTACCATGCAAAAGGACTTGATGCTCTTGAACGACAAGGCGCATGGACATTGGAATATTTACCTCTGAAAAAGATTTCTCTAGGTAGTATGTGGGTGTACAAGGCTTAAGATGGATCCCTTGAGCGATTGAAGGGGAGACTTGTTATCTTTGGCAATAGACAGTTACCTGGTATTGACTTTAATGAGACGTTTGCACCTGTTGCAAAAATGGTGAAGGTTCGCATGTTCTTAGCCGTTGCTATTACTCGCAATTGGGAATTTCGTCAAATGGACGTGCACAATGCCTTTCTTCATGGAGACTTGAAGGAGGAAGTATACATGAAACTTCCCCCTGGATATGCGCCATCAGGTTCGGAGATAAGGTATGTCGGCTTCAAAAACCTTTGTATGGTCTTAGGCAAACACCTCGTCAATGGTTTGCAAAATTATCTTCCGCTCTATAGTTGTTTGGTTTTAAACAATCCTCTACAGATCATTCATTTTTTTGCTACACTAAAGGGGATATGTCATCGTATGTGCTTGTATATATGGATGATCTAATTATTACAGTCTAAGGTCATGATACGGTACTAAGTTTAGGTTTCACATGAAGGAGCTAGGGGGGTTCTTAAGTACTTTCTTGGCATTAAGGTGCCTCGTGGTCCTCAGGGTTTGTTTTTTAGCAAAAAAAAGTATGTCTTGGACATCATTATCTAGGTCGGCCTACTAAGGTTTAAGCCTATCTCTACCCCAATGGAGCAAAATCATCGATTGGCTCGTGTTGAGGGGGAGTTGTTGTTCTGAGAAGTACAAGCAACTTGTTGGGTGGTTATTCTACTTGAAGAGTACTCGACCTGAGCTATCCTATATTCAGGGCATGCGTTGGCTTAGTTTATGTGTTCTCTTATGGTAGACGATTGGGAGGCAACCCTTCCCATCCTTAGATATCTCAAAGGGTGTCATGGACAAGGAATTTGCTATGTCGAGAGTGCAACTTATAGATATATGGTATTGTGATAGTGATTTGGCAAGTTATCCTATGATACGAAGATCTTCAACTGGTTATTTTCTACTTTTTGGTTATTTTCTGGTATCTTGGAGGACCAAGAAGTAACCCACTGTCTATCGCTCTTCCCCCGAACCATAATATCGTTCCATGTTACAACTACTTGTGAGTTAAATTTGTTAAAGACTATTTTTTGGTCTGGAGGTTCTTCATGATAAACCATGCGATTGTATTGTGATAGTCAGGCAACATTGCCTATTGCAGCAAATTCGATGTTTCATGAACGAATGAAGCACATTGAGGTTGATTGTCACTTTGTTCGGGATGAGCTTAAGTCTGGTAACATTGCTACGTCCTACATACGTACGAGTGATCAATTGGCCAATATTTTTACAAAGGCCCTTGGCAAATCACATATTTTAGTACTCCTTCGTAAGTTGGGCATTCAAGATCTTCATATTCCAACTTGAGGGGGAGTATTAGACATATTATCATTTTGTATCTTTTGCATATATTTAGTTTGTATAGTTTCCTTTAATATAGCTTAGTTTCCTAACTGAATTAGGTTGTTTTGCCCTAATATTCTTGTATATATGGGCAGTCGTCCAAAAGAAATAACACATAAATACATAAGAGAATTGTTCTCCTTCCTCCATGCTTGATTTTAATCCTAAATTGAACTTGTAGTTGTTGGGAAAGGAGAATGGTGTTCGTAAGGAGGTTTAATGGTGGCTATGGTGGTGGTTGATTGGTGGCATCCATGGGAGATTAAAGGAGCAGAGTGAAGCTCCTGTGCTTGGTGTTAATGGAGGAAAATGTAAGCACATAAGATGAGGGGAGGTAAGGTGAGATGCATTTGACTGAGGTTATGCATCTATCTACAGGTGTTTCGAGGGGACAAACTTAGATTTAACCATCAATGATGATTTGGTGTTGGGAATCCTTGGAGGAAAAGATCCTTGAGGCTCAAGGAACAAGAATAGTAGAAGAAAAAAGGGAAAAGGCGATGGACATGTTAGAGACATGAAAGTGGTTAATATTTGTTTGGGCTCATAATATGGATGGTACAATTGGTTTATGAGTGGACAATTTAGCAAAATAATATTAACCCAATTATTTGAACAATTTAAAGTTTGAAAAGTAATTCAATTAATAATAATAATAAATCAAACTCTTTTATAGATGTTTTAAAGTTCAAAAATAAATTTGAAAATAATTATAATTATATCGCAAAATTTCAAATTTCTAGTCGTTTAAGTTGATAATGGTAAAATATGCACAAAACCACCTTAACTTTTCACTTATTTAGAAACTCCGACCTCTATGAATTTTTTTTCCTAAATCTCCACCTAAACTTTTCAAAACCTTTATAAACTCCCTCCACTTAACAGATTTTGCCAAACTTCGAATAGTGGGGCCCACATCATTTTTTTATATTCATTTTTCCCTCCCACCCATTCATCTCTCTCCCTTCTCTTTCACTCTGCTAGATCCATTTCAACAGACAATTTTCCATTTCAACTTTTGCCAATTGAAGATTGACTACATTTAAATTAGCAAACACTGCTTCTCTGGCAAGCCTCTTGCCATAAACAAATCCCCCAATATAAACTCAGATCCATTTCATTCTTTTCATGCTATCATCATAGATAAATATTAAAAATGGTGGTTGTTGAAGTTGAAAATGCAATGAAAGTTGGTGAAGATTTGGGTGTGATGAAGAACAGAGTAAAGATTAAGAAGAAGAAGCAGAGGAAATCGATAATGTTTGTACCACAATTTGGGTGCTTTAGATTAGATAATGATTCTCCAACACTTGATCACAAGAATGAAGATGGAAGTATTGATATGGTGTATGCTGCTACACCAAAACATCCTACTCATTTAATTGTTATGGTCAATGGTATTATTGGCAGGTTGGTTCATCGATTACTATTTCTTTATTGAAGATTTACAGAGAAGAAAGAGTTTAGCATTTCCTGTAAGAATATAAAAATGGCAGAAAAAAGGTCCAATTATAGGGAGAAAGGGCGAGAAGAAGAAGATGAAGAGGAGAGAGAAAAATAAAAAAGAAGGGTTTCAAAATGATTTTCATTCTTAAAGAATTGAAGCAATATGTGGTGTATTGATTATTGAATGCTTGCAATAACCCATTTAATAAATGAGATGAGGAAGAAGATGATAATGGTGGCAGAGAGATGAAAAAATGAGGGGTGAAGATAAGTTTGGAGGGAAAATCACATTTATAAGAATAGGGAAATGGGTTGTTTGGAGGGAAAAACAAATGATATAACCGATGCGGGCCCCACCATTAACGGAATTTGGCCAAATCCGTTAATTGGTGGGAGTTTATAAAGGTTTTCAAAAGTTTAGGTGGAAATTTAGGGAAAAATTTCATAAAGGTGGGAGTTTCTAAATAAGTAAAAAGTTAAGGTGGTTTTGTGCAAATTTTCCTTAATAATGTAATTAATTAAGTTTTAGAAGGACGGCGTATTACAAACTCACATTTTAGAACAAGCTCTCTAGACTCGATTAATTAGTAGCATCACTAATTCGATTTAGAGAGTAGTTAAAAGCCACAATCTCTCAAGCTCAAATGGTGCAACTTGAAGGATCGATAATCTTTGGAGTTTGACAAGCTTTAGTCGCTAAACGAACACCAAATGGTAACATATAAAAATTAACAAGGACAATTACGTATCACAAGTCAAAATCCTAGTGAATAAATTACCAAATTATACTAAAGATGGGCGATCTAAAATATGATTCGAGTATTATAAAACAATAAACATGTATTATTGATCCAATCAAAGCGTAAACATAATCACATAATAAATCAAAATCAAAACTTCATCATTCTCACATCAAAATAAATGCCCTAATATATCTCCCTACCCCTAACTGCTTTAGCCTAACATTTATTTTTGAAAGGATAGAAGGAAAAGTATTATGTGACCTTTCTCTCCAGGGTGAAACCTAATCTATTTAAAAGAGAAAATTACTAAAGAATCGAAACAATACTAATATGAATATGTGAATAACTACAACAAATAGCAAAGTTCTATTGACAGTTGCACTAACATCAAACTAAATCAAAGACTAAAAATGAAAATACCAAACTGGGATCAATAACAAATTGGGATTAATAACAATGGCACTGTGGGTTCCATGTGTAACAATAACCAGTTACACATAAATAGGTTGGGGTTCAAAAATAGAGTTTAGGTTAAATTCCAACAACTAGACCAGGACCGGCCTTACCTTGTCCGAGAAAGCGGCGCACCTGTATATGATAACAAGCCCAAATCCAATCACAAGATGTCCGACCATAACAACATCACATACTAACAACTCAATCTGAAAAAGGAAGAAAGGGAATAAAAAAAAGTATATCATTTCATGCCCGATATGAAACCGTTGGAAAATGAAGAGTTGGCTTTGCAAGCCTTATTTCCAACCTACTCCGAACCCCAAACTCGAAAGCCAAAAAACATGAAAACCCAAAATAATCCTCACTGTTACCACTCATTGCTAACACTACTAACTGCTTTTCGTTTCTATCCACTGTTAAACCAAAAGCCCATAAACCCACAAAGAATACACATTGGTTCCAATAGGCAATAGCCACAAAGATAGGGATGTCACTGGGGCGGGTTCGTGGAGACCCGTCTTGCATTCTCCTTAGTAGGCGGGGATGGGGAAAGGTTTCGCAGGTGATGGGGCAGGGATGGGATGAAAATTATTCCCGCCATGGTTGATGCGGCGGGTGTGGAGTTTACAATGTACCAGCCCCATCCCTCCCCGCCCCACTGCATCCCGCCCGCTCCATCCCCGCCCACCTCGCTTCATCCCGCCTGTATTTATTGATTAGTATTTAATAAAAACTATATTGAATTGACGGATTTAATTTGAACATATACTTTTTAAAAAAAATTAGCACTTAATTCAATAAACATGTAACAGATGTTAAGGCAGGTATCATGGATGTTGGGGCGTATATGGCAAGTGTGAGACTGGTGCAGAGATCCATGTGGATAATGAGGCGGAGATAATTTTTATTGTGTACTCGTTGTGGTTGGGAAGGGGATAAAAATTTACCACGCCATGGATGATGGAGTGGGAAAGGCAATGAGATTTTTAGGAGGGTATGGGTGTGAAGGGACCATCCTCCACACCCAAACTACCCCATTGACATCCCTACACAAAGAGATGTGTTGCCTCCATGGTTCTGATAAACGCTGCTTCCTTTGATTAAAAACCAATCCCTTTTATATCTGCATGCCTACTTTTTTTCGGTAAGAAAACTCGGGTCATAACGGGCCATACACTTTGTGAGAGGGGGGAATGAAAGGATAAATTCTACTCTCAAAGTGCACTAGTGGGGACTTAACCCAACGTTTAGGTTGGAAGACTCTCTACCTTCCACTATATCAAGACTTGCTTGGCTATACTTAGCTGCTTAAAATGATCACCCATTCAGCAGCATAACATCAACCGCTAAGGTTTACCCATATAAAACAAATCATTGCATGTAATTAACTTAAATAAACCGTCATTTGGGGTAACTAACCCGTCTAAAAAACGTATAAATACCACTTTTCAAAGTTCAACATTTCCTCCCCACAAGGATTTACTGTCTGTTCGGCAACAATAGTTGTGGGTTAGCTGTCAGTTGTATGGGTAATTGTCAGCTGTCTAGATAGCTGTTAGTTGTAGTAAGTAGTTGTGCGTTGTTAGATGTTAAAGTAAGTACGTAAATATTAGTTTTCGGTATAAATAGCAATTGGAGTAGCGGTTAATAAATATTTACTTTATAACTTATTAAAAAATTATAATATTTTTTTAATCTCTACCTCTACCTTCCACCTCTACTATTTTTTAGCTTTCTACAACCACTACCCAAACTCTACATCTACCTCTAACCGCTATTAAAGGATGGCAATGAGTCTTGGACCCGACTAGATCCGCAGAACCAATTATAAGGGTCCGAGTCGAACTTTTTTAGACCAAATGGGCCTGGGTCAGGTCTGTCTAGAGGTTATCAGGCGGATCTGAGTCCGGGTACAAATATATCAAACTCATACCTGGTCCAGATCCTACACACAAACCCATTTACATAAAAAAAAATTCAAAAAAAAATTATGACTTTATGAGTAGTCGTGACTCCATTTAAGACATGTAATGATGTAAGTTGAAACATTTATAAGGTTTTATGAGATATATTTTGTTAATTGTTTCGTTACAAACCTTAACCATGGTCACGCGAACCTATAAAATAGGTGAAATAAATTGATTAGATTAAAAGCATGCAATTAAACTAGAAATGCAAAATGACCCATTAAAGACCCTACACACATCATACACAAAGGAGCCGGGTCTTCAAAATTTGTATGGGTCTTCAAAATTCCATACCCCATGCGTCTGGGTCGGGAAGAAATTAATGAGTTTGGGTCTGGTAAGACCCGCCCCATACGCGCCCCATTGCCATCCCAGGTGCTACCTTAACCACTACCTTGTCAAACACAAAAAAATATAAATTAGGAATTTGACCTAGTCAAAACTCTAACCTCTACTTGCCGACACGCCCTTATTCCATAGTCATTTCCATTTTCGTCCTCATCTCTATACGCGCACTTTCGCTTGCATTTCAATTAGACTTTAATTTTAAGGAAAATTTGTGAAAAACCACTATATATTTTACATTGTTTGAAAGAAACCACCAATTAGTTTTTTTTTTTTTGAATTTAACTATTATAACTTTGCAAAATTTTGTGAAGCACCACCTTTTGAGGGGGAAAATTTGTGAAAAACTATTACAAACTTTACACTTTGTTGAAAAAAAACCACTGATTACTTTTTTTAAAATTTAACTACTACTCACTCGGTTCCCATTTGATGGTCTCATTTTACTTTTTGGGATGTATCTAAAAAGTTCTTCCCACTTTGAATCTTTTCCATTTTAAGAATATTTGTTTCCCCATTCTACCCTTCAACAACCAAATATTTACTACATTTTTTACTTTTTGTCTTACATATGACCCACTTTAGAATCATTTATTTCCCAATTACCCACTTTTCTTTCCCTCTCTTACTTTTTCAAAAGTAAAAAAATAACAAAGTACACCATAAACAATATAAAATTTAAAAGATTCTCATACACCTCATTTTGCATTGGTTTTCCCCCATAGCCCAAATGGGAACATCAAATGGGAACGGATGGAGTATAATTATGCAATTGCAAAGTTATACCACAAAACGCAAAACTTAACATTTTTTGTGAGAAAGTGGTGCTTCACAAATTTTTGCATAGTTATAGTAGTTAAATTCAAAAAAAAAAAGTAACTGGTGTTTTGTTTCAAAAAAGTGTAAACTTTGTAGTAGTTTTTCACAATTTTTCCTAATTTTAATGCTCATTTTATTTAGTACTTTCTCGGTTTCTAGTAAGTATAATTGTTGCATTTACTTTAAAACAGAAGAAGTAGATTATAATGTTAAGTTCGTAATTTATTTGGAAATATTATACCTTCTTATCTCCAAAGTGTAATGCATTCAACTTCTGTATTACTACATTATTTTCTTTATTGCAATGCTTTTACTTTATATAAAATTAATATTAATGGTAACATTATTAAACTTGGTTAAAAGTTATTCTATTTATCACTTCTACCACACATGAAACTATATTACGCACATCAAATACATATAGTGCTAATGTATAAGGATGTCTTCACCCTGATATTAGAGGCGGTCAAAACTAACACAACACGACAATCTGACAAGAAATTAGCGGGTTTGACAACTCGATGCAATATGTTTATTAAATAAGTCGACCTATGGTCGAACTCTTTAACATGAAAATGATACGACAACCTATTTATCTATAAGAATTACAATATTTTAAAGTTTATCCTTATGCTATTTGATGTTCATTCCTTTATTTTTGAAGTTTCAAATTAAAATTAGATGAATTGAGAATAGGAAAAATTGAATGCAATAATCTCAACTATGTCCGTTCCGCTCATATTAATCCCAACTCTGAGTTATTCTGGAATAATCTATTCTGGAATAATCCAAACTATTAGGGGGTCCCTTCCCAAAATAATCCAAATTTTTTCCCTTGCCTCCAATGATCCATTTTAGGAATATTATACATAGTAGAATTAAGAGTTTGGATTACTTTTGAGAAGGCACCTCCAATAGTTTGGACTATTCTGGAACAATCCATAGTTGGGATTATTTTGAGCGGAATAGTCATAATTTGGATTATTCCAGTCAATTTTTCCTTCAGAATACCAATATATATATGTTTAAGGGGTAAATAGTTCAACCCGAGAACTCTACACGTTTAATAAACGGAGCGAGTTATAACCATAGATTTTGATACATTTAAGTAAACGGGTCGGTTCGAAATTAGGAGAAAACAATCCGCCAACTTATAAATCCGACCCGAACTTCACACGATCCAACGATCTATCACTTCTACCTGATATATGTATTGAATTGCTTACTGCAAGCCACTCACCAATTACAAATAATACTATTTTATTGTACACACAAATTAAGTCGACTATCAAATGGCAAAAAGATCCAATTTTGCCACCCCAACACATACCAATCATTAAGTAAATTATACATTTGTGCTAGTTAGATTCATGGGCATCCTGAAAAACTCCTTATCAATCATCAATAGTACGTAATATATCTTCAAATGCCAACCCTTTAGCATTATTCGTCACCACAAACGTCACTTGTCAAGCATGTGGCTCATCCTTATAAATAAACCAAATTCCACAAACAATCCCCATCACATGCAACAACACTACCACAACATTTTCACAATCACCAAGAAAACACACACAACAAATACATAACCTCCTCACTTTCCTACATCCTAAAGTCACTTGCCACCCTATAACTTTGCATTCCACACGCCACCTTATATGGAGGAGCAAAAGCCTCATTTCCTCTTAGTGACCTTCCCCGCACAAGGCCACATCAACCCCGCCCTCCAATTCGCCAAGCGGCTCTTACGAACCGGTGCTAATGTCACCTTTGCCACCGCCGCCTCCGCCCACCGTTGCCTCAACAAGGCTAAAATTCCTAACGGTATGGCCTTAGCCACTTTCTCCGACGGATACGATGATGGTTTTAAGGCTACTGATGGAGATGTCTTAAACTACCTCTCAACGTTCCGGCAACGCGGGGCCGAAACCCTAGCCACACTTTTTAATAATAGCGCCTCGGAGGGAAAACCAGTCACATGTTTGGTGTACACACTACTACTTCCTTGGGCGGCCGCGGTAGCGCGTAGGTTTCACGTGCCATCCGCGCTGCTATGGATACAACCTGCCACTGTTTTTGACATTTACTACTACTATTTCAATGGGTATCGTGACATCATTCATGACTGCGAGAAAGACCCCTCATGGTCATTAGAATTACCAAACTTGCCATTGAAGCTCAAAGCACGTGACATCCCTTCATTCCTCTTACCTTCTAATCCATTCCTTTACACATTTGCCCTCCCTACATTCCAAGAGCAAATACAAGAATTAGAGAAAGAGGAATATCCAAGGATTCTTGTGAATACCTTTGAGGCTTTAGAGGTTAACGCGTTGAAGGCTATTCCGAAATTTAATTTAATCACTATAGGTCCCCTTCTTCCCTCGGCCTTCCTCGATGGACAGGACCCCTCCGATAATTCTTTCGGAGGGGACCTTTTTCAACGATCTACTGATACGGATTACATGAAATGGCTTGATTCTCAAGAGGAACATTCCTCGGTGGTATACGTGTCCTTTGGTAGCATCTCACTACTATCGAAGATGCAAATGGAGGAGTTAGCCAAAGCCCTCATACAAAGCCACAAACCATTTTTGTGGGTTATTAGGGAAAAGGAGGGAAATAATAAAGATGTACATGAAGATGATAATGAAGACGAGTTGAGTTGCATGGAGAAGCTCAAGGCACTAGGTTTAATAGTGCCTTGGTGCTCCCAAGTGGAGGTGTTATCACACCCTTCAGTCGGGTGCTTTGTGACACATTGTGGGTGGAACTCGACGTTGGAGAGCCTAACATCGGGCGTCCCCATGGTGGGGTTCCCGCAGTGGACAGATCAAACGACCAATTCTAAATTGGTTGAGGATGTGTGGAAGATTGGTGTAAGGGTTACGGTGAGTGAGGAAGAAGAAGGATTGGTAAAGAGTGAGGAGATTAAGAGGTGTTTGGAAGTAGTTATGGAAAGTGAGGAGATAAAGGAGAATGCTAAGAAATGGAGGGAATTGGCTGTTGAAGCTGCTAAAGAAGGTGGATCTTCTGATAGGAATTTGAAGGCTTTTATTGACGAATTGGTCCATTGATTGCAAAAAAAAACACTGAATGATGATATGATGCAGAGTGTTGTTATATATGCTATGTTAGAGATTCAATTGAAGAAAAAAGAAAAACATTACCTAGCAAATTACTGTGATGTCATTTATTTAGTTGAAATCGATTAGAAATAATTAATTACGAGCTTAACTCGCTGGTCTGTTAGGCATAGATAATGATAAGTTTCTATGTTTTCTGGCTGGATTGTATGAGAAGATTGCCGGTTATGTACTGTAGTTCAATTAATTCATCCCATTGGCAACTCAGAGCCCAAGTGTCGAGTCTTTGATACTACATTTTAAGATTTGTTTGTGAAATAGTACCTTAAGTTGTACAAAACTCTTTAAAACGATAACTTAGTCTAAAATTTTGGTCATTTTAGTTAATATTCAGCTGTTGATCATTATTTTCGCTCGTTTTTTAGAGCGTATATTGTAAACATATATAAGGAAAGTGTACTTTCACTTTCAAAAAAGAGGGAAAACAATGGTCAACAGTCGGAATATTGGCTAAAGTGGTCGGAATTTTGAACTAAGATATTATTTTTAAGAATTTTGTACAACTTAAGATGTTATATCACTAAAAAGTTACTAAAAGATACTAATCTACAAATTCATCTGTTTAACAGATATTAGTCAACAATTTATCCTATTATTCGGTATAGTAGTACTATTTCGAGCTAAGAAATAGAGGACATGTGTGGATTCTCAATCTTCTGTGGTACGGTTCTAATATCACTTGGGTGCCACTTCCTAATTATTGATTGAATATTATGAGTTTTATAATTCAAATAACGAAATTCGGTTGAAGTGATAACAATCACTGGCAAAAGAGTGAGTCACAAGACTCACAAGACTCACAAGTCACAAGTGAGTGATATTGGACTTGTTATCTACATGTATACATGTAGTATACAAAATTATTAACATATAGTCTCTTATGTATTTATCTAATATAGTCATTTTTACTTTTTATATTTGTCAATGTATATATTTGATTATGAATATCGCAAACTATATATAGGTAAATATTATAAAAAGTTAATATTAAAAAATTAGACATTAAAATGAAGCAAACAAGATCTTACACAATGGCGTCATACACTATTTTGGGGAATCCGAATCATCCGTCTCACATGGTAGCATAGTGTCCCATTTGCTATTTTTTGTCCCCTTACTGAAATAAAATAATTAACTACACTTAGTAAATCAATGACGAAAACTATTGATTTCCTTTTCGCTCTTTATTTTACTAATAAGTGAAATTTATTGTATTATTATATGTTTTGAGGAGGATTTGCTAATAACAGGGATTAGGGAGTACGAAGAAATTAAGTAAAGTGAAACTATTGGGTCAGATCGTCTGACCCAATATGTTCCGTCGGACGAAGCCGCGAGAATGCCGCCGCGCCGCTGCTCACCATCACCATCACCGTCGTCAAAACCACCGTTCACCAACCCCGAAACCACCGTTCACCATCACCATCACCGTTCAGCGTTCACCATTCAGATTTCCTCATCAACAACATCATCCACCTCCATTGCTGCTGCTGGGTGGCGCCTATTGCTGAAGAAGAGGACATTAGCACCGAATTGTCAAGAGAAGGCTGCATCACAACTGTAGTTGGTGCGCTAGATGAAACTGCAATGGAGGTGGAAGGTGTTTGACCTTCGTGACTCATGACAACAGCAGCGGTAAAGGTAGAGAGGAGGGCGGAGACGACGGAAAGGGGGGGGGAAGAAGCAGATTTAGAAACCAAGAAGAAACAGATTTATTTTGTTTTATTTGTATCAGTTGGTTTTTGTGTTGTTTCAGTTGGTTTTTGTTTTGTATCAGTTGGAGTTTGTTTTGTTTCAGTTGGAGTTTATTTTTTTTCAGTTGGTTTTATATGTCTTACATCAGTTGTATTTCATTTGGAAGCATTTATGTTTCAGTTGGAAGCATTAGTGTTTCAGTTGGAAGTAACTGAAAAAAATTGAAACAAATTGAACAAAAATTGACACCAACTGAACAAAAAATGAAACAACTGAAACAAAAATGAAACCAACTGAAAGTCGTCCGACCAAATGTTATGGTCGGACGCGTCTGACCCAATACCTTAAGGTAATTTTATTTAAGTTGCGTGATACAATTAAATAATAGCAAATTGAACACCAAATAGTACACTATGTAAGACAGATGATCTGGACTCATCTGGTGGCCTTGTGCAAGTTAATAAAACTTGGACAGATAATATATTTCTACAAATAGCACAACCTATAAAAATCCAAAAATAAAGCACTAAAATCGCAAACTACTAATATAGTTTTATTATCCATTGATATTATGTACATTCACAATTTACTCTTTACTAGCTAGAATCCATATTCTATAAAAAAAAAGAAATTGGAAGTGTAGATTTTTCCCTTGTTATCATCTAGCACAATGAAAATTTTATGGTTGTCTTTTGAAAATAAGACAATTATAAGTCTTTTATATTATTATTTATTTGGTTATGTCCTTTAGCTGAATAGGACATTACTATTAATAAACATGTAACAAAAATTAAATAATGGTAATCTCTTTTTCAGTTGAAGACATAACCAATTAAAAAAATTAAGATAGGTAATATTCTATTATATGAATGAACAAAACCTAATTAATGACTTATTATGATAGTCGTTTTGAGAAAAAACCACCACAAAATCATCCCAAAATGAAAAGAAACAGTAAGCCAGTAACTGATAGTTTCATAAGGAATACCCATTCATAGTTTAGGAAGAAAACAAAATCCTATCATATTAACGTATCAGATCACTGAATTAAAAACGACAAAATGTTATCATCAACTTATCAAACCCAGAGTTACCCAATAGGACAATAAAATGCAATATTGGGCGGCATCAATAATTCAGCAACGTAGAAGATAAAGTTTGGCAAGTATGAATAGTATTCATACATAAATTATCCAGAAAGACCGTTTAATTATATCATTATAATTAGACAGCCTAAACCCAATAGACAACAAGGTTCAATCATCCAAAATCTCCTTTCTCCTCAATAATTCGTTCTCGCCAGTTCTGTTTATTATATCTGATGTAAATTTAAATTAGCCTCTAAATGGATTAACTTAGTGACTTAATGAATTAAAGTAGCCTCTTATTAACGTATGTTAATATAGTTTCTAATGTTTCAATGAGAGACTAATTAAAGTACTAAATGGATAGAATTAGGCACCAAATATATTTAGCTGGTGACTAAATGAAATAATAGTAATTTACTAACATAGTAAACAAACTTATGCTTTAACAGTCACTTATTGACATTTTGCATATAATAGTCACTAATCGACATATAATGGTCATCGATTGACATTTAATGGTCACTAATTGAAACAAAGTTACTACGAGTGGGTGGGTTGTTTAATGTGGCGCGTGGGCTGATAGCTATTGGGCCTATTGGGCCTGCCTAATTTTAACTTAAAATTAGGCGGTGTCTCACAAGACGAGCTGGTATTCATATACTTTCTCAATCTTTTATCTGCTATACTTTCTAAATAAGAAAGTTTCACATAATCATATTTTTTCAAGCATAAATACATAAGATGGGTAAATGTTAGAATGTGAATTATAAACAAAACTCAAAACGTCTTACTATATTGAAATGGAGGGGGGGGGGTTTAATAGATTATAAATATATATAAACTGATAGGACTTGTGATCTAAATATTGTTTAGTATAGTGATAAATGTTTCTATCTCATATTATGACTTTATGAGTGTACGTGATTTTCATTATTGTTGCTCCATATTTGAAGGGATTCTATTTGTGTTGCTTAGAGGGGTTAACCTATACGGTGTTTGACTCGATAGAGTACTTATTTTGCGTTCGACCAACCAAAAAAAGGTACTTTCACTGATTGGAAATAAATGTTACATTGTTAATTTTACGGATCTTGAAACAAAAGATTGTAATGGTGTTTAGAGGAAAGAAAATGGTAAACTTAGTGGGTATGGTCCCTCCACTAAGGGCAGAAATAGAGGAAAGATAATGTTGTTAAGTTATGTATAAATGTCCTTTCACAACAAAATGTTTACCATATATAGAAAATAAGCAAAGTGTGTACCTCGAATTAGAAACTGTATCATTTATTTCCACACGAAGGAATTATATAAAATGAAGTTATTCATTTTAAATAACAAAAAAGGCACTCATTTATGAAGTTGATTGTATATAGCTCGAAGTGACTAAACTTGTTGTATAAACTGCACTCTATCTATACGAGATTCGATAGTTGTAAAGATATTCTTACTAAGCTTAACATAGTTAAAACAAAGAGTAGTACATGGCGAATTTCTTTCATTTACCTTTGAAAGCTATATTTTTTGGCTAAATAAAGAATTTATTTCAAAATGAAACACAAAACAACACATAATAACCACCTAGTTGAAAAGCCATCATAAGCAACTCCTACATCACCTTACCAAAGAAGCCTAATCATGTTAAAATGAACAAAGTGGTCACATATAATAATGATCCATATCAATCCAAAGAGAATGAGTAAAAAAAGATAGAGAGAAAAACGAGAGAAATGATCACAGTAATAATTCATTGTTCTTCTTTGATCATTCTTAAATGAAGGTTTTGTCATATGTAGGAGGTCTAGACTGCCTATTATCATATAATCTCTTTCTTTGAAATGCTAGAGCTGTGGAATCTTCAAATTGAGAAACTGGATTGATAGTTTTAAAAGCTTCTTTGTGTTTTTCCTCTATTAGCAATCTATAAGCATGAGAAATAGAAGGAAGTGGATTCAACATCAATATACTTCCTCTAACAACCTCGTAACTTTCACCGAGCTTCATGAGAAATTTGATCAGCCTCCTGTCTTGTTGTGATTTTAGTAACTATTGAGTAATTCAACAGGCACAATTATTACAAGAACAAATAGGCAGAGGATCTAGGGCATCTAGTCCATCCCAAATCATTTTGATCTTTGTGAAATAAGCAGAAACACTATCAAAACCTTGTTCTATCTTATCTAAACTTTGTTGGAAAGAATACAGAAGAGTACCAGATGATTGTCCAAATCTTTCATCAAGATTTTGTCATATCTCCCTTGTTGTGTAAAAATATAACACACTTCTAACCTTATTTTGATCTAGTTTTCCTAATATCCAGCTTATCATCATACTATTCCACCTGATATCATCATACTATTGCCCCTTTCCCAGGCTTTATAAGAGGAATCAGTTATATCTAAGATTGTTCCATCAACAAAGCCTAACTTGTTTTTAGCTGACAAGACGATGAGCATTGACCTCTTCCAGTCATTATAACTAGTGCCATTGAACTGCAGTGAGACAAGCTTCATGCCTGGATTATCTGATGGATGAATATAATAGGGAGAGGTAGGATCTTGACTAGGTTCAACTCTAGGATTTTCAGTCATTGTGATAAAGTTTGATTAAAGTTGTTCGATTACTAGTGGAAAAAATGTCAATTGCATCGCGCGAAAATGACTTATTGCAGCGGTTTTGTATTGATGCAACAACCATAGCTGCAAATACTAAAAAGTATTTGTGCAATTAATGAGAATAATTGGCTAACCTGTTTAGGTTGCCTGGCACTATTATATATAGAGAGGTATGAAAAACCATCTTTACAAGACTAAGAGTCTAATTACCAAATTACCCTAATACACCCCCTCAATCTTTACGGGGAGGAATCACGGATAGATTGGAACGATGTCTACAAAACAACTCAGAAGAAAGACCCTTAGTAAAAATATCAGCAACCTGCAACTGTGTCGGAACGTGCTTGACCTGAAGTCCACCTTTAGCAACCATCTCACGAACAAAATGATAATCAACATCAATGTGCTTACTACGATCGTGATGAACAGGATTGGCAGTAAGATACATAGCAGAAATATTATCACAATAGAGAATGATAGGCCGGCGATGAAAATACCCTAAATCAGCCAACAATTGACGTATCCAAATTGTTTCGGCCGTAGTGTATGCAACAGCACGATACTTAGCTTCAGTAGAAGACTTCGAAACAGTAGGCTGCTTCTTAGAGCACCAGGAGATCAAATTCTTCCTTAAGAAGACAGCATAACCAGTAGTAGAACACCGAGTGTCAGGACACCCGGCCCAATCAGCATCAGAATAGGCAACATTCATAGTAGGGGAGCCGGTACTATGAAGAAATAGCCCATAATCAGAAGTTCCCTACGGATACCTGAAAATTCTTTTCACAGCATAAAGATGAGTAGTACGAGGCGCATGCATAAATTGAGAAAACGAATTAACAGCATAGGCAATATCAGGACGAGTCATAGTCAAATATTGTAATGCACCCACCATACTACGATAATCTGTGGGATCAGTAAGAAGTTAACCATCTAAAAGAGAGAGAGTGACACGAGAGACAACAGGAGTACGTACGGGTTTGACAATATGAAGGTATTTATGAAGAAGATCAACGACATATTTGTTTTGAGACAACATCAAACCCTGAGGAGTACGTAAAACCTAAATGCCTAAGAAATAATGCAAATCACCCAAATCCTTCATAGCAAACTGGGCAGAGAGAACACTGATAAATTTCTGAAGCAAAGAGGAACTACTACCTGTAAGCACAATATCATCATCATATAGAAAGAGAATGATAATATGACCACTGTGTTTGAGAGTGAACATGGAGGTGTCACAACTGCTGCACTTGAAACCAATAGAGAGAAGAAAGTTGCTGAAACGAGAGAACCAAGCTCGAGGATCTTGCTTCAAACCATAAATGGATTTTCGTAACCGACAAACATGATGTGGGTGAGAAGGATGTTCAAAACCAAGAGGCTGACGCATATAGACTTCCTCATTGAGGAAACCATAAAGGAAAGCATTTTTAACATCGAGTTGACGAATACGCCATTTAAAAGTAGCAGCAAGAGTTAAAACTAAGCGAACAGTAGTAGGCTTAATAACAGGACTAAAGGTTTCAAAGTAGTCAATACCTGCCTGCTGATGATTACCAAAAAGAACAAGTCTGGCCTTAAACCGCTCCACAGAACCGTCAGAATATATTTAATCTTATACACCCACTTACAACCAAGAGCGTTTCTATTGTTGTTGCGAGACACAAGTTCCCATGTATCATTCTTAATTAATGCTTCATACTCATCACGCATGGCTTGTTGCCAGCGAGAATCCTTAGACGCTTGCTTAAAATTAGACGGTTCAGACTCAACAACATCGGTTTTTAAATTCATTAAATTCCGAGTTGAAATAATTTCGTCTTTTAGACGAGTGGTCATGGTATGAACATTAGTAGGATCTACACACTTAGACGACTTTCTAGGACGCCTTGGGGGAGGGACGATAGGAGAGGAGGACAACTCAAGACTAGACGGGGCTATGGACGAGGATGGGACAACGGACGCTTGGGGTGTGACATCGTGGGAGGGAGAAGGGGACAGCACGCCTCCCGCGAGCGCAGGGGGGTGCTGCGGGCTGGCAGCGGGATACGAGACATCACTCGTCTCGACTGCGGGCTGGCAGGAACATGGCTGCTGGGGAGCAGCACGCCTGCGAGCGCGGGAAGACACGGGTGCGAGCGAGAGGGAAAAAGGTCGGGCACACTAGACTCGACATGCATAGGACTCATGGAAACGGGATGAGACGACTCAAAAAAGGACGAACTCGACGAGGTTAAGCCCGGAAGCAACTCTAAGTAGTCAGTAGCAGAGGAGAGTTCAAACACCGGACCATACACAAGAGTCCTATAAGGAAATTTCCGTTCACTAAACAAAACATGACGACTTGTGTAAACTTTGCCAGAAACAGGATCAAGACATCGATAACCCTTATAATGTGACGCATAGCCAATAAAAACGCATTGAATCGACTTAGCCTGTAATTTATTGATTTTAGGATCTAAAAACAACGGAAAACAGGCACAACCAAAACATTTCAAAAACTCATAGAAGGGGGAACGGTTGAAAAACTTAGCAAACGGGGATGAACCCTGCAAAACCGAACTGGGTAGACGATTAATCGTATACACAGCCGTATAACACGCATCGACCCAATATCGAGTTGGCAACTCAGATTGGATAAGCATAGTACGTGCCATCTCGATAATGGTTCGATGTTTCCTTTCTGTAATACCATTCTGTCTTGAGTCCGAGCACAAGACTTTCAAAAATAAATTCCCGAATCACAGAAATGTTGTAGTAAAGAAGTGTTATCAAACTCACGTCTACCATCACTTTGGAAAAATTTAATTTTTGAATTAAACAAATTCTCAACAAGTTTCTGAAAAACTAAGAAGGTCGAATAAACATCAGATTTCAGTTTAAGTGGATATAGCCATGAAAAACGCGAATAATCATCAATAAAAACCACATAATACTGAAAAAGTTGATTCGATTTAACAGGCGATTGCCAAAGATCACTATGTATCAAATATAAGGGATATGGAGCACGATGAGTCACAGACTCAAAAGGCAAACGATGTATTTTTCCTACTTTGCAATGAACACAATCATCATGAAACTTAGAATTACATGAAATCAAGTTTTGTGAACGTAAACTTCCTAAAACTCTAGCAGAAGTATGACTAAGGCGAGTATGCCAAACATCTCCAGACTCCTTGGTGGCAATGAGAGCAGGGACAGACGACTCTGGGCAGACTCGGGAAGACTCTGAACAAACTCGGGAAGATGACTCTGACTCTAGAATGTGAGGCTGAAGAGGATAGACACCATTCCTACTGATTCCCCGCAACAGAACCGCCCCCGTGGTCTTGTCCTTAACACAAACAGAAGACTCGTCAAAACAGACTATGCAAGAATCATCCTAACATAACTTTTGAACAGACACCAGATTATGTTTTAACTGGGGAACATGACACTCACGAAGGGGGCGACTAGGGGAAAACAGAGTTAAATTTCCAAGTTTATTAATGGGAAGTTTCGTGCCATCACCAACAACAATAGAACTCGAACCAGTGTAAGGAAGAGCATTAGATAGCATACCATCCTGTGAGGTCATATGAGATGCGGCTCCAGAATCTTACCAAACGGAGTCATTCGTTTCACCACCAACAGACAGTGCAGCTAGGGCACGTGTGACACCATTAGGAGAAGAAGGCACAAAGTTGTGATTGAAACGCTGAGGACAATAGGCTGCTTGGTGACCTGGATACCAACAAAGACCACAAGTATCGGAAGAAGGGGTGTTGGCTAAATTGCCGTTAGATGGATTACTTCCTGCTGAAGACAAATCATTAGCAATATAATTGGCACAAGAATAATCAACATACGAAACATCATGAAAATTACCCATACCATTAGTGCGGCCTGCATTGCCATGACCACCTTGTCCTCCATTGCCACGACCACCATTGTTTCCACGACCACCCTTGTTACGATTATGTCGATTCTTGTTCTTACCACCCCCTTGATCCTTAGAATTTGAACCACCCGAAGTAGATGATTGAGATCCTGAAGAGCCAGACTGAACAACAACTAAAGCCTGATGAGCAGTGGGTGTCTCATCATAAGCACGCATAGCTTTAATGCGTTACTCATGTTGAAGTAACTTGGGGCGAAGATCATCAAACGTCAACGACGTTTGAAATTGTAACAAAGTGGTAACAAGGGATTCATAGTCACGATTACGATCCAAAGCAGTCAAAGTATACTGCACAAGATCATATTGAGACATTGGACATTGAATAGCAGCTAAAGAATCAACAATGACATTAATTTCCCGTAAAAACACTTCCATAGTCTGTTGTTCGGCTTTCTTCATATGACTCAAACGACCCTTTAATTCCATTGACCTAGCCATACTAGCATGAAAAAAACGGGATTTTAACCTATTCCAAATTTCCACAGCAGTTTGCAATTCATGTACATCCATCATAACATCACGAGATATTGTTGCATAAAGCCACAATTTAATTTGTTGATCAAGTTTTAAATACTCCAAAATGTGTGGATTAGGATGTGAATTACCAAGATCATCAATCAAATTTGGCATTGGAATTGCAAAAGTACCGTCAACGATACCAACCAATTGATGAGTAGAAAGAAAGCACGTGACTTGCGTTTTCCACATAAGATAATCCTCAGGAGTAGTCAATTTGATGGAAACAAACCGTGTAATGTCTTGATGGGAGAGAGACGCTGCCGGAGGTGGTGGAGTAGACGAAAACAACGCATTCGCCGTCGACGGATTGCCACCAAGAAACGAAGGTGTAAAACCAGGCGGGGGATAGCGTGACGGGCAGTACGCCGAGGAAGCCAAGGGATTGCTGTACGGGGCTGAATGGAGATATGACGAGGGCTGCGGCATTGGTGAAAGCGCTGCCCATGTTGAAGCCGTGGTGGGTGGGAAGCCAAAACCACCACCGAGAACACCAGTGGTGTTACTCGTCAAAATGGCGGACGCAGCCAGAGGCTGGGTGGTGCGCCGAGGATGGACTGGGGTTGACGGACTGCCAGTCACCAGTGGTCCAGAAAGAGGTTGTGAGGAGGCCATGAAGAGGTGGTTGGCCGGAAAAAAAAATTCAAAGCCCTAACCGGAAAAAAATAGGCGGAATAAAGAAGAGGAAAAAGGAGAGAGAAAAAAAAATATTTTCTTTAACCTAGGCTCTTGATACCATGTGCAATTAATGAGAATAATTGGCTAACCTGTTTAGGTTGCCTGACACTATTATATATATAGAGGTATGAAAAACCATCTTTACAAGACTAAGAGTCTAATTACCAAATTACCCTAATAGTATTTGTAGCGGGCTTTTAAATGCCCGCTGCAAATACTCATTTTCTAGAATAAAAAAAAAGGAAATCAATATTCCAATTTCCATCTAATAGATTGAACAAAAAAGTATCCCAACAAATAAGTTGAACTATTATTAAGGTTTTATAATTGAGTAATAATAATAATAATAATAACATGAATAATACATTGAAATTACAAGAATCATAGAATCTAAAAAAATGACATGGAATTGCTTGCATGCACAAAGATGCAACATGAATGGGCTAGGAATATTTGACAAAAGCGTAATCCTCGAGCATGAAATGAACGTAGCTTGTTCTCACATCCTTGGAATGCTAGAAGCTGGAAATAAAAAAGAGTCGTATTAATAAGATATGAAGATAAAGCCTAGTTAGCCCATATCTTTTGGTCTAAAACCCAAGTCATTCTACAATACCAACGTCAGGGCCAATGTTTATACTCTCGATACAAGGTAACCCATCAGGTGGCAAATGCTTACATGTAAAATCTCTTTTAACAAGTGCTAAAGGAGGAAGTTTGTAAAATATTGAAAGGGAAACCATAAAAATTCTTTAGAATCATCACCTAACACCTAGGAGAGGTGGGGTTCACGAGTCACGACTATCAAACAACATAATGATTTTTAAGTTGAATTTGAACTTAACAGATCCTATCGGCTTCAGCACACAAAGCTATATATGGCTAATAGGGAGAGGGGGGAGAATAGATACAAACACACGGGAATAGATGTCAATTTGGAAGAGAAGAAAGAGGGAATGTGAGGGGAGAAGCACCTGATATTCCTGAAAGTACATAAATCCTATACAAATAGAGAAAAAAGTCCACACAATCTGAAAAAAAGAGAGAACTTATCAGGAGTTTGACAGAAGGACAATACACCATACTCAAATATTGCACAAGGTGTTATATTCTGGCTATGCTCTAGGCAGAATAGGTTGGATTATGAATTTAACTGATAGTTAAGCTTTACTTAATTTAACTTAGATACAGAAATCACCACTAAGTCAATATTAAGGTCCTAAGAACACCACTTGATTCAAGCTCGAAATCAAGCTAGCATAGGCGCTTGGATTAATGATGAATTAATCAAAGCAAAAATAAACTCGAAAGTTCAATGTATAAAACGTCTAATGAATGTTATTAATGACTCAAGCCCTTTAAATACATGTCCTTGACTCTCTAAAAGATAATTACTGAAAATAAAAAGAAATAATTAAACTAATTAAGATAAAACCTATCCTAACTAGGGTTGAAATCGATCCACCTCACTCCCCTCCATTTGTGACGCCATCTTGGATCATTTTCCTTGATATTCTCACTTATCCCTTCAAAGTATGACACCAAACCCTAATCTGATTAGGTTAGGCGCCTAAGATAAGCTTTGGAGGAAAAATGATTCCTTTTCCTTGATCCTTGTAGCTTGGCCGCCCATTTTGTGCAAAAGATAGGCTTTGGGCGCCCATTTTGTGTAGAAGATAGAAGGGAATGTCTATCTTATCTTTAGTAAACCCTAGGCGCCATTTTCCTCATTTTCCTTGCTTCAACCGTCCTTGCCTTCCTTTGTAACCCTAGTTGACTTTCTACTTTCTAGAAATGGAAATTACAACTCAACTAAGACTTTCCTAGTTAATCTAATATATCATTAAATTAACTAAGAGTACATTTTATTAACTAGACTCCTAATAAAGCAATAAAGATAGTAACTTAGTCAATAATCAATTAACTAAGCTAAGGACATTTTCAAGGGACTTAAAGGACTCAATACTCTTAAGGGAATTCAGAACATCCCTTAACACACAAGCAACCATGTTCTTGGTCTTGGAATCAATGGAGCTAGATGGACCTCCATCACAAGGGATAGCTATAGTCCTTACCCAGAAACCAGCTATGCTAAGAAATAGGAGAAGCATGGAGTACGTGAACCAAGTAAAGTGATGATTAATGGACAACCTCAGAAGATTAGAGCTGCCAAAACAAACAAACAAAAAGAGCATCTCAGTGCCAAACATCTTTTTTACCATAATCATGTCAAAATAGATCAAGGTTGGAGAAAATATCAAATAGAGACTTAGCGGACAACATAGAGCATGATCCCACTACGCCTGAAACTACGAGATAGGAAAAAGGAAGCAGAATTTGCCAATAGGATTTGAAGTCATGCCCTGACTTTCTTTGGAATGCTTACAACAAGGTAACCATCAGCAGGAAGCTCAATAGGATACATCATGTACAATAAGTGACATCACATGGGCCAATGTTCATACTCTCCATATACTGATTCCTGTGTTTAGGCCCTCCTAGTATCTCCCACTCACAACAAATATGAATAACTTCTTCCTCATACCATTCCATATAATTTTTTGAGCAACAACGCATCAATCTGAAAAGTTTATATAGCTATGCATCCAATATCAATAAGATTGCAATTTCTCAACATAATTTCGACATATCCTCAGGGAAAAATCCCAACTCAGGCATCAAGTCCAAGTGTCTGATTCGTCTATTTTATGAAAACTTTTTGTGATTTGGTAAATGACTTGTCAAAGTGGTGAGGATCTGATACGGTTACTTGAGTTAAAATAATGAGTCCGAGTAATATAGGAACTAACAAGTATTTCCTGGTGTTCTGTGGTGTGACAGTTCAATGCTCAACCATAGCATAATATCATATACTAGCTTCCAACATCAGCTTAAGATAACTACCGATGTAGTAGTACATTTCTAACCTGATTTCAAAAGGACACTTGATTAGCAAATACCTCAAGATCATAACCTTGTTAAACAGCAGCAGACGATTAGAGGAAACTAGTATCAGGAGCAAGTTGAACACACATAAAAAAGGATGTTGAATTTCAGAGAATAAATGCAACTCTTTTATCCCCACCGTTTTTTCATCTTTTCTGAAATTAATGTTTAAAGTTCTTAAGTTTAACTAGATTCAGAAACATTTCCCAACAATCCCCCTATTCCACAAGTCTCAACATACTTTTATATATATATATATAAACTAGAAAAGGGTGGAAAAAAGAACAAAAAAATCCCAAACAAACAGAAAGCAATATCTGAATTCATTGTTCTCTTAAAAAGTGTGCTTCTGTTGCATTAGCTTTGTTTTGACCCCAAAGACTGGGAGTAGGGCCCTTGATCTATATCATCTACTTTAGTTCAATGAAGTATATATCTTAATAAGAGTGGTACACAAGAAGCAAAAAATAAGAGTGAGATACAAAAGAATTTGACACAATTACGCAGTTAAGAATTCAACAACGGATAATCCACAAGTTTCACCATAGTATCAGAATTCTGACAGCAACAGCAACAACAACAACGATTAGCTAAAACACGAAGTAAGTGAAGATGATTGACCTAATTTTCTTCTTTGAGACAGAGAGTACCGACGATGAAGCTGGTGTGATATCCTTAATTGATACTCATAAAATAGGCTCCCAAAATCAGAAATCACAAAATCAATACTACTAATTCACCAATTTAATTCAAAGGCTAAGTAGAGAGTCAACAAAATCATTTGATTACATACTTGAAACGAGTTTCATATAAAATAAGCAACGACAATAACAATTATGCAATAGTAGTAGAAACAAAATGAAGGAATAAATTTGAAGCAAAGAAAGTAGAATATATCAAATAAAAGCATTTAATTAACGAGTAAATGATGAAGATTTAAAAAAACAAACAAACCTGAATCTGGACATTAAGGAGTAATGAAATGATAAAAAGCGAAGCAAAACAATAGAACAAAAAAGGAAGCTTGGAGTCCACCGGTCCGCGAGGACGGGTGGCTTTGCGTGTCTTTGAAGTTGGACTTGATGTTATCCTCTCTCCTCCTCCTTCCTTCCTCTGTAGCCTGAAAGAATAATTATGAAAATTGAAGAGATTGTTACAGGTTTCTGAAATTGACGGATAATTAACTAAGAGCAATGCCCCGAAACTCGATTTCAATCCCAATTCATAATTAACTAAGAGGAATGCTCCTGAAACATTAATCTATACAATCAACACCCACACAATTCAAGTACACAAGAAACAACATTATCATCCCTTTGACGGCTTACTTGGTTTTTCCACTATCTCAAGTTCGATCACCACCATCAATTTTACTTACTTATCAGCAGAATAGCTAAGAATAAAGCACAGCTGAATCAAGTTTTATAGAATTCTGTTTCAACAATGAATTGTATAAAAATTTGAAATATAACCCAAATAAAAAAAAGAAGTTAGGAGAAAAGATACCCATGCAGAGTGTGAGGAATTGTGACTTGATCTATGAGCGTTGAAGAGCGACTTGATCGAGGGTTGCAAAGGATGAGATATTGACAGAGAATGTTGAAGTCTAACTTGGTAGATAGGCCACTGATCGCGGAGAAGAAGGCGGCTCGCGGAATTTTGCCGACAGCCCACCACTGGTCGCGGTCCCCACCATTGGTCGCGGTCCGTGACGTGCCTCGCGGCCCGCGAGCTTCGTGGGCTTCGCTCGGGCGATCTTTTCCTTGTTCGATTAGGGTTTCTTTACTCTATATATTTGTATATATATTAAGAGCGTCTTTTAGCCTGGAAACACACTTGCATGATTCATAGTATTTCCAGAGTGATTGATTACCACAAAAGCAAAGAGATAGATTAAGATTGACAATAGAGAGATTCAAGAGGGAGTCTTGTGAGATTCATCAAAGAGAGGTTTAAGTGAATTCATGCCTATTGTAATATGTAATCTTCTCAGTTCATAGTAAAAGAGAGTATCCCTGCCCGAGGACGTATCTATCGCGTTGATAGTGAACCTCATTAAATTCTTGTGTTGTTTATTGTTGTTTACTTGATTTGATTGCTGCACGATTTGTTAGATTACACGCTTTTGTTATAACAAACTGGTATCAAGAGCTATTGATTAACATCGAGGTTAATCGATTTTGGGATGGCAACAACAAGTATGAAGATCGAGAAGTTTACGGGGAGGAATAGCTTTGGGCTATGGCAGATAAAGATGAGAGCTTTATTGAAATCACAAGGGATCTGGAAACCTCTGACTAAGGGTTTCACAACGACGGCAAAAGAGGGTAGTTCGACTGGTCTGACAGTGGCTCAATTGGAAACTATGGAGGAGATGGCACACTCCACTATCTTGCTATGCCTGGCGGACAATGTGATCACAGAGGTCGCATATGAGACTTCGGCTGCAGGTTTGTGGGCAAAATTGGAGAGTTTATACATAACGAAATCGCTCACAAAAAAGTTGTTGTTGAAGCAATGGTTGTTCGGCCTACGCATGAGAGAAGGTATGTCCCTAAAGGATCATCTCGATAGGTTAAATTCTATTTTATTGGATTTGCGTAATATAGATGTTAAAATTGAGGATGAGGATGCTGCGTTGATATTGTTGGTTTCATTGACTAGTAGCTATGAGAACTTTGTCGAGTCTTTTGTGGTTGGAAAAGATATTGTAACTCTAGAGGATGTAAAGTCGGCACTTTATACTAGGGAATTGCGCCATAAGGCAAGTGTGGATATAGTAGGGGGTCATGATTATTCTTTAGGTTTGGTTGCAAATGCTGAGAAAAATAAGGGCGAGTCAATTAGGCAAAACACTAGGTCGAGGGGGCCCAAAAGTAGTGACCTTTGCTATAGTTGTAAAAAACCGAGTCATTAGAAGAGTGATTGCCCTAAGAAAAAGGGTGGGTTAGCTTCCTATGCACAACAAAAGCAAAATCAAAGTGATTGCGATTCTGAGGAGGATTTAGATCTAATAGTCCATGAGGAGAAACACTTAGAGGATAAGTGGGTTCTTGATAGTGGATGCTCTTCACATATGTGTCCCTACAGGGAGATGTTTTCAACCTATAGCTTATGCAAGAGTAGAGTTACCTTGGGTGATGATACGGTGTGTGAGGTGGTTGGAGTAGGCTCCGTGAGGTTTAGGATGCATGATGGGAAAGTTAGAGACCTTAGAGGAGTAAGGCTTAAGAGAAATCTTTATATCTTTTGGGATGATAGACCGAAAGGGTTTTCGATTCCAAGGAGGGGATGGAGTTTTGCGTGTTGTGAAGGGTTCTTGGGAGTTACTTCGTGGTGTGAAGTCAGGTGTAGGTAACTTGTATGATTTGCAAGGTAAGATACTGGCTAGGGAGGTTTCTAAGTTGATGTTGCATTCTGAGTTGAAGAGTGATGGTCTTGAGGGTAAGGTGGAGCTTATAGAGGCTTCTTTACATGTTGAGATCTCAGAGTCAACGGGAATGAGTTCAACAAAGGGGTTGGAGAGTACTGCTTAGGTTGAGTATTAGAGGATCAACAATAAGGTGGAGTTTATGGGAACTGCTACAAAACTGGTTGAAACTATGGGTCATCAAGAAGAACAACCAAGGGTATTTCATCAACAGTATGGTATGATAAGGTTTGGTTCAATCGATACTTATATGCGAGGATATAGCTATAGGGTCTCGAACGACATGTCTTTGCTGGGGAGTGTTGGGTTGAGAAGTGGTTTCGTGGGAAGTCAGTAAGAGGTAGCTAAATTGGAACTCCATGAGGAGTTGCCCGCGTTCCATTGAGGACGGGGCGAGTGCTCAGGCGCGAGCACGAGAAGAACTTCGACGGAAGTTCCCCTGCGCCAAGGGTGGTTTGTTTTGGGTACTTAGACGTAAGTGCAAATCTCTATAGTTGGAGCAACTGGCAGGGTATTATCTTGTCTTGATTAGGGTGAAGCTAGTGTGTTTGCGGTTCTAGGGAAGACGATTTGATTTACGACAGGTGATAAATTGGGCTTCGAGTGAATGTGCAGCATGGGTCTCATAGGCTGTGAGACTGAGTCGTTCATGATGGGTGGTCAGCGATCTTGGCGAAATTGGGTGAGACTCATATGAAGACAAAGGGGGAGGATATTGGTTTTGGCCTTGAAGATTGGTTCGAGGTGGAGCATTTGTGGTAGATTCAAGTCAAGGTGGAGATTTGTGAGGAATTGTGACTTGATCTATGAGCGTTGAAGAGCGACGTTGATCGAGGGTTGCAAAGGATGAGCTATTGACGGAGAATGTTGAAGTCTAACTTGGTAGATAGGCCACTGATCGCGGAGAAGAAGGCGGCTCGCGGAATTTTGCCGAGAGCCCACCCCTGGTCGCGTTTTTCACCGCAGGTCGCGGTTCGCCTACCACTAGTCGCGGTCCGCGACGTGGCTCGCGGCCCGCGAGCTTCGTGGGCTTCGCTCGGGCGATCTTTTCCTTGTTCGATTAGGGTTTCTTTACTCTATATATATATTAAGAGCGTCTTTTAGCCTAGAAACACACTTGCATGATTCATAGTATTTCCAGAGTGATTGATTACCACAAAAGCAGTGAGATAGATTATGATTGACAATAGAGAGATTCAAGAGGGAGTCTTGTGAGATTCATCAAAGAGAGGTTTGAGTGAATTCATGCCTATTGTAATATGTAATTGATATCACGTATTTATATAGACTTTTCTCCCTTATTTACAAGCTAATTTGTGCGTCATTAGAGCTCTTGGGAGCTATTTTGTGCTAACTATCGTATATAGTTGTGGTTTTGTGTTTTAGTCTTGAATTGCAGGTTTTAGGAGTTTTCTCCTTATTCCCGAGCCATTTGGAAGCAACTAAGGTTTTACGAGATGTTACGGGGCACGTAGGATGGCTCACGAGTTTTATGGGTAGTTTAGGAGGTCCCAAGACCCCTAAACGTGAAGATTAGAGAGCCAAAGAGTCAAAAAGGAGATTTCCGTACTCTGATCGGGCAAAAATGACCCGATCGGGCGAAGTATTTATGATCGGGTACAGAAGTCGAGGACCCGATCGGGCAAACCGTGCCCGATCAGATCGGGCGAAAGGACATGCACCAGACCCGATCGGGTGGCTGGCCCAAGTGCCATTTGAGTGCTGCTGTGTTGTGCGCGCATGAGGAATCCAGCTGGGCCCTTGTGTCTCCAGGCCCGATCGGGTGATGTACTCGGGCCCGATCGGGTGTACGCAATTTCCCCTCCACTTGAGCTGCTGATTGCTGCACGGAAATTAATTAAAAGGCTGGGCCCACATGCTGAGGCCATGAAATGGGTTTTGGCGTTTTTTGTGTCGTTTGCGGCTGGAGGGGTATAAGTTGTTAATGGGATTTGGTTTAAGGGGATTGAATTAGTTTTTAGCTTTACGTTTACAATTATGACTAGGAATTTGCACTTTATGATTTTTCCATGGAATTAGTTTTAGCTTTAATTGAGTATTAGGAGGTCTTTTATTCACCCTTTTATTAGTTTTAGTTTTATTTTGCTTTTAATATACAAAAACACTCTTATATTAGTTCCAAAGGTGATTGAACCAGAGATCAATTTCAATAAAGGTTATTGCTTTCCGTCAATTGGGTACCATTCTTCTCTCTTAATCTCTTTAGTTATTTCTTGATTGCTTAGTTTAATTATTGATTTAATTCATGATGTTAGGATTAGGGTTTTATTTCTATTTTATTATTGTTCATTCAATTATGTCTGAGTAGCCTAATTTCTAGGGTGTTAGATAGGAAAGCCATGTTTATACCATGATTGTGATTTAGATTTCTATCAATTTCTAGGGCTTGATTAGGGTGATTGTGATGTGGTTTGTTCTTATTGAGTAATTAATGTCAGTGTACAATTTCATTGATTGCTTGTGGTTAATAGTTGTTTGCACAGATCCGTCTTACGACTAGAGGCCTAGGACACGTCAGTAGTTCTGATTACGTTAGTGAACATGCGGCGAATGTTGAACTATGAGCGTTGAGTCTTAACCATAGCTCAACACGTGCTCTAATCCCCCGACTCTTGACTTAGGTTTTGATGGTAGTTGACCCTATTTGAGTGGTATAAGCATGGTGGACCGACCCTAATACCCTAGGTTTTTATTCCATAGTTGATTCCTCGATTTAGTCCATCTTCCTTAGCTTACTCATTAGTTTAATTAATTCTTCCCTGATTTCATCTGAAGTAGCTGAATTGGTTGAATATTAATTTAGAAACTCTGTCTCCCTGTGGATTCGACCCTGCTTCCATTGACTACCATAGTTAGAGGACTGTAGGTTTATTTTTGATTAGGTGACACGACTAAAACCTATCAGTAATCTTCTCAGTTCATAGTAAAAGAGAGTATCTCTGCCCGAGGACGTTGCAATCGCATTGATAGTGAACCTCATTAAATTCTTGTGTTGTTTAATGTTGTTTGCTTGATTTGATTATTGCGCGATTTTTTAGATTACACGCTTTCGTTATAACACCGAGGTTGGAAGCAACTGGTAGTACAGAGGAGGCAACATCCATGGAAGTATTATCATTGGTGGTGCGACCGGGAAGTTTAGGGGGTAGGCATAGCGGCTTCCTGAGCAGCGAGCTTGGCAGCATCTTTCTAATCGTAAAAGGGTTCAACAATCTCTCTTGGTATAGGGGTATGAACAATTAGGGTTTGTTATTGAACGATCGCCCATAAGACTATTAAAGCGTCAATGTCAACGGCCGCCGGAGAGCAGAGGAGAGAGACTCTCAATCAACAGAACAAATCAACAAAATCAAACAAAAAACCAAAACCTTAGCTTCAGATCTAACTCTAAAACGCAAGAAATCTTCGAACAACTTTAAATTATCACCAAGAAAAACAGAAAGGTACGAGCGATTGTTGATTCTCAAAGTCATAACGATAACAAACTTCAAATTAACGATTGTAAGAGAAAGGTAAGGGACACACTCACAGAGAGATTACGGGTTTGGGTTTACAGGTCGAAGACTCGGAGTTGGCGAAGTGAGAGAGTGACAGAGCCACGAGTGATTAGTTTAGGGAGTTGTTGTTGATGTGTAGAGGACTCGTCAAATTAAAGCGAACTCATATTTGTAGCGGGCAAATAAAAAGCCCGCTACAATTGATGTTTTTTTGTAGCGGTTAAAGTTCTAACCCGCTACAAAGTTATTGGCCCGTTTTAAATGATTTTATTTGCAACGAATAATTAATAACCGCTACAATCATGGCGATGCAATTGAACATTTTTCCACTAGTAATGAGCAGATTATGAACAATTAATGAATAATGATTAAGCTGATTGTAGAAAAATAAACAATATAATGATGATCTATGAACGAAGAGATGATGAACTAAGATTAATATGAAGAACAAAACAATTTATCGAGAGATTTTGAACAAAAGAACAACGGTAATCCAATTTGGAGACAAAGAATCTGAGAAACAGATTGTTAGCAAGCTGAATTTACAGCAAATGAACTAATTCATGAAAGAATAAGCGGAAGATCGATGAAACTAACCACAGATGCTCTGATACCATGTTAAAATGAACAAAGTGATCACATATGATAATGATCCATATCAATCCAAAGAGTTGAAGTAAGAAAAGATAGAGAGAAAAACGAGAGAAATGAAAGATCTTATTGATAGTATCTTGAATAAATGAAAAGTTATTACATGGAGTGCTTTTATACTAAGACAAGAAAGGAATCTTACTTAAGCAAAATTTGTTACACAATCTAAAAGAATGGGAAGAGAGCTTATCTAGTGTGATGCAACACATGGTAGTATAGGTGAAGGTTTTATGATTTTATGTGAGCGTCATTCTTCTATTCCAACAAATCATGTTCAGAAACTAGAACCCAGCAAAACACAAGCCTAGATAAGGCAACACAAGAGTCAAGCGACAAGATCAACATTGCATCACTATCATAAGTTATCCATCAAAGACATAACATTCCTTTGGAGCCAAAAGCCATAGACATCTTCAGTAAGACACATCATAAGCATCTTTGCTAAATCATTGATTTTCCTTAACCACTTTGCAACTCAAGCCATTTCTGCATCCTAGTCCGACACGTTCCTCTAAAGCTTCGGGAGATTTTAAAACCTCTTCCTCCTTGAATATTCACACTAAGGGTGGGCTTGGTATGGGGGTAATGTATTAAGGAGTAATAAAAGTCAAACATAGAAAAAGTAAGGTATTTAGAGGTGATGATAAAGAGATAAAGTGGTAGTGGAGAAGATAATTTGTTGTTACTATGAAGGAAATGGAAGAAAGAGGGGAACTATTACCATCATTATGGGGGTAATAGTTACCTAAGGGTGGTGGTGGGTAATTATTACCTCCATAATGAGGGTAATAATTCCCTTCTTTCTTCCATGTACCTCCTATCAACACCACATTATCCTCTTCACTACCACTTTATCCTCTCTATCATCATCTCTAAATACTTTATTTTTCCTATGTTTGACTTTTATTACCCCTTTAATACATTACCCTCATCCCAAGCATGCCCTAAAAGAAAAACTGGGGAGTAGTTTCTGCCTCCTGGTTATACAACACACACATAGGATCACATTGCAGTTTCCATTTAAGCATTTTATCTTTTATGCACACTCTTTCTTAGACAACCAGCCAAAAGATCAAGATACTTTTGTGTCCAGCAACATTGTTATGAACCATCATTCTCTAAGAATTCTTAGGGTCATGGGATTTAGTGTGAGCATACATAAGCTTGATGCTATAATTCCCTCTTTTAACTAGATTTCTCCATCCTCCATATCTATCAACCACCCTGCTACGTTCGAGGATTCTTTAAGATTCTAAGAGCAGTCAACGAGAACACTATCATACTACAAGTGCCTTCTATTGATATAATAACGAAGTCTAGGAAATTTGAAGCGCTTTAAGACTTTCCAGTAGGAAATGGTTGCTTACATTGCTTTCCACACATACACCATTCATAAAAGGCATGTTCATCAATTTTTGGCAATCCAATGACCAAGTGATTTTGACTCAAGACTCTCAAACTTCTCACATGTATAAATGTATAAATGTACATTTGGACGCCCAAAACGAAAATGCCACATCCTATTTTTATTATTACCTTTAACAGCCAATGCATATAGCTGATGAGTCACATTTATATATAGTTTTTGTATGCATTTACATTGCATTTAGAACTCCTTTCAGAGCATTTAGGTGCATAATGGCATGAATTACGTAAGTAGTGTTCTACTACTCCCCGTTTGCGTGTTTCGATGATTTTCAGGTTAATATGATACATATTGATCATGATTATCAAAGATCTAGCATATTAATAATTGTGGATGAATGTAGTTTGTACAAGGATCACAATGCATCCGTTTGGGACAATTTTGAGTTAGAACGAAGCAAAGAGTTAGTGAAAGAATTGCCAAAACTGACACATGCTCACTATTTTGATCATAACTTTTGATATAAAATTGATAATCAGGAAAATTGCAGTTGTGCTGGAATCTAGAATTCAAGGGCTTTCCAACTTTAGGTCACACTGTCACACGCCCCAAAGGGCCTTTGCAAGTTGACGCAAAATCGAAGTTTGCCCACCCGATCGGGCGGGTTGGCCCAACCTGATTGGGCGGGGCCAACATTGTGATGTTGCTGCTAGTTTGCGTGAAAAAAAGAGAATAATTTTGGCGTTGCCCGGTACGACTAGGAAGGGCTTGACCCGAACGGGTGGGCGACATGGAGGCGAGAATTTCGCTTTTTCCCGACTTCTTTTTAATGGTTTTATTAGGTTGTTTTAAATAAGGAGACTTCAATATTTGTCACACACTTTAAATTCCAGCATTCAATAGTTTAGTTTTCAACACGTTTTGGAGGATAAACTTTGTGTTGACCCTTGAGTTTTGAAGATGACTTAACCACAAAAGATATATTATATTTTATTTATGATGTTGCTAGATAACTCATTCTCGAGCAAAGAGAATACTTGATCGAAGATTAAATATGAAGAATTAATCAAAGATCGAAGTGAAGATGTTCGAATGATGAGTATCAAGTTTGGATTAAAGATTAGAATACATTAGGATGTATTTAATATCTTCTTGTTAAGGTCGAGTAAACTCTCAATTTAGTTCGTGTTGAATTCTCAAACGGAACTTGGTTCTGTTCCCATGAAAGGAACAAACACTGGCACAGTTAGGAACAAGGTTAAGGAACAAACTTAGAAACGACTTTAGGAACCCCTAGGTTAGTTTGTTAGGAGTCCTAGGTTAGTTTTGACTAAGATCCATTATTTTAGGGAGTTGGTTAGGAAAGTATTTAAAATGATTTTCTGATTTAATTAGGATAATATGAAATCTTTTAAATATTGTCTTTTATATTTTAATTAAACCAAAATATTTTGTTTTCAAAATAAAATATGATTTTTGGATTTAAAAAGATCTTCTTTTAAGTTCAAATATGATAGATTTTCGATTTTGATTAAACTATTTATAAAGATATTTGGATAAATTGCCTAGAATAATGCAACCTTTTGACGATTCGCAAATAATAATGCAACCTTTCGATTATTCTGGAATAATGCAACCATTATACCCCATTTATTTTAAATGGGGTAAAACCGGATTTAACCTAAAGAAGAGGTTAAATAACACACGTGTCATTCACTTATTGGTTATCATAAATAATTTTTTAAAAAAATTATAAATAAAAAGAGTAAAAAACAAAAAAAATAAAAAAACCTCCCTCCTTCACGCTACCAACGGAGCAACCCCACCCCTCTTCCCTCCCCCAGCCAGGACACCACCGGCACCTAGAATGCCGCCGCCGACGAGTCACACCACCCAGAACGCCGCCGCCGATTTATCCCACCCATACGCCGACGAAGACAAGCCACCACACCCAGACGCTGCCGCCGACAACCAAACACCTCCAAATCACGCACCTCTCTCTGTCCACACACGAAACCACTCATACGCCACCGCCGACAAGCTATCCCATTCCGGCGCCGCCGCCGACGAGCTTAACACGGGGGTGGGGGTTGATAGAAGCGGCCACGGATGGGGGTTGATCACAGGGGGTGGGGGATGACAGTAGCGGGGAGGGGGGAGGGGGGCTGATAGCAGCTGGGGTAGGAGGTGGGGGGGAATTTTTTTTTAATTTATATTAATAGATTAATTAAAATTTAAAGTTTTAAATAAAAGTTACCAATTGTGCAGGTAACCGATCATTTGTCTTATTTAAAATAAATGGGGTATAAAGGTTGTATTATTCCAGAATAATCGAAAGGTTGCATTATTATTTGCGAATCGCCAAAAGGTTGCATTATTCTAGGCATTTTTTCCAAGATATTTTCCTAAAAATAATTTAATTACTCCCCAAGTAATTGATATCACGCCCAACACTACTGCTACACGTTTACAGTGAGTGGTTAGTGTACTTGATTATTTTCCTCCCAAGCCTTAATTTATTTTAATTAGATTACTTATTCCCCTAGTTTTCAAAACCACGTTATGTTACAGCTTCTCTTGTTTTAAGTTAAGTAGTGGGATGAGTGGTTAATTATCTCTCAAGGAATATTTAATAAAAACTAATTAATTAATTAAGTTATGGACATCATGGATAATTGACATAAGTAGTGGTATTGCTTAAGCTCCATAAATAGGCACCTAAACCTTGGAATTATTTGTGTCTGACTTAGCTAAATATTCTTAGTTGTCTTAAGAGTCAGTGTCGTTCCTAAGAGAATTCATATTTACTTTATTCGGGTTTTTACTCTTCCACTGTATTACACATTGTATTTTTGGGTAAGGGTTTGAGTGAACTCTTGTAAGTGTGAGAAGCTTTGAGTGAAGCATGATAAAAACAAAGAGATGAACTTCGAGAGGAACAACAGTTATGGGAACTGTTGTTGGGAACTTGAGTTTAGGAACTCAAGTTGTGGCCCGAGAGAAAAGGAATAGGTTTTTAAACAGAGTTGTTTGCCGTATTATAGTGGAAAGTAATGAGTCAAAATCCCTTGTGGTCGAGGTCGTTTCTTCTAGGAAGTTTTTCCTCGCAAAAATCTCTCGTGTTCCCATTTCGTGTTCCTTAGCTAGCTTTTAATTCCGCAAAAGATATAGCATATTCTCTCGCTATAATATACCCCCGTCTTATAGTGCTCATATTATATAACACTTTGGTTTTACTTTCGAAGGTGACCGAACATTGATTTTGCTTCAATATAGTTCTTTAATCCCCGTCAACTAGTATTGTTCTTTATTCTTATTTTCTTCTTTTATCTTTGATTGCTTGGTTTATTTAATTTATCGTTCATGATGCAAAATATTGATTTTATAATTATATTCATTGTTGTTTGTTCAATCATGAGAGAGTAGTCGTCTTTCTATGGTTTTTAGGAGGGAAGAAATGTTTATACTATGATTGTTATTTGAATTGCTATTAGTCCTAGGTTGTGATTAGGGAAATTATAGTGTGATTTGTTTTCAAATTTGTTTTATGTTATTGCGCAGTTTTATGAATTACGTCTGCGAAGTTGAGTATGACCCAATCATAGGCTTACTTGTAGAGGCTTAGAACACTCTATTGATTCTGATTATGTGAGCGATCATACCACATATGTTGAATTGAGAGCGTCATGAACCGATCGTAGGCTTATCATTGACTCTGATTGCTTGACTCTAGATGTAGGCATTATTAGTTATTTGAACCTTTTTGATTGGTATAAGTATGGTGGATCGAACTAATGTTCTAGTCATAGTTTATTCAGTGATTCGGTTAATCTTCTCTGATTTTGTCTGAAGTAGCTGTTTAATTGAATATTAGCTTTCAAAACATATCTCCCTATGGATTCGATTCGTACTTGCAAAACTTTACTAACAACAGACATCGTGCACTTGCGGTATTACATTTAAAACACATCAACAACTCACATCATGTGAAACATCAAATGAGAACATTTTGTTTTTAGTCATGGCTATGATATATTGTATAATCAGACTTCCTATCATTCACAGTGGATGAACAATCCTCAATTATAATTGAATATCCTCTACTTATTATCTGTCCAACAATTAACAAGTTACATGCTAGATTAGGCACATATTGTACATAATGAATGAGTTTCGTATCACCTAGCTCAGTTTTGATGGCAATTGTACCTTTCCGTTCAATATGCAGTCGCTTGCTATTTTCGAGTCGCACCTTAGTCTTGAGTCTTGATATTACGTATTTATATAGAGTTTTCTCCCTTATTGATGAGCTAATTCGTGCGTCATTTGAGCTCTTCGGAGCTATTTTATACTAATTATCGTATATAGTCGTGGTTTTATGTTTTAGTGTTGAATTGCAGGCCTTAGGGAATTTTCTCCTTATTTTCGAGCTATTTGGAAGCAACCACAGCTTTGCGACTTATTACGAGGCACGTAGGAATAGTTACGAGCTTTATAGATGGTTTAGAAGGTCCCGAGACCTCTAAACGTGATGAATTGAGAGTAAAAGAGTCAAAAGGAGCTACCCGTACCCTGATCGGGCGAAATATGGCCCGATCGGGCGAAGATTATTACGATCGGGTGGTAAGGTTTCGGACCCAATCGGGCAAACCTTGCCCGACCCGATTGGGCGAAGACCCCAAATTGTTGTTGTCTTAAGGTGAAAAAAGGGGCTTAGTTTATTTGCACCACTCGTTCGGGCAAGCCCAACCCGATCCGGCAGGCCCAAATATTAATCACAATGTTACTGGCCTGCTGTTGCGCATGAGAAAACAAGGTGCTGGGCCTTTGATCTTTGACCCCATCGGTTGTAGTTTACCCGATCCAATCGGGTAGGAGGCCCACTTGATTATTTGCTTATGATGCTGCTGCTGCTTGTTGGCACGAAGAGCCACGCCCATCTTGCCCACGGCCCGATCGGGCAAGGAGTGCACGACCCGATCGGGTGGCAGCCCAAACCAAAGTGTTGCTGTTGCGTAGGTAAAGAGGAGAGGAAGAGTTGGCTGAATTTTTGTGTGGACCCGATCGGGTGGCCCATTTCCCAATCGGGTACCGGGCTCGCGGAGCCGAAATTCTATCATTTAATTATCGTTTTTAATTAGATTTTGGGGCTATTATAAATACCTAACCTTCATTATTTGAGAGACATCTTTATTCTATATTTATTTTCATTGTTCATTAGCATTAGTTTTAGAACCTCTTGATAGCTAAATACTTTTAGATTAGTTGAAAGGAGATCAAACCTCGGATTATTTTCAATTAAAGTTATTGCTTTCCGTCATTGGATATTGTTCTTCTCTTTTAATCTCTTTATTTTATCTTTGTTGCTTAGTTTGTTTATTTAATTTATCCATAATGCAATTGTTCGGGTTTCATATTAGTTTTATTATTGTTAATTCGATTATGTCTGAGTAGTCTAATTTCTAGGGATCTAGGGAGGGAAGCCATGTTTATACCTTGATTACTTTGAATTTCTATTAGTTTCTAGGGCTTTTTTAAATTGGTTATGGTGTGATTTGTTCTTATTGAGTATTTAATGTTATTGCGTAGTTTCATTGACTGCTTGTGGTTAATAATTTTTTGCAGAAATCCGTCTTACCTTTAGAGGCCTAGTCACATCAGTAATTCTAATTATGTTTGTGAACATGTTGTATATGTTGAATTATGGGCATTGAGAGTTAATCATAGCTTGACACGTGCTCTAATCTATGAATTCTTAACCTAGGTTCTGATAGTTATTTAATCCTTTTGTTTGGTATAAGAGTGGTGGACCGAACTAATTCCCTAGACCTTTAATTTATAGATTAATTCCCAACTTTATATTGCTTTCTTTAGACTATATAGTTGAATTCTATCTGATCTTGACTGAAGTAACTCTTTAGCTGGATATTGACTTAGAAACTCTGTCTCTCTGTGGATTCGACCCTACTTCCCTTGACTATCATTGTTAGAGGATTTATTATTATTTTTGATTAGGTGATACGACTTTAGCCTATCAAATTTTAAGTGGTGCTCTACTACTCCCCGTTTGAGTGTTTCGATGATTTTCAGGTTATTTTGATACAAATTGATCATGAGTATCAAAGATCTAGCCTATTAATCATTTAAGATGAAGGTGGCTTGCACAAGGATCACAATGCATCCGTTTGGGACAATTTTGAGTTGGAATGAAGCAAAGAGTTAGTGAAAGAAGTGTCAAAACTGACACACGTTCACTATTTTTATTATGAATTTTGATATAAAATTGATAATAAAGAATTTTTAATTGGGTTAGATTCTAGACTTCAAGAGATTTCCAATGATATGTCACACGCCCCAAACGGACTTCTGGTTTGAGAGATATGGCCTTCGCAATGAAAAATCGCCTAAAATTGGCTCAACCCAATCGGGAAAAGAGGACCCGATCCAATCAGGTTGGGCCTGCTTAATGCTGTCGCTGCTTTATTTCAAGAAAAGAAAAGATTTGAAGTTTGGTCATTTTGTACCAACCCGATGCCATAGGGCAATGGTTGCCCGATTGGGTATCAGGATTTCGGCCCGATCGGATGGCTTCGCCTATCACATCGGGTGAAGCCCAGAACATGTGCTACTTTTATTTTGTGAAAGAAATCAGCACGGCCCAAATTTGTACCAATCCGATGCCATAGGGTAATGGTTGCCCGATCGGGTGGAGCTTATTTTGTCTCATTAGCTACCGCTAAGTTTTAAACAAGGATTAGTGAAGTTTTATTTATTTTTGTACCAACCCGATCCCATAGGGCAACTAGTTCCCTAGACCTTTATTTCATAGTTTAAATCTCATCTTTATATTACTTTATTTAGTCAAATTAGTAGTTCAACTGATTTCTATCTGATCTTGCCTGAAGTAGCTGTTTAGCTAGATATTGACTTAGAAACTCCATTTCTCTGTGGATTCGACCCTACTTCCCATGACTATCATTGTTAGAGGAATTAGGATTTATCTTTCATTAGGTGATACGACTTTATCCTGTCAAATTTTGGCGTCGTTGTCGGGGAGATGGCTAGTTTTCTAAGTTTTTTTTGGTTATTTTGTCTACTACTTTGTTCCTCATTGGAACTTCATTGTTCCAATTGAGGTACGTTTTACTGCTTCTTTTTTGTATGCCCAGGTCTCAAACAAACGGTTCCCCATCCTAGAGGATCCCAATCTCACAAAGACAATCAGGCAGCTTCGAAAGCAAATTCAGAGAAAACAGTAGTCTGTTCAGCTGGACACCTCTGGAGTAGACACTTCGAGTTCAGCCATGGCCAAATCCTTGAATTCTTATGGGGTGCGTAATCTTGACGGCATCTCCACCGGCCCAACCATGCCCACCAACGCCTCTAAGAACTTCGAGATTAAGCCTGGACTCATCAACATGGTTCAACAAAATCAGTTTGGTGGGCATCCCACTGAAGATCCGGCCAATCATTTGCAGAGATTTCAACAAATCTGCCAAACTGTGAAGCATCAAGGAGTCACACTTGAGAAATTGAAGGTCATGTTATTCGAGTTTTCACTCAGAGACAGAGCTCAGAAGTGGTTCAACGACATCAAAGTGTATGAATGGTCGTAAATTTCTACTGCGTTCCTGAAAGAGTATTATCCACCTACAAAGATAGTAGAAATTAGAAACAAACTAGCCACGTTTTCCCAAGAGCCTGATGAAACACTTCGGGAAGCGTGGGCTAGGTTTAGAGACTTGTAGAGAGAGTGTCCACATCACAACATGGACAAATGGTCTGCAGCCTCAGACGAGGATCATTGTTGACTCGTCTGCGGGAGGAGTTTTTCTAGATAAGGAAGTGGATGTAGGCTATGATTTCCTATCAAACCTGGCAGCCAATGACAATTCCACTTTCCGCAGCGTCACGAAGAAGATATTAGAGGTAGAAACTCTTGCATTGCTGACTTCACAAATGGAGAAGCTAAGTCAGAAGATTGACACATTGAGATCCTCTACCTCGACAACCACTCCCTTGAGTATTAATGTTATGTCTGTCGTGGCACACATTACCTCATCTTACTGCGATGTATGTGGTGTTAAAGGTCATATTGGGCACGATTGTCAGTTCAGTCAACATCAGATGGAGCAGGAAAATGCCTTCCAACAGAGACCACAAAACTTTTCCCCTCCACATAACTACCAAAATCCCCAAATTTTCAACCACCACCCCAAATCATCATTCTATCAAAACCCACCTGGTTTTCAGAGACCCCCACCATAAAACTTCCATCACCCTAATACTTCCGGACCCCACAAAATTTTCAAACCCAACCTCCACAAAATATAGCTCCACAAGACCCTACCACATCTGAATTGATGAAACTGATGCCGGCCATGCAGAAAACCAATGAGGAGGCACAAAGAGCACAACAAGAGGCTCAAAGAGCTCATGAGAGGCATATGCTGGCTCAAGAGAAGCACATCAAACTTCTTGAGACTTAGATTGCCAATTGGCAAGCAATAATGCTCAGAGGTGGCAAGCGGAATTGCCAGGGAAACCCATTCAGAGGGAACACGTTAATGCCATTACTCCTCGTAGTTGTGCTGCTTATGATGCTCCTCCATTGCCCATTGATGAGGTTGCCCCGACTACGAGGAAGAAGACGGTGGTAGAGGAAGGAACAGGGAAGAGTCGACGTCTAAGGTCGAATTATCTGAGGAAGCTGAACATACAGGGAAGAAAAAGGAGAAGGTTTCCAAAACGCCTTTTACACCAAGGCTACTTTTTCCTCACAGGATGAAACAAGCAAAGGTCGATCAACAATTTGGTAAGTTCTTGGCCATGGTTAAGAGCCGTGAGGTAACAATTCCATTCACTAATTTAATTACCCAAGTCCCTGTATATGCCAAATTTCTGAAAGATAAAATCACTAACAAAAGAGACTTTGGTGGGGTAGAACGTGTCGCTCATACTGAAGAGTGTAGTGCTTCTATTCATAATAAATCCCCACCTAAGTTGAAAGATCCTAGTAGTTTTTCTATTCCCTGCCATCTTGGACCTATTTTTATTGATAAAGGTTTGTGTTATTTAGGTGCTTCTGTTTATGTTATGCCTTTATCTGTTTATAAGAAACTGACTATGGGAGCACTTAAATGCACACAAATCACTTTACAGATGGCTGATCGTTCTATAAAATACCCTCTAGGTGTTTTAGAGGACGTTCGTGTTAGGGTCGGGAAATTCTACATTCCTATTGATTTTTTGGTGCTTGATATGAATGAGGATGCCCAGATTCCCATTATTCTAGGTAGACCGTTTTTGTGTACTGTTGGTGCTGTTTTTAATGTTAAGTCTGGGTCATTAACTCTCAGTGTTGGTGATGATAAAGTGATTTCTAAACTAACCATTGTTGTTAAGGCACCTATGCTTGAGGAATCATGTTCGAGGGCTGAGATTTTGGATGAGGTGGGTGTAAAGAAGGTGAAAAATGCACCTAAGGTTACCTCACAGTCTGGAGGTATTATCAAGAACATTTGGAGAAGGAAGATGTTTGATGAGGGTGGCACTCACTGCCAAGCCCCTCCAATATGAGACACAGAGGTATTATGGTCGTGCGGGACCTTTATAACCCATTGATGTGCAAGAGGCAACTCGTAATTTCCCCCTTTTCTTTTTCTTTTTCTTATTTTTTTTAGGGAAATTCCAAACAGTACACTCATAGAATTGGCTTCTCTTAGTGGTACACTTCCACCTTTTTGACTTCTTAATGATATACCTATAGTTTGAAATCCTCTATACCATAATCATTCCATTAAGTAAAAGGTTAGTTTATGGTTAATTAGGGTTAGGGGTTTATCTCGTTTTGCGTGCTTTGAATTTTTCAAGGTTAAGATGACGTTTTTTCGAAAAACGGACACCGTTGTGCGCCCTTTATGGGTAAGAATTTCGAGAATCCAATTCTATGAGTGTACGGTGGTGTCCGTTATTCGAAAAAACGCCATCTTCACCTTGAAATAGCCAAAGTACGCAAAACGAGGTAAACCCCTAACTCTAATTAACCCTAATTAATCCTAAACTGACATTTTAGTTAACGGAATGTTCACGATAGAGAAGATTTCAAACTACAGGTGTATTATTAAGAAGTCAAAAAAATAGAAGTGCACCAGTAAGAGAAGCCAATTCTAGGAGTATACTGTTGGGAATTTCCCTTTTTTTTAAGTGAGAGAGAGTCAGAGAGCACTAACGTTGTTTTTCCTCTTAGCATCGTCCTTTTCTAATCTTTTCGCATTGAGGACACTGCCAAGTTCAGCTTGGGGAGGATTTCTGTTCCTATTCTCTATATCTTTTACTGCTTTCTAGGATAGATTTACTGCTTTCAAAAGACACTGGAAAAATCATTAAAAAAATATGGTTCCCATGACTGGTTTAGTTGCCTCCTTGTGCCCCTTGTTGTGCTCTAATTGAAAATGATTTGACTCTGTTTTCTGGATAGCTGGGCTTTGTGATATTGAGGCTATGAATTGATGTTTGATTGCTATGATTTCGAGCGAATTTTGATTATTATACACTACTTCATGCTGCATGCCTGAATTGGTTAGACTGTAAGGCCTCTTTGTAAGCCTATTGGATTCATATTATCATCCAGTCTGCAACTGTGTGATAGCTCCTCTTTAGTGGATTGATCTTGACTTTGCCTTCGTACTTGTCTGATTTTCGATGACTTGTAGCATTTGATGTGAGAGAAGCATTCTTTAGTCTGATTCTTGAGCCTCAGAGTGAATTTTTAATGCACTTGTATCCTCCTTAGCGCCGCCGAGCCTAATGACCCTTTTCGTGTTACCAAAACCCTTATTATGAGCCCATGGCCTTTATCTCGATACTATTTCCAAGCCTAGCTTGGGGGAGCTTTTGTATGGGTTAAGTTTGAGATTGGTTTTATGGTTTGGTTTGGTTTTTGGAGAATTAAAGTGTATTTGATGTGGTTTGAGTGTGAGAAAAAAAACAGAAAAAGCAAAGTTTGAGTTGTGTGAATGCTTGGTTCGAAAAATGAAAGAAAAAGAAATAAAAGTTCAGAAGAATTCAAAGTTCCTTCATTCACGTATGTTTATAAAGAAAAATATGCTACGTTGCTTGAAGTTGGGTTTGTTGTGAGTTTTCATTTATTGATAAGAGTTTGGATGTATTTTGTGGTTATATGGTGTTCTTGGGAGTTGTTTCGGCTATCTCTGGCCTTGTTTCGAGTGATTTATGCTCCCTCTTTCTCGGTTTTTCCACTTCTACCACATTTCCTAAAAATATTCCCTACCCTTGCCTAAGCCACATTACAGCCCAATAAAGTCATCTTGAGCTCTTGTTTGCATTGTTTATTGGATTGATTTCGAGTCCGTTTGTCAAAGTTAAAGAGTATGTCTGCTAATTGAGTCGACTTGATTAGGATGAGCGATATTTAACCTTCTTAAACACATGAGAGTGTGAGTGGGAAGGGCATCTATGGTCGGGTTGGTGCGTGTTCGGGCATATTCTTTGCCTGTCACAAAATTGAGTGGAGTGACACCTTTGTGAGAGACTTTTCAGGATTTGTATGCCTCGTAGATGAGTCGAATTTGATGATTTTCTTGAATGATTGGTAGTTGGATGGATTTGAATAGTTGAAGTTGACTTTTTCCTGCTTGAACGATTCTTAGTCTTGAAAGTGTTTTGACCTTTGAATGTTTCTATCTTTGGGGTGAGGCAATTTATTCCATGTTCATTGTTTTATTTGCTTGAGGACAAGAAAAGTTTTAACTTGGGGAGTTTGATGTATCAATTTTATATATAGTTTTTAGATACGTTTAGATTGCATTTAGAACTCCTTTTTGAGCATTTAGGTGCATAATGACATGAATTACATAAGTTGTGCTCTATTACTCCTTGTTTGTAAGTTTCGATGATTTTCGGGTTATTTTGATACAAATTGATCATGAGTATCAAAGATCTAGCCTATTAATCATTTAAGATGAAGGTGGCTTGCACAAGGATCACAATGCATCCGTTTAGGACAATTTTGAATTGGAATGAAGCAAAGAGTTAGTGAAAGAAGTGCCAAAATTGACAAACGTTCACTATTTTCATTATAACTTTTGATATAAAATTGATAATAAAGAATTTCCAATTGGGTTGGATTCTAGACTTCAAGAGCTTTTCAATGATATGTCACACGCCCCAAACGGACTTCTGGTTTGACAGATATGGCCTTCGCAACGCAAGATTGCCAAAAATTGGCTCAACCTGATCGGGCAAAGAGGACCCGATCCAATCGGGTTGGGCCTTCTTAATGCTGCTGCTGCTTTATTTCAAGGAAAGAAGAGATTTTTGAAGGTGGGTCATTTTTTACCAACCCTATGCCATAGGGCAATGATTGCCCGATTGGGTATCAGGATTTCGGCCCCGAACGGATGGCTTCGCCCGATAACACCGGGTGAAGCCCAGAACATGTGCTGCTTTTATTTTGTGAAGGAAATCAGCATGGCCCAAATTTGTACCAACCCGATGCCATAGGGTAATGGTTGCCCGATCGGGTGGGCCTCAGTTTGTCTCATTAGCTACCACTATGTTTTAAACAAGGATTGGTAAAGTTTTTATTAATTTTTGTACCAACCCGATCCCATAGGGCAACCATCGCCCGATCGGGTTGCGAGTCCGCGGAGCCAAAATTCTATCCTTTTATTTCCGTTTTTAATTAGTTTTAGGCCCTATTATAAATAGCTAATACTTCATTCTTTGTTAGACATCTTTTATTCTATTGTATTTTCATTGTTCTTAGTTTAGTTTTATAGAGCTTTTCCTAGATTAAACACTTTAGATTAGTTCAAGAGGTGAGTGAACCTCGGATTTTTATTTCAATAAAGGTTATTGCTTTCCGTCATTCGGTATTGTTCTTCTCCTTTAATCTCTTTAATTATTTTTTGATTGCTTAGTTTAATTACTTTTTTGACTCATGATGTTAGTATTAGGGTTTTATATTAGTTTTATTATTGTCGATTTAAATATATCTGAGTAGTCTAATTTCAAGGGATTTAGGGAGAGAAGCCGTGTTTATACCTTAATTACTTTGAATTGCTATTAGTTTCTAGGGTTTGATTAGATTGGTTATGGTGTGATTTGTTCTTATTGAGTAATTAATGTTATTGTGCAGTTTCATTGGTTGTTTGAGGTTAATAATTGTTTGCACAGATCCGTCTTACTTTTAGAGGCCTAGTACACATCAGTAATTCTGATTACGTTAGTGAACAGGCGACGTATGTTGAGTTATTAGCGTTGAGTCTTAACCATAGTTTGACACGTTCTCTAATCTATCGATTCTTAACCTAGGTTCTGATAGTTGTTAAATCCCTTGATTGGTATAGCATGGTGGACCGAACAAGTTCCCTACACTTTTATTTCATAGTTTAAATCTCATCTCTATATTGCTTTCTTTAGTCAAATTAGTAGTTCAACTGATTTCTTTCTGATCTTGTGTGAAGTAGCTGTTTAGCTGGATACTGACTTAGAAACTCCGTCTCTCTGTGGATTCGACCCTACTTTCCTTGACTATCATTGTTGTAGGACTTAGGATTTATCTTTGATTAGGTGATACGACTTTAGCCTGTTAAGTATCTCATCAAGAACTTTGAATATGGAATTTGAGCCAGACATATGGTTTGAACATCCAGTATCAATGAACCATGCATGATCCATATGTTTCGTGATATGGGAATGAGCCCTGAAGAACTTCAACTCTTCTTCCACCTTCTCTACAAAATTAGCCTTTCCTTCGTGTTTCTTCTTTGTCCAGCAACTTGCCTTGCTGTAGCTATAATTCTTGCAATAAGGGAACTAGATTAAGTTTATATGTTCTCGTCAATCATTGGAACGTCCTCTTCCTCTACCACCTCCCCCACCTCAACCGCGAAAACTATCTCTTCCACGTCCATGACCTCTTGAATTTTCTGTCTTCACCTTATAAGAAGACTCTCCATTCACTTTAAAAGCCTTTTCCTCCACATTCACGCTCGATTTTTTACCCACATTTCATGAGCTAATAGAGAGTCCATTAATTCATAAAAGGTATAAGTGAAAAATTCCTTTGACTAAATAATTTCAGTAACGCTAGATAAAAATGTTTGCACGGACTCCTTATCTCCCATTGCCAATTCTGCAAAACTACTATGTAGATTTTGTAATTGTACCTTTCTAACTCCATGATCACCCAAATATTCTTGCTTTAGGATCTCCCATGTTTCATGTGCACTTTTGGCAAATGCTATTCAGGGGAAAATATCATAATCTAATGGTGATTGAATGAAGAACAACGCCTTTGCATCTTTCTTGCAGTTCCTCCCTCAATTGCTGATCGGGCAATACCGATGTCGTAGTCGGTTCATCATAACTGCTCTCACATAAATATAAGCATTGTCTTCATATTAGTACTTCATAGAGATATTTCTCCACTAAATACCATTTAGTGGTCTCACAGATGGGAAATGTTTACTTGGTGGTCACTCAAAAGATAGCCTACATTTCTCTCTTACTAAACTTTTCACCCTTTTGTTTTTTTATAGTCCAAGTGCGATAAAACCGAGATTGGACCTAAGCTTAGCTCTAATACCACAAATGTTGCGTAGAACAAAAAGGTTACTTTAGAGATACGAAGAGAAAGGATCTTTGCAAGTTATTATATTGTACACCTAGGAATATATAGTTATGTATATTCCCAAGCGCAATTCACGTGATTATAGTGAATAAAAGGGGCAAAAGTGTAAATTACAAACATTAACAAGATTTTCTGGGCGCCATAGTTACGAATAACTCCTCTACCGGCAACCTTACTAGCAGCACTGTATTCCGACTTCAAAGAGCACTACATGCAACTTGTCTTGGAAGCACACTCAATATTGTGCACTATCACTACCATTATCTTCTTCCTCTGGTTAATGCCACAACCATTAATGAATGAGCAAGGAAAACGCTCTAAAAGTTTCTTTGTATTTTTTGGAGGGAGAGAGTGAAATACACACATCAAAGCAAATAAAACAACCTAAGTAAATTGATTTGAGGTTAATTCACAAATTTTTTGGACGCCATGGATGAAACAAAGTAGCAGATGTAGAAGCAAAGAAAGAAGGAGAGAGAGTGAAAACTAGTAACATATAAAGTTTTGGAGGAATGAAAAAATATGGCTAAAAGATTGACATTGTTTTAACAAAAAAAAAAACTAAAACTTATATTCCTTGATTATACAATTTTAACTTCCTTGATTTATTTAATTTTGTTTTCTTCTTTTTCTTTTTATTTTGTTGTCCACACCACCTCTTCCCTTAAAGTATAGAGATAATCATTAGTCATTTGGCTTTTTACTGATTTGTCTTTATACTCATTTAGGTAACTCATACTATTGACTCCACACTCATTTGACTAATTCATATTCATTTAGGTAACTCATATTCATTTGGCTTCATACTCTTTTGGGAAATTCATACTCATTTGACTAATTCATACTCATCTGGCTTCATACTCATTTGGCTAACTCATACTAATTTGGCTAACTTATACTCATTTGGCTATAATATTTTGGATGTATGTAGAGGTACAAACACCAAGGTGTACTTTTTACCTTCTAAAGAATCTTATAACATGCTTGCTTTTGTATTTTTCACACGGTAAAATACCTTAAAACGAGCATATAAATAGCAGGATTAAAACAGTAATTGAAAAGAGGAAAACTAAAAGCCTAATTAAGGTGAATCATTAAACTATCCACCAAATATTATGTACAATAACAATAGTAACCAAGGTTGTTAGAAAGAAGATTCTACTTTTTACATCAGAAGGACCTCTCTTAGAATCGGATCAAAAATCGTATGATTCTACGAACACGCATAATCAAGATATTACACTCATATTATAAGTTTAAAAGGATAAAATTAAAAAATGCTAGTTGTTTACACATTAAATTATTGATAATTAATAATATACATTATTTATAGCTTGGTTTGTATGACTAAATCTTATATAAGTTGTAAAGTTTTTGTTAGTTAAAACAATGTTATAGAATCGTAAGTAAAATCGTATGACCATATTTAAATTGTAAAATCGACGATTATACAGTAGGATCGCGATTTTAACAACTATGGTAGTGACATCTAATAGTATTAAAAATAGTTGTCACAATAGTGTTGAATTACTTCATTCAGTACAAAGTGTTGCATTAGACATCGTATAGACAAGAAATATTACAAGTATTAGGAAACTAGGAAATATACGCTATTGAGAAACAATATAATGTGTTTGTCCTTTGTTAAAGGGAAGAAAGTGTAACCTTGTTCTCAATTTAGTATTAGGGCTTAAGCCAAAGTATGTATATATCAAAAGGTAAAAGGAAAATTATTAAACAAATAGGAAGCAAAAAAAAATTACCATTTTGTTGGATGCAACAAAGTTTAAATTATAGAATCATATGCTCACAATCAAGTATTCATATTAAGAACCAAGTAAGATTTGGTATAGTGAAAAGAATAGAGCATTCTAACCTAGACAGTGGCGGAACTAGGATTTGAAATTTGGGGGTGCACACGTAAACTAAAGAGTTACTCAACAATTTGAGCAGAGCCTAAAGGACATTAGGAATATCGGCACCCACATTCACAAGGCTCTCAATTTATTTTTATTAATAAAATGATTTGACTTTTACGACCGTAATGCAAAATTTTTAACCATCAATTTCATATATCGTCTATAATTAAAAATTATTAGAAGTTGAATTTTACCTGGTATTAACATTGAGAAGAAAAAAACCCACAATATAATAATTTCAAAAGGATAGCTAAAAATAAAACTAGAAGTAATGATAAGTTAAACAATAATAAAGAGATGTAAAAAGGATAATGCAAGGAATAGGTACAAAAAAAGAAAATGAATTAACAATTAGCAGAAAGAAAAAGAAAAAGCATTCACACGTTAGCAAGATTCGAACATAGCACTTGTATGCTTGAAAGAGTTTATGACATGGAGGGAAAACCATTGTGCCAAACCCCATTACCAGTGATATAAACATAGCTTTATGATTATAACTTAATTTAACTTTTCCTTTTTGGGGGGCACGTGCACCCCCATGCTTTAGGCTGGTTCCGCCCCTGAACCTAGAGGTTGGGAGTTCAATCCTACTATTGGCACTTTGAGAGTAGGATTTCCCTTATCATTCCTCCCTCTCTCAAAGTGTCTTGCCCATTAAGATCCGAGAAGAGTCCATGCCACTTCTTATTACCAAAAAAAATATTCATATTGAGAGATGTACACTATTTATTTTTTCATTTTTTGTTTTTATTTGAGAGGGGTAATTGTTATTGTAGCTTACTCATGACAAACCTACATTTATACTTGCTGTATTTTAACTTTTGTGTTTGTCAATGTAACAAACATCGACTATTTATATCGTTAGCTATCTATTAATAGAAAATTGAAGGTTATAATTTGGAAACATACTTACTAATAAGAATATTCATCATAGTAAAGAAACACTTTATTTAGATACACTTTAGGATAAAAAATATGGCGAAAGTAAAGTATGTGCATAGTCTCTAAACTCCCAAGGGAAAACAACTAATGAGAAACACAGCACATAATAAGAATCATAGTATGTGCATAGTCTCTAAACTCCCAAGGGAAAACAACTAATGAGAAACACAGCACATAATAAGAAATCATAGTATGTGCATAGTCTCTAAACTCCCAAGGGAAAACAACTAATGAGAAACACAGCACATAATAAGAAATCATAGTTCCTCGAGTTCTCAATCATTTAATAAATTTTGAAATTATATGTCGTTGGGCGTCTCTACCAGTCAAGATCCAGAGTCATACTATGGCAAATTTGGCAATATTCCCTCTGCAGCTCAAGCAATGGCATAGAATACTACAGCAAGGTCTCCCTATAACATAGTGCTTTATCTTAATGCAAGGACCATTCATGGGGGCTCCATCACGTTGAATTATAATGTTCATTTCACTAATCACTAATCACTGCAACTTGATCGTGGACTTAGTCAAGTCGTTGATGTCCTTCTCCAAAGGCCAAGTTCTAAATCTCGACTCTTATTTTTTGAATGTAGCTAAACACTAGTAAAAAAACGGTTTTGGTGGCTAACAAACACTAGTATTAAACTGTTTGGTGGCGAACAAGGCTCTCTAACGCTTTGTTTGGATAGCAAACAAGGAGGGATAGGGAAGGGAGGGAGAGAGGGGAGAGGGAAAAGGTATGATCTATTTTTCTTCCAAATCCTTCTAATTTTGAAGGAAATATGTTTATTAAAGGAGGAGGATCATGAATCGATCCTCTCCTCCCCTTCCCTCTCTAAAACTATTTGCCAAACAAGAGAAATTGTCACCCTCCCTTTCTCTTCTCTCACGTTCCGTTCATTTTCTTCTACCCAAACAATGTGTAAAACTCATGTATCTTAGCCCACATGACTCTAGTAAAACAAGTAAGAATAGCAACGCCTTTTCACAACTTGTTCATCACCAAAAAATTTGGCATTTTTGTGTTTTTCTTAGCTTTTACAAGATTAGTTTTTCTCTCATTAAACTGCTAATTTAATTGATTAATTATAGAGTATAAATCTATTCATGGGCCTTCAACCATCCGCTTTTTAGCCCACATGACTCTAGTAAAACAAGTAAGAATAGCAATGCCTTTTCATAACATGTTCATCACCAAAAAAATTTGGCATTTTTGTGTTTTTCTTATCTTTTACAAGATTCGTTTTTTGATTGATTATATAGAGTATAAATCTATTCATGGGCCTTCAACCATCTGCTCAACCTTTTGGTTGAGTTGGTTCCTTAACATGGTATCAAGAGCTAGTTTCACCATAAGGTCACAGGTTCGAATGTTATCCACCCCTCCTTCTAAGTGGTTTGGCCTGTGTTGCATCACCACTTCAAGCTCAATGGGCTCTTGTGTGAGGTGACGCTTTTTGTTGAGTTGGTTCTAATTGTAAGAGATATGCCTTTGATTCAGAAATTATTGTCACTTTAATAGTTCAATCTAAACTAATAACATAACTAAATTTGGACACTTACCAGTAGAAAGTAATGGTGCGTAGAAAATTACTACTCTTTAAACACTATTCCAAGTGTAATTTTTGAGGAAATTAGGCACAAACCAAAGCTTACATACTAAGACTACATTGACTCCCGTTAGTTTTGAACTAGTCAGTATATTGATAGTGAACCACGTAAAATGTGCATCGATTAATTGCTATTTCTGGTACAAAAGAGGAGTACCCAAATGATGCTCTGATATCAGTATTTGAAGTGGTTCAAGTGACAATATGTAAAAGACAAGTGCTGGTGATCGGTAGCACGCGTTTAGGTAATCCCGGGTGCTTAAAATTATGGGTAAAAAATATTATTCCTTCCGCCCATTTTATTTGCTACAGTTTGCTTTTTGGTTTGTCGCAAGCCATTTGTTGACATACCAATTGAGAAACATTTTTCAGTAGTTTGAGGCCCACTCCAACTCAACCATTTCTTTCTCACTACTTTTTTTCAAATTTCTAAAATCCAGTGTTGATGGTGATTACAGCAAATTTGTGTAGAGGAAAGAGTACAAAACTTGCCAAAAATAAGTGACTTTGATTATTCTAAATGCCAGTAAGTAATACAGGAAACTTATAAGGACCTTCATCCTCCTTTGTCAACAACTCAGTCTACCCCATCTTTTACGTTTGACAACAAGTATTTTGTTTCACTTAAATTCAAGATTGTGGACAAAAAACTTACAGGGTACTGCAGAACTTACAAAAGATGAGTAGTGTTCGTCAATTTGTTGTATCAATGATCATTTTAAACCTCGGCACCTTACTCTTTCTTTCGCAGCCATTCACCATCACAGCCCAACCAGAAACAACACAGTCATTCAAATGCATGACAGACAACGCTAAGTGCCAGGCCTTAGGAGGTTATATTCCTACTGAGAACACAACAATGAGCCATATTCAATCCTTATTCCAGGTCAAGAACCTGAGCTCCCTATTAAGAGCTAACTTCCTACCTACTTCCACCCCTGGAAGCTATGTTGTTTCAGCCTATCAGACAATAAGAGTCCCGTTCCCTTGTCGCTGTAACAATGAAATGGGGCTCTCTGATGGCATGCCAGTCTACACTGTTAGCAACGCTGAGGCTGCCAACGGTTTAGCTTACATAGCAAATGTTGTTTTTCAGAGATTGACCACTACTCAGAAAATTCAGGATGTCAATCATATCGAAGATACCTCAAATCTGACCATCACAGAGGGGCAGAAGTTATGGGTCCCACTGCCGTGCAGCTGTGATGATGTGGACGGGAAGAAGGTGGTGCACTATGCACATGTGGTGGAGTTTGAGAGCAGCCTAGATCAGGTTGCTGCTGAGTTTGGAGCCAACTTGACGACTTTGCAAGAGCTAAACAGGTTGGATCTTTCTTCTGACTTCAATGAAGGCCAAGTCATTGATATCCCTCTTAACCTTCCAGATGAAGTTCCTTCTCAAGGTCTCTCTCTACTCGAGCTTGAACTCGACTCGATAAGCTCAAGAACAGCTCGATAATTTTTTACTCTTTAATATAACATTGTTTCACGTTTCAAATATATATAGGATAAGATATAAAATTGGTTGAAAAATAGAGCGTTTCATGAACTCAGAATTGCTGTTAGACACAATATTGACAGATCTCTGACTTTTCTTATATTCTTATCAGCTGACTGGGCTGCTATGAAGAGTCTGGCGTCTTCCCTTAAGCCTTTATATAGTTGGTCGGGCTCCAACTTTTGCATGTGGAACGGCGTAATATGTGACAGTAATGGCTTTGTCAAATCTATCAACTTAATCTCACTTGATCTTGTGGGAAGTCTTCCTTCTGACCTGAACTCCCTCTCTCAGCTCAACGCAATCTTTCTCCAAAACAACCATATATATGGCCCTCTCCCCTCATTTAACCTCACATCACTACAAGAGATACATTTGGATTCCAACAACTTCACCTCTGTGCCAGATGGTGCCTTTTCTGGCCTTCGTCGTCTAAAAATATTGTCTCTGGAAGACAACCTGAGTCTCCGTCCTTGGCGTTTTCCTGCTGAATTAGCTGAATCGCAAAATTTGGTCGCATTATATGCTAGCAATGCCAATCTCATCGGACAGATACCTGATATATTTAGCTCACTCACTAGTTTTCGAGACCTGAGACTATCATATAACAGCTTGACAGGGTCATTGCCGGACTCTTTTCGTGGGAACCAGATTGAGAACTTATGGCTCGATAATCAGCGTGTAGGTTTATCGGGCACCCTTGATGTCCTTGAAGGAATGACTTCCTTGCGGCAGGTCTGGTTACATGGCAATAAGTTTACTGGTCCAATTCCTAACCTTACTAATTGCATCCATCTCTCTGATCTGCAACTGAAACATAATCTATTAACCGGTCCAATACCAGCGTCCTTGAAAAGCTTGCTCGATTTACTCAACATCTCACTGCAGTACAACAAGCTTCAAGGCCCACTTCCAACTTTCCGAGAAAACATCACAGTGACCTTCGGGGAGCAAAACTCGTTCTGCAGGAATGTTTCAGGAGACTGTAATCCACAAGTGACGACATTGTTGGAGGTTGCTGGAACTTTGGGTTATCCCTTGAAGCTTGCTGATGCTTGGCATGGTAACAACGCATGCAACAAATGGAGATTCGTGACCTGTGATGCCTTTGGGAACGTCAATGCAGTTAACCTATCCAAGCAAGGATTTAGCGGTACCATTTCTCCTGCTCTTGCACGCCTGATATTTCTAAGTGAACTGTACTTGAATGATAACAACTTGACTGGTGTTGTACCAGACAGTTTAACAACCTTACCCTTGCTGAAAGAATTTGATATCTCAAATAATGATCTTGAAGGAAACGTGCCAAGTTTTCCGTCCTCGGTGACTGTTTTGGCAAATGGGAATAAAAATATTGACCCTGTCACAAGCAATGGGTCACTTCCCAATATCACATCTGCAAGTAAAAGATCATCTAGAAAAACAGCTAAGATTCTATCAGGAGTACTTGTTCCCATGGTTTCTATTGTTGGATTGTGGATTCTTGTATACATCTACAACAAGAAAAGGCACAACGCAGAAGATCTAGAGCAATGGGGGAATTCACAGCTAGCACCTGATTCCCAGATGAGGTTTACCTACCAATCCTTGAAGGTGGCTACAAACAACTTTGATATGGATAAGAAACTTGGGGGAGGTGGGTTTGGATCTGTATTTGAGGGACGCTTAATTGATGGGACCCAAGTTGCAGTTAAACGTTTGGATCGTCTTGGACAAGGAAGGAAGGAGTTTCTGGCAGAGGTGCGGACTATAGGAAGCATACACCATCTCAACTTGGTGAAGTTGCATGGGTTTTGTGCTGAAGACTCGCATAGACTTTTAGTTTACGAGCACATGAGCAATGGATCACTAGATAAGTGGATCTTCGATATCAATCTAAGAGATGCCTTCACCTGGGTTACCAAGAAAAATATCATTGTCGACATTGCCAAAGGACTCGCTTATTTACACGAGGAATGTCATAAGAAGATAGCCCACCTAGACGTCAAACCACAAAATGTGCTCCTTGATGATGAGTTTAATGCCAAAATATCAGATTTTGGTTTAGCAAAGCTGATTGATAGAGATCAAAACTATGTAATGACTCAAATGAGAGGAACTCGAGGTTATCTAGCTCCTGAATGGTTAGGTAGGAAGATAACAGAGAGAGCAGATGTCTACAGCTACGGAGTTGTGGTGCTAGAAGTAATTTTTGGGAGGAGGAACTTGGATTATTCACGCCCTGAAGAGAGCACTCTGATTATGCAGGTTAAAAAGAAGTCAGAGGAATGTCAAATATTCGATCTGCTTGATACAGCATGCGGTGAGGATATGCATCAAAACTTTGAAGATGTAGAGAAATCGGTGAGACTTGCCATTCGTTGCTTGCACATTGAACCAAAAAAACGACCTTCTATGTCAATGGTGGTGAAAGTTTTGGAGGGTGCAATGATCCTCGAGGATATTGTTGACAATTCTGTGACAAGTGCGACAATGACAGAAATGTCTGACTCTGTTGTATCAGGTCCGCGATGAGGTACTGCCCTAGTGAGGGCGACCACAATAGCGTTCCAGCAATTTTTTCAACACCTTATATGGTGTGTTCGGCATTAGCTTTCCAACAAGCTACTTAAAATATTAGTTTGCCAAAGTTGTGGTGGGTTAAAGTACCAAGTTTTTCCTTAACTTACGAATGTCTTCATCAATATTAGTATTTCAACAACCAGTTTAGTTTCACAGCTCTATAGCTAACAAGTACTCCTACGACTAACATTACTCTTACAACCAGCTTCACTACTTCAGCTAGTGTTGCCGACCAAATCCATATTTCAAGATAGACCTGACACCTGAGTGAACGATATCATTTTGCTCGTAAAGTCGTTATATCTACACAATTTTCAAATGCAGAACGTATTAAATTTTTTTAAAAAAAATAATCTTAAGGTCTTGAAGCCAGTTTTCAAAATTCAATCTGCTACCTTGGCATCTGGTTGATAATGATCAGAATAAAGTTCATAAAAGGAGTTCTATGAATCAAAAATGGTTAATGTACTTGATATCTTCCAACAAACTAGGTTCTTTTTTATGATAATTGTACAACTAAAAAGGGCTATTGAAGGGAAATTTTGATCGTTACATTTCATTGATAATCAGAGTTGAGAGAATAGCCGCAGCTGGTAAACAATACTCATTTGGACGAAGAAAAATGTCTCCATGAGGATGCATAACATGCATTACCAAGGACACTTGTATTAATGAAGGTCATATATTGTCTTAAGCTAAAGTATCAGATATCCTTCCCGTTAAATGTTCGTAGCCTTTGTCTAACTGAACACTAATTTGGCTAATATACATGTACATATCCTTAACAGGACGAAATCGTGTATACAAGTCAACTTATACAACAACAAATAAGCCTTATTTACAAAGCGATTTGGGGTTCGACTAACATGAATCGTCGACTGAAGCCGTTGCCAAAGGAGATGGCATCGACAAGAGTGATAAAAAGTTTTTAAAATGGTTTAAGTTTTAAGAATTTTTAAATAAGTTTTTGAAAACAAAGCTTACACCAAAAAGTTTTAAAATAGGTTTTCAACAAAAGGTTTTAATACCAACACAAATGAGAAAAACAAATAAATGCAGTAATCACATCCCTTCCTCCACATGGATACTGCCGCTCCACCCACTTCTATCCAACGTCATGCTCTCCTCAATCACAAGTAGCCTCATATCACTTTCAATTACCTTCCACCAAGTCAACTTAGGTCTTCCTCTACCCCTTACAATTTGATTACTCCTCCACTCTTCATATCTTCTCACCGGTGCATCACCTGATCTCCTTTTCACATGACCAAACCATCTTAACCGATTCTCCCTCATCTTTTCTTCAATGGATGCAACTCCAACTTTTTCCCGAATCACTTCATTTCTTAATCGGTCCTTCCTTGTGTGGCCACACATCCACCGCAACATACGCATCTCCTCCACGTTCATCTTATGAACATGGCATTGTTTCACCGCCCAACATTCGGTGTCATATAACAAAACAGGCCTAATTGCCGTACGGTAGAACTTTCCCTTCAATCTTTGGGGAATGTCGAAATCGCAAAGGAACCCGGTGGCGCTTTTCCACTTTAACCAACCCGCGTTAATTCTATAAGCCACGTCTTCATCCAGTTCTCCATCCTTTTGGAGAATGGATCCAAGGTAACGGAAGACGTTCGATCCTTGCACCGCTTTGCTATCCAAAGTGACCACCCCTGCCTCGCTGCTTGTAACCCCACTGAACTTGCACTCCATATACTCCGTCTTACTTCTGTTCAATCTAAAACCACGGGCTTCTAATATATGTCTCCTCAATTCCAACTTACTCTCAACACCTTCCTTTGTCTCATCAATCAACAAAATATCGTCCGCCAACATCATACACCACGGTATATCATCTTGAATTGACCTCGTTAGTTCGTCCATGACTAGAGCAAAGAGAAAAGGGCTAAGTGCAGAACCTTGATGCACTCCGATCGTAATAGGGAACTCTTCTCTCCTCCCCACCGTAGTCCGCACACTCGTAGTTGCCCCCTCATACATATCCTTGATGATATCTATATATTTTTGTGAAACACCTTTCTTTGCCAACGCCCACCAAAGTATTTCTCTTAGTACTCTATCATATGCCTTCTCCAAATCAATGAAAACCATATGTACGTCCTTCTTCCTGTCACGGTAATGTTCCATTGTCTGTCTCATGAGGTGGATGGCCTCTATAGTCGATCTTCCTGGCATAAATCCAAATTGGTTCTCCGATATCTTCACATGTTTCCTAAGTCTTTGTTCAATCACTCATTCCCATAGTTTCATCATATGACTCATTAGTTTGATTCCTCGATAGTTGGTACAATCTTGTACATCGTCTTTGTTCTTATACAAAGGAATCAAAGTACTCTTCCTCCATTCTAATGGCATTTTGTTGTGTCTCCAAATCACGTTGAAGAATGTTGTCAGCCATTCGATTCCTCTCCCCCCTAAAAACCTCCAAACTTCGATAGGTATGTCATCTGGCCCCGTAGCTTTCTTCAATCCCATCTTTTTTAATGCTGCAACGACTTCTCCCTTTTGAATCCTCCTCATAAACTCTCGATTCAAAATACTTGGCGAGATGTGTACATCCCCGATGTCTTGTGCTTTATCAGCATTGAACAAGGTATAAAAGTAGGACCTCCATCGATCATTTATCTCCTCATCCTCCACAATCACTCTTAGGTCCACACCCTTCACGCATTTTACCTTTCTTATGTCTCTTGTCTTCCCGCCCCTCATACGCGCAATTATATAGTGTCTTTTTCCCCTTCTTTCGTATCCAATCTTGCATTTAGCTCTTGGTTTACCTTTGCTTTAGCTTCCCGTACTGCCTTCTTGGCTTCTTTTCGAGCCTCTTTGTACTTCTCATAGTTCACATCGCTTCTATCTTTTCCCAAAAGTTTATAACCTTCTTGTTTGTTTTTTATCGCTTGTCTCAGCTCCTCGTTCCACCAAGATGTGTCCTTACTCGATGGTACAGTTCCTTTAGATTCTTTAAGGACCTCTTTCGCCACTTCCTTTATACTAAGTTCTATCTTTGTCCATGTCGAATCTACATCCATTTCCGTGTTACAAGACCAAATATCTTTACTAGCCATCTTAGATAAGAGGTTCTCTTTGTGCTCCCCTTGGAGCTTCCACCACTTGATTCGCGGCTCCACGTTGGGTCTTCGCTTTCTTAAAGACTCCCTACCCCGGATATCAAGCACGACTAGTCTTTGTTGGGTGGCTGCGCTCTCACCCGGTATCACCTTGCAGTTTGTATAGCTCTTCCGCCAAGCATTCCTTACTAAAAAGAGGTCAATCTGACTCCTATACGTCACAAGGTGAGATTCTTTTTTCTCAATCCAAGTGTTCATTTCTCTCCCGATACCCGAAACCTCAATGAATGCTCTCAAAGCCAACTGGACTAGTGCTCACATGTCCGTTAAGATCCTCACCAATGATCAATTTTTCACTAATAGGCTGTAACAACCCGACAATTCTCTCTTTATAAAACATATATTTTCCTAAATAAAATAGAGAATTATCAAGGCGTTATCGCCCGTGTGAAAACGTATCGGCTTACTCAGAGTATTGTAGTGGAAAAACATTAAATATACTTTAATAATTACTTAAAACATGATATTTGTCAAAATAATATCCAAACCTAGAAAATAGTTCAAAACCAATCAAAACATTTTAAGAATAAATAATCCATAAAACAATTCAATTAAAATAATGTAAGAGGTATGAAACAAATAAAATAATAAAACGATCTCCCAACAACGCTTCCCAAGTCCCAAATGAATATTGAGATGATGCATCATGCCTTCAAACATGTAGGCAAATACTCAATTGAAAATTGCTCGCAATAACGGATCATCACAGGATCAATAAGCACAGCCATGGTCGACACAAAGAAAAGCACGTAATCAGCAAGGCTGAGTACTTACATAAATAAAATAAAACACGTAACCTAATCATGATACTAATGAACAACCAAACATGATTAATAAAGTACCTCAAGATTTCAACTCATAAAATAAGACTTGACTACACAAGACACACAACATGATAAATATTAGTAAATTGAATAGACAATGGATCGAGTTGTCCAACCAAAAACCAGTCTTCAAAATGAGTGACCGAGTTACAGGCGCGACTCCTTAGCCCCTTGACCAACGATATCAAGGAACCTTTGGAATTAAAAATAGGGTATGGTGATCAATCCGACCCCAAGAAAAGCCATGTGCTACCACCATGTACTCCAACTCATACTAGTCCAGAACTTCAGACGTGCACTAGTCTAAAGGTATTGCTATTCACTTCCACTTTAAGTATTAGCAAGTTATTCGATGTTGGACTCTAAACAGACAACCAACACATCACATGGATACAACAAAATATTCCTCTTTTATCTCAGGATAAAATTAGTGATCAAAATTCCAATTGACCAAGAATTAATCCTCCAATTTATTTGTTGACTTAAATCAACAATCGAATGTCCGATGACAATATGTATACATACCCTACAAAGTCCTCGGTCTTTGCAAAGTAGTAAAATAACCATAACCAATAATAATCCAATTTACTCACAAAGTCCACGGAGTAATAAAATATCGAATAAGGGAAACAATACCAAAATTATAATCCAACAATGAAATAATATTAATCCAACTTCTAAATACTTCCAAACAACATGCTTGAATCAAACATTCATTCAATCATGTAATAAAACATAAAGGAAATTAATATGCTCAACAACAAGTAATTCCAATTCAATACCCACGTATGAACCATAAAAGGGTTCCCTATGCATGATACTATAAATAATCATAATCCTTAGGACATGATACTAGTCTAACACATAAGGACATGTACGTACCTTGTGTAGACAAAGTGAGAGGCCACTTTATAAATCTAGAAGTCGCCTAAAGTAAATTCTCTGCCTTCGAAAATAATAATACAACAATGAATTAATATATTAATTGATTCACAGCAATATAAGTTATTTTAAAACGGTTCAAAACTCATTTTAAAATACTTTAAATACATTAAAGTTCCAACCTTTAACAACCTTTAATACAATACTCATAAACTTATACTTTAAAACCTCAAAAATCATTACTTTAATACTTAAAACTTACTTTAAACCATAAACAATAAATCTGAAATTATATTTTATATTCATAATAAATAAAAATCAGATTTTTAGTAATTCGAATAATAAAGTTTCAACTTTATTATTGATAGGTTTTAGTCGTGTCACCTAATCAAGATCAGGGTCAGCTGGAATGGGGGAACCGTTTCTTTGGGACCTGGGCATACAAAAGAAACAAAAAGCAGCAGTAAAGGGTACCTCGATTGAAACAATGAAGTTCCAATGAGGTACAGAGAAGTAGACCAAATAATTAAATAAAAACTTAGAGAACTAGCCGTCTCCCGGCAACGGCGCCAAAATTTAATAGGTTTTAGTCGTGTCACCTAATCAAAAATAAACCTACAGACCTCTAACTAGGTAGTCAGTGGAAGCAGGGTCGAATCCACAGGGAGACAGAGTTTCTAAATCAATATTCAACCAATTCAGCTACTCCAGATGAAATCAGGGAAGAAATTAATTAAACTAATGAATAGACTACAGAAGACGGAATAAATTGAGGATTTAATTATGGAATAAAAACCTAGGGTATTAGGTCGGTCCACCATGCTTATACCAATCAAACAAGGTCAAAACCTATCAAAACCTAAGTCAAGAGTCGGGGGATTAGAGCCTATGTTGAGCTATGGTTAAGACTCAACGCTCATAGTTCAACATACGCCGCATGTTCACTAACGTAATCAAAACTATTGACGTGTCCTAGGCCTCTAGTCGTAAGACGGATCTGTGCAAACAACTATTAACCACAAGCAACCAACGAAACTGCGCAATAACGTTAATTACTCAATAAAGAACAGTTCACATCACAATCACCCTAATCAAACCCTAGAAATAGATAAGAGTCTAAATCACAATCATGGTATAAACATGACTTTCCTATCTAACACCCTAGAAAGAGACTACTCACTCATGATCGAATTAACAAAAGCAAAACTAATATGAAACCCTAACAATTGCATCATGAACGATTAAATAAATAAACTAAGCAATCAAAGTAATTAAAGAGATAAAGAGTAGAGAAGAGTACCAACTGACGGAAAACAGGAACTTTTATTGAAATTGAAATAGGTTTGATCACCTCTAAATTAATCTAAAGTGTTTGAATTGAACTAAGAACAATGAAGAATAAAACTAGTCTAAAGCTGATGAAAGATGAATAAAAAGATGTAAAAGAGAGATGTCTCTAAATAATGAGGAAAACGGTATTTATAATACCCCTCAAGTTTAAATAATATTCGGAAACGAAGGTCGAAATTCGCGAGTAAGTGCGCCAGACCCGATCGGGCCCGAGGCATCCACCCGATCGGGCCGACGTACAAAGTCATCAATTTGCGCTCTTGGGCCTTCGTATAGTAGCAGCGAAGCAGCAATCCAAGTTTTACGGCCCACCCGATCGGGCCGTGGGCAGCCACCCGATCGGGCCAGGCGACAAACGCTCCCAGCATGTTCGCCTCGCAAGCAGCGTCACAACAAGAGCTATGAGCAGCCCACCCAATCGGGTCGGGCGGTGAACACCCGATCGGGTCTGGGTACATGATGTTCGCCCGATCACTTCGGGCAATGCTTGCCCGATCGGGTCCGCAACTTTCATACCCGATCATAAATATTTCGCCCGATCGGGCCATTTCTGCCCGATCAGTGCACGGAAACCTCCTTTGACTCCTTGGCTCTCTAATCTTCACGTTTAGGGGTCTTGGGACCTCCTAAACTATCCATAAAGCTCGCGAGCCATCCTACGTGCCTCGTAACATCTCGTAAAGCCGTGGTTGCTTCCAAAAGGCTCGGGAATAAGGAGAAAACTCCATAAAACCTGCAATTCAATACTAAAACACGAAACCACAACTACATACGATAGTTAGCACAAAATAGCTCCCAAGAGCTCCAATGACGCACAAATTAGCTTGTAAATAAGCGAGAAAACTCTATATAAATACGTGATATCAAACTCCCCCAAGCTAAACCTTTGCTTGTCCTCAAGCAAACAGAACATGAACATGGAATAGATTGCCTCACCCCATAGATAAAAACAAATCAAAGCTCAAAATATTTTCAAGACTAAGAATCGTTCAAGCAGGCATAATTCAAGTTTGGCTAATCAAATCCATCCAACCAGCAATCATTCAAGCAATTTATCAAACTCAAGCATCCACAAGGCATACAAATCCTGAAAAGGCTCTCACAAGGGTGTCACTCCTCTCTATTTTGTGGCAGGCAAAGAATATGCCCGAACACTCACCAACCCGACCATAAATACCCTTCCCACTCATACTCTCATGTGTTTAAGAAGGTTCAATGACGCTCATCCTAGTCAAGTCGACTCAATTAGCAGAAATACTCTTTAACTTTGACAAACTAACTTGAAATCAATCAAATGAACATTGCAGACACGAGCTCAAGAGGACTTTATAGGGTTGTAATGGGGCTTAGGTGAGAGGTAGGGGATACTTTTGGGTAATGTGGTGGAAAAACCAAGAAAAGGGGGAGCATAAATCATTCAAATAAGGCCTAAGATGGCCTACACAACTCCCAACAATCACCATCAAACCATGTAAAGTAACCCAACTCTCATAAATCAATGAAAAGCTCATAACAAACCCAATTTTCTAGCAATGGAGCGAATATTCCTTTATGAACGTACGTGAATGAAAGAACTAGAATTCTTTTGAATTTTCATTTCTTTCATTTTTCTGAACTTCATTCACGCAACTCTAAACTTGCTTTTTCTTTTCTCTTTCTCACTCTCAAACCACAGCAAATACACTTTTAAATTCCTCAAGAACCAAACTAAACCAACAAACCAATATCAAACTCAACCCATACAAAAGCTCCCCCAAGCTAGGCTTGGAATAATATCAAGTGAAGGCTTTTGGCTCATAATAGGGGTTTAAGTAACACGAAACAAGTCATTAGGCTCAGCGGGGCTAAGAAGGATAAAAGTATATCAAAAATTCACTCTGAAGCTCAAGAATAAGACAAAAGAACGCCTCTATCACAGCACATGCTACAAGTCATCTAAAATCAGACAAGTACGAAGTCAAAGTCAAGATCAATCCACTAAAGAGGAACTAACACACAAGAATAGACTGGATAATAATATGAATCCAATAGGCTACAAAGAGGCCTCACAGTCTAACCAATTCAGGTATGCAGCACAAAGTGGTCTAATATAATCCAGAAATGCTCGCAATCATAGCAATCAAACATCAAATCATAGCCTCAAGATCACAAATGCCCAGCTATCCGAAAAACAAAGTCAAATCAATTTCAAATAGAGCACAACAAGGGGCACAGGGAGGCAACTAAACCAGTCATGGGAACCATATTTTTTTGATTTTTTTCAGTATTTTTCGAAAGCAGTAAAACTATTCTAGAAAGCAGTAAAAGAGACAGGAAATACAAACAGAACTCCTCCCCCAAGCTGAACTTGGCAGTGTCCTCAATGCCAAAAGGTGATAAGGACTATGCTAAGAGGAAAAACAATGTTAGTACCCTCACTCTCGCTCACAAAAAGAAGGAAAATAAAAAGAAAAGGAAAAGGGAAAGAAAAATACGAGTTGCCTCTCGCACAGCGCTAGTTTATAAAGGTCCCGCACGACCATGATCCGCCCTCTCTCAAATAGGAGGGGCGTGGCAGTGAGTGCCACCCTCATCAAAAATCTTTCTTCTCCAAATGTTCTTGACTATGCCTCCAGACGGTGAGGCAACCTTAGGTGGAATTGGAGCCTTCTCCACCCCTGCTTCATCTAAAACCTTATCCCTGCAAAAAGATTGTTCAAGCATAGGTGCCTTAACAGTATTGGTTAGTTTAAACATCACTTTGTCATCACCAACACTAAGAGTTAAAGACCGAAACTTGACATCAATGACAGCACCAGCAGTACACAAAAATGGCCTACCCAAGATAATAGAAATCTGGGCATCCTCATCCATATCTAATACCACAAAATCAACAGGGATATAGAATTTCCCAACCCTAACAGGAACGTCCTCTAAAACACCTAGAGGGTATTTTATAGAACGATCTGCCATCTGTAAAGTGATTTGTGTGCATTTAAGGGCTCCCATGTTCAGTTTCTTATAAACAGACAATGGCATAACAGAAACAGAAGCACCTAAATCACACAAAGCCTTATCAATAAAAATAGGTCCAAGATGGCAGGGTATAGAAAAACTACCAGGATCTTTTAACTTTGGTGGGGTTTTATTTTGAATAAAAGCACTACACTCTTCAGTAAGAGCGACACGTTCTACCCCACCAAAGTCTCTTTTCTTAGTAATCATGTCTTTCAGAAATTTGGCATAAACAGGCACTTGGGTAATTAAGTCTGTGAATGGAATCGTTACCTCAAGGTTCTTGACCATAGACAAGAACTTACCAAACTGCTGATCGACCTTGGACTGTTGCATCCTGTGAGGAAAAGGTAGCCTTGGTGTAAAAGGCGTTTCAGAAACCTTCTCCTTTTTCTTCCCTGTCTGTTCAGCTTCTGCAGACAAATCGACTTCAGACGTCGAATTCTTTCTTTTTCCTTCCTCTACCACCCTCTTCTTCCCTGCAGTCGGGGTAACCTCATCAATGGGCACTGGAGGGGCATCATATGTAATGCCACTACGAAGAGTGATGGCATTCACATGTTCTCTCTGAACTGGTTGCCCTGGCAATTGTCCCTGCTGCCTCTGTGCATTAGATTCTGCCAACTGAGCAACTTGAGCCTCGAGAAGTTGGATGTGCTTCTCTTGGGCCCTCCTTGTTTCCTCATTTGCCTTTTGCATGGACAATATCAGTTTCATCAGTTCAGAATTGCTAGGCTCTTGTGGGTTGTTTTGTGGAGGTGGGGTGTGGAAATTTTGTGGAGTTTGGAAGTTATTGGGATGATGGAAGTTTTGTGGTGGTGGTCTTTGGAAATTTTGTGGGGTTTGATGGTATGAAGGTTTAGGGTAGTTTTGTGGAGGTGGAGGTGGAGGTTGATGGTTTTGTGGGTTTTGGTAGTTATGTGAAGGGGGGAAGGTTTGTGGTCTTTGTTGGAAGGCATTGACCTGCTCCATCTGAAATTGACTGAACTGACAGTCATGCCTAAAGTGACCCTGAACACCACATACCTCGCAGTAAGATGAGGTAATGGGTGCTACTGCAGACATAGCATTGATACTCATGGGTGGAGGTGTCGGACTAGAAGACTTCATTAGCTGCTGAGTTAGTTGCGCCATCTGAGATGTAAGCAATGAAATAGCGTCAACTTCAAGTACCTTCTTAGTCAAACTCCTAGATGATGAATGGTCATTGGCTGCAAGATTTGATATGAATTCATAACCCTCATCAACTGCCTTGTCTAAAAATACTCCTCCTGCAGACGAATCAACAATACACTTCGTCTGAGGCTGCAGACCATTGTAGAATGTCTGCGTCAAGAACCATTTGTCCATATTATGGTGTGGACACTCTCTCTGTAGATCTCTAAACCTAGCCCACGCTTCCCTTAATGTTTCATCAGGCTCTTGGGAAAACGTGGCTAGTTTATTTCTGATTTCTGCTGTTTTAGTAGGTGGGTAATACTCTCTCAGAAATGCAACAGAAATCTCACTCCATTCAGTTTCCTGCACATCGTTCAACCACTTCTGGGCTCTATCTCTTAAAGAAAACTCGAACAACATGACCTTTAACTGATCTGGAGTGACGACGACATGTTTAACGGTTCGACAAAGTTGCTGAAACCGTTGCAGATGATTTGCCGGATCTTCAGTAGGATGCCCACCAAACTGATTTTGCTGGACCATGCTGATGAGTCCAGGCTTAATCTCAAAATTTGCTGCGGCAATGGTGGGCATAGTAGGTCCAGTGGAGAGACCATCTGGGTTGGGCACCCCATATGACTTCAGTGACTTTGACATGACTGAACTCAAGGTGTCTGTTCCAGAGGTGTTCAGCTGAACACACTGCTTGTCTTTCTGCTTTATCTTTCGAATCCGCCTAATTGTCCTATCAAGATCAGGGTCAGCTGGAATGGGGGAACCGTTTCTTTGGGACCTGGGCATACAAAAGAAACAAAAAGCAGCAGTAAAGGGTACCTCGATTGAAACAATGAAGTTCCAATGAGGTACAGAGAAGTAGACCAAATAATTAAATAAAAACTTAGAGAACTAGCCGTCTCCCGGCAACGGCGCCAAAATTTAATAGGTTTTAGTCGTGTCACCTAATCAAAAATAAACCTACAGACCTCTAACTAGGTAGTCAGTGGAAGCAGGGTCGAATCCACAGGGAGACAGAATTTCTAAATCAATATTCAACCAATTCAGCTACTCCAGATGAAATCAGGGAAGAAATTAATTAAACTAATGAATAGACTACAGAAGACGGAATAAATTGAGGATTTAATTATGGAATAAAAACCTAGGGTATTAGGTCGGTCCACCATGCTTATACCAATCAAACAAGGTCAAAACCTAAGTCAAGAGTCGGGGGATTAGAGCCTACGTTGAGCTATGGTTAAGACTCAACGCTCATAGTTCAACATACGCCGCATGTTCACTAACGTAATCAGAACTACTGACGTGTCCTAGGCCTCTAGTCGTAAGACGGATCTGTGCAAACAACTATTAACCACAAGCAACCAACGAAACTGCGCAATAACGTTAATTCTCAATAAAGAACAATTCACATCACAATCACCCTAATCAAACCCTAGAAATAGATAAGAGTCTAAATCACAATCATGGTATAAACATGGCTTTCCTATCTAACACCCTAGAAAGAGACTACTCACTCATGATCGAATTAACAAAAGCAAAACTAATATGAAACCCTAACAATTGCATCATGAACGATTAAATAAATAAACTAAGCAATCAAAGTAATTAAAGAGATAAAGAGTAGAGAAGAGTACCAACTGACGGAAAACAGGAACTTTTATTGAAATTGAAATAGGTTTGATCACCTCTAAATTAATCTAAAGTGTTTGAATTGAACTAAGAACAATGAAGAATAAAACTAGTATAAAGCTGATGAAAGATGAATAAAAAGATGTAAAAGAAAGATGTCTCTAAATAATGAGGAAAACGGTATTTATAATACCCCTCAAGTCTAAATAATATTCGGAAACGAAGGTCGAAATTCGCGAGTAAGTGCGCCAGACCCGATCGGGCCCGAGGCATCCACCCGATCGGGCCGACGTACAAAGTCATCAATTTGCGCTCTTGGGCCTTCGTATAGTAGCAGCGAAGCAGCAATCCAAGTTTTACGGCCCACCCGATCGGGCCGTGGGCAGCCACCCGATCGGGCCAGGCGACAAACGCTCCCAGCATGTTCGCCTCGCAAGCAGCGTCACAACAAGAGCTATGAGCAGCCCACCCGATCGGGTCGGGCGGTGAACACCCGATCGGGTCTGGGTACATGATGTTCGCCCGATCACTTCGGGCAATGCTTGCCCGATCGGGTCCGCAACTTTCATACCCGATCATAAATATTTCGCCCGATCGGGCCATTTCTGCCCGATCAGTGCACGGAAACCTCCTTTGACTCCTTGGCTCTCTAATCTTCACGTTTAGGGGTCTTGGGACCTCCTAAACTATCCATAAAGCTCGCGAGCCATCCTACGTGCCTCGTAACATCTCGTAAAGCCGTGGTTGCTTCCAAAAGGCTCGGGAATAAGGAGAAAACTCCATAAAACCTGCAATTCAATACTAAAACACGAAACCACAACTACATACGATAGTTAGCACAAAATAGCTCCCAAGAGCTCCAATGACGCACAAATTAGCTTGTAAATAAGGGAGAAAACTCTATATAAATACGTGATATCAATTATAAAAACATAAAACTCATAAAAATTTTAACTTTAACATTAATCTATAATGAAACATTAAAGTAGAGGATAAGGGTTAAGGAAATACGCGTTGGGGTGGCGCGTGGACTGGCGATGCAATTAGGTTAGGCTTAGGTTTGGGCTTAAGTTGATCATGAAACTTAACAAATGGTTTGGGCTCCTCATCCCAATATTTAAATTTATTTTAAACATGACCCTAAACCATTAAATAAAATATGCAATACTTAAATGCAACTCAATAAATAGTATTGATTATTTAAAACATTTAAACAATCATTTGACTTTCAAAATAGTCAATACTTAAATAATTAAATAAAATAAGTATGAAAATGATAATAAATATACTTTAAATATATTATAAAATTCATAAATTTATGGGGATTACATAGGCACTCGTTGCACAACCTCCTCTAAATCCTCCCAACATTGTTGTTTAATAGATGCTCCCAATCCCACTTGCGCCGCATATGCGCTTATGATAGTCACCCCGTCACTGCCTAATACTAGCCTTATACTCATAATGCGGTCACTCTTCCTCGAAACTTCCACCACATCATCAATATATTCCCTATCATTAATGATGCCTACTCCATTCCTAATCTAATCCTTTCCGGAGTACCAAAGCTTATAACCCTATAGGGCTAGTTCTCGTGCTTTTCCACCAACCCACTTAGTCTCCTAAAGACAAATTATGTGAATCTTTCGCCTCCTCATAACCTCCACCACATCCGCCGATCTTCCCGTCAAAGAGCCAATGTTCTATCTTCCAACGCACATCCTACTACCCCTACCACTACCACTACCCTGGACTAGCTTCTTTACCCGCACCCGTCCCTGATGCGGGAAACCTTGCATATTTGACACCACCCCCGGGCGCCGGGATGGCGCACTACTTCCCGTCGACGACCTAGCAACCCTTGCATAGTTATCACTACACCGGGGTCTATGAAGTGCAGCGCGTCGCTGAGTAGGGAACGCCCCCCATATTATTCATTTGTCGATTCATGTCATGATATGGGGCTATTTTTACGCTGGCCGCCCCAAACCTACTGCAACTCTCCTCCTTTATCCGGGCTTGAGACCGGCAGTGAATATCACACAGACACTCACAGGCATAGTTATACAAGTCAACTTACCTTATAAAAGTTCCATTTTGTGAGAAACAACCTTATAATTTTTTTTTGTGATAAACAACTAGGGATGGCAATGGATCTTGGACCCGCTCTAGATCCGTGGATCCAGATCCGTTTAATAGGATCTGGATCTTCATCTTTGGATACGGTGGATCTGGATCCGGGTCCTTGTTTTGGAAACGGACCTGGATCTGGATCTGGATCGAGATCCAGATCCGGCCCACAGATCTGTTTTAAAATTCTTTTCAAAAAAATATAACGATAAATAGTATGTAAATATATAACTTTGAGAATAAATATTAAGTGAACCACTACACAATAAATAGCTAACAATTAGAATAAAGTCGTTACTCCCAAACATTCATATAACGGTTAAAAATATGGTAAATGTTTTGCTTTACCCCGCTAAAATTATGTATATGAAATTTTCGTGTTAAAAGTACAAATAATTATCTAAGAAGTATACATTAACTTTTTTTAAATGGTAAAAGAGAGGATCCGTTCAAGATCCGTCAAAGATCCGTGGATCCAACCCTTATTTTCAAGAAACGACGGATCCGGGTCGAATCTGGATCTATCTCTAGGGAAACGGTTTTGGATTTGGATCCAACAGGATCCGGTCCAGATCATCCCCATTGCCATCTCTATACACAACCTTTAAATGCAATTTTTTTTGTGAGATAAAACCTCAGGGCTTTTGTTCGGTGTTGACCAATAAGTTTTGGTGTTGACTGGTTACTTGTTCTACTTGCACTCTCTTTCTCTCCCTCTTTTCATCAATTGGAGTTTCATCTACCTTAATTTGCTCCCTTATATAAAACCCTACTCACCCCCCTCCCGAAAGTAAATCAAATTTTCCCAAAAACAATTCCCTCATACCAAAAAATTGATAAACAATGCAAAAATGACAAATCAACAACGGAACTTGTTGGTCAACACCGAAAAGAGACCCTGAGGTTTTATCTAACAAATAAATAACGTTTAAAGGTTGTTTGTCACAAAAAAAATTTGAAATTTAACAAGACGAAATCGTGTATACAAGTCAATTTGTAAAAAAAAATTTGTCAGAAACAGCCTTATAAAAGTTCTATTTTGTGAGAAACAACCTTTTAAATTTTCCTTTGGGACAAACAACCTTTAAATGTTATTTTTTGTGAGATAAAACCTCAGGACTTTTTTCCTGTGTTGACCAACAAGTTTCGGAGTTTATTGGTTATTTGTTCTACTTGCACTCTCTTTCCCTCTCTCTATTTATCAATTGTAGTTTCATCTACCTCAATTTTCTACCTTATATAAATCCTAATCCTTTCTACCTTATATAAATCCTAATCCCCAAAGTAAATCAAATTTTCCCAAAAATAAATCCCCCATACCAAAAAAATGATAAATAATGCAAAAATAACAAATCAACAAAGGAACTCGTTGGTCAACACTGGAAAATGACTCGGAGGTTTTATCTCACAAATAAATAACGTAGAAAGGTTGTATGTCACAAAAAAAAATTGTAAGGTTGTATCTCACAAATGGAACTTTTATAAGGTTGTTTCTTTCAAATTTCTCAATTATAAATGAGGATTATAGAGATTGGCCTAGAGATCCGAGACTCTCCCTATTCTCCTCGTAACATGGGATCCATTTTCACCCTCTGTAAATGTGGGATCCCTAATTTTCCCCCACTTATGCAAGGATTTTTTCTTACCTAATATAGTCTCATACTTAATAATGATTATATTTTAATTAAGGCAAATTATAAAGACGAAACGATTTACCTAATTCTAGGACAAACGAGCAAGAGATTGAAGATAGCTCACCTATTAGCTAGTAGGCGTAGGGGTTGTGCTCTTCAACTTATTTTTAGTTCAGTTCAGTTATGTTCTGCTCTAATAAGTTCTATTCAGCTCCATTAATTTCAGTTTAGCTCAGGTCAACTCCAATAAGTTCAGTTCAATTCAGCTCTAAAAAGTTCAACTCAGTTCAGTTCAGCTCCATTCATTATTTAACCATTCTGTTTAATATTATTAATATTATTTTGGTCTAATTTATTTGACTTATTATTATTACTATTATTATTGCAATAATTATTATTTTTATTTTTATTTTTATTTTTATATAATTTTTGTTATCATATCTTTATTATTATTACTATTATTATTTTGGCTGCGCATGGTTTGGATTGGTGTGCGGTTTAACCCAATTTTATGTCAATACAATTATTCTACATCATACAAATAAGCGACAAAAAGCTAGAACATATTAAAAATTAAAAAGTTCCTTTTAATATTAGAGTATAACATCGTCGTTATGTTAAATATTAAAGCTATTTTGGCGGTTTGTGGTGGGTTTTGGTATACAAATATTATATACCAACGCACCACAAATCGTGGTTTGATCAGAAGCACACACCAACCCATGTTTTAAATTAATTATTATTGTAATTGCTAATAATTATTATAATGGTAATATTAATTTAATTATTAGACATTATTTTTATTATATCATCATCATCAAGTATTAATACATTAATATTAATAAGAGTAATTACTCATTATCAATTATTACTATTAATATCAGTAATTATTATTTTTAAAACTAATTTATCATTATTATTATTTATAACTATCATTTAATAACATAAAAATAATAATATCATTATTCATTTAATTTTATTGTAAATTATTAATTACTAATTATTATTACTTAGAATTATAATTACTTATTATTAAATATTCATATTTATTATTATTTACTTATTACTTGTATATTTATTACAAAATTCAATTATGTTCAGTTCAGTTCAGCTCCAATAAGGTCAGTTCAGTTCAGTTCAGCTCCAATAAGTTCAGTTCCGTTCAGCTCCAATAAGTTCTGTTCAGTTCAGTTCTGATCAGCTAGAATTAGACGAAGAGAACATGCCCATAGTAGCTACCTTTTCTCTCATTACATTGATCACGAGAGCAAACCTTTGAGAGTGCTAGTATGAAATATATTAGCCTTATATGCACGCAAGGCGTGCCTCGTGCGAAATTATAATATGTAAGGATATGAGAGAAACTATATTGTAATTTCTTCATTGAAGTGTATACACATTTTTCATACTTTTAAAATAATCGTTAGGTTTAGTTATTTTATTTTTTTAGAGGGTGTAATTGTAAAATTAAAAGAGTTTAAATAGTAAAACGCAAAAAAAAGAAGAATAAATTAACAATAGTGAGTCACAAACAAAACGCCAAAAATATAAATTCTTACCAAAGATTAATGGAAGATGTCATTTAGGGCATCATCACTCATGAGTAATCAATTACTCATCCTTCTCTCTCTACCATTTTCTCAATCATCCTAAATACTCTATCATATTTCATGATCAATTTGATCAAATACACCTCATTCATGAGCAATCAAGTGCTCATGTATATGAAAATAAAAAAATTAAAAAGTACATAAAACTATAGCAAATGGATGTTTATTCATAGATCACAAAAAATATAACCATTTATGTTTTTTAACTTGTTTTTACTTTGTTGATTTTTACATATTTTAGTTTAAAGTTTTAAACAATTTGTGCTAAAAATCTGATGGCTAAGATGGGAAATTAAACTTAATTCCTTAGTTGATTATAGAGGATTTAACTTCCTTGGTTTATTTTATTTGTTCCTTTTTCTTATTTTTGGTGTCTACCCTTATAGTATAGAGATCTTGGTGTTATTTTTTATTCATATTTTTGGCGATAAGTTCAACCAATACAGCAAAAGTTGATTGGGTGGAGAGGGACAAAGATGTCACAAGTTCAAATCCTACCACTAGAGTTTTTGTAGGTTGGATTTCCCTTATTTTTTTTCCCACTCACATGAACATGCTCTGCAAAGATAGAGTAAGTTAGCTTGTTTCTTGTTCAATACGGTCCTTCTCTTTAGTGATTTTGTTATAAAATAATCTAACTTGTGTTGTAAGACTCTCTTTTAACGACAATTACTAAAGAAGATTTTTTTTTTCTGAAAGTAAAATCTTTTCATTAATAAAGAGTCATACGACATCTACAATTTTAGTGATTTTGTTATAAAAAAATCTAACTTGTGTTGTAAGACTCTGTCTTTTAACGACAATTACTAAAGAAGAATTTTTTTTTCTAAAAGTAAAATCTTTTCATTAATAAAGAGTCATACGATATCTACAATACAAATTCGAAACTAACAAATAGATTACAAAATGAAATAAATAAAGGTTTCTATCATAAAAACTACAAATTGTTGAATAGATCTTGCACTGTGGAGCATCTCCCGCTCATATCGCTGGAATCTACGACTTTTTAGGAGAGAAAAAAAAGTCTCATGATTCTTTGATTGCTTTTTCGTTTCGAATTACTAAAGAAGATATATAAACTATTTATAAATAACAATGATGGAGGAAATACCACTGTAATGGAAACATCACTGTTCGCTAAAATAAATAAACTATAATAATATAAAGGAACCCAAATATTTATAAGAAACCTTAAAATGTGTATATAAGAATGAAGCCCCATAACCTCATCTTTAAAAAAAATACCAATATTCAAAATACTCCATCCAAAACATAATTTAAATTATCTGAAATTCCATATGGTAAACTGTAAAACTATCAACTTAATTCCTACAAAATAGTAGGTCCTAACACCCTCCTCATAGTGCTCATGTACTAAGACTAACACCATGTCCTTGGGAACAGTTCAAATCTTACTCTTCCAGACCAGTTAGCAACAACTATAAACTATATCATTGTCTGCAAAATTAATAAATGAAAAGGAATAAGCAATCAGTGGGGAGTAACTTACAGTTCTCCTAGTACAACTAGGATTAATATAGCAGTTGAACAGTTAAAATAACTTAGTCAACGGACAACAAAATCAATCATACATACACAAAAATAAAATTACAATAACATACAAGCGACAAATAAATGTATTTCAAATTGAATTATGAAAATGCTATGTTTATAGCTTCAGTGAGAACGAATACTTTTGAATCCGCAACCATACTTCCTACAGAAAATGTAGATCGCAACCTCCATAACAACGTATGGGTTACGATCTCGACTGTTTTTGTCTAATAATGGACAAACTCCTGATGAGGGATAGTACCTGCTAGGTACCTCTCTGTCCCTCATATGATAACATAATCAAGGTAAATCTGATACAGGATTGTACCCTACTCAGTATATAAGGCCTATTCCCTCGAAGTGTGTGTTCTTTACCTTTGGGACATTGTTCCTCCGACTAACTCATACTCAAACAAAATTAAAATTTAATAATCAATCAAGTTTAGGAATTCTTGTTCAAAACCATCTAAACTTTTCACGTTTTTAGATACTCTCACCTTAATGAATTTTTCTTTTAAATTTCCACCCACCATTCTAAATTTCATTAAAAACACCCACTACTTAACGGTTTTTGTTAAATTCCGTTAACAAAACCGTTAAGTGGACCCACATATGCATTTTATTATTACTTAAAGCTGAAATCAAAGTCAGGTTCATCAATTTAAGGGCAAAATCTCAACAAATTTGGAGCAAATTTGCAATGAATTACAATGGAAAGAATTGCAACTATTTCAAGTTCGATTTAGTTACTAAAGTGTATATGAGGCACCCACTTAACGGTTTTGTCAATGGAGTTTGACAAAAACCTTTAAGTGGTGGGAGTTTTTAATAAAATTAAAAATGGTAGGTGGAAATTTAATAAAATTATATCATTAAGGTGAGAGTTTCTAAAAAAGTGAAAAGTATAGGTGGTAAGATGCGATTAACACATACACTTCAAAATTTTATGGGATATTGTCCTGCCTTACACCCTCTTTTAAAATATAAATTTTAAGGATGTTGTCCCTCCTTACACCGGGGCTTTCATGACCCAAAAAAATTCTTCACAATAATATAAATTAGTTTAAATAAATAATTATACTTCTTCAACTCTTCATATAAAACACTCTAAAACGTGAAATGTGATATTCATTACAAAACTTCAAATTCATTATTTAAAGGAAAAATTGTTAATTACCACCTTTTATAAACAACTTTTCGTAAATTACCACCTTAAAGAATTTTTTAATAAATTACCACCTTTTATATGCAAATCTTTAAAAACTCCCACCTATTAACGTTTTCCTTCAAAAAAATCTTTATGTGGGTCCTACATAGTTTTACTTTCCTCCATGTTTGTTTCCTCTTCCCATCTCCCACTCCTCTTCCTCTTTCTTTGTTTTCCTCTCCACTTACCACCATTACTAGGTTTTTTTACCCCGATTTTTCTCTCTCCTCCACATAACTCACTCTCTGTATCTCCTTCCTTGTTGCTGAGCAAAGCACTGGGCTCCAAAGCCCCATTGTTGTCTAAGGCGAAGCAATGAAGAAAAATAATTCTATAATTTCCTAAGTTTTAATAGTTTATCGCTTTATGTCATGAATCAATACAACAATGGACTTGTCTCTCTTGAGTAACATAATCAAAGTATCTTCTACTTTGTCTATGCAACAATTAGCCGTCACGTCACAAGAATCAAAGCACCCATCAAATTGGAGGCTACAAAATTCATTCTTTTTCTTCCTCTTTTTTGGGTTTTCCATTTACTGGACTCTATTTCTTTTATCATTGATTTTATTTTTCTGTTGTTTTATAAAAATGGGGGTTCAAAATGTTGAATGTAGTGTTTATTGATGCAATTATAGGTTCTATTCTGGTGGAAAAAATGTCACAGATATTGTATTAACAAAAGCAGACCCTACAAGATTAGAGAAGTCCTCTTCTACTTAAAAGTTTTCATCAATCTATTTTACTGGTGGTGGTAATTTAAGAACGAGTGGTAGATTAGGTATTTAGGTGCACCATATAAGTATGGTAAACCTAAGGTTTTGACCAAGGAAGCGCAGTCGTGAAGGAAGAAGATACTAGATCGAGGGAGTGAAATTGTGCTGAAATGCAACAAAGTTTTCATTGTTTCGTGCTTGCTGGCTCTTTTCATCGCCCCACTTTACTTTTATTTGCCTAGAATAGCTGGGGATAGTAAGACCTCTTGTGTGAAAGCTGAAAACCGACTTGCATTTGCAAATAGTTTTCAGTATCGTGTCATGCTCCGCTCGATGCTCCGCCTTCGACAACAATTGTGCTTTGGATCCCAGTGCTTTGTGTTAGAAAACATGATTAGAATATTATAATTAGAACAAACTTATCTCGATTGAATTGTCGTGGCGTGATATTATCACTGCCGTAAAGTTGAAATTGCCCCGCTACGAACACACGGACTCGTGGCAAACCAACCTCTAGGGTTAACACGACACTGACTCACCGGTGAAGTACAGAGAGACAGTCTGAGAGCGTTCTTAATATTGCCCAGAAAGAGATAATGTATAAGAGAGGAGGAAATTTTATGTATCTCAAAACAATACCAGATTCGATGTATATATAGGGACTGGGAAGAAGAAGTGGAAACAAATTATGGCTATTTTTGGGGAAGTGGGACTACAGTAGTGGAAAGGTGGAAGTAGCCCACTAACAGGAAGTGGAAACAAAACACTTCTCAAGTAACCAACTCAATAGGTAGTAGGAAGAATAATATCAATAAACCCATTACATACCTTTTACTCTTCCTATGTGGAACTACTAACCTTTCACGTTCTTTTGAAGCAACTAAGAGTTTTACTCACATACTTAATAAAAACTCCAACAACCCCCCACATGATTGAGAAGAAGAAACAGAAAGAAACAGGGCTGGAAACAGAAGATATGGGCAATAGATACTAGGTTTTGTAAGCATCAATGTCTGAGAGACTTGAATTGATGCCCAATGCATACAAGTATGTCATACTGTCTTATTAGGTAGATTTCTCTTTGAACCTTCTACGGAGCTCATAATCAATACTTGCGCAGTAAACCTTTTTCAAAATAAGAAATGTTCTCGCGATATATTATATATATGCCCCACAATGCCTGGATTTTCATGAATGCTCTAGAGATCCCAAGCCTTAGGGATCTCATAGGGGATTGGGCGTAACCCCACATTCACATAGGTAAGTTCATCAAGCTTAAATTGTTTCAAACCACCTTATCAACTCTATGAACTTATCAAGAGCATTTTACTCATCCTTACACACATTATTACAGTAAAAATAAATACTACATCACTTTTATTAATATAGGAATGATAGTAGTATCTACTACTTAAGTTCTTTTATGACTTAGTTTGATCCTTGAAGTTAGAAAATTTCTAAGAAGGGTATCCATCACAATTCACTCCACAATAGGCTTTAAACCCATTCCTTGTGCTGACTCTAGCACTATTTTTCTATAAAGGCCTTTAGTGAGAGAATCTGCAATATTTTTCTACAAATTTACATACTCATGTGATATCACAATATATAAACACAATGTTCCTATGTGCCCCCCCTCATAGGACTATATATCCCTTCGTAGGATCTCCGGCCAACCAAATTTAATCAATGGACGGAGCATAGGCACATTAAGGACATTCATTGTCCAATCTCATAGACATACGTCAATCCATCAAGTCCTATCAAGGAGCACCACATAGGCTATGGGTCAATAAAAAAAATACCTTAAAGAAAATGGTGAGTGCATCACAAAACACACATATAAAGAGTTATAACTCCAATAAACATAACATAGACTGTATAGAAATAACCACATGCCATCACATTACCCCCGCAATGGGCAAAAACACTTTAAAAAGTTAGCTTCTTGACTTGATTGGTTCACCTATACGAATCAAAGCTCAAAGTTGACTTGGCGATCCGTCCTGCTTTGCGTTTTAAACCAACACAACATTCATTAAACTGTTATGAGAATACAACAACATCAAGTCAAAAACAAATTACTAGCATATTGGACTTGCACTTATATTCATTTAGAAAAACACTTTCTAAAACAAAAATATTGTTATGTTAAACATAACAAGTTTAACTTAAGGTGCTAATACATGGTCTCATTAAGACTTCTCAAGTCTTTAACAACAGATAAGCTAATACAAACAAAGTCGTTGCCTCACACATACTCAAAAACAGATGATTGCACAACATAGGCTAATACTGAAGCCCAAATGAATTGCTAAAGCACAACGATGCACTCAGTTTCCCAAATTCTCTCCTATATATATATGTATATATATATATATATTATATATTAAGAACTTAAAACAAAACAACATACAACTAATGAAAATTCAATAAGCTGAAGTAGACAACTCGCAACTCAAAGAAACAAACAAGAGTTTCCAACATAAAATATCCCATGGAAATTTTCTTGCTTACCACACTTACCAAAGTGAGTCTAACAACTTACTTTTAGTCACGAACTCATCCCCACATTACAACGGAGAAGAGGAGGTAGCGGTTCGTGCTTGAGTTGAATCACCAACCCGCCTGCTGGGGCGGGGCGGCTTTTTTGAATGCCGCTGCCGATAGCTTATGAGATCGATTCAGTCAAAAAGTTCTTGGCCGCTAGGAATCATCATGTCGATTGCTTTCGTTGGAGAAATCAGTGGCGTGGTTACCGGAGGTAACCTCGGCTTTCATTGCCTGGGTCTTCTTTGAGCTAAGAGTCATTACTCTATTATGATTGATTGCTAGCAGTAATAGAAGAGAAAGGAATAGAAAGAGGAGATCTCAGCTCGTGTGAGCTGATCCCATGCAGTTAGCGATGAGCTTATGGTTATGTAGTATCAACATTGTTAGATGTTAGGATTTTTCTTTAACTTCGCTACATCAGCAAGATGCTTTTGTACTGGCTTTACACCTTTCCGCGACCACAAAGCGCAGGCAGCCTTCTACCATCCATCCCATTGCATTCTATCGTCTCGTATTGTACTGTACCGTATCAGACCAGATAGATCTATTGAGTGAGAGAAAGGTAGTACAATTTATCCATTAAATGTATTAATAAAATACCAAATGATGGGGAACATAACACATACATTATGTAAAATTAAAGTCTGACTCTACATATAAATAGAGTGAATTTCCTGAGTCTCTATGTTGTTTCAATACTTACACAAGTTCGTTCACTTTCCTTTCAACCATTACTCACCGAGTCATTTCATCGAATACTTGGTGTCCAACACTTAGATAATCATAATTGTATTTTAATTAACTTCAGGAAATATCAATTACTGTAAGCCAAGAAAATAAACATCCACATTTGGTGATGCAATTTCATAGTCAACATAAACTTTGAAGTACATCTGTTATGCCCACCTTCTAACTATTATAGGCACAAATATTGAGAACTTAGATTATCAAACTCTGGTGGAGACAAATGTACAGGCAGTTGAACAAAGAGTTTGTATGAAGCACCAATAATATTCCAAATCTACGATTGACTGTTTGGAGCTCATTATACAATATCAAATTGTAAAACACATGTCCGCACATCAATATTAACGAGCACTCATTCACAAAATTCAGAAATCAATCATGGCACAAAACACTTAATTTCCAGAATTTGATCTCCTACGTTTATATCATATCCAGAAAAATTAGAAATCTAACTCCACATGATCATGAAATCAGTAGTGAAATTTGAACTTTAGAATGTTAGAAAATATGATTAGAAGATTATAATTAGAACAAACATATCTCGATTGAATTGTCATGGCGTGATATTATCACTGCCCTAAAAGTCGAAATTGCCCAGCTACGAACACACGGAGTCGTGGCAAACCAACATCCAGGGTTAACACGACACTGACTCGCCGGTGAAGTACAGAGAGACAGTCTGAGAGCGTTCTTAATATTGCCCAGAAAGAGATAATGTATAAGAGATGAGAAAAATTTATGTGTCTCAAAACAATACCAGAACCCATGTATATATAGGGACTGGAAAGAAGAAGTGGAAACAAATTATGGCTATTTTTGGGGAAGTAGAACGACAGTAGTAGGAAGGTGGAAATAGCCCACTAACAGGAAGTGAAAACAAAACACTTCTCAAGTAACCAACTCAATAGGTATTAGGAAGAATAATATTAATAAACTCATTACATACCTTTTACTCTTCCTATGTGGAACTACTAACCTTTCATATTCTTTTGAAGCAACTAAGAGTTTTACTCACGTACTTAATAAAAACTCCAACACTTTACACAGCAACAAGGAGGAGACACAGAGATTGAGTTATATGGAGGAGAGAGAAAGATTGGGGTAAAAAAATCCCTAGTAATAGTGGGAAGTGGAGAGCAAAACAGAGGAAAAGGAAGAGGAGTGAGAGACGGGAAGGGGAAACAGACATGGAGAGAAATAAAACTATGTGGGACCCACATAACGATTTTTTTGACAGAAAACGTTAACAGATGGGAGTTTTTAAAGATTTGCATATAAATGGTGGTAATTTATAAATAAAAAAAATCTTCAAGCTGGTAATTTACGAAAAGTTGTTTATAAAAGGTGGTATTTAACAACTTACCCTTATTTAAAAGTTTGCAGAACAACATTTGCAAACAAGTATTCAATAATTCAACAATATATATCAACAAGAAAATGCGCAACAAGTATTGTTCGTTATCTAAGTTCGGGTACAAGGTTAATTACAAAATAAATTAAAATTTCCCCCATACATAACTCATAGAGAAGAAGTGTTAGGGACAGTATTATTCTCCCCCGAGCAAAACCACGTCGATAACACACAACAAAAACAACCTACTAGTATAAAGAACATGGCCTCAAACTTAAGAAAGTGAGAAGTACAAACAACAATCATATAAATATCTACGGTGTTTAAAAAAGCCCGACTCGGTTGATCCGACCTATTAACCCGCTGACCCGAGGAAAATAATTATGGTATCTTTCTCATTTTCTTATTTATAATAGACCGGTACCCACCCTACTAAAATTGAGAATTGACGGTCCGGGTCATGAGCCGCCCTCTTGAAATTGGCAGGTAACCGTTGACTGATTTCTTTTCTTAAAACTATATTTTTTCATTATTTGGTTACTGCTTTCATATTTTTGCACATATTGCTTCTCATTTTAGGTTTAGTTAGGCTACCCTTTATCTCTCGTTGCTTCACTCCTCCACGGAGACCCTTACAATTCAAGTGATTCAACGCACATGTTGAATTACATCTCCCCTCAAATGTTCAATGATAAATGTATAATGTTGTCAGATGTGGTAGTTCTCAAGCTTGCCATATACTAGTTACTTATTATATTCTTATTTATATAATCATATGGTAAATTGTTTGGTTGTAAATTACTCCCTCCTTCTCTTAAAGAATTTCCATTTTCTTTGAGCACGAAGTTTAAGGAAAATGGTTGGTGTGGGGCCTAAAGTTTTATTTTATAATTGAAAAGTAAAATAGTGGGTATCTTTTAGAATTATTTATAAAGAGAGATATGTAGGGTCAAGTGCTTTTTGTAAGGAAAATGATATAATAATATGTGGATCATATCCAAATAAGAAAATGGAAAATGTAATTGGGAAACAAAAATGGAAAAATGGGAAATCCTTTGAGGGACGGAGGGAGTAGCATATTTGATATGGCAGATTCCATTTTTAGTTATAGATATATAAGTTTCAGTTGTCTAATACGTAAAGTAGATTTGTTTTTTTTGTTAATTTGAAACTGTAGTTGCACTTTCGGTGGATAGAGGGTACCCGTGACCCAACCCTAAAAATTCGAGTACCCGCAACACGGGTACTCGACTTTACCAGGTCAGGTCACGGGCCACCTCAACAACTACCCGCAAAAGCGGGAACCCGATTGTGAGCACCACTATATATATAGAAGGGTTGTCCACACAAGCATCAACTTCAAATAGACGACACAACTTTCATGATACACAATATTTTTGGATGACTCTAGTTGGATATTAAATTTTACCTACATAGTTTTCCAACTTTTGACCACAAATTCAATCCTTATGAAAAACGAATGAGAAACGACTATTTGAAAATATGTTGGCCAATTTGGTTAAGACGCAATGGCGGTCACAACTCACAAGGTGTGACCATTCCTTTGTCGCAAGGCCGAATATACTCTATTTTCACTTTAAATAGGCCAAAAGCATACCCAATTTATCACACATCAATACAACACCATCATGCTCCAATAATTCAGCCAAAGTCATACTAAAACTAACATGAACATCCTAAGTAAAAACAAATTTAACATCGAAGTATGAACCAAGCCTAAACCAAGAAATGAAAATCTCGGTTAAAATCCATACTCGAACATATCATATAATTCACCAAAGTAAAAGTTTTACGCCAACAATATGAATAGCGTAGAAATTGCATGAGAAATCCATAAACATCAAATAGCAATTCAATCGGAGAAGTGCATAATCGAATGTAAATCGAATTAAAGATAAAACCGACCCAAGCATATTAAAATATTCCACCAAATCTCCATGAATCTTCTGACTTTAACGGAAACTGCAATCGCGTCTTCCTGTTTCTTCAAAAACTAATTGAACCACGAGTAAGATCTTCTTAATTCTAAAGATCTCGCCTACTTAAAAGCCTAAATCCGTTAAAAATGAAGGAGATATAAGCCAATTGAAAGGGTTTAAAATGGACGAAAATGGCGTGAGAGAGGAAAGAACAAGTATGCAGGAATTATTTTTCTGATTTCCTTGCCAACAACGGGAGGAGTTTAAAAAGGGGATTAAGGGTTTTTACGAGTGGGTTTATAAGCAATCAATGGCGGCAAGTGAAGGAACTAACACTTCACATTTTAACTTCATGAAACAATTGCGAAAATCTAATTAGACTCTTCCTATGCCATCATTTTTGACAAATTTTCTGAGAAGGATAAAGTGTAGGACGGCTTAACCTTTCGTTACACGCATCAGTCCATTCTGTTTAAAAATAACGTTATAGATTAATTTCCAATGCTAAACGTACATAAAAGTATATAATTATTACTAAATAATTTCTAAGAAAATATAATGATTCCAATGAATAAAGATATGACGTCATATTATCACAATTATCACAATATAATAATCATATTATATTCTATCGATTAAAATTTTCACAATATGATTTAAAATCAAATATAAATCTTAGCTTTTGGATCTTCATGTAATAAGTTGTTATGTTTTGGATTTTTGTATGCCTAATTACAAAATAAAAAACTGATGTCAAAATATGAATTGAAAATATTTACTTTAAAATATACTTGATTTTTTTTATAAAAGAAATAATCTTTACATTATATTCACTTTTGAGAAAGATGCCTTATTTATGCATACATAATCGAATATATTCCTAAATTCTCATATCATAGTTCCTAATGTTGCTAATTTATAGATTTCTAATGCGTAATTATGAATATTTCATATATTCCATCGAATATCATCTTTAATTTCCTTTTTTGAGTTGTAGTTTCTCCTGCTGGAATCCACATCAGTCGGTTTGAAGAGTTATACTTGCGACATGTACCATTTTGATTGTGCTTACGACATGTTTCCAAATGCATGAAAACTCGACATGTGACCAATTTTTTATATATAGATATATAGAATAGATATAGATGATTTTTGAACCACTGTTTTTCTTATGAAAACGTTTCCACTAATGCAACCATTCTATATCAAAATCTTCTACACTTTCCTTATTTATATTTCTCTCTATAACGTCAAAATTGTCTTTTTCCTTCTCCAGAATATACAATCATACACTAAACTCCCCAACACCTCTCATCCCTAAACTCTCCATGGTAGCAAACCCTAGCTCAGCCCCTGGAGCTCCCCGACATCCAATGAGAGACGACTGTTTTAGAAGTAATATCGCAAGTGCACGATGTATGTTGTTAGAAGAGTCTTGCAAGTATGGGTTGAATTCATAGGAAGACAGGTTTTCAGAGTTATTATTCAATTACACAGCTACTTCAGACGAAATTAGGCAAGAATAGCTTAACTACTAATTAAACTAAAGAAAACAGGATTAAACTGAGATTCAACTATGAATTAAAAGACTAGGGCATTAGTTCAGTCCACCATGCTTATACCAATCAAAAGAATCTAATAGCTAATAAAACCTAGGTCTAAGAACAATCAGAGCCAATGTTAAGCCTACAATCGGGTCTAACGCTCTCGATTTAACATATGTGGTATGATCGCTCACATAATTAGAATCGATAGTGTGTTCTAAGACTCTAAAAGTAAGTCTATCACCGGGTCATACTCAAGTTGTCACACGTAATTCATGAAACTGCGCAATACCATAAACCACGGATTCAAGAACAAATCACACTATAAGTGTCCTAATCATAACCTAGAACTCATAGCAATTCAAATAACAATCATGGTATAAATATGGCTTTCGTCCCTAAAACCCTAGAAAGGCGATTACTCACTCATAATTGAATTAACAGCAATGAATCTAATATAAAAATTAATACTTTTCATCATGAACGATTAAATAAATAAACTAAGCATTCAAAGATTTAAGAAGAAAATATGAATAGAGAATAATACCAATTGACGAAAAACAATAACTTTTGTTGGAAATAATCCATAGTTCGATCACCTCACTAGTGGAAAAAATAGCTATTGCTGCTCCCTTTTAGCTACGGGCTTCTAAGTGATCACGCAGCTATCTTGCTTTAGCGACGGGTGTATAAGAAAGCCCGCAGCTATAGATTTCTTGCTACGGGCGCTTCGTGTAGGCCCGCAGCTACAGTGGCCCAAAAAAATAATTTAAATTGTATTTTAATCGCATACGCGAGGCTTTGTCCTCTCTCTCCCATTGAAGTTCCCTCTCTCCCAGACGTCTCAGTTCGCCCCAATCTCAGGCGTCCCAAGCTTTATGCTCTCGTTATTGATTCAATCTAAGACTCATCCCAACAGAATCTGATCCCTAACTATGTCGAATCGCAAGATTTCTCTCTTCTCTTTCCGTTCTTTTGCTCGCCGAATCTTCATTGTTCAACCATCTTTTGTCCCTCTTTCTCTCAGTAGCTAGAGCTCGTCCAAGGTATTACCCTAATTTCGCAATTTTAGCCCTAATTTCGCAATTTTAACCCTAATTTTTCTACCTTATCCCTAATTTCGCAACTTGTGTGTTTCTTGATTCGAGTTTTGGTGACTGTTTGGCACTAATTTTCAGTAGATTTTCTGATTGCTATATTGCTATGTTGTGGTATGAATTTTTATTTTTGTGGTTTTGTGCTTTTGTGCTTTCACCTTCGATGTTCTTGGGTTAGTTTTCATTGTTGTAATCTTTATTGACATTTTTATTGGTTTTCTTCAATAATAGGAGATGGTGCGGTAGCATTGGTTTTCTTTGATAATAGGAGACGGTGCTAACACTAGCAGAAGGTGCTAGTACGCTTTATCTGACTCACCTTTAAACTACGCACCTCACTCTTTCTTTATTATCTAATTGTGCCTATTCCTCTGTTCTATTACATTTCTATTTGAATTGATGATTCTAGATCTATCTTTTGGTTATATTATACGAAATATATAACGATTAAGTTTAACATCTTCAAGTAGATCTTACGAGATTTGTATCTCATCGAAACTTTATTAATTCAGTGCTGTGATGCTTGGTTTATCCTTGTTGTGTTAAGTTTCCGCATAGATTTTCGAGAGGAAAACTTCTTTGATGAACTTGTTGAATGAATGAGAAAAGGAAAAGCAATTGTCTTTTGGTTTGTACATGATGTATTTGATAGTCTCTCAAAATTGAGCTGAGTGAATTCAGAATTTCGTGTTCGATTGTTTTTGATGTGGTTACATCTTATATGTTCATGCTTTTAAAGTGTAAGCTTAGAGTTTTTGTGCTGTAGATTGCTGTTTGTTAGCTCAGTTTTGTGATTTGTTGTTTTTTCTGGTTTGCTGATTGTTTGTTCCACAGGGGTTATGTTCACATCTACAGTTCAGGATTCAGAGACTTCCTATTGAAGCCGGACCTACTGCGTGCAAGTGTAGACTCTGGTTTTGAGCACCCGTCTGAAGGCAAGTGCGTTCTATTATTACTTTGTTTCGCTATATATGGTTCTCTTGCAGACCTTCATGTAATTGGCTAAGTAGGGTTTTTGGCTTAGTGGTTGGGTATTTGTCAAATAATTCTCGATGAGCTTTGAGTGGACATGCCATGTGTGGGAGCTAGTAAATTGTTAGATTGTTTCTAACTAGGATCTGCTCTTTTATGCTTTCTTATTGCTTATTTTGGTATATAAATAACTGTAGAGATGTTGCTAAAGTTTATAATGCCTTACTAGGTAATTCACTTTAATCACTCAACTTGGAGATGTAAAATGTTCTGGTAAAGCTTTCAATTACAAGGACCAGGAGGTCATATTTTACTTACTGTGGGTTCCCTCGCACCAATTTTTTGGTATGTCCTCAGTGCAACACGAGTGTATTCCTCAAGCTATATTGGGCATGGATGTCATATGCCAAGCCAAATCTGGTATGGGGAAGACTGTTGTTTTTGTTGTATCAACCTTACAACAGATTGATCCCGTGGCTGGGCAAGTTGCTGCTCTGTTTTCTACGGAGGTGTCAATATCAAAATCCACAAGGACCCGCTCAAGAACGAATGCCCTCACATTGTTGTGGGCAATCTGGAAGGATTCTTGCACTGGCCAGAGACAAAGACCTATCATTAAAGAATGTTCGTCATTTTATTCTTGATGAATGTGATAAAATGCTCAATCCCTTGGTATGCTCGTTATTCCTTTTGTTCCTTTTCACAACTCTTACTATCCATGATGGTGCTCCTGTTTTAATACTTATGGGTTGTTGGTTTGCTTTTTTTTTCCTCATATATTGGGATATCCAATCAGTTCAATTCAATTTCCATTTAGTCTTGTTTTTGAGGATTTGGTGTCCTCGGTCTTGGTTGGTACATGGTGCTCATCTGAGTAATAATCGTGAAAGTCTAAAGGGTTCTGCACTAATATCAGTAGTTGCTATTCCTCAAGATTGTTTAATGAGTGGTGTAAAGTGATGTTGTGCTTGCTGTGTGATATCAAGTATCAAGTATCTTCAAGCATCTTCATTTGATAATGGATTCCGTTCGATCCAGGATGCTCCTAATATTCTTTCCTTTTAATTTATGTTTTATCTGTATAAAGAACGAGCGTATTTTCGAGGGTGTTAACACTTAGAGTCATTTTTAAAGCTTACATGTTTTGTCTAGTTTCTAGTACTAAAAGATCAATCAACATGACAGGGGCCTAAAATGAACTGCGGTAACCTATAAACTGATTCTTTACATTGACAGACCTTTTATTTGGAACTAAGAACTGATGTTTGTGACAATAGTTAACCTACATGTTTTATTTAATTTTGTAATTAAGTTAGTCCTTACACAACACAAAGCTTGTTGTAGTTTTCAGTATACCTAGTCTAAATGTGCCACCAAATTTTCGAGGTTAACAGCTTTATATACGAGTTCTTAGATCAATCTGAGGGTGTGATTTTAGATAGTAACCTAGAGATAACTCACGTTAATTTAAGTTCTCTGACACATAAGGACATTGTTATAGAAGTTTTGTCTGGTTCATTAATTTATAGAAGTTTTCTTTGAGTATTTAGGTTTGACATGTCTAACTTTTATATAAAAAAGAAAAAGAGTTATTAAGTTACACTTAGTATGAACATTATGAAATCAACTTCACCTTGCGAGTTTGTTTTTAGATTGCTGTTGCTTTAGTAATTAGATTGAGATTAATCTGAATACTCATTGTCCTCTGTTGTAATGTATCCCTGGAGTCGTGGTTGGCTACTCTTTGGTTGCCACTGCCGTCGCCAACTTAGTCGAATTATGTGTGTAGTGCTGCTTTGTTGTTGTGTTGCTCTGCGGACATGTGACTTAATAGGAGAAAGAATAGTCAAAAGGAACTCCTTTCTGGGAGCAGTTCTGATATTCTTTGAAGGAGTTAGATCATCGATGATGTAGATTCAGGATGCTCCTAATATGCTTTACTTTGACGTTTCTTCTTTTCAGCCGATGGAAATATATGTTGATGATGAAGCCAAGTTGACCCTTCATGGTCTTGTACAGGTATATGAAACAGCACATTCAGGTTTGTTTTAAATGAACTATAGCTAGTTCTCATGGTATCTTAACATTGTTGTTTTGTCTCGTCTGTAGCACTGCATCAAGTTGTCTGAGTTAAGAATCGCAAATTGAACGACCTCTTGGATGCTTTGGAATTTAATCAAGTTGTCATCTTCGTCAAGAGTGTCAGTAGAGCTGCTGAGCTGAACAAGCTTCTTGTCGAGTGCAACCTCCCTTCCATCTGCATCCATTCTGGCATGTCTCTGGAAGAATGGTTTGTGTTTTAGTTGTATAGGTCATAGTTTTTAAGATATAGCAGGTATCGGGTACTTATTACTTTAGTTGTATAGGTTATAGTTTTTTATTTCCTCTTTTTTATATTTGTTAAAATGTAAATACCTATTATAGAAATGAAGATATTCCTGTTTCTTGTCTGTTAGTTTGGCAAAGTGGAAGTTGCTTGGATTCTGATTATCATTATAATGATCAATCTGATCATCATCAGTATCATGCAGTGTTATTGAATTTTTTTATAAAAAAGGGGATTATCTGCGGGCTCAATTGTAAAGCACGCAGCTACTGGTGCCTTTTGCTGCGGGCCTAAGTTATAGCCCGCGGCTATTGTTGCCTTTTGCTGCGGGCCTAGTTATAGCCCGCAGCTAATGTTCAATATTTTGTTGCGTTCACGTGCACACCTATTGTTTATGAACAGAAGCTGTGTCTTGTGATACGTAGCAGCAAGTCGTTTTTAGCCCGCAGCTATTGATTTTTTTCCACTAGTGCCTTCGAATCTAAACTAATGAGTTTCTCTCTAAAGAGCTCGCAAAACTAAAACTAATGAATGCTGAAAAATAAGCTCTCTCTAAAATAATGAAGTTTAACTATATATAAAAACCTAATAATATTCATTAAAATAATCGGGAAAAAATAGGCAAAAATAGGCAAAAAAGCCCTTCGTGCTTCAGGTTTGATCGGGCCGAGCCCCGCCCGATCGGGCGGGTAAATTGCAATTTTGTATCAACTTGAGAAGGTTGTATCTCTCAAATCAAAAGCTAGTTTGGGGCGTTTTGCCTATTGTTGAAAAGCCCTTGAAGTCTAGATTCCAACCCTACTGAAAAAGTTTTATTATCAATTTTGTATAAAAAGTAATGATCAAAATAGTGAACATCTGTCAGTTTTGGCACTTCCTTTAGTAGTATTTTTCTTCATTCTAACTTGGAATTGTCCCAAACGGATGCATTTTGATCAGTGTGTAATCTATCTTCATCCTTAATTATAATAGGCTTGATCTTAGATAATCATAAACAATTTGCATCAAAATAACCTGAAAATCTTCAAAACACGTAAATGGAGAGTAGTAGAGCACAGCTTGAGTAAATCATGCAATTATGCACCAAAATGCTCTGAAAGGAGTTGTAAATGCAACCTAAATGCATCTAAAAACTATATATAAATCTAACACATCAAACTCCCCCAAGTTAAACCTTTGTTTGTCCTCAGGCAAACAAGACACTGACAAGGAAATAATTGTCTCACCCCTCAGATAGGGAGATCACAGTTCAAACTATTTTCATGACTATGAAAGGTTCAAGAAGGCAAAATTTAAGTTCAGTTGTTCAAATCATTCTGACTACCAATAATCATCGAATCAAATCGTCAAATTCAACTAGACTACATGACATGCATATCCTGAAAGGGTGTTCACCAAGTCACTCCTCTCAATTTTGTAGGAGGCAAAGAATGTGCCTGAACACTCACCGACCCCCTCCCACTCACGGTCTCATATGTTTAAGATGGTATAATGTCGCTCATCCTAATTAGGTCGACTCAACTTGATTAGCAGACATACTCTTTAACGTTGACAAACTGACTCCAAATCAATCCAATAAACAATGTAAACACAAGCTCAAGAGGACTTTTTCCGGGTTGTAATGGGGCTTAGATAAGGGTAGGTAACATGTATAGGAAATGTGGTGGGGAAAACCAAGAATGGGGGAGCAAAAGTCACTAAAACAAGTTCAAGGATGGCCTAAACATCTCCCATAACAACATAACACACATAACTATAAACACAACCCAACTCCTTGAAACAATAAACTCTCCAAAAAACCCAACTTTGAAGCAATGTAATAGATTTTTCTTTATAAGCAATGTGAATGAAAGAACCTTGAACTTTTCGGTTTTTTTATTTGCATTTTTCGAACCAAATCATTCACATATTACTCACTTTGCTTTTTATTTCTTTTTTCTCAAACTTGAAACCACAAAAATACACAATCACCCCCAATCCAAGTAAACCATAAAAAATCATCTCACAAACCAACTCATACAAATGCTCGCCTAAGCTAGGCTTGTTTAATCATTCTCGTAATGACGAGATGCACCCCGCATATCAAACCACAAGGAAATGTAAATGACAGTATGCGGTTGAAGCAAAATCTCAAGAGGATTCTATCTTTTGGAAACCTTGGTATCACTTCTTTGGTACAAAAAAGGGTTTCGCTAAGTCTATTATGTTGCACCTGTTGTTGAAGACCTAAGATCTCTCTACTATCTCCATCAATGTTAAGTGCAAAAGGCAAGTCCATTGGTCAGCTGCATCAAAGCACGAGTACCAAGCATCTTGTTACTCCCCTTGTACCCCGTTCCCAATTGCATGGAGACATGCTTTCTTGCGAGAGGACTTTGGGAGAAAGGTGACAGATGGAAGCCCATCTTCTTTATGCCAATTGGAAGCAGCCCAATTCAGCTTTTCAAGCAACCCGATAGAAATTGTTGAAATGCTCTCCTATTCACAGGACCATGAGTTATGTTTACCTTTGTTGTAATAATTAGTAGTTAAGGCTGAATATGGCTCTAATGGTTGTTGTTAGTGAATATGCAAATATTCACTTGATATATATTGTACATATTCTGTTATATTGTAGATATGATTCTGAGATAATTATGGTTAATAATTATCCTCTTTAGGTTGTAAACCCCTATATATTCATTTAATGAAATCACTCCAATTAAGGAGATTTACATTAACTCACATGGTATCAGTTTTACTTAGGAAAAGATAATTTTCTCCCTATCTTCCCTAACTAGATCCGGCTACGGTTTTCTTCGGCCACCCCACCACCTGCATCACCATGTCCGACACCACAAAAACTCCTCCTCCCCTCTCCTCTTCTTCTCCTCACCCTGCTTTCCACATCAATAACATCCGGAATTTTATTCCCATCACTCTTGACCAAGAATCGGCGCAGTATGCGGCATGGGTCGAGTTCTTTCATATCCATGCTTGTGCATACAACGTTCTTGATCACGTGGACTCTACTGTTTCACGTCCGACTGCCATTGATGATGTTACTTGGAAGCGTTTAGACGCCTCCGTCAAACAATGGATCTATGGGACGATCCATGAAGACCTCATCTACACCATTATGAAACCCGGGGCTACGGCTCTAGAATTATGGAAACGACTCGAGGACATATTTCATGACAACAAACACACTCGGGCGGTGTATTTAGAAGAGCAATTCTCCTCTCTTCGTCTTGACAATTTCTCTAATATGTCCGACTACTGTAAGCAACTTAAGGTTCTCGCCGATCAACTCCTCACGTCGGCCAACCCGTTTCTGACCAAAAAATGGTGTTGCAACTTGTCTCTGGACTCACAAAGGGTGAGTATGATACTATTGCCACAATGATCCAACAAGCGGAACCACTTCCTAGCTTCCACAAGGCTCGCTCTCAACTAATCCTTGAAGAAACTCGTCGCTCGCGCCAAGAGGAGCACTCTCAACAAGCCCTATTGGCCAGCAACGTTTCCGCCTCTCCATCCCCTGTTTCTGCCACGCCCCCGCCGGTGGCGGACGTGGTGGGAAAGGAAAGGGAAAGGGTGGTTGGCGTGGCGGCGGCAAGGGTCGTGGAAAGGGACGCGGACAGTCATCCGATCAGCAGCCCGCGTCAGGGACGCCTCCAATGCAGCAGTACCCAGTTGGGCCTATGACCCAACATTACCCTGGGCAGGACAACCTCTGGGCTGGACCTCGCCAGCCTGCTAGTACCCAACTGGGCCCCATCAGCCTCGTCAGCCAGGACTGCCTACTTTCACATGACTGCCCCAGCAAATGGATATGGCCCCTTGATGACTCCAACGGAATTGGGCCAGGCTTACAACTCAATGACACTGCAGCAGCCGGATGACTCATGGTACATGGATACTGGGGCCACTTCCCATCTCTCACGGGATTCAGGTAAATTCCCCAAGCTGTTTAATTTGAGCACTCCTTAATTTATTTTAGTTGGTAATGGCAATGGTGTTCCAATTCGTGGTTTTGGACATGCTAAAACTCCACCCCCACACCCTCCATTTAACCTTAAACATGTTCTATACACTCCTGACATCATTCAAAATTTAATTTCTGTTAGGAAGTTTACTAGTGACAATTCTGTGTCTGTTGAGTTTGATCCTTTTGGTTTCTCTGTGAAGGACCTTCGTACGGGGATAACTCTCACGAGATGCAATAGTGTGGGGGACCTCTATCCTTTCTCTTCCGCCTTCAATGCTCAAGCTACTCTCCCTCAATCTTTTGCTGTTATTTCTCCTTCCACATGGCATCGTCGACTTGGTCATCCTGGCGCCCATGTGTTTAATCATCTTTGCACTAATAATTCCATTTCATGTAATAAGGAATGTGATACTTCACTTTGTTATGCTTGTCCTATGGGGAAACATGTTAAACTTCCATTTAAAGATTTTATGACTGTCACATTTTCTCCTTTTGACATTATTCATGTTGATTTATGGACATCTCCTATTCCTAGTACACTTGGACATAAATATTATCTTGTGATTTTGGATGATTTTTCACATTTTGTTTGGGTGTATCCTCTCAAATTCAAATCTCAAGTCTGTGCCACCTTTCTTAGGTTCCGTACGTACATTCATACTCAATTTGAAAAACATGTTAAAGCTTTTCAATGCGATAATGGTCGCAAATTTGACAACACCCCATTTCGTCAATTTTGTGATGACCATGGCATTGTTTTCCGCCTCTCGTGCCCTTACACGTCCTCTCAAAATGGTAAGGCCGAAAGGATGATCCGCACCGTTAAAAATGTTGTACGTACCCTCCTCATTCAAGCCTCCCTTCCCCCTTCGTTTTGGGTCTATGCTTTAGTTAGCGTTGCATATCTCTTGAACATCTTACCTACTAAAGTCCTTAGCCACAAAACACCGACTGACATTCTCTATCGTCGCTCTCCCTCTTATGAGCATCTTTGTACTTTTGGTTGTCTTTGCTATCTTAATCGTGCCCATATTTCCCCTCATAAATTGGCACCTCGTACCACTCCGTGCGTTTTCTTAGGATTCCCCACCAACCATCGCGGCTACTTATGCTATGATCTATCCACTCATAAGACCATCATTTCCCGTCATGTCACCTTTCATGAGTCGGAATTTCCTTTTGCAAACATCGGAAAATTCCAACCCACAACATATGACTTTCTTGAATCTGCCCCACCTCTTCCCCTCCTTCTGCAGCCCAATCCATCTTCTACTGCTGCCCCAAATCCCACTTCTGGGCCCCCCTTGCGTGATAATGGCCACTCCACCCAACCAGCACCGGATCCAATTCCCGCTGCTGGGCTTGAGCCCACTATCACCTCCCCTGCTCAGTCCCCAGCAGAGAATCACCCTCCCTCGCCTGCCTATGGGCCTGAGCCCACTCCCCCTACCTCTCCCAGCCCTGCTGAGCTCCCTTCCTCTGGGCCACTCGCTACACTCACTCCTAGCAGCCCAGCTTCCCCTCTCAGTCCACCAACTTTCTCGCCACCTCCCCCTCAACCTGCTCCCCTCCTTAGCAGCCCACAAATGATGACTCGTGCCAAGCATGGCATCTTCAAGCCCAATCCACCAATAAATATGATGACCCAATCCATCTCTCCCATTCCCAAAAGCCCTAAATTGGCACTTCAAGACCCGAATTGGAATGCCGCCATGCATGAGGAATTTAATGCTCTTACTAAACAGCATACTTGGGAACTTGTTCCGAGACCGGAAGGGGTTAACATTATTCGGTGTATGTGGTTGTTTCGTCATAAGTACAGGGATACAGGTGATCTTGAGCGCTATAAAGCGCGTTTGGTGGCTAACGGCAAATCTCAACAGGTTGGGATTGACTGTGATGAGACGTTTAGCTCAGTGGTCAAACCGGCCACCATTCGGACTGTGTTGAGTATTGCTATGGGTAAGAACTGGCCCATTCATCAGTTGGACGTCAAAAATGCTTTCCTTCATGGTTCTCTTAAGGAAACAGTGTATATGCATCAGCCTCCTGGCTTTGTGGACCCTCATGCCCCATCCTATGTGTGCCGCTTGCGTAAGTCCTTGTATGGACTAAAACAAGATCCTCGGGCTTGGTATCAGCGTTTTGCTCAATACTTGCTCCATCTTGGGTTCACCTGCAGCACTAGTGACACCTCCTTATTTATTTATCATTCTGGTGCTTACACTGCTTACCTGTTATTATATGTGGATGACATTGTTTTGACAGCTTCCTCTGATGGCCTTCGGGACCGCATTATTTCGCTCCTCAAAGCGGAATTTGCCATGACTGATCTTGGGCGACTGAACTACTTTCTTGGCATATCTGTGCAGCGCACTCCATCCTGTATGTTCTTATGTCAAAGCAAATATGCTGAGGAGATCATTCAGCGTGCAAACATGACTAACTGCAAGCCTGTTGCTACTCCTGTGGATACTAACTCCAAACTCAGTGCATCTGCCGGCTCTCTCATCTCCGACCCTACCCTCTACAGGAGCCTTGCCGGAGCCCTCCAGTATCTCACCTTCACTCGTCCAGACATTGCTTATGCAGTCCAGCAAGTGTGTCTCTTCATGCACGCCCCTCGGGAACCTCACTTTAACGCTCTGAAGCGTATTATCAGGTACATTAAAGGCACCATGGACCTTGGCCTACACTTATATAAGTCTGCTCCGACTCGCTTGGTCACTTATACTGATGCAGACTGGGGCGGGTGTCCAGACACTCGTCGTTCGACTTCCGGCTATTGTGTGTTTTTGGGGGATAATCTCATCTCTTGGTCTGCCAAACGGCAGCCCACCTTGTCTCGCTCAAGTGCTGAAGCTGAATACAGGGGCGTTGCCAACGTTGTTGCTGAAGCTTGTTGGGTACGCAACCTTCTTCTTGAGTTACACTGCCTTTTGCGAAAGTCCACTATTGTGTATTGTGATAACATTTCGGCCATCTACCTTTCTCACAACCCCTTCCATCATCAGCGCACGAAGCACATCGAAATGGATATCCACTTTGTTCGTGAAAAGGTAGCCTTGGGTCATGTTCGCGTTCTTCATGTCCCCTCTTCCTATCAGTATGCTGACATCTTTACGAAGGGCCTCCCCCGACAGCTGTTCCTTGATTTCAGATCCAGTCTTAGCGTCCGTCCTCCTCCCGCTCCGACTGAGGGGGTGTGTTAGTGAATATGCAAATATTCACTTGATATATATTGTACATATTCTGTTATATTGTAGATATGATTCTGAGATAATTATGGTTAATAATTATCCTCTTTAGGTTGTAAACCCCTATATATTCATTTAATGAAATCACTCCAATTAAGGAGATTTACATTAACTCACAGTTGTGATGGTACTTTTAGTAGTTGCAGGGTTCCTATCTAGTTTGTATTAGCCTCACTGTACGAGCCAAAAGATCTCGGCTGAGTTTTATTGTTTGTTTTATCGCTTTAGTAAAACATAATTGCATGTAGTGATCAATTTTCATGGATGTCAAAAAAACTTTCAAATTTGTGTTTTTTTTTTATTTTGTGTTTTATAGTCATTCTTAATATTGCATAAAAGTGTCTGAATGATGTAAGATAAATCTTTATATATATATATATATATATATATATATATATATATATATATATATATATATATATATAGGGCTACAAAATACATTTGTGCACATGAAATTCGATATCAAGTCTTTGAGGCCGGACTTGGCTAATATGACACCCCCACGAATACTTTAACCAACTAAACTAAGTAATAACTAAAGTCATGTTCTCTTCGGCATAAAGGAGTTGAACTAAACTCAAATCCAATGAACTGAAAACTGTTGAACTAAACTGAATTGAAAATAAATGAACTGAAATTAAATAGCTTGAACTGAATTGAACTAATTATAAACAACTGAACTAGACTGATTTGAGCTAACCTGAACTGAAAAGAATAGTGAAATGTGTAAGTAAAAGTATTGATCAAATCTGAACTAAACTGAAAAGCTGGGGACAACACAGCCCAAATAGAAAAGCAGGCCCGTCTAAGGCCCAGTGCAGGGTGAGCGTCCGCACAGGGCCCCGCGGGTAAATTGGGCCCCCAGTTTCCATTTATAATTATATATCATGAAGCTGCTGCACTTGCTTAACATGGCTCTTGTCTTGCCTCAGTGGTCGGCAGGTTGCATTCTTAAAGTTGGAAGCGCGGTTCGAATCTTGCACTCACCACTTTTAACGCTCTACTAGATTTAGCAATATGTTTTTTTATTATTATTTTCGATCCCTACGCCTGAGGCCCTAATACTTTTAATGCTCTAATAGACTCTAGCAATTTAATTTTATTATTAGTAGTCTAGTTTGTTGTGGCAAAAATAATAGTATTTTATTTCACTTCCTTTTCAGAGGGATCCTTTTACCACTTGTCTCCAATTTGCTTTATTTGTTTTTTTGACTTTTATATTCTTATAAAGGATGTATTTTGTTTAGGAAAATCAAGAAAGACACTCTTATATACATTATTATATGTAAAAGTTGTATAAATGATACTATTTCATTTGATAAGAATACATACAAAACCCCATAATTAGATAGATGTAGCGTTAACGGAAAAAAATAGATTTTTTAAATAAAATGAATTGTTCAAATTCGTTATTATTCTATTGTTCTAATTTTATAAGGCCGAATATTTAATTTTGCACAGGGCCCCTAATTTCTATAAGACGGCCTTGTAGAAAAGTTAAAGTTATACATTAACAATACTATCAATCTAAGTAATAAAAATTGGATATGATGAAAGATGTCCCATTAACGTACAAAGCAAAACATGGTGCTTTCATACAAGATACTATAAAAGACCAGGAATTATGGGAAAGACTGGCACTACTTCACTTTATTTGTACTTGTAAGTTGCGTACACATGAACTCAATAATGTTTCCATAAATAATTGAGAATTGTACAATGTTTTACATATTATAAGCTTCCATTAAATATGCGGAATTAAAAAAGTTACTTTGCTTGAGAATCGTAGTATATTTTTCACTGTTTTGTTCTCCCCAGTTTAAAAGAATTGATATAATAGGATTGCTTCAATGCCTTCAAAAGCTGAATTCTTTATTTTGACAACTACATATATACTCTATGAATTCTAGTAAAACGAATCTTCCCTCCAATAAATAATAATAAATGACTATATTTTATTGAATAACTTAATGAACAAAAACTATATCAAAAAAAGTTTTGTAACAAAAAACTATTCCAAAAATTCGCATATGGTTTTTTATATTAATGCTTTTCTATAGTGGGTTTTTTAATCATACAATATCTTCTCCCTTTTTTTATCGACTTGCAAGATGTATCAACACGAATACTAAGAAGACCATCAAAAGATGAATTGGAAAGAAAGAGATAAAAAAAGGAACACGTATAATAAGAGAGATACAAAAAACATTTACCCAAATTTAGTAACGTTACAATTAATTTTGAGCATCTATAAGCGGAAAATATTGCAACAGAATTAAAACGAAGGAAGTACTTCCTCCGTTTCTAAATAAGTGGAACATAGAGAAAGTGGGGGGAACCCAAGGAGGTTAGAGAGAGAAAGTTGGGGACCACAATTAAAAAGAGAAAGGGTACTTTAACTAGATAAGCAATTAGATATATATTGCTTGAGTAAGGGAAATCATGTAATTTTATCATTTAAAATGTCCTATTTTGAGCTTGGTGTCACTTATTCTGACATTTCCATATTAGGAAAGTGCATCACTTATTTAGAAACGGAGGAAGTATTTGTTATGGTTTTTAAACATAAAAGTGTATGACTTTGACTCTTACTATATCTTTTGCCATTTGCAAGCAAAAAATAAAGGAAAATCAACTTATATGACATCAAGATGGTTTCGATGTAGAGAGCGGTGACGGATCCAAATTTTGGAAGGTTGAGTTACGGTGCCAAAATAAACGAACTACAAGGCAAAAAAAATCAATTAAAAAATTAAGTACGCAAAAACGAATGTAACTTTGAATTACAGATGCTTCAAAGAATGTGATTCATCTCAAATGAAATTTTACAATTGCATCCTACGAGTTTTCATACTTTAGAAACAACTTATTATATCATCATAACTAACTTGAAACACCTCTAATTTCAACAATTATATAACATCTATAATTCTCATATTCTACCAAAATGAGGAACTAAACTCATGCATGTTGAAACATTTAACTAATTGTTAAAATATTTGAGCATTGCCTAATCAAGCTGAAATTTGTTAAAATAATCATACGCTTAAACCTGGTAACAACTTTTAAAGTCTTTCAGAAAATTGGGAAATGAATAAATCAAAAACCTTTAAAAAAATCAAACTCGATCAATAAGTAACGACGATAACAACAATTAGGGCAGGTAGAAATTGAAATTTGAAAGTGAAAGATACGTGGGCAAGGAAGCATATTGAGCGCGACATAAGCTATTGAGATTAGGAAGGAGAAAGCATAGTTCTATAAAGTAGTCAAATGATGGAGAGGGATTAGAATCCCTAGTTAGTTTGTGTTCCACTTTGTGTCTTCAGGTTTAATCTTTAATTTTTTGTGTAAGTGAAAGCTTGAGAAGCGTGTAAGGCATGGGCTTCAGACTTCTTTTGACCCTTTTTCACTTAAAAAAAGTCTACCGATACATATACTATATATATGGGTTGAGCGTTTTATTTTTTCTTCATTTTTGTTTTTTAGAGTTGGGTTACAGTTGTACCCCTAGATCCGCCCCTGGTACATAGTAGCATCAATTATAATGGCTGGTTAGGAAGATACCAACTATATTGTTGGACACTACAAATAATGACATATATAAGCATAAAGTTTGCTGAATTACGCAAATCCTTTTATTTTTAGCAGTCGCGAGGAAGCTCGTCTCAAACCAATCGGAAACCCTATGCTAATTGTCAAAATGAGGCCCTTTTAAAGAAAACAAAAAATACAAAGCGAAAAGCACTCCAGACCAAGTCGACACCAAAAAGTGTTAACATATTAGACCAAGCAGAAAAATCTATATTCAAACATAATTTTAATGATACTTTGAATCATATAACTCCAACAGTTTGCAGATATTTAAGACAAAATCTCAGTATTAGTAGCAATTGAATTGAATATCATATTATAGATAGAAAGTAAGGTTATCGAGAAAATTCCAGGAACTTATACGGCGGGCGAACTATGGCGGTTGTGTGGGCGAAACTGGTACTTAACGCTTGCTAGCCGGCTCAATATTGGTGAATAGTAGAGGATGTGAATCAGTGGACGTGAGTATGAGAGTGAATGCAGTCAAGCACTCTCGATGTTAAGCTAAAAACTTCAAATTATGTACTACGTACTTAACATTTATTTGCTTTTTCCATAAATAATCTCAAATATGAAAATGGAACGTTCTGGGAGAAGCTGATTTTGTTGGAGAGGAGTAAAAAGTAAAATCTTCGATGTAGAGAAGGACATAAAAAGAGTTTTGATCTTGAAAGGGCATTAAGATAGAAAGTTAAAGAGATTTGGAAATCGGAAGATTTCAAGGGGCAAAGAAAATTTAAGAGTGATAATTGCAAGAGGTTGAAGATCTTCAGCAGTAAACTTCTTGTTGCATGTGTGACGCGTCCTGCTTATTTTGTATATTTATTCTTTGTGAAAGTATTGGGTCAGACCGTCTGACCAATACTTACTGTCAGACGGAACCCAATACTTCATCTTCTTCTTCAACTCATCACCACAACTCCCTTTAACCCTCGCGAATTTGAAGAACAAGTAGACCCAAACGACGAACTACGCTCCAAAATAACCGAATAATCTCTCCAATAAGATTATCATGTCCAACACGAACCAATTCCTACATAGCAGCACCATTCATTCCATCAGCGACAACGACAGGTCCTGACACCTGGACAAAGAAATCAAAGCATCTCAACATGAATAAAACCACAAATATCTTCAGTCACGGGGTTTAGAAAGTATGATCCCTCTATTTATGGTTAGGGAGCTGGTATTTAAGGATGAAGTTGTATGAACAGGAGCCATTAAAGAGGGATTTAGAGATTTGGGAGAAAAGTGAGCTTGATTGAAATGCAATCTCCATAAGTTAGGTATTGTTTGTGCTGTTCCATTCCTAGGAACTTTTTTTTTGTTTCATTTGGTATTTGTTTTGTTTCAGTTAGGTATTGTTTTGTTTCAGTTGGGTGTTGTTTTATTTCAGTTGGTTGGTTTATCCTTTCAGTTGGTCATTTTATTCTTTCAATTGGTCACTTTATTCTTTCAGTTGGTTACTTTATTCTTTCAGTTGGTTACTTTATTCTTTCAGTTAGTTCCTTTTTTCTTTCAGTTGGTTCTTTTATTCTTTCAGTTGGGTGTTGTTTTATTTCAGTTGGTTGGTTTATCCTTTCAGTTGGTCATTTTATTCTTTCAGTTGGTCACTTTATTCTTTCAGTTGGTTACTTTATTCTTTCAGTTAGTTCCTTTTTTCTTTCAGTTGGTTCTTTTATTCTTTTAGTTGGTTCTTTTATTCTTTTAGTTGGTTACAATCAAAATACATCAAACTAAATGAATAGAAGGTTCAACTGAAAGAATAAGAAGGTCCAACTGAAAGAATATAACTTCCAACTGAAAGAATATAAAGTCTAACTGAACTTATTCACTGAACAACTAAAATCAAAATACATCCAACTGAAAAAAAATTAAAACCAACTGAAATCCGTCTGACCATAACTTATGGTCAGACGCGTCTGACACAATACCTTCTCATATTCTTTTTTGACTTATTGTACTCTTTCCACTTTAGGGCCATTCCATAATGAGGCTATGTTCTAAAGAACATGTTATACACCTTATTAGACGGGCCTGGTAGCAAGCCATGGGTAGGGGGTAATGAAAAAGAACGGCGAGTTTTAAAAATGGTTCAGACAAATGAAAAAATTGATAGAGTCTATGTTAACAATATGTTAGTGAGATGTTGCTAAGAAAAGATGTCATCGTACTCATCGAGCACAACACATCAACATTAAAATTTGATGTCGTTCTCTACTCCCAACACTAAGTTTGTACTGCCTCATACAACTATGTAGGTTACTTATTCTAAAAAAAGACTTATCGGAAGGTGATTATAGTAAGATTAGCAAATTTAGTCACATTATAATTTCTTTGGCCAATTGGACCATAAACTAAGATATGTGCAGTTTGGATAGTGCTAAGAATATATTCAAGATAGCTTAACTACTTAAGCTAGGGAACACGTACTATTTATTCCAATACTTTCATAATACTAGTCCACCAAGTATAAATTTTATCCCGGACCTTATGCCAAATTTTGTTGGATTTCTATATGTTTGTTAATAAATTAACTTAGAAGATAAAACCATAGATACAATATTCTGCTCTATTAATATCTAAAACAGTTGCTCCCTCCATAAAACGGAAATTTGTGATAAACTACTACAAAATTTACACTTTTAATTTTAAAAACGATCACCAATTACTTTTATTTAAAAATTTTAACTACTATAACTTTGCAAAATTTTGTGAGACACCACCTTCTAACAAAAAATGTTAGGTTTTTGCTTCTGGTGGTAAACTTAAGGGTTACGATTTCCGTCAAAAGGTGGTGTTTCACAAAATTTTTGCAAAGTTATAGTAGTTAAATTTACAAAAAAAATTAATTGGTGGTTATTTTCAAAAAGTGTAAAGTTTGTAGTGGATTTTCACAATTGTTTTCGACTAAAAAGGTGGTACTTCACAAAAATTTGCAAAGTTATAGTAGTTAAAATAAAATAAAAGTAAATAGTGATTTTTTTCAAAAAGTGTAAAGTTCATAGTGGTTTTTCACAAATTTTCCTATATATAAAGACAATTATATTACACGAATATATATCACAAAGGGAAAAAGAAAAAGAAAAGAATCTACAACTATTTTATATATATACATGTTTTTGAAAGACACAAATTTGGTTATGAAACTAACATATGATACCATAAATTATCATAAGATAGTTGTAACTTTTCTTTTTTAAGGGATGGTTCACGACTAATTGTAGAGATTACTTTTTTCGTATCATAATTACAAATACGCCTTACCAGCTGAAAATTGTTGTTAAAAAAAATATTACCGTTCGCATAATTAACCAAATTGATATAAAAAAGTTGACACCGCTCGCCAATTTGGAAAAGAAACTTCCTTAAGTGATAGATTGGTAAAAAAAAACTTAGTTTCGGACGACAAATTGATAAAAAAAATAAGTTTCGGTGACAAATTGGTAAAAAATTTTGGTTCAACGCCAATTTGGTAAAAAAGATGAACTTCAGGGACCTTAAGGGCAAAAAAAGAAAGATTTTCAAAAATGATTTATAGAACTTTAGGGACAATGACAAACTTAATATTTGATAACAAATTTATTTATTTATTTGTTAGGAAAACTGATAACATTTTTTTATAAAAATTTTGGGGACAATAACATATTATATTATCCATAAAAAAAACCACAATAATATTAAAAACATGACAATTTATATTTAATATACCAATGTTAACTGGCATGGAAGGAGAAGAGAAATGAATAATTGAAATTGGTTGGATAACTAAATGTGTGGGCAAAGGTCATAAAATTTAACAAAAGCCAAAAAAAAGATTGAAAAAATAGCAATATACAAAACAACTATTAATTAAACTGAAAAAAATTTAAATTAAATTTTTTACCAAGTTTGAGCAATTAGGAAAAAAGATTGGCTTGTGTTACCCATTGGTAAAACCTGGAAAAACGTTTTCATGCCTACAAGTTGGTTGCATAAGAAAGTCGGTCGCATTTTAGCCTGTATGGGTCGTATTTGACGTCAAAATTGACAAGATCTGGCTAGAAACACTTTGACTTGTGTGCTAAGACATTAATTCTATCAAAATTAACAGTTTTTTGTTTTATAAGGCCACATGTGGAACTTGAACAATAATTGAGGGTTAGTACGGGGAATAAAAAAAACTCAAGGTCACCAATGGGAAACTCTAAAAGTTGGAGGTCACCATTGAGAATTTCCTTTTTTTGGCGTAAATGTCGCTGAAGTTCATCATTTTTTACCAATTTGTCGCTGAAACAAACTTTTTTACCAAGCTAAATTTTTTTTAACAATTCGTCCGAATCTATGTCTTTATACCAATTTGTCACCGAAACAAGTTTTTTAACAAATTGGCAGAAAGTGTCAACTTTTTTACCAATTTGGTCAATTGGCCATCCAAACTTCAATCATACATTATAGGAGCTCTGGTTCACTCTTAGACGGCAAGATGCATGGCAATACAATCTACCTTCCACACTTAAGTCTCGGGTCATCCCTTGAGATTATAGATAGAAATTCTCTGAAACTAAGAGCACTTTGAGATCCAACATTTACATAAAATATACATTTAGTACAAATTTGAGTTACATTTGGAAAAAGTTGCAACCCAACCATTTTGAGACTAAAAGTCAATAATGTCTACTAATACTCACTTAATGCCACATCTTAAAATATCTAATGATATACTTCCAATACCAATCACTCACTTCACTTCACTTCTCATCAAAATTACATATATATATATTGCTCTATATATATATAACTTCCTATCTCCTAAACTCTACATTTATAATGAGTAACAAAAACACCCACCACCACCTCCTCCTCATTGCTGCCTCCGCACAAGGCCACTTGAATCCCACGCTTCAACTTGCCAAGCGCCTTACACGTGCCTCCCCCACCTTACATGTCACCTTCGCCACCATGGCCAACGCCCTTGCGCGCGTTAACCTCCCCTCCTCAGACCGTCTATCTTTTGCCACCTTCTCTACTGGCTTTGACGACGGCGTTAAGCCGTCAGACAACCCTAAGAGCGTGGCCGAAAAGGCTAAGCGCGTGGTATCCACGTCACTCCTTGACCTCATGGTTTCTCTCGCTAACGAGGGCCGCCCCGTCGACCTATTAATCTACACATTGATGCTCCCTTGGGCTGCTGACGTGGCGCGTGAGCTACACGTTCCATCTGCCTTGTTGTTCATCCAATCAGCAACCACCTTTGCTATTTACAACCGCTACTTCAACGGTAATAACGGTATTGATAATAAAAGCCCCAATATTTGCATAGAATTACCGGGGATGCCACTGTTTGAAAGTTGTGATCTTCCTACTTTTCTCCTGCCGTCAAGTCCACACTACTTCGCTGCACCCACGATTGAGGATCACATAAGAGCACTCGAGAAGGACCCAAATCCAACGGTCCTGATCAACTCTTTTGATGTCCTAGAAGAGCATGTGATGATAACCAACGGTCCTGATCATCGCGTTAAGATGATCAGCATCGGACCGTTGATTCCATCTGCCTTTTCAGATATGATTGATCCATCTGATACATCTTACGGCTGTGATTTGTTTGAAAGATCTAAGGACTACCTTAAGTGGTTGGAACATAAAGCAGAGAAGTCAGTTGTGTACGTGTCATTTGGAAGCATGGCGGTTATAAAAAGGAAGCAGTTTGAGGAGATACTACATGGGCTAGAATTAACGGGCCGGCCTTACTTGTGGGTAGTTAGGCCTATGACCCATAATAAGATAATGGGAGATGAGGATGAGGTTCTTATAGAGGATATAGTCAAAAACGGGCTTGGCCCAATCAGCGGTAGCCCACAAGAAAAAGGGTTTATTGTGCCTTGGTGTTCCCAAGTCGAAGTACTAAGCCACCCTACCATAGGGTGTTTCTTGACACATTGTGGGTGGAACTCGATATTAGAAAGTCTAGTTATGGGAGTACCAATGGTGGGGATCCCACAGATATCAGATCAACCTACAAACGCAAAGCTAGTGGAGGAGGTTTGGCGGGTGGGTATCAGAGCAAAGAAGGATAATGCTGAGATTGTAGATCGAGAAGAGGTTAGACGATGTGTGGACACTGTTATGGGAGACGACCAGATTGGGCAAGAGATAAGGAAAAATACAAAGAAGTGGATGGAGTTGGCCCTAGAAGCTATGATGGAAGAAGGTTCCTCTAACAATAATTTAGAATGTTTTTTAGAGTTGATTCAAAATAATAAACAAAAAAAACTACAAGAGAAATTAAATGATATAGAGGGGCCCATAGAAGACAAAGCATTACTACTTAAGGAGGGAATAGTAGAAAATGAGGATACTTTAGGAAAGCAAAAGTCCAATGAAAGGAAAGAGAATAGCACCTAATAATAAACTTTTAGAGAAGAATATTGAGTTTGAATCAGATGGAGAAGGAAATCATAGAAAAGTTAAAGATAAGGAGCTTTTAAGCAAAGAATATATTTATCTACAAAGGTGATTTGTGTTTTTTTGGGGATTTGTTTATCATCAAATTAATGTATGGTTGCAAGAAGAAAAAAGATGGAAAGACACTACATCGCATAAAAGTATCACTCTTTGAAGAAAATATATACTATTGACCATAACTAGCTTTTTAGTACTGTTTCTAGTGATATGAAGTATAGGTAACTTAAGTTTATTTTTTTTGAAGGGAAATAGGTAACTTAATGGCATAACTAGTTAACGGAAAGCTAATTAATGGCTTGGCAAATGTCCCAATGAGTTGTGGTTTTTGAGTTGTTGCATGTGAATGTTTATTTTGCACTTTTAGAGTCTAATCTTGATGTTACAATCCATATTTCACTATACTTCATTTTCTAATAAAAGATTGTGTTGGCTTCTTTTATTAAGTTTCTCTCTAATAGGAGTAGTAAATTGGCGTGAATGAGCATCATCAATAATTCAATATGATGGCTCATTGGTATATATGTACACTATCCAATATAAAGTTCCGGGTTCAAGTCTTCGATGAATTGCTCAATTTACCTTGATTTTCTATTGATTTTCAATATTAATGATTTGCAAACTCTAACAATTTAACGTAAACATCCGCTTTTCATTAAAGATCAATAATATCAATGTTGTTTTTACAAGACAAGTAATTTGCTTAGAATTCGTTTTTCCATAATGTATTTCTAAACAAAATTCATTTCAAAAACATATTACTCTCCCCGTTCCAATAAGCTCTATACACTTTCTTTTTACACTTTTATTTTTAGATATAGCTCACTCATATTTTATTATATCTATCTTTACTAATAGGATCCACTAGGGCCACTACTACATTATTTTAATTACCTAACCTACCCCACCTACCGTTTTCACTCTTTATTTTAATACATAAACCAACCCATCAAAATATTTTGGGACCTAAAAATTCACAAAAATGAGATCAACTATGACCGACCTTCTCAAAATAGGTTAATCATTGAAAAATCTGAATTTAAGTCAAACTATGCGTTGAGTTGAATAAAAATGGGTCAAACTCTGGTTTGGGTTGGATAAAAATGGGCCAAATCGGTCATGTTAGCCTATTTTTATCCAACTCAACTCATAGTTTGGCCTAAATTCAGATTTTTCAAAGATTGGCCTATTTTGAGAAGTTCGGACATAGTTGGGCCAATTTTTATAAATTTTTCTATAAAATAATACCCCACTAACTTGTATCACATCTACTACCTTTTTAATAAAATACAATTGCTAACCAAACAACAATTTATAATCTAAACTATGTGCTCGATTAAGTGTATAAAACTTTTTGGGATGAAGGGAGTAGATCAAGATAGAAATACGGTAATCTAGAGAAGGCTATGACCAAAATGATCAAGTAAAAAGAATGGATTTTCATCTTCATAATCGTTCCTAAAAGAAGAATAAAATATATACTCCCTCCTTTTCCATATCAATGCAACACTTTGACTTTTTATCCTATCTACATGTCTCACTTATGTTGTAGTTTTCACTAGTATAGAAAAACTAATGTAGTATATATTCTTTTCAAGGGTTTTCATATAATATTTTCAGCATTTTTAATAAGCTAATAGATTTTTAGAGATACTAATTAATAGTAGCACCCTAAGGGTGACGATGCAAATTTGTATAATCATGATACGTTGTCATAAATCTATCAACACAATTCCAAACAACGTAGTAGGGTAAGCAACATCGAATCTACATAGAGGTGACTATTTTAAATAACTTTCAAAGAATGGTAAAACTTAACTAAGTCACGAATTTGTAATTAAGAGATTAAACTAATATTAATGATGTAATGAGAGGCGCTTACTGGAATAGCTGCTAAGAAGATAAGCTGCAATAGCGAACTTCTCGCTGCCCAATAGACTACTCCATAACTAATCTAACCACAAGGGGGACTTCCATGAAATGAAAATGGGCGGCATCGCCCGGTTGGGCACCGACTTACGAGACTGGTTGTAATGCCACGAACTTAGGGGTCCTTAATTAAACACGATTAGCTTAAATAACTCATAATTAAATAGAGACCAGCGTAAGTGGATCCTTAAACCCGTGGGTTATGAGCCCACTATTAATATAATATCCTTAAAAATAGCTCTCATTTCCTCTATTACAGTAACGACCTCATATAAATGATCCTAATAACCTTAGTCAACGCTTCATGAAATCCATCTCAACGACTTCCTTTCTAAGGGTCGATCCTCAGCCCTCTAGCTTTCTTAATTCGAGCTTCCTTTAGAAGAAAAATAGAGAAACAAGAGAAGACGGAAAAACATTCCAAAATGAGTGGAAAACTCGTAACTTTACTCCAGCCCGTAAAAACGGTTTTGGTTTGAAAACTTCTTTGCAATCAAACATTCTTCACATACTTTCATTACAAGACAAAACATATGCATACTTAAAGCACAGAAAATCATACTTGTTGTTTGAACTCACAAGAATATAATACTCATAGTCACGTCAACAAGGCATCACCAAGATTAATAATAACATACCTAAACTAGTAAAAACACATAACGTAGACATGTGTACACCATCCATCACGTAAACCTAATACATTAACATCGGAAATTCGTTTGAAAACATATAATAGATACAGAATGAAACCATCCAGAATTAGCATGTGGCATCATCTTTCTTATCAAGATTATTAACAGATATCATTCATTTTGGTAACTTGGAAAGTATAACAGATTATAAGCCACGGAGAACACAAAGTACTCCAACAGAAGGTGGTGTGCCACTGGAGATTATTGTCTCCCAAAAGAAGGTGGCGTGCCACAAGAGATTATTATCCTCCAACAGAAGGTGGCATAACAGAATACGGATGCACGAGAGATTATTTTCACCCAACAGAAGGTGACAGAGCCGCCAGAATAGTACGTGCACAACCAACAAAATAAGCCACAGAGAACACATGTCCAACAGAAGGTGGCATAATAACTAAACACAGATGTCACGGGAGATTATTATCCGCAACATAAGGTGACAGAGCCGCCAGAATGGTACGTGCACGACCAATAGAACAGAATACTGTCAAGAACTGTCTTTCACTTTTATTTATCATGTTATTTATCTTTTAGTGTTTTTCTTCAAAACATCTTAAAATCAACGGAATCATAACTTAATCACATTGTCATGCATCATTCATTCTTTCCTAACTTTACTAATTCGTAAACGTCAAATTATAGAAAACACTTCACAGACCGTACTTCATGTATGGATAATATTAACATTAAACTTTACCCATAACTCATGTTACCAATTAGTATCACAGAGTAGCGGATTCATGAAACTATAACGTTAAGCATAAAATCACCATCATTTACAGAAACGGAGCTAATCACCTAAACATGTACCATGGACCATAACTCATAAACCACCATACTTAATTTAAACACAAATTCTTTTTATTTTTTATAATAACTTAGAAAATCATGTAAATCGTATAAAACTACACTTGCATTATTACGTTATACATATGACAATTCCAAAGTACTTTTAAAAAATAGCATGAGTACAATTCAACCGTAATATACATAAGAGCAATCATTAAATAACATAGATATTACTTTAACACTTAAATAATTCACTTATAACATATATATGCATAGGACATGTAAACATGAAACTATTTAAGTTGCATTAATCATATAATTTGTTAAATCACATGTAAATGAAATCATAACGTTAGTAAAATTTTCATACTAATCACAAGATATTATTCACATTAACAAAAAAAATATTATCTCTCATAAAAATAAATCATAATTTATAAAATGTTGTACTGTACTGAAAACATTAATTAAGCATGAACATCATTTAGATAAATCCTTAATATCCATCATTTTGTGTTATATAATAATTTAATTAATAAAATTTACCAATATAATTCCATAAACCTATCATAAAAACAATCTCATAATAATTCTATACGAGCAAGCATATAGTCACGTTTGTAAAATCATGGACATAAAAGTTACTTTAATATTTATAAATTAATATCATATAATTTCATATAACATAATCGTGAAACTATTTAGAAGTGAATTAATCAAAATACACAAATGCATCCATACATATATGCATATTTAGAAATCATATCATTTAACGTGCATACACATAATGGTGGACATAAAGGTTACCTTAACCGCTCAATCCAAATAATCGTCAAGACTCCAAACCGTCATCCTAAGACATTTCGCCTTTTCATCTTATTGCATATCACTCCATATACACCAATAAAATACGTAATTAGAACCTACTCAACTCGTAACTACTTATAGTACATTCCTTACTAATTCCCTTTTCAAAAACCTTAAACTAAAACATTATTTCTTAATTCATTCTCAAAATTCCATTTTCATAATTTAAAAACATTTCTAAAAACATTTTCTAAATAACGATAATAATAATTAAAAAATCTTGTAATAATTATATTATAAAACTCATTTAACTTATAATAAATCTTTACAATATTATTTTCATACATTTGCTTAAACACTTATTTATTTCCAAAACCAATACTAATAATTTTCTAAAATGATTTACTAAAATACTTCCTCTGTTTCTAAATAAGTGAGACACTATGAACACTAACACAACTACAAGAGGGGGTCAATTGTAGTTGTTGGAATTTTAGACACTTTTTGAGGAATATAAAAACTCTTAAATAAACAAAAGAGAATAAGTTAAAAGAGTAGGAACACAGAGAGATACTTTTAACAAGGTATTCTTCCAAACTTCTCTAGGAAGAACCCTTGCCTTCTCTTATTATAATAGCGTTTACAACTCAGTACAACCTATTATAAATCTCTTCTCACTCTGTACCTCTAGGAACTTGATCCTATTCCCAATCACCATGTTCCCCCTGAACACGTGACGTTCTCACTCGACTTCACTCGAAGCCTTCTCACTTGACTTCACTCGAAGTCTTCTCTTTCTCTTTCTCTCTTGATTACACAAGTTTCTCACTTGTAATTTCCCTCACCTAACACTGGCCTTCACTTCTTCACTCGGCCCCTCTTGGAATTGGGGACAACAATCTGTAGGATGGTTAGAAGAACAAATCCCACAAGCCCTCACATGTTGTACATGCCCCTTCACCATAAGCTCTCTCACTAAGGAAGTGAGAGCTTGCACTTGCTCGCCCAATTGAGGATCACTGCTACTTGTGGCACTAACATTCTTCCTTTGACCACCTCGCCTACCAAAGTGCATGGAGCCTTCAGATAACTCCTCTATCAAAGCTCGAGCTGCGTCTGGAGTTTTGTTGATGATGGAACCACCACTAGCAGCATTGACCATACGCACATCCTCATTAGTAAGTCCATTATAAAAATAGAGGATGAGATCTTGGTCATTGTACCCATGATATGGACAGCTTGCACACAACCTCTTGAATCTCTCCCAATACTCATCAAGAGTCTCATCATATTGTTGCTCGATGTTTCTTATCTCTTTCTTTAAGATGGCGGAAGGAGAAGCGGGAAAGAATTTCACTGAGAATCGTCGCTTTATTTCTGCCCATGTGGAGATGCAACCTGGCGGGAGATAGTGGAGCCAATCTTTGGCAATATCCTTTAGGGAGAAAGGAAACGCCTTCAGTTTCACCTGTTCTTTAGTAGCGCTGCCCGATTTCATGCTTGAGCAGACTACATGAATTCAGACAAAAATTTGTTTGGATCCTCCCCACTGAGTCCATGGAAGGATGGCAATAGATGGATGAGCCCTGACTTGAGCTCGAAATTGGTGGTCATGGTGTCGCCCTCTTCAGATTCAGGAAACACTATGCATAGAGGCTGCTGATCAAGGTTGGGTTCAGTGAGCTCCCTCAAAGTCCGTGCTTCCACTCGTGGCGGCATGGCTTCCTCAGAATCAATATGGAATGGAAGATCCTCAAAATCTCTCCGCGATTCTCTCTGCAACCTGAGAAGAGTTAATTCAAGTTTTCGATCGTACTGCAAATGATTTTGGTTAGTAGCACGAGTTTCAACCATATAAAGAAGAAAATCAGAAAAAAAAAAAGAAAATAATAAAAAGAAGAAAACAATCTAATATAAACACACTTTAGTTGTCGCCAAGTCCCCGGCAACGACGCCAAAATTTGGTGGGACGCGGTCACACGCGTTTACCAAAGATAATATTTATAAAACCAACTTTCCAAATATAAATTAATCTAGGGGGCAAGTAGGGTCGAACCACTGAGAATTAGGTACTAAAGTATGTTCAAAAGAGATCGAAAAGGGGGGTTTTCAGATTAAAAAGATTAATTATCAGACTAAGAAAACAATAGTAAACTATAGGGAATATCAATGGAGAAAGGTCTTGAGTTCGGTCAATCGTCACTTCGGTTCGGGTTATCGATCATCGGTTTCTAAATATGAACAACTATTCTTAATCACACAAAAATTGAGAATTTAATCCCGCTTCCCTCTAGAGATACGTTAAACTACCCGAATCTACATATTGAATAACTGAACTATAAAACAACCTAATTGAATCAACAATTCAGGTTCAATTCTAAAGAACGTCAAAGCCCTAGGAAACTATGTGCCAAACAACAATTACTAGCGCAATTATTCAATTTCGAAATAGGGAATTCACACGGAAATAACAAGAACAATCAGATTCAAAGTTAAACCCTAGTTTGCTACTCATAAACAAAGAACAATCGAATCGGCAATCGATCTATGTAATAGCCATTGATTAATTGGAAGGATAAACTAGTTGTACTTCCTAGCAATCAAACAATCAATCATACAATGAAAATAGAATTCAATATTATGACTAAGGAATTGTTTATAAAAGAAACTTCACCATAAACTAATCGAAGATTAGATCACCGTTCTCAAGAAGTGATTTACACTACGTTCGGCATAGGATAATTCAATGAATCTTCAATGACAATCCAAACCATAGAAAGATTAGAGAGAAGGAAGAAGTGTTTTTCTCTCTAATTAGGGTTCTGATATCTTCTAAGTATCAATGATTATGAAAGTGTAAGTAAAATAAAACTATTCAAACCTAAGTTAATAACAAAGAGATTGATAAAACACGCCCGCGGCTGCAGCACTCGAAGTGTGCGAGGCGCGCAGCTATTCCTGCTGGGATGCTGTTGGGAACGGCTTCCTGCGCGAGTCGCGCATGTTTGCGCGCAGGTCGCGCTGAGTTTTTGTGCTTCTGCTCGCTTGGCTGCGTATGATGTGCGCGGGTTGTGCTGCTGAGGTGCGTGGGGTTGCAAGCATGCATGGCTTGCTTGCGAGGCTTGCTTGGCTTGCTTACGCGCTCCATAGTTCCTCATACGAAACCCATGCTTCAAACTTGAATCGACATGTTAGCCAACTAACGTTTGGATGCGAACCATCATCAAACCATAAGCACCTCTAAAGTACCGAAATCATCCTAATTCTCCAAATACCTCACTTAGGCTAATATATACGAAACCTCGTTTCTCAAGGCCTAAACCTTTACAAAACGGACTCCAAAACATTCTAAAAACACGCCTAATATGGTCTCATCAAAACCGTTCCTAAGCCTCCGCAAGTGTCTCATCACATTCTTGCTCAAATGAGGAGATCTTCCTCCTAATATCTGCAATCTTTCGACTCTAGGAAATACTTCTTCAGAATAGCCAAAGTAACTTGCTCCCAAGTAGTGAGTGAGTTAGCAGGCAAGCTCTTGAGCCAAGACTTTGCCTTTCCAGAAAGAGAAGACCGGAATAGATGCATCTTGATATAGTCTTGAGAAACATCATTTGTTGTTATCATAGCACAAGTCTCCAAAAACAGATCAAGATGATCAAGTGGATCCTCATCCGACCCTCCACAAAATTGCTCTGCTTTCACCATCCGTGTGAAATGAGGGTGAATGCTGAAATTTGTAGTGGTTGTGGGGACTCGAATTCCACCTTGTACAACATAGGACCCCGGATTTCCGAAATTCCTGAAAAGATGTGCATTATCGTCACCCATGTTTGATTCACTTTCACTTGTTGTACTTGAGATTGGTGAAGCTGGTTCAGAACCCAAGGTCAACCGTACCAAACCTCCCCGAAACTTTCGCAAAGTGCGATTGATTTCCGGATCTAAAGGCAAGATGGGTGAGCTGTGAGCTCTCCTTCTCATGTACCACAACAAAGCTAAGTAGGGGATTAGCGAATAATAACACAATAAAAAAAAGAAGAAAAAATCATTTAAGCAATACTAAACTCAATTAAACTTCAATCAATTGCACATTTTCCCCACCAACGACGCCATTTTGATAAGAGGTTTTTAGTGTGTCGTTAAGGCACTAAAAATCGCTTAACAAATAATTTTTATAATCCTGAAGAGCAACTACTATTAACGTAAGAGTGGCAATTCAAGGGTCGAACTACAAGGAAAAAGGGATTGATTAAGGTCTATTAAGTCTAAAACTACCTAAATGAAGGGTATTTGGGGGTGTGAAGGATTGATTCAACTATCAACTAATAACTAGCTAAAGAGTGACAACTAACAACCACGTAAGAGATGTAAATATAATAAGGCAAACACTAGAGCTCGGGCTACTCATATGAATCTGGGCTAGGCAACAACTAACAATGCAATTAAAGTTCACAGGCGAATGTCATGCAAAGTTAAGTTCTCCTCTAAAATACTCGAGTCCTTTCTCGAATGGCCCTCAAGAGTAAACAATTAATCAATCAACTAGATCCACTCTCGAATGGTCTCTAGCCAATTGATTAAAGGATTCAATAAGTGTGGAAAACCCCTAAGACAAGGATCCTCTTAAATTAAGTTGATTCAAGGGAATGACAAATTCAATAATCAATTAAGAGGAATTGAAATCTAAAAGCCCTAGCATCAACGTGATCAAGATGTACCCTAGAGTGTCAAAACACCAAGATTAATGCATAATAATCAATAGAAAACTTAATTACATGAACATCATAATTAAGCCCTTAACTCATACTTTCGCCCTAACCCTAAATAATGAACTACTCACTAATCATGGATTCAAAGCAAAAGAGATTAATAAAATCAAACATGATTAACAAAGCAAAGAAAATAGAGAGAAGAGATTGAATGAAAATTACTTGGATTGAATGAGCAATTGAATCTTCAATAAGAGTGCCAAAATGAAAAACTAATAGTTTGAGAGCTAGAGAATAAAACTAAGTCTTAGAGTCTAAGTGTAGAGTTCATCCAAAGCAAAAACGCAAAAACCTAGTTATAATATCCCATAAATGAAGACGAAAAATCGAAAAAAAACCCCGAATACAGGTCGACACGTGCATGTCCAAAACAACACGGCCGTGTAGACATGCTCTTCAGAATTCTCAAGTCTTCAAAAGTTACTGCCTCCGTAGAAATTAACCAACACGGGCGTGTCAAAATGGACATGGGCGTGTCAAAATGGACATGGGCGTGTTGGCCCGAACTTCTCAAATCAGTGGGCAGCAGAACAGGACTGTCTTCGTGGAAAAAGACCAACATGGCCGTGTTGGAAGCAACACGGCTGTGTTAACCTGCTGGTCAGCGGACAACTCAATTTCAAACAATCATATCTCTCTCGTCTCTTATCGGAATTGGGCTTATGACCAGTTGTTGGAAAGCTATCAAAACGAGCTAACACCTCCCACTGGTATTACCTAAATCCGATTTATGGATCAAACATTATGTCCATTTGAATTTCTAAAGTCCATAATTAGTCTTCTAATATCATATGACTTCAAAAACCTGCTAGTTAGCCTGGAAATCATCCAAAAACAACTAAACAGATAATGAAGGGACAATATAACTCAAAGGTGACAAAAAACATGCAATTCTAGGCCTAAATGCTCTAAACTACATGCAAGGACACTATAAATGACCTACAATTAAGCACAATAAAATGCTTATCAGCGTTTACCTACGGTGGTACATCCATCTCTTGGTGCTCCATGAAACAAACTATTGCGGCTACCTCTTCTAATCGTTTAGAAATATTGGCAATCCATGAAGCTAGTCATGAATGTGTATGGTTAAGGTCTATGATTCACCATATACGTAAGAACCGTGGTTTGTCATTTGGAGATGAAGTTGCAACAATCTTGTATGAAGATAACACTGCATGCATTACACAACTTAAAGAAGGGTACATAGAAGGTGATCGGACAATGCATATTGCACCAAAAAATTTCTTCACTCATGATCTTCAGAAGAATGGAGATATTAAAGTTGAGCAGATTAGTTCAAGTGAGAATTTGGCAGATTTATTTACTAAGGCGCTACCTACATCTGTATTTGAGAGGCTAATGCACTACCTTGGGATGCGTCGTCTTAGAGATCTCAAGTGATGTATTCAATAGGGGGAGTAAATACGCGTTGCACTCTTTTTCCCTTATGCTTAGTTTTGTCCCACTGGGTTTTCCAAGGAAAGGTTTTTAATGAGACATAATTAAATAATGGACATCCAACGGGAAGTGTTATAAATAATTATATGGATGTCCATTATCCATCCTCGATATCTTCTAGGATATTCTGTATCTAGGTTTGTACTTTATTGGGCTTACGCTGATCCAAGGAAACCCTAATTCCTATGTATATATATACCCCTTTAGTGATGGAATAAAAAAAACTAATTCTTTTCTCTGATATTTCTTCCTTCATTTTGTAACACTTTTATTTTATTTGTTTTTTCTTTTCTTATTTTAGGTTCCACCCCTCCTCCCTCAAATTTTAGATCAACTAATAGTTATGTTCTAAGCGCAAATTAGATCCTACACTCAAGTGTACGATGCGCATGGTACTCTCGAATGTACATTAGGAACATTTAAATGTACATCAATTCAAATTCAAAAAACAACTTTCCCCACCAATATTTAAGATGTTCATTTATTTGATATTATTGTTCATTAACAAACTTAATATGTTCATTTACGGATGTCAAATGTACATTACAAAACCAACTTAATTTTTTTCAAAAATCACTTGTATTCATCATTTCCATTCAAAAATTTAAAGCCGGGAATGTACATTAGAAGCATTTAAATGTACATCAGTTCAAAAACCAATTTTTGAATTTGAATTTGAACTGATGTACATTAAAATGCTTCCAATGTACATTCCCGCTCAAAAATCACTTGTACTCACGATTTTCATTCAAAAAATTTCAAATTCAAAATTTTGACAAAAAGCGGGAATGTACATTGGAAGCATTTAAATGTACACCAGTTCATTCCCGCTCAAAAATCACTTATAATCACCATGTACATTCAAAAAATTTCAAATTCAAATTGTTGCCAAAAAGGCGGGAATGTACATCAAAAGCATTTAAATGTACATCAGTATTTCAACTAATGTACATTTAAATGCTTTTGATGTACATTCCCGCCTTTTTGGCAAAAATTTGAATTAGAAAATTTTTGAATGTAAATGGTGAGTATAAGTGATTTTTGGAAAAATTAAGTTACTTTTATAATGTATATTTGACATCCGTAAATAAAGATATTAAGTTTGCAAATAAACAATAATATGAAATAAATGAACATCTTAAATATTGGTGGGCGCAGTTATATTTCGAATTTGAACTGATGTATAATCAAATGCTTCTAATGTAACCCCTACTTCTAAGCGGCTAAGCCGGACCAGTTAATAACAGTGGCGCAAATTAAAGAAAAAGAAAACAGAAAGGCGGGAGAAAAGAGAAGAAAGAACGAAGGCAGAAGGAGAGAAAGAGAGGGGAAGAGAAGATGCCATCATGCTACAAATTGGATTTCGACTCATAGTCAGAGAATGAATTCTTCCAACACTCTGTAAATTCTCTTTAAGGAACGCTTTACAAGGTACTTGCGTCAATTTCCCATTAATATAGGGCTTTGTTAAACTTTTAATATCAATCGTTCATAGGAATTTTTAGCGCTGGTTAATTTTTTAATTTACATTGTTATCGGTTTCATTGTACGCCATGTCTCAATTCTCCATGTCTGATTCTTGTTAGTTGTTAACAATTAGTCTAACAATGGTGATTAAAGCTGAAAGATTTATCAGTTTTTTTGTGCTAATATTTTAAGGATGAATGATATTTTAGGGTTTGTAACACGATGATTGAAATAGAGTGCTAAGAGACTGCTTAATTTGGATGGTTACAAGTTGTTCTAGGTTTTTTTAGGTTTTTCCTATACTCTTTGTACCTCTGAATTTGGATGTTTTTAAAGTTGTTCTAGATTTCTTAGTTTGTCGAATTAAATTTTGCGTTGTGATTCGATCTGCAGGAAAGACGACATTGGTTATGAGACATATTTCTGGTGAATTTGAGAAGGAATATGAACGTAAGTGTTGTTTGTTATTACCAATGAATTTCTGGTTACTAGTTGGAAGGTGACTAATCTAACGTAAAATGTAAATGTAAATGTGAATGTGCAACTACTATTGGTGTTGAGGTTCATCCTTTGGATTTCTGTACTAACTGTGGACAAATCCGATACTTTTTTTTGTCTCCCTTGTTTAACTATTTTCACCTCAACCAATACTATTTTTTTCATATTGTGAGTGTAAAAAGCATCCCCTTTGCCCCTAATAGAATCAACATCTCCTTTTCGCACCGAGAGTGAAAAAAGAGAGACCATGAGTCGGTGGGTTGGTAGGGGCCTAACTTACGAGAAGAAAAGAGGGGAAAACTTATAAAAAAGGGTTTGTCGACTTTTTTTATTGGACATCCCAAAATGAAAGATGGCGGCTTTTCGGTGAACCCCAAAGTCTGCGTTTCTGCATATCAAGAAGCAAATGAAGGTGTGATGAGTCTTAAGTGAGGGCTGCACAAGTACACCAAAAATAGAAATTAAAAGGCATCGTTGTAGGCTGAAATATTACTTCTAATGCTAAACTTGAGTTGAAGAGTAAAACCTGTGGAGTAAACCTCACATAGTCACCTAAGGATAGTTAATAGAAGAACTACATACGGTAGTTGTAATAATTTAATCAGCCACTGTGTAAGGAGGATAGGACTGTCCCCAATTGTAACTTAACTACTTACTGAGCATGTCCCACGAGCCAAATGTAAGAGGCCAGGTTTTTATTCTTCCTGATGAGAGCGCTGTAAGCCTCATTATGCTAGGACTGCCAATAGATGTCCGGTCTCTTGGAAACACAGCTCCAAAGTTCAAAAAATTCATATAAAAAAATTTGCAGAGTATATTGGGATCTTCCACAAAATGGGGAAAGGAAGTAAAAAAAACATAAATCAAAAGCTAAATGCAAAGACAAGGAAAACATGTAAATCTGAAAATTTTAAAAAGTGAAAACAACACAATGTATTAAAATAATATGAAGATAGATTATCAGCTTTTACAGAGGATTTAGTCATTGCCTGTGTTATACAAAAGATTTCCGAGGTCACACAATGTCACTACTCAGAAGTAAAAATTCCATTCAACTCCATCGATTTCTTCAGATCACCTTTGGTAAACATATAATACCAAGTTCAGTAGTAGGAGACAATTGCAAAATTAATTTCTTTTTATTCCGAGTAGAACACTAGTTTCTCATGCTCTAATAAGCCTTTCCAAAATTAACAACATGGAACTTTAATTAACCATTTAAGAAACTATAATTAGTCGATAAGTTTGGAAACACAAAACCAGTAGACTTAGCATGTTAAATCATTTTTTGTAGTTCTGCAGTAAGCACACAAGTCGAAAAGAGAGTTAGACTTTAACATAAGGGTAATAGTTACCCACCACCACCCCTAGGTTACTATTACCCGCATTTGAAGGGTAATAGTTCCCCTCTTTCTTCCATTTTCTTCCAACTAACACCACATGTTCCTCTCACTCCCACTCTATTCCCTTTATCATCACTTCTAAATGCCTTGATGTTCCTATGTTTGACTTTCATTATCCCCTTAATATATTACCATCATCCCAAGCATGACCTTAGTGTTACACTCATCAAAGCATAAACACACTCCAGGCAGCTAACAACTCATGAACGACCGGGGAAACAAGTTTTCCACACCATTTTTTAAACAGGAGTTTACCAAATGATTTCAGAAGTCCTCTTAGAAACTTACATAGAAAAGTTGGAATTCAAGGGGGTAATAAAACGACTAGTAAGTGCATAAAGTAAAGCGAGGTGAACAACAGCATATTACTCGGATGTACTTCTAAATTAAAATATGTATGCCCCTTGCCTTAAAAAAATAAAGGAGAGAAGAAGATTTTCTACTAAAGAGAAGACTAAGATTTTTTACTAAGATCCAATTACCTATTCATTTAGAAGGCACATAAAGCTTTATGCATTCCATTGTGTCAATGAGCCAAGTTTTGAACAATTGATAAGCAAACAAATTGTTAAGATTTATTTCCAAACTTAATGTCTGCAGCCTAGATCAAGTTGCTGAGTAGCTCGGTTTTATAAATTAAGGCACGTGAGTAGACAATGTTGCATGGCTGAGTTTGCTTGCTACTCATGGAGGCTTGTCCCCGTATCCTGGCGATAAGGGTGGTACAAGGAGGTGGAGACTATGAAAGGAACTGGTGAGGTGTTCAGTGGCTGCTTGTCTTCCCTGCAATCCTTGTCTAATCAAGGTTGCATTGCAATAAGTTCAGAAACTAGATTTCGCTATCTATAATATTCCAAATGAAGTTTGCTGGTTACTGGTTAGAGTAAAATGCCCTCTTATACAATTTACACCATGCATATTTTTGATGATGATCTAATGTTTAGTTGTTCCCCCCTTTTTGTGAATAATGGTCTGATGCTTCTGAGAACTTTCTACAAAAATCAATTTTTATAATAACTGTTCCAATTAGATACATGACTTCGTCCCTTACGCCAAAGTCTAACAAAAAATAGTTTGAGGGAAACACTGCTGTGTGTTGACGGGTACTTTGTCACCTGCGCTTTTATATGGAGTATATTCTAATAGTCTTTTTGGCTTGTGTGCTGATTGCAGAACTAAAAAAGGCGATTTTACTCGTTTTAAATGCATTCCATATTTATTGACTAATTATAGTTTCTAAAACAGCTAAAAAAGTTCCATTGATTTTGAAATTGTCTCCTACGGGGGGTAATGTTCTGGTTCTCGAAAAATTAGGGTTTTTTGTGTCAAAATAATGCTATAATTGTACGTTTTTTTGATTTTGGAAATGTGATTGAATGAATTTTTAGTGTTTGTTCTCCTGCTAATGACGTTTCTATTCTCCCTCATCTATGTCCTTGTTTATTCTCCAATCGAAACCAGTCGCTTCAATTCTCTCATAAGGTTCTCTCCTTTCTTTCTCTCTCCTATGTCTCTTAGAAACGTTATATGCAGCGTATGAAGCTAATGACATGGTGGATGAAGCTGTGACTGTTTCAGCTTCAGCATCTTCAGCCTCATTAAAGGTACACTGCTGTCGCTCTTTATTTGATCTTGTTATGAATAGTAGGAGTGTCATATTTGGTCTGAAAATGGGTCTTGAAATCTACAGGCTTTGCATTGAGTTTACTAAATTTAAACAAGTGGCAGCAAATTCAGGTTTATTAGGTTTTGGTATTGATGTTATTCAATCAAACGCAAGGACATTGATGTTAGAATTCCGTCCCTGTATTCCTGTCGATGAGCTAGGGATTGATATTTATAGGGAGAGATAAAGACATATAAAAGATAGTCGCTCAATTACTGGACACCAGTAATCTGAGGGGAGATATCTCTGTTGTTACCATTATTGGGATGGGAGGTGTTGGCAAAACTACCTTAGCTCAGTTGGTTTATCATGATGCGACAGTCGCGAATCATTTTGACCTGAAGTTGTGGGGTGCATGCCCCTGATTTTGATCTTAGGCTAGTCATAAGCTCAATCGGCAGACGTTGCTCTACAGCCTCAAGAATAGGTTACCTTAAATTGGACCAACTAATAGGTAGTACTATATTACAAGGTCAAATCAGTGGGAAAAATGTTCTTGCTTGTGTGCTCGATGATACTTGGAATGGCTCTCTCTGAAAAGTCTGTTGACTGTAGGTGCGGAGGAAGTAATATTCTGGTGACAACATTTTTTTTTTTTTTGGTAAGAAGAAGTGGGTCGGATCCCGCTCGGGTCCTATTGGGCCAGGTACTCTGAGAGAGGGGGAATGCTAAGGGAAATCATACTCTCAAAGTGCCCCAAGTGAGGATTGAACCCCCAACCTTAAGGTTGGAAGGTTCACTCCTTTCCACTAACCAAGCCTTGCTTGGTTCTGGTGACAACATGCAACCTTGCAGTTGCTTATACAATGCAATCGAACACGTATATGATTTGTACGCTCTAAATACAATTGCTTGTAAGAGTTATTGCGTCTTTTCTTTGCTGCAAAAGTGAAGTTCAATGGTAGGTTGCCTTGTCGTAATCTATATCTATCTAATAGAGCAAAATAAATGAGCACATGTGTCGTTTTCTTGAACAGTGTGTCATGTGTCGAATATCCATGCTAATATTTCTTTCAATATTCTTTACACGGCATAATCACTGAAAGATTTGCTTTAATAATATAGTTTGGCTGCGATATATTCGTATTTGCTAAAAATCTATATAAAATAATATTTATATGACATACTACTGATTACAAGGAAAATAAAATATTACAAGGCAGAATCACTAGAAAATAGTATCAGTATAAAATAAAGTAATCACTATAATAAGGAAAAGCATCACTATAATACCGATTTTCAAAAATAATAACTCAGGTCATTTATAAATTAAGCTTAAGGTTTTTGAATCATGTATAAAATAATAATTAAATTGGGAAAGTATGGCTTATGAGTTATTACTATATTAAAAACATATAGAGAATAGCATTTAGGTGTGACATTTGAAGATAAGCTTTTAAAAGATACAAGATTTCAATATTGTAGATCTTTGGTCCTATGATCCTTTGAAACGTTTTGGAAAAATGGGTACTTGTGTAAAGTATATGTATTTGCAAACAAAAGATAAGGGAAGATACTTTTAAGTATATTTTTATTTGGTTATTAATTATTATTTTATTATAAAGGTAAATGTGTTTGGAGTTAGTGACACTATGTTAATTTAGGGGAGAGAGTGTGTGGGCCTAAATTTTAAGGGTACATGTGATAGGAGTTAGTGAAGGAGTTAATAAAATATAATAGTGGTAGGCCACCTTGGTAAAGGTAGATGTTAAAAATAAGGGCTATCTCCAAATATAAGAAGTGTAAAGAGTAATATGGGACAAATGAAGAAATAAAATGTGAAGTGTATTCTGGGGAGATTTGATTTTCTTGAGCAAAATTTTAGAAAAATTGAATACGCGAAAGAATTTTTCACATAATGTAAGATTTTTCCACATATTCGTGTATTACTTAATTTAAGTAAAAAAATCCCATCAAACTTAAGATTTTGAATAATGTATTTTTGAATGACGTGAAAATGCGGGACGATATTAATAAAATATTAATACGAAATATATGAAAGTAATTTTATCTTTTTATCAAAATTTCAAAGTAGAACATGGGAAAGAAATTGCGAGGATAGTAATAGAAATATTATATAAAATTGGAAAATTTGTCAGGAATAAGTCAACCTTTGCGTTGACCGCTTTTAACAAGTCTACCTTAATTTATTCCATTAACAAGTTAACCTTGAATACCCTCCGCTTTCAACAAGTCAAAACCGGCTATCAACCTCTTGTTAACCTTTTTAGCAGGTTAAAGTGACACGTGTCACTCTTTAATTGGACAAACTTAAAATTTAAATTTATTATTAAAAGAAAAAGAAAAAGAAAAAGAAAAACAAAACCTCCCCTCCCTCCTCTCACCCTGCACCTCAGACTACACCCTGCATAAATCTCCGCTCTCACCTCACCAACACCCGCATCCATGCTCCGACAATGGTGATGCTCCGGCTGGTTTTTTGATGTCCTACACATAAATCAATTGATGCTGGGTTTTTTTATGCTTCACACGCCAAATCAGGTGATGCTCCGGCTGCTATGCAAAGAACCTAATTCTTGTGTCCTACACGCAAATCAATTGTACTTTTGATTTTTCATTTATTGGGTTTTTGATGAGTATCCCTGTAAATTTGTACTTTTGTTTTGATGAATTTATATTTGGGGTTGTGGTTAATTTTAGAAGGGTTTAGGGATTAAGATTTTATGGGTGGTTAAATTTTAGAGTGGTGGTACTGGGTAATAAAGGGAATGGCGGGGGGTTTTGGTGATGGGGTTTCTGAAGAGGCTGGGGATGGATTTCTCACAGTTATAAGAAAAAAAAAACTATAGAATCAAAAGCACCTCCTTAGCTAAAATATGAAACAATTTCAAAGCATTCATAAATTTTTATTCGGCAGTGAAAGAGAAGAATTGGAGGAAGGTGAGATTGATTTCAATTCCGATGATACGGATAATAATAATAATCGTAGTAATGGTAATAAATTTGAGGATGATTTTAGTGGATTAGAGATGGATGATGGTGAGTTGGAGAATTAGGTTTCTTCTATTCGTAAAGTTTTTCATAATGTTACTGTAGCTAAAATTGTTTTTGATTTCTCTTGTTGGGAAATATTGAAATGTTAATGAACTGATGATGGTTTATTGTTTTGATTGGGTTAAGATCATTTGATATTGTGTGTGTGGGGTAATGGACTGATTTTGGTGTGGGTGTCGGTGGTAGAGTGTCAGTGAAGGTGGTATTGTAGGTGTGGGTGTCGGGGGTAGAGTGCCAGTGTGGGTGGTGGTGTAGGTGTGGGTGTCGGTGGTAGATTGCCGGTGAGGGTGGTGGTGTAGGTGTGGGGTGATGGATTGAATTTGAACTTTTCTTCAAAAGTCAAGAAGTCAAAGGGAAGTGGGGAATTAAGAAGTGGGTTTACCGGTTTATCAGGTCATAGGTAAAAAAACTTATTAAAAGCAAAAGTGTGTACAAGGTTAACTTGTTAATGGAATAATTTAAGGTAGACTTGTTAAAAGCGGTCAACACAAAGGTTGACTTATTCCTGACAAATTTTCCTATAAAATTCAGTAATTAATACTACCTCCGTTCCATATGCATTGCAACCTTTGACAATTTACACTATTCATACACTACCGTTTGACCTTCTTTTGTGATTTGTACACAAGGATAAATATAGCCATGTGGGATCTTGTTAGATTCGTCTCGATATATGCTTAATTAATATCAACTTTTTATAATTTTTACTTAAATAAAATTAGAGATATTAACGTTTAAAGTAGTGCGTTGGGAGGCGTAAAACTCCTTGTGTTGCAATACATATGGAACGGAGGTAGTATATAATTTTTTTTAAAAATTGAGGTTATGGGAAAGATTATGGTAGGATCATAATAACATGTATTGTATGAAAATCAATATTTTCAGAAAAATTAAAAAAAAATCTGAAGATAAAAATAAAACATATTAAATGATTTTCATACAATACACATGTTATTAAGACACCAATTAGTATTTTCGAAAAACCGAATATAGGAAAGATGGCGTGAAATCATATGGGATGATACTAATAGAATACAACATTTGAAAATTAGATTTTTTAGGCAAAATCTCCAAAACTATAAAAGATACTTTTATAATTAAACTACTTTTTTGACTTCTAACTTACATAATGTATTCTAAATGGGGATTGCTACAACCTCACTTTACTTAACGCAATTCCAATCCCTTATCATACTTTCATTATAAAAAAAATATGTTCTCTCACCTCTACTCCTACTTATAGAGAGAGATTAAAAAGAACTTCTGATTTTGTACTGAAAGCATAGCAATCAATTGAACAACAACTTCAACAGATGATAATTTTGACTCACACGATCTCAAATCAGATGTGAGTGTCGTATTCTTTCTTGTTTTTTGCCAATTTCCTATAACTGGCTCGAAAATCTTCCCCCCAATTTCGTGCAGTTTGTAGGAAACCTTAACCCTATTTCGTGCAATCTATATGGAGTGATCATGCCTATTTCGTATAGATTGTATGAAACCTTACTATCTCTTTTATAGAAATTGCACAAAATCGTAGTCAACGTTTCGTGCAGATTGTACGAAGTATATGCTGAATTTCGTGCCAATTTTAGAATTTTTACCATGAATTCACTACACTCCCATGAGCCCTAATAATCCGTTTTAGAAATATCACACGAAAACTAATGGCCTGTTTTATAAGATCCACGTGAAACGGTTACAATTACTTAAATTAAACACTGTGATCATTTTAGGTTTCATCCATATATGCATGTTAGTTAGGTTTAGGGTTTGATTAATTTTATTTCAAAATTTTAGGATGATGTTCATATTGAAAAAATTGGCGATAATGGGCCAGATTACAATGAGTCATTCACAACTTCGACTATTTTTTCCACTCGATAACCGTTAATTGATAGGGTTCGACAAGTGGGTTTGATGTACAATATGATCATTATTATTACTCGATCTCAATATAGTGAAGGTAAAGGTTTTAGAAATGCAAAAGCTATACTGACATGTGAGAGAAGCGGACAATGCAGATTTAGTAAATATGGTGTATCTGTTGATGTGGAAAAATTTATTGGAACAAAGTGAAGATTATGCCTATTTAGACTCAAAGCAAAGAAACATGTTGGTGGTGATTGGAATGTGTATGTTTCTTACGGTGCGCACAACCATGATCTTCCAAATTTCAACGAGGGTTGTGCAAATCGTAAGTAGGTTAAGTAAAGATCAATTGAATTTGGTGAAAGAATTATCAAAATCTCATGTGATGTCAAATCAAATCGTGGATATTCTGATTACCATGGATGAAAATACCTTAACTACAGTGAAGCATATATAATGTCCGTAAAAAGTTCAAAACTGATGAGTTCGTTTGGTAAGTTTGTGATGCAACAACTTATGAAGCTATTGCTGATAATAACTATTTACAATGGCATTGTCAAGAAAATGGGACAAATTTGGTTAGTAACATTGCACTCGATTAAACTGACAAAGTAAGGGAGGGGAAGCAGGAAGAGGAGGTTAGCTTTCCCTCTGCTCTTCCAGCGTCCCCTATCCTATCCCTTATTTTGTCGGTTTAATCGAGTGTAATGTCACTAACCAAAATTCTCCCATCTTCTTGACGATGCCATTGTAAATAACCATTATCAACAATTAGTTTTATAAGTTGTTGCATCACAGACCTACCAGACATCGCATCAGTTTTGAGCTGTTGACGGGCATTATTTATATGCTTCACTGTAGTTATGGTTTTTTCATCCATGGTAGTCAGAATATCCATGATTTGATTTCGCACCACATGAGATTTTGATAATTCTCTTACCCAATTCAACTGATCTTTACTTAACCCGCTTACAATTGCACGACTTTCGTTGAAATTTGGAAGATCATGGTTGTGTGCACCGTAAAGGACATACACACTCCAACCACCACCAACATGTTCCTTTGCTTTGAGTCTCATTGGGTATAATCTTTTCTTTGTTCCAGTAAATTTCTCTACATCAGCAAGTACACCATATGTATCGTCTGCTTCTCTCACATGTCAGTATAGCTTTTGCGTTTCCAAAACCTTGACTTTCACCATATTGAGATCGAGCAATAATGATGATCAGATTGTACATTAAACCCACTTTCCAAACTCTATCAATCAACGGTTTTCGAGTGGGAAAAATAGTCGAAGTTGTGGTTGACTCGTTGTAAGTCCATTATCGCCAATTTGTTCAATATGAACATCATCTTAAAATTTTTGAAATAAAATTGCAATCAAACTTTAAACCTAATTAACATGCATATATTGATTAACAAAAAACAATTATGTAAACCAATTTATTACAATGTTTAATTTAAGAAATTTTAACCGTTTCATGTGGATCATATGAAACAAACCATTAGTTTTCGTGTGATATTTTTGAAATACATTATTAGGGTTAATGATAGTGTAGTAAATTCATGGTAAAAATTCAAAACTTGACACAAAATTACAGCATATACTAACTACAATCAGCACGAAATGTTGATTACGGTTTTGTGCAATTTCTATGAAACCGTTATTAAGGTTTCATATAATCTACATGAAATAGGCATGATGGTTTCATACAGATTGCACGAAATAGGGTTAGCGTTTCCTACAAATTGTACGAAATAGGGGGAAGATTTTCGGGCAGAAATTAGCGTAAAAAAACGGAACTCAGATCTGATTCCAGATTGCGTGGGTCAAAATTATCATCCATTGAAGTTGTTATTCAATTGATTGCTATGATTTCAGCATAAAATCAGAAGTTCTTTTTTTTGTCTCTAGAAGTGGGAGTAGATAAGAGAACATGTTTTTATAATGAAAGTAAAATAAGGGATTAGGGGGCTGCGTTACGTAAAGGGAAGTTGCGTTTAGCTATCCCCTTCTAAATACACCAAATAAATAAAAAATCCTAACATTTTGCACATGTCTAAAAGCTAGATATTGTGATTCTGCATATACCCCTTTCTGTTTGTTTTTGTTTTTTTAATTACTGTAACTCCAAATGTGAAGGAAGATGATTGTTATAAGCATGTAGGTGGGGACAACAGTTAAGAAGTCCACTTGTTTTATGGTAAATATGGTGACTAAAGTAGGTGAGAGAAAATTGTAACGTAACGACTAACGTACATGTGGGATCAAAAAATGATAAAATAGGGGTAGATGGGTAATAATTTTTTCTATAAGGAAAGATGAAAAAGTAGGACAAACAAAGGGACAACAATGGAAAGTAGGACCGCAAAAATAAACGGATTGAGTATTTTAAGAGGAGCATGGAGACTGAGAAGGGGAGATTGAGATATTGTGTTTTTTCTGTGAAGAGAGAGACTAAGTGAGATAATGAGGTTGAGCGACATTTTAGGGAGGGAGTTCATTTAATCCAAAATGATAATTTTTTTAATATATGGATTACCTAAAATAAGATCAAACGGTTTGTTTTTATGAGAACTTTTTGTTTATGGAAATAATGGAATAAGATTGTGACTAAAAGTGTTTTTCCATGAAAATAATATTTTTTTAATAATTTTTTTTTGGTTTATATTATTTTGTTATTAATGTGTTAAAATTTTAACCTTGATAATGAAAAAAGTGACATCTTTTTATAATGAGACCTTTGAATATATAATATATGTTCATGACTATGTGGTTAATAAGAATATTTGTTAGCTTTTTTTCAGTTCCCTAAAAACATAAATATATTCCAATATTTATTAAAAAAAATCTACCTACATAATTAATATATTGATGTTATTATAAAAATAACATGTTATTATAAAAATTAAATCAAATGTTTTACTCCTTTCGTCACAAAAAGCTCTATACACTTGATAGTGCATGTAGTTTTAGATGATAAATTATTGTTTGGTTATGAATTCTATTTTATTAAAAAAAAGGATAGATGTCATAGGAGTTATTGGGATATTATTTTATTTGTATGTGGGAGAGTAGTGTATTATGGTTGAAAAGTGAAAAGAATAAAGTAATAGTGGACCTTGTCCAAACATAGAAGTGTATAGAGTTTTCTGGGACAGATGAAAGAGGAAAGTATATACTTCCTCCGCTTTTTTATACTTGCATCATTAAGCATGTGCACAACAATTAATGAAAGGAGAGAGATAGAGAGATGAAAAAAATGGGACCCATGTGATTGGAAAGAGTTAGAGAAGAAGTGAATCCATAAAAGGAAATGATGCAAGTAACTTGCAACTTTCAAAAATAGAAAATGATGTAAGTAAAAAAAAGAGAAGAAAATGTATAGATGTATGGGATGGAGGGAGTAATATAAAGTCGTCTTTAAAAGTGCATAAATTAACTAATATTGTAGTTCTATTCTACAACAACAACAACAATAGAGATAAAAATCAACTCGGTTTCATGAGTTCGGATCATCTATCCCACATAGTGTCTCATTTGGTGTCTCATTTTCTATTATTTTGTGTCATAACTTAAATAAAATAATTTTTTTTTCTTATTTTGTACATTCTCCCTACTAGTAAAGCCTCCTCAAACATAAAAAATAAAAAAAATAACTTCACTTAGTAAAATAAAGGGCGAAAACGATTTATTTCCTTTTCGCTCTTTATTTTAATGAGTGAAGTTTATTTTCTGTATTTTGTTTTTGAGGAGGCTTTACTAGTAGGGAGAATGTACAAAATAAGAAAAAAAAATTATTTTATTTAAGTTATGACACAAAATAATAGAAAATGGGACACCAAATGGGACACAATGTGGGATAGATGATTCGGACTCCGATTTCATGGGGATAACAATCAACCCATAATAATCAACCAACAACAATCAAAGTCATCACATATACATTTAAACGATAAAATAAAATTAGAATTTACATTCAATGTCAGTAGAGTAGCTAATGTAACTATATAGATTTAAATAATTAACTAAAGTTATAATGTACAACTGTACTCACAAACACTCATTTGTAAAGTAAGTTGTCTATTTGTTGCGCACTATATTAATTTGTTCGTCACTAAATGGAGATTTGGAGAATGAGGAGACAACCTGAAATACAAACAATATATAAATTTAGTTCATTGAATATCGATAGTTGTACATTTGCATCATTTTAGCCTATTTATTACCCAAGTCGCCCAGCTCTTTCAACTTCAACCTAATTAAACCCTATACCCCTATACTTTGCATTTTAGAGGTGTTTGACAAGGAGTGACTCGATCTGGCGAGGAATGGCTCATTTTCGGTCAGCTTTGGTCGTTTTACGCGAGGCAGTTTTTAACCTATTTACTACCCAACTCACCCAGGTTACTTAACTCTTTCAATATCAATCTAATTACACCCTATACCCCTATACTTTATAGTTTAGATGTGTTTGTCGAAAAATTGAAGCAGCTTCTCTTTAAGACAAAACTAGGGAAGTAATGAAAAGATACAAAACTTGCATGGGATCACATAACTCACTTGTGTATAACACAATGCGCATTTGTCAGGAGCTTCCCAGCCCTATCATGAAAGCAATGCATACAATATTAGTCTCTTATTCACCATAGTCACCAACTTTCTAAGAGCATAGTTAGTAAACATCATGGTTTTGGGCTACAACTCAATATCAAATTATTTATTCCCCTTCTCTCTTCAAAACTAAATCTAACACCAAACCACACTAATACTACTTTATCAAACACCAAAATAACAATACTCTCTCTCCTACTTTTATTCATACCCCCTACCTTTTTATTTCTCATATTATTATCATATTAGGCTTTTGATGAACAAATAGTCGAATCATCAGAGACTAACATTTTAATTAATATAAATTAAATAAATTCCTAATAATTGAAATAAAAGTTAAAAAAATTCAGTAATTTGATAGAAGCATTACTTGCAAACACGCCTTTTTTCCTGAGAGAGAATAAGAGAGGAAAATAAGATATTTTTTTTTGTTGTGCTCTAAAATGGGTCAATATAAGCGATATTTTATAGAGAAAAAAAAAGTTGTTAGTGTTTTTTGTTTTTTTATTTACTTTGTAAAATTTAATTTATAGCCATCATAAAATTACAGTGGATACATTTGTACAAAATAAATATGGACCATTGAATTAAAATGGATGACATATGGCATGATGCCTTTGCTTCAATTTTTCAAGAGTGACTTGAGGAAGTCATTCTCATCCCACGGTTTCTTTCTCTCTCAACATTTCTCTCTCCTCTCTCATCCTACGTTTAATTTTTTTTAATGCTTTCTCACTCCTAACACCATGGTTTTGGTGTATGCTAACTATGGTCTAACCTTCTAACCCATTTCAATTTGAATGCTATACTTCAATATATTTTGTTTTATCCAAAATAGTCATTGATTTAATCATAGTTCAGAGAGGTATAATTTCAGTTATAACCATACCATAAGAAAATTATTAAGACATTTTTGAGCAGCAACATCTTCAATCACTTTTGTGTGCTTTGGTACTTTATTTTTCACACCTAAAGTTCCTCCTAATTAACTAAGATCAACCTATTTTGTTGATAGTTTCTTAATTCTCCCCTTATATTGCAAGTAGTTGAACAATTTCAAGATAACACCCCTCCTTTATCTCTCTATAAAAGCTAACCTTTGAGTCTCGCATAATTGAGTGAAATCATATCTAGCAAACTAATACTATCAATAAAATTCATGCAAATTATCGGGCTCCACCTTGCAAGCATGACTCATTTCGTTGCCATTCTCATCTTCTCAACTATCATTGCTTTCACAAGTGAGTTTTATTGAATTTTGTCCTCTCCAATTAATAGGATATACATACTATCTTGACCTAGTTATTTGGCGGGGTAGGAAGGGTTAATAGCGGGTTAGATTTAGTGTCGGATACAAATTTTTTAACAAGGGGGTCAAAATTAATTTCATAAGTTTTTAGTTGGGGTCCATTCATCTAGTGTACATAAAAACTCTTTTTTCACAAGGAAAATGCTTTATAAAATGTCAAATTTAAGTGGGGTCAATAAACCCACAATTCTCTACTTAGATTAATAATTAATCAATGACTGGGCTGAAGTTTGGGAGTTGTGGACGCCTATAACAGATGGCCATAGAGGAGGAACAAGGAGATAACAGAGGAAGAGAGAAATGGGCATATGTAAAAACTAAACTAAATGTGATATTTCAGCGTCTTTTCTCTATTATAAATTGAAACGGAAATAGATAAGAAGCATTCTCTTTAGTACTTAACAATAAAACATAAAATTTGTGTGAACTTGGTGTGGTTTCTAAAAATAATACATGCATACTTTTCAAAAAGTTACTTTGAGCATGAATATCTCTTGTAATGAGATAAATTAAAATTAAAGAATAATGTCGTTGGATTCATCTTCAAAAAATATAAATTTCTTACATTTTATCGATATATGTTGAGGATAAGATAGGGTGCATCTTTTAATTTCTTATACATGTTTGTACAATGAGAAAATATACCATATGAAGAGTTAAATCTATTATTGTGGTTGTAAAATTGTAGATATAGAGATGGCACTGATGCAATGTTAACATTCTTCATAACACCTTGATTCTAAATTGTTTCATTTGCTTTTTCTTGGTAGATGCCCAACCTATTGTAGATCGCATTGGTGTCAACTATGGGAAGCTTGGCAGCAACTTACCTTCCCCATATCATTCTATAGAGCTTATCAAATCCATGAAGGCCACAATGGTCAAGCTTTATGACGCGGACCCTGAGACCTTGAAATTGTTAGCCGGAACTGACCTCCACGTCTCAATCATGGTTCGCAACGAGGAGATTGTGGAACTCGCGGCTAATGACACTTTAGCTAACCAATGGGTCCATGAAAATGTCTTCGCCTATTACCCTACAACCATGATCCGATCCATAATGGTTGGAAATGAAGTGTACAGCAACCACAATATTGAACAATGGGATAACCTAGTTCTAGCCATGCAACATATCAGGAACACCTTACATACACATGACATTCATAATATTAAAGTTGGTACACCCTTAGCCATGGACATTTTAGGCTCAACTTTCCCCCCATCCAATGGAACCTTCCGTGTTGATACCTTAACAACTATGGTACCGTTATTACAATTTTTAAATAGAACTAGTTCATTCTTTTTTCTTGACATTTATCCTTATTTCCCTTGGTCTTCCGACCCACATGACATAGATTTAAACTTCACATTATTCAGGGGAAATTTAACATATGTTGATCCAGGAAGTAACTTGACATACACAAACCTCCTTGACCAAATGTTGGACTCGGTATATTTTGCTATGTCAAAACTAGGCTTTTCAAATATACCAATATTTATATCGGAGACTGGATGGCCAAACGACGGTGATCTTGATCAACCTGGTGCCAATGTGTATAATGCAGCTATCTACAATAGGAATCTTATACAAAGGATTTTAGCAAACCCACCCTTGGGAACTCCAGCCCGGCCCGGTACAATAATACCCACATTCTTGTTCTCTTTGTATAATGAGGATCTTAAGGATGGGCCGAAAACCGAAAGACATTGGGGCCTTTTGAAGCCCAATGGAACACCTGTTTACCCTATTGATCTAACAGGAGCCCAAACGGGTTTTCAGCCCTTACCTGAGCCCGAGAACAATCTAGGATACAAAGGTAAATTATGGTGTGTGACAGATAAGATGGCCAACATGACTGCACTTGGGCCTGCATTAAGGAATGCATGCAATCGTTTGAATGGGACCTGCGAAGCAGCACTTGGGCCTGGAAAACACTGTTATGAGCCTGTGTCTGTTGTTTGGCATGCTAGTTTTGCTTTTAGTGCTTATTGGGCTAAGTACAGGAATTGTGGCGAACCTTGTCATTTTGGTGGGCTGGCATCTCTCACTACACGTAACCCAAGTGAGTTTTCCAATATGAAGTACTTTTCTTCCACCAACATTTATTTCCCTCTCTATTTTAATTTAGGAATAACCCAGAAAGAATTTATTTTTTTTGAACTGGTACAAGAAATACTTAGGGGAATTGGTTACACAAGAGCATCGTACTATGATTTTACTCTTTTTGTTTCTCAAAAAGCTAATATAATATTTTTTTCTTGTTAACAGTTTAATATATGTTTGTGCAGGTCATGGAAGTTGCCATTTTCCAAGTGTCGATATCTGATGTTTACGAAGGATTTTGACATTAGGACATAATTCTTTCTGTATGCACTCCAAGATTTGAATTTCTTTAACTTACCGGCTAGTAAATTATATTTGATATTTATGAAAGATTAGACTTTAAGCTGTATTAATTGACCCTAACAATTTTTTTTGGGATGGATGAAATTGGTGGTTTTGAGGATAATTGATGGAAGGTGAAATAACTTTTAATTTACATCACAATTGTTTAATGGAGTTTTGTCATTTTAAGCTTAATTAACCACATGGAATAATGAAATTTAATGCCGATTCGGTTCAAGATCTGGGAATTGGAATAAGTTCAGCAACGCATACATGAAATTATATAGAAATAAGAATAATCTTTGATTCCCTGTAGAAATGTTACCCCTAAACGAATACTCTCTAGTTTGTGCTACAATAAAAAAAAAACACATACATATATCGACAATCCAACAAATCTCTATATGACGTAGTTTCTTCTATATTAATGAGAACTTAACTTTTCGTATTTTGGCTCAACCATCGACACATTCCAAATAGGAAAACTACAATAAAAAAATCCTAGTGAATAATCTGAAATATTGACTGGGCAAGTCCAAAGTGTGGCCCCACCTTTATGTCTTACAAACACGAACACGAACACGAACCAATAGCAGTCGGTAAGACGTATATCTTGGTGTATATGGCACTAGGTACTGTTAGGTTATGATATCGAGTAACAAAAAAAAAACAAGAACATGAAATAACTCTTCTTGGCGTGTTGGGACACTTTTCGAAAAGCAATATTCCGACCCTATACGAAATACGGGTTACACAAAATTCACTTCCGAGATACAGAGAAGAACAATAAAAGTCACGCTCATTATGAATTTAACTCAGTGAGAAGAAAGTGTATTCTGGACTTGCAATAATGATAAAAGTCTCTGAACCAAGAGGAGTGTAAACTTGAGAGAAAATAACAACTTGTTATATCCTTCATCAAAAAGAGAGATCTCTTTATTATAATGTTGTTACAAGCCTGAAAACCCGATAGTGACTGCCCATAGGCATAAAGCTTTCAAATGGAGAATTATGAACGCGACAGATCTGTGGTTAGGTCGCAAGTCGAGAAATAGATCGCAACTCGCAAGCCACGCTGGTAGCACGGGCGAGCCACATTGCGGGCCGCGATGTTTCCGGTGATGGGGGTGACCCTGATCGCAAGCCACGCCCAGTTGGCTTCCCTTTTTCGTGCTTTGCTTCACTAGCCGCAAAGCACTTCCTACCTCTTTACTTGTCTCAAACTCGTTCAACCAACACCATGTATATTCTAATGTTACTTAAGTAGTGACACCAAAACCAAACTACTTAAGTTAACATTACATGAATCAAATCTTCCTAATACTCTAAATATAAACAATACTCCCCTATTTAGAGTAGTCTAAAAAACTTAATTGCACTATACATCATCATGACAAACAATCCACGCATGAATGAAAGTGTACAAAGATCAAAACTTCCACCTAGTACAGCACACATTCCAATCATCTGTAGCCAACTGGTGTCGCTAACTATTGAACCAATTTCTGTAACACCCTCAAATAAATTACTTTAAAATAAGTAATTAAAAAAATAATACTTGAGTAGTTTAGGAGTATTACCGCCATGTGACTAACACGCTTACGACATCCAACAACTAACTAACAAAATAACTGACAACGGATAAATAATAACTATATTATTTAAAATATATAAATGTCTCAAACTAAAGTAACATCCTATTCGAGGTGAAAATCCCCCTTCCTAAAATGCTCACATGCACATCCACAATTCACCTGTAATACTTCTTACCAAAAGGTAGACCGGACAAAGCCAAATAAGAAAAAGAAAATACACATTAGTATATAAGCTAGATACGAAAAGTATTAGATAAGTTCACAACCTTTAAGATTTCAAAACCTCTCTAACTTATAAAAATAAAATTTAAGAACAATCTACTCCCTCCGTTCCAAAATGTTATACCCATTTTCCGTTTTAGGCCGTTTCAAAAAGATATACCCATATAGAATCTTTTCTATTTATATACATTTTTTCTCCCCATTTTACCCTTCAATATCTAAATATTTACCTACCTTTTACTCATTTGTACTTTAATGGTCCCCACATTTGAATCTCTCTCTTACTTTTTCTAATAAGGACAAAAAAAGTACATAAAAATTATTAAAATAAACATAAGATTCTCCTATGATTCTATTTGCCTTGGTTTTCCCCCATATTCCAAATGGGTATAACATTTTAGATCGGAGGGAGTATTTCCAAATAACTTGGGTTAAAAGAATCTTGAAAACAATTTCTCTTCTTTTTCCCCTACCTTTACCTAAGTGTACACACCCCCCAACCTAGTCATCCCGTCACGGATCTATATCAAGAGGTAACCATAACTTTGAAGCATAAACCCTTCTTGACGTTAATCAAGCGGTAATAATAATAATATATTATAACTTGTAAGTCATGAATAAATCTCCTTTTCTCATAAACATCTTTTGAACATTCAAAGTTCATTAATAACAATCAACCATTCCTTGTAACAATAATATAAATTTCCAAAAAGGAGACCAAAACATTCATATAAGATGCTTAATAAAAATTATTTCTTCTTTTTAAATCAAAAAAGTGAACAATAAAAATGTCGTAAATATTCTTAAAACTTAATTTCCAAACCAATTCGACAATTATATTAACAAAGATCTTGAACACATAGAGCACAATTTAGAATATCTAACTACATAAACATACCTTGATCTTGCTCAAAGAGTTTTCTAGTATATTCACTAGTCTTACAGCTGAGTGTTCCCCTAACCAACCAATAATATAAAAACTAATAAGTAGCTTATCGCATGAACTTTGACATGAATTTAATCATGGAATTTTACATAACTTATCATGAGCATAATTTTTTTGAGTAAGAAACATGAAAATCTTTTCTTAAACCAAATAAAATTGGAACTTGAATAAGAAATACAAGACTAATATAGATTAAGAAGATCGAAGAAAGAACCTTGAAGTAGGAGAGTTTGAATTCTTCAAAGTTTGTGTGTGTAAAAATATGGCTTAAGGTATGGGGTATTTATAGGAGTAGAATAGGTATTACTTAATTTCCAAATTAAATATTTATAACGTTCATCATAAATTAAACCAAGATTATAACCTACATAATAATTAGGAGGTTTAAACCAAGATTTTTAACCTTCGTAAATATTAGGAGATTAAGAAAATCAGACTTCCTCCCATTAACCATGGTGAACAGCCATCATGGCACAATTTTTATAAGAAAAACTCCACCATAAAATAATTAAATGCTGAAAACTTATTAAGCAAAAATGGTGACTAGAATTTAAATAAAAGTATAACAATCCAAGTTTGGCGCCATAATCCCGCCAAAATAATTTTAAATGAGTGAAATTACTAAAATACCCTTTGCTTAAAATATGTATTTTAGAAAATAAATATTTTGTTACTTAAATAAATACTCAAAAATATGGAATATTACTATCCACCCCCCTTAATAAGTTTCGACCTCAAAAGTTAAGATAAAAAGTCATAATCATTTTTCGAAAAAGGATTAAAATCCAAATTGCAGTTTCTAACTCAAATGCTCATACCTAAAATACATAAATTGACTCAAAAATGTGTTAATGTGCATTAACTATTGAAAAAGCACGAAACTCTATCACATTCTACCCCTCTTAAATGGAGTTATGACCCATAAGTCGACAACTAACCTTGGAAAACAACGCTGGATATTTCTTTCCCATATTCGCTTCTCCCATGTGACTTCCTCAGTGTGATGGTTTGACCACAATACTTTGACTAATCTAACATCCTTATTTCGAGTACTTCTAAGTTCACTATCAAGGATGCTTACAAGTCTTTTTTATAAGTCAAACTATCATCTAACTCAATGGTCTCAGGTTGCAGCACATGGATTATATCCGGAATATAATTCCTTAGATGGGAGAATGAAAATTATTGTGGACTCGGCTTAAATCATTGGCATGACCCCTATGAAAGATCCTACTTTGTCCGATCATGTTGTTCCTACGTCTTAAATCTGTGAAACCGATTCATTATGTTTGTCTGACCATCTTTCAACATTTCTGTTCAACCAAGATGTCAAAGATTCTTGATATAGAAACTCCCTAATACCACTTTCCTGCTCCAAGTTTTCTTTTGATACCTAAAATTCGAGATTGGCAAGTAAAAAGTAATCATAAGGTCCAACATTAGCATCGTCTATAAAAACCTCAAATTTAGCATTAGGGAAGGATGATGAATATCGACCTTCCATATACATAATTAGTTTTGCAACTACAAAATGCTCATAGGATGACGACGTGTATCTGAAAGAGAATTATCAAGCTGAACTAGAGTAATAAGAGGTGGTATTGGTGAAATCTCTATAACGGACAAAAGTTGTGCAGAACTAGATAGGGCAGCATAAGGTGGTGTCATTGGTGAATATGTTTCGTTGACTTAAGAAAGTTGTGTAGAACTAGATTTTCTTTTTTAAGGGTAAGTTGCGTAGAACTAGATGGAGCAGCGGGAAGATTTCATTAAAAATGCATTGAATACATGATGACGCCTCATTTCATAAGCCAAAGTGATTTGAAAACCATTGAACAATATCTTTTGATCTAACCAGTGGCGGACCCAGGATTTTCATCTTGGGGGACAAATTATGAATGTTTGACAATTCGATAAACAATGTTCTAAAAATTCAAAAAATTTAATCAATACTCGAAATATTCATATGTCAAATAGAGGAAAAAAAAAAGAAAAGAGTAAAAAGTATTGAGTAAGGATTGAACCTTAGACTAATTTAAAAATAAATTAACTCAAATCGATTCTTACCCGAAATTATTAAATTAAGCCAAACCGAAATCAAGTCCAAATTTAATCGACATAAATTCGATTTAATTAAGATTTTTTATCCGATTTTTTTTAATGTGGGGGGACAACCTCCCCCCTTGTTCTAACATAGGTCCGCCAATGGATATAACCATTTCCTATATATACATTAAAACAAATTTTAATATTCATAGAATGAATGATAACTAGTATAGATTAAACTCAATAACAAGAGTCTGTACCATTGTGTGTTGAAGTGGTCGCCACTTGGAGATAGTTTGCTGCTAATGTCACCCAAATCAAGCTACAGAATTCATTAAATTACGAAGTTCACATTAGAAAAGTTTTCTGAGTAATAAATTTAAAAAAGGAACCCCATGTATTCAAAATAGCATTACCATGACATGCGCTTTAGTATTTAAGTAATCGTTGGTTCACGTTGCCGAATCTGAATATAATATAGAAAGAAACGAATATAAGAAAAGATAGATATGCTCCGGGTTCTTCGCACCTGGATAGTACCAAGACCCTTGTGCTCCGGCCTTTGATCAGAAAAAGCTGCCCGATGAAAATGCAATGACTAACACAAGGTTAGGAGTTTTACCACAACCAGCCGAAAAATTGGTTCTCGCAAGATAGATGTAATGTTGTCGATGATTTATGATTTCCCTGGCAGATGAATCAGTCCCCGTCTACAAAACAAAATAATAAGATACCCCATAGTATTAAATAAGGTCAAACATCATAAGCCAAAACAATAAAATATGGAAAGTGGATCGATTTGTTACATTATCTAAAAAGGGGATCGTCGTACAAAATTGTGTCACTGATAAAAGCTACAAATCATATATTGAAATCATATACTTATTATTGTCAGTATTTAAAGTGAACTTCATGTGGCGATCAACTTACACAACTTACAATTCCTGAATAACAACCATAACTCACATATAAAATATTTCCCCAATACTCCAGTAGCATAGTAAGTGAGCTTGAGAATTCAGCCTTAATTGCGTTAATTATCCCGCATCCTTACAATTCTTAAATAACAACCATAACTCACATAAAAAATATTTCCCCAATACTCCAGTAGCATAGTAAGTGAGCTTGAGAATTCAGCCTTAATTGCGTTAATTATCCCACATCCTTTCGTCTTTCATTCTCTTGAACGCACAAAATCTGTAAATCCTACAAACCAGACAGAGGCAACATTTCAATAAACATATAATTAATTAATTAGTATAAGTGAGAATGATTCAAGTTCAAGGTCAAAACGTTAATTACCACGACAGTTTAAGACTCCAATTGACTATGATCAATTAGAAATCTCCATTCAGCAAGAGCAGGAGAAAGCGTCTCGAATATCACCAGAAACACACTATCTATATCAATCGACGAAATTGTCAGCGTGTATCCTGTTGGAAATCTTATATAAATGCTTCGGTAAACACGCCACTAGTTGTGGACATAGCCGCGCCCCGCGGATTTTTGCCGCAAGCCTTCCTCGCACCGCAGCACGACCCGTGAACCACGAGCCACAGTTAGCCGCGACTCGCGGTCCGCGAGCCACTGATCGCGGTCGTGGCTGCGTGCGCTCCTCCGCGATGTTCGATAGATAGATCGCGAGTAGTGGTGTTTTCCGCGACTCGCGGTCCTTCGGGGATTACGGGCTTTATGTTTTGGAATCCTTTTTACCTTTGGTTTATTCCTCCACTTATAAATACCTTTTGGCCGGTTATTCGTTCATTCATTCAAAATTTGAAGCCCTAATATTGAACTTTGAGCAGTCTTGAGAAATTCAAATCTCTAATCCGGATGCACGGAGTTAAGGATCGTTGTGTTAACCTTGGGGGACGAACGTCATCAAGAATCTGCACCGGAGGTGGCGAAATTCGTTTCTAAGGCAGTGGCCCTCATACCACGACACGACTTTTGACTAATTAACATGTTTATTGTTTTGATTTATACAGATTTATTTCCTACAATTTAGAAACGAATTTATTCTGTTGAAATCATGTCTGGTAGTATGAATAGGTATTTTCCTGATTTGTCAAAGATGGAACCTTTGAGTGGTCCAAACTATAGGCGATGGGCACAAAGGATTCTTATTGCTTGTGAACAATCTAATCTTGAATATGTTTTGTTCAATGACCCGCCTAAGGAAAAATCTGATGTTACTACTATTGTTATTTCTGAACCCACTCTAAAGATAAATTAGACAAAAGCGACAAACTTGTGGTGTCTGATGATAGAACTAGCTTGGAAAAGTTCGAGGGGGATAATAAAATGGTTAGAGGACATCTATTGAATAGCATGGCAAATAATACTTTTGATTTATTTGTGGATGTCAAGTACTGTAAAACCATTTGGGATACTCTGAGAAAGAAGTATGGTACAGATTATGCTGGAAAGATGAAATATGCGGTTGGAAATTGGTTGATGATAAGCCAATTTTAGATCAATTCTATGAATATGAAAAATTGTGTGCTGACGTGATTAATCAGGAGATAAAGTTGTGTGAGTTTCTTCAGGCTCAGGTGCTAATTGAGAAGTTGCCTGAGTCTTGGTCGGCCTATCAAAACCAACTAAAGCATAAGAGAAGGCAATTGTCTTTTGAGGAACTGGTAAATCATATGCAGATTGAGGAGGCAAACAGGTTGAAAAATTCTGGTGCTTTAACCACCAACAAACAGGTAGTCAAGGCGAATCTCGTGGAAACTGGTTCTAGGCTTGGTTCTGAGAAGCCAAGTGGGAAGGTCAAGAAATTTAACGGGAAGGGAAAGAAACCTGCAGAGAAGGGGAAGTTCAAGAAGAGTGGAAAGATAGGGAGAAAGCCGGTTGTTGTTTCGTCTGCGGCAAAGCTGGTCACTTTGCTGCTACATGCTACAAGAATAAAGGGGGTCAAGGTTCGAAAGACCCACCCAAGAGTCAGGCAAACCTTGCTGAAGCAAATGATGTGATAGTTGCGGTTGTGTCTGAAGTAAACCTGGTTGAAATCAATTCTAAGTGGATCGTTGACACTGGGGCCTCCCGTCACTTCTGTGCCAACAAAAATGCCTTTGTGGAGTTCGAGAAGATGAATGGAGGCGAGCAAGTGTACATGGGGAACTCCAGCAGCTCTGAAGTGTTTGGAAAGGGAAAGGTTCTTCTAAAGGTGACTTCGGGAAAGACCCTAGCACTACAAAATGTTCAGTATGTCCCCTTCCTCCGTAGAAATTTGATTTCTGGTAGTCTGTTGAACAAAGTAGGAGTGAAATTAGTTTTTGATGCTGATAAACTTGTACTAACTCGCAATGGCGAGTTTGTGGGGAAGGGTTACCTTAATGCTGGTTTATTTGTTTTAGACATTGTAATTCTTGTTTCAATGAATAAGATTTCTTCTTCTGCTTATATAGTCGAGTCTATAAGTCTGTGGCATAGTCGTTTGGGTCATGTGGGGTTTAGCTCAATAAATCGACTAAAGAAAATGAACTTGCTGCATGATATGACTGATGATGGACTAAATTAGTGAGAAATCTGCTCTAAGGCTAAGTTTGTGAGAAAGCCATTCAAAACTGTTACTAATAGAGTGTCGGGACTATTAGAACTTGTACACACTGATCTGGCAGATTTCAAGAATCTTGAGAGTAGGGGTGCAAAGAAATACTACATAACCTTTGTGGATGATTTCTCAAGATATTGTAGAGTATTTCTGTTGAAGTCTAAAGATGAGGCTGAGCAAAAAGTCTTAGTCTATAAAGCAGAAGTTGAAAATCATTTAGACCTTAAGATTAAGAGACTCAACTCTGATCGTAGTGGGGAGTATGGGTCTGACTTCCTTAGAGACTTATGTGAAAAGGAAGGCATTATACATGAACTGTCTGCACCATATTCTCCTCAACAGAATGGTATAGCAGAGAGAAAGAACAGGACTTTGAAGGAGATGATGAATGTTATGCTTTTAAGTTTTGGCTTGGCTGATAACATGTGGGGAGAAGCCATTCTGTCTGCAAATCATATCTGGAACCGTGTATCTCACAAGAAGTTAGATAAAACTCCTTTTGAGTTGTAGAGAGGTTTTGCCCCAAATCTGAAATTCATGAGAGTGTGGGGGTGCCCATGATAAGTACTTTATTGTGCTTATTCATGCTGCATTTTTGGTGTCGATGCATAAAGATTTAGAGCATTTTAGTCGTGCATTGCATGGTTTTGATTACTTTGAGCTAAATGGTTGCTTCACTACTCGTTTAGTTGTTTTGGATGATTTTCAGACTAACTAACAGGTTTTTGAAGTCATATATGATAATTGGAAGATTAGTTGTGGACTGTTGAACTTCAAATGGACATAATGTTTGATCCGTAAATTGGATTAAGGTGATTCCGGTGGGAGATGTTAGCTCGTTTTGGTAGCTTTCCAATGACTGGTCATAAGCCCAATTCCGATAAGAGACGAGAGAGATATGATCGTTTGAAGTTGAGCTGTCCGCTGACTAGCAGGTCTACACGACCGTGTTGGTCTGTTTCCACGAACTCAGTCCTGTTCTGCTTGCCCACTGATTTGAGAAGCTCAGGTCTACACGACCGTGTCCATTTTGACACGACCGTGTCGACCTGCTTTCGGGCTTTGACCCGTTTTGTCCGTCTTACTTTAATGACTCTTTTAATTAGTTTTGGGAGCTGAGACTCGACATTACTTCATACACTTAGCTTCTAATTACTCTCTCTTAGCCCTAAACTCTCTCTAAACACTAGTTTGCTCCTTTGTTTCATCTTTGAAGGTTGAATTCGTTAATTAATTCAAGTAATTTCTCTTCTATCTCTTTCCTTTAATTTTATTGCTTAGTTTATGATGTTGAATTTATTGAATCTTAATTGATTAGAATCCATGGTTAGTGAGTACTTCATTATCTAGGGTTTGGGCAAAGTATGAATTAAGGGCTTAATGTAGATTATCTATGCTTTTTATGATTCAATTGTTTGTCTATGCATTGAATGTGGTGTTTTGACACCGTAGGATAGATCTTGATCACGTTTATACTAGGGCACTTAGGGTTTTTATTGTTCTTAATCGAACTCTAATCCCTTTTGTCATTCCCATGTTTCGACTTGATTTATAGACCAAGGGATTGGGTAGGAATTAAGGGGATCCTTTAATTAGGGGTTTTCCGAACTTATTGAATTTATTAATCAACGGACCAAAGACCATTCGAAAGAGGATTTGGTTGGTTGATTAATCGATTAATCTTGAGGACCATTCGAGAGAGGACTCAAGTACATTAGAGGGGAACTTAACCTTGTATTGACTCCGTTGTGAATCACCATAGCGTCGATTATCGTTGTCTAGCCCATGTTCATACGAGTAGCCCGAACTCTAGTGTCTTCCTTATCATATTAAGCCTCCTATTTGTTTCTTAGTCGGTATTCATTAGCTAGTTAATTAGTCGGTGACTTACTCAATCTTAAACCCCCCAAAAAAAACCCTTCACTTAGGTAGTTTTGGACTTAGTGGACTGAACTCAATCCCAATTTTCTTATGGTTCGACCCTTGACTTGCCGTTACTACGTACTTAGTAGTTTCTCCTTAGGATTATAAATTGTGTTTGCTAAGCGGTTCTTAGTGCCTTAACGACACACTAAAAACTTCTTATCAGCCTAGCTAAAGTGGGTTTACCTTCTTTCAAGAGGACTACTATAGGTGCGAGAACTTTTGATGTTGTTTTCATTGGTTATGCTGAAAATAGTGCTGCCTATAGATTTATGAGACTGGATGATCGATCTTTGTGTGAAGCTCGAGATGCAGAGTTTTTTGAAGCGACTTTTCCTTTGAAGAAGACGGAGGTTAGTGGAAGCGTTCCTAATGTGGGGCTTCCTTCTATTGGGAGCTCAATGGCTACCTCTGCTGTGCCTAGCCAACTGGATGAACCTAGAAGAAGTAAGCGACAAAGGGTAGAATCAAGCTTCGGGCCGGACTTTGTCACTACCTTTGTCTCTGAGTTTGATACGTCAGAAGTGGTGGATATGTTTTTCTTCATGGTTGATGAGGACCCCAAAACTTTTGATGAAGCGATGAGCTCTACTGATGCTACCTTCTAGAAGGAAGCGGCTAACAGCGAGTTGGAGTCCATCATGGCAAATAACACTTGGGAATTAGTTCAACTACCAAAGGGAAACATACCAATTGGCTGCAAATGGATCTTCAAGAGGAAGTTGAGGATTGATGGAACTGTGGAGAGGTTCAAGGCAAGACTAGTTATTAGAGGATTCACTCAAAAGTTTGGGGTGGATTATTTTTATACTTATTCTCCTGTAACTAAAATTGCTACCATTCAAGTTTTATTTGCTTTAGCATTTTCCTTTAACCTGTTAGTGCATCAGATAGATGTGAAGACAACGTTCTTGAATGGTGACTTGGAGGAAGAGATCTATATGGAGCAACCTCCTGGATGCGTTGTGCATGGAATGGAACAAAAGGTTTGCAGGTTGAAGAAGTCTCTCTATGGCCTCAAACAGGCTCCAAAACAATGGTATGAAAATTTTCATAAGACTGTGCTTAGTTTTGGATTTGTTGTGAATGGATTAGATGCGTGTGTATATTCAATGGTGATAGGCTCTGATTGTGTACTCATTTGCTTATATGTTGATGACATGCTTCTGTTTAGTGCAAGTCTTGATGCCATAAAGGAGACTAAGAACTTCTTGTTCTCCAAGTTTGAAATGAAGGACTTAGGTGAAGTTGATGTAATCTTGGGAGTAAAGGTTGTTAAGACCCCCAAGGGTTATTCTCTATCTCAATCCCATTACGTGGAGATGATATTGAAAATTTTCAATTGTTATGATGAGACCCCTGTAAGGACTCCCTATGACTCTAGTGTTCAGCTGCTTAAGAACAAAGGTGATAGTGTGTCTCAAGGTGAATATGCCAAGGTCATAGGTAGTCTGATGTTTTTGATGAACTCCACTCGTCCTGATATAGCCTATGTTGTGAGCAGACTTAGTCGTTACACTCATAATCCTAGTGAGGATCATTGGAGTGCTCTCAAAAGACTGCTGAGGTATTTGAGAGGTACCATGAACTGGAGGTTAAACTTAGTGGGGTTTCCTATAGTTTATAAGGGTATTGTGATGCAAATTGGGTGACTGACAGTGATGAAGTAAGCTCTACAAGTGGATATGTGTTTATTTTGAAAGGAAGTGCAGTTTCTTGGAAGTCTGTAAAGCAGACATGTATTGCTAGATCGACTATGGAAGCTGAGTTTATAGCTTTGGATCTTGCCACACAAGATCTGACTGGTTGAGACATTTGTTGGCTGATATTCCCTTGTGGGGGAGACCTGCTCCTCCTGTATCCTTACATTGTGACTCACAAGCTGCTATTGGGGTTGCGAACAACAACGTGTACAATGGCAAGAAGAGACACATTCGAGTCAGGCATGAGTCTGTGAGACAGTTTATTGTGAATGGTGTCATCTCTCTTGATTTTGTGAGGTCTGAAAGGAATCTGGCTGATCCTTTCACTAAGGGATTAAGCAGGAAGCTAGTATTGGAATTCTCTGGTGGAATGGGTTTGAAACCTATGTAATTAGTTTCATTGAGTTGAATACTATTCTAAACTCATTTTATTGTTTTCTCTTTAATATATTGATTGCTCAGTTTGAGTGAGTTCTTATTGAACTGTTTGGTGTATATTATTGAGATGTCATGTTGAATGCTATGTGCATCATCTTGCTGAGTGGATCTCTGTAGCCCTCATTGATTGGGTGGTTCACCTAGTTAAACTTGATGGATGTGCAAGAATCCATAGCAAGAAGAGACACATTTGAGTAAGCCATGAGTCTGTGAGACATTTTATTCTGAATGGTGTCATCTCTCTTGATTTTGTGAGGTCTGAAAGGAATCTGGCTGATCCATTCACTAAGGGATTAAGCAGGAAGCTAGTATTGGAATTCTCTGGTGGAATGGGTTTGAAACCTATGTAATTAGTTTCATTGAGTTAAATACTATTCTAAACTCATTTTATTGTTTTCTCTTTAATATATTGATTGCTCAGTTTGAGTGAGTTCTTATTGAACTGTTTGGTGTATATTATTGAGATGTCATGTTGAATGCTATTTGCATCATCTTGCTGAGTGGATCTCTGTACCCCTCATTGATTGGGTGGTTCACCTAGTTAAACTTGATGGATGTGCAAGAATCCATAGCCCTTATTGATTGGGTGGTTTACCTATTGAACCTGACAGAATCCTTATGTGTATCAACGAGGATGAGCATGGTGGCTCTTAATGTTTCCATAGCCCAGTCTTTGGGTGGTCCATGAAGTGGATTTGATGGTTACACCTCTAGTCACAATTGTGACATGGGAGTTCATAGCCTAGAGGCGGTTCTGTTTAGAACTTAATGAACTTTGTGTGGCTATGACCATGAATGGTGGTTCAACGTTGTTGAACTATATAGGACATTGGTTGGATGGAGAGGTTGAACGTAGTTCTTAATGAAGTTATATCCAGTTTTGGAGGTTCAATTGGAATTGAGCTTGATAACTTCACCTAAGTGAGTGTGATGGGTTGGCCTCCTTCTATGGTTGATATGTGAATCTTCCTAGAGCGCTCACGATAATCCCAAGGTATTATAATGGCCGTATTGGAAAAGGGATGTATGCTTTACTCCTTAGTTTGTTATCGCGGAGTTTCTCAAGCTCTGAAAGCAAGGCATGTGTTATCGGGTCACTTCTTTTTCCTACAAGTTCAATCCCTAGGATACTTGTAGGTGAGGGAACACCCCATCTCACTAACATGTTAGTTCAATCCTCGGACACTAATTTGTAAGTGTCTAGCTCTCCTTTTACTGCTCAATTTTATGTGAGGCGTGTTGTTCCATCTGCATTTGTGGGGGATTGTTGGAAATCTTATATAAATGCTTCAGAAAACACGCCACTAGTCGCGGACATAGCCGCGCCCCACAGATTTTTGCTGCAAGCCTTCCTCGCATCGCAGCACGCAGCGCGACCCGCGAACCACGAGCCACAGTTAGCCGCGACTCGCGGTCCGCGAGCCACTGATAGCGGTCGTGGCTGCGTGCGCTCCTCCGCGATCTTTGATAGATAAACCGCGAGTAGTGGTGTTTTCCTCGACTCGCGGTCCTTCGGGGATTACGGGCTTTATGTTTCGGAATCCTTTTTGCCTTTGGTTTATTCCTCCACCTATAAATACCTTTTGGCCGGTTATTTGTTCATTCATTCAAAATTTGAAGCCCTAAAATACAAACCTACCCCTCCTATTGAACTTTGAGCAGCTCTTGAGAAATTCCAATCTCTAATCCGGGTGCACGGAGTTAGGGATCGTTGTGTTAACCTTGAGGGACGAACGTCATCAAGAATCCGCACCGGATGTGGCAAAATTCGTTTCTATGGCAGTGGCCCTCATACCACGACACGACTTATGACTAATTAACAGGTTTATTGTTTTGATTTCTACAGATTTATTTCCTATATATCCACGTTCAAACTGGGACAATAATAATGCTTTTACATTAAAAAAAAAACCAAAAATTTATAATCACACTCAATGCTTCCTCAATCAATCAAAAAGACTTTAGGTGAAAAGAAATTCCATTTAGTGATAATTAAAGTAATTCAACGACCAAAAACTTACTTAAATCATCCAATTTTCTTAAATATAAGAAAAGTTTTGAGCCACCTTCCAAGAGTAACTCATGCACTCTATCGCAGTAATCTTCATTATTCCTCAAGTCATTATCTACGATACATTGAATAATACCGTAGCCATTAACCGAACACAAATCCCCACTTTTGAACGTGAGTCTTGAGACTTATCTGCATATCACTCCAAAAACTGTGCTTCGCAAACCTTGCAAAACATCTTTCCTCCCGTCAAGATTTATGATCGTCAATTACCTTGAATCAAGTTCGAAGGTCTGCGTTTGTAAAACCACATAGAATAATCCTCAATTTATTGATCAAGTTGAAGCTTTCTTAGGCATATTTGAGATTGGAAGTGTGAATATTCCTTTATTATCTCCTATTTCATTGCCCATTTCTTGACGGAAACAAAGTATATTTAAGGAGCAAAAAAGGGCCAACGTAGTTTTATCAGTCCTTAGACCTTGTCTTCTATTTTAATTAATTAAGTCCATTGCATGGTCTAAATTCTTTGCATCCAACACTGTGAGTTTGGTTTTAATATATTCTTGCAGCCCATTTGTGAAAGTAGCCAGTGTAATTTCTTCAAGGATGTGAGTTAGGGGTGCAACAAGTTCACCCTAATTTCTCTGATACTCCACCACGAAGCTTAGTTGTCTCACATCCAGCTATTGCTCGTAGAGGGATCCACATAGGTAGGACGGAATTTCCTCCGTCGTTTTGGCAACAAACGATGCTTCTATTGATAGTGTAAAAGGGTCTACCCCTTCATGCCAATCACCGCAACCTCAAGTTTTTCTTCTTAAGTAAACCGACAAAATTGAAAGTATTGCTCTGCTCTCAGTATCCACCCATCGAGGTGGGTCTCATCGAACAACGACATATCCCTTTCGAATATGCCAGTTGCCTCTTTCAGAATCATGCTCCTGGTAGCCGTCGCCTTTTCGACAACTCCCACCACCAGGGTCACGTAAATTTTCATTTCCAGATGGCTCGTTTTGTCCCCTTCCCTCTCGGTCTCCATTGAAAAGTTCACTTAACTACTCTTCAAAAGTGAATTATTTTTTTAAAAGGTTTTGCTAATTCTCCTGGAACTCACCCACGGATGAACGCATCTCTTCTCGAAATTTCTTTTGATTTTCCCAATCCTAGTGATCATGTCTTCCTGTGTTTCCTTTGACTTGGAAATTCGCCCTCTAGTATGATGAAAAAATTGTTCAGATCATCAATGAACTTTCCTACTCATCTCACCCATACTAATTGCGATAGTCTGGTCAGCCAACATTTGTTGCATCTATCAACAATGATCCTAACAGCAATTGTAATCTCCTCTGTCAGGGAGTTTTGAAGAAAGGCAAATTGTTCTTCTAATTGTCCTACACGTTTGAATAGTGGTGGGAGCCATTGCTTGTTCTGATACCACTATAATAAACCTGTTAGAAAAGGAGAATTCAACAATTGTCAAGGAAGAAATGAAAAGAGAAGATAGAGGAAAAGGTTGCTATAAGTTGTATCGCTTTTAAGGATATTCTGACAAGTTGTATGGCTTCCGAGTGCCTAATCACTCCAAGGTTTACAAAATAGTAATTACTTTTCTCAATGACTCTACCTTCCTCTTCCTTCCCTTATTTATACTACTTATATGTCATTTTCTCCTTTTGCTTTCTTTTTACCCACATCATAACAACTTCTAGTTACTTTCACCCACTAACACCACAACAAACTTGAAATTAATTGCCAGATTTCCCCTTGTTTTGCCGGCTTGAGTAAGTGTATTTGATGCTGGGTTTTGGTGGAGTTGCAGATGTTATCACATAGAACCTAAACCTTATTAGTTATTATCTGAATTTATTTTTCTAATAAGGAATAAAATAAATATAAGTTGAAAAGAACGGGGCCTATATACCCATACATAAAAATTGTGTTAAAGATCTCATCTAGAGGATAAGGTACCTTAAAAGATTTTAAAAATAACAATGTCCATGAATGTGAAGATAAGATAAATAATAGTCTTTTTCAGTAATATTATACTTCACTTGGAATTATATGCTAAAAAATTTATACACATGTACTTTTATTACATATTAAGGGTCTGTTCTTTTCAACTTATTTTCAGTCCTTATAAATTCAAAATTCAGAAAAGTTCAGATAAGGTCGAATAAGGTCGAATAAGGTCTAATAAGGTCGAATAAGGTCTAGTAAGGTTCTTATAAATATATTACAACATTATAATCATTATTATTTTTTGACAACATTATTTATTATTATTATTATTATTATTATTATTATTATTATTATTATTATTATTATATATCATTATTATTGTCTATTATGTAATATTTATTATTATTTTCATTTGGCTATCATTGTTGCTTGTTGTACGCTTGAGAATTTTATTCGTCTACATGAATAAGGGATACCGGTTTCGCTAGAAGTTGAACAAATGGAACCAAGAGTTGCTCATCACTTGTATGAAAAAAGACGGAAAGAAGCTAGAAGAAAGCATCTTTTAAGTTTGCCTCCGTAGAATTCATGTATAATAATAAATAATTATAATAATAAAATAGTAATAATATGATAATTTGAATAATAATAATAGTATAATAGTAGTAGTATCAATGATAAGAAAAATTAAAAAGATGATAATAAAAAGTAAAAAGATGATAAGAAAAATAATTATTATTATTAGGAAAATTTGACGCCAATAGGCCAAACTATTGACCATCTTCTATAAAAGGCATGTACTATTGATAATCCACAAAAGGTCTGATATATTGACCTAATCTTCCAAAGACAGTCTCGTTAACCTGTTTACCTGTTATAACAGGTAAACTTAAGATCACGTGACTAGCAAGTGACCTTTTAATGAATTACAATTTTTTTTTCCTTCTGTTTGAGTATTAGCAGCCACCCATCCTACACTCTCTCTCCAAACTCCACCCTCCCTGAAACCCCAGCAGCCCACCCATCCTCCTTTATCCTTCTTCACCGCTTGTTCATCTTGCATAACCTTCCCCCAAAAACCCAACCACTCACCCCTCCGAGGACCCCAACCTCAAACACCACCACCCTTGCATCATCACCAGCGACCCATACGACCAAAACCAATCTTTTCACACACAATAACTCAAACCCCCACCTATATATACCCTCCCTCACAATCATCTTCCCCACAATTCAATCTCTCTCATCAAGTTCGATTATATATCAAGTGCAATTTAGAAAATCTAATGCTAGAGTTTTTTGGTAATCAATTTATTTATTGGATGAAAACCGGTGTAATCCCAATTACCCAATACCCCAAATGGAACGAATCCTTCACCTCCAACTCGCTCACCCTGTTGCCATCCTTGACTTCCAAGTTAGAAAAGACGATGTTTTTGGTGCTCAAGTCTTGGTGTCTTCACTATCTCTGCTACTCGTGCACTAACCGATGAGCTTATATATATCTTGATCATTAATTACTTGAATTGTAACTTTATTGATCTGTGGATTGAATTTGATTTTTGGGTTTTAGGAAGGGGGAGGAGGATGGGTGGGCTTCTGGGGTTTCAGGGAGGGTGGAGTTTGGAGAGAGAGTGTAGGATGGGTGACTGCTACTCAAACAGAAGGGAAAAAAAGAGAAAAAAAATGGGAAATTTTCTGAGGTACCCCGAGGTTAGGGCTAATTCCTCGGGTGCCCTCCTGGTTCGAGCTAGCTGATATGCCACCAGAGTCACTGTTCATGGCTTAAATACCACTACCACTAACAGACGTTAAATCAACATTAATTGAAGTTAGAAAAAAGTTGTAAAAGCCCGCTATTGCTGTAATCTGAGCAAATAAAAGGGGGCTTCTTGTGTTTTCATATGAACCCTAATCACATTCGAACATTTCATTATCTCTGCTATTTTTTCCCTTTCGTCTCTCATTTTCTCTCTTCATTGTTAAAGCCAAGAAGTAAGAAATGATTTTATAACTCGTTCAGTTGGCATTCAAATTTTTGCAGACGAGATGATTCAGAAATTAGTTGCCGTAGCGAAATACATGAAATTCAAAGGTATTAGTTAAATTTATGACTTTAACATTACAAATAAAAAGCAATTTAATTGGGAAAGTAAACTGTTTGGCAACTATAGTGGACATTGATTTTTGATTTTGGGAGGTGGTATTAAGCTTGCATAGATGTTGCACTAAAGTTACTAAAGAGAGTAATTTTTTTTTGGGAAATTCTACATGGTGACCTCCTACTATTGATTTTTCTACATGGTGGAAACAAAAAAAACTAGTTCTACAAAGTGACCTTATGGTTTGATATATCTAATTACTAGTCTTATATGCACGCGGTGCGTGCGAAATCATATAAAATGTTAAACTAATTGTGTAATCTATATATATATTAAAAAGCGTAGCCAAGCATTGCAATCCGCCACGTGTCACTTTCCCTATTTGATGACATTCTATCCACTTCTTTCTCATATTAAAAAAATTGTCTACATGAAGATTTGAACCCACGACCTTGAGTATGTAAGAAAATACCTCCAACCACTACACCAACGTACTATTGTTGCTTCTTCTTTCAAAATTAATGATGATATATAAGTGAAAACTAAGAGTTATAAGTTGTAACTTTCAAAATCCATATTTTAAAGGGAAAATTGGCGCCAACAGCATCAACTATTCGTTTGGTGCACAAAACAGCACAAACTAAAGAAGGTGCACTGCACAACACAAACTTTATGTGATGGGTGCACAAAACAACACAAGGAGATTTTGGCCTAAGATTCTACTTAGAATTCATGTTGTTTGTGCACCCATCACATAGAGTTTGTGTTGTGCACCTACCACAATATTCGTTTGTGTCGCTTTGTACACCCATCACATAAAGTTTGTGTTGTGCACTGCACCTTCTTTAGTTTGTGCTGTTTTGTGCACCAAATCAATAGTTGGTGCTGTTATTGCCAATTTTTCCTATTTTAAATGAAATAATTTTTTATCTTTTTTTAATGATGTTTTTTTATGCTAAATGGCATTAATTATTTTCAACTATTAGTAAATGGTAATGCATAATAATTCCGGAGCATCGGGTCTAAAAGCCGTTGACAACAATTGCAGGCCGCCACATGACACTCTCCTCTCTTCAATTGCATATTGCCCATATCATGGGCATAAAATAAAAGCCGCAAATATTGTCAACATGAAGTTTCGAACTTATGACCTCAACACATGAAAGAAAGTGTTTTAACCACTACTCCACCATACTCTTGGTGATTCACTTATCACAAATAAAGATGTTATTATGGGGTTTAAATGACAATAGATATGAATAAAATAATTTTTTTTTTATTCTTTTTTTCTTAACTGCAAGTTAAAGTTCATGACTTTAATGTATATTATGAATAAAATGATTTTTTTTAAAACTTGTATGTGGCCATACAAAGTGATATTAGTTGATTAAAATCACTAGATTGTAATAACACGCAAAAACCCTACATTTTTTTTATCATGAGCCTGGTACACACAATGTTTTTTTTATAATTTCTTATTTGGACGTCTAATTTTTGCTCATTTGCAGACGTTATAAGCAAATGAGCAAAAAATAGCTTTAGATGTACCATGTTCAAGATACACCCAGATATGATAAATTTTCTCTAAACACCCCGAGCATCGTCGGGGCCTAAAAACTAGTTAGATCTAATAACCTTAAAAGATATGTAAGAAATAATTTTCTAAAAACATGAATATCTTAATATGTATATGTAGAAAAAATAGCATCCAAATTTGATTAAATGCCAATGCAAACTTATCACAGATAATATAAAGAAATTAAATGAGAAAAGAAATTCTTCACATATAAAACTAAAGAGTATGTATATAAAATCAAAGGGTGTTAAGAAATAAAAAGAAATTATAAGAATACTATTATTTGTCAACATACAATCTTACACATCCATACATGGTACCTCACAATGCCATTATAGTTTTTTGGACAAATTGGCGCCAACAGCACCAACTATTCGTTTGGTGCACAAAACAGCACAAACTAAAGAAGGTGCAGTACACAGCACAAACTTTATGTGATTGGTGCACAAAACAACACAAGGAGATTTTGGCCTGAGTTTCTACTTAGAATTCATGTTGTTTTGTGCGCTCATCACACAGAGTTTGTGTTGTGCACCTACCACAATATTCGTTTGTGTTGTTTTGCGCACCCGTCACATAAAGTTTGTGCTGTGCACTGCACCTTCTTTAGTTTGTGATCTTTTGTGCACCAAATCAATAGTTGGTGCTGTTGGCGCCAATTTGTCCATTTTTGGTGTATCCACTTGGTTCACCTCTTGGGCTAATCCAGATTCAGGGATCAGTTTGGGTGGTTGGGTTCCAGTCCCCTCCCAATTGTTCTTGTGGGGGATTGAACACGCGGTTCTTCCTACCAAGTGAAGCCCCAATCACCGCTTGCACCAACTACCAATTGGTACAATGCCATTATATTTTTACAATGTCCGACTGTGAATCATCAAAGAACATCATTACAATATACCACAAAGGAGATTTAAAACCTATTCTTATAATCACCTGAATATTTGTATTATGAGTTCCCCTCAAAAAAATGGTTTGTCAATGTGCAACAGTAGGAGAGCCATTTCAAATGCACCTGTAAAGATCTTTAAAAGTACCATAATCCTGTTCTACACGAAAAGAAAAGAAAAAAAATTCATAGTTCATGTTTATTATTGTCATGTATGTCACAAATTCCTATTGTTAAAAAATAAAATAGCAAACATCCAATAAAAAAACCTCTATGTAAATCCTTAACCGATAAGTTGGTACAATGATAGAAGCAAATGAAGGGGAAAAAAGTCGAATCAAAACCAAAGTTATAGACATATAAAGTCAAAATTTCCTCTAGAATTAGACAAAAGGGTTTTGTTACTATAACTTGTGCATTACCTTAATCACTTATTATAGTTTATAGTCATTCGTTATTGTCGAATGCTCTCTTTAAATTCTTCAATAAAATAGAGGATCTCACCTCGTGGCCATATGAAAATGGCGAGTGAACATGCAAATCCCCTGCTTACATTTATCTTTCCTCCTTTCTCCCATGGCTTCCCTACCCCTTGGCCATATGAAAATGGCAATTGAACATGCAAAAAACCCAAATTCAACCATCATCAAAAGATCTCACCTCCAAAAACCCTCATTTACCCGAATTCTCCCTCCACGACGCCACAATCTCCCACATCAACAACGGCGGTTCCGATTTTGTCTCCTCCCAGTTGGCTTGCCAAAGTTTCCCTACATTAAAAAACACCAAAAGTTTCCCTATTGTGATTGGAATGTGAGTACCAGTTTCACGGTGAACGTTTTTGTTTCATGATCTGCAAGATATGTTTGGCAGTAAACTTGGTTGGATTTTATTCATTAACATCTCTTTCTCCCTCCACTTGTATGAATTAAGTTTTGGTTGTTTTTAGGACCTTAATGGAGAACATGTGATTAGTGAAGTTTAGAGGGGAAGACGTTATACGCAGAAGATGGTCAATAAAATATGTGGCTTTTTTAAGAATTGGTTAGTCAAATTAATCTATTAGGTTATGCTTAGTGAATTAAATATAATTAGAGCACTATAATTGAATACATCAAACCATAAGGTCACTTTATAGAATTGTTTTTTTTTTGTTTCCACCATGTAGAAAAATCAATAGTAGGAGGTCACTACTTGAATATATTATCGTTTTGTTTAAATGCAATAATAGTTATCCCTTACTTTAGATAAATATGTGACAAATATGAGATATGCTGCGCGTTTGTTTATTATTTGCGAAACAAGGGAGCTTTAAAGCCAAGAAGTAAGAAATGATTTTATACCTCGTTCAGTTAGCATTCAAATTTTTGCAGACGAGATGATTTAGAAACTAGTTGCCTTAGCGAAATACATAAAATTCAAAGGTATTAGTAAAATTTATGACTTTAACATTAAAAGAAAGTTTGTTGAACATGATGGGTGCTTAATTGTGTAATATGAACGTATGTGTTGTTATTAATGAGAAAATTTGTCCCCAAATTTTGTTATTTATTGGTAGCTTATATATGGGTATGTGTAGATGTTTTGTTAGTGTAATTTTAATAGGAGTGATTTATAGCATATTTTGTATTTCATTTCTCCATACTGTCAAAGGTGGCCCAAAAAACGAAAGTCATGTTGTGAATGGTGGCCCTATAGGAACTGGCAATGTCAATGTTGGCATCTCAATGAAGAAGCCTAAGTTGTTCTGAAAATGGGACATAGAAATGACCTGGTTTTGGCTTGGGCCAAGTGTGTAGATATTTGTGACCCAAAAAAAAAGGGTGGATATGATATATAAATATGGACATAATGGGCTCTGGGATCCTAACCTGTTTGGGTTCAGTGTGATATAGTATTATGAAGGACATAATGGGCTATGGGATCCTGAAAGTCTGAAACTGTTTGGGTTCAAAACGATATAAAAATAATGAGGACATATTGGGCCATGGGATTCATTATGCTGGGCCGAAATTTGATGAAAGTAGGTAGTCTTTTTGAAGTGTAGATGAATGGAATTTATTCAACATTTGTTAGTAATGAGCATTTGATGAAAGTATGGTTGATGGTCGTTATTAAACGGCTTCAAGTTCACTAAAATGGCTTCAAAATGGGTCATGTGATAAATGGGCCATGTGATATGACTAATGAACCTCATTTAAAAGGTTTTAAGTTATGGTGACAATAATACCAAAATTGAAATAATACTTGAACTACTAAAATGACCGCCAAATAAAAATTGGAGGAAGAAATTTCATATATTCTAAACAAAACGATTCAATGTTGTGAAGAACTTGAAACACATACTTTATATATATATATATATATATATTAAACATATGAAACAAATTTGGAACATTTGATTTTACATTGAAATAATTCCACTCCATTTGTTTGTATCCTTATTCCTTACAATGTACGACATAATCTATCTTGGTCGACGTTTGTATAAACACCATACCGCTTTCCAAACGATTTGGCGAAACGATGCTTGCATTTGAAAAAGGAAACGGTTGCAAGATAAGTCTGCACATTTCACAAGTTACTCTTGTTTCGGTGATGAGGACCAAGTCGGGGTTATGTGTTTTCAAAATGTGGTTCATGATGACGGGGAAGGTTGGCCTAGCCATGCCACGACAATTCCAAATTACAAAAACTCTTGATTGCCTTAAGATAGTCGTTGGACTAGTCTTCATTTTTTTCGCGTTGAAGTTTGACACTTCCTCCAATATAATACTACAAGTTCGGCCATCTTTGTAATCATGAGTCATGTTCTCAATATTCGTAACTAAGGAGTAACATGACGGTGCATATGCTTCATTGCCATTATCGAACTTGACTATTTTGAAATCGTTGGAGAAACTCCGCATCAATAAAGTATGCATGCCTTCTTTTACAAAGTGAATTTCCCTATTAGTTATAAACTTGATTGGTGCTACGATATCTAGCAAGTGGACATTGGACATAATGTTGTAACTACTGGACTTTGACACCATCCAGTACATGAAGACCTTTCACACCTTTTGCAAGGAGGGCTAAATCCCCAATATCCGGTATATTGAGCGGATAATCTTTCCATTTGATGTGAATTGTAGAACATGATAAATATCTTTCATGACCATCGTTGGCTCCAAAATGGCCCTTAGGAAATCAGATTTTTTCATGTAATTGAATTTTATCAAGGCTCTTGATGCTGATGGTTTAGTTCCGAAACCTAACACTTTTTCTCCGTAATGACAGTCTTTGTTCATAATAATACCACATCGCTTCAAATTAGGAGAAATTTGTAGAATACTTGTATGTTTGATAGTATGGTTGGATAGCTTTTTCTCTTCATATATCCTATGGGGTTTTACTAAGGATGGATGAATGTAGAAGGGATACATGGTTTGGAGAATGGTCAAAAGGAGGATAGGTAAAAAGGATAATTATTTATGATTCCTACTTCCTTTTATAAGCTTCAATATGGTGGTAAGCCCATTGGATTTCCCGCCAAATGCCGCCAACATGACATCACCATCATAGCATTGTCTTTTTTTTTTTTGCAAATCCAATTTCTATTTCTCCCTATTGAACATACTTTCTTCTTTGAAATATAATAATCTAATTACCATCAACATTCATATGCTAATACGAAATAATAACAACCAACTTAAATAAGTATTTGTGTTCACATGAGTGATGATGGTAATTATATTATTATTAAAACTTATTTGTGTTCTAAAGACAATTAAAGTTAATGTTTACAGGAATACAATAAGCAGTTGCAATAGTGAAGTTCAAAAGTTAATCTAAACATGTTCGAAATTTAAAACCAATAATCATTCCGTTACAGTACATGCATCTAGACCCCTAAACAAAAAAAACCAAACATTTCCACCATCATAAAAGTTAGCATCCAAACCCCCAACATATTACACGTCCACAAAAATAATATTCACCGTTACATTACATGCATATAAACCCCAAAAAAAAAAACCTAACACACCATGTTTCATTACATGCAATTGATTTATGATCACCATCCCAAACTTACCATACTACAATACTAAAAGTACTAGTACGTACACCTAACATACTTCATATGATAAAACCGAACACATTTCCACCATCATACACGTTAGCATCTTTGATTGAGCGGTTTGGGTTTAGCTCGATGTTGTCGAATATCAATTTAACTCTTTCCATAGTAGTTTCATGTGCAGTAGCCCATCTATTGTATAAGGTCCTCACCATGTCCGTTTCGTGCACCCGGAAATTTAGGATGAAAGGGTAAGTCCTTAAGTCCTGAATTGTGATATTCATATACCTCGATCCATCAACCACGAAATCATTAGCAGTAAGTCCGTTACCGGTATCCTACGGACAAATAATATGAATTGTTAAGGATAGGATTTAATTAGGATTTAATGAACGGACATGGTATAATGAACTACAAAATTAATGTATTGTTAATTAGAGGATCTACTTAAATAGTAATATGTTATGAAATAAAACAGCAAAAAGGCTATGTATTATGAAATTCGAAAATGTATTAAATTCGAAAAAAAAAAACAGCAACAAGGCTATGCATTATTAAGTAAGGATAGGATCTAATTAAATTCGAAATTGGATAAAAATTATAGTACGTGCAATATAGTAAGGATAGGGTTGATTTTGCCACATTTTCGGACCAATATAATGCTACATTATCAATAGGAATGCTACATTTTCGGACCAAGTTAATGTATTCAACCCAATACTTTCCATAGTTAAGCAAAAATGCTTGCATGTAAGTACATCATCTAAAAGTTTCACTTGGTTATTGAAGATCAAGTAATTACCCATCTACAAATTATAAAAATGGTATAATTAAGTAAGGATAGGATCTAATTAAAATCGAAATTGTATAAAAAATTATAGGGTTGATTTTGCTACATTTTCGGACCAAGTTAATGCTACATTATCAATAGGAAGGCTACATTTTTGGACCAAGTTAATGTATTCAACCCAATACTTTCCATAGTTAAGCAAAAATGCTTGCATGTAAGTACATCATCTAAAAGTTTCACTTGGTTGTTGAAGATCAAGTAATTACGCATCTGCAAATTATAATAATGGTAATTTTATTTTAGTAAAAGTATGTCATACCTTCGAATAAGCTAAAACGATTTCATTACCGGTGAACCTCATGGTAGAAGGAGTCGCCTCGGGATCCAAAAACAAACTTTTGTTAAATAACCATATATCTTCGAAATCCACCCTTGCCCTTCTCGCGTAGTCCACGTAGATGCCACTAAACTTTTGTTTGTATGGAATAGAATATTCAACTCCCGCGTCATCATATCCCGCGCCTTTTACAATGAAATCACATTTTACTTGTGTTACCCTTGTTTGCACAACGACACTCTCCGCCGAAGATCCCGAATCTTGACTATCATTGCTCTCAAATGAGAAATGCATGGAATAAGATGAGCTAGACATTTTTTTTATGAACTTCCTTCACACGCCCAAACAGCTTTTTTGCTCTCCTCTACACTCTTCTTTTATGAAATGGACAACATAGTGGGTGAAATGTGATGTCCCTCATTAAATACCAATGGTTGTGGACTTTCTCAAACACCTTCTATTATCGTTTTGACAGTATAGTTTGCAGAGGCAGTGTGCTATTTCCCTACATATGTACTTCTAATGATTATGAAGTAAGTCACTTCTCAAGCATAAGCCACACTTACAATCCCTAAACTGTTAATAGTATGAAAAAATGTATTAAGATCCCGTCTTATGCTATATACGACATAGAAGTTGATAATGATCTACACATCCGTATATAATACTATGTACTTGGGTAATTTCTTCATAAAATAGTTAACAATTTACCGTAGAAATATTATAGACGAACATTGAAATTAAACCCTCTAATTCATTAATAAGTCCTTAAATAGTACATAAAATGAATTACATTACACATCGCAAAAAATACACATAGAATTACTTAAACGACAGACATAATATCGAAAATATAGGTGCTTAATGTGCCGGTCAACCTAGCGCTTAATGGCTGTAACCTTAAGAGTAATCGAAGATTTGGGCAACAACTCAAAAACGCACACGTCGTCAACCACAAGGTAGCAATGTGAAGCTATCTCCAAGAACCCCTTCAATCGTGAGCCGTTTATATCACCTTGGCCCGTGTAATAATTTTTAATTGTCACGGGGAAAACCTGGCTCCCCGCCTCAACCCTAGCAAGATACTCCTCTTTATCAGCAAAATGTTCCTTTGCAAACGCGGCTGGAATTGTCTACGAAACAATAATATTTAGTTATAACAACAAAAAAAAACCTAAAAAAAGTTTCGAATACAGTTAATGTTACGTATTTAATATGAAAAAATATACCACGTAACCGGTTCGGAGGTAGCCATTGGACATTGACACAACAAAACTTGGTTGTATACAGTTCCGGACGTAACATTCAGCAGTCATCCCTAAGTCCCCGCATGATATCCAATATGGTTCCCTACCCATCAATTGTAAATGGGTTTGTGGGCCATCATCCACAATCTCTAATTCCTTTAAACAGTAGTCGTTGCCGTAGACAAAAACGGTAAAGATGGAATTACCAAAATATTGGAAAACCATAAAATCGCCAATTTGGACCTCGTTCTCGGTCAAAAACTTGGTCCATCTATTTTTGAACATAGATCGTGCATTCCCCTCTTCATCGGTGTATCCGAAGACATGCACATTCCAACACCTTCGCGTGTTAGCCCGATGTATGATGGGTACGTCTCCAACATCACTGATTTTTTCTTAAAAGGCAATAGGAATGCTCTAAAGTTTACATAAAAAAAAGGAACACAATATCAATTTTTCTCATACGTAATAAGGTTTAATGAACAGATTATGTCGTCCAAAGAAAAAGTATTCATACAGTCAACACAAAATATAGTGTCCAAACTGTTGATTATATGCAATATGGCATCATTTGAAAAGAGATAAAATGAAAGTCAAACTTGCGTAACATTGACGGATTCTGGGAATCAGTGGTGTGAAAAATCGGTTCGATAAATTGGCCATTTCTTTGAAGACCTATTTTATAAAAATGAAATGTAGTGGTACTTAATATTCGAAAACAAAATTCCTGATCATCATACAATAATATAATTTGTTTTGTTTGACAATTAGCACGAAGTAAAATATATTACCTAACTTGGCAAAAACTTGAAGACTTTTTAGACTTTTTGTGATAGGTGTGAACGGATTTGATGGTATGGTTTCTACTTGGTACCATTTCCTTATAAAGGAAGATTGAAGACATGGGGGGCCCACGAGCATATTTACTCACCTCCCCCTCCAACGGCTCCAAGCAACCGAAATGGTCAAAAAAAAAGTGGGGACCACTTCTTACACTCCTCTTACACATCTTACACCACTTACACTCCTCTTACACAATTTCCTCTATTTTAAAACCTCCTTTTAATATTTCTCTTTAACCCTTCCCAATGTGGTTCATCTCCCAATACATCTATACTTAATTTTTGTTCCCATCCAAACATGTCTATCCAATACACTAGTATATATTGCGCGGAATCAGATCAGGTATGATGTTGTTTCATACTGGTTAAAATCCCTCAATACATTAGTGTTCATAATTTTATATATAAATATATATATGTTTTAAATAATATTAATTATTGACATATCGCAATGAAGTATTCCTATGGAACTGTATCGTCTTCCCCGAAATCAGGTTCAAGTAAGGAATTATGTGAATGTGGGGTTCCTATTAAAATAGGAACTGTTATGAAGAACAACCGAAACCGTGGAAGACAGTTTAAAGGTTGCGGAAATTTCCCGGTAAGAATATAGAACTTTTTTATGTTAAACATATGTTGAGGTAGTCGAATATTTTGAATTAAATTGTTTTTAACTACAAGAAAAAAAAACTGTGGATTCTTTGATTGGGTGTATGCGTATGATCAAGTCACATGTGCTGGTTGTGACAAGATTGGGGATCAGTTGGAGCTTATGGAAGCAGAAATTGGGAAATTCAATGACAGACTTATGAAGATGAAGTCCAAAAAAAGGGAATTGAAGAATAGTAATGATGCTATTGCTAGGAGACTTTGTCATATTTCAAATGAAAAAAATATCTGGAAATATGGAGCATTGGTTGCACTATCTGTATCATGGATATGGTTCTCATTTGTTTAAAGTGGGAAGTGGTGAAAATTATTTCGTACATCGTTTAATATTAATGTATAGTTCTATTATATTGCAACGGAAGGATATACTTACTTTGTAGAACTTTATTAATTGGTAATTATTATTATATTAATATTGTCTTTGTGTTTGTTAAATTTAATACATTCGTCAGATATTTAACGTTCTTCATTTAACCTTAATTTGAAATACTGCAAAATAAAATAACTGGCTTATGAAAATTTGTCCACCCAAAATTATTAATAAACTCAAGTATTTCATTTGTAATATGCAGTTTAAAAAAATTTATTAATTGTTCCATACTATTTATAATTATTGTATTCATTGCCTCTAAATGAAAGTACTATGGTTAACTACTGGTATTTAATGAAAACTACGGAATAACGACTTATATACTACTAATGAAAAAATATAATTATAGTAATACAATAGTACTAATCTAATAATTTGAATAATACTTATATATTATGTATGTGTTAAACTATATATTTTGTGTAAAATTTACTGTTTAATACTCAATAAAAATTGAAGATAAATGAAAAGCGTTATTCCGACTCGGACAAATACATAACTTTCACTTGTTCAAATAACAATTAAGAGCATCACCGCTCATGAACAAATAGAAAACACGTCATCACCCTCTATCTACCACTTTGTCAATCATCTTGAAATTTTTATCATGTTTCATGATTAATATATGATCAAATGCACCCCACTCATGATCAAACAATTCTTATGCTCAATATGATCATGATTGTGGATGCTCTAAGGTGAAGCAGGGTCAATAACAATGAATCTCATTTCTTTAAGTTATTTATTTTGCAAGTTCGTTATTCCTTTGTAGATACAATGACGTATTCTTGAATTCTCGATGTACATTCTTGATTATCCAACTTACAACCACAAATCTTTGGATGCTCTTGAACTTAGGAACATGTTTACCCTATACGAGACGGTTGCGACAACTGTGGCTGATACCAATCCTTCAATGTAACAGTACTTTTTAGTGTCTTATCATATATTGTCCAATGTATACAACTGAAGGTATATGTCGTGACAAATCGTGTTCTTTGTTATAGTTAATACGATTATCAAGGTTGTTATAATCAAGATTTTAAAATTTAATCAAGTTTTAACATAAATCGGAAAGGCATGTTAAAATTGGATCGTAGTATCAAATCGTAAATGAAGATCTTATAGTAGTAGCATTGTTGCTGAAACGGACGAGTTTGAGTGAAATATGAAATTGAAAGTTTCAATTAAAAACTATTGAATATGTAAATTGCGAAACAGTTTATCAATAAGACAAATTATGTAATTGATAGGGATGTACTTTTATTTATGTGATAGGGATGTACTTTTATTTAGGTTAGTTAACAATAACGGGTATACATATAGCGAAAAAAATAAATCTTTATACGACAACTTTTTTATGTAATAGTATATTGTCCACAGTATACAATTGAAGTTATATGTCGTGACGAATTGTGTTCTTTATGCTTGTTAAAAAGTCGGCACACATAGTACATGCACACCTTCTTAAAACTTGTGATATTTAGTGACAAATGGTGTTATTCGTGGTTATGAACAAGTCTGTAATGATGATAACATGTACCAATTTTACCGTTTTCATGAGTAATACTCTTAAATAAGATTGAATTTAGCAAAGCACAAACATTTGTTGCTATATAAAATGACACCCATATTGACATATTTCCCCTCTTATTATTCTCTAGTCTATTTTATTAAAAAAAATATCTTATTTACTCTCCTATTATTCTCCCATTTTATATATAAAAAAATTATCGTATGTTCTCTCCTATTGTTCTCTAACCCTACTCACTCAATGATAATTAAAATCTTACTTCTAATCATTCGATTATTTGTTCATCAAAAGTGTAAGTTCACTACAATATGATATGTAAAAGTATTGTAGACGGAGAGAGATAGAGTATTAATATTTTGGTGTTTCATGAAGAAGTCTTGGTGTTTTTAGATTTGGTGTTTGACAATAACTATGCTTTAATTAATAAACTTCGATATACATATATCACTTATTTGAGTACTTCTGTATATAATAAGTAATCATTCGACATTTACTAAAAAAGTTCATTCCATAACTCATCACATACTAAACATATCTAAATGCTTAAGCTAACGGATACTCAAACCATAATTCATATTTCAACACTCACTTAATATAGTTCAATCCATAAATTAACACATACTAAATTTTAGATCCATCATTCAACAAGTGGTACACCATGACGATTACAATAAAACCAAATGAACATTCAATTGTAATCCCTTTTCCTTTTCAAACTGTCGCTTGCGCATATAGCATCCAAAGCATTTTTGGCGGCCTTTGTCTCCGCCTCCTTCTTCGTCCCAGCTTCACCCCCGCAATAACTCAAGCCACCCACTTCAACCGTACAAATGAAATAGCCTACCATCGCACGAGATATATACGTTGGAAGTGAGCCAAAACTCTTTTGCGAATATTCTTGCAGCAAGTTCTTGCACCATCCATTGTCATCCTATCACAATAATATTAAACAAACATCATAGTAGTTTCTAGTTACAAGTTCAATGTATAAAACAATTACGGCAATAACTTATATCTTACCTAAACCCGATCTACTGATCCAACGTTTAGGACATCTTCCAAAGCAACCTTTGCTGCATATTGTTCGGCTATCTTCCGCTTCGAAAACCCAGTGCCACTGTGGTAACTCCTACCGTCCACAGCAACAATACATTCAAATGTAGGCTCGTGAGGAGGTCCATGATTGGAAGTCTCATAAATTGGTGCCGGTTACCTCTTTCGTTGGCACCATTGTTGAAGTTGACTCTTGTAAATTGAGGGTTCACCAGTGATGTCCACTGCCATGATACAAAGTTTACGACGATTCATAACCTTTACATAACAACTAACATGCAATAATTAATATTAATATATCAAACATCAGCGGACCTGGGGTCGGCTCCGTAACCACCATCGCCTGTGAATTCCCACTCGAGTTCCTTAGCTGTTTACACCATTCACCAACATGTATGAGACTTATTTCCTCATTCGAAAATAATGACTACATTAATACATTATTACCTTAGTAACAGTAGATTCATACATAGTCTTCAATGCATATTCTACCACCATTTGCTCCGCTTGCTTCCGTGTAGAAAAACTGACAGGCGTAGTGAACCTCCTCCCGTCGTACAAAATAGTTCCTATGAACAGGGGTTCGTGTGGAGGACCATGCATCACAACGTTATATAACGGTTTCATAAAATTCAAAATTGACAATGAAACTACAAGGTTTCGTTTATATTGTAGTTTATTGCTAGTTTTTCCCTCATCATCCTATTTACTTGAACAATTTCTACAAAAACACATTTGCCAATATTGAATAGGAAGTACCACAACATATTATATTACTTCAAATCAAAATGTTAACCACAATGGGTACCATAACTATAAAGCATCATAAGGGACAGCATAATTCATAGGTTTCGAAATGAAAACATTATCATATGTAGATATCTATAATTCATAAGTTTCCAACTGTAATATAGATTTCATGGTTGAGGGTTTATGGTTCATGGGGTAAAACAATACGAATACCAAAATATTCAAAAGAAGGTAAACAATAAGATCAAAAAACGAAATAAACAAAAACATACTTGCTGAGTGTCATTACGGATGACGGTTTTCAAGATGAGTTGCTATCGGATGTCGTTGTAGATGAAAAGGATGGAAGTTCTGATGGGGAATGGTGATAAATATGGAAGTTGTTGGAGATGAGACGGATGGAAGTGGTCATGTTGACATGGGTGCCACTTGTCAACCTCCACCAATCAATGACTGAGATTGTTGCGCTATTTATTTAACATATAATTATGTGTATTTGCCAAATTAATTCAAATAATAAAAGGAAAATAAAAAAATTGTGAATGGAGTATTTTTATATTGACCCGGTACTAATGTAGGGCGGGTATAGACCAAATTTATTGTTGATTACGTCTTATTTCACATCCATGATTGTTGATGGTTAGGTTATCGTAAAAAGTATGATGCGGAATATGAAAAAAAAGAACCCCTTCAAACGGAAAAGAAATGTCAATATAAGCACACCCAATAATAAATATCATTAACAATGTTGAAGTGCGCACGTAACTTAGCATTATTACACCACACAAATAGTATGCGAAATCGTGAAGGATAAGAGTACGGAGTTGCACAACTTATGACGAACATAGGCGTAATGACCAGAGACACTAACGTACAAAGCCAATATGCTGGACACGTTATCTAGGGCTTGATGGGCATAACCTTAAGAGTAACTGGGGCTTTCGATATCATCTCAAAGATACACACGTCGTCCACCATAAGGTTGTACAATAACACAATTTGAGAAATTCCCAGCAATCGTGAGGCGTATATGTCCCCATGCAGCGCGCAATAATTCTTTATTGTCACCGGGATAACATTCATGTCCTTCTCCAACAAAGCTGAAAACTCGTTTTTCCCGAGAAAGTGTTGATTTGCGAAGGCCGATGGTATTGTCTACAAAAAAATGAATGAGTTATTATTATGTAAATTTCTATATTCACAAAAACCATGAACTTTTCACCTTAACTTATGAATGAAAATGACGGGGAAAAATTACAAATATAACATATAACCTGACTGATGGTACCCATTGGACATAGACACCAAGAAACTTGGATTAATAAAGTTCCGGACGTAGCACTCAATACTTATCCTTAAGTACCCACGCCATACCCAATGTGGTTCTGATCCCATCACTAGTACATGTCCTTGAGGTCCTTCAGCCACGTCTCCATATTCCTTCAAACAATTGTCGTTTCCATAAACGTAGACCGTGAAGATGGAATTTCCAAAATATTGGAAAATAATTAAATCCCCAATATCGACCTGATTTTGGTCCAAAAAAGTCGTTCATCCATTTATGAACGCATAGCTTTCATTCCCCTCCTCATCATACCATGTGATGAAGTTCATATTCCAGCACAGACGCGTGTTGGCCCGACGTATAATGACAAGGGGTCGCACATTGATATCACGTATTTATATAGACTTTTCTCCCTTATATACAAGCTAATTTGTGCGTCATTGGAGCTCTTGAGAGCTATTTTGTGCTAACTATCGTATATAGTTGTGGTTTTGTGTTTTAGTGTTGGATTGCAGGTTTTAGGGAGTTTTCTCCTTATTTCCGAGCTATATGGAAGCAACCACGGCTTTACGAGATGTTACGAGGCATGTAGGATGGCTTTAGAGCTTTATGGGTAGTTTAGGAGGTCCCAAAACCTCTAAACGTGAAGAATTGAGAGCCAAAGAGTCAAAAAGGAGTTTTCCGTACTTTGATCGGGCAAAAATGGCCCGATCGGTCGAAGATATAGTGATCGGGTAGAGAAGTTTTGGACCCGATCGGGCAAGGCTTGCCCGATCCGATCGGGCGAGCATCCATGTGCCCAGACCTGATCGGGCCACATCAGCCCACCCGATCGGGTGGAAGCCCAGCTTCCTATTTTTGCTACGGCTGTTTGCCAGAAAGAAGAAGGAAATTGGGCTTTGTTGTTGCACGCGACCCGATCGGGTGAATCAGGCCCGAAGCCATCGGGCAGATGCTGATTGCTGCGTATTATTGGGCGTTATCATTTAATGAGGAGCTGGGCCCACGTGCGTGAATGAAAATGGGTGTTTTTGGATTCCTTTGATGGACGTTAGTGGGCAGTGCGTTGGGTATAAAGAGGAGAGGGGATTTATTTTGGAGAGAGGCATTAAATTAGTTCTAATTAGCTTGGATGGGGAATTAGTGGAGATCATTATTTTCCAATTCATTAGTTTTAGTTTTTATTTGCTTTATTAGATTAAACACTTAAATTAGTTCTAAAGGTGATTGAACCTTGGATTATCTTCAATAAAGTTTATTACTTTTCGTCAATTGGTACTATTCTTCTCTCTTAATCTCTTTAGTTATTTCTTAATTATTTAGTTTGATTATTTAATTATTTCATGATGCAAAGATTAGATTTTTATATTAGGTTTGTTATTGTTGATTCAATTATGAGTCAGAAGTTCTCTTTCTAGGGTGTTAGATAGGGAATGCATGCTTATACCATGATTGTTATTTAGATTTCTATCAATTTCTAGGGCTTGATTAGGGTGATTGTGATGTGGTTTGTTCTTAATTAGTGATTGATGTTAGTGTACAATTTCATTGATTGCTTGTGGTTAATAGTTGTTTGCACAGATCCGTCTTACGACTAGAGGCCCAGGACACATCAGTAGTTCTGATTACGTTAGTGAACATGCGGCGTATGTTGAACTATGAGCGTTGAGTCTTAACCATAGCTCAACACATGCTCTAATCACTTGACTCATGACTTAGGTTTTGATAGTAGTCGACCTTATTTGATTGGTATAAGCATGGTGGACCGACCTAATACCCTAGGTTTTTAGTCCATAGTCAATTCCTCGATTTAATCTGTCTTCCTTAGCTTAATCTTTGGTTCAATTAATTCTTCCCTGATTTCATCTGAAGTTGCTGATTTGATTGAATATTAATTTAGAAACTCTGTCTCCCTGTGGATTCGACCCTGCTTCCATTGACTACCATAGTTAGAGGACTGTAGGTTTATCTTTGATTAGGTGATACGACTAAAATCTATCACACATCTTGCAAAGATTCTTTACATCGAATGGGAATGGTCTACACGCATTGTAAACAAATATTCATAAACATTTAGGTATCGGCTAGGCTTTGACCGTAAAATTCATATACATTGGTAATGGAATTTATTGTCCACTTATACTATCATCACACTTATTTACACCCTATATTGTCCAAATAACCGGATAACATCACACCACTATACAAAAAATTAAATTATGATGAAAAGGGCTTAATTGACAGTACTACATATAACATTTCTGAATAACGATACTTACGTAACTGTCAAGGATTCTGGCAGTGAACGGTGTGAAAAACTGGATCGATATGTTTGCCATATCTTGAAAATATTCTTGAAAAAACAAATCAATGAACGGTGTCAAAATAAATTTATTGAGTACAAATAATTACTTGCAACAAGTAACAAAATATAAATTCCCGTATTACGACTTATAAACGGATATAAGTGTTGAAATGTACCTTATTTAGCACAAATATTATAATAAGTTTAAGTTTAGTAGTGTGATAAGAGAGTAGTGTTTTGTTGCCTTATAAAGGAAGATTCATAGGGGTGCTTGGCTTAGGGGAGCAGGTAGTGGGTTCCACGTCACACATCAATATCTTGTATGTTGACTAAGTTGGCTTGTGGGGTCCGCGAATCTGTAAATAAAGCACGCTGATCAGTAATGAAGCATCATGTACTATACAAGCTTCATGATGTGACAACTCATGTCGGTCCATGTAGTTTTTTTGAAGGATTCCAATACTTTATACAAAAACATTTTTATTATTGTCCTTAATCTATATGTCGTAATTAATGAGGTGCATAATAGTGTCCTTCACTGTTATCATAACGCAGAATTTTTTAATGATAATAAGTAATTTTTAGTGGTAATACAAATATTAATAATTGTAATAAAAATAGTAACAATTATATTGCAATACTAATTTACGTGATTAATATAATACTACTAAGAATATTAATATTAATAAAAATAATAATTAATAATGATAATAATTATAACAATATTAATAAAAAATAATACAAAATGATAATAAAATTGTTAATACTAAGTAATTTATCACCTTAAGAGAAAAAAATGAACAAGTCTAATAGGAGAAGAATGGCTGACACGTTGACTACCTTCAAGACTATAAAAAAATAGAACCCGAGAGGTCTAACCTAACCCCCGGGGCAGACCCCAAATCAAACTTCATCAACAAACAAACACTGACTATATATTATTTGTCAGTTGGCACTTACGTGTAATCTAATTTGGTCATCATTACATCAACCGTTAATAGTATGTATATTGTCCAACCAGTCCTAATGATTGTATATGTCATTAACAATAATGTCCATTAAATTAGTACAAGGTCCAGTGTACAATTGAAACACCTTAAAGGTGAATATTTAAAACTTACTGTTATTTGGATAATTGGATACTTTGGATAATTGTAACAGTTGAGAGCTTCATTTGAGTTCTTCACACATTGTGTAGGTTTCAGAGTATATGAATTAGGTATGAAGTTTACTATACGAATTTATTATATGAATTAGGTATGAAGTTTACTATACGAATTTATTATATGAATTTAGGTATGAATTTTATTATATGAGTGTAATATATGAATTAGATATGAATTTTTTTTTAACAATTTCATGTCCATATAGCAACGGGTCTATTTTATTTGGAGACAATATTGTCCATTGCATGTGTTCTTGATAAATTTTGGAGTTTTTTGTCAGAAACAACCTTTTATAATCACTTTTTTGCGAAAAACAACCATTTAAATTTTTTTTTGCAACTTACAACCTAAAACCTAATTTTTTTGCGAAATGAAACCTTTTTCAAATTTTCGTCATTGACCGTTAATTGACCGTCAGTTTCCACCCCAAGCCACCCCGACACCACCCGAAAACACCCCAAAACCACCACCCACCCTAACCCGAATGGCGGTGATTGTTGGGGCTGGTTTTAGGGTGGTTTTGGGGGTGGTTTCGGGTTCTAGGGTGGTTTTGGGTGGGCTGGGCCAGTTTTGGGGGTGGTTTCGGGTGGGCTTGGCCGGTTTTGGGGGTGGTTTCGGGTGGCTGGGCCGGTTTTGGGGGTGGTTTCGGGTGGGCTGGGCCGATTTTGGGGGTGGTTTCGCGTGGGGGGTGGTCTTGGGGTGGCCTCAGGTGGGGTAGTGGCGGTGTCTCGGTGGTGTCGGGGTGGTTTGGGGTGGAAACTAACGGTCAACGGCCTAAAACTAACGGTCAATGACGGAAATTAGAAAAAGGTTTCATTTTGCAAAAAAAATTAGGTTTTAGGTTGTAAGTTGCAAAAAAAATTATAAAAGGTTGTTTTTCGCAAAAAAAGTGATTATAAAAGGTTGTTTCTGATAAAAAAGTCTAAATTTTGATGATATGGAAATATGTTGAAGTATATATTTACGATCTTCTCCCTTTCATTTTAAACTGTTTAGATGCAATTCATTTATATATCAAATGTCCACATCTTGCATTCATTTGATCTTCTATTCATATTCAAATCCAGCTTCATATTACTTCTACACAAAACACCATTAACCTAATTTTTTGTCTACAATGGGAGATTTCTTCATTGAACATGACTACCCACCCCCACCCATGGTGAGCCCAACAGAAGCACCACCTGAGGGATGGGAATTTGTGGTTTCTCCGAAAGTTGTGGCCTATGGGAAGTACCCATTACTAAGAGCTACTGAAACAAACTGTAACCATTACAAGTTTCTCAGTGGAATAACTCCCATTCAGAAGCCAGTTTCCCCGCCTCATGTAAGGAAATTATTGCAAAATCCTGAAGAAGGACTACACAATCACACGGACCCTATAATGATGGAGAGAGTAGTGTATCCTTTTGATACTTGTTGGAAATTAGTTCCTGTTCCTGCTCATATCCCCAACCCCACCGACATGGTAAATGTGCCAGAAGTGTTTCATGTTTTTTTGAAGTGGAGCTTGAGCAAGATGGATGAAATGGATGATGACGCCGTCGTCCCGCCCTTTGTAAAAAATATTTTAGACCCCAGACCGACTTTGCCAAAATCAGGCAAATTGTACTTATTTGGTGGTCCAACAGCTAAGGTTGTAATTTCAAGCTGGACAGATGCAGTCCATGTAATCCATGTCATGAATCCAATGTCCATAATTCGTCTACGAAGTCATTTGCGCAAAGTTGTTCATCGCCGTAAACTATGTAGGTTTAATTGCCTCCGTCTACGGGGTGCAAATAATGACCGGGATCTTATTCCACTACACACTCCAATACTTATATATGGAACGTCCGAGGTGCTTCGAGGCCTAGTTTCGTCATTAATTTTATGCAATTGCACTCTATACACAAGCCGAAGGTCGTATTACTTACGGAAGCAAGGGTCAGTCCGGAACAATTTAAAATAGTCCATTTTGGTTTACACACACCCACCGCGATGGACTGGAAATGCATTCCAGGAGTTGGTACTGCAGGTGGTTTAGTAATTTTGTGGGAGAAGGGATCAATGAAAATTGAGATTAATTATTGACAAGTTGGTGGTGAAACTAAAATGGACGCATCCATTTCATCGATACGTGAACGGTAATTACGTACATTTTTAATATATATCATTAGTATCTGTCTTTCCTCAAATTATTTACATTCATATGTCCATTTATCTAGTAATCGTCATTGTATTATTGGATATTCATATGCGGTTAAAGTTTTATCAAAATAAAATTGTTTTGTGTTTTTTTTACACAATTGCTCTTGTAGTAAATCTTGTTATACATGTAAAAAGTTGTTCCAAGTACACCTCCAATAGGAGGGAATGAGGACTTCAATGAGTCTTCTGAAGGAAGCTACATTGGTGATTAGACACATGAATGCCATAGTTGACCCTATGGAAAGAGGTCATTACCCCTATGCACATGGGCGGATGGGATGTAGTTGGGTATGAACTGGTTATAGTTTGAAACTGGAACTTGTAGTTTGGTTTGAACTGGTTATGAATAGTTTGAAATTTGGTAGGTAGGTTTCACAATATAATCATTTACTCGAATTTAGTTTAGCTTACACCTTGTATTATTAACAATTGAACACTTTTTTTCGCAAATTTATTTGTATGAAGGCTGAATACTATAAACCGAACGCCTCTTTTATTCACCTTGCATGGAAACTATAAAAATTCCTATCCTCAAATTTTATTAATTTTAATGGACTAATTTTTGTAGAATTTTATTTACCCTCTGTAAAATTTATTTATTGAGTAAATGGTTAACATACTCATATTGAAAACTGGTTTGCCACACCTCCACTTGCTGCTATGTTTGTTCAGATACTAAGTACACAAGAAGATTGCATTTGCATAATACAACTTCAATTATGCCGACATACTCTTTCAAGACGTTTAAACGACAAGTACGGGACGAATATAGTAACGTTATGTGAACAGCCCATAAAACCAAAGAATTGTAATATTTGCATTGTTAGTATTTTTCGTATAAATTTCTTTGTCTTTAGAATAACTAGTTTGTAATAATATGGTACAAAAACTGATTTGGGCCCCCACTTTTGCCACACCTATGTACATCTCAACCTGAAGTATTGGGCCTATTCACAACCTGAAACCTGAAGCATTATTGGACCCCGTCACCAACAACATTTCTTTTTAACAATATTGGGCCCTATTTCCCCTTGAGTCAATGGCTTTGCTTTATATGGGGCCTCTTCATTTGAGTTATTGGTCTCAACCATCAATTTGGTGATGCAAAAAGGATACATAAGAGTTATCATAATAGAGCCTATAGAGGCTTCGTTACAAAAAGGTTAAACATGCAAGTTTACGAATTCATTCATAACGGTGAATATCATTTTACATGTTCATATATAATTTTTCATTAAACAATTCAAATGATCATAAATAGCGTTTCAATAAACATTTCACATTATCATATATGACGTTTCATATTACATTGTCAACTACGAAACTATGGCCCATACAAACAGATGGGGCGACCATTTAATGTGGCTAAATTTTCACTAATCATAGCCAATAAAATTTGTATGGTGGACCATTCACTTATCATAGCCCCCAAATAATAAGAACGTCTTATTAAATTTCTTTAATCAACTCCACAGTTAATTGTACCTAATAAAATCTCAAAGTGTACGTGTCTACGATATTCAATGATTCATAGTACAATTTTTTGTCATGTAAAAACGTACTATATCCCAAGCAATTTTTTCACTTCATGCCACGCTTCTTTCTCCTCACACAACACATCTTCGCATACAAGCCATTCCCGCTCTTCGTTAATATCATCTTGTTGTATATCAATTATTGCTACAATATTAGTGTCTCCTGCTTTGTACCATGTACTTGAAACATAATTAAGGATCACTAATGATACTTACAATTTCCAAATCATCTTTTAACCGATCAGCATTTGCTTTTATAGGAAGTAACATGTGGACTCCACAGCTATGTCTGCATAAAAGAAAAATTATCATATTGATAACCAACTGTGATTACAACACACGAATGAAGATTGACTTACAAATCAGCCTGCTGCTTCAGTTTCATTGAACTAACTGTCCAATTCTGAATAGCACCGGTCGTCCACGAACTGTCCACAAAACTGAAGAGTCGGTCCATGGCAAAGCCCTACAATATATAATGTTAATAACGTTTATCAATTAGGTGTACTTCTTTCTTTCATTTCTCATTCCTTCCACTTCCACACTAACCAATGTCATTAGCTCTAAATGGTGAGCTTCTCTAGCTTTGTCAGTTTCCATGGAATCAATGACACGCACCTCTTCCCGATTCACAGAGTACACAACACACCACCAATGATTACCTTGAAGTACGGGAACAAACACCTAAAATATACATATAGTCAATTCAGACCTCTCTTACAAAAAACCTAATATTCAGTTAAATAATCCACTTAAAAAAAACTTACAACATTTATCCTACGCCACGGTGTGCCCTTCATCTTCCTACCATACGCAGAGATAACACGAGTCATTTTGCTCGTATCACTAATACATTCATCTTGGAGGGCTCTAACCTGGTTTTTGCCATAAATATCCATACATTAAGCTCTCCATTACTGGGACGAATATTGTTTCCTTCAAAGAGATGGCACTTACTGCAAATGTCGGGTCCAACATGAACCGGTGACTCCTGCCTTCATACCTCTTCTCCCAAACTTTACCATAAATATGCGCAACAACCCTAACATACTAACAACATAGAACACATACATTATCAATTTCTTTGCCAAACGAACAATCCAGATCATGCTTTTATATACATAAATTAACTCACATTGTCGTCCACACAGGATCTCCGTTTAGCAACTGACCTACAACTTCTTAGCGTCGCATAATTACCATCGCATTTCATCATAATTGGGTCTTCATCACTGCATACTTTTCTTGGTTAGTGAATCAATTAAAGCTATACCTGTTTAACTTCATAACATGTCTTCCCACTTACGTGGTCGTCAATATGGAATCCAATAACTTCTTGTACGCACGACAATTACGAGGCCGCCACGTATTCACATAGTCGGGTATGTTCTTCATTGTGGACTTCGTCTTCCTTTGCTTACGGCTACGCTGCCCACTTTCTAAACTGCCCCCCTTTTCTGCAACACTTGCGTTGCACTGTTTCTCGCATTCAGCACCCTTTCTTCGACCTCCTTTTCATATTCTGCACCACCTGCATAGCACTTTTTATGCAATTCAGCACCCCTTTCCTCGTCTTCCTTTTCATATTCTGCACCACCTGCGTTGCACTCCCTCTGCAATTCAGCACCCCTTCCTCGTCCTCCTATTCATATTCTACACCAGATGCGTTGCACTCCCTCTGCAATTCAGCACCCCTTTCCTCGTCCTCCTTTTCATATTCTGCACCACCTGCGTTGCACTCCCTCTGCAATTCAGCACCCCTTTCCTCGTCCTCCTTTTCATATTCTGTACCACCTGCGTTGCACTCCCACTGCAATTCAGCACCCATTTCCTCGTCTTCCTTTTCATATTCTGCACCACCTGCGTTGCACTCCCTCTGCAATTCAGCACCCCTTTCCTCGTCCTCCTTTTCATATTCTTTCCCATCACCACCCTGGGAACTATACCACATGTATTTTGATCCGTCCGCCGTACCATGTGTTGGACTCGTTGGACTGTCAAGTGGACCCATTGAGCTTTGTAGTTTTCCCACTATGTCACTAACACCCACATCTCCATTTGCAGAATGCGCCGCTGCAATTTTAGAACATTTCATTTACATGTATTTATTCATTTCAACTAACAAATATCCTTAATACACTTACAATCCGGTCTTCCTACACCCTCGTCATTGAACGCGTCCTGCTCCTCATGCTGCACATCCTCCGCCTTCGATGAATTACCTCTTGCCACTGCATGGAAACATGTACAATTACATCACCTTTTCATTTCACTAAGAACTACTTTAATCGATCAACATATCCAATTACCAATAAACATCTCATTTCAACACTACAAATAAAGTACTAATCTACGAAACTCACTATTTCGCTTGTGGTAATACGAAGGGTAGTAATCTGTTGTGTTTTTCCTTCTACCCTTGCATCCACGCCGCTTCTTCAACTTCCCTACCTAATCAAAACAATAAAATCAGTACACTAGTACATTAGCTTCTTACATAGCTTGTTCATGTTTCACTTCTCTTACCATTGCCAAGCTTGTTGCATGATCAGGCAATAATACCTTCGCCTCGTGACATGGCATCAAGTCTTCCGCCTCCAACGGATGACATTTACCATAAGCAGCATCCACAGACTGCATGTTCCACATCGTCAATTTCCCACAAACTTTGATGATAATTAATTACTTTGTTTTCACATAAATTACACTGCATACCCCTAATTTCCATAGTCACCACTGGCTTCCATATCTAACCTTATTGCTTTACTCATTTTAACTTTCGACCACGCCTTCATCCTCGGAAAAACACCCCAATTAATGGGATTCCGGTTCAGGCGGTCAAGGTATAGTAACTATGTAAGTACATTCATTGGAAATCAGTTAGTATTTATACATTTTCACAATCAATTAACAATTACATTATTATTCAACATATGAATCAACTTTAAATTTTTACCACTAAGAATATAGTGCAACCCCCACATCCTTTCGCAAAACCATCATTATAAAAGTTCTTCGCAAAACGAGCTACAGAGTTCATCAAATTGTCAAGCAAAAACCCACACCAATCATACTCAGCGGCATTGTCAGCAACCGTCACCGCTACTAACTTGCTATAAGACAATCGATGGCATATTGTGGGGCATATGATATCATTCAGTACCATCATAAAAAAAGCTTTCTTGAACTCAACATCATCATCTATGCTACCTTCAACCACTTCCATTATCTTCTTACGTGTCACACCCCTTGCATCACGAGTTGTTGATCCATACAAACTCAAAAGTCTATCCACTTCCCTTTTCGTTTCTTCTCCTTCGATTTCTACAGGAACCACTTTATGACCCAACGGAAACCCTAATATCCAATGAACTTGTACCTTCGACAACGGAAACTCCTTACCATCACTATGAATAAGTGTCCTATTGCAGACATCCACTCACGTACATATCCAATAAGCAAATGTCCTTGGCAATCCTTTATTCTCTAAATGGAACAATGCTTCAAGCCCCATTTCCCTAACAAGAGCCCTCTTCTTCTCAGCAAATGCTTTCACACCATGCCACCCTAGAATTATGAATGCCTTGCTGCATTTCAAACAATATCATTAATATTTAATACATTTATCCACTTTCAACATTTCATATTAACAACATAGCATACATACCCGATTCCTATGCATCTCCTTTCTTGTGGCATTGACCAAGCCAGCTTCTTTCACTCTACCCCCACACTTAGGTCATTCACCTGCCATTTCAAGTATTTAAGTCCTGTCTATTAGAGCTGCCTAATTACAAATAAAGGTTTAAAATTCAGACTATTAACTCACCCTGTACACTTCATCACCAATTGTCCTTGACCGTTTCGCAGGATTCTGATTCTATATACATTTAACAATTACAAAGCGCCATTAAGTTATTGAATAAATTTCATCACTGAATATTTATTTTATCGAATCACACTGAACGTTATTTTTTAAATCTACAATTTACATCATAAATTAACCACATTAAAAATGAAATCACACCCTGTAAACCACATTTCTTTTAATTTTGTTCAACACAAAGGCCCAAATTTCAGAGTAAGAAAAACTGACCTCCAGTTCATGTCCTTCCCCAATCTATCAATTGCGATTTTCCGAGTTCCGTTCCAAAGGCGAAATTTCCAACTTTTGCGTTCCAGACCTGAATAATGACTACCCAATGAATGAATTTCGTTCGCGGGGCGACGGATGACCGAAATAATTGAAAGGAAGAGTTGAGAGCAAGAAACTGCAGATAAAGGTTTTCAATTGCAAAAATGGGGATTCAAAATAAAAAAGGATTTTCAAAATAAGGTGATTCCGGAGTGGGAATGGAGAGGGGAATGGAGAGTAATGCATGTGGGCTGTTAGTATCTTACTTTTTCAACAAGACTTTGCCCCCTCCATTATTAGGCCAACTTTATCAAGTAAAAAGACAAGTTTACCCATGTTATACATTTTACAAATGTATAACTGTTATATACTTCCTCCATTTCTAAATAAGTGGAACATAGAGAAAGTGGGGGAAAACCAAGGAGGTTAGAGAGAGAAAGTTGGAACCACAATTTAAAAGAGAAAGGGTACTTTAACTAAATAAACAATTGGATATATATTGTTGAGTAAGGGTAATCATGTAACTTTATCATTTAAGATGTCCTATTTTGAGCTTGGTGTCCCTTATTGTGACATTTCCATATTAGGAAAGTGTGTCACTTATTTAGAAACGAATGAAGTATCTATCAATCCTCAAATGGTAATAAACAAGGAGAAGGTGAAAAATTTAGGGAGAGAGAATTAAAGGAGGAGAGAGAAAGTGAGTTATGGTTGAGGAGGGAAATAATGAGAGAGATGGTTCATTGGGATTGTTAGAATCCCGATTCGAATCGTAGAATCGTACGATTCTACGATTCAACTTTAGTCATCCGATTCTATCTACGATTCTATACGATTCCAGTAATTATTTATTATTTACGAGGACTTTAGAATTATGAATCCAACTAAATCATGAAAATAAAGGTATTAATCAATATATATTGTCATTTATTGCCTACTTATAGTGTAAACATCTATTTTATTTAATTAATTTCTTTACAAACTTATGATATAATCATGTTCTAATAGTAGTTGACTATAATATTTTGACTCCGCATGTTTGTAGAATCGTACGATTCTACGATCCGATTCTAAGAGCCCCTTCCGATTCAAAGTAGAATCCCGATTCTAATAACATTGATTGGGAAGGTTAAAAAACATGTTTAATTTAAAAAAAAACTTACAGAGGAGAGAGAAAAATGGGCGTTTTTCCGTGTTCATTACAAACGAACTGAAGGTTCATTCCGTGCTCAGTATGTTTTGTTGGGGCTGCGTTTTGTTTGTTGGCGCTTGTGTTTCACTTGAGTGCAGCATGAGAATCATGGTGGCATGTGTGGCTATGTTCTTTTCAACTTATTTAAGCATTCTAGTGCTTATTTCATAAATGATCAGATCAGATTAGATCAGAAAAATTCAGATCAGATCAGAAAAAATTAGATTAGATCAGAAAAGTTCAGACAAGATCAGATTAGATCAGAAAACTTCAGATCATATCAGAAAATACTAAGAACAAAAAACAACTATAATAAGTTCAGATCATATCAGATCAGAAAAGTTCAGATTAGATCAGATCAGATCAGAAAAATTCAGACCATATCAAAAAAATTCATATCAGATCAGACTAGAAAAGTTCAGATCAGATCAGATCAGAACTACAATTCAGATCAGATCAGACGTATAGATTGGACCCTGTACCATATACCTATTGCTAATAAGGTCTAATAAGGTCGAATAAGGTTGAATAAGGTCTAAGAAGATCGAATAAAGTCTAATAAGGTCTAATGAGTTTAGATAAGTTCAGATAAGAGAAAATAAGTTGAAAAGAACGCACCCTAACAAGTTAAGTTATAAGTGACTTTTTAATTATAATTTTTTGCACTAGATGAGATTAGTTATCTCTAATGGTCCGTTCTTTTCAACTTATTTTCAATCCTTATAAGTTCAGATAAGTTCAAATAAGTTCAGATTATAAGTTCAGATAAGTTCAGATAAAGTTTAATAAGGTCGAAAAATGTCGAAAAATGTCTAATAAGGTCGAATAAGATCTAATAAGGTCTAATTAGGTCGAATAAGATAAAAAAGGGCGAATAAGGTCGAATAATGTCGAATAAGGTCGAATAATGTCTAATAAGGTCGAATAAGATTTAATAAGGGAATAAGGTCGAATAAGGTCTAATAAGGTCTAGTAAGGTTCTTATAGATTTTTTATATTACACCATTATTATTATTATTATTATTATTATTATTATTATTATTATTATTATTATTATTATTATTACTACTACTATTATTATTATTTTGACAACATTATTATTATTTATTATCTAATTTTTATTATTTATTTTTATTATTTTCATTTGGCTATCCTCGTTGTTTGTTGTACGCTTGAGAATTTTATTCGTCTACATGAATAAGCAATATCGATTTCTATGGATTGTCGTTTGTAACGTATTCCTATGAACATTAAACTATTGTAGTTAGTGGTTGTTCTTGAATCAATTGTTATGCATCTTTTAAGTTGCCTCTGTAGAAAATTATAAATAACAATAACAACAAATAATAACTTATACACCAATAATAATAAATAATTATAGTAATATAATAGTAATAATATAATAATTTGAATAATAATAATAATAATAATAATATAATAACAGTAGTAGTATTAATTATAATAAAAATTTGAAAGATAATAATAAAAATAGTAATAATCATTATTATTATACTAAAGATAAGAATGATAATAATTATAATGGTAATAGTATTTTTATAATAATAATAATAATAATAATAATAATAATAATAATAATAATAATAATAATAATAATAATAATAATAATAATAAGGACTAATAAGGTCAAATAAGGTATAATAAGTCGAATAAGGTCGAATAAGGTCTAATAAGGTCAATAAGGTCTAATAAGGTCGAATAAGCTTGAATAAGGTCTAATAATGTCTAAGTTCAAATAAGTTCAGCTAAGTTCAGATAAGCAAAAATAAGTTGAAAAGGATGGACCCTAACACTTACCAAATTATAATGAACAAAAACTTTGGAGCATCGTCCGAGCCTAGCTAGATGTGTCAAAAATGGACCCGACTCGAAAATACTTGGCTTTGTACAACTTTTTTCTTATCGAACTCGAATAACGCGGAAACATTTGGGTGAAAACGACCAAACCTGTTTTTAACTCGATTGATCGACCCAAAGATCAACATATTTTAGTTGATAGATGTAATTTTGTGAACTTTTCGTAATCAATTTGATTGTATTACATTTTAAAGTGGAATTAATTATCAATTATATATGGCTGTATTCATTTTTTTTTGGTAAGAAGAAGTATCTCGGATCCTGTTCGGATCCTAATGGGGCAGACACTTTGAGAAATGGGGGATGATAAGGGAAATCTACTCTCAAAGTGCCTCGAGTGGGGATTGAACCCCTAACCTCAAGGTTGGAATGTTCACTCCTTTCCACTAGACCAAGCCTTGCTTGGTGGCTGTATTCATTATAATAGACATTTTAATGTACACAATTTTCAATTTATATATTAAAAAAATTGTATGAATTATAAGAAATATAGAAACTAAGAAGAGCGTTATACGTTCTTAACCACTGGGTTGCCCGGAACTCGGACATAGTGAGTCTTGAACAAGCATTGATAGATCCGAAACCAAAAAATAAAAGATTGAAATTGGCTTGAACTCGAAATCATTTAACCTTAACTCGATCCGATCGACCCGTTTGACAATTCTATGTCTATCCGAGCCTAATGCTCCTACTAGTTGCCTTTAATAAAGATATGCTCCAATGGAGCGTATTAATTGTGGTGGATCGAGGACCAGACTGGACTGGAAAATTCAGGTCCAGTTCAGGTCCAGACCTAAAAAATCAGGTTCGGTCCAGGTCCAGACCTGTTTAGACCTATTTTGTGATTTTCTTTTTTTCTTTAAAATCTTTTTTTTCTTTTCCGAAGTTTTCGACATGTTTTATGAATATGAGCATATTACCCACATGTATCTAATATCATAGACTCCGATGTAGACATAAAAAGACTAATCATATTCCATCTTGCAAATTTGTATGGAAGTTTTATATTTAACGAATTCTTATATGATTTTTTAGATTTATATGTATAATACCTCTAAACGAAAACCTATCTTGAATTTGTTAATGCAATGTAACATTGCAACCATCAAATTCATCATAATTTTTTTAAAAAAATAGATTATATCAAATCTTTAGGTTCGACCCGATTCTTTCGAGTCTTGAACAGTACCTGAAACTTGGAATCTCAATATTTTACGGATCGAAGACCGGACCTGAATTTTCGATTCCGGTCCGGTCCGATTCTGGACCTGTGCACAACCCTATGCTTAGGGGTGAGAAAGAGTTTGTCCTGTTGACGAACAGTTCGGGCTCGACTCGGTCAAAGCTCGGCTCGTGGAAGCTCAACTCAAACTCGGGCTCGGCTTGGAAGCTTAACGAGCTGAGCTGAGCTAGGCTAGGCTCGTTTCGAAAGCTCGTGAACAAGTTCGACCAACTTTTTTTCCCTAAAAAATAATATTTATTTTAAAAATAAACTATCTTCTACAAAATTACATTTCTTGATTCTTAAATGGTTGCTCCTTTCAATTTTAAATACACTAGTTGGAGTATTGTATGTTATATTGAACCAAAAATTAATTGTGTATGTTGGATTACTGGTACCGGTATTCTGAGTTTTTGATTAATAGATTTATTTTATAAAAAATAGTTCAAAAACGAGCTAACAATAATCAAGCCGAGTCGAGCTCGAGCCTCGGGATATTTCACGAATCCGAGCCGAGCTCTCAATTTTCAAGCTCGTCGAGCTCACGAGACGAACTGAGTCAAAAAATAGCCGAGCCGAGTCAAAAAATAAGTGAGCCGAGCCGAATCCAGGGTGTTCGGTCTCAATTCGTGTGATAAATTGATAATGACCCAAACCCCCAGAAAGTCAGAAGACTGATATCAGTTTTTGGTCCATCATTTTTGTACAAAAGTATCTTGAAAATTTCAAGGAGTAGAGTCACTAATAAGGGAGCATACTCATCAGCAGCACCATTGACGGTTTCTCCTCTGTCCTCTACCCCCCTCTCTTTGCCTGTCTCTGCCAGCAGCACCAGAGTCATTCAGTCTTGCAACTTGCATGTATACAATTATATGCATTTATTTCGGTTGAAGTTCCATTATTGTAGGCATATCCAAAATTCACACTCTTTCACCTTATTATTATTTCAGAAACAATTAATAAGTATCTGGAACTGGAAGAATGCTGTCAAACTCATCCATGGCGAAACCATATTCCGCAATTCCAATTCCAATTCCAATTCCAATTCCAACGATGCACACTCCTTGTATCAGCTCCTTCACTTTTGGGATGATGTTTAATCCTTTTAACTCCAAATGGGTGTTCACCAATTTCACTCCTCGTTCTTTGAAACAACATGGGTTGTTTCAACGCACTGTTTCTTGTCAGACTACTCAGGTAGATAGATTCTATAATTCATGCTTTCATTGATTATATATATTATGCTATTTAGCTTATGATTTTTGCTTATCTTTCTGTGATCTGCTGTGGAGCTTGTTGGTGTTCACTACTTGGAAGAAATGGAATGATAATTATGGTGTTCACTACTTGGAAGAAATGGAATGATAATTACTCCAAATCATCAAATTTCTTAGTTTGAATCAATACACAAGTCAACGAGCTTAATGAAATATAATCACATATAACCAATTTCACCGATTTAACCAATTTTTTAATCATTCCATAACTGGCAAGCATTAATTTGTTATCTTCAACTTTTAGTTATCCAACCAAAACAAGTTAATCGCATAAAGCCTAATCTAACCCACTTTCAAATATCAACTAATCAAGGCTCCGTTCTTTTTAACTTATTATTTGAACTTATCTTATCTTGTTAAACTTTATTCGAACATATTAGATATAAGACCTTATTTGAACTATTTTGAATTTATCTGAACTTATTTGAACATATAATGACTGAAAATGAGTTGAAAAGAACGGACCATAAGTTGTAAACTAATTATTGCACAACGTAAACACTAATCTAAGTATAAAATGTAAATCACTTGGCAAAAGAAAATAAATAAATAAATAAAACAAAAAAAAACTTAGATGATATCTGTGGGAGTTAATGGCAGGAGTTGGAGCCAAAGAGGGATGCGCCAACAGCGACCAAAGTGGGTGACTTAAAGGTGCTGCAGCTAGTAAGATAGAGCCGGGCTCAAATGGTCGCCGGTGACTAGTTTCACATCAGGGTAGAAGTCTAGAAGGAGGCAAGAAGTAGGTTTACAGAAAGGTGATTAAGAGAGGACTTTAATTAACTCCAAAGTCTTTTCTTAATTACATTTTCATATTTTGGGGTTCCAGGTGCAACCCCGTGCCCTCAGCTGGCTCCGCCAGTGGTTGCTAAGTTTGAACATATATTGTGGAACTACTAGTTGACACTACCAATACGAGTCGTAATCTAGTTGGAAAAAGGTCCTCGTGAGCTTTGATTATTGAGGGTGGCTGGGAAGTTAGCTTACAAGACTAACAAGAAGTGACTTTAAGGATTTGGGCATTGAAGGTTTTGTAGTTTGATGTTGCAGGTGGCTACATGACACTCCCCTTCTTTAATTGTTTTTTACCCTTGTCATTATCATAAGATGAAAAACACATTGTCAATATGAAGTTTCGATCTTATAACCTCAATGCATGAACGAAAGATTTTTAACCTCTACTCCATCATACTCTTAATGCTTCTCTTATCACAAATAAAGATATTATTATGGGTGTTTATTTGACAATCAAGAATTAAATTACAATCAATCATCTACCTCTAAGAATTGATAGTTTCGGTCCTTTTACCCTCCCCAACCATTTACTAGGAGCATCTCTTAAGTGGACATATATTTCTTCTAAGGCTTGGGGACAAAAATTCAGTGATCATTAGCATGCACCATTGTATCTGCAATACAGTGGGGTTATTGGCTTGTTGTTATGAGGATCAGTGAAACAGCAGATAAGAGAAAACAGAATACATGGGTGTAAGGGAACAGGGATTTTCTTTCCCTGTATTGTTCATGTTATCCCATGTATTCGGAATATTGACTTAGCATAGGTCATTATCTATTTACTACATGCTGCAATGAAGTGAAATGCGCGTATGCCTTGGTATAAAACTTTTACTTTAGGTTTTCTGTTCAAAATCTTAAAAAATCAATTGCGGTGAGTGTTTCCATTGATCCCTGAGATCAATCCTTCGCTCCTGATATACATGCCTGACTCACCTGTGTTGGGGATATATGTTGAACATTTCGGTTTAGTGTTTCCCTTTGGATTGCCCTTCATCTTATGTTGTCTAGAACCTGGACTGTAATTGTGATGTCCATCAGAACAAGCAGGTTTTTCTTATGCTGATGGAGAGTGAGTATGATACTGTTGTTATTGCCTGCAGTACCTAGATGCATAAGAGCTGACATGCCCCCATATGTCTGTTTTGGATTGACCCTAATCCTACTTAAGTCCCTCTCATTGTCACTTCCATTCCCTAGGTAAGATGAAACTTTCACTTGCTTTTCAACCTTCACACTACTGGAAGGACCTTGATTGCACTGCTGGATAGCTTTGCAGAAGTGGTTTGATGTATTCAACACTAGTTATTATTTCTTAATGAATAAAAATTAATGTATTGTGATGAGACATTTAAGATCTGTGATATTCTGCTACAGACAGGCAGAGAGCTTGTCATCGCTTGCATGAGAAGCTGCTGACTCGTTTAGTTCTAAAAATTTCTGTCACAGACAGAGGAGTTGCAAAAAAGGAGGTGCGCACCTTTACTAGAACGTGAGATATTACACAATAGTGTATTGTTGGGCTCTAGCGACTGGAAAGCAGTTCCTGATATTTGGAGAACGGCTGCAGAAAAATATGCTGATCGTACTGCTTTGATAGATCAATATCATGAACCTCCTATGGAGCTGACTTATAAACAGGTAAGTTTCTTTCCTCTATATTTATGTGTTTTAAAAGAAGTTTGTATGCTACTTCGTTCCACCCTTGAGCTTGTATAGAATTTTAGAAAGTTATACAAGTATTGTGATTTTTGGGACTGTGAGAGGGTACTGTAATAAACTGACATGGATAAGGCAGATTAGGAGGAGATGAATAAGAGGTAAAGAATAAACTTTAATGTCAACTGGAAATTTGCGTATACTGAAGACTGTTTTCAAGCATTCGAGAAGCTTGACTTAGTTGACTCTCCCAAGAAAGCTAAATAAAACTAAGGCTAAGAGAACATTTTCAACTTATCTCCCTCTAATCTAATCTATTATAGAGAATAAGATTCTTTTTTCCTTCTCTCCCTGTAACTAACTCTGCTGCTTCCTCCTCAAGCTAACTTTCTAACTCAATAATAACTCTCTGCTAATACTAATCCTCACCCTTGGGTCAATTAATTACAGGTCTCTGTTTCAGTGTGTTTTGGAAGTCTGAGAGTGGGTTAGAAGCTTTGTTCTTGTTGTGATGTTTTTTTTCATATTGATTTATTTTGGTCTTGACGTAGCTGGAGCAAGAGATTTTGGATTTCTCTGAAGGCCTAAGAGTTGTTGGAGCAAAGCCAGATGATAAGGTTGCACTTTTTGCCGATAATTCATGTCGTTGGTTAATTGCTGACCAAGGTAGTTATTCGTTGTATGTAGTTATTCGTTTCGTCTCAGGTTTGGTGTGTGATTAGTGCTTATTGCTCGTCTGGGCTGTAATCTGTGATTTTATTTTGGTGGTCAATGACAAGTTGATGCTGCAAGTTCTTATACTTACAATTGCATGGTATCATGTGGCTTAATTCTTTCGTGGAGAGCCCTGGATTCTAGTTTCATATACTACCTATGAGAGAGGGATAGAACACGAATAATTCTTAACAAGTTATGCTAGTACCAACTTGTCGAGAAAAAGGTTCTGAGTCTATCTACTCCCTCCTTTCCCTACTATCTGCACTAGTTTGTATGTCATTTTCTAAAAGGTCGAATTGACTTTAACAACACTATAGCATAAGTATGTGGAATATGTTGGGTTTGGTGTGTGGAGAATGGATTAGAGTTAAAGAAACGAAGAAAATAGTGAGTCGATCATTGACCCGATCGGGGAAAGCTCAAGACCTGATGGGGTGGGTTACGATGTTGTTCAGGAGCATCAGTTTGTTGCGGCCCCGATCAGGTTTTGGGGAAGACCAGATCGGGTGATAGGTGACCGGTCGGGTTTTCTTGCTGATTTCTTTAGTGTTCTTTATAGCTTATTCTTATTATTCTCATTTATCATTTTCTACATTTTATATTCTCAATTGCACAATTTGTGAGCGCCTAAAGTGAGTGTTAGATCCTTACATAATATACAAAATAAATGTAAATGCGAGTGTTCGGTATCTTGAAAATGTAAAACTTGCACAAGATTTGAGATATCCGAAAATGGATTAAATTGCATTTTCTATTAGGCAAAGGGAGTATTAAAAAAGAAGACCTGTCAGATTCTTAGAGCAGAGCATGGGAAAAGACTTAATCTAGTTTCACACCAAGTGTTCTACCTGTATGACCCTTTTGGTGCAAATACGCTCTTAAGTATACAATTATATCTTGTTTCACAAAGTCTTCTTCTGTCTCCATCTGGTACCAAAATGTTTGACATATTCAATTCTTCTAAAAAATCTTCTTATTGCCCAAGTATAAGCAATTCTATCTATGGTTATCTAGTCTGTTGTAGGAGATGGTCTAATGGGTGGAGATTGGTGTAAATAAGTGTGAAACGGTTATGGAAATAGCCCTTAATATTGGGAGAAGCGGCCTAGTCACTTCGTTGAGCCATTGTATACTATCCATCGGGTTGGTGATGTGCATGGAAAGGATTTGTCGTTGCCAGTGAAACGTTCTATGGATGAGTTTATGCGATTTGGTTTTGAGGTTTTTGACTATTGATGAGAGAGCTAGTGCTTCGTTCTTCCAAAAGACATAAAAGGGAAAGACCTGTTTTCTGATGATGGTCATCTTTCCTTTTTCCTTCCTGGTTATCTTTTATGCTTGTCTATGGTGATTAAAGAATTTCATGTGATAACTAATAACATGCTAATATAAAGGTCTTTGCTGATCCAAAATAATTCTGGGTGCAGGTAGTATGGCAATGGGTGCTATCAATGTCGTCAGGGGCTCAAGGTCATCCACAGAAGAACTGTTGCAAATATACAATCATTCTGAAAGGTTAGCAAAAAGAGAATTTTCTGAAGAAGAAATAATGGGGTTCAGTTTCTTCTAGATTTGTAGAGAATTCACGTATATATCTTAAACTTGTCTTCTGCCAAACTCCATTCAGCTAGTACAGATTTTGGATTCTAAAAGTTCCCCAGAGTTAACTCAATGCAAACTGTTAAATATTTGGCTATCTAAGCTTAGGCTCTGTTTGTTTTGGTGGAAAACCATTTTCTTGGAAAATGGATTCCTCCTCCTTTCATTTTCCTTTGTTTGTTTTAGTAAGGGGGGAAAATAATTTTCTTAAAGTTGGAAAAATGCTATTAGAAGAGGAAAACCAATTTACTTTTATAAAGAAGGTATGCCACATTTTCCTCTTCACTCCTTACTTCTCTTTATTCTCTCCTCTCATCTTTCCTTCTCTTTACTCCATTTACAAAGTTTTCCTCTAATCAAACAAACAAAAGAAAACTTTTTCTAAAATCATGTTTTCCATTGAATATTGTTTTCCTTGAAAAGTGATTTTCCATGAAAATTGTTTTCCATTAAAACAAACGGAGCCTTAGTCTCTTGATAAACTAGCTAGTGAGGCTTTTGAAATCTACTAAACTATTCCTTGAGTATGAGTGATAGGTGAACGCAGTTGTTTTGGTGATATTACATAGGCTGAGACAATCTCCACTGATTTACGCTTAGTTTATGACTATCTTGTGTGTAATTTACATGAGTTGCTCCTTTTCCTTCTCTTACATCTCTAAATATGGAAAGGTATGGTATCTTGATAAACTACATAATTTTCTGCAGCGTTGCGCTCCTTGTGGATAATCCTGAGTTGTTTAATCGAATGGCAGACTTGTTCGTTACTCAGGCAACAACGAAATTTGTGATTTTGCTCTGGGGAGAGAAATCCGACTTGAATGACGGAGTGTCCGATAGACTTTCAGTTTTCAACTATAGCGAGATTATAGCAATGGGAAAAGAAAGTCGAAATCATTTGGCTGACTCTCTTGATGCTAGTAAGGCAGGATTCTCTCATGGATTCATAATCTACCTTTTGTGGATCTGAAAGAGAAGGGGGGGGGGGGTGGTTTGCTGCTGAAAGTCTGAAATGAGGTTCTTGATACATGTTGTGTTGTTTTGTTGCTATATGGCACCTTTTAGTTTATGTTTTGTCCAAGGCTGATAAGAGCGGTGTCTTCTTGTAGTCTTTATATTCATAAAACAAAGCTGTTTCACATAAACCATTCTCCTAAGGAATAAAATTTAGTATTCCAAATCCAAGTAGCTAAAGTAAATTGGGTACTATTTCATCCAGAACAAATATAAAAATTCATTAAAGATACAGCTGTTCCTTTTGCCGTGCTAAATTTTGTGTGAAGATGTGTTTAACATTCGGTGTCTGTAGACTACACACTAAATTAGAAGCCACTAATGTACGTTTCCCTCCTATAAACATATCGATAATTGGTTGAATTACACTTCTAAATACAGGTTTTATTGAAAATAAATTTATAAATGGCCAAACATTTGCATATATGCATCAACTGGGAAAACTGAGCATCGCTCGGGTATTACTAGTATTTAGTAAGGAACTCAAAGGTGATGTTTTCTTCACCATGTGCACCCAGGGCTTTATGAGTTCACTTGTCACTTGTCAGAAAGAGATCCAATTTTCTGGAGCATTCCGGTCATATTTGTTTAAGATTGGAGTCTGTGTGTTTTGGCTGTTCCCAATGGCTAACTTGGTGTGTCCTTTCCTGTTTTTCCTTTCATGATGGAAATCTCTCTCTCTCTCTCTCCAAAGAAGCCATAGCTCATGAAAATATTTGGATTTGTTGCTTCTAAACATAACTCGCTCTTCCTCTTGTATATGTGTGTGTTTTAGAAAATGAAATTCTGGTAGAGACGTAGATGTTTCAAGCCGTTTCTTTGACTCTATACAACGTTCACATCATGAAAAGAATCTTTTATGTTATAAAACACATAGCACTGCAATTGCCAAAGTATACGTCAATGATGATTTTATTTTTCCGGCAAGCAAATTCAATGGTTCACATGATTTCAGGAAAACTATGCACATATGAACCCATAAGCTCTGATGATGTTGCCACGCTTATGTATACTAGTGGTACCACCGGCAATCCAAAGGGTGTAATGATGACGCACCGGAATCTTCTGCACCAGGTACCCCCCCCCCCCCAAGAACCCATTTGGCCAATTCCCCTGTATTATTTGAACTTGTAATATGCTATCCAAATTGTTCTCTACTTTTCAATTTCTACTAATCTCTTTATAGGGATCACTTGATGTGAAATTGTTCAGTGTACTTGCTGATTAACCTAAATAGGATCAGCTGCGGTTGTCACATGATAAGTGACAACAACACTTGATTTAGATTCTGCCATTAGTAGTCTAGTTCGGTTTAGATCTCACGTTCTTTGAGTCTTTTCAGCATATTGTCCTTGTTTGGTTTATGGTGTACCTCTTAATTCAGATCAAGAGTTTGTGGGACGTTGTACCTGTTCGAGCTGGAGATAAATTTCTGAGCATGCTGCCTCCTTGGCATGCTTATGAACGGGCAGCTGAGTATTTCATCTTCTCATATGGAATAGAGCAAGTGTACACGACAGTGAAGAATCTGAAGGTATCTAATTGGATTATATCTTATTTTCGCCTTTGACCTTTCTCTTGTAACATATCTTAAGTACTACTTTCCATTGTGTGCTTCGTATTCTACTTGTGACAACAGGAGGATTTGAAAAAATACCAACCTGATTATCTAATTTCCGTCCCGTTGGTGTATGAAACACTGTACAGGTTAGTTATAATACGGATTTGTCCTGCTGACTGATCAGTTTTTTGATATCCATGAAAGTTACTCCATTATCCATGAAGCAAACTTAAAGATTTTAAGGATTCTGTACTCTGTAGCTTCTATCCCTGCATATTAGCGTATATGACAATGTTCCTGAACTTGTCCTAGTTTATTTGCGTTGGTCTTCAAACTTTGCTGCGATTTAATTCCTATATTTAGCTAGCTACTGTTAAAATGTGTCTGTTTTACTCTCTTTTTCTTGCCTTCTTTTATTTATTTATTTATTTATTTTGTTTTAGCAAAGCACAATTACTCGTGTAACCTGGAATGTCATGTATCCCAAAATGAGATGTAGTAGTGTGGCGAAGGTTGAGGTCGTGATGATTAACAACATGCTTTGCTGTTAGACTACCATATTATAGTTGTGGAGCAATGCTGAATGCTTGTCACATGATTAAAGTTTGGTGGTACTACTTCTCAAAAACATTGTTTGAAAGATGTAGCACTCCAAGTTTTAGGTCGCGATTAACCTATATAGTTTAAAAACCCTAGTGGGGACTTGCCATTTGCTGTCTCCCTGCAGTTGTCACAATAAACACTTTCTTCTGGCTTTCTAGAGTAAGAAATGCTTGAGGTCATTTTTCAACCTGAAAAGAATGATAGAAATCTCGTAAGAAAAACAAGGTTTACAAAAGGCTGAGATAGTAAACCCGCGTTTGAGACACCATCATATGCTTTGCCTATACTCGACGCGTCTCCATACTGCATCAACATTCCTACCATGATAGTAATGGTAAGAGTTAAGAGTCTTGCTAGAAGATCTTTGCAAAGAATAAGTCATAAACATTGCATCAGTTGGCCCTTTCAGTTTGTTATGATGCTAGCATTAGTTAGGTAAACAAGTTAGAAAAGTCAAAATTTAGTATATGATGGAGGTATATTTGAGAATAGTTGGAATACTTGGGCTATGTTTGCTGAGAGGATAATGTCAATCGCACAAATAGTAGTATCCCAACATATCCAAATCCCCCTCCTACAGTACTTGGGGGGTCTGGTACTTCGACGTGGACAAAACTGAAAAGCTTTTGTATCCTTTTGTTGAAATTTGGCCACATTGTCTCTAAAATGAAACATAATGTCAGGATTATGTTTAATTTTTTCCAAGAACTTTAGTTCACCTGACGTGGGCCTTTTTGACCCTTTATATGTTCCAGCTAATTATCTTATGAACAATGCTGAATAAAAGTTGTCAGCAGCTTATTGCCCCTAGGCTTTTCTACGCAAAAGAGGAGCTATGAAGAAAGCATTTCATATTTATCGGACAACTGACTTGGTAGGGCCACAAATCGCCTAGTCTTGCATCCGAAGTTGCTAGGCAAGGCGATAGGCGAGGCCCAATGTTAAAGGGACTTTAAAGAAAATAGTAGTGGACAGAGGCCTGTTCAGAACTGAAATTTCGAACTGAAATTAATTTAAGTTCTTTGCAGGCCAACAGGCTAAAAACGGTAACATTTTAAAGTTGATTGCAACCTAGGGGTGCTAATCGAGCGAGATAAATCATGAGCTACTCGAGATCGACTCGGTCAAAGCTCGGTCAGTGCTCGACTCGAGTCAGCTCGGATCGAACTCGAGTTCGACTCGAAACACTAATGAGACCGAGTCGAGATACGTAAAACTCGACTCGAAAGCTCGGGAGAAACTCGAATGATATAATAGAGAGTTAAAATATTGTATATAATGTATCTTATCGGTTAAAAGCCGACTGGAAAACTCGCAAATAATAGCTCGAGATTGACTCGAGTCAAACTCGACTCGAACCAAATTCGACTCGAACTCGTTCAAGTTGGTCAAAAACTCGATCGAAGCTCGACTCGATTTTGACCGACTCGAATCGAGTTCGACTCGAGATCTTAACGAGTCGAGTCGAGTTATGCGAAACTCGACTCGACTCGTTATCACCCCTATTGCAACCAAAATGAGTTAGCTGCTAAAAGATGCGCAAAAGTAATACATGGAGGGTTAAGGTTGTATATGCATCTAACACATATGAGCTATAAGTTTCATGTGTGAAGTCAGATTTGGTTGAGGTGGAGGGTTGGTCTAGTAGATTTGGGACCACTTCACTATAATACTTCCTCCGTTTCTTTTTAAGTGCACCATGTTGACTTTGACACTTTTCATCTACTATAATTTTACCGGCTTTTTATGATTTATGCATAAGGAAAAATACAGTCTTGTTGGATCTCATTTGATTCGTCTTGATTTATCCATTTTGAATATATTGTTGTCATAATTTTTACAAATGCATAATCAAAGATAAAAAGGTTACAAAATGTGCGTCGATAAGTGTGAAAAGTGAAATGTTGCACTTAAAAAGAAACAGAGGAAGTATATGCCTAAGGAGGGCCGGGGTATATATTTGGGGATACTTTACTACTCCCTCCGTCTCATAATATAAGTCCTGTTTCCTTTTATAGTGTCCCAAAATATAAGTCCTATTTCTAAATTAATCCAATAATTATACCTAAAACACCCTCAATAAAATACTAAAGTCTCTAAAATATCCTCATATTGCCATGAAAAAGTGATCATTAATTAAATGCATATTGGAATCTTAAATTTATATTTCTTGTCTTTTTAAGTTAAATTAATGGCTTAAATATGTCAAATGGAACCATTCACAAAATTTATTGCCTTTTTCTTCTTGGTTTCACGCATCAAACCCTTCATTTGCCTTTTTCTCCATTTTCCTCCTTTCACTCATCTTCTTTGTCTCTTAATATTTACTATTCCCAATAAGATTTAATAAATTATGATTCCCAATGTAAGCTTAATAGATTATGACTCCCAATGAAAATGAATCTATATAGTAAAATAAAATAAGATTCTACTTACCTTAATTCCCGTGTAAAAACAGAATTGGGACTTATATTATGGGACGGAGGGAGTATAATATATGTCTTAACTTTCTTTTATTTGGGCCTTTTATAGCATAGGCCATGATCCTCTTAGGCCCTAACTATGCTTCCCCCAACACAAACATAACATACTAGCAGAATAAGCGAAAAGAACAACAAACATAAAAGGAAAATTTCAATGCCGAGAAATATCTTTTTTGGCATGGTTGTGGATAGTTAATGTTTTAGATTGCCATTCCAGTAAGAAATAGTAGCGTATTAGATTCCTGTCCTGATCTTGGACGATGGCTTTGGAATAGAACATCATGCGTAGACGAATGTAAGACTTGGGCAGATCTCCCCATAAAATTTTGGAACAAGGGAGGCAAAGACAATATAGATCCATTTTCAGATGTCCGACGAGTAAAGTAGGACTACCAAAGGAGATCCTCAACTTGAATGCTTAACAGTAGTAGAATGTCGATAGTATTGAGTATACAATTTAATGACATTTTGAGCTTTGCATTAACTATGAATAGTATTACTTCCTCTGACATGGGGAGTGGCACATATTTTTAGAATATCATGTGAAGAGGAAAGAGATAGGGAGAAATAAAAAGTGAACCTATGTGATGATAAGAAAGATAGAGAGAGCTTATTATCAAATAAGGTAATATGGCAAGTCTTTGAAAGTTCCAAAAGAGGGAAGTGTTGCAACTCATGAAACGGAGGAAGTACTAAACAAGGGCCACAATTTGCCAGGAATGGAAGCCAACCAATGATAACTCCGAGCAAATCTGTGAAACCTCAAAAGCCATTTTCACTTGCAAAGGAGATCATTGCGAGAAAAGGACTATTTGAAAGTGCATGTGGCATAAGATGGCAATAAATACATGAAGATTAAGAAAGTAAAAAAAGAGGCGTGTTATACATGCAAGAAGTCGTCCTTAATAAACCAAGTGTTTAGAAGATAATGCACATGTGAGTCTGACATTTAAGAAAAAGGAGGAGAATAAATAAGTCTACTCCACCTACTACCAATCGGTTTTATTTTACAATCTTGAGATGTCACAATGTTCTTGTCGGGTCTTTTCCTAGACTTACATCATGAGCTCAAATGGCCCACTCTTAGGTAAATCAATTCTACGTGGTTTCATGCTCCAAATATATCTTTGATTCATTCCATCTTGTATTTGTCAAATCAATGGTCCTTTCCTGATTAGGATTAGTAATGGGCAAGGAATCTGATATAACTCGAAATTCATTACAAGAGATAAAATAATAATATATGTGTGTACCGCGAACTTCGGTACAACCTCGACAATCTTTTTGAATAACAAACAGCTTCTCTGTGAACAATTAGGTAACTAGTTAAACTATGAATGTAATACAAGCTTTGAAACCAAAAGATAGTAGCAATATTCCCTAACCAGAACAAAAATAAACAGAAAAAAGATAATTAGATAAATCATATCTCCAATAAGAATAAATCATATCTCCAATAAGAATAAATCATATCTCTGATACCCCCTCCCCCCCATAAAAAAACAAAAAAACAAAAAGATAGAGTGGCGTGAGGATCAAGAATGCCCTAAGTCCGAAGAATAGAAAAGAAAGCCGGCTAGCCTTAATGCTGTATGAAAGTATCACGAATTGGAGACAAGTGCGTGCATTGGAAGTAACAATAATACCACTAAGAAGGAGCTATCCAACAAAATGGCAATTGAGCTCAATGTGTTTCGCTCATATCCAAAAGGGATGTATGATTTTTGAAAACCATAAAGGAATTTTGGCGAGCGACAAACACAAGAAAAGGAAGAAAGAGAAAACCTGGTGAAAGTAATATATAAACCTCCTCATAAGATTATGTAAATAAGAAGGCGTTGTTTACCAAGTTGATGAACTTCCCATTGGTTGGCGACAACGACGGCCACAAAAGTACGAAAACCATTTTGGCTTTTGGCAATGGGAGAAAAAGTCTCCATGATTACCCAAACCAACTATAGCCTTGCTTTGTCATGTTCAATAGTACCATTAGAACAATTTGTGTTATATACCCATTTACATTCAATGGGTTTCATGACTTCCGTCCATCAAATCAAGTCTCTAATAACAACAGGGATTTATTCACCAACACCGGCTATATTGTGTTACATACTTTGTGCTATAACCAACGTAGCCTTGCGTTGTCATGTTCAGTGGTACCATTACAACAATATATTTGTGTTATATACCCATTTTCATTTAATGGGTTTCTTCCATCAAATCAAATCTCTGATAACAACAGGGATCAATACACCAACACCGGCCGTTGAACCCAAAAGTAGTCTCGTGCATTATCTCTTTAAATATTTATTTAGTACCAGATTATGAAATTACATGTGCATGTAATACGGGTTTGTTTCATACAAGTGTGGTTTGTTATCTACACTGCCAGAGTGCTAGGGGCACTTAAGGTGTAAAGTATTACAAATTGGCAATTGGATGCAAATACTGACCTGTCATGCTGATGAAGTTGTCTTGTCTATTTGTATGGTACTACTTTTGGGTTTTGTGTCTTTACCCTTGAAGTCGTTGCAACCTTATGCCTTGCAGTGCAATTCAGAAGCAGATTGCTGCAAACTCTGCTGTTCGAAAGATTATTGCTCTTGCATTTATAAAGATTAGCATGACATACATGGAGTTTAAGAGAATATATGAGGTTTGTTGTTTGAGCTTATAAATCTATCAGGATATGCAAACCATATTTACGAGCACTTGTTTTGTTTTTGTAATAGTCTGCGATAGTGCGATGAATGGATTGAGTATGTCTACTTTTCTGCTGCATAGACGTTACCTAGAAACAGTGATCAATTCTCAACGTCTAGAGGAGCATATTTTTTTAAAAAAATTAATAAATGATGAGAGGATTTCTTAAGATATAAGGGGAACAGGAAGCATGATTTGAAGAATTTAGACTAATGGCACAACAAACATGTCATATCAATTAATCTAATCAGTTATAAAACTTTCCTTGGGGCCTGTGCTAGACTCTTAACTAAGCAACTGATTGGCATGAAATATGCTGATATCCAATTATAAAACAAAGATCTTTGATAAATTTTGTTGATTAGGAAACTTAAAATATTGAAAGACCTCTTTCTTGGTTCATGTGTGTATAGATTTGATAACTTTGTTCAGTTTGTGATGGATCTGTACTCTTTTTGATGTTATGCTGTTCCGACCTGTCATTGCATCATCCTTATATAAGTTTATCGCTGCGATCACTTGAGCCTATCTTTATGTAGGGAAAATATCTACCTAAGAAGCAGCAGCAACAGTCTTACCTCATAACGGTAGTCGATTGGCTGTGGGCAAGAGTAGCTGCAACCTTTTTATGGCCCATACACATTTTGGCTAATAAGTTACTGTATTGTAAGATCCAATCTGCCATTGGGATATCAAAGGTGTGTCAGTCTTGTGCTTGTTGCAGATGTTCTCTACATTTGGTCATTTTTTATACACTCTAAGCCTGAGCTTTCAATTGGTACATGCAAAATAGGCCTATTTGGCAACTATACATTGATCTGAATTCTTCTGTCTTAAATATCTCCAAGCGACGGACTTTGCAAATTGAACGGGGCAAATTCTTATCTAGCTCTCTGAATTTTGCAGGCAGGCATAAGTGGAGGTGGTAGTTTACCTTTGCATGTTGACAAGTTCTTTGAGGTTATATACTTGCTCATTAATAACTTTGTAGATCCTGGATACTTCCTTGGTCTTGCAGTGTTCGTTCAAAGTCAAAGTTCTTTTGACCATTTAGCTTACCAACATATAAGAAAAAAACAACTTTTAATATGAGATTTTGTTAGATTTGTTTGAGTTTATTTTGAAATTATCAACTTTTTATATATTTTTGATGTATTAAAAGATTTAAAAGTCAATAACTTGTCTTGAAGACCGTGCAAAAGCAAATGAATAAATTATTGCAAGACCTTGAAGTAAAAGCTAGATGTTTCAACAAATTCATTTCCCTGCATTTGCAGGCCATAGGTATTATAGTGCAGAATGGGTATGGTCTCACTGAATCTTCTCCTGTTGTTGCTGCTAGACGACCAGCCTACAACGTTAGTGGCTTTCTTTTTGTTATTTTTATGTCTGCAATTGAGGAATGGTTAGATGAATCTTGATTGTTCATTCCCTTGAAGGTTTTAGGGTCAGTTGGTCATCCACTTAAGCTTACAGAAATTAAAGTTGTAGATGCTGATACTGATGAAGTATTATCACCTGGTTCTAAAGGCATTATTAAAGTTAGGGGACCACAGGTGATGACAGGCTATTTCAAGGTATATCTTGTATTGCAGACATTATAACATATTAGTGCAAACAATAATTTGTTTGATCTAGTTTTTTTTCTTGTGATATTTTCGCAGAATCCGTCCGCCACAAGGCAAGTTTTGGATGACAATGGGTGGCTGAACACTGGAGACTTAGGGTGGATAGCACCTTGTCATTCGTCCGGAAGGAGTCGGCTTTGTGGAGGTGTTCTCGTTCTAGAAGGACGTGCAAAAGATACTATAGTTCTCTCAACAGGTAACTTAGGTTCATACATTTCCCTTTCGTGTAATATATGCGTCACTTTATACAGTGTGATGAGCATGGTTCACCAATCACGTTGATAAATTTTGCATTACTGTCCCTTGTCGATTATCCCTCCTTTTAAAAGATTTGGTGGCCCTTTGATACTATTAATACTAGTCTCATATGCGTGCGATGTGTGCAACACAGTTAAAAACTTAATTAGTAAGTGATTAAGTATGCAATTAATAAAACAGTTAAGATTTTTTTTGATTTTTGGCGTCTACCCCCTCTTCCTTATTCAATAAAGATTGATGCCCAAAAGAATGAGAAATGACACGGTTCTTAATAACATTCAATATTGTAATTCATGCCAATTTTTTCTGTCAATTTTTAATTAACACTAAGTAGACTTTGTAAGATAGAGAAAAAAAATCAATTGCTTTTCTGCTTTTCTGTTTGTACTACATGAAAAATTCGGGGTCCTCTAACTACAGTAGGCCAGTGCTAAGGGTGACCTGAACACACTATTAGATGGGCATGTTGACCGTATTGTTATTTGCATACATCAAAGAAGATGATGCTCCATATAATAGTGAAACAACAACAATAACAACAACAACAACACTACCCCAGTGCCTCAAAGGCACCCGCCATATGGCGAAATAGGGGGGGATGTACCCAACCTTACCCTTGTGTTGAATACACAAGAGCTTGTTTCCGGATGACCCAGAAATAAAAAATGCGTCGAAAATGCATTGACCACCTAGGACTTTATAGTATAACAAGCGCAACTAGTTTAGGAAGCCATTTTGCTTTATTCCATCATATCCCAAAACCAAGAATAGAGTCTTTGGCTCCATTGGAAATTGGAAGCTTCATACAATAGTGAAACAGATGCAAAAATTCTATGTAAATGAAAGAAGACTAGGTGCATTCTATTCACCTTTTTAAAAAAAAGTTTCGGTTCTAATAAGTTCCAATACGTTCAAATTAGTTCCAATAAGGGATAAATTAGTTCGAAAAGATAAGTTCCAATAGTTCAGATAAGTTTTGGTAAGCTCCAATAATTTCAAATAAGTTCACGTCAAATACGTTTGGTTGAGCAAGTTCAGGAATTTCACCGTGAAGAGAATGCGCCCTATTTCTAGTAGTTATTTTCCTCTATGCTGCTATCTCTGTATGATGCAAAATATTTATGTTGGCATGTTGAATAGGTGAAAATGTAGAGCCCTCCGAGATTGAAGAAGCGGCCGTGAGAAGTAGTCTAATTGAACAAATTGTTGTCATTGGCCAGGTTAGTAGACTTTCTATTTCCAAATCTTGCTATGTGGTACTTTACCGGATATGATTAAAATTGGTATACTCTGTACACTATCTAGGACCAACGGCATCTTGGAGCTATCATCGTTCCAAACAAAGAAGAGGCTTTAGAGGCAGCAAAGAAATTGTCCCTCATTGACGCAGATGCTAGTGAAGTGAAAAAGGAAAGGTTGATAAATCTTTTACGCGAGGAGTTGAGAAGATGGTTAGGAATCTTATCATATGATGATCTTCTAATTAGAATTGTCTTTGGATTCTCCTTCTTAGCAAGTTTCTTCCAAATCACAGGACTGCAGGGTTCTCATTTCAAGTTGGTCCAATTCTAATTGTGGATGAGCCCTTTACGGTATGTGCTTTTCAGCTTCAGAGAACCACATACTTCCTCTAATTTGTTGGAGTAGTTCCCCTTGTTTATTTTTAACAGTCTCTACTGCTCATGCTGGACCATCGATGTCTTCAATTATATTTTCTTAAAAAGAAAACTAAAAATACTTATACAAGAGAATCTAACATGATCCCACTCGATAATATTTAAAGGAAAACAATTTATGCAACTTTAAGGCGGATGATTGTTAAAAGTTAAAAGTGGAAACCTAAAGGAATAACAAAGTATTAATTCGTATCACCTAGGGGTGTTAATCTAGCGAGACAACTCGTGAGCTACTCGAGCTCGACTCGGTCAAAGCCCGGTCAATGCTCAACTCGAGTTAACGCGGATAGAACTCAAGCTCGATTCGAGACGCTAATGAGACTGAGTCGAGATACACAAAACTCGACTCGAAGGCTCGCGAGAAACTCGAATGATATAACAAATGGTTAAAATATTCAATTTTTATATACAATCTATCTTGTGGATGTAAAGCCGGCTTGAAAACTCGCAAATAGCTCGAGATTCACTTGGGTCAAACTCGACTCGTGCTCGTTCAAAACTCGATCGAAGCTCGACTCGACTGTGACCGACTCGAATCGAATTCGACTCGAGATCTAACGAGTCGAGTCTTATGCATAACTAGACCCGTCTCGGCTCGTTATCACCCCTGATGTCACCTAACGACACTTGATTTTTTCGTAAATTCCTGAACTACATCATTTTAGGAAATAAATTTAATGTTAGCACCTAGGGTTGTATATAGGGTTGTTGAGGTTAGGAATGCATCTGCGAATTAAATAAATTGTTGCAGTTTGGTTTGGTTTGGTTTGTGTTTTCAAAATGTGAGTTGGGTTGGGATTTTGACAACTGCTATATGGCGGTTGGTTTGATTTTTTTTTCTTTATTATAACCAAACTGTTTGATTTTTTTTACTATAACCAAACCGTTTTATTCTTTTTATTATGATCAAACGATAGCATAAAACCGTGACTATGTATTTTGGATATGTATATTTGTATATTTGATTTCAGAGGGAGTCTAACCAAATCGCACCATAAACTGTGACTATGTATTTGGATATGTAAATTTTTGTATTTGATTTAAGAGCGAGTCCTCGCCTCTCTATGTTGTGTTCCGGGCTTATGACGACTATGTATAAGCTTTTACCGCAACCTTATAGCAATCTAGTAGTTGTTTTTCAAACAAACTTCATAACCTTTTCCATCACATTCTAGCTATTTTATAGTTGATGTGCGGGTTTTTTTATAGTTGATTTAGAGCTAATTGTAGCTGAAGAACTATCGTAAATTATAAAATGCTTATAAAGATGAAAAAAGTGGTTAAATTGCAAACCGCACCTCACCAAACCCTTTTTTGCGCAAATTCTATAGTGCACACGGACTCATGAAGAGGAAGCTGCACACGGTTCTCCAATGAACATCGCCCAATGAACAATGAACAATTTTCAATGAACATCAGTTGGACATCATTCAATGAACATTACCTAATGAATATCACCCAATGAACAATGAACGTCACTCAATAAACATTAGTTGGACATCACCCAATGAACAATGAATGTCACCCAATGAAAATTAGTTGGACATCACCCAATGAACATTAGTTGGACATTACCCAATGAACAGACTCCAAAATTGATTTGACATGAAAAGTTTCAAATTTTTGAAAATTTGAAAACGTCACCCAATGAACATCAGTTTGTGTTAGAAGAACACTAAGTTCAAACACAAAGAACAATAATCAGTTCTCCGATGAACAAGACTCCAAATTGATTTGGCATGAAAATATCAGTTTATATTAAAAGAACACTAAGTTCACTCAAATGAACAATAAATTAAATCAAATTAACATTTACAATTTTTAAATATAATTCAAACTTTTGAAATTTCGAAATATATAACCATAAAGCAACGTACATTAAGTTCAGTTAAAAGAACATTTATTTCAGTTAAAAGAACATATATTTCGGTTAAAAGAACATCAAATCAAAATAACATTACAATTTTTAAATATGACTTTTGAATTTCGAAATATGTAACCTTAAAGCAATGAACTTAAAGAACATTAAGTTCAGTTAAAAGAACAATAAGTTCAGTTAAAAGAACATTTATTTCAATTAAAAGAACATCAAATCAAATAAAAAAAACATTTTTTCTTTGGAAATTTGAAAATTTTCATGTCAAATTTAAGAATCGAAGTGATGTTCTTTTGATTTAACTTATTGTTCTTTGTGTGTGAACATAGTGTTCTTTTAACAAAAACTGATGTTCCTTGGATGACGTTTTCAAATTTTCAAAAATTTAAAACTTTTCATGTCAAATCAATTTTGGCGTATGTTCATTGGAGAACTGATTGTTCATTGGGTGACGTTCATTTGGTGATGTCCAACTGATGTTCATTGGGTGATGTCCAACTGATGTTCATTGGGTGATGTCAAACTGATGTTCATTCGATGGCGTTCATTGTTCATTGGGTGATGTCCAACTGATGTTCATTGGAAATTGTTCATTGTTCATTGGGTGATGTTTATTGGAGATCCGTGCGTAACTTCCACTTCATGAGTCCGTGTGTAGCATCGACCGATTGCTTTTTTTGCGGTTCAGTTTGGGTCAGTTTGGCATAAAGTTTAATGTGACAAACTGTATTTTGGCGGTTTGGCTTGTGTTACATCTTAAACCGCACCAAGCCAACCCGCCAACATCCCTAGTTTTATATATCAAACAAAATCTTTAATACATATATTACGAGAAAGATGCGCTTGTCAAAGAAAAGAAACGAGAAAAATATGGTCAAAATTTACGAATTTTAACATTTGGAAAAAAAGAAAGTGAACTACTATTAGAGAATAGAGGGAGTTACGTGTAGCTTTCTTCCTCTTGATTACTTGATTTGATGTGTCTTTTTTTTTTTTGCTTTGTCTTTCAGATCGATAGCGGTCTAATGACTCCAACCTTAAAGATACGAAGAGACAAAGTCGCAGACAGATATAAAGATCAAATAGCAAATCTATATAGTTGAACGTATGAAGTACTACTTATGAATGATACACATATATACACGATTGCTGAGATTTGGAGGTGTAGCAATTGATCGTACAAGTATCTTCATTCCTCTCAGATTTTTTACCCATTCAAAGGATGAAGCTTGAATATTTTGTTGGTGTTTTGTTTATAATGTATTAAGGAAAATAAAGGTCTTATGCCAATGTATCTTGTAAATGACAGATACTTTTGGGTTTTGGCCCCTTGTAAATGTAATTTCTTATTTCCAGGGTGCTTATGTGGAAAAAATTGATGCTCAGTTGAGTTGCTTTGGGAACCCAATGCCTAAATAGTTGGACCTGTAAAAGTTGTGCTTGTGTTGAAAGGGTCTCACTGAGAGTATGCACCATACACCCGGGTGTACCATGAGCATGGTACATCCAAATCTATTTGAGCAAAAAAGTAGCCTTGAGTGTACCATGCTCATGGTACACCTGGGTGTATAATAAAATTTGTACTCACTAACCTATTGGGAGTTGGGAGTTGGGAGTGCATAAGTTTTTTTTTTTTTTTGACACCTGCTAAACTGTAAACTAGTGATAAGAATGAAAATCAATTAAATTATGGCGACACACATTATCTATTCTGTGGGCTTGACGAACAACCTGACGCTGCACCTTCAAGATGGTACACCAGTTAAGGTCTTTTGCTTTCAAATGGATTGCTTTCAGGGTCCATTTAACTGTTATTGTTGGTGGAGCTTTTGTACGCAGAAGGTTTACCAGCTCTGTAGATTCAGTTTGGAATTGGACTTGGTGTAGTTGTTGACTGATTGCCCATTCAATTGCTAGGAGACACGCTTTGGCCTCTGAGTGTAGAGCCGAAGTGGCCGTCCCATAAGTTCCTCCTCCTATGATGCAGTCGTTGTTTTCCCCTGGGTGTGTGTGAGGGTGTGGGCCCTTTAGAACCCGAGCCATCCCTGCCGCTTTAGTCTCTTTGTCCCAGGAACCATCTGTTTCGATAATGGCTTCTGGTGATCCCAGTATCCTTTGACCTATGTTGGCTAAATTAAAACCTGGAGGGTGATCCGAATCGCAACCTGTATAGATCTGATTACCCCTGTCCTGTCCTTGGGCTCTGTTGCTGTAGGTTTCCATTTCCTCCCAAGCTCTATTTCGTAGTTCCCGCATCTGGGATAAATCAACATTCACATTGCGGAAGGCAACATTGTTTCTTGTGCACCAAATGGTCCATAAAGTTATGGTAAAGGTCGCGATATTCCCTTCCTCGCGGATTATCGAATTAGGAATATTCTCAATTGTGTTATACACGATTTCCCTGAAGTTGGTGGTGGTCCCAGTGAGATCTGTTGGTCCGAGCGTCGGCTTGTCGTGCCACAAGCTGCTAACCATTGGACGTTGGCAAAAGAGATGTAATGTCGTTTCAGTAAAAACTAGACAGAGGGGGCAGTTCTCCTCCTGTATAATCTTCCGGGTAAGGAGGTTATCTTTTGTTGGAAAAATATTTTTCCATGCTTTCCATAAAAAGAGCTTCCATTTCGGGGGCAGATGGGAGTGCCAAATCTTCTTTGCCACTTTCGACTCTCCTATATCGCTCCCTTCCTCTCCCCTGTTTATTCTCCGAGCTTGGTTCATGAAGAAAGCATACCCCGATTTCGTGGTGAACATTCCTGATCTTGTATGGTTCCAATAGATAGAGTCGGCTTCCTGATCCTGTGGCACTTCTAGCGCCAGGATGTTGATTGCATCCTCCATCGCAAAGTATTTCCGCACTTCCCACCATCCCAACTCCTAGTATCATTAGAAAGGAACTCTTCCACCTTCCAATCATTTATGATCGTTGCTTGGGTACTATCTTTACTTTTGGGAATGCTGCTGTTAACCCATGGGTGCTGAAAAGCCTTAACCAGAGCGCCGTTGCCAATTTTCCAAGCATAACCCGACATGTATCTAGTGCCTACTTTTTCCAATCCTCTTGTGGTGAAAGATTTATTTCCTGTAGCTGTAGAGTACCGGTTTGTGATATTCGGGTTTGTCAACGAACTCAGAATTTTTAGGCGTCCTCCTATTACTTGGGAAACCAGCAATTGAGGATTCACATGCATTCTCCAAATTTGTTTCATTAAGAGGGAATGATTAACTGCCTCTATATTTCGAACTCCCAACCCTCCCATTCCTTTTGGGAGTTGGACAGTTTCCTTATTGATCCAGTGAACCCCTGTCCCTTCTTTTGTCCATAGGAACTTAATCATGAGGGAATCGATCTTATTCAGAATCGATTTTGGAAGTAGAGTACTGTTTATGACATGTGAAACCATTGGGACTAAGACTGTATTAATTAGCAGGATCTTAACTAATTGAGAAAACGTTGTTGAGTTTCAAGTAAGAATCTTTTTCAGAATCTTGTCGACCAGAAATTGGTAGTGCTGTTTTTTCTTGCCTTTTAGATCAATCGGAGAGCCTAAATGGTGACTCATAGTACTTACAGCTGGCATACGGAGGATGTTGGTACAAGATTCTCGAGCTTCTGCTGTGATAGCAGGGCTATATTTGACGAAGGATTTATTCAGGTTTAGCTGTTGCCCCGACACTTTAGCAAAGCGTCCCAGAATGGTGGCTATTGTTGTACAGGACTCCTTATTAGCATGGAAGAATAGCATTGCATCATCTGCGAAAAAAAGGTGGGAGATTGCAGGTCCTTTGCGTGCTATTTTAATTCCTTTAAACAGTTCAATTTCCTCCGATATACTTAGAGTCCGAGAAAGAATGTCCATACAAAAGAGGAACAGGTAAGGTGATAGGGGGTCACCTTGTCGTAACGCACATTCCGGCACAAACTGCTCTAAAAGGTTGTTATTAACTAGTATCTTGAATGAAACTGTAGTGATGCATTGTTGTATTAGATAAATCCAGACAGGTGGGAAGCCATAGGCCTGAAGCACTTTCAGGAGGAAATGCCATTCGACCCGATCATAAGCTTTACTCATGTCAATTTTAACCGCAGCTTTAGGATGGGTAGTACTTTTAGTCGAATTTATCATATGGAGTAGTTCTTGACTAAGCAAAATATTATCCGTCATATGTCTACTTGGGACAAAAGCAAGTTGATAATTTGAGATGAGTGCAGGAAGGGTCTTTTTCATTCTGTTGACCAGACATTTTGAAAGGCATTTGTAGATGGTGTTACATAGGCTGATGGGACGTAGCTGTCCAACTTCCTCTGGTGAGGCTACCTTCGGGATCAAGATCATTATTGTTCTATTCCATTATGTCAATAGATTCCCGGTATTAAAAACATGCTTTATGGCTTGGATCACTGATCCTCCAACTATGTGCCAGTGTGTTTGGAAAAACTCCACAGACATTCCATCCAGCCCCAGGGATTTGGAACCTTTGATCGAGAACATGGCCTTTTTAATTTCTGTGGAAGTTAGAGGTATCGTGAGGTCAAGTTTTTGATCTTCTAAAAGGCAAGGGAGATCAAGTTCCCTGAGTAGGAGATCAACTTCGCCTGTAGGGTTAGAAATAGAGTCTATATTTGAGGTAAAGATTGATTTCCAGAAGTTCGTAACCAACTGTGTTATCTGATCTTTCCCTTCCACCCATTCCCCGTTATTATTTCTTAGCATCACAATTTCATTTCTTTTCTGTTTCTGCTTTGCCTTATGGTATAGGAGTTTTGTAGGAAGATCCCCATCTTGAGTCCACTTTATTTTCCCTCTCTGCTTCCAGTAAGTGTTGCTTAAGGTATAATCATCCATTTTTTCATGAGCATAGAGTCCATAAGCCTTAGCTTGATTTAAGGTTTGGATGGAGGTTCCTCTTTTGGCTAGTTCAATGGTTATTCGCCTCCAATTTATACCTCTAAACTGCCTAAAATTTAAGCACCATTTCTGAATACGATGTCTTGCCGTACCACATTTTTTTGATAAAGAAAACATAGCCGACCCTGGATGGGTTGTGTCCCAAACTTCTTGAATGATATTGATAATTTCTTGTTGTTTTAGACACCAATTCTCTAATTGATAGGGTCGGGTATTATGTGGGTTATGGCGTTCCGTATCAAACAAGATAGCTGCATGGTCAGAGGTCGTAAAAGGTTGGTTAATGATATGACTTTCAGGAAATTCTTCAAACCAATCATTAGTCATATAACCTCTATCTAGTCTTTCCATGATTACTCCATTGTTAAACCTTTTATTGCACCAAGTAAATTTAGGCCCCGAGAAAGGAACGTTAATTAAGTTTGAGTTTAATCTCCAATCTATGAAATCGTCCCATCCTCGGATATTATTAGAACCCCCAACTTATCATCTAGGGTTTCTAATTGGTTAAAATCTCCTAATAAAGGACATTTCGGGTAGGAATTTAAAATATCCGTTAATTGCCTCCAAACTCGAGGTCTTTCTTCCAACACCGGGGAACCGTAAACAAAGCACAAGTCATTACTATTTGGGAAAACCAGCTTACAAACTATAAAGTTAGGAGAACAAACAGGAAACGAAACTACTACATTCGTCCAAGCAAGAACCAACAAACCACCCTTGGTCCCAATGGCATCACTGCCATGCACAAAATTAGGGTTAGTAGACACAAAAGGAAGGCAAGCTTTGTCTACTGGGCACTTAGTCTCAGCTAGAAACATAAACATAGGTCTCTTTGCATTGATCATCCAATGCAAGTAAGGAATTGTAGGGGAGTCAGGATCATTCAAACCCCTACAATTCATAGCTAGAAGTTTCATAATGGGGTTTGAAGCTGTGAAAGGCCAGCCACCCCACCTTCAGAGTCATCATCTTCCTTTTTCCTTTTACCTGAGCTGGAGCATAGTTTAAGCCCTAGGGTACAGTCAATGTCACTTCCTGCTGTTTCTTCATCAGTTTCCATGATCATGCCATCTGATTCTAAATCTTCCTGTCTTGTTCTTTTCTTTTGTTGTTCTTGCAGTAACGTGTTTCTTTCATTGGCATCATAGTACTTATTGCTAGCAGCTGACAGTATCTCTTCACCAGCTTCAACCCCCAAATCAAAAGCCATTTGAGGGTCTGTAATAGCTTTAGCCTTGAGAGATTTAGATTGTCCCTCCTTATGCCAAAGGTTGAAACCTCCTTTGCTTTCCCACCTTTCCAATCTTTGCCTCCTCCTTTTTAAGTACCAATCACCCTCTAACTTATCCTATTGTAAGAGATTCCCAGCAGAAGCTGTTTTTTTCATCTTTCTGCTCCTAGGTCTTTTATTAGACCAAGAGTGAATAATCTGTTGCAGAACCTGTTCAGGATGTTCAGTAGTTGGTGAATGATTACTGGTATTAGGTGAAACTGGTGAGTTGGGTGGATTGTGTTCCTGGTTTAGAGGTTCCAGGGGTTGAAGAGGAGCATTGTAGACAAATTGATGATCTCCAAATGTGGTTAAGTGATGAATTCGAGCTTGATTTTGGAAAGTTTGGAGATACCTTTTCAGACGTCTACTTGCCTCTTGAAGAACAGTAGACCTTGGTACTAATCCTGTAGGTTGGATTAGCCCCCCCAGTCTAGGTCCTCGAGCAATATGGGCTGAAGGATCAAGGTTTGGGAAATGATGTGGTAGGGTAGGGTTTGTTGTTGAATTTGTGAGGTGAGCTTGAGGCTCAAGGTTGGTTGCTGTTGTTGACCCAATTTGGTTAATTTGTTGAGATTGAAGGTGTTCAGTAAAAGGTATCTTGGCCCAGGCTTCTATACCTAGAGTTTGGAATAAGGTCACAGGTGGGTTTGGAACTTGTGGAACTTCCTCCTGCTGAGGGTGGTTATGATAAACTGGTTGGTGTTCAACCAGTTCCTCATAGAAGGAGTTAGGTGGTATTTGTATGCGTAAATGTTGTCTAGGTTGAGTGTTAGAGTGATGCATGATGTGTTGGGACTGAATAACATTTTGTTGCTGGCTAGAGAAAGGAGGGTTAGAAAAGAGAGAGTAGTTATTGGTTTGGTCAACTGGTTCTGTTGGTGGGTTAAGGCCTCTTTCAGTTAGGATCATGTTGAAATGTTTGATGCATTCATAGGTGGATTGCTTTGCATAGGTTGGTTTGAGGATTCTCCTACTTCATAGTAGGAATTATGAGAAGGAACAATATTAGGATTATGTGTGGTGTTAAATGTCATAGGGTTGGTGATTCCGGAGGCCTGAAACTCTGTCTAAGGGTCCAAATGTAGACCAAAACGAGTGCCTGAAGGAGGAATCAAAGTTACCTGAGGTAGTAGAGAAGCACCCTGATCATTGTAGTTTGCATGTTCTTGGTGTAGGTTGTCTGCTTCATCAGAGGAGTCAAAGTCCTCATCTCCTGTCATGTAGTCTCCTTCTCCCAACACCTCAGAATCAGATTTAAATCCAGTAACATATCAGGTGTGAGATATTGGTTTTGCACTCCATTTTCTGGTTCCCCATTCTCCACTAGGTTTACTCTTGTGTTTCTGTTGCGAAATCGATCTAGAGACCCCTCTAGAATATTAGAGTAGTAAGGATGATGGGAAGGTCCATAAATTACTAACAGGCCTCCTTGCTCAAACTCTTGAATTCTGCTTTGAATTCTCCTTCTAGCTTTCTGAGAAGACAAGGTACAATACCTAGTGTAATGTCCAGCACACCCACAATTCTTGCAAAATCTGAAAAGCCCTTCATATCTAAAGTCTACCCAAATCACTCTATTGTTGTGAATAGGTAAGTAACAGCCCGGAATTAAAGGTCTAGAAAGGTCAATATAAACTCTTCCTCTAAGATCTGGGAATTGAGGGAGAGGATTACCATCATGCTCTATCATATCTACCATCCCAATATGGCTTAAAATCCTATTAGTCCAAGTTGGTTCCATATAAACTAATGGTACTCCATGCACTCGAACCCACAGTCTAGCCATTTCAAAATTAATTGCATGTGGAACTGTGAACCAGTTGCATCTTCTAAAGGTTATTATTCTACCATCTATGATGGTTGTGTGTTGGTTTATCAAACCTTCCATATCATAGTTATTTTCACATTGGAAAACAAAGAAGTTACCTGTTCTGGAGACTAGGACAAAAGCCAATGAACTCCATTGTGAGTTTATAAGCCCTTGAACCACCGTAACTGGAGGTGGGTTTGGACCCACAAAAATGCCAAGAACAGAGTAACCCCATTGTATTTCTAGATTCTGGGTATTATCATCTTCAGGGTTTACAAAAACCCCAGCTCTAAACCTCCCCCATTCGTTTGGTTGGGCCATGGAAGATTTGGAAGCTTGAAAGGTGGTTTAGGTATGTGGTTTTTGTAAAGAGTTTCGAGGTTGTATTAGAAATAAAACTATTGAGAAAGGTTAAAGAGAGAATCTGAACAGGAAGTAGCAATAAATAGGGTATAGGAAAAGGCAAAGTTTGGATTGCAGAAGGAATAAGAAGAGTATTTTGTTGGTAGAAAGCTGTGATGGCTTTAATGCTCCAGCTTTTGGTGTGATTTATAGAAGATCAGAGTTGTGGAGCTCCAAGCTGTTGTTCACTCTTGGAAGTTGTGCAAGATTTTCTTGCTGTTGGTGGAGGAGTTGGCGTGCATGCAGCGTTTCTTCTGCACATTCTAATGGTGTTTATTGGTTGCTAGGTATCTAGCTACTGATTGGCTGGTAGGTTGAAGAAGCTACACAAGCAATGGAAGAGGATTGGAAGTGGTAGTCAAAGTTGCATGCTACAGTGGCAAAAACCGTAAAAGAAAATATCTAAAACCCTAACTCACTTTGTGAGAACAATCCTCAAGAGGAGGGAGCTGCCTCTCGGTTCTAGAGAGAGAAAAAATTTCCTCTGAAAGGACCTTCTTCATTGACTAAATGGAGTGCATAAGTTAAGGATATACATGGGTATCAATTGGAGTAATAATTTAATCACTTGTGATACCAAATTTAAAAACTAGTATATAAATTGGTTTAATTGGTAGAACTATGAATGTCAATCACCTTCAATACCAGTCCAAAATAATAAATAAAAAAACTGATACTAAGGGTCCGTTCTTTTCGTCTGAATCTTTCTGATCTGATCTGATCTGAATTTTTCTAATCTGATCCGACCCACGTATTGCTTGACGTAAAACAGATAGGGGATTTGTTTCTGTCTTTTGTTGAATCTTTTTCACGGCTCGATAGAGAATTTGCTAAGCCAATGATTTTTTTCCGTGTTTCAGAATCATTTCTGAAATAAGCACTAGAGTGCTTAAATAAGTTGAAAAGAACATAGCCTAAAATTAGTTGAATTGTACCATAAGAGCAAGGGTATAAGCGAGCCAACCTTAGTTCATAATTATGCTATTAATGTTTAAGCTTGTTTAATTTAAAAGAGCTTGAGCCTGAGCCCAACCTTGAGTTGTCTACCGACCTTAAAATTTGTTTAAGCAGACTTGCCTACTAAATATCATGTTCAATCTTGGCTCGTTAATAATCAAGCGTGCTTTTGTTCATAAATGAGCTTTTGTAAATGAGATTTTCTTTGTTAACATTTGAACGAGTTCTTGTTCATAAACGTATAAACAAACTTATTTTTCCTACACGTCTAAACGGGTTTTTGCTTTAGTATATGCTAAATAAACTTTAAATAATGAAAAAAAGAATTCAAAATAGTCCAATTAATTTATTTGTTTAATAAAATAATGTTTTTATTGAATGTATCAAACAATCTTGTTCATGAACACAAATAGACGAGCTTTTTAGTGAGCAATTTACGAGCTTGTTTCTTTGTTAAGAAGAAGATAACACACCCGAAATTTCTTTGTTCTCACCAATATAGTTCATTTTAAACCCCGTGCAACAAAGAGATGTCATGTTTTGATTTTTGCTAATTATTGAAGTAATTTGATCAATAATTCTACGCGATTTCTATGTACTGTAATTAATAAACTTCATTATTTAGATACACGAGCTAAAGATTTCATTATTTAGCTTTTATATTTTCTTTGTTTTGGTACTTGGAATCTTTCTAGTTGTTGGAATGTTGTAAGTTGACAGTTTTAAGTTATATTAGTAATAATTACAAATTACTTAAATAAATATTTGAAAACTTATATAGAATACTCCACATTTTAACACCGTCTCTAAAATACAAACCTTACATGTATAACACCTTTTACTCTTCCTCGTTATCGTTTTATTTCGACAATTCAAAATTTATGAAAATGTAAGAACTGATAATGAAAACATGTAATAGAGTTCATTAGATGATTTTAACAGACATGAACTTTTTCGACACTATTGAAATACTTATGATTTTTTGCATTAAATTGAATTCCACTTACATTCTAAAAGACTTGGAGGGTGTTTGGTAAATAGCTTTTGGGTAGTTTTTTCATTGGCTTTTAGCTTTTATATGTGGTCAAACCACCAAAAGTCCAAAGCTCCTTTTACTAGCTTTAGTTGCTAGCTTTTGGCTTTTTCTTCTAATTTGTATTTAACAACCAACACTAACAGTTGTTTTTATCATAACTTTTATATACGGTCAATAATTATTCAACCGATCAAACAAGTCACTAAAAATAGCTGATCAATCCAGCCACAACAAAAAGTTATCAGCCAATTGCCAAACACCCCCTTAGTATAATAAAGTTCTAATTTTTTTTGAGGTGAAAATAATATAGTCTAATCTACCATCTAAGTGACACTTATTACAGATATTGGCTTTAAATTTCTGATTTCCAAAGCAGAACCCATTTTTAAACATTACTCCAAAAAGAAAAGCTCCAGAATTGGATGCTTTGCTCTCACTATCTCCGCCATCTTGGAGCCTGTGCGAAACGCAAATCTCTCTCCTTAGGCCAAAAACTCCATGCTCAGATCATCAAGCTTGGTCTCCAACACTATGGCCCTCTACCCAACTCCCTTATTGAATTATACGGAAAATGTGGCATTATCAACAATGCAGTCAAAATGTTCGATGAAATGCCTCAAAGAGATTTCATTTCCTGGGCTTCAATTCTCACTGCTTACAATCATGCTAATCTTCCTCATAAAACACTCTCCATGTTCCTCAAAATGTGGACTCTTGATTACTTACAACCTGATCATTTTGTGATTGCTAGTCTTGTTAAGGCATGTGCTAGCTTAGGCCAAGTTAGGATTGGTAAACAAATTCATTCTCATTTCATTGTGTCGCGCTTTTATGATGATGATGTTGTTAAGTCTTCTCTTGTTGATTTGTATTCCAAATGTGGGTCCCCTGATTATGCCAGGATGGTTTTCAATTCGATTAATGTGAAAAATACGATTTCTTGGACGGCCCTTGTTTCGGGTCATGCTCGGATTGGGCGTAAAGATGATGCTATCGAGCTTTTCATGGAGATGCCCGAGAAAAATTTGTTGTCTTGGAGTGCATTGATATCTGGATTGGTGCAAAGTAGTCATGAAAATGATGCATTTAGGATCTTTATAACAATGAGAAGAGAGTTGGATCATAGTGGTGATGATCCATATATTCTTTCGAGCATGATTGCTGCATCTGCTAACATGGCAGCACTCCATCTAGGGAAGCAATTACACTGCTTGGTTATACTGCTCGGGTTTGAACTCAACTTATTTATTGCCAATGCACTCGTTGATATGTATGCCAAATGTAGTGACCTCTTAGCATCGAAAAGCATTTTTTCTTGCATTTCCAAGCGAGATGTTGTGTCCTGGACTTCCATCATTGTTGGATATGCCCAACATGGCCAAGCAAAGGAGGCGCTATCGCTCTATGATGCGATGGTCATGGATGGTGTAAAACCTAACGAAGTGACATTTCTTGGGTTGATTTATGCTTGTAGCCATGTCGGTTTAGTCAACAGAGGTAAGACATTTTTTGATATGATGGTCCGGGATCATGGAATGAGACCCTCTCTGCATCATTACACGTGCCTGTTGGATCTTCTGAGCCGCTCTGGTCATCTTGGTGAGGCTGAGAAACTCCTTACAACAATGCCATATCAACCTGATGAAGCTGCTTGGGCAGCTCTGTTAAGTGCTTGCAGAAAACATAAAAATTCAGAGGTTGCGGTTAGGGTTGCTGACCATGTACTGTGCTTTAAACCTAAAGACCCTTCCACCTATATTTTACTCTCTAATACATATGCTGCTTCTTGTATGTGGGAAAAGGTGTCTAAAGTTCGGAAACTAATGTCGAAAATGGATTTGAAAAGGGAGCCTGGTCATAGTTGTATTGAACTTGGAAAGGAGAGTCAGGTGTTTTATGCAGGGGAGTCATTTCATCCTATGCACAAGGAGCTACTTGTTCTTCTCGAAGAGTTGGATGCCGAGATGAGAAAAAGAGGCTATGTTCCAGATACTAGCTTTGTTCTACACGAACTCGAGCAGCATGAGAAGGAGAAGCATTTGTTATGGCATAGTGAAAGGTGGGCAGTAGCATATGGCTTGCTAAAATCTGCTCATGGTACTGTCATACGCATAGTAAAGAATTTACGAACTTGTGGGGATTGTCACACTGTCCTAAAGTTCATAAGCAGTATTAGGAAGAGGGAGATCATTGTTCGAGATATCAACAGGTTTCATCATTTTAAGGATGGTAATTGTTCTTGTGGTGATTTTTGGTAGGATCTTACCTTTACTGGTAGTAGTCTAGGGCTGGTGCTTCGGATATACCAGAATGAAACAGCTTAGTCTTTTGCAAATTTTTATGCACGCGAATTATGCTGTTTCGCTGCTGTACTTTATGACATAGGATCTTTATAGATTATACCATCGATCATGTCCTTCAGTACCTCAACAGGTGCAGCAGGAAAGTATTTGACTAACACAGTGGTAATCTTGGTTGTTTTCACTTTTCAGAGCTTCTAACCTGAGTTACCTGGATCCTTCATTTCACCTCAAGGTACCATGTCCATTCCTAAACATTCCAGCATGGATTATCGTGTCGTCGGAAACTAGTCGGATCAACATAGCTTTCCAACGTCAAAATTACTATAGATGAACAGATAACTGATTGTGCCCATCAAAAGGATCTTCTCATACTTAAAAATGACTGATAGGCACGCACCACCATTCACTAGTGGTGTTCAAGAAAGCCCGATCGCTGACCCGGGTATTTTTGCAAAAATATGATATGTTGTGGGTCGGGTACCTGACCCGGTAAAATAACAATTTATCGGGCTGGGTCACGGGCCAGCATTTATTGTCATCGGGTCCCCGATTACCTGCTTCTTTGCCTTTTTAAAAAAAATTTACTCTTTGTATTTTGGTACCTAACTACTGCGCTGTTACTTACACACCACACTTTAAAGTTTAAACAATTAGGCTTAGTATATAACCCCATCCCCTGTAGTTGTTACTTGTTACTTATTAGTATGGAGATTAGGCTTAGTTTACTAACATACCAGTAAGTTTTAATACGTGAACAACATGTCGAAGTAATTTTGGTTCAAGAGTTTACTATGACAGCATATTTTAAGGTGTAGATTTTAACAACTATGCAATTTTATTTGTAGATTTTAATGAATGTTGATGGCAAATAGCAGGGGTGGATCCAGAATTTTGAAGGTCGGGTTACGGTTACAAAATAAATCAACCATCTGGCAAAAAAAATTTAATAAACAATTAAATATTGCAAAAACCAATATAAACATTTGAATTGCCAATAGTTCAAGAGTGTCATTACCATTATATCTATCTCAAGTGAAATTGTACAATTGCATCCTACGAGTCTTCATGTTTTGGAAACAACTTATTACATTATTGTTACTAACTTGCAAGAAAATGTCTCTTAAAGATGGAGAAGATGACATAGAGGATTTGTGACTTCCCTCCACCTCCCTTCAAAAAGAACTCCAAACTTTTATTTTTTATCTTCCAATCCTAACAATTATTTAACCATTAATCAATTATATATTTGAAAGAGAGAGGAGAGGTGATATCTAAGCCTCTGAAGTGGGTGGAGTGAAATTGAAAGAGAGAGAACATACAAGTTCTTATTGGGTCAGGTTTGTTTTGTTCCAATAGATGAGTTTCTAAGGTTTTTTGGCCCATATTCACTTAAAAAAAGCTATCTATACATATACTATGGGTTGAGCCTTATATTTTTTGCTTTTTTTGTTTTTATTTTTCGGAGTCGAGATACGTCTGTACTCCAATGTATCCCCTGGATCTGCCCATGGCAAATAGTGCTTTCCTTATTTTTCCAAATATTGGCGTGTGAAGTGGTAGTCTTAACACTAGCAGGCTACTTGTGTCATTTTATAAAATGACTTTTCTAAACGCTATTTAAATATTACCACTCGGGTACCCTATAACCTAACCTGGGAAAACCGGGTATCCGCATCGGATACCTGCTTATGAACACTCCTATCGTTTACCCTCATATTTTATAATGGGTCCAATTATTTTTTGCTATGTAACAACCAAAAATTAAAATAAAAAAAGTAACCAAACCACAATGGGACTAACAAATAAGAAAGGAGGGTGTAGTTACAAATGACATTATAATATAATCAAACTTAATCAGTCTTACATTAAGCCCCATTATTGTCATTCTTCGATCTATTTGCTAATATTTGAATGGCTAACACAAGTATAATACAACCGTAACCAAAGACCTTTGGGTGCAATGGGAAACCAAGGTTCAAATGTTAGTGGAAGCTAAATCTCAATATTGTTGGAGGGAGGGGTTGGGGGTGTATGGGTTGTAAAGGGCCTCTGGGCGGGGCCCTGTGCAGCGCAGATGATTATTCTTCTTACCATAATATAATCTTATACTCGTAAATGAGATTATATTTTTAAAAAAGTATAATACAACCGCTACCCCTAGATAAATAACTTAAATGGCACATGCATAATGCACGTTTTTTTTAATAAAGTAATTTATTTGATAAATAATTTGCAATACAGTCATAACATAAATGTATATCTAAGCATTAGTATATCCTACTTGACTGCTTTCTAAATACTACCTTCGTTCCATATGTATTGCAACATATGGAGTTTAACGCCTCCCAACGCACTAATTTAGATGCTAATATCTCTAATTTTATTTAAGTAAAAATTATAAAAAGTTGATATTAATTAAGCATATATCAAGAAGAATCTAACAAGATCCCACATGGATATATTTATCCTTGTGTATTCACAAAAGAAGGTCAAATGATAGTGTATGAATAGTGCAAAATGTCAAAGGTTGCAATACATATGGAACGGAGGTAGTAGCATATTATCCTTCTCACGGCTCGTTTGCTAGATAGTAACAAATAGTAGTAATGGTAATAAATTCATAAGTGATTTTGTATAGGAAGTATCATATTAATGTTCGTCAGTTCATAGTAATGTCTGTCTATCAATAAATTTGTGGTTTTCTTAATAAAACATCGGTACATTCCATTACCATTTTACTAGTTATATTAAATGGCAACTGAAAACTTTGAAGACAATACATGTTTACGGACAATTCATTATCAAAGGCTTTTATTGAAAATCGCATATGATTTCATTATCATTACATTTATTTAGTATCGGCTATACAAACGGATCGTTAGTGTTTTTGTAAGCAATTAACACTTCCGTCTCTTAGGTGAACTTGTGAAGTAGGATTACTTATCCCTCCATTTTCTTAACTTTCTTGTACATCTTCTTTCATTTATTATTTTTAAGAGTGGGTGATCTAATAAAAAGAGGGGGAAATATAGCTCTATATGCCAAAACCAAAACATATAAATGATAGCCTTAGAATAAGGCTAAGGGTGTTATGAGAATAAAAAATTACTACAAAGTTTTGACTTTCTTTGACTTTTTTCTCCTTTTTTATATAGGAAATAAGGGATATGAAAAGAGATAAAATTTCTTGAATTCTATCTAACTACTTTCTCAATCCAAAGAGAAGTTGGAAAGCAAGACGTCAACTTATATATCTCATCAAAGAGAATCATATATAAGAACACATCATACTAACGACTAATTGAAAATCCAAAAGTGACATGGCGGCATGGCCTTATTTCATGGGCCACGTGTCATTTTGGAAATCCTTTAATTGTCATGTGTTGTCATAGACCTTTCTCTCATCTCTTCTATAAATTAATCCCACCTCATGGCACTCTCATTTTGCCCTAAAAAAATCTATCCTCTTTCATTCTTTTCCCTCTCTCTCTCAAACAATTTTCTATATGAACCATTCCATTCGTATACATAATTTAACCATGCAAGCTTTGATAATTTCAAACGTTTTCTATAACGAAAGATCCTTCAAAAAAGATGGATTTATGAGAACAAAGAATTTCGACGGTTCGCTTCCCCTATCTTCAGCTTCGGGGGGGATCATCATCCAAAACAATGAAGCCATTATTGATGTTGCAGCACAAACTTTTAACCTTGGGTCAACCAACTTCATGATTGCTGAAGTTATGACCCTCCACTGTGGTGTCTTATAGCTCACTCAGCATGGCTATATGGATGTCATCATCGAAGAGAATAACCTCTTTGTTGTCAATAGCACCTTGGAAGCACCTTGACAAATTGCCAACATCATAGAAGATACTAGAACGTTAATGTCTACTCTACGCACGCAGTTGATAAGTTTGCCATATGTACAGAGAAGCTAACCGAGCAGTGGACTGGATATCCAACGTAGGACGTCTTATAAAAGTCTACTTTCATGTAATGATTTCGAACTACTTTATTCTAGCTCCCATTTCAGACGCTGATGTGCTAGGAGGTTCCCTCGTGCGGAGGGGCTCCTAGGGCTTTCACCTTTCTTTTTCATATCTATCAAAAAAGAGAAATGTGTTTAAAAAAGCGATTTTGAAAGTTTAGATGTAAGCTATTACAGCTTTAAACAATTCCATTTGAGAGAATTTTTAAGAGAAGTAAAAGCAGAAGTTTCACATATTGACTTTGTCCAACTATCAAATGGCTTGGAAAAGACCCCTAAGTGTAGGAATTTTGGAAAATTAGGGTTAAACCAGCATTAAATGGTTTTTTGGGCATAAATGGGTTCAACTAAACTGAATTGAACTGTATTTAATTTAACTAAACTGAAAACAATTAAAGTGAAATAAACTAAACTTAAAGGAATTGAAAAAAATAGTGACATGCGAGAGTAAAAGTAAACAATTTTTATTATATAACAGGTGTACCATGAGCATGATACACCCACGTAAAAGTATTATCTAGCTCTGAATTGAAGTGAATTGGAATAATATGAAGTGAATTGGAATAATATGAACCGAATTGAAATGAAAACTAGTTTGTGTCCCCGGCGATGCCCCGGGTTCATTTTTTATACTAATTGAATAAAAATAATATCTTCATGGATGATAATTTTTTTTATTTTTAAAAATAAAAATTTAAGGGCATAATTTTATAAACAATTAACCAATTTAAAAGGATCATGAAAAATTGTAATGAAAAGAATCTCTTTACTTTTTCCCAAAGTTAGATTAAGGTAAACGGAAATAAAGACTAAGAAAATGAAATAATTCATCTCATCTATATTATGCATTCTTTTTTGAAGGTAAAATTAATTCTATGGTTTAATTCTCATCTATAGTATGCTTTATTGTTGTTTAATTCTTGATTGTCAAACCCCATAATAATTTTTTAATTTGTGATAAGAAAAAACATTAAGAGTTTGGTAGAGTAGTGATTAAAACTCTTTATTTCACGTGCGAGGGTCACGGGTTCGAAGCTCCATAATGATAACATTTATAATTTTTTCTTTCTTGATTGTCATTTAAACCCAATATTTTGTGGTAGCGCAATGGTAAATCTCTTTGTTTCATATGCGGAGGTCATGGGTCCAAAACTCTATATTGACAACAAATTTTTTTACAATAACATGAATAAAATGTAATTGAAGAAGTGGATAGTGCCACGTTACAGCTTGCATTGCTTACTTACGATTTTTAATATATATATATAGATGACTACCTACACTTTGGCACATAGCCAAACCAATGCACCGAGCCTGTTTGTAAAGACATAAACCCTCTTTAGCTCTTAAGTGGTCCAACGGGTCTAACTACCCAAAAGGGGCCCTATCTAACGGCTCAAATCTTCTGCAACGCTCCATCTCAGATCCAATCTCTCTCTCTCTCTCTCTCTCTCTCCCCCTAGTAAAAATTCAAATATTTCCTTCAACGGCTACTTATCACGCTTTCCCCCCTCTCTCACTCTCTCTTCTTCTTCCTCCCTCTCCTTCTTCAGGAAATTGCCATCAATCAAACAAAAATGAAGCACTTCATGCTCCCAAGAACAACTTCATCTCCATTATCAGAGCTCTCTACTACACCTCCAAACCCTAACCCTAACCCTAACCCTAACTCCAACTCCCACAAATCCAAATCTTCCAATCATCATCATAATCGCAAGCAGAAATGTCCTCCTAAAGACAAAGAAAACTCCGATCCATGCGATCTAATCATCTCTGCAAAACCATCTCCTTCGGGGAAGATGAAGAGTCCACTTCCACCAAGGCCGCCTCCATCCATGGCTACTTCTAACCCTCTTAAACGCAAGCTCGCCAACGATGCCGCCGTTTCCGATATTGTCGTCGCTGCTCCTTCCTCTTCTTCTTCCTTGGATTCTGGTGTTAGGGTATTACTTCTTCTTTTTTTCTTGGATTACATTCATATTGCCTTTTTTTTTTAATTAATTTTAGTTTTTCGTTCAAGAAAGTTATATTTGTTCTCCATTTGACTAGCTCTGATGCATGCAAACTCGCGTTTCCGTTTCGGTTTCTGAAATTCTAGTAAACATATGATGAGAAATGCCAAGTTGCTAACGGAACTATGTCTATAGTACATATATATATATACGCTTCCTTACGTTTTTTGGTGGTATAAAAGAGCCATACTCTACATATATTCCTTCTCATTCTCTTAGTTCCTCCGATGACAGTATGTAACTTGTCCAATTTCCTCCTATGACAATATGTAACCTGTCCATTTTTGTAAATTTCTATTAAGTTTCCTCACGTTTTCCTACGCGTCTTCATTTTTGAAATTAACGTTTTCTAGTTTCCATGTTTCCGCGTTTCAGTTTCTTGTTTCTGTGCAACTTAGCGTTTGAGCTATACCTTAGATTTTTGATTGCATTGGATAGAGAGAGGCTTTAATTTGCTTTGAACTAGATTTTAATTTTACCTTAGTGTTATTTTGTTGCAATAATGGAAGGTGGTAGTGCGGATGCGGCCATTGAATAAGGACGAGCAAGATGGAGAAATGATCGTTAATAAAGTTTCTAATGATTCTTTGACAATTAATGGACATAACTTCACTTTTGACTCTGTGGCTGATATGGAGGCAACCCAGGCAAGTTTTGAGGAATTTTCTATATATTTAAAAAAAGAATGAACATATGTGTGCTGAAGAAAAGAAAATCTAAATTTTCAATTTTTGTCACTTTCAGTTAGATATTTTCCAGCTTGTTGGAGCTCCTCTTGTTGAGAATTGTCTTGCTGGTTTCAACAGTTCTGTGTTTGCATATGGACAGGTAACTTAACATATCCAACTTATTAATGTCTTTTTCTATCTTTAATACAATGTACTTCTTCCGATTCTCAATGCTCGCAACATTTCTTACCTACAAGCTATCCAATACAATACTTTTAAACCTTCACATCTCTAATTATTGAAAGTAGAATCAAATAAAACTCCACTTGGCTATATTTTTTCTTATACACTTATGATAAAATAAGGCATAAGATTGATAGATGAATAGTAGTTACTATGCTAATGTTGCAAGTATTGAGAAAGGGAGGAAGTACATATTTAATGGAGTTATCAATGTATATATCATATGGTACTGAAATTTTCTGATTAGACGGGCAGTGGAAAAACATACACAATATGGGGACCTGCAAATGCTTTACTGGAGGACAACCTAACAAATGAGCAACAGGGTTTAACACCTCGTGTTTTTGAACTGCTTTTTGCTCGGATTAATGAGGTCAATTTCCATATCCCTTTTCCTTGTAGTAAGGAGTACAAATAAGAAGCGATTGCAATCTTAAATGTGTTTGTTCTCTTATCTGGCTTTTGTGGTGTTCCAGGAACAAATTAAGCATGCAGACAGACAACTTAAGTATCAATGTCGTTGCTCCTTTCTTGAGGTAGAGTATTGAGTCTGATGCCTTCCATTTCTCTGATTAGGTAACTATTTACAAACTCATTATATTTCTTTACTGCAGATTTACAATGAACAAATTACTGATTTATTGGATCCTAGTCAGAAGAATCTTCAGGTTCGAGGCATGGCTTCTCTCATTTTCTGCTGCCAAACTGGTGAACTATAGTGTGGTCTTGATAGACTTTCCTTGTTAATCTCACTTACAGATAAGGGAAGATGTCAAATCTGGTGTCTATGTTGAAAATCTAACGGAGGAGTGTGTAACAACAGCCAAGGATGTTATTCGGCTTTTAATGAAGGTTTTGGACGGCTTCCGCTTCTTCAATATATTTTTCTTTGCTTACTCTATTCGTATGACCATCAATCATATTGCTAAAGTTGCTTGTAGGATGTCTTTGTCCATATTATGCATTATTGCATTCTAATGTTCTTGACAAAACAAACAAGTTTACCACAATGAATAAGCCTAGTACAGAACTCAGTCAAAGTATCAACTGAAATACTCTTGTCAGCTTATTCATTCAATCGAGGAATAAGCCTTTATAGCTAATTATTTACATGCCAAAGTCAAAATTGTTATATAGCGGTATAGCCTGTATCTTGCTTTGCTTTCACTATCTGGGGAGTGGATATCCTCACTCTTGCCAATGAAAGAAAAGCTTGCATAACATGTGAAGATTATGTTGCATCTGCTTAAATTGTTCCAAAGGATGTTAAAGTAACTTTCTCCAATCTTAGAGTTCCATCCAGACCCCAGCCTTTGGGTACTACCTTTTGGTATCTGGTTCTTGTGATCTTGTGTCTGAGTGGTATCCAATCTTGGCATCAAAAGATGTAGAGTTTACCAATATATACGGGTTGCAATTTTTTAGCTGCTGTTTGATTGACCTTTCCTAGCTTTCAAAATTTTTAGTGCTCATGTTTATCAATAACTCAAAAGTTTCGATACATGTGAGTAAAACCTGTTTGTCTCAATTATGCAGGGACTGTCACACCGCAGAACAGGTTCCACAAGTATTAATGCAGAAAGTTCACGTTCACATAGTGTGTTTACTTGTGTCGTTGAATCACAATGCAAGGTACTTTCTCCCTATTGTAGTGGGCTGATAGTCATAGCCACCTAGGATCTGATGGGGGAGAGGGTCTTTTGGGTATACATTAATATTGGTTCATCTGTTACTTGAAAGTCATTTTACCGATCCTTTGGAAGGTAGATGAATAATTGGGAAACACACCTGAGAAAAGCCGCAGGAAGACTCGTCTCACCTACTACAGGGACGAAGCACTTCGTCCCACCACCACAAGTGAGGCACCTTGCTGTAAGCTTGCTGGGCCTCTTAAACCATCTGGGTAAAATAGGGAACGCAAGGCCCTAAATTACAGAATTAGGCAGGAATGGACCTCTTCTGGATGACATTTCACAGATAGCAGGGTCGGTAATGGACAATAGATTTATATGCCAACTAATCATTTTAGGCATGGTTAGCTGCCCTTACGTAGCTCCTTTAGCAAACAGGGAAATTGAATATAAAAAAGCGAAGAAAGAAGAAAAAATAGGTGTTGTGTATATTATTAATGTAAGCGTGATTCTAGTGTTTTCCTTAGACATACTAAGATTAATATAGAGTTGTTCATTTTGTAGAGCATGTCTGATGGTCTGAGCAGCTGTAAGATAAGTAAAATTAATCTAGTTGATCTTGCCGGGTCAGAAAGACAAAAATTGACTGGTGCAGCTGGAGAGCGGTTGAAAGAAGCAGGGAATATCAATCGTTCCCTTTCGCAACTGGGGTATGTTATTGAGTTCCATTTAGCTCTCTTAGCTATGCTATTGAAACTCATATACTAGTCTGTTGTAATATTTTCCCTGTAATAATTGTATCTATTTTCGTACTTTCTATGTGATCAAAGTAATACAATTTTAGACTGAGGTTGCTTTTGTGTTTTTTGTTTTTTGTTTTTTGGGGACTGACTTTGTTGTTTAACTAAAGAAGACAAATGCAGTGAGCCCTTATTCTAGTTCAGAGAGTGTATAATTTTTTCATTGGAGTGTCTCACTTAAAAATATGATGACATTGGTCATGGAGAAACTCATCTAGTTTGCATAATCAACCTTTTTTTTTTACTTGGCTGCCCCCTTTTATCTTCCAACTTCTACATGGAGAAACCTGGTGCTTTTGACCTACACTGCTGTGGTGCTTTAAACCATACTCTTTATTTATACACTACGGATTTCTTCTGACTTTGAAAATAAGATAGGGTTAGTGGTAAGCTTCCTATCTAGAATGGATTGGGTAAGATTGCTTAGTAGGATCTATGTTTTAACATTGTTGGTACTTGTTATATGTGTGGCATGAATAAGAATAACCCATCTACATTTTCTCATTTGCAAATATCTTTGACAGGAACTTGATTAACATTCTTGCTGAAATCTCCCAAACTGGAAAACAAAGGCATATCCCATATAGGGACTCCAGATTGACATTTTTGCTTCAGGAGTCTCTTGGTGGTAATGCCAAAATGGCAATGATCTGTGCGATTTCTCCAGCGCATAGGTGAGTGCAGCAGTCTTTTTATAACTTCCGATTTTCCGCATCTGATTCGTGTCTCCATGTGTTTTAATTAAAGATTGTCTACGGATATTGCAGCTGTAAGAGTGAGACATTTAGCACATTGAGGTTTGCGCAGCGTGCAAAAGCCATAAAAAATAAGGCTGTTGTCAATGAGGTGATGCAGGATGATGTCAACTTCTTAAGAGAAGTGATAAGGCAACTTAAGGCAAGTATTTATGAATACACATAGTAAACTTGTCGTCTGGTCGTTGGTAATTGGATAAATGACTAGATATTGACTATATTAAACAGGACGAACTTCTTCGAATGAAAGCAAATGGAAACCAAAGTGATCCAAAGGCAGCATATGCAAACAGTTGGAGTGCACGTAGAAGCTTAAATCTTTTGAAGTTCAGCCTTAATCACCCAATGGTGTTGCGTCATTTAGATGATGATGGTGATGAGGAGATGGAAATTGATGAAGAGGCTGTTGAGAAAATGTGCAAGGAAGTTGGTCAACAGTCAATTGGCCTTCATTTAAGCCAACGCAAGGATGGAAGTTTAGAAGATCATGGTCATACAACACAGCAGCTTTTACATTCCAGAGATAGAAACTCTGAAGATCCTTCTTCGAATTCACCTATAGATGGATGTTTCACGAAGCAAAGTTCTGAAGTATCAGATGTGAGTATGGAAGAGGGAATTTCAGAAATAGATAACGAAATCATAGTAGATGGAAGGGCTATGCAGTCTGCAGGAAGCAAGGACACAGTAAAAATAGAAGAAGAGATTGTGAATGAATCACCTCGCAAGCTGATCAAGGATGGCACTGTGCCCCTGTCTTCATTGGCTTGTATGGTGGATGTTGGGACCACAAATGGATCTTCAGAGGCTTTAGGTCCTAATTTAAACGTAATCCCTTGTGATGTTTCCCCTATTTTGCCATCCCCCCCTCAGAGTGTTTCCCCAAGAATTGTTAGCAGTAGCAGGAAGAGTCTAAGAACTTCATCAATGCTAACTGCATCTCAGAAAGATATAGAGAAGGACACACAGGCATTATTGACAAAGTCTTCTCAAAGGAAGTCCCTGCTTGCCTTGACTACTTTATCCAGCAATAATGCTTCTAGAAGAACTACTGAACATTTGGCAGCTAGCCTTCATCGTGGTCTTGAGATCATTGATAATCAGCGGAAGAGTTCTGCTTTCAGGAGGTCATCATTCCGGTTTTCGTACAAGCCTGCTGATTTGAAACCAATTTTACCTATTGAGAAAGTTGATATAGGTATTCAAACTCTACCAGAAAGTACAGGAATGCCGGAAGTCGATGACATGATCTATCTTTGTAGTAATTGCAAGAACAAGAATCTTGGTGGAGAAGTGAAAGAAGTCCCTGATCCCTCAAATCTACAGTTGGTTCCTGTGGATAGATCAGAGTCAGCCGAAAAGCCTAAGAAACAAGTTCCAAAGGTATGTTGAGGGCATATGTCCGTGGCTTGTATTTCATCTTATGATATCTATTGAATGTTGACATATTATTCAACTGTAACAGGCAGTAGAGAAAGTTCTGGCTGGAGCGATTAGGAGAGAAATGGCACTTGAGGACTTCTGTGCCAAGCAAACATATGAGATTGCACAGCTAAATCGTCTGGCAAGTTGAATCAAAATTCTATCTTGTGCAGTTCTAGCCTGGAAAGCTTTAGTTTTTGGAACGTTTTGACATCTTTCTGACATGATGGCGGTATCTACAGGTTCAGCAATACAAGCATGAAAGAGAATGCAACGCAATTATCGGTCAGATGCGCGAGGATAAAATACTTCGCCTTGAGAACCTTATGGACGGGGTGTTACCCACTGAGGACTTCATGGAAGAAGAGTTCATATCTCTTCGTAAAGAGCATGAGGTATGTTATTCTTTTTTCCGTAATCTTTCAATATGTGCAATGCTGATTGTTTCAAGTCCTTATAAAATCTTGATTGGAATATGTAGCTATTCAAGGAGAAATATGAGAACCATCCTGAAGTCTTGGAGACCAAAATTGAGTTCAAGAGGGTTCAAGATGAATGGGAGAGGTTGCGGAACTTCTTTGATATGGGTGAGAAGGATGTCTTATTGGAGGAAATCCATGATTTAAGGAGCCAACTTCAATACTATACAGATAGTTCACCCAAGGCCGCTAGGCAGCGGAAGTCTCTTTTGCAGTTGACTTATCCCTGTGAACAGAGTTCATCTCAACCACTGAACTCAATACCAGAATCAACCGAAGACGGTGCTGTGAAAAAACTTGAGCAGGAAAGGACTCAGTGGACAGAGGTGGAAAGCCAATGGATATCTCTAGCAGAGGAACTGAAAGTGGAACTTGAATCTAGTCGTTCTCATGCTGAACAGCTCGAGCAAGAACTAGAGGCAGAAAAGAAGATCTCAGAGGAGTTACAAGAAGCCATGCAGTTAGCAATGGAGGGTCATGCACGTATGCTTGAACAGTATGCAGACCTTGAGGAGAAACACATGCAAATGCTTGCAAGGAATAGACAGATGCGCGAAGGAATTGAGGATGTTAAGAAGGCAGCAGCTAGAGCGGGAGTGAGAGGGGCAGAAATGAAGTTTATCAATGCCCTTGCTGCGGAGATTTCAGCATTGAAAGTGGAAAGAGAAAAGGAGAGGCGCTATATGAGGGATGAAAACAAAATGCTTCATTCTCAACTAAGAGACACTGCAGAAGCTGTGCAAGCAGCAGGAGAGTTACTTGTACGTCTCAAAGAAGCTGAAGAAGCTGTAGCAGCTGCCGAGGTAAGTTAAAATTAGATTGTCTTGGTATTTCACTATTTTGTAATGTCAGGCAATCTTCCTTTGTGTGATGTTGCTCCCTGTTGCGTTATATTCTGTGGCAGTAGACGAAGTTTATTAAAACTACATTGTCTTAGTATCTATGCTGTTAGGCCATTTCTCTCTGTGATGATGTTGGGTTCCATTCCGTGGCAGCAGATGGACAATGGCGTATTATGAGACCTCTCCCCTCCAGTTCCGGGGAAAAAATTTGGAAACTAAACATTTCATTAATAATAGGTCAAAACTCACGCGAAAATTTCTAAAGTAACAGCAATTTTGTCTTGGGCAGTTAACTACCTTTGTCATGCCAAGCACTTGGCTGCCGTCCCGTGACTCCTAGAACATAAATTTTAAGACTTATTTGTCTTATGGACTTCTTTTATATCTATTTCTGGGCCTTTCCCTTTGAGGATTGGTGCCTTCAGGATATGTGCGTAATTTATACCTCCCATGTCTGGAATTCTTGGTGTCGTTTGCTCTTTGTTAGCATTTTGAATCTGCACCTTTTTCAAGTTGAGTTAATTTTTTTCCATTTCAAGGCGTCTCTAATGCATGACAATTAGAGGGCACTGAAGCTGGAACTTTGACGCTCCCTTCACTTTTACCGCAAGTAGTCGTGTCAGATCCTCGACACTTGAATTTGGTCCAGAATCATGGAAATTTGATAGCCAAGTTCAACATGGGCTTGTATCTGTGTCCAACATGAGTACTCGACTTTGAGTAGGATAATCATTTAGCGCTGTAATTTTCTGTGAATCATCATGGTAAGCAATGAACAGAAACGAATTAGCATTTTCGTGCTAAATAATTTGCAATCAATCGAGGAGCAGCAATGATATGTTTAGGGTTCATTTTATTGATCACACTGCTAGTTGTAGTTGTAGTTGCTGCTGTTAATCCTTGTTTCAAATTAGGTGACATGCTAATATTTTACATACAAAACAATTTCAGAAGCGTGCTTCTGTGGCTGAAGAAGAAACTGAGATTGCTCGGAATCAGATTGATGAGCTAAAGAAAAAGTATGAAACTGAAAGAAGTACATTGAATCAAATCATTGCTGAATTCCGTTTACCTAAAGAGGCATTACAGCAAGAGGATCCTTATCGTATATCGAGTGTGGCTAAATTTGATGTTGATGAGCGACAGAGTGTTGGGGATGAGCGATGGAAAGAAGAATTTCAGGCGTTCTACAATAATGAAACAGACAATGATTTATCATCTAAATTCGCAGAACCTTCGTCATGGTTTTCTGGGTATGATAGATGCAACATATAGGTAGGAAGTTGCGTAGCCTTTCTGTATGTAAAATTGCTAACAATTATTGTTAAATACTCAATATAGTGTACCATGTACCATCTGTTGTTCACCAATGAATATAGGTCAGAATCCCTCACCATTTGTGAGGCCAATTTACTTCTTTTGCAATCCACTAATTGTATTGAAAATTGAATTTCCTCGGCCAGAAGATTTGAATTATTTGGAGTTGCAATTCTTCTTCCGTTGTACTTAGTCTTAATATAAACGGTTATTGAAAGAGAAAAGAAGGATGGTTTATTTATGGAGATGACATGAGTTGTACAGTTGTCTTAGGATTTTTTGTATTTTTCTTCAAAAATAAAAACTATCAGTTAATTATTGAGAGATAATGTGTCATTCAATTTTGAAAATTATTGATTTTACTCCTCTTATACTATAGAATGGTTTATATTGGATAGGGATGGTCCACCCATCTGTTTGAAAGGTTTGGATTCGATGTGGAGGTGGAGGGACAAAGGGTCTGAAGGAAAGATCTTATGAACCAATTCTGATGTTAATTTAGAACCTTGAATCAATTAATTCTGTTGGTGTCAAGAGGATGGCAAGCATTCTGCAAGTGGATGTGTAGATCATGTCCATTGCCTATATTTGTTTTTGTGGTAAGGGTAGAGGGGAAATTATGAGGTTTAACTTTTTACATAGCATTTCCTCCATTCTAAATTATTTGCTACTTATTGACTTTAGACTTTATCTAATTTGTTATTTTGAGTGTCTTTAAGTTTATATACGTAACGAAAAACATACTCATGTGAGATCATGTTTGATTCGTCTCATTGTGTACTTTTCAAATATATGATTTTTGTAATATTTTCCTATATCAAATTCGAGATATTAATTTTTAAAATCAACTTTTGAAAATTGTGAAAAAGTGAATATAACAAATAAATTGAGACGGAGGTAGTAACTTATTGGCTTTTTTTAGGTGAAATATGTTTTTGGGATGATAACATGTCGTACTGACTCCCGTTATAGATTTATTATTCTTTAATTTCGGACTTCATAGAGATTAGGGTTGTTATCCAACCCGGATGTTTTTATGGTTGCCTTTTTGAGAAAAGGCTACCGTAAAAAATTAATAATATCCACAAATTTGTCCATGTCAAAATATGATATATATGGCTAATTCTTAAAGATATACTCAAATACGTAACAATATATGTTACTATATAGTATAATATAGTTCATAATATACGAAAATTATGCTTTGAATTGCATTAGTCGTCGTCAGTTTTTTGGACAATACCATAACATGTTCTGGTCATAGCCATAATTTGGACGTTTTGTACAGTGAAATTGTATTGGCTATGACCATAGTTTAATTTGGATATCACGCAATTTCACTATCCAAATTACGGCTATGACTAAAACATGTTATGGTGCTGTCCAAAAACAAAAAATGACGATAACTAATTTTCGTATAGAGGTTTAGCAAATTAAAAAAAGAAAGTTAGTGCCAAAATAATCATTGCTGACGTGGGCAAATATGTGGTTTACTTTAATCAACTACCTTGACCTTTTTTAAAGAAGTCTGCACTAAAATTTTCATATCCAACCCTTTTGAATTGGGAACTAATCATATAGTAATATTTTTGATGAGTAATATCAATTTCATACGATGCATACAAAAGCGGTTAAAGATTTAATTCATAGAAACTATTAATTGTCGAATTAATAAAATAATTAATTTTTTTCTCTTTTGGTATCCACTCTTATTCCCTTATATAACATTACAGTCAAATCCACGCAATGCGAGCGAGCGGTTAATGATTTAATTTTAAAACAATAATTGTCGAAATAGGAGTTAGGACAGTTTTTTTTATTTTTTTATTTTTGTGTGTCCACGCTGTCTTCTCTTATACTTCCTCTGTCCCTCTAAAGATTTTCCATTTCTTTTGGGCACAAAGTTGAAGGAGGAAGGTTGATGTCTGACCAAAATTTATTTTTATAGTTAAAAAACAAGGGAGTGGTTATTTTTAAGAATTGTTTATGAAGAGAGAGAGAGAGAGTGCGGTCAAGTACTTTTTACAAGGAAAATAATACTTCCCCGTCCCATATTAGATGACTTTATCTGTCCGTCCCGCATTAGTTGATACACTTCTATAAATGACATGAGAATACAATAAAAAATTTATTTTTTAATATTAATGGGTCCCAGATTTAATTAATTTAATAACATCACCTACCCCAAACCCCTATGATATGCCCCAGCAACATGTACTTTATGTATTAAAACAAATATCAATAATCAATTAGGCCCTGTTCAGTTCACCTTATTTTTTACTTAACTGAACTTATTTTTACTAAACTGAACTTATTTTTGCCGAACTAAAATTATTTTTACTGACTGAACTTATTTTTACTAATTCATTTGTTTTTTCTTCTTTGCACTACTGATTTTTACTGAACTGAACTTATTTTTAGTGAACTGAGCTTATTTTTACTGAGCTGAACTTATTTTTGCTGAACTAAACTTATTTTTACTGAATTAAACTTATTTTTACTGAATATTATCTCTATACTGTAAGGGAAGAGGGGTGGGACATCAAACTTAATGGATTGCCCATTTTACCCTTACCCTTTATTATTAAAAAAACAACAAAACTCCCCCCAAGTAAAAACCCACCCAAGTAACAAAACTCCCTCCTCACCCCCACACCCCACGTTTTTCGGATGAAAGTAGCAAATGAATGGGGGACTGGGGAGGGGGAAAACTGCCAACATATCAACACTAACCACCCACGAAAACAGGAAGGAAAGAGGGGAGGCTATCCAAATTTTGAAAATGAAAAAAAGAAAAAAAAAACTTCCTACTCGCTTCTATTAAACGGACTAAAAAGTAACTGCAAGATCAGTTCAAATCTTTCACAAGATCGGCTTCAGGAACTGCTAAAACCTTATCAATCTCTTCGCGTTCATCTTCCGATTCGATTATGTTAGGAAGTTTTGCGAACTTGAAGCTCACTACAGGTTCACCATTCAACTTTTCACACTTATATTCATATATTATCGTTGTTTTTGGCATTGAATTCGTACTGATGATGTGAATTTCAGAGAAATTGGTACAGGAACAAGCAGTATTCTGAAAAAGCAAGCTCCTTTCCAATCCAAACTATTAGTAGTTGAAGAAGAAGCTGCACCAACAAAGGTAGGAAGAAGGTCAACGGCACGGTTCAGAGATTTCAGAATCGGCCATGAAAGTTCTTTTGGAAGAAGTGGGAGAATGTCAAGGGGTTGTAAAGGGGTTTTAATGGCACGGCCGTGTGGATTAAGAGCAGGAAAGAGATTATGAAAGTGGGTGTTTTTGTTTTTGCCATTGTTGTTGCAGAAGAGAAGAATAATGTTAAGGTTTTTGAGTATTTGTGTGTTTTGGTTTTAATTAGAATTGGTAAAGCCAAACATGGCTTTGCGACTACCGCCTGTGATTACTGTCAACAAGTCTGCTGCTTATGCCGTGTTTGATCTGATGTATATACGAGTATGGCAAATTAGTCGTACATACTTGCTAATGCTATCTCACTTCCTTATCTCCTTTTTCCAATCTTCATGTCTTTTCTCTTATATGTGTGGTAATGATCTTGGTACAAGTATGTTTGTTATAACTTTCATATGGTGTGGAGGTGATTTTAGAGTACTACTTTCTGTCTCCCACCGGTTATTTTTGTAAGTAAGAGATTATGAAAGTGAGTGTTATTGTTTTTGCCATTGTTGTTGCAAAAGAGAAGAGTAATGTTAAGGTTTTTGAGTATTTGTGTGTTTTGGTTTTAATTAGAATTGGTAAAGCCAAACATGGCTTTGTTTTGTTGTGGGTTTTCAGACTGTTTCGTAGCAGCAAAAGGGTGGCGTATTTGGGATGAGATTCTTTGTTATGGATGCGGATATACTATTGCGGTTTTTTGTGGGGAGGGTACTGTGTACGTGCACGATGAAAACAGAAGTTATTTGGCAACAGCTGCGGATGTTATTCAAAGTTCAAGGAATCTTTGGAGCATATTCATCTCTTGGAAGAGAAGCTACAAGCAGCATGCAGTGAGAATGCGAAGCTGAAAGTGAAGCAGAAAGAAGACGAAAAGCTATGGCGAGGCCTCAAATCGAAGCTGTCTTCTACAAAAACCTTAGTTGATCAACTCACTGAAACCTTGCAGGTCTTAGCTTGCCAAGTTCAGGATGGTAACACTACCTTCATATTTTTTATATTTTGCATTTCGTGATTCGATATTGTTCAAGTTCAAACCTAATTTCTACATATTTGAATAGCGGAGAAGGACAAGCAGTTGATTGAAGTGAAATCAACAACAAATGCGGCTGCATTGGATAGTTTATAATCAAATGAAGAATCTTTCTCTTAAATTGGAGTAAGCTGAGGAAAATATTAGAGAACGTAAGTTTCTTGGAATGTTGATTACATATTTGACTATGTGTTAATTCTTTAATTTTAGATTTAGGGTCCTTTTTATTTTTCTTTAATTTGCCATCTGTTGTGCTTTGTCAACTTTTAAGATTATGATATGGGTGGTTTCTGTTTTTGCAAAATTAATCTCCTTTGACAAGGCAATGTGATTATCTTATAATTTTTTAAATGAGGAGTTTTTCCCATGAATTCTCAAGTAATTATTGGTCATGGGTCATATTTGATTGTGAATTTTAATGTCTCGATTTGTCCTATAATATCATGCTTCCGCACGCATATTTTATTTTAAACAGGAATAAGCCTACTTATATCATCCAATACGTTAATGTTGAAATCAATTGCGCCGCACGCATAGCGTGCATATAAGACTAGTTATTATAAGGTGAACTGAATAGGGCCTTACTCTTAATAAAATAAGTTAGTCAAATACACTACTAAAACTTTGAGTTAGTTAAACTGTATCATCTAATAGTAATATGGTACATAGTTTGTGCTTAAAACTTCATCATCTCGGCATATTTGTTGTGGTCTTCAAGCGCTGCAACCTCTTTAGAGGCGTCAACATGTTAGGCTTTCAGATCTGAGAAATTGGTGGCGAAACAACTATTGAGTTAGACAAGTAGGCGACCGTCTTCCGATCTTCTTACCCAAGATGGTGGTAGTGCGGGCTGGTTCTTCGTTGAGACGTGGTGAAAAGGCGGATAAATCGATAGTAAGGCGGTGGTAAAATTATCCATGGATGAAAGCCATGGAAAATGCTTAAGTTTCCTTGAATAACCAGGATTGATGAGGTGGCAAACTGTTTCAAACTTCCAATTCAAAGAAATCAGTCTCTAGAAATATGAAAATTAGACAAAGAAACTGGTCAAAGGGAAGAAACCCTTGGTCTGCATTTCTAGCCCTTATTATAATATCTCAATTCATCAAGTACTACTTGTCTAAAAATTTTAAAAAGTCTGTCTAGCTACCCATTTTCCTCTCTTCCCTCTTTTCTTCCTTCAAAACCCTAAAAAACCTTTATTGATCTAAATTCCCTATTTTTGTTACTTTCTACTAGTTATCTAATTCTATGATAAAAAAAATTCATTTTCTCTCAATTTGAGAGTTTTTCTACTTAATGATTGGGTTTTATCTACCCATTTTTTGGATTTTTTCTCACTCGTTTTGAGAATTTTGGTGACGCTCTTTAATTTTGCATAATTTGATTTGTTGGCAAATCTTTGTGCGGCGCGGCCGATGTCATTATTATATCACAAATAATTGTATCAAATTCAATTCAATTTCAAGACTACAAAAAATCAGATCGGAAGACCTCCTCGCGGAAGGTTGATCAACAATGATGTAAAAGAGGATATTTATCAGTGTCAAATCTAATCTACTTTATCAAATAAAAACATTATTTAATTTAAATTATTTTATATTTGTTAATTATAATCTATTGTAGACATCGTATAACTTTTATTAATAAATAAAATTTACCCCAGAACATACTGCGTGTCTTGTTCTTGTTTCTTAAATTGGTGAATGGTGGTAGAGTGAACTTCGTCTATGGTCTAACCAAATTCTACGAGAAATTTGTTATTGTTAGGAGAAAATACAAAAGTGATATTACATCTGCCCTACAAGTGGACCACTGAAGTAAGGGAGGGAGGGTGCACCAAAAGAAGTTTAGGAAAACTTCTCCACTTTATAGCCACTTAATATCCTTATAAATACTCCTTTTTTTTCCTAATATTAACTTAAATGAAAAGAAGTTGAGACATCTTGAGACAAGCAACAGACGACATACAATGTGAATTTAATACTATTAAGAGATGGGTATGAAAGTAACATCTAGATAATGTTCAAGGTTTCCACCGGAATTCCCCAATACCAAGGAAATGAAATTAAGGAATACTCTAAATCTAAAGGTGTTAGTTTGGCTAAAATCTGATGGTTAAACAGCTAATTAATTGCCAACCAAACTAAATAAGCTGACCTAATTTGATCCATAATTGAAAAAAGAACTGAATGAAACTAAAATTTTCTAAATCAAACTGAAATTGAACTGAAACTGAACCGAAACTGAACCGAAAACAAACCGAATTGAAATTAATTGCATGAAAACCAATGTAAATTGAACTAAACCGAACTAAAAGTGAACCAAAATAAATGAAAACTGATTTCAAATGTTCTAAGTTGAACTGAACTGCACCAGAATAACAATAAACTGTTTTAAACTTTATCAACTAAATTCCCTAATTTGTTAACTTTCCAAAATAATTAACAAACAAAAACATAACACCTAACAATATAACCCAAACTCATCTTATATTTACTCCATCCGTTTTTTTATATGTACATTTTCCATTTTGGGGTGTTTATTTAATTGGTACAGTTCTACCTTTTACCATAAATGGAAGGTTGGTCCACCTGATTATTACACTTCTTTCCTACTTTTTATTTTCTTCTCTCTACTTTTTTCACTTTTTTCTTACTTTTACTATCCTCCTCTCTTGCTTTTGCACTTTTTCCTTGATCCGCGCGCAAAAGTGACAGGCTAAAGTCGTATCACCTTATCAAAGATAATTCCTAAGTCCTCTAACAATGATAGTCAAGGGAAGTAGGGTCGAATCCACAGAGAGATCGCATGGGCCAGTTTGCTCGCCACCCGATTGGGCCAAGCCCACCCGATCAGGCAGGCCTTAATTCAATTTGAAGATTGCTGCTGTTGATTCGCTGTTCAAGAAGCTGTTGGGCCCCGAATTACTGTAGACCCGATCGGGTGGGTTCTGCCCGATCCAATCGGGTGGGAGGCCCGCTGCTCCCATTTTAGCATTGCTGCTGCGAGAAGCCAAAAGCAAAGTTGGGCACTTTTTAGTGTGGGCCCGATCCGGTGGCCCTTTGCCCGATCGGGTCCCGCACTAAATCTATCTTTTATTTTCCGCGTTAATTAGATTTTTGGGGTATTATAAATACCTTTTCCTCATTATTTTAGAGAGCTTTTTATTCTGTTTTATTTCCATAGTTCTTAGCTTAACTTTAGAGAGTTTTATTAGATTAAATACTTTAGATTAGTTTCACAGGTGATTGAACCTCTGATTTGATTTCAATAAAAGTATTTCTTTCCGTAAATTGGTATTCTTCTCTACTCTTAATCTCTTTAATTATTTTTGATTGCTTAGTTTAATTATTATTTTGATTCATGATGTTAGAATTAAGGTTTCATATTAATTTTATTATGGTTGATTTAATTATGTCCGAGTAGTCTAATTTCTAGAGATTTGGTGAGGGAAGCCATGTTTATACCTTGATTATTTGAATTGCTATTAGTTTCTAGGGTTTGATGGGATTGGTTATGGTGTGATTTGTTCTTATTGAGTAATTAATGTTATGGCGTAGTTCCATTGATTACTTGAGGTTAATAATTGTTTGCAAAGACCCGTCTTACTTTTAAAAGCCTAGTACACGTCAGTAATTCTGATTATGTTTGTGAACATGCTGCATATGTTGAATTATGGGCGTTGAGACTTAGCCATAGCTTGACACCGCTCTAATCTATCGATTCTTGACCTAGGTTCTAATAGTTATTTGATCCCTTGATTGGTATAAGCATGGTAGACCGAACTAATTCACTAGACCTTTATTTCATAGATTAAAATCCCTTTTTATATTGCTTTCTAGTGTTTAATTAGTAGTTCAGCTTATTCTTATCTGATTTTGTCTGAAGTAGCTGTATAACTGAATATCAACTTAGAACTCCGTCTCTCTGTGGATTCGATCCTACTTCCCTTGACTATCATTGTTAGAGGACTTAGGAATTATCTTTGATAAGGTGATAAGACTTTAGCCTGACAAATTTTGGCGTCGTTGCCGGGGAGACAACTAGTTTCTACGTTTTTGTTTGGTTATTTGGGCTACTTCTCTGTGCCTCATTGGAACTTCATTGTTCCAATTGAGGTACGTTTTACTACTTGTTAGAGGACTAGTTTTACTGCCGGGGAGACAACTAGTTTCTACGTTTTTACTGATTATTTGAACTTCATTGTTAGAGGACTTAGGAATTATCAATAAATCATCGCCCAATCGGGCCATTTTCTACCCGATCAGAGTACAGGAAGCTCCTTTTGACTTTTTGACTGTCAAATCTTCACGTTTAGAGGTCTTGGGACCTCCTAAACTATTCATAAAGCTCGTGGTCATTCCTACGTGCCTCGTAACATCTCGTAAAGCCGTGGTTGCTTCCAAATAGCTCGAAAATAAGGAGAAAACTCCCTAAAACCTGCAATTCAACACTAAAACACAAAACCACGATTATATGCGATAGTTAGCATAAAATATCTCTGAAGAGCTCCAATGACGCACAAATTAGCTCATAAATAGGGAAGAAAACTCTATATAAATACGTGATATCAAAAAGCAAATGTACATATTAAAAAAAAAACTGAGGTAGTATTAGTTAATTTGAAAATTTTAGACATATACTCTATTTTGACACAATGGTAATAATGTAATACTCTCTCTTATCATTTTATTTTCAATTTTCACAATTTTCGAGACATGAATTTAAAAATTAATATCTCAAATTAGGTATTGAAAAAAAATTAAATAATTATATATTTGAAAAGTACACATTGTCCTGTTTAAAAAAAGAAAGTACATTGATATTGTGGATTTATATAGAGATTTTCCCCTTATTTATAGAAAGGTGTGTCTTGGTTGGGCCATTACCACCCGATTGGGCCGATTATTTATGATCGGGTATAGGTGGAAATCGGGTCTGGGTCGAATAAAGTCGGGTCGGGTCACTTTCGGGTCAGCTTGACTTCGAGTCATTTTCGGTTCGGGCCTGCTTCGAGTCTTCCATTTCGGGTCGGGTCGGGTTTTGGGTCTTCCATTTCGGGTCGAGTCGGGCTTCGGGTATGTTAGTTTCAAGCCGGGTCGGGTTTCAGGTATGTCGCTTTCAGTTTCGGGTTAGGTCAATTTTCGGGTCGGGTCGGGTCAATTTTCGGGTCGTTGCCCCAGGCCTCCAACAACGATACAAAGTTCTTGATCGTTGATCGATGAATTGGACGTATTGGTATCAGAGCATCACCTTTATATTGGCTTTACTTGAAATTATGTTGAGGATTTACGTGAAATTTAAAAATTATGAATAGATATTATTTGGGTCGAGTCAATCTCGGGTCGGGTCAATTTTCAGGTCGGGTTAATCTCGGGTCGGGTCAATCTCGGGTCAGCATATTTCGGGTCGGGTCGTTTCGGGTCTCGGGTTGATTTCGGGTCACCGATTCTAGGTCAATTTCGGGTCTCAGGTCGGGTCAGCTTTGCCAAGTCTATGATCTGGTGCCAGGGCGTCGGGCCCGATCGGGCGAGTTCCAAAACTAATGCTAGGGCCAGTCCGTGTTGAAGCAAGGAAGCAATTTGGGCTTGGGATGCATTGGCCCGATCGGGTGGAGCCCAATTTATTTCTGTTGCTTTGTTCGCCATAAAATAGAAGAGTGTTGGGTCACTATTGAGCACGTGGCTCGATCGGGCGAAGTCCACAACCCAAGCTGCTGCGCTGCTATGCTTCAAGGGAACTGTTGGGCGTTTGGTTGGCTCAGCCCGATCGGGTGTCCCGTTGCCCGATCGGGTTGCGGGTTCGCGGAGCGAATTTCTATCTTTTTTATTTCGTTTTAATTAGATTTTAGAGGTTATTATAAATAGCTAAACTCATTTATTTTAGAGATATCTTTAATTCATCTTTTTATTCGGCTTTGTTTTTTATTAGTTTAGAGAGATTTTCTTAGATGAAACACTTTAGATTAGTTTCAAAGGTGATTGAACCTTGGATTTATTTGAATAAAGGTTATTGCTTTCCGTCAATTGGTATTATTCTTCTCTCTTAATCTCTTTAGTTATTTTTTAATTGCTTAGTTTGATTATTGAATTGTTTCATGATGCAAAATTTAGGGTTTTATATTGGTTTTGTTATTGTTGATTCGATTATGATTGTGTAGTCTCATTTCTAGGGATTTAGGGAGAAAAACCATGTTTAAACCATGAATTACTTTTGAATTGCTATTAGTTTCTAGGGCTTGATTAGATTGATTGTGGTGTGATTTGTTCTTGATGAGTAACTAATGTTATTGCGCAGTTTCATTGGTTTCTTGTGGTTAATAATTGTTTGCACAAATCTGTCTTACTTTTAGAGGCCTAGTACACATCAGTGACTCTGATTATGTTAGTGAACATGCGTCATATGTTGAATTATGAGCGTTGCGTCTTAACTATAGTTTAAGACGTGCTCTAATCTATCGATTCTTGACCTAGGTTATGATAATTGTTTGATCCTTATTATTGGTATAAGCATGGTGGACCGAACTAATATGCTAGACCTATAATCTATAGTCTAAATCCCATCTTTAGTTTGCTTTCTACTGTTTAAATATTAGTTCAGCTGATTTCTATCTGATCTTGTCTGAAGTACATGTTTGGCTGAATATTAACTTAGAAACTCTGTCTCTCTGTGGATTCGATCCTACTTCCCTTGACTACTGTTGTTAGAGGACTTAGGATTTATCTTTGAATAGGTGATACGACTTTAGCTTGTCATACACATTGAGCAGAATTAAAAAAAGATCTCATATGAGTATATTTTTCATTATTTATATAAACGTAAATACAGACAATGCAATATGTATAGTGATCATAAGCAATATTTAATCTAATTGAGCAAATAAAATGAGATAGCGGGAGTCATTGACAAATAATTACAATTCTAATCTAAGGGTTACACTTTAAGGTTACTAATTAATGTTGTAATCCTGTTTTTTTTATTTTTTACATTGAGTTGTAATTTTGTTGCTTCATTGAAACTTTAATTCGATAACAAACATTTGGAATGAAATATTTGGGATAATTTACCCCCCCCCTAATATCTAATATTAATTGGAGGAAAGAAATGAAATCTTGAAATTTAATTGAAACTCATACATCAATTTATTCTACAAACTACATTTCTATCCCGGAGTCCAATGACATTTTCATAAAATTTCACCACTTGATCAAGTATATTTGACACCTCTTTCTAGAATAACAATTTAATAATAAACTTGTTGTAAGTAAAAATCAGCCCCTCATAGAAGGCCATGTGACATCATCCGTGATCGACATGTGCATGTCATCCGTTAGGATGCAACACATACCCGTTATAATGACTGACACATGTCTCTTTGTTTGCACTACTAGAATTAACGAACATCATTCACGACGATAAATTCGTTGTTTAAAGGGTAGAAGTTCATCGCTAAAGCTTTTAACGACGAAGACACTTCTTATTATGGTCGTTGTTATTAGTCCCTTCATTAGTGATATTAACGACGAAATCAACTTGTTCGTCGCCTAATTAACACGACCATTATAATGTTCTTCGTTATAATAACAACTAGGGACCAAATACAATTATAGCCAAAAACATAAGACCAATATAAAATAGTAAAGTTGGGTCCTACAAGGAATAATCAATAGTTGGGACTTATGAAGTAAATAGGTAATAGTTGAGCTCTTTCTTGTGAAATTTTTCTTATTTTTTTTCAAGTAGTTACATCATACCAGGAGTGTTATTTGAATAAGTTAAACTTGTATGGATATTAACTTTCAATATTGAGAGTAATATTTTAATATTCTTTATTCGTCCGCCTCACATTAGTTGATACACATCTATAAATGGCATGGAAGTATAATAGAAATATTACTTTTAATATTAACGACCCCCACATACGATTAATTTAATAACCACACCAACCCCAATCCCTATGATATGCCCCACCAACATATACTTTATATACTAAAATAAGCATTGATTTCTTTTGCAACAGTATAGTATAAGATTTTACAAAAAAAATTACCTGTTATGATGTAACTACTTGAAAAAAACAACTAAGTAACACATTGAGAAGCTTGGGTGGGAAAAGAAAAGTTAATTAAGGAACAATATTCATGAAGAGAAGGCACTAAAAAACTTGCCTTTTTCTTAGCCTTCGCCACCCCCTTCCCCATCACCAACCCTCCATCCTGAGAAGGTAAAAGATACACCTTGGTGTACATACCTCTACGTACACCAAATGAGTATGATTTGGTTAAAATGAGTAGGAAGCAAAATGAGTACGAGTTGGTCAAAATGACTACGAGTTGGTCAAAATGAGTATGAAGCAAAATGAGTATGAGTTGGTCAATATGAGTACGAAACAAAATGAGTACGAGTTAGTCAAAATGAGTACGAAGCCAAATGAGTATGAATATTCCAAATGAGTACGAGTTACCTAAATGAGTATGAAGCCAAATGAGTATGAGTTTTTCTATGAGTATGACTAGCCAAATGAGTATGAGTTAGCCTTAAGAGAAATTTCTAAAATGAGTATGAGTTTTCCAAATGACTATGACTTAGCCTAATGAGAATTTTTCAAATGAGTATGAGTTTTTCTTCTCAACAACATGTATACTCATTCCAGTAATGTACTATAGACTGCATAAAATATTCATCTAATCAGATATACTCATTCACATATTATCATGCTCATTTCCAAAACCCATAACTAGCTATAAACATGTATAATCAATTCTTTGCACCTAAAATATTTATTACACTCATTTCCATATTATCTATTCATTTACACCATAAAACATTCATTGTACTCATTTTTATATTAACACTCATTTGCGCCATAAAACATTCATCGCAACATAAAACATTGTACTCATTTGCATACCCTCAATTCCTATATAAAATATTCATTATACTCATTTTCATATTATCATACTCAATTCCAAAAATCTATAAACATGTTCAATTCCATATTTTATAAAATGAAATATAAAATATAAACATGAATAATAAACACAGAATGATGTAATGAATATGCTCATTTGCATAATTACATGCTCAATTCAATAATAAATGATGAAGGCTGTAAAAAAAATTATATGATGAAAAATTTAAAACAACAACAACAAATATGTAAATTAAGAACAAAACCCAATTGAGCATTGAATATGAAATCAATAAGCATCATAAACAGCTCTTGGAGAAATCACCATCTCATTCATGGCAGTCTTCAGATGGAGAGAGAAAATAAAGAGAATCGAGCGCCGAAAAATCCGGAATCAGCTTATGGCTTCAGATATGAGAAACCCCAATAAATGCGAACTACCAAATATAACCTCAATGGCTGCTGGCAAAAACCACTAATATCCGCACAAACTTGAATATTTACTAATATGCCACTGGGAGTACACAGTGGTTTGTACTCCATGGTGCACGCAATAAATTGCGCTCCATCCTTCCAAGTTCCAACTGCCATAACCCGTCCACCGCCAATCCCTATTCCTACTTTCCCATGCCAACGAATTCACAACTTCCAGATGAAGAGTATTATTCTTCATCTTTGTGCCTGTTCACTTCGGCTTATTTTTAGTTTAGTTCAGCTCTAATAAGTTCAATTTAGTTCAGTGTAGTTCAGTTCAACTCTAATAAGTTCAGTTTAGTTTAGTTCAGTTCCAATAAGTTCAGTTCAGCCCCATTCATTATTTAACAATTTTGTTTAATATTATTATAGCTGGAATAATTTATTTTACCAACTTTATATATATATAGGAAGAGGATCCGGTGAAAACTGTTTTTACCGTTAAAACCAAGTAAAGGGGGTACATAGAACTCATAAAGAGATACGCGGGCAATCATTAATGGCATTTTGTAAATACTGACAACTTTGATGTTAGAAGCACAACTTTGATTTAGATACACGCGTATTCTCTAATCGTAATATGTACCCTTCTAAATCTTATATGTACCCCTTTTTTCCAACGAACCAGGACTGTCAGTTTTCAGCAAAAACATAGGTTTTTAGTAGAATCCGACTATATTTATATATATATATATATATCTTTGTTACTATATCTATCTCCCCCCTCTCTATTATTATTATTATTATGGCTGAGCAAGGTTTCGGTTGGTGCACGGTTTAACCAAATTTCATGTCAATACGAGTATTTTAATTTGCAATTGTTGTTTTTATCGTTTAGATATTCGCTATTACATCGATATCATACAAATAGTCTACAGAAAGCTAGAAGATATTAAAATATTACAAAGTTACTAATAATACTATAGTACTATTTAAGGTACAACATTGTCGTTTTGGTGGTTTGTGGTGGGGTTTGGTGTATAAATATTGTACCAACCCACCACAAATCGTGGTTTGCTTAGAAGCACACACCAACCCATGTTTTAAGCTAATTATTATTATAATTGCTAACTATTATTATAATGGTAATATTAATTTACTTCTTAGACATTATTGTTATAATATCATCATCATCAAGTAATAATATATTAATACTAATAATAGTAATTACTCATTATTAATTATTATTATTATTATTTTTAAAATTAATTTATCATTATTATTAATTTATTTATAACTATATAATAACATCAAAAATAATATTATCATTATTCATTTAATATTATTCTAAATTATTAATTTAACTATTATTACTTAGAATTATAATTACTTATTATTTAATATTCATAATAATTATTATTTACTTATTATTTATATATTTATTACAATTCAATTCAATTTAGTTCAACACAATTGAGCTCCATTAAGTTCAGTTCAGCTCAAGTTCAGTTTAGTTCAGTTCAGTTCAGCTCCAATAAGCTCGGTTTAGTTTAGTTCAATTTAGTTCAGTTTAGTTCAGTTCAGTTCAGCTCCAATAAGCTCGGTTTAGTTTAGTTCAATTTAGTTCAGTTCAACTCCAATAAATTCAGTTCAGTTCAACTCTAATATATTCAGTTCAATTCAGTTCAGATAGAATCAGACGAAGAGAACATGCCCTTTGTCCAAGATCTTTAGAAATTACATCTTTTCCTTCACTAACTCTCGACCCCTCGGCAGCCACTTTCTCCTGGGTGGTGTCATAGCGCAAGTTATTCTGCAAAAAATTACATGGCCTTTTGCCAACGCAAATCATCTCCAAAATCGAGCATCAAAGTCACCGAGCAAAAAATGAGGAGATAGCCAGCCGGGTGGCTCAAGTTCAACCATCGATTTTGCATTGGTGGTGATGTTGCTTTAGCCTCCTCTTAGTGGTGCATGTAGCGTCGCCTCCATGGCCTCGTCGGTGTCTCTATTATAATGTCTTTGCTTATCGACAAGGAGGCATCTTGACCCAAGTCAGTGATCTTCCACTTCTCTCAGCCATCGACTTTGCCGGCTTCCTTGAGACGCCTCGATTAGCTTCCTAGAGAAACTTTTCTTTTCTTAGTTTTAGTTTTTTTAGTTTATTTTTAAATTTATTTGAAGTTTTAGTTTTTTTTTTTACTTTTATTGTACTTAGTTTTCGACTATTGGTTAATCCCTGAGATAAGACAATCTCTAGTTTATCTTTGTATTTGTTCCAAAATATTGTTTTGAAGTTTTGTTAGCAGTAGAAAATGATATATGAATTAGGATCAAATAAAAAGATTCTTAAAATGAGAAGGGTGAGAAGGATTTTATATGGAAATTTTTTGAACTAAATGTGCATATTTTTAAAACTAAACTAGTATTAGTCCCCGGTGATGTCCGGGTATTAGTTTGCGATAACTAATGTAATATAGCAGGTAAAATATCATTAAAAAATATTAGGCATTTCACTTAGACAACTTAACTCTTGGTTTTTTATTTATATATCATCATTATTGTTCATAGAAGCATCAATAATAATATGGTAGTGTAGTGGTTGGAGCTATTTATTCCATATATGAGGTTTGGGGTTCGAATCTTCATATTGACATTTTTTTAATATATGATAATGTTGTTGGATAGAATGTTATTCAAGAGAGATGGTGACACGTGGCGGATAGCAACTCTTGCTTATGCTTTTTAATATATATATATATATATATATATATATATATATACATGTACAACTTTTTTATAATATCTTCATTTTTTTAACTAAATGTGCATTTTACCATTTAAGATCATATACGTACAGGCCAAAAGTGCAATATGCATATCCAGTTCAAAAAATATGCACATCCAGTTCAAATAATATGCACGCCGATCCTTCTCACCCTTCTCATTTTAAATCCTTTCTCACTGGATCCAACTCATGATATATTGATATATGTATGATATTACTAACCTTATACTTGAGAAGAGGTTTTTAGTGTGTCTTTAAGGCACTAAGAACCGCTTAGAAAACACAATTTATAAACCTAACAGGCAACTACTAAGTACATAGTAATGGCAAGTCAAGGGTCGAACCACAAGGAAATTAGGATTGAGTTTAGTCCACTACGTCCAAAACTAGCTAAGTGAAGGGTTTTTGGGTTTGAGATTGAATAGATTACCACCTAATTAACTAGCTAATGAATACCGACTAATAATTAAATAGGAGAATTAATATGATAGAGAAAACACTAGAGCTTGGGTTACTCGCATGAACTCGGGCAAGACACAACACAAATGCAACTACGAAGCTATAGTGAATAACATGCAAGGTTAAGTTTCCCTCTAAAGTCCTTGAGTCCTCTCTCGAATGGTCCTCAAGAGTAATCAATTAATCAATCGACTAAATCCTCTCTCGAATGGTCTTTAGCCAATTGATTAATGGATTCAATTTGATTGGAAAACCCCTAAATAGGATCCTCTTAATTTCTACCTAATCTCTTGGTCTAGAAATTAGGTTGATTCATGGGAATGACTAGACAACAACAATCAATTAAGAGTAATTGAAATCTAAGCCCTAGCATAAACTTGATCAAGGTCTACCCTAAGGTGTCAAAACACCAAGAACAATGCATATTAGACATGAATAAAGCAATTACAAGAACATCTCAATTTGCCCCTAATTCATGCTTTCACCCAAACCCTAGATTAGAAACTACTCACTAACCATGGATTCTAAGCAATTAAGATTCAATAAATTAAACATCATAAACAAAGCAATAGAATTAAAGGAAAGAGATTGAAGAAAAATTACTTGAATTCATTAACGAATTCGATCTTCAAAGATGAAACAATTAAGAAACCAAGTGTTTAGAGAGAGTTTATGGCTAAGAGAGTGTAATTAGAAATTAAGAGTATGAGATAATGACGAGTCTAAGCTCCCAAAACTAATTAAAAGAGTCATTAAAGTAAGACGGACAAAACGGGTCAAAGCCCGAAAGCAGGTCGACACGGTCGTGTCAAAAACGACACGACCGTGTAGACCTGTTACACAAGATTCTCAGCGTTTCTTCAAAGTTACTGCTTCCGTGGAAATAAATCGACACGATCGTGTCAAAGTGGACACGGTCGTGTCAAAATGGACACGGTCGTGTAGACCTGAACTTCTCAAATCAGTGGGCAAGCAGAACAGGACTGACTTCTTGGAAACAGACCAACACGGTCGTGTAGACTTGCTAGTCAGCGGACAGCTCAACTTCAAACGATCATATCTCTCTCGTCTCTTATCGGAATTGGGCTTATGACCAGTTGTTGGAAAGCTAACGAAATGAGCTAACACCTCCCACTAGAATCACCATAATCCGATTTACGGATCAAACGTTATGTCCATTTGAAGTTCAACAGTCCATAACTAATCTTCCAATGATCATATATGACTTCAAAAATCTGTTAGTTAGTCTGAAAATCATCCAAAACAACTAAACGAGTAGTGAAGCAACCATTTAGCTCAAAGTAATCAAAACCATGTAATGCAAGACTAAAATGCTCTAAGTCTATATGCATCGACACTAAAAATGCAGCATGGATAAGCACAATAAAGTACTTATCAAACTCCCCCAAGCTAGTCCAATTGCTTGTCCTCAAGCGAACAAACGATAGACATAGGGAAAGAGTTCTATGACCCCTAACAATGATACACATGCCAAGATGAATAATGTAGACCTTCAAACCTTTCCAACATCGAATGCAAAACACTATCAAGCCTCAAAGTTTATAGCACAAGGAAAAGCAACCAATCTTACCACAAGTTCTCCCCCAAGCTTGGATCATTCATATAGATAGTAGCTCTCACTTTAGTCGTGCGCACTTCTCTCGTGTGTTTAAATAGGTCAAATGAACGCTCAAAGCTCAATTCCATCGACTATATCCTACCATAAGCTTGCATATCATCTCACTCTCCGTCGCATAAAGACCAAAGTTTGCTTCAAGAATCAAGAGGACTTAGTCAAGGTTGTAACGTAGGCTTAGGGTGAGGGTGTAGTAGCATTTAGGATCGTGGTGTTAAAGAGGCGAAAGTGAAACTTCCAACTTAGCACCTTTCTAAAAGCTCAAAACCAACCCTACACAAACTTGAACGCTCTAAACAACCTTTCACAAGCTCTCCTCTTATTTTATCATCTCGGTCTCCCTTATTGCTATTTTTGAACATACCACAAATCCTTTCTTCTAAATTTTTTTCTCTTTTTCATTCATTTTTTTTCTATATATATTTTTTTTTTGCTTTTGTGGATTGTGGTGATTAAAGATGGAAGGAGAAAATGGGAACTCCAATAGTATGGGAAGGAGGCGAACTCAAACAACACATGAGTTCTAGCTAAAACAAAGTCGAACACCAACACCAAGTCATCTCTCGTAACACCCATCAACATATATTGCCTCATCTAAGTAGCTTCACAATCCCCTAGGTAAGGAAATGAGTAATAGGCTAAAGATGTGGTTAACGCAGAAAACAGGCTTAGGCTCACAGGGGCATCAAAGAAGGACAAGTCGATGAGGGTGGCTTTTCGCAATGTAGCTCAAGTAAATACAAAAAGCCTCAATCATATTCAAGATGCAAACAAGTCATTGCATATTCAAGGAGAATCAACGCAAGTTCTAGAGAATAGTCGTCAAGGAAGAGCATCACACAACAAGCAGATAAGACTGAAAAGATGTCAGTCTATAAGGCTTAAAACATATTCTCACAATGGGTATAGCTACCAATATCAGTCGAGCCACACAAAAGGGAGACCAATCATACCACAAACAGTACATTCCTTGGCACACTAGAGACTATCAAAGCATTTCCTTTTTCAGATTTCAAAAATTATTTTCAAAAGCACACGCATGTCAAGTTATCATCATGGGATATCTTGTCGTAAATGCAACCTATATGCATGCATGAATGCAACTAATGCAAGGAAATGAAACCTAGATGCATCTTAACATGGTTCTAAATGCCAAAAATAAAAAAGAAATGCAATATATTATATATATCTAATCATGAAATGCAATTATCTATATGCATCCTCCCCCAAGCTAAACCACACAGTGTCCTCACTGTGAATAAGCCGATGAAAAATAATAGCAAAGGAGGGGAAAGGTATGACTCACTAGTCGCGAGGAGGCTGGGAGCTGGAACTTCTTGGGTACCAACCACCATGGAAGAATGGCCTCAGATTACCTTCCAAAAAGTGCTCTTTTGGAATGTTAGCTGAAACTTACCACTAAATAATTTGACAAAGATCTCAATAGTTTGTCGTAAGCACTAGTACACATTTCACAATGGATCAAATAGGTAAGACATAAACAAAGAGAATGGACAAATATCAATGTGATCATACGCTTACCAAGAGATGAGTCACAAAAATAATGAAAACTCCTAGAGAATCCTGGAAAGTGCCAAGAACAAACCTCGAGATTCAAATATAAAGAAGAAAACAATGAGTTCTCCTTTTGATGGTCCTTGCAAAAGTTAAGCTCAATCATGTTCTGGATGGCTTTCATTTGATTATTGTGAAGGTTTAAGGAGGTTAAAGGCTCTTCCAAGGCTGAAGCTTTGAGGAGAGGGAATAAGATGGGGAAGGAAGGAATTAAGCCGCGTTTGCTTGAAAAGGGAATATGGAGGGGACGAGTAGAAATAAAAGTCTCATCAACTTCTTTGTTGTACTCGTTATTTTGATGATGACAAATGAATAGTTTTTAACTTTGTTTTTAATTAGTTTTTCTTCATGTAATTATTTAAATAGTTTTATTTAATTATTTATTTTATTTTGCCTAAAATAAACTTATGGAGAATTGGTTTTATAATAACCAAAATTAAGTTGTTTAGGAAAATAGAATATTTAGTTATTTTGTGTAGAATTAATATTCTAATATTATGGAATATTGGATTCCATAATATTAGTTGAGTTTGTTAATGGTTTACAGGAAAATAGACATTGAAGAGATTGCGATGATGCGTGGCTGAATTGATGGGTTGAGGTCCTAGATTCTAGGAGCCATGATCTCAGCTAACCGCACATCAAACGTGTATTCTAAACTGCCAAAGACCAAGTCAAGAGCTGCTGAGGAGATCGTGGAAGACTCGAAGACTCATTCAAACCGTGCAAACACACGATCAGGGAACGTGGCCTTAACATGGTCCATAACGGCTATGAAAGTGGAAGATAATGCCTAAAAACTTGCGTCCACTACAAAGAAGCTGAAGAAGACCGTTGAAGATTTATCACAACTATATAAATTAAGAAGAACTCAATTGTAGTTCTTAAGACTTTCTACGATAATTGTGTAAATCTTTTAGAAAGTTATTTCGGTTTTATTCTGTTCAACAATTCATTGTATTCCATTAATCTGAGTTGGGGTGAGTGAAATTTTGTGAGAAAAATTCTATATTCAAGAGAGAAAGAGAAGAAAGAGAAAGAGAAGACTGCGAGTGAAGTCAAGAGAGAAAGTCACGTGTTCAGGGGGAACAAGGTGACTGGGAACCAGTTCCTAGAGGAACAGAGTGAGTTGCTGTTTATAATAGGGTGTAAGTTACTATTATAAATAAAAGGGGAAGATTTATTCCTTGTTTAAAAGCAGTTCTAGTGTTCGTTGTTTTAACTTCTCTTCATTTCATTTTAACTTATTAATTCCGCAAAAATAGTCCCCAATAGTCTTTACTACAATTCACCCCCCCTTCTTTTGTAGTAAACTTATAAGTTCTAAAGGACCAACAGTTGGTATCAGAGCCTGTTCCTCCTGAAACAGTTAACACTGGGGAGGCTGATCCTAGAGAACATGAATACAACTGGAGAAAAGCTAAATGAGATACTCTACTCAACGTCCTCCAATGTTCAATGGCAAACATTATCCTTATTGGAAGAATAGGATGGAAATATTTATTAAGGCAGAAAACTATCAATTCTGGAGAGTCATTGAGATAGGTGACTTTGAAGTCACTGAAAAGAATGAAAAAGGCGAGCTAGTTACAAAACCACTCTCAAAGTATGACAAGGAAGATTTTGAGAAAATGGAGATGAACAACATGGCCAAGAAGATTCTGCATTGTGGTCTTGGTCCTCATGAACACAATAGAGTCATGGGATGCAAGAGTGCAAAGCAGATGTGGGAACTCCTTCAAGTTACACATGAAGAAAAAAGCGAGGTCAAGAGATCAAAGATAGAGATTCTCATGCATAGATATGAGTTATTTCAAATGAAACCTAAAGAGCCAGTTCATGATATGCTTACAAGATTTTCAAATATCATAAATGAACTTGACTCTCTAGGAAAATCTATTTCTCCAGAGGAACAAGTACGCAAAGTATTGAGAAGTCTTGCACAAGACGAGAAGTGGATGGCTAAGGTGACAGCTCTACAAGAAACCAAGGATTTCACCAAGTTTAACATAGAACAACTTGCTGGATCCTTGATGACACATGAGTTGCACTTAGAAACTCATGAACCTGACTCCAGCAGATCAAAGTCCCTGGCTCTCAAGACTGAAGAGCAAGATGATTCAGAAACTGATGAAGAGGAAGCTGCCTTGATAGTAAAGAAATTCAAAAGGTTCTTCAACAAGAACTATAAAGGGAAGAGCACAAGGAAAACCTCAAAGCTAAGCTGCCATAAATGCGGAAGCCCTGTCACTTCATAAAGGAATGTCCTTTGTGGGAAAACGAGAAAGGAAAAAGCAGATTCAAAAGCAAAGAACAACAAAAACCTTTCTCTAAAACTGAAATGAGAAAGGCTATGGTAGCAGCCTGGGGTGAATCAGATTCTGATGAGGAACAGGAAAAGCCTGAGGATGAAACTGCTCAGCTGTGTCTAATGGCAAAATCAGATAGTGAAGAGGACGTATCACACAAACAGGTAAACTTTAATGTTGTTGAAGAAGAATTATCAAAATTAAATAAGAACCAACTCACTGAATTACTTTTAGAAACCTTTGATAACTACAAGGCAATCTTCATAATAGAGGAGAATATGGAGAGGGCCTTGAAAGTTACCAAGGAACACACAAATTGGTTTAAGAAATTAAATTCAGATATTGAGGAACGGTTCTTTGAAATTTTTGATAAATACCGAGGATTTCAAGAAGCCTATGAAAAGCTGAAAAATGACAACTACTTCTTGAATATTGCTTTGCCATAATTGAAACTAGTTGTTCCTGAAGGAACCAGTTCCTCTGACAGTACCAGTAAAGAAATTGAAATTTTGAAAATTGAGCACGAATTACTGCTGAATGAAAATATGGTACTGAAGAGGAAATTGGAATCTTCAAGAATCAAGCTTCCTGATCCAGTTAGTTGGATACTAAAATATAAAAATGAAGGAAGAAATGGACTAGGTTTCAATTATAAGAAGAGGAACAAACATAAAAAAATATGTTGACCCGCTAAGCAACAGAATCTGTTCCTACTGTGGAAATAGTGGACACTTAGTGTCTGACTGTTCCACCAAAGAGGAACAGATCAAAATGAACACTCTCTTAGTGAAGCAAGAGTGGAGAATTAAGAGGAACGCACACTCAACAGAGGAACCCAAGTCTAACTGGGTTCCTACCACTAACTAATTACTGTAGGTGCAGACTAAAGTGAGGGGGAACAGCCTGTGGTACCTCGATAGCGGTTGTTCCAAGCACATGACAGGAGATGAAACCAAATTTCTCTCACTTTCAATCTACGAAGGAGGAACTGTGACCTTTGGAGACAACCTGACAAGTAACATAGTAGGTATACGTAAAGTTGGGAAATCTCAGTCACATTCCATCAATAATGTATTTTTAGTCGAGGGTTTGAAACATAACTTACTTAGTATCTCTCAATTTTGTGACAAAGGAAACAATGTGAAATTTACTAATGAATGTTGTGTGGTTAGTGACACCATTACAGGAACCAAGATACTAGAAGGAACAAGAAGGGGAAACACTTATGTTGTTGACCTAAACCTTGTTCCTAGGAACAATCTACCTTGTCTTAGTGTACTAGAAGATGACCAAGACCTTTGGCATAAGAGGTGTGGTCATGCAAGCTTTACACTGCTTCATAAACTAAGTGGTAAAGACTTGGTCGTTGGTTTTCCAACTATAAAAGGAACAAGCCATGGAGTTTGTGGAGCTTTTGTAAGAGGGAAACAAGTTAGATCCTCGTTCAAATCCAAGAAAATGGTAAGCACTCAAAGTCCACTTGAGCTGATCCACATGGATCTTTGTGGCCCAATGAGAATCCAAAGCAGATCAGGTAAAAGATATGTATTAGTTATTGTTGATGACTTTTCTAGATTTACGTGGGTAATCTTCCTTCATAGCAAGGATGAAACATTTGAAGAATTTATTTCATTTGCTAAGAAAGTTCAAAGGATATATGGTTTCAAATTGAAACACCTAAGATATGACCATGGTACGGAGTTTGAAAACTCCAAGTTTGATGATTTTTGCAGTAATGAAGGATTAGATCACAACTTCTCTGCTCCAAGAACACCACAACAAAATGGTGTAGTTGAAAGAAAGAACCGGACTCTGGAGGATATGGCTAGAACAATGCTTATATCAAGCAATCTTCCAAAGAATTTTGGGCAGAAGCGGTGAACACTGCATGTTACATCATCAACAGGGTCATGCTAAGACCCATCACCAAGAAAACCCCTTATGAACTGTTCAAAGGAAGAAAAACAAATATCTCTTACTTTAGAGTCTTTGGATGTAGATGTTTTGTACACAACAATGGTAATAACAATTTAGGCAAATTTGATGCTAGAAGTGATGAAACTGTCTTTATAGGATATGCTTCAAATAGTAAAGCATACAGAGTTTATAATAAGAGAACAATGTGCGTAGAGGAAAGTGTCCATATTATCTTTGATGAAACTGACTCATTGCAGGAACCATGTTATGAAAATGATTTTGAAATTGGGCTAACTCATCCTCAAGAGACTGACAATCTTGAGGAGGAACTGACTCCTGCAGGAACAGTTAAGAAACATATTTCTGAAAATGAACTAACCGTTCCTGAGCCTGTTCCTCACGAGGAACAGGTAAATGAAGGAACAATAAATGCAGGAATACATGCTGAAGAAACTCACACAGAGAATGAACAGGACCAAACTGAAGAACATCAAGTTGAAGGAACAGGAACAAGAAGATTTGAACCAAAATCTTGGAGGCACCAAAAGTCACATCCCCTAGAGCTGATAATTAGCGACATTGAGAAGGGAACTCAAACAAGATCTCAACTTAGAAACTTTTGTGCCTTTCAAGCGTTCCTATCCATGATAGAACCTCGAGACCACAATGAAGCAATGCTAGAGTCTGACTGGATAAATGCCATGCAAGAGGAACTGAATGAATTTCAGAGGAACAAGGTATGGCACTTGGAGCCCAAACCCAAGAATCAAAAGGTAATTGGGTGAAAATGGGTCTTCAGGAACAAGCTAGATGAACATGGCACAGTGATCAGAAAGAAGGCCAGACTCGTAGCAAAAGGCCAGTAGCTAGAATAGAAGCAATAAGAATTTTAGTATCATTTGCAGCTTTTATGGGATTTAGGTTGTACCAGATGGAAGTTAAATGTGCATTTTTAAATGGATATCTATTGGAAGACGTCTATGTGGAACAACCTCCAGGATTTGAAAATCCTGATCTACCAAACCAGGTCTACAAGCTAGATAAAGCCTTATATGGGCTGAAACAAGCTCCTAGATCTTGGTATGAAAGACTTTCTAAATTCTTACTTGCTCATAATTTTGTTAGAGGCAAAGTTGATAGAACCCTGTTCCTTCAATCAAAAGGAACAAACATTTTAGTAGTACAAATTTATGTTGATGATATTATTATTGGTGCTACTAATGATTCTTTGTGCAAGGGTTTTGCTGACTTAATGAGCAGTGAATTTGAAATGAGCATGATGGGAGAATTGAACTTCTTTCTTGGTTTGCAAATCAAGCAAACTGAAAGAGGAACAATGATCCATCAGCAAAAATATGTTAAGGAACTTCTAAAGATATATGGAATGGAACAAGCTAAAACCAACCATACTCCTATAGGAACAGGAACAAAGTTGGATGAAGATCAAAACGGTAAATCAGTAGATCAGAAATTATACAGAGGTATGATTTGATCTCTTCTTTATTTAACTGCAAGTAGGCCTGATATTTCCTTCAGTGTTGGTCTATGTGCTAGGTTCCAATCAAATCCAAAGGAATCCCACTTGATAGCTGTCAAAAGGATGCTTAGGTATTTGAAAGGAAGTGACGATCTCTGTTTGCTCTATCCTCGTAGTGATACACTTGACCTAATTAGCTACTCTGATGCTGACTATGCTGGAGATTTGGTGAATCGAAAAAGTTCCTCAGGAACTGCCCAGTCCCTAGGAACAAGCTTAGTTTCTTGGGGATCCAAGAAACAACATACAGTTGCCTTGTCAACTGCTGAAGCTGAATATGTAGCTGCTGCTGCATGTTGTTCCCAAGTCTTATGGATCAAACAACAGGTACGTGATTTTGGTATTAAGTTCAAATGTGTTCCAATCTTTTCTGATAATACCAGTGCCATATGCATATCCAAGGACCCATTTCACCACTCAAGGGTCAAGCACATTCACATCAGACACCACTTCTTAAAAGACTATGTTGAAAAGGGCTTAGTCAAAGTTGAATTTTGCCCTACAGAAAATCAAATTGCTGACATTTCTACCAAACCATTATCTAGGGATAGATTTGAAAAGATTCGCTTGGAACTAGGAATGATCAGAATTGTATAAAATGGCCTATAAAATTTGAACCCTATGTACTAGTCATTTCTAAGAGTGTCCTGCAATCTTCATGAATTAAATTTCATACACCTAGGGTCATGTCTAAGGACTCACATTTGTCTTTGAATATTATCCTTATTGTCCATGCACATATATAGAGTACGTAAATTAAAATTGCTTGTATAGTTTTAAAAGGGTCCGTGTACACAAGAGCTATTTTTTTTCTTTTTCCACATTTTTATTCTCTCTCCTCCTCTCATTATGACTTCTCTGATTCACTGTATCAACCAAATTATTTACTCAAAATAAAATTCAGTTTATCTAATTTAAAGAGGGGAAACAATAAATGAAACACGTTTACCCAAACCGTACCCAGTCAAATCACACCTCTTTACCTTCAACTCAATATGCCTCATCATTACAATAAAAACCCAACACTTCACTTCACTGACAATTTTTACTGACCCACTTCACCTCTCACTGTTCATCTTCTCTCTCCTTCATCTCTCTTCATTCTTCATTCTCTCTCTCTCCCATGGCACTCAAAAAGGCAACCTCTGAACTTCAAGAAAATTACCCAGCCGAAAAAACACCCTCCATGGACGAGCAAAGTGACCAAGAATCTTCTCATCCGAAAGACGATTCCACACATTCTCAAGAACCCATTTTTGACAATGAAGCGGCTTCTCCCAAGCATGAGGACGATGACGAGGATCAAGAAAGTAGTCAGGGGAAAGATCTTCAAATTCCCACAAAACGGGGTAAGAAATCAAAATCCTCTCAATTTATTGTCGGATTCTGTGTTGATCTTGCATGGTGCAAGAAAGTAAAATGGAATGAGTTTCTGAATTTGTTAAAGTTTCAAAAATGGATGAAGTTAGTTTGTGTAGATGAGGGACTATATGAGGAAGAGATGAGTTCCTTCTGTGAGAACTTCAATAAAACAGAGGGAGTGTGTGTAAGCTTAGTGAATGGGTGTGTGGTCACCTTTACAGAAAAGAAATTGAGTGAATGGTTTGAAGTACCTTCAGATGAGTACCAGGAGTATGTTAAAGGGAAGGGAAAACTAAACATCAATGGCGTCTCAAATGAAAAAATTCTTCAGTTTTTTCAAGGAAACCCTAACTCTATGTCCATTGACCAAAAAGATCTCTCTCCCTTTCACAAACTTATGTTTCAGTTTGTTGGGCGTTTTGTTTTACCCTGATCTTCCAAGAGAACCCAAGCTAATCTAATGGACCTCTCAATAATGTACTGTTTAGCAAAGAATATCAAGATAAACTTTCCCGCTCTTATGCTCTCTCATCTTTCCTATTGCATATCCCATAATACCAAGGTGGGATATGGCAATCTAATCACCACAATTTTAAAGAAAAATAAAGTGAAATTGTCTGACAGCCCTTCTTTCACCCTTGGACCTGAAAATTACTTGACCAAGGAGACGCTGACTAGACTTAGCTTGAGGGTGGTTGGTGGAAAGTTGGAATTTGAGGGAGAGGCTACTGTGACTAAGCCTGAGGCAGGGACAAAAAGGAAATTATTTGAGGAAGCTGGTGGGGGATCTATTAGGAAGAGCCAGAGACTGGCTGGGGGTAAGTCTCTTAAGGACCAGGATCCGGGTCATGCTGAAACAATCAATCTGGATGAGGATCAGGTTCCTTCAACATCTTTGGATTTTCCTCTCAAATCTACCACTGGACTTCATGGGATTCTGAGGGAAATTAGGGAGTCTCGGCTATCTAAAAACATTATCTGGTCTGACTTAGTTCCTAGAGCCTTTCTGATTGTCTCTGTTTCTAGTGGATCCAGTTCCTAGTCCAAATTGAGTTTAGACTTAGCCGTAGACTTTACTTTAGACTTAGACTTAGGATAGAAATTTTTTTTGCCAACTTATTTGCCATCATCAAAAAGGGGGAATATTGTTGTACTCGTTATTTTGATGATGACAAATGAATAGTTTTTAACTTTGTTTTTAATTAGTTTTTCTTCATGTAATTATTTATATAGTTCTATTTAATTATTTATTTTATTTTGCCTAAAATAAACTTATGGAGAATTGGTTTTATAATAACCAAAATTAAGTTGTTTAGGAAAATAGAATATTTAGTTATTTTGTGTAGAATTAATATTCTAATATTATGGAATATTGGATTCCATAATATTAGTTGAGTTTGTTAATGGTTTACAAGAAAATAGACGTTGAAGAGATTGCGATGATGCGTGGATGAATTGATGGGTTGAGGTCCTAGATTCTAGGAGCCATGATCTTAGCTAACCGCACATCAAACGTATATTCTAAATTGCCAAAGACCAAGTCAAGAGCTGCTGAGGAGATCGTGGAAGACTCGAAGACTCATTCAAACCGTGCAAACACACGATCATGGAACGTGGCCTTAACTTGGTCCATAACGGCTATGAAAGTGGAAGATAATGCCTAAAAACTTGCGTCGACTACAAAGAAGCTGAAGAAGACCGTTGAAGATTTATCACAACTATATAAATTAAGAAGAACTCAATTGTAGTTCTTAAGACTTTCTACGATAATTGTGTACATCTTTTAGAAAGTTATTTCGGTTTTATTCTCTTCAACAATTCATTGTATTCCATTAATCTGAGTTGGGGTGAGTGAAATTTTGTGAGAAAATTTCTATATTCAAGAGAGAAAGAGAAAGAGAAGACTTCGAGTGAAGTCAAGAGAGAAAGTCACGTGTTCAGGGGGAACAAGGTGACTGGGAACCAGTTCCTAGAGGAACAGAGTGAGTTGCTGTTTATAATAGGGTGTAAGTTACTATTATAAATAAAAGGGGAAGATTTATTCCTTGTTTAAAAGCAGTTCTAGTGTTCGTTGTTTTAACTTCTCTTTATTTCATTTTAACTTGTTAATTCCGCAAAAATAGTCCCCAATAGTCTTTACTACAATTCACCCCCCCTCTTGTAGTAAACTTAGAAGTTCTAAAGGACCAACATTCTTCTACATCATGAGACTCTATAGAGTAAGCTTTCTCAACAAATGACTCCTCAACTATGGGCCTCTCATCCAAATCCCAATCATCATCTTCTTTAGTTACAGTCGAGCAAGAGCAATTTTGATTATTTCAACTTAGTGTTTCGATTGACCTTTTTTGAGATTCGACAATATTGAATATCGTAGAATCACACCTCTTTACCAAGGACATAATTTCTTCCAATGCGAAGCTCATTTCTTTAAGAGAAATATCAGTTTCAGAATAGACATGTGGTTCACAGCAAGAGACATCTTCTAAATTTGAGAAACTAGTAATTCCATGGTCCCACTCATAAGTGTCTCTGGATAGCCACCCAAAGAAACTCCATGCATCCTCAAAGTGTTGGGATCGAAATTCACCATTAAACATAGACTCCACCACTTGTCGTGTATGCATATACAAACCATCATACATCACCTGACATATCTCCCAAATCTCAAGCCTATAATTAGATAAGAGATGGTTCTCAAATCTCTGATAATAATTCCAAAATGGTTCATCCACATATTGAGGAAAAAAGAAGTTTGTCATTAAAAAAAATAAGTAGTTTCAAACTTGAGAAAACTGCAATCAATAGCACAATTTCCCCGGCAACGACGCCATTTTGATAAGAGGTTTTTAGTGTGTCGTTAAGGCACTAAGAACCACTTAGTAAACACAATTTATAAACATAACGAGCAACTACTAAGTACATAGTAATGGCAAGTCAATGGTCGAACCACAAGGAAATTGGGATTGAGTTTAGTCCACTAAGTCCAAAACTACCTAAGTAAAGGGTTTTTGGGTTTGAGATTGAATAGATTACCAACTAATTAACTAGCTAATGAATACCGACTAATAATTAAATAGGAGAATTAACATGATAGAGAAAACACTAGAGCTTGGGTTACTCGCATGAACTCGGGCAAGACACGACACAAATGCAACTACGAAGCTATAGTGAATAACATGCAAGGTTAAGTTTCCCTCTAAAGTCCTTGAGTCCTCTCTCGAATGGTCCTCAAGAGTAATCAATTAATCAATCGACTAAATCCTCTCTCAAATGGTCTTTAGCCAATTGATTAATGGATTCAATTTGATTGGAAAACCCCTAAATAGGATCCTCTTAATTTCTACCCAATCTCTTGGTCTAGAAATTAGGTTGATTCATGGGAATGACTAGACAACAACAATCAATTAAGAGTAATTGAAATCTAAGCCCTAGCATAAACTTGATCAAGGTCTACCCTAAGGTGTCAAAACACCAAGAACAATGCATATTAGACATGAATAAAGCAATTACAAGAACATCTCAATTAGCCCCTAATTCATGCTTTCACCCAAACCCTAGATTAGGAACTACTCACTAACCATGGATTCTAAGAAATTAAGATTCAATAATTTAAACATCATAAACAAAGCAATAGAATTAAAGGAAAGAGATTGAAGAAAAATTACTTGAATTGATTAACGAATTCGATCTTCAAAGATGAAACAATTAAGAAACCAAGTGTTTAGAGAGAGTTTAGGGCTAAGAGAGTGTAATTAAAAACTAAGAGTATGAGATAATGACGAGTCTAAGCTCCCAAAACTAATTAAAAGAGTTATTAAAGTAAGACGGACAAAACGGGTCAAAGCCCGAAAGCAGGTCGACACGGTCGTGTCAAAAACGACACGACCGTGTAGACCTGTTACACAAGATTCTCAGCGTTTCTTCAAAGTTACTGCTTCCGTGGAAATAAATCGACACGACCGTGTCAAAGTGGACACGGTCGTGTCAAAATGGACACGGTCGTGTAGACCTGAACTTCTCAAATCAGTGGGCAAGCAGAACAGGACTGACTTCTTGGAAACAGACCAACACGGTCGTGTTGAAATCAACACGGTCGTGTAGACCTGCTAGTCAGCACGATCATATCTCTCTCGTCTCTTATCGGAATTGGGCTTATGACCAGTCGTTGGAAAGCTATCGAAACGAGCTAACACCTCCCACCGGAATCACCTTAATCCGATTTACGGATCAAATGTTATGTCCATTTGAAGTTCAACAGTCCACAACTAATCTTCCAATGATCATATATGACTTCAAAAACCTGTTAGTTAGTCTGAAAATCATCCAAAACAAGTAAACGAGTAGTGAAGCAACCAAGCTCAAAGTAATCAAAATCATGCAATGCAAGACTAAAATGCTCTAAATCTATATGCATCGACACTAAAAATGCAGTATGGATAAGCACAATAAAGTACTTATCAATACTCCCTCCATTCTGGAAAGTTCTACCTTTACTATTCAAGGGCCAAACTTATAAAACTTTTACCATCATTTTTAATTACATATATGAAAAATTATCATGCAAGTCCTATTAAATTCGTGTCGATATATAAATGAAGATATTCGGGCCCACGTAAAAGCCAATTGGTAAAACTTAAAAGTATTCATTTTAAGGGTCTGTTCATTTCAGCTTAATATCAGTTCAGTTCAGTTCAGCTCCATTCTTTTATAACCATTTTGTTAAATATTACTCCCTCCGTTCCAAAATGTTATACCCATTTTCCGTTTTAAGCCGTTTCAAAAAGATATACACATATAGAATCTTTTCTATTTATATACATTTTTTCTCTTCATTTTACCCTTCAATATCTAAACATTTACCTACCTTTTACTCATTTGTACTTGAATGGTCCCCACATTTGAATATCTCTTTCTTACTTTTCCCAATAAGGACAAAAAAGTACATGAAAATTATTAAAATAAACATAAGATTCTCCTATGATTCTATTTGCCTTGATTTTTCCCCATATTCCAAATGGGTATAACATTTTGGAACGGAGGGAGTATTATGTTGGTCTAATTTATTTTCCTAATTGCTCTTATTATTATTAGTATTATAATATTATTATTATTATTTATTTTTATATAAATGTTTTGTTAAACATTATTATGTTGGTCCGACCCAATTATTATTTTATTACTAATTATTAATATATAATTAAATCTAATTATTAAAATAGTAATATTAATTTAATTCTTAGATATTATTGTTATTATATAATCATCATCAGGTATTAATATATTAATACAAAGACTATAAAATAATTATTATTAATTATCATTATAATTATTAATCATTATTATTATTAATTTATAATTATTAATATTATTTATTTATAATTATCATGTAAAAATATCCAAAATACAATTATTATTATTCATTAATAATTATTCATTATTATTACTTATCATTATAATTATTATTTAATATTCATATTATTATTGTTTAAATATTAATTATATATTATTCAATTCAATTCAATTCAATTCAATTCAATTCAGTTCAGTTAAGTTCAGTTCAGTTCAGTTCAGTTCAACACCAATCAGTTCAGTTCAATTCAGTTCAGTTCAGCTCCAATCAGTTCAGTTCAGTTCAGCTGTTTTCAGTAAATCTAAACAGGCCCTAACTAGATTTATCCCGTGAGTGATATAAGGTGTAACTCTAGTTTTTAGATGAAAGAAAGTCTCAAATGTTAAAAAAATAAAAGAGTTGTTTCCTTGGATTCCAACTCAAAATATCCTACTATAATATTATATATGCATCAAATTTGGACTTAAGGTGATATTGTCCCCACTTAACAGCTGGTTAGCAGTAAAGCAAAGTGTTTGCTCTAAGTTATGTGAATATTAATATTTGTAAGGTCATTTCTTGCAATCTACTGCCATCACTCAATATTAGCCCTAGCCAATAAATGAAGAGTTTCGAAATTGCCTATCAATCTGAATATGACATTGCATTAATAGGATAAATCATTATCAATCCAAACTCTTTATGTTCTTGGTTCATGTGAAAAGGGTCAAGTGAAATTGAACAAACTCTCTACATTGAGTTTTTTTTTTATCAATCTCCATGTCATGATCACATGTATATGGTTCATGCATGTGGAGCTCGAAATTTTCTAATTTTTTTAACTTTCAAGTATGTATAAAGGATAATAATTTATACGAATTTTATCCTATATCTTTATTAGGAATACCCTGCGAAATAATAAAGATATTCAACTATATCTTATTCTTTTGCAAGATATTTCTAATAAGTCCTATGCGACTTTTATTCTACTATATCAAGCTATAAGATGAAATTAATACAATATTATTTTCTCTCGCATTTTATTTAAAACATTTGAAATAAGCAAAATTTACACTATACAGAGTGTTCAAATGAGTAATTGAGCAAAACAGTTCTTGGATTCAGAAAGAATATGCCTATTTTTAAAGTCGGTGTAAAATGAATAAAATATCAATCTTTTTCTTAAAAAAAGGGCTTTTTAATGAGTTGAAATGTATGCTTCAACTACAAAAATTATGCGTATAGCTCTTCTCTTGTATAGGTTCTTCGAATGTATCTTCTTTTATCTTAAGATATCAACAAATTTTGGTCGTTCCGCGAAATTAACTTATCTAATAATCTAAACCTCCATTTATATTCAAGTAATCGTTGAAAAACATCCTTCAAATTCCATGAGAAACTATAAATTGGTGGCTGAGTGATTGCAAACTACATGATATCTCTATTAATCATCAAACTTACATGAAATGGCAATTCCTTTATTAATGAGGATTACAGCCACAAAAAGTAGGATAATCAATGTAGTAAATTCATATTACAAGATAACGTTGGGAATAAATGATTTAGTGTCAAAAAGGTTGAAACCTTCATCTGCACTACCTTTCTCTCTACTGCTACATCTATTACATGTGATAATACAGAATTTCCCATCTCTAGGATATCAATTAGTTTCTAAAATTATACATATTTTCGAGAATTTTCATCTAATAGTTCCCGAAAAGAAAAAAAACAATCGGCTTAGAGACAACCTCCAGAATACGGAGACAAATATCGAGTCATCGTGGATGGATCTAAATCTTCCTGATGGAATCATGAATCGTCTGTCCAAATGAACAATTTTCTGTATATACATGTCTGGCCTTGATGAAATGGAAGGCCAAAATGGTAGAATTATAAATTCTAGCTGAATTGAATAAGGGGTCATAGCTCAACTTTCATTTGGCCATTTGGGAGTGTACCTAAAAATCAAATACCATAATTTAGCTGAATCAGAAACAAAGCAACAGCAAATTTTATAACCAACAAATTTTCTATACAAATGACCAAGATTTCTTTGAAGTTTAATCTCACCTCCAGGCATATTTTGTGGTTGATTTTGGGCAATTCCCATTTGGACAATACTTTGGAGATCATCTTCCCAAAGAGTTGGTAGCTGAACAACAATATATATAAATCAATACTTGTAGTTCAGAAAAAATGTAGAGAGCCGATCATGGGAAGGTTTTGATGTAGACGAGATCCAAACCCAGATCTCGAGTAACAGCTTCACAAGACATTACCAGCTACATCTAAGTCATCCTAAAAGCAACAAACAATATGGTAAATTTTGTAATGTACCTGAGTCATAGAGTCAACAAATCCGTCAATTGAATGCAATGGGATGCTCGGGTTTTGCCGGATTCCGGCCCTGTTTATAGGGTTTGCTGAGAAGGGATTCTGAATCCCATTTGGTACACCATTTGGCAAAGTCAATGGTGACATTTGCTGGCTAGATTGGTACCCAAAGGGGAATGCTTGTGCTGAACTCTGATCCATTGGGTACATTGTTTGTGGTAATGATGATCCTCTAGATTGAAACATCTACAATAGCCACAATTGAAAAATAATCAGAACAAAAGGGAGAAAACAGAGAGCTTTGACGTAAGTTTTGTAATTGGGGTACAAACTTACATCCTTGGAGAGAAGAGCTTCCATGTTAAACTCCATTCTAGGATTCACAGTAGCTAATTTCATGGAAAGGAACTGCAAAATTTGTAATTAATTAAATTAATTTCACGTCACAGAAAGCCACTATTATGGAGCTACAATTATTAGATTATTAGTAGTACTCAACATAATTAATTGCCAAAAAATGCTCAAAATGTTTTCCTGGTGCATAAGGAGCTACGAAGGCAGGATGTGAGTCTATCCCAATACCTCTTGGAACCGAGAGGGATGCTCCAACATCGCTCTCACAAAGAAAAATACTTAGAATGCAATTGGTATTAGAATAGTACGCTTGTAATATACCTCAACTTGGCGCTGCAATGACTGCACATAGTTTATGATTTCATCAAGTACAGTTGCTTTTCCTGTAACCTGAAACCCAAAAGGAGAAATTTTGCATTTAATCACATTAAAAAAAATCTGCCTCTAATTTTCTTCAGATCTATGACTTTCAGTAACCAGATGAAAAAAGAAAAATAAGAAAAGGTACCTTGTTGCAACCAGGAACAAGATCTTGAAGAAACTTCATTCTCTCACTAATTTTCTCTCTTCTGACCTGTACATCCATAGACAAAAACAGACATAAGACAACCAAAAAAGTTTGATTCCTGTCATAAAAAAATAAAAGACATTATTAACATAATTTTGAAAAGAAAACCTCAAAAATAATAGGGGTTGTTAACCCAATACAACCCCAAGTGAATCATTTCGAGAAGTCAACCTCCATAGTTGATATTATTATTATGAAAGGACCCGTCGATGTAATCAGCTACTAGTTATCCGCTAATTATATTCGGATCAATAGGAAATCAAACTTATTTTTGGGTAAAACAAAATGAAGATAGGAAATTCAAGTTCATACTCTTTCAGCAAGACTATGACTATCAGTAGCTTGGCCTCTTCTAGCTCTGACATGAATGTAGTCCTTTGGAGGCTCTGCTTTTGAAGCTTCCTTGCTATTATTGCTGTTGTTTTGTTTCACATTGTTATCTGCATTTTGCTCTGCTATTTCCTTTTTGGCTTCTTTATCATCTACCTTGCTTCTTTTGGAATTCAACTTCTCATTCTCTACCTCAACCTGGAAAACATAGTTTTTACACACAAATTACTAAAGCTCAAATCTTTACCACTTTTTCCCCTATTAAGCTTTTTTATCTTTTAAAACTTTCACGCCTCGCAATGCACGATTTTGAACGTTTATATCTTTAATTGTAATCAAGAAAAAAATAGATATTAATTGAGTATATATCGAGACAAATCTAACAAGATCTCAAATGACTATAAATCGCGGTAGAACGTCAAAGGAAGTTGTGTGAACAGTGTGATGATTATGTAATAGAAATTAAAAGGGGAAATCATAACTCATAAGTAGTACTAAACACATAATTTTGACATAAATTCTAAATTTAATACTATTCTAGGGAATATATTTTTTTTTGAAAGAATTGTAGGAAATACATATATAACCCTAAAAATTAGATGTAACATGACCTTTTTTTAGACCAAACATTGGGTGTTCTAAGCTTGTAGAATAGCATACAAAATTCAGGAAAACAAAAGGTCAATTAAGTAAATAAATACTTATGTTTAGGATTTTTTGTTGAATGTTGACAAACAGGAGGAATAACTGGAGATTTTTACATTTACTGCATAATTTTTTTCTTGAACAACATAATTTATAAAATTAAAAAAAATATATGATGATCTATTATTTCCACCACATTATCAATGATCTATTGGACTGAACTAACTACAACATCAACATGATCTATTGGAACATAATTAACTTTAGCAGCAATAAATAGTTGGGTTAATTTTTTTTTTTTTACCTTATCATAAGAGGGAGTTTCCTTGAGTTTAGGCTTGGAAACTGACTTTCTTTTTCTTGAATGAGAATCATTTTGAGGTTTAACTCCAATTTCAACACCTGGGTTTTGCACAGAAACTGAAGAACCTTCCCTTGAATCAACCAAATCTCCAGTTTCACCCAATTCCTTACCAGAATTCACCCTTGATAATTTCCCAGATTCCACTTTTTCAACTGATCTATTATTGTTATCAATACAATTGGCATCTCCAAATTCAGAATTATTATTATTCACAAAAGAGGAAAATTTAGCAGCTCTTTCAACAAATCCAGGGTCAGCATTGAAAGATCCTAAACTGGGTTGAATTGGGTAATTGACAGAATTATTACCCATCATCATCAAAGAAGAAAGATTGAATTTTGAAGGTGGGGAATTCAAGGGTGTGTTGTAACAAGAAGTGTTTGTGCTGTTAATGCAAGATTGAGGTGAAACTTCATCTGAATTATCACAAATGCTTCCTAGCCGTCCGATCAGTTCCCTGATCATCATACCATCTCCTCCACCGTTGGATGATGCAACTGCTACTGCTGCTGCTGCTGCTGTTGCTGTTGCTGTTGTAGGGGATGATACAATGGAGCTAAGTGCAGACTCAAAAGGGTCATTTAAGTCCATTGAGTTGTCCCAATTGGGGTTGAAATAGCAATTTGAGAGCTGCTCTGATGATGAGATTTCCATCATTAATCCATATTTTGAGCAATTTAGCTCTTTTTCCATTTGGGAAGTTATAAGACAATGTGAATTTTAAAGTGTAAAAGAGAGATTTTTGATGGAAATGGGAGAATTTTATGAAGATTTGAGGTGGTTTTAGGGGGGTGATTGGAGGAAAAATGGGGGAGAAAAGAGTGAGCTTTGTAGTTCACTCAATTGATAAAGAGATGGGTTAGATTGAAAGCGATGGGAGCAAATGAGAAGAGAGAGAAAGAGAGGTGGAAATAAGGAAAGTGGAATGGAAGCAAAGAGAATTGGAAGAAATACTCTGCATTTTCTGATGCTTCTCAACTTTTTCCTTTTCATTTTTAACATTAAACTATTGGTTTTCTTGTTTTTCATTGGCCTCGTTCGGAGAATGCCTCTCCGGCTTAATTTCACTTTAGTTGAGTTGAGTTTCTGGGAGTCGGAGATATGTTTATTTAATAAGGTTAAGGGATTACTGTATTTGTTTTTATATGGCTTTAAGGTCAAATTTTTATTTCTTCCGTTTTTTATACTTATATCATTAAGCATGTGTACAAGGATTAAAGAAATGAGAGAGATAGAGAGATGGAAAAAATGGGACTCATGTGATTGGAGAAAGGTAGAGAGAAAGTATTTCTATAAAAGGAAATGATGCAAGTAATTTGCAACTTCCAAAAATGGGAAATGATACAAGTAAAAAAAAACGGAAGAAGTATTTGTGCTTGTAAAATAGGCTCTCTCCTACTTATGAGAGCAACCATCAATCATGAGTTTCCGCATTTGGTTAAGTTGGTTCATTAATCTGGTATCATAGCTAGTGGGACACAAAGGTCACGGGTTCAAATCTTATCACTTCTTTCATATGGAATATATTAGCGTCGAGAATGAAAGAGACTTGTGATGAATCCACACTTCTAGCTCGTTGGTCCCTCGTAGGAGGGGGCATGATATAGTGCTTAACTATTCGTGGGACTTTAACCATCTGCTTCAACTTTTGATTGAGTTGATTCCTTAGCATAGTATCAAGAGCTAGCGTGACACAAAGGGTTAGTGTACGAACCTCAATTCTACAACGATTATATTAAGATATCATAGTTAAATGTGTCATACTTTTTATGGGTAGTTAATACTTCATAAAATACTGCATATACTTCCTCCGTACAAAATAGATGATACATTTGCATAATATTTATTAACTTTTTGGGCAAGAAACAACCTTATACAACAAAAAGTTTGTTAGATGAAACCTTGAGTGATTTTTCCGGCCATTGATTAATGAACTTTGGCCATCTCTTTTCCATTGCTTCTCCTTCTTCTCTCCATGAACATCAATAATAACAACATCCTCAACCTCAGAGCTTATTAATCAATAGCCGGAACATTACACAAGGTTTCATTTAACAAACTTATATTATATAAGGTTGTTTCTTACCAAAAAAAATATATGAGGTTGTTTTTGACAAAATCTGACATTTATAAGGTTGTTTCTGGCAAAATTTCCTTCAGGAAAACATAGTCATGTGGGATCTTATTAGATTCGTCTCAATGTGTATTTTTTTATTACCAACTTTTTTATAATTTTTACTTATTGCTAATTACAGACATCAATGTTTAAAGTAATGCATTTACAAGAGTGAAAACATGAAGTGTATCACTTATTTTGAAATGGAGGAAGTGTATGTTTTTGAGAACATAATCACACAGTTTAAACTATTGAAACCAAATTAGTACAGTATACACATTGGTATAAGTTAATTTTTATGGTTTACATGCACATAGAATTTTATCACTCACTCTGTTATTTGGATTATTTCTAGAAGTAAAGCTCTACCTCTTATTCATTTTGTTTCCTCATTGTATCACAAGTTTACTTTTAATAATCTAACAAACGAGCTGCTGAACTCAAAAATATGTAGATAGCGTAGGAATCCATTCAAAAATAAAAGATGGAATACACACGTGAGTTTTGAATTTTGATCGCTACCAAAATTATATTAAATTGTATTATTCAAAACTTGATCATATATCATTTTTTTTCTTGAGGTAACTCATGTATAAAATCAGTACTATTAGGAACTTTTGTCAAATACTACTTTTTGCAAGCTTATTCGAGAATTGTACCGATGAGATAATTAGCACCGACATGAATTATGTGGTACTATGGAGAAAAATAAATGATTCTTACACAACAACTCGAGAGTCAAGGCCACATGAATTGCCCTTTTGAATTTGGATATGATGAAGACTCATTGGAGAAGAATGGGTGAGGACATGATGAAGTAGGTCGACTGTAACGACGAAGAGCTCCGTGTGAAAAGGAGTGGGATGTATGATGAGGATTGATACGAAACACCCATATAATTTATCGGCAACTAATGGTAAAAAGTGTTTATTTGAGCATGCTTATGATTTTCGTCAACTATCTAAAGTAGGGGTGTTCAGAAAAAACCGAAAGCGCAAAACCGTACCGTTTAACCGCGTAACTGGTCTCGCGGTACGGTTAATTAACCGTACCGTTTAGACAACTCGGTTATTTTAACCGTATCGTGGTTAACGGTTTCGGTTACGGTTATAAAAAATCCTAAACGGTTAACCGTTAATTTTTTGAAATGATTTTTTTAAAAATATTAATCTAATAAGTAATAAGTCTAATAACCTTATTTTTTATCACAAATTAATTGTTATCAAACGGTTACCACGGAGTGTCTGAGTGTGCGCGGCCAACAGGAGCAACTTGGCAACAACACGGAAGCAATATATTCGGCAGCACGGCAGCAGCAGCACGACAGCAGGAGCAGCACGGCAACAGCACGACAACAATAGCAGCTCTTCGGCGGCAGCAGCAGCAGCAGCTCTTCGCCGGCAGCAGCAGCAACAACAACTCTTCGCCGACAGCAGCACTTCGCCGGCAGCAGCAACTCTTCGGCCAACAGCAACTCGGCAACGACAACAATTTTTTAAATTTTTTTTTGAAAAATAAATAAATTATAGGTTACATGGTTAACCGGTAACCGTACCGTTAATTTACGGTTAAACGTTATGGTTAACCGCTACTTAACGGTAGGTTACGGTTCCTAAAATATCGTAACCGTTATAACGGTTAACCGTCCCATTAAGCTAAATGGGACGGTTAACAGACCATGAACACCCCTAATCCAAAGCGAAAACTCAAGGTCCTACATGTCTTGGTCCGAGTGTTTTTTTTTTACTTCGGATCGTGCGGCACATCCTTGCCTTCTTTGGGCAAGTGCGCTAACCTTAATGCAGAATATTGACTCTTGAGACTCGTGAAGTACGAGCACTCGGTATCTGAAAAGGGCAGTCTTACCTATTGGCGAAGAAAGCTGATAGGCTAAAGTCGTGTCACCTAATCAAAGATAATCAATCCTAAGTCCTCTAACAATAGTAGTCAAGGGAAGTAGGGTCGAATACACAGAGAGATAGAGTTTCTAGGTTAATATTCAGCCAACAGCTACTTCAGACAAAATCAAATAGAAATCAGCTGAACTACTAATTAGACTAAAGAAAGTAATATAAAGATGGGAATTTAACTATGAATTAAAGGTCTAGGGTATTAATTTGGTCCACCATGCTTATACCAATCAAAAGGATCAAACAACTATAAGAACCTAGGTCAAGAATCGGTAGATTAGAGCACGTGTTAAGCTATGGTTAGGACTCAACGCTCATAATTCAACATATGCCGCATGTTCACTAACATAAACAGAATTATTAACCACAAGCAATCAATGAAACTGCGCAATAACATTAATTACTCGTGATGAACAAATCATACCATAACCAATCTAATCAAGCCCTAGAAACTAATAACAATTCAAAATTAATTCATGGTATAAACATGGTTTTCCTTCCTGAATCCCTAGAAATAAGACTACTCACTCATAATTGAATTACCAATATCAAAACTAATATAAAACACTAATCTTAGCATCATGGAACAATTCAATAATCAAACTAAGCAATTAAGAAATAACTAAAGAGATTAAGAGAGCAGAATAGTACCAATTGACAGAAAGCAATAACCTTTATTGAAATGAATCCAAGGTTCAATCACCTTTGGAATTAATCTAAGTGTTTAAACTAAGAAAAGCTCTCTAAACTAATACTAAACAAAGCTAAATAAAAGATGTCTCTCAAATAAATGAGTTTAGCTATTTATAATATCCTCTAAAATCTAATTAAAACGGAATTAAAAAGATAGAATTTCGGCTTCGCGTGCTTGCAACCCGATCGGGCAACCGTTTCCCTATGGCATCGGGTTGGTACAAATTTGGGCCAACTTGGTTTCCTTCACAAAATAATAGCAGCAACAAAAAGGGGGAAACTGGGTCGGCCCGATCGGGTTGGGCCATGTTGCCCAAAAAGGAGCCCAACTCCTTTTCTTGGACGCAGCATCATAAGTGATGAGCTGAGAAGTGGGCTTGCCCAATCAGGTTGCGCCAAATGACCAGCCCAGCTCATTTACACGCAAGTCAGTAGGAACAACTTAGGGGCCTCTCACCCGATCGGGTCGTGCAAGGGCTGCCCGATCAGGTCCGCAACCTTATTACCTAATCATAAATGATCGCCCCGATCGGGTGGTATTATGCCCGATCAAACACATCCTTTTAGTCTTCTTGGCTCTTTGGCACTCAAATCTTTATGTTTAGAGGTCTCGGGACCTCTAAAATCATTTATAATGCTCGTGATAACTTCTTCGTGCCTCATAACAACTCGTAAAGTCGTGGTTGTTTCCAAATAGCTCAGAAATAAGGAGATAACTCCTTAAAACCTGCAATTCAACACTAAAACACAAAACCACGACTATATACGATAATTAGTATAAAATAGGACCGAAGAGCTCCAATGACGCACGATTTAGCTCATAAATAAGGGGGAAAACTCTATATAAATACATGATATCAAAAGCACGAGAGGAGGGTTGATCGGGGCGCTCTTGTGCACAAGGCGGACACGAGCAGCGCTGACGATGGGGTGTACCTGTTTTGAGTTTGGGTGGGCGCTTTACAATAAGTGGCGGCACAAGATCTAAGTTGGCCAACAACCACACAATATTATAAAGCAAGCAATAATTGATATGAGTACTAAAACATAAACTAAAGCATTAGAAAGCATAAAAATAAGGAAATATATGTAAAGGCAGGTTGAATTTTAACATCCTCCCCCACTTAAGTAGTTGACGACCTCGTTGGCTACATTAGTGTTTTGAAGACCGGAATCAACTTGTGAAAAAAGTCGAGGGCAGAATGAAGAAAATCTTCATCTGGGAGAGGGCGTGACAAATCTCGCTTCTTCTACAGACGACCAAGGAGCTGGACGACGATGGCCACTTTCAGGTGAGGAGAAAGATTGATCTGAAATCTTCAATCTTCGAACTTAGGTTTCAAAACCTTGAGTTGAAGATGAAGGCCATCCTTCAGCAAAAGAGATAAAATAATCTCACCACTTTTGGCGATGGAAGGTGCGGTGGGAGGGGCGGTGATTTTGGCGGTTAAAGGAGCTTGATTTTTTGGCAGTGGAAGGGGGCAAGCCCTTCTCTCTAGAACCCTTTACAGCTACGAAAAATAAATTTGTATATAATGTAAAGATCTTCCCATCTTTATCAATCGCCTAAAGAAACTAATATTCCAATTAAGCTTAAGATTTTCAAATAATACCTGAAGAAATGTTTATTCTTAAACCAAAATTTGACCCTTAGAAGGCTAGAATATGGGAAAGAATATGAGAAGATACTATTAGAATATATTAAATGAATATTGTATTTTTGTAAGCTAAATTTTAGAAAACGTAATATAGGAAATAATGTTGGAAAATTCTAATAAATTAAAATTAACTATGAAATTTAGATGTTGTTTATATTAGATTGCATTAGTGAATATACCTAACTATTGGGTAACAAATTTTATGTAAATAATATTTCATTAATTATCTCCATTTATTTCCACAAAAATATCGTGAAATGTACCTATTTTCTTAAACTATTTTGACTTATAATATTATCCATTAAATATAAATATACACACACCAAATAAACAAAAATATCTTGTGCATTTTTCACGGATTTAGAACCTAATTATGGTGCTAAATTATCATTGTTTGGATGCATTGGTGATGTGGTGATCCTGCAATTGTGGTTTATAACCGAATGTAATACCCACAATTTTCTTAAGAAGGTTTGATCTATACTATACTTATCGATAAAATAAAATACTCGAGCTACATGTCATTTATCTATTAAAAAATGGGCCACATGCCGAACCTCTAAGCAATAGTGTCACATATCATGTTTATATGCATTCAACAATTCAAGGAAGGTATCACAAGTTATTATATATTCCAATCAAAATAAACTGAAAAGTACTATTCAAAACTGATTATCAATAAATAGTTACTTAACCAGTACTCTGAGTCAAATGAACATCGTCCTAATTTCAAAGCAATTTCGTTCGACCTTTCTATAAAAAAAAGCAACAACATATCATACGTAAAATAGGAAGCAACGAGTCAGGGAGAATATTGATAATAGGAGAATACTACAAACTCACAACCAACAGTTAAACTAAATATACCTATGAATTTAATTCATGGAGTCCAATATTCCGTCAAATTCATACAGGTACTAATTTTTAGGGAACATAGTTTAAGCTTTTATATGGTTTAGAATTAAATAGGGCTGTAGAACTTTAAAATCAAGTAGGCTCATATACTAGCTATCCAATAACTCGGCACGCAAAAATTTAATTGAAGAACAAAATATGAATTTGACTCTTCAACAAGAACGATAAAAATGGCTTAGTACCTCAAAGATGATGGTGATAGTTGTTGGCGGTAAGGGCTATAGTGGCGGTGATAGTGGTTTATTGGTGGTGAGCAGCCCTTCACGCACTCCTCTTCACCCCTTTCCCTAATCCCTTAATTAGTGTTAGACTATAAAATTAATCAAAGGTTTATGTGAATAAAACCTTTTTCCCTATCATCTCCTCTCCCTTTTCTTTACCGAAATGGCCATAAATGGCTTGGTTGTCGCCTCCTGCGCCTAAGACGCAGTTGGTGTGTCTACGCTCTGCCGCTCTCCTACCCTCTCTAGCAAAGCACTACCGTGAGTCTGGCTGGAGGGGCCTCCTCACCCTTCCCTCTGTCTTGCTCGATCTCCCTCTTCTCTCGTTTTCTCCCTGACCCTGTTCTCATCCTCCCTCTTGTTTTCCTCAAGTTGAAGAAACATCTCCTTTCCCTTTTCATTTTCTTTTTTTTGGTCGGCTATTTGGTGAATCCTTAGCACCTCCTCACTCCTTTCTCCCACGCACCCCCTCTAACCATCTCTCTCTCTCTCTCTCTCCACATATATATATATATATGTATGAATAGTGACAGGCTAAAGTCGTATCACCTAATCAAAGATAAACCTACAATCCTCTAACTATGGTAGTCAGTGGAAGCAGGGTCGAATCCACAGGGAGACAGAGTTTCTAAATTAATATTCGATCAACTAGCTACTCCAGATGAAAATAGAGAGAATTAACTGAACTAAAGATTAAGCTAAGGAATACAAATTAAACCGAGGATTTAACTATGGAAAAAAAAGCCTAGGGTATTAGGTCGGTCCACCTTGATTTTACCAATCAAATACGGTCAACTACTATCAAAACCTAAGTCATGAATCAAGTGATTAGAGCATGAGCTATGGTTAAGTCTCAACGCTCATAGTTCAACATACGCCGCATGTTCACTAACGTAATCAGAACTACTGATGTGTTTTTAGGCCTCTAATCGTAAGACGGATCTGTGCAAACGAATATTAACCACAAGCAATCAATGAAATTGGCCACTAACTTTAATCACTAATTAAGAACAAACCACACCACAATCACTCTAATCAAGCCCTAGAAATTGATAGAAGTCTAAATAACAATCATGGTATAAACATGGCTTCCCTATCTAACACCCTAGAAAGAGAACTACTCACTCATAATTGAATTGACAATAACAAAACTAATTGGAAACCCTAATAATTGCATCATGAATGATTAAATACTTTAAGTTAAGCAATCAAGAATAATAAAAGATATTAGAGTAGAGAAGAATACCAATTGACAGAAAGCATGAACTTTTATTGAAATCGATTAGGTTCAATCACCTTTAATCTAATCTAAAGTGTTTAAACTAAATAAAACTAAGCTAAGAACTATGAGAAATAAAACATAGTAAAATATGTCTCTAAAATAATGAGGAAAAGGTATTTATACTACCCCTCAAAGTCTAATTAAACACGGAATTAAAAGATAAAAATCCGCATTTGACGAGCGTGGGACCCGATCGGGTCCTCAGCAATGACCCAGCGCATCACCATTTCTCGTCTCCAGCAATCAGCATCTCATTGGGCATTCCACCCGATCGGGTCGGGCAGTGGGTGCCCGATCGGGTCTGGGCACTTGGTCTCTCGCCCGATCTGATCGGGCAAGCCTTGCCCGATCGGGTCCGCAACTTCTGTACTCGATCATAATATCTTCGCCTGATCGGGCCATTTTTGCCCGATCAGAGTACGGAAAACTCCTTTTTGACTCTTTGGCTCTCAATTCTTCACGTTTAGAGGTTTTGGGACCTCCTAAACTATCCATAAAGCTCGTGAGCCATCCTACGTGCCTCGTAACACCTCGTAAAGCCGTGGTTTCTTCCAAATGGCTCGGGAATAAGGAGAAAACTCCATAAAACCTGTAATTCTACACTAAAACAACAAAACCACAACTATATACTATAGTTAGCACAAAATAGCTCCGAAGAGCTCCAATGACGCACAAACTAGCTTGTAAATAAGGGAGAAAAATCTATATAAATACGTGATATCAAATAGGTAGATACATTTTTTTTAAAAAAATAAAAATTAACTTCAAAGAAATTTTTGTATCAAAGTAATAACTCAAACTCTTTCAAAAGTAGTTTAAATGTAATTTCATTATGATATAAAAATATAATTAAGTGAATTAAACTAATTATCATTCAATAATCATATAATCAAATCCATATTTCATTATAATAAGCATGAAGATTTCTATTGTATCATTAAGCTAATAATCACAGTTATAAATAATTAAAACGTTGTTGAACACAGGGTTATTACACCCTTGTTGGCCAACCTGAATAAGAAACGTCCCACTGCCGCCATATAACCTATCAATCTTAGCTTTAGACCTATTTCACGGTTCGAGGTAATTTCATTATGACAATGGCTTCCAATTTATTTGGGTTAGCCTCATTTCCTCTTTCATCGACATAAAATCCAAGGCACTTACTTCCCTTTACCCTAAAACACACTTTTTTGGGTTCAACGTCATGTTAAATTTTCTAAATGATTCCAAGGTCTCTAGCTCGGGATCAGTCCTATGTTGTTCGGCTAGCTTTCTTTTCACTGTTGTATCATCGATATACACTTCAGTGTTACACCCCAACTGATTTTTAAACATTTTGCTGACTAGCCTTTGATAGGTAGCCTCATCGTTCTTCAGGTTAAATGGCATAACAACAAAGCAATTCATGTCCGAGCTGGTCATGAAGTCTTTATGCGCTTGATCTTCATCAGCGAGGAATTAGAAGGTAACGAGCATTTGCATCCGTGAAGCTAAACAATGCATGTCTTGCGGTCGAGTCGACCAGTTTATCGTTCTTAGGCAGGGGAAAGTCGTCCTTTGGACAAGGTTTGTTATGGTCAGTGAAAAAGCATATATGCCATGTCGCATTGTGATTTATTACCAAGAACACGATGCTTAGCCATTCCATATACTAGCATTCCGTAATAAACCTGAACCTAGAAATTTTTTGATTTCCTCGACCGGCGCATTACTACGGTTATGAGCTTATAATCTAGAATCTGATGATCGAGTCGATTTCATGATTATAAGTTCATTCCATACCGGCGCTCCACTCCTTGATGCCTCAACAACTGTTTGATTGAACATAAGTCTTTTCTAATGTTGAGGTGATGTTGCGTGATCGAGGTTAGGCCAGTTTATGGTTCTTCATCCCTTTTCCTTTTGTTCTATGGATCTTCAACGGGTCCTTTTTCTCTCTTTTCCAAGTTGTTCACATAACATTCTCAGGCTGACTTCTGATCCCTATACACCCGACCCATGACACCATCGTTAAATTCAAACTAGAGCAGTAGATGGTAAGTTGAGATAGATGCTTTGATCTTATTTAGAGTGGGGCACCATATGATGATTGTAGCGAATATTAATGTCAATGATCAGAAGTTCACTGGGAGGCTTCCTCGTTTCCTTTGTCACCGAACCAGCTAGGTAATTTGATGACCCCTAGTCGATGGACAAACTGCCCCCCCCCCGAATATGTCCAATGGTCGATAGATTGATTGTAGATGTTCTTTTTATATTTGAGTTTCTGAATACAGTCCCATGTCGCAATGTCTACTGAGTTGTTGTTGTTTATCATAACTCGTCCTACACGGTGATTGGACACCTTGCGCTTGACGACAAGAAGATCATCATGTGGTTTATGCAGTTGTCTCGTGCTTTCTCCGAACACCATGGTGGGGGTATCAGATTGAGTCATGCCTTCTCCATGTTTCCAATGGTACATATGGTTATTTTGAGATCGACCGATTAGGCCTCCTAAGGCAAACCCTCTTAAAAATGACATTGATATATCCCTCGGTATCTTTTCTCTTGGTTTCGTCGTTCCTTCTTTGGTACGATCGACAAATGTCCTTGGAGTCCTTTAGATATCTATTAAACTTTCCTTCATCTGCAAACTTATTTCAGCTTCCGGTAATAACCTGCTATCAACGCCCCCCCTAAATCTTGAATCTGAAACCTCTTCCTCCACCCCATCTAGGGGACTCTTATTCTTTCGAGGTGGCTCATTTTGTTTCCTGAGCACCATGTTCGAGTATCGAGAGGCCTCCATCTACTAAAAGATTCAATACCCGGGACTTGTCCCTTTTGTCATCAATTAATTTCCGGGCGTCAAAGGTGTTGCTTTTTTTATCTTCCTTTCCATGATTATCTCTTGGGCATCACCCTTTTAGGGTTTCATTATCACCTTCCCCTTAGCATCTATTATCCCCATTTTCGAGGACTCACTCCGGGCTCGGTATGTGCTTTCGCAAGGGAGTTTCCTCTAGTTAAGAGTCCTCTCTAATCCAATCCCCCTAGTTAGAGGGTTCGGGTTGAGTATCCCTAAGTCCGTCCATCACCTGCTTGATCATAATTGTGATGCATATGCTCATCCTATGCTCGAGAGGTTGAAGGCTCGAGTTGGTCAATTGTTGCATCTGATTGCTCTCCTCTAGTTGCTTGTTAGGGTCCTCATTGATCATGAAGGCCTCCTCCTTGTTAGTGGGTGTGGGTTTATCTTGACCATTCTATTGAGATGGTATTTGTCTACGCGGTGGTATAACCATGTTGGTTTTGGAGCTAATTTTATTAGATCCCCACAGACTGCGCCAAATGTGTCATCTCATGAAACACTGTAAAGCTTTATATTTGGGATGATCCAACTGTCTTGCATGGGTAGAGTGATTTGGTCCAAATCACCTCAAGCCATGCAAAATACATACAAGATGAGCTACACCATGAGTTGTACCCGAGAATGTCATGCTGATGCTTAAGTTAGAGAATTCCAATGCTAAGGTGAATCTCTAGTACACTACAATATCAGAATGAACGTACCTAGAGGTATAGGCAATACAAATATGACGTCACCCAAGGAATAATGACGTTTAGGAATCCACCGTTGGGTGGGCCACTATGTGCCTATATTTGTCTTAGGGTGGCCTAAGGGCATAACGATAATTTCATACTACATAAGGTATTTTGGTCAATGCAGGAACATCACGGGTATTTTAATATTTTCAATAGAGGAGTGGGTCAACATTTGACAGGGCCCCTCAGAGATGGATTTATATTATGGTATATAACAACCAAAGAATTAGATCATGGAAAAATTGCTTCTAATAATGCAACCTTTTTGTGATTCACAAATAATAAAGCAACCTACTGATTATTCCAAAATATATCAACCTTTATACCCTATTAGCTTTGAGTGGGATAAAATAAAATTAAATTATAAAAGAGGTAGATCTGAACATTTGTCTCTTAATAATTGGTCAAAAGGTTGCATAGAACCTATAGAATTAAAAGAAATTACCAATTATCCAAGCAAAATTTATTTTATCCTAATCAAACTTAATGGGGTATAAAGGTTTCTATATTCTGAAATAATCAAAAGTTTGCTTTATTTATTATTTGCGAATCGCCAAAAGGTTGCATTATTAGAAGCAAATAACCCTTAGATCATTTCTCATAATTGCAGGTCCGATTTATTATATTAATACACTTTTTAGGAAAAATGGAAAATAATAATCCCACCTTTGGGCGGTCTTCTCAAAATAATCTCACATTCACTTAATTTTATAATAATCACACCTTTGACATACGTATGCTCAAAATGGATCTTTTTAACAAGTAAAGGTCCATTTTGAGAAGACGTATGACAAAGATGGGATTATTCTGAGCAGACGTATGTCAAATGTGGGATTATTATGAAATAAAGTGAATGTGAGATTATTTTGAGAACACTGTCCAAAGATGAGATTATTATTTTCCATTTTCCCTACTTTTTATTGTTGAGATTGTCCTGAATATAGTTGTACAACAAAATATTAACAAAATGTAAAGATAGTTGCTATAAAACAAGGGGAGAAATTTCTTGGTTTAAGAAGTACTACATAGCATAATAGCTCATCTACATGCCAAAAGCACAATTATTTTGCAATAGTTGGTCCACAACAATACCCAATTAAAAATATTAGAAAGATGAGGAATGTTTGAGGGAAAGTGGTAGGAAGTTTGAGGTAGAGGGTGAAAAGTTAGCCTTGTTAGGCTGCCTTAGCTTTGTCATGGCGTACGAAATTTCATTTTATTATTCCAAGTATTAACTTTATAAGTGCCATTTAATTGTAATTTATTTGTAGTTTAAGTTATGTTTATATGACTATTTGCTGTGCATAGTTTATTTAGATGTAAGAAAATAAGGGACATGAGAGCATAAAAACAGGGTCATAGATAAGGTGATTTCAATTTAATAAGAATGATTTAATATCTTTCTTGCTTCCCTTCCTTTTTTCTTTTCTTTGAGGTGTATGTCTTCCCTTTCTTTTATGATCAGTCATGTAGCTTGTACTATATTTCTTTTATTGATAATTTAATCTTGTTTTGACCATCTTTTTTTTGGCTACTATTATATTGTGTAATGTGAACTAGTAGCAAATCAATACGCTAAGCAAGTTGTGAATCATTAATCTTAGGATGCGAACAATTCTGGAATATATATATTTATTTAAAGATGCCACTAGATGTCCTTTAGGGTACTTTTACAAATTTTAGGGTAGAATATAGAAGTTATAATTTTAATTTGTAATGATTATGTATATATTTTTTTCAACCGATATAAAGAATTAAAGATAAGACTATGATCACCCTATCTCAGCGATTGACCGGAAAACGAGAACTAAATACATAGATATTGTTGGAAGTGTTCCATAATCAAATATGTATTTTACTGTTAGTTATAACATATTAATATCGTATTAAGAAGTGTATATCTAATTAATATTAAGGAAGTAATTATGTTTTGTTATAAGTCAATATTTACTATTTGGGCTTATTAGTCCTAACTTATATCAATATTGATTGAGTCCTACTAGGTTACACAATAAGCAACTATCTGAATCAAATATCACGTGGACCAATCATGTGATCATAAGCCCAAGAGGTCACAAATTGGACTTGGGTTACGATTACTTTGGTTACGACTACTTGGGTTAGGATTACGTGGGAAGTAATATACCAACTAAACCTAATTAGGTTAGGGGAAGGATTCTATTCTTCTATTTATTAGAAGAGATGCACACCTAAGGGATATATTTAAGCAATACAATTAGTTAACTGGTGCTAATTAATCCAATTCCTCCAAATCCACATGATACACAATGAAAGCCCAATCTAAATCAGCCACAGAAAAATCGTGCTACTCTATTGGAGCATATGAAGAACAGAATGTTGTACTTTTGACAGCGAGAGTTGCCAACCAAACCACATACTTCATAGAGCAAAAGACGTGTACCAAGAATGGAAATTGTGCAATTCCATTGACACTACCTCACAAAAATTCACTCCCTTGTCAAACCAAACCCCAATCACCATCCATGTCCATTGGACCCTTCCAGATCAACATCTCATCAAGTTAAACTTTGATGGATCCTCTACTTAAGACTCTGTGGCAACAAGCATCGTTCTCAAGAACACTTCAGGAAAGATGTTGCAAGTGAAGGCTTACAAGTCGGGGAAGTCGTCTCATCTAATAGCTGAACCATTGCTCTCTGTAATGGCCTCATCCAAGAAAAGAGCATGAAGATCTCAGACTTAGTCATTCAAGTAGACAATTTAATAGTCATCAACATCTTAAAAGAAAAGTATAACATCCCTGGTACATATAGACTATTATAGACGATATCAGACAACTTCTCACTACATTCAAGTCTACTACGATGTTACACATTTTTAGAAAGGCCAACAGAGTAGCCGACTAGGTCTCCAAAAAAGGACATCTTATAGATAAAAATCCCAGGAGTTTGATGTTGATGGGTATAATAATTCGTATCATTTGTCTCTTTTAGATAGCTTAGGTTTCACCCCTGAGAGAAGGATTACCTAATGCTTTTCCTTGTATCTGGAAAAAAAAGTGACATTCAAGAGTAGTGAGAAAAGGTTTTCCTTCTATTCTTTTGGTTATAATCAAGAAGAGTTCTTGGGAGATCGTTCAAGCAAATGAAGGTTCAGGATCGAGTTGCTTGTGGATATCGATAGAGGAAGGACACTTGTGATTCTGACATCTTACTGCAATTGTTCATCCTACGGAAATCACACGTCAAAAGTATAAACTTTGTTCGATAATTAATGTGTTTCGTTGCTTATTAATATGTGGATCTTGGAATTTGGTTAAGTTGTTTATCATGTTTTGCACTATTAACTGTTAATAGATTCAAAGCGTAACAGATATTAAAAAAAAAACTAAAAACATAAATTATTTTCATGGTGATAGATACTGATAACCTTGGTTCTAATTTTATTATAGGTGACAACACTCTTTTAATATCTCTATGTACCCCTTTAATAGTTAAATATACACACATTAAAAGGTTTTCACGGTTTACAACTTATAATTTGATTTTCACGATTTTCATCTTATATTGAATGCATGATGCATGCAAAAGAGTTAATATATGCAAAATAAATTCGGAAAAACCATATTGCAACATTTCTTTTTTATTTTTTAAAAAATAGTGTTAAAATTCAACTATTTTGTATTTTATCTAATAGTGTATTTGTGACAAATGACATTTTTACGGAAAATTCTCAATGGTGGCCCTTAGGTATCAGGAATTCCCATTGGTGGAAACTCCAAAAAAAAAAAAATTCCTATTGTTAGCCCTGCTTTGTTTATTATTCTCAAATATAATCTTAATGAATAAAATTTCATTAATTTTAAAGAATATTCCATTAGTTAACCGTTAAGGCTGTCACTCGCACATAAAACGAGGCATTTAGGTCCATTGTTTTGCAAATTGCGACCTCAAAATCGACCCTTAAGAGCTACAACTGACCCCCTTAACATAACCTTAAGGGTTGATTTTGAGGTCGAACTTGGAAAAAAAGACCCAAAATGTCTCGTTTGATGTGCAATTGACAGCCTTAACTGTTAACTAACGTAATATGCTTTATCAACAATGGAATATTCTTCAATAAGGTTATGTTTGAGAATAATTTGTAAAGTAGGGCTACCTACGAAAAAGTTTTATGAAATTATCACCACTGGAAATTCATAAGACCTAAGGGTTACCATTGAAAATTTCCTTATTTTTATTTTATGAGTTTTGTTTTTTGGGTGTCCACTTTCTTCTCTAATGAATAGAGATGAGCAGGTGGACTAGTTGAGATTTGAGAATAATGATACACTGCTAATAATGGCATTATTATGAAACTACAACTTCTATTAACCATCCGAGTGTATCATGAGCATGACACACTCTATGGTAATTTCTTTGTTCATTGCTCAATTGAATAGTTAATTTTTGTTTGTTTAGACGAATATTTACTTACTTGGAGACATCCGAATAAATAATTAGCAAAAAAATAACCTTAAATGCATCATACTCATGTTACATCCCAATACACGGAGTAATTAAAATTAGTAACCAATCAAGTCCGTAATGATAAATTGGAAAAAGCAAGGAGAATGGAAAATAAATAAATGCTAAAGGCTGTCAAAGCGTGTGCTGCTTTGTCCTTTGATAAAACTGTATCGTACTACAACTCCAAATCTGGTTTTGGTGGTGGTGACTAACTCTGATTTCTGATGACATTGCCAGCCTTTTCCTTTTTCCTATCAACCGAATTCAATCAACATTTTCTTCACTCGTCCATTGTTTTTGAGTTTTCCTTATTTAATTGCGTGAATCCAACATGTAGGTATGATGCGAGAGGATTCACACTTATGAGTATTTAGGTTATGTTGTTTTATACTAAAATGAATCTCTATACTGTAAGGGAAGAGGGGTGGGACACCAAACTTAATGTATTGTCTAATTTACCCTTTGTTGTTTAATTAATAATTTACAGAAAAAATAATTTATCATAAAAAATAAATAAATAATTAATGAGAACAATTGCATAAATAAACCACCTATAATCATCCCACAATCCCATTACATCACAAAAATAACTACCAACTCACCCACTCACCCAACCTCAATAAATAAATAACATAAAAAAAAACTGATTCAAAATACCAAAACTACGATGATATAATTTTTGCACATATTGTGTGCATATAAGGCTAGTTAGGGTAAAAAGAAACATGGAGGGAAAGTTATTATTTAGTCAAAAACCTTTTTACATTGCGGTTTTGCTTATTTTACATTGCGGTTTTTTCTAAACCGCAATAAAAGATATGCAACACCCTTAAAAGGACTAATAAAGGCGGTTGTTTACACAACCGCAATAAATTTAGCGTCAAAGAAAGTTTTTTTTGTGGTAGTGGGCGATGATGGAATTTGATCATGAAGTCCAAGATGTGAATAAAATAGTGAAAGGGTTGTCGGAAAAGGTGATAATGCTTTTACGGGTCAAGGGCTTGTTGAATTGTATTAAACTGATCTAAAATAATTTGAACTGAAATGAACTGAATTGAACTAAACTAGAGTGTTCTGAACTGAACTGAACTGAAGAGAGAACTGTAGGAAGTATGATTGGTAGATTAATTAACTTATCTGTAAAATTGTTGTGCCGTGATATGATCACTGCCCTAAAGTTGAAATTGCCCCGCTACGAACACACGGACTCGTGGCAAACCAACCTCCAGGGTTAACACAACACTGACTCGCCGGTGAAGTACTGAGAGACAGTTTGAGAACGCTCTTAATATTGCCCAGTATTTGAGAGATAAATCGAGAGAAGTATGAGAGGATAATTTTCTGTGTGTTAAAAAGTGTGCCAGGAAGGAGATATATATAGGGACAGAAGAAGAGAAACTGACCTCCTATAAAAATTTAGTAAAGTTAAGTTAAGTTATTTCCCATTTCCCAAAGCCCACGGCCCACGCCCCGACCCGATCCGGTCCGGTCCAGGCGGGCGGCGGCGCGCGCGCAAGTGTGTGGACTAGCCCAATCAAGAGCCCAACCACAAAAGCCTACCAAGTCACTTACTCAATAGATACTAGGAACATAACTATTAATAAACTCACCACTCACCTCTTATTCGTCCTATATGGGATCCCCAACTCTTCATATTCTTTTGAAGCAACTCAAGAGTTTTTGCATTACTCTTCTCACAAAACTCCAACAATCCCCCACATGATTCGAAAGAAGAGACAGAAAGAAACAGGGCTGAAAAAGAAGATTTGGCCAATAGATACTCAGTTTTGTAAGCATCAATGTCTTAGAGACTTGAATTGATACCCAGTGCATACAAGTATGTCATATTGTCGTATTAGGTAGATTTCTCTTTGAACCTTCTACGGAGTTCATAATCAATACTTGCGTACTAAACCTTTTTCAAAATAAGAAACGTTCTCGCGATATATATATAAGTGCCCCACAATGCCTGGATTTTCATGAATGCTCTAGAGATCCTAAGCCTTAGGGATCTCATAGGGGATTGGACGTAACCCCCACATTCACATAGGTAAGTTCATCAAGTTTGTACTGTTTCAAACCACCTTATCAAGGCTATGAACTTATTAAGAGTATTTTACTCATCCTTACACATTTTACAGTAAAAAACAAATACTACATCACTTTTATTAATATAGGAATGGTAGTAGTATCTACCACTTGAGTTCTTTTATGACTTAGTTTGACCCTTGAACTTAGAAACTTTCTGTTTGGGCCCCTTCCAGTCATGACCCACCTAACCGGTGAAATAACTAAAATACCCTTAGGGGGCAAAATTACCATTTTACCCCTAAGGATCCTACATGCTAGAAAGTACAGGCCTTCAGTCAGGCCCACTGACTGAAAGGCTTTCATGACATCATCATCTTCACCAGATGGCGTCACCTCAATACTACCTATAAATAGTATTCTAATCTGATCATTCAGGTACGTTTTTCATATATTGCAGAGCATTTACTAGTACTATTCTCTCTGATTTCTGAGATCAGATCTGACTTAAGCATCGGAGAGCCGATCCCGGGAACATCCCCGGGGTAGTTCACGGTGCTCGGTTTTGCAGGTGCCCGGATTCGAAGACCTTGGACTTATTTGGTTACTACCCTAGCTGGAAATTGGACTTCCCCGAATTACAAATTCACTGTGTTTCTTGTACCCAAAACAGTTGGCGCCGTCTGTGGGGATAAGGAGGATATCTAAAAGCTGAGTGCAGCGAAGGAGATTGAGGCGCTCAATGAGTGCTGGTTACAAGTGAGTCTTTTTGTTTTCTCTTATTGCCCATATCCCATTTCTGTAAGTTAACCTTTTCCTTGTTTGTTGTCGCAGATGTCTATCTGAATGGCCTGCCTTACTGAAAGGAAAGGCCGCGACTCGGGTAAGCTGGCTGAGGAGCTCGATAAATGTAAACAGGAGCTGTTGGAGGCTTCTCGAAAGGTCCGCTCTCTTGAGGCTGAACTTGATGCGGCCAAGAGGTTGAATGCTGACAACCTTGAGGCTTTCAATAGTGAGAGGACGAGCCTGATGACCAACCGAGAGGAGCTGTCCAACCAGCTTAACTCTGCTGAGAAGAGGCTCGAGGCCTCGCGCAAAGAGGTTGTTGACCTCGAGGGCCAGCTGAGGGGCCAAAAGGAACTGCTTCATAGGGCTCAGGCTCAGCGAGATGACTTGCAGCAGCAATATGATAAGTCCGTCAAGGACTTAAAGCAGAAGAGAGACAAGTACATCCGCCGCTGGAAGCGATTGTTGGAGGGCAAGAACTTTGCTGACCAGAAGATGGTCGAGGGCTTCCTGTCTGCTCGAGGTGAAGTTCAGGGCTTTTTCGAGAAGACTCTGAAGGACTTGGCTCCGGAACTGGACTTTCAACAAGTACTGGCCAAGTACAATGAATATGAGCAGAAGGCCCTTGATGCCTATACGGAGAAGGAGAAGGCGAAGAGTAAGCGAGGAGCTGGTGAAGCTTCCTCCTCTGTCCCCGAGGAGGTCGCAGAGGCCGCTGAAGATGAAGTCCCTGCTGCTCTTTCTCCTATAAAGGAAGCCCCTGACCTTTCTCCTGCAAGGGAAGGCGAAGTTCAAGCCGCTGAGGCTGCTTCTGAAGCTGTCGAGGACGAGCCTGAGGGGGGTGAAGCCGATGATGTGAGCTCTTCATCCGAGTCCTCGTCTGAGGAGGAGGATATTGATATTGAGGCCCCTTGACTTTGTAACTCAGCGCTTATATATTTAACCTTTTGTAATCCAGTAACTTAGCTTCTTTATTCTGTCTTCAAACTTTGTAATCTTTACTTTGAATGGAATGAAGAATTTTTGCCCATCTTGTCTCGTGCATGCATTTTTTTTCGATCTGCTAGGTTTCTTTGTGTATGACAGTTTAAGCACCCTCAAAGAAGGGTCTGCTTTAAATTCGAAGGCCGTCCTCGAGGGGGTCGTATAGCTCAACATTGATTTGACATAATCGAGACCGGTGAGGTCATAGGTTCGTTTGAACCTGTTAGGTTAAAAAATTCGAACATGTGACATATATAAAATGGATGACAAATTCGAAAGACCGGTGAGGTCGTATTTTATTCATAATTTCAACAAGTCTGTATGGACCGGCAAGGTCTACAAGTTTAAGAGCATTACAAGTTTTAAGAGCATATCACAACAACTTAATCCTTAACAAGACCGGCGAGGTCGAAGTAGTACTATCTATCTTGCTGTTGTATTAGCCCCTTAAGTTGATGTGGTTGGCTTTAGACGTAGAACTTCCTCAAGTTGTCGATATTCCATGGACGAAACAAAAGATCACCATCCATGTTCTCGAGTCTGTATGTTCCAGGACGAATAACTTCTGTTACTCGATATGGTCCTTCCCAATTTAGACATAGCTTACCGAGGTCCATCTTCTTTCCTGTGGCTTCAATATTTCGAAGGACTAGGTCTCCAACTTCGAACTTCCTTTCCTTAACACCTCGGTTGTATAGCCAGGTCATTCTTGCCTTCTGAGCAGTGCATTTCCTCTGGTCTCCGGCAAGAGGTTGAGGTTGACGCTTTTCTCTTCTTCGTTCTGCCCGTAGTCAAAGAATGTTATACTCGGTGAGGGGATATCTACGTCGACTGGCATCACAGCTTCACTTCCATAGACCAAGTTAAAAGGCGTATGACCAGTTACTTCTTTTACCGTAGTTCGAGCTGACCATAGTATTCCTGGTAAGTCTTCAACCCATGACCCTTTCGCTCCATCTAACATCTTCTTCAGCCCTTTGAGGATGACTTTGTTAGCTGCCTCGGCCTGCCCGTTGGTTTGCGGTCGACTGACAGCAGAAAATCTTGTTTGTATGTCAAATCGAGCACAGTAAGCTTTGGTAGGACCACTGTTGAATTGTCGACCGTTGTCTGATATGAGCGCTCGAGGTATGCCAAAACGAGTGATTATGTTTTTCCAGATGAAGTCTTGCACTTTGTTATCTATGATGGTGGCTAAGGGTTCAGCTTCGATCCACTTGGTGAAGTAATCGACAGCTACCAATAGGAATTTTCTTCCCCCAGATGCTACTGGGAAGGGCCCGAGGATGTCCATCCCCCACTGGTCGAATGGTAGCACAGCTTGCATTGTAGTGAGAGGAGTGGCTGATTGTCGATGTACATGGGCATACACCTGACAGTTGTGGCATTTTTTGACCATGTCTTTGGCATCTTTCATCACTGTTGGCCAATAATATCCTGCTCGAAGGGCTTTGCCAGCAATAGTTCGAGCTCCCTGATGACTACTGAAGGTGCCTTCGTGTATTTCTCGAAGTATCTGTTGGCCTTCTTCGAGCGTCACACATCTTAGAAGGGGATGTGTGAAGGACTTTTTGTACAGCAGGTGATCATGCAATAGGAACCAACTTGCACGTCGTCGCACTCTTTCTGCTTCTTTTTCATCTTCTGGTAATTTTCCTTCTTCGAATTATAGACGGATGCTTTGCATCCAATTGTTCGAACGGTCTATGCTGCAAATGAGGATTTGGCTGTTGATACTTGGCTTATATAACACCTCCCAAGAAATGGTTCGAGGTTCCAATCCAGATGTTGAGCTGGCCATTCGGGATAAAGCATCTGCATCGCTTCCAGCGGCGGATGTACTTGTCTCTCTTCTGCTTTAAGTCCTTGACGGACTTATCATATTGCTGCTGCAAGTCATCTCGCTGAGCCTGAGCCCTATGAAGTAGTTCCTTTTGGCCCCTCAGCTGGCCCTCGAGGTCAGCAACCTCTTTGCGCGAGGCCTCGAGCCTCTTCTCAGCAGACTTAAGCTGGTTGGACAGCTCCTCTCGGTTGGTCATCAGGCTCGTCCTCTCACTATTGAAAGCCTCAAGGTTGTCAGCATTCAACCTCTTGGCCGCATCAAGTTCAGCCTCAAGAGAGCGGACCTTTCGAGAAGCCTCCAACAACTCCTGTTTACATTTATCGAGCTCCTCAGCCAGCTTACCCGAGTCGCAGCCTTCCTTTTCAGTAAGGCAGGCCATTCAGATAAACATCTGCGACAACAAACAAGGAAAAGGTAAAGTTATAGAAATGGGATATGGGCAATAAGAGAAAACAAAAAGACTCACTTGCAACCAACACTCATTGAGCGCCTCAATCTCCTTCGCTGCAGTCAGCTTAGAGATATCCTCCTTATCCCCAGGCACCAACAATGCCTCTCGAACTCGTTGGTAACGAGCTCGAAGAGCCTTTCGGCTGGCATTCTCGATGCTCACGGCGCCGGACTGACCGTCGACGTCGTCGAGCCAAGAAGCTTTAGTCTTCTTGACCAGGGGCTCTTCGATATCATCCTCAGCCAGAGGACTTGAACCCGCACCCAGATGAAAACTAAGATCCGGTATCAACGGACCAATCGAAGGGGAGGTGAGGGCCTTCCTTTTTAAACTCTCAGCAGCCTCGACCGCTGGAAGAGGGGGATCAGGCAGAGTAGCAGGAGGAGCAGGTAAAGGCTTCGGTGTTACCGATTTTGCCTTTTGTTTATGTTTTGGATTTTGCCAAAGAAAAGACAAGTTATAAGAAGCGGATACAACCAAAATCCAACAAAAAGGGTGTTCGAACTTACAGCAGGAGGTTTGGGAACTTTGAGTTCCCCCGAATTCAGGGACAGCCTGGCCATGGCCGCCATACCACTCTTAGCAGTGTTCTTCTTCATCTCCTCGTCGAGATTATTGTAAGCAAGTACTACAAAAACAGAGAAATAAAGTCAAAAATAAGTTGTTATCACAAACAGAAGAAATAGATAAGTGATAGACCCCTACAGAAGAAACACGCCGAAAGCCGACAGGAAGTGCTCGTTGGCTAAGTCCTTATCATTAGGCAGCCAGTGATCAGTCTTGTATTTAGGCTTCCCATCGACATGAAACGACGTGGCTTGACAGTGAATGGCCACAATAGCCTCCTCGGCGTCCATTTCGGGCACATTAAGATTCATGCCAAAGTTAGGAGGACTATCGGACAGAGTTACAGGTATATCCCACGGCTGATCCCCTCGAAAGATGAAGAGAAACTCCCCTCGAAAAAGAGCGTGGTTGGTTGGCATCTCTGTTGTGACCTTATATGATTTCTCATCTATAAGGCCATCCTTGATCATTATGAGATGCCTGGCCTGAAAAGAATATCAGCCAGGCCCATGACGAAGCTCGGAGACTTCGTTTATTCAGAACATATTGTGCCAAAGGCGCAAGGACGGTCACACTCCAAGCATGCGCAAATACACAAAAATGCAACTATTGTCCCAACGGAGTTAGGCATAAGCTGACATAAGGCTATGTTGTATGCCTCTAAAATCTCCTTAAAAAGCGGGTGTAAGGGAAAACGCAAACCCAGCTCGAAGTATGATTTATATACACCGATGCATCCGGGGGGTGGTGACACCACCAAGTCCGTGACTTGTGGGGGATACATAACGTAGGGCAGCTTTATATGGTACAGAGTCGACAAAAACGACGGCCCTCCTTGAAGATCCTTTTGCCACTTCCCCGTTGACCAGTGGCCACTTATTCCCAATCTCATGTTGGGGGAAGGGCAGGGCTCGATATAGTCGGATGTCGAAGTCCCCTCATCCGTCATCTCCATTATTTGCACTACACCAAGGGAAATATAAGAATCTAAGTAACTCCTCTTAGAAGGAGGGAAGGCTATTGTTACTTTATTAGGATGATCTAAAAATTCCTCAGGCCCCTCGAAATCCTCCTCACACTCCTCTTCCTCAATAGGAATGGCGTCGAGCAAAATATCAGAATTTGGGACCCAATAAGCTATTAATACAACAGGAGCCCCATCTACCCATGTTTCTACCCAAGGCATATAAGGAAGGGGCAAGGCATATGGGGCACTCAGTTCGAAAACAGGGTTCATTATTTATATTACAGTGACCCCTATCGAATTTATTAAAAGCAAGGAAAAGAGTCAAGGATGAGAAATCATACCTTTGTCGAATTACACGAAGGAGATTCCTCGCTCTCTTGACGCACTCTGAGCAGCACACAGGAAGCAAAAGGCTTCTTAAAAAGGGAGAGAAAATTAGAGAGAGAAATTAGAGAGAGAAATTGCAAAGTGAGTAAATGAGGAAAGAAGTGAAATATTTATATCTCACCAACCCTGAACAGTAACCTCTCTAATGTGAACAGTCACCCAACATGGGAGTTCGTGCCAGAGAGTAGAGGGAGGTTTGTTTCAATACGGTATTTATACGGTTCAAACGTATAAAAAACGGTCAAATATGGTTGACCACCCAAAAAGTTGACTTTTAAACGTTGACCCTCACCGGGCCTACCTCGAAGAAATTCAGCTATACAACACTTCCCTCACCGGGGCTACCTCAAACTCTTCAAAAGGCTAAACCCTTTGACTGAGTTACCTCGAGTAGATTCAAGGATGTTCTTTGAATCCATACTTAGAAATATTTTAGAGTATGCAAAGCCCTTCATAAGGCATCCCCTTTCGAGTAATTGAGTATTGAACTCAATTAGCCCTTACCAGGCCACCTCGAAATCATCCAATTGAGTATTGGACTCAATTAGCCCTTACCAGGCCTTCTCGAATTATCAAAATTGAGTATTGGACCCAATTAGCCCTAACCAGGCACCTCGAAGAATTCAAGCCATCCAATAATGGGTGTTTATAATTCTATATCGAACACCCTATAGAGGGCGTTCGAATTTTGTCTTTCACAGAACCACTCTAAGTATGACGTTCGAATTTCGTTATATAAACAACCAATGGTGGGTGTTTATAATTCTATATCGAACACCCTTAGGAGGGCGTTCGAGTTTTCATAGAAGCCTCTCTAATATGAGGGCGTTCGAAATTTAAAAGCCTCTCTAATATGAGGGCGTTCGAATTTTTGAAGTCACTAAATAGTGAGCAAGTCTCTTTTAGGAGGGCGCTCGAATTCTATGAGCTATTTCTCCTAGGAGGGCGTTCGAATTCTCATTAAACCTTTGAATTGAGGGGGCTCGATTTCTGTTAGTGGTTACTCTTAGAGGGTTCTCGAATTCTGTGACCAACCCTTCCATAAAGGGATCTCGAAATTCATAAAGAAAAACATTAAATGTGTCTAAGCCTTTAAAACACCTCCTAGGAGGACGCTCGAATTCTATGAGCTATTCTCCTAGGAGGGCGTTCGAATTCTCTTTGAACCCCTCCAGTGGAGGGCGTTCGAATTCTCTTTATAACACCTCCTAGGAGGACGCTCGAATTCTATGAGCTATTCTCCTAGGAGGGCGTTCGAGTTCTCCTTAAAACACCTCCTAGGAGGACGCTCGAATTCTATGAGCTATTCTCCTAGGAGGGCGTTCGAATTATCTTTGAACCCCTCCAGTGGAGCGCATTCGAATTCTCCTTAAAGATCCCCCTAGGAGGACGCTCGAATTTTATGAGCTCTTCTCCTGGGAGGACGATCGAATTCTCTTTGAACCCCTCCAGTGGAGGGCGTTCGAATTCATCTTGAAACCCTCCAAAGGAGGGCGTTCGAATTCACATAAAGTTCCTAACAGAGGGCGTTCAAATTCACGAACAACCCATCTGGTTGAGGACGCTCGAATTCTCGTTAACCTCTTGGGATGAGGACGCTCGAATTCTCATGAACCCCACTTTGGGGCACGTCGAATTTTTAAGCAACCAAAGCAGACTATTCTGCTCCACATCGCAGTTTCATCATGATCTGACACTACGACATAGAGCGTAGGGCTAGTGTTTGGGCCCCTTCCAGTCATTGCCCACCTAACCGGTGAAATGACTGAAATACCCTTAGGGAACAAAATTACCATTTTACCCCTAAGGATCCTACAGGCTAGAAAGTACAGGCCTTCAGTCAGGCCCACTGACTGAAAGGCTTTCATGACATCATCATCTTCACCAGATGACGTCACCTCAGTACTACCTATAAATAGTATTCTAATCTGATCATTCAGGTACGTTTTTCATATATTGCAGAGCATTTACTAGTACTATTCTCTCTGATTTCTGAGATCAGATCTGACTTAAGCATCGGAGAGTCGATCCCGAGAACATCCCGGGGGTAGTTCACGGTGCTCGGTTTTGCAGGTGCCCAGATTCGAAGACCTTGAACTTATTTGGTTACTACCCTAGCTTGAAATTGGACTTCCCCGAATTACAAATTCACTGTGTTTCTTGTACCCGAAACACTTTCTAAGAAGGGTATCCATCATAATTCACTCCACAATAGGCTTTAAACCCATTCCTTGTGCCAACTCTAGCACCATTTTTCTACAAAGGCCTTTGGTGAGAGGATCTGCAATATTCCTCTCTGACTTTACAAACTCGAGTGAAATTACATTATTTCTAATTAGATTTCTAACTATAGCATGCCTCAAGCGAATATGCCTCCTCTTTCCATTATAGGCTTGATTATTCGCGACCCCAATTGCAACTTGTGAGTCACACCGCATTGAAACTGATGGAGCTGGCTTCCCCCACAATGGAATATCAGCTAGCAAAGTCCTTAACCATTCAGCTTCCTGACCTGCCAATTCTAAAGCAATAAACTCAGATTCCATAGTAGATTTGGCAATACAAGTTTGCTTTGATGATTTCCATGATATAGCTCCACCAGCTAGAGTAAAACAAAGCCACTAGTAGATTGAATCTCATCATTATCAAACACCCAATTAGCATCACAATATCCTTCTAGAACACAAGGTGTTCTTTGATAATGCAAACCCCAATTGATAGTGCCTTTTAAATACTTCAACAATCTAATCAAAGCACCCCAATGCTCCTGATTAGGATTGTGAGTATACCTACTCAATCTACTAACAGCATAAGCTATATCAGGTCTAGTATAGTTCATCAAGAACATTACACTACCAATAATTTTAGCATATTGTTCTTGTGATATACTATCTCCTTTATTCTTTTTCAAATGAATACTAGAATCATATGGAGTTTTCATAGGAACATAATCATATTGATCAAACTTCTTTACAATTTTCTCAATATAATGAGATTGATTTAAAGATATTCCATATGACGTTCTAGTAATCTTTATCCCAAGAATAACATCAGCCTCTCCTAAATCCTTCATTTCAAAACACGAATTTAGGAAACTTTTAGTTGCATTCACTATGTCTATATTGGTTCCAAAAATCAACATATCATCCACATATAGACATATGAAAACACAACCAATACCATATGTTTTGGAATAAACACAAGCATCAGAATCATTTACTAAAAAACCATTTGAAGTAATGGTTTGATGAAATTTATCATACCATTGTTTTGGTGCTTGTTTTAAACCATACAAAGATCTAATGAGCTTGCATACCTTGTCCTCTTGACCAGGAATAATACATCCTTCAGGTTGCTTCATATAGATCTCTTCATTTAGCTCACCATTCAAAAAAGCAGTTTTCACATCCATTTGATGCACAACAAGATCATGAATGGATGCAAGTGCAATTAATGCTCTAATAGTGGCTACCTTGGTCACTGGTGAATATGTGTCAAAAAAGTCTAGACCTTTCTTTTGGTGATGTCCTCCAACTACAAGTCTAGCTTTATACTTGTCTAATGTCCCATCAGGCTTGCACTTCTTAGTAAAAATCCACTTACTACTCAAAGCCTTACAACCCCTAGGAAGGTCAGTCAAAATCCATGTGTTATTACTCATAATAGACTCTATTTCACTGTTAATAGCCTCCATCCAAAACTAGGGTCAACAGATCTCATGGCCTCCCCAAAAGTTCTAGGGTTCTCTTCCAATATAAAAGCACTTACTCTTTGCTCATCTAGAAATCCTTTTTCAGCTAGGAAGGAAGTAATGAAGTCAGGTCCATAACTAGTCTCAGTTCTAGTTCTTTTACTCCTTCTAGGTTCTAAAGTCTCACTAGATGATGCAATGTTATGATGCAAAGTAGAGGAAGATGCAACAGGCAAGCATGATTGCACACTAACTTTCATAGGAAAAATATGCTCAAAGAATTCTACATCCCTTGACTCTCTAATAGGACCAAAGCCAGAAGCATCCTTAAGAATAAGCCTATATGCAGCACTGTTAGAAGCATACCCAATAAAGATTCCATCAACAGTCTTAGGTCCAATCTTACTCCTTTGAAAGTCAGGAAGTCCTATTTTTCCCAAGCACCCCCACACTTTAAGGTAACCCAAATTAGGTTCAAAACCTTTCCACAATTCATAGGGAGTCTTATATAACTTCTTATGGGGAACTCGGTTAAGCACATAGCAAGCAGAAAGAATTGCCTCCCCCCACATGTTAGTAGGCATCCCAGAACTTATAAGCATAACATTCATCATATCCTTAAGAGTTCTATTTTTTCGCTCAGCTATTCCATTTTGTTCAGGTGTATAGGGAGCTGTAACCTCATGTATGATCCCATTAGATTCACAAAATTTCTTAAGTGGAAGTCCATCATATTCTCCACCCCTATCGGATCTCACTCTCTTTATCTTAAAGTCTAACTGGTTTTCTACTTCGGCTTTATAAATAAGAAATTTCTCTTCAGCCTCATCTTTCGTACTTAACAAGTAGACCTTAGTATAACGTGAGAAGTCATCAACAAATGTAATATAATATCTCTTCCCTCCCCTACTCATAGAGTTCTTAAAGTCACCTAAGTCACTATGGACTAGTTCTAATAAGGTAGAGGAACGAGAAACACTCTTGTTGAATGCTTTCTTAGGGTGTTTGGCCTCTACACATACTTCACATTTGTCAAAAGAGGTATTGCTAAAGTCAGAAATAAGACTAAGTCGTTTTAGCCTTTTAATGGATGCAACATTCACATGACCTAGTCTAGAATGCCATAAAGAAACAGACTCAGCAATATAAACGGAAGCAGTAGAAATTTTATTATCAGAAATTACATCCAAAACAAAGAGTCCAGCATTACAAAATCCTTTACCCACAAAATCACCATTTCTGGTTAATACAAGTCTGTCAGATTCAAAAGTTAATTTAATTCCAACCTTGTTTAAAAGTGCACCAGATATGAGATTTCTGCGGATATCAGGAACATGCAAGACATTTTGCAAAGCAATGGTTTTTCCAGAGGTTAACTTCAGAAAAACCTTTCCTTTGCCTAACACACTCACAGTGCTTGAGTTGCCTATGAAGACATATTCTCCTTCTGAAACTTTATCATAAGTCTGGAACATTTCCTTGCTTGAGCAGATGTGGTGGGTAGCTCCAGTGTCCACGACCCATTCAGAAACGTTGCTAATCAGGTTCACCTCGGACACCACAGCAGCAATAATGTCATCTTCAGCAAGGTTGACTTGTGCTTTGTTGTCTTTTGGTTTGGTGACAGCAGCATTTGAAGAAGCCTGTTTATTTCTACAATCCCTAGCAGCATGTCCAAATTTACCACAAACATAGCAGTTACCCTGAAATTGCTTCTTACCCTTAAACCCATTACCGTTCTGCCTAGTTCCGTGAACATGGTTCTGTCTTTTACCCTTTTTTCCTTTTCTAGAATTTTTAGACTCAATAAGGTTGGCTAAAGTGGAAGAATGGTCGGTCTTTCCTTTAGTCTGAATCCGATTTTGTTCCTCAATCTTAATGTGGGAAACTAATTCCTGAAGGGTAAAGTCTTTTTGCTTATGTTTCATAGAGTGAACATAGGTCTCCCAAGAGGGTGGCAGTTTCTCTAAAAGGCAATTAGCTTGAAATAAATCAGGAATAACCATACTTTCAGCAGCAAGTTCAGCACACAAATGTTCATAGTCATGGACTTGGTCTAAAACAGGTTTGTCATCAGTCATAGTAAATTGTAACCAGCGACTACAAGCATATTTCTTAGTCCCAAAATCATCCAGTCCATACTTAACCTTAAGGGCATCCCAAATATCCTTTGCCTTTTTCGGCTTACTATAAATCGTATATAAAGGAGCAGTCATATAATGCAATAACATTCCCCTACATGTCTTATTATCTTACTCAAAATCCCTAACTGCGTTTACAGGAGCAGCATCATTAGTTAAGCAGTAATCCCAATTTGGCCTAAAAAGAATTCTATTTTATCAGACCACATAATATAATTTTTTCCATCCAAAGGGTCTAATTTCGACATATCAGGAACAAAGGGGTTGATAGAATTAACAGGAACAGCAACAGGAATACCAGCCATAATAACAGTTTAATAAACGAAAAAATTTTAACTTTAGATTGTAGGAAGTATGACTGGTAGATTAATTAACTTATCTGTAAAATTGTTTTGCCGTGATATGATCACTGCCCTAAAGTTGAAATTGCCCCGCTACGAACACACGGACTCGTGGTAAACCAACCTCCAGGGTTAACACAACACTGACTCGCCGGTGAAATACTGAGAGACAGTTTGAGAACGCTCTTAATATTGCCCAGTATTTGAGAGATAAATCGAGAGAAGTATGAGAGGATAATTTTCTGTGTGTTAAAAACTGTGCCAGGAAGGAGATATATATAGGGACAGAAAAAGAGAATCTGACCTCCTAAAACCGTGTTAAAAACGGTAATTAATGGGTAATGGAAACCGCCCACTAACGGCTAGTGGAAGCAGTCAATTAAGGAGTGGATCAAGGAATTGACTGATTCCATAACAGTCATAAAAATATGACATGTTTTTCTAGTAAAAATTTAGTTAAGTTAATTCCCAAAGCCCACAGCCCACGCCCCGACCCGGCCCGGTCTAGGCGGGCGGCGGCGGCGCGCGCGCGCGTGTGTGGATTGGCCCTATCAAGAGCCCAACCACAAAAGTCTACCAGTCACCAACTCAATAGATACTAGGAACATAACTATTAATAAACTCACCACTCACCTCTTATTCTTCCTATATGGGATCCCCAACTCTTCATATTCTTTTGAAGCAACTCAAGAGTTTTTGCATTACTCTTCTCACAAAACTCCAACAAGAACTAGCCACCTCTTCTCTTTTTTCTCTCTTTTCTCTCTTCACTCCCATAAAACCCTAGTTTTCATCTAGAGGCTACCGGCACCCTTTTGGGCGGTGGTAAGCCCCTTTTTTCTTTCCATTTATTTGGTTTTCTCTACCCATATATTGGGTTCTATCTCTTTTCATGTGAGAGTTGGGAGACTTTATTTTTCGTTATTTGTGTGAGTCTGAATGTTCCTTTGTTGATCGAATTTTAAGCGGGATTGCAACAGACGTCAATACTTGTTTTACAATTAGTTGATTTGAACTCATTTTTATTTTAAAACTACAACCAATCTATAAACCTCTTTTTATAAGGCTGCAACAGACAACGATATAAGAGACGAGGGTTTTAAGAAGTGTTAGATCGCCTCAACGATCGTGGTTTTTTCTATGTTAGAATTTTATTTATTTCAGTTTGATATGTATTTGCTAGTTTTGGCTTCTATTGTAAATGTCGTATGACTTTAAATCAATGAAAGAATTTTTATTTCAAAAAAAATGAACTGAATTGAAATGTTCTAAAACTGAATTGAGCTGAATTGTTATTGTGAGAAAAAATGAGAGAAGTTGAATTGAAATGAACTAAACTGAAATTAATGGAGCTAAACTGAACCGAACTGAATTGAACAGAGGTGAAAAAAATTTCAACTAGTCCGGTCCTTAATCATAAGAATAGTTTATGTGGCATGAACAAATAAAACAAAAGGCCTACACCCTTGATAAAAAAATAATCATGTTGTTAATTTGTTATCAATCGTGACATAGATTACAAGTTGATCAAATACATTATGAAAAAGCAAAAAAAATTAAAAATAATGGCCCGATCTCACAGTGACACGTGACATCAGATTTTTAGTAACATTTGAAAATCTACAAAGTAAAACAGAAAATTAAAAAAAATACCAGTTGTCATATTTTATTGAGGTCGATAGATAGACACCCTCTTTACTATATTTTTATATACTTTTGATTTTTTATTATTTTTAAATAAATAATTATTTAATTGGTCATGAATAGGGTGCATTTGATCAATTTGATCATGTTAAAGTATTTTAAATGAGTGACAAAAGTGTGTTTTTTATGCTCATGACTCATGAGCGATGATACTTTGATATCCAACTGTGCATTATGAATGTAGACCATGAACCAAATCCAACATTTTACTCTTATTTTTAGAGAAACTCCCGATGGGTGCGTAAAATGTGTGATGGAAAAAATGGAAGAATCGCTTGGAAATCTATATAAATCTATATATAAATATAGCAAAGTAATTTTGCCACATGTCAAACTATTATTAAATAGTACACATGTCACTCTAATAACATTTTTGCACACATGTCATCAGCATAATAATTTGCCACGCCAAGTAGACGACATAACTTTTTTTGGAAGGTACGAAAAAGTAGGAAAGAAAGATAACCTTAGGAGTCCCTCCGCACAAGGAGTTTACCTAAGGTATCTGAACCAAGGATGGGGGATAAAGTACATTGGTCCGACATCTCCATATGGAGGTAGTCACTGACAAGATGGCCAACATTCGCAATCTAATCGGTTACTCTGTTTGCTTCCCTATAGATATGATGGATCGATCTCCCAATGTTGTTTCTGATGAAGGAATCTCTAGAAATCCTCTATGATGTTAGATATCTACCACGCAGGAGACCAAACTTGTTTAACTGCGTTTACAACTAGGAGATTATCGTCTTTAATGATGTTGCTGCTATGTGGAATAGAATTGAGGTGTAGAAGCACTCTGTGAAGAGTTGTCGCCTCTGCAACTATAATGTTAGCACTTCTTAAGTTGAAAGTAGTTGTTGCGATGACATTGCAGTTTTCATCTCTAAAGATGAATCTTGTTGCTGGAAGGGGAGGGGGGACCAACGGACAAGAAGGGGAGCGAGGAGTGGGAGAGTGGAATTTAAAGGGGGGAGAGGTGTCCCCGTAGTTGGAGAGGCCGCTAGGAAACTTTTGTTTACTGTGGTTCTATGGAACCATTCCTTGTGGGACAGATCAACCTTTAATAGAGTTCTTTGATGGTAAAAAGGGGTGTTATTGAAGATGAACCCATTCCTTTCTTTCCAGATGTGCCAGAGAAGGAAGATAATATAACGGCAAATGATTTTATTTTTACATTTGATGTTAGAGAGTGTTTCAGCACTGGTGTTGGGGTGTATACGTTCTTTTATAACCATGTAACGGTGTTTCTATCTTGGAAGAGTCGCCGCACTTTATGATAGTTAGATAAAAGTTGTTCAATGGTTTCTTGCTGGTTCGAGTAGAGAGGGCAGTTATCAATGGGAATGATTTTCCTTTATGCTTTTTTGCAGTATCAACCATAAGAAGATGATAATCTTTGGGGGAGGTCAACTCTCTAAATCCATATGAAAGGCCATTAAGGATTGTCCGGATTGATGTCATGTTCCAGCCAGGTGGCTGATTTTACAGAGAATAAACATTTGGGGGTCAATCCCCATATAGGGGTATCCTCCATATCGTGTATGGGAAGTGGAATACCCTGTATCATAAAGCATATTTCATTGGGTACCATGCTTCTCAAACGCTGCCAATCCTAGAGGTGGTTTGGCATTATAAAGTCTGCCACCTTGAGCTCTATGTTTATGGTGCCAGGAGGTGGTTTAAGCTTTTTCGTTAGGCTAGTATGGTCGGACCAGTTTTCTAACCAGAAGAAAACTTTCTTCCCATTTCCGGTTTTTCCGTCGTATGCCTTTACTGAGAATTTCTCTCCCCCAAAATTCTTTTCCAGATAACTGAATCTATAGATTTAGGTTTATACTCGAAGAAGGTGGAGTTTTGTAGATATTTTTGTTTTATAAGTTGTTCCCAAAGGCTATTCTAATTAGCGAGGAGGGGCTAATCAAGCTTTGCAATATAGGCTTGGTTGATCGGATGTGACTTGCGCAACCTAAGGCCACCTATTTGTTATTACTGTAATTGAGATATCTTTGGCCACAATATACTGGACAATATATTATAAGACAATAGCTATATCTATATAAGACAATATTTATCTTATAAATGAGAGACCATGTATATCACATATTTCTATAATCTTTTATCCTAATTTATCTTCTAGATAACAAATCTTCCGAATTCCTATCGATGATATCAGATATCAAAGATTGCCACTATAATGATGTTTTATTATTTCAGATAGGGGGTAGGACCCTGTCGCAAGGTGCGACCTGGGCACCAGGCGCCTTCGCGGGTTGTGAGCCTGCTCGCGAGTCGCTATAAGCTACCGCATGCGGGTTGCGGCGAGTTTCTCGTACTTTATCCAACACCCAAGCATGCAAACACGAAGCGTATAAAGCAAGCTTAAGCCAACCAACTCTATATATCATGCAAATATGAACGTCAAGCCCATCAATTTCATGCTATTCACAACATTTCCAATTCATCATTCAATCAAAACACCAATTTCATCCATTTATCAATAACTCAATTTCCACAATTAACACATCAAGGCAAATTTACAAGATCATAAGAGCATGCTTAATGGCTAAATTTAAATATAAAACAAGCCTAACTTGATACTAAGAAGAACTATACACATAAAATCTTCTAAGTTCTACCTAGGATGATTCTAAGTTCTCTAATGCAATTTCTGACAAACTATGTTCACAATCTATTCCCTAGCGTGCTAAAATAACGCTAGTTACCTTGATTGTCTTGAGGAATGCAAAAATCAGAATAGAATAGCCTAGGAATCGTGTGGATCGTCACTACCTTCTTCTCCTTTGAAGACTTCCAATTGGTTGCGTTCTTCTCCTCCATTGAACAAAGTATCTTCCTCCTTAATCAAATTTAGATTCCTCTCAAACAAACAGTTGTGTTCCGATCAAGGTTCTCAGCTATTTAAATCTTGGATTCGAAATCTCTTTGGTCAAAGGAAAGGCCTTGATGTTTTGAACATGTTGCACGAAATTGAAGAAAATACAACGTTTAGATCTCCAACGATGGCCGTTTTTGTGAAGGTGTGCAATGAAAAATCGGGTTCTCTTCCTTTCCTTTCTTGAGGAGAGGCGTGTGGGAAGGCAAAGGGGAAGGGAATGCTTCTCTGACGTAGGAAGGCTTGCGGAAAAGTTCGACAAAGAAGCCAATCGTCAAAAACAGGGGAAATAATTTCTACTAGTCGGGCTCACGTTGTCAGAATGCTTAATAAAATACCTTTTTGGAAAGGTAACTGCCCAACTAAGTTGACTATTCCGTTTTTAGTTTTTTACTTAATTTTGTATTAGGGTTTTGTTTATACTATTTAAACGTTTTTAGCCGTCATTAGAAGACACTTTTCAATTGAATAATAATACTTCAGAGTTAATTCTTTTTTCTGGTGGATTCCGGAGTTTTTTACAGGTCTATCGCTTGTAAACCTGTTTGTTCGTTTGAGGGATTGCATTGGCTTTTCCTTTGATAATTCCGACTGCGTTATTCTCTTTTCTGATTAAGTGGACAACAAAGGTAGGGGTTTAATAGGGGTGTTTGAGGTGGTTTAATGGGTGCTTAATGACCATCATTAGGGGGTTTATGAGGGTGAGTGAAAGGGTGTGACTCTTGCATTAGTTTAACGTTACAAAAGGAATATAAAGGCTGGCCAAAAACTCTTCAACTCTTCCACTATAAATCAGAATTTTCGGACCTTACACCGCTAGGTAGGGTGCGCGCAACTCGTTCGTGCATTAGACTATTTGCAAATTATATTAACGTTCAAAACAAAAACATACGCTAAAAATATTTGTATAGATTTTTTCAGGATAATTCGGGTATCCACTTCTTGAATCGGACTCGTATCGCTATTCTCTCGATCCAAAATCTTTGCGTATCCGAAATTTTGAATCAGATAATCCGAAATGAACACCCCTAGTATTTTTACTCTCACAAGGAACAACATCAAGCACGTCTAAAGGGACGCAACACCAATATCCCGGGAATACAATAGGCACCCCATTAAACCACGTCTCGACCCACGATCTATAAGAAAGGGGTGATACAGAGAGAAATGCTTGGCTCGGACATAGTATTCAACTAATTCATGTTATTGAATACTACACCTACCTCGAGCATATTAATAAGAAAGAAAAAGGAAAGGGATTCGAGACTTTACCTCGGAGAGAAGAAGATGACGCGGTACCAAAATATCAAATTGGGGAGGAATATCAGAATTATAGATTGATAGAAAAGCAAGGATGAATGGGATTTCTTGAGAGAGAAAGTATAGAGAGAAAATAGAAAATAATAAATGAAGGTACGGTTAGGAGCATTTATAGCATCCCTATATGACCAGTGACATGACACCTTTGCAATTGGTGCAAACTATTAGACTTAAGTACTGGAAAAACATTATTCATTCTTTGACGACGTCTGTGAAGGTTCAGAACCCCAAAAGTTCAAGTGATGGCAAACCTCGGCAAAGTTGAGAGTTCAAACAACTCCAACACAAGAAGGATTGCTACCTCGGTCAAAATATGAACCTAAGGCGTTAACCAAGTACCTGTCTAATCGACCTCATATGGGAAACCCTTCCTTTCACTAGGCCTAGAGGAACATAAGGGATCATTAGCCCTAGCCAAGTAGGCTCCTTAGTCTAACCTAAACTTATAAATGTTTACTATATCCCAAAGACCTTAACCAGACACCTACCTCAACCTATGAAAGGATATTGCTCCTTTCACTAGGTCGAGAGGCCTACAGAGCTCATTAGCCCTAGCCAAGGAGTTTTCTCAGTCAAGCCTAACTTAGTGATGTGTTCTAAGTCCCAAAGTCCTTAACCACACATCTACCTCGACCCTAAAAAGGACACCCTTACCTTCCTTGCGAGGCGTCTGGGTCAAGACCTATTTAGAAATATTTTCTAATCACGAAGCCCCTAACCAAACATATACCTCGTCATCAGCAAAAGAACTAGAAGGCTAGACACTCACCTTAAATACACGGGTGACACAACTCAGTTTATTTTATCCTATTGTGGTCATAACACTCGTGAACAAAGAAGCTGACTTGGCATGAGAAGGGTAAAGTTGACCAGTCACCTCACTCCTAGACAAATGAGGCGAATCGATTCAAGCAACTTCACTAATCACCCCACTCCTATATAGTGTAGGTGACTCGGCTCGATAAGGGATGCTTCGACCAAAGAGTGGAACCAACAGGGTCAAAATGGTGACTCGACACGACCTGAGATGCTACGGACTGACCATATGCATGAAGACCTCTCTTGTATCGAACAAAATGTATTAGAACAGGCAAAGAAGACATTTTGAGGTGAGTCAGCTCATTATATCTTTCACTTACTCGACTCGACCAGGCCCTTTGTGTTAACAGGTCAACAGAGAGGAATTCTTAAAAGCAAGGAATTTCAAAAAATTTCAACAAGTCAAAATGAATGTATTGAAATCTTATATGCAGTTAATTCAGTTAGATCAAGAATGTTCTTCTCCAAACTATGTTCAAATGATAGACGGTTTCCGTTATTAATAGCTACAAGATTCAGCAAATCCAAGGGGCACGTGCTACTATTTGATTGTAATTTGTTTTTATTTGATACCTATTGTAAATGTCGTTTGACCTTCAATTAATGAAATTTCTCATTCTCTCAAAAAAATGGTTAACAAATTTAAAAATATAGCTTTACTATCTCTATACTATAAGGGAAGGGGGGTGGACACCAAAATTTAAAAAAGAAAAAAGAAATTAAATAAATCAAGAAATCTATTAAGTAATTAAGTTTTATTTCCAAACTTAGCCATCAGATTTTTAGCAAAAAATGTTTAAAACTTCAAACTAAAATATCTAAAAATCTACAAAGTAGAAACAATTATAAAAATATCAATGATTATATTTTCTTGAGATCTATAAATAGAAAATATACTTTTGAATTTTTTTATTTTCAAATACATGAGTGATTGATTGCTCATGAGTGAAGGCACATTTGATCAAATTGATCATGAAACGTGATAAAGTATTTTAGAATGAGTGAGAAACATGATAAAGTATTTTCAAGTACTTTTGAATTTTTGCTCATTGTCCAAATGAGCAAAAAATAGCCTTGTGGGGTACTATATAATAAAAGTTGTAGTTGAAGGTGGAGAGTAACGGAAGTTTTCAAAGAAAAATGAGTCAAAATGAATTCAGCTTGATAAAAAATATGAGTCAAGATGAATTCAGCTTGATAAACAATATGTTGAGTACCATCACGTTTTATCATGTTACAGTAGGCAAAACACACATCGTATGCAAATAAAATTATCTAGTCTAAATTACAAAATTTCATACTAAAATTGTTGTTGCACGCATCTCGTGCATAGAAAACTAGTATATAATATACTAGTGCACCGAGTATATGTCAGTCTTTGGCTTTGACCAAATTTTAACCCCATAATTATAATTAACGAAAAACTTGCTCAGCTAGCAAACCAAGAAGTAGCAGTTAAAAATCCATTTCAAAAATGAGATTATTGAATTTTCAAGATCCAACCACCCCTTATACTGTATCTTGATTCTTGGCACCTGATTTGCTTGACTTACTACTCTCTAGTTTATACTCACCACCGCCCAACTTCTCTTTTCTTTACAATTTTTATTAATTTCCACGAACTTAAAAAAAAGCTCGAGTTTACGCCATGTCGGCATGCTATGCAGGCTGCTTGATAGGCTATTACTATTATTGTTTACATTTTGTTAATTTGGTAAAGATTGGTTTTAGAGATTCAGGCTTCGTTTGTTTTAATGAAAAACATTTTTCACAGAAAATCACTTTTCAAAGAAACCAAAATTCAATGGAAAACATGATTTTAAAAAAAGTTTTCCTTTGTTTGTTTGATTATAGGAAAACTTATGGAGAAAAGATAAATGAAGTAAAAGAGAAGGAAAGATGGAAGGAAAGAATAAAAAGAACAAGGTGTGTAGAGGAAAATATGGCATACCTGAAATGAGTTTTTCTCTTCTTAGAACATTTTCCTCTTATGAGAAAATTGTTTTTCTCTCCTTACCAAAACAAACGAAGGAAAATGAAAAGAAAAAGGAAATCCATTTTCCGAGAAATTGGTTTTCAACCAAAACAAACGGAGCCTCAATGTAAAATATCGATCCTAAGAACTACGTTAAAATTCCGGACTAATGGTTGGAGAAGAACGATAAAGCATGAGAAGTTTTGTAACCATGTAATTTTGGGATATAGAGAGAGTTTCAAAAGTTATTAGGACCGGTTAATATCGCAGGTTTGTATTTGGGTCGGTAATAAATGAGTTACTAATTCGTTGATCTAAACCTAACTCATCTATTAAGGTTATGTGCTCTTTGGCTGAAAACAGTTGAAATGAAAAAACTGAACTGAATTGAACTGAAAGGAATTGTGAAATGTCAGAGTAAAACAAGTGTGTAGAGCTGAACTAAACTGAATCGAACTGACTACTAGAAATAGTGAAACGTGAGGATAATCATATTGTGTATAATTGAACAGAATTAAACTGAAAATAACTGAACTGAAAAAATAATAATGAGAACAGACCCTAAATGGCTTTGAAAAACTTAACCCTAACGAAATCACTTTACTAAAATGAACTAGTATTAATATCCGGTGAAAATGTAATGTAGCGTGTAAAATATCATTTACAAAAATATAAGTCATCCTCGTGTAGACAACTTAACTCTTGGTTTTCATTTATATATCTTCATTATTGTTGATAAAGTATCAATAATAATATGGTGGCATAATGGTTGGAACTACTCATTCCATACATGAGGTTGGGGATTCGAATCTTCATATTGACACTTTTTTAATATATGAGAATGTTGTTGGATAAAATGCTATCCAAAGAGGGATGGTGACACGTGGCGGATAGCAATTTTTGCTTACGTTTTTTATTATTATATATATATAATATATATATATATATATATATATATATTATATATATATATAGATTAACCGTTTAAGGTTTTACCCATTTGATCTTAAATATTGTTAATGTAGTTAAATTATTCGTTTTCAGATAAAGTAAACAAATCCAATAAAGAAGTATGCATATATTTAAGAATTAAAATGATGGTGACAAATTTTTAGAGATTATAAATTTTCACATTATTCGAAAATATTTTTAATTGTTTTGATTCAAAAGAGTTAAATGGGTTAAAGCAAGTTATTTTCGGGTGGCAAATAATACCTCTGACCTGTCAATTAACTAAATGGTGTAAGGAGGCTTGAAGACGGGATGATCATTATGGCACGATCAGTCACTTGCGCAGAAGAACCTTCCTTCAAGAAGAATAGTGCTATGCCCTCTCGAACAATTCGTTCCGAAATCATGATAGGCTTTTTATGGATATTTTTTGGAATGAAAATGGCTCTAAAAGCAAGCCTTGAATGAATTCATTTAGAAATCACGGAAATGGGTTTCTAGTCTTACCGAACTCGTCCATAGATACCTAGAATAGATCATGCCTCTATCTAAATTCATTATGACATAAAGTATCTAATTCGAACACGAGAATCGATCCAAATTCCCAAAGCCTCTAAGAACTGGAGGAATACTCTATCTAAACGAGCTATTTTTCACTATCAGCCCAAGTAATTTGAAAAGTGAAAGGATGTATTATTTAGAATTCACAATTGTCATTTTATCATAAGTAGAAGTTGTACATTACCCAAGTAGTTACGACTTGTGATTAGTTCATTGTTAATTTACGTTTGTATTTAACATTGTTGTTGTCCTTTATTTTCTTTAGTTTTGTAATCTAAAAGTTTGTAATGAATTCATTAATAAGGTTTTTTTGGTAGTGTCATTGGAACATGTTGGCTCATTGGTAGGAGTATGATTTATGTACGAGGTTGTAGGTTTAAATCATACTATAATAGAATGTGTTTTTGAAGCTCAACGAAATAAATGTCAATACTTGATAGAAAACCAAAACGTCCTGGCCTCCAATTCACTCGCGCTCATTAATATATATGGATAATTGTGTCATATATAAAATTCATAATGAAGTTGTTGTCACACACATCGCGTACATAGAAAACTAGTATCTCTATTATAAGGGAAGAGGAGGGGGTGGACTCCAAAAATAAGAAAAGATAAATTAAATTAAATTATATTCAAGAAGTTAAAATTCCTATAATTAATTCGATAAGTCAAGTTTTTTTATATTTTTTTATTGTCATTCGTAGCCATTTATTGCAAACTAATTTCTTTTGGGTGATAAAGCATCAAAGTTTCTTTTTATAGTTGTTTCATTTTTACTCTCTTACTCCCTCTCCCATTCTCGCTCTAAATGACATCTTCCATTAATTTTGGTAGAATTCTTTGTCTTCTTTGGCGTTTTAATTTCAGATCATTATTGTTAATCTATTCTCTAAAATTTATTACTAATTTTCTGTCATGTATTTTTATATTGTTTCATTATTTAAATTATTTGACTTTATAATTACACCCGTCGAAGAAAAAAAATAACTAAAATATAACGATTATTTGTTAAAAAACAAGAAGAAAAAAACACTCACTGGAGAAATTACAATACAATTTTTCCATAATCCTTATATTATCCTCTTTTGCACCCATAATGTCCATATGGATTGAAAGAGGATATTTTTTATTAAAATAACTAACCTAAAAATATAAGAGAAATAAAAGAGAAATCTCTATTACCACTATACTATAAGGAAGGGGGAAGACTTGGTGTCCACATAAAAATTACAATTCTACCCCTTTTATGCTAAATTTCTATTCCTTAAGGGAAGAGGGTACACCATAAGAGAGTTTAAAAAATCAAAAAATTACAGATTTGCTTGAAAAGATAGAAAAAAGATAGAAGAGGGTAACCATTTGACTTTCGAATTGGAGGTGCAAATCAATTACAAATTGTGAACTAATTTATAATTTTTGTTGGAGATCGAAAGCTTTGGTAATTTTCGACACACATCGCGTATATATAAGGCTAGTATATGATAATTGATCTATATTTATGCAACTTTATGCCTCTACAAACAAAACAACGCACAAGAAAACTATAAAATCAAAAGTCTTTAACTTGAATCTTTAATTTAACGTGATCATCAATCATTGAGAACACACATCTTAAAGCAAATTGACTAATAAGGATTAATTTCAAACTAATTAATCTCAAATTTGGTTACGTGGTGATATTCGGGTGGCTACAGAATACAATCCCCGAGGTTAAAGAATCATTGCTTATAATTGACTAATTTTAGCGGACCATTGCAATTTAATCCTTTGTTTAGTTTCTTACTACAAGTACACTACTACAAAACAAATTAAAGAAAGTATCCTCTAATGAAAGGTTAAGTGTAGAATCATTTAGATGTTAGGGAGATTAATGATTAGACTACGCCTCATGATTTCGATTAAATTATTAATTACTCCATAATATAACGAACATTATCATCTTTTAAATTCAGTATGACAGAAATGTTTGTCAGATTTTTATTTATTTAATCTTATGTTAGTTGTATATTGGGGGATTATTCTCCTACCCTCATAGTTTCTATTTTAATAGAGATAGTAATTACTAAGTGGTAAATTTTGTATCACATAACAACAAAATGAATTCAATTAGAAGTACTTTGGAGATGAGTTCCTTTATTGGCCCCACTTATGGGTCGTCTGGTTCAAAATTTAAAATAGAAAAGGAATGAAAACAAATAAAGGAAAGAAATGGAATAATTAAGGTTACTATTATTTGATGTTTTGTTCAAGGTATGGAATGAAAATGGAATGGTAACTATTGCCAACAAATAATGGAATTCTTACTTAAGGGGAAGGGGAAGGTAACTTTCGGCAAAATCAGTATTGAGGGAAAGGATCAAAATATTTACGAAGTTAAAACATGCTCTCTTCCGCTTGCTTTCAGTTCAGTTCATTTTAGCTCCAATGTTCAGTTTATTTTAGCTCCAATCGGTTCAGTTCAGTTTCATTCACTTCACTTTTGTTGAGTTATGTTCATTATTTAACTGTTTCTTTAATTTTTAATTATTATTGGTCTAATTTATTTTGCTGATTGGGGAATATTCTCTTCACCTTATTTTCAGTTTTAATTCAACTATTTCAGCCAAAGAGGACAGGCTCTTACACTTATTGTTTATTATTATTATTATTATTATTATTATTATTATTATTATCATTGTTATTATTATTATTATTATTATTATTATTCAAACAAGTTCAAGAAAATTGCAGAAAATTAGTGGGAAGCCGAGATACTATCTGGCCCCCCACTCCTTGAACTATAGCAAAACTGATCCTAGTGAAGATGCGGGCAGCAGCTCGCGCCCCAATATCTTGAGCCATAGAGAACCTCTGTATCCTCTTCAGCAAAGTGACATCATCCTTCTCTAATTCTCCTAAAGAAGAGAATGAGAAAGGTAAGAAACCATATCCAATTGTCGAACATTTAGTCTTATTATTATTATTATTATTACGAAAAAACGGACAAAAAACATACAGCTTACAAGGAAATTAGTAGGCAACCTAGATACAATCTGGGCACCCACTCCTCTAGCTATAGCAAACCCTATCCTAGTGAAAATATGGGCAGCATGTGCCCCTATGTCCCGAGTCTTCGAAAAGTTATAAACCCGCTTCAAAATATTACTATTATTATTATATCAAACAAACTCAAAATATTTACAAAAAATTAGTGGGTAGTTGAGATACTATATGGGACCCCACTCCTTTACCTACTGCAAAAACTAATCCTAATAAAGATGTGAACAACAGATCGTGCCCTAATATCTTGAGTCATGGAGAACTTTTGTATCCGCTTCAACAAGGCAACAATGTCCTTCTGTAGTCCCCTAAGACGAAAAGGAGAACGAGAGAAAACCATATCCAATAGTCGTCGCACACTTAGCCTCATACTGACACATTTGTGTTTGTCGCATCAACCACCGAACGACCGCGCATGAAATTAGACAACCCAGATTGTATCAAGAGCGATGGCCCAGTCATATCAACACAAACATCAAATCTTTTCAATCGTTATAAGTTGCTTATTTCATACTAAACATTGGAGCTCCCGTAAAAGGTTAATTAATGCTTCAACTTCTGCCATATATAAAATAGTTTTCTTGGGTCACCTCTTCCTATCAATTTTGTGGGGGTTTCTCACACATGCCCTCTTTTGTATTTGTTCATCCTAATGCAATCATGTATTCTCCAATACATATTAACCTTGCTCTAGTTCAACTTACTGCCAATCTATTGTCCAAGTACAAATCTGATAAAATATAATGGGTAGAGAGTAGTTAGAGGAAAAAGAGAGAGAGAAAAAAGAGGGAGTGAAAAAAATGGAAAAAAAAAACTCAGTTAAACCTAGCTTTTGAGTGCAATCGCCAACGTCATCGTCTTCCTTATTCTTCTCCAAATCTTTTGCTAAGCCCCAAAATTGCAATAATGAAATCCCTAAAAGCTCTTTATGTGCCTCTTTTCTACTAATTGCCTAATTAATGAAGCTTTATGTTTCTCCCAAAGTTCAGCTAAGAGATTTAAGAGAGTTTTAAATCTTGTGCCGCCTAATTTCGATGATATGGAAGCAAAGAACATCATTACCAGTGTGTTTTTTCAGATACATGGAGAATGCTAAGCATTGAAAGATATAACTTATGGATTCACCTCAAGAGATTAGGCAAACCAGCCTTGGTCAGCCAACCAAAGGGAAGCAACTCTTCCTCTTCTGTTGATATCTAAGGGCTTTGGAAGCTTGATATTCCACCAAAATTACAAATCTTCCTTTAGCAATCCCTAAACAACAGGATTGGTGTTCTTGCAATTTTAAGGAAGCGTAATAATCTTCCTTTCGAAAATTGTCCCCTATGCCTTTCTTCGGAAAAAGATACAATTGATCATCTATTCTTTCAATGCCAATCCTCATATAGTGTCTGGCATTCTCCATAGGCCAGCGACTGGTTGGGAATCAGATTAACTACGACGACGATAATGCAGACCTTCACAAAGTACATGATGCAAAAACAATTAATTGTCAAAATTTCTTTCCTCTTATAGAGCCTTTGGAAAGAAGCAAACGGTATCATTTTCAATAGCGTCAGGATAAACATTCATTGAGTTTGCCATAGAGTTAGGATGTACCAAAACGAATGGAAATTATGTAACTATTTCGAATATTCCATCATGAACTCACCCTTACAGGATGTTTGGATAACAATGGTGGAGGGAAAGGGAGGGGAGGGGAGGGAAGGGGAAGGAAAGGAAGATGACAGAGAAAGTGAGATTGCATTTTCCCTCCAAATCTTTCCAACATGAGAAGGATTTGGTTTATTAAAGAGGGAGGGAAAATCAATCCTTCAATTTTCCTCCCCTTCTCTCCCTCTATGTGATACCCAAACAAGGGAGCATGGATCCCTCCCTTTCTCTTCTCTTCATTTCCCTCCATTTCCATCTATCCAAACAAGCTGTTAGGGGGACCCCCTCCTCCTCACCCCTTAAACTACCCCCCCTAACCACATCTTCGTAGGGTGGTCTCTCCCCCTCCCGGCACTCTCAAACTCAACTTCGATGGCTTAGTAAAAACAATTATGCTATGGCAGGCTACATAGTCAGAGATCATCACCAAGCAGTCCTTGTTGCCTGCACCTTCAACCTGGAATTAATAATGCCCTTGTGGCCGAAGCTACGACATTACATAAGGATTACTCCATGCTACAACACTCTAGTGTCCCAACATTCATAGACAGGGTGACAAACTCACGGTCATTAATGCAATAAACCACAAAGGAAGCACTCCTTGGTAGATAGCTGTGATACCTAGGGCTGAGCAGAAATTGGGGTAGACCAAACTGCGGTTTGCGATTAGAGATTGGGTTATTACGTTTCTAAACCAAACCGCACAACAACCCGCCTAAGTGTCTTTAATATTCGACTTACCAATAATTTTGTACCTTTGATGTTAATATTTGTAGCAACTTTGTATTTTTTTCTTCGTATTTTCTAGCTTTTTATTTAATTTATTTTTATTGTTTTAACAACAAATGTGTAGTTGGTAAATTAAAGCAACAATTACAACAACAACAACAACTAAGCCTTATTCCCAAAGTGATTTGGGGTCGGCTAACATGAATCGTCAACTGAAACCGTTGGCAAAGGAGATGGCATCGACAAGAGTGATAAAAAGTTTGTAAAAGGGTTTAAGTTTTAAGAGTTTTTAAAAAGTTTTTGAAAACAAGGTTTACACCAAAAAGTTTTAAAAGAGGTTTTCAAAAGGTTTTAAATGCCAACACAATTGAGAAAAACAAATAAATGCAGTAATCACACCCCTTCCTCCACATGGATACTGCCCCTCCACCCACTTCTATCCAACACCATGCTCTCCTCAATCCCAAGTAGCCTCATATCACTTTCAATTACCTTCATCCAAGTCATCTTAGGTCTTCCCCTACCCCTTACAATTTGATTACTCCTCCACTCTTTAATTCTTCTCACAGTTGCATCACCTGATCTCCTTTTCACATGACCAAACCAACTTAACCGATTCTCCCTCATCTTTTCTTCAATTGATGCAACAATTACAAATTAGAAAGAAGTTTATTGAGATAAAATATGGGTAAATTGCAAACCGCAACGCACTAAACCGTTTTATGTGGTGTGGTTTGGATTGAGTTGGTCTAAAGTGTGATTTGGGTTGGTTTGAAAAAACGTCAAACCGTTTTTGTGTGGGTTGGTTTGGGTTATGTCCCAAACTGCACCAACCCAACCCATGCTCAGCCCTTGTGATACCCCTAAATTTTATAAACTTTTAAATTTTATATTTTGAGCAAATTATGAAATTATGATTTCCGAAAGTGCGATTATTATTTTCTTTCAAAGGTTATATGAACTATTTATGCTTGGAAAAATTGCCTAGAATAATGCAACATTTTGCCCATTCGCAACTAATAATGCAACCTAAGATTATTCAGGAATAATGCAACCTTTATACCCCATTTATTTTAAATAGGCTGAAACCGGTTGCAACCTGAAAGATGGGTAAAGTGGGACATGTGTCATCTAATAATTGGTTCCAATAAATAATTTTTTAAAAATTAAATCAAAAAGATAAACTAAAAAAAAACATAAAAACCTCCCACCCCACCCCCAACCCCCAACCCCCACCGCACAGCACCCCACTCCCACTGCACAGCACCCCACCCCCACCCACACCCACCGCAAAACACCCCTCTCCACCTTGCAAGCCACCAGCCCCTACCCTAAACCACTCACCCCTACTCTGAACCACCCACCCCCACCCTAAAACCACCTGCCGCCACCTAAAAACGCCACCTTGCAAGCAACCGAACCTCGAAACCACCATACCACCACACCTGAGACCACCAAGCGCTGAAACCACCATACCTTGCCATCTGAAACAGCCATGCCACCGTCGCACCCTGACCCACCCTTCGAACCCCCAGTACGAACCCTCCCTATCTACCCCCTCGCTGTTTCGAACCACCCCCCACCGCAAAACACCCCTCCGAACCGCAAAACACCCCCTCGCTGTTTCGAACCCTCCCGTTTCTGCGGTGGCTGCGAGTGGTCCGGGTGGTTTCGGTGGTGGCTGCGGGTGGTGAAGTGGGTTGCGAACCCGATCAGACCCGACAGTTAGTCACCCGAACCCGACCCAGACCGACCTGAAACCTACCCGAAACCCACTTCAATCCGAAGAATACCCGGAAAGGCCCGACCCGTACTTAACTGATAGGTTTTAGTCGTGTCACCTAATCAAAAATAAACCTACGGACCTCTAACTAGGTAGTCAGTGGAAGCAGGGTCGAATCCACAGGGAGACAGAGTTTCTAAATCAATATTCAACCAATTCAGCTACTCCAGATGAAATCAGGAAGGAATTAATTAAACTAAGGAATAGACTACGGAAGACTGAATAAATCGAGGATTAAACTATGGAATAAAAGTCTAGGGTATTAGGTCGGTCCACCATGCTTATACCAATCAAATAGGGTCAACTACTATTAAAACCTAAGTCAAGAGTCGGGGGATTAGAGCCTATGTTGAGCTATGGTTAAGACTCAACGCTCATAGTTCAACATACGCCGCATGTTCACTAACGTAATCAGAACTACTGATGTGTCCTAGGCCTCTAGTCGTAAGACGGATCTGTGCAAACAACTATTAACCACAAGCAATCAATGAAATTGTACACTGACATTAATTACTCAATAAGAACAAACCACATCACAATCACCCTAATCAAGCCCTAGAAATTGATAGAAATCTAAATCACAATCATGGTATAAACATGGCTTTCCTATCTAACACCCTAGAAAGAGAACTACTCACTCATAATCGAATCGGCAACAACAAAACTAATATGAAACCCTAAGAATTGCATCATGAACAATTAAATAACTAAACTAAGCAATCAAAGTAATTAAAGAGATAAAGAGTAGAGAAGAGTACCAATTGACGGAAAGCAGGAACTTTTATTGAAATCGAAATAGGTTTGATCACCTCTAAATTAATCTAAAGTGTTTGAATTAAACTAAGAGCAATGTAGAATAAAACTAGTCTAAAACCTAATGAAGGATGAATAATAGATGAATGAAAAAATGGATGAAAGATATGAGGAAAAGGTATTTATAATACCCCTCAAGTTCACTAAAAACGGAAACAAAAAGTGAAAAAGCGCGATTAAAGAACCAGACCCGATCGGGCCCGAGCACAGTACCCGATCGGGTCCGCATACAAATTCCCCAATCTTCACTCCTGGGCTTTGGCAGCAGCAGTGCAGCAATAAGGCGAGAAAAGCGGCCCACCCGATCGGGCCCGAGGCACCCACCCGATCGGGCCCGAGGCACCCTCCCGATCGGGTCATGCGACAAAAAGTGCCAGCAAGCTCGCCTCCTCCGCAGCGTCCCAATAAGACCTAGCAGCACTAGACCCGATGGGGTCGGGCGGTGGACGCCCGATCGGGTCTGGGCACATGTGTTCTCGCCCGATCTGATCGGGCACGCCTTGCCCGATCGGGTCCGCAACTTTCATATCCGATCATAAATATTTCGCCTGATCGGGCCATTTCTGCCCGATCAGTGCACGGAAACCTCATTTGACTCCTTGGCTCTCTAATCTTCACGTTTAGGGGTCTTGGGACCTCCTAAACTATCCATAAAGCTCGTGAGCCATCCTACGTGCCTCATAACATCTCGTAAAGCCGTGGTTGCTTCCAAAAGGCTCGGGAATAAGGAGAAAACTCCATAAAACCTGCAATTCAATACTAAAACACGAAACCACAACTAAATACGAAAGTTAGCACAAAATAGCTCCCAAGAGCTCCAATGACGCACAAATTAGCTTGTAAATAAGGGAGAAAACTCTATATAAATACGTGATATCATTAACCCGACCCGATGTAACCCGACCTGCATTTGACCCGACCCGATGTAACCCGACCTGCATTTGACCCGACCCAATACAATCCATCTACCCAAACTCTTTGGACCTCATATAACTTTTTATTTACTATATTTCAATTTAAATATAACACTTTCTCTATTCTGCCGTCTTATTTTAGACGCAATACTTTATATTTACAGCAAAAATGCTCTATTTTCTAATATTTCACACTCTACAAGTATAAGATTATAAAATATATTTAATGCAATTTAGTTTCTTCGACTACTCTCCTCAAGAATTAACATTAATATAACATAATATTTTCAATCAAATTAACTCTCCGTTGCCATATCTCGTATATTCAAATAATTTTTACACTAACAATTAACCAAAGATGTGCAAGAATTATTTGTAGAATATTTACGCCTCAAGAATTTGAACCTTGTTTAGCTTATAACTAATTGTTATCGAATTAACTATTTATCTTAAGATTATATAATATATTGGCTACGGCCTTATTATCGAATTACGATGGACCCCTAGTTTAGTTTGATAGGTATAAAACATAAAAAATAATAGAGCCTTTTGCCAATTACAACCATGTAAAATACCCCTTTTTTAATTGTAGCCAACCCGTACCCCTAGTGGTTACTATTAATTGTAGCCATCATCTTTTTTTCTTGTGAATTACAACCATAAAAGACTAATATCTAAGTAAGTTGTTGCCATTTTCACTAATTACACCACGCACTAATCCATAGTTTGACCGGTCAAATCATGTTTAATATTTTATACATCTTTTTTTATTCAATTTTATAATATTTTAAAAATATATGTTTTTCATATATGACATGCTAATGGGCACGTTTTTCCGTACTGAAGACTACGTTTTTTTCGAAAAACGTACACCGTCGGGCACCCTTTTTGGGCACAAATTTCGAGAATCCCTATGAAACGAGTACCAATAAGCCGGATTTTCAAGCATGTACTTCGAGACGAGCTTTTCGGACTGAAGACGACATTTTTTCGAAAAACGGACACCGCCGGACACCCTTTATGGGCACGAATTTCTAGAATCCCTACGAAACGAGTACCTACAGGCCGGATTTTCGGGCACGTACTTCGATACATATTTTTCATGCCCATATAGAACGTACAATGGTATCCGTTTTTCGAAAAAAACGTCGTGTTCAGTCCGAAAAATCCTTCTCGAATTATGTGTTCCAAAAATCCAACTTGTTGATACTCGTTTCCTAGAAATTCTCGAAATTTCTGCCCACAAAAGGGTGCACGGTGGTGTCCCTTTTTGAAAAAAAAATGTCGTGTTCAGTCCGAAAAAACTCGTCTCGAAGTATGTGCTCGAAAATCCGGCTTATTAGAAATCGTTTCCTTAGGATTGTCAAAATTCGTGCCCATAAATGATGCCCGGCGGTGTCCGTTTTTCGAAAAAACATCGTTTTCAGTCCCAAAAACTCGTCTCGAAGTACGCGCTTGAAAATCCGGCTTAATGGTACTCTTTTCATAGGGATTCTCGAAATTCATGCCCATATAGGGTGTCCGACGGTGTCCGTTTTTCGAAATAACATCATCTTCAGTCAGAAAAACGCGATTAAATGTTGTCTTGAAATATGTGCCCATTAGCATGTCATATATGAAAAACATATATTTTTAAAATATTACAAAAATGAATAAAAAAAGATTTATAAAATATTAAACATGATTTGACCGATCAAACTATGTATTAGTGGTCTAATTAGTGAAAATGGCAATAACTTATTTAGATATTAGTCTTTTATAGCCGTAATTCACAAGAAAAAAAAAATGATGGCTACAATTAACAAAAGTGGTATTTTACATGGCGGTAATTGAAAAAAAATTCAAAATAATATTTCTTTTTACTTTTGTAGACTTGCAAACAGATTTTATTATAGTTGATCCTAAAATAATGATTGTGCACGATTTGTTGTACGATTGTGCCGATAACTAATGTAGCATATTAAACAACGCGGAAAATTTGATGACAAAATATATTACATAAACTATTAAGAACAAAATAATTACTTACTACTAAATCTTAACTTTGACTACAACATAACTTATTCCCAAATAAAGTTAAAACAACAAAAACATCTCATCACATTACATTACAAGAGTTTAAGAGCTACTGAAGGCTCTCAGAAATTAAAGTTTCATCATCGAGCACTAAAACTCTAACAACTATCAAATAGCAATCCTACGCAGCCAGCAGTTGCAACATGGGCATCTTGTAAATGGCAGTCTAAAATTGACCAAGTGTGTATCAGTAAACTTTAGTTTAGATAAGCCACTATCAAGTTCCCAACATGAGGCAAAGGGCTGCAAGTAGGAAAACCACTGAAGTGGAAGAATTACATCAAAAAGAATCTAATGCTGGAAAAAAACAACAGCTTCAAATCAGCATGGAAAAACAAGTGTTAACCCACCAACAAGAGGGCAATACCAAAATACAACAGGCCAACAACAATACATCTAAAATGACCAACATCAAAAGTTTAATGCAATCAAGATGTTGCATCAGCATCATCTTCAGAATCAGATTCCACAACAGCAACTGCAACTTCAATCTGATCATGAAACAAAGCCAATTTTGGCATGTAACTAAAACCTCTAAATTCATAGGCTTCAAACATGACCTGAATTTGGTGACTCTGAAGCAACCGATGTGATAGCAATGGCCAAGAGATCACGAGCCATCATAGCAAAAACAGGCGGCTTATTCATTTTTGATTTCCAATAGGCAAGAATCTCAAAATCATCATCATTATCCTCAAGGGAAGCAGAAAAGTAAGAGTCAATGTCGAAATCGACACCTCTAGTTGCAGTAGACGTAACTGCAAAACTCTACAACAAAAGTATTAATTAAAATTTAAATTAAAACAGAAATTTAAATAAAAACAGATTGAAGATTCAAATATTTAATAATGTTAAATATTATACCTTTGAAAAGTCAATGGTCTTGTTAGGTCGCGGGGCAGAGTTCCGACTGTTTGTGACAATTGGTGAATCTCTTCGGCCAAGATTTTGAGAATCACCAGAAGTAGGATAATGAATATTATAGTAGTATGTATACAACTCAGTGAAAGACTTGACTGCATGATTAACTCTTCGATCACGCTCCGTATCCTCATACAATGCCCATAACATTTGATTAAAAAATCTTTTTAAAACCGAGGATCAAACATTATAGAAACAAAGAGTATAGACGAATAATTCTCCCAATACTTGTTAAATTTTCACGCATAGGAGAAGCCATTTGTCTAATACTATCTGTAATCCCCCGTAATTTTATGAATTTTATAAATTTTATAAATATATTTAAATTATATTTATAATCATTTTCATATTTATTTCATTTAATTATTTAAGTGTTCACTATTTTGAAAGTCAAATGATTGTTTAAACGTTTTAAATAGTCATTAATATTTATTGCGTTGAATTTTAAGTATTGAATATTTTATTAAAGATTTTGGGTCGTCTTTAAAATGGTTTTAATATTGGGTTGAGGAGCCCAAAGCTTTTAATTAGTATTTGATGATCAACCCGAAGCCCAAACCTAAGCCTAACATAATTGCCATAAGTTTTAGGCAAAACCTATAAATACCCCTCAAACCCCAGAGTTGTAAACTTTTATTTTCTCCTCTCTCCCTCACAAAACCGGCGCCCCACACTCATCTCCTCTCCTTGTTTTGCGTGCCACCGTCTGGCCACCCCTTACACCCTCCTCCGTTTGTGTCTTCCGACGAGGCCACATCACTCGCCCTCCTTCTCCCTTTCGTGTGTGCGTGCAACAGCCGCCACGCACCCTCACTCCTTCTTCTCTCCTTCGTCTGCTCCCGCCAACAACCGTGCACAGCAGCGCGATCGTGCACGCGCCACCCCGCACCCACGCGCCATCTCTCACGCGTGTTCTTCTTTCGTTTTTCCAATTTCGTGGTTTCTTTGGTTATTGATTAATCCCTTATCCTTTATTTAATATTTAATTATGGTTTTAATGTTAAAGTTATAGTTTTTATGAGTTTTTATATGTTTTAGAATTATTAAAAAACTGATTTTTGTGTATCGTGAAGATAAAATATAAAGTATGGCCTAGTATGACCACAATATTGAGTTTAATGATCGACCTCGTGTTTTTGTCTTAAGGTTTTGATAAAGTTCGTTTTGGAAAATGATTTTCAAACGGGAACTCTCAGTATTAAGTGATCATGTTAAGGTTCATTGCCTACAAATTTGCCCATTTTGTTTTCGTTGCTTCTTAAATCCCGAGTTTCGAGTTGAAGCGAAGATACAATGTGATAATAGAGTTCGAATTTTGCCCTTATTGTTTCCTTTGCTCCTCGAGATTAAAAGACGAATTGAAGCGGAGTTACGATATACAATGGTAGAATGAAAGCTCAAGTTATCTTCGTTGTTTCCTTTGCTCCTTGATCTCGTAAGATGAGTTGAATCAAGTTACAAAAGTTGTTGGCATAATGTAGGCTGAATGTTTAATGGAAAATCATGAACCTGAGAGTTCTTGGTTTTGTTTTATCGCATTTTGTTTGGTCCAAGGAACATATGGAGCTTAGAGGTACTAAACTCAAGTTTCGAGGACGAAACTTTTTCTAAGAGGGTAAGGATGTAATACCCCGAGTTTTAACCTTATTTTATTATTAACTAATTAAGATTATTAATTTAAATATGAGCTTATTATTTTACTAAAATGTATAAAATTTTCTTGATAAAATATATTTTACTACTTAATATTTTAAAGTTGTTTTAAATAATAAGCTTGATAATTAGAGTAAGTAAATAAAGCTTTTGCATGTTGGTAATTGAATTGTTGTCTCCATGGCAAATTAGAGCCCCAAACCATGTTTTAAAGCCCAATTCAAAATTCTCAACCAACCCAAAAACCATTTAACCCAAAACACAAAAATCAGAAAAAGGAAAAGAAAACAAAAGAAAAACTTCATCTTCCACCTCCTGCTTCTTTTCTCCTTCTCCATTGGAGCAACAAGAGGCTGGATAAGCTTGAGTATGAATTTCTGATAAGCATAACAAAGCAGACAAAATGAATTTGGAGATAAAGATCACCATCATCCTCATCTTCTCATCTTGTTTTTATAGTTATCCATTAGAGGGAAAATCCAACTTGAGTTTGAACACCTTGAATTCTCTATAAATAGGACATTCATTTCAATCCAATTCACTTAGAAATCAGATTACCAATTCTGTAAGAAACGCAACTCTTCTTCTTCCCCAATTCACTTGATTTCAAATTTCACCATTGAAGAGGTGAAGTAAGCTACAACCACCAAAACCACCACTTGCTGCCCTGTTTTCGTGCAACCACCTTTGCCGCCTATTGTCTACCACTCGAACCACCAAAAACAACCAGAAACGCCACCCTCAACTACCATTCGCCATTGATAAACCACCCGCAGCTCCGTCCTTTATTCCTCCCCTGTTTTCTTCCCCTGCTCGCTACTGCCGTCGCTGCTGCACCACCGCGCGCGGCTCCTCTCGCAACCCAGAAATCGCCGGCAACACACACACCCACAACCATGGCTGCCTCCCTGCTCCTCCAACTCGCCACACCCACTAACCTCTTCCTTTTCGTGGCTTAAATAAAAGAAGCAGGGAACTGGTTCTTTTTGAAGCAGTTATTGAGAGTTGTAAATACTCAATGTCAATGTTGACTTAAGGTATTAAAACCCAATTGCATTTCACTATATAGCTTATTAAATCCCAATTAGTTAAGTAGTTATTTTAGGAAATGATTTTAAATAAATTATCATTATTATGTATTATTTAACGAATATTTCATATTTATAAAAGTGGCATTTTTAAGAATTTATAATGAATTTTAAATAATGATTTTATTTCCGAAAAGTAGGTTATTAAGGAAAGGCCGTGATAAGTTATAAGTTGGATTGATTCTGATGATTATTATTTTATTGATGTTTATGGAGCGATAATCGGAATGTGGGAATTCGAAAGGTCTATGGATGACATTCTTGGAGTTATGACTATATTAAGGATTGAACGGTTAAGGTAACCTTTATGTCCAGCATTAGTTTACCTGCCCGTATGTGATTATATGATGTAAAATGTAATTATAGGGACTTCGTATTATGAAGTAATGGAATTAGAGTTCATTTTTTATTTGAGTTATATCCATGATATTACGTTAACTTACGGAAAATATATATATCGTGATTCGTATATTCAGAGTACAACTCATATGTGTAAATGATATGAAATTATATGATGAGACAAGTTACATAACTTAAATAATTATTATGTGTTAAGCGATAAATAATTATTATGAGATATGATCAAGTTATATGTTTATTCGAGTAAAACCATGTTTATGTAATTACAATAAGTTATTGTTATGATCCATGATTCATGCTTATGTGAGTAAAAGTATATGTCATCATTAATATGTCTGAAAGTATGTGTTTAAGTAAAAGTATGATTTTACAGCTTTATACATGTTTATATGAAACTCGATGTTAACGTGAGTTATTAATGTAATTATTGTTCACATGATTATTTAATGTTTAAGTAAAGAATGTCGGTTCTGAGTTATGTGATACATGTTTATTGATTTCGTAAATATATATAATTAATACTTTTATTACAAGACTCAAGACTCGTGACTCATGATTTATGTGTATTAAATGAAGTATGTTATTTCATGTTGTTATCCATGAGTTACATGCTTATATGATTTATGAATACGTATGTTTAGTATTTCCATGATAGGCTTATGACCTATGATTCTACCTCTGTGACTTATTATAAGTAATCTTAAGTCTGAATCCATGTTCAGTGTAATATATGAGGTGTTGTTGTTCATTTACAATTATTATGAAATATGTGAGCTTCTGTAAAGCAATTTAGTGTCTGGGAATACGTTAATAAAGTTATAAAATATTATAAGCAAAGTAATAAGTGTCGTATGGTTATGGATTAAGTATGTTGCTTTATGAATCATGGGATGGCGTTATACTTTATAAATGACGGAACTATGAATGCTTTATAACCCAATGTTATTATGAATACTCAATGAACGTTTCATAAGAAAGCAATTGAAAGCTTACGAATGATGAATATTGTTATGTTATGATTTTACTACCTATATAAAGGTAGAGCTGAGCTGAATGATTGAAGTATACGGAATATCACTGATGGATATTAAAAGTTATGAAACATGATAAGTTCAAGTGAAAGAACTGGTTTGTTAGCTGTATATATCCTGACTGATGGTCGTGCACGTACCGAGCTGTATCCTGTATCCTGATGAGCACTGGCTCTTATCCTGGGGCACTGGCCCGCTAATGTTATTCCTGATGAGCACTGGCTCTTTTCCTGGGGCACTGGCCCATTGTGGGAGACGTCCCACCCCTGAAATACAGACCAACAACCAGTATAAAATGGATTAAAAAGGAATTATGGATCATTATGGATCACACTGTAATCATAAATGTTTGAATTATTCTTTCCTTCTGTTTAAAGTTTGAGGTTACATTTTAACGTAATGGATTTACTTAATGCTCAGTACATACTGTTCATGACAGGTGCTTGTACTTAAAGTAATTAACATGGAATGCATAACGTCAGTTTCTAACATGATTTAGCTTCCAAGTTCTACTAGTCTACGTATATTCTTATGAAAGTATTAAAGTGTCCGTTAACATGATTTCATGTATCGTATGAACGTGAGTATTATAAGTCAAGTATGATTTATATGGCAAATATGATTATTGTCTTATTTCAAGGAAATATGATTTACATGTGAAGTATGTGTCTGCTTCATCTCCTGCAAATATGTGCCTGTAAGTGCAAAAATATTTTCGAACCAAAACCATTTTTACGGGCTGGAGTAAAGTTACGAGTTTTTCACTCATTTTGGAATGTTTTCTGTCTTTTCTTGTTTCTCTATTTTTCTTCTGAACGAAGCTTAGGTTATGAAAGAAGGATGGAGATGGATCTGGGAAAAGCAAGTGCTTGGGATGGATTTCAAGAAATGAGATGAAAGAAGTATTTAAGGTCTTAGTTGTAATTATGAGATAATGAGCTTTTGTAAGAATATTATATTATTGGTGGGCCATAACCCACAAGTTAAGGAAACGCTTCCGCAAATCTTGTGATTAGTTATAATTAATGGTGATTAATTAAGGCACCCGTTTTCGGGGCGTTACATATCGTTGGTCAAGGGGTTATGGAGTCGCGCCCGTAACTCGGTCTTTCTCTTTGAAGACTGGTTTTGGTTGCACAACTCGATCCATTGTCTATCCAATTTACTAATGATTATCATGTTGTATGTCTTGTGGAGTCAAGTCTTATTTTACGAGTTGAAGTCTTGAGGTATTTTTATTGATCATGTTCTATTGCTTAGTAGTATCATGATTAGCTTTCGTGTTTTATTTTATTTATGTATGTACTCAGCTTTGCTGATTATGTGCTTTTCTGTGTGTCGATCGTGGCTGTGCCTATTGGTCCTGTGATGACCCTTTATTGGTGAGCAGTTTTCAATTGAGTATTTGCGTACAGGTTGGAAAGCATGATGCATCGTCTCAATTACTCATTTGGGACTTAGGAAGCGTTGTTGAGAGATCGTTTTATTTCTGTTATTGATTCCTCCCTTTACGTTACTTTAATTAAGTTGATCTATGAATTATTTATTTTAAATGTTTTAAGTTGGTTTTGAATTATCTTTCGAGATTTGGATAATGGTTTGACAATTATTATGTCCTAAGTATTTAATAAAGTATATTTAATGTTTTTCCGCTGCACTACTCTGAGTAAGCCGATACATTTTGGCATGGGCGATAATGTCTTGATAATTCTCTGTTTTAGTTGGGAAAATTATATATTTATAAAGAGAGAATTGTCGGGGTGTTACACAATCGCTAGGATCAGCATGTGCATTGACTAATAAGCTCTCAATTCGAACAATATTTGAAAAATATAAATTCGATGTTGGATAGTCAGAACCAGAAAAGAGCATGGTAATATCACAAAATGGTTCAAGAAAATCACAAACATTTTGCACAATTTCCCATTCAATTTCAGTCAAGAAAATATTAAAACAACGTTCATATTGACAAAACCTATGTATAGCATCTTTGGCTTCTAAAGCTCGACAAAGCATAAAATAAGTTGAATTCCATCGGGTACAAACATCAGCTTGCAATTTATCACAGAAACTAGAACCAACGTACTTCACACATTCATTAAATCTAATAAGTCGTGCATCATTAAAATTAAGTTTTTCAATAGAATCATCAACCAATTTCAGTTTTAATCCACTTTGTACAATTAAATGAAGAATATGAGCACAACACTTATCATAAAAAAACTTGCCATTACAAGGCAATGATGCAACTTGGTTCAAATCACTTTGCATATCACTAACCATTGAATCCATAGAGGAAGCATCATCCCAAGTAATAGAAAACACCTTTTGTTTGAGATTCCTCTCATCAATCAAATCCAAAACAAACTTACAAAGTTTTGGTCCATTATGGGGAGGAGGACAGTTTCTAAAAAATAAATTTTTTGATTTAAGATTCCATGCCACAGTAATAAAATGAGCAGTTAAACAAAGATAGCTTTGCTTAGTAAGAATCGGTAGTCCATAAATCACAAGTAAAACAGACCCTACCAGGCAATTCAGACACAATTCTACCCAATATCTGTCTCATCCTTTCATACTCACGAACACAATACTTAAGCATAGTGTTCCTACTTATGTGCTTAACTTTAGGATTTAAATATTCATACAAGTGCCTTGTTTTAATATGCTCAACCATTCTTATAGCATAACCATGAACATAATAGATTCAGCATACTTTACACAATATGTTAACCGGTCAAAAGATGAAGCATCTAAAGGATTAGGCTTAGTAGCTAAATAAGATTTGCATTTTTTCAAGTGCCTCAAATGATTCGTAGTACCCATTTTACTTGCAGCAGGATATGTTTTATTTTTACAATGATTGCAAGTTGATAACAATTGATTACCTTTCAAAAATATTGTAAAATGTTTCCATACAACAAATGTAACACCCCGTAATTTCACTATTCGCGTGTTAATTTATATGGTTTACATTGTTATCTATAAATCTAAATACAATTTCATTTATAAAATTATATTCTATTAAATAAATGGTCGTATTTGAAACCGGAAAATATTTCGGTGGACAATGTATTGTGCATACGTACCTTAATTTCAAAATGTGTATAGTCGATGGACGCCTAATTATTTTATGATGCTCATAGTATTTTTATTTTATAAATTTGCATAGGTTTTACCTATTAAGCTAAATTATCTTTAAGACTACTAATTTTGATTTAGACCCTTGCTTCTTAATTTAACTTGTGTTCTTTGATTTCATTTTATGTTTTTATTAATTTATTTAGTTATATCATATTTCTTTAAACTTATATTTTATACGGAGTAACTATCTATAAAATTGCTCCGACGAGTTGATCTGTAAATTAAGCTATATCTTAATGTTATTTATTTTAAGTTGAGCTTATTTTGATATATGAAAATGTGATCATATATTTTATTATTTTTATTATTATTTTTGAGTGTAATATTTGAGTTAGTCTTAGTTAGGCCAATGTGTTGATTTAGCTTAATCATCCTTTTTGCCGACCAACCATGTAACGAACTTTATTACACCACTTTATTCCATTAGGACCGAAAAGCTTGGCCATCTAGAGGCTCCTAGAAGACTCCAATAAAGTTGTCCATCCTTTGCTTTGTAACACTAATGCAATCCAAGGGTTACACCCCTTCATTTACCCTCATAAACTACCATAATCATGGCCATAATGTACCCTCATTAACACCTATTAAACCCCCTATTAAACCCCTCCCTTTTGCTGTCCATATAATCAGATTAAGAGAGCCATTCTCTTCCCTTTTTGCCTTCCCACACGCATCACGTCAAGAAAGAAAGGAAGAGAGAAAGTCTTCCCGTTTTTCCCCTGCACACCCTCACGAAAATGGCCATTGCCGGAGATCTAACCGTTGGATCGTCTTCAAATTTGGACAGCATGTTCTTAACATCCAGATATTCACTTTGACAGGAGGAATTTTTAATCCGAGCTTTATAGAACCGGAAATCAGGGTCGGAACGCCACTGACTGTTTTAGAGTACCCTAAAGTTGTTTAAGATGGATATACTTTGTTCAATGGAGGAGAAGTCTTCAAGGGAGAAGAAGGTTTTGATGATCCGCACGTTTTCTAGGCTATGGTATTATGTTTTGCGGCACTCCTTTCGAAGATCGAGGTAACTAGTGTTTTTCTAGTTCGATAGGGAATAGATTTTGAACTTAGGTTGTTAGAATCGCGTTAGAGAACCTAGATTCATGTTAGGTGGAACTTGGATGATTGTATGATTATGGTTTAGTGTAGTATCATGATTAGGAAGGTTGTTTTGTGGTATTTCCATGTGTGAACGCGTGGTTATGTTCATGTTGTTAGTTCTTGTTAGTCGGTTTGTCAAGTTTGATGTTTTGTTGTTATGTTGATTAGAGTAACTTGGTTAATTGTTGGAGTTTGAGTTTTGGTTGTTGGTGATGCTTAGTATCATGCTAGGGTGTTTGTTTGGTTGAGTTGGATGTGATTTGGTGTTGGTTTGGGTGCTTGAGACTTGATGTATGTTTGATGGACGAAGCGAGTGCGTACGAGCACAGCCCGCAAGCCACGAGCAGTGGCAGCTCGCGACTCGCGAGCAGGCTCGCGACCCGCGACGAGGGTCTGCCCTCCTTGGTTGCATTTTGTTGATTAATTTTCCTTTGAGCTTACAGCATGTTTATATGTTGGGTGTTGGATTTATGCATGTATGTTAAGCATGTTAGAGTACGTTTGAGTTGTTTCATTAAGGAATGTACCCTAGTTGGTTGGGTAGTTTTGGTTGTTGCTCGGTTTGTCGAGTGTTGTGGGCCTATACTTTGAGTTGTCGACGTTGAAATGCTTAGGGGAGGATAACACTGCCCTTAGCATCTCTTTGCCAAGAGTTATGTACGGGGAATATTGTGACTTAGTCATAATTGACTTCGTACCCAAACTCAGATAACGTTTTTGTGTTATATGCCTCAACATGTATGTTTTGATGTCTTATGGAATGGATTTGGTGTATACCTTGGCGTGTATACGTAGGTTGGTTGTTTGAGTTGCTTGGTATACCTTGTAGTGTATACCCATGTTTGTTGTTGTTTGGATTCCTATGTATACCTTGGCGTGTATACGTATGTTGAATGTTTGCGTTGCTTTGTATACCTTGTCGTGTATACTCATGTATGGATGTTGATTGGATTCCTTTGTAGGCCTTGTCGTGTATACATTGCTCTTTGTGTTTGATTGATCCTATGGACGGTATGGTCCTATGAATTTGTGTTTGATTGATCCTATGGGCGGCATGGTCCTAGGAATTTGTTTGTTTCCTGAGGGCGGTATGGTCCTAGGAATTTGTTTGTATCCTGAGGGCGATATGGTCCTAGGATTTGGTTACTTAACCATGGGCGGTATGGTCCATTGGTTCACTCACGAGCGGTATGGTTCGTTGAGTATGCCATTCGGCAGGGCGGTATGGTCCTCGAATGTGCATTGCTATTCGGCAGGGCGGTATGGTCCTCGAATATGCATAGTAGGCCTTGGGCGGTATGGTCCAATGAGTCTACTCACAGGCGGTATGGTCTGTTGTCTTTGAATTGATGTGTGCTTGGTTGTGTGTGTTATTCGATCATTGGTATTTAGTTTTCTCTCTATGTGTGTTTGATGATTATGACTCGTAGTTACATGTATTTCATGTTGTGATTATGTTTCTTTGTGATGTATGTCTTTGGCGTACTTCTAATTTCTTTAAGTTTATTATTTGTTCCTATTTGTGCTGGGAGAACTGCTAGTTACTCCCCACTGATTGTGGAAGTTGTTGATTTATTATGCAGATGACGATGCTGTTTAGGATTGTTACGGTTTGGACCGGGAATGTGCGTTTTGGCCTTGTGAGCAAGAAGGTGGTGCTTGTCATAGTGGATGAGCATTTTGAGTCAGGGATTAGGACTTACTACTTAGAGGGTCTTAAGTAGTTTTCCTTTATGTTTTGTCTTACGTTTTCAACTACGGATTTGGTTCGTTTCTTTGGATTTTGGATCACGTTACCTTGAGGTTTCTTTTAGAGTTTTCTTGGATATTTTGGAACTTTGGTTGGAATGAGGGTATGGGACCTCATTTCCCTTTATATATGATTATCGGAAGTTGATTATCTTATTTGGAGGATTTATGTTTATTTATAGTTTAATTCTACTCCTTAGAGTAACATCTCCGTCTTAGTGGTATTTCCGCTACCACTAGTTGCTTTATTTTATTTAATATTGTCTCTTTTGTTCTTTGTATCGGACGGGATGTTACAACAGAGTTACGTCTCCCCACATATAAGGTAGCAGAGAGATCTAATGAAGAGGGATCTACTGATACCTAAGGCATATTAACAGAATCAGAAGCAATCACGGAATTGCTATCATGATCCATTACAATTTGATTGTGACTGTCCATAACTATAAAAAAAATAGGAAAAAGTAAGAAACACTAATCAAGAGCCAAAAATTGGTAAGCTAATGTAATTATGACTTATAAGGTTAACAAAAACTAATTTAAGTTACAAATATATTAAACATAACAGTAAACTAATTAATTATACATAACAGTAAACTTATTAAGAGATTCAAGTAACACAGTTTACTGTAAACTAATTGATTAAGCATAACAGTAAACTAATTATTGGAAAGAAAATCACTTTAAATCGTCTAGGGATAGCTAAGCTACCCAACATACGATTCTAATAAGATTTTGGCTACCCAATCATGCATGATGTATGTGCATCTTTGGACTTTAATTATAAAGGTTATGTAATCTGATTATACATCAAACTTCCTATCATGTTTTGTCAACATTTTAAATGGTCTCTTTAAATGTTTACATCATTGGCTTAGTTATCTATGAACTTATGATCTTTACAGAAGATGTAAGTGGTCTTTAAATCTAGTTTATTTATGAGATTATTTCTAGTGGCATATTATTAGTAAATAAGGGTTGGATTAGTTTGACAAAATGCAAGATTGAAATCATTATATAAAGATCCGGATGCAATCATATTCTTCCTAACTAATTGAGCTATTCTAGTGAAATTGCAAAAAATTTGAAAAGCAAACATATTTATAAAATCCGGATCTAAGATTCAGATCTAGGATACTGATCCAAGATCCGAACCAAAGATCCGGACCCAAGATTCGACAAATTAGGGTTTAGGTTGCAGAGGAAAATAAAGAAGAAAAAAATGATAAATATTTGAAGAACTAACATAAGAACAAATTAACAAATTAAAAAATATACTTCAATTTACCCAGATGTGTTCAACCGACTTGAGAAATTTTAATAGAAAATGAGTAAAATTAACGTATGAAGAAACAAATTTATATACAATACAAACCAACAAATTAACATACTTCGAAATTTATATAAACCAACAAATTCGAAAAACAACATCTATAAACCATTATAAATGATGTTCTAACAAAAAGTAATGAAAAGAGGAGAAAACCGTAAAAAATTATGTTCTAACAAAAAGAATTAAAACCAACATATATAAACAAATTAACATAGTATTAACCAACAAATTTTTATAGAAACCAACATACTTTCAATTATCTTAGATCTAAGTCATCTAACAACAAGAATAATGAAAATAGGAGAAACCAACCTTGAAAATAGGCGAGTTGTTCAACGCCTATTCCTGGAGCAAGAGTCAAATTAAAGTTTCAATGGCAATATCACCTTTCCATTGTTTAGAATGTCAAAGCAAGTTTCAATGGCAATATCACCTTTCAATTATCTTAGATGTAACTATATTTGGGGTGACTTAGATGAAGTTTAAGTAAAAAAGTAGACGAATCTCATAACTTAGATTTAATTATCTTTGAGGTGAAGTTTAAGAAATTTTGAGGGATATCCGTGAGAAATTCTAAGTGAGAATGAGATTAGGGTGAGAATTTTTTATAACAGCAATGAAATGCCAATCCTCGGGCTTTATTTGTAAAGTCTCTAGAGACAAAAAAGAAGAGGAAATGACAGGGCAAATTAAATTATGTGGGAGTCGCAGAATTTCTTCCTATATTCATGACCTAGACCATCTTGTGCCATTTGGAGGACTTCCATTTCCGGAACATTAGAATGACACTTTAATTTAGCATTCTTAAATCGTTCTAAATAATCGCTCACAGGCTCTCCTGGGGCCTGAGTAATCCTTGACAATTGGCTTAGAGTGACTTTAGTTTGTCTCATGCCAAAATGATTGATCAACTGACTTTTCATTTCTTGCCAGTCAGGTATATCCTGGTGCCAAATGCATGTACCAGTCATAAGCAACGTCATAAAGTGAGGTTGCAAAGAGTCTCAACCTCAAGTATTCACATTCCCCAAAATCCCTACTACATTGAGAGTTGAATCTTTGTAAATGTTCTTGGGCATATTTTCCATCCCTACCAGAGAATAGGATGAAGGGATTGGAAGGCGTTCTAGGCAAAGGATAAGCTTTATCAATCCATTCAGGGTATGGACTTAAGTCTTGTCTTTGTCTCCTTCCCATTTGTTCATCTAACATAGCCTGAACTTGAGCCATAGTCACAATCTGATCTCCTTGTGGACCTCTTGGGTTGCCCATAAATGGTTGAGCCCTATGAGGTGAATACTGGTAATCTAGATCATCATATGGTCCGGTTGCAGTATGTCCCACAGGGGATAAACCCCTTCTATGATTAGGACGCACTGAGAACTGTCGTCTTTCTAGGTTATGTTGGTAAGTAGGCTGTTAACGGTGACTACGCACATTAATTTGGATGAAATGCGTCAGCAGTAGTACTATCTTGGTAGCCATAATTAGGTTGGGAAGGGATATAATCTTGTGGATTACTTCTGACTCCCTGGCAAACCTCATGTGGAAGTTCTTCATTTTGGTTGAAGACTTCATAATCAGTCCCCATTTTTGGATGAACCGTTCTAAGTGGTTGGACATTAGTGCAATTGAGCTAGCTTGTCTCAGCCCCCGTTCCTACATGCTCGACCCTCCTAGATTGGTTCCTGCCACCTCGAAGATCGCCTGGGTAGGATGATTCCTAGTTTGGCGTTGGGTAGAAGTTTGTGGATATGTAATTCTCAAGACCGGGTTCGAAAGTTCTCCTCGTGTGTGGGAGTCAACCTGATTGGATCTGTTAGTATCTAGACTTTGTTCCAGGGCCTGTAGGAGTTGGTCATTCAGAACCTTATGTTTATCCACTAGTGGTTCTAGTCGACGCACAACTTCTTCGGCTACTTGTCTAGATAAAACCACTTCAGTGGCACTAAGAGTCTCTCGAATTTCGAGAATAATTCTATCTACATGGGCTGTCATAGCATCCCTAGAGTCTTCTATCATATTTCTAGTAATATATATAAAAACTCTAGCAGACTCTTGAGCAAGGGCTTTATAATGAGAGTCAAACTGATTATGGCTTTCTCTAGCCTCAATTAGGAGTTTTCTAATGGTCTCAACATATCTGGAATGCATTTGATTCAAACAAACACGAATTTCACTAGATAAACGCGTGGTCCTTAGAGGAACATTGTTAGTCCCATCTTCGTCTCTAATTGAGAAACTATCATCATCAGGCTGAGTACAATTAAGATGTTCTATCAAGGGTGCTTCCTCTATCCTGTTATATGAATTTTCAGGGTTGGATCCCTCTATTCTTGCTTTAGGGTTATTTGGATGAGATTGAGTGGATTCTGGAGTTCCTTGCTCATCTCTGGCACCTCTTCTTCTATTAGAACGAGTATTAGCCATTTCTTAAGAGTGTTTTCAACTTTGTGACAGTCTACTCCCACTTTGGTTGCAAAAAACTTGTTGGTGCAAAAATGGTTTTGCAAATAAGTAATGATGCTCCGTCGCAAGTTGGTCCAGAACACCAGGGAGGTGATTCACTCTTCTAAGAGTCACTGGCCTTAGCAATAAGGGTTACCCTTAAAACTAAAGGAACCTCTCAATTTAATTGAGCATAAACTATCAATGGCTAAGAAACAGCGTGCTAAATAAAACTTAAATAACTTTGAAAGAGTTATAGAGAGACAAGCAGCCAGAGTAATATAAACAAACTTGAAAGAAACTATTTCATTGAGAAAGAAAAGTAACGACAAGCTTAATTGAGGAAGAAAGAGAGGAATATCGTCATCCTTCTTGCACACAATGAGATAGTAACAATGGACGGTGTTAGAACATGAAGTGTTCGTGCCAAATAACTACATAAAACTATGCCTAAGATCTAAGGATAAATTCTGATATTTGTTGTGTTGATGATTGATGTCCTTTTCGTCTGGTTGAAGCTTCTATTTATAGCCAATTGGAGCATCGGTTATCCATCTTTGAATTTGAATTATCTTCAAACTTCCCTGTTATATAATATGAGCACTATAAGAGGGGGGGTGAATTATAGTGTGAGAATATGCTATACTTTTTGCGGAAATAGAAGCTAGTTAGGGAACACGAAAAGGGAACACGAGATATTTTAGCGAGGAAAATTTTCCTAGGCCTAGTAGGAAAAAATGACCTCGACCACAAGGGATTTTGACTCTAAACTTTCCACTATAATAGGCCAAACGACTCTGTCTACAAACCTATTACTTTTCTCTCGGGCCACAACTTGAGTTCCTAAACTCAAGTTCCCAACAACAGTTCCCACAACCGTTGTTCCTCTCGAACTTCCCTCGAAGTTCCTTTCTTTCTCTTTTTCACGCTTCACTCAAAGCTTCTCACACTTATAAGAGTTCACTTAAACCCTTACCAAAAAATACAACGTGTAAAACAATGGAAGAGTATAAACTCGAATAAAGTAAGTATAATTCTCTTAGGAACGACACTGACTCTTTAAGACAACTAAGAATATTTGGCTAAGTCAGACACATTTAATTGCATGGTATTAGGCGCCTATTTATAATATACTAAGGCATGACCATAAATTCTGTCCACTAACCCATGATGTCCATTACTTAAATTTATTTATTAGTTTTTATTAAACTTTCCTTGAGAAATAAATAACCACTAACCCATTACTTAGCTTAATAGAAGAAGCAGTAAAGTTGAACGTGGTTTGTAATACTTGAAGCTTTATTAAACTAATTAAAATAAATTTAAGGCTTTAAGAAAATAATCAAGCCCAGTAACCACTTCACCGTAAAAAGTATAGCAGTAAGTAAAACGTGATATTAGTTTACTTGAGGAGTAATTAAATCATTTTCTTTAATTAGTTTTAAGGAAAATATATTTTATAAATATTTTATACATAACCGAAAATCATAATTAAGTTTTAAAAGAAAATCCTTTTAAAACCGAAAATCAGATTAAGTTTAATAAATAAAATCTTTTGACTTATAAAATATAAAAGATAATATTTAAAAGATTTGATCTTATCCTAATTAAATCAGAAAATCATTTATAATAAATTCCTAACAAACTAACAACTAACTCTCTAAAGTTATGGACTAAGTCAAAACTAACTAAGAACTCTGTAATAACCTTACTTGGGTGCACAACAATGTTAGGCGCACAACTTGGGAATTGTTAGTTTTTCCTAAAGACTTTTTAAGGTCTGTTCCCTAACCTTGTTCCTAATAGTGCCAGTGTCTGTTCCTGTCATGGGAACATAACTAATAAGTTCCATTTGAGAATTCAACACAAACTAGATTAAGTATTTACTCAACCTTAACAAGAAGATATTAAATACATCCTAATGGATTCTATTCTTCACTCCAAGTTTGATACTTCATCTTTCGAACATCTTTACTTCGATCTTTGATTAATTCTCCAATTTAATCTTCGATCAAGTATTCTCTTTGCTCGACAATGAATTACCTAGCAAATAACACCTCTCTAGGTAGAAATTTCCGTTTAAGGAAAGTGTTGCAATCTTTTGAATACGGAGGTAGTATTATTTTTTAACATAATTACATATGAAAGCACAATATTAATGTTAAAATATGCCCTAAAGTATCTAGGGCGCTAGGACTAACCAAGCATGGGAGTCTCCCAAAGTTACCAGTGTATGCATTTTAGCAATCCATTTCTTTTTGGGTTCGGTTTCATGCTCATTTTATTTAGGTTAATTAGAAGGGTATTGTATAAATCCTATATCAACATGTGCCCCTCATATTATGTAATATTGTACATTTGTACTATACGTAATGATAAGATAAGTATATCAAAATGAGTCTCATTTTAAAGTATATCTCGAGCTGAGTCCAAAGTCATAAAAATATTAACTTTTTAGTTGTATAGCTAAAGTTATGATTAATTTATAAATTATAATGATTCTTGTAGATTATTGAGACCAAACTTAGGCTATGTTCTTTTCTACTTATTTAAGCACTCTAGTGCTTATTTCTGAAATGATCAGATCAGATCAGAAAAATTCAGATCAGAAAAGTTTAAATCAGATCAGAAAATAATAAGAACAAAAAACAACTATAATAAGTTCAGATCAGATCAGATCAGAAAAATTCAGATCAGAAAAATTCAGAGCAGATAAGAAAAGTTCAGATCAGATTAGATTAGAAAAGTTCAAATCAGATCAGACCAGATCAGAAAAATTCAGACGAAGAGAACATAGCCTTAATCTTTTATTTATCCAAAACTCTAATGATCATTTTAAAAATTTAGTAAATGGAGTATAATATTAAATTTATTTCGTGAGATATATATATATATGATTTCATCAATTATCTTCATCTATTTGTACACAATAATAATAGGAAAAATATTTATGTCAAACTTTTTTGACTTTTAATACACTTATAACTATTAAAATATACTCTAGATATAAATACACAACATAAACAAAAGTTTCCCGATGAAACCTATTAAGTACTTCTTCTGTTCCATGATATAAGTCTCGTTTTCTTTTTGGGAGTCGAACTTTAAAATCCTTGACCAAATATTCTTATTAATATATAAAAGAAAACATATCCATGTGAGATCTGGTTAGATTCGCCTTAATATGTACTTTTATACCCCCTTCATTTTTTTAATAGAGACATTTGTTTTTCGCTCTGACGAGGAAAAAAGTGCAAAAGTAAAATAGAAGGATCATAAAAATAAGGAAAACGTGAGAAAGGTAGAGAGAATGAGAGAAAAGTAAGAGAGAAGTGTAATACTTAGCTGAACCCACCTACCATTTATGATAAAAGGTAAAAGTGTTCCAATTAAATAAAAATACCCCTAAATAGAAAAATGTCTCTATTAAAAGGTAGTCCGTTTTTGGTGCACCCGGGAGCACGAAGCATGGTGCTCCCGGATTTTAAAATAAGTCATCAGTAAGAATATATCATGAACACTAGGAGAACATAACATTAAAAGGTCGTCAGAAAGAACATAGAGTGAACACTGGGAGAACATAACATTAAAAGAACAAAATACGAAATTTCAAAGAACAAAATACAAAATTTCAACAGATATAAACTTATATTTTTTTTAAAAAAAATTTAATTACAAAAAAAACATTTCTTTGAAACATAAAGAACAAAATACGAAAATTTAAAGAGCAAAATACTTTTTTACATCAAAAGAATATTAAACATTATTTAAATAAATATTAAAAAGTAAAAAATAGGTGTTAATTGGAAAGATCATACAAGAATAACCAAAAGAATATCCTAAAGAACATAACAATTATTTTAAAAGAACATAAATGACCTGGATGAGCATTAAAACCAGATCTGACGGAACATCATTCAAAAATTCGAAGAACATCGGACTCAAGTTGTTCATTGAAGTTGCCGGCGTTAATGGACGTCGCATGAAGTTTTAGGGAACGGTGAGAGAGCGTGGTGGAGCGCCGGAGCTTTCGTCGGTTGGGTGTCGATGAAGATTGTCGGAAGTTTTGTGGAAGGAGGAAAGAAGGAGAGAGAGGTTGATGGCGGGAGGCTGGGCGTCGCCGAAGTTAGGGTAAAGCGGTAACATGTTAGGGTATTGGGGATAACGTTATCTCGGAGCACAGTGTTCCGTGCTCCTAAAAGTACCAAAAAATTTCAATTAATAAGAGGTAGTAATACCAAAATAGTATTTTTTTTTACTAATATAAAATAAAAGATATAGAAAATCAAAAATTAATATTGAAGACTGTGAAAAAAGAAAACATTTATACTAGATAATAATGCCGTCCCGAAAGGAGCTAACACATCGCTCCACGTCATTATACATAATTAATTAATTAATTTAATTTTTAATAGACAATAATTTTAAAAAAATGATTATATTGTAAATAAAAATGACATTCCTCTAATAAAGCCGTCCCGAAAGGAGCTACCACATCGCTCCACGTCAATATACATAATTAATTAATTATTTAATTTTCAATAGACAATAATTAAAAAAATGATTATATCGTAAATAAAAAATACATTCCTCATCTAAAGCTACTACTAATCCTTATCTAAAACTACAACTGATATAAAATTATAAAATAGGCCATAACTTTCATTTAAAATCTCAGAAAAAATTTTAATTTTTGCACCGTTAGATTCATCTAGAAAAATACTTTCAATCAAGATCCACTTATGATATGTTTTATAATACATAAATTATTAATTAATTTAATTTTCAATAGACATGATTAGAAAAATTATTATATCGTAAATAAAAATTACATTCCTCATCTAAATCTACTACCAATCCTTATCTAAAACTATAACTGATATAAAATTATAAAATAAGCCATAACTTTCATTTCAAATCTCAGAAAATTTTAATTTTTACACCGTCAAATTCGTCTAGAAAATTATTTTGAATCAAAATCCACTTATGATATGTTTTATTATACATAATTACTTAATTGATTTTTAATTTGCAATAGACAATAATTTAAAAAATGATTATATCGTAAATAAAAATTACATTTCTTATCTAACGCTACAACTAATCCTTATCTAAAACTACAACTGATATAAAATTATAAAATAAGCCATAACTTTCATTTCAAGTCTCAGAAAATTTTAATTTTTGCACCGTTAGATTCGTCTCAAAAAATACTTTGAATCAAGATCCACTTATGAGATGTTTTATTATACATAATTACTTAATTAATTTTTAATTTGCAATAGACAATAATTAAAAAAATGATTATATCGTAAAGTCGTCCCAAAAGGAGCTACCACATCGATCCACGTCATTATACATAATTTATTTATTTATTTATTTTTCAATAGACCATAATTAAATAATTATTATATCGTAAATAAAAATTACATTCCTTAGCTAAAGCTACTACTAATCCTTATCTAAAACGACAACTGATATAAAATTATAAAATAAGCCATAACTTACATTTCGAATCTCAGAAAATTTTAATTTTTGCACCGTTAGATTCGTCTCAAAAAATACTTTGAATCAAGATCCACTTATAATATGTTTTATTATACACAATTACTTAATTAATTTAATTTGCAAGAGACAACAATAAAAAAAATTGATTATATTGTAATTAAATGTTACATTCCTTATCTAAAGCTACAACTAATCCTTATCTAAAACTACAACTGATATAAAATTATAAAATAAGCCATAACTTTCATTTCATATCTCAAAAAATTTTAACTTTTTGTACCGTTAGATTCGTCTCGAAAATACTTTGAATCAATATCCACTTATGATATGTTTTTCATTATACACAATTAATTAATTAATTTAATTTTTAATAGACAATAATTTAAAAAAATGATTATATCGTTAACAAAAGTTACATTCCTTATCTAAAGATACAACTAATCTTTATCTAAAATTATAACTGATGTAAAATTATAAAATAAGCCATCACTTTCATTTCAAATTTCAGAAATTTTTAATGTTTGCACCGTTACATTCGTCTCGAAAAATACTTTGAATCAAGATCAACTTGTGATATGTTTTATTATACATAATTAATTAATTAATTTAATTTTTAATAGACAATAATTTTAAAAAAATGATTATATCGTAGATAAAAGTTACATTCTTTATCTAAAACAACAAGTAATCCTTATCTAAAACTACAACTGATATAAAATTGTAAAATAAGCCATAACTTTCATTTCAAATCTCAGAAAATTTTAATTTTTGAACCGATAGATTCGTCTCGAAAAATACTTTGAATCAAAATCCACTTATGATATGTTTTATTATACAAAATTAATTAATTAATTTAATTTTTAATATACAATAATTAAAAAAATGATTATATCGTAAATAAAAATTACATTCATTATTTAAAGGTATAACAGATCCTTATCTAAAACTACAATTGATATAAAATTATGAAATAAGCCATAACTTTCAATTCAAATCTCAGAAAATTTAATTTTTGCACTGTTAGATTCGTCTCGAATATACTTTGAATCAAGATCCACTTATGATATATTTTCTGGAATTGCAAAAAAAATGACATATATTTTATTAAAGGTGTCAACTAGATCACTCCTTAGTTCATAAAATAAGTTTTTAAAAAACTTAAACATGTAGTCATAAAAGATAAATCTTATCTCAAAGATAAGAAAAAAAATGTTTAAATTTGTATGTCTTTGATCCAAATTGCGCAGTGATGGATAATATCACTCATATTAATTGTTATGATGGTAATCATGCTCAGAGGCGGCATAAGGGCATTTTGTGTTTGGAAAGAAATGCCAAATGATATTTTGGAATTGAAGAACCTGCATATCCTACGAAATACATGGGGTAAAAGGTGATTTTTATTTGGGTGCATCAATAAGGGTTAGGTCAGTTAAAATATTATTTCAGTTGTTAAATTATAGTTGGTGCACCCTAACACAAAATATACAAAATTATAAGGTCATTTTAGAAAATCTCGATATTTTTTTATCATATGGAAAAAAATTCCAAGGGTCACTATAGTTATATATACAAAATCATAGGGATATTTTAGAAAGCCAAAATAATTTATTTCCACCATGTAGAAAAACACAATATTACAAGTTCACCATATCGAATTTTCCAAAATTCTTTTTGGTCACTCATTAATTAATAAAATAAGTTGTAAAAAATTTAAGTTGGTTTCTCAAAAATATATTTCGATACACACCTTACATCTTTTTTTTCTAAAAAGATATTCCTATTTGGTCAACTATCAACTAGGAGACACAAGTATGTACTACTCAAAAATAGTCCCCAGTAAGAGAATTTCAAGTAATTGTGTGCAACGTAATGAATCTTGATGATACATGTAATATCAAACCAATGCAGATTATTGTCACACATAAACCCACAAAAAATATAACGTAAATATATTGAAATATGCAATTTAAGTTGGGAATATATATCTATACATCTCGAAATTGGTATGCAAATCAGACCCAAAAGGAAACCATGCATTATAATCTCAAACTAAATAATCTCCATGGATGAGAAGCAATTATTTTTTACCTAGATGAATCATGATTTTTCTTCATAAATCTGTTCGAAATCATTCAGACACACCTCATTTCAGACAAGTTTTATTATACGTCTGTGTGTATTATGAGCATGGTACACCCAAGGCTATATTTTTGCTCATTGCTCATTTGGACTTCTCAACCCATGTTGATCTGATGAGAATAATCAATCATAGTATAATTATTGTAGTACAAGTTCTTCAAGTGTATTGATGAATTTATAGAAGAAATGAAAGTGAAAAAGAGTAATTATGTGACTCTATAGCGTTGACAATATCAATAATAGTCTATAGGAAACATGTTTGTTATTTTTTTTTTTGAGAGTTAACTTTACCAAATTAATATATTGTATAGTATGACAACTTTAACTTCAATTTATTTTATTTTTCAAACCACCAAAACATATAATGACTATTTTTAGAAGGACACTACTATACCTATAAAAGAAAGTAATTTTAAGTTCGAGATAAAGAAAATTATTAGCTCTTAATATAAGAATCCTTTAAACACTAAACAATTTTTACGTTAGTCGGATGGCAATTATATGTAAATAACTACCGAAATATAGTACTTCCTCCATTTTTTTTAATCGCTACACTTCTAAAAACACGGTTTCCTAGGCAAAATTTGGGAGGGTGATTAATTGTGTATAAGGGTATGTGGTTAATTATATAAGTGAGGACCATTTGAGGGAATAAAAAAAACTGTGAAAGGTCACCACCACCCGCCACCCTCAACCACACCCATCACCACCAACAGAAAACGAAATCTACCACCAGATTTCATACTACACCACCACTACCACCAGAAAATCCCCATCACTACCCACTACCCTAATTCCGACAGGTTCGACCACCCACAACCCTAAACCCAAAAATTCGCCCCCACAACCCTAATCCTGACAAATTCAAACCACCCACAACCCTAAACCCAAAGATTCAGTGATTCGAACCACCCACAACCCACAACCCAAACATTCGAACCACCCCCAACCCTAAAACCAAAGATACGGTGATTTTGAAGAGAGAAAGTTCAACCTTAGGGTTTGGCTTGGTGATTAACAGTGATAAGATGACGTGTGAGAAGATTCGAACCACCCCCCACCCACAACCCAGAAATCATCGAGTTCGATGCACCACCATCGTCTCTTTCCATTCTTCATGTTCGTTTTTCTCAATCTCCTAATAGTACGCATCTTCGTTCATCTTCGTTCTTCTCGATCGGCCACAACCCACTTCTCGATCTCCTCATAGATAATTTGGGATGAATTGATGATGATTACATAAGTGCTGCCATAACTTATGTCCACTAACCCATGATGTCCATTACTTTAATTTATTTATTAGTTTTTATTGAACTTTCCTTGATAAATAAATAACCACTAACCCATTACTTAGCTTAATAGAAGAAGCAATAAAGTTGAACGTGGTTTATAATACTTGAAGCTTAATTAAACTAATTAAAATAAAATTAAGGCTTTAAGAAAATAATCAAGCCCACTAACCACTTCACTGTAAAACGTATAGTAGTAAGTAGAACGTGATATTAGTTTACTTGGGGAGTAATTAAATGATTTTCTTTAATTAGTTTTTAGGAAAATATCTTTTATGAATATTTTAAACATAACCGAAAATCATAAATAAGTTTTAAAAGAAAATCCTTTTAAAACCGAAAATAAGATTAAGTTTAATAAATAAAATCTTTTGACTTATAAAATATAAAAGATAATATTTAAAAGATTTTGATCTTATCCTAATTAAATCAGAAAATCATTTTAAATAAATTCCTAACAAACTAACAACTAACTCCCTAAAGTCATGGACTAAGTCAAAACTAACTAAGAACTCTCTAACAACCTTACTTGGGCGCACAACAATGTTAGGCGCACAACTTGAGAATTGTTAGTTGTTCCTAAAGTCTTTTGTAGGTCTGTTCCCTAACCTTGTTCCTAATAGTGCCAGTGTCTGTTCCTGTCATGGGAACAGAACTAAGTTCCGTTTGAGAATTCAACATAAACTAGATTAAGTATTTACTCAACCTTAACAAGAAGATATTAAATACACCCTAATGTATTCTATTCTTCACTCCAAGCTTGATACTTCATCTTTCGAACATCTTCACTTCGATCTTTGATTAATTCTCCAATTTAATCTTCGATCAAGTATTCTCTTTGCTCGAGAATGAATTACCGAGCAATATCATAAGTGAAACACAATATGTCTTTTGTTGGTAAAGTCAGCTTCAAAACTCAAGGGTCAACATTCCCAACTGCTGGGAAAGTTTTGAATTTGGCGCCTTGTAATGGGCGCTCCTTGAAGCTTCTAGAGTCTTCATTTCTCTGAGATTTGGTTGACTTTTCGACTTCTTATCATTTAATATGTGGATGCTGTTTGACTAGGTTAACATAACTTGGGTCTGGGCTATAAAGAAATGGGTTTAAGTGACCCATGTGTTTTAAAGCCCAAAAATAAAAGTGGTAGTAACAACAGGTTATGTTAATGACCATATTAAATAACACCTCTCTAGGTAGAAATTTCCGTTTAAGGAAAGTGTTGCAATCTTTTGAATACGGAGGTAGTATTATTTTTTAACATAATTACATATGAAAGCACAATATTAATGTTAAAATATGCCCTAAAGTATCTAGGGCGCTAGGACTAACCAAGCATGGGAGTCTCCCAAAGTTACCAGTGTATGCATTTTAGCAATCCATTTCTTTTTGGGTTCGGTTTCATGCTCATTTTATTTAGGTTAATTAGAAGGGTATTGTATAAATCCTATATCAACATGTGCCCCTCATATTATGTAATATTGTACATTTGTACTATACGTAATGATAAGATAAGTATATCAAAATGAGTCTCATTTTAAAGTATATCTCGAGCTGAGTCCAAAGTCATAAAAATATTAACTTTTTAGTTGTATAGCTAAAGTTATGATTAATTTATAAATTATAATGATTCTTGTAGATTATTGAGACCAAACTTAGGCTATGTTCTTTTCTACTTATTTAAGCACTCTAGTGCTTATTTCTGAAATGATCAGATCAGATCAGAAAAATTCAGATCAGAAAAGTTTAAATCAGATCAGAAAATAATAAGAACAAAAAACAACTATAATAAGTTCAGATCAGATCAGATCAGAAAAATTCAGATCAGAAAAATTCAGAGCAGATAAGAAAAGTTCAGATCAGATTAGATTAGAAAAGTTCAAATCAGATCTGACCAGATCAGAAAAATTCAGACGAAGAGAACATAGCCTTAATCTTTTATTTATCCAAAACTCTAATGATCATTTTAAAAATTTAGTAAATGGAGTATAATATTAAATTTATTTCGTGAGCCATATATATATATATGATTTCATCAATTATCTTCATCTATTTGTACACGATAATTATAGGAAAAATATTTATGTCAAACTTTTTTGACTTATAATACACTTATTAACTATTAAAATATACTCTAGATATAAATACACAATATAAACAAAAGTTTCCCGATGAAACCTATTAAGTACTTCTTCCATTCCATGATATAAGTCCCGTTTTCTTTTTGGGAGTCAAACTTTAAAATCTTTGACCAAATATTCTTATTAATATATAAAAGAAAACATATCCATTTGAGATCTTATTAGATTCGCCTTAATATGTACTTTTATACCCCTTCGTTTTTTTAATAGAGACATTTGTTTTTCGAGCTGACGAGGAAAAAAGTGCAAAAGTAAAATAGAAGGATGATAAAAATAAGGAAAACGTGAGAAAGGTAGAGAGAATGAGAGAAAAAGTAAGAGAGTGGTGTAATAGTTAGCTGAACCAACCTACCATTTATGGTAAAAGGTAAAAGTGTTCCAATTAAATAAAAATACCCCTAAATAAAAAATGTCCCTATTAAAAGGTAGTCCGTTTTTGGTGCACCCGGGAGCACGGAGCATGGTGCTCCCGGATTTTAAGTCATCAGTAAGAACATATCCTGGACACTAGGAGAACATAACATTAAAAGGTCGTCAGAAAGAACATAGAGTGAACACTGGGAGAACATAACATTAAAAGAACATTTACTTAAAACAAAAAGAACAAAATACGAAATTTCAAAGAACAAAATACAAAATTTCAAAAAATATATACTTATAATTTTTTTTAAAAATTGTTAATTTTAAAAGAACATTTCTTTGAAACATAAAGAACAAAATACGAAAATTCAAAGAACAAAATACTTTTTTACATCAAAAGAACATTAAACATTATTTAAATGAATATTAAAAAGTAAAAAATAGGTGTTAATTGGAAAGAACATACAAGAATAACCAAAAAAATATAGAAGAATATCCAAAAGAACATAACAAGTATTTTAAAAGAACATAAATGACCTTGAAGAGCATTAAAACCAGATCTGACAGAACATCATTTAAAAATTCGAAGAACATCTGATTCAAGTTGTTCATCGACGTTGTCGGCGTTAATGGACGCCGCCTGAAGTTTTAGGGAAGGAGGAGAGAGCATGGTGGAGCGCCAGAGCTTTTGTCGGTTGGGTGTCGATAAAGATTGCCGGAAGTTTTGTGGAAGGAGGAAAGAAGGAGAGAGAGAGGTTGATAGTAGGAGGCTGGGCGTCGCCGAAGTTAGGGTAAAACGGTGACATGTTAGGGTATTGGGGATGACGTCATCTCGAAACATAGTGTTCCGTGCTCCTAAAAGTACCAAAAAATTTTAATTAAAAAGAGGTAGTAATACCAAAATAATATTTTTTTACAAATATAAAATAAAAGATGTAGAAAATCAAAAATTATTATTGAAGACTGTGAAAAAAGAAAACATAATTTATACTTTGGGATGGAAGAGGCAGTAGTAAATAAAATGATGCCCCTACAGTCTTCTCCATCGCAGTTCCTTGTCATTTTGATTTCGAGTAAAAAGTGAAGAAATAGAATTTCAGATTCTAATCCTGAATTCGAACTCCTGCTAATCGTTTGTTCTCTCTTCAAATTACTCCCGCCATGGCTCCCAAAGTTCTCATGGTCAGTGTATTTCAGATTTCAAAAGCCTTGGTAGTATTTGTATCTTTGTGTGTTTCTGTTTTTGCTCAAGTTATGATTTATTGGGGTGTTTTGCAGGTTGCGGAGAAGCCTAGTATTGCTCTTTCTATTGCAACTGTTCTCTCCTCTTCTCAAGTCAGTTTGTTCCTTTTTTGTTATGTTCTCTTTCTTTTCTTTTTGCACAATTATTGAGCTCCATATCTCTTTGTTTTTTTAACACTGCTATTTTAGTGCATTTCCATTTTATGAAAATTCAAATGTTTTTACATGTTAGTAAAGTTACTGGCGTGACTGGATGTTGTGTACAAAATTGTAGAGTTAGGAATTAGGATTTAGGATGCATTCTATTCAACTTGTTTTTCATGAATACAATCAATAATGTCCCCACTTATTGTCACGGGCACTGCTCTATTTATTTATTCTTAGGCTCCGTTTGGTTTGGACTTGGACGGAAAGCATTTTCCACAATTTTAGATCAACTTTCCTTTGTTTGGTTCCTTTAAAAAAAGTTAGAGGGAAAAAAGAATAGAAAATAAATAGAAAGAGAAAGTGGAGGAGTTCAGAGGAATTGTCCCCAACCAAACGAAGCCTTAGACTGTGTTCTTTTCAACTTATCTTTGCTTATCTGAACTTATCTAAACCTTAGATTTAAAAAGCGTTTTTGAGGTGTGCTTGGTACACGAGGCGCACGCCAAAACGTTTCTGGGCGGTGAGGCGAGACGTTTTACGTAAGGAAACATGAGGCGCGCTTCGGGCCGCGTTTTGAGATGCGCAAGGCGCACCGCCTAGACGCTTCTCGTGGAGTTGCGTATATTTAACTAGATTTAAGTTGAAATTCAAAGAAGAAAAAACGGGAGCTTTCTTCAAATCGAACCTTACCTATGCTTTAGAACTCAAACTCGATTAGAACCCCTCATTGAATTTCACTCAAATGCTTTGAATTCATCCATAAATCAAAAACCCTAATTATGATAGAACCCTAGTTCGTGTGTGAGAGTTAGTTGTCGCGGTGGTGACTGAAAGCGTCAACCAGCATTATTGACCAACCGGAGTATTACATTTGCTATTGGTCTTCGGCGATGAAGTGTTCTTGGAGTTCTCTTCTCTTTGATTGGCAAGGATTTGATAAGAGCGAAGATTAAGTGGCCAAGTGGGTGACCTGCTTCCCCTATTCACGTGTCCCCCCTTCTAATTTTTTATTTAACCAGTTTCTAATTTTCTTTTGACAACGGAGTTGCTTTTAATTTAAGCTTCGTTTTGTATTCTTTTTTTAAGAAGCAAGATGTTGTTTTGTTTTTGTTATTTTTATTTTTGGGAAATTCTATATGGTGGCTTTCAAATTTCAATTTTGGCCAAAAATTTATTATACGAAGTGACTACCAAGTTTTCGAAATTCTACATAGTGCCTTATTCCATTAACTGGTGGCTCAGCAACTAAACCCCTGTTCCTTTCCCTCTTCTCCCTCATCCCCTTTCTCACTCTAATACAAAGCTAGGCCACTATAGGAGCACCACTTCCGCTTAACCACTCTTAGCATCACCACATCAAGCAACACTACTACCCGGCGAGGGGTCTTATCCACAATCAATTAATGCCGAGTCATCGACACTACCAACTTGAAATTAGTCGACGTGAAGTGGAGTGAGGGGAATGGCAAAGTGTGAAGTGATATGGTCAAAATGCTCTATTTTCTTTAGATGAATTGTTCCTGATTTTCCACAATGCAATTAATTATGGTCATCAATCTCTTTCCCTATTCCCTCTTTCCTCTCCCCTCCTTTTTTCTTTTTCTTCTCGCTACGTAGTGTGCTCTTCCGTTCTCTCAAAATTGGTTTCAATTTCAATCATTGTTGTCTTTTGATGGATGTGGAATGTGATTTGTGGGTTCATTTAGTCGTCGAGGTTTCTGTAACTTTGATGAGGTTTTTTTTCTTTACTTATTTTACTTACTTTACTTTGATGATTTTGATGAATTTGATGAATTGCTGAATGTCAGTCTCTTGAAGCCCTTTTGGTAGTATTAGGATGAGAAGAATTGTTTGGACTAGTTTGAGCTTATTTGGGAAGCTCTTATAGTTAGCCTTCTCAATCTTAGTCATTTTCCAATGTAGTGGAGTTTGCGAATTGCAAAAGTTGGCTCCCACAACCTAAATTGTCATTCCACACTATCATATCACATAGTTTTATGATTGGGCAACATCGGACAATGGAGGAGAGGAAGAGGTGCCATGGTGGTGGTTCTTGTGATATGTGGACGTGTGGTGGTGGTTGGGTTGGGGGTTTTTTAAGGTCACTATATAGACTATAAATAACTTGAAGGTCACTTCGTATAAATGTTTCTTTGTCCAGCCACCATGTAGATAAATTTAAACTTGGAGGCTACCATATAGAATTTCCCTTTAATTTTTCTTAAAATTTATTACTCAAGAAAAAAGAAAAAAGAAAAAAAAAAGGAAAATAATGTGCGCCTCGCCTACGAAAGGCGCGCGCCTTCACCTCGCCCCTTCGCCTCGCTCCACGCGCCTCGCCCCTTCGCCTGTCCCTTGCCCCTTCGCCCCCGCCTCGCGCCTTCGCCCAATGCCTCGCACCTCACGCCTCAAGGATTTGTGGGTTCGTTCATGTGATTTGTTGGTTTGTTCTTGCCGAGGGACCCTTTGCGTCTCAGTGCGCCTACTCCGTGAACTTGTCTTAGCTCACTTTATCTAAATTTATTCGACCTTATATGACCTTATTGGGCATTATTAGGCCTTATTCGACCTCATTCGACCTTATTAGATGAAACTTTATTCGACCTTATCCTTATTAGATGAAACCTTATTAGGTGAAACCTTTTGCGACCTTATTAAACCTTATTCGACCTTGTTAGATCTTATCAGAACTTATATGAACTTATCTTAACTTATTTGAACTTATATGAACTTATCTCAAGTTATAAGGACTGAAAATGAGTGAAAATGAAGAGACCCTTAGTGTTGTTGAGGCCTGTAATGAGGTGGGCTCGCTATAGTTTAGAGTTTCCACTTTCTAGCAAATGGAGAAGCATTTTAAGGAGGAGATGTCCATCTTTGGTGAATCACTTTTTGCCCTGTTTTTTCACGTGGTCAAACAACCAATAATTATGTTTCATTTGTAGCCAAATTGAAAAACCCAGTTTCAATAGCTCTTTGAGAATGGTAAGGGTTGCTAGCTCTTAATCCAAAAAGTTGGTCGTTTTGGATTGGAGCCGCCAATAGTAAATTATTAAATATAAGTACCAAACATCTTTGTCAACAAGTTTTTCTATTAGCATACTCAAATAACCTGCCCCATCTAGCATGAATGTTAGCTAATAAACAAAAGGGCTTGCGTGAAACAATTTTGTTAGCTAATGTATAGAATAGGGGCCAAGGATCACTAGTACTAGAGGCGAGCAAGATTTGGTACCTATAAATTAAGATTACACCATTTTTACCATCTTATTTTACTCATCTTCATTTCTTTACATATAACCACATCACAAACTGTCATGTCTTTGTACAAAAACGCTGGACTTGTCATTACGGGGCGGCTAGGGTCTAGCTCCCAAACTTTGTTTTGAGTTATTAGATTAAAAAACTTTGTTGGTTACATAAACATATAAAAGGATTTGGAGTAGTGTTTATGTGTTATTATTGCCTTGAATATTTTTTTGTCCAAGAATCGCCACTGATTGTTATGTTTTTCTATTGTCTGTTTTTTGGATTTTTTTATTGTGCCAGTGGTTGTGCAATTTTTACCCTGCAAATCCTTCTGTATTTTTTTTCCAGATGTCAACAAGGAGAGGAAGTACTGAGGTGCATGAGTTTGATGGGAAGTTTTTGGGTCTTCACAGTCATATCAAAGTAACTTCAGTGATTGGGCATGTTTTTAGGTCAGTCTCTCTGTTTCCATCATCTCAGGGCTTTTCTTTCCATTGTTTGTGCTATAATCTATATGCATCTTTCTGTCATTTTGGGTCCTTATACCAAATATATCTTTTTCATCCGTAGTTCTAATGGAACTGTGTAATCGTTAGTATTGTATGATGATATCTGCAAGATAATTGTAATTTCCAGATTGATGCAGTTCACAATCATACATTGGTCTTTTTAATTGTTTGATTTGCCCGAAATGCTACGACTCTCAGCAACTTAAGCTGTTTGCAATGCATACCTTAGTATTGATGATCATTTTTGTGTTTCTAGTGTAGATTTTCCTGCAACATTCCAAGACTGGAATGCAACAGATCCTCTGGATCTTTTTCAAGCTCCCACCCTTAAATCAGAGTCTAAGCCAAAGGTGCAGACAGCTTGCCACTTCATCTTTTAGTTTCCTCTTCCTGGACGCTGTGTCTGAAGGATTTTTTATGAATTTTAATGGAGGCAGACTTGGCTCTTTTGAAGATCAAGTTGTTTCTGTTAATATATGATTACTGCCTGTATTTGTATGAAGTGTAGTATGGATCCCATTTTTGACTGTTTAGTATGGCTGACGAAGCCAAAATTTTGGGAAGGATCAAGCAAGATAAAGGAAACATGTTCAATTTAGTGACTGAATAGGATGTTATATCATGATTGATCATGCGGTTGCACAAAAGTAGTTCTACGCTACAATTGCATCCTTGTTGTCTCTTCTCAAAGTCTAAGATCCAGCGTCAATTTCATTTTACGATTCTTCAAGGCATGCAAATTCAATTTCTTGGATTGATTTCACGTCAATAAAACTCTTCTATTGGTAAATTGGAGCAGATTTCAAATCATTCCTATAATTAATAGTTCCACATTTTGTAATGCTGAATCTGGATCAGGGAACCTTGTGAAATCACCTTATGCTCTATAAGGACCATGTTAAGAGCTTATGACCTAGACATTTATAGAAACCAATACTATAGAGGAAGGTTTCTTGAATTCTGGCTTTGGTCCACATTCTTGTCCTGGATCCTTTTGTGATCAGAGGCAGTGTGAGTGAAAATAGGGGCCTCACTGTACAGCATATGAAGTTTTTATTTATTTATTCTAACTCTTAGTTGAGAAGATAATGAAGGTGGAGATTCCTCATCTGTCCTAGATATGAATAGGTTGAAAAGCTTGATTTGTATATGAGTGGCTTCTTTGAGTGCCCTATGTTGGTATGGAGATTGGCACCCACCTGATGCATATGATATATGAAGGAACCTTAGCTGTGTTGGATCTAGATAGCTTGATTTTTTGGGTGGACCTGGAAAGATTAACCAAATTTGTTTTATGCTCTTTCCGAAGACTCTGTGGGTGTTGGGCTTGCTTGTTTAAGTGTGTAAGCTGTTTTCTTTCCCACCGGTTGCTTCATGAAATGAAAAGGAGGTAGCCTTTAAGCTTAATAGAGTTTTCTGATCTTGTAATTTTTCTATGTCTCTGATTTATATCATCAATTAGGAACAAGAACCTCTAGTAACATGTGTTGTGCTCATATTTGTCAAAAAACGAGGAAGAGAAAAAAGTTACTCTTTTATTTATGCAAGTTTCTTCCTTTAAGCTATGACAAATGGGACATGTTGTACCGTGGGATATTAGGTGTAATTTCATCTCATGCTACATAATATTATGACTTTCTATTTTCTTTTTTATAATTAATTTGCTCTACGATTGGGTAGGTGAAGATGTGCAAAGAAAATCATTGGCATTGGCATAATTTTGCCTCCTCTTCTTTTCATACTTAATTGTAGATGTGTAGTATTAGGACATGGAAGCAGGACCTGGGAGCATAGTGATAGGAGATAAATTGCAATATTTTTTTGTGGATTCAGTGATGCACTTGAATAAGTGGATAACCATCATTGTAAAGACTCTTATCATGACGGAGAAGACAACTACATGGACTAAAGGTGCTTTTAACTTAGTTTTTTGACCAACACATAAGTCTTTCACGAGGAGAAAGGTTATCATAGAACTTAATTCTTCTTTTCATCTACATTTTATGGGGCAAGTGTAAAGCTTTCTTATAAGGAAGATGACTGCCTCCTTTTTCAGTTTTCCACATTGTATCTGTGGATGTGAATGGACTAGTGAAGGATTGTGATATACTCATATACACTATTGAATTAGGCATGTGAGTGTCTTGTATGAAACTTATGTAGCATAATTAGACCTGTTCAGCCTGATTTCACCTTGTCCACGTGCAATTGACTTGATAAACCTTGATAAACTTATTATTTTGAGGTGATAGAAGTATAGAACTCACTTATATTCCCTGTTTGACTATTTGCTTCCATTGAAAATATTTGCGTACTTCTTTCATTTTTAGTAAGTGCAACCCTTGTCTTTTCATGGTCTCCATCACACATCTTGACCAATAATTATAAAATCCTGTACATGTAATAACAAAGAGATGTTTATATTAGAAACTACATAAAAGTTTAAAAAGATCTTGCATAGTAATATATTTTCTTTTCTACACTAATGAATAAATGCCGTCAAAATATTTGATGTTTGGCCACTAAAAAGTGAAGTATTATTCTTATTCAAATACAAGTGGAGTACTGAATTTTTCTATTATGTATTGGTATTTTAGGAGACTAGCATGATAGGAGAGAGATTAAGAAAGATGGAACAGGGAGAGAGAAAGAGAAAACTAACATACCAAGAGAGGTATGGTGCAACTGTATAAGACACTCGATAAAGGGTTGCAACTAGAAAAAGAGTGGTAATGGTTTTTGAAGGTACCCACTGCCTATAAGTTTAATTATAGATATTCGTCTCAGAAGGGTTACCCCAGAGAAATGTAGATGGCTTGGTTGTCAATTGTCACTTTGAACCTTTTTATCATCTTTCTGAATCTGTAACTTAGTCTATTACTGGGAAATTTCCTAACTGTGACTTTTATCGCAGGCACATATACGGAGGCATTTAAGTCAAGAAGCCCGTGGTTGTACCCATCTTGTATTGTGGCTAGATTGTGACCGAGAAGGGGAAAATATATGTTTCGAAGGTATATATCTCCAATCATTATCAAGGTTCAAAAGAAAATAAAATTTCAGGATGCAGTGGTGTACTTCCTGACAAAACGTATGCATGTCTGTAAATTGTTGAGAGGGTAGATGGATGCAGTTCGTGCTTTTTTTCACTAAAGTAGGGTACACAGTTATTGTAATATCTGAGGCACATACAGTCCAGCATGATCTTTATGACTAAAGTGGCTCCTGGAAGGTTAGCATGACCTTGAGTTATGAAATTCTAGATGGGCTTTAACATTTGATTTTGGGCTTCGCGACATATTTGGAAAAATATCGAATACCAACTCCTTAAAACTTAAACCCTTTCAAAAACTTTTTATCACTCTTGTCGATGCCATCTCCTTTGGCAACGGTTTCAGTTGACGATTCATGTTAGCCGACCCCAAATCACTTTGGGAATAAGGTTTAGTTGTTGTTGTTGTACCAACTCCTTAAAACCTTCCAAGTCTAGATTTATGTTTGTTATATTAGTAATAAACTGCATTTTTTTTTGGGTTTCTATTGGAATTTCTCTGTTTTTTTTCATGACTTATGTTCTTTGTTAGCGAATCCATCTTAGATCTATTGTTGTTGGTGATGTCAATGGACCATCAACCATCGGGGCACCTCATTACCTCCGATTTCCCAGGAGATCTTCTAATTTTCTAAGGAAGGGTCTCACACTTGAATTTATGTATTTTAAGACGTGCGAGCGCACGATAGTGTTGTGGTTGGAAGGAATCATAATATTCCTGTTAAGAACTAATATTAGGGGGTGAGCTCTTTGGACTTTTGCTCTGTAAGTTTAGTATTAGTAGCTTGAAGAATAAGTTAGGGAGGAAGTTAGAGATCAAGGCATCAAGCTCTACAAATAGAGAAAATTAGGGAGTGCAAAGTGTGCTAACAGTTGTTGAGAGCTTAATGCAACAAGCTGGGAGAGGCCACCAATTGTAGCAACTTATGCAAGGAAGAAGAGAGTACCACCAGCAGCAGCTAGAGAAGCACAACAGCAGTAATATCTTAGCTAAATGTTTTAGGCTAAGGGCAAGCTAGTCTTATCTTATTTGTGCTTTTATTTTCTTTGTATTTCCCTTTTATTCCCTTAGGCCCTGTCATCTATACCTCAACAGAATTACGTTATTCTGTATGAGGTGTACAGGGAATCTAGTCTCCTAAGTTGTGTATAAATAAGGGTAAAGAGAGCTGAATGAGATATCAATGAAAAAGTGGAGAAACCTTTGGGAGAAACCTCATCTTCTCGAATGTGTGAGGGATTCTAGCTACTACTCTTGAGTAGGAAGCTATTATCATCTAATTTGCTTTGATAGTGAAATTAGCTCAGAAAGAACTTGATCTATACCACTTAAATTGTTCATTGGGAGCTTGCAAACCTCTCGAGAGCTTGTTTATCAATCTATTTAACTGTTTTCCCGAAATTCCATATCAAAGTTTATTTATTTTCTTAATCAGTTCATCTAAACCTGCCCAAGCTATGGCATTTCATAGTAATTCCATGGTTGAGTTTCCTTGTCGAGCGCATTACTGCATTATGTATTAGGTTTGCCTTTTTTTGCTTTCGTTTTTGTGGCTGAAAAGGAATCACAATATTCTGTGGTTGAATTTCCTTGTTGAGTGCATTATGGCATTGTGAATTAGGATTGCCTTTTTTAGCTTCCGAAGCCTCTTTTTATTTTGTTAAGCATTAAAAAATTATATTAGAAAGACATTAATGGGCTGTCATTTAATATAAAAGGAGAACGAGGGATAAAACAACTGAAGCTATTATGAAATAATTTATATACAAAATCAAGAAATGTGAATTAATGCTCAGAATTTACAACCTAATGCTGGACTCCAATTATGCGACTGCCTCGAAAAGAGAACTTGAACCTTGCTGATGGGCTATACCCATTTAGGATCATTGGAAGCCTCTTTGATTTAGCATCTTGACCTACTCCAGGTCTTCGACTCTGGCAAACTTTCTTTGCTCTCTTTTTGGTTGGAGAATTGTTGGTCACTTGGTCCTCTGTCATTGCTAAATAGGATGCTTTCTCAAAATAATGTTGGTCACTTTAAGCTTGTTCTAGTCAGAAAATGATGTAAGTTTGCCGTGGCTTGCAGTTATTGAGTGCACTGGATTTCATTTTAAAGAGGGGGAATCAAGAGTATATCGTGCCCGATTTTCCTCTGTTACTGAGAAAGACATTTCAAGGGCAATGGAAAATCTCGTTGAACCAAACAGAAATGAGGCTTTGGCTGTGGATGCTCGGCAAGAAATAGACTTGAAAGTTGGAGTTGCATTTACTCGCTTCCAGACTAGTTACTTTCAGGGAAAATATGGAAATTTGGACTCTGGAGTTATCTCGTTGGTTCTCTTCTCTTTGTTGTAGTTCATTTGTTGGTATTATCTTTCCCCATATTTTCATGAGATTATGCATAGTTCATGTTCAACTTCCATTTTATTATCTTTGTACTTCTATAGTTCTATGTCATTCATTATCTAATCATTATGTTCCTGTTCTGTATCTCCTAAAATTTGGGGTCGAGATTCTGGGAAGTAGGAGAGGAGGACAGAGGGGATGGTGGTAATCGTGCATGCTCTTGCCATGGAACACTCTGCCATTGGTGACTGCCGGAGGTTATTCTTTGCCATAATTACCCTACAGGTGTGCGGAGTGTAATTTTTTCTTTGACCACCCAAGCATAAAACTATTGTTGTTACTAATACTTCGATAGTATATTCCATATGCTGGTCTAGCTACCAACAAAGGTGGCACTCTCCACCTTGTTTTGGTCCTTAAAACCTGATCAAGGAAGAAAATCGCGGATGTGATCACGTTCGCGGTAACTGTCGCGATGACGCGGGATCGGCTTGTAACGGTCGAATAGAGACAAATCGCGGTTGACGCGTGAAATAATTCACACAATTAGAATTTACCCTTAAAATTGCATTTTTGAAGTTTTTAAAGTATTCTTATAACTTATTTGACCAAAGCAATCATATGGGTGGGTTATACATATGGTGAACAAAAAATTACTTTAAGCATGAGATTTGTATCCTATGATATATGTAAATTGATACTAAATCATAGTATATATTATTCAACTCGAAAGCCTATGGCATGTTTTTCTCCTTTCGTAGGTGTCTCTATTGTTTGTGTGCTACTGTGTCTGTGGGTTTATCTTTTTTTGACCAATTTTGATATAGTAACGGATGTAGCGGGTAAAAAAACGCTCTAACGCGGTGAGTGACTACGTAACAGACAACGCGGGAGTTGGACGTGAATTTCATCGCGGCGTTACATAACGAAATTTCGCGTAACGGCAAGTTCAAAATCCTTTACATAAACGTAACGACCGAGTTTTGTTTCCATACTCCTGATACTGCTAGGAATTACTACATCAAGTGAGTAGTGATATAGAAAATCAGAGAACTAGATATATTTGTATTTATAATCAGCGTAACAAGCCATATACAAATGCCTCTCTTTTTGAGAGTTGAGCTCTCTTCCACTTTCGACTTCTCTCTTAGTCTCTTCACAATTTCTAGATGCCTTCTTCTCAAGGAAGAAAATCGCGGATGCGGATGCGTTCGTGGTCGCGATGACGCGGAAACGGCTTGTAACGGTCGAATAGAAATAAATCGCGGTTGACGTGGCGTGAAGTTTTTTAAAAAACACTTAGATTTTTAACCTCAATTTTGCATTTTTGATGTTTTATAAGCATTCTTATAACTTAACTTGAACAAACTTATCATATGGCTGCGTTATACGCATCGTAAATATGAAATCACTGAAAACATGAGATTATTGGTTAGGTCTTTGCATTTTTCATCCTTGTTAGCGGCTGGCCTCCAGGATTAGGTATCCTTTGGAAGGAGTCTGTCTCACTAGTAGGGGTTTCAGTGTATCACGGCCTCACTTAATTACGTTATGTTCTAAACTGGATGGTAGTCATGATATTTCTGTCCATTCTCATATCAAGTCTCCAAATGCTTACATTACTCTAGCAGGAAAAGATGCCTGTTTTAACAACCTCATGACTTAACTGATTGATAACTTAAAAACGGGTTTCTATTGAATAATTTTGATGTTGCAATAGTCTATGCTGATTGGTTAAGAACTTTATTATTATATTTTCTGGCTTTTCTTCGTACTTTCGTAGAGTTTATGCTCCCATAGATTTTTTATGTTAAACCTTGCTGCTTACAGTTATGGGCCCTGTCAAACTCCAACTCTTGGATTTTGTGTACAACGGTATTTGAATATCAACACTTTCAAGCCGCAAAAGTTTTGGGCTGTGCATCCCTACATTGTTCACAAGGGTTATGAACTCAAGTTGGAGTGGGATCGTGAAAAGTTGTTTGATTTAGATGTAAGCAACTTCACTTCTAAGTTTCTGCTAAGTTTATCTTTTTAATTTACAATAATGCAACAGACAATAGTAAGTTATTTTAATCCAGGTCTCCTTGATGTTTCAAAAACTGGTGATGGATGATGGTACTGTTGAAATAATCAATGTATTAAAGAAGCAGGAGCACAAGAGTAGGCCTTCTGGTTTGAACACAGTCAATCTTCTTAAGGTTTCTGCCTCTTGTCCTTGCATTTGAAGTTGAGAATAACATCATATTGCTAGTATCTTTCAGAAACGTTCCTTCCTTTCTTATTTCCCATTCTTTGGCATTTGATTTTGTTTGCTAGAGGCTCGTCCTTTTATTGATGATAGATTACTTGATCTATTGTGAAGAGGGATTTGCATTTGGATCTCACGACTGGGTGGGACTATTTCTTTTTTCAGAGAATATTCTTTTTGCAGGCAGAAATTGCCACATATGAAATCTGAATGTCTTCTTTGGAATCTCTCCGTGGCGAGATATTTTACACCTTGGAAGTAGAAGAAGGATGAGTCATCATCTACTGCATTGTTTCCTTTTTATACTACCTCCGTTCGATTATAATTGCAACATTGGGAACTTTTACACTATTCGGAAAGCCTCCTTTCACCTTTTGTTATGATTTATACATAACGACAAAAATAGTAATGTAGGATCGTGTTAGATTCGTTTCGATTTATACTTATTTAATATCTACTTTTTGTAACTTTTTCTTAAATACAATTAAAGATATAAACGTAAAAAGTTGTGTACTGGAAAACGTGAAAGTTTCCAATGTTGCAATTAAAATGGAATGGAGGAAGTTTTTATCTTGTATTCTTGATACGTGTGATTTCTTCTATATTTTATATTTTTGTAAAATTTTTAGTTTGTTCTGGGATTGCAAATTTTAGAACTCCCATCATCTTTACGGGATTAAGGAAAAACTTAAATGTCTATCTCTGCTCTATGATATGATTAGGACTCAGGCTGTTTAGCGCATATATTGTAGGGAAGAGGTTTCTGACTTTCTGGTCTTTACTGAGTGTCCTCCACATTTCACTGTCAATGTTTGAGAAACGGTTTCCATGCCTTATTATCTTGTATTCCGTGTAAGTACTAAATAGTACTTTCTGTGGGTGATTATCTTACTGCATTGTTATAACCTTTTAAGGTTGCTTCAAGTGCATTGGGTTTTGGGCCACAGATGGCTATGGAGATAGCAGAAAGGTTGTATACACAAGGTTTTATCAGGTTATATACTGCCCTTTCTCTTACATTGTGTTTTATAGGGTTAAAAGTTTTAAAGATTTCATTGTAGCCTGTGCTACATGCTCAATTTCTGGCTTTATTTTTTTTTCCGATAAGTTTATATAATATTCAGTTTCCAATTGTTGGTTAAAACAAAATGCAGTAAGAATTATATGAAGTTTATATATATATATATATATATATATATATATATATATAATGCTGAAAACCGTGAAAACTTGAAAAAGGAGTACCTATAAGGTTGCATGGTACGTATTACGATAAATTGGGTAAGCCTGTTTTTAACATGAAAGTTGTCAGTATTTACAAAAATACCATTAATGAAATACGCATACACCTTTATGACTCTTATGTACCCCTTTTACACTGTTTACACAGTTTTGATGTTAAAAACACGCGTACCCATTCCATTAATCCGTTTCAAGCCGCTTTTGCGACGACAAGGTCGATAATGCCACTGCATGGACATTTTTTTTTCTTCTGTAGAATAGATGAATCAAGTTTTTGCTTAACCAACGATGATAAATCATCTTTCTGAGATGAGAGGCAGGGACTCACAAAAGTTTTCTATGTTTGGTATTTGATGATAAAAATATGTTAGACAAGTGGCAGCTGGGAGCCTGGGACTGCCTGGCTGATAATGGTAGATGTGGTTCCCTTGCATCTAAATTCCTATCATAGAGCGACTGAAAGTAGGTATAGCATTCATAGGAACTGGAGGGATGTGTTGGCTGACCATATACATTATGCACCAGCCCAAGGAAATATGTCTGCGGACTTCCTTCTTTTTTTTTTCCGTTGGTGAGATGCAAGGTTAGTATTGGTGTAGTCGATCGGCCATCAACTTTGCTTGAAATTACCTCAAGCAAGGATTTCGGAATGCTGACTGTGTCTCGGGCTTGGGTTTCGACAAGGTGGGATACTGGTATGTGGGCATTTATGTGCCTGAAATAGTATAAGCTTTAGTGAATGGATAACTGATCTCCTGTTTCTTAGCCTATCTTGTGAACGATGCCCTTTATCCTGGTTCTACAAGCTCCTAGACAGAGCGAGGGAAAAAAGCATTTTTCATGCACGTTTCTCTTTAGATAATGCATAAAAGTATTATGATACGAAAAACTATCTCTTTAGCTCTGAAATGTACTATCTCTGTGCTGACTATTCTTATGCTGCATTTCAGTTATCCTCGCACAGAAAGTACTTCTTACCCTTCTTCATTTGACTTCCGAGGTGCACTTGAAGCACAAAAGCATAATCCTCTATGGGGTGGTTTTATACAGACCCTATTGGTTGATGGTTATCATAAGCCTCGTTCAGGAACTGATGCAGGCGATCATCCGCCCATTACCCCGATGCGTTCAGCTACTGAAGAAATGCTAGGTTATGATGCTTGGAAGTTGTATCAGTACGTTTGTCAGCATTTCATTGCGTCTGTGTCTCCAGACTGCAAATATATAAGGTACAGGACTACCTTTATACCCTTTTAAAACATTCCTAAATGAGTTTGAACTCATGCATCAAATTGCTATTAGCATGGTACAACATTTTGGCTTGTGTAACAGCAACGAATAGATGCCTTATCTTGTTGTAAAATAGGGAACATGTCGTTGCAAAATTTTTATCGATGTTTGACACTGTGACTTCTCTGGTTCCTTTCCATAATGAGCTGTTTCCGATCCAGGACAAAAGTTGAATTATCAAGTGGTGGAGAATCGTTTACTTGTACAGGACAGTATGTCACAACAGAAGGATTCACCTCCATTACTCCTTGGTTGGCTGTAAGCGAAAAAAAGCTTCCCGACTTCACAAAGGGTGAAAGAATTAAAATATCAAAAGTTGAACTATATGAGGTAATTTTCAAACATTTAAGGTTTATGCTATGCACCAGTTCCATCTACAGCAAGTTGAGGCTTTAAGACTTCACTCTTAAGCCCATGAGGGTGGAAAGAGTGCATAATACTAATGAGAGTTAATGTAGGTTGGGAAATGTATGCTTGTGGGATCCAAATTAGTGTCTTAACATATGGTCTGTTTTGAGGAACTATATTGGCCATGTTCTGTGAATTGTATTTTGCCTTGTGCATAGATGAAGATTACGTAGTTATACATCAAAAGTATTTGCAACCCTGAAATGTAGCAGCAAAGTTAAAAGACCATTGATAAATTTACCACTGATTACTAATGGAATTGAATCAGTTGCTAATCTACAATATCGGAGTTTGAATCTAAATTAAAATAAGTTTCTAATAAAGATATTAACAATTTAATCTTCATATGTGAGTATCAAAATTTTAATGAATAAAACAACCCTCTAATAAACAATGCCAAAATCATAATAGATGCCTTAGATGGTACAAAGAACTATGGGGCATTTTTTTGGGGGGTTGCAAGAACGGGTAACAGAAAGAACAACCCTCATTTTCTTTGTTGACGTTTGTTTAGCCATTCTAACCATATTCCCTTTACCCCCCTGTTTCCCCCCTTTCCTCTATCCTAACCCCCTCCCCCCAACTTTCGAGACAGGGAAAGGGAAAGAACATCAACTACCTTTACCACATGATCACCAAATCACCAATACTGTCCAGCACTACCCCACTCCCACCATCCAAACACTCAACCTCATCACACCAACCACCATATTCACCCACCACCTCTACTACCCGATACTACCCGTTTACCCCACTATCTCGCCACCCAACCACCTACCTGAAAAGTGAAAACTACCCAGTCCTACCCCCCACCATTGAAACCACCCTCACCACCTACATAGAAACCACACTGTTACCAGTTGATCAACCCTACGGGAGCTACCTCACAGACCCATCCTTCTTGTCAACCCACCGTACCCTCAGACTCACCCTTCCCGTCAACCCACCACCCGACAGACCCACCCACCCTACCTAACAAACCAACACTCTCTTAGGCTACCACCAGCAACCAAGAAACCCATTTTTGAGAGAAAAAGGAAGAGAACAGCCGGTTAGCGAGAAGAGGAGAATAGATGTGCAGAGTCTTTTGTGATAAGTGATGTTTAAAAGTGAATGGGAGACAGAAAATCTTCAAAAAGTAATGTGGAAAGCTTAACAATAACAAGTGCCATTGTCTCATTGTGTGCTAGTTCTGCAGAGAACCGTGTTTCTACTTAAGTTTCTGGTATGGAGGTCTTTTAACAATTTGCCTCTACAATTGGGCTGATCTGGACTTTGGGCCAGGGTAAGCTTGACTATTGATATGCTGTCTTAGTTAGTCATTGATTTATGGGCTTCCTGAAATTCTAGGGGAATACTTCGCCTCCTGATTTTCTCACTGAAAGTGAGGTCATTTCCCTCATGGAAAAGCATGGAATAGGAACAGATGCATCAATTCCTGTACACATCAACAACATCTGCGAGCGCAACTATGTGCAGGTAAATTTTATTTCCCGGGATCTCTTTGGTAATCCTTATGCACCCAAACACTAAACATGAATCATTTATGATCTATGTGCTTCAAATTCCAGGTGCAAAGTGGACGGAGGTTGGTACCTACTACTTTAGGCATCACCCTTGTTAGAGGTTACCAATGCACTGATCCAGATCTATGTCTGCCAGACATTCGGAGTTTTATTGAACATCAAATTACTCTAATTGCGAAGGGTCAAGCAGATCATTCACTTGTCGTGAAGCATGTTCTTGAACAATTTAAGCAGAAGTATGTATATTTTGTTAAGCAGGTTAGTGTTCTTTTCTTCCCGCAATACTGTCCTCGCATTGGAAGCAGAACTATACAAAATAATAATTTTATCGAGACTGAGAATATGTGGTTAGGGTTTGTTATGGAGTGAAAAGGTGAAGTTGAAGGAAAAATGAAACTAGCTAGTCAACAACTTTAGATTGACTATGATGGGGTCCTGAGTTATTATGGGGTGGGGAGGGCAGGCAGAAGGCTCTACCTAGCAAAGTAGACAATCTCGTTCCAAGTTAGCCTATTTTGAAGAGGTCATTTCTAAACATTCTTAATTTGACTTTTTGATCATATATACCAAAACATAGTCTATGGAAAGAACCTTTTGTGCCCCTGCCAAGCATAAAAAAAAGGGAGCATGATCCCATTCTCCCTTTTCTGTCTGGAGAACGGGGTAGAATATGATTCCTGCAGGAATCGTGCGGGAGTGAGCATCATCTTTCTTGTAGGATGCATGATCCATGCAACTTCCTGTATCTTTGTTGCTGCATGTAGGGATGACGTGTATAGACTAGAGGTGGCCAACAGGCTGGTGAGATGAGGTTTAATTCAAGCTATATTGGTTGATGAATAATTTGGTTTGATTCATTTTATATTCGGGTGATATGTTGGTTCAAATCTCCGTTCTATTCATGCCTAGTCATACTTAGATTTGTTTAGAATTATTTTATCATGGAAAATCTATCAATAGTAGTCATTTTCATATTTGGGCATGTCATATTTCGGTTCATTCTTGGCTCATGCAATCTTCACAATCTGGGAATTTAGGATTAAGGAATTCACGTTGTTGTTGTTGTCAATCTGATGTGGCTTATCCAGTTTCCAATGTTGTTTATTTAGGTCCGTTCAGTTCCTATAGGAACTATCACATGGTTTTCTTTTACTAATTCAAATTCTTCAATAGCAGCTTGGTGGCTAACAAAAAATATCTTGGATTTTTGTACCTTGGTACAGATTGAGCATATGGATGCACTATTTGAAGCCCAATTCTCTCCTCTATCAGAAACAGGGCGAGCGCTGAGTAAATGTGGCAAGTGTGTGAGGTATATGAAATATATTTCTCCACAACCACCACGTCTCTATTGCAGTTCATGTGAAGACGTCTATTACCTTCCTCAAAAAGGGTCAATTAAGGTTATAATTCTATTTCCCCTCTTGCACTGTCACTTATGCTGTTGCAAGCTTTTCTCTCTTTATGGTAGGTATTTGATCCCCCAACTGGTTTCAAGTCAGGCTTGGGCAAGGGATGATGTCACTGTAGTTTTGTTCTTGCTCGACTCTCCTAAAGTTTCTCCAACCTTGAGGCTGTGATACAAAAGCTGTACTGCCTCATGGAGTCAGGTTTGGATGTATGGGAGCTGTGCTATTGTATTCCCACACTCATCTCAAGCAATTGATCAACCAAATTTGAACTCTAGCAAGTTCCTTGGCTTGGGCGAGCGAGTTGATTGATTAACCTTTCTTTTCTATCCTGCTAATCATTTTCATTACTCGTTAACACCTGTGAAGGTCCCTTTACATTGTTATCTTATTTCAGTTTCGGTGCTTGCTTTTCTTGTAGCTGTACAAGGAAATTGTTTGTCCTTTGGACAACTTTGAGCTCTTGCTCTTCTCCATGCCTGGTCCAGAAGGCAAGTCATTTCCTCTATGCCCTTACTGCTACAACAATCCTCCATTCGAAGGTGTAGACAAACTCTTTGGTGCAGCCAAGACTGGTCCTGGCAAGCTGGGAAAGGGTGCTGGGATGCCTTGCTTCCTCTGCCCCCATCCAACGTGTCGCCATTCTCTAATAGCTCAAGGTGTTTGTGCTTGCCCAGAGTGCACCGGTACACTTGTCCTAGATCCCGTTAGTGCTCCAAAGTGGCGTCTTTATTGTAACACGTGTAACTGTCTCGTCTTTCTACCTCAAGGCGCACATCGGATCTCAACAACCAAAGAGCGTTGTCCTGACTGTGACACAACTATCATAGAAGTTGACTTCAACAAGAGTAACACACCATTGGCAGATGAAGCTACCGTGCATGCAGGATGCATTCTTTGCGATGAGCTCCTTCATTCACTTATTGAGATGAAGCACGGGAAATCTTCTTTAAGGCGGTATGGAGGGAGAGGAAGGGGAAGGGGAAGAGGGAGGGGATCGATGGGTAGAGGACGAGGGGGTAAGAAAAATATTGATCCCAAAATGAGTTTTCGGGATTTTTGAGGCCTTAAAACTTTTTTTTTTCCGGAATGGCACCCAACTAAACCTTGACCCAGAAGAGTTTCAAACTTCTGAAGAGGTCCATGTTAGTTAACTTGTAATCCTTTTTATCTTACTTTGGTGATATTTTTTAGTTACTTTTTCGTGTTAGTAAAGAGAAAGACCTTGATTTGACCTCAATTCTTACAGTTTTTTATCTAGTACATATGCAGTGGCGTATCCAACTTTTTTGAGATGGTGGGTTACCACCGATTACCTAGCATTTGTAATGAGCCTTGTTTGTTTTCAAACTTGCTCTGTTAGAGGGTATTAAACCATAGGTCTAAGGCCCATTAGGTTATTCTAGTTAGGTTATATTTCTAGCCTATATATTGATGTCATGAGAATGAATTAGAATAAGCACAATTAATATATCTATTATATTCTTAACATGGTATCAGTTTAGGTTTGATCCTAGGTTTATCTCAATTTTCCTGTCTCTCACCACCGGTGGGTGGTTGATCTATTAACGCCCACCGGCCGGTATCCACATTCTTTCCCCGCCTTACTGCTATTATCTATGTATTCTTATTCAAATTTTTTTTCCGTCACCTTCCAAACAATGACTACATCACAAAGCAATGGAACTTTTTTTGGGATGTGTTGGGGTAAACTGTTACGGAGAATCAAATATAAGCCACCAGAGAAGCAAATAACTCTCTTTTGATGCAAATCTGATTTGTACGAATCATCATTCATTCACATTCATATTGTTGCCCATGAGGCTCCGAGTTTTGGTTTTACGTTATCGAGGCTTTAGGTGTAACCTGGTTTGTCTGCTTTGATGTTTAGCCAAAGGTTGCTGCTACCATGCGGTGGCTGGTAGCGGAGGTTTAAAAAAAAAAAAGATGAACAGAAAAGGAGTGCCATAATTTGGTTGAAGTAGGCCTTAGTTGTTTTGTCTCATACGAGACTTGTGATTAATTGATCTTAAGTTTGATGTTGGTTTAACAATTCTCAAGTTTTGAGTACGGGTTGCTCTAAAAACCCAATGGTTTTGGCGGGTTTGAAAAGAATGCGTTCCCGTTAAATTGATATTTATGCAGGTTCGGAAATAATGATGTTCCTGTTTGTTTGAGCATGGGTCTGCTCTGAATAACCAATGAATTTGAGCACGAGTTTGCTCCGAAAATCCAATGGATTTGAGTTTGGTTTTACTCTAAAGAAACCCTTGAAGAATTGCTGCCAACATCGTTGACTTTTGCTGAAGCTACAACTATTGAAGAATTATTATTTTTATTGTAATTTTTTTATTGTTATTATTATTTGTCCGATCGTAACGTTCGTGTTACTGCCATTACGATTGCGGGAGGGTGTTAGAGGGTATTGTACCATAGGTCCAAGGCCCATTAGGTTATTCTAGTTAGGTTATATTTCTAGCCTATATATTGATATCATGGGAATGAATTAGAATAAGCACAATTAATATATCTATTTCTTAACATACTCCATAATAAAATTTTCAAAGGTATTATAGGTTACCCCATAATTATCTTCCTCTTTTGACAAAATTACATTAAGGTCTCGTCCATTTCACCTTAATTTTACTGAATTTAATTTATTTTTATTCAATTGTGCTTATTTGTATTGAACTTAATTTTTATGAATTTGAAATTAATTTTACTAATTCATGTTATTTTTTCTTTGCACTACTAGTACATTTACTAAATTTATTTTAACTGAGTTTTATTTTTACTCAATAGAACTTATTATTGTTAAGCTAAACTTATTCTGACTAAATATTATTGTTTCAAGGTGAAATGAACAAGACCTGATTCACTAACTATCCTATACTAACGCTCTAAGATAGTGGCGTGTCGAGGAATTTTATCAAGTGGGTTCAAAACTTTGAACACTAATTTTAGTACTATAATACTATAATACCACCTCTAAGATAATTTAAGTACTATAATATTATCCTATACCAACGCTCTAAGATAGTAGTATTTGATAATAATATGGGTTAATTTTAAAAAGAAAGGAAAATACAAAAAAAAAGGAAGAAAAGGGAGAATAATTGGGATTGAACCTAGGACCTTGTTACACTTCAAGCAAATGCATTTCACTTAATAAGTTATATACATCTATAATGCTTGATTTTATTTTATTTTCGAAGATAATGGTGGGTCACTTGAGCCACCTTGCCCATACATTGATTCGCTAATGTCTATATGGGACAAACATTTTTATTCTCAATTACTCTTATTTGACAAGATTTAAACTCTATACCTTTAGAATCTTTTCGGATTGCTTTGGGCTTAGAAATCAGAATCAATACATGTTTGGTTATACCTTTGCTTAGCTTGACACATTGTTTGTGATACAAAAAATTGGGTTGCTTATTGTTTATTTAATTCATGCTTTGGAGCTGGAGGATAAATTTGGATTAATTTGAGGCTTCGTTTTTCAACTCCATGGAAAAATGTGAATGCAAGCTAATGATGCGCACGTTGGAGTGTACTAAACATAGAAAAAGCGTATCTTATACTAAGAATGCAATACAAGAGTGGAAAGATTCATGTGTAGAGACTATCTAAGTTGTCCCTACATAACGAATGCCGGATTTCTTGGATGTTGATATGTTTAAGCATAATGCTAAGATAATAGGAGTTGTATAATTAGCATAATGGAGAACAACGCATGCGTCCAAATGTAAACAATGATTCTTAATTGGCTTTTTAAAAACATGTAATGTGATTACATGCTTTAGTGTTAAACGTCAACCGCGCTTGATATAAAAGTTGTAGTTAAGAGGTATTTATGAGATCTATGGGCTAAAATAATTAGTAATTAGGCTTGGGTAATGTCCCGTGATTTTTGTATGTTATAAGTTAGTAGTTTAATAGAATTAAGGAATAATTGATAGGAATAATTGATAGGAATAATTCCACCTTTGGCCGGTCTTCTATCACTGGTACCACCTTCAATTAATTCAGCAATAATCCCATCTTTGACCCCCATATTCTCTCATTGGTCCATCACCTGTTGGTGACCTACAATCATGGGTAATCCTCCTAATTACGCGATTAATAGCTAATTAAGTATATTTTAAACTTAAATTTTTAATTAAAGTTTCAAATCAGATTTAATTTAAAAAAACTTTTAAAAAAACTCCTCCCCTTCCCCCCACTGCTACCACCCCACCGGAAACCATGTTGCATCATCAGCGACCAAGTTCTTCCCTTCCGTCAGCACCACACTCACCCTAAAATACCGCCCCTCCCCCTGCAAGTGTTTTCCGACGAGATTTAAAGAAAAAGAAAAACAGAAACAGGGGGAAGGGAAGAGAATAAGAGGAAGGTGAGAGAAGGGTGGTGATTTCGGGGGTGGGCGAAGGGAGGGGGTGGTTTCCGAGGTGTGGGGTGGCGGTTTTAGGGGAGGCGAGGGTTTTAGGGGGTCTGTTACGGGGGAGGGTGGCAAGGGAAGGGGACGGGGTTAGGGAGGGTTTTGGGGGCGGGGAAGCTGAAGACGGGGAAGGGGGAGGGTGGCAGGGGAAGGAAACGGGCTGGGGAGGGTTTTGGGGGGTAGGGAGGGTGGCAGAGGTGGGGGAGGGGAGGGGAGGGGGTGGCAGCGTTGGGGGAGGGGATGGAAGGGGGTGCCAGTGGTGGGGGAGGGGAGGGGTTTTCCTTTTAAAAAAAAAAGTCAACGGTATTTAGTATGGTCAAATAGGTTGCCATCATCCGGTACCAATAAAAGAATATGGAGGTCAAAGGTCGGATTATACCTGTATTAATTGAAGGTGGTACCGGTGGTGGAAGACCGGCCAAAGTGGGATTATTCCTATCAATTTTTCCTAGAATTAATAATCAAGTAGAAAGTACGTCGTTTTATTTGTATTATACGTATTCTTCATTTACAAGTAACTCTTGGTTTTGATTAAAAACCCATAATATCATCATCATTAATAATTTAATATTGAATAAAGAAGCAATACTAATATAGGGAAACAGTTTTTTTTCCAGATTTTCGTTGTTGTTAAGGGTCCATCCTAGATGGTTCGTTTACTCTGGGAAATCTTTAGTTTGTACTCCTTGGTTTGAGCTAATATATTTTTCTTACTTGTTCAAAAAAAAATACTAATATAGCGGAGTAATGGATATATTTCTATATTCACACATGAAATGGGTTCAAGTATTCTTGTCAACAATGTTTGCATTTTTTAATATATGAGAATAACGTGGATAACTACTATTGGAAGACTGAAAAGTGACACGTAGAAGAATACAATCTTTGTCCACACTTTTTAATATATAATATAAAAGGATTTTTGGGGTTTTCGATATGAGCAAGGTTAAATTTTACTTAACTAAAATTTTGTTGTAAGGGAGTTAAGAGTCAGCTGAATCTTTGTTATAAAGAATATTTTATGAGGTATTCTAAACATTTAAATACTACACAAGGTATATATGTATTTTATATAGATTTAGACCTATTTTTCCATAGCTAGTCTGATGTATTTTGAGCTCTTGCTTATGTGATTTGATGTCTTTGGGTTATTTCCTGTTTTTGAGCTTTGATTGTCCATATTAGTTGATGCCTATATCTAGCTTACAAAGGTAAGTCCCAGTTCATAAGTGGCGTATAGGCAATCCAAAAGCAATTATGAAGTCCCCGGGGCAAAAAGTTGAAGAAACAAGCAAAATGAGCCTCGCCCGACTTGGCGCAAGAAGCTATTTGGAGCAGTTTTAACTTTTAAGAATATGACTAAGTATTCTTGTCTAGTTGATCACGTGACAACCACCCGACCCGGCGGAATATATCAGACCTGACAAGAGTGCGCGACTAACTGGGCGAGAGCATTCGAGCAATCCGAGGAAAACTCACCATTGTCACACAGGTTGACCCTCGCCTGGTTGGCCGGGCAGTCATTCGGAGTAGCCTATATTTATTTATTTTTTTTTTTTTACTCTAAAACTATAATTTGAGATGTAATTTTCGATTATGAATATCTTTTTTTCACTTAATCTTCGATCTAGATTTTGGAATTCTTAGTTTTCTCTCTAGCATTGGTTTTTGCGCACTCAGATTTATTTCAATTGAAGTTGCTTTTGTTCATCATTCAGTATTATTCTTCCTTCGTTATTCAATTGCCTAGTTAAATTTCTCGTCTTTCAAGGTTCGGTTATGTCAGCTAGAGTAGACTTATTCTTTATTTTTTTCGAGACGTACATGTCCGAAAACCGGGCTTGTAAGTACTCGTTTTGATAGGGATTTTCAATATTCGTGCCCATAAAGGGCGTACAGCGGTGTCCAGTTTTTTGAAATAACGTCGTCTTTAGTATTAAAACGCGATTAAATATTGTCTCAAAATTGTATCTATTACCATGTCATATATCAAAAATATATAGTTTAAAAAATTGTAAAATTGAAAAAAAAAAGAATTTTAAAATTTGGAATTGACCGGTTAAATTATAGATCAGTAAGGTAATCAGGGAAAATTTGGAGGGAGTTAGGGTAATTTAGTAAGAATTTGGGCTTAACACTTAACGCCGTTAGAAGATTCTGTTAATAGGTGGGTATTTGAAAAGGTTAAGAAAAGTAGAGGTGGTTATTTAAACACAAATGAAAATGGGGTGGTTATTTTGAAATAGGTGTATCGTGTAAGAGGTTATTCACAATTTTTCCTGAATAAGCTGACTACCTTCCAGCAAGAGTTTGATAAGACATTCAAGGAGGCATGGAATAGTTTCAAGGACCAAGAAAGGGGTTCAGTCCGACTCCGACCCGAGTCCGACTCGATCCGAAGGAAAAAGTCCGATTGGAATCCGAAAACATAAAAGTCCGAATGAAATCCGATAGGAGTTGGACCTTAGGTAAGATCTGATCCAAATCCGAATCCGACTAGAGTCCGTTTATTACTTATTACCTCGTCAACTAATAGATTGAAAGTACATTTAATAGAAATAATAGATTTACATTATAAGAAATTAAGTAAAACATTAAAAAATTTATATTAAAGATGTGCTTTGGTTATTTAATATGGTAATTTAATCCGAATCTGATCCGAGTCCGAAACAATCCGAAGGAAAAAGTCCGAGTCCGAATCAGATAATATATAGTCCAAATCCTAATAGGAGTGTAAAAATCATAGTCCGATTGAAATGGAGCGGACTTGGAGTTTGATAAGTCCGATCCGAGTCCGATCCATTGCCATTCCTACAATCGAGAAAAGTGGTTCCTCAATCAAACCTTTAAATATGGATTGCATCTTGGAACGATGAATACTGTAAGAATCGATCACATTTGTGAGGTATGGGTGTTCAAGGTCACTTTGGCCACGATTGCTCCTACAACCAACAAAATACAACCCAAATGGAGCACGTGCAAGTATTTTAGCAACCCCATACAATCCATACTCATAAGAACAACAACGTTCAAAATCCTCCACCACCACCACAGGGCCCTTACTACCAACTTTACCAACCTCCACCACGAAATGTTGTTATGCCTCCCTTTTACTCTAACCAAGAGGAACTTAGAATCCACCCCTGGGTTCAGTAGGCCCCATCGTTAAGGCTACTAGCAACCACCCCCCACAAAATGCCAACTCCCAAGAGCAGACTGATCGTGAAGCAGACTACTAATTGGAGCATCAAGTAATTGAGAAATACAACAAATCAGTTGAAGAGTTAAATAGCGCACTTGGCTAATTCGTTAGATACTAGGGAAGTTGATTCACTACCTTTATAACCAGTATAATATAGGGAGACTGTGAATGCCATCATGTTGAAATGGTGGAACATATGAGGTCTTGAAGATGTCTGGTAATTCTAGAGAGGTGGGCAAGAAGAAGAAAATTGAAAAAACGGTTGCGAAGAAGTAAAAGGTTGGGAAGGTGATGCTAACATTCATGTGATAAACCTAACCTTCCCCGATCATATGGTGAAGAGCATGTAGACCACCAGTTTGGCAAGTTTGCTGAGGTGGTGAAAATATGCAAGTTAATGTTCCTTTTACTGGACTATGCAAGCTCTTGCTTATGCTACATTTTTGAAATAAATTATAAATACGAAGATGACTTTTAATGAGGGAAGATTGTAGCCTTTACTGAAGAATGTAGTACCCTCCTGCAAAACCAGTCCCCACTAAGATCGGACCTGGGAAGTTTTTCTATGTCTTGTAACATTGGTCATGTGCCTATTGATAAAACTTTATCAGACCTAGGTGCTAGTGATAGTGTCCTTCCCCTTGCCCCGTGCAAAAACCTCTACCTAAGAAACTCAAAAGCACCACTATCACCCTGCAAATGTCGATCGTTCTATTAAACACCCTGTAGGTGTCCTAGCTGATGTTCTTTTTAGGGTAGGCAATTCTTTCACTCTTATCGACTTTGTTGTGATGGATATGGAGGAAGACTCACAAATCCTAATCATATTGGGTAGACCCTTTTTTTGCATTGTAGGAGCAATAAACGATCTAAGGGCTGGGAGCATCATATTGCATGTGGGGGACGAGAACATAACATTTAAGCTTAATATGGATCTTAAAGGGCCTACGCTTTTAGACCCATGCTGAACCCTCGCATAAGAGATAACGTGATCTCTATTTCGTCTTCCACTGTTTACAAGCGTGGAGGAACCTCGTAGATGTTTTTTTTATGAGAGGGTCGGGGCACTCACTGCCAAGCCCCTCTGATTTGAACTTGTAAGTAGTATGATCATGCAAACCTTTGTAAACAATCTCTATGTGCAAGGCCGGCCCTGAGGCAGCGCAATCGAGTCCTTTGCCCAAGAGTCAGAGACAAAAAGGCCCATTTTAACATTCTGCAATATAAATTAAGTTATTAAAACATAAGTGGACAAATATTGCTGAACATTAGGACAACTCAGTGGTATGAGGTTCGTACTTCTTATGCCAATTTCGAATCTCACCAAATACTTCCGAAACAACCACAATATGCACCCACTTCCAGTTGAAAAAATATTCTAGTCATTTACGCAGCAAAACCCCTTCACTAAAACGGAAATCCGCAGACCAAGCTTTCAAGGTCAAACCTACAACTATTCGCACTGTTCTATCATTAGCTATTCACCTTTTTTGTTTTTTTTTTAAATAAAAAAATTCCCCTTTGTTTTCTAATTTTATTTTCTTTGGTAGCATAAAACCATAGGCTCGCAACTCTATACTTAGTATGTTGTAATAGATATAGAACGAGAAGTCCACCTAGCAATTGATGATTTTTAAAACTTGTAAAAAGTATTATGATTATCTATATTACAAATATATTATATAGATACTAGATGTTTTACAATATCACTCTCTTTGTCTCTTTCTATTTTTTTATAAATTGTTATTGCAAGATTTTTGTAATAAAAGTTGTACTCAAGTTACATATCATCTTAACTTTAATACTTCTTCCATTTCTTTTTAATTATGACTTTTTCCATATGAATTAGGAAGTTTGAAATTAGTTGTGACACTTTGATTTTGGGCAAATATTCCTCTCTATCTCTCTCTTATTACGTGGATCCCCTTATTTATTTCTCTTTATCTCTTTCCTCTTCAAAAATTGCATACGAGCCCGTAAAATCAATTGAAAGTACTTTCCCCTACTTTGCAACATGTATGAAATAAGGTTTCTCTTTGTTCTTTGTTAGGTGGACAATCAACATCAACTAACTTTGTTTCATCTTCCGCAAAAACATTCTCATCTCCTACTTCCTCCTCATACTCATCACTTTCTTATTGAAAAAAATCCATATAACTCCTCTTGCTCTTCTAGTGCTCTATCTTTTCTTATGATTAGAGCTTTCCTAGAGGGAAAATTACTAGCTATGTGCCATCTCCCTTGACACTTACATCATTTTAGCTTTTCTTCATTTTTCTTGATGAACAAAAACCTTTTACTTCTCTTTTTGTTCCATCTTTATTAGAACTACCCTTTTTTAAGTTGTGATAGTTCTTAGTGGATGCATAAGATAAATTAGGTTTAAAAGTGGTCAAAGACTTATTACCCCCATATGTAGATTTCGTTTTACCTTCTTTATCAAGAGACTCAAATTTCAATGCAAATCTAGATACATCATCAAAAGAAACATAAGAAGACACTTCCACCTTTTTTGCAATGTTCCTATTCAATCCTTTCATGTATCTAGCAATTTCTAAAACCTCATTTTCCACTAAATGCACGATAGACACAACTTGTAAAATTCAACAGTATTTTCATGAACACTTAAAGTTTCTTGAGTCAAAGAATCCAACTATAAGTAATTCTATTGTTCGAAATCAGTATGAAGGAACTCTTCTTTCAATTTCTTCTTTAACTTAGTCCAACTATTAAGGTTATCTTTTTCATTCCTAACCCTTTTAGCTTTTAGATTTTCGAACTGAATCCCATCATATTACGTGAGTGTAACAATGGCAATCTTAAATCTTCTATGATCATCAAACCCCTGTAGTCAATAATCTTCTCAAGTTGACTACTCCATTGTAATAATTCATCAGGATCGAACCCTCACAAAAATCTGGTTTTAATCCCCTATCATCATCAAAACTAGGTTTCAAAGATTTAACCGATCGAACATCATCATCAGGTTCATTATATTCAACATGATTAGGTTCTTTTTCTTAAGCATAACATCATCAAAAGCCTTTTGCAAACATTCATCCGCTCTTATTTTAGCATCAAATTGCATTTTAGCTAGTTTGGTTAACCAATTCTCTAAGATCATCACCACCAGCCATAATAAAAGGTCACAAGACAAAAACTTGAGCACCAAGAAATCATAAACACCACGAAAATTCAAAAAATATGTAGGTCAAATACTACACAACCGATTTAAAAATTGAAAATAGGATTATATTTGCATAAGAAAGAAGGTTATCCATACATATAGGAAGAATAGAATACCTTTTATCCTCACCCACCTGAAAAATCTGATACTAATTGATGTGATTGTAAAGTTAGTAGTATGCTCAACAATATAAAAATGAAATGCAAAGGAACTTAAATATTAGATTCAAGTCCGCAAATTTAGTGAACCTAGATATTTCAACTAAGTGAACAAACTTGAACTATTAGATTGAACTTTAATTTCCTTTAAACCACTTGTGAAATTAAGTAGCTTAATCACCAAGTTAATAAATACTCCTGAAATATAAATTAGTGGAAAAAATTAATTATTCAGGACATCTAAAATTAATAAACAACGTGTTTTTGTAAAAACCACTCATGGCCTTGTAAGGATGGTATGACATGAATTTATGTGATTATGCAAGAGTTAGCTTGCCTCAATACAACTCTAATGTTGGCCGAAAATCATCCCAAAACCCCTAGGAAAGAGATCTAACCACTTTCAACTCAATCCCTAGATTCTAGGAAGAAATAAGGAAAACAATTCTTTGACTTTTCCACCTTAGTTGGCCGAATTTCCTAAGTTTAATTCCCCTTTCCTTGTCGTCCTATGTAGCTCAAAATAGGCAAGATTATGCTAGATTCCCTGTGATGTATGACTTTTACATATAGTTTTTAGGTTCATTTAAGTTTTATACTGTTTCTACTCCTACTTGGTATGCTTTCGTGTTTTTGATAAATTTCAGGTATCGAGAACGTATTTGGAACATGATTAGGGAAGCTTGAGCATTAGGAACATTTGGATCAAGTTACATGGCTTACGGATTGTAATGGACAACATTGAATTCAGATTTGAGCTAAAACAAATTAGGAGTTCATTAGGAGAACTGTGAAGATGGAGTCTTGTCCACTCTTACTAGTTTTTCCATACTCATACTTTTAAAAATTATTTCAAGTTCAATATAAGCTTTCACCTTTCAGTCTTCAATTGGTAATTTCTTCTATTCATACTTTCAATTGCTTTTAATTTTCATTATTCTAATTGTTTTTAATCATGAATGTTCTTATTGATTATGTTATTAATTAGTTTCATAATCACGAGTGAGTATTTTTCTTTCTAGGATTGTGGGGATTTATGTATGTGATGAGGGATTAATAGACTAGTTAGTTGTCTTTTATTTCATTTGCTTCCTTTCATTGAATCGTTCACCCTAGATTTACGAATAGGGCCCGATTTGTATTTCTATCATTGCAATACCGAATCTACTTCAAGAGGAGAGATACCATATAGGCTTTCAATCATTAGGCAAAGTGACCCTTGACCAACGAGATCGGCTGGGTAATCTTTGAGGGAGGCAATTTCGAGAGAAATTGCATTTGCCCTATGTAAATTGACTTATTAGGTAGTTATTATCTGTCCTTGATTTCCCAGTTGTATGCATAGTGAACCACAATCCTAGGTTTTTATTCATTGATTAAATCCTTGATATTTAATTTTGTCATTAGTTTATTTTAGTCATAAGAACCCTGATTCTATTCGTTAATAATTAAATATAGTAGAATAGTTTAGTTTAACTAGTAACGCCTTCTCCGTGCAGATTCGACCCCGTTTGCCATACTACATTAGTAGAGAAAGCTGCAGGATTATCTTTAATAGTATGCAACTTACTACATTCCTAGGCTTAATTCCCCTTTCCTTGTCGTCCAATCTAGCTCAAAAATAGGCAAAATTATACTAGATTTCATCCTCTAATTAATGACAACTGAAGCTTGGAGTACAAGGAAACTATAATTAAGGAAAGTCTCTACTTGGCGAAAATTCCTATGTGGAAATTAAAATGACACAAACTAATGACTTGCAGCTTCATTGGGCTTCATCATCGACCCAATCATGGATTCATGGACACAAAAGCTTATTTAGAACTAAGATCAAAACCCATAACTTCCATTATCAATGCAACTGGTTGATCTTGGATCATTGACTTAGAACTTGGACTTGAATCCACATGACCCTACAAACAAACATGAGATTACTACACATAGAGATTTAAAATCCTAACCCGTCCCCTTTAATCCCCACAAACAAACACCTCTCTAGGGTATGTTTATTAACAATCTTGCCCTAGGTCTTACCAAAGCCTTTTCTTAAGACTTTTGCAATCTAATCGATATTCAGCTATATTTTGGCAAAGTCTTATTCCCAAAGTGATTTGGGGTCGGCTAACATGAATTGTCAACTGAAACTGTTGCCAAAAGAGATGGCATCGACAAGAGAGATAAAAAGTTTTTAAAATGGTTTAAGTTTTAACACACTAATAATGCATGGAAAAAAAATGATACTTGGTCCAATAAGTGAATGCCACGTGCAACATTCAGTAAAGTAAAAAAGTTATATAAATCTAGTGTCTGAAGTGATTTAAGGGATAAAAGTCTGACGAAGGTATGTTTATAGGCAATCTTGTCTTAAGGTGAATCTCTGATAAGCATGACTCATTAAAATTAGTTAAAATTAGTGGAGAGCTTATGTTGCAAAGTCTCATTTCTGAGCAAAATCTTGTTCCTAAAGAACAAAAACATGAAATATTAATAAAAAAAAATAGAAGAAGAAAGCAGCACAAACATTCAAGATTGAAGTCAGAATAATGAAAGAGACCAGTCTGACACAATTATTGCCAACAAGAACGTGGTTCCCTAACTGTCATTAGCTGTATGTAAAACAACATTTTAAGAATAAGAATTGATCATATACAATAATGTGATCTCTCATAGTGGAGCAACAAGCCAACAAGAAGATTGAATTCATCCCCTAACTTTTAAGCTGAGGGATGTCATAACCTTTTACTATACCGCTCAAATATGATTCAGAAATTATCATTGTTCAAGTACAAAAATTTGATATTCATATAGAAAAAAAAAGATTAATATTGTAAAAGATAAAAAAAAGCACTGGCTGTAGGAAAAACACAATTCAGTGATTATAAATAAACTTCCGCGTGCAGAGATTTTATGCACGCGAAAGTTCACCTAGAACAACAGGAAGTATAGCCTTGGTTTTGCTTCTTATCATCATTAACAAGGCTTACCCTATTCAGAGACAACTGAGCTTTATAAGAGTCTGAGTTGAGAACTTTCCTGCTTACACTGCTGTATATCTCCTTGATTACCAGCTCGAAAGCTGTCTTTACATTGGTGGAGTCTTTTGCGGATGTCTCCATAAAGAAAAGCCCATGCTCTTCAGCAAGATTCTTGCCTTCATCGACACTAACTGCCCTTATGTCGTCTAAGTCGAATTTATTTCCCACCAGCATTTTTGCAACTGTTGTATCAGAATGAGCTGTAGAAGATGCCGACTAGGGTTAAGAAAACACAATTTTTGCAAGAGATAACATCTATTGCATAAAATTCTAAATTGAACGTAAGCATTAAGAGGAAATAAAAGCTGATCATCCATTATTCCTTATCTCAAAGACATGGCTATATTAATCGGACACCAGGTTGTGTCCAAGTGTCCAGCCAAGATTTTTTGTCAAAAGTATCCATGATATTGGCCCAAATGAAGTGTCCATACTCATGTTGTAATATCAACGATCCAACAAGGGTAATTGAGTAGAAAATATACTGTCCAAATCACGTAGATGGCACCACTGTCAGCTAGCTTTTGCGGCAGAACAGGAGACTACGGTTAAGAGTACTAAATTCATGGAAGTTGAAGTTGAGCCAAGCTCCTATATTACTCAGACTCTTGATGTTCATGTTGGACATTGCTATGTGTTCAACTGCCTAACTCGGCCAGTTAATGAAAATTTAATACTTTGGGTCCAAATGGAAGTGCTAGACGTCCATCACCATGTCTAGGGGTCTGATACGGGTACTTCAAGTGAAGTGAGGAGTTTGCATAACATAACATAACTCACATTGTCGGGAGTACAAGCCTGTAATCAATGCATAATCAATACTATCTTAGTTCTCTTGTGAGATATATGTTCCCTTTCTTCTTTTGAGTGGCTTAGGGTGGAGAGGCCATGCCCGCCACGCCCAAAGAGATTCCTCTAATCTCTACTTTGAGATCCAGTACACCCCATCAAGTTCTACCAAAGAAAACTTCCAAAGAAAACCATCATTTTAAGTGATTGCGTGCCATACTGGTGAAGCTGTCAATGATCAAAAAGATTATGCCGTTCAACTGGTTTTCATCTAGTTTAACATATTTCAACTCTTCATCTAATCTCAAGAACCAACTTAAGATCCCCAACACTCCAACATGTCTATTGATACTTCAATTTTCTTTTGGACCAAACAATAGAAATAATTAGTCACAACATAGGGATATATACTCGTGTCTGAGACGAGTACGGAGTTAGAGTAGCACAGATGAGACACAATTGAATTACTAATGACCATTATCCAATAAAGTTACAACTACATTCATTTCTCAAAGATATTCCAATCTACACTCGGAAAATGCAAATATCACAACCATTACAGAAAAATCTCCACCACAAAGAAACAAAACATTTCATAAAACAAGACCAGAAAAAGGTACCTACCACAACTACTTGCATGCTGCCAATTAAATCCCGGGAGAAAAACCCTGAAATTCAGATGCTTTCAAGCAAATCCCCCAAAAGAGTATAACTTCATGAAAATCCAAATCAATTAACCAGAGGAAGTACTTTGTTTTTACCATTACTTAGCATTTAAGTTCAGTGAGTCAGCAGGCAATGCTTAACAACATCTTCAAACAAACATAAGTTTCTAAAAAACCCAGATCAATTAGCTAGCAAAACTCAGAAAAAATTCAACCCAACTTCCAAATAATAAAAAAAAATCATCTTGAGAATAAAATGCTAGATCATTTAACAAAAGCATCAAAGAATCCACCGGTGAACAAAGATGTCAACTTTCGGAAGCAAATGCTAAACCAAAGCTCAAGCATATATGATCTTACATTAATTTACCCAAGAGCACAAATCTGATAAAACTATCAACAACCCAGATCGATCAAGCATCCACAAAAGCAAACCCAAAAAACAGAATTCCAAAAAAGAGAAGAAAAAAAAGAGCAAGTTTTCTAGCATGACTTACTGTTGAGCTCATCAAGCCAGCGGGAAACACTATCAAAGGTGGTTCTGCGGGTAATATCATAAACAACAAGAGCACCAACAGCTCCTCTGTAATAAGCAGAAGTAACAGCTCTAAATCTCTCTTGTCCAGCAGTATCCCAAATCTGAGCTTTTACTTCTTTGCCTTCAATTTCCATGCTTTGAGTCTGGAATTCAACACCAATTGTAGCTTTTGAGTGCATGTTAAACTCATTTCTAGCATATCTAGATAGCAAATTTGATTTCCCAACAGCTGAGTCTCCTATGATTACTATCTTGAACAGGTACTCCTCTGCTTCATCATCTGAAGACATTGGTTTTTCTTCTTTTTTGTAAGAAAGAAAGCTGGGGGAGGGAGGGTAGTGAAGAACTTTCACTTTTTAAGGGGAGGAGATTTTGGGGATTTGGGTTTTGGCAAGTGATGAATTTGGGGGAGTGGCCTTTTGTTAGAATTTTGAAATGAGGGAGAAACGAAAGAGGGAGGTGGAGAGGGTGTCACAAGAAACGAGGGAGTGGACCTTTCTGGATGGGGTTTGCTAGTCTTGCTTACCAAAGAAACACCTCAATGCAACCCGAACTCAATTCGTAATTGATTTGATATGAAAATTGATAATACGTACCTAATATGTACCCGATCCAAACTCGACCCTAATCGAACTAATTTGACAATCGATTATCCGTTCCTTGACCTTAATTCAACTAATCCAAAATAACCTAATCTTGACTCGACCTGATCCCCACCCGAATCGATCTCCACTTGAACCAATTCCTGACCTGATTCTAATATTGACCAGATCTGATCTTAATCCAATCTAATTTCTAATTTTTGTTTTTCTAGGATTTTAAGTTCTTAATTTGCGAAATACTTATAGACTTTAACTTCTTTTGTATTTCTAGTGCGTAAATTGTTTTATACATGCTATCATATATATACGAGGTTATTTTTGGGAGCATTGGGTGGGCCAAGTAGGATTTTCCATGTCACAAATATATTTCATATATTATATTTTTAAAAAGATAATTAAAGTTTTAGATAAATAAAAGATTAAGTTTGAATCTTAATAAACTACAAGAATCATTATACTTTATAAACTAATCGTAACTTTATCTATACAACTCAAAATTTTATAATATTTATATCTTTGGGCTCAGCTTGAAATATACATCAAAATAAGAATCATGTTGATATATTTATCTAATTATTATGTAAGGGTACTCATTACTGGATAACCTAAAAATAAAATTAATTACTAACTAGAGAATGAAATTTCTAAAGAGATTATAGGTTAACAAATGTCCCGTAAATATAAAAATAAGATAATTAATAGTTTTTTATCGTTATGTCAAACGCAATTACGATAACAACGTGTTAGCTAAGTCCACAAATAGACGGTAAACAATTTTTATTATCTTGATGAGAAAGAGTACAATATTACATATTATGGGGGCAGAGGTTAATATAGATTTTATATAATACCTTTCTTATCAACTTAAACAAGATGGGCCTAAAAGCAAAGCAAAACATAAACGGTTTTATCAAACGCATACACCCAAAACTTTGGAGACCCTCGTACGTGCGTGGTTAATCCTAGCCCAACATAATTCAAGGCATATTTCAAGATTAATATTATGTTTAGTAATTATGTTAAAAAAAATATACATTTACTGTAACACCCCAAATTTTACTAAAATTTTCGCGCGTTAAATTATATTGGTTTATGTTGATATTTATGGTTATATATATGTATATAATTTTTTTTAAATAAAAATTATACTTGTTGAATTAATAAATTAGATTTATAAGGAAAGGTGTTAGTTGTATGGTGTAATATGTATACGTGTTTAAAAATTTCAAAGTGTGTATGGTTATAATATGCGTATATATGTTACGTTATGATTAGTAATTTTTATTTATAAAAAAAATAGTATATATATGTTTCGAAAATGCGAAAGTGTATAGTGTGGTGTGTTGTTGTGGTCGGAATGAAAAATGTGTATAGTCTCTGCGAAAGTGATTATTTTACTATATTCATAGTATTTTTATTTTTTTTATAGGTTTGTGTAGCGTATGATTTTTACTTTAAGTAATAAACTACTTTACGGATCGTTTAGTATGCTAACGTTACTTAAACCTTACCGAGTTACGGACCGAAACTTGTATGCTGTTCTTAAGTGTTGGAAGAGTCAAAAATCAGCTTGCTAAGTTGAGTTAACGTTACAAAGTTGTGTTTTGGAAAGTCATTTACTCACCCATCAATACCACTAATTACCCCCCCTTAATTCACTCCCATTACTTCCTCTTTTAAACCCCCCTTCCTACTGCCAATTTATACAAGATACATGCTTTACATTACCTATCATACTCACGCTCAACCTCACCAAAATTCAGAGGAAAAGCTGCTCCTCTTCTTGCTTTGTTTCACACGCTTACTCCTTCTAAAAACTCAGAAAATTGGTTCTTGTGTGTTCTCACGTTTTAGATCAGTTTTGGGTGTTAAACCAAGCCTTTCCTTCAAGTTTTGGGTGTTGATTCCAAGCGTATTTTATTCGTGGTTGTAGACGGCGACGGGGGTGAAACTCCACGGCATTCTTAGTTCCTGCTACACGGTTTTCTTGCACTCCCCGAGACGAGCAAGGTAACTAACGACTCGCTTAGCTTAATAGGATTAAAACCGTAGTCTTAGTACCGTTAGTTTAGATATTACTATGTAGAATCATGTTTAGGATCTTTAGTGTATTCTAACGCACATATACGTGATGATCATGACAAAATTTGTGTGTTTACAATGCCGTATTTTGACGTGGGAAAGTCGGATTATGGTTTATGTTTGAGTAAGTATGAAGTGTTGTTTGTTGTTGTTAACATTGAACAATAATTTCAGCTTTGTTATCTCTTTGTCACGCATGGTTTCGGGTTGCATATGACGGTTTCCGTTGTGTTGGGTCGAACTTGATTTTTGGTTGATTAATATGATATTTGGGCTTGAGTATTAGCATGGTATGGGGTTGTACACTGTTGTTTCGGACCTTCAAAAAAAAACCGTTGTGTGGTGTGTGTGGCTGCTGTGCACTGTGCGTGGTTGCGGTGTGTTGTGCGTGGCTTCTGTGCATTGTGCACGGCTGCTGCAGGTGTGTGTGGCTGCTGCTATCCAGTGCTGCGTGCTGCCCCTGTTTTATTCTTCCTGAAACTACAACAAGTTACTCCCTTAAATAACATTAAGCTCCTAGTTTATAACATGTTTAATATTAGCTTTGCTTACATGAACCGTGGGTTTGTTGGATTGGTGAAGCATTTGTTTTTGTTTGTTTGTTTTCTATTTATTTTATGTACATGATACGTTGGTTTAATTATTTATAGTCTTGAGAAGCATTACCCTTTTTTTTTGTTTGTTTACAGCATGTGTATGTATAGTTTTGTTTTCTTTAGTGTTTGTGAAGGAATTCATACCTTATTTACAAAACGGTTATGGGTTGTTTTTAAGACTTGTGAAATGATTTTTTTTTTTTTTGAAAATTTAAATGTCTGTTGAAGAATAAATATGCTTTGGTGTACGACACTAGTTAGAAATGCATGAGTTGACTTTGTGAGTACGTTAATACTTTGATTAGCTTGCAAGTGGTTTTCTTTTTATTATTTTCGTATGAATTTTATGTCATTTGAACCGTGTTGTTGTTAGTTATTGAGTTGTCGACGTCGTAATGCTCGGGGGAGAATAATACTGTCCTTAGCATTACTTCGCCAAGAGTTATGTACGTAGGGTATTGTGACTTGTCATCATAATTAACTTCGTACCCAAACTCAGATAACGCCTTTGTTGATTTGAAGAAAAATGTACAGTTTTAGTACTTTTGATGTTTGGTTTTAATTGAGTTGAGTAGCCTAAGGGACGGTGTCCCAAAAGTAACGAACATGCACTCCGAGAGGTAGGGGACATCACGTTGGGTGTTACCCTGCATTGGAGATACCTAGGACTTGTTGTCGTCCGAGAGGTCGGGAAGTACTGCGTGTATTGTCCCGCATCGGGAGTTTGGCCATTCTTAGACACAGACGGTAGGGAACGTAACCCATAGGCCGTTCTGGAGATTCGATCTGACTTTTCCTGAGGAAGTGGGCTGCGGGTCACTAGCGTTCGCTCTCTCGTTATTAATTTGATGTTGTAACTACTCGAAGTTTTATTTTCTGTTAAATTGATATTAACTCCGTTAGTTTTATTAATTTCAGTTTTATTATTCTGTCATCTGGTTTATGTCTATTTTCTTGAGATGCTATGTCGTTACTTGAACTATTTAATTTTGAAGCATGTTGCCAGTAGTGTTTTGCTCTGTTATTGTCGTTACTGTTATTTGGTTTTTATGTAGTTATTAGCGTAATGTTTATTGTAACTGTATTTAAGATTACTTTTTGAATCCTATATTGTGCTGGGAGAGCTGTTAGTTACTCCCCACTGATTGTGGATATTTGTTGAATATTTTGCAGATGCTGAAGTTTAGAGTTGTTACTGTTTGGATCGAGGTTGTGAGATTCGGCCTTGTGAGCTTCAGTGTAGTGCTTGTCATAGTGAACGAGCATTATGAGTTAGACATTAGGACCTCTGGTCTTTTGGGTCTTAAGTAGTAGTTTAGTTGTCTTTTAACGTTTAATAAGGTTATTTCGGATAATGGATTTTATTTTAGATATTGTGTTTGGAGTTACGATTGATTTTGAGATAGTAGAGGTGAGGGTATGGGACCTCATCCTTTAATGCTTTTCGGAGCTTATATCTACATTATGATTTTGAATTATTTAGTTATTTTACCCATAGAGTATCATTTCCGTCTCGGTGGTATTTCCGCTACCACTGACTTGCTTTATTATTTGTTTATTATTCATTTATTTAAGTCAACTTTTGACGGGATGTTACATTTACTCCCTACACTATAAAGTCTTTCTACAATGTGACCGTTTTCTAGAGGGAAGGGCTCTCCTTCTCTCTAGAAATCCTGATGTAGGGTTTCATCACCCTTGCCCCAATTCTTTGCCAAATTTCTAAATGTCCTCCTTAAATGTTCAATCAACCACTCCTTGTTATTTGAGGAAGCTTGAACGTCTTCATGTCTCACAACCATGGAGATCTAACTACCGCCACAACAACTCACAACCCCTTCATTGAATGAGGTCCAACCATCACAACCTACATTCTCCGTCCTCGCTTCATATTCCAATATGTTGTAGATTAAAAACTAGCCCTTCCCTTGGACATGTGGACTACTGAAAAAAAATTGGCACGTGTCAGTCTATGGCTAGTGACACATGACAATGCTAGAAAAATCACACATGTCCCTTTTTTAAAGAGGACATGTCTAAAGTTATCATTGTTTCGCTTATGATTGTTAAGGGCCTTGAATTATGCAAGCCCAAAAGAGAATAATCAAAATCAGTTATGCCATGTGTTAGTCATTTGGAGGGCAGCCAATCAAAAGACCCTATTTCAGGGCAATATTCGAGGGCCCAACCACCCCCACTCTAGTATAAATACCCTTATGTCAAGCCAAAAAAGGTAGGTTCACTCTTCCCCATAAATTGTTATTGTCATATCAGTGCATCTCTCTCTAGATTACTAGCTTAAGCATTGGAGGGGGAATCAACCCAAACCTTTTCTGGTTGGTTTCATTCGTGCAGGTTTCGAGCGTCAGTCGGATCATAACCTACACAAGTCTCAAAATTGCTCTTTTACCCTTGAAGAACATCAAGCACGCAACAACATTTGGCGCCATCTGTGGGATGATGTATATAATGACTGATTGCCAATCATCTAACATTAAATGAAACCAAAGTATGCAGGTAGAGGTAGAGGACACGATAGGAGATGAATGTCCAACCCGAGGTTTTGATCATCATGTGTCTAAGATAAAAGCAGGAGATTGTCTAGTGGCCAATGGCCACCCTCTATAGAAAACGATTTTAGGGCAAAATAGTGATCGTCTTAGTGACTACAGCCCATGGAGGCGCTTCTCAATGACTTCCAAATAAGGATAGTTGGAGTCGTCAAGGAACAGTTCAAGAAGAACCCACATCCAATGCAGCCCTAGTCAGCAAACTCATTCGAAAAACTCGTAGAGGGTTTCAAAAGGATAGCGGCAGGCTAGGAGTGAACAACCAAGAAGCTCAACTAGAGTGTAATAGGTGAGGCTTCCGGAAGGCAAGGGGCTGCTCTCTAGATGGAAATCTTAAGGACTGATGCCCTTCAGTACCTAGAGGCCAAGAGAGCTACAGCACAACATAATTCAGCTACTAGCTCAACTCCCTACTTGAGGGATTCTACTCCTATTCGGTATGTTTTTTTGTTTTTGATGAATTTCAGTTAATGAGAACATATTTGGAGTATGATTCACTAAACTTGAGGTTTAGGAGCATGTGGAAGAAGATGCATTGCATAAGGATCGTCATGAATATCTCATAGTATGAGTTTGAGCGAAAACAAAACAGAAAACCATTAGAAGAAATGTGGAAGAGGAGTCACGTCTACTCTTCTCACAATAAATTTTGATGTAGTTTTGAGAATTGAATAATTTCAACATATTTGGAAACTAGACTTAAAGAGCTTTCCATCGTAAGCGTTGATCACTAATCTGTCCATTTAATGATTTTTTCAAGACTTATGCTAATCTTGTAATTTCCTTTCCTAGTTTTATTAGGTTTACCTAGTATGAATTAGATGAGGGAGGACTCCTCTTTGGCCTCTCCTCTCTCATTACGTTATTTTATTATGAGGTTTAGTTTTAGTTTTCATCTTTTTCTCTCTGGTTTTTAGTTGCAAACCCAAATTTCTCTTTTTCTTCATTAATTCATGAGTTTACTTAGTCTCGTCATATATTATTTTAATTATTTTTTGCCTTTATAGATGTAGTTTTTATTCTTTGTTTTATGATTGAGTAATTTATATTCTAGGGTTTGGGAATCCATGTTTATATGCTACAAATCTCAATTGATGTTGTTGATGGTTTGATTTATCATTGATATCTCTAATTGATTAGTGTTTTATTGTTAATCTTGCCATCTAATCAATTGTATGATTATATATTGCTAATATTGAGTCATAAGTCTAGAGATAGTATTCTTTAGAGGCTTAATTACCTACAATTAGTAAATCTGATTATGTTAGCGACCGTACTGTACATATCGATTTGAGAGCGCTAAGATTCGACCGTAGGATTAACATGTGCTCAAGATATCTGATTAATTGAAGTATAGATGATTTTTTTATTGTTTATTCATATGAACAAGGTGAGCTAATGCCCTAGATCTTTTTTGTTTGACTTCCATATTTTATTAATTTAGAATTAATTATCATATTTCAGATCTTGTTTGGTTTCCTATACTTTAGAAGCAAGATTAAAACGACAATCTCTCAATGGATTCGACCTTACTTACCCTACTACATTCTTAGAAGATTTTGCAGGACTTATTTTGACAAGTAAACGACAGCCTATCATGCAACTATGGAAAAAATGGTGACCGTTAGAACTTTTCTGTAAATTGCAGTTGTGAAAATTTGGGAAGTTCATCAGATGAACGTGCACAATGCATTTCTACATGGCGACTTGGATAAAGAAGTTTTTATGCTCGTCCCACTTGAATTTCTCAATGAAAAGAAAAATATTGTCTGCAATTTAAAAAATTCGTTGTATGGGTTACAATAAGCCCCGAGGTGTTGATTTGCAAAATTAATAATGGTCTTACAAAATATGGTTTTGTTCAGTCATATGCAAACTACATACTCATTGTTTACGAAAGGGAACGTTCAAATGAATGTTCTAGTTTATGTTGATGGTTTAATTGTTGCAAGTAATGATGTAGCTGAAACAGAACAATTTCAAGGCTTACTTAGGAAAAAAAATTATATGAAAGATCTGGCAAACTCAAGTATGTTTTGGGTATAGAAGTGGCCCATATAATCCAGAAGTATATTCATGTGTCAACGGAATTACGGGTTAGATATTATTGCAAAGACATGGATGCTTTGAAGCCAGCCAGTGGATTTTTCGAAGGAGCAACATCACCGCCTGAGCCTTTCACGGGGTGATACCTTGAAAATATTGAGCAATTTAGGCGACTAATTGGTCGTTTGATTTATTTCATCGTGACTCGACCTGACTTAGCAAATTGTGTTCATATTTTATCTCACTATACGCAACAGCCTAGAGAGGAACATGGGGAAGTAGCACTACGTGTATGGAGGTATTTGAAAGGAAACTCAAGGCAGAGCATATTGCTTCGTAGTGACAGTAAATTGTGCCTAGAAGGTTGGTGCGATAGTCATCGGGCAAGTTGTCCTCTTACACGTTGCAATTTCATAGGATGGTTTGTACTTCTTGGCTATTCACCAGTTCCCTGGAAGACCAAAAAACAACAAACAATTGCGACTTGCGAGATCATCTACTAAGGCCAAATATAGGGCAATGGTAACTATCACATGTGAATTAAAGTGGCTCAAAGCTCTTCCTGGCGAATGTGTGAGTTAGAAGGAAGGGATGTGTTTGCTCTGTGACAGTCAGTCTGCATTGCATATTGCAAATGATCATGTGTTCTTGATGTATCACATTTATATATAGTTTTTAGATGCATTCAGATTGCATTTAGAACTCCTTTTTGAGCATTTAGGTGCATAATGACATGAATTACATAAGTTGTGCTCTACTACTCCCCGTTTGTGTGTTTCGATGATTTTCAGGTTATTTTGATACAAAGTGATCATGAGTACCAAGGATGCAGCCTATTAATCATTGAAGATAAAGGTAGCTTGCACAAGGATCACAATGCATCCGTTTGGGACAATTTTGAGTTGGAATGAAGCAAAGAGTTAGTGAAAGAAGTGCCAAAACTGATACACCTTCACTATTTTCATTATAACTTTTTATAGAAAATTGATAATCAAGAACTTTCAATTGGGTTAGATTCTAGACTTCGATATCTTTCCAATGATATGTCACACGCCCCAAACGAATTTCTGGATTGAGAGATATGGCCTTCGCAAGTTGACGCAAAATTGCCAGAAAGTGGCTCCACCCGATCGGGCAACCATTGCCCGATCCGATCGGGTTGAGCCTTCTTCATGCTGCCGCTGCTTTATTCCAAAAAAGGAAGAGATTTGAAGATGGGTCATTTTTGTACCAAACCGATGCCATAGGGCAATGGTTGCCCGATCGGGGCCGAAACCTTGATACCCGATCGGGTGGATTCGCCTGATCGTATCAGGTGAAGCCCATTTTATTTTGTGAAGGAAATTAACATGGTCCAAAATTTTGTACCAACCCGATGCCATAGGGCAATGGTTTCCCGATCGGGTTGTACCAACCCGATGCCATAGGGAAACCACCGCCCCATCGGGTACGGGCTCGCGGAGCCGAAATTCTATCTTTTTTATATCGTTTTTAATTAGATTTTGGGGATATTATAAATAGATTTCCCTCATTATTTTAGACACACTTTTTTATTCTATTTTATTCCCAATAGTTCTTAGCTTAGTTTTAGAGAGTTTTATTTAGATTAAACACTTTAGATTAGTTTAAAGGTGATTGAACCTCGGATTTGATTTCAATAAAAGTTATTGCTTTCCGTCAATTGGTATTCTTCTCTACTTTAATTACTTTGATTGCTTAGTTTAATTATTCAATTGATTCATGATGTTGAAATTAGGGTTTCTTATTATAATTGTTATTATTGATTCAATTATGTCTGAGTAGTTTAATTTCTAGGGATTAAGAGAGGGAAGCCATGTTTATACCTTGATTATTTGAATTGCTATTAGTTTCTAGGGTTTGATGAGATAGGTTATGGTGTGATTTGTTCTTATTGAGTAATTAACGTTATTGCGCAGTTTCTTTGATTACCTGAGGTTAATAATCGTTTGCACAGATCCGTCTTACTTTTAGAGGCCTAGTACACATCAGTAATTCTGATTATGTTTGTGAACATGCTGCATATGTTGAATTATGGGCGTTGAGACTTAACCATAGCTTGACACTGCTCTAATCTATCGATTCTCGACCTAGATACTGATAGTTGTTTGATCCTTTGATTGGTATAAGCATGGTGGACCGAACTAATTCCCTAGACATTTAATTCAATGTTAATTTCCTATCTTTATACTGTTTTTTAGTAGTTAATTAGTAGTTCAGCTGTTTCTATCTGATTTTGTCTGAAATAGCTGTTTAGCTAAATATTAACTTAGAACTCCGTCTCTCTGTGGATTCGACCCTACTTCTATTGACTACCATTGTTAGAGGACTGTAGGAATTATCTTTGAATAGGTGATACGACTTTAGCCTATCAGTTTCATGAGCTTACAAAGCATATCGAAGTCGTAGATTGCCATTTTGTGTGTGATACGATCAAAGAGGGTCTTTTTTGTTGACAAGTGGGCTCTAGTCTCATTAATTAGGAGTAGTTTTATGTCATTTAGATGCATATTAGGCTATATAGCTTCCTTTTCTTTCCCTTTTACATCCTTTTTCATATACTCGTGTTTTGGCTTAGTTTTTAGTGTATTTGTATATAGGTAGGTTTCATTTAGTTCATTGCATAAGTATTTGCATCCCCCTCCCCTTATTTAACCTCCTCTTGAGTGTTGCTAGCTTAGGCCAGATGGAAAGGGACAAGAACAGGGGAGCAGTCGCTCCATTTACTAAGGTGTGACCGCTCTATAGTCCAAGTTTTGAAGCAGGGAAGCAACAGGAATGGAGCGAGGGCAGAGCGGGCTTGGAGCGCCCGCTCCACAACTGAAGCGCCCGCTCCATTATTTTCGGAGCGGGTCGCTCTACTGCGCGGTCGCACAACTTCGTATTAGTCTTTCCGGGTTCGCCCTTAGTACTTTTGGGGTATTTAAGCCCATTTTGTGTAATAACCAAACACTTAGTTTTATTTTCAGATTTTTTTTTTAGCTTAATTATAAAGATTCTAGAGTGAGAAAATAACATTTATAGTGAGAGAAAGCAGATCTAGATTGTGAATGTTGGTGATTGAAGCTCCATTAATGGAGGTTTTTGAATGATTTTCATCCATATTTGAGTATTACTTCTTACTCTTCTCTTTATTTGCTTTAATACTTTGTTTTATTTTGATTAAGGATTGATTAATTGTGATTAGTTGTTAATAAGTTTGGTTAATATGATTTCCACCATTGTTGCTTCAAGCTTTGTATCTCATCCTTTTTATGGCTAATGAGTAGATTATTAGTGATAAGCACTTTATTGTGCTTAATTGTAGGTCATTTCTAGTATCCTTGCATGTAGTTTAGAGCATTTAAACCTAGCATTGCATGGTTTTTGTCACCTTTGAGTTTTATTGTCGCTTCATTATCTGTTTAGTTGTTTTTGGATGATTTTCACTAGCAGGTTTTTGAACTCATATGATCATTGGAAGATTAGTTGTGGACCGTTGAACTTCAAATGTACATATTGATCCATAAATTGAATTAAGGTGATTCCAATGGGAGGTGTTAGCTCATTTCAATAGCTTTCCAACGACTAGTCATAAGCGCAATTCCGATAAGAGACGAGAGAGATATGATCGTTTGAAGTTTAGCTGTCTGCTGACTAGCAGGTCTACACGGCCGTGTTGATTTCAACACGACCGTGTTGGTCTGTTTCCACGAAGACAGTCCTGTTCTGCTTGCCCACTGATTTGAGAAGTTCAGGTCTACACGATCGTGTCCATTTTGACATGGTCGTGTCGATCTATGTCCACGGAAGCAGTAGCTTTGAAGAAACGCTGAAACTTTTGTATAACAGGTCTACACGGCAGTGTCGTTTTGGACACGACCGTGTCGACCTGCTTTCGGGCTTTGACCCGTTTTCTCCGTCTTAGTTTAATGAACGTTTTAATTAGTTTTGTAGATTAGAGGTCGACATGATCTCTCACTCTTAGACTCTAATTATTTTTGCTTAGCCCTAAACTCTCTCTAAACTCCTAGTTTTCTCAATTGTTCATCTTTGAAGATCGAATCCATTATTCAGTTCAAGTAATTTTCCTTCAATCTCTTTTCTTTATTTCTATTGCTTTGTTTATCATGTTTAATTTATTTAATCTCAATTGCTTAGAATCCATGATTAGTGAGTAGTTCATTTATCTAGGGTTTGGGCGAAAGTATGAATTAAGGGCTTAAAGTAGATTGTCTATGCTTTTTATGATTCGATTGTTTGTCTATGCATTGAATGTGGTGTTTTGACACCCTAGGATAGATCTTGATCACGTTTATGCTAGGGCACTTAGGGTTTCTATTGTTCTTAATCGAACATTAATCCCTTTTGTCATTCCCATATTTCGACTTGATTTCTAGACCAAGGGATTGGGTAGGAATTAAGGGGATCCTTTAATTAGGGGTTTTCCGATTTCATTGAATTTATTAATCAATCGACCAAAGACCATTCGAAAGAGGATTTGGTTGGTTGATTAATCGATTACTCTTGAGGACCATTCGAGAGAGGACTCAAGTAAATTAGAGGGAAACTTAACCTTGTATTGTCATCGTTGTGAATCACATAGCGTCGATTATCGTTGTCTAGCCCATGTTCATATGAGTAGCCCGAACTCTAGTGTTTTCCTTATTATATTAATTCTCCTATTCGAAAATTAGTTGGTATTCATTAGTCAGTTGATTAGTTGGTATCTTATTCAATCTTAAAACCCAAAAACCCTTTTCTTAAGTAGTTTTGGACTTAGTAGACTATAGTCCATCCCAATTTCCTTGTGGTTCGACCCTTAACTTGCTATTACTACGTTCTTAGTAGTTGCTCGTAGGTTTATAAGTTTTGTTTGCTAAGAGGTTCTTATTGCCTTAACGGCAGACTAAAAACCTCTTATCAAAATGGCGCCGTTGCCGGGAAAATTGTGATATTGATTGAAGTTTACTTGAGTTTAGTATTGCTTAAGTGATTTTTCTTTTGCTTTTGGCTGTATTGTTATTTGCTAACCCTCTTCTTAGCTTTGTTGTGTTACATGAGAAGGAGAGCTCACGGTTCACCCATCTTACCTTTAGATCCGGAAATTAATCGCACCTTGCGAAAGCTTCGGGGAGGTTTGGAACGGTTGACCTTGAGTTCTGCACCAGCTTCACCAATCTCAAGTTCGATAAGTGAAAGTGAATCAGACATGGGTGAGGAAAATGGACAGCTTTTTAGGGATTTCGGAAATCCGGGGTCCTATGTCTTACAGGGTGGAATTCGACTCCCCACAACCACTACAAATTTCAGCATTCACCCTCAGTTCACACGGAAGGTGAAAGCAGAGCAATTTTGTGGAGGGTCGGATGAGGATCCACTTGAACATCTTGATCGATTTCTGAAGATTTGTGCTATGATAACGACGAATGATGTCGCTCCAGACTACATCAAGATGCATCTCTCCCGGTCTTCTCTTTCCGGAAAGGCAAAGTCTTGGCTCAAGAGTTTGCCTGTTAACTCCCTCACTATATGGGAGCAAGTTACATTGGCTTTTCTGAAGAAGTATTTCCCAGAGTCGAAGACCGCAGATATTAGGAGGCAAATCTCCTCTTTCGAGCAAGAATATGATGAGACACTGATAGGATTTAGTCGTATCACCTAATCAAAGATAAACCTAAGTCCTCTAACTATGGTAGTCAAGGGAAGTAGGGTCGAATCCACAGAGAGACGGAGTTCTAAGTTAATATTCAGCTAAAAAGCTACTTCAGACAAAAATCAGATAGAATTCAGCTGAACTAATAATTAACTACTAGAAAGCAATATAAAGATCGGAATTTAACTATGAATTAAAGGTCTAGGGAATTAGTTCGGTCCACCATGCTTATACCAATCAAAGGATCAAACAAATATCAGAACCTAGGTCGAGAATCGATAGATTAGAACACGTGTCAAGCTATGGTTAAGTCTCAACGTCCATGATTCAACATATGCAGCATGTTCACAAACATAATCAGAATTACTGGTGTGTACTAGGCCTCGAAAAGTAAGACGGATCTGTGCAAACGATTATTAACCTCAAGTAATCAAAGAAACTGCGCAATAACGTTAATTACTCAATAAGAACAAATCACACCATAACCTATCTCATCAAACCCTAGAAACTAATAGTAATTCAAATAATCATGGTATAAACATGGTTTCCCTCTCTAACACCCTAGAAATTGAACTACTCACTCATAATTGAGTCAACAATAAACAATCTAATATGAAACCCTAATAATTGCATCATAAATGAATAAATAATTAAGCTAAGCAATTAGGAATAATAAAAGAGATTAGAGTAGAGAAGAATACCAATTGACGGAAAGCAAGAGCTTTTATTGAAATTGAATAGGTTCAATCACCTTTAATATAATCTAAGTGTTTAAACTAATCTAATAACAATGAGGAGTAAAACTAGAGTCTAAAGCAGTAAAGAGATGAATAAAATGATGTTCCTAAATAATGAGGAAAAAAGGGTATTTATAGTGCCCCTCAAGTCTAAGCAAAATAGGAAATAAAAGACGAATTCCGCGACGAATAGCGCCAGACCCGATCGGGCCCGAGCACAATACCCAATCGGGTCAAATACCAATGAGCCCCTTTTGTTTCTCGTGGTCAGCGCAGCAGCCCAGCAATCTTGCTTATTGAAATGCGGCCCACCCGATCGGGCCCGAGGCATCCACCCGATCGGGCCTGGGAGCATTATGGCCCAGCAGTTTCTCCTCGTCCGCAGCTTCACAATGAGACCATTGAGCATCCGACCCGATCGGGTCGGGCAGGATACACCCGATCGGGTCTGGGCACTTGTCTTCTCGCCCGATCCGGTCGGGCAATGCTTGCCCGATCGGGTCCGCAACTTCAATACCCGATCATAATTCCTTCGCCCGATCGGGCCATTTTTGCCCGATCAGAGTATAGAAACCTCCGTTTTGACTCTTTGGCTCTCTAATCTTCATGTTTAGGGGTCTTGGGACCTCCTAGACTATCCATAAAGCTCGTGAGCCATCCTACGTGCCCCGTAACATCTCGTAAAGCCGTGGTTACTTCCAAATGGCTCGGGAATAAGGAGAAAACTCCCTAAAACCTGCAATTCAACACTAAAACACAAAACCACAACTATATACGATAGTTAGCACAAAATAGCTCCCAAGAGCTCCAATGACGCACAAATTAGCTTTTAAATAAGGGAGAAAAGACTATATAAATACGTGATATCAGACACTTGCGGAGGCTTGGGAAAGGTTTAGGGTTATCCGTTCGTGCCCTCACCATGAGTTCAATCAAAAGCTACTGATGAGGTTCTTCTATGATGGTCTTGATCCTATGTCGCGTGCTAACCTTGATGCTGGAGCGGGAGGTCAACTTTCTAAGATCCCGCAAGACCAATTAGAGGCCACCATAGAAGAAGTGATCAAGAATTACTCATTGGGTGGAAGAAGGAGAGGTGCTCAACCTAAGAAGGGTGGAAAGTTTGAGTGGGACCCAACGGACCAAATTCAAGCGATGATGGATCTACTAGACAAGAAGCTCTCAAAGATCACCCCTGCATCATCTAGTCCCTCACAAGTGAATGCTTTCTCTTGCGACATTTGTGGTGGTACAAACCATGATACCTCTTATTGTGGAGGATCTTAGTCAGAGTATGTGGCGGCGATGATTAGTAGAGGAGAGGGTTATCAAGGTAACCAAGGTTATAGGAACAATCAACAAGGAGGGTGGAGACAACCTCAACAAGGCTATAACCAAGGCTACAACCAACCTCAACTAGGGTGGCATCCACCTTAACAAGGCTTTAATCAACCTCAACAAGGGTTTACTCAAAGCTACAATCAAGGTGGATCCTCCTCTCAAAACTCTAACACTTACCAAGCCCCTCATCAAGATCCAACTTCCAAAAGGCCCCTCAAAACCCACCATTTCCTAAGCCAAATCCCGAACCTACTCCATCCTCCGACCCTACCTCCCAGATTCTCCAACAACTCCAAATCATCACCCAAACTCTTGCTCTACAAAGCCAAGCTCTTCAAAGCCATGACCAAAGGTTTCAAGAGTTACAAGCTCACAACAAAATGCTTGAAACCCAATTAGCTCAAGTGGCCGACAAGAACCCTTCTAACCCCACAAATAAACTTCCAAGCCAATCTATTCCCAACCCTAACCTTCATCAAGCCAAAGCCATCCATTTGAGGTCGGGAACGAACTATGAGGGCCCCAAGATGCCCAATGAGTGTGAGGGAAGTGAAGTTGAGGAGGGTGAGAATGATGCTCAAGGGGAAGAAATTGAGAGAGAAGTTGATGTTGAAAGAAGAGAAGAGGACAAGGAGACGGAGGAGACTCATGAGCAAGATGGTGACAATACTCCATTGACAACACCTCCTCCACCTACGACCTATGTGCCACCGGTCCCATATCCTCAAAGGTTAGTGGAGAGGAAGTTGAGCGACAAATTCACTAAGTTCCTCAACGTCATGAAGAGCCTTCAAATCAACATCCCATTCTTTGAGGCCATGTCTCAAATGCCGGCCTATGCCAAGTTCTTGAATGAGATCCTCTCCAACAAGCGGAAGTTAGAAGATGAGTTCATTAGATTGCCATACCAAGTGAGTGCTCTTGTGCAACGTGCTATGCCCAAGAAGCAAAGAGATCCTGGAAGTTTTACATTGCCCGTGAAGATAGGGGACTTTGAGCCTAAGGGTGCGTTGGCCGATTTGGGGGCAAGTGTGAGTTTTATGCCTCTCTCCATAGCCAAGCACCTTCATTTTCCTCTTCTTCCTTCAAGGAAGACGATCCAATTGGCGGATCGAACTGTTAGGGTCCCGCATGGGGAGTTGGAAGATGTTCCAATCCAAGTTGGGCATGTGTTTGTGCCTTGTGATTTTGTGGTAATGGACATGGAGGAAGATCCCGAAACTCCTCTCATTCTTGGAAGGGAGGCTCTTAAGACATTGGGCGCCGTGATAAATTATAGAAATGACACCATCACTGTTGAGGTCGCCAATGAAAAGGTTGTCTTTGAGTTTTCCAAGACATTGAGGAAGCCTATGATTGAGAGGGTGCTCCGAATTAGTCATGTGGAGAGTGAGATGGAGGGATTTGAGATGGAAGTACACAGTGAGGATGAGCTCTATGCATCTATCACTGAGGAGCCGAGTTTAGATATGGAAGAGGTGAAAGAGTTCTCTATGTTTCTCGATGGTGCTACCGTTGAGGAAACACTTGGATCGGGATTTGAGGTCCTAGCCACTTTCGTTGCTAAGGAGGAGAGTACTAAGCCTCCTCCCAAGGTAGAGTTCAAACCCTTTCCCCCCTCTCTTAAGTATGTTTTCCTTGATGATGCATGTACTTATCCTCTTATTGTTAACTCAGCTCTTGATGACATCTCTATACCAGAATTGATTAAGATATTGCAAAAATATAAAGATGTCATTGGGAACTCGATTGATGACCTTAAGGGGATAAGCTCGACTCACGTGGTTCCCGACCCCCCTTCCGACCATTGAGTCGGGATTTTTCCCCTCCCTTGCTATTGTTATCATTCGACTTTTCACAGTGAGGACACTGTGTGGTTTAGCTTGGGGGAGGATGTATATATTAGTTGCATATAGTTTGCATTAGTTGCATATAGTTTGCATTAGATGCATATAATTTGCATTAGTTGCATATTAGTGTTATGTTTAGATTGCATATTAGCATTTAGTATCATGTTTAGGATGCATATAGATTGCATTTAGGTTAGAACTCCGCCATTGGTACGCATGTATTATTCTTGATGACCTGAAAACTGAAAAAGGAAATGCTTTGATAGTCTCTAGTAGGCCAAGGAATTGTTGGGTTGTGGCATGATTGGTCTATCTCTTGTGCAGTTCGACTGGTGTTGGTAGCTATACCCTTTGTGAGAGCATGTTTTTATAGCCTTATAGACTGACATCTTTTCAGTCTTATCTGCTTGTTGTGTGATGCTCTTCCTTGATGAATATTCTCTAGAACTTGCATTGATTCTCCTCGAATACGCTTGACTTGTTTGCGTCTTGAATGTGATTGAGGCTTTCATGTTACTTGAGCTACATTGCCAAAGACAACGCTCACCTACTTATCCTTCTTTGAAGCCCCTGTGAGCCTAAGCTTATTTTCTTTGTTAACCACATCTCTAGCTTATTACTTATCTCTTTACCTAGGGGATTGTGAAACTACTTAGATGGGGTAAAACATATTGATGGGTGTTACGAGAATGAGTTGGTGTAGGTGTTCGACTTTGTGTTTAGTTAAAACTCATGTGTTGTTTGAGTTCGCCTCCTTTCCATACATTGAAGTTCTCCTTTTCTCCCTTCTTCTTAAATCACCACAATCCACAAAAAAAAAAAGAAATGAAAAAAAAGATTTGTGGTGTGGTAAAAAATCGTAATAAAGGAGATTGAGATGCTAAAATGAGAGGAGAGCTTGTGATAGGTTGTGTAGAGCGTTTAAATTTTAGTAGGGTTGGTTTTGTGCTCTTAGAAAGGTGCTAAGTTGGAAGTTTCACTTTTCCCTCTTTAACACCACGATCCCAAATACTACCACACCCTCACCTTTAGCCTACATTACAACTTTGACTAAGTCCTCTTGATTCTTGATGCAAACTTTGGTCCTTATACGACGGAGAGTAAGATGATATGCAACCTTATGGTAGGATTCAGTCGATGGAATTGAGCTTTGAGCATTCATTTGACCTACTTAAACACACGAGAAAAGTGCGCACGACTAAAGTGAGAGCTACTATCCTTATGACTGAGCCAAGCTTGGGGGAGAACTTGTGGTAAGATTGGTTGCTTTTCCTTGTGCTTTAAACTTTGAGGCTTGATAGTGTTTTGCACTCGTTGTTGAAAATATTTGAAAGGTCTACATACTCTATCTTGGCATGCGTATTATTGTGAGGAGTCATTGAACTCTTGCCCTTGTATTTGATTTGCATTTCTTGAGGACAAACAATTGGACTAGCTTGGGGGAGTTTGATAAGCACTTTATTATGCTTAATTGTAGGTCATTTTTAGTATCCTTGCATGTAGTTTAGAGCATTTAAGCCTAGCTTTGCATGGTTTTTGTCACCTTTGAGTTATATTGTCGCTTCATTATCTGTTTTGTTGTTTTTGGATGATTTTCAGGCTAACTAGCAGGTTTTTGAAGTCATATGATCATTGGAAGATTAGTTGTGGACTGTTGAACTTCAAATGGACATAACGTTTGATCCATAAATCGGATTTTGGTGATTCTAATGGGAGGTTTTAGCTCGTTTCAATAGCTTTCCAATGACTGGTCATAAGCTCAATTCCGATAAGAGACGAGAGAGATATGATCGTTTGAAGTTTAGCTGTCCGTTGACTAGGAGGTCTACACGGCCGTGTTGATTTCAACACGACCGTGTTGGTCTGTTTCCACGAAGACAGTCCTGTTCTTCTTGCCCACTGATTTGAGAAGTTTAGGTCTACACGATAGTTTCCATTTTGAGACGGCCGTGTCGATCTATTTCCACGGAAGCAGTAACTTTGAAGAAACGCTGAAACTTTTGTATAACAGGTCTACACGGCCGTGTTGTTTTGGACACGACCGTGTCGACCTGCTTTTGGGCTTTGACCCGTTTTCTCCGTCTTAGTTTAATGAACGTTTTAATTAGTTTTGTAGATTAGAGGTCGACATGATCTCTCACTCTTAGACTCTAATTATTTTTGCTTAGCCCTAAACTCTCTCTAAACTCCTAGTTTTCTCAATTGTTCATCTTTGAAGATCGAATCCATTATTCAGTTCAAGTAATTTTACTTCAATCTCTTTTCTTTATTTCTATTGCTTTGTTTATCATGTTTAATTTATTTAATCTCAATTGCTTAGAATCCATGATTAGTGAGTAGTTCATTTATCTAGGGTTTGGGCGAAAGTATGAATTAAGGGCTTAAAGTAGATTGTCTATGCTTTTTATGATTCGATTGTTTGTCTATACATTGAATGTGGTGTTTTGACACCCTAGGATAGATCTTGATCACGTTTATGCTAGGGCACTTAGGGTTTCTATTGTTCTTAATCGAACTTTAATCCCTTTTGTCATTCCCATGTTTCGACTTGATTTCTAGACCAAGGGATTGGGTAGGAATTAAGGGGATCCTTTAATTAGGGGTTTTCCGATTTCATTGAATTTATTAATCAACCGACCAAAGACCATTCGAAAGAGGATTTGGTTGGTTGATTAATCGATTACTCTTGAGGACCATTCGAGAGAGGACTCAAGTAAATTAAAGGGAAACTTAACCTTATATTGTCATCGTTGTGAATCACTATAGCGTCAATTATCGTTGTCTAGCCCATGTTCATACGAGTAGCCCGAACTCTAGTGTTTTCCTTATTATATTAATTCTCCTATTCGATTATTAGTTGGTATTCAACAGTTAGTTGATTAGTTGGTATCTTATTCAATCTTAAACCCCCAAAAACCCTTTACTTAAGTAGTTTTGGACTTAGTAGACTATAGTCAATCCCAATTTCCTGGTGGTTCGACCCTTGACTTGCCATTATTACGTTCTTAGTAGTTGCTCGGAGGTTTATAAAGTTTGTTTGCTAAGCGGTTCTTAGTGCCTTAACGACACACTAAAAACCTCCTATCAGTTAGCTAGGGGAAGGGGATTACCTAGTTGAGCATGAGTTGACCATGAAAGTCAAGCTTGGAGGTTAGATTTAGGTAAGGTTCTGTTGCCTAACTTATTTCATTGTCATGTTTATTCGATTGATCACCATTTGAACATGTTATGGGAATCCAATGTGAAGGATTTAATGAAGCCTTGTATAGACCTTTGGCTAGACATTAGGTTGACTTCACCATGAGAATAGGTGATTGACTTCCAAGGACCTTAATTGAATCAATATAAGTTGTGGAAATACTTGGTTGATTAATTTTACCATGAGAATAGGTAAAATTGGTTGATTAGGTCCTCCTAATTAGCTTGCGAAAGTAATTAGAAAACATTTGAATGACTTAATAATCAACCCCTTTGAATCCCCTTGGCTTGACAAATTGGTAAATTTATGATTAGCTTGTGAATCCTCTATCCCTAGTGTCTTCTTTATATAGTCTAAATCAAATAATTTAAGTTTAATTGTTAGCTAATTAGTTCGTTATTATTTTCGTTAATCATTAATATCCAAAACACACCAAAATAGACTTAGCTCGCTTAGTCGCATTCAAACCTTGATTAATCCTTGCTTCATCGTGGATTCGACCCTATCTTACCCTATATTAGGTTGAGTTAGATTCCTAATTTGGCACATGCAACGACCGTGTCATTTGTCCTTCATATGTTTCTACAAAAGTTTGTTTGGCTGATATCTTCACCAAAGCTTTAAGAAAGGCTCAATTTGATGTTTTGTTAAGAAAGTTGCGCGTCCGAAATTTACACGATCCGACTCGGGGGATGTTAAGATAGTTAATGATAATATTAGAGATAATATTGTCATATCTTTAGAGATGATTATAAGATAAGATTATAGAGCTAGTTCTATCATTATCTTATGTGATTATGATGTGTATCCTAGTAGGAATAGGATACGATTGTGTATTTATATATTTGTGGTTAACATCAATGAGAAGGTTCAGTATTTGTGATTAATTTTACACATTATCAACGAGAAAAGACTTTTTTATGGAAAAACGTTTAGTGAAGATTAGTTATCTTTTTATTTGGTTCTTACATGAAAAGTTAACAAGGATGAAAATGAGAAGGAGAAGATAAATGGGTGGAAGGGAAAAGGTCAAAGAATAGGGAAGAAAAATTGGCACTAGTTGTCAGTCGTTATTATTGTTTACTAGAAGCATAATAACACAATCTTATCCTTTCCAATATTAAGTACTTACATTACTATTTTCGAGTTTTTTGTGATATGCCCTCGGTTTTTTTCAGTTTCTGCGTTGTATCTCAATTTTTTGAAAGCTATTCACTATATCCCTCTACTTACATTCTTTAATCTAAAGTACCCATACCGTTAAGTAGGTGTTAATTAATATAAGCAAGTGTAAACCTTATGTTAGACGGTCTATTCATGACTATATGGATAGACTGCAATACTACATGTCTGCATAGAAATTTCTAGTTAATTGTATATGGTAACATTTTAGGTTAAAACCTTATTATCTCAACTTAAAAACTTCTTGCTTATATAATCGTCTATCCATAAACATATAGATAGACCGTTTATCCTAAGATAGGAGTAAATCGTAGTATAGATACTTAAATGAATTTTAGCTTTTTGAGGGAAAAGTAAATGTTTTAACCTTAAAAACAACGGCTTTTGGGAAAACAGATATTGTCTAATGTCTTCGTGAGGACAATTAGCTACTCTAATTTTGCGACCCCTTGAGGACAATTAGTGGTGTCTGTTTTCTAAAAAAAACTTGTTTTTAAGGTCAAAAGCGTTCATTGTCCCACCAACAACTAAAAGTTGTTGTATTAGCTAAATTATTGTCTGTTTAACAAAAAAAAGTTCACACAACGACGGGATACAACATATAAACCGAAATATATAAGGGCATATCATAGAAAAACCTTATGTTCATTTTAAGAGAAGCAAACTAAAGGCATTAATTATGGATTTGTGTCTCCCTTGATGGCAAAATAGAAAAGGTTCTCACTTTACACTATTTTGCTACTAACTCCCACAATCCCCTCCTTCTATTAAAAAAAATGGGACTCGGTATGTCCCATTAAATTTGATTTGTGTACTCTTTTGCTGGGTTATTTTTTTAAATTAGATTTTTGTCTTAAATTATTACGTGAAGGAAAGGCGGACTAGGTTTTTAGTTGACTAGAACCGTTAATTGATTGAGTTGTAAAATTAGGCAACATTCCAAACCCAATAAAAATAAGAGAATGTAACACCTTTTTTTAATAGAGTGATCGGCTTTTTGAATAGAGTAATGGAAATCAGTTAGTCTAATTTTAATATAAAATTAAACCGCCTCTTTTAATGAAATTGTAATTGAATTAGCAGGTTTCAAAGTTGCTAATTGAATTGATGTGGGTTAAAGTCGCTAATTAGAAATTTAAGTTAAGTGTTAATTGAATAATCACCTTTCACCGTCTTTTTCTTTCACCGTTATCAAGGGAGTAAGTCCTGGTGTAGACTCCTAACAAGGTTTTAACCTAAAATTTTAGCGTGTAAAGTGTTAAAAATTTAGAATATTGAAATTTAATTTATAAGTTTACATACATTTTATCCTTATACTCAGAAATAGATAGTCTAACATAAGTTTTAGTTTTGTAGCTTCATAACAACTTGGTATCTAACCAACAAGGGAATGAATATGATGTAATAGAGTTGCAGTAAAGCACAACGAAATATCACACCAAATATTGAAATTTTAAAATAAACATACACAACTTTCGAATAGTTGTCACTACCAGGGCTAACCTACAATACGATAATTAGTTCTCAATTTTTTAATAAGTCCTCACAAAACTGTAAACGGCTATATATGGCCCACCTCACTCTTATTCCTTCCTTTTGATGGGAAGAGCAGACACTTAACTAATTCCGCATTTTACCCTTTTTTCTTACAGAACTATGTCGATAAGAGGCCTATCATGATGGATAACATTAAGGTCGATTCATTAGATAAGCATATCTAATATTAAGAGTTACTTACACAAATAAGGATAATAATATTTATGAAATTTTTCAAAGAAGAAAAAATAGATAAAACAAGATATAAGAAAAGAACTTAAAGCACATATAAGCCAAGGTCAGGAGAAACATTTGAAGTAGGCATGAAACAAAAATTGCATTTACAGAAATACATTAATTGGTTCATGCCTTGTTGAGAATTGACTTCTGATTAACACGAAGCAGGAGTGCAGTGACAAACTCCATTCCAGTATCATGCAATTCATAGTAGGAAGCTTCTTCAGAACATTCTTAATAACTCTGGTAACCCCGACGGAACGCTTCTGATCTCATATCATGGAGCTCAAATGTGGTCAGTGGCTCAGGGAGACTAGCAAGGTAGCATTTAACTAGAACAGCAATGTCAAGTGGATTTGTTGTAATCTGGCAGCAATACATTAGGCTCTGCAATTGTAATGATGACATGTGAGCAATAATGCCGGTAAATAGTTAGCCAAAGTAACGTTCTTCTTGTCTCCCTCCAATTTGAACAAGTAAGGTGAGTTAAGCCCTGCAGTGCAAGTGAAAGGAGAAGAATTTCTCATTTCTCTCTGCTGATGCAAAATAAACAAAACAGGAGTACAAGATAAACTACCCAAGTTCACCTGTTGCTATAAGATGATTTGTACATCTGATTAGAATTTGTGGAACATGCCTACTTGATTGCTGCTGTTGCACAGTAATCTCTAGTGCAACTCCAAATACTGGAGATAGATCAAACTGTATATATCAATAAGACATCAAAAGGAGTAATTAGCAGACACCATGAAAAAACAGAGAACTACAATATATACACTTCAATATCTTGAAATACATTTCATATTCAGACGGAGTCATGTGAAATTTGTTTCTAAAGTTTTGAAAAATTTATCCAACTCAGAACATCAAAGTGGGCTGAGGGCTTGATATCACGTATTTATATAGACTTTTCTCCCTTATTTACAAGCTAATTTTTGCGTCATTGGAGCTCTTGAGAGCTATTTTGTGCTAACTATCGGATATAGTTGTGGTTTTGTGTTTTAGTGTTGAATTGCAGGTTTTAGGGAGTTTTCTCCTTATTCCCGAGCCATTTGGAAGCAACCACGGCTTTACGAGATGTTACGAGGCACGTAGGATGGCTCACGAGTTTTATGGGTAGTTTAGGAGGTCTCAAGACCCCTAAACGTGAAGTTTAGAGAGCCAAAGAGTCAAAAAGGAGATTTCCGTACTCTGATCGGGCAAAAATGGCCCGATCGGGCGAAGGAATTATGATCGGGTATAGAAGTTGCGGACCCGATCGGGCGAACGTTGCCCGACCCGATCGGGCGAGGAGGCATGTCCCCAGACCCGATCGGGCACCCACTGCCCGACCCGATCGGGTCCTCTACATTTATGCTGCTGCAGGTTGTACGCACCAAAAGAAGTGTGCTGGGTCATTATGTCTCCAGGCCCGATCGGGTACTGTACTCGGGTCCGATCGGGTGGGCCGCAATTCATGGCTCATGCTGCTGGGCTGCTACGCTGACCAAGAAAAGAAAGTTGGGCTAATTTGGTATTTGGCCCGATCGGGTGGTATTCGGCCCGATCGGGTCTGGTACATTAATCGCGATTTTTCACCTTTTATTTCCGGTTTTAGTTAACTTGAGGAGGTATTATAAATACCTTTTTCCTCATTATTTAGAGACATCTTTTATCATCTTAGACTCTAGTTTATTTCTCATAGTTATTAGCTTAGTTTAAACACTTTAGATTAGATTAAAGGTGATTGAACCTATTCGATTTCAATAAAAGTTCCTGTTTTCTGTCAATTGGTATTCTTCTCTACTCTAATCTCTTTTATTATTCTTAATTGCTTAGTTTAAGTATTTAATTATTCATGATGCAATTGTTAGGGTTTCATATTAGTTTTGTTGTTATTAATTCAATTATGAGTGAGTAGTTCTATTTATAGGGTGTTGGATAGGGAAGCCATGTTTATACCATGATTGTTGTTTAGATTTCTATCAATTGCTAGGGTTTGGTTTGGTGATTGTGATGTGGTTTGTTCTTAATTAGTGATTAATATCAGTGTACAATTTCATTGATTGCTTGTGGTTAATAGTTGTTTGCACAGATCCGTCTTACGACTAGAGGCCTAGGACATGTCAGTAGTTCTGATTACGTTAGTGAACGTGCAGCGTATGTTGAACTATGAGCGTTGAGTCTTAACCATAGCTCAACACATGCTCTAATCCCCCGACTCTTGACTTAGGTTTTGATAGTAGTTGACTTTGTTTGATTGGTATAAGCATGGTGGACCGACCTAATACCCTAGGCTTTTATTCCATAGTTAAAACCTCGGTTTAATTTGTCTTCCTTAGTTTAATCTTTAGTTTAGTTAATTCTTCCCTGATTTCATCTGAAGGAGCTGATTGATTGAATTTTAATTTAGAAACTCTGTCTCCCTGTGGATTCGACCCTGCTTCCATTGACTACCTTAGTTAGAGGACTGTAGGTTTATCTTTGAATAGGTGATACGACTAAATCCTATCAGGGCTGAGGGTTTCACTTCAATAATTCAACAAAAGGGAAAGAAGCTGAACAGTTACATCAGCTTCCAAATGTTTTCATGCGTCAAAAACAAAAGATTAGGTCACAGAGAAGATTCTGCTTGGGCTGTCAGAATTTCATATGTAATATCGCTTCTAAATACGTAAAATGAGCAACAAGTTACAAGAAAGGTTTAAATTACTTGTTTTCTAAAGTTACTAAAAGCAATTGCTAAAAGAACCACCCGAATCCCCCCCCCCCACACACGCATACATGTATACACACACCTTTTTTATTAAAGTCCCTTCTCTATCTCTCGACCTCGGGAACTTCTGATCTTCCTCCAACTTCCAAAGAATGAAACTAAGATCATTTGCCACCCAAACTCAAAAGAGAAGTCTAAGATGCGCTCATTTTTTAAGTATCTGAATTCGTTGAAATAAGATGAACTATAAAATTTGTAATTTTCAAACATTAGAAGTTTAGATTCCTTCCATTTTGAAAAAGCTGAAGAGCACTTCACTATATTGTGACCCTTTTATGTCTCCATATTATTTTGGTAAATCATGGTTGCACAAACGCCACTCATGGAAAAACAAACTCTAAAGAATCTGGGCCGTTCGTTAAGGTTAAGGAAGGAGGGTGGAGAGTGTATCTATGTTGTGTATGTGTCAAGTCTTGCTTTTTTATGCCCATTATTATATTCTTTTCACCCTACATTAGTAACACTTACTTTCAACGAATAAAAATAGAAGTCAACTTTGGACATTATAATTTTATTTATTTAAATTAAACTATAAAGATCTTTTCTAAATGGTAAAGATAAGTATAATATATGACATAAGCAAAAAAAAATTAGACTTGAATTTAAAATTCGTATTCAAAACTCTTCCACAATAGCATTGATTTCCATATATTAATTTTAGTTATGGACATTATAATTTCATTTAAATTTAAATTTAAAATTCAACACATTACCAAAAAATCATCAAATAATGGATATTAAAAAAAACTTAATTGATATTAAGAAGTTCGAATTGATTATGAAAAATAGATTGCAATTGCAATTACGAAATTTTATATTCATCATAAAATTGTTTATTCATCATTGTATCAAATCGGACTAAATTGGAATAAGGCAACTATAATTTTGAAATGATAACAAATAAATTTTACTCTATTTAAGTCTTAAAAAGAGAAAACATTTTTAATTCCTATTATGCATCACATCATTTATTGATTAATTTCTTATTAAAACGAAAAACTTGAAAATTAGGCAAAGAAAATAAATGAAATATGTTAAGAATACAATATCTATTTAACTTTGGAAATATTTGCCAATGATACCGATAATTTAAAAAGATATATCAACGAAACGGAAAGTACAAATAAAATTATTACTTCATTTAAGTCTTTAAATTAGGAAATATTTTAAATTGAGCTAATTATTCACGTAACTTGTTGATGACTTTCATATTAAAAAATAGGAAAAAAATTCAATTATACAAAAAGAATAAACAAAATCAGGTAAGAAAAAAATATCTACTTAACTTAGGAAATATTTATCAAACATAAGCGTTATTGAATAATTTAAAAATTTTATCATAAAAATATAAAATCAAAAATACTTGTCAAAATATTTTTATAAGAAGAAAATCTACTGAATTCAAGGAATAATCAAATTTAAATTAATTTAAAATAATTTAAGGAGTATAAATCATAAGGATTTGGAGAAGAAAATATCTTTAGGAATTAGCAAATGTCTTTCTAAATACAATAACGTGATACAATCTTTTAGTTTATCAAAAAAAGAAAATTACCATAACCGAAAAAGATGTCGTTTTTTAAAAGGTAATTAACAAAATTTTAAATGTAAATTCAAAATTATTCAAACATGCCATTTTATAAAACGAAAATCAATTAAACTACCAAAAGTACTGTAAATTTTTTATAAAATAACAATTTAATTATATTGTTTATATTAAATTAAATAAATATACAGTAACTATATAATTATTCTCTTGGATATGTGAAAATATTAATTAGATAAAGGTAAAACACTAAATTATACCTATGTAATTATATAAGACACAACTTTAACAAAAATCATAAAATTTAACAAAATAATTAACAAACTGAAAGATAATTATGAAAAGACATTGTATTGAACGAAAATGAACAAAAGAAACAAATACTACAAAAATAATAATTGCAATTTCGTATTAACGAAAAATGATTACATGAACATTTAGAATAACTATGAGATTGTATAAACAAAATGACAAAAATATTATATTAAATAAACGAATTTAAATATAAATATGACAAAAGAATAAAATGAAATAATATTACATTTTATGAATTAACAAACAATAAAACACATAAAGAAATGAAAAAACATTAAAAAACGAAATTAGATGATGAAATAACAAACGAATAAAAAAAATTGTCTCTTCATAACATTCAATTATTACATTGCATGAAGATATAAAATAAAATAGAAAAAGATTTACAAATAGCTCGATGCTAGTCCTTCAAAACACTCAAAACCGCTATAGTGTTGTTTTATGATGATGATTACAAAACTTTCTTCAATCGAGTTTGGAGAATTCATCCAATATTATTCGAATTCGGAGAGACAAATGAATTTGCCAAATAAATTTGATATCGATCGAAATTGGAAAAACCATTCCAATATTCTTGTTGTAATTGAAAGAATGGCGCCATGTTTTCTATTTGAGAGAGAAAGAGTTAGAATGAGAGAGGCTAGATTTAATTTTAGGGTTAGATGTGAATGAAATGAGTTAGAAAAATGAATAATTTATATTTGTAGAGAAATAGTTAGGATATTTTGGATTTAATTTTGTTTCCTTTATTTTAGCTAAATTTGGTTTCATAATGGTAATATTTGTTATGGCAATAATTTACCTACTTTAATGAAAGGAATATTACCTAATTACTAGTTGTCAAACCGGATTTTAAGGGATTTTCCACAATTAAGCCCTAAGCAATGCCTAAGGGATCTAAAGAAGACACATGTCCATATTGTTGCTTCTTCTACACGTGGCACCCAAAATATCCTGCTTGCGACATGTGGTAAATATCATTTTGCTTTAGTGATATATATAGATGTTCTTTGTAGTGCTGTTAGGGTTTGAAGTTTTGAGTACACCTTGCTGTTGTACCGGGGATGTCATCAGGGCCGGAGATGGCGACGTCATCACGGAGCACAATGCTCCGTGCTCCTGGGAGCACCAAATACGGACTATGGTGGGGGGGACAGGTATTAGGGAGGGGAATTAAATTTTGTAAGGAAATGACTGAAATGCCGTTAGTGAAAAGAAAGCGATGGAGAGTTACTAAGGGCATCTACATAAAATTATTATTTAATCCCAAAGTATTCCCAACTCGTAATTTTTAAAATGAAAATGGTGAGTAAAAGTGATTTTTTGGGAAGAAAAAAAATTTAGAGAGAAAATGGAGGAGAGAGAAATGAGGAGAGGGAAAATTTTAGGAATATGAATTGAAAATGTCAGTTTTTAGAAAGGAGGAAAGAGATAATGGAGGAGGGAGAAAAAAGTTGGGCCCATGTTAATTTTGTTCATTAAAATTGAACTAATGTTCAGTCTTTTCCCGTGTCCACAAGAAGAAACCCAATGTTCATTAGTAACCCGCCTTAATTAGTAGTACGCGTTTTGTTATGTAAAACATGCATTTTTTAGCGTGAGCACCATACTCATTCTATACACGAGTGTATCATCTACCCTGATATATAGGGTATAAATCTATTCATGTGCCTTCAATCATGAGCTTACTCATTTCAACCTGAGCTCTCATGAGCTTAACCTCATGGTTGAAGGCCTAGGATAAACCCGTGTCAGTTTCGAGTTGAAAATCTCAACACTAACCCGACTTATTTAGATTAAACTCGTGTTGACCCGTTTTAGTAAACGTTGCAAGTATGCTTAACACTAATCCACTTATTTCATATCCGATTTATTTCGTGTTATCGTGGCGTGTAAGTTTTAAAACCACTAAATAATCATAAGAGCATTATTATTCATGATCTGTTAAAAAAAGTTCATCCTTCTTTCTCTTCACTTTTTCTCTCCAAAAATTTCATGCTACAATTTTTTCCCAACTTTTTTCGAATTTTTTCTTGAATATTTTACACCAAAAATTTGTCTCTCTGCGTCAGAATCAATGTTATTTACGTGAACACCATCCATGTAAGCTCGGGTTTACTTTTATTTTGCACGCTACAATGAAAAGGCGCTACTTTGAGTAGCGGCTTTATAAGAAAGCCACTTTCACAATAGAGACTCTCTCAATAGGCCGACTTCTATGTTAATAAAAGAATTGCTTCTATGCTTCTCGCTTGTGAATAGCGAAATTTAAAAAATTCAGTTAAAAATATGGGTAGCGGCTTTTGCTTGTTTAAAAGCCGTGTGAGTAGCAACTTTTGATTGAAGCACGGAAAAAGTTGTGGATTGCTATCCCAGCCTACATTGACGGTATTCACACAAATAACTTTGACCAACATTATTCAAGAAAAAAAATCCACTTTTTTCCTTAACAATAAACTTAAAATAAATGTTAATCCTTGTATTTATAAAAAATGAAATACTTATGATCAAAATATATCAAATTGGGTCTATATTTATAAAGGTCGAAAAAATTGAGTTGTTAATATAGGTTATATATATAAACTGTTAGTAATTTTGAAAACATGGATGTTTAACGATTTGAAATTAATTAAATTTTCTCTTTTCTTCAGCAATTAACAAGTGACATTCCATAATTGGTTGATTCCTCACAAACTTTTTCCTCTGTTGTTCATGAGTTCATTTGGTTTATAAAACATTTTCATAAACTGATATGAGTCAAATTTACCAAGCAAGGCTTGGTCTAGTGGAAATGAGTGAGTCTTCCAACTTTGAGGTCGAGGGTTCAATCCTCACTAGGGGCTATTTGAGAGTAGGATTTCCCTTATCATCCCCCCTCTTTCAAAGTGCCTGACCCAATAGGATCCGAGCGGGGTTCGGGCCACTTCTTACAAAAAAAGAGTCAAACTTATGTTTTTGTGCTGTTAAGAGATTAAAGATAAAGTTTGGATGGATGAACTTTTTTCCCACTCCCATTAAGACTAGGGATGTCAATGGGCGGTGCGGGTGCGTAGGATGGTCCTTCCCCACCATACCCGCCAAAAAATCTCATCCCCATCCCCACTCCATCACGCACGACGGAGAATTTTTTTTATCCCAAACGGGTACACAATAAATAATATCCTTGCTCCATCACCGACATGGCTCTGTGCGCCCGTCTCACGCCCATCATATCCGCCCCAACATCCTCCATACCTGCTTAAGATACGTCACATGTTTATTAAAGGATATGCTAATTTAATTAAAAAAATGTTAAAATAAAACAAGCCTATTCAATATAATTTTTATTAAATACTATTTCCTCCGTCCTAGAAAGTTCTGAACAATTGTTGGGGTACATAGTTTAAGTTGATAAATTATAGTGTGGTTATCAAATGTTTTATTTTTATTGGTGATAAAGGTAGAAATAGATGTGATAAGAGTATGTGAGGTATTTTTTATCGGAGGGGAGAGAAAATTGGGTAACATTTTAGTGATAAAGATAAAATGTGGTGGTCCAAGGAGTGGAAAATAAATATTTGTAATATAGTAATAGTGAGACCATGCCAAAAATGAAAGTGTTCAAACTAATTAGGACAAATATAAAAGGAAAATGGTCATATTATTCTGGAACGGAGCGAGGAATTAATAAGTACTTTGGAGGCAGGGATGAAACTGGTATGGGGCAGGGCGGACGGGGATGGGGCAAATTCATTTTAAACTTCACACTCACCCTATCACTCATGACGGGGATAATTTTTATCTCTATCCCCACCACATCACTCGCAAAACCTTCCCTTTTCTCTCTTAACTAGGGTAGATATAGGGCGGGTCTCCACAAATGACATGAGTCAAGAGCCAAAGTCAACCATTGGAGATGAGCCTATTTGCTTGGTCCTTGAGACCTTTGAATTCAAGCTCAAGGCCAATGGATCTTTTGTGACTATGTTAGCTTGGGAGGATGAACTAGCTTGAAGTGGCTAATATGGGGCGTCCACATGTAGTCTTTTAGAGTCTTTTATTTGCTTTTGTTGAGTCATTTTATTCATGTAATAAAAACTGACATGGGGGCCGAAAATATGGTTAATTTCGGTTACTATGCAAGTTCTAGTAGGGTTCCAATTCCTATTGTGATTAGGATTGATTTTGGAGAGAAAATGATAAGCTTAGGCGTGTGTATGGATATGATAAGGGCGAAATCCTATCATTTTCCTTAGATAGTTATCTTTGCTTATCTTTATCTCTATCTTTCCCTTCATTTTAGGGATTAAGATTTATTTTGCTTTTTAGATAGAGTTTAGGTTTCCTTATCATACTAGGAGATGTCTAGTATAAATAAGGCCTATGTAGTCGATTTTAATTATTAAGAATTCAGAATTTTGAGTCATATTTTCGAGTATTAATTGTTTGTCAATTAATTTCGTGCTATTTAATAATTTTCAGGAGTGTTAATTATTGAATGATTAATCTACTTAATTCCAGGAGTGATTTAAGTGAGATTAAAAGTTAATTAAATCTTTCAGGAGTGATTGATTTAATTTCCATATCCTAAACACATAAACACAAATAAACACATACAAAAATTCGGACTTTCAAATAGCTAGGTTCCTTTGCATTGGAGTACACTTGAATGTTTCTTTTATAGAGTCACATTCATATCAACAAACTCCGCGGCCCAACTAATATGTAATATCCCTAATTGAGACTCATTTTTAAGTGAATCAATCCAATTCTAGGATATCCATTCAAAATAAAATGAGTGACGCAAGATATTTGGGGTAGCTCGAATAATCAATTTTTCATGGGCACAAAAGAGACACATGGTTAAAGAAACATTTTAATGGGCAAAGATAAACTAATTATTAAAAGGAATAAAATGCAACACATTTTGTTCATCACCCAAAAACAACTAAAAAAGAAAAACAGAAAAGAAAACTGAAAGACCCCTATTGAAGTTGAGTTCACTCGTCTATGGCACTCTATCTCACAAAACCCATAACTTTATAATTTTCTCAACCAACAAAAAAGAAAGAAGAGATGCCTATTGTAAATGTGTCATCTTTAGGATTAGGCTCACTCACTAGCCTTTGTTTTCACTCACAAATTTCATCCATTGAATTACTGCCTTCTATTTCATTTTCATACAATTACATCCCATTTACTAAGTTTAATACTAGTAATAATCTCTTCAATTTTAACCGTAAGTCTGGAATCAACAAATACCCACTTCATGCTGCTCAAATTAATTCTTCTTCAGATGCCAAAATTGTTGAAGATTTGGGTGATGTTTCTCTCTCCCCTGAATCTGAACCTCCTCGTCCTATTCGGGTGAGTTTCATCTCAGCTTTATTTGGTTTTCTTCTTTGCTTTTTTTAGGGAATTTAAGTAAGTGTGGATCAAAGTAACAATTTTTATCGATGCCCACTTTCAAAAGTTTATATTAGTGTGTTGTAAAGTTGAAATTGGCTGCTAATACTTAGTTGAGAACTAACAGTCTCATTGGGTGATACCCCAAGTACCAGAAATAGGAACTTTGTTTGAACCAATTGTAGATTATGTGCAGGACTAGAGTTGGTAAGTTGACACGATATTAGCGGGGTTGGGTCAAGACTTTCGACACATTTATATATACACCCAATAATCCCAAACTCCTAAACCTAGTATAATAAGGAAAACAAATGAACAAATCTTATCATATCCTATGTTACATCTAATCTTATCTTATTATATCTTGTTAATCCCCCCTTAAGTTGGCGCATGCAAATCACTAGTGCCTAACTTGCGCATAAGGAAACTAAATTGTTGACGACCTAAGTGCCTTGGTCAAAATATCCGCCAATCGATGATTGGTCGGTACATAAGCACTAGTAATATTTCTACATTGTAACTCATCATGATCAAAATGATAGGCTACTTCATTATGCTTGGTACGCTTGTGAAAAAGAGGATTTTTAGCAATATGAAGAGCAGACTGACTATCACAAAACAACCGCATAGGGGATGGATGCACCCCACCAAGAAAGCGCAATAAAAACTTTAACCACTTCAACTTACGAGTAGTAACAGGCTAACTCGGTAGGCTGCTTCTTGGTTTTCCATGAAATAGGAGGACGGCCAAGAAGTACAATGTATTCCAAAAGTGATCTACTAGTCAATGGGCAAGCAACCTAGTCAATATCACGACATCCTTGCTATGTAAAATACCTTGCCCTACATGTCCTTTAACATAGCGCAAAAAGCGCACTACTTGCCCAAGGGCTGCTCAAAAAATGAGCGAGCGTATGTGCCGAATAACTCAAGTCAGGCTACAGACAAATAAACCAATCGCCCAACTAACCTATGATACTTCTCCTCATTCGCAAAGGGACTAGCTTTCTCATATGCCAAACGATGATTGTGTAAGGGGTATCACCCCAACATGCCTGTTTCTTTCAAAACATCCAACACATACTTATATTGAGAAAAAATAAACCTTCCTCTCCACGAACCTAGAAAGTACTCCAAAACACCCAATTTCTTTCATATGAAACAGGAGCTTAAGTATTACTTGAACCTTATAACAACATTAAGAGAGGAGTGTGGAATAATTAAGTCATCTACATACGCAAGCACAAGAACATAAATGCACCTCGCTGACGGGAAAATAAAGAGTACTCGGCATATGATTGAATAAAACCAAACCTAACCGTCGAAGAGCATGAGAAAGATTAGCAAACCATTGACGAGGAGCTTGTCGTAACGACATACTTTACTAGGAAGCGGACTAGAATACCCACGAGGATGTTTCCGATAGTTTTTAGAGTAGAGAGGAGAGTAAATAAAATATGGAGAAGTTTTGCGTTAAACTTGCTCAATTAATCTTAATAGAATAAGAGCTTTTTATAGGCTTACCATAAAAAGGCACTAACCTAAAAGTTAGCCACACAACTAAGTAGTGGAGAACATGACCCATACCATATACTCCATAACCACTAGCCACTAGCCACATCTTAATATAATTAATTATAAAATAAATAACCCACTAACTTCTTACTAGCCACTAATCCTAATTGTTAGGGAAATCATTTGACTATTTTTGGAGCATAATCCAACAGTTTCATGTATACTTCTTCTTCCAAGTCACCACGAAGAAATGCATTACTAGCGTCCATTTGGTGAAGATCCCAATCACGTGCAATAGCCACAAAAAGATATAAACGAATCATTCCCATTATGGCAACAAAGCAAAAGTCTCGTTGTAACCAATGCCTTCTACGTGATGCTTACCATGAACAAAAAGGCGAGCTTTAAGATGCTCGACATCACCTTGTTAAGTATTGTGAGCAGGGTGTCAAAAAACGGCCGTTTTGGAACGGTTTTGAAGTTTACCGAACCGTTTTTTGCCGGTTCAGTACGCTGGATTTTAAAAGCCCGTTTTTTTTGCCGTATCGGCCGTGACAACAAGGTTCGGCCGTTTTTTTGGCCGTATCGGCCGTGACAAATCGGAGAAGAAGAGAACAGATTCGAATTTTAGAGTTAAAAAAATAAACTTTCTTTAGATTTTTACATACCTTTAGAGTAATCTATCAATTTCGAGCAAAAGCCCCTTGTTAATTGCATTTCTTTTCATCAAATTGAAGCCAGATTTAAAGCCCTAATTTGTGGAAACCCTAATTCGTAATTGTATAGGAGTTGGCAACCGCCACACTCGCCGAAGGTGACAGAAGATGACGACGATTGGCTTCTGTTGATAATCGGGTTTCGATCTTGTCTTCATCTCTGTAATTTTTCATCTCTTTGTCTTCCTTCGATCTTGGCTTCTTCCGTTTTGGCTTCTGTTGATATTCCTCTTTATCTCTTCCTTCTCTCTAACCTTTTCTCTCTCTTGACCCACTAGTGCAGACGGCAGACCTAACCCACTAGATTTCTTTTTTTAAAAGACCAAACTTCAATGTATTTACCTTTTAAGTCAAAAATATATTTACCTTTTATGTTTTATTTTACTCAAGCTATCCTCCTCACTTGTTAAAAGGCTTTTTATTAACTCCCTTAATGAAAAGTTTATTCCTTAAAAGCAGCTTTTTTATTAAAAATAAACAACATAACATAATTTGTTCCACGACAACCGTATCCCGTTCCGCGACAACCGTATCCCGTTCCGTTACCCCGAAACCCGAACCGTTCCCGTATTTTCGAACCATGATTGTGAGGCAAATAATTTGGGAGAAAATCACGTAACCTCTTTCATTAACTTTACTAGTTTATATATACACCCATTAATCCCAAACTCCTAAACCTTGTATAACTAGGAAAACATATAATCAAATCTTTCCATATTTTATGTTACATCATCTTATCTATCATATCTTGTTAGGAACATTGTCTGAACTAGTTTTCTGTGTGAAAGGATTAACTTTACAGGGCTTCTTTGATTCGCATTAGAGTCAATACTTTGTTAGTTTTAGGCTTTGGGATTATACCCCTCTTTGTGCCAGATTAGTTGCCTCATATGTTTTGTTGTGGTCTACTGTATTTTATCGCTATTTCGAACGAAAATCTGAAGTATTATCGTGTGGGATCTCAGTAAATTTGTCTCGATGTGTACTTTTTTTTATATCCACCTTTTATAAATTTTCCAACGTAACCAAAGATATTAAGGCCATGTTTGTTTGGGAGGAAAATGATTTCTCGGAAAACTAATTTGCTCATTTTCCTTTTTTTTCGTTTGTAAGGGATGAAAAATAGTATTCTTGATTGAAAATAGTATTCCATGAGCGGAAAACATTTTCCTACCTAAATGGAAGGGAAATACATTTCCTCGCTATTCTTTACTTTCCTTTTTCATTTCTCCTATTTATCCTCCCATTTCTTTTCCATTAATCGGCAATTGAGTTCGCCTTTGAAATATAGTTTTCATGAAAAATCAGATTCCTTGGAAAATGATTACCGTCCAACCAAATGGAGCCTAATAGTAAATAGTTTGTCGAAGACGGTGAAAAGGCAGCTTTGTATTTTTATATTGTAACGTAGCATATGTTGCCATGCATTAGACGAAGGGTCAATTAGAGACAACCTCTATTTTGTTGGTACAAGACACTGCTCCTAGATCCTATATAGAGGTTTGGGATCATAATGAGATATATATGTTTAAGCTTCATTCTACCCATTGGAGTTGGATGCTTGTATTATGTCTACATACTAATGCATCTATTGCCATGAAGAAATAGAGGCCTGCTGACTGGGAGGCTGCTAAGAAGTATAAAGAGACCGGATCAATCTACGAGGGAAGAGTTGAAGGCTTCAATAATGGAGGCTTGCTAGTTCGCTTCTATTCACTTGTCGGTTTTCTTCCTTTTCCGCTATTGAGCCCATCATATTCTTGTAAAGGTACTTCACTCCCTTTCGTCTGCATGACATGTAGAGGACATTGCAATGAAGTATGGGGCATGTGGTGTTAGTGGCACTTTTATGAATTTGCTTTGAGATCTACTAATCAGATAAAACTTATAGGCGTAAGAACTTTCCCATAAAAATGATTGGTAATTGTCACATGAAGGCTGTGTCTCTTCAACTTGAATTTGCTAACTATTATTATTTTTCCTGAAATGAACTTGAATTTTAACCTATTATTGCTGAAGTAGGTTGTTTTACTTAGCTTATCTTTTTTTTTTCTTGAACTTTTGTTTTTTCGTTAACATAAACTTGTTTTTCCTGAACTTAACCTATTTGTGTAAAACTAACTTGTTTTTGATAAACTTACTTTTGTTGAACTTCATTGTGCTGAAACCTATTTTAATAAGTTGAGAAAAACTTATTTTTGTTGAACTTCGTTATGCTGGGACCTATATTAGTAAGTTGTGAAAAACGTAGCCTAAGTTAGCATTTTTTCGTTGGGAAATTGCAGTGATTTTATGGTTTGGACGAGTTCCATTCTGTAATTGCTCTTTTACCAGCTGCTCATACTGAGGAATCTGCTACATTGAAAGTAAAGCTTGATCCAAACAACTACTATGTTTAGTCCTGGCTTTTGTTATCTGGATAACGAAGTTTATTGGTGTTAAACTTCATCATAGCCATAATCTTTTCAAAATTATGCTGTCTTCAGTTTCTAATCATGGTTCAGAACAAAGTTCCCAGTATTTAGTAAAATATTTTGCATCGTTGAAGTGCATAAAAGTTTGGTGGTTGTGATGGATTAGTGTCAAGTGCATACGTTACTAATTATTCTGCTGGCAAATTATGCAGAGACAAAAAAGACAATACAACAAATTGCTAGAGGACTTATTGGGTCTATCATCCATATGAAGGTAACTTATAAGCATTTCATTGAAAACCTTTGTCTTTCTGGATGTTGATCTTCCCCTTTTACAGATTATGAGTTTACAACCATGAGAAAGTTAGTTGAAGTCTGTGTTGGGCCATGTCAGTAACCCTCACTGTCTACCAAACTTAGAATTTCATTTCATTATCTAGATGATATTTTAATATGGTTTATTTTTCAGCATGAGAATACTGAATAATCCAAGCAGCTTAAGTTTTTTTTAAAGACGTGTCCATGTCATTGTTGGAATAGGTAATTGAGGTGGATGAGAACAGTAAGAAGTTGATATTTTCTGAAAAAGAGGCCGCTTGGTCAAAGTATTCCGAGAATATCAAAGAGGGGGACATCTTTGAGACAATGGTCGGTATGGTTGAGGATTATGGTGCCTTTCTTCATCTGCGCTTTCCTGATGGTATTAATGCCTTGAATCTTGTTACTACAATAACTTTTTATTTTATTTCTTTAGGTATCCTAATGTATATAAATTATAAATGCAGGCCAATATCATCTTACTGGCTTAGTACATGTTTCGGAGGTTTCATGGGATTATGTCCAAGATGTAAGAGATGTTTTAAGAGCGGGTGATATTGTGAAGGCTAAGGTTGTTAACATCAACAGGTAAAACCACTTTTTGCAGCAATCTGCTTATAAGTGTATGCTTAAGACGCTGGCTCACAAAAAACTTAAATCCTGATTTTGAATATTTGGTATCTGGTCATCGATCAAACCATTCATTTTTTTGCTTGTTGAACTTCCATGTTATGAAAAGAGAACTAGCTTTTTATCCCGTGCAATCAGTGACGGATGCAGAAGGGAGCAAGGGGTAGCAGCTCTGCTACCCTTGATTAAATACAAAATCAAGTTCACTTCATATTTAGACATGCTAGAGATATCTGAGTTGGTTATAGGAATATAAGATGCTTATGCTTAAATCACTAGTTACTCTTTTTGCCGTGAGTTCGAATCCTTGAATATACTGAATCCGTTAGGTGCCAACTTCTCATTTGCTTGTTTCCTTTTTCCTTTTTTTTTTCTTTTTCTTTTATTAAAATAAAACTCACACGCCCCTTCAATATTTTCTTGCTTTTTGCTTTTGTTAATATTTTTGGATATCCTTTTTTTTGTTGACAGGATAATAACCCTTTTCATTTTATCCCAAAAAAAACCTTTTCTTTTTAAAGTCGAGTTTCTTTTTGTTTTTTTTTCCTCACCCTTTATTTATTTATGGTTTTTTTGGGGGGTAATAGATGATATGGATCCGGGATTGATCTAAGCTTAAGTCCTCACAATCTTTACTCAGTTATAATTCGTTAAGGGTTCTAAAACAAATTTAGGGTTTCACTCACCATAAACTCGAATTAGGAGGAATAGTGTTGAGATTAAATAAGTTAGGTTCACTCACTAATTGTATTAACTTCGGTTAGAATTAGGTTTCACTCACCTAATTACTTAGGTTCTTGTTATTAGATTCACTCTCTAAAAAACATTGGAAACTTGGAAAGATGTTCGTCCAAATTCACAAGACAAATCAAAAAAGAGTTGTTAATTAATCAAAGATCTAATTGATCACCACGTCTGTATTGTAAATATGCAGCCAAGTTCGATTCCCGCAAGGGATAGGTACTCATTCTCGTAGTCCGAGATTTCAATTCAATGTACTACTTTTATTATTGATCATCATATGAATATATATATTACAAAAGAAACTACTTTACCTCCAAGCTAACCCTAGGCCGAAAATCAGCAAAAAGGACTGAAGGACACAATTCCGTACAACTTGCAAGATAATCCCTAGATTGTAGGAGAGAATAAAGGAGAAGATCAAGAATCAAATCTCCCTAATTAGGATTGAAATTATGATAAGATTTTCCTCTTTAATCACGCCTAGTGTAAATGCAATCTCAGGGAATATTACAACTCAATGATAGCTAATCAACTTGGAGTTCAAGACGAAAAAAAAAACACCCTTGTCCGAAATTCTTAAGGAATTTTCGGATCTTTATTTTGCTAGAAATAAAATGACAAAATAAAATAATTAATTAACTCTAATGCACTGCTTGCACGCCTTGGTTGAAGAATTGTTGGGTTTGGTCATCAACCCAACTTATCATGGACACGAAAGTTGCATTGGGCTTGAAATCCATAGCTCTCATGGTCTTGCTTCGTAGAATTAACCATAACCAAAAATTATGAAGGTCATAAATAATAATATTTTGGAATAGCCTCTTCGCATTCGCATCAATACACCTTCTTAATCCTTTGCGAATTTTCTAAATTGATAACTTATAAGAGTGTTTTGGCCCCTACTTTTTCCCGTTTGTGACACATCTTTCTAACTTTTGCGCTTCAGTTACAACAATTTGTCTTACAATGAATAATCAACATTCATTTGTTATATACATTCTCATCTTAGTACCTCTGTGATGTGATTGGATTAGCTATAACAATTTGAGTGCAAAATTTCCATACATATTACTTTTTAACCTATTATAGTTGTAATTATTTTTGCTGAGCTCTACCCATACTTTGAAATCCGTGATCTGCCACTATGTGCATGCTCGAGTTTGTTTTTATAATAGCTTGATTTCTTATTAGTTTCTTTCATTTGGTACAATGGGTTGTTGAATAAAATTATGGGGCTAGAAATATCCGGCTCACTAAAATCTGAAATTTTGTTCCTCTAGCGTTAGGTATTTAAGTTACTCTTAATAGTGTTGAACGTGATAAACAATTTACCTAACCTAATCGCAAGATCTTTCTATTAATAAGCAATAAAACATAATAATTATTGAATAAAGTTTATACTTTTGACGCGTGAATTCCACCGGATGAAAAAGTAGGGTATGACGGTAGAAGCACAAGTGCCCTTCCTTTATCGGTATCTACGTGCATCTTGATTCTAAACCTTCGTGTGCTAGAAGCCTAGAACGATCCCCCAATAACCTTTTCTTAATTGTTAACAAAAGGAATTAGAGAACAAATCCTTCTTTATCTCTCCCAATGTTTGCACGTGGGTTTATGAGCAAATGTGATATTAGAGATATAATCTCCGACTAAACGCCACTTAGCAAAAGGTGTGTTGCATCCTTTTCATTAGGCGCCACTTATTCTAATTAAGAGAATATCACTTCCTCCCCTTAACCTAATTAGTTTGGTTAGTGTATTACTTCTCAAGTAACCCTAAACCAAGTCTAACTTGTAACCTTTTGGGCCTATGATCATATCATTGGTCCAAGTGATTAATCGATTCAAATATTTACTTATCGTGTGACCAAATAGGAAACAATTAATATTAAGTTAGGACTAATAAGGACAAATGGTAAATATTGGCTTCTAGCAAAACATAATTACTTTTTTAATATTAATTAGATATAAATGTCTTAATACGATGTTATTATATCACATTTTAATAACTAATTATAAAATGTGCACTTGATTATTCAACACTTCCAATATTGGCGTGTGGTACGCGTACAAACCATATGTCTTTTTTGCTTGTTGCACTTTCATGTCATGAAATGCACGATTTTTTTTCAAAATAATGTGAAACTTATCCTAGTTATTATCATAAGGTGCAACACTTTGTTGAGTGAAATGAGGAGGTTGGAAATAGGTGATGACAAGTTGGACATGTAAATATGGAGTAGAAATTAAAGAGAGCATCATGATTATAGTTATAGTACCATTATTAAAATTTTATATAGTGTAATAATCATCACTTATCTCATTGTTTCGATGGTTTTAAGTTGAAACGTAACATACCAAGCCAAAGGTTTTGGGGCTCAAGACTTTTTGTATTCCTCTTGCACTTGATTTTTCAATGGACAAATACACATCTTGAACTAACATGCCAAATCATGTTCATTGCGTGACATGTCATTAAGTGATTTCTAAGTTGCGAGAGCTATGTGGCAGGAGCCAGTGGCACGGAATGTCGAAATCATTAACATGTACTAATTGACAATACTACAACATGATTGCCTTTTAACCGACACTCGTAACTCTTCAAAAGATATAATATTAATGAGATAATAATTCTTTTTAATAAGGTACAAGAAAATATTAGGGGATCCTTCTCGCAAGGGTGAACCCTAAGCTATCAAATGAAGGAAAACGAGAAAGTGTAGGATCGTCAAGGACACGTCTGACTTTTTGTAGTTATGTAATGTCCTCGCGACCGAATTTGCTTTTCTAAAAATATGGTGCATTTAAGTCGAATGGAAGTAGGTGAGGAGGTGGCGAATATCATCGATAAGTGTCTGAATACATTAAGGAGTCTCGAAATTTCCTTTAACACATTGTGTGGAGGCCTCCGACACACTTGGATTATATTTTGTGACGTGCATGGGACGGTGTGACGGTACAAAGAGAGGCATGTGGGATCGTTGTTCCGAGAAAGTTCTTGATCGTGGCATGATGCCATAAGGTACGAGTTTGGGAACAAGAAATAAATAAGTCGTTAATTGTCTCTACCGAAGTCTAACAGTGGGGACATTCAGAAGTAACACTGCCCTACTGAGCGCTAATGACAATGAAGCGCAATTTTAAAAATTTATATAATACTACCTCCGTTCCATGTGTATTGCAACATAGGGAGTTTTACGCCTCCCAACGCACTACTTTAGACGCTAATATCTCTAATTTTATTTAAGTAAAAATTATAAAAAGTAAATTTTAATTAAGCATATATCGAGACGAATCTAACAAGATCCCACATGGCTATATTTATCCTTGTGTATAAATCACAAAAGAGGGTCAAAGGGTAGTGTATGAATAGTGCAAAATGTCAAAGGTTGCAATACCTATGGAACGGAGGTAGTATAAATTTACTTTAGTGTTTTTTTTTGTTTTAAAATTTTCGTGGGGTAGTATGTGCTAACCCTTGCTTCTACATAGCTTCGCCACTGGCTTTTCCGAATTTCCGTAAAATGTGTCTTTGTTAGTCAAAGATTTGTAATTAGTTATGTTGCCTTAGTTGGACCTAGTCCTGTGAGTAATTGGACCGGCATTGAGTGATGGGTCGATGAGTATTTTTCCTCATTTTTTTGTTCGAGTAATCCCGCTGTAAATCTTATAGAAGTTAAATGCAGGGAGAAGTCAAGGATTACAATGTCAATCAGACAACTTGAGGAAGATCCGTTGCTCGAGACCTTGGACAAAGTAATTCCTCAGGTATGCTCAACTTCAAGTTACTATTTCCTTTAAGTTAGGGCTTCAAACTGCCTCCTACCAATCTAAGTAAAGAGCTGTATTTAAATCATGAAACAGGATGGCACAACAAGTCCTGATTCTACAAGCAAAAGTGAATCCTTCGATATTCAACCACTTCCGGGGCTACAGGAGATTTTTAAGGAGTTATTGAAGGAAGAAGGGTATTGCTTCTCTATCATAGTTCCATTCACCCTAGACTTCTTATTTCCGAGTATTTACTAGTTTGAAAATGCATGAGGCCAACAATTCAAGGTCTCGTCTATATTTTTCTTAGACGTGGATATTCATTGGCTAGTTAATCCTTAATTTATGAAGTTGAGTTTGACGGACTAGCTTTCTCTGGCTGATATGAGGCACAAAGGTCAGTTTAAATCGAAATTTGCAGTGTACTTTGGTCCTGAGCATGGACCACTAGTTTTAGACTTCACCGTAACCTCGAAATGGTTTTCTTATCTTCTTCCTCCTGTTTGTTTGCACATTTCATCCTTATTCTGCAAATCTTGACTATATGACATTTCTTGTGCAGCATAAGTGAAGTCAGAATCAGACGGCAAGGCTTTGAGAAACGGGTTGTGTCACAGGATCTCCAGCTCTGGCTTTCAAATGTTGGTGTCTTTCGTACCATCTAAAATGCTCACCCTTTTTCTTTTGAATCATTACCTTGAACTTCTTAATGGCATTTGACAGGCACCAGCAGTCGACAACCAATACACTTTACTTGCCCGTGCAGGAAGACAGGTTTGTGACTTTGCAGCTTGACCCCCAGTCCCCCACCCCCACCCCAACCGATGATCTAACCTCATGGACATATTGAGAAGTAAGGCCCCGAGTTTGGATTTATTTGTTCACTTCTGTGACGGGGGGTCTTCACACACAAAACCAAACAAAGAATATATGTCCTTATATTGTACAAAGTGTAGAGTCATTCATCTGCTCAACCATATGTTGATTTTTTTTCCTTTCCTTTTATCGTTTAGGTCCAAGAAATACAGATGACCACGTCACTTGATCAGGAGGGTATTAAAAAAGCATTACAGCGGGTTCTTGAACGCGTTCCCTAAATTTAACATATTGACCACTATTTCATCCTGGGACGCAAGAGCTATATGTCTGCGGTGTACAGTACAGAATTACAGACACAAGCATGTAATACTTTACGCATGTTATTGATCCTTTCCCATGTCTTCGTTGGCCTTAGATGATTAATTCATATAGATGGTGTTTGATTCATACCAAAAAAAAAAAGAAAAAAAAGAAAAAAAAGAAAAAAAAGAAAAACAGAAGCAAAAAAGAGGGAGATAATGTAGCTCAGTTGCTGCTTCTTAAGATTTTTTATTTATTTTTTTAGGCCATTCACTTGAGAGCAGGGGGAAGGGTAAGGGAAATCCCCACCCTCAAAGTGTCCCTAGTGGGGATTGAACCCCCAAATTTGAGGTTGGAAGGGTACTCTCCTTTCCACTAGACCAAGTACTACTTGGTGCTGCTTCTTAATATGGCTTGGCCCTTATATATAGAAATTGCATCATATTATACTAGACATATGTTTTCTGTTATTTCTTCCAACCGAGTTTTGTATTATTGGGAGGGATGATGAATCCATTCTGGAGATGGGTTAAAGAGATCAATCTCATGGGCATTCTTCTAAAGTCCATATTCACTATTCCCTCGTCCCATATTACTTTATACAGTTGGACCGGTACAGAGTTTTAAGAGTATTATTTGACTTGTTTATTTTATTGTGAGTAGTTTGTTGTTGGTATTATTTAATTTCATAAAGTATAATGTGGGACAAATGTAAGCCATGGGGGTAGGGGTGTGCACCGGTCCAAAATCGGTCCGGGACCGGGTTGGAACAGAACCGGAATCGCAACTATTTTGCGGATCGAAGATCGGACCGGAATTTCCGATCTAGACAGGACGTGTCCGGAAAATTCTGGTCCGGTTCGGTTTTGGACCGAATTGTATGATTATTTATTTTAAATGAAATATTTTTCTACTTTTTAAACATATTCATCTACTTATAGTATATTTTAAATTATATATTCAATTTAAAATATATACTTCCTCCGTTTTTTTTAGTTGACACGTTTTGACTTTTGATACTATTCACATAATCTACTTTGACTATCTTTTGTGATTTATACGTAAGAGAAAATATAGTCATGTGGGGTCTTGTTAGATTCGTCTCATTATATATTTTCAAAATATCATATTTTTATAATTTTTACTAATCAATTTTCCAAGATAAAAGTGATTGAAATCACACGTTGGCAAACGTGATAAAAGAAACAGGTCAACTAATAAAAAACGGAGGAAGTATAAGTGACTAGTGACACATAAAAATAATAGTTTTGGGTAATTTAACTTTTGTTTTTTAACACTAAAATAAATTTATGTATAGTTTAAATTCCGGTCCAAATTCCGGTCCAGACCGATCCGATGCACACTCCTACATGGGGGTATTGCAAAAGTAAAATAAAAAGCAAAAAGAGAGAATGCAAAAGCGGGACCATGTCGTTTTTAGAAGTGTATCAAGTAATATGAGACGGACGAATATGGAAAGTGTATCAAGTAACATGGGACGGATGAAGTATTTAAATAGGAGCATTTTTAGGTGGTTAATTGGTAAATTGTAGGGCATTATCAAAAGGAAAACCCTCGATATTGGCTAATTTTGGTGTAAGATATGTGACAAAGATACTTGACAAGATAATGTTGATAATTCTATGGGAAAAAATTGGCAATAAATTCCTAGGTTTAAGTGTTTAATCTCTTTTTTTGAAACAAATAACTAGGTTCTTTTTATTATATATAAATACCGCAAGTGATTCAATTTTTTTGAAATCAATACCAACTAATGGATTAGCCCAAAAATTTAAAGTAATTTGACTAAATTTAACAAAGATTCTATGTTCGAGGGTCCTACGACGTCAACTATATATAACTACCCTTAATTTCATTCATTTTTCCAACTACCATGTGCAATCTATTTGTTAAAGTTGGTCAATTTTCCAATATACATTTTATATTCATTTATTTTAGTACATACATTTATTTTAATGTACATTTATTTTAATGTACATTTATTTTACGTACATTTTTTATATTCAGTTATCAAATGTATGTTAGAAATGATTTTTGATAAAAATGAAATTAATTTTCTAATGTACATTTGATGTTCATAAATGAACAACTTAAATGAACAACTTAAAGATCGTGAATGAGCAATAACTCAACATAAATGAACATCAAATGTAGTACATTAGAAATGATTTTTGATAAAAATTGAATTGATTTTCTAATGTACATTTGATATTCATAAATGAACATCTTAAACACCATGAATGAACAATAACTTAAGATAAATGAACATCAAATTTAGTACATTAGAAGTGATTTTTGATAAAAATAAAGTTGATTTTCTAATGTACATCTGATATTCATAAATGAACATCTTAAAATATTGAATGAACAATAACGTAAGATAAATGAACATCAAAAATATTAGTGGGAATAAATTTTTTTGAATTGATGTTCATTTAAATCCTTTAAATGTTCATTTCCGCCTTTTTGGCAAAATTTGAATTTGAAATTTTTTGAATGAAAATGGCCAGTATAAGTGATTTTGAGAAAAATTAAGTTTGGTTTTGTGATGTACATTTGATATTCGTAAATGAACATATTAAGTTTAGTGAATGAACAATAACGTAATATAAATGAACATCTTAAACATTGGTAGGAGTAGTTGTTTTTTGAATTTTTATGTACATTTCAATGCTTCTAATGTGCATTCCGTGCACAACACTCATTTAAATAGCGCATTTTGCTTTAAAAAGGTTGCTTTTTTGAGCGAAAGTACCATGCGCATGGTACTCTCGAGTGTAACGTCTACCCTTTGTCAAATGTAAGAGAACCATGATCAAATTAATTCGAAATATCTCATTTTATCAAAACTTATAGTATCCTACGATCCGGTCCAATCATGTGAGCCTCCTACAATATGTAGGATAAACTACATCTATTTTCAGTATGATAAAAAAAGTGACATAATTAAGATTTATGGAAAGAATATTTGTAATGTTTGATTAGTTCTCAATAATTTGGAAGCATCAATTAACCATTCTAATTATTAGGGTTAATAAAATAATGTTATTTTAAAAAAATATATTTATAAAATTGTTCTACTATTATTTTTGTATTCAGTGTCAGAATTTTTATTCACTATCTCAATTGATTCGTTTTTTCTCTATTAATTTTCATTCTCTTTCTTTCTAAAGATGACTCAGACATTGCTCGAGCACAATTGTCCCCACAGACAACATTGGTAACTTAAAAAAGACCACGATGATATCAATATATTAATAACATACAGAGTATATAACAATTTAAAATTCAGTTTTGGTAAATAAATATTTCAAAAATAGAATACGAGATAGAATATGAAAGGAAAGATACTAATATTATATATTTTATGAAAACCTAATATATGAAGGGAAGAAAGAATATATCTTCTAGTATACCATTTGCTAATTGAAAAGGAAGAAGTGAAAATACAACTTTTAATCCAGCTGATCCATTTAGAACAAAAGCCAAGCTTTTCAAAGAAGTATAAATAAAATCTCATTCTAATGTACAATAAGCCTTTTCCATATCTAGCTTGACTGCTATCCATCCAACTCTTTCAAAAAAATTCCTTAAATGGTTGAAAATTCTCACGGGCTATTAGAATATTATCCTGAATTAACGTGTCTAGGACGAAAGCACCTTGGAGTGGGAGAATAATTGTCCCTAGCACCTCTTTTGGTCTAGTAGTTAGGGTTTAGAGATAATCTTATATATGGTCGAGCAAATAATAATTGGGTCTAAAGTGATTGACATTCTGAAGATTGTCAATTTTAGAGATGAGAGCTAGAAAGGTGTGATTAATTTCTTTTAGTATTTTTCCAGAAAATAAGGATGCTCTAACAGATCAGATGACATAATTACCCATAAGGCCCACTATCTTTGGAAAAATAATGGAGGAAAGTCATCTAGTCCCATTGCTTTATCGAGGGTTTTCACTTTCGCGAGTGATGGGAATGATAATTATACCTGCCATGGGTGACGGGGCAAGTGTAATGTTTAGAATGTACCCACCCCATTCCCGCTCACGCTGTCCCATCCCTGTCTGCCCCGCTTCATCCCCAGCTTTTAAGTACTTGTTATCTAGGATCTAATAAATATTCTATTGCATAAGCTAATTTTATTTTAACATATTTTGTTTGAAAAGAAATTAGAACATACTAAAATAAACATGGGACATATGTTAGAGCGGGTTGGGGCGGGTATGACGGGTGTGAGACAGATGCGGAGATCCATGCGGGCGATAGGGCGAGCATAATTTTTAGTGCATACCGTTTGGAGCGGGGATGAGGATAAAATTTTCCCCTGCCATGGGTGATGTGGCGGGGATGGGATGAGATTTTTAGGCGAGTATGAGTATAGAAGGACCATCCTCCGCACCCATCCCGCCTCATGGACATACATAATACAGTACAGAGAATTCGAGAAAGAACCGAAACAATTACATTTCAAAGTCTACAATTGTACTTCTACCACGACTTAATTTGTTATAGACCATAACTAATAACAAACAATTCCAATTAAAAATCATTTCAATGCAATGAGAACTCCGAAGTACCATAATAGTGTCGATTAAGGGTTGATTGTTAGAGATATATTAGGATACTAAAGATATGATAAATATCTTTAGGCTAATATTAATAAGTAAGATATGTTATTATCTTAGGGAAATAATATCTTATGATATATTTCTATAAAGTATTAGATTAATCTTAGGAATAAGATATTATGGAGATAACTTCCTAGTAGGAGTCAAATTTGTAATTGCTATATATATATAAAGTGTTCATGGTTCATTATTGAACACACCTTAGCAGGTTTAATTTTTAATCCACCGGCAGGAGGGGATTTTTGTAGACAATCCAAAACCTAACTTGCTTTTGATACCATGATAAGTTTATGAGAGTAGAGAAAAATACTATATATGAATACATTATTAAAGTGTGTTTAATAATGAACCATAAGAACAATATATATATATATCAATTACAAACTTGACTCCTAGTAGGAAGTTATTTCCATAATATCTTATTCCTAGTATTAATCTAATACTTAATGAAAATAAAGTATATCATAAGCTATTATTTCCCTAAGATAATAATATATCCTACTTATTACTATTATACTAAAGATATTTATCATATTTTTAGTATCCTAATATATCTCTAACATTGGTTTTTTTGGGTTTTGAGATGGGGTTGTAAAGTGTAAAAAGCAAAGTGATGGTGATATGCAATGAAATGATGAGAGAAGCACATGCAATTTCCAACATTAACGGTCCACTTTTTAGTTCAATTTTAGCTTTCTCCCTCCTACTTCCCCACTTTCTATTCCTTTACTATATGCTTCCCCTTGTGGCCTAATCTTGCTCGTACCATACATAATGAGATTAATTTGGGTCTCTAATTTGATCATGAAAGGCGATAATCTTTGTGTTATCAATTTTGTCAAAAGAGTACAAAAGGTGTTGTGATACATCCAATATATCATTCATGATGCGGAAATGGATAAGCAGTTTTTCAAGAGTTTCAAGGTGGTTTACTATTCCTAGGAAGCGATCAATGCTGCGGATTTCTATGCTAACAGATGGTCACTCGTGTTCATCGCTAACTTATTGTTTCAATTACTTTCAATACTAATCTGTTATCAATCATCAAAAAAAGAGTTAGGCTACTCTTATTTTAGAAGTTAGTCTAATTTTTATTCCCTGGTGAAAAAAAAAAAAGAAAAGGGATTGTTAAACAGCGCCCATAAACATACAAAAAACGCCCACACTCTTTATTAAAAAGACTAATATACCCTAATCTAATTTCAACACAGTAAACCCACCACGCACCACTCTAAGTCTGATATATCACAATCCACTTTAATGAACAATTCAGTGAGCAATATGCTTTGATCCAATATACTCTGAACTTGCGCAAAAAGCTTCTAAAATGTAGTATTTCTGAAATTTCAGTAACATATTACTGTATTTGAGTACCATTATCAAGTCATGATAATGTGACCTCTTCCATATTTAGAACTCATAACTTTCAATTACAACGACATCAGCTCAATTGCTACTTCACTAAACTGCCAAACACAAGAATAAACCCAACGCCAATAACCAGTTGCTACTACATGAAGATCACAATCAAAAACAATTAAAACCCATTTCATATCCTCCTCATAGTCAGAACTACAGATAAAAAGAAGTAAAAAAAATTAATTCGACACAGGGAACCAGTCCTAAAAACCGGTTCTTCCCTGGGAGAACCGTTTCCGGGAACCAGTCCTCCCATGGAGGAACCGATTTCTAGGACCGGTCCCACCATGGAGGAACCGATTTCTACGACCGCTCCTCCCATGGCGGAACCGGTTTCTAGTATTGGTCCGACCTTTTTTAAAAAAATTCATCTAAACTGGTCTCTTCTTTGTGCGCATGGAGCACGGTGGCGGGGAAGAATGCGAAGGTCTCTGATTGCGCAACTCGTGGTGGGACGACGGTGGGTTCATTACCGGAGTGTGAGAACATGAGAGGGAAGAGTGTGGTGCAATGGTGGCAGCTTCGTTGCCGGATTCTAATGGACAACTCATATTTTTGTGAGAACAGGGAAGGGAGAGGGGGAAGGGAGGGAATGAGCCAATGACGTTTGGTTTTTGTGGAGGGTAAATAGGTATTTTACATTATTTATTGCGGGCGTTTTTTGTATTTTTGCGGGCGTGATTTAGCTCCTCACAAAAAAAATCTTATCTGAACCTCATTCAAAAAATTTAAGTTACTTCATCCGTTTTAATATAAGTAATACATTGTGCCTTTAACGTATTTTGAGGCAAAAGATTCTAAATATGTTCAGGGGGTTTTTAATTGTGATGTTAGTATGTGTGGTCCCCACCCCCCACTACCTTTAGATTTGTTAAATGAAGTTAAGGTGTGGTTATAAATTTAAGTAGGGGTATTTATGTCAATTTACAAGCAAAAGTTTACCACATGTAGAAACTTTATAAAGTGTTTCACTTATTTGAAAACACCCAATTATAAAAACTGTATCACTTATATTAAAACGGAGGAAGTATATATTATCGCTTAGCTTGTGACAGTATACCACATTTTCTAAGTCTTCTTTGTAAGTTGTATGCAACCCACTATAAAAGAGAAGAAAATAGAAAAAAGGGGGAAGTTGGTGGAACCCTCAAATAAAACTTAGAATGGGAAAATTGTAAGCCATGTTCATTCATGCCTTTTTCCACCATTATTGTTTCAAACGACTAGCTCCCACAGGCCATACCACGTACCATATTCGTTTCTTAATATCTATCCAATAAAATTTGAAATTTTCAAAAACATGTTACAGTGATGTAAAAAAACATTTTAATATAAACTATGCCATATGTTCAAAGCTTGGACGAGGGGCTTTAGGGAACAAATAACACGGACAGTTATAGGAATATGGAGTTTGAAGGAGATCATATTAGACATTTGTTGCCTCAAGCTTATGATATTGTTGTTAAACTTTTTTCGTGAAACTGCCAATTGTGCATTTGATTTAAGGATGATAATATATATAACTCTTAGGGTATATTTGGTTTAAGAGTAATGTATTATTGGAGCAACAAAAGTCAAACATAGAAAAATTAAAGCATTTAGAAGTGATGATAAAAGGGATAGAGTAGTAGTAGAGTGGACAAGGTGGTGTTGCGTGTTCGAATTTATGAAGCAATTTTTTTGTTATCTTTTTTAGCCCATTTGTAAAACCAAATGAGTATTTAAATGACTATGGAAAATGTCCAGATCATTTTACAAGTTGTTCAAATTATGTACTGCACGAGAATCTTAAATATTAGAAAAGTGTTTAAATGAGAATCATAACTGTACAAATAATTACGAATTAAAATGGGTATGAATTGTATAAAAGTATTTAAATGTGGAATGTATTCAAATTCATATGAAAATTGTCCAATTGATTATTGAAACTCTCTTAATAAGTATGAATTGTATAAAAATTAAGATATACGAATTGTCCATGCATGTATGAAAACTGTCCAAATGTGTATGAGTGAATAAAAACATTAGATGTGTGCAAGTGTCTAAATGAGTATTGGAAGTTTTTTTATTTTATTTTTGGAAAGGGAATGTGGTGGACCCCTGACCAGATCTCGACTAGCACGGTTTCTTGATCTGGTATTTGTGGGGCCTAGGGGGGAATGGTAAGGGAATCCCCACCCCCAAATGCCCCTGGTGGGATTTAATCACATGACCTGGAAGTCATGAGGTCAAACCCTTAACCACTAGGCCGAGCTAAGCTTGGTAATGAGTATTGGAAGTTGGAACTATGCAAATGTATATGAAAGATGTCTAAATTGATGTGCGTTATCAAATGCTTATAAATGAGTATTGATTGTCCAGATGAGTACAAAAACTATCCGAATAAATATGAACAGTATGATCAGAAAATTTATATGCGTGAAAATTATTTAAATGAGTAAGGAAACTATAGATATGTGTATGAACAATATCAGAAAAAAAAAGTATGAATTAATCATATGAAATATTCAGATGTCGGAAAGTCTTTGCATGGCTTTAAAAACTGTTCAAATGCATATATTCATTTCAACAATCCTTGTATGTTAGCATTCCCTGAATTTCATATACTTCCTCAGTTTTTTTTAAATGCCACATTTCACTTTTCACACTTATCGAGGCACATTTATTAGCTTTAATTATGCATTTTATAAAAATTATGACAACAAGCTATTAAAATGTACACATCGAGAGAATCAAACGAGATCCAATAAGACTGTATTTTTCCTTATGTATAAATCATAAAAGTCGGTCAAATTATATTGGACGAATAGTGTAAAAGTCAATTGCTGCAATTAAAAAGAAATGGATGAAGTATTATAATAATTTCTTAGAATTTTTAAAGTCCTTTGTAAACGGCATATTAATTGCAAATTTATATACACATTTACAATAATAATATAATAATGGCCATAACATCATAAGTAGAGATATTTAATTTTTATTTGTATTCATATGCACAATGGAACTTAATATGCATGTACTTACTTCCTCTGTTTTAAAATAAGTGATACACTTGTTTTTTCACGCTTATCAAGGAAGCGATTTAAAGGTGTAAACGATTAAATTTTTCGATGAAATATTAACATAAGTAATATAGAGTCTCATTCTAGCTTGTATTAAAATTTCATCGAAAACTTTACTCGTTTACACTCTTAAAACGCTTCCTTGATAAGCGTGAAAAACAAAGTGTATCACTTATTTTAAAACGGAGGAAGTATTAAACATGTTTGCTCATTTTCAAGATGCGTGATTCAACTTACTCATTTGATAAATTATACTTTATTTATATTCAATATACTTTACCCCTGCATATAAAATAAGATAGGAGTATGCGTATTTTACAAGTAATGTATATTTTTTAGATAAATTTCCATCATAAGCCTAATTGATTATTTGTATTTTTAAGGTAGGACTAATAAAACTTAAATCAAAAAGAAAAAGCTAAGAGATGAAATACTTAGAAAATAAGCATACTTAATTATTTGATTATATATAAACTCATTGACAAAAAAATAAGCTTGTATAAAAGGGGCATATTTAGCTGAAGAAAGGATTTGAACTCCTCCCAACTAAGCAACATGCCTGAAAATGCGCACAACACTTTGTCCATTAAGCCATACATTTTTCTATGTTCTACACGAAAAATAAACAACCTATTGTATGGGTGTACCTACCGCAAGGTACACCAAGGTGTATCATACAATTTGCGCTTGTTTATAGATTTAAAGATTTCTTGCCTCCACTTAATAATTTTCATGGCCAACCCAAATGTTGGGTTGCCATTTGCTTCCCTTTGCACTTAACACTTTTTGTTTGGATAGTAAAGAAGAAGGGAAAGGAAGGGGATGGAGTGAAAAAGATGGGAAAGGCGTATTCCATTTTCTCTCAAAATCTTTCCAATTTTGAAGGGAATATGCTTATTAAAGAAGTAAAAATAGATCCCTTCAGTTCCCTTCCCCAATAATTTATCCAAACAAGTGAAATTGTTCCCTTCCTTTCTCTTCTCTTTCTTTCTTTTCATTTCCTCTTATCCAAACAATGTGTTAAAGTCAAAATCAATCGCCATCTTACTTTATCCTCTCATGACTTCATCATATCATTTTATCAACTAGTAGGATCTGGAGGAAAGATTATAGACTATAATAGTCACATGAATTGTAAAAGTCACTAATCGCTGCTTTAGATAGAGACTTTACTATACATGCAACCAGTGAGAGAGAATTATTATACCTTTATGACCCCTTACATCTCAAGTGTTTTAGGTAGTAAAGTTATATATGGTGCAGTGGCGGATCCAAGATTGCCACCTTATGGTTCGAAGTCAATTAAAAAATAAGACCAAAATAAAACAATTAAAAATTCAATATCTTAATTCAAATTCCAAATTACAACCAATTATTAGAGAGTTCATTCTTCGAATTACAAATTTAAAAAATTAAAAAATTAAAATATTGAAAATTAAGAGTATAAATTGAAATTTGATGAACTATTAATTAACTAAATGAAACATTGAAACACATAGAAATATAACATCATATACAAATTACAAAACTTACAAGTGTATAAACTAAATTACTTTGTTCATCTACATTAACTAATTATAAACATTAAATAGGAAATCTAAATTACTCAAAAAAAAAAAAAGAAACTTTATTCTTATACTACAATATTTACATAAACATCAATTAAAATACCCAAATTACTAAATTATCTCACCTAAATTGCAAAATACTAGTACTTTTTAATTGAAATTGAGTTTCTAACATACAAAAAAAGAAAGAGAAACAAAAATTTGGAAAGAAAACAATAAAATTTGAAGTTGACAGTTAGGGTAAGCCCTCTTTTTTGCGCAACGCAATATACCTGAGTGTAGACTAGAGGCTAGAGAACCACAATCCTTGGTCCGTGGCCGTCGATGGGCCGCCTGCTTTCGTGCTGCGGGGATGGCAGTAGGCGGTGGTGAATTGGAGAGAATTGGGTGAGTTAGGGTGGAGTATTTGGAGAGGAGTTGGAGAATTGGGGATTACTGATACTGACGTGAAGTTGTGACTCTTGTGAGAGTGACTTAGTTAAAAAATTTGGAAAAGAAAAAAAGGGTGTTAAGGGGATCCAATCCCGCGACTCCTTCGTCATAGGCGTCATAGGAGTTTTGGTACGCGGACCAAAACCAGGCTTGCTGCAGTGCTCTTTTGTAGTATTTCTGCGCGCTGTAGATTAAAAATTAAAACTTCCGTTTTTTTGAAAAAAATCACTGGGTTCAACCCATCTGAACCCAGTGAACTCGATCTGTATCCGCCACTCATAGGGTGTTTGGCCATTGATTGTTGGTGGATGGTTGTGACCGATTTGACTACCTTTTATATTTTTTGGTGAAAGGTAAGCATATATTAATCACTGATAAGCAAAACCAAACAGAAGAAAAACATCAGTCACAACACACAATTAGTCAAGCCTAATAAGCAAGGTTGACAACCAAAAACAACAACTAAAACACCAAATCTAACTTAATTACAGAGATTTAAAGACCAAATCAAACCTTATCACTACTAGACCATAGTTGGATGTTGCATCGGCTTTGAACTCTCAAACAAGTTTCAAATTTGATTAATCTCACAGGTTTGAAAACTTCTGCTCTCCAAACAACTTCATTCCTAGCCTTCTAAATATGATGAGCAAGATAAATTAATGCCAAGAGAAAAAATTTCCTCATGTTTTTGCTTCCATACCTCCTAAACTACCTCTTCCAAGATTGATGTATAACATTTCCATTCTGAAATCTGATATGCAACCAAGCCATCGGAGCTTTTGCACAATCTTGACTGAAAACACACATGAAAAATAAATGTGTTTACTTTCTGGGCCACACAGAGGGCATATATCATTGATCATCACAGCAGCCAAATTTTTGCAACTTATCTTTTGGGAGTTTTATTCGTTAAGCAAAACGAGAAGTTATTTTATTCGGAGTTTTGTTTGATTATTTATGAAATGTTATCATTGCGGTTACCAAAAAATTTTGAGATAAAGTTTCTCTACAACTAGGGATCAAAATCACATTGCCCGAACATGATTGAGCTAATTACATTGAATTAACTTTTACAATTTAAATTTTCAAGTATGTTTCACTACCTTAGCGGACCGCGTGGAACGCGCGTGGGCCAACCACTAGTATTTATAGAAATCTATTCTATAAAGGAAGAGGTAGGGACACCAAAAAAATCAATATTATTCCTTTTTTTAATTCCTAATTAAATGGAATAAATCTCTCTCTATAACTAACTTTTTCACTTTGAAATACATATCTTAAAAAATTTATTGGATGTTCATGTTCCATTCTACTTTCTATTTTATATGTTTTCGCATGCATCACGTGCATTTTATACTAGTATTATAAAAGAGAAGATATATATTAGAATCATTGTATATCCTAGTAAGTTGATGTATATTATCCTTTGCATTGAGATAGGCGTGAGATATGGGATCCTAGTGTTTGTAGGAATTGTGATATATACATACCCTAATTGTGATTAATGAAAGATTAAGAGGTTGACATTATTTTCGCACTCGTTAATAACACCATAGTTATATATATAGGAATATGATCTGGTGAAAACTGTTCTCACCGTGAAAACCAAGCAAAGGGGATACATAAGAGTGCAAAGGGGATACATAGGAGTACAAAGGGGTACACGATTCATTAATGACATTTTTGTAAATACGGACAATTTTGATGTTAGAAGCACGCGTACCCTTTAATCGTAATATATACCATTATAAATCTTATATTTACCCCTTTTTTTCCAAGTTAGGACTGACAATTTTTCAATTTTCAGAAAAATATAGGTTTTTTTTGCAGAATCGGACTCTATACATGTAAACTAATTGACAAAAGAGATAACCGAACTAATAGATAATATTATATTTGAATATAATTACAACTAAGTTTTAAAGTTAAATTATATATTAATAATAGGAATTATTATCATAATCCACCTTTTAAAACCACGATTTTGCGAAAAATCATCTTTTGAAACAATTTTTGTGAAAAGAAATCTAAAACAAAACTTTGTTTGTAAAAAGAAACCTCGAGGCAAAAATCCGGCGTTAAATAATTTTCTCAAGCATTGACCTACCCTTTTCTTGTCAACCAACTTAAAAATTGAATTAGCGCACTCTAATTATTTTCTCCCTCCTTTTAAGTTTCAAATTGTACCTCTAAAAAATGGGCAGGTTAATGCCTAAGGTTTCTTTTCGCAAACAAATATTTGTTTTAGGTTTTTTTTTGCGCAAAAACAGTTTGAAAAAGTGGTTTGTCGCAAAATTATGATTTTAAAAGGTGATTTATTGCAATTTTTCCTTAATAATATAAAAAATGACTAATCTTATCCCCCCTCTTATCATTTGTGAAATTATCCGGCTCTTGTTGAGATTCCAAGTTTTGATCAGTAAACCTCCCCACATAAATAATAGAACTGAAAAGAGATAGACATCTACAATACACCAATTCCATGAAATAGTCGTCATTTTACGAATGCTATGAGCCTACGAATCTATGTGTGTTTTGACAATTGGCTAGTGGATTTGTATGTTGGCTGGTTCAACCGGTTGTTTTTGGTGCCTTTTTGACCGACTATATAAGTGTTGGCCGTTAAAAAAATATTTGGTAAAAGTGATCGTTATTGCTGGCTATTTAGTACAAAATAGAAGCAAAAGCCAAAAGCCAGCCAAAAAAACTAAAAAAAATGAGATTTTAGTTTTTGACTAAGTGCCGACTTTACAACCACTACAAAAACCAGTTACCAAACACTTTTTGTTAGATATCTGACCAAAAACAAAATCCAAAAGCCAAAAGCCAAAAACCAATGAAAAAATCACCAAAATACTGTTTGCCAAACACCCCCTATATTACATAAAGAATGTGAAACGTTAACTATTTTTTAAACCCATTGACAACAGGTCAACGACCCACTGCGTTACATACCCTCACTCTTTCACTCCCACACTCAGACAGACATACAGTCACACTTAGGGGTGTAAACGATCTGAGCCGGCTCGTAGAGCCCTCGAGCTCGGCTCGGTCAAAGCTTGGCTCGAGCTCGGTCTACTTCGAGCCGAGCCCGAGCTATACGTTAAGTATACGAGCTCGAGCCTGAGCCCAGCAAAGCTCGGCTCGTTTAAGCTCGTTCGGCTCGTTTTTTAAAAAATTACATTTGAAACGTGTGGTAATAAGAAAAAAAAATAGCCCAAACATGCAAAGCTCATAAAGGAATATAATATTATTGGGTTTAGTTTTCATATTGCATTAAATTTATGTATGATGGACTATTACATATTCTACTTTATGTAAGGAAAAACAATAAACCAATAACCAATAACCAATAGGCGGGAGAAAAAAAAGAGCCGAACTCGAAGGTTTATAAATGAGCCGAGCTCGAACCTCACCTTGGCGAGCTCTTCGAGCTTCGAGCCGAGCTCGAGCTCGGCTCGGCTCGTTTACACCCCTAGTCACACTCCCGATCGCCATTTCCATCATTTCCACAAATCAATCCAACGACAACAAATTTCACAAATTTGTAATTCTATCCAACGTCCCATGCTCCTCACTCCTCACTCCCTATATTATACTCCTATTTCTATCTTCATTCTTCACTATCTCAATTCTTAGTTTCTTACCATCCCCCCTTCCAATTGAGAAAGCAATGAAACAAAGATTCATGGACAGTTGCTTTTTAGTATAATTGAGCCTATTGAACCGCGTCTGACAGTTAATTTAACTATCGGTCAATCTTTTACAAGAGTTTGTATTTAGCAATATACTCACGCTGCCAAAAAAAAATACTCACATAATTTATTTAAATCATATCAAAATCAACCTAAAATTTATAGTAGACCAAAGGACGTCCTTAAGAGATTCTATCTAAACAACACTTAACTGGGAGGTTGTGGAATTCGAATTTCAATTATTGTAAATTTGGTGGAGTTGAGTTTCATTTGGGGCCACTCACATAATTTAAATGAGTTTTAGCATTGAAATGGTAAGGTAAGTATTCTATACAACCTCATTTTCTTCGGTACATACTACTCCCTTCGTCCCCCAATAGATTTCCCATTTGCTTTATTCTAAGTCAAACTTTGTAAACATTGACCATAAATTCTCACTATTATATAATATTAATAATAGTCATGATGGATCTTGTTAGATTCGGGTTAATGTGTACATTCCAAATATCAACTTTTTATAATTTTAATTAACACACAAATAAATATATTAACGGTCAAAGTTGTACATTGAAGACCGTGCAAAAAGCAAATGGGAAATCTATTTGGGGACGGAGGGAGTACATATAAAAATATATTGACTTTATCACTTGTCAATAATGACACTTTTAACCATTTATATCTTCACTTATCTATATATATATATTAAAAAGCGTAAGCAAGGATTACAATCCGCCACATGTCACCACCCTTCTTTGAATGACACTCTATCCACATTCTCATATAATAAAATAAATATGTCAACGTGAAGATTTTAACCTGTGACCTTGAGTATGTAATAAGGAGTTCCAACCACCACTCCAACATGTTATTAGTGCTTCTTATATCAAAAGAAATAATGATGTATGAATATAAACCAAGAGTTAAAATTGTTAAAATTGCATATCGTAAATGAGATGGCCTTTTTTGATAATTTTTCACACTACATTTCATCAATTATTTTAAATAGTATTGAATTCAATGCATAAAAAACCCTGGGCATCGCTGAGACCTAGCTAAATACTTGATACTTTAAAATACAATTAAGATTAATTCAACAACATATTATATGATACTTCCTCTGTTTTTATTTAATAGAGATATTTGTACTTTTCACGCTTACCAATGCATATCTTTAACAACGAATATCTCTAATTGCACATGAGTAAAAATTATGAAAACTTGATATTAAAAATTTACACATTAAGATGAATCAAACAAGATCACACATGATTATATTTTTTTTTTCTCATAAAGATAACACAAGGTGGTCAAAGAGTAAATTGTGAATAGTAACAAATGTCAAAGTGTCTCAATTAAATAAAAACGAAGGGAGAGCATTTATAAAGAAATACAGACATGTGTAAAATTTTGAATGTTGCATGTATTGAGAAACAAGATAGGTAATAAATGATATAATAATTTATTTTGGGAAAAACAACATTTTGAAATATGTATTTTACGATAAACTACGTTTTTATTCTTTTATTTGATAAGAACTGCCTTTTAATATTTGTTTTGCAAAACATAACCTTTTAACAAAAGTTATTCGACTAAACAAGTCAACTTTTACATACAATTTACCATGTAGAATGTATGTGTTAGCTTTTTCCATCATTTGGTTTCCGATTTTCATCTTAACAATCAATCCATATTATTGAAATAGTTATTTGTTTGAAACCAATTAGAGGATATTGTGAAAAGAAGGGGGGAAATATTTATAGTTAAACGCTTTAGGCTTGTTAAATAGTCAAATTAAAGAGTGGTTTATTTGGCAAACTTGTAAACTAAGGTAGTACTATTCAAACAAAATGTAACATACACCTTGTAATATATATCTATCTATCCGAACCTAGTTCTCACATGTAGCTCGATGCCTTAAAATACATCATCGACAATGTTACAACTACTTCTGAATGTGTTTTAGTTCATATAATCTCCAATCAACAAAGATGGGCATACTTCCAATTAAAATATCATAACATAGAATTTCTAATTAAATAAATGAACCTCGAACAAAGAAAATACTCAATTCAGGCCCTTCAGCATGATCAGGATTGATCATATACAACGCCTCAGAATCTTTAGAACCAACAACCCTTTCAAACCTTGCCCTTAAATAAGTGAACTGATCCCCATCCTCTTTCTCCTTCTTGTTATCATCATCATCATGATCATGATCATGTTGTTGATGCTGATGTTGATGTTGATGTTGATGTTGATGATGATGATAGCTTGATGATGGTGGCAAAACTCCAGCACCCATAGATACACCATGAAGCATATGCATAACATGGAACTCATCATCAGACAATTGTTTCCTTCTAATGGAGTAACCCATCTTCCTACCATTACAATAAACAGCCCATACAAACTCTTCCATAACTTTCTTTTTATGGGTTTTATTCTCACTTTCTAGGGCAATTCTTAGAATATCACAAGACATTTCTTTGTAGAAAATGGAAGAAAGGATAGGTAGCTCGACGACGAACATAGGTATGCTATGAGGGTTCTCTTGGATAGCTAAGGTTATCCGCCCTCGCCGCGTGCCAAAGAGGGTGATTATGGTTGCATGATCCGATATCAATGGGCGGCGAAGGTGGTGGGACTTAGCGAGAAGAGCCACCACCTTGCAACCTGAAGATAGCAGTGGGAAGAGCTTGAACATCTTGAAGAGGCCACCTTTAGAGGAGGAGGGTTTGGAGGTGGATTTTCTAGAGGTGGAGTCATAATTAGGGTTAGAATTACGTAGAAGAGAGATTAATGAAGATGGATTTTGGAGTTTTTTGAATGGAATTGAATGTATGGATGGCATGTTTATTTTTATTTGATAGTATAGGACTTGATTATTGGTGTTTTTTGATAAAGCTAATATAAGAGAGGAGCATATATATTAGAAGCACAAGATAGAGTTTGTTAATTAGTGGAGTTTTTGAATGAAGAGTAGCTAAGGATAGATTTGTGGATATTATTACAAGATGTATTTATAAGTTTGTTTATAGGAAGAAGGGGGGAAGTACCATTGATAGTTGTATGTAGATTTCAATTAATTTGGGATCCTTTTTGTAGTTGGATAAAAGAGATGGCCCCTCCCCTTGATGAAATAGTAATGTGAGGACTGAAAAGGTGGTAACATGTATGAAAAATTTCCTTACTTATCACATTGAGTTGTTTTAAGGTGGGGGGTTGAAGTGGGGGACAAGCTACCATGAAGCTAAGGTTGGAAATTAAGAAAGAAAACTACTAGTACATACTACTATGATATTGAATGAAAATTATGAGATATATATGAGGACCATATCATTTTCCTTTTTCAATCAATCATCCTTTTTACTTTCACCTTTAAATTTTTTGGTTCCGATGTGTTTTCTCAATTAGAAATGTATTATCTACTAAAACTTTAATTATCAGTTAATTATCAATAAATTACAAGAAAAATTCATTTGTATAGAGTAGATAAGGAAAAGCTGAAAAGCATTTCCAATGCAACTCTCTAATATCGCCCTTGAAAATATACATGGTCTCAATATTTTAGTGGTTGTTTGATTGACATTAGAAAATATGGGAATCTAGACTTCCTACGAATTGCAAAAAAGGTAAGTTGTTTGGTTGACAATTGGCGAAATGGGGTAAGTGAATATACCTAGCTCGGAATTTCCTTTTCCTACAAAATTGTAAGAAATTTCTTACCTAGTCCGTCCTAAGTAATCATAAACTCCTATGGGAAGTTACTTCCTACAAATTTGTAAAATTCCCATGAAGTTGATTATGGAATTTAAGTAATTCCTATGAATTAGAATTTTATGGGAATGTCTACTTCCCATGTGTACTAAAGGACCACTTAATAAAGATACGTAAGATATCCGATGATTATACTCAAACCGTCCTACTCTAAATCAAACTATCCAACTCTAAATTGCCATAAATCACATTAGTCCTAACCCATCCCCCCACCATCTACAAAGTTATCATGTGCAAGCACTTGCTTAGTTAGCTATCACAACCTATCAAAATTTGCACCTGTAGATTGAGAGTAACATCAACCAGCTATTCCAAAGAAAAAAGTAGTCCAATTACTCATGTTTTACAACCAAAAAAGTATTCCAAACCAAAAAAGTAGCAAGTTCTTAAAAGTTTTCACCAAAACTATCAAACTATATACTTAAGTTTTACAATCTTTTGAAAAAAATCAACCTATCTTCGTCATTAATTAGTTTTGCAAAAACATTCTATCATAGAGCAGCTGGAAATAGGAACCCCTCTACCATAAAAAAAAATGTTTCGACGATAACTCAATTACTTGGTTCAAAGCTACTATGCGAAGTACAAGATGTTACTTGCATTTTTATTTGAAATCATATGCAATATACTGCTTCATGCTAGCTAGTAACACCCTGTAAAGCTTTATTTCTTCTGGTATGAGAATATGACGATATGAGATTAGTTCTTTTAAAGCTGGGAAGCCCAATGACATTTAACACACAGACCATGCATGTGCCCCATTCGTGATAACTACCTTTTGAACGCATGGGACCTTAATTTTTTTTAAAGAGATATAGGATAAATACTAAGTAATTTTTCTTTTAGGGTGAAATCTAATCTATCTAAAAGAAAAAACTGATACAAAGTTTTCTTCGTTCTCACATCAATCTCCTGGATTTTTTGAGTTAAGATGTCCTTGTTTTGGGAGATAGTCAACGACTTTATGTTGGCTTTTCAAAAAATGTGTGTCAATGTTGTTGATCTGAGAGTAGAAAGATTATGCTTGATGTCGCTCAATGAGAGTCTTAATATACCATGGGGAGTCGTATTCACCTTTAAGATGTTGATAACTATTAAATTGTCTCATTTAATGACTAGGTCTGGGATCTTCATTTCTTGACTTGCAAGTACGGGTCTAATCCACGGGGAGACAGGTTTTCAGAGTCTATGTTCAATTAAAAAGCTATTTTAGACGAACTCAGGGAGAAATCAGTTGAACTACTAATTAAAGTAATGAAAACAATATTAAAATGAGATCTAACTATGAATTAAAAGACTACGGCATTAGTTCGGTCCACCATGCTTATACCAGTCGAAAAACTAATAATACCTAGGTCTAGAACAAGCAATCAGAGCCAATGCTAAGCCTATGGTCGGGTCATAACGCTCTCGATTCAACATATATGGTACGATCGCTCACATAATAAAAAACGATAGTGTGTTCTACGCCTCTAAAATTAAGACTATGATCGGGTCATACTCAAGTTGCCAGAGGTAATTCATGAAAATGCACAATAACATAAACCACAGTTTCAAGAACAAATCACACTAAAATTGCCCTAATCACAACCTAGAACTAAATAGCAATTCAAATAATAATCAAGGTATAAACATGGCACTACTACATTTAAGGGCTAATGCAACCCCTGAAAACGTTGCATTAGGTAGCTATAAGCATTGCAATAGACCTAATGCAACGCTTGAAATGCGCTGCATGCGCTTTCGCTGCATTTGAGCTAATGCAACGCTTTATACCCTCAAATGCAACACTTCTATGAAGTTCTAATAAAGTGTTGCAATAGGTCTTAAAACGTTGCATTTGATTGACAATTCAACGCTTATTTTCACACTACAAAGGCAACGGTTTATCAAGTTGCAACGCTTAATTGGAGATGCAAATGCAGCATTTTTTAATGGTATCATGTATATACGCACGCTTACATACATTGTATTATACCTGCTAGAAATGTCGTACTATTATACAATTTATTACTATACAATTTGAAGTACAATACTTCATAAATACTAAAGATCAACCAAAAATATTGCGTAATTGTATTAGATACAAAATAAAATGTTAATTAGGGTACACTAGCTTACACAAAATTAAAACTTAAACTAAGACAAGTCTAGAGTTCATAAAACCAATAGAACTTATTTCACGGTTCTTGCTTTTCGCTACCCTACAATTGACCAAGAAAAAATATACAAAATCACTATATATACCATATAGAAGCCCATAATAAGATCAACCATAATACATCAACAAGAGATCAATCCATACGTGCATTATCTTCGAGCTCCTCATTCAAATTTATATGCAATGTGTAAAAATCAAGTTAATAATACGTAGCTTACCAATAGAGATAACAAGTAAGAATAAAGGAGGATTGTAGTGTATATGGGGAGGGGGGTGGGGTTGGTAGGCTTTAGTACCATTAGTTCCATAGAGAATTGAAGGCATGGGGTTTTGACTGAAGCTATGAATATGGCATGATAAATAGTCTACTACATAGATTACGCCAAGTTATTACGTTTACGACCTTTGCTTATAGTACCCCGATTATATCACATACCTAACCCCGCTAAGCCCTACCAGACTACCATTGACATGTAACTATCATCCTTTTACCATCTCACTCTCACCTTTCTTTTTAGCATTCAAGTCCCTTTTTATTTTTCATAATACTAATCACTAAACCATTCAAAACAATGAAACTCTTGATCCTCTAATTTCGGTTATATCCTAATAATGTGAAACTAGAAATTATCCAACAACCACAAAACCATAATTCACTATTTTTGGTTGTTATTCGTAATGTTCTTGCTCTTATTACATACATTACTAATAAGACACACCTAAGTATTGGTAAGTTATGAAGGTTATTACGTTGGTTGCAGCTACTAAATTAGAGGTTCTTATTAACGTAATAAACTATGCACTTAAAAATTGTATATGACTAAGCTACATTTCTAGTTGTCTTATAGGTCGCAGCATACGTTAGTTGCTTAGTTGGAGCTACTAAATTAGAGGTTATTATTATGGTAATAAACTATACAATTTAAAAATTGTATATGACTAAACTATATTTCTAGTTTGTTATATTTTATAGGTTGCATCAACATATCTTAGTTGCTTAGTAGATTCACAATCAAAGAACAATGAATTATGAGTTTCATACCCCTGAACTTGCAGTAGTGTCAAAAGTCTCCTGTTGAGTTTGTGAATAAAATAATGAGTGATTATTCGAGCTAGCCATGCTATAATGTTATAATGTTGCAAGTCATCGTTCAAGTTTTCTTCAAATATGATATATATAGCATATTAAGAAAAATAAGAAAATCAGTTAGATTACTTAATGGAAGGAATAATGATAGATCAGACATCATAATAGTTGTACAAATTGAAAAGGGTTCAAGTAAATCGATAAAAGATCTAGTGCTCCTAACTAGGTTAAACAATATAAGGTTTGTTATAGAGGCGGCAATTGGGAGAAGGTAGATCAAGGAAGGGATGGTGGAGCATGAAAGAATAATTGAATATTTGATAGTTTATAGCTAGGAAACAATCAGAATGATCAAAAAAATACACAAAGAGAAAACTTCTACAATTAAAAAAGATTTTTTAAATTTGTCAGCATCTTTAACAGTGTGTTTGGATACAAAATGGGAAGGAAAAGAAGGGGAGGGGAGGGAAGGGGAGAGAAGAGAAAGGGAGGGGAGGAAAGAAGGATGAGTTTTCCTTCCAAATCTCTCCATTTTTGGAGGAAACAATTTCTTATAAATTGATCCTTCCATTTCCCTCCCCTCCAAATCCCTCACCCCCTCACTTGTTATCCAAACAATGGATTTTTGCCATTTTCCTTCCCCTCCCCTTCCTTTCCCTCCTTTTTTAGCTATCCAAGCAAGCTGTAAGAGAATCGAAATAGATCATAGCCCATTTAGTTTAATACCAACTTACTAGTGGGAATGCAGAAGATTTGATTTCCTACGAGTTCAACTCCGAGACAGCTACTCAAGTTGATTCATGTACCTCTACAGAATTGCAGAGTCTATTAGAGTTAAGTTGTGTATATACTACAACTTCAAGAAACACAGTGTCAGACTTCAAGCAATTGTTAATAATTCAAATTGAAGCCAGGTTGCAACAACTATACATCAGGTTGAACTATAGAGCTTCTTTTTATCACTAAAAATGAAGGCTAACAGACAATTATGTTTGCTAATATCTAAGCCTAATAATTTTGAAATTTACAAACTAAATTACTTCAATGGGGGAACATGAAGAATAAGGATATGTAGTTTTATCTCCCTCGCCTACGACAATCTAACTACCAGAATATATCACATTGCTATAAATTATAATACCATACAGTGTGGTATATGCTACTTTGAGTAAATGAGTTGATTCATTGGTACCCTAAGTTCCCACTTATTGGAAAATCCGACCTTCAAGCTTAGTGTTAGAGTGGACGAAGTCCACGCTTAGCTGCTGCCTAATAATATGCTCCAGCTTGTAGCTTGTATTTATCTTCTACTATAATTTAATTATTGTAAATTGTGCTGTAGTTATCCTAAGTCTAACCTCCCTGATTCTTTGTAACTACTAAGATAGCAGTAGATACTCTTAGCTATACTTTAGGGCTTCATAGTTATCTTATAGGATGTATACTATTTAACAGCATTACGTTGCTCATTAATGAATCAAGCATTCATATAAACTCCACATGGTATCCAGAGCCTAGTCTCTCTCTCTTCTCAAATTTTTTTTTCTCTCTTGGCAGCCACCATGGCCTTTGACACCCACACCATTCCCAACAACACCGACCCCTCTAAGCCCCTCGTCATGGTTAATGTTCTCTCCGTCCAAAAACTCACCTCCTCTAATTACTTAATCTGGAAAACTCAAGTTGACGCGCTTCTCGTCGGCTACGATCTCCATCATTTCATTGATGGTTCTAGTACCTGCCCTCCCGCCAAAATCACCCTTGATGGCCAAGTAACGCTCAACCCCGCTCACGTCACTTGGATTCGTCAAGACAAATTACTATTTGGTGCGCTTGCAGGTACGTTATCCCCCTCTCTTGGTCCTTTAATCACCCGTGCCATCACCTCGAAAGACGTGTGGGACATCCTTGCCAAGACTTACGGCCTCCCTTCTCGTGGTCATATTAAACAACTCAAATACAAACTAAAACACATCACTAAAGGCCCTACTAAAATTGCTGACTATATGCTTCAAATTAGAACCACCATTGATGAACTTGCCTCCTTAGGTGCCACTCTAGACCAAGAGGATATTACTGACCAAATCCTAGCCGGCCTAGACTCTAGTTTTCAATCTATCATTGAGGGCATTCAAGCTCGTGACACACCTATTTCCTTTGACGAACTCCATGAAAAACTTCTTCATAAGGAACTTGAAAATTTGACCTCCTCCACCACACTCTCAAGCGCCTTTCCCGCTACCGCCAACCCGACCTATAGCCGTCCCTCCTCCTCAACCTATCGCCCTAAACATCACTCCTCCTCTAATTCTCACAACCCTACCCCTACTACTAACCAAAATCCCCGCAATCCGTTCAAAGGTCGTTGCCAATGGTGAAACGTCCAAGGCCATACTCTTGATTATTGCCCTAACTTCAAAGACCTCCACCCCTCCATTCGCCTACCACCACGTCCATCTCGTCACAATGACAATCCGCCCCAAGCACACACCGCCATTGCAGCCCCTATACTCCCATCTCCCTAGCCTACTCACTCCTCCCCTTGGCTCCTCGATAGTGGTGCTTCTCATCATGTCACTTCGGATCTCGCTAATCTCTCGCTTCATCATCCTTACGATGGAACAGACGAAATCGTGATTGGTGACGGTTCGGGTCTCTCTTTATCTCATACGGGTTGTACTCTTCTTCCCTCTCCTTCTCATCCTTTTCAATTATCTCATGTGTTGTGTGTTCCCTCTATGCATAAAAATATTATCTCCATCTCTAAGCTTTGCCTTGACAACAATGTACTAATAGAGTTTACTTCTTCTGCCTTTGTTGTTAAGGATAAATGCACGGGGACATCACTCCTTTCCGGTCCACTCAAAGACGGCGTCTATGAATGGCCAACCTTCACCTCCTACACTCCGCAAGCTCACGTCACCTCAATAAAGTCCAAGGACCTCCACCATCGCTTTGGACATCCTTCTTTTTCTGTTTTACAACAACTTTGTAATTCTTTAGCTATTTCTTCCTATCTAAATGCACCGTGTAACTCATGTTCTATTAATAAAAGTCATAAGCTTCCTTTTGGCAAATCTTCTATTACTACATTTTATCCATTGGAAGTAGTTTACAGTGATGTGTGGTCTTCTCCAATATATTCTTTTGATGGCTACAAATATTACCTTGTCTTTGTTGACCATTTCACAAAGTTTATATGGCTCTATCCAATTAAACGGAAATCCGACACGGCTGCCGTTTTTCATCGCTTTCGCGCCTTGGTTGAAAAACGTTTTAGTCGCCCTCTTCTCACTCTATACTCCGACAACGGAGGTGAATTTCAAAAACTCACCCCCTCTCTCGCCCTTAGTGGCGTCTCTCACTTCACCTCTCCTCCTCACACGCCCGAACACAATGGCTATGCGGAACGTCGTCATAGACACATTGTTGAAACGGGCCTCTCTCTCCTTCACCATGCTTCCATGCCTCTTGAATTTTGGTCTCATGCCCTTCTTGTTGCCACCTACCTTATCAATCGCATGCCTACTCCCACGCTCAACAATCATACGCCATACTCCAAGCTGTTTGGCACCACTCCGAACTATGATCATCTTCATAACTTTGGTTGCTTGTGCTACCCTTGGCTACGGCCGTACACCAAACACAAACTTGAACCTAAATCCATTGCGTGCGTGTTTATTGGGTACTCTCCCACTCAACATGCCTATCTTTGCTTAGATCCCACCACTCATCGTATCTATACGTCGCGTCATGTGCACTTCGTCCATGACACCTATCCTATGGCCACTATATCCAACTCCACTACTGACTCTCTACCTTCCACTGACTCTTGGTGCTCATTTTCCCTCCCTACCACTCGTACCCCTCCCCCTAATCCCACGTCCACCACCCACCTCACCTCACCACACTCTCCCTTGTCCACCTCTAGTGCAGCACCCCAATCATCTCACCATCCCTCGTCACCTACTGCTTGCTCTCCGCACACATCACTCTTGTCCTCCCATCCCACACCTCTTACACCATCCTCTCCCTCACTCTCGCCTGCCCACATAAGCCCACTCCCACACTCTCCTTCTTCCGCTACACCTCCCTCCTCCCCACCCTCCTCTGCCCACGTAGCCCCCCTTTCACACACTCCTGCTTCCGCCCCCTCCAACCATACACCATGTCCACCTCTTCCCATCTCAGCACCCTTACCTCACCCCCACCAAACTAGGGCCTCCAACGGTATCTTCAAACCCCTAACCAAGATGAACCTCACGGCCCAACTTCAACCCACCGAACCCACCTCCACAAAAGCTGCCCTAACTGACCCCACTTGGCTCCACGCTATGAAAACTCAATATAATGCCCTCACGGCAAACAACACATGGGAACTCGTGCCGCGTACTCCATCCCAAAACTTAGTTGGTTGCAAATGGGTCTTTCGCACCAAATATAAACCCGACGGATCCATTGACAAACACAAAGCGAGACTCGTTGCCAAAGGCTTTCACCAACGCCCTGGCATCGACTATAAGGAAACTTTTAGCCCGGTTATTAAAGTATCCACCGTACGCCTCATGCTTAGCTTAGCGGTGACTCAAGGTTGGTTGCTACGCTAACTTGACATTAATGATGCGTTTCTTCAAGGAACCCTCACCGATGACGTTTTCATGCTTCAACCACCGGGTTTCAAAGATACCAAACATCCCACTCATGTTTGTCGCCTCAAAAAGGCCATCTACGGGCTCAAACAAGCACCCCGTGCTTGGTACACCGAGCTCCGTACTTACCTCATGACTGTCGGTTTCTCTAATGCGGTCTCGGACACATCACTCTTCTTCACCAAAGGTACAACACACCCTATTTATGTCTTGGTTTACGTAGATGATATTATTGTCACAGGTCCGCATGCCGCTACGGTCTCATCGTTCATCACTCACCTTGCACAAAGGTTCTCATTGAAAGATCTTGGTCTGCTTAACTATTTTCTTGGCGTTGAAGTCCAACCCACTCCACAGGGACTGTTCTTGTGCCAAAGGAAATATATCCTTGATCTTCTAGAACGTGCCTCTATGCTCGACGCAAAGCTAGTTAGCACACCTATGGAGGCTCACAACCACCTAACTCTGAATTCTGGCAGTGCATATGATAACCCCACAAACTACCGTACTCTTGTTGGTAGTCTTCAATACTTGGGTCTCACGCGCCCGGATATTGCCTTTGCCGTCAACCGCTTGGCTCAGTTTATGCATCGTCCCACAATAACCCATTGGCAAGCACTCAAACGCCTCCTCCGATATCTAAATGGTACCCTTGACCATGGTCTAAGTATGTATCGTGACTCTCCTATGCACCTCCACGCCTATTCCGATGCTGACTGGGCTGGAGATCGTGATGACTTCATCTCAACAGGGGCTTACATTGTATATATGGGTCGCAATCCCATTTCATGGAGCTCCAAGAAACAACGCTCAGTGGCTCGCTCCTCCACAGAAGCCGAATATCGATCGGTTGCTCAAACGGCAGCTGAGCTTGTCTCATTGCTTAACCTTCTTCACGAGCTTGGCATTTCACAACTCCGTACTCCAGCCATCTACTGCGATAATGTAGGCGCCACAAAATTAAGTGTCAATCCCGTTTTTCACTCACGGATGAAACATCTAGGCGTTGACTATCATTTCATTAGGGAAAAAGTCCAAGGTGGTATACTTCGTGTCACAAGTGTGGCGCAAGATGATCAACTTGCCGATGCTCTTACCAAGCCCCTTCCGAGGCCTCGTCTTCAAATGCTATTGTCCAAGATCGGACTTTCCCGTCGGCCCTCCGTCTTGCGGGGACATGTTAGAGTGGACGAAGTCCACGCTTAGCTGCTGCCTAATAATATGCTCCAGCTTGTAGCTTGTATTTATCTTCTACTATAATTTAATTATTGTAAATTGTGCTGTAGTTATCCTAAGTCTAACCTCCCTGATTCTTTGTAACTACTAAGATAGCAGTAGATACTCTTAGCTATACTTTAGGGCTTCATAGTTATCTTATAGGATGTATACTATTTAACAGCATTACGTTGCTCATTAATGAATCAAGCATTCATATAAACTCCACACTTAGTAAATAGCATTCGTTACAAAATCTGGAAAACAAAAATCATATTATACACATGATCTAAGCAATTTCATCAAGTAAACTATTTACATATCTATTTTATTTATATGGTGACTAAAGGGGGACGAAGAATATGGAAATGCTTTCATGATAGTGAGTTTTTGAAAATTTGAACTTGAATAAGGAGATAAGTGTTAAGAAGCCAAGTCAAGATATAACAACATAAGCTTTAAAACTGAGAAAACATAAGGTGAGATTTGAAATACCTTATCTCTACTAGATCTTTCTAATTATTTTCTAGAAACATAAATGGATTTGTGAGCTACAACTTTATTTTTTCATTAACACTCAAACCAGCTCGGTTTTTCCATTAAAACTAGGTAAGTCAATACACAAAAAAAAAATCCAAGATCAACACTTTATTTAATTTCAATATTGGAAGCACAACTAGACCTTAAGCTAAAATTTTAGGAAAGAAGACTTGCATTGTACAAGTTTTGAGAACAAATGCAGTTATGAGGTCAAACATAGTCATCAAAAGACAGAGCAAATCCTAAGGGAATTGAAAAAAAACTCACCATTAACCGAGGACTTTGAAGCAAGGAGGGTTGTTAATAAGAAAAGCCAGCTGATCAACGGGAAAAAGAAGTGTGTAAATGGAGTTAATGGAAGGGAATACGATAACCCACTCAACCAACCAGATAACAAGAGATCGGTTGAAGATTGTCAATTCACATAAAGATAGAGACCTATCACTTTCAGGTTCAAAATTCCGCTGCATATATCACATGATATTGTTTCCTGTGAAAGTTTATATGTTAAAATGACAAGAGAAATTAGGCTTCAAATCGAAACTTACAACAAATTGGTAGATTGGAAGGTTTAATTTGACAACAAAAGATAATCTTTTTGAGCTTTAGGGCAGCAACACTAAAAGTGAGCAACAGGATCCTAGTATATTGATCATTGAACAGCACGACAGAAGATAATCTCTAGCATCCTAACCTTCAACAAAGCCAAATCCTCTACAAATTCACATTCTAACCAACCAGCCTAACCACCAAAACTCTTAACATCTTTCTGAAGATAATAATCTCTCAACTGTAAATCAATCAAAACCCACAAAAATTAAAAATAACTCATCGAAGAAAATAAGGTAAATAACTTCATGCACATCAAATATTCGTAGAAATGCGTATGTGAAACTACAGAAACTAATCACTTAGGGGAAAAGCAAGAGATAAAAATCTCGGGATTAGAAGTTAGGGGCAAAAAGGTGGCAGGGGCACAAGAGAACCTTATTGAGGTCTCTGGTGCGAATGTTGGAAGTAAAATCCACCACGAAGAGGCCAACTTTTTCGCATAACGCGTCGCCACTCCCTTAGGCGTTATGAAGAGTTCGAGACTTAGTAGGATAATGAGTGCCTGAGTGGGGTAGGGTTGCATAAATATTTGATGAAGCAAGATAACATGCATACTGGTTAAGTGTTATCTTTTCTATTTTAGTTTTACTTTCTAAAACATTAATTTGTTACAAAGAAAAGATAACACTAGAGCCACCTACATGTTATCTTATCTTTTATTAAGAAAACACGTATATCATTTAGGTGTTACCTTTTCCAAAGATATCACTTGTATCATTTTTAAATGTCATTTTTATACGTGTTATGTGTTCCCTATTTTGTAGTAGTGTGGGTGAGTCAATTTTTCCTTACAAATTATCCCTGATACTTTTGATGAAAAGACGAGAGAAGTCTACGTTGTTTTAGTAGTATTTGATAATGAGTGTCAATATGTGCATTGGTAATGAACATTAATTTGGTTCCGTATAGAGGATTTCTGATTTTTGACTTGTAGGTTTTTAAAAGTATGGTCATAATGTGTTTTATGCCATTGTTTAAGATTTACTTTCATTTTTGGCACTTTTTGGCAGAGTGGGTATAGTCTTGATCTTGGTTGTGGGTTGTCGGTGTTTTTTAATTATGGCATTGACTTTTGTAATATTTACCCGTGCGTTTCAAAATGAAAGCGGTTTGAACTAGGACTGGCATTTGTGTTAGTACTATAACAATGGGTGCATGGTCAGAGTAGGAGAAGACATCATCTTTTATTTGAGTAGTGGGAAAGGCATGCAACCATCATATTTAAGGCAATTTCTCTATCCAAGTGTTTATAGACTATATAGTTAGGCAGTTTTCTTTCCATGTGTAGGGCTATGCTTTTAGGGGAACATGTCTGGCAGCGAGATTATGCAAAAAGTTCAGTAATCGGATACATCTAGTAGGATGGGCTGAGATACCCCTTTTTATCTTACAACAAAAGTACCTCGTTTAAATCTCCGAGTAATAGCCATGTAACAACATGGATGATTTTAAAAAGATAACTTAGTTTCTAAGGTTCTACTGAAAAATTCGGCAGAGTACCGTTTGTAACATGGACTGCCTAAATTCAATTTAGGACTCGCGTTCGACTCTAAACTTGTAATCTCATAGACAATATACTCAACAACTATTACCAATTTAACTTTACAAACCTCAAACCCTTTATAAGAATATTTTCGACTTGACTAATTGCTACAATGTCACAAAGTCGGTCGTCCTCGCACGCAATATAAATCTTATGAACAATATATAAGTTCTAGCTTCAAAGCTTCTTTATTTTCTTAACCTAAACCGAATAGGACATTGCCATCTACCAAGTGACAGGCCACAGAAATGGCAAAACAAACTATTTGACACATTAGCAACATGCTCATTGCTTAACTATGCTTTTGTGTCTTTTGTTTAAAACCTCTCATGCATATATATATATATATAACATAGACAGTTGGCATATACATGTCAACTTACAATATTCCTTATCATAATTATAATATCCTTTCGAGTCGACCTCATTGATTACAAGTTAAACAAATCAATATCACTTGACTAACAATAATAGGCACGACTGATCACATATACTGGAGGACAATCAGATTTCTCGCCACAAGCGGTGAAATCAATCAATTAAGTATATTTCCATCCCCCTGAAGGTAATCCAACAAATCTGCCAAACATTTTCATGATTACTTTATGTAATAGTTTCTATATAGAAGTTAAAGAAAGCAACTCATTGATAAACTCGTTAAATTTCATCTATAAGACATGTTAATTCACATAATAATTTAATTCATTATGAGAGGGAATATGAATGCCAGTTACTTCAACAACAGATTAATAGGTCGGGACTTGTCCTTGTAACCACCTACTATTATAACTCATATGCTAGGACACGTCCCTGTAAGTTGTAACAACCTATAACAAATCATAATCAATATTATTTTTCATCTGGTAGGCCGAGACCATATCTATCCGTGTAACCACCTACCACATATCATAATCAATATTGTTTTACAAAAAGTCTTTAGTGTGCACTTCCTCACTAAACTAATGTGTAAGCACCTTTCACGCCAATAATATTAGGAGGAAGACTACGACATATTCGCTCACTAATCCAATGGGAATCTGTCTTTTGCACCAATGGAAATAGGAGGAAAACCACAACTAATACACTCATTAATCCAATGGGTCTCTGCCTTGCGCACCAATAAAAATTAGGAGGTAAACCTCAACAAGAGTTTCAATAGTATTTGTAACCGTATGTTATTCATCACCTATGGGGGATCAATCCATAGGTTTCATTTCTCTCTTACTTTTCCATTTATGTTATTAATATTTTAAGAAGTTCTGTACAAAAAAAATCAACAATACACATATCGAGTCATGCAAACCATCTTTTTAACCTTTCCGATTCACGCATCCAATCATCAATTAATAGATCTGTTCAATTCTGGAATCTATCATTAACCAAAAACACATGTCACCCGTCATCTTACATAGACTGCGAATCCAAAGAGTCACAACCAATGTAAATTCGAGTAAAGGGACCTAGGAATAATGTCTAAGGCCGAAAGTTAAATGAACAAGTAACCGGGATATGTTAATTAAATAAACACTCCGAAGCGTTTAATTAACTCTTAATCACACTCAAAGACACTCCAAAATTTAAGTAGACTAAAGACTAAGTAATAAAACACTCCTGACTTATTAGTAGTGGCCGAAAATATTTGTTAAGAACAACAATCAAATTCAATAAATTGTAAAATTACTCATATCCTTGTAATGTGGTGTGACATGAAGTTATATTATTCATGACTAGAAACTAACTTGCCTTCCAACCAACTACAAGGCCAAAAATCATCTATAGTAATTTAGGAAATTACAACCTGCCAACTTGCATCATAATTCCTAGATTTTAGAAGAAAGTAAAGGGATAATAAGGAATCCACCCCCCTAAACAAGGATTGAAAATCTTAGCTTATTCCTTCCTAAATTCGGTCTATGTGAACACAATATAAGATAATATTACATGGCAAGCCAATTAACATGCAACTTGCATACTTGGAGTACATGGACTCAATACTTCCTACTTGCCGAAAACTCATAGGGAATTTCGGTCCATTATTTGCTGGAATTAAAATGACATAAGAAAATTAATTAAAACTCCTAATTGGACTCAATTTGGACGCCTATCTTGAATATTCTTGGGCTGAATCATCAACCCACCTTAACATGAAAACAAAGGATAAATTGAAATTGAGCCTGAACTCAAAAGCTTCAAGGATTAAACATATAGGCTCATCTTCAACAATGGCCTTTGACTTTGGACTTGTATCATTCTCCCATTTTTCAAAAGAATTTGTCCTCAAATTTTCATCATCATAATAAGGACTCAAATCGCCAACATTCAAGGTAGCACGAACACCTACATAATCATCTGGCAACTCAATCTTGTAGGTGCTTTCATTAATGATATCAAGAACCTTAAAAGGCCATCGACTCTTGGTGTTTAATCTAGTTTAAATGACTGTTTAAGTTCATGTGTGCTTTATTTATGCTATGTATTCACTTTATATTGGTTTTTTATACAATAACTAAAACCCTTGGGTTATGAGTAATAAGTATTATCAAAGGAGGTTGTTGCACACTATTCTGGGGATGATAGGATAGGTTTATGAAACTTAAAAGTTAATGTATGGCTTTACTCAACAAAATTATACAAGAGTTTTTGGTTTTAAAGCTAAGAGATATGATATAAACAATTAACATGTTTACCAAGAATTATAAAAATGCTATAATTAGGTTTTAGCTTACTTACTACGATCACTATTTACTAAAGAAGTAGTAGGAACGGATGTTAGTGATTTCTTTATTTAGTATGGGAATTCATTTATAAATAAAGAGTAAATAGTTGTTTAAAATTGTTTAAATCACTACCATTAATAAACATAGTTATTGAGTCCTTATCTATTATTTTTTTGCACTCATGGCTAATAACAACAATAACAAGTATATTTTTAATCTGCGCGCTTTTCTTGAAAAAGAGAAACTAAACCAAGAGAATTTCCTAGACTGGGAGACTGAGAATCGTTCTCAGAACTGAAGGGAGAGAAAATGTCCTTGAAACTTCTATTCTTGAAATTTCTGAAAAATGCTCGAAGATTATAGGACAGCAAAGCAAACACTGTTAAACAGATTTGCGCTTGTCATGTGTCTAATGCTTGCATGTTTGGAGCCTAATTTTCAAAAGAATTTTTATGGCATGGATGACATACAATAATCCAAAAATTATGAACCATGTTTCAAAGATATGTTCAGTTGGAGAGATTCCAAGCGAGCCGCAAGCTTCTAGAGTGCAAATAGGTGTAGAGTAAATTGTTTGGCCCTCATGTGTTCAATATGATTGGTTATTTTGAACACATGATCACTTTGGGTTTTCCATATCTGTAGGAGCTTGGAATTGAAATCATTATCAATTCAACTACCACTACGTATAAGAACTTCGATTTGAACTTCTAGATGCAAGGAGGGGAAGTGACCATGTTAGAGGTGCATGGTATTGACAGGCTAAAGTCGTATCACCTAGTCCAAGATAATTCCTAAGTCCTCTAACAATGATAGTCAACGGAAGTAGGGTCGAATCAACAGAGAGACGGAATTCTAAGTTAATATTCAGCTAAATAGCTACGTCAGACAAAATCAGATAGAAACAGCTGAACTACTAATTAACTAATAGAAAACAATACAAAACGGATTTTACTCTATGAAATAAAGGTCTAGGGAATTAGTTCGGTCCACCATGCTTATACCAATCAAAGGATCAAACAACTATCAGAACCTAGGCCAAGAATCGACACATTAGAGCAATGTCAATCTATGGTTAAGTCTCAACGCCCGTAATTCAACATATGCAGCATGTTCACAAACATAATCAGAATTACTGGTGTGTACTAGGCCTCTAAAAAAAGACAGATATGTGCAAACGATTATTAACCTCAAGTAATCAAAGAAACTGCGCAATAACGTCAATTACTCAATACGAAAAGATCACACCACAACCTATCTCATCAAACCCTAGAAACTAATAGCAATTCAAATAATCAAGGTATAAACATGGCTTCCCTCACCAAATCCCTAGAAATTAAACTACTCAGACATAATTAAATCGACAATAACAATTCTAACGAGAAACCCTAATTTCAACATCATGAATAAATTGAATAATTAAACTAAGCAATCAAAATAGTTAAAGAGATTAAAGTAGAGAAGAATACCAATTGATGGAAAGCAATAACTTTTATTGAAATCAAATCCGAGGTTCAATCGCCTTTAATCTAATCTAAAGTGTTTAATCGAAATAAAACTCTCTAAAACTAAGCTAAGAACTATGGAAATAAAAACAGAAAAAAGGATCTCTAAAAAATATGAGGAAAAAGTATTTATAATACCCCTAAAAGTCTAATTAAAAACGGAAATAAAGATAGAATTTCCGCGACATCGAGCACGGGACCCGATCGGGCAAAGGGCCACCCGATCGGGCCCGTAGTAAAATTTCCCAACGCTTGCTTTCTTGAATCCACGCAAAGCACAGCAATATGGGCACAAAACTGGGCCCACCCGATCATCAACCCGATCGGGTGATGGATCGGGCTGGCAATAAAATGCGCCCAACTCCTTTGTCTTGTAGCGCACAGCAGCAGCAGCAATAATTAGTGGGCCACCTTGGTTTGTCCTCTTGCAGCTGGCAGCACCTCATTTGGATCAAGGCCCAACAGCAATTCAATTGACACGCACAGTGCTGCAGTATATGGATGGGATTTTTGCCCTTCCACCAGATCGGGCCTTCAGCACCCGATCGGGCCGCGAGCGAGAATGGCCCAATTTCTCTCCCTGAATGTGTGCAGCAGCAGCGCTCAACCTTTGTGATACTTTTGGGCCTACCCGATCGGGTGGCCTTCGCCCGTTCGGGTTGGGCCTAATTTCCCCAACCAAAATTCTTGGCTTTTCCACTCGATTGGGTCGGGTGATGTCCGCCCGATCGGGTACGAAACTCTACCACCCGATCAATAAATCATCGCCCGATCGCGCCATTTCTTGCCCGATCAGAGTACGGGAAGCTCCTTTTGACTCTTTAACTCTCAATTCTTCACGTTTAGAGGTCTTGGGACCTCCTAAACTATCCATAAAGCTCGTGAGCCATCCTACGTGCCTCGTAACATCTCGTAAAGCCGTGGTTGCTTCCAATAGCTCGGAAATAAGGAGAAAACTCCATAAAACCTGCAATTCAACACTAAAACACAAAACCACAACTATATACGATAGTTAGCATAAAATAGTTCCGAAGAGCTCCAATGACGCACAAATTAGCTCATAAATAAGGGAGAAAACTCTATAAAAATACGTGATATCAAACTCCCCCAAGATAAACCTTTGCTTGTCCTCAAGCAAACAGAACATTAACGTGGAGTAGATTGCCTCACCCCATAGATAAGAATCAATCAAAGCTCAAAACGTTTTCAAGACTAAGAATCGTTTAAGCAGGCAAAAATCAAGCTTGGCTAATCAAATCCATCCAACTACCTACCATCCAAGCAATTCATCGAATTCAAGCATCCACAAGGCATACAAATCCTGAAAAGGTTCTCACAAAGGTGCCACTCCTCTCGATTTTGTGGCAAGATAAAGAATATGCCCGAACAATCACCAACCCGATCATAAATGCCCTTCCCACTCACACTCTCATGTGTTTAGGAAGGTTAAATGACGCTCATCCTAGCCAAGTTGACTCATTTAGCAGACATACTCTTTAACTTTAACAAACTGACTCGAAATCAATCCAATAAACAATGCAGACACGAGCTCAAGAAGACTTTATAAGGTTGTAATGGGGCTTAGGCAAGAGGTAGGGGATATCTTTAGGTAATGTGGTGGAAAAACCAAGAAAGGGGGAGCATGAATCACTCAAACAAGGCCTAAGATGGCCTAAACAACTCCCAATAACACCTTATAACCACGAAAGATAACCCAACTCCCATAAATCAATGAAAACTCACAACAAACCCAATTTTCAAGCAATGAAGCGAATTTTTCTTTATGCACGTACATGAATGAAGGACTTTGAATTCTTTTGAACTTTTATTTCCTTTTTTTATTTCATTTTTTTCTTTCATTTTTCAGAACTTCATTCACGCAACTCTAATTTTGCTTTTTCTTTTCTTTTTCTCACACTCTAACCACAACAAATACACTTTTAATTCCTCAACAACCAAACCAAACCATGAAACCAATCTCAAACTCAACCCATACAAAAGCTCCTCCAAGACAGGCTTGGAAATAGTATCAAAATAAAGGCCATGGGCTCATAGTAAGGGCTTTGGTAACATAAAACAAGTCATTAGGCTCAGCGGGGCTAAGAAGGATAAAAGTATATCAAAAATTCACTCTGAGGCTCAAGAATCAGACAAAAGAACGCCTCTATCACAGCAAATGCTACAAGTCATCGAATATCAGACAAGTATGAAGTCAATGTCAAGATCAATCCACTAATGAGGAACTAACACACATAAACAGACTGGATAATGAAATGAATCCAATAGGCTACAAAAAGGCCTCACAGTCTAACCAATTCAGGCATGCAGCACAATGTAGTGTAATATAATCAAAACTCGCTCGAAATCAAAGCAATCAAACATCAAATCATAGCCTCAAGATCTCAAATGCCCAGCTATCCAGAAAACAAAGCAAATCATTTTCAATAAGAGCACAATAAGGGGCACAGGGAGGCAACTAAACCAGTCATGGGAACCACATTTTTTTTGATTTTTTCAGTATTTTTCGAAAGCAATAAATCTATCCTAGAAAGCAGTAAAAGAGATAGAGAAAACAAACATAAATCCTCCCCAAAGCTGAACTTGGCAGTGTCCTTAATGCCAAAAGGTAACAAAGGACAACGCTAAGAGGAAAAACAATGTTAGTACCCTCACTCTCGCTCACTAAAAAAAAAGGAAAAATAAAAAGAAAAGTAAGAGGGAAAATACGAGTTGCCTCTCGCACAGCGCTAGTTTATAAAGGTCCCGCACGACCATAATACCTCCATCTCTCAAATAGGGGTGCTAAGCAGTGAGAGCCACCCTCATCAAACACCTTCCTTCTCCAAATGTTCTTGATAATACCTGCAGACTGTGAGGCAACCTTAGGTGCACTTTTCACCTTCTCTACACCCACCTCATCCAAAACCTCAGCCCTACAACAAGATTGTTCAACCATAGGTGCCTTAACGGCATTGGTTAGTTTAAAATTCACTTTATCATCACCAACACTCAGAGTTAAAGTCCCAGACTTAACATTAATAACAGCACCAGTAGTACACAAAAACGGTCTACCCAGAATAATAGGAATCTGGGCATCCTCATCCATATCTAGCACCACAAAATAAACAGCAATATAGAATTTCCCGACCCTGACAGGAACGTCCTCTAAAACACTTAGGGGGTATTTTATAGAACGATCAACCATCTGTAAAGTGATTTGTGTGCATTTAAGTGCTCCCATGTTCAGTTTCTTAAAAACAGATAATGGCATAACAGAAACAGAAGCACCTAAATCACACAAAGCTTTATCATTAAAAATAGGTCCAAGATGGCAGGGAATGGAAAAACTACCAGGATCTTTTAACTGAGGTGGGGTTTTATTCTGAATAAAAGCACTGCACTCTTCAGTAAGTGCGACACGTTCTACCCCACCAAAGTTTCTTTTCTTGGTTATCATGTCTTTCAGAAATTTGGCATAAACAGGGACTTGGCTGCGGCGATGGTTGATATCACGTATTTATATAGAGTTTTCTCCCTTATTTACAAGCTAATTTGTGTGTCATTGGAGCTCTTGGGAGCTATTTTGTGCTAACTATCGTTTGTAGTTGTGGTTTCGTGTTTTAGTATTAAATTGCAGGTTTTATGGAGTTTTCTCCTTTTTCCCGAGCCTTTTGGAAGCAACCACGGCTTTACGAGATGTTACGAGGCACGTAAGATGGCTCACGAGCTTTATGGATAGTTTAGGAGGTCCCAAGACCCCTAAACGTGAAGATTAGAGAGCCAAAGAGTCAAATGAGGTTTTCGTGCACTGATCGGGCAGAAATGGCCCGATCGGGCGAAATGGCCCGATCGGGCGAAATATTTATGATCGGGTATGAAAGTTGCGGACCCGATCGGGCAAGGCGTGCCCGATCAGATCGGGCGGAATATCAATGCACCAGACCCGATCGGGCGTAGTGTGCCCGACCCGATCGGGCTGGGGGCTGCTACATCTCATCATGATGCTGCGGATTAGGGGAGCGTGCTGGTACATGTCGTCGCTTGGCCCGATCGGGTGGCTGCCCAAGGCCCGATCGGGTGGCTGCCCAAGGCCCGATCGGGTGGGCCGCATTTTCACCCTGAGCTTGCTGGGCTGCTGCGTGGACCACGAGAAGCAAAAGAAGACTTTTGGTATTTGACCCGATCGGGTGGGTGCCACGGGCCCGATCGGGTCTGGTACATTTATACGCAGATTTCGACTTTCGTTTCCCGTTTTTAATAAAACTTGAGGGGTATTATAAATACCTTTTCCTCATTATTTAGAGACATCATTCATTCATCTTTCATTAGTTTTTAGACTAGTTTTATTCTTCATTGTTCTTAGTTTAATTCAAACACTTTAGATTAATTTAGAGGTGATCAAACATATTTCAATTTCAATAAAGTTCATGCTTTCCGTCAATTGGTATTCTTTCTTACCCTAATCTCTTTTATTATTCTTGATTGCTTAGTTTATTTATTTAATCGTTCATGATGCAATTGTTTGGGTTTCCAATTAGTTTTGTCGTTGTTAATTCGATCATGTCTGAGTAGTCTCTTTCTAGGGTGTTAGATAGGAAAGCCATGTTTATACTATGATTGCGATTTAGATTTCTATTAATTTCTAGGGCTTGATTAGGGTGATTGTGATGTGGTTTGTTCTTTATTGAGTAATTAACGTTATTGCGCAGTTTCGTTGGTTGCTTGTGGTTAATAGTTGTTTGCACAGATCCGTCTTACGACTAGAGGCCTAGGACACGTCAGTAGTTCTGATTACGTTAGTGAATATGCAGCGTATGTTGAACTATGAGCGTTCAGTCTTAACCATAGCTCAACATAGGCTCTAATCACCCGACTCTTGACTTAGGTTTTGGTAGTAGTTGACCCTATTTGATTGGTATAAGCATGGTGGACCGACCTAATACCCTAGGTTTTTATTCCATAGTTTAATCCTCAATTTATTCCGTCTTCTGTAGTCTATTCTTTAATTTAATTAATTCCTTCCTGATTTCATCTGGAGTAGTTGAATTGGTTGAATATTGATTTAGAAACTCTGTCTCCCTGTGGATTCGACCCTGCTTCCACTGACTACCTAGTTAGAGGTCCGTAGGTTTATTTTTGATTAGGTGACACGACTAAAACCTGTCAAATTTTGACGCCGTTGCCGGGGAGACGGCTAGTTCTCTAAGTTTTTATTTAATTATTTGGTCTACTTCTCTGTACCTCATTGGAACTTCATTGTTTCAATCGAGGTACCCTTTACTGCTGCTTTTTGTTTCTTTTGTATGCCCAGGTCCCAAAGAAACGGTTCCCCCATTCCAGCAGACCCCGATCTTGATAGGACAATCAGGCGGATTCGAAAGATAAAGCAGAAAGAAAAGCAGTCTGTTCAGCTGAACACCTCTGGCACAGACACCTTGAATTCAGTTATGTCAAAATCACTGAAGTCATATGGGGTGCCAAACCCGGATGGTCTTTCTACTGGACCACCAATGCCCAACATCGCCGCTAACAATTTTGAGATTAAGCCTGGACTCATCAGCATGGTCCAGCAAAATCAGTTTGGTGGGCATCCTACTGAAGATCCGGCAAATCATCTGCAACGGTTTCAACAACTTTGTCGAACCGTTAAACATGCCTGCGTCACTCCAGAGCAACTAAAGGTCATGTTGTTCGAGTTCTCATTGAGGGATAGAGCCCAGAAATGGTTGAACGACGTGAAAGAGACAGAATGGAGTGAGATTTCTGCGGGATTCCTGAGAGAGTATTATCCACCCACAAAGACGGCAGAAATCAGAAATAAAGTAGCCACATTTTCCCAAGAGCCTGATGAAACATTACGGGAAGCGTGGGCTAGGTTTAGGGATTTACAGAGAGAGTGTCCACACCACAACATGGACAAATGGTTCTTGACGCAGACATTTTACAATGGTCTGCAGCCTCAGACGAAGAGTATTGTTGATTCGTCTGCAGGAGGAGTTTTTCTGGATAAGGAAGTGGATGTAGGCTACGAGTTTCTATCAAACCTCGCAGCCAATGATCATTCCACTTCCCGAAGCATCACGAGGAAGGTACCGGAGGTAGATGCCATTGCATTATTGACTTCGCAGATGGCGAAGCTGAGTCAGCAGATTAACACCTTCAGTTCCTCTTCTTCAGCAGCACCCCCTATGAGTATCAATGCTATGTCTGCAGTAGCACCCATTACCTCATCTTACTGCGAGGTATGTGGTGTTCAGGGTCACTTTGGGCATGACTGTCAGTTCAGTCAATTTCAGATGGAGCAGGCCAATGCCTTTCAACAAAGGCCACAAACCTTCCCCCCTTCACATAACTACCAAAACCCACAAAACCATCAACCTCCACCTCCACAAAACTATCCTAAACCCTCATACCATCAAACCCCACAACATTTCCAAAGACCACCACCACAAAACTTCCATCATCCCAATAACTTCCAAACTCCACAAAATTTCCACACCCCACCTCCACAAAACAACCCACAAGAGCCTAGCAATTCTGAACTGATGAAACTGATATTGTCCATGAAAAAGGCAAATGAGGAAACAAGGAGGGCCCAAGAGAAGCACATCCAACTTCTCGAGGCTCAAGTTGCTCAGTTGGAAGAATCTAATGCACAAAGGCAGCAGGGACAATTGCCAGGGCAACCAGTTCAGAGAGAACATGTGAATGTCATCACTCTTCGTAGTGGCATTGCATATGATGCCCCTCCAGTGCCCATTGATGAGGTTACCCCGACTGCAGGGAAGAAGAGGGTGGTAGAGGAAGGAAAAAGAAAGAATTCGACGTCTGAAGTCGATTCGTCTGCAGAAGCTGAACAGACAGGGAAGAAAAAGGAGAAGGTTTCTGAAACGCCTTTTACACCAAGGCTACCTTTTCCTCACAGGATGCAACAGTCCAAGGTCGATCAGCAGTTTGGTAAGTTCTTGGCTATGGTCAAGAACCTTGAGGTAACGATTCCATTCAAAGACTTAATTACCCAAGTGCCTGTTTATGCCAAATTTCTGAAAGACATGATCACTAAGAAAAGAGACTTTGGTGGGGTTGAACGTGTCGCTCTTACTGAAGAGTGTAGTGCTTTTATTCAAAATAAAACCCCACCAAAGTTAAAAGATCCTGGTAGTTTTTCTATACCCTGCCATCTTGGACCTATTTTTATTGATAAGGCTTTGTGTGATTTAGGTGCTTCTGTTTCTGTTATGCCATTGTCTGTTTATAAGAAATTGAACATGGGAGCCCTTAAATGCACACAAATCACTTTACAGATGGCGGATCGTTCTATAAAATACCCTCTAGGTATTTTAGAGGACGTTCCTGTTAGGGTCGGGAAATTCTTTATCCCTGTTGATTTTGTGGTGTTAGATATGGATGAGGATGCCCAGATCCCTATTATCTTGGGTAGGCCGTTTTTGTGTACTGCTGGTGCTGTCATTGATGTCAAGTCTGGGTCTTTAACTCTGAGTGTTGGTGATGATAAAGTGATTTTTAAACTAACCAATGCTGTTAAGGCACCTATGCTTGAACAATCTTGTTGCAGGGATGAGGTTCTGGATGAAGTAGGTGTGGAGAAGGTTCCAATTCCACCTAAGGTTGCCTCACCGTCTGGAGGCATTGTCAAGAACATTTGGAGGAGAAAGATGTTTGATGAGGGTGGCTCTCATTGCCAAGCCCCTCCTATTTGAGAGAGGGAGGATTATGGTCGTGCGGGACCTTTATAAACCAGCGTTGGGCGAGAGGCAACTCGTATTTCTTTTCTTTCCCTTTTTCTTTTCTTTTTATTTTTCTTCCTTTTGTGAGCGAGAGTGAGGGTACTAACATTGTTTTTCCTCTTAGCATAGTCCTTATCACCTTTTGGCATTGAGGACACTGCCAAGTTCAGCTTGGGGGAGGAGTTCTGTTTGTATTCCCTATCTCTTTTACTGCTTTCTAGAATAGTTTTACTGCTTTAGAAAAATACTGAAAAAAATCAAAAAAAATATGGTTCCCATGACTGGTTTAGTTGCCTCCCTGTGCCCCTGTTGTGCTCTATTTGAAATTGGTTTGACTCTGTTTTCTGGATAGCTGGGCATTTGTGATCTTGAGGCTATGATTTGATGTTTGATTGCTATGATTTCGAGCATTTTTGGATTATATTAGACCACTTTGTGCTGCATACCTGAATTGGTTAGACTGTGAGGCCTCTTTGTAGCCTATTGGATTCATATTATTATCCAGTCTATTCTTGTGTGTTAGTTCCTCTTTAGTGGATTGATCTTGACTTTGACTTTGTACTTGTCTGATTTTAGATTACTTGTAGCATGTGCTGCGATAGAGGCGTTCTTTTGTCTTATTCTTGAGCTTCAGAGTGAGTTTTTGATATACTTTTATCCTCCTTAGCCCCGCTGAGCCTAATGACTTGTTTCGTGTTACTTAAACCCCTATTATGAGCCAAAAGCCTTCACTTGATATTATTCCAAGCCTAGCTTGGGGGAGCTTTTGTATGGGTTGAGTTTGAGATTGGTTTGTTGGTTTAGTTTGGTTTTTGAGGAATTTGAAAGTGTATTTGCTGTGGTTTGAGAGTGAGAAAGAGAAAAGAAAAAAAGCAAGTTTAGAGTTGCGTGGATGAAGTTCAGAAAAATGAAAGAAAAATGAAATGAAAATTCAAAAGAATTCTAGTTCTTTCATTCACGTACGTTCATAAAAGAATATTCGCTCCATTGCTAGAAAATTGGGTTTGTTATGCGCTTTTCATTGATTTATGAGAGTTGGGTTATTTTACATGGTTTTATGGTGATTGTTGGGAGTTGTGAAGGCCATCTTAGGCCTTGTTTGAATGGTTTATGCTCCCCCTTTCTTGGTTTTTCCACCACATTACCCAAAAGTATCCCCTACCTCTCACCTAAGCCCCATTACAACCCTATAAAGTCCTCTTGAGCTCGTGTCTGCAATGTTCATTTGATTGATTTCGAGTTAGTTTGTCAAAGTTAAAGAGTATTTCTGCTAATTGAGTCGACTTGACTAGGATGAGCGTCATTGAACCATCTTAAACACATGAGAGTGTGAGTGGGAAGGGTACTTATGGTCGGGTTGGTGAGTGTTCGGGCACATTCTTTGCCTGCCACAAAATTGAGAGGAGTGACACCCTTGTGAGTGCCTTTTCAGGACTTGTATGCTTTGTGGATGCTTGAGTTTGATAAATTGCTTGAATGATTGGTGGTTGGATGGATTTGATGAGCCAAACTTGAATTATGCCTGCTTGAACGATTCTTAGTCTTGAAAATGTTTTGAGCTTTGATTTGTTTTTATCTTTGGGGTGAGGTAGTCTATTCCATGTTCATGTGCTGTTTGCTTGAGGACAAGCAAAGGTTTAGCTTGGGGGAGTTTGATATCACGTATTTATATAGAGTTTTCTCCCTTATTTACAAGCTAATTTGTGCGTCATTGGAGCTCTTGGGAGCTATTTTGTGCTAACTATCGTTTATAGTTGTGGTTTCGTGTTTTAGTATTGAATTGCAGGTTTTATGGAGTTTTCTCCTTATTCCCGAGCCTTTTGGAAGCAACCACGGCTTTACGAGATGTTACGAGGCACATAGGATGGATCACGAGCTTTATGGATAGTTTAGGAGGTCCCAAGACCCCTAAACGTGAAGATTAGAGAGCCAAAGAGTCAAATGAGGTTTCCGTGCACTGATCGGGCAGAAATGGCCCGATCGGGCGAAATATTTATGATCGGGTATGAAAGTTGCGGACCCGATCGGGCAAGGCGTGCCCGATCAGATCGGGCAAGGCGTGCCCGATCAGATCGGGCGGAACATCAATGCACCAGACCCGATCGGGCGTAGTGTGCCCGACCCGATCGGGCTGGGGGCTGCTACATCTCATCATGATGCTGCGGATTAGGGGAGCGTGCTGGTACATGTCGTCGCTTGGCCCGATCGGGTGGCTGCCCAAGGCCCGATCGGGTGGCTGCCCAAGGCCCGATCGGGTGGGCCGCATTTTCACCCTGAGCTTGCTGGGCTGCTGCGTGGACCACGAGAAGCAAAAGAAGACTTTTGGTATTTGACCCGATCGGGTGGGTGCCACGGGCCCGATCGGGTCTGGTACATTTATACGCTAATTTCGACTTTCGTTTCCCGTTTTTAATAAAACTTGAGGGGTATTATAAATACCTTTTCCTCATTATTTAGAGACATCATTCATTCATCTTTCATTAGTTTTTAGACTAGTTTTATTCTTCATTGTTCTTAGTTTAATTCAAACACTTTAGATTAATTTAGAGGTGATCAAACCTATTTCGATTTCAATAAAAGTTCCTGCTTTCCGTCAATTGGTACTCTTCTCTACTCTTTATCTCTTTAATCACTTTGATTGCTTAGTTTATTTATTTATTCGTTCATGATGCAATTGTTAGGGTTTCATATTAGTTTTATTATTGTTAATTCGATCATGTCTGAGTAGTCTCTTTCTAGGGTGTTAGATAGGAAAGCCATGTTTATACCATGATTGCGATTTAGATTTCTATCAATTTCTAGGGCTTGATTAGGGTGATTGTGATGTGGTTTGTTCTTTATTGAGTAATTAACGTTATTGCGCAGTTTCGTTGGTTGCTTGTGGTTAATAGTTGTTTGCACAGATCCGTCTTACGTCTAGAGGCCTAGGACACGTCAGTAGTTCTGATTACGTTAGTGAATATGCGGCGTATGTTGAACTATGAGCGTTCAGTCTTAACCATAGCTCAACATAGGCTCTAATCACCCGACTCTTGACTTAGGTTTTGGTAGTAGTTGACCCTATTTGATTGGTATAAGCATGGTGGACCGACCTAATACCCTAGGTTTTTATTCCATAGTTTAATCCTCAATTTATTCCGTCTTCTGTAGTCTATTCTTTAGTTTAATTAATTCCTTCCTGATTTCATCTGGAGTAGTTGAATTGGTTGAATATTGATTTAGAAACTCTGTCTCCCTGTGGATTCGACCCTGCTTCCACTGACTACCTAGTTAGAGGTCCGTAGGTTTATTTTTGATTAGGTGACACGACTAAAACCTATCAATGGTGGGCATAGTAGGTCCAGTGGAGAGACCATATGGGTTGGGCACCCCATATGACTTGAGTGATTTAGACATAACGGAACTCGAGGTGTGTGATCCAGAGGTGTTCAGCTGAACAGAATGCTTTTCTCTCTGAATCTTCTTTTGAATCTGCATGATTTTCCTAGTAAGATCGGGATCCGCTGGGATTGGGGGACCATTTCTTTGAGACCTTGGCATACAAAATAAACAAAAAGAAGCGGTAAAACGTACCTTAATTGGAACAATGAAGTTCGAATGAGGCACAGAGAAGTAGATCAAATAACCAAACAGAAACTTAGAAAACTAGCCGTCTTCCCGGCAACGGCGCCAAAATTTGACAGGCTAGAGTCGTATCACCTAGTCAAAGATAATTCCTAAGTCCTCTAACAATGATAGTTAAGGGAAGTAGGTTCGAATCCATAGAGAGACGGAATTCTAAGTTAATATTCAGCTAAATAGCTACTTCAGACAAAATCAAATAGAAACAGTTGAACTACTAATTAACTACTAGAAAACAATATAAAACGGATTTTACTCTATGAAATAAAGGTCTAGGGAATTAGTTCGGTCCACCATGCTTATACCAATCAAAGGATCAAACAACTATCAGAACCTAGGCCAAGAATCGACAAATTAGAGCAATGTCAAGCTATGGTTAAGTCTTAACGCCCGTAATTCAACATATGCAGCATGTTCACAAACATAATCCGAATTACTGGTGTATACTAGGCCTCTAAAAGTAAGACGGATCTGTGCAAACGATTATTAACCTCAAGTAATCAAAGAACTGCGCAATAACGTTAATTACTCAATAAGAACAAATCACACCACAACCTATCTCATCAAACCCTAGAAACTAATAGAAATTCAAATAATCAAGATATAAACATGGCTTCTCTCACCAAATCCCTAGAAATTAAACGACTCAGATGTAATTAAATCGATAATAACAATTCTAATGAGAAACTCTAATTTCAACATCATGAATAAATTAAATAATTAAACTGAGCAATCAAAATAATTAAAGAGATTAAAGTAGAGAAGAATATCAATTGACGGAAAGCAATAACTTTTATTGAAATCAAATCCTAGGTTCAATCGCCTTTAATCTAATCTAAAGTGTTTAATCAAAATAAAAATCTCTAAGACTAAGCTAAGAACTATGGAAATAAAAACAGAAAAAAGGATCTCTAAAAAATATGAGGAAAATGTATTTATAATACCCCTAAAAGTCTAATTAAAAACGGAAATAAAGATAGAATTTCCGCGACATCGAGCACGGGACCCGATCGGGCACGTAGTAAAATTTCCCAACACTTGATTTCTTGAATCCACGCAAAGGCACAGCAATATGGGCACAAAACTGGGCCCACCCGATCATTAACCCGATCGGGTGATGGATCGGGCTGGTAATAAAATGCGTCCAGCTCCTTTGTCTTGTAGCGCATGAAAGGTTTTAGTCGTATCACCTAATCAAAGATAATTCCTACAATCCTCTAACTATGGTAGTCAATGGAAGCAGGGTCGAATCCACAGGGAGACAGAGTTTCTAAATTAATATTCAATCAATCAGCTACTCCAGATGAAATCAGGGAAGAATTAACTGAACTAATGATTAAACTAAAGAAGACGGATTAAATCGAGGAATTAACTATGGACTAAAAACCTAGGGTATTAGGTCGGTCCACCATGCTTACACCAACCAAATAGGGTCAACTACTATCAAAACCTAAGTCAAGAGTCGGGGGATAAGAGCATGTGTTGAGCTATGGTTAAGACTCAACGCTCATAGTTCAACATACGCTGCATGTTCACTAACGTAATCAGAACTACTGACGTGTCCTAGGCCTCTAGTCGTAAGACGGATCTGTGCAAACAACTATTAACCACAAGCACCAATGAAATTGTACACTGACATTAATTACTCAATAAAGAACAAACCACATCACAATCACCCTAATCAAGCCCTATAAATTGATAGAAATCTAAATCACAATCATGGTATAAACATGGCTTTCCTATCTAACACCCTAGAAAGGGAATTAGTCACTCATAATTGAATTGACAATAACAAACCTAATTTGCAACCCTAATAATTGCATCATGAATGAATGAATAATTAAGCTAAGCAATTAAAAATAATAAAAGAGATTGGAGTAAAGAAGAATACCAATTGACGGAAAGTAAGAACTTTTATTGAAATCGAATCCAAGGTTCAATCACCTTTAATCTAATCTAAAGTGTTTAAACTAAATAAAACTAAGCTAAGAACTATGGGATTAAAAACAGAATAAAAAGATGTCTCTAAAATATGAGGGAAATGTATTTATAATACCCCTAAAAGCCTAATTAAAACGGGATTAAAGATTAAAAAAATCGCGTCGTCGTGCATGGGACCCGATCGGGCAAAGTCCACCCGATCGGGCCCACACGCAAAATTCAGCTAACTTAATCCCTTGAATCCACGCAATACACAGCAGCAAGAGGAAGCTGCAGCAGGTGGGCCACCATGCTCCCTTATCACCCAACATTAACATTTAACCATTCAGTGGGCCTGGCTGCTGTGCACGCGTGCAGCAATTCAGAATTGGAAGCTGGGGTTCCAACCGATCGGGTGGGCTGAAGATGCCCGATCGGGTCTGGGGAATTTTGAGCCCAATGGTTCCCTTCTTCAACGCACAGCACGCATAGCAATTGGTGGACTTGAAATGGGCTCGCCCGATCGGGTAGGTTTTGGCCCGATCGGGTTGGTAGTAAGACCACCCATTAAAATTTCTTGTTCTCTCGCCCGATCGGATCGGGCAACGTCCGCCCGATCGGGTCCGCAACTTTTCCACCCGATCACAATAATTTCGCCCGATCGGTCCATTTCTTGCCCGATCAAGGTACGGAAAACACCTTTTTGACTCTTTGGCTCTCAATTCTTCACGTTTAGTGGTCTTGGGACCTCCTGAACTACCCATAAAGCTCGTGAATCGTCCTACGTGCCTCGTAACATCTCGTAAAGCCGTGGTTGCTTCCAAATGGCTCGGGTATAAGGAGAAAACTCCATAAAACCTGCAATTCAACACTAAAACCCAAAACCACAAATATATACGATAGTTAGCACAAAATAGCTCCCAAGAGCTCCAATGACGCACAAATTAGCTTGTAAATAAGGGAGAAAAGTCTATATAAATACGTGATATCAAACTCCCCCAAGCTAAACCTTTGCTTGTCCTCAAGCAAACAGAACATGAACATGGAATAGATTGCCTCACCCCATAGATAAAAACAAATCAAAGCTCAAAACATTTTCAAGACTAAGAATCGTTCAAGCAGGCATAATTCAAGTTTGGCTAATCAAATCTATCCAACCACCAATCATCCAAGCAATTTATCAAATTCAAGCATCCACAAGGCGTACAAGTCATGAAAAGGCTCTCACAAGGGTGTCACTCCTCTCTATTTTGTGGCAGGCAAAGAATATGCCCGAACACTCACCAACCCGACCATAAATACCCTTCCCACTCACACTCTCATGTGTTTAAGAAGGTTCAATGACGCTCATCCTAGTCAAGTCGACTCAATTAGCAGACATACTCTTTAACTTTGACAAACTGACTTGAAATCAATCAAATGAACACTGCAGACACGAGCTCAAGAGGACTTTAGAGGGTTGTAATGGGGCTTAGGTAAGAGGTAGCGGATACTTTTGGGTAATGTGGTGGAAAAACCAAGAAAGGGGGAGCATGAATCATTCAAACAAGGCCTAAGATGGCCTACACAACTCCCAACAACACCATAAAACCACGTAAAATAACCTAACTCTCATAAATCAATGAAAAACTCATAACAAACCCAATTATCAAGCAATGAAGCGAATATTTCTTTAAGAACGTACGTGAATGAAAGAAGTTCGAATTCTTTTTCATTTTATTTCATTTTTCTTTCATTTTTCTGAACTTCATTCACGCAACTCTAATTTTGCTTTTTCTTTTCTTTATCCCACTCTCAAACCGCAACAAATTCACTTTTAAATTCCTCAACAACCGAACTAAACCAAGAAACCAATCTCAAACTCAACCCATACAAAAGCTCCCCCAAGCTAGGCTTGGAATAATATCAAGTGAAGGCCTTGGGCTCATAATAGGGATTTAAGTAACATGAAGACATATCATTAGGCTCAGCGGGGCTAAGGAGGATAAAAGTATATCAAAAATTCACTCTGAAGCTCAAGAATAAGACAAAAGAACGCCTCTATCATAGCAAATGCTACAAGTCATCGAATATCAGACAAGTACGAAGTCAAAGTCAAGATCAATCCACTAAAAAGGAATTAACACACAAGAATAGACTGGATAATAATATGAATCAAATAGGCTACAAGGAGGCCTCATAGTCTAACTAGTTCAGGTATGCAGCACAAAGTGGTGTAATATAATCAAATTTTGCTCGAAATGATAGCAATCAAACATCAAATCATAGCCTCAAGATCACAAATGCCCAACTATCCAGAAAACAGACTCAAATCATTTTCAAGTAGAGCACAACAAGGGGCACAGGGAGGCAACTAAACCAGTCATGGGAACCATATTTTTTTGATTTTTTTATCCTAGAAAGCAGTAAAAGAGATAGAGAATACAAACAGAACTCCTCCCCCAAGCTGAACTTGGCAGTGTCGTCAATGCCAAAAGGTACCAAAGGACGATGCTTAGAGGAAAAACAACGTTAGTACCCTCACTATCGCTCACTAAAAAAAATTAAAAATAAAAAGGAAAAGGAAAAAGGGGAAAATACGAGTTGTCTCTCGCACATCGCTGGTTTATAAAGGTCCCGCACGACCATATTACCTCAACCATCAGTCAGAAGAGGAACCGGGTTGTAGGAATAGTACCCTAACATGCCCGTACACGATCTTATCCTATCATCATTGGAAGAGTCCAATGCCTTGAGTAACTTATCAAATGCGCCTGCAAACATGTCATTGAGCACTAGATATGGCTTGATGACAAGCTGATATCACGTATTTATATAGAGTTTTCTCCCTTATTTACAAGCTAATTTGTGCGTCATTGGAGCTCTTGGGAGCTATTTTGTGCTAACTATCGTATGTAGTTGTGGTTTCGTGTTTTAGTATTGAATTGCAGGTTTTATGGAGTTTTCTCCTTATTCCCGAGCCTTTTGTAAGCAACCACGGCTTTACAAGATGTTACGAGGCACGTAGGATGGCTCGCGAGCTTTATGGATAGTTTAGGAGGTCCCAAGACCCCTAAACGTGAAGATTAGAGAGCCAAGGAGTCAAAGGAGGTTTCCGTGCACTGATCGGGCAGAAATGGCCCGACCGGGCGAAATATTTATGATCGGGTATGAAAGTTGCGGACCCGATCGGGCAAGCATTGCCTGAAGTGATCGGGTGAACATCATGTACCTAGACCCGATCGGGTGTCCACCGCCCGACCCGATCGGGTGGGCCGCTCGTAGGTCTTGTTAGAGAGCTGCTGAAGAGACGCTTTCACTAGGCCATTTTGTTGCTTAGCCCGATCGGGTGGCTGACCAAGGCCCGATCGGGTGGGCGTCAAGTCCATCTAATGCTGCTGCGCTGCTGCTACATTACAGCCCAAGACGAGAAAATGCGAAGTTGCATTTGACCCGATCGGGTACTGTGCTCGGGCCCGATCGGGTCTGGCGCTTAATGACGCGGATTTCGAGTTTTGTTTCCGATTTCTAATTAGACTTGAGGGGTATTATAAATACCTTTTTCCTCATTATCTTGAGGGGGATCTTTCATTCATCTTTCATTAGGTTTTAGACTAGTTTTATTCTTCATTGTTCTTAGTTTAATTCAAACACTTTAGATTAATTTAGAGGTGATCAAACCTATTTCGATTTCAATAAAAGTTCCTGCTTTCCGTCAATTGGTACTCTTCTCTACTCTTTATCTCTTTAATCACTTTGATTGCTTAGTTTATTTATTTATTCGTTCATGATGCAATTGTTAGGGTTTCATATTAGTTTTATTATTGTTAATTCGATCATGTCTGAGTAGTCTCTTTCTAGGGTGTTAGATAGGAAAGCCATGTTTATACCATGATTGCGATTTAGATTTCTATCAATTTCTAGGACTTGATTAGGGTGATTGTGATGTGGTTTGTTCTTTATTGAGTAATTAACGTTATTGCGCAGTTTCGTTGGTTGCTTGTGGTTAATAGTTGTTTGCACAGATCCGTCTTACGACTAGAGGCCTAGGACACGTCAGTAGTTCTGATTACGTTAGTGAATATGCGGCGTATGTTGAACTATGAGCGTTGAGTCTTAACCATAGCTCAACATAGGCTCTAATCTCCCGACTCTTGACTTAGGTTTTGGTAGTAGTTGACCCTATTTGATTGGTATAAGCATGGTGGACCGACCTAATACCCTAGGTTTTTATTCCATAGTTTAATCCTCAATTTATTCCGTCTTCTGTAGTCTATTCTTTAGTTTAATTAATTCGTTCCTGATTTCATCTGGAGTAGCTGAATCGGTTGAATATTGATTTAGAAACTCTGTCTCCCTGTGGATTCGACCCTGCTTCCACTGACTACCTAGTTAGAGGTCCGTAGGTTTATTTTTGATTAGGTGACACGACTAAAACCTATCACAAGCGCATCTATCTTCACATAAATAATGTCAGAGAAAACGAATGATTTGTGAAGATAAGTAAAATCAAAATAAAAGGGAGAAAAGAAGGACAATGAACAACTTCCCTTTGGTGGCGTAGGCTGTGAGGATCTCAAGGAGAGAATAGGAGCAACCGCAACTGTGAGAAAATATGGGGCATGGCGAATAGGGAGAGAAGGGACAAGATCAAGTCTATGTGAAGTTGGAATATAGGGACAGGGAATAATAGGCTAAACCTTGACGGTTTTACTTACAATCTCACCATCCTCAATAATTGGCTCGTTAACACAAGGGCTCTCAACCAAGAGTTCCTCCTCTATCAAAACATTCATTACATCCACACTCCCCTCAGTCTGATCATTCTTTTCAATATCAGGAGTCAGATTATTATCATTCACCTCTAATATGGCATTCTCGACACAATCATCATCATAATCATTATCATCATAAATCGCCCGTTGACTATCAAGTTGCATAGCAAGCGATTTTTCATAATTTGAGACATGTGTGAGGTAACACATCAAGTCTTGATTAGATTTTTCAATTCGTTCACCAAAAGATTCAATCATTTGCTTAAGTAGATCTAGACTCTCTGAAGATTCAGATTGTGAATAATTATGGACTCTATGTAGGTCAGAATAAGTATAATCAGTTGCATAAGACTCGTTAGGGAAATGGTTGACATCATGGGAATTCATGCACAAATTATTTGGATATTGACAATAAGAATATGCATCAGACATATAACTATTGTAATACCCATTATCAAAATTATATTGCTCTTGCAAATTAGAATACCCATTATTATAGTCTTGCCCCTGATAATTGGAATATCCATTATTATTGTCATATGGCCCTTGAAAATTGGAATATCCATTATAGTTATTATATTGCCCCTGAGAATTAGGATAACCTTCCCCATACGAATTATAAGCCGGCCACTCCATATAAACTCATGAGTAAGAAAGAAAGAATTTACAAAAATAAGAAAAAAAAAATTGAAAAAAAAAAAACGTACCTCAATTAGAACAATGAAGTTCCAATGAGGCACAGAGAAGTAGACCAAATAACAAAACAAAAACTTAGAAACTAGTCGTCTCCCCGGCAACGGCGCCAAAATTTGACAGGTTTTAGTCGTATCACCTAATCAAAGATAATTCCTACAGTCCTCTAACTATGGTAGTCAATGGAAGCAGGGTCGAATCCACAGGGAGACAGAGTTTCTAAATTAATATTCAATCAATCAGCTACTCCAGATGAAATCAGGGAAGAATTAAGTGAACTAATGATTAAACTAAAGAAGACGGATTAAATCAAGGAATTAACTATGGACTAAAAACCTAGGGTATTAGGTCGGTCCACCATGCTTATACCAACCAAATAGGGTCAACTACTATCAAAACCTAAGTCAAGAGTCGGGGGATTAGAGCATGTGTTGAGCTATGGTTAAGACTCAACGCTCATAGTTCAACATACGCCGCATGTTCACTAACGTAATCAGAACTACTGACGTGTCCTAGGCCTCTAGTCGTAAGACGGATCTGTGCAAACAACTATTAACCACAAGCACCAATGAAATTGTACACTGACATTAATTACTCAATAAAGAACAAACCACATCACAATCACCCTAATCAAGCCCTATAAATTGATAGAAATCTAAATCACAATCATGGTATAAACATGGCTTTCCTATCTAACACCCTAGAAAGGGAATTAGTCACTCATAATTGAATTGACAATAACAAACCTAATTTGAAACCCTAATAATTGCATCATGAATGAATAAATAATTAAGCTAAGCAATTAAAAATAATAAAAGAGATTGGAGTAAAGAAGAATACCAATTGACGGAAAGTAAGAACTTTTATTGAAATCGAATCCAAGGTTCAATCACCTTTAATCTAATCTAAAGTGTTTAAACTAAATAAAACTAAGCTAAGAACTATGGGATTAAAAACAGAATAAAAAGATGTCTCTAAAATATGAGGGAAATGTATTTATAATACCCCTAAAAGCCTAATTAAAACGGGATTAAAGATTAAAAAAATCGCATCGTCGTGCATGGGACCCGATCGGGCAAAGTCCACCCGATCGGGCCCACACACAAAATTCAGCTAACTTAATCCCTTGAATCCACGCAATACACAGCAACAAGAGGAAGCTGCAGCAGGTGGGCCACCATGCTCCCTTATCACCTAACATTAACATTTAACCATTCAGTGGGCCTGGCTGCTGTGCACGCGTGCAGCAATTCAGAATTGGAAGCTGGGGTTCCAACCGATCGGGTGGGCTGAAGATGCCCGATCGGGTCTGGGGAATTTTGAGCCCAATGGTTCCCTTCTTCAACGCACAGCACGCATAGCAATTGGTGGACTTGAAATGGGCTCGCCCGATCGGGTAGGTTTTGGCCCGATCGGGTTGGTAGTAAGACCACCCATTAAAATTTCTTGTTCTCTCGCCCGATCGGATCGGGCAATGTCCGCCCGATCGGGTCCGCAACTTTTCCACCCGATCACAATAATTTCGCCCGATCGGTCCATTTCTTGCCCGATCAAGGTACGGAAAACACCTTTTTGACTCTTTGGCTCTCAATTCTTCACGTTTAGTGGTCTTGGGACCTCCTGAACTACCCATAAAGCTCGTGAATCGTCCTACGTGCCTCTTAACATCTCGTAAAGCCGTGGTTGCTTCCAAATGGCTCGGGTATAAGGAGAAAACTCCATAAAACCTGCAATTCAACACTAAAACCCAAAACCACAAATATATACGATAGTTAGCACAAAATAGCTCCCAAGAGCTCCAATGACGCACAAATTAGCTTGTAAATAAGGGAGAAAAGTCTATATAAATACGTGATATCAGCGCACAACAGCAGCAACAATAATTAGTGGGCCACCTTGGTTTGTCCTCTTGCAGCTGGCAGCACCTCATTTGGATCAAGGCCCAGCAGCAATTCAATTGATACGCACAGTGCTGCAGTATATGGATGGGATTTTTGCCCTTTCACTCCCATCGGGTCGCGAGCGAGAATGGCCCAATTTCTCTCCCTGAATGTGTGCAGCAGCAGTGCTCAACCTTTGTGATATTTTTATGCCTGCCCGATCGGGTGGCCTTTGCCCGATCGGGTTGGGCCTAATTTCGCCAACCAAAATTCTTGGCTTTTCCACCCGATTGGGTCGGGTGATGTCCGCCCTATCGGGTACGAAACTTTACCACCCGATCAATAAATCATCGCCCGATCGGGCCATTTCTTGCCCGACCAGAGTACGGGAAGCTCCTTTTGACTCTTTAACTCTCAATTCTTCACGTTTAGAGGTCTTGGGACCTCCTAAAGTATCCATAAAGCTCGTGAGCCATCCTACGTGCCTCGTAACATCTCGTAAACCCGTGGTTGCTTCCAAATAACTCGGAAATAAGGAGAAAACTCCCTAAAACCTGTAATTCGATACTAAAACATAAAACCACAACTATATACGATAGTTAGCATAAAATAGCTCCGAAGAGCTCTAATGACGCACAAATTAGCTTATAAATAGTGGAGAAAACTCTATATAAATACATGATATCAGGTGCCCAACCCAGATGGTCTCTCCAGTAGACCTACTATGCCCACCATCGCCGCAGCGAATTTCGAAATTAAGCCTGGACTCATCAGCATGGTTCAGCAAAATCAGTTTGGTGGGCATCCTACTGAAGACCCGGCAAATCATCTGCAGCGGTTTCAACAACTTTGTCGAACCGTCAAACATGTCGGCGTCACTCCAGATCAACTAAAGGTCATTTTGTTCGAGTTTTCATTGAGAGATAGAGCCCATAAATGGTTGAGCGACGTGAAAGAAACAGAATGGAGTGAAATTTCTGCTGCATCCCTGAGATAATATTATCCACCTCCAAAAATAGCAGAAATCAGAAACAAACTAGCCACGTTTTCCCAAGAGCTTGATGAAACACTACGACAAGCGTGGGCTAAGTTCAGAGATTTGCAGAGAGAGTGTCCACGTCACAACATGGACAAATGGTTCTTGACTCAGACATTTTACAATGGTCTGCAGCCTCAGACGAAGAGTATTGTTGACTCATCTGCAGGAGGAGTTTTTCTTGATAAGGAAGTGGATGCAGGCTATGATTTTCTGTCAAACCTCGCAGCCAATGATCATTCCACTTCCCGCAGCCTCACGAGGAAAGTTTTGGAGGTAGATGCCATTGCATTACTGACTTCGCAGATGGCGAAGCTGAGCCAGTAGATTGAATCATAAAAAGCATAGATAATCTACATTAAGCCCTTAATTCATACTTTCGCCCAAACCCTAGATAATGAACTACTCACTAACCATGGATTCTAAGCAATTGAGATTCTAATAACTAAACATCATAAACAAAGCAATAGAATTAAAGACAAGAGATTGAAGAAAAATTACTTGAATTGATTAACGAATTCGATCTTCAAAGATGAACAAAAGAGATAACTAGTGTTTAGAGAGAGTTTAGGGCTAAGAGAATGTAATTAGAAACTAAGAGTAATAGGTAATGTCGAGTCTAAACTAAAAAAGGCTAATTAGAAGAGTCATTAAACTAAGATGGTGAAAACGGGTCAACACCCGAAGTCAGGTCACCACGGTCCTGGTGAAATCACCACGGTCGTGGTGCCTTAAAAACGTCCAGGCAGTAACTATACAAACAAGCCACTGATTCTGTGAAGATCAAGAGCCACGCTCGTGGCAAAATCACCACGATCGTGGTGACCTGATTTCATCGAATCAGTGTTCTATTCTTCATGATACTGCTTTGCTTGCTACAGGTGCCCACGACTGTGGTGTATGTGCCACGGCCGTGGTGAGCTTCTTCCTTCAATTCCTCCAAGCTTGACTCACTTGAGCATCTTCAAAGTACGAGCCACGCACCCTCGAACATGTCCCAAGTCCCTAGATCACAAAAGTACTCCAACACGTGCCACTTCTCTTGAAATACATCAAAAACAACCAAACAGTTGTGAAGTATAATTGAAATCCAAAGAAAGGAAAAACCATGCAATCCTAACTCTAAATGCTCTAAAGCTACATGCAATGAGACTTCAAATGAGATATAAGTATGCACTAAAACGGACTGATCAAACTCCCCCAAACTTAAACAATTGCTTGTCCCCAAGCAATACAAACTGAAGCTCATGGGATAGAGTTATGACTTCTCAGGAAAACACGCATGCCATTTTCAAAAACCATTCAAAATCTTTCAAAGAAATATGTCTACTAAATGCCAAATGCTATCAAGTCTCAAAGTTTATAAGCTCAAGGAAAAGCAACCAAATCTTACCACTAGTTCTCCCCCAAGCTTGGCTCAGTCATATACATGGTAGCTCTCACTATAGTCATGTGCACTTCTCTCGTGTGTTTAAATAGGTCAAATGAACGCTCAAAGCTCAATTCCATTGACTATATCCTACCATAAGCTAGCATATCGTCTCACTCTTCATCGCATAAGGACCAAAGTTTGCATCAAGAATCAAGAGGACTTAGTCAAGGTTGTAATGTAGGCTTAGGGTGAGGGTGTGGTAGCATTTGGGATCGTGGTGTTAAAGAGGGGACAGTGAAACTTCCAACTCGACACCTTTCTAAAAGAACAAAACCAACCCTACTAAAATTTAAACGCTCTACACAACCTATCACAAGCACTCCTCTGATTTTAGCATCTCAATCTCCCTTATTGCGATTTTTGAACACACCACAAATCCTTTTTTTCTCTTTTTCATTTTTTTTTATTTCGTTTTTTTTTTGTTTTTGTGGATTGTGGTGATTTTAGAAGTAGGGAGAAAATGAGAACTTCAATGTATGGAAAGGAGGCGAACTCAAACAACTCATGATTTTTAACCAAATACAAAGTAGAACATCTACACCAAGTCATTCTCGTAACACCCATCAATATGTTTCACCCCATCTAAGTAGTTTCACAATCCCCTAGGTAAGGAGATAAGTAATAAGCTAGAGATATGGTTAACAAATAAAACAAGCTTAGGCTCACAGGGGCTTCAAAGGAGGATAAGTTGGTGAGGGTGGCCTTTGGCAATGTAGTTCAAGTAACATGAAAGCCTCAATCACATTCATGACGCAAACAAGTCAAGCGTATTCAAAGGAGAATCAATGCAAGTTCTAGAGAATAGTCGTTGTAACAGCCTGGATTCACCGACCAACTTAATTAGAGCTAAACACAGTGGAAACCTTAATCCACACTATTACCATCACACTCATCGTCCTAAAACGACGAGTATGGAACTCTAAAAACCTGAACTTTTTAAAACTTTAGCTATAAAACATTAACACTAAATGAAGTTATCTAAATGATCTGCATGTTATAAATTAAATAATAAAAGTCTACAGAAAATTCGGCAGAGTTCCGTTTGAAATACGGACCGCCTAAAATTTAACTTAGGACTCGCGTCCAAATTATAAACCTGTATATCATTTTAATCTATTTCCAACAACTAATTCCAGCTTCTACTTTACAAATTCCTATTTTAAAACTATTTACAATATAACTAATAACTACGTTGTTACAAACTCGATCGTCCTCGCCTCAATACATATAAAGATAGTTGTGATAAGAATTCCTGTTCGAAGCTTTCACAACTTCATTGCATCCACCTGAAACTAATTAGGGGCAGCCACCCATCCAAGTGACAGGCCACAAAAATGACAAAATAAAACATTTGACTCACATCAGCAACGCGCTGAGTACTAAACCCGTAAAACAAGTAAAACATGCTTTAGTGGTTTTTGTTTAAAACACTCTTCACATATATTCACATCTAACTCATATAACCATGTATACCTCAAAACCATTTACTGAAACGAATATTGAAACGTCATATTATTCATTACCAAAATAGTACTTCATAACAAAATATATCATTGATATAATATATGTTTGGAAACTCAATTCACTTCCACAACATTTAAGTTTCTTACAAGAAACATTCGTTGTTATTTATTATCTTGGTGTGAACGCGAATGGAGAGGGGTACCACGCAGTACCAGCTATCTCCAAACTGTTGAGGGTCGTCACCCCACCTTTTACTTTTCTGCTTGCAAGACTTAAACTGGACATGTCCTATAACGTCATAATTTCGCCCATCCTGGAAGGCAACAGCTAGGGACTCTACCCGCTCTAGCTCGGGTGCATGTTCACACGTTGCTCCATTAATAATATTGTTTTTAATATGCACATTGGTGACTTTCACCTTATTACACAAATCACACTTTCACACACTTTTCATAGCACTTTCACATGATAAAATACCTTTACTTTATAAAGTAAGTTTAACGTTACGAAAATAGGCTTTGGAAAACATAATAACATATCATAACCTTGTTGTATATCTCAAAAACGCAAAACATATCCTAAGGGTTCCCGTACTCAGTTGAGCAAGAGTAGAATATCCTCAAGTATAGCTCATTTAATCTTCCGACAAATGAGACATACTTCCTATGAAACATACGCTATACTATTCTCATAAGATCGATATTTATCCTATATTAGAATCACTCACACAAGCTAGCCCTACTTGTACTCCTTTAATCATGTTCCTTTGTGAATTTCCCAAGCCAATAACAACTGAAACTAACAACTAGGACATTTACGTAACTTGGTTACTCATTAAGAAGGTTCTGCAAATCTTACAAGCATAGACTTCATAAGATCAGGATGGTCTACATTACTATTTTCTTACTTCATTTATATAGTCTTTACTAACCTTGGCTATGACTTTACAAATTTCTCTTTATTACTAGAAGCAGTCATTAAAACTAGTATTAAATTATAGTGTACACACAACAACCCTTATTCTTTACACTTTCATATTTTAATTCCTTAGTTAGAACCTCATCACAAATAATGAACTTATTGATTTACTATCATCATAGACTTTAGCTCGTTCATTAACTGGTTAACTTTGGTTACATTAGCTTTTAAACCATTTAGAACTAATCTCAATACTAATGACATACATAGGTTAATATTAAACTCTAAATGGGTCTATTCTATACTCTTGATTACTATTCGATTGACACCTACGTCATCCTCGTTCTTAGACGAAAACCACAATTAATGACACTTATACAATATATTTAATTAAACGAGAACTCTCAGAGCTTATATCCAATTCATATTTATAACTTGCTCATAACTAATGGAAATCTTTAGACTTGGACTTAAGTTTCTTAATTACATTGAACTAATTAACTCGATTCTTTTAGGCCAAGACTAATTAACTCAATTCTATAAGCCGATTCAAATTACTTTCCAGATTAATTGTGATCCGACCCCTTACTCCATTTCTTATTATTAGAATTACTTAACTCAATTCATAAGTGAACTTAGGCTATTTCACTAACTAATTCATAAAGATTATAAAATTATTGAACTCTGTAAGTATACTGCCTCCTATTTCAATCCATCCCTTTTTGTTATTAATCAACTTTTAGATTAGATATACGATGGTGAATTAACATTTAGTAATTTAGTATATTCCAAAAACTTACTTATAAAGAAAAATCAAGAATAATTCCTATTGATTCCATACTTATTTGCAGGCATACTAACAACCTTAATTTCCTTCATACTCCCAATTCTCACACTCGATTATTATTTTATCCCCATTTTCAAATGAACCCAAACAAATATTCGGCATAAACTATTCCATTTCACCCTCTATAGGTTAGAACATACTTCGAGCATTCACTCAATGCTAATGACTTCAATCGAGTCTTAGCTATTCAACGAATAACAAAATTCATATTCAAACAATTTCACTCTTAGTCCCATAATGTAAAAACCAACACTAATTCAGAATCTAACCTCAAGATGGCATTAAAGTTAGATAAAATCTAATTGAAACCTCTAACTAAAGAACCTACTATCACAACAATAAAACAACGAGGCAGGAACAACAACAGCAGCATCAGACTTCAAACAATAATAACAACATCCAAGAATCTCAGTTTATATCAACTCACTAATATAATCTTAAATCAATAACTAAACAATCGAAATCCATATCTAACTTATGACTGAACAAAATAAGATTAAACATCAACTAGTTCAACAATTGGTTTGAAACTGAATTTATGTTCTATAATCAAAAATAGTGGTTTAGTACCTCAATTAGGGTTTTAAGGTGAAGCATAGGTGGCGGTAGTGTGGTGGTGGAACAGCGGTGGTAGTCGCCGGAGACTTGCACGACCCTCCTCAGACACACTCCTTCATTCCTCTCAATAAAAATCACTGATTTTAATCAAAATCTCTAAAATAGATGAGGGTTTTGGTATATTGGAACTTGCCCCATCCTACTCCTCCTCCAATCGCCGAAACATTGGCCGGAAATGGCCAGAATCAGAGGTTCGCTCGCGGCCACCGCTCGCACGCCTCTCTCTCTCTCTTTCTTCTTCCTTCGCCTCTGATCGGCCGTGCTGCGTCGCCCCACCGGGGCTGTGCCTCCGTCCGCCTCCTTCTCTCTCTCTCTCGCTCTGTTCCTCTTCCTCTGTTTCTCGCCTTTCCCCCGACCCCTGCTCTGCTCTCTTTCTCTTTCTGTTCCTGTCCGTGAAGAACAGGTCCCCTTTCCCCTTTTGATTCCTTTTTTTTTCAATAGATGAGTCACCCCTCTTATTCTAATTTCATGCACACACACCCCTTTCCCTTCTCTTCAATTGCCACGCCCAACCTCTTATCCCAACCTTTTTTATTTTCCTTATTTTAATCTTAATTAAATAAAACAACCCCTCTAATATATTTAGTATACACCAACATAAATATAATAACTTGTCTCTTAAAAATATAAATCTTATTAAAACTGATAATTCAAACTCATTTCTTAAATTAATATAAATCTCAATATTATTAAAAGTAATTCTACTAAGATAATTTAATATAATTACGCAATAAATATAGTACAGCTTCTTAATAATAATAATAAAATCAAAGATAAATTTTCATTAAAAGCACAAGGGTTTCGATAATTAATTAAACTAATATTATAATCAATAATTAACAAAGTTGCTCTTAAAACAGGGCTATTACAGTCGTCAAGGAAGAGCATCACACATCAAGTAGAAAAGACTGAAAAGATGTCAGTCTAAAAGGCTCAAAGCAAATCCTCACAAGGCATAGCTACCAAAATCAGTCGAACCGCACAAATGGGAGACCAAACATTCCACAAACAGTCAATTCCTTAGCATACTAGAGACTATCAAAACATTTCCCTTTTTTGGTTTTTCATATCAAAAATCATGTTTAAAAGCACACACGTGTCTTAACATCATCATCAGAGATCAGTCCTAAGTGCAACCTACATGCATGCATGAATGCAACTAATGCAACTAATGCAATCTTAACATGGATCTAAATGCTCAATGATGAATAAAAAGTAAAAAGTATGCGCTGAAAGCTACATGCTCTAACATGATATGCAGAAATATGCATCCTCCCCCAAGCTAAACAACACAGTGTCCTCACTGTGAATAGGCTAATACGATAATAGCAAAGGAGAAGGAAAGAAAAGCTCACTCATGAGGCGGCTGAGAGCTGGAACTACCTGGGAACCAACCACCACGGCTAGTCCAGCTCTGTAAGTCATCACGAAAACCTTGGAAAGCCAAGGTCATCGTGTCAAAACTCGCCCGCATGCTCTGGTAGTGGCGATCGTGCTCAATGGTAGAAAACTCTAAGTTGCTGCACGTCAGTCCTGAGGTTCTCGAAATCCAACCTCATGTCACCAAATCCTACCTGCAAGGTAGCCAGTTGCTGCTCTATAGTACCAGAAGTTCCCCCAACCGGGGCATGCTCAGCAGGGACAACACCCTCCTCATCCACCTCCATCGCCTCCTCACCTCCGGCATTTGCGGGCGGTGGCCAGTCAAAATCTGGTGGGAACACCCAGTTCTCCATGTAATAGATGGGGGTCTTGTTAACGTCAGGGAGAATGGCATAAGGACTGCCATTGACCTTCCATATGTAACCGGCGTTAGGATCGTTAGACTCGATCCACGACATGGTTGCATAGGAATGAAGGTCAAGAAGGGTGTCTCCAGGCACAACCTGCAAACCTGTCAGATCAAGACCAAGAGATATAGCAATAAGTGTAATCATCCCGCCCACGGTGATGTCCCCGGTGGGTTTCATAGCTAGATTCTCGAAATGGTCCATCATCTAGGCCCCGGGGTTAAGTCGGGTATCTCCCTCGCTCATATGCCAAAGAAAGTAAAGCTCGCGGGCACTCACATTGCCCAAACTGTCACCACGAGCAATGATGCTGTGGTTAAGGACACGGTGGGAAATGCGAAACCCGGGGCTAACCATGGAAGAGGCCTTGGCTCGGTTTGGATCAAAGGGAGAGAGGGAAGTGAGGCGGTGCCAAAATTGGTGACTGTTGTGCTTAGAGGACCACTCACTCTTAGGTCCAATCTTGCCCGCCCTAGGCCACCCAAAAACATCGTTCAGTTGCCCGATGTTCATAGTGACGGTCCTACCCAAAAGTGTGAAGGTCATGCTCCGAGGGTTCTTCCCCTCCGTTCTACGAACGGAAATGTGACAGAAATTCTAGGGTAAGGCGTTTGTAGGTGAGGGCGTGTAAATCTAACCATGAAGACCACCCCACTTGGCAAAAACGTTGGTCAACGTCCCCCTCCACATACAATGCCCGGGCCGCTCTAACATCATAAAATTTGGTCGGTCTAATTCGACGGCGGCTAAGCCGCATGAAGCGTTGCAAGTGGTCGGGGGAGGTGAAATTGATACCTAAGGTATCAATTTGAGGGGGATTCAAAGGTGGGGGAGGGGATGGATTTCTTAATTGACCTGTAGAGGTGTTGCGATGAGGGTTTCTACGGCCATGGGATGCCATGATATGGACAAGAGCAAGACTAGAACACAACAAACAAGCCAACACTACAAATCACCCAAATTGGACACCCAAAAATAACAATCACCAACAAGTCCACCAACAATTCCACCAAAATTCAACTCAATACACTTTAACCACAACCAAATTCACAATATCAACCAACAAACTCAACAACAATCAAGCAATCATCAACAAGAGTAGTGAAATCAAGAGAAAACACAAAAGTAAGGAAGGTTTATACCAATGGAGTCGTGGGAGTAAATCCTGCAAATGAACCTTGCCAAAGTGATGTGTTGATGTTTTTGAAGAGTTTGAAGTCCCCAATTCAAAGCCAAAGGTTAGGGTTTGGAAAAATTTGTGAAGGTATGGAGAATTTGTGAAGGAAAGAGAAGAAGTAAGATGTGTAAGTTAAGTGGAAGTGGTAGAAGAAGGAATTTTGAGAAGAAAGAGGAAGGTTGGAAGGAGTTTTAATGGAGGAAAGGGAGGTGAGTTGAAGAGGATGGGTGAGAGGATGAGGGAGTTGAGAGAGAAGAAGGTGAAGTAAAAGTGAGAAGTGATTTGTTATTTTTTTGGCTTTGTTCATTTAAGCAAAACTGACGGGTTCCTGCTTCAGGTCACCACGGTCGTGGTGACCTGATTTTCCCAAATCAGTACCTAATCTGCATGCTGTTTCGCACATTCCAGGGTGCCACGGCCGTGGCCATTTTGCAACAACCGTGGGTACCTGCTTGTGTTCATTCTCGCTCTTCTTTTTTTTATGCTCGCTTCTCTCTTTTTTTTTCTTTTTTTTTCTATTTTTTTTCTTTTTTTTTAAAGCATGAAACTAAACTAAAATAAAATAAAATAGAATAAAATAAAATAATAAAAATAAAAGAAAAGAAAATCAAACTAGTCCTAAAATGCTTGGGTTGCCTCCCAAGAAGAGCTTCTTTAAAGTCATTAGCTTGACTAAGAGGACTCACCTCAATGATGGTGCTCGGGTGAGCCAAGTATCAAACATCCCACGAAACCAATGACGTGGTTGTCGTGGTAGAGCTTCAAGCGTTGGCCATTAACCAAAAAGGGACGCTCATCCCCCACAATCTCATATGCTCCATAGGGGGTAGTCTTCACTACTTCAAATGGCCCCGACCACTTTGATTTAAGTTTTCCGGGAAAAAGATTAAGCCTTGAGTTAAACAACAAGACTTTGTCCCCAACCCGAAGTTCTCGTTGTTGTAACCTTTGGTCGTGCAACTTTTTTGTTCGCTCCTTACACAAGCGCGAACTCTCATAAGCATCAAAGCGAAGCTCCTCTAGTTCTACCAACTTCTCCTTTCGAGCTTCCCCCGCCAAAGTAAGATCCATATTTAGCTCTTTGATTGCCCACCAAGCTCGATGTTCAAGTTAAACGGGCAAGTGACAACCCATCCCATACACAAGACGATAGGGGGTGGTGCCTATAGGAGTTTTGAAAGCGGTGCGAAGAGCCCAAAGCGTATCATCTAGCTTCAAAGACCAATCCTTCATAGTCTTGTTCACCACTCTCTCAAGCACATTCTTCACCTCTCGATTCGAGACCTCAACTTGGCCTTGAGTTTGGGGATGGTATGGAAGTCCCACCTTATGATTGACCCCATATTTCTTCAAAAGAGCTTCCAATTGCTTCTTAGCAAAGTGCGAACCACCATCACTTATCAACACTCGATGCACCCCAAATCTAGGAAAAATGATCTTCTTCAAGAGCTTCATGGCAACCTTGTGATCGTTGGTGGGGGAAGCGATCGCTTCGACCCACTTGGTCACGTAGTCCACCACTACAAGAATGTACATATTCCCCATTGATGGCACAAAGGGTCCCATGAAGTCAACTCCCCACACATCAAAGGGCTCAACCTCAAGAATATTTTGTTGCGGCATCTCGTTCCTCTTGGTGATCCCACCGCTTCGTTGACACCTATCACAACTCAAGACAAATCCCCTAGCATCCTTTTGCATGTGAGGCCAAAACAAACCACTTTGGAGCGCCTTAGCAACAGTTTTACTCGCTCCACCATGTCCTCCACATCCCAAAGTATGGCAATGATTCAACACAAAATGAATCTCATGATTGGGCACACACCTCCTAAAAACCGAGTCAGCACATCGCTTGAACAATAGAGGGTCGTCCCAATAGTATCTACATACCTCATTGAAGAACCTCTTCCTTTGCTGAGAAGTAAGACCATGAGGTTCAATCCCACAAGCCAAGTAGTTCGCAAAGTCCGGGAACCATGGGACCTCATTATTTATGATAGCAAAGAGGTGTTCTTCCTTGAAATCATCATTGATGGGGGCATTCTTTAGATCAACATCTCTCTCATCAAAGGAGAGGCGAGAGAGATGGTCAGTTACCAAATTTTCCGTCCCCTTCTTCTCCTTCATCTCAAAATCAAATTTCTTGAAGAAGTAGGACCCACCTAATGAGCCTTGGCTTTGCATCCTTTTTGCTCATCAAGTATCGAACCGCAGAGTGGTCTGTGTAGACAATACCCTTATTGCAAGTCAAGTACGAACGGAACTTATCAAACGCGAACACTACGGCCAACATCTCCTTTTCCGTAGTGGCATAGTTTCATAGTGCGTCATCCAAAGTTCTACTCGCATAGGCTATCACATGGAGCTTTCCTTCCTGTCGTTGCCCAAGTACAACTCCCACTTCAAAGTCACTAGCATCACACATTAGTTCAAAAGGCAAGCTCCAATTAGGAGCTTGCACAATAGGAGCAGAAGTAATGGCTCTTTTTAAAGTTTGAAAAGCCTCGATGCAAGACTCATCAAATCTAAATTCAACTTCCTTTTGAAGTAGATTCGTCAAAGGTTTGGCAATTTTAGAAAATACTAGGTTCGTCTCTTGACACCTTTTCAACATAAGTTCAAGATTAGCAAGACATGTGTCAAAAGAGGAACCACACACACTAAAATCATCCATGAAAACCTCAATAGAGTCCTCCAACATGTCAGAAAAGATCGCCGTCATACACCTTTGAAAAGTAGGGGCATTACACAAACCGAAAGCCATTTTTCGATAAGCGAATGTCCCATATGGACAAGTAAAGGTGGTTTTCTCTTGGTCATCCGGATCAATCGGAATTTGAAAGAATCCGGAATAACCATCAAGAAAACAAAAGTGTGAATGACGGGCAAGCCTTTCCAACATTTGGTCAATAAAAGGGAGAAGGAAATGATCTTTTCGGGTGGACTTATTCAATTTTCTATAATCGATGCAAACTCTCCACCCAGTCACAGTTGTAGTAGAAATAGTTTTCCCTTTCTCATTCTCAACAATAGTCATGTCTCCTTTCTTAGGAACCACGTGAATCGGGCTCACCCATTTGCTATCGGAAATAACATAGATGATTCCCGCGTCACGCAATTTCATAATCTCCTTTTTCACCACCTCTTTGAGGGTGGGATTAAGTCTTCGTTGAGGCTCAATAGAGGAGCCATTACTATTGGTGAGACGGATACGATGCATAGCAAGAGAAGGGCTTATCCCCTTAAGGTCATCAATCGAGTACCCAATGACATCCCTATATTTTCTCAATATCTCAATCAACTTAGATACGGAGATGTCATCAAGAGCCGAATTGATAATAACGGGATAAGCACATTCATTATCAAGGAAAACATATTTAAGGGAGGGGGGAAGGGGTTTGAACTCTACCTTGGGAGGAGGCTTAGTACTCTTCTCCTTAGCAACGAAAGTGGCTAGGACCTCAAATCCCGACCCAAGTGTTTCCTCAACGGTAGCACCGTCGAGAAGTATAGAGAACTCTTTCACCTCTTCCATATTTAAACTCGGCTCCTCAGTGATAGAAGTATAGGGCTCATCATCAGTGTGAGCTTCTCTCTCAAAACCTTCCATTTCACTCTCCACATGACCAACCCGACAAACTCTCTCAATCATGGGTCTCTTCAATGGTTTGGAGAACTCAAACACAACCTTCTCATTGGCTACCTCAACTGTGATTGTATCATTTCTGCAATTTATTACGGCACCCAATGTCTTAAGAGCTTCTCTTCCAAGAATTAGAGGAGTCTCCGGATCTTCCTCCATATCCATCACCACAAAATCACACGGCACCAAGACATGCCCAACTTGTATCGGAACATCCTCCAACTCACCATGCGGGGCTCTCAATGATCGATCCGCCAATTAAATAGTCTTCCTCGTAGGAAGAAGAGGGAAATTTAGGCGCTTAGCAATGGATAGAGGCATCAAACTCACACTCGCACCCAAATCGGCCAATGCACCCATAGGCTCGAGGTCACTTATCTTCACCGGCAAAGTGAAGCTTCAAGGGTCTCTTTGCTTCTTAGGCATATCTCGTTGCACTAGAGCACTTACTTGGTATGGCAATTTGATAACCTCGTCTTCAACCTTTCGTTTGTTGGAGAGAATCTCCTTCATGAACTTAGCATAGGCTGGCATTTGAGACATGGCCTCAAGGAATGGAATGTGTATTTTAAGGCCTTTCATAACTTGGACGATCTTAATGAATTTGTCGCTCAACTTCCTCTCCACCAACCTTTGAGGATATGGGACGGGTGGCACATAGGTCTTAGGTGGAGGAGGTGTTGACAATTGAGCTTTGTCACCAACTTGCTCATGAGTTTCCTTATCTTCTCTTCCTTTCTCAGCACCAACCTCCCTTTCATCTTCCACAACTTGATCGTCCTTCTCAACCATATCAACTTCACTTTCTTCACACTCATTAGGCATCTTGGGGCCCTCATAGTTTGTTCCCGACCTGAAATGGATAGCTTTGACTTGATGTAGGTTGGGGTTAGGAATGAGTTGACTTTGAAGTTGATTTGTGGGGTTAGAGGGGTTTTTCTCGGCCACTTGAGCCAATTGGGTTTCAAGCATTTTGGTGTGAGCTTGTAACTCTTGAAACCTTTGGTCATGACTTTGAAGAGCTTGGCTTTGAAGAGCAAGGGCTTGGGTGATGCTTTGAAGTTGTTGGAGAATTTGGGAGGTAGGGTCGGAGGATGGAGTAGGTTCGGGATTTGGCTTAGGAAATGGTGGGTTTAGAGGGGCTTTTTGGAAGTTGAATCTTTGATGAGGGGCTTGGTAAGTATTAGAGCTTTGAAAGGAGTGTCCACCTTGATTGTAGCTTTGATTGAACCCTTGTTGAGGTGGATTCCAACCTTGTTGAGGTTGGTTGAAGCCTTGGTTGTATCCTTGTTGAGGTTGTCTCCAACCTCCTTGTTGATTGCTTCTATACCCTTGGTTACCTTGATAACCTTCTCCTCTTCAGTTCATGGCCGCCACATGCTCTGACTGAGATCCTCCACAACAAGAGGTATCATGGTTTGTACCACCATATATGTCACAGGAGAAAGCATTCACTTGTGAGGGACTAGATGACGCAAGGGTAATCTTTGAGAGCTTCTTGTCAAGTTGATCCATCTTCGCTTGAATTTGATCCATTGGGTCCAACTCAAACTTGCCACCCTTCTTAGGTTGAGCTCCTCTCCTTCTTCCACCCCATGAGTAGTTCTTGAGTCAAAAGAAAATGCCCTTGTCCGTGCTAAATGAAAGGAATGAGATAGGCCGCTTACACACGCTTCAAGTCTTCTTTTGCTGATTCAATAGCAGTCTTCCAATTAGACTGAATAAGTCTTAGTGTGGGTAAGCCGGGGCCAGGGTCAGTGCCTTCAACAAGACCATCCGCTATTGAATCAGCTGCTATAGACTTAGCTAAAGAATGTCTTGCACGAGATTCAATGTTATGTGCTTGATTGCGATCATATTTTTCTCGTAGTTGATGAGCGGCCAACCTCCTGAATTGAGGCTTCCAAGAGTTGTAGGTAGAGTTTCCCGCGTTCGTTCCCCGCTTCGGTGAAAAGAAAGAGTGAGAGTTGGTTAAGAAGCACGAGTCGAAGGGTGAATCCCTTAACTAAGCTCCCCAAGTTCTTCATAGCTCCTGCAAAAGTAATAACAATTAAAGCCGTAGGTGGGTATTCAAATAAAGGGGAACACCTTGCTTAATTAAATGGAAAAAGAGACCTTAGGAATACAAATATAGTATGTAAGGCAGAAGCAAGTTTCTCCAGAATTTCTAGAAAACGCTCTCCCGGTTCGTTAATCAAAATAAATGAGAGTCCCTCTACCAAATCGGCTTTTAAGAAGGGTTTAAGAAGTAGTAGGAGGAGATAGACTTGGAGACAATGTTGTTTAGAACCTGAATTCCTGGATAACTAGAATGGTCATCAGAGCCAATTAAAGATACCAGACCTACATTCATTAATCATCTCGTAGGAATTTCTCTTCTCAAGGTCAAAAGAGCAAGCCTATGAAAGTGGCCAGAAATTGAAGAGGAGCAGGATCCGAAGCGGTGGCTGCTACAAGAATGGAATATTCCAAAGCATTCTCTTCTGAAAGAATTTGAACTAATTGTGCCACAGTTGAACGTTTCTGTCCAACCGCCAGAAAGCGCCGCCTACGACCCCGGTGAGGGAATTCGGGATTTTTTTAACGCGGAAAGAGATTTTCTGGACCGCCGGTATGCTTGGAAGAAGCCTTCCGAGGTCGATGCGAAACCTTTCCTATTCCTGCCCCCAGGAGTGCGAGATGGCTTATGCATATAGGGGTTTTAGGATATATCTTCCCGCTGCTATTGACTTCCGAGGTCGTATCTATCGCACTGGAATCTTGCATTTCCACGAGCGTGATCTCTCTCGGAGTCTTCTTCTCTTCGATGTTGGTATGAGTTATGGAGCCAACTGTTATAGAGCTGAAACCATAGATAGGTGTGGTGAGGATACTTTTTACCATCTAAGAGATGAGACGCGGGAAGATTTCCCAGATATTGTAAAAGGAAAGGTGCTTTATAACAACCCAGATTTGATGAATCAGATTCATAGATCTTATTACGCGGCTGGTGGCTTCCACTACAAGTCTTATGAGTGCGATATGGCTGCTGGTGCAATGAAAAGGAGAGGCACCGGAGGACCGTGATTGCCAAGTCCCAAATCGAAAGCTGCTATTATGATGATTCAAAGTGGCCTATTCCCCAGTTGAAAACCAAAAAGGAAGCACTGATCCAACCTCGGAAGGGGCGGATGTACGCACTGAGGGAAGGGAACACGGATCCCATGAGCCATCTTAAAGTTTTTTATGGATTAATAAATGCGCATTTTTAAGTTTGCGCTAGTTAAAAGAATTTGATTTCGCGATCCCCGTCAGGGGTACCCAAGCAAGATAAGTCTGTATTTCCTCCCCCCTCTAATATTCCAAGTTACCAGAATCATTGAGAAGGGTTGGGATGATCCTGCTCCTTTCCATCCCCATCATCTTCAGGAATCTGAGGCTGCCGATAGGCTCAGAGGCGAAGCGTTGATAGACTAGGTTCGAAGACGATTCCAGTTCGTCTGAACAAAGCCATCAAACTTTTGGTTATTCATCCATGCGAACTTCAAAGTAAAAGAGGGGCTTTCGGTTCTTGATCATGAATTCTATTCAGTTTTTAAGACCTCACTAATCAGCCTTACTTAACTTAGTTAAAAATGAATGAAATGAACCCCCGGATGAAGATAAAATTTCCCCTCCCTTTTACTAAAGGGGAGCCCCTATAGACGTAAAGACTTGACTTCACTGAACCGGCACTACTATTTGTCTTGTCGGCTCGTTGAGTGCCGTCCTTGGCCTTTGCTCCTTTCTAGTAGCCGCTTGAAAAAAGAAAGTCTCACTCCAAGAATTCTCGGCTTTGAACCTTGGATCCGGGGGTCCCTGTTCTATCCACTAACCATGTAATAAAATGATTGATAGAATGGCGCTGTAGGAACCGGAGTTTTTTATTCAAGGATTCGTTGAATTTTTTTGCGATACAGAATTTGGATCCACAAAATGGATAATATTTGGTCTAGAAATGGATTTTATCTAAATTTTTTTTGTATTGTCATCTGATCTGTTTGCTTTTATGTTCGGAATCAATTAGAAAACTTTGTTTGGATTTCTTGTTAATTCAACTTTTTGATTCCAATCCATTTTTTTTTATCTTGATTGTATCTAGATAACATATCTATTTTTCGGGAGTGGAAGAAGACGAATCAGCATCAGCAGATAGAGCAGCTGTTTAGCCAACCAATGAGTGCCACAGAATTCATTCTTCGATCTGAACCAAGCAGAACTTGACTCACTGGAATAGGCGAATAGCATCATAGCTCCTACCCTTGGCTCATGGGTCGCTAGACCTAAATTTCTTATTTACGCAATTCCTTATTCAATGAAGAGACAGAGAAGAACTGGAAAGCAGCGATCGGAGGGGAGTCCTAGCCATGATTTATCTACACACGGGTGCTCATTCTATCTATAATCATTGCATGACAGCAAGCGTAGGTTTAGCTTACGTATGAAAGGGGCTTGACGATCCGTAGTCCGCGCTCCTAAACGGGCCCCCCCTTCCAATTCAAGAGTTAAGAAAGGCTCGTATTCTTTTTAGTTTAGAATGAATATAGGAAAAAGAAAGAGGAGTACGCGAAAGCAAGTATTTAACTTGTTGTCTTTTCTTAACTCTTTCTAATAATGATTATTAGGTCCCTTGTGGATTGGAAGCGAATCCTAAACTTGACTTTGAAAGAGCTTCGAAACCCTTTCCTTTAAAATGTCAGCTGTTTTGCCCCGTTCATGACTTTCTCATGTCGGTGTTGCGTACCACAAGAGGGTACATTCTACCGGACTCGGCCTCTTGACTTGCTAGTTGGAAATCTGGTGTGCTATAGTTTCTCCAGTTGCATACAAAAGGTTAGATAACTTAATGTCAATCCTAACAATAGGAACATTTACAGAATGGGTTAACAAGAACTTCAACTATCAGACCACTGAGATCCTAATCTTAAAACAAAACACAAAAGGGGATATGGCGAAATCGGTAGACGCTACGGAATTAATTGGCTTGAGCCTTAGCATGGAGACCTACTAAGTGAAAACTTTCAAATTCAGAGAAACCCTGGAATTAATAAAAATGGGCAATCCTGAGCCAACTCCTTTTTTTTTTCAAAAGCAAAAAAAGAAGGATTCAGAAAACAGGTTTGAAATGGAACCTATTCCGGAAAAAGAGAAAAAATGATAAGACTGACCGAATTCTCATATTATTATTATTATTTCTGATTGAGAAATCGATAAAAAAAAGGAAATGGCATCTTGTATTGTATATATGCAAAGTAATCCGGATTAGGGATAAGCAGTTTTGCAAGAGGTCCCTATGAGACAGGTCTGGATCTCCGACGATGTCCCCTGGACGGAAGGGGCCACCATTCTCTTTCTTTCTTCAATCGTTCGGGTACAGGTACCCTTTTGTTGAAGGTCGTTCGAGCTTTTCCTGGGAGTATGGCATCGGTTACTTCAGCGCCGTAACGCCGCCTCTCTATTATGAAGTAGTTCTTTCCTAGCCCTCCGTCTGTCCTGATATTGAGCCAAGCCCCCTTATTTCGGCTGTCCCGGACTCCAGGGAGATGAATCGGGATTCCCCATCATTGTCGGATTGCTAAGAAAAAAAGTGCAGCGCCAATAAATCCATGAGAAATTATTTGTAAAATGACCCCATTAAGTCCCATATCGGTTATAGAACTAATTCCTATAATTATGAAACCCATGTTACTTCGTCCTGTCCATGAATGGCTAGCTGAAATTCTTCGCCGGATCCCTCAAGAAGGGACGTTTAATCAAACAAAGACGTTGATTGACTTAGTTGGCCAAATATGACTGTTTTAGCTTCGTCGGCTACCGAGGGGGGACCGGCCGAAGCTCCGTCGCAGGACGGGCACACCGAATAAGGCCGATGACAGAATGAGCATCTGGGTAGCGGGAGAGAAGGAGTGAACGGAGCGAAGGAAGAAAGACACCCTACCCGCAGCACTGAGTGCGGGACACTGGACATTTTTGTACAAACAAAGTAAGCGTTGTTATCCCAAGTATCTTACTATTCGAGGAATTTTATCTCAGTTCCTCCAACCTCCCAAGGGGGGGATGCATAGGGTACAAGAAGGCTGCGGTTGGTTGCTCATTGGACCTTCAGGATCAGGAGTGCTTACAGCAGGCATGGGGTAGGTTCGACCTACCTGTTCTTAGAAACCAATGCAGCTTCCGTCGGGGATTGACTGGTAATCAATCCTTGACATGCTGACGATGCGACGATGGCTCCATACGGCATAAGAAATCCGGATGACTTGCAAAGACTTTAAGCTGGAACTTTCAGTTTTCACTTAATTTCCTCTCCATTTCATACGGATGCCGGTGGTGAATCAGAGCGGAGGAGGCCCTCGTCCCTCGGGGCTTTGCTCTAGCTATAATGCTATATTACTAGTTCTGTTATCCTATTCATAGCTGTTAAACACCTTAAGAATGCTTTTAAAGGCTATTTAAGAGCTCTATAGCAGCAGATAAGGATACCTAGCGTAGGGTTAGATAGCTACATTAGAAAGGAACGCCCCAATCCCATTTATTAACAGAAATGGGAGGGCGGATAAGAGAGTAGCTACATTAGAAAGGAACGCCCCTTACACCATTCCCTTCCTAAAGTCAGTGAATGTTGCGGGGGCGGGAATAGCTGCATTGAAAACATAAGATAGCTAGCTTCATTAAAGCGGGCAAGCTACTTCATATTCTATTTCTTTAGCTGCTTCCTTTACTAACAATTAGCTACATAACGGCTTCATTAGCTACATTAGCAACAAATCCCGGGGCAGGGCTGCCACTAGGACTCTTTCCTTACTTACTAGCTTCTTCATAAACGTTCGGGCGCCTTTCGAGGGCTCCCTCACTTGTTGGAAAAGCGGTAGCTGCAGTTTTCGTTTCCTAAGCTATAGGCAAAAAGGTCGTTCATCCGCTCCCTCCCGCTCGGAAGAAAGACACCCTACCCTTGCGCACTGGCTTAACCACGGGCTAACGCCCTACCCTTCGATATCCAGCTTTGCTAAGGAGCTGTCTAGTCTACGGATGCCTCTCAATGCCTTCGGAGTCGTGCCCCTCTGGGTTGTCCGCACTCCTCCTACAGTTGCTTTTCGAGGTCCACTGTACAAAAATGTCCAGTGTCCCGCACTCAGTGCTGCGGGTAGGGTGTCTTTCTTCCTTCGCTCCGTTCACTCCTTCTCTCCCGCTACCCAGATGCTCATTCTGTCATCGGCCTTATTCGGTGTGCCCGTCCTGCGACGGAGCTTCGGCCGGTCCCCCCTCATAAGTCCTCTTCTGGGTTTACGTGGTCTTTTTCGAAATATCGTAAGTGACCGTTGAACACCGCTGAGCTTACTATTCGAGGAATTTTATCTCAGTTCCTCCAACCTCCCAAGGGGGGGACGCATAGGGTACAAGAAGGCTGCGGTTGGTTGCTCATTGGACCTTCAGGATCAGGAGTGCTTACAGCAGGCATGGGGTAGGTTCGACCTACCTGTTCTTAGAAACCAATGCAGCTTCCGTCGGGGATTGGCAGCTCATCCGTAAGGATGGGATCCCTCTACTTCATGGTTTTGGCTTCTTTTTTTCAGGAAGGGTCTTGGTTTAAAGAAAGAATAATGCCAGCCGATGAGACTGACCGCTGGGACAGATCTTATTTGAAAGAAAGTTAGCAACCGCTGGCTTGCAGGACCGAGACCGTGCTACTAGACTGGCTGACTGGGCTGGCTGGGCAACAAATTGGAGAGAAACCCCTTAGCATTCATCTTCCCCTTGAAGAGTTCAGTCCAATCAGAAGAAGCATCCTCAGTTGGCTTCCCTGCATCAGCAGGGGGATATTTTTTCAATCACAGCCCGGAAAGGAATTGCTTACTACAGACAGACGGGATGAAATAGCCGCTTCTTCTCAAGCGGCTTATTCGAGAACACCGTATTCAATTGCAGCTCTGACTGTAACATCAAATATTAGCACCGGCAACTCTCACAGAAGATACGATCAGACCTGAAAGACCGCATTTCTGGTTCTCTCTTTCAAGCTTCTTTCCACCCTATTCTCTGTTCTCTTGTAAGCTGTGATCGGAACTTCTTTCGCTTTCGTTAGATCTCTTCTTATCCCAGAACAGGAACTTCACCCTTTCCTGCTTCCTTAGGAACTTCGGGTTGACTTTCTTTTCCCGGATGTTGGACTCCGAAAAGGGGGGGTGCCGGGCTCATACCTCTGCTAAACAACTGCTCTTCGATCCCCCTTCGCACAACCGTCAAAGTAATAGCTGAGCAGGAAAGGGTGAAGTTCCTGTTCTGGGATAAGAAGAGATCTAACGAAAGCGAAAGAAGTTCCGATCACAGCTTACAAGAGAACAGAGAATAGGGTGGAAAGAAGCTTGAAAGAGAGAACCAGAAATGAAATAGCGAGACCAAAGGGAAAGGGCTTGAGCATCCTTGATTCAAAGTCTCTATATCCCAAAGGGGAAGCAACTGAGCTTTATTTGATAGCTGCCATCAAGACAGAATGACTCTTTGCTACCTCTTTAGTTGCCGCCCCCTACTTGCTCATTCGCAATTACTACCACTTCTACCCCGGCCAAGCAACCAAAGCCAGGGACCTAGGTGAGAATAGTGAAAGAAAGAGAAGAAGCGGGGTAGAGTGATTGGAAAAACTCATCAGGCTCATGCCCTGAAAATTGCTCTCAACAGGGGAGCCCTACGTACTTGTCCAGTCCAGGACAACTGAGATCTTCCGTTCTGCGTGCGTGGGAACAGCTCAAACAAAGAAAAGTCTGGTCTGGTCTGAATTCAGGCACGGCCCGCCCGTTTGCTGCTAGGTCGGGGAATGCCGCCAGTCGAGGGCGCCGCTATGCCCCTTAATCAATCGAATGGTCCTTCGACCTTCGTTTGATTTTTGCGGCCGGTATAGATCTCATGAGACCCGCCCACTATTACTACGAAAAAAGAGCCCTGCCCTTTTCCTTCGCTACTAGGAGAGTAAGCAACTTCTATTAGCGCCGGACCTTGAGTCGAATTGATCGTGTCATGTGCAACGTCCATCAATGATGGTTCATTAATGTCCATTGATTTAGACTCCTTCCCTCTTCCCAACTACGAAAAAGAGCGAGAGGCGAAGAGCAAACCAAGAATGGAAACGGAAGTCTTTTTACTCCCCAGTCTCTCTTAAATAAAGCTCGTTCATCACAAATAGTTCAGTCGGGAGAGAGCGACGTCACTTTTCTGCCTTTTTCTTCCACGATTTAAGGATTGGCTCAAGCAACCTATCTTACTAATAATAAGAAAGGGGCAGGTTTTAGTCTTGAAGTGAGAAAGAAAAAACTGCTTTATTGCTAGATGGATTAGAACTACTATTACATCTTACAGGGGAATAAAGAACGAAATCTTATCTATAGCCCAGCCCTTCCGACAAGAACAGTTACGCCTTTTCCTAAAGCCTTTACTAACTAACTAAAACACCAGGACTTAGCCTAGCTACCACGGAAAGCATAGTAAGAAGGGCTGAAAGGCCATGTCATATTCCTCGGGAATTTGCCTGCTAGTCCAGCAACTGCGGTTAGTAATTCAATTGCCAGTCCTATACCACCGGGTAGAAGACCCAGATCTCCTCAACGCGGACGCTCTTGGCATAGAAGCTGTCTTCATTTCTGCTCTTGGTCTTACCGGTGCTTTAGCCATATCTGTTGTTAGAGTGAAATCATCTGCTGTTCCAGTAACCGGTGCGCCGGCAAACAAGGAGTCTCTGTTTAATAGTGTTCTTGACATTGTCAATGTCCGATTCCAGCGGAACTTCATTAGGTTGGTCGGGTGCCAATTACAGTGACGTCGGGAATGTCGTTAAGGTTGACGGATGGTTTCTGTAGGTGAACAAGGAGTACTGATGTGAAGGAGGAATTTTTTAGAGCGGATCCCAGGTTGGCTAATGCGTCTGCTTGTTTGTCCTCTCGGGATCTGTCGTATGGTGAAGGGGTTCAATATACGAAAAACCCACTGGCAAGCAAAGCACAAAAGTGACTCCTCAGGCACACAGTCAATTTTTGACTCGCTAGGGGAGCTTTCTACTAAAAATGGAAAGAAAGCCAACAAAAAGAAGGCACGTCGATATCGGCAAGAGAAGAGAATGATAATAGATGTGTCAAACCTAGAACCAACAGAGCATTCTAACAGCAGCCTACTCGTGAAAAGAGTCAATTGCCCATCATTTGCACATCGATACGTGCCTGCTAATGCTCCTTTTGGGACGAGAACGAACTGACTCATAAGGGACCATTTGAGCTGCAGATCGTAATGCTCCTAGAAAGGCATATTTCGAATATAGAGGAGTGAAAGTTCCCAAAAATCAATGCCGGCCATACGGAAAGGGAAGTCAAAGGAGCTTTTTCTTTTTAGGGGTTTCACATCACATTAGTCATTCTATTCTTTTTGGATAACCTAAAATGTGCAGGCCTACCTAAAGAAAGTGACGAAGTTGCTTTGACTACAGAACCATGCCTGTCTGTTGGAGCGAATTGGATGATCGGGCCGACTCTCGTCGCCTCTTCCCCTCACTCTCCTTTCCCTAATATGAACCTTGAGTCATCAAAGCCTTTCTGACTTGGCCTGGCCCGGTCGCCCTACGCGACTGGCGCCTACATTGGAAGATGAGATCCTACTTTTGATGATCATCTGGATGCCATGTCCACCTTTTAGGTTCCCCTTTCTTTGGAGGGTTGTTCTCTCTTTAAGCTTTCTTTAAGACAACAACCCAGGAATTGATTGATTCGAGATCCCTGTTCCTCAGTAGCTAGGAATCTTCTCGTTTAGGAGTTCATGAGCTAAGCTAGACCAACCCGCTATTCCTGACTTTCTAGTAATAGTTATGGCATCTGGTTTCAGTGTAAGCAGGATTCCCACGAA